>CAWUFW010001802.1:0-2587551 GCA_963921515.1 Calotriton arnoldi
GAAGCACAACCGCCGTGCTGGCGGATGCAAAACCACCAGTTACCGCCGGCACGCAGCAGTCCACACGCCCGCCCAATTACGATGCGAAAAGCAGGCCAAACACCGCCGGCAAGCCAGCAACACCGTCCGCCATCAAAGTGCGCCCGCACACGTAGCGGCGCAGCACAACTGACACACACCGTCCGACGAAACACGTCCCGCCCGGCGCATAAATTACGATGCCGCAAACAAACGGCTCCCACGGCAAAGAGACACCGCACGTGAAAGAGAGGCGGAAACACGGACGCAGAGCACGGACAACGAAGAAGCGGCACCCCGGGCATGAATCCAGCACTGCAGGCCCTTCCCATGCTTCTGCTGATGCACCACCAAGGACGCAACGTACCGCGGAGACGCAGGTAGGCACACACACAACAAGTGCACGCAAACAGCGCACACAGTGCAAGGGCGGAAAAAGCGGACAACCCCCCACCAGCGCGTGTACACTACACATCCACCATCGCATCCACATATGACACACAGGCCAAATCGTAACATCGCAGAACACATGTGTACACACCACCTGGGACTAGGAACCAACCACCCCGTCACGGCCCCAAAGCGCCGATGACGCCGCCACACATGCGCACAACGCAGAGGCCAACCGCAGCGCCATGCATGCGTCGCATACAGACACAGGGACACAACCAAGCAGCACACACATCAGCCCCACCCCGAACGCACATGACACGTGACAGGCCGGCCACAGACATGTCCCCAACGCCCAATTCACGGACAACACCCAACGCCACACAAACGACGCACACATGTCAGTGAAGACACGCAACTGCAGGACACACCCCAGTGTAACAAACATGGCGTAGCACACAGCGGCGGCAACACCAACTAGGAGAAGCAGGGCCCCTTCGGGAAGAGGAACGCCAGTACCACACTGAAAAACCCATACCACCCTGCACATATGAACAAGACACATGAAACGGAACACCAAAGAGCCCGGGGACCGACAACAGGTGGCCCAAGAATTACATCCACACACAAGGCCCAACGCAGAGCGGAAAGGCAGCCTGCCGCCCACACAAGGGAGAGCAGACAGCACTGAATGACCTTCCATTCCAACACCGAAACCACAGCCCTACGACAGAAGCCGGTGAATACAGCCATTGTCCAAGAATAGACCAACACAGGCATGCCGAGGAGACCGACCACAGGGCAGATAGCGCATATCACAGAAGCACACAACGGACGGGGAAGAAAGAAGAAAACACTCCCCCATGTCGGCCACATGCAAGTTAATTGGAAGGAGTCACACAGCACTGACCTTGAACTGTCTGAGAAGCATGTGGGAAGAGGGCCCGTGTCCTCCAAACAAGCCAACAGAACACAAGTCCTGTCTCCCCACGACTACACAGAGCTCACAGCAACCCCGGGAGCGTGCACATTGCAGACTGCACACACAGCCGGAGCACGCCACCTCTACGAACCGCTGCGAAATGGCAACCGCAACACACCTACCCAACTACGCCGAACAGCTCAAGCTGTACCAAACCAACACGATACATACATTGGGATGCGATCTCCTGTCCCTGCTGAACGTAAGTTACCGACTGACTTACCGCATCACATTGTTCAGCTGCGTCATGCCCGTCTTCTACTGTCGGAGGTGTCCCTACCAGCATCCCGTCGAGATATGCCTCTCCAACCCGGCATGTCTGAAGGCGGACCTGCTACCACTACTCCTCCCTCTGGACGCACACGACAGGGCCTGCTCTGCCTATGGGGGCATGGCGTATGTGGCCAACATCGCACGCGCACTGAAATGGAACCACTGTGCCTCCACACGACGGATCATCGAGAACAGCTACATCGAATGTCACCCAGCATGCCCCATCATGGTCCTCCAAGGGACAACCTACGAACAACACCTTGACAGCCACCATCCGCTTCATTGGCTGGCAAACATGTACACCACCAATGACATGGAAGCCCTGCTGGACGGCATCGCATACCTGACAACCTGTAAATACGTCGGACCACAACGCAGGTTCCCCGAGTGACCTATGAAGTCCAACCCCGCACCCATGCTCAGCTTCCGCACGGACTGGCCAGTCACCACCACCACAGCCATACCAAACGACCGGCAACTGTAACCACACCATCAACGACATCGCCATGACATCGGATATGACCGGGACATGCACACTGTTCCCCATCACATCCAGGAACACCGCATGCATCGTGGGAGGCAGTGGCATGGGCTCTGTGCATCGCACCCACATGGACGGAACTGCACGAACAACCAGGACACGACATGGATCCAGCGCACATGGACACACACACCGCTCAGTGGACATGAATAGGTCGCCTGGAGTCTGTGGGTGCTGCACCCCTCCCACCCCCGCCCCGGGAATCCCATACCAGGACCTTTGCATGGACGACAAGTGCATACAACAACAACACGACCCCAGTGACTGTGACATGTCCAGTAACCACCACAGTGCAACAACAAGTGGCACGCCGCTGCATGCACGCAAGCACATGCCCTGATGTCATCTCACATGCACGCGTGCATGAGGAACAACCACAGCAAACCTGTCACATGGAACTGAGATGGACTGTGCCCATGATGCCGAGCGGTCTGGTAGGCTACATGTATACCGTCTGTGTCAAAGTCCGCAGCTCCGCAGCTATACGTAAATGTACATTAGCACAGCCTTGGCCAAGCAGATGTAACTCTGAAGCCCACATCCCACATGCAACAGCCAATCACATGTAACCCCACACCCTATCCCATTTGTTATCATGCTCAGTATATCCTCAACATGTATTCCGCTGCCAGTAGTGTCCACTATACTGCATCACAGAGGACAGAAGACTCAATATAATGTTTGAAACCAAAACTGTCTCCGCTGACTCATTTCACAAGTACGAATGAGAGAGGATGAGAGTATGTGAAGTACACGGCAGTCGTGACATGACCATGTAGTCCACTGGTATTGGATGTCAACGCAAATGAGTAGCACTACTGTGGAAGACACACATGTGTCGTGTGAAGTCGTATGGACGCAGTGCTCAGGTGGGTGGGTGCGACGGGTAGATGCGCACATGCCAAGTTGGAGCACGCCGTGTTGGGAGGGGTCATGAACAGTACACCACCGCTTCCCTGGGCATTGTGAGAGGACACCTGTCGGGGGGGAGTGAACACGTGTGTGCACAGCAGCCGGGCACACGTACAAAGCGGTACCAGGCGCACCTCAGCCCACCCTCTGTGGACAAGCTGGATCCTGTTGTGCGCCCGCCATGCCCCTTGACAAGGCACACACAGCCCCAGTCGACCAGGTGCAACCCCAACATAGTCAATCCGCACAGGCGATACAGGGCACGGGATGGCAGTGGAGCATGGTGTGTGAGAGGTCTCCTCGCGCTCCTCCTGGTCATATCACGCAGGCAATAGAACCTCAACGTCTAGCATGGCACAAGTCAAATGGAAGTGTAGGGGGACGCACCACAGCACGAGCAGCACTGACGTCACGGGAGGTGGCTCGCACCATCCCATCCATTGCCCATCATACCAACCACGCCACATGCCATTGCGACTAAGTGCAAGCGCGTGCGCCACCACCCCCGAGCCCTCCCCAGAGAGGCCAAAGAGTGAATGTGTGGGCCATCAGCCACAGACGGACGCGGCCTGGCCGCAAGGGCAGCCACAGCCACTGGGTGTCGCAGGTGGCGGATCCGGAAGGCGAAGACTGTGATGCATAGTCCATGCAGGCCGGGTCTCCATTTGGGGCACCACGCAGGTGGACGGCGTCCCGCCACACATCATACCCTGAGACAGCCCACTCGTGCAACTGGACCCACACATACACTCCTTGCCCTCTCTGGTGCGAGCTTGGGGCTGCCTGTGCAAGCGCTAGCCTCGCAGGTGAGCATGCATATTGGGGGCGAGGGAGGACATGAGGGCTGGGGCGAAGATGACTGTATCACTGTCAGTTAGTACAAGGGATGACCCAGATGTGGAAAGGAAGAGACGTGTCCCGTGTGTACTGCAACTAGTCGCCAATCCAACTACCCCCATGTCCGGAATGTAAGCCCGCACCTAGGCCCGCCCATCCGCCACATCGAACATACCACCAGCACGACAACCTTCCCATTCGAAACACTGACTGGGGGTGGCGACCAGTGAACAATCATGTGTAGCCTACCCACGCGTACATGTGGGCCCTCCATGATCCATGTCACCTGCGGCAAAGACATGACATGCGCAATGAGGGAAGTGAGGAGAGCGGCCCGCCCCACGCGCAGAAGGTGCATCAGCTCCACAGACCCAGCAGCGAGTCCAGCAGGGGTCACATGTGCAGGGGCAGCTGTGCCTGGTGTGAAGGCACATGCATATAGACAGCACATCGACCAATGTGTAGTCTGCCCACATCCACAGTCCATCATCATGCGGACATAGGAATTGAACACAGGGCAACACATCTTAGTTGGTGCACCCACCGTGACCAACAATGCGCAATCATCGACGTACCCGCCCTGTGCATGGCCCCCCACCCAACGGAGGCACATCCAGTGCCACCATCCCACACACACAAGCCTTCCACGGAACATGCTGTGTCCAATGGTCAGTACAGAGTCAGCGCCCATCTGGTGGATCCTGAACAGGAGACACATGCACACACATGCCAGCTCCCACTATGTACGTCTGCCACCTGGCACGTGCAATGTAACCTCTCACCTGTGACGTGTGACTGCAAGCACACAGCCGTCTTGGCATGGGGCTGTCAATGTGGACACCAGTCAATGTTTCGGGAGCTGTGATCCGTACAGTGCTGTACATAGGGTGCAGTGCTGACACCTACTACTGTCTCATATCCCCTCGTGCCACAGGTCCCACTTGTATTGGCCGCTCAGCTCGTGCCCACATCGTCGTCGTCGTGTGCCATACTCATCCAGCCTCGGAAGCAGTTCCATGCTCAGCAGACACTCATGTTGCCGTGGCGTTGCCGCTTGACGAATATGCAGTCAGTCCCCATCAGCACGCCCTGCAAGTCATTGGGGCCTAGATCCCCATGTGCATGCACATGGCAGTGGTATGTCTCACTTGCCATTGCCATTGTTGGGAGACCTGTGTAAGTGTATTGTGGCCGTGCCGTCCCAGCTTGACAGCTGGGCTGTGGCTCATGTGCTTGCTCAGTCATGTCAGTGATGTGTATGCGAAATTGCTATGTGCCGTGTTGCTTTGACATGTGTCCTCTGCCATTTAACCCAGGCGGAGACCGAACATTGACCGCCCATACCAATTGCTGGCGGACATGGACGATACAGAGGTAATCAGGAAGTTTCGGCTGGACAGGCCAACTCTGCATCGACTGTGTGCCATGTTAGAGCCCCATCTCCGTCCCCGCAGGGTGTATCCGACTGCTGTCACCCCCACGGCTAAGGTGATGGCCACCATGCATTTCTTCGCCACTGGGTCATTCCAGCACACAGTGGGCAGTGGAGGAGGGATGTCCCAGCCCATGTTCAGCAAGGTGCTGAGGGATGTACTGGCAGCCATGATGCTGTACCGGAACAGGTACATCAGATTCCCCAGGGCTCGTGAATTGGCGGCAGTGAAGGGTGCATTCTATGCCCTTGGCAGAATCCCACACGTCGTGGGAGCCATTGACTGCACTCATGTTGGCCTTGTTCCACCACAGGCCACTGAGCACCTGTACCGCAACAGGAAGCACACGCACTCCCTGAATGTGCAAGTGGTGTGCCTTGCGGACATGGTGATCACCCACGTGTGTGCCAAGTTTCCAGGCTCGGCACATGACGCACACATAATGCGCAACAGCATCTTGCCACGACTGATGGCCAATCTGCAACAGGATCGTGCCTGTATTGTCGGTGAGTATGTGGAGTGGTGTAGCGTGCTGGTTGTGCGATGCTGTCCCCTGTCCAGTTGGAATAGCTACGGTTCTCTGTGTCCCTCACACCCAGGTGACTCTGCGTATCCGAATGGGGCATGGCTGCTCAGTCCATTGAGGAATCCTCGCACCCCAGCAGACGATCGATACAATGAGGCACATGGGAGGACCAGACGTGTGGTCGAGCGTACCTTTGGCCTCCTCAAGTCCAGGTTCAGGTGCCTGGACCGCACCGGGGGTGCACTGGCGTACTCCCCACAGAAGGTGTGCCAGATAGTGGTGGCGTGCTGCATGCTGCACAATCTGGCCATTCGGAAGCAGATCCCCCTCATTGTGGATGACGGAGATCAACCAGGGCCCCAGCCCGCAGACCAGGACAGCTCGAGTGAGGTGGACAGCGGAGAGGAGGAAGCTGGGAATGTGCGGCAGCAGCTCATCGCCCGCTACTTCACTTGACGGTGAGTGTCCATGTACGACGGATGATGTGTCTGTATCTGTGCAGGTGTGTGTGTGCTGTGTCAGGGTGGCCGTATGTTCACTGCGTGCAGTGTGTCAACGCTCCATGGCCAGGGTAGTATGCCACTGTTGGTGACTGTGGCATTGTGCCCTATTGCTCCGTGCGATGTGTGTACATTGCTTGTAGTTGTTGACATGTACTGTGTGATGGGTGTGTGACACACTCATTGAATGTGCTCCTGTTCTGTCTCCCACCCCTAGGTCCCTACAGGCCCTCCGGATTCCATTGCCATGCCACGCATCAGGTGCCTTTCCGCCCAAGGTGGCCGTTGTATTCCGTACAAATAAAACACAGGGCACAAACAGCAGTTAGTGAAAAAGGTGCATTTATTACAAACTGTGACATGTGATTGTGTGTAAGGTGATGACAAAAGTGGTGCGTGCAGTGACAATGAGCTGTCGGTCATGGCTGCGTGATGATTAGGGTGTACCCACTGGTTCTATGTCCATAGTCCAACACACACATGCCATCCAGCTGGCTGTGTGGAGTGGGATCGTAGAGCAAGTCAATGCAGTGGCTGGTCAAGGAAGGCTGGCGGAAGGCTGGCTGGCTGCCTCACTTGCGACTGGAGCGTGCGAAGTCCTCCCGGGAGATCTGTTTCCTCTTCGGACGGCCCCTTCCACGTTTGGGAGGGGGGTGTGTGGTGGCGACCTGCTGGTGGTGGGTGAGGTGTGCTCACTGGCTGTGGACGCAGGGGAAGTGGACACTGCTGGCCGACCCTGCGCCCTAGCAGGTGGTGGCGGAGGTGGTGTTGCTGGCCTTGCCTGTGACCCCACCGCCACCACCAGCTGGCCCATGAGGTCCACGAGTTGGTCCATACGGGACACGAATTGGCCCATATGGGCGTCCATGGACCTCAGCACCCCCAGCACCTCCCGCGTGTCAGTAGCAGACCTGGCCCATTGTCCTTGGGCCTCTTCATAGGCCCCAAGGACTCTGGCCATTTGAGGCAGGGCATGGCTCCCAGGGGAGGCTGGCGTTTCCCTGACCCTGCTCCTCCTACCAGTCCTGCTGCCACCGGCCTGCCCACTAGCCACATTGCACACCACGGCCCTCGCTGTGGCTCCCAGGGTGGATCCAGTCGGCCGGGCCACCACCTGCGCTGGGGCTGGTGCCAGCGAAGACGTGGTGGTGGTGGAGGCGGTGGTGGTCGGTGCGGCGATGGTGGCGGTTGCGGCAGTGGTAGTGGCCGCAATGACCGTGGGTGTGGCCGCAACGACAGTGGCAGCAGGGGACTGGGACTGTTCAGCATCCCTGGATGATGGGTTGGTGGGTAGGAGGGGTCCTGGGGAGCGGCTGGGCCCTGCCACGCCAGATGGGCCAGCTTGGTGGTCCGTGTCCGAAGAGGTGGACAGATCCTCCAGATCCGTGTGTCCTCATTGGGGGCTTGTAGGCTGGCTGTGCTGGCTGCTGTCTCCATCCCCAGCATCCAGCAGTTCGTCACCTGTGGAGAGAATGAGATTTGTTATTGTGTTGCACCTGGCGAAGTATGTATTAGTCGTCTGACATTGGCAGTTCGTGCAATCTCGTACATGGGTTTCCCGGAGGCGAGTGTGTGGCTGTGGCATCTGTAGTTTTGTGTGCTAGGCAATGGGACTGTGTGCTGTGCACATGTGGCATGGGACGGATTGGCCATGCCGATGGGTGTGTTGCTGTGCCCCTACTCATTGTGACTCTGGTGTATGCGGGCTCCTGGCCCATCCTGGGTCTGGTTTGTACTTTGCTTTTGGAGTTCATATGGAACGCTTAGGAACGCATATGGCAACATGGGGGCCATGCCCCAGATTCGCATTTGGGAGGGGATATGCTTTTGGGGTTCAAATGGAACGCTTAGGAACGCATATGGCAACATGGGGGCCATGCCCCAGATTCGCATTTGGGAGGGGATATGCTTTTGGGGTACATGCTGTGAGCCATGGGTGCCGAACGTGACATGTGTTGTGGCAGCATGACAGTGCATGGTCTGAGATGTGTGCATGCCTGACATGCCCTGCATATTTGCTGTCTGTTGTGGTTACTGGACATGGCATTGGACGCATCGTTATGAGTGAGTGATAGTTGTGTGCCAGCCAACGTATTGCAGTTGTCCCATCTCCTTGGTGTGCGTGCTGCCCTGTGCCATGTGCATCACTGCAGTGCTCGGGGGGGTGTGGCCCATGTTGTGTGTTGTTGCTCACAGTGTGTCGTGCGCTTAATTGACTTCTGGCACATGGTTGGTCATGGGCATGTGTCTTAGCGTGACTGCTGTATGTGTGGCAGCTGTGCGGATGACATGCCTTTCATGTGACTGGGGCTGACGAATGGGATGGATGGTATGTTGTATGTGCATGGTGTGTCTGTGAGTTTGATGGGTTCAGTGGTGTTCGTGTGCATTTCTGTTGTTCCGCTCTGTTGCGTCTAGTGTTGTTTGTCTTACATAGGCGTAGTTGTGGGGTGTGGGGTTGACAGGCAGTGGGGGCTACATGGACAGGACTTCAATGGTGTTTCGGTTGTGTGTGATGAGTTGCACAGTGGCTGCCGTGTGGGACTATATTCACTGTGGCTTGTGCATGCAGACGTGGCTCCTTGGGTGTTGCTATGTCTGTGATGGGTCATGTGGGGTGTGAGTCTGTTGTTCATGTCCGTGTGCACATTGTTCACTTGTTCGTGACGGTGGGCGGTGCTGCGTGTTCGTCTGCTACGTGACATGTCCCATGTGTTGGTGGTGTTATGGTCCTCATGCCTCCAGTAATCCAGCCCTGTCCAGTTTCCCACCTGCAAGTTGTTCGTGCGTGCACTGTACTGGATGCCACATGGCTCTAAGCGGGGGTGCTCCATGTTGCAGGTCTGTGGGGGTGGGGGGTGTAGTGGGTCGTGGGGGTGGCTGTACACCCACTGACACCGATTGCTGTGGACCGTGATGTCTGCCTTTCGGCTGTCGTTGTGCACTGCGGTGGCTGACACGTGGCTGTGGGGTGTGGGGGATGCTCCTCCTTGCTGTGCTGTGGGACTGGGGCCTGGTGTGTGTTGTACTTGGGCTGTCCACCGTCCCACCCACTGCACTTTGTGTTCCTGCCACTTACCTGTTACTTGTCGGTTAGTGCAGCTGTGGCGGACACATGGGTGTGGTGGGTGCTCGTTGTGGCGCTTCTGGCATATTTGGGGACCTGTTGGTGGTTACGTGGCTGGCTTAGTGTACACATGTCCCCACGCATCTTACAGTTGTTCGGTTTGGGCTGTGTGTGGTAGTGTCTGTTGCATGTGCGTGTGATGTGTTGTGTATTGTGTGCTGGACATGGGGGTGTTTGTCCCTGGGAGCTGTGGCATGGTAGTTGCGCATGTGAGTACATAGCGGTGTGCTAGTATACATTAGTTTGTACTTACCAGCCTCCACTCCCCCTGCTAATCCGGCGAGGATCTCCGGATGGATTACGACTCGCACCTTCTCCTCCCACGCTTTGAAGGTCTTAAAGAGCGCGGGATTCCCTCCGCCAGTGACGGCAGCCAGCTCTCTGTTTTTGCCCTCCTTCTTCTTGACCAGGCTCTTTACGTCATTCCAACGTTTGTTTATCTCGACTCTGTTCCTGGGCAGGGTCCCGACTGCATTGACCTGGTCTACGATCCGGTTCCACATTCTGTTTCTGGTGGCTAGTGGTGTGTGCTGGACCATGTTCCCATAGATTTGTGGGTACACCTTGATGATCTCGTCGACCATGACCGTCAGCTCCATGGGCGTGAACTTGGGCATCCTTTGTGGTGCCATGGTGTTTGTGGTGCTGGTGCGGTGTGTGTTGTGTAATGTGCAGGGGGTTTGTGGTGCCGGTGTTTGGTGGTGGTGGTGGTGGTGGTGGTGGTGGTGGTGTTTGGTGGTGGTGGTGGTGGTGGTGGTGGTAGTGATGTGTGCGTTTCTGTGGTGTGCTGCTGTCCTTGCTGTGTCACTGTGTCCTCTCCTCTCCTCTCTGGTTTGCAATGTAGCAAGGGGTTGTGGTCTGTGGGAGTGCTGCTTTTGTACTCACCTATGTGGGTGTGTCCTCATGGTCTGTTGTTTTCAGGTGTGTTGTGTCTGGGGTTCTGGCCTTTGTATTTTTTGTTTGTCCGGGGGGTGTTTTCGGGATGTGTACTGTGCTTGTGTATTTGTGTGTGCCTTGCTGTGTGGACTTATTGGCCATGTTGTGTGCTATTGGTTTTGTGTGCGGATGGTTTCTGTGCAGGTACGTTGGCGCCATGGCTTCTGCCGTGTCGATTCTCATCGGCGTTGTTTGCGCTGGCGGGCGGTATATTTGTTGTTTTTCCGCGCTCATGGCGGTGCGATCGTAATTTCACGTGCGGTGTGTCGGCCGTGTGGGCGGGCGGTTTTGTGTTGTCGTGCGTGTTTCCGTCCGTGGCGGGCGGTTTGACTCCGACTCGGACGATGGCGGGCGGTATTTTGTGTGATTTTTCCGCCGATGGCGGTTTTCGGTTTGTGTACTCATAATGGCGTGGTCGGTGTTCAGGCGGTGTGTGCGGGCGGATTTTTGCCGCTTCCATGCCTGGCGGATTTATTTACGCCGGGTATCGTAATGGGCCCCATAGAGAGGAAATTAATGTCTCTGGACTTAAACCTAAGTCTACCTTTACTCCTCACATATCCCAGGTAGACAGAAAAATTGATATATTTGAACAGGTAGTTGAGTCTAAGATACGTAACATCTGGGAACATCGACCACCAGTCACTTATAACATTAGTAAACAACATAAAGAAGCTATCACTAACCTCAAAAATGATTTTAGCATAACTATTAAGCCCGCCGATAAGGGGGTGGGGTGGTCATCTTTGACACCCCAGAATATGAAAATAGGGTGATGGACCTTCTAAATGTGGAGGAACACTATCAGAAAGTACCTATGAACAATTGGTCCATCCTTAATAAAGAGATTTCTAAGTTGTTGTCTTTAGCCAAAGCAAATGATTGGATTACAGATAATGAATATAGATTTTTAGGGAATGACAAAGCCATTATCTCTGCGATATATGGCCTGCCTAAAATTCATAAAAATGTCAATAATCCACCCCTTAGACCCATAGTTAGCTGCATAAATTCCCTACTTGAACCACTTAGTCAATATGTGGATAGCTTCCTGAAACCACTTGTACAGACACAAAAATCCTATATTAAGGATTCTGCACATATGATTAGCATTATTGAAGGTTGCAGTTTTAATAGTCAAACTCAATTGCTTGTCACGCTTGACATTGAGGCACTATATACGAATATACCCCAGGATGCTACAATTAATGTCATCAGACGCATCCTGGGTCCTGCGGTAAGCAGAGGTGCCCATGCAGATTTCATCTTGGCTTGTACAACATTGGTTCTTAAACATAATATGTTTCTTTTTAAAGATGACCTATACCTTCAATGTAAGGGGACCAGCATGGGGGCCACTTGTGCCCCCAGTCTGGCGTGCCTTTATGTGGGGCAATTTGAGGACCCACACATTTTCAATGAATCTGCTCCTTTTTTTGAGAATGTGCTTAAATGGAGCAGATTCATAGATGACATTTTATTTATTTGGGAAGGTACAGCGGACCTACTAGATGAGTTCTTGCAATGGCTGAATCTGGGCGATGTAAACTTAAAATTCACATCACAATATAGCGACAGAGTTGTGAACTTTTTAGATTTAAGTATTAAGGATGTTGGTGGTAGCCTTCAGGTAGAGCTCTATTCCAAACCCACGGATAAGAACACTCTATTGCATTATTCGAGTTTCCACCCTAAGGCGCAGAAAGATAACATCCCTTTTAGGCAGTTCCTTCGTTTACGAAGGAACTATTCGTCACTGGATGACTTTTACAAGCATTCTGAAGTGTTAAAAACCAAACTGAAGGAGAGGGGTTATCCCAAAAAACTTATAACACACTCATATAAACGTGCCCGGTTTTATGATCGGGAAAGTATGTTATCTAATCCGATTTTAAAAAAACAAGAAAGAAATAATAAGCAAAAAAAAGTAGTATTTGTGAGTCAATTTTCTTGTATTAGTAACAAGATTAAGAATATCATCAACTCCAATTGGAGTATTCTTAATGATAATGAACTGATGACATTAGACAGACCATTGTTTGCATTCAGACGAAATAACAACTTAAGAAAGGAATTGGTACATACGTACCGTGATACACCTGCAATGGGCCAACGTTCCCTGAAGGGCACTAAAGTGATTGGCAACTACAAGTGTAGTAGTTGCACGATGTGTGGTCAATGTATAGTAGGTAAAGATATGATGTACAACAAACATACCCTTATCTCTAGAGATTTCAACAACTGTAGGAGTAAAAATTTGGTTTACCTACTTTTATGCCCATGTGATTTGGGCTATGTAGGGGAAACATCAAGAGAATTACGAATCGGCCTGTTAGAACATAAATCTGCAATAAAAAACAATAAGGTAAATGCTCCACTAGTAGACCACTTCATGAAGGTTGGTCACACATGCACTGACTTCAGATGGTTCATTATAGAAAGGATTAAAGGAACCAGAAGAGGGGGTGATCTCACGATTAAACGTAAAAAGCGTGAGCAATGGTATATCTCTATTCTAGATACCATCAGAACAGGCCTAAATAAAAAAGAGGATTGGATGAAATTAATTGAGTAATAAGACTGTATATGATTGAATATAGGACTGAAAACATTAGGATATAGCTATCAGGGTATACTGCTGGGGTGGGTCCCCCACGAATGGTAAGCAGGCATTTACCGGCCCATGCCTTGTTGGCTATTTTTGGGGAACTCACGTGTCAGAGATATTTCAAATACTAGAGTTTTTTTCCTTTTTATTTATGTATCATTTTTATTATATATTTTTTTATTTTACTAGGTTGGTCGCCCATGCTATTTAGGAGATATGTAGGTATGGTAACATACAGTTTTATAACAAACAAAAGAGGAGAATTGTAGGGCTGATCATTAAACATGCCATTTTTTCATTAAAAAATGTTTTTGGGTACAAAAAAGGTTCAATATAATTGTAGTTAAATTTGATTAGGTGAATTAATGAGGTTGTCTTTGACACCCCGATTCACAGTGGAATGGGAATCTCAGTGGGCCCATACAAGGTTCTTATTAGGGATTGCCGCTTTAAGGGGTATATCCTGCAATGTCAGACCCGCCATAGAGATTTGTGCAGTGGGAGCTCCAAAACACAGCGAATTTGAGCAGTTCGGGAGTGTGGTGGGGCCCACTGGAGGTCCTCGAGGGCGATTGCTGTTTTAATGATACACCCCGTGGAAACAAGGCGCTACTTGATGATGATTGTGAGGCATCAGGTGCAGTTAATTTACTGGTGTATTTAGGGCGAGTGAGCGCACGGGTCCTCGGTTGTTCGATCGGTGAAAGGAAGAGAACGGCGGAACACGCGACTTTGGAACCTGTGTTACAAGTAAGCACTTGACAGTAGGACAAGTATGTAGGTTATGGTTTGTTTAGAACCAAGGGATGTTATTTAGTAGAGTCCATGTTTATGGTAGTTGGTTATGAGACAATTGAGCATCTTTTACCAGCTAAATAGGGGATATGAGCCTTTAAGAATATAGATAATTACGAGTAGAAGATAAAATAATAATTAAAAACAGGCAAAATACTGTTATAAATTATTGGATATATTTTAGAGTTGAGCTTGCACTCTGACTATAGTGCTAATAAATTTCGAAATCTTTTACATTTAAAAAAATAAACACGCAGGTCATTTATTTCGATTGCTTTAAAGTCGGCATTTATATATGTTCTTTGACTAGGATGCAATTTTATACTATTGCAGATCAGAACACAGGGAAACTATAACGGGGACCGAGAAAAAAAGATATCATCTCCCGACATTGTAGGCCCTAACTGAAGATTTTTTCACTATAATCTCCTTAACTGCGGGAGAAATTATGGAAACTAAAGGTATGTGTGATGTCATTTTTCACTTCTGGTATATTTATAGAAGTATAGGGATTAACAGTGTTCTGAGTCGAAAAAGAGTATCAATGAGATACTCACAAACACTCATTGTTTATGTCCCCCATTCAGGATCCGACTGATATAAGAGGGGATTGGTGTTGCCCTGTACCTGCCGAAGACTGTATCAGACATTGAAAAAGACTCGAGAAATATTCAGTCTTTATATTTATAAACACTACAAGTGGTAGGTTCATTAAAATAGTCTGCCTGTATGAGAAGGGTAGGGGGGCAGTCCTGTAGGTCATCCTTGTCCAATTTACTAAATAGACTTATTTTGCTTTCAGGATTTAATTTCCAGTGTTTTTAAGGAATTTCATCATCGTTGTGTCCCTATATTACGGTGAAAGGTGACACATCATCCCATACGTACCTATGAGGTGGGTATAATGGACGATAGTCCTTTAGAATTGAATCCACTTTTGTGGTTTTATTAGATTTAAACCTCCTGATTTGATGATGCCAGGGATGATTTGATACTGTTAAATTTATTGTACGCCAATCATAAACAATGCTGGCAGGAAGAGTAGGAGTTGTGGGATAATCCCTTTTCCTATAAATCAATGATACATGCGACATTACTATCATGTCTATGACTAATGTAGCAGTTCCGTATTCTTGAAAAAGATCATTATAGGATTGAGTATAGTGTGACTTGGCGGTATGAGTGGTGTTTTTATTTAGTGAATGCATGAAGTGTGATGTTTTATGGTAGTATTGGACCCCTATAAACAATTGTAAAATTTTATTGAGGGAATTTGTCCTTGAGTCTAGATGTTATATAATGTTTAATTGTCTGAATTTGTTTAAAGTTTGTGTTTTGGTTATTTATATTTGTATTCTGTTTAATACTATAATATATAGTCATGATGTTTTTTAATTTGTGTGTTTGAATAGGTGAAATGAAATTGTACCATCAATAGGAGAGACAATTATTATTTGTGTCCTGATGAAGGTGGTTTAGTTAATTGCCACCGAAACGCGTCGACGCCCTGTTTTTATAGGGTTATATTCAAGGAACTTTCTATATCCAATCTAATAACTAATTGGTGGATCTTCATATAATAGACTGATTCTTTTGGAATAACCATGTTATGATGTTTGTAATGTTTCACATATTGTCTGTCTCTCATGTATTTCAAATGTTATGATTTTTAATGTGGCATATGATTTTGTCTGTGTTATTTGATTTTAACCAGAATTATTTTTTCCATGATGGTTTTTAATAAAAATATTTTTCTATAGACTTTATGTGTTTTTTATAATTGTTTTTTGGGTCCATGTTTGTGATTATTGTGAGGCACCAAAGTGTTCCCATGGTTGGTGGTTTGTAGATGGTTGTATGAATTTGATAGAAATATTAGCCTAGATCCAAGAGAGTTCCTCTTTTATCTACGATATTCATTGTACGACTGTACACAGTAAAAGGAATCTCACACAATAAGTGTGGGGAATTCGTGATCCGCATTTATAAGTGCCAGTATTAGTGCTTTGAGTTCTGCCAACTGAGCCGTGCAGTCTCTTAGAGATTGCGTTTTTGTGCAACTCGGATGGAACTTCCCATCGTGCATGCGACCTTTAACAATCGCACACACCGCGCTGTAAGCTTGCCTACTTCCTGTGGCGGGTTGAGCAGAACCGTCAGTATAGATGATGTATTCATACTGATCTAGAGGCAAAATGTCATTTGGTAGAGGATATTCTTATTCGTATTGCAGGAATGCCTGTGTTTTTAAACGTGGATCAAATCTGTATTCAACATCCGTTGCAGTAAGAGAATTAGCCCATTGTATCCATCTTGGATGTAAGGCTTTAGCATTTGGAATGCTAGCTTTTGTAACAGCTTCTAAGGCTGGTACTGGGGTCACGACAATTATGCGTTTTCCCTGAGCCAGAGCTCTTTCTCTTGCTACAGCGGTCTGCACTGCTCTCAGAATTTTTTCTGTTAAAGTGAAACGCATCTCTGTGTGATTTGTATGCGATTGGTACTGTTTCGCCTTCATTAAAAGTTAAATAAGTGTACCCGCATTGACCCGCTATGACTCGGATCACTAAGTTCTGTGCGTTTACGCGTGTCTGTAAATGTTTAGAAGCTATCATGTCTTCTTGTAGGGAGCGCAGGATATTTGTATGTTCCTGTGTCCATTATCAGACTGAAAAATCAGGTTTTATTAAATCGTAGAAAGGTTTTACTCTTTCTGCGTAATCCAAAATGTATGTTCGACCAGAATTTAGGAATCCCAGAATTGATTGTAAATTCTTTAATGATTTTGGAGGTTGGAGCAGCGCACACTTTTCTAAAAGGCTAGCTGCTAGGCTTTTTCCCTCACTTGACAGCTCGCATCCTAAAAACAGGACACTGAGGTGGGCAATTTTTGATTTTTTGAAATTAAATTTATAGCCCTCAGAGGCGAATCCCATAATAATGGTGCTCACCCTGGTCAAGTGCCTCTTTAAGTCATCGTCCGTCAGATAAATATCATCCACACAGGACAATGGTTCTTCAGCAAAATTTTGGAGTAACTCTGTTACCTTACCCTTGCTGAAAACAACCCCGGGCTATTCTTATACCCTTGGGGGAGTGGGGAGTCTGCAGAATTGCCGTTGAGACCCTAACGTACTGAATGCGGTCAGATACCTGCTTTCAGGCGCTATATTTTGGCAGAAAAATCCATTTGAGATATCAAGTGTTGTTTTATATTTTTTATCGCACAATGTTATTCATTAATGCAGCACTCTGTGCATTTTGAACTGCAAATGTCTTTGTGCAAGTGTTTAAATGTCTGTAATCTAAAACTAGACGATATGTGTTGTCAGGTTTGGCTACGGGGAACAAAGGATTGTTCATAGGTGAAGTGCAATTTTCTATCACCCCCTGGTATTCTAGATGGTCTAGAATCTCCCTGACTTGTTTTTTAGCTTCCTGCTTTATAGGGTATTGCCTTTGGGCATTTGGGGAAACTTTTAACGGGATCACGTGGTGGGTTAACTCCTCATCCCAATCAACATGATTTTTATACAATGCTGGAGCTAGGGCAACCGCCCACTCCTGCGCATATGCATGTTTTAGGTGAATGGGAACGAGGTCGGAAAAGGCTGGAAAAATTACAGTTTCTCCCCTAGGGCACTCCATGACGAATTCAGGCGGCCAGTCTTGTTCTGCTAATAGAATGTCATAACCAGATGACAGATTTTTCCAAAAGAGACCTTTAACCTTTAACTTTTCTGGGCTTGTCCCCCTCCATCCGGAGTGTTATCTCATGTAACTTATGTGGGACACTTACAAGAGTATCAGGTGTTTCCACCGTGATATACTCACTCAACTCCGCTGTCACCAGATATTCCTTCAGGTTCTGGCGAGCTATTGTTACTTCTGCCGCGCTGTCTAGCATCGTCAGAGCCCATTCCCCGTTCAGAAGCTGTGTCCTCAGAATTCTGGGCATGTCTGATCTTGAAACCTGCTACCTTCTTCTTTTTGAACTGAGGTTTTGATTTTTGTTTATCCTCTTTTTTAGGTGCGTAGTCCGCAGCGCGTTGCGTGTCTCTGGACTTTGTACGCTCCTCTTGTCTGTGTTCTGACCGTCCTTCCCTCTCAGAGTTTCTTGATGAACCTTGAAAGGAACGAGAGGAACGAGTATCAGTATCCTGATACCTGTCAGGTTTTTTAATATTATCCCTATTCCTGAGGTCATACCTCCTTTCAGAGGGCTCCTGTTGAGGAGACCTACCTCTGGATTGAGATCTGCTGTCTTTAGACTTTTGTTGTTTTTTATTTTCCCACTTCTTTTTAGAAGAAGTAGGTGTCTGCTTTGTAGTGTCCTTTTCAGGACTGCCCACCAGTTGTGGTTTTAATGCTTTCCCACCTAGACTGTCTCTGCCTAATTCTGCGTATGCAGTTTCAATTATTTTGGGTAGTTCGTGTTGTTGTTCTACTGGACTGAACTCCCTTAGGCGTTGGCGGATCGCCACTGAAGCTGCTTCCCCCTTAATATAAGCTAGTATTATGGCTGAGACCTGTTCAAAGTTGTTTAGCAACTTCATCCCTAAGTTAAGGGCAGGCTCTGCTCCGTACTCATTTTGTATCTGTTTTAATACTTCAGGTACTATTGCTATTGACGGGATACCATGTGTTCTGGTATATATGGCAGCAAAGACTGAACCCCAAGAGGTGCAGTCCTCTACTTGTGGTGTGAGACCCATGGGCAAGCAGATTGTTAGAATTCTGTGTTTATCACTGGTTGTAGTATTCGGGAATACTGCTTCAAGCTGTGTTATTTTCTGAGCTATCCAGAATGGGATTTGTTCGCGTTTTGCTGGCATTTTGCCCATTATCGCGTGTAATGTTTGTGGAGTTATTTTATTAACTGTACTCTGGACTGGAGTATCTTGCGCTGCAGCTGGTGCAGGCTGAACTGTTAAAGTCCTCATCACAAATTGTGTGAGGTTTCTGTAGATTTTAATTAAATCTCTGTGTTGTACGAGTAAGACTGGTTGTGGCATTGTGCCAATATCAGGATGTGGTGTGTATGCCGCTAATATGGGCCATGTGGCTCCTGCTCCTCCGAGCGGGCCTAATCTTGCTCTTCCATGTACTTGGGGTAGGGCGCCTTTAAACCAGTAATTATGCTCCTGGTAAGTGAGCGGAACCTCTAACTCCTCAAAAGGAGTATAGTCTGCTGGTGTTTCACCTTCTAGGTAGTAGTGAAATACATCTGTAACTGGATTCGCTGCTGGGAATGTAACCCATGAATAGAACACCTCTGTTTTATTGGATTTGTGTGCCTCGATCACGAAAATTACATTACCACCCCTGGCTCTTAAGCCATGATCTAGAAGTTTTATGGTGACTGCCCGTCTGAAATTTGGTGCAATTTGTATTGCATCTTCAGGGTCTTCTCCTAAACCGAAGAGGTCTGTTGTAACTCTGCTTGTTTCGTTTGCTTCTTCCACCATTTTTAATTGGAAGAAGGGAGGTTTAAAGAATTTTTAAGATAAGGTGTAAATGCACAATTGTAGGAACCACCAGCCAATAAATAGTATTCTCGTACTACTCAGCTGCGGCGGAGTTTGTGCCCAACCACTCCAGACGTCTCTGGGGTTTTGTGAGTAGGTTCTCTGAGAATAGCATGACTGAACTACTCAGATTCTACTGTTAAATAAGTACCCAACCAGTGTTGGCGGCGCCATGTCGTGTAGCTCCTATAGTACCCCTGCAGGACCTGCACGTTTGGATAACATATACTGCGGGCTTGGTGGCAGACTGACTCCGTGCACCCCCACCGTATACGTTAGCCTAGTTTTGCATTAGCTAGCTCGCAGTGCCACTAGTGTCTCCTCTTATCGGGGAGAGATTAGTTTCTGGCAAACTTAGATCATGACAACCATGATTCCCTCAGGATCGTGGAAACAATGTACTCCCTTTCGCTCAGTCATTCGTGCTCACTTATTTGGTTTGTCTCAGAGAGTTACACAGAATAAACAGTCGGGCGTTTTAATAAATATTTATTGAACAGTTGTTATTCTAGTGTAAAATATATGTGCTGCGGTAACCAGCAGACAATAGCAGAGATATATTATCAGCAGTACGATAAAAGCGAAGGGATAGAACAGTTCTACCATATTGCGATAATCATGAGTACATACATGAATATAAAAGCATTATGCAAGTGCGCGTACTCCTACGATGCCTACCTAGATGTACCTGTGTGTACCTAGCATATGTGTGTAGGTCTTAGAAGCTAAGAGCCAAGAATCCTCCTAGGATTTAGTCGAACCCCCATACCTGAATAGAGAGAGTGTGGGACCCCGTCCTGGTCTCGAGTTGGACACCCCGTCCGGGTTGTGTCAGACCACTGTCAGCTTGAGCGACTGCATGCAGGAGCCTCAGCGTCTCTGGTCAGTGTGTCAGCATGGAAGTCTCGGTTCCCTCTGTCTTACCGGGGCAAGATGTGGTGTATTTATACCCTAAAGAGTCTTGGTCCTCAGTATGGTTTGTATTGGACATGAGGAAGACATCAGGGGTGAACTTTGTACATACATATTATGCCGGTGGTGTACTCATAGAGAGCCATGCATAATTAATGAGTACAGTGTTGGCCTGTGTTTGGAAGAACCCTGCTGTATTCAAAACCACAGGATAGATAACTTTCAGCCCTCGGAGCTCGTTGCGTACTAGCTGGGACCAATGTAGGTGAAAGATCATGCCTATATAAGGAATCATGACTATAATAGGACATGTACAGTTGAGACCATAATTGGGCATATGCGGCCATGACCATAATAGGGCAAGTATGAATATGACCATATTAGGGTAAATATGAATACGTCCATTTTAGGGCATGTACGAACGGGTCTACATTAGGGCCTCTATGCGGGATATAACACCATTCCAGCGAGTGCAAAAGTAGGGAAAGTGTTGGATAGCGTAGGGGTAAAAAATAATATTCCCACTCCAGTGAGTGCAACAGTAGGGAAAGTGTCAGATAGCGGAGGGGATTAATTTACTAATCCCACTTCAGCAAGTGCAAAATTAGTGAAAGTATACGATAGAGTAGGGGTAAAAATTACTATTCACACTCCAGTGAGTGCAACAGTAGGGAAACTGTTGGATAGCGGAGGGAAATAATTTACTATTTCCACTCCAGCGAGTGCAACAGTAGAGAAAGTGTTGGCTAGCATAGGGGTAAAAATTACTATTCGCACTCCAGTGAGTGCAACAGTAGGGAAAGTGTTGGATAGCGGAGGGGTAAAAAATTACACAATTAACATAATTAATTAACGATGAATTAATTAATTAATAACAATGAAAATATAATTATATATTAATAAATTAATTCAAACAATTAACACTATAAAATCATAAATAAAAAATATTACATATTAAATATTAATAAATATATTAAAATTAAATTACTTCCCACCCTATTCCCCTATCAACCCACAACCCACTCCTAAAAAATGACACAATTAACATATTTACCAATTAATTAATAATAATTAATAACAAATTACTAAATATTTAATTATAAGTTATTTCCCACAATTAACACTATAAAATATTAATTAAATAAATATGAATTATGAAAAATATTAATAATTTAATTATAATTAAATTACTTCCCACCCTATTCCCCTATAAACCCACAAACCGCTCCTAAAAAATTACGCAATTAACATATTTACCAATTAATTAATCTATAAAAATTAACAACCAATTATTAATTAATTAACAATTAATTAATTGCCATAACACTATAAAATAAAATGAAAATAAATACTAATAAATAAAAATTATTATTTAATTAATTATTTTTAAATTACTTCCCACCCTATTCCCCTATAAACCCACAACCCGCTACGGAACTAAAACGCAAAATGTAATTCAAATAAAACTAATATTCAATTAATTATATTTAAGTGATTTCCCACCCTATTCCCCTATAAACCCACAACCCGCTCCTAAAAAAATTACACAATTAATATATTTACCAATTAATTAATCAATAAAAACTGACAGCCAATTAATAAATAATTAATAATTACTTAATTACCATAATTAACACTATAAAATAAAATGTAAATAAACACTAATAAATAAAAATTATTATTCAATTAATTATTTTTAAATTACTTCCCACCCTATTCCCCTATAAACCCACAACCCGCTACGGAACTAAAATGCAAAATATAATTTAAATAGAAATTAAAAATCAATTAATTATATTTAAATTACTTCCCACCCTATTCCCCTATAAACCCACAACCCACTACGGAACTAAAACGCAAAATATAAATTAAAAAAATTAGTAACTTCTAAAAATTTAACACATACATAAAAAATAAATGCAATACTTACACAAAAAAATATAGCACATACATTTAAAATACACACTAAAATACATAACAGTAATTAAAACAACGATATTTTTAACAACGATATTAATAACTTCGATATTTTTTAAAACGATATTAATAACTTTGATATTTTTAAAAACGATATTACATACCTTAGACTCGATATTCTTGTCCACGATATTCTGACTATCGATATTTTTGACAGACGATATTCTAAACTCGATATTTGTGCTAGTCGATATTTAAATTGATATTTAGACTGTTTACCAGTACATTGTATGTATAAGTAACCATAAGTGGATTGTGCACTGAACGTGCTGGTGACAGCGAACGGCGCAGTGACACAAAAAGGTGAGCGAACGGCGCAGAAAGTAAAACAAAATTCGTGGTCAATAACAAAAGAAGGTATTTTAACACAATAGCACAGGTGCACCACATAACAAATTAGACAATAAATTGTATAAAATTCATGTCCACAAAGTTTTCTTCCAAGTTTCTTCCTTTATTTTCAACGAAATCTTTAAAAAACAATCAAGGTGATTTGAGACACAGCCGACGCGTTTCGTCCTTATCAAAAGGACTTCCACAGGGCAAGTTGATGTTTGATAATGATATTATTTGAAGGATTTAAATCAACCAGAAGGCCAAGTATGAACCACCAATAGACATCCGTCCTTCAATATGTTATATTTAAAAGTGATTACTGGCGCCTTGATTTAAATGAACGAGATGGGTGTATGATGACTCTCAAATTATATTAGTTTGCTATCCCAAATCAGGGAATTAGGAAATATACAGAAATGATAACATCATTTACGATGACCGACCAGAATCAGTCGGGGCAGTCCTCGCCCAGTTGGGGAATAGAGGCATTAATTAACGATGAATTAATTAATTAATAACAATGAAAATATAATTATATATTAATAAATTAATTCAAACAATTAACACTATAAAATCATAAATAAAAAATATTACATATTAAATATTAATAAATATATTAAAATTAAAATACTTCCCACCCTATTCCCCTATCAACCCACAACCCACTCCTAAAAAAATGACACAATTAACATATTTACCAATTAATTAATAATAATTAATAACAAATTACTAAATATTTAATTATAAGTTATTTCCCACAATTAACACTATAAAATATTAATTAAATAAATATGAATTATGAAAAATATTAATAATCTGGGGGGAGAGAAGGGTAGATTGTAGAGATGGACACAGGCACAGGGAAGGCAAGGGTAGTAGGCAAAGGCCTGGAGTCGTACCTGCAGGCGGGTGGAGCAGGTAGAGATATGAGGGAAGGATGACTCTTCCGTTGGTAAAGGAACTGCTAAGACAAGGGGGCGCTTGTAATTGTAGCGCGCAGTGAAGAGGCGTCTAAGGGAAATAAGAAGGGAGGGTGGGGGAGGGTGAGATCGAGGAACCGGCACTCAATTGGAAGCCGTGGAGCCAAAAAGAAGAAGCGTCACATACCTGATAGGATGTAAACGAGGTCTGTGTCGATCCTCGTGGAACAATAATTATATTAGGGTTTGT
The DNA here is from genome assembly GCA_963921515.1 of Calotriton arnoldi. Lineage (NCBI taxonomy): Eukaryota > Metazoa > Chordata > Amphibia > Caudata > Salamandridae > Calotriton > Calotriton arnoldi. The sequence goes on from CAWUFW010001802.1 coordinate 23,802, forward strand.
GCAGTAATGTTGATACCGCAACAGCCGCAGTGTCGGAATTCCGGCGGGCTGGAGGAAACACAAAGCTGCGGGAGGCAGTCAGAGTGTGGAGCAGTCAATGCTCGTGAACCAGCATGCGAAAACAAATCGACCCGTCAGGCAGCAAAAGTGTGAATGGAGCAACGCTGGGGGCCGGCGAGGGAAGCAAAGCAAACGGGTCACCTGATGAAAGGAAAACTAGCCTGAGAGCTAGAAAACATTACGTGGTGCCCCGGGGGGACAGGAGAGAGAAAGGAGAAGTGTATCACACGACACCTGAGATCGTGATAATTCTTAAGACTTAGTGCAGCATTAAAAATGAAACAAGATATGAAACACAGGGCACACAATTCTTGATTTATATTAAATGGACTTTAGAGATAAAACATGATGCATAAGAGATGTGAGTCAGATTCAATATCACATATGGGTATACATGTTATAAAATCGTTCGAAGGAAGCACACAGTAAACGGTCAACCTGTCATGGGGAAGACAGCATGTAAAAAAGAATTATACATAGTGTTACATATAATTATGTTGTAAGGATAATGACAACAGTCGATCAACCTGTATTGATAGAGACAGCATGAGAGGGGACAGGGAGGAAGGAGGGGGAAGGAAGTGGCGAGAAAATAAGATAGTAATCAGAGAATGATCATAACGGTCAATACATGGGCGAATAGAAGTGAACCTGCCACAATGAATAGGGACAGGTAGCACTGCCGAGGTACTAAATAAAGAGCAGATTCAGAAATAGGGTACTGATCACAAAGGAAGGTATAAGGAGTAACAGCGGGAGTATCAGGGCAGGGTGTCTCAATGGTAGTGTTCCACTCATCAAGTGTGTTGAGCCCATTGTTGACAGAGTCACATCTTGTGATCCAGCGGCATTCACATTTATTTAGGAGCAGACGTAAGTTGCCCCCACGCATTGGTAGTACTGGTTGATCGATGACTTGCCAAACTATATCGGTTTCTGAGTGGTTAAGGTGTTTATAATGTGCAACGAGGGAAGCTGACTCAACGTTGCATCTGATGCGACTTTTATGCTGTGAGATCCGTTGTTTGACCATTTGGGTTGTTTGGCCGATGTAGACAAGATTACAGGGGCAGCGAATAGAGTAGATCACATTGGTAGTCCGGCAATTAGAGAATTGTTTGAGTCGGTAGGAGCGGTCTCCGACGCTAAATACTTTCGTGTTGAGTGTAAGTTCACAGACGGAGCAAGTTTGGCATTTGGAGGGTCCCAAGGTAGGTGGTAGGCCCCATAGGGAGGTAATGGTTTGGGGTTGCCTCCTATTGTCCGGCCAGGTGATTGCGTGCACCAATTTGTCAGATATATTGTGACCCCTTTTGTATAAAAAGAGGGGTGGTTCCTGGAAAGATGGCTGATTCCAAAGTATGTGCCAGTTTTTTTTTATCACCTTGCTCCCTTTGGGTCTGCCTTTTTTCCATTCCTCCTTGTGATTAATTCTGTTTTTGAATTTACCATGTGAAATAATTTTCAGTTGAGACATTGTTTTTTGTGCGCATGTTAGAAATGGGGGTCTCTAGTTGGCAGAGGTAGGTACCTTTGCCCAAATAGGGACCCTTCTTCCTAGTCAGGATAAGGGAGTTACACTCCTAAAATAACCCCTGCTCACCCCCTTTGGTAGCTTGGCACGAGCAGTCAAGCTTATCTTAGAGGCAGTGTGTAAAGCATTTGCACATAACCAACAGTAATATAGTGTAAGCACTACAAAAGGACACCACACCAGTTTAGAAAAATATCCAATATTTTTATATACTTAAGACAAGACCAAAAATGATAAAAATCCACAATACATTACTTAGAAATCTTCAGTTATCAAAATAACCTTGAGAAACAGTTCCTTGAAGTCGATAGCTCCCTCTGGGGCTATCACGGCGTCGTGAACAAACAAATCCAAACAGTTCTGGCTGACCGCGGCGTCACGGGCCAGCTACGGTGTCGGGAAGACCCGTAAAACAGTAGCTTTAGAAATGCAAGGCATTGGTGACCTCTCGTTGAGCTTCCGAAAGCACGTCGTCCGCAGGCGTCTGTACCGTAGGTCGGTGCAGGAGTCGTCGGGCCCTTGAAGTCACACGCGTTGCAGATCGATCTCCTCGCGGTGGAAGTCAGGCGCGCTGGCGTCGGCTGGCGTCGGCTGGCGTCGGTGGGCGGCGGGTGCTGCGGTGCGGCGTGCGATGCCCTCAGGTCACGGTGCGAGCACCGGCATCAGATGGCATCGTCGGTGAGGCCAGGGTCACATTGCGAAGTGATGCGGTGCGGTGCTCGTCGCGGTGCTGACAGGTCACGGTGCAAGCAGCAGCGGCGTCGTTGCTGAACCGCTGTCGTCGGCTGACGAACTGGAGTCGATGGCGCCGGCATCGGTAAGCCAAGGCTGTGGTTCGGGATGAGGGCGGTGCATCGTGTAACTCTACGAGCGGTGCCCTCAAACCACGGTGCAAGCAGCGGCGCCGATTTCAGCGTGGAGCGGCGGCGTCGGAGATACCAAGGCGGCATCGTGAAGCAAGGCGATGCGGAGTGCGGTGCCCACAGGTCGCGGTGCGAGCAGCGGCTCGGTGGCGGCATCAGCAGGCGGCGTCGGTGAGACCAGGGTCGCGGTGCTGCGTTGCGGCGGTGCCCTCTGCGTTGCCTTCAGGACACGGAGTCGGCAGCGGCGTCGTGTCGGGTTGCTTTTTCTTCTTGTTGCAGCACAAGACACACAGTTCCCAGTGCTGAGGGCAGAAGAACTTGAAGTCTTTGCTGTTCCTGAGACTTCTTGAACAGGGGGCAAGCTCTACCTCAAGTCCTTGGAGAATCTCACAACAATAGATTGCAGAAAGTTCAGTCCAGTCCTTTCACTGCCTAAGACAGAAGCAGCCACTGCAGGCCAACAGAGCAAAGCACTCAGCAAAGTGGTAGTTACTCCTCACAGCTTCTCCAGCTCTCCTTCTTGGCAGTCTTCTTGGTCCAAAAGAGTTCTTAAATTCAGGGGTTTGGGCTCCACTTTTTATAGCCCAAAATCCTTTGTCCTCTCAGGCAGAGAGTGTCTGTGCCCAGCCAGAACCAGTTCTGCCCTCTCTGGTGGAGCTTCCTGGCAGGAGGTGGAGATGGCATTGTCAGAGGCAGACCAGGCACATTCAGGTGAAAGGAAATTTCCTCCCCCTACTCTAAATGCAGCCCAGGTCTATTGAGCCCTTTCCTGACCCACCTAGACTATTTGGAGCCACTGCTGCTCCCCAGCCCCTGTCATCCAAAACCCAGACAGTCAATCCACAAACCCAGCAGAGGCCTGCTGGATGGCTGAGCAAGAAAATACCTACTTTCTAAAAGTGGGATTTTCAGACACAGAATGTAAAAATCACCTTCACTAAAAGATGCATCTTTAGATTCTGAGTTCAGGCATACTAAACTTTATTTTTCTACCTAGTTCCCAGGGCCAGTTATGTTTATAAGATGCTGTAAACAAACTCCCCATTCTGTCCTATGGGAACAGGTAGCCTTGCAATAGTGAAAAACAGAATTGGCAGTAATTCACTATCAGGACATGCCACACACACCAGGGCATGTCCTACCTTTCACATACACTGCACCCTGCCCACAGGGGTACCTTGCGCCTACCTTAGGGGTGACTGACATGTAAGAAAAGGGAAGGTTAGGGCCTGGCAAGTGAGTACACTTGCCAAGTCGACATGGCAGTCCCAGACTGCACACAGGCTGTGCAATGGCAGGCCAGAGTTACATTTACAGGCTGCTTGTGTGGGTGACACAATCCAGTGCTGCAACCCACTAGCAGCATTTGATTTACAGGCCCTGGCACACTCAGTGCACGTTACTAGGGACTGACAAGTAAATCAAATATGCCAATCATGGAAACACCAATCCATAACATAGTTTCCAACAGGAGCACTTGCACTTTACCACTGAACAGCAGTGAGAAAGTGCGCAGAGACACTAAGCCAGCAAAAAACAGAGTCAAAACCGGGAGGTCAGAAAGTAAAAACTCAGGGGAAACACGCCAAAAGATGGCAAGTCTAACAGCGCACAAATGTAGTTAAAGCAACATGGAGTCAATGGTCAATACACAATCTCGCAATGTATGATTGACTGTAGCATTACACCAATGCAGAGAAAATCAAGAAGCATGAGTTAGAGACTACGTAAGTTAGGCCCATTAGTTCTTCTATTATCATAATGAGCATTTTATATAGCTTAACATAATACTTCCTTGGCCTTTTGGTACTGTTGGAGGTTTTGTTGTGCATGGATGGATGTATGTTTACCAAATGTACAGGGATTCTATCAGGGGTTCAGTCTAGCAACATTCTAGAAAGCCAATGTGCATATCCTCCACCCTCAGTCTCAAAGTCTCAAAGCATTCCTCTTACCTGGGAGGAGTCATATCATGTCTCCATGTCACTGCATTGCATTGGCACCGCCATGAAAAGTGTAGCTGTGAGGAAACTCATATGCTTGGTGGGGCCGCAGCGGCCCAGCTAAGCATATTGGAGCCTCAATACTACTGCGGTGATCCCAGGGCGGCCCGACCACCCTGGTCTTAATGGGGTGGTTAGAAGACCACTACCACTGCGCCCCTGCGAGTCTGGCTGTCTGTGGACCACCAGACTTGTAATAAAGCCCCAAATCTCTGAAAGGAATTAAAGCATTTTTCCAGCCTAAAGGTGACAGTTGTGATGGTTTCCGTTTTTGGAAGTTATGCAGATTTAAAAATAAACCCCTGAATCTCAATGTGTACCTGTGATGTCTGCTATCAAATTTATATTTTACAAACAGATTAAAATTGCTGCTTTAGCCAAATTTCTCAGATAGCTGCAATCTTCTAAATGAGCCGGTTGCTGAATAAGCCTATTTCAAATGAACATCTCCGGGAAGCACCTAGGCTGTGGTGACACCAAGACAGATTTATAAAAGGGCTGTAACCCCACTGACTTCAAGCTCCATGGGTGATCCATTCCACTTCCCATGACTGAAAAATGACACAGACTTGGATGTCAGTGGACTAAAAAGTTTGCTTCTTGAAGTCAGGTTTGCAGTGACTCTATTATTTTACCTATCCCTGGCTAGAAGACGTGAAGGACAATAACACACAATGGCTAAATGCTGTTCCAGAATGTTACTACACGGCAACCAGCCTGGAGATATCTGCCTTATTTGTCAGATCCAAAGTTGTCAGAGTAACAAGTACAATTGCAACGGTCAGTGTGCAAAGACTCCCTGGACTGATGTTAAAACTAAGCAATTCATGGACTTTTACTCTTTTTTGATATTTCATCAGAGACCAGGATGAAAATTAAATACCCCTTGGGGAAAGGCATGACTAATTTAGCTGTTTTCAGTTTTACATAGCACTGTTTTGTCTTATTAGGTGTTAGAGCAATTCACAAATAACCAATGAAAAAATGTATAGATATATATATAATTTTAAGTGAAAGGGCCATACTTAAGATACAAAATATAGGAGGGGTGTCTTAGCAGGCATTGAGGTTATGAGAATCTAGTGGATACAGCACTTGACATAAATCCTGCAATATGAGAAGACATTAGCAAGAATAAAAATAAAGGTAGGAATAGCGAAACACGCACAGTAAGTTCAAATAAAGCAGGAAAAGGTGAATTTTCACCAACTTTCTGAAGACAAACAAATCCAGTTGAGTAATGAGTGACTGTGGAATGAAGTTCCAGAGAATGGTCACTGTGTCATTAAATGGTTGCTTTGGAGCCACTGTGGTGTTTAAGGGAAGTAAGAGGGAGTATACTGTGAAGCCCCCTTTGCCCACTGGAGATGGTGAGAAGTGTAGCTACGCTGGAAGGATTACCTACAAGAAGGATCAGAGTGCTAATTTTGCACTACATTCTTACATGGATAGGCGGTAGAGTTCCTTTACCACCCATCAGATGTGATGGATTCTTCTCCTAAAAGAGATGAGTTGAGAAATGTTGTCTGATTACCTGAACGGGAAAGGAGGAGGTTTGTGATATCCCTGTGAAAATCACACTGCCATGGTTAAGGCAAGAGATGATTAGTGAAGAAATTAGCAGAATAGGACAGTTTATTAATATGAGGCACTAAAGACAGATTATCGTCTGTGTTGAAATGAAGGGAGTTTACAGAAGTTGGTGAAATAGGATAAAAATCATTAGAAGATAGCTCAAGGGCTTTGTCAAATGTGTTTCTGTTTCTTAGAGTGGTGAATATAAACTCAATCTTTTGGTATTTTTTAAGAGGAAGTTGCTTCACTGCCAGTGCTGTATTTTCTTGAGGCAAATTTCAGTGAGATGATGTCCACTAGGCACCTTGTTTTTAGCAAGTCCTCAACGTATTGATATATGCTGACTCCAGTATCTTTTAGTTTCTCAGATAGAGGATCCAGTTAGATTTGGAATAATAATGGTGAAAACATTGATCCTTGAGGTACTCTGTATGTCATGTTAAATGCTGAGGTAATGTTATTGCCACTTTTTACCAGATTGCTATGATTAGAGGAATATGAAGCAAACCTGCAGGAAACCTTATCTTAGAGACCCATTCTGTGTTCAAGAATGTTTAGTAGCCTATGAAGATCAAGAATTCCACAATCTCTCTCTCTCTCTCTCTCTCTCTCTCTCTCTCGAGAGAGAGAGAGAGAGAGAGAGAGAGAGAGAGAGAGAGAGAGACAGAGAGAGAGAGACAGAGAGAGAGAGAGATTCAGGATAACCAGAAGGGAGCAATAACCTTCATCAATGATATGTTCAAAGTAGTCAAGCACCTTCAGGGTAACCATTTCCGTGCTGAAGCTTGGTCTGAATCTTGGATGATAGTGATTGAGGAGATGGTTGTTATTGACAAATTTGTTTCATTGATTGAAGTCACAGCATTCTATGGCTTTTTCAGTGGCGTATCTAGAAGTGATTATTAGGGGGGAATTCTGGGGCAAAGATAAAACGGGTGGGGCCACCTGAAATGGGCAATTGCAAAGAATGTGAAAGAAAGTGTGTGCAAACGTATGTATGTATGTGTGTATGTATATATATAAATGTATGGGTGAGCGTGTATATATATATATATATATTCACTGAAAAAAAACATAGGTTTCAGACATGTTATAGTTAGGAATTAGCATTTAAAAAACCTTTGAAATTCACTGAAAAAACCATAGGTTTCAGGCACGTTATAGTTAGAAATTAGCATTTAAAAAACCTTACAAATTCACTGAAAAAACCATAGGTTTTAGGGACAGTTATAGTTAGTTGACATTGCACTCGTACAAAACCCGTGAAATTCCCCGTTATAGTTAGTTCAGCTAACTATAACTCGCGCCCCCGCAATGCACTGATGATGACGTCACATATTACATCACTCATGACATGGTCAGTGACATCACTGATGACATCACTGATGACATCTCGAATGACATCACTGATGACATCATCCAGTGACTGTGTGTTTCTGTAAAGTTTAAATATGTTTAATATATATAGGGAAAGGCGTATTGAAGAATGAGTGGGTGTATAAGTGTCTGAATGGATGATTTAGTACGTGAGTGACTGACTCTACAAGTGAGTGATTAAATGTATCTTACTGAATGCATGGGTTAGTGACTAAACTGTGTGAATGTCTGTATCCGTCTGTCTGTTGGTTTGTAAGCGGCTGCATGGCTTTCTAAATAGCTACATGAGTGTCTACATGGGTTATTGATTGATTGTCTGAGTATCTGTATGGGTGCCTGAGTGTTTGTGTGGGTGGGGTGTGTGTGACTCTGTGCATAGATGTGTGAGTGGGTGATTCACTGGGTGCATGGTTTCAAGAGTGCATCTGTGATGGACTGTATGGGTGGGTGAGTGTGTGTATGGGTGTGTTAGTGAGTGAATGTATATCTCAGTGGTACATGTGTGAGTAACTACATATGTGAAAGGCAGTATATATGTGTGTTGGAGTATATAAATGGCTTTAAGTGAGAGTGTGGAATTGTGAGAGTGGCTGTATGGATGAGTGTGTACTTGTATCAGTGATCGTATAAGAGCGTAAGAATGTGCTAGTATTTGTATGAGTAAGTGAGCTGGTGTGTGTATAACTGTATAGGTGAGTAAATGGCAGTGTGATTAATTATTTGCATGACTGACTAGGTGTGTGAGTACCTCTATGGATGAGTGGCGGTGTGTGAGTGTCTATGTAGGTGTATGAGTGCATATGATAGTCCTGTACTGAGTGACCGTAAGTATGAGTGACTGTACGGGTGAGTGAGTGGATGTGTGTGTAGACCTAAGAATCAGTGAGTGGGTATGTAGTTATTGGTGTTGGAGTGTCTATGGTTTTACGAATGGCAGTCTGTAATTTAGAGTGGGTGTATCAAAGGTTATATTAGGGTGTGAGGAGGTGCATCAGATTATCACGTGGATGATGTCATCAGTGATGTCATCAGTGATGTCATTAGTGATGTCACTGACCATGTCATGAGTGATGTAATATGTGACGTCATCAGCAGTGCATTGCGGGGGCGCGAGTTATAGTTAGCTGAACTAACTATAACGGGGGAATTTCACGGGTTTTGTACGAGTGCAATGTCAACTAACTATAACTGTCCCTAAAACCTATGGTTTTTTCAGTGAATTTGTAAGGTTTTTAAATGCTAATTTCTAACTATAACGTGCCTGAAACCTATGGTTTTTTCAGTGAATTTCAAAGGTTTTTTAAATGCTAATTCCTAACTATAACATGTCTGAAACCTATGGTTTTTTTCAGTGAATTTCAAAGGTTTTGTAAATGACAATTTTTAAATGTATTAATTGTTATATTTATTTTTTTGATACTGATTTACTACATTTTTTAAACTATTTATTTTTAGATATTTTATTTTTTAAATTACATTGTAATTACATTATACATTACATTACAAAATATACTTTCTCAGAATGAATTACTTTAGTTTAAATACTTTGCAAATAGGAAATAGACTTTTAAGTACAGTAGTTACAGTTGTTGCAATGGGCAACACAATTTCAAACACAATGCAACATTGAGCTCAATGTGAATTTCTAGTTAAATGCAATTAGTTACTTTATGGATTACTTTTCTAACCACATGACTGGATCCTAGATTCAGTCCTGGGACATCTCCTGTAAACAGTTGAGTAAAGCGTTTTGGTTACAGTAGTGATTTTTAAGGAATATTATTGTATTTTAAAAGTTGACACAAACTTTTTCACATAGAATCACCAATGTTATCCTATGGGAGGAAATTCACTTAGCAGGTAAGTAGTGTTATCGTTACTTTTTCTTACTCAGTGGTGGATCCTGGATCCAGCACTGGTGCATCTCCTGTAAACAGTTGAAAGAATGCGTTTAAGTCATACAGGCGATTTTTAAGGAATATTTGTAGTTTGTGAAAATCGACACTGAAACTTTTCTGCTGAAAACCAGACAATGGATTCCTATGGAAGGAAATACAAGTTACTGGTAAGTACGGTTAGAATTACTTTTCAGGGTCAGTGCTGGGCTAAAAGATGCAGCACTGGGTTCTCTCCTGATAACAGGTGAGTAAATCGGAATTCGTAGTTCGGCTGATTTTAGAGGAATATTATAAAGTTCCAAAACTCCACACTTAGAAGAATTTCCAAGTGAAACCAGTCAATGTTAGCCTATGGAAGGAAATTCAAGTTACTGGTAAGTACGGTTAGAATTACCTTTCAGGATCAGTACTAGGCTCAAAGATGCAGCACTGAGGTCTCTCCTGATAACAGGTGAGTAAATCGGAATTCGTAGTTCGGCTGATTTTAGAGGAATATTATAAAGTTCCAAAACTCCACACTTAGAAGAATTTCCAAGTGAAACCAGTCAATGTTAGCCTATGGAAGGAAATTCAAGTTACTGGTAAGTACGGTTAGAATTACTTTTCAGGATCAGTACTGGGCTCAAAGATGCAGCACTGAGGTCTCTCCTGATAACAGGTGAGTAAATTGGAATTCGTAGTTCTGCTGATTTTAGAGGAATATTTGTATGTTTCAAAAATCGACACTTAGAAACGTTTTCAGCAAAAAGCAGGCAATGATATCCTATGGAAGGAAATTCAAGTTACTGGTAAGTACGGTTAAAATTACTTTTCAGGATCAGTACTGGGCTCAAAGATGCAGCACTGAGGTCTCTCCTGATAACAGGTGAGTAAATCGGAATTCGTAGTTCGGCTGATTTTAGAGGAATATTTGCACAATGGTGAAGGAAGGGGGTGGGGCCTGAGGTGACATGTCTGCAAATACGCCCTGTGGCGCGTTTTAAGTTGGAGAATTAATTCCTCCTCAATCCCGAGGGTCCCTAGGGGCCAACTAGCCCACCAGATACCTCCAGTATGCGCCAGAGAGCTGCGTTGCAGAGAGGTGTTCAGAGGCCACGCCCCTTTTTGCACCTCTCTGCAACGCAGCTCTGAGGCGCTTTCTGGATGTACCTGGTGGGCTAGTTGGCCCCCAGGGACCCTCAGGATTGAAGGGGATTTAATTCCCCATCTTAAAAGGCGCCACGGGGCCTGTTTGCACACATGTCACCTCAAGCCCCGCCTCCTCCCTTCACCACTGTGCAAACGCGCCCCGTGGCGCGTTTTAAGTTGGGGGATTAAGTCCCCTTGAATCCTGTGGGTCCCTGGGGTCCAACTATCCCACCAGGTACCTCCAGTAAGCGCCACAGAGCTGCGTTGCAGAGAGGTGTAAAAGGGGCGTGGCCTGGACCACCTCTCTGCAACCCAGCCCGGGCGCTTACTGGAGGTACCTGGTGGGCTAGTTGACCCCAGGGACCCCAGTATTGAATGGGAATTATTTCCCCAATTTAAAACGCGCCACAGGGCGCGCTTGTAGAGTGGTTAAGGGAGGGGCGGGGCCTGACGCTCGATCGCGTCTTTTTCTTTATTTTTTGTTTTTTTGAAGGGGGCTGTGTGGCCCCCCTTCTTTTTTACTTTTTGGGGCCCTGGGGACCCCATCCCCCAGGGCCTGATGCCTTTTTTCTTTTTAAAAAAAAAAATACTGTACGGGAAGGGGGTCTTGTGGGGACCCCATCCCCCGGGGCATGGCTACTTTTTTTAACTTATTTTTGGAGGGGGGGGGCTGCGTGGCCCCCCTCCTAAGGCCTCTATTGGCCCCGGGGACCCCATCCCCCGGGGCCGGCCTTTATTTATTTTTTTGTATTTTTTTTTTTAATTGTTTTTGGGGCTGGCCCTATCCTTTGGGGTCCGTGGGGGGACCCCAACTCCCCCACGGACCATGCCGGCTCCCCGCCTCCTGCGGGAGCCGGCATTGCTTTTCCACATGGGGAGCTGCTAACATGCAGCTCCCCGTGTGGAAAAGCAATGTGCTTTGGATATTGGAAGCGAGAGCAGGTTTCCTGTCCTGTCATTGCAAACAGCAGTGTCCCGGGGGTAAGCACCCCGGGACACTGCAGGAGCTGGCCCTGGGGGGTGGCGGTCCCCAGGGCCACCACAGGCTCCAGGAGGGGGGCTGCGCGGCCCCCCTCCCATCCTGTGCACAGCCCTGGGGAGGTGGTGGTCCCCGGGGCTCGAGGGTCCTAAACGGACCCCCACATTTTATTATTTAGTGCCCCGGGGAGGTGGCGGTCCCCGGGGCATGTGGGGGGCTCGAGCCCCCCACACAGGCAATTTAAAAATAAAAAAAAGAAGCCCCGGGGGTGGCGGTCCCCGGAGCTGCGGGGGGGCCGTGTGCCCCCCGCCACCATTATTTTTATAAAGCCCCGGGGGGTGGCGGTCCACGGGGCTTGGGGGGCCTTAGAGGCCCCCCCATGTTATTTAATAAACCCCCGCATGCTCCCGGGACTTGGCCCACCCGGGGCCAATTAACCACGAAGCGCGGGAGCCCGCGCTTCATTTTTTTTTTTTTATCGCCAGGATCCGCGCACCCAGCGCGTTTTTGCCAATTTAAAAAAAAAAAATTAAAAACATTTTGGGCCCTGGGGGTCCTTGTAGGACCCCCTGACCAGGCCTAGGGGGTCAGGGTGTTTCTACCCTGCCCCCTTTTTGCGTTTTGCACGATTGTTTTTACTGTTTTCTTGTGACTCGGTTCTACCGAGTCACAAGATGGCTGCCAACACTTCCTGGTTTGGAGTGTTGACAGCCAATTAGCATACAGCTCGTGATCGGGAGGGTGCGCGGATCCTCCGCGGCCGTAGATATATATATATATATGACGTCAATCCTTCTTCATAAACTTCACTCAGGTAACAAGAACGGACAAAATTATTTATTTTATTTTCATAGTTTCAAGGCAAGTGCATTGTCCATGACGCGTTTCGGCTGCTTTGACACGGCCTTGATCACATACATTTACACACACACACACACACACACACATATATATATATATGAACAAGGCAGGAATGCCGAAACGCGTCTGGTGACAATTTCGTAATAAACGAAGGATGAAATGGCAACGCTACCCCTGTGTCGGTGTCTGATCTATAAGGAGTTCAGAATTGGTTCTTAATATATATATATATATACACATATATATCGCACCACTTCCACCTTCTCCAGAAGGAAAGACCGCACACAGAGTGCTGTTTCAAGTTATTTATTATTCACCATGGTCATCAAGGTGCTAGTTGAAACGCATCCCATTCTGTTGCTGTATTAAATAGAAATATATAAGTAGTACTGCCTCGTGGCTGAAAAATGAGGGCCCCCAAGTGATCACCAGTGGCTGAGATTAAATCAAGCATTTCATCCATCACCTTGTTGTTTGTTACAGTTGACTAAATGAGACAGGAGAGCCCAGACATGGGTCCTGTTCTCAGTGTGTCATAGGAATCAAGCTGCACCCTGCTGGCATAGCCCAAATAGCCCAAGCCTGGTGTTGTCTTCTAAAGTGGGCCTAGCCTGGCATTTCGGGATGAGCTGTTCCCATGACAAGCTGGGTCAGTTCTGATTTGCAACAGTGGCCTCTTGGTTAAAAGATTATGATCTGGAATGTGGTCCGAGCAATCACCCGCAGCTGAGATTAATTCGAGCATTAACCTATCACCTTGTTGTTTGTTGACATTGTAACTCGGGCATTCAACTCCAAGCAAAACAAAACCTGCAGGGTTACCTTTAGATATAGAGGGGAATACACCTAATTTGTAGAATACCATGTATTTAAAGATCGTCTTCTTCATTAAAGTAGATAGATACTATTAGTATCGAATATTAACATATACATAGTTGGGTTAAAGGATAAAGCAGACAAAATTAACAATTCTTATATAGAATGTTCATTTCTGTTTTCAAAATCTACAAGGGCACCTTCAATTCTTTAAAAAAATGGTTTCCTTTCTTAAATGCAGGCTCTTTGGAGGAATCTGAGAAGACAGCTGGGGTTTCTGCTGGAAACCCTGTATTTAGCATTTTATGTCACTGGAGGCTTGGCCATAGCATGCATGATGTAATACTGATGCAAATACTTGTCCCCTAAGATAATGCTATTATGAAATTAACGGAGTTGAGGCTTTGGGAGACTTCGTTGAAGGCACTATTACAAACTTGGAAGGCTCCTACCCCATGAAGATTCAGAGAGCATTTAGTTATGGGATGATGCAGAGATTTTCAACATTCATGCAAGACTGCTCCCAATTGAAGAGTTTGTCCATTCCATTGGCTCGTGCCTTTAACAGGCAGAAGATCACTTCCTGTGAGTAAAACACATGGATTGTACCAAATGAGAAAAAGAAATCACTGCTCTTGAACTGTAGTCCATTGCCAACCTTAACAGATTGTCTGTGCTGACAGGACGTAATCCATCAGAAAATAAGAGTTGACAGAATTTAATCCATCAAAAAATAACATGTCCCTCGGCTGATAGAACATGGGCATCAAGTATCAATCAACAGTACTCATCCATTATGAGAAGTATGTGTGTTTCAGAATGCAGTTTTCCAAAGAGGTCCAACACCACTGACTACCGTGCTATGTCTGGTAGGCACGACATGCAGAACTACTCCATCAGGCCTGTTTGGTCGGGTTTTTTTCGGCCACTACCTACAGGAAAACTGAATCACAGCCTTTCTCTAATAAGCTTTTTCTTGGCCATGTGCTGTTTCTATTATCTGCTTCCTCAGTTGCTTTGGAATGACATTCTGTTTGCACCAGATAACAAATCACCCAGCTGTTACAGTCAGCTCACCATGAAAACGCGTAAAGAACTTCAGCACTTCCACTTCTACATTTGCAGGTGGTTAAGGTGCATTGTAGATAGGACTTCACTGAAGCTGCTGAACTAGCTTTCTGCAGACAGATTACAATAGCTGCTCAAGAGTACAATGGGCTTTTGCAACTGTTCTTGCACATTTGTGGCAATTTGGTGATATAAAAGCAGTTTATTATATTTGCAAAATGTCTGTTGAAAAGTTAAAATCCATGAAAAGGAAAGAATATTTGCCTAATGTGCATGGGGCTCGGCCCCATCCATTCAGAAAAAAGCCTTTGCCTGTGCAACTTTGTAATAGCCTGACTGTAGCATAACAAGGCATGTGTAAACAAGTCCTGGAAAATGCAGCAACTAAGTCCAACCCAGGAGATGATGTAGACTTAGTGCCTAAGTCAGACCTCCCTTACTGGCAAAGGTAAGAATGCCTTGGCACAGACATTGGCACAAGTCCTATCTTTTGGCGTCCATGCAGAGGCACCCTTAGACTCATTCCAAGATTGGTCTTTATACACATCAAAATACCTGGTGCATGGTGTAATGTACTCATTCTAAAGCATGTGCGCTGCAAAAAGCTTGCGAGCAGCTCTCTTCTTAAGAGAAGAATAGGGCAGTTCAGTTGTGCAACTGCACAAACTAGAGTCATGCTGCCACAAATATCTGGCTCCTGAGTTTTTGAAGAGTGGGATATGTTGGTATGTAAATAAGTGATAGGCCCACTGAGCAAAACAGCTTATGTTCTCCTCTCCCAATGCCTACCCTTAAGAGAAAGGAGGAGGAACTGCGGAAGTACTTCAGATGTGTACTCTTTTTCTGGTTTGTGGACAAATTTTGTTATACATATACTTCTCACGCCTTGAGACAGAATGCCATGTTTGTTCTGGTGTTTTTACAAACTGTCAGCAATGCAATAATTGTCTCTTTGAATCATTAAAAGCTTTCTGCACAAATGAAGGCACGCAAGTGATATGAATTCAAGATTAGTATCAACTGTGCACAGCCTCGTGTTACATAGCATTGTGGAAATACTACTGATCATTCAGTGGGGTTTTAGGATAAAAGGAATCGGGTTTGTAAAACTGAAACATACGGAAAAAGTTGATAATTCAGCTAGTAACAGTTCCTTCTTAAGGTTCAGACTGAAATTTGGGCTTTCAGTTTTTTTCCCAGGGCGTGGGCTCATTTTTTTTTTTCCTTTTTAGGACCATCAGGCTTTTTATGGTGAACCTAAACAGAAAAACGGTACATAGAAAGTCAGTTGTAAATATAAGCAAGCATGTCATTATGTATCCACCTAATTGACTTAGTCACATCATCCCATACTTCCATAAGCAGGACCGGAGGATTTGAATTCCCAAGAACTGCCCTTGGGTAAGAGAGTCTAGGCTTGGTTTATGTGACTTGCTTGGAGTCTGCTATGGTGCATGTGGGTCATCTTTGTTGTTTTGGTCTGTGTCATCTGGGACTTCTGACACTGTGTCTGAGCTGTTTGTTTTTTCTTTCTTCGCCTTCCTCCATCGATCTCCCTATCGATCTCCCATTAATTCCCTTTACTTGTAGAATTTCATCATCTGTTTCATATAGTTTGAGTTCTCGATAGGAAGATGTTTCCACTACATCTACCCTCTGATTCTCCCCTTGCAATAATCTTTACATTAAAAAACTGTCACCTGCACTCTTTAAACTTGCATTAAGGAATTATCTTTTCCAGGCTAGATTCGAATGTGTCAATGGGGTGATCAAGCGACACTCTTCCTCTGTTAATTCGGATCTTTAGGTCCTCTAGGAGATGTTGAATTGTCTGACATTCTGTATTCCAAATTTATGTAAAATCAATCACAGGAAATCAGCCTGATTCACAAAATTCATTTGGAAGTAGTATTCCAGTAGTAATACTGCACATACTCCAAAATGTAATTCTCAAACCTACGGGTGGAGAACTCTGCCTTTGCCTCGTCTATCTTTTATGTAAAGAGATCTCCTCCCAGGTAATGGAGATCTCTGCACACATATGTGAAGTAGGTAGAAGATTTAGCAGTAAATGTGGAAGGGACAAAGAGAGTAATTACTACTAAAATAGCGGGGTTCAGGGAAATTTAAGGAGGGGCTTAGAGAAGCGCATTTTAATACAAAACAAACACCCACAAACGAATGAAACCACTGCAATTCACAGATTACAGACTTAAATGTACTTTGCCAAGTCTTGGTGTCAGTCAAGCTAGCACCAAGCAAGGCCAAACACTGGTATTGCAACACACTCCCAAAGAAAACAATGGAGGTAGGGAATTAAACTTAAACTAACATCCCACAGGAACTGATTTTTAACTTAATTACATTTATTCTCAATTTAAATTACGTATATACATTTACTTTTCTTGATGTAAAATTTTATTTAATTATTGATCGGTTTTAGTTTTTTATAAAGTTGATAATACATGTAATTTAAAACAGTTATGTAAAATTTTTAACTTAACTTGAAACTTAAAAAAATTAAATTAAAACTACTTTTAACCAAGTGTATTACAAGTCAAATATAAATGCTATAGAGGATAGGTGATTTTATTTTTAACTTTTTGTTTAAAAATAAATATTTATTGCACGAAACTGGGCTATATGTTGAGAGTGGTGAAAGCCCCACTAAAATAATAAACACAATCCTTGTCAGGGTGAACCACAAAAGTCACTAATTAAAACTGTGCTTAACCCTCTGGTAGCTTGGCACAAAAGCAGTCAGGCTTAAATTAGAGGCAATGTGTATAGTGTTCATGCAGGACTCAAACAGTAACAGAGTGAAAACACAACACAAAAAATCCCAAACCAATTTAGAAATTTAGAGTTTAATAACATCAATCGACAAACATTCAAGCAGGTGTAGGCCAATTTTACCATGTTTAAGGAAGAGAGCACAAGCACTTTACCACTGGTTAGTGGGGGTACAGATCAACGAGTCCTAATGCAAACAAAAAAACGAATTTAGCAAAAACAGGGGGTGAAGACAAAGAGCGTAGGGGAATACCATGCCAAGGATGCCAGGTCTAATATTTATAAATTAAATAATTATAATTAAATTATTTTATATTGACTACAAATTCAATATGATGATGCAATGTGTTGTAACTTTTTATCTTAGTACTTCTTGGGCAATATTCACTTTAATAATCTACCCTATATTTTCTTTAACTGAGATCTCCTCTCCAGTGGCAGAGATCTCCACACAGAGCCACACAGAGACACACACAGACTAACTTTAAGGCTGTAAAATTGATTGAAAGAGGTTTCACCCCTCATTTGAGGACGAGGAGACTCAAGTCTATATATAGGTGCAAATATCCACTCGGAAATAGTGAATAGCAGAAAATGGGCAATTTACAACAAGGTCCAGGAGTTGATCTATACATGAGTAAGTCTACTCATGTATATTTACCTTTGTGAATCGGCCCCAAGGAATATAAAATCATACCCATTGGTAAATGGGATATCAACCTATTAAGTTGAGAAAGTTCTTATGAGTAATATCTCTATGTTCCTAATTTGTACTTTGCATTCACATTGCTGAATGCTAAAGGTGCTGTAGGTGCTCCAGTTGGGGTCCTTATGGGGGGCACCGCAGAAGTGGGGAGAAATTCAATTAATGTTTTGTTGTAAGAAGGTGTAGTGGTCCAGAACCGACAGTTGGCTTGAATCATTGGGCCTGCAGGGGCAACAGTTGCTAGCTGAGAAGGTTATTGTATATACATAAGTCTTTACTTATTTGCCACCAAGCCTTGTTTATTGGCTGAATCACCATATAAACAGAGACAAGCAGCAGAGTCTGTGCATTCTCTTTGTTTGCTGCACACTCAAACTATTTGTTCAGTTTGTGCAGGCTGTGGAAGCTGCCTTACTGAACCAGAGTCCACGATTGAGCTCCAGCAGATTGTACACTAAGTTCAACAGTAAATCCTACTAATCCTGTGCAGTGGTTTGTATGAGGTGGTGCATATGTGGACCACTTCTACACTGGCTGGCCAGCTTTACTTTATCACTTTGCAAGATATCCTGTGCATGAGCAGGACATTTTGCTAGCACGGAGACATCATAAGACATTTGCAGGTGAATGGGGGGTCACTGTGTGACACAGCACATTTTTGGGATTTTATTCTGTAACTCTCTCTTCTAAATTAAGCTCTCTCATAAAATATAACTTGACTGGACATTAAACTTAAAAGCGTGATTATATTTATAATGTATTTGAGTTCCAAAACCTTTACTCCACCCTGAAGTAAGCCTTGGCTGCTTACATTTGGCACTTTTGAGAGGCACATTTGAAAAATGAACAACCCTGTTATCCAAAGGAATAAATATACTCTTTAGTCCTGAAACACCACTGGTAAATACCAGTATCCACCATGGAGACTGCCCATGTTAGCCACTTACATTCCCAGGACCCAACGAAGAGGTCTCGCAATCTACTCATGTCTTTTTTCCCATTATATGAAAATATTGGGGGAGCTTAGAAATAGGATCAATACATGTAGTGAGTGCAATAAAAAACACTTTCACAGGACAAAACCTAGGGTACTTGACCATAGGACCTCTCTTAGGATAAACCTAAGAGAGCCTGAGAGAACCCCAGACATCTTTGAAAGTATAAAGGTACGACAAGGGCTACATGGGCTACATGTACGAAGGCTCCTAACAGGATTGCCTGCATCAAACTGAATCTCCTGACCTCCAACCCCTTTCTTCTCAACTCCCACCTCCAAGTGACTTTCATCTCAGTACCATCTTCACTATTCCAATGATGACATCACAGGTGATATAGCTCTAGTTGGCACAAGAATGTTCTACCCAGCAGCACACATACCTACCTCTGACATACAGACACAAGAACAAGGAGAAATGCTAATCGGTAAGTAAAACAATGATGATGCAAGTGTTGCTTACAGCAGAATAATACTGATCTACTAAGTGGCGTAACAGTATTACCTCTGGTTAGACCTTCATTAATAAGGACATTCTAGAACTGTCGTCCTTAGCAATTCAACTGCATTTCAGTCTTCCTCAATGTTGATGAAGCAAAAAAGATGACAGACTATGAACTTTATTTGGGCAAGTTATCATTTTTGCCACCACCAACATCGATGACTGATGGAACTGATAGGGGAGTTAGCAGGGGCTCTGTCATTGGGTTTGTCAGCCTTCCATCACCCTAATCATAGGGCTGTGAAATGCTGTAAAGGCTCTAAGTAAAATTACAAAATAAGCAATTACAGCAGTCTGCAATTTATCTTTGGTTAGCAAGTGAGTTAGGTGTAATCTTTTTAACTTAACTATAAGGATACAATATTTTCCAGTAATTATCATTCAATAAGACTCTTTCTCTGCAAAGGAAACTGACTGCATGATACATTGACAGTGGCATAAATATTTCTGGCTATAGGAAACATCAAAGAAAATCTTCAAAAAATGTACCTGATTAGGTTCTGGCACACCTGACATCCCGTGAGACACCTGTACCAAGGAACAAAAACAACATTAGGGAAATATTCTTTTAGGAGTAATATTTTGTAATAAAACAGACAAGGTTGCTGTATGAGGGCTGAGGTTCAATTCAGATGCTTCAGAGAATTGCAGGGTATAGGTACTTCTTAACAATGCAGAACTAAACTGACCAGGCTAGTTCTTTATTCCTGTTAAAGCTAGTACTTGTACATCTGATACAAGAGTAAAAAGAGGTCAAAGTGCATATGCAGTCCCACTTACATATTGATCCTAACCCCACATGACTGTTTGAAGTCCATGTCTCTGTGTCTTTTTCCAGTTTCACAGACAAATCGTACACCTTTAGGCCAAGAAGAAGTAATAATGGGCTGATCGGAAGACAGAAATTGCAGGACTAGCAATATTAGACACTACGGTGAGTTCATTGTGCCTACGCTTACACCCATCATTCCTTTCTTCATACTCATTGAAATATTCTAAAACATATAAAACTCTTGTGGGTGGGAGAAGGGAATTCATCTAAAACCAAAATAGGTCTGCTCTAAGAAGTTCTTCATCATAATATGATAAAACTCTGAATCAACTATGTAAGCAATGACTACCTCAAAGTGTATGCATCAACTGTGGAGTATTGCCTGGGCATTTTGGAATGAGTCAACAAAACACCACAAGGTCTGACTTGTTCCTAAAAGTCTGCAAATGTCTTTCTGACATTGAGGAAGATCTTTTTTGGAATAACTGTAAAGAGGATGAAAAGAAGCGGCATGAAAAGTGTAGCGTCATTCCCAGCCCAGGAGTATGCAAATTAATACGCCACACACTGTAACACACACTGTAACAGATATCTTTATTCATCAGCATACGATCACACATTGGACGTCATAACCATTAATAACCACACCTTAACACCTCCCAGCAACTTACGTAATTCCTCTGTTGAGTCCGCCCAGAACTACAAGGGTCCTGGAGCACATAGTCTCACAACACTACATCTCACCCTTTGTTAAATAAAAAGTATAAACAACAGTCCCATCATAGTTCTTCAATAAGTTGTTGAGGTGCTCGCACTAGTAAGGCAGATCGAGGGGTGTGAGGTAGATGAGATGCACTCTGATTGTGCACCAATGGCACAGGTCCTGATGTTTGATCTGGACGTTTGGCGGGTTGCCTTATACATGCTTGGAGAGGCTGACGAACATCGAGGTAGTTGCTTAAAGTGTGACGAGTCCCGTTTCCGGAACGATGCACCATCACCATGTGTCCTTTGCATGTCACCACCCTCAGAGGATTGACAGCAAACAGAGTGTTTGTTTTAAGCTTTTGTTTCCGTTTGACAAGGACCCAGTCACCTTCATTGAAGACTGTTTCCTGTGCTCGTCGATGGGTATATGTTTTCAATTTGCACTTTTGAGAAATATCTGTGACACGAACCTTATCAACATTCAGGGTTCGGTCGACTGTCCACTGAGACAGTTTGGTTCCGATAACTCTCCCAAATAGCAAGGTGGCATGATTCTCAGCAGTTGTGGAGTGAGGAGTTGAATGATAAACACAGAGGGCTTGACACAGGGCCTGGTTTAACTCGATTCCCTCCATCAATGCTCATTGAACTACCCTTTTGAGGGTACCCATGAATCGTTCCACAACACCATTGGCTTGGGTCCACGGAGGTGTACTTGTCTGATGCTTGACATTGAGTCTGACTAGAAACTCCTTGAATTCTTTGGTATTGAATGGCGGTCCATTGTCAGAATTGAGAATGGCTGGGCTACCCCATGTTACAAAGATGTCATCCAGCCGCTCGATGACCTTGTCATGGGGTGTTGATGAGAACTCCTCTACTAGAGGAAAGTGTGAATACTCATTAATGACTATCATGAGATGATGTCCATTTCCTAAGGGTTCAAAGAAATCAACTGTAACTCTTTCCCGGTACATGCAACAATGTGGTCCTACTGACAATTACTTACAAGGAGAAATACGATATTGGTTCACGTATTATGATCCTGGTGAGAGAGAGAGAAAAAGGGAAGAGAACACATGTGGGATTTCCAAAACAAATTACATTTATATTTTTAAGAAATTTTTAGTAATGCATACATATGTTGAGAAGTTTATATCACGGTTGCTCCAAAGAGTGCATAGAAGAGTGTTCATAGAAGTGCTCATGTGCAAGGTGATACAGAAAAGAGGAAACTTAATGATTGTCACAGAATTATTTTACAAAATTTTTAACAATGGCTAAAGCGCCTCAAATCAGCCAATGTAATATGCCTGTTTGAAAAACAAATCTTTTGCACAAAAATAGTAATCCATAGATGAGCATCAGTGGTCACTTAATCCTAACACGCTATCCATATGGATCTGTGTATTCAATCCAGGCTTTAAAATCAATGCAGACGTTTCGAACCAACTGTTGCATGAGGTGAATTTAAACCTTACATACAGGTCTTCATCAAGACAGTGGTGAAGGTATAATAGGGCAACCTATAGCAGTGCAAACGTAAGGTAGGCAACAGGGTCCAACTTGGATACATCCGTAAAGAGGCCCAAAGCTCCTAGTCCAAAATCTCGATGTAATCAAAAAGATCTCTCATCATTAAGGTAAAGCGTATGCATCAACTGTGGGCACACAAGATAATTGCAGGAATTGCAAGGATGATTAAGCTGATTTAGTTAGGTTTCGTTAATCATGGCCAAGTGAATAGAATGGTTCAATAAATGTCCACCCAGAAAAACGAAGAATCGTAAGGGTCCCTGGGTCAACCCGTCAGCCCGAGTGTACTCCCTGCAATTATCTTGTGTGCCCTCAGTTGATTCATACGCTTTACTTTAATGATAAGAGATCTTTTTGATTACGTCAACATTTTAGACTAGGAGCCTTGGGCCTCTTTACGGGTGACCTAACATATGGCATCCCTGATGGCATGTTAAATGCCTTAATTGATGACATTACTGAAGACATCTCAAATGATGTCCTCAATGATCCTGCTATAGACATTGGGTGTCTGAAGCGTAGGCGTGTGTAGGGAGTAGTTTGGTGGGTGAGCTGTGGGGCCATGGAACGAGCGCCGCTGCTTCTGGGCTGTCTGGTGCTGTGCACTCAGGATGTGTTTGCGGGCGGCACACATACCTGGGAGCAGCAAAGGCAGTACTGGAGCAGAACAGCAGCTACAGCTGCAGATCAGAACTAGGGACAGGGGCGTCAGCATGGCGGTGGAGGAAGAGGGGCTTAGGGTATACCAGAGCTTCAGGATTAAGATCGAATTCCATTCTTGATGTCTGGTGGATTGTGCTGCAGTGCTTGGGCCTCTGTGTCCCATAACCTTGCTGGATCTGAGGAGGAGGGGCCCGTGACACAGTTTCCCCAAGCCGCACGCTGAAACACGCCCTCCACCTACTGTGGCATGGGACGTCTGGTGGGCTGGAATGCCATGCTGGGGACTCTGTGTCCCATAACCCTGCTGGATCTGAGGAGGAGGGCCTGTGACCAGTTTCCCCATGCCACACACTTAAAAGCACCCTCCACCTACTGCAGCGCGGGCCATGCCTTGGCAAAGTCCGGGCGAAGGGCAGGCCCATCTGCTCCTTCAGAGCATCTTGGCGAAGGCATACGGGTGAAGTCAGTCACTGGAGTGTAGCTGGTCTACTTCATCTCTCCAACTTGAACGGCAGTGTGTGGTCATGTCATCTCGAGGGGCGCTGATAGAGCTCATGCTCCCGCCCATATCAGTCCATTCCTGACTGAATCTTCCTCCCTTGCATCATTGATGTACTTGTTGGGTGTTTTTGCTCGTCTACTCGCTAGTGAGCTGGCATAAAGTGTGATTTGTTTTTAACAATGAGTCACCTGATACTTTGCCCCCCTCAACTTTTGTCTGACTGAGGGGTGAAAATGAAGTGTTTGAGAGGCTGACAAATTATACCTGTTCTCTCGAAGTAGGGGCGGCCTTCATGGGCCAAATCCTGGGTATCTGGACTTTAGTTGGTCAAGTCTGGGAGCTGGTCATGGGGAAACACAAGCTCCCTGCTGGTGTTCATAAGGCTCCTACCAACACGGTTACTACCATGGACACCTTTGTGCAACATTCTGAGGGTATCATTGATAAAGAGATCGAGTTGGCCGATCGCCGTTTATCCTGTTCTCCCTCATCTTCCTTGCCTCCTGACCTACCCGGTGCATCTTTGCCTGCTCCTTTAGACTTGGTTCATGGGTCTACAACAACCCCACCCTTGCTGGGTAGAGACCGGGAGGGTCCCACACCAGTATCTACTGTTTTGGAAAATTCCCCGTTTGTAAACCTGTAACCCTGGCAATTCGGTGGAACCCGTTGCCCTGAAAGAACTGGAAAAGGGATCTAGAGCAGTAGAAAAGAGGAAAAGATTGGAGGTCAGCAGTACATCCAAGCGCCCAAGTGTCATTGATCAGTTATTTAGGGAT
The DNA here is from genome assembly GCA_963921515.1 of Calotriton arnoldi. NCBI lineage: Eukaryota > Metazoa > Chordata > Amphibia > Caudata > Salamandridae > Calotriton > Calotriton arnoldi. The sequence continues at coordinate 47,919 of CAWUFW010001802.1, forward strand.
AATGACTCAATTTTAATGGAGAAGCCTAATATGGAAGCTTTAATGGATTCCTTATGTGACACCATAATCGAAAGATGCTAAACTGGAGCCTACATGTCAGTGCCTAGTAGCAATTGAAGCAGAGCTCTCCAAATGAAATCAGTTGACGCAACCCATGGGAGCTACCACTTCCATCTCTGTCTCCACTTGTCTGCCCACATTTGCTACGTTGCGGCCTCCACAGAATGCGATATGGGTAAAGGATGATGAGACGATGAGGATTCAGGGTAACGATGTCCCTACTGGATCTTGTACTCGTCAGTCAGAGGACAACCCAATTCCCCCGACATCATCAGGGGTAGAAGTGCATAGTGGGGGCTGTGCTCGGAATCATGACTTAATGAAAGATGTCAAATCCAGGGGTTGTGAAGACACGTCCCGTAGTCATGAGTTGAGATTTTCCCAGAAAAACTCAAAAATCCTTCTTTACTACTGCAAGGCCTACCTCTCCCATAGGATAATATTGGGTTACCTTATCATATTTAATAAGTGCTAATTATTCATTGGAAACAGGTAGAAAAGTCATGTTTGGTGTCTGAGAAATTGCAATTTAATATCATGTTTAATGGTAAAATCGGATTTTAAGCCACAAGTGTGAAAATGTCACATTTAGAAAGTTGGCATTTTCTTGTCCTACCAATTGGTCCAACATAGGTGAGATGCACATACATCACACATAATATAATTTTTCTAGTTATTATTGCCTAAAGTGATTAATAAACTGTATAGTTCATCCTTAGGGACTTGTAAAAGGCCTAGGTTTATTTGCCGCTACAGGGAGAGACACATATTGGCTGAGCTCTAATAATTATTACCCATTGTATAAAGTATTAGTGAAATAAAAGATTGAATTCAAGCACCTGGGGAATAATATATTCGTATTAGGAAACTGGAAAACTGATGGATCTATGCACAAGAAGGATACTTGCTAATCAGATTAACTAGATGGGTTATTAATCTCTTTAGAAAATAACAATTAGAAAATTGTATTACATGTGATGCATGTGCATCCCACCTATGTTGGAATAAATACATTTTCAACGTGTTGGGCCTAACCCTAGATTGATACATCTGCAATTGATTAAATTAGCTTTGGATATTATTGGTCAAAGGTAACAAGTAAATTCCCCTTTTTCGCTTTTCTAATTCCTAACCACTTAGTGCCTGCAGCCTGTTCCTGGTTCACATGATGGGGTGCAGTTGGCAGTTGGCTATTGTGTATTCCTCCCAAACAGCCACAAAATATAGGGACTAGGAGTGCACAACCCAATTTTACTTCAAAAGACTGAGCCCTGCTCTTACACAAAGAACTTCACACTAGCTTATTGAGTCTGTTGACAGCTTGGGAACAGGGCAGGGAGGCAGGAAATTCCAGACACTTCTGTGAGTAGAATCCTATAGAAGTTTCTCCCGCACCAGGTATAAGGATAGGAGCCTCATACCCACTGTTCTGATCACTTCTGGACCTGTGGAAGACTTAGAAGAGCGGTTCTGTTGCCCTGCTGCCCTGCTACCAGAAGGAATGCTCTGTTGCCCTCCTGCTCTGTTGCAAGAAGGACCGCTTTACTGCCCTGCTGCCTGAGGAAGAAGGACTGGACCTGCACCTTGAACCCAAGACCACCAGGGTGACTCCAAGGGCTAGTTGGCTGGCTTCCTGTTCTGAGCTAAAGGGACACAACAAGCTCCAACACACTTGAACCCTACACCTGAACTCTGCCTGCTGTGAGTCCTGTGGTACCCCCCCAGCGCTGGACCCTTGGAAGTGGGGATAAAAATGCTTTGCCAGCCTAGCTGCGGTCCCCATCAAACCAACGCAGCTCAACACAACCCGCCACCACCCTCACAGCTTCTCATTGGAACCGACAAAGCGCGATGCAGCTCAACACAGGACTTCGCATTGCAGCCCTCACAGCTCACTGGAACCGGCACAGCATGACGCACTCAACATGGATCTTGCATCGCAGATCCTCACCCAAAATATATAAATTAATGTTAATTGAGGTATTAACTATTCACATTTTTAATTGGAAAATATTTTTCGCATGTTTAATTATTTTCAATTATAAAACTATTTGTTTATATTTTGTTTAGAAAATAACAAAATATAAATGACATTTTTTGACCGTATATGCAACAAACACATAATTTTAGGATAAGAGAAGTAAGTCACTACACTACTGTATGCAACTACAATGCATATATGTATGTGTACATTACAAAATATGTAGATTATATAAGGACCCAAAAAATCTATGTAGATACCCAAAAATCTGCAAACTATACATATACATCAGCATAACATATACAGAACATAGTTTGCATGTCTATCTCAATATCTTTGGGATTCAGTCCCTGTGTTTTTTATTTTAAATTACAAAAAGCATTGTAGAGGAAGAGTGCGTCTTTGACAAAAACTGCAACTTCAGTTAACAGTTCCCTGTCTAACTGTTATGAAGGTGAAAGTCAGTGAGGCAAATAGATACAAAAGATCTGACAAACGACTGGAAAACAGGAAATACAGTATTCAAATTTATATATAGCAATAAAGTTAAATACTGAAAATTCCATAACGTGATGTGCATTTATAAATACATATGAGATGAAATCTGAAGACAAGAGATTTAGGGCCTGATTTAGAGTTTGGCAGATGGGTTACTCCATCGCAACCGTGACGGGTATCCAGTCTGCCATATTACAAGTGTCATTGTATATAATGCACTTGTAGTATGGAGGATGGGATATTCGTTATGTTTGTGATGGAGTAACCTGTCTGCTGAACTCTAAATCAGGCCCTTAGTTAATGACGACATTTATGCACTACAGCAAAGTAAGGAAAAGCCACACTACCTGTGAGGGTCTCTTGAACTAGGTATGATTTTTGAACATTCTCTCTTATAGAAGACTCCTTCAATCCACGCTTTCTGGGACTGAAAGAAAAATAGGATGTCACCAATGTTAATATAACCTACAGTGCACACAGATAAAAATATAATAATTGATATGGCAGTAGCTAATGTGCAGACTCAAAGAACACTTGTCGCCAAAATGTGGTTTAGAAGTTGTCCATATTGTATCATTCCCATTTAGTGACAGAGCTGATCTAAAGTTGGATACAAAGTTAGTGACTAATGTGGATGGATATAAAGCCAACTTACCTGTAACATCATTTTCTAGGAAATATTCAAGCAGGAGGTAAAAGGGGATAATAGAAATGGCACACAAATGTCTTGCAAATGCTCAGAAAACTATGGCTGCAGTAAACTGGAGTGACTGAGTTTTTAAACAAGGGTCACAGCAGAACAACTTGTTGAAATACAGGACATTGATGATGGTGCATATGGTACAGGGCTATGTCCTTCACTTTAAGGATATAAGCAGGAACATTCCTGGTTGAACAAAAATGTCCACTCTTTTATTTGAGATGTTTGCTCCACTAGGGGCTACAGTGGTACTCTGCATGTAGATTAGCGGTGTGCAAAGTGCTGAACATTTTCCTTTCCAAACTTTGTAATTTCTTTTTCAAAACTTAGCGAATTTCAAAATGTTTTAGAAAAAGGCCAGCATACCGAAAACCAAATTTAAATCAAAATCTCCCTTGATAGTCACCTAACCACACCTTAAACACTAGCTTAAAATGCATGTAATTACTGTGAGGGTCGCGCAAGCACTTGCACCTGAGATCACTGACCTTAAAAAGGTATAAACTAGATCTGCTTTTAATCACTGAAACCTGGTTCTCCACATCCTCGGCTCTCTCTTTTAACAACCAATGGTTACAGTGTTCTTCACAAAGACAGGAGTCACAAAACAGGAGGGGGCATTGTTGTCATACATAAATCCATCCTGAAATGTGCAATCACAGATTCCCCTTCCTAAAATGACTTTGATATGATATCTGTAACAGTCAGCTTCAATATTTTCCTGGGTGTCGTTAACATCCCTTGAAATATTGACATAAATCTACCTGTTGCAAAACTGACTGAAGAAATCAACATGACCTCTCCAAACTTATCAAAATTCCTACGCATAGAAAAGGAAAACCCTTGAACTGGTTTTCTCCCTCCTTAACCCAAAAAAATATATGATAGCACATGATTCTTCACTGGACAGACCACCAGACACTCTAATTTCACATAACACACATTCAGATCTACAAATCAGGACAAGCAAAGACATTTAAGTTGAGAGAAGACCTCTAAATCACTTCTAGTGTCTGCAGCATCCAATAGATTTGAAATCCGTGGCAAGTGCTAAAAAAACACTATTAACAGAATATCTTACCACAAATTCTCATCATTAAAAACTATCAACAATTTTCCCACCTTCTCCCAAAAATCATTTAAGGAAACATAATTTAGCTCCATGGTACACTAACAAGTTAATTTAAGAAGGATAACCAGGAAACTTGAAAAGATTTGGCATAAGTTATAAACTTTTGAAATTCTGTAGGCTTTGAAAATACATAGATAACCTCATCGAAAAAAATATCTTGTCCCAAAAGCCAACTACTTAATATAACAATGAATCCTCCAACTGACCCAATGCCCTTTTCCAAATAATTAAATAATGTTCAAACGTAACCGATAAACTTCATCCTCAGCTCCTATTGCTACCACTATTGCCAGCTCTTTTTCAGACACAATCTTAAAAATGCGCAAAGACATAAAATCAGCCAGAGATGAAAAACTGCAGCTACAAATTCCAGAAAGAAATATTAAGGAATGGTCAATATTCACAAAACTTGACAAACAAGACATATTCAAGATCACTGCATCAACAAACCCCTCATCATAAGTAGCTGATCATAGCTCTGCAAACTTTCTAAAACTATGTGCTCAGGACATTGCCCAACCAATTCTGAAGATACTAAATATCACCACAGAAGAGGAAATGTTCGCATGTGTGTTAAATTCAGGGCAGATTACTACCTTCTATAAGAAACCTACGAATAGCCGATGGAAATCTAGAAGCTGTGACAAGTGTCTCGGTAAAGTTAATGGAATGTCCTTTATAGGCAACTCTTGACACACTTCTCCGATAAAGACATCAAGAACTGCTTTCAAGTCAGGATTATGACCTAAATGCAGTACTGCTACAGTAGCTCTCCAAATAATGAATGATGTTTTTGTGTAACTGACAATGATGACTCCTGCCTCTTTGTTCTGCAGCGTCTGTTGGCGGCATTCAACACCATTGATCACAAAATTTTATCCGCCAAAATGGGAATTAAGAGCAGAGTATCAAGCTGGATTATATCTTTTCTCTCTCCTAGATCACAATTACATAAATTAGGATTCTTCAGCTCTCCTATTCTGGCAAAATGCGGTGTACCTCAAGGCTACATCATCTCTCCTTAACTATCCAGTTTTACATGGAAATTCTTTATCAAATGCCACAAGAAAAAGAAAACTTTTTACATTAAAATAATGATGCTCTGTCTCAAATTATCCAATCCATAAGACATTACAACCTTAAACTATTTCCTCATATTTCACTGGGTGAGTTCCTTCTCCTTGAAATTAATTGGCATAAAGGGCGTTGGCATAGTCCTCCAGGAAATCAACACATATCAAAACGAAATAAACAGACAATTGACAAACACTGACCATTATTATAAACTACCCACCAACCCCACTAGGGAACTCCAGAAACTGATTCTACAAGTTACTAACGAAGGTCGAGAGCTAGGCTTCCTGAGCAAACTCGAACATCAGTTTCTCAACACCAAATCACCCCGCACTCGGTAATCTACACCCTCCCCAAAATGCATAAAAATCAAGAAAATCCACCTGGCTGCCCGATAGTTTCGGGCTGTGGCTCTATCTTAGAACCACTTGGACAATATGTTGATTATTTCATCAAAGATTTTGTCCCTCAAACCAACTGCTACATTCGTGACAGCATGGCTATGATTAATATCATAGAAAACCATCCTTTCAATCCTTCCTCTCCTTCCTCTGATACCCTATGCACCCTGGACGTTGAGTCCCTTTACACTAACATCCCCCAAATTGACTCTCTACTGGTGATTGAAACTGTACTCAACAAACGTCCACGCCCCCATGCTGTACCCACAATCTTCATACTCCAGCTTTTAGAGATCTGCCTCACCAGGAATCTTTTCCTTTTTGAGGATCAGTATTACCAGCAGGTTAAAGGCACATCGATGGGGGCTGTTTTTGCCCCCAACTTAGCCATACTATACATGGATAACCTTGAGATGAACTGCATTCTATCACCTCTAAATCCGTTCCACACGGGTATTGCAGTGTGGAAGCGATACATAGATGACATTTTTATGATTTGGCAAGATACAGAAACTACCCTGCTCCAATTCCTCCACTGGTTAAACAACAACTGTGAGGGCCTTAATTTCACACTGACACATAACAAGGTCACCATTCCATTCCTTGACCTTAACGTCCATCACAAGGACGGTATACTTATCACTAGCCTCTTCCATAAACCCACCGAGAGTAACACCCTATTGAGATACGACAGCCACCATCCACGTGCTCTCAGAGATTCTTTACCCTACTCGCAGTTCCTACGGATCAGGAGAAATTGCTCACTCAAAGAAGATTATCTTCGCGAAGCCAAAGTGCTAAGCAAAAAACTGATAACTAGAGGGTGCCCATGTAGGCTAGTCCGCAACTCACTGAAAAGAGCCTGGTACTGTCCCAGAGACGTCCTTTTGGAACCCAGGGAAAAACCTTCACAAAATCGTCTAGTCTGTGTCACAACCTTTTCTCCGGTGTCAAACACCATACGCAAAAATATCCTTAAACACTGGGAGATCTTGAATGCCGGTACATTGAATCTTGAACGCCCTATGTTTGCCTTCAAGAAAAACAAAAATATAAAGGATCACCTAGTGCGTGCAGCCTTGCCAAATATTAAGCCCACAGGTACCCTCAATGAACACTGGGGTCTAGCCCCCCTCACAGGGCACGCTAAATGTGGTAACTGCGTTGTATGCGACTTGACTATTGAATGCAAAGAATTTGTCTTTGGAAAAATCAAAATTGAATTAAAATCATTTTCTAATTGTAACACCTGCAATGTCGTTTATGCAATTTTATGTCCATGTAACAAAATCTATATAGGACAAACTATCTAAAAAGTATGCATCAGGATTTGCCAACACCGCAGCCGGTTACGCTGCAAGACACCAAATGCCCCCCTTGTGGAACACTTCCAGGAAAAAGGCCATACTGAGAACGACATACGTTGGACAATTATCAGTATGATAAAGCCCCCCCCCGAGAGGCGGAGACATTTCCAAACTCCTCAACAAGGAGGAGTTAAAGTGGATCCTAAAGACTAACAGCATACACACAGGCTTGAACCGCCTTGAAGACTGGACTACACTAATATAACCTAATGTGACCTATGTTTAGTATGGACACCTCATACCTTGTTTCTACTCTGTGGTACAAGATATGCTGTATAGCCCTTTATGTGTATTATGTGTAAACTCGTTATTGCCTTGCTATCTCCTTGTGTTCACTTTTCATTCTAACCCTCACCCTCTCCATTCATTACTTCCCCAGACACAGCTCCACTTTGAGCTGTAAGTCGCCTTCTTTCAATCCTTCACCATGCCAAGATGGCCGCTGTTTTGATTCCTTAAATGGTCCCTCTTCTCTTTCATGCACCTGACCACCTGACCCGTGCAGCCCAATTACGCTCCTTTCCCTTTTTAAACCAGCACTTCCTGTCTCATTTTTCCCGCCCCACGAACGAGAGTGAACGCTGTCTGCCCCCAGTGGAAACCGGACCTAGGTAAGTGCTCTGACACCCTCCAACTGCTTCCCGTGATACACGGATACCTACACGGCTTAGATTCCTACAATCGAAAACCCACCACTTGGACATCTGAGACCGCCAGCACGGCTCCTCGACCACCTCCCACCGCCATCGCGGTGTGACATATTGAACGCTAACTAGCCCCTTGATACCACCCATCCTGTGAGGGTAAGCTTCCTTCCTCTTATTTCACTTCGCCCCGTACCTCGCCGGGCGGCACTCATTCCATTTTTTACCCTCACGAAAAGGTCCTCCTCCGCGACTCTGCGTCTTCATTGTAAGCGGCCCAGCGAGGTCCGGTTCCCTCCTTGCCCACTCTCTGCTTCCTCCGTGGTAAGGACCTTTCAACCGACTAAGCGATAGCATGTATACTTCTCTACCTTACTCCTCCTTCAATCTGATGCCTCTTCTCCTCCTTAGGTTCAGTGAATTGCCACTGTGCACTCTGGTGACTGCACGAACTGTTGCTCCTTTTTCAACCCATGTTGGATACGAATATGTGTAGGTTCTACCCTCCGTACCCAGCTCTTGCCTTATCTGTCCTTCCACTATCCCCGCAATCTCCGCGCTCATGCTTAATTGGTCACTTTTTACTCTCTCCGAACACTCTCGTCTTTTAATTATTTCCACTATCCTTCCAACTTCCGCGTTCAATCGCAGCAGGTCACTTGCGCCTGTTCTCAAGCCAACTCACGCGCCCCCCCACTTTCCATGATCCCGTACCGGCTAATGCATGTATGAATTATCTGTGCAGTTCTTGCACTAACGGTACCGCACAAGAGACTAGCCTCTAACTATTCTTAATGTATGTACCTTACCCTTTGTCCATTTTTAACTCTTTTTAACTCTTCAGACCCCTTGGTTTCCCCATGTGTTCTCTCCGATTGTTTTTATGGTTCTAGTTATCACAGGCAAATGTACACAGGCATGTCATTTCTAAATGTCCTGATGATGATCCTAGTATGTTCTTTATGGATCGAAACGCCGTCGACTTGTTATACACCTTATACACTGCTCTAATTTGCTATTTATGTGTAAAGGTGTTGTCTTTTTGATTTGTTTGTTATATCGAAAATTTGTCTCTTACAAACAATTAGTTCTGCCTGAGCCTCTTTCTGTCCCCCATTGTTTGTCCTCCTCGTCTAAGTTGGATGCAGGCTTGTGTCCCACGTAATTTGTTTTTTCTGTATAATCCTTGTTTGACCAAAAATATTGAATATTAAATATCTGTCCGACTGGACAGCTTTCAACAATATAGCACTGACTGGGTCTATATTTATTCCCCGACCTTATTGACTTTTGTCTAGGAACACTGTCTTTACAAAAGCTTGAAATTAATTTCAGCAAAAATTAATTTCTACCTCTCCACACAATGGAAGCACCCCCTCCATTCCAAACATGGGGTCAGTTGTACAAAGAATGAATTCACAAAAAGTAGTTGCATATTCGACTCTGACTTTTACAAATTGATTCTGATTTTGTGAACCGACCAATGTACTACTAGGTCGCTTAGGAAAATCACTGTTGAGAGTGGGTCACAATTCACCCTATCTCATCATATTCAGGAGAGAAATTGCTACTCACTCAGAATGGATGCCATCTCAGTGATGGTGGCCTGCTAAGTTCAGCAGATAACCCTGTCTGTAACTGCATTTAAATAAAGTACATATTTTTTTAATGCAGCCTGTTTTCCTCAAAGGAAACAAGTCTGCATTTAAAAAAAACAATTTTGGTTTTTTTAAAGTTTGTTTAAGCATTGGTAGTGGTCCACTTCAAAACAATTTTTTCTTTTACTTTTACTTACATAAAAGGAAAGGGGTCCCATAGGGACCACTTCCCCTCTTCAAATGGTTTACCACCTCCTTTGAGGAATCGATAAACTATCAATGGTTTGCAACCAAAATTGTTGTAGTAAACCATTGATACATGGCATTCTGAATTACAATTTGGAAGGGACGACCTAAACATGTGCCTTCCAAATTGCAATTCAGGATGAATTTCTTAACCCATTTTGCAATTTGGAACCCTGTTACCAAATAAAAAAATGGGTTTAGTATATTTAATAATGCCATTTAGCTGTTGCAACTCATGTGATTTAGGGAATCGCAAGCTTTACAAACACTAAAAGGCTTAGTACATCTGGCCCATATTTTTTACAACTCAGATTTCAGCATCATTCCCAGATTAGTCCTATCTGCTAAGTAGCTTGGTTTCACTATCAACCAAACCAGCATCTTACATTGTGAAACGTGTAAAAACTGTTTCACTCCACGTATTCCTACTAAAGAATCTAAACCCTTACATACCTTATACTGACTTCAGAGAAGGGGTGCGTGATCTAGTCCACTCTCACTCCACTCTCACCTTGACGGTGGCAATATCCTACTGTCAGGTCTTCCGAAACCAACCCTGGTACCCTCAATGCCCCTATCCATGCAACAGCTTTCACTATCAAAGGGGCAAAACGATCAGCCAGCATAACCCCAACCCTTAAAGACATGAACTTGCTCACCCTTGAGGCCATAATTGACTTTAGGATGGCTTGCATCACAAATAAATCCTGCATAGCCTTCCAATCTACTTAATAAACAAGCTACACACGTCAGGAGGTAAGAGGAACTTCAGAGGTAAATCCAGCCTCCTACTGGAGCACCCACTAACTAAAAAGGATAAGCCACAGAAGCAAGCATTCTCCTTTTAAGTCTCAAGAATTTGCAATCAGCTCCCAGAGAACATAAGACTGATTCCCTATTTGCTTTGAATTTTAAAAGGCCCTAAAAAAACCTGTTCAAATTGTATCTATCACTCTAGAAACTTCAATACCAGCAAATATTGCTACTATACTTGATCACTGTCAATGGTTATTGCTAATGTAAATGCTATATGTTTTTGTGAAGTGCTCTACTACTTTTATGGCTAGGACTGCACACTATAAACATTTTGATAAATATAAAAAGTAAAAACATCATTGATATTCAAATCTTTCTGAAAGGAATACTTTCATAAGATCCTCTTCAAGTTATAATAATATAATTAAAATAAATAACAGGCCTCATTTTTTAAACTCCTACAGAAAGAGAGGATTATTATAGGTTTGTCTTTTGGTATAGACAGATTCTATATCTTTCATTTGTTCTACATGTGATATGATATTTTTTTAATTCAAATAGAAATAAGTACTTTAAGGTATTCAAGACAATAACATAAGAGATACATATCTTATACAAATTATTCACATATCACAAAATCCAGATTTTAAGGACCTCTTATTTAATAAAATTAAAGCAACATGTATATGTGAAATGTTGGAATTAATAAATAAAAAGACGGTGGTAAATTAGCAGCTGAATGTATTTGGGAAAAAGAACTGTATTGACCAAATTGTGGATCAATATTTTATATATAACATTGTATTAAATATTCTTATATAAAATTATTTATAATAGATCATTGATTAATCTATGCTCATTATAAAACATCAGAACTGAAAATGATAAGAGTTGGTTCTGTGGGGTACTGGAAGGTGATGTATGGCATATGCTTTTCACTTGTCACACTGTTTAACATTTTTGGTTGGGGGTGTAGGAATAAAGAAATTTCATTTTTGACAAGGAAGTTCCACTTTCTCATTCAAATATTATTCTAGAGGTTTTTTCTAAGTATTGGTACTCTTTGCATGCAAAAGCTAAAATAATAGATCTGATGTTAGCTGCAACATTTCAATACATTTCTGTGAAATATAAGACTAGCTGTGCTATTTGTCAGAGGACTGTGGACTGTGGTTTCTAGGACCATAGGCTAGACAAAGCATCTCTAACTCCCATGACTTTAGTTACCAAAAGTAGTTGTGATTGCCATTAGCATCTTTCATTGATAGAACATCTGGGCCCATATTACATATAGGGCGCGTTGTCCTGGTCTGCTCCACAGTGCACCTTTAAGCAGGCGCGCCAGGCTCAAACAGGGACAGTGCACCCTATTATAGTGAATGTGCTGCCCCCAGGTTAGCAGCGAACTTGTGCCACTCTGGGAGCAGAGCGTTCAGTGAAATGCGGAAATGCTGCTTCAAAGCTACTTGGTGTTACTCTGTGTAGGCGGCAACCAGCCTGCAATTTAAAGAGGGGTTAGAGATCTACCTGCAGAGGGGTGCAGGGAGGATGTTTGGGAAGTTCATGGGGCCCACTTTTGCACATTCAGCGGGCTGCACTCAGAGGGTGTACTGATTATGCACCACCTTTTTGTGGCACACTTTCAGTGCATCTATTAAGGGTATTGTGGTTGCAGAGGAACAGTGATTCCTTCATTGATTTGAGGCCACGCCCCTATGCAAATGAGGAAACACCTTCTGACAATAGCACTGGTGCTACATGTGAGCAAACGGCTATCAGTATTACAGAAGGAGCTGTATCCACGTCTGCAGTCCCTTCTGTAACATCCTAGTGCCCCAGGGGTGCAAAAAGCAGGTGCACAAGCCTGTTGCTCCCCTGGGGCACAATGTTTAATATGGCCCATAGTCTGCTCAATTCAAGGCAGAACTGTATAGAAGAAGTTGCCTCTACGTCTTTAATGTATAATACCACTCATATGTTTGAATAAACGGTTTCATTTGAATTAGCCTAAAATTAGATAATATAACTCATCTAGTGCTCACATATATATGGTTAGTTAAATTCACCTTGGCATGTTTTATTTTCAAGTTTTCAAGAATACTATTATGTTTCAGACACAAATGTTCTTCGCCCCCACCATTCTCCTCTTTTCCATACAAAAGAGAAAATTGTAAAAGCCAGGTTTTGTTAACATGCTACTATTAATGTAAAATGTGTTACCAATATTCGATGATAGATTGTTATACTATTCATTTAGTCATATATTTCATATTATGATATTCTCGGTCAATGATCATGAACTTTTAACTATTTTACTATACATTCAATAAAGCATTTAAACATCAGAAAAATAAATTATGTGGTGGCTCAACTCTGACAGGATCTATTTAAGGAAACTGCACACAATATTACAAGGAATGAGTTTTCCAACACAACTAACAGCAGCAGATACCTTAATCATCTCTTATAAAGTGATTGCAAGGAATAATAAAAAACCAACAATTTATTTTATTGTGAAACTTCGACATAAAGAGATAATATGCTCAATTGACTGTTTGAGGCCGCCACGCAAGTCGTATTAACCCAACGTGACTGTGTAGCTGGCCCGAAATGTGTGGGAATTTCTATGGTGGAAACTACAGAAAAAAACACATGCGCAAATATTTGTGCAGAACATGTGTTTACTCATGGAGTTGGAGTTATTGAAAAAAAATACTGTTTTTAGACCTGCACAGCTGCCACTCATGTAAAATGAGAGTTGTAGATTTTTTTTACGTGGAATCACATCAAAATATTTCCTAACATTTACCTTTAAATTGTCGATATGCCAAATGTTATTTCAACCACATAGCTTTGCTTACCCTTTAGTTTTTTTCAGTGACTTTTTATGTTTTTTAAATGTAAAGTAAGATGTTCATTGCCGTGTGTGGTGTGGGGTTCGGCTCAGAGCTTGACAGGCCCTGTGCCCAACCTTTTGCAGGCACCCAACCCCGCACTGTGCACAGCTGATGGCTGTGCGCAGCGTGGGTTAGCCACGGGGCCAACTGCCTGTATGTGGCCAACCCACCATGGACACCCACTCCCCCCTTTCTTTTAATACTTTTCTGATCCTGTGGGACTCTCACTGGTTCCATCTGGGACACTCCTACCAGGTGCAGGGATCAGGGTACATACCCTGTACCTTTACTCTTATATTTTTTTTAAATGTTCATTACATGCAGACCAATTCCTCGAGTCCTGAAATGCCGGATGCAACATTTCTCTTCATGTTGCGGCCAGCCAATAAGCGGGTGAGCTCTCCGCAGGACTCGTAGGAGCATGGAGCGAGATAATCGATGGGGAAAAAGCCCCCTCAGTCAATCAGATTGCATTATTATTTGAAATTTCGTGCCCATGGGACTCTCACAAGAGTGAGTCCCGTGAACCCAACCATATGTACATACATTTAGAACCTTATTTTCTCAAAATCTATAGAACAGATTTACACAAAATCGCAAACAGCATGCTTTCTGAGTAAAGATGTAGCTTTCTGACAAATTTGGTGTGATTCCGCTCAGACATTTGGGCTGTAGCTCTGATCCAAAAATCCCTATGGAAATTGCGTTTTGGAGCCCCCCTTTTTTCTCGGCTCCCGCTTGACGGGTCACACCAAAACTAACTTTCAAGGAAGGAACTGAGATTGATTATGTTTTTTTGGAAAGTTTCTTGAAGATTTGTCAAACTGTGCCAAAGGTATTAGCAAACCAAACAAGTGCTCTTCCTATGGTAACTATAACTTCACAGTGGTGAAGTTATTATTCCCCACTTATTGCCACTTTATTAAAGTGATATTTGGTAGGGAAAATTATTTATAGCTTTCTACATATTTTTAAAAATAGATGGAGGACCTCTGTACTTTTTAGGAAATACTGCAGTACTTAAAAAATAAACTAAACAAATATATGTTAAATCATTGAAAATACACTGTACTACACTATATTTCAGAAATATAGTGTACTACAATGTATGTTCAATTTCCTACATATTTAATGATTTACAAAAAAGTCTAAGGAGTACCGCGGTAATACCTACAAATTACTGCATTACTAAACATTAACAAAAAAATTTTATTTTTTGAAAAATTATAATACACTTTACTACACACTATTTCAGTAATATAGAGTACTACAGTGTGCTTTTAATTTTGTATATAAATATATATTTTTCTGTAACTACCGCTGTATTTTCTAGGTACTAGAGAGGTTCTCCGTAAACTTTAAAAAAATATATAGAAAAATATAAATACATTTCTCTACCTATTACCACTTTAATAAAGTGGTAATAGGTAGAAACAACAATAAAACGTAATACTTACCTATGTCTAAGGTCCTAACCCAGAACGCAGCCAAAGTGTGCTGAAAAGTACATGGCTGCCTTTTATGTTTTGAAAAAATAGCCATTAGCCAATCATATACTGCCTTCTCAACGGCATGTACCGCAGTTTACCGCAAAGTTACCGCCGTATACAGCAGAACAATATATAATCAACTATTTTCACACTTATAACTTTAAAACTACTTAAACTATTTGCACCTAGAACCAAAAATTTCCATGTCACCCTATAATCTATATACTACTGCCACATTACCTCTATATCCATTCACCCACTTTCATACTACATCTTTTTAAATTACCACACTCTACTCTATGATACTCAACCGTATGCCACTCCACTTTACGCTGTTGCTTGAATATGAAATACCTGGAGAAAACAAGAGACAAGAGGCATTTGGCAAAACAGGAACAGTTCATTTAATGAAACATTGCGGCAGGGAGAACAGTTACAGGCATAGGGTCTGAGAACTGTCTCAACTTACAATCGATCTGAAATGGTTTACATACAATTCATTGACTGCCATAAACAGTTCTGGCGATAATGTTTTGGTAAGGAATGTGAACTGCTGTCTTTGGAGTCGTAAACTAATGTATTCGATCGGGAATCCAGGTGGGCCTCAACCTTGCGTGGACACAATGCGGCCAGTGGGTAAAGTGTCCCGATGTCCGGCATGGGGAGCGCGTGATCACTACATGTACTGTGTTCTGATTGGCTATATGTTCCTAACTTTATGTGGCATCTGACTTTATGGTATTTTGGGAATGCACGTTCCCCTCCGGCTATGTGTGCTTTATTGGGGCCGATCTTCCTGGACCATTGTGGTGTCGCTTCGCCTATCTGTGGGAATGATCTGGGATTTCCTGTTCGTGTGTTTTTCTACGTATTTCTGAGTCAGGGTTGACATGGAGTTCAGAACGGGTGAATTCATTAGTAAAGATGCAGTTTCGTTTTTATACATAAATGTATAATTCTTCATATTGACATCGAGTTTCTCAATATTAAAAATGCCACTCCAGTGTACGCTATTCCAGGCTACGCCACTCCACTCTATGTGACTTCACTAGATGTCACTCCACTCTTCGCTTACTGACTGTACACCACTTCACTCTACATCACTCCACTCTACGCCACTCCACTCTACTCGATTCCATTCTATGCAACTCCACTCTACACCAGTCCACTGTATGCTATTCCAATATATGCCACTCCACTCTACGCCAATCTACTGTACACCACTCCACTGTACGCCATTTTAAGTCTACGACACTCCATTGTATTTCACTGTAATCCTTCCCACTCTACGCCACTCCAATCTACGCCACTTGAATTCATGCCCCTCCACTCTACACCACTTGGTTCTATGCTATTCAACTGTATGCCACCCCACTCTACACCGCTCCACTGTACGCAAATCCACAGTAAGCCACTCCACTCTACACCACTACACTCAACGCTATTCCACTCTACCGTACTCCACTATAAGCTACTCCACTGTATAAAACTACGTTCTATGGCACTCTACTCGAAACCACTAAACTCTATGCTATTCCATTCTGTGCCCTTTCACTAAACGTCACTCCACTCTACGTCACTCCACTTTACACTATTACACTGTACGCTCAACACTCTACCCCATTCCACTCTACCTCACTCTTCAACACTCCACTCTACGCTATTCCACTCTACGCCACTGCACTCTAAGCCACTCCAGTCTTTGCCACTCCACTCTATGCCATTCCACTGTGTGCCATTCCACTCTATGCCACTATGTTCTACTCTATTCCAATGTAAGCAACTATACTGTATGCCACTCCACTGTAAGCCACTCCACTGTACGCTATTCCACTACATTAGAAATTGGGTTACTGGTTGACTGGGGTCATGCCCTGGGAAATCAATAACCACAATCCTAGTCATTGTAAAAGGCAGGCAAACCCTAAATGAACCTGTGCTCACCCTCTGGTAGCTTAGCACAGAGCAATCAGGCTTACCTTTAGAGGTAATATGTAAAACATTTGTGCAACACTTCAACAGTAAAACAGTGAAAACACCACACAAATGGATTCCTCACCAGGTTAGAAAAAGAGAGCTTAATTGAATTAAAAAAACATGACCAAAATGACAAAAATACAATAATTAGAACTTCTGAACTTCAAAGTTTTAGGGAAAAATAGCACCTAGAAGCAAAAAGCACTATTTGGGATATCTGGTCGTGCCGGAGCAGGACAAAGTCAAATGTTCAGGCAGAGCCTGCTGGAGTGTGGGCCGGATACAGGGAACCAGTGAGGCCCGCTGAACAAAAGTACCTTAATCCTGGGTGCGTCAACATCGAGGATGCGTAGTGCAGTTGAGGTAATGCGTTAGTGCCGATCCACGCAGCAGCGATGATGTGCGGGACCTGAACCGCGCAGCAGTGGTGATGCATCAGCTCCAATGAGCGCTGAGCTGCGATGCGGAGGTTTGGCGTTGCCCTCAAGGCTGCCGCCGACGGGGCTGCGAGGGCCTTGCACCGGGCAGAGTGGTGGTTCCGAAAGTGATGCATAGGGTTGGATCTATGCAGCAGCGATGATACGTCAGTGCTGGTCCACGCAGCAGAGGTGATGCATCGATTCTGATCCATGCAGCAGAGGCGATGTGTCTGTTCTGATCCAAGCAGTAGCTGCGATGCGTCTGTTGGCCAGCGGATGCGTCGGTTAAGCTGGAACAAGCACCTTAGGCCCACTTCCAGGGGTCCAGGACTGGGGTGGCACCAATTGACAGAGCAGACTCACAGATAGCAGAGTCCATGTGCAGAAGTTGGGTGTAAATCTTTTATGTCCCTGAGACTTCAGATCAGGAGGCCAGCCAGCTAGCCCTTGGAGTCACTCTGATTTCAAGCGATGCACGTCCAGTCCTTCTCACCCAGGCAGGGGAACAGCAGGGCAGCACAGCAAGGCAGGAGTCCAGCAAAGCAGTAGTCCTTCAGCAGCACAGCAGTTCTTCTTTCACAGGGACAGAAGTGTACTGAAGTGAGGTGTCAGAGGTCCAGTACTTATACCCAGTTGGGCCTTTGAAGTGGGGGAGACTTCAAAGACAGGTGCAGGGATACTCCCTTCCTGCCCTGGCTCCAGACCTACCACAGGGGGGTATGCAGCCCTTTGTGGGGGGATAGGACACAGCCTATTCAGGTATAAGTGAGGCTGGGTCAAGCTCCTTCCTCCCATCCTCCCAAGATGGCCCGTCAAGTCATACCTAAGCCCCCATTGTGTGTGGCTGTCTAGGGGAATACACAAATTCCAGTTGTCACCCACACAGACTGATCAGAGACAGGCAGCAGGCACCAAATGGCTAAAGTATGAAGTTGCCAACTTTCAAAAAGATTCATTTCCCAAATTGTAATTTAAAATCCAACTTCACCATAAATTCGGATTTAAATTAGGACTCCAGAGACACCAGACTTGGGGTTCTCATCTCTTCTCAATTGGAAATTCCACTTATAAAATGTAATAAGGTCATCACAATGTTATCCTATGGGAGAGATAGGCATTGCAGTAGTGAGAAACGACTTTGGAGTTTTTCACTACCAGGACATTTAAAACTTAAAATTATATGCCATGCCCTTTAAATACATTGCACCATGCACCATGCCCTCTGGGTTGTCCGGGGCCTACCTTAGGGGTGGCTGATATGTATAAAAAGGGAAGCTTTGGGCCTGGCAAAAAGTTTTTTTTGCCAGGTCGACATGGCAGTGTAAAACTGCACACAGGCTCTGCTGTGGCAGGCCTGAGACATGGTTAAAGGGCTACTTCAGTGGGTGGCACAATCAGTGCTGCAGGCACACTAGTAGCATTTAATTTATAGTTCCTCTGTACAGGGGGTACCACGTAACTAGGGACTTATAAGTAAATTAAATATGCCAATTAGGGAACAAGCCAATGTTACCATGTTTCGGGGGAGGGCACAAGCACTTTAGCATTGGTTTTGCAGTGGTAAAGTGCAGAGAGTCTTAAAGCCAGCAACAACAAGGTCAGAAAAGTGGACGAGGTATGAAAAAAGTTGGTGGGGAAGATCACCCTAAGGCTGTCAGATCTAACACACTGTATGCCACTTCACTATATGCCACTCCACTCTACACTACTCCACTCTACACCACTATACTACGATATTTCACACTACGCCACTCCATTCCATGCCACTACAGTCAAAGAAACTCCACTGTATGCCACTCCACTCTATGCTACTCCACAACTTCACTCTATGCCACTCCACTCTATGTTATTCCACTTTATACTATTACAGTCTACGACACTGCACTGTCCACTGTATGCCACTACAATATACCTCACTCCACTCTCTTTCACTCCATTTTACGCCACTATACTGTACGCTACTCCACTCTATGCCACTCCACTATACGCCTCGCCACTCTAAGCCACTCCACTATACGCTATTCCACTGTATGCCACTCTACTGTACCACACTCTATGACACTCCACACCGCTCCACTGTACGATATTTCAGTGTACCCTACTCGACTCTACGCCACTCCAGTCTACATCACTCCACTCTACAACACTCCACTCTACGCTATTCTGCTGTATGGAACTCCACTCTACGCCACTCCACTTTCTTGCACTCCAGTCTATGCCACTCCAGTGTATGCCACTCAACTGTATGCTATTCCACTGTGCACCACTCCACTCTACGCCAATCTACTGTACACCACTCCTCTACAAGCCACTGCACAACACTCCACTGTACGCTATTACACTGTACACCACTCAACTCTACACCACTCCAGTCTATGCCACTCCAATGTATGCCACTCCACTCAACACTATTCCACTCTACTCCATTCCATTCCACTCCACACTATGCTACTTCACTCTAGGCCACTAAACTCTATGCTAATCCACTCTATGCCACTCCACTCTATACCTCTTCACTCTACACTATTACACTGTACGTCACTACACTCTATGCCACTCCATTCTATGCCACTCTACTCAATGCCACTACACTCTATGCTATTCCATTGGATGCCACTACAATATGAATGTATGACGTTACTACGCATACATTTATAACGCGGTATTTTACATCATGTTCGTTACAACGCAAGTCGTTACAACGACTTGCGCTGGAGGGCGCTGGACTTAGGAATAGTATGATTTACTATTCCAACTCCAGTTTACGTATAGTAGGGAAGGTGTTAGAATAGTGATGGAGCAAGGACTCACAAATGAGACTTGCTCGAATACAATCTCCTCACAGTATTAATTTATTAAAACTTGTATTGTCTATATTAATCCTTGCATACACTACACGAATAGTAAGGATGCTTGCCTATGTGTTTAACTAACGAATAACGCTTGTCTATAATCTAAAATGGCCGCTAAAGCGCGGGAAACTCACTGCGCATGTCTCAACCATATCACATGGTGTGACGTCTCTCTTTGCTAGGTGGGAAACTCCTGCTTCTGCGCAGTGTGCGTTAAAATGGCTGCTTGATGTTTTCACATGCTTCAGCTTGCTCTCATGTTATTATTAATTTGTCGTTTTCTTAACGCTACTAATGCGGGATAGAATTTATAATTAAATGGGAATAGAGTAGAAAGAGTGGGTATACAGTGAAACATTTTATTTGTGATTTTAATATTTTCTTCTTGTACTTTTATTAGTTCGTAAACTTGGGCCTGGGTTTGGTGATCTGAAAGCTCGTGTGACAAAGATTCTGCACATGCGCCCTGAGTGGCTGACGAGAAAGGACGAGATGAAGTCAACCTGGACATCATCCAAGGCCGTGACCTGCTGGCCGACACCACTACATTCCTAGATGTTCTTGCGGAAATGCAACATTTTATATGAATAAAATGTAAAATCTGTTGTGAGACGGGTGGGAAATAAAGCAAATGTAATAAAATTGATGGGCGGTATTTTAAAACAATAGGCCTTAGTAAAGTGAATCAGATCAATATGGGGTGAGGATCAACCCCCTGTCTCTGCCCAATCAGAAATAGTGGTCCCATATTTTGGCAACATTAAGGGGAGGTACATGGGCGTAGAAGGGTATAATAGATATAGAATTAGCTAATTAGTTTAGAAGGAGATGCTGCAACAGAACAGGCGTTCATGCTGTCAGGCAGAAGAGCTCCAGACCGCCAAGCTGATCGATTGCAGACTGAATCCCTGTCCTGAAGAGGTCCTGAGGAGGGGGCAGCGGAGTCCATTAGAAGGGAGACACGGGAGAATCGAGGAGAAGCCGAGTATCAGAGAGGGGAGCGACGCAGGCGTCGTTGTAGAGAGGTCACCGGTCCTGTCCTGATCCTGGAGGAGGTCTTTGCTCTTCATCCTTCCTGGGTCCTATTCTTTCCAACTCCTTGGCCAAGGGGTTTGGTTCTCGCACTTAGGTAAATATAAATGCAACCTTTAGTTGCGCTGCTGTCTCTATCTTCTCCTTTTCTGAGGGACCGTCATTTAATCAATAACTATTATTCTGTGCTTCATCCTTGAGATGCGATTAAGTACCATGTGGTTCTGTAATTTACTCTGCTAAAATCTTTAGATAAACATTTTAAAACTTCCTGACTCAGTGGTTATTTCAGGATTATGTGCTATAATGAATGTCACTCATTTTAAACTTCCCAATTAGCAAAGGATTCATTGGTAAGTCATTACTCTTCAATCAGAAGGTAATTGGTAGCAGGGATTTTGATAAAGAGTACAACTGACTCACCAGCGCAAGTATTAGCGTAGTATGAATGTATGGGCCCAAGTGAGTATTTGGTGTATGAATGCTGTTTGCTAATATCGCGCTGGATCAATAGTAAATCATACTATTCCTTAGGTTAGAGCGCCATCCAGCGCAAGTCGTTGTAACGACTTGTGTTGTGAAAACCGCGATGTAAAAGCATTGCGTTGTAACAGTTGCGTGGTAAAGGATGTCTCCCCTACAATATACCTCACTCCATCCTATGCCACTCCACTCTACGTCACTCTACTGTACGCCATTTCACTCTACCGCACTCTACTATACGCTGCTGCACTCCATTACATTCTATTCCATTGTATGCCACTCCACTGCACCACACTCTGCTCTACGCCACTCTACTTCTCACCCTCCATTGTACACTATTCCAGTGTACGCTTCTCCAGTTTATGCCACTCTACAGTAAGCTACTACACTCTGTGCCAATCCACTTTATGCTATTCTACTGTACGCAACTTCACTCTATGCTATTCCCCTCTATGCCACTCCACTCTACACTATTCAACTGTATGCAACTCCACTCTAGGCCACTACACTCTATGCTATTCTACTCTATACCACTCTACTCTATGCTACTCCAATCTACGTCATTCCACTCTACGCTATTCCACTGTACCCTATTCCACTGTACCCTATTCCACTGTACACCACTCCACTGTACGCCACTCCACTGTACGCCACTCCACTGTACGACACTCCATTTTAGGCTATTACAAAGTACACCACTCCAGTCTATGCCACTCCAATGTACACCACTGCACTCTATGCTATTCGACTGTACGCCACTCCACTCAACGCTATTCAACTGTACGCTACCCCACTGTGTGCCACTTCACTCTATGCCACTAAACTCTGTGCCATTACACTCTACGCAACTCCACTCTACATTATTACATTGTATGCCACTACACTCTACCCCACTTTACAACACTCCACTCTACTCTATTCCACTCTACGCCATACCACTCTACCCCACAACACTCAACGCTATGCCACTTTACACCACTATACATATGGATAGGCACATGCCAGACAATAATGTGTTTTTTCAATGTGTTATTGATGATTTAATGTGTTCTTAATCTATGTACATTGATATATAAATTGTGCCTGTATATATATTGAAAAATCGCTCTGTGATTAATACCAGAATTTATTAGGCTTTGTTTTATTAATATAAGCACTGTTTTTAATATTTTTAATAGTTTTACACTACTACTATAACAATCAATAAAATGAGACATTATTACATATAATTGGGGTTCAGTGGTTTAGTTATGTGTGGTAGAGGTGTGAGCAGGGGATTGCCTGGTGTGTAAGGAAACATAGTGTCACTTGTGGGACACTACCTTGATTCTTTGTCCATCTACAATTATGGCATGCTGAGAACCAGGGTGGCTCATCATACAATACACCCGAGAGGGGTTAACAATAAATAGCCATAACCCAAAGTGCAAAGTTACAAGATCACAATCACCACAGGCATGACAATCAGTAATGGTCCTATCACGCAAATAGAATCCTTAGTGCATGTATCTCTCAAGGCTGTGCAGGCTTTGTTATTCCAGTATATCCAGTCTTTTCTGCAACTTTCACACTCTGCCTTTTTCCAACTGGGGGATAGTCTTTCCTGTTTTTCCTCAATGACGTGACTACGTAACCCTGCCTGTCTGGTAATGCTGTGGGCCATGCCTGGGGCTTTGAGTGGACTGCACCTGTTACTGTGATTATTGACCCTCTTCCAGGCCAGATTCAGCTCTACTCCTATATATACCACACAGTGCAGACTTGCACCCCCCACAATTGGACAAATATATAGAGCTTTTCTCTTAGTGGTGCATCAGTCAGGCACCACAAGCTTGCTGTTTTGTACAGGGAGAGCACACCCACCAGCTCAGCAAAAGTAAGACACACTACCCTTTTTCTGCGTTCTAGGACCTCGAAAACAAAGTGCACAGCACTCCCACTGCCTGGGTAGGAGCAAGGAGAGCCCCAATATAACTAGAAGATATCTTTCAACTTTGAGGTGTCCCTCAGAAAACAATGGTCCCTTTCAGATTCACATCGTGAATAATGCTACAAGATTAAAGGGTTAACTGGCAACATTTACTGCCTTACATGCTATTCAAAACCTCATTGTTTTGGAAATAGAGAAATAGTGTTGTTCACAAAAGAGAGAAGCTAACATATATAGGGGCATATTTACTAAGGGCTAACATTGTCCTTGTGTCATGCAAGGGGATTCAGGGCAACGTAAGCCCTTAACTGGGATTTACTAAGTGATGCAAAGCCACCTTGTGTGGCTCTGCGTGGTTTAGTAACTTCAAAGTAACGCAAGGCAGCATATTTCACTGCCTTGCTTTACCTTGCGGCACAGAGGGATTCCATTGGTAGAGTGGGAGCGTTCACACACATCCACACAACCCTAGATTACAAAGGTCTGTAAACCTGGGATTGTGCCAAAACAGTGTTCCTCCTCGGCCTCAGCGTAATGAAGAGAAATATCTTTATTCCTTCTCATTACTTCTTCTTTGTATGCCAGCTGCATTCTGCAGCAAGGGTGCAAGGGTTCCTGCGTTGGCCCCAAGCAGCACGCAGTGCTTCTTAGCAAAGAGGCAGCAGAAATGCACCATATCTTAGTAGATAATATATTGCATTTCTGCTGTCTCCCTTTCATGCAGGGCAGCAAGTTGACTTACTGCGTTGCGAGAAATATTGGTAAATCTGCCACCGTAATGCTTTGCACAGCCTTCTGCTGTCTAGAAAAAAAGCCACTGATACCATCACTTCCTGTACCTGAATATGGACAGAAAGTGAGAGAGACAAAGAACACAGGCAAATGGAAAATAGCTTAGGGATACCCTAGTAGGCGACAGTCTGGGGTGGATTGGCCCTTAAATCCACTGAGCATTTCCCCAAGGGGCTGGAGCCATTAGCAGTTGGTTTTTGAGGTCCACTAGGCATTCTAGAAGGCTCTCCAGCTCTCTGTAGGTTATTGCAGCAGGTGCACCAGATGTGTGAGAGAGTAAGGAAAAGAAAGAAAGAAAGAAAGAAAGAAAGAAAGAAAGAAAGAAAGAAAGAAAGAAAGAAAGAAAGAAAGAAAGAAAGAAAGAAAGAAAGAAAGAAAGAAAGAAAGAAAGAAAGAAAAACTCTGGCTGGTTTGAATATTTTTGCCAGGGCTGCTTTTGATTCTGGGTTCAGCCCTGGAGGCAGTTTCCCAAGAGTAGATAAAAGTGTATAAGCAACACTTAGTATACAACAGATACCTTTTGGGAAATTCTGCTTACCAACTAGAACAGCGTTCTTAATATTTTGACTACTGTGGACCCCCACTGAAGCAAAACTGGAAGCCAGTAGGCCTGGCATAAGCACTTTCTATGATTTGAACCTCAAAACAATAAAAAAAAAAAAATACAGAAACATGTATCTATCAAACGAATACACAAATTATAAAATATTTTATTGAATTTACCAACCAAAAGATACCAAAAATAGAAGTTCTAATTTTAATGCGAAAGTTAGAGATTTTCAAAATTCGGTTTTATTTCTAAAAAGTAAACGATATGCCAGACTGGCTCTAGTGCTCTTTTTGTTGGAGCATACCAGCGCTTAAATTCAGAGCACCAGATGTCCGTACTTGATTCTGTTTGCTGTACTTGCTCTCCTGCCAGTTGCGGACCCACGGGTAGGTTTCGTGGTGCCCCAGGGGCCTGCAGACTCCAGGACATGACCCGCGGAACTGGAACAACAGTACAGTTCTACTATCCTCTCTCTCAATATCATTTACTATCGGTCTTCTCTTCTGTCTGTGGTTTCAGCCCAAGAAGGCGCATTCAGTAACTCGCCGTCCTAAGCAGAACCGTCTCTAGTTACTTCCTAACTTCCCCTCATCTTTTTGTATCTCTTCGGATAAACCAAGTACATGACGAATAAACAAATTCCCCAGCTCTAGGCAGCTGTACATTTTGGATGTAAAACACTGTTATATGTCGTGTCGCTTAATTGCGCACATGCACAGTGCACACAGCGCTAATCGCCCTTCTGTGTGATGTACGAAGGAACAGGGGAAGAGGAGAAAATGACGGTAAGGGGGACCTTTACTAGAGTTGGTAGAATGGGAGAGCGCCCGATGGACACATACCGATGCTGAGTGCCCTGCTGAGAGAGTGAACAAAGGTCACAAGCGCCAGACCTCAGAATGTTTATAATTATAACCCAAGAAACAGTTACAGGCGAAGGCGGCGGTGCCCTCGAAAACATCCGCATTGGCTGGTGTCAGCCACCGTCATCCTAACAGTGCTTCCCATGACACCCCGCGCCTTCTGGTGCCGACAAGGTATTTCTGTAAAAGCATTCCACCTCAGCGCAACCCATTAAGGTAACGGTGTCAGAGTGGCATTCTCAGTGATGGATGAGATGCAGATCTTATAAAATAACGGGAGACGTAAGGCGCGTGCCAGCCAGAAACCAACCGCTCAGAATAACAGATAGAATATTAGTTACAGAACCAGATTGTTGGGTCCTTTCAAAAGCTATATGATCCGTCATTTAAAATACTTTAAGTATATACATACGCCCACATGAAAAATCCCTATTAAGAGAAAAGGGTCATAAAGCCAGCATGTAAGTTAACAATAGAATGAAATGGATCACTGACAGAATATCGATAACAAGAATATCGACCTACAACAATATCGAAGTAAAAATATCGAATGCCAAAATATCGACTCCCTATCTACAAACAGGTAAGTACAAAAATATCGACTCCAAAATATAGTTGTAAAAAATATAGTCAGTCAAAATATCGAATTTTTTAAATGTATGAAAAGTAATGTAAAATTAATGAAATAATATATATAATTAACTAAAACATACTTAAAAATACTTAAATAACTTTAAAATTAATAAATAATTAATGTAACTTAAAAAAAATAAACATACATTTTAATTTTTTAATACATAAATATATTAACGTAATATTTATAAAAAATATTCAATATTTTTAGCGTAGGATAGCGAGACGGTAAAATTTACTATTACAACTTCAGTCAGTGCAACAGTAGGGAAAGCGTTGGATAGCGGGAGGGTAAAATTACTATTCCCACTCCAGACAGTGCAACAGTAGGGAAAGCATTGGATAGCGTAGGAGTAAAAATTACTATTCCCACTCCAGAGAGTGCAACAGTAGGAAAGCGTTGGATAGCGTAGTGGTAATAATTACTATTCCCACTCCAGAGAGTGCAACAGTAGGGAAAGAGTTGGATAGCGTAGGGGTAAAAATTACTATTCCCACTCCAGTGAGTGCAACAGTAGGGAAAGCGTTGGATAGCGTAGGGGTAATAATTACTATTCCCACTCCAGAGAGTGCAACAGTAGGGAAAGAGTTGGATAGCGTAGGGGTAAAAATTACTATTCCCACTACAGTGAGTGCAACAGTAGGGAAAGCGTTGGATAGCGTAGGGGTAATAATTACTATTCCAACTCCAGAGAGTGCAACAGTAGGGAAAGCGTTGGATAGCGTAGGGGTAATAATTACTATTCCCACTCCAGAGAGTGCAACAGTAGGGAAAGAGTTGGATAGCGTAGGGGTAAAAATTACTATTCCCACTCCAGTGAGTGCAACAGTAGGAAAGCGTTGGATAGCGTAGGGGTAATAATTACTATTCCAACTCCAGAGAGTGCAACAGTAGGTAAAGAGTTGGATAGCGTAGGGGTAAAAATTACTATTCCCACTCCAGTGAGTGCAACAGTAGGGAAAGCGTTGGATAGCGTAGGGGTAATAATTACTATTCCCACTCCAGAGAGTGCAACAGTAGGGAAAGTAATATTTTAATATTTTACTAAAAAATAATTAATTATCAATACTAATAAATATTATTAATAACACTAATTACCAATTAATGAATTAAAAAAAAATTACCAATTATCAAAATGTAATTACCAATTAATAATTAATTAACAATGAAGTAATTATCAATACCAATTAATATTTATTAATATGTACTTAATTTCAATTAAATTACTTCCCACCCTATTCCCCTATAAACCCACATCCCGCTACAACTATTTAATTAATAGAATTAACATAATTACCATTTAATCAATTAAAAAAATTACCAATTAATAAAATTTAATTACCAATTAATAATTAATTAACAATAAATTAATTATCAATACCAATTAATATTTATTAATATGTACTTACTTTTAATTAAATTACTTCCCACCCTATTCCCCTATAAACCCACATCCCGCTACAACTATTTCATTAATTGAATTAACATAATTACCATTTAATCAATTAAAAAAAATTCCAATTAATAAAATTTAATTACCAATTAATAATTAATTAACAATAAATTAATTATCAATACCAATTAATATTTATTAATATGTACTTAATTTTAATTAAATTACTTCCCACCCTATTCCCCTATAAACCCACTACCCGCTACGGAATTAAATTACGCAAAAATTAAATAACATAAAATTCATTGCTTTTAAAAATTTAAACATACATTACAACAACTAATATACACTTTTAACACATATACTAACATACAATACACTTAGAAAAAATTCGATATTATTAAAAATTCTATATTTTTTAATGCCTATATTATGTACTTCGATATTTTAACTATCGATATTACTTACCTTAATTTCGATATTTTTAACGACTATATTATGTCCATTCGATATTATGTCCATTCTATATTTTAGACTCGATATTGTGTCCATTCGATATTTTTGTTTCGATATTATGTCTGTTTACCGAATGAAATATATAGAATTGTAGATGGGTAACAGTGTTTTTCACCAAGGGATTCTGAGTGACATGAAATAGACAAGGAGAGCGAACCTCGGGCAGTCTATGACCTCACTCAAAACTTCGAGGTGAAAAACATCGCTGTAATTCGGTTTTACCCATCTATAATTTTATGTTGTGTATACTCCCCCCTCCCCCCATATCAACTACCCCGCTTTCAACTACTACGCAGGGGTAGAGGAGTAATGGGGGAAGCATAGATACCAAGGCCTCTCCTCCTTGTCCCAAATTTAGAAAAAAATAATAATCCTGACCTTCTATCACCCACCCCCACAACTCTCTGTGCCTGCACTTCCCCCTCCTTCAGAAGTTGTGGTCCCTGCATTCCAGCGCTGCTCTGAGGGACTCTCACAGAGCCCAGCCAGAGCAGCCTGGAATTCCTTTATGAGGTAGCAACAGTGAGTTATGGGATCTGTAACCATTGCTATGTCATAGCAGTGAATTACAACATTTAGAATGTGATATTCACGCAAATGGCTCTCAGTGAAAGCCATACATACCAATGTAAAAACCCGTCACTGAGAGCTTCCATAGTAGAAATCTGGCATTGTAACCAAAATCAATGGGAGGTTTCGGCAGATATAGATCCTGATGTACTAAATAATCGTGAGGTCGCAAAACCTATGATTCACAAAACCACAGAATTTGTGACCACAAAACCACAAGTAACAATGAACAGAAGGCACATTCTGAGTGGTAAATGTCTTTCCGGCTCAGCATGATATGGAGGGAGATGATGTAATGAAGAAGGTCCCCTCCTTCCTTATAAACCTCAATGACATGCCTAATGAACACAATTGAATATTTCAACCAACTCTCCTCTCTTGCTTTCTTTGGCTATCACCACCAGTCACACCCTCAAAAGTGTTGTAGTAATTGCATAGACCAACCTCGTTACCTTCTACTGTCTCATCACATTCAACAATGTTCTTTTTTTCCACGAGTTCCATTCTACTTCTTTCATTTCGCATTTTCTCTCCAGTGCACGTATCCATGACATCTGCCAGGTCTTGCTTTGACCACTTTTACTTTACCACATTAAAATGGATTGCCACAATAGACCATTCTTCAACTACATTTCAGCCCTCCACATCTGCTCCCCTCTCGGACCTCTGTTTGTCAGTGTGTCTCACCAGCAAAAAGTGCCCTCCTCGTCTTCAGGAAACTTACCCACCTTCACCACTGCTTGCTCTTCACTGACATCTGTCTCATTGATAATGATCCATACCCATCACCAAACACATCTGGTTCCTTTCTGATCTGAAAATGATCATGCACTACAAGAACAGACACCAATTTTTCCTGCCCAATTCACCTCCATAACCTCTTCTCTTCTGACAATACATTTATTCTTGGCCATTCTACGCTCGACCAAAATGACAGCAACTTATCTTTTCTCTGCTACACCACTGTCTCTAGTACCAAAGTCCTGGTGAATATTCCAATTCGCACCTAGAGAAAAGTAAGTCCCAGTATACAAAAAGGTAAAATGCATAGCCACCACAGTCATAAGAATTACAAGACCAATAATAATCACCACTTGCAAACACTAAACAAGTGACTACCAGTCACCACAACAAGCGGTAGTACACTTCCACAACCATCCTATTGCAACAGGGTATTCACTCATCTTCCCAACATCTGCAACACCATAAACACGCATGTCACAACAGTGTGCACTTCTTCTCCATTGTCACAAAACCACATTCACATTGCAAAAGGGTAAATTTTTCCCCACAATCATAATACCACAACACACAACAACAGGTTAATCGTCTTTTACCATCCATTCATAACATCATATCAAACACACAGAATGTGCACATTGTGTGTAGTCCTAGAACTACTCCGAAAAGTGGTATACTCAACTCGTCCAAGCTGCCAACCAGACTCATACTATTCACAAATGTCCTGGGTAGAGTTATGTACTTTGAGTCCTTCCATCCAACTCCACTAACTTTTGGCTACCCCCCCCACCCACACTTTGAAACAAATAAAGATTAAAAAAATAACTGGTGTCCTGCCACCATGTCTACCGTCATGGGAAGCACATTCCACTCACCCATGCATTCTTAAAACATGCCTACATAATGCCACCTAATCCCACCACCACTGGTATCACCCTCCACTAGCCCAAATATTGATACCACGTGTCCTACTATCCTACTCTAAAACCCTCTGTTGGAAACGTCACCTTCCCCTGCCCAAATATCTTTTTGTTTTTTTAAATACCTGCCGTCCACCCTCACCCAACATTGGTATTACACTTCATTTATCCCAGAATTTTTCTTTTTTTAAAACTGGTGCCTAAAACCCTTCCCCAGAAATCTCGTTTACAACCTTTCCTTCTCGGCTCAAATTTTTTTAAAACGTGTCACCTGCCACCATTCTCCACCATCCTCTAGGCTTCATCCTCCTTCAGACCAGAGAGTCATGCTTTCTACTCTCAAAGACAGCGGAGAGCCGGCGTTGTGTCAACAATGGCTCTGACTGAACCACAATGTTGGACTTGGCCCTTTTGGCAGGTTCACCCCTAAACTTTTTGCCTGTTAATGTGACCTGATATTAGTAGTTTTTGACATCAGCGCACTTTAGCACTGGGTCCCAGTGTAAAGTGCGTGCGCACTCTGAGTGCGTGTGGTGAGATTGGCCTGCCCTCCCATAGGAATGCATGGGGGATATGTGTGTCCATGGTAATTCCTGGTGTGAGAGGAGTGCAGGGGCGAGTTTAGTATGTGCGAACTCGTGAGAATAAATGCTGCGCAATGGTGTGCGCAGATTTATTATGACTGGTGTAGAAATGCCACTTTTAGAAGTTGGCATTTATGTGTGCTCTGTGTCTGCCTGCCTGATGTGAATTGCATGTCTGGCTTTGTGAGTGACAGGGGCTGGGAGGTGTGTGTGGCTCCAGGAGGGGCAGGGTGAGTCAGCGCAGTGGTGAATAGGGAGATCTGCATCTAGATGGGAGGGAGGAGTTGCACCTGGGACCTGAATAGGGCTGTGCCTTCCCTCCACAATGCTGGCTCCACCCCTGTGGTGCGTCTGATGTCCCTAGCCTGTCCTGTGAAAGGAGAGAGGAGCTGAGCAAAACAAAGTGCTCCAAAGCTCCCCCAAACCAGTTGCATCTGGTTTTTCCCCAGCCCTGTGCTATGTGACAAAGGAAAAGGGTGTATAAAAGAAGGGGCTGTGACCCCATGAAAATGTTCTGTTGTTCCTGTGACTTGGGGGGGGGGGCCTGTTGCTGCTGCTGGGCTCCAGGAGGAACCGCCACTAGGGACTGCCTCCCTGCTGGAGGGCCCTGTGAGCTGGCCTGCCTGAGCCCAGCCCTTTGCCGCCCCCCCTTTTATCCTAAAGGGCTTGCTTTGGACTACAGCGCCTGTGAGCGCTTTATTTTGCCTTTTGCAGAGCGTTTGACTTTTGCCCTTGTGAGTGCTATATTCCTGCCCAGGAGGATTGCTGGTGGCCTGCAGCGCGAAGCTGCCTCATGTGGGATTCCCCCACCTGGAGGCTGGGAGAAGCGGGAGCCCACCCCGCATCTTTGCCGCTTATTTTTATATTTGACGGAGCGGGAGCCCACCCCGCGTTTTTACCGATTTCAGCGGGAGCCTACCCCGCTTTGATATTTATTTCAAGAGCGGGTGCCCACCCCGCTTGATGCCCCGTTTGATTTTGCGGGTGCCCACCCCGCATTACTGATTTGCTTCGAGCGGGTGCCCACCCCGCATTACGGCCGAGAACTGAGCCGCCGGCCCGACCCGGAAGCCAGGCTCCTGCTGCCTGACTCGGGGCGGGGCCAATAGCAGGAGGCGGCCGAGGCCGCCAATGCCGCAGCGGCCGAACGAGAAGGGTCCAGGAAGTGCTGCATGCCCGAGCAGGGCTCTCGTGAGTAGGAGAGAGCCCCGCGGCCACCCGAGAAGTTGGAGCAGTGCGGGCTCCATTCCAGCTGCCCCCCCACCTGCCAGAAGGGGAGGCAGAGATCGCCGGTGACAGGAGGAGTCCCCCAGCAGCACCGGTGAGTGGGGCAGACTGGAGCCGATCTGGCGCTCCCGAGGCACGTGTAGTGCCTGCGCCTATTTTCCTTGTTGGGGGCATTTTGTTAGAGTCCCAGAGGGGAGCTCTCACGGCACATTGGTGCCAGTGCCGGTGCTGATTCCTTTTGGGGGCAATTTGGTTGTAGGAGTCCCCGAGTGGGGCTCTCCCAGGCACAGTGGTGCCCACGCTAATTTCTTTTGGGGGCTGAGTCTACACCCCGCATTGGAGCTCCGGCGAGGGAGCTACGGAGGCACAGTTAGTGCCAGTCCTGAACCCAGCTGCCCCGCACCAGAGCGGGCAGCTGCAACGTTGGGGTCAGTTTTATTGCGAGTCCCAGAGGGGCTCAGGGGGCACGCTGGTGCCCGTGCTCACTTTTACAGCTGCCCAGCAAGTAGTGGGCAGCTGCCACGGTTTAGGTTGTGCCTCTGCACACTTTGCCTTGGCTGCCTGTGCAGCCAGCCCGGACATTCTGGACAGTGGGCATTTGAGCCCCGGTGAGAGGCCAGTTGGCCTGGGGCCAGTGTCAGTGTGTTGTGCCCCGATTGGGGCACACTGTGTTTATGCTTACGAGGCCTATTGCCTCATGTGATTTACGCCTAATGTGATGTAGGTGTCCCATCTTGTATGTTACAGGATCTCGTGCTAAGTTCCTACCTGTACCAGTAATTACTGGTTGTGCGCTACATTTATTATTTGCATTTACTTACCTGATCTGATGGTTCTGACCGTGGCCCGATTGGCCTGGTCCTGTATATAATTCCCCTGTGAATATTGCCTAGTGCCAGTTGGCACACTGTATATTATGTGATTATGTTTCTAAGGTATTTATGATAATACAAAGGCTATTTTTTATATAACCTTGTGTAGAGTTCCTTTTGTGGTGTGCCTAGTGTGTTGCTGCTGTGTGAGTGTGCTGCGCAAACGCTTTACACATTGCCTCCGGGATAGGCCTGACTGCTCGTGCCAAGCTACCAAGGGGGTGAGCAGGGGTTATCTTGGGTGTGTAACTCCCTCGCCCTGACTAGAGTGGCGGTCTCTGCCTGGCTTTGGCGCAAGCCTTAGCCAACCAGAGATCCCATTTCTAACACACAACAACATGCAGATCAACTTCTCTGTGAGCTGCAGTTCTTCACAGACCCATAAGGCTCACAGGGAAAGTGACGGTTGGTGATTACACAGAACCACATTCTTCTACCCCTCTCTTGGTCTGTGAAGTCTTAAGAGAGGCATAAGATGACAGATCGTCAAAAGCTTCGATACAATAATGTACGTTTGTTTCTACTCAGGAAACATGCTATAACTGTTCGTATCTACGCAGAAAAAGTTCATATTTATGTACAAACTGCAAACTTGAAAAGTTGGAAATATACATTTTCTTTCTAGGTGAGACACACTTTTCATTTTTGGCAAGGATGCGAGTTTTATACTTTCACGGGCTCTCATTTACATGGTGGCCAAGGCCTATTTTGGCCGGTGTCCATTGAATTCCTTTTAACATTTGTTGTGCATTGGCAAAAGGATTATGAATGCAAGGCTAAGAAAGGCCGTTCATTGTTGTCTATATCTGTTTGATCTAAGTTCCCTTTGTTTGAAAATCCCACGGGTGTCTGAGAGTCTGAGCTATACATAGTCAGGAGGAAACAGAATTGTTTCCAAGTGATCCTGTTTATTCTCTGCCTTACCCTCTTGCTACTAATTTAAGCCAGCTATAGGCCATGCTGGTATCTTATAGTGCATAGGCACGCTGCATTGAATGCAGACTTTCAGTTGGAGTGAATAGGAATATTCAAAAAAGGTTCTTGTGATTGAAATAGCTCTGACATTTAGCGGAAAAATATGATAACTTGAAATATATTAGAATGATCATCAATATCCGGGTTTTAGGAGAAAGGGTAGGTTAGATGAATATTTAATTTGTCCAAAATGTGGTCTTCTCAAATGCACCACATTAGACACAACACAATCTTAGAGACTGTACATCGTCCTTTCATATAGTCTTGTAACCTCGTATATCTACTCACTTCAGACCCTCGAATCTCTGCATTTACTCACGCTTTAATATTCTACCCGTTTCCATAACGTGGTACTTAGACTCTTACCCATACCTCAATACCACCACTTTCCTGTCCCTCTTGCACCTTCTCATTGTGGGTTTTTTGTTGTTGAATTTATTCAATGTTTTTGAGGGAAGTGCCTACTTTATTTTGGAAATTCTCTCAAAAGGGTGGTTTGCCAGTCTAGGGTCATCAGGCTGGTGTTCTTCATTTTGGATTTTCCCCAAAAAGGAGATGTGGTCTTGGCATCACAATGGACCACAACTACAGACTGACCAGAAAGATGGCCCGCAAATCATATAAAAATTACTTCTGTGTACAGAATCGACTAACTGGATGCCAAGAGCACATACACAAGGTAATTCGAAGATGCTGGCACTGCCCTTGTAAGAGACTGAATTGAGGGTGAATACATTACTCTGACGCCCACTCTGATGTGCACATATTTTTTTAAAGCAACAACTCGATGTTGCTGATGAGTCAGCTTGTGAAAGTGTAGGATTTGTGCAAATGTGAGGCCTAAATATACAGTATGAAACTCTTGCACATTCCTGAAAACACCAGAAAGAGTTTGGTCATACAGTTTCTGCAGTGTGGCAGAACCAAAATAAAAACCGAAATAAAAACAAGCACTGGCAAAGCCAATAGTTCTGGGTTTAATGTGGTAAGGCATGGAAATACAACGTTAAAACCAGCCATATCTACAGAAACTTCCAAATTCATCATTACAGCTTGGTAATGCCCCGCAGCTGCACACTGATGTTAATTTACTCTTTTGGACTTGAGATGCTCAGCGAAATGGTAATGAACAACAAATCCCTAGACAGCCAAATGTCGTCACCCATCTACTTTAAGGCTGTTCATTTTCAATTGATTTGCGTGATGTTTTTCCCACAGTCAAATTTTTTCCTTTACTTACATTAAAATTTATATTAAATGTAAACGTACAGACCTTGAATTGATATCAGCAAAAAGGAAATTGCCCACCGGTCCTTAATACATAGGATGGCTTGCAGACTGGAAAAAGTGGTCAAAATTGGTGTTGTTATGTTTAAAAACACATAACTCAAATAATATTAGTACGCCAATGCTAGACTGGGGCACACTGTTGAAAGCTCCATCTCACCCCCTATTAGAGCAAGCACCTTGAACTATAGCTGTGTATTAGCACAAAATAAAGGGATCGAATCAGGGAGATGCAAGGTCAAGCTGATGGTTGCTGTAGCTGCCTAGGGACTAATATAAATTCCGAAAGGTTAATTTTTTAGAGAGAAGCAAACGAAATGAACAGACAATTTATCACAGTAACAACTCATTTTATGTTTGGTATTTAATTCAATGTAAAACAGACATTTTTCTTTGAGCACACCACTACTCTTGAAAAACAGTACTTTATTTCACAGAAAAGCATTCATAATATGTGTTAGACTTGGCATCTCTGGCGTGGTTTCCCCTGACTTTTTGCCTCTACCTCCTGTATTTTTGATGCTGGATTTCGTTTTTGCTGGCTTAGTTGCTTTGGGCACTTTACCACTGCTGATCAGTGTCAAAGTGCAAGTGGTCCCTGTGTAAATTGTGATTACAATTGGTTCTCTTGATTGGCCTATTTGATTTACTAGTAAGTCCCTAGTAAAGTGCACTGAGTGTGCCAGGGCCTGTAAATCAAACACTGCTAGAGGGCCTGCAGCACTGATTGCGCCACCCACATGAGTAGCCCTGAAAAGGTATCTCAGCCCTGCTAACGCAGTGTCTGTGTGCAGTTTGTTAACTGTCGACTTGGCGAGTGCACCCAATAGCCAGGCCCTAACCTTCCCTTTTCTTACAGGTCAGACACCCCTATGGTAGGCCCAAGGTACCCCCATGGGCAGGGTGCAGTGTATGTGAAAGGTAGGACATGTATTGGTGAGTGTTACATGTCCTGATAGTGAACTACTGCCAATTTCGTTTTTCACTATTGAAAGGCTATCTTGCCCCAAAGGATAGAATGGGAAATACTTTGTTACATCTTACAAGTATAACTTCCCATTGGGACAAGGTAGAGAAATAAAGTTTAGGCTCTCTGAACTCAGAATTTAATAACACATCTTTTAGTAAAGATGGTTTTTAAATTGTGTGTTTGAAAATGCCACTTTTAGAAAGTAGGCATTTTTTTGTTTAACCATTCTGTGTGCCTCTGCCTTTTTGTAAATTGACTGTCTAGTTTAGGAGTGACAGGAGTTGGTGATGTGCATTCACTATAAACAGCCACTGGGGGAGTTGAGGTGTGCCTGGCCCTTCCTGGAAGGCACAGACCTGAGCTGAATGGGGCTTGGCTGCATTTAGAGTAGTGGGAGGAGATTTCCTTGCACCTGAATAGGGCCTGTCTCCCTTTCAGAATGCTGTCTCCACCCCCTGAGGTCATAATGCACCAGTGAGAACAGAACTGGTTTGGACTGGGCTCAGAGACCCTTGCACAAAGAGAACAAAGACATTTTGGGGTATAAGTATTACATCTAAAACCCCAGAACTTTAGATCATTTGTGGACTCAAGAGGAACATTTGCCAAGTAGAAGAGCTGAAGAGCTCTGAGGAGGAGTACTGCCCTCTTGCTGTACTGTGTGGGGTTAGTTACAAACACAGTTGTCCCCGACAAGGAGAATACATGGGAGAGGGAATGAATATAGACTCTGAATCAGTACTATATTAAAGTTGTCCAGCCGGAGTGACTCATCGGGTCGCACTGGACACCTCCAGCTATCAAGGTCATTCCACCGCCTCCTCTCCAGCACAGCTGGGTCCCGTCCTGGACTTGCCACTGCGGTCCAGTCATTCTCCTTGTACTATTGTGTCCCTGTACGCATGGATAACTTCTTCATATTGCCACGCTCGGTTCTGCCATCTCGGCTTAATTGAATTCCTGATACGACAATTCGGTTACTCCTAAGACCTCTTTCCCATGTGCACATCGCACGACTTTCATCACCATGCTCCTTATAGTTTATTGGTTCTAGTCAAGCTATCGGCCCTTCACGGTGTTCCACAGGCGCCCATTGTAGTCTTTTTGGTGGTATCGCCACCCCGTTGGCCTATTCATGGTTATGGTCTAATTATCAATTCCTCGGCAATTCTTTCTCAGGCATGTAATACTATGTCCTGATGATGATCCCAGTACTGTTCTTACGGGATCGAAACGTCGTCGACTCTCTGTACACCGCAAACACAACTCAATTTGTTATTTATGGGTAACGGTGTCGATGTTCATTTTTGCTTGTTTTATCTTTTGTATAGCATACAAACCTTTGTCCTGCCTGAGCCCTTGTTTTGTTTTGTGTTATATGTATTGCGTTGGACGCAGGATTGTGTCCCACTTTATTTGTGCCTGGAATTGAAATATTATTAAAATAACCCTGTCCGGCTGGACAGCTTTAATATAGTACTGATTCAGAGTCTATATTCATTCCCTCTCCCATGTATTCTCCTTGTCGGAGACAACTGTGTTTGTAACTTACCAATACCCAAGGTCCCTGACCATAACAATTGGGTTCCCTTGTTCCTAAAAACACGTACTGTGTGGGGTTGGCCTGCAGTTGCTGTTTCTGCCAAGGAAAGGAAAAAGACTGGAACTTTGCTATGAACCTGAAGAAGATCTCCAAGGGCCTCTGTGTGCTGGCCTCCTGTTCTGAAGTCTAGGGGACACAAAGACTTTACCCCCAGCTCCCGTGAACACTGCTGCTGAGAGTTCTGACCTGCCAGGAGGTGCCTGTTCCAGTCGTGGGTCTCTGGAGGTTCCAGCTGTTGGGAGCTGGAAGAAACCCAAAGAACTGAGGAAATCGACGCATCGTGAGGGTCGCGGCTGAAGAAACCGACGCAGCGCCGCCCGACGCATTGATCACCGACGCATCCCAGATTTCCACGCATCGTACCTGTGCAGCAAGTTTTCCCGACGCATCACCCTTAGACCAGAATCGTCTTGGAGTCGACGCATCACTTCCCCCTACAGACCGGATTCGACGCATCACTTCTCCTGCGTGCAGCAGAACTGTTGCATCACTTCCCCAGGTCTCAGGAACTGACGCCCCTCTTTATTTCTCGACACTTCCCCTCTCTGTCGCTCTTTTGCCTTGTGAATTTTGACGCATCTACAGGTACTTTGTGAGAAATCACTCATCCATAGTTTTCTATGCACCAAGTTGTTTGAAACCTTTTTAAAGTCATATTCAAATACATGTATGTTGGATTTTTGTCATTTTGGTCTTGTTGAGATTAGTTAAGGATACTTTATTTTTCTAAACTGGTGTGGTGTCCATTTGTGGTATCATTGTATTACTGTGTCTTTTGAGTAGAAATATTTACACATTGCCTTTGGGATAAGTCTGTCTGCTCGGGCCAAGCTACCCAGGGGGTGAGCAGGGGTTATCTAAAGTGTGTATCTCCCTTACCCTGACTAGAAGCAAGGTTCATTATTTGGACAAAGGTACCTACCTCTGCCAACTAGAAACCCCCATTTCTAACAATATGCTAGTGATTGACAATCTAGCTAATAGCCCATGAAAATCATTTGATTTATGACAACAAATTTGAAAGGATTTGTAGCTCCGGTGTGCCAAAATCTATTAAATGGTTGTAGAACACATTATAAACCCAGATAACAATGGGACAAAATCATATATTCCCTTATGCTACATTATTTGGTAAACAATTGTACATTGCAATGCAAAAAAACAGACGAATCCACATGGAAGATGTAATTTGCATGACTGTGACTATGTCTTTTTTGAACCTATATTTAAAGATGAATTCTTCTTCTAACAGAGGTGCTTTTACACGGGTCTCTAGGATGAGCACCTGTCAACAAGCGAGTCAGTGGGTGTTACAACCATTCTACATGATCAAGAACACCACATCACTTATTAAATCCAATCAAGGGGTTGAATCCCCCCAAAAATAGTACATTTGCACCATTAGAAGTATGCCTTCATACAGTAGCAGATTTATTACTTTTTACTAATCACAAACTTCCCCAGTAGTACGCCTGGCAAGGTGCACCAGGTGCAGTTTTCCTGGCCCACTCCTGGACACATCATGTGATATTTCCTGTGGGATTCTAGGCCTGTGCAGATTTCCAACATAATGCAGAATTCAACACAAGCGTATCGGAGCCAAGAGTCCATTTGTGCTTTTTTTTCTCCACAGGGAAAAAAACAATTCTTTGGGGAGAAAGTCCTTCCCCCAAACACCTGCCAGTTCTGGGGGTGATCTGATTCCCGTTCCCACCTGGAAGGGGAGCTACTTCAGCCGTTGGCCGCTGTAAATCTCTGACCATTTCCAGAGTGGGTGGGGTTGGATTGTAGCTTGGGAATGGCCTTAAATGTACCGGTTTGTACTACACATTGGAAGACCCTCTTCCCATGCACTCGAGATGTAGAAATCCGCAGTGGTAAATCTATTACGCCTGCCAGGAATCCCTTTCTGAATTCCTGGGAACAGGAAATAGTGGCACTTTGGGCAGCAAACATAAGCACCGGCAATACCTTTGTGATTATAAATTATGTGACAATGTATTCTAGTTCATTATTTCTACTGTGGAATGGAGAGACTCGCCAATACCTGTGGTGACATGAATGTTTCCTATTAAACATAATGTGCAATAAACAAATAATAAAGTGATATCATATAAATAGGCAGACACTATGTAATTAATGCAATTTCTTGGATCAGTGGACACCCTGTCACTTAGTGGTGGAACTGAAAACGTATTCTCCAAGCTGTTTCTATAGACCTTTGCACAGCTCGCAAGGCACAGGCACATGTACGTGTACATGCTTGCACCCATGCACACTTTCCCATGTAGCTGATTCCCAATGTCAAATCTTTCGTTTAAAACAGGTGTTGAATGGTATGATAGCTCATGGAAGAAGATTAGGCAGGAAGGTACTAGAAGTAGAAAAAAGGCTACAGACACCGTTTTATAGAGCTACCATAAAGGAATTCGTATCCAGCCCCGAAGACAACTTGTCAGTGAAAATACCTGTTGTGGTTGACCTCAGTCCATTGCTTTCCCAAACCTAAGACAACCTGAGTTCATCTAAATTCTGATAATCAGCCCTTTTTCCTGCAGTTTCTGTTGTGGCCAGCACCGGGGGACTCCTGCCCCCAAGAGGCATTGCGCCAGGGAGGCGCCGACGTGCTCCTTCAGCGCCTGGAGGCGCATAAAATCATTACCGGGCTCCGGCAGGGCGGGAGCCCTTTTTAGGTCGAGCCTAGTGCAGCGCGCATGCGCTGCCCTAGGAGAGCGCCTCTTGGAATCACTCCAGACTTCAAAGAGACTTCTCCGTGTGGGTCGGCCTCCTCCCACACATTCCATTGGCCTTTGCGTGTGGCTTTCGAAATTGAAAGCAAGCAAATGGCCAAAGGCGGGTGCATGTCCCACCTCTCTTCCAAAAATTAACTCCCACGGCCTTTGGCTCTTGGGAGCGAGCAGCGGCGCGCAGGCTGCCAGCTGCATTCCTCCCTCGTCATGGATCATGTAACTAATTGAGCACAGCGCGGTCGCTTTCACTTTAGCGGCCGCGCTCCTCAAATACCCTCCTCCTGTATTTCTAAGCATATTACGTGTGAAACATCGTGAATGTGTGACTGAAAACGCGTACAGCAAATATACAGAGAGAGACCTGAGGTGTTTCGTCGTACGAGCGAGTCTCCCGGCATTGTGCTTCCGGCGCACTTCTCAAAATAGCGAAAAAGAGTAAGGACGGGAAGCTTTCGAAAGTAACAAAAATAATGTAACAAACACTGGCACAGACACGCCCATCGTCCTCGTGGAAAACCGTCTGATCGTATTTATTTCACAGCTGCAACGCACCTCCAGGAACTTTCGAATGTATGTGCAGCGAGCCCGTGCACCAAGCGGCGACGGTGTGTGTCTGTGTACTCGGACATATTGTACACAACACTGATGTACTTGTGCAGCAAGGATGTGTGTCTGTGTACTCAAACATATTGTAGACACAACACTGATGTACTTGTGCGGCAAGGACGTGTATCTGTGTACTCGAACATATTGTAGACACAACGCTGATGTACTTGTGCAGCAAGGATGTGTGTCTGTGTACTCGAACATATTGTACACAACGCTGATGTACTTGTGCAGCAAGGATGTGTGTCTGTGTACTCGAACATATTGTACACAACGCTGATGTACTTGTGCAGCAAGGATGTGTGTCTGTGTACTCGAACATATTGTACACTACGCTGATGTACTTGTGCAGCAAGGATGTGTGTTTGTATCATCAAACATATTCTACAGAATACGTGTAGTCATATGTGCGCTGGAACATACTATACACAACACTCATGTACTCCTGCAACAAGCGGCAAAGTTGTGTGTTTGTGTACTCAAACATACTGTACACAACGCTGATGTACTTGTGCAGCAAGGATGTGTGTCTGTGTACTCAAACATATTGTACACAATGCTGATGTACTTGTGCAGCAAGGATGTGTGTCTGTGTACTCGAACATATTGTACACAACGCTGATGTACTTGTGCAGCAAGGATGTGTGTCTGTGTACTCGAACATATTGTACACAACGCTGATGTACTTGTGGAGCAAGGATGTGTGTCTGTATCATCGAACATATTCTACAGAATACGTGTAGTCATATGTGCGCTGGAACATACTGTACACAACACTCATGTACTCGTGCAACAAGCGGCAAAGTTGTGTGTTTGTGTACTCAAACATATTCTACAGAAAACCCATACGTCTTCTGCAGCAAGTGGCAAGATTGTGTGTGGGTTCTATAACATATTCTACACAACACTCGTAGCTACTTGTGCGCCAAGCGGCAAGGTTGTGTGTGTGTATTTGAGTAGATCACAGGTCATAAGTGCTTGTGCAGCAAGCTACCAGGTATAAGTTAATTTATTATATACATCGATCTCTTGTGCATGGTTCGTGATGGTTCCTATTTTTTTTATGTATGGAGCGCTCATTAATAGTTAACTTTGAATTATATTTGTAAAATAAATAGAGGTTTCCTTAGTAATTGGATGATAGAAACAACATTATTGTAGATAATATGTAGGCGTTAAATAATAAAATATATTTTTATTTCAGGACGTGACTTTACAATTTTCTGCATTTTGTCGGTTGGATCACACTCACTCACTCACTCACTCACTCACACACTCACTCACTCTCTGGGATATGTGCACGCCCCATCGAGGCAAGTGTCGCCCTAGCCCAAGGGGACAGGCTGTGAGTGGCACTGTAGGACACTGTGGAGACACTGATTGCCCCCTCAGTGGTCACATGTCCAGTAGCCACTGTCTCCAGGTGATCACTGCCTGGTGGTCGTTAACGGACGCACAAGGGTTAACATCCCCACAAAAAGTGAGGCACTTCCTGGGTCGGCGTTGCACACAAGTGTGTCTCTGTGTTTCTTCCTTTTGGGTTCGGGCGGAGATGTTTAGTGGCTAGTGGCCTTAACCGGACTCCTCAATTGTTTCATACCCCCCCCCCGGCTCCCCAGAGCGTGCACACAGCTGCACATAAGGCTGGGTAAACGGACTGGATAAAGCTCCGCTAAAAGGTGACGTGTGCACGATAAAGGCTATGCACTGCACACTGCAGGATGTGCACAGTTAAAGGGGTCACAGCGCACAGTTCCACAGGCTACATTCACAGCGTGAAGAGTGCACGCTGTGCACAGATAAT
Source organism: Calotriton arnoldi (assembly GCA_963921515.1). Taxonomy (NCBI): domain Eukaryota; kingdom Metazoa; phylum Chordata; class Amphibia; order Caudata; family Salamandridae; genus Calotriton; species Calotriton arnoldi. The sequence goes on from CAWUFW010001802.1 coordinate 91,113, forward strand.
GCGCACTGCGCACATGTGCAACAGACACCGTTTGCTGAACGGTGAACACGTGTTTTTTATTAACAATGTCGAGTGTCGTATGCATGTAATATTTCTATATTGCACAATCATGCACTAATATACACATTATGTATGTTTGAAATACACCTAATGTACATATTAACAGAGGCAATAGTCCTCAACTAATAATTGCACACAGTAAAATCAAATTTCCATGTTAAAACCGGGCTTTTAAGTACTAAATTACAAAAGAATGTTAATACACCGTGTGTGCTTGTCTCCTTACGAAATGCTGGCCTATAGCTCACCCATCTTTCCAATCATGTGTTCACACTGTTTATTATCCCTCACTCCTGCTCATTCAATCATTCACCATGCTGCCTATCTGCCTGTCATCCAGCTATCACTTCATTCATCCACTGTGCTGCCTCTATGCTTTCATCAAGCAGTTTTCACATTCGCCGATAGTGCTACCTGCCATACACCTAGCCATTCATTCATCCTCCTCCCTGCATGCCATCATCTACCCATATATTAGAGGATGTGGCCAAACGGCTAGGGCGGCCGACCTCAAATCTGGGGAACCTAGTTCGAGTCTTGGCAAGGACGCGCAACATCCTGTGATTCTGGGCAAATCACTTAATCTCCCCGTGCCTAACAAAAAAACAAAAAAAATGAATGTGTCTCATGTAACGCAATTGGTGCTCGTGTAAAGCGCTCTGATAACTTTAGGTCAAGTAAAAATATATAAATACATTCATCGACCCTAATGTCTATCCATTCATTCATCCTTCCGATTGCCTGTATTGCTGCATCTGCCTGTTCATGTGCCCCACCACCCCTCAGCTCCTGTCAGCGATGCACCCATACATTCATCCATACTGCAACCTTTCCACTTGTAGCCCATCTGTGCGGGTTCTGCGCTTCTGCCTGCTCTAGATATTACTGCAGAACAAAGATACACGCATTGCCTGCATTCTCCTTCATGTACATGCGCGAGGTGTGACAGTACAGTCCCAAAGGCGAGACCTATTGGCGGGAGCCCTTTTTCCTGCAGTTTCTGTTGTGGCCAGCACCGGGGGACTCCAGCCCCCAAGAGGCATTGCGCCAGGGAGGCGCCGTCGTGCCCCTACAGCGCCCGGAGGCGCATAAAATCATCACCGGGCTCCCGCAGCGCGGGTGCCCTTTTTCCTGCAGTTTCTGTTGTGGCCAGCACCGGGGGACTCCAGCCCACAAGAGGCATTGCGCCAGGGAGGCGCCGACGTGCCCCTACAGCACCCGGAGGCGCATAAAATCATCACGGGGCTCCCGCAGCACGGGACGCGCGCGGGCGGGCCCGTCTGCGCATGTCAAAGCCGGGAAGAGGCTGGGCTGGGCCTACCCTTTTGGTTTGAAAACGAGGGACATTGCCTGCAATAACCCTTCTTCTTTGACCAGGTAGTTGCTTTTTTGTGTGTGTTTTTGGTATCCTTTTAGTAATACCTTCCGGTTACTGTGACATATTGCCATCCCACCATACAATTTGATCTGTATCATGGGCAAGCGTAAGGCTGTGGACGGGGCTCCAAGGGCTCCAAAAGGGAAAAAAACGCCAACCAGAATGATTAAAGACGATGTTCTCATCAAAATTGACTCACTTCTGACCGAATGTACTGACATTATCGCTAACCCTGGGCTACCTAATTCAAATACGACGGCCCACCTTAGCTCTTTGCCCAAGGGAATTCTTAAAATGCTTGAAAAGCCACTTCCGAGAACTCATGTGCCAGCACAAGAGGGGAATGATGGTTCGCCAAAACTTCCCAATTACGCTAGCTCACCTACAGCTCACGAGCCCACAATGGTAGAATGTAGCAACAGGTATTCTGTCCTCGCTGACATTGAGTCTGTACCAGAGAGTCGTGCTCCGCTAGGGAGAGACTGTATTAACACTGAGACCCTGGCTATGCTGCGGAGTTTGATGGAAGTCATTAAAGAGTTAAAAGAACAAGTTAAAGTCCTTCTTGATATTGTTGGAAACTGTGCCGGGGGTATACCAACAACTACATGTGCCATTGTGGGGGAAACGGGGTGGGTGTGAAAAGTGTTAAGGCTAATCCTTTTTCTGACCCCCTATATCAGCATTGTCTCCCTTTAGACACAGGTGTTCTGCCCCATCCAGTCCCACCCATGAGATTACATGGCAGGGAAAAGTTTAATGAACGGCTTCCCACAAGGAAGTTGTATGGGGAGAGATTCCCAGGAGAAATTGGGGCTGTAAGTAAGGAGCAGAGGAAGGGGGGAACAGGGGACTTGCGCACCCCCCTCGGCTTGTCAATGGCCGCGAATCAATGGAGGGCCATCAGGAGGTTGTGTTGGGGGAGCTGTATATCTAACCCATGTTCCAAAGCTGCCCGTTGGGTCAAGGGAAGATAAAGAGTCCCTGTTAAACAAAGTTATCTATTGGGTTCGTGAAACCAAACACTGTTATTCAATAATCAGGAGCGATATCTCAAATGTGGAAAGGTTCGCAACTCTCGAAGAAACACAAGAGCTAATCCGGGTCTCTTTTGTGAGCCATGACATAGTGGAGGGACTTTTTGCGATAGAAGCAAGCACAATTTCAAATGCACACACTGTCGTCCAGCTTACATTTTGTACCCTATTGACCTTCTGAGACTTCAGTGTGTGCTGACAGACAGGGGACTGGGTGTAGAAACTAGAGCAGTTAGTGGAAAGTGATGGAGCAGGGTTTTGCAAAAAGAAACCTGCTCGAATTAACTCCCCCATAATACTTACTAACAGTGTGCAGTGAAAACTAATATGCAAATCACATGAACCACATGGAAAACCGCTTTACGCATGCGTGCACTAAAGTGAATTAATGCATGAAAGAACTAGGCCTCATTTTACATTGCGTTTCGAAAGAAACAAAGCTAATGCATGTTTAGGCCGCATTTTATATTTCGCATCTTGCATCTTGCTTTAAAACGATAATAAATAATGCTGCTTTGCATGAAGCTTATGCTAAGAAAATATTAACAGGGGATAGTGCAAAGGTGGGTGGTAAACAGTGAAAAGTGCATTTCCATGTAATTAATGAATGCTTATGTTTATTCGTCATAGTGAGCCAAATGGGCCTGCATTTTCTTAAATTGACCGGATGGATGAGGGGCTGGAAAATGAGCATGAATGACCTGACAAAGTAGACAGAGCGCTGAGCGCTGCGGATGGAGAATAAATGGCCAAGGTTGTTCAGCTCAGAGAACATTGTTTGCCTGCCAAAAGATGAGACTGGCCGTGGGACTCAAGACTTCTTCCGCAGACATGGTTGAGAAATTTGTGTGAAAATAATGAAATGTAGCAAGTACTGAAATTGAACAAATTGGTCAATATTATGTAATGAGAAAGGATGTAGAACAATGAGCATGTAAAACTTTGAATGAAATCACGGTGGTGTGATACACCACCTCCCAAATCGACCAATAAGCAGCTGAATTCTGTGTAATGTTTCAATTAATGTGGGCTGGACATGTAGGTTTTAGGGTATAACTGGGGGCCCTTTGGGGGTGTGGTTGGTAGTCTTAGGTCGGATGCAGAGGAGAGAGAGGGGTGATTTTGTCGCTGTCCGTCGGATTGCAGAGAGGCCTAGCCGTTCCTGTCCCTGTCCTGTCCAGTTCCTGAAATCTTTGTCTCCTGACTCTATTTCAGGAGACCCCCACTACTCCCTTGGCCAGGGGGGTGGTATTTCACTGATCTTTTGGGTTTGTATTATCTTTCTGACTCGTACTTTGCATAATTTACTTGCAAATGGATTTTTGTCTCTGAAACTTGTCTCTTCATCTATTCACTCCGTCATATGTATATTGTTTCGCATTTTTTTGCTGAAACTTATGTCTCTTCATCTATCCACTCCTTCATTTGCATATCGTTTATTGATGATGAGTATGACACTGTTTGCATTGTTGATTGATTTTCTCTCCCTTATGTGAGATTCTTTGTTTGCATTGTAACCTGTATGCGATGAGCAATAATCATTTACATTTATTTGAGATAAACTTTATTAATCTTACAGAGAGTCTGTGATTATTTAAGTGGTTCGATAGTTAGTTAGTTCTATTATTACCATCAACTACTCAACTAATTGGTCCGTCGACCGAGAGGAAAGAGAGTTGATATACAGGTCTAGTTATGTATTTAAGAAATGTTAAACATGAATCTGTGAAGGAAACAATTTTTCACGTCATTAAAACTTGACCCCCAGTGCAACAGGGATTTTTGAGTTGGGTGAATGTGTATGGGCCATTTGTATGAAATATTGATGAGTATCGATCCCTGATAAAGTGTAGCGCTGGATCAAAAGCAACAGTGACTGAATCACAGGTCCCCTTGCATTGTGGGTGTTTGTGAAAATATGAGGGTGGATAATCTGTTGTCGATTACCCTACAAGAAGGGTATCTTTCCAGTAACTGGGAGTCCGGTTCTGGGCAGCTTAGCAACTGCCTGCTTAGACAAGAAGGGATAATGATGTCAGTATTTAATAATATGTCAAATGCCAGTAATTCAGAAGTTATCTCTATCTTACAGGAGGCAGAATCAACCCTGGAGCACGTGGTGAGGATAGCCTCATAGAATGTAGCAGGCTTGGCTAAACTCTTGCCTGATGCTGAGTGGGGAGAATTCATAGACACCTACAATATATGCCTATTTCAGGAAACCTGGTGTCTTGCACCATTCTATAGAAATGGCTACACATCCTTTTGTGTTGAAGCGACTAAGAGTACAAAGGGAAGGCCCTCATGAGGATTGGGTATCTGGATCAAGACTGCGTTACGTTGCACCATCAGCACTTTGCCAAGCAACTCAAAGGATATTTTAGCCCTTAGACTTCTCTTTCCCTCTGGTTTGTCCATAAAATTAATTAATGTCTACAACAGAGTAGAGGGTAGAAATAATGAAACTACCACTATCTACCAAATCGAGCAACAGCTTTTGACCACTGGGGCAAGAGAATTTATACTGGTGGCGGGAAATCTCAATACAACTTTTGAGCCAATTGCGGCATCCCCTCACAATCTAACCACCGACTTGGACAACCAATGGGGAATACCCCATTTAGAATTGCCCAAAGTAAGATGGACACCAAAAGCAGGACAGCTGCTGGCATTAACTCTTGAGTACGATCTTAGAGTCACTAATGGCAGGCGTACCTCAGACCGCCAGGGCAAAGCTACTTTTAATAGACCGGGTCATTGCAGTAGAATTGACTACTTCCTAGCCCAAGCCGAGTTATGGCTTGCCATAATGGACAAGGAAGTGATTGACCGACTAGATAGTGATCACAATATCCTTAGTTTGTCATTGAGTATCAAAAAAAAACCTCACCTTGGGAGCAGGGGTCACTGTGACATTGGAGAACTCCAGCCTACGAACAATCAGAGATCTATTAAATGGGAATGGGTAGCTAAAAATCCTGTGGTGTTAACTACTATCAAGGGAATTGCTAAGGCTGATTTTGATCACCTGTCCACACTCCCCACCACGGTGAGAAATGAAAAGATGTTACTTACATATGAGGAACTAGGAGTGACAATAAGGGATGTCCTGGGCAAGCAACGAAACAAGAAGAAAATTTGTTCTAGAACTGAGTCCTGGTACAATAATGCCTGTAGAGTGGCGAAAGGTGAGCTTCTGGCTGCCATTAAATTTAAATCACAGGTGCAGATTTCCAAATCTAGAGCACATCATAGGGCTGTAATTATTAATGCAAAAAAAGCATGGGAAGATTCGATATGGTCGGATCTGCATGATGACTTGGCAAACAGGGACACTAGAGTCTTTTGGAAAAGTGTAGCTCTTGTCTCCAGGGGTAACAAACCTGTACTTGACTTTTGTATTCAACCAGAGGAATGGGTTGCACACTTCAGCCACTTGTACTCAGACAATCATAGGTTGGAAAATGACAGAGACACTATAGTTGTGAGTAGGGATCATTTTGAGCCAAATGATCTGCAATTTTCACTCAGCGAAACAGAAATAGCAATTAGCTCCTGTGTTTCGGGGCGTGCCCCGGGACCTGATAGGATACCTAATGATCTATATAAAGAAGATCTAAAAACATGGGGACCATATATCAACTTACTCTCTAATAGTATCCTTTCAGGCATGGAAATACCCCAGTCATGGAAGTTGGCAGAGATAGTCACTATCTTTAAGAAGGGGGACCGTGCACTTCCCGCGAACTATAGGCCTATCAGCCTTATTGACTCACTACAAAAAATCTTTTGTAAACAGGTCCTTGCCCACCTTCAAGATTGGATTAGAGACGGGAACATTATCTCAGAGTGGCAGACTGGCTTTAGGGCACAAGTGAGCACCCTAGACCAAATCTTCCGCTTTATGTGTATTTGTTGGAGGGAAGTGACTATCCGCAAGGGCAAATTATATGTTGCCTTTGTGGATTTGCATGCCGCTTTTGACATGGTACCGAGAGCGAAATTGTGGGAAGTCCTAGAAAACATGGGAGTGCCAGCCCCCCTTCTCAATATTTTAATAAGACTCCATGCCAACACTCTGGCACAAGTGAGGTGGGGCGAAAATGGGGCTCTAACGGAGGTGATCTATATTGATAAAGGAGTAAGGCAGGGGTGTGTATTAGCACCAACCCTGTTTACTCTGTTTATCAACGATGTTGTTAGCTATCTGAGCAGGGATGGCTGTGATGCCCCAAAAATAGGAGGAAAATGGGCCCCTGCTCTCCTTTTTGCGGATGATACTCTGCTCATTTCAAAGTCACCGCAAGGGCTTCAACAGTTGTTAGATTATTTTCAGGCATTCTGTCTCGGCCGGGGGCTGGAGCTCAATAGTTCTAAAACCAAATGCATGCTTTTTTCACCTAGTCTTAAGACCAGGTGCAAGAAGCATCTGTATGTGGGCGGTGACCCACTAGAACTAGTGACAGAGTTTGATTATCTGGGTATCAAACTCACACAGAATATGAGCTGGGTCCCACAAGTGGCCAAAGCGCAGTTAACCCTGGTTCGTCAAATGGCGAGTATATCGAAAATTTACAGGAAAACTATATCCAGAAAAATGACACCAGCACTAGAGATCTATAATGTTAAAGCTCTAGGTGCGACCCTGTATGGTGCAGAGCTCTGGGGCTGCTCAAACTGTAGTAATCTCTCAGTCACTGAACAAACATTTCTTAGATCTCTGGTGAATCGTCCAGTGTCTACCCCGTTGACTCCACTCTATTTAGATCTTGGCCAGAAGAGAATTGCACATAAGATTGCCCTGCGGATACTCATGTATTGGCACCGGTTATGGTCTACTGCAGCACTTGTTTCCTATAGGGTGGTTGTCCGTGAACTAATGACAACATCTTGTGTGGATAAGATTCCTTGGATGCTCACAGTCAAGAACTTGCTACTCAAGCTAGGACTGGTTGCTCATTGGAGTGAACCGGAAACCTTTAGTCAGATTAACAAATCCCGTCTTAAAGCTGAATTGCAAGGGATCAATCTCGATTGCTTTTCTGAATTTTAAACAGACAGCGTCATTAGAGCCCACACTGGACGAAATTGAACCACTGCTAGCAAGGAAACTATACCTACAGTTTAGGTATGGTTGCCTACCTGTAAACTGTTTTTAAGAAAACTGGTGTAAAGCAGGAGAGAGTGTTTAAGAATACTGCCCCTGTTGCCAAGGGCTACCTGAGTCACCTGAACAAGTCTTATTTTTTTGTCCCTTGTACCACCAATCTCGAATTAAATGGATTGCCCCCCTTTGTAGAAATTTGGGAGCAAGGAGGTACAAGGAGGCCTATAGAATACTGCAGTCAAACATTACGCGTATGATTGTATTTTGTACAGCCACGTTTTTAATGGTTATGTGGATCAGGCGCACTAAGTACTCTCCTAGGCTGTAGCTCCCAGGGTGTACCACATTTTATGGTGCCCGCTAAGGTTCTATTGTGGGCCATGTGCCTTTTTAAATGAACTTAGTTATTTTATTCCCCTTTTAAGCATTTTATTATGTAGTTTTTAAATTTAAAAAAATGATGTAATTTTAGCCTTTAACTATGCTGATATCATAATGATCTTTTCTTGCGCTCTAACACTGATGCACTTTGACTGACCTGTACTGCGACTGTAGATAGACTGTGAATGTTTATTTATAATGTCATGTCTTATTTGTATTGTGTGTTTGTAATTTGCTTGTTTTACGATGTACTTTGATGATCTATAAAGTTCTTGATGATGATAATCAGCATATGGGAAAATATCTATGCAGCAGCAATGAATGAAACAACACAATCTGTGATAGCACCTCTCCTCCACCCAATTACTTCTAGCCAATGTGTGAGACTGTGAGACATACATCATCATTAGATCCGCTAGGAAGCCCACTAGTACGCGGTGCAGTGGAGACCCTGTCTCAGCAGAAGAGAACTGCCCACCAAAAGTGGTTCCAGCATTGTCCATGAATGCTGGGGCTAGTTTTAGCGAAAGTGCGCCTTACCGTCAAAACAGAAATGCAGGCAGGCTGCCACGTCTTGGGGATCAGCCATTTTTTTGTTCATTTTACAGAATTAAACCTCCAAAGCAGGGGGTTATTTTAACAAAAGAAAAAAAGCAATGGCACTGACAAGGAGGGAGCTCTCTCCCTGTCAGGGGACCATAGATATTTTTTCCTGCACCATATGGCAGATCTGGATAGGAAAAATGTATGTCGAAAAGGAGCGCGCCTTCCAACATTCAGCCCTGTAGCAGATGCGCCACCAAGCCATAGGTCTTCTGACAGCAGAGGCAAATGAAGCGGTCATAAGAAACATGGCGGGGACCATAAATCAGATTGGGGGAGGAACATCATTTATTTATCACACAGCTGCCATCCTGCCAGCCTTTAAATGAGTCAATTATTCTCTAACAGATAATCGGTTAAACACATCTCACATAAATGGATCTATGATTCCTCTAACACAATAATAAGTATGTAATCAGCTGAGAGGTTGCAGGTAGGAGTGTGTGGCATTGGTGTGAGTCAAGCAGTCAAACAGTTTTCACTTTAGGAACTATAGGAACAAAATTTCAGTGGCAGGGTGATAAGGCTTGTGCAGCCTCTTGTGTGCTCATACGCCTCGAGCCTGCCAATGTATTTAGACCATAGCAGGGCCGGCTTTAGCGCTGATGGCACCCGGTGCGACAATCATTTTTGGTGCCCCCACACCACATGACCACCTCCTTGGATCCTCTCACTACCACTGGGGATAAGTGCCCCTTATCTCGCCAATCATGTTATTGCTAAACACAGCGCCCCTCCTGAGGTCGGCACCCCCCCCCCCACAGGTCAGCACCCAGTGGAGCCGCACCAGTCGCTCTGCTCTAAAGCTGGCCCTGGGCCATAGTGGTATTCATAAGCTCTGCCTCTATCTCTCCAGTGCGCGGTATGCTTCCCAACCAACCTTTTCATCATAAATCCTAGTACTGGTCTGACACAGGTGGACTCTGTCAATCCTTTAGTTTCCTAGCAAGGCCATAGTCTCCTTCAGATTTTTTTTAGAAACACATTGTAATAAAATGTGAACAAAATAAAGCAGTACAAATGACAAACACAAGTGTATCATCCAGCTGTATCGAATTAGGAAGCTCACCGAACGAAGTGCAGTCCCACATAAAGCCAGACCATCATGATCTTAGGTTTTGTTTACAAAATATCCAGGTCAAAGTAATTCCATCTGGAGACCCACATCTTTCTGCAGGCCCGGACTGTCTGTTTTGTCCACTGGGCATTCCCCGGTTGGGTGAGGGTCGCTTTAGGCACCTCTGTCACTTTCTACAGCTTTCCTAGGTAATTAGAGCAAGCACAGCGGTGTGTGGGACTTTAGAAGCCACAGAGAGGAAAGAGAAATGAGAGAGCGAGTTGGAAGGGAGGAGGGCTAGTTTGAACATTTTTACCAGGGCTGCTTATGGTTCCCAGTTCGAGCATGTCTTTCTGTGTCTTGTAGGGCAACCCCTTGCCTGATATATTGCCTTCTCTGTGATTGTGCAGCAGTCCATGTTTAGCAGCCACATCATGTGGGGTACAGCCCCGTGAACCTCCCATATCATGCAATGTCCTTTTTAGAATGGAGGAACTGAACCCCAGCAGGATGATAGTAAGTCATGAACCAGTACGCTCACCCATGATGCCCAAGAAGATATTCCGACAAAATATTGTTTACAAATATTGTGGTTCACAAATATCATGTAAAAATGTCATATTGCTAAAAAATCATGGGACAGAATATAAAAGCAGTATATTTTTTGCTATTTAATATCGTTTTTCTAAATATAGTTGTGGATAATATTGTTTTATTTAATAAAGTATCAAATTTTTTTTTTTTAGATATCAGTTATTGTATTATTATGATGTATCAGTATTATAATAATATTTGTATTTAATTGTTAATGTTTTTATTTATTTTTTTCATATAATTTCAAATTGTTAATTTAGTAGTAGGTTGTTTAGTTTGTAGGGGATTAGGGTTTGAAGTTTTTCTAAAATGTAAATAATTGTTTTTAATTATTACATATTTTTAAGTAATTTAAGTAATTGCATTTTTTAATTGATAATTATGTAAATTAATATTTTTTTAAAATTAATTGTTATTTGGTTGTTTAGTTTCTTTAATTATTCGATCAAAACAAAGTGGAGGTAATTTAAGAGCAATAGTCCAGTGAGCGTTGTTCTCTGCAGTGACAGTTACCTCTCAGTAACAGGTATATATGAAAAAGAGACATCCATTTTATCCACATAATGTTAGAAACCAGATACGCAGTTCTTCTTAAGACCGGGGTTTAATTTTTCAGATTCTACATTACATTATTTCATGTTATCTTATGTTATGTTAATTGGAATCTATAAAGCGTGTAATCACCCGCAGGTCTCTTAGCACTGAGAGAGAGTAGCTCAAACCCCACCATCGGCTATCTGTCAGTACACCTGGTCAAAGCGTATGTTGTTCCCAGGCCTCTGTGAATAAGAGGGTCTTAAGTTTTTTCCTAAATGGGAGAAGGGCGGTTTCCCTGCGTAGGCTTTCTGGTAGCTTGTTCCATAGCTGGGGGATCAGGACAGAGAAAGCTCGCCCGCCTTTTGTGGTTTCGCAGAACCGCGGACAGGACAGCAGGTCTGCCTCGGACGAACGGAGGGTGCGTCCTGGCACATAGCTCCCCAGCCGCTACTTGATGTATAAAGGGGCTTGTCCATGCAGGGCTTTGTGGGCGATGCAAAGGCTCTTTAACCTGGCTCGCTGTTTGATGGGGAGCCAGTGCAGCTGCTGCAACAAAGGTGCGGCATGGGAGCGTCTTGGGAGTTTGAAGATCAGCCTAGCTGCATCGTTCATAATTACTTGCAGCTTGCCTAACAGCTTCTCTGGTAGTCCAATATACAGGGCGTTGCCGTAGTCCAGACGAGACACAATCATTGCCGACACCACCATCCGCAGAGTTGAAAATGACAGGAGAGGTGCCAGTTTCCTCAGTTGTCTCATCATCAGGCCCACTCAGGTCCCGACCGCGGTAGACACTTGGTTCGACAGGGTGAGCTTGGCATCTATTTTGATGCCTAAGCTCTTTATGACCGGCACTGGTGTGGGTGTGACGCCTAACTCTTGTGGCCAGAAGAGGTCACTCCAGGGGTTACTTCCCGTGGTAATGGCTAGGACCTCTGTTTTGTCAGGATTAACTTTGAGCAAGTTGGCCGTCATCCAGTTGACTGTGTACCAGAGAATATTTTGTACACACGAATGGACTTGAGGGGAGCTGTCAATTTGAAGGATTAATTGTGTGTCATCTGCATAATTGAAAACCTGACAGTCCATTTGGGCCAGAGCTGCCACCAGTAGCTGGAGATAGATGTTGAAGAGTAGAGGCGACAGCGCCGAGCCTTGTGGGACTCCGCAGGTCAGTGCCCCTTTGTTGGACACGCGGTCTGCTAGTTGGATCCTTTGTGTTCTATCTGTCAGAAAGGAGGAGATCCATTGATGTACCACCCCACAGATACCCATATCAAAGATGTGGGCCAGTAGTTGATCGTGATTCACCGTGTCGAACGCGGCTGTGAGGTCTAGCAGAACCTAGGCACAAGGCTTCCTGCTGTCGGCCGTAAGCCGGAGCTCATCCAACACCGATAGCATCACCAGTTCTGTGCTATGGTGGGCCCTAAAGCCTGGCTGCTGTACCTGGAGTAACTGTTGTTGCTCGATGAATAGTGATAGGGTTTTAAGGACATGCTGTTCCATTACTTTGGCCAGAAAGGGGAGCTGGGATATGGGCCTATAGTTCTTCATGTACATGAACCATTAGTATATGACTAGTTGTATTAAGTCATACAGTATGTAAATCATAGTATCACAATTTTAATTATATTTATGTTTAATTCAATATCACTGATAGTGATTGTATGTCAGAATGTATCCATGTGAAGTGCTCCTAAAATTATTACAATCATAGTACGACAATTATATGAACAAAAGAAAAAGACATTTCAAGGTTTATATATCATTATATTTTGCAGTCATTGATTAATTTCAGAACATGGCACAATATATAGTATGGTATATGTTTTTATATATTTTTATTACATTAATATATTTTTAGATTACAAGTATATTGTGTAATGTAATATTATTTATAAAGTTAATATATGTTTTAAAGTTAATATAGTGTAAAATAGTCATACTTCAAGATTTGTTTTTAAAGATATCGTAGTCTTCTATTTCCTTGTCAATATTTTGGACATTGCATACAAAATATATGAAGCTGATATTTGTTTTCTTGATATTTTTTGCCATTATTTTTTTGCCAATATTTCTGTAGGAGATATTGTTTCAGATAACCGCCCAGTAGACACAATTTCGGAAAGAGAACCACAGGATGTCCCCATACCCCGGCCTGTGCTGAGGCTATCCACTGCGAGTACTGGCAGATCACTGGGCATCTCCAAGTCATACAGAGTCAGTTAATCTTTTCTGCCCCATAGCATAAGAAAGCAGGAGAACGTGTTATGCTGATTTTCCACAAACAAGTTTAGGAATCAGTGGAGGAACTTGAGTTGAATGAAACAGGACATGCAGGGATGATGAGGTTGCAGGTATCTTTTTGGCCTCAACCCATTCTTCATCTTCTAACTGGTCAATATCCTGCTTCTAGTGGATCCACAGTGCTGTAAATTGGTGCTTTTGCCCAATGGTTCTACAGTTATTTTGGCATCAAGGGGGAGTTGAACTCTGGAAGCATTGATAACATGGCCCTGAATTGATCTAGGGTAAGGATCTGAAGATTTCCGAGCGGGGGAGTCCATACTACTCAGAGAGCATTCTAGGATTTTAGGTGGGTGAATCCCATGCCTGTTCCAATTTAAAAAATAAAAATAAGGTCCCATAGGTGCAACCCCTCTAATTTAGTCTCCTGCCCTAATACTGTGCCTTGCCACAATGGGGTCTCACATGCTATCTTTCCCCAAAAATCATTGGGCCATTGCAATAATACAGATGAAAATCAGCCATGCCCAGGCTGCCTACATACATGGATTGAATATCTTTATCTCATTAGATTCTTGGAGAGTTTCCACCCAGAACAAACTGCAGGGCATCGCTTTAATAGTGTCAAAGAATCAGTCTTTGACCTTGTGTGGATAGTTGTGGACCACATATAAGAGCCTCAGGGGGTCACCGTGAGTGCAATTCGGATGAGAGAATTAATGAGAGGAGCATTCTAAGCTTGAAACTCCCTTCATCTATGTACTGCTGAAACTTAACTAGAACCCCAACAACTAACTCAAGACCCCCAAGTACTCCATACCCCATGCTTCCTCTCCAGAAGCAGCTGTCTCCCATAACTTATAACCCCTACACAAACTACAACTTCGGGGTGGGGGTACGCTGTCATTCCTTGATCCATCCATCCCACACATCACAGTACCCATGTACAACATAGAGGGAAAAACGTCAGCATTTTGAAAGTGCCTTATTGAGCCGGAAGAGCAGGAACCCCCTCAGCAGGATAAAGCGAGACTGATCTAAAAAATGAGCATGGTATTCTTGCTCACAGTCCATATGTCAGTCTAAAGAGCGTTTATCATTCTTGTTGTTCCTGGACTAGCCTGCCAGTGGCCCTGTCAGTTGCTGCTTATTCTGCTTGCAAAGGACTGATTGCTTATTTGCACTGGAGTTATTGGCTCTTTCTCTGCCGAGGTCTCCGCCAGAGACATGCCATTTTGTAGAGCTGCTGTGGGCTTGTCTATGCGTCACAGAGGGCCTACCCTCGTCTCCAATCCCATGCAGCCCTCCGAGGTGTAGAAAATGTATTCTGTTCCCTGGAAGTTGACCTGCAATGATATGAAGGATCTCCACTGCTGTTGAACCATACAAGTGTAGCCCAGGAACAGCTTCACTCTGTTGGACGTTTGAGTCACCTTGTTCTCCTGTATAGCTGGTCTAAGGATTGCGTCCCTGTAATTAAGAAATGATGCGCTGACAGGTTGGAAAGGGCCCCAGATGAAGGCCTAGACTTCAGGGATCGGTGAGCCCTTTCAGCTACAAAGCACTGTGAGGGTTCTTCTTAGGGAATCCAGAATTTCAGCCACTTAGCGGGGAATCGTTCTGGTGTTGAACCCTCCATCAACTCCAGGATTCCCAAAATCTTCAAGTTATTGTACATGCTCTTCCACTGGCATCATTGACACTGTGTTCAAGACTTTCAGGGCCTGGAATGAGTTTTTAGCCCTAGAAATACATCCTTCCTCCTCTGTGAGCCTGTCAACTGTGTTGTCAACTGTGCTGTGGATGTCTTGCAAGATTAGGGACATATCCAAGTGCACCTCAACGATTCTACCTTTGAATGATATTTGGGCTTCCTTTATGGTCTAGAAGATGGCTTCTGTGATTGTGGTAGTTCCCTGGTTTCACACACTAGAGGAGCGTTCGGCCTGTCCACTGTGAGCTGCTTTGGTACCTTGGTTTGTTGAGTGCCCAGGGGCACTCCGTCTCTGATCATGGTTGGATCAGTCAAACATGAGTCAACCATGAGGGATAAGGCTAGACCTTCACGGAGGAACCACAAGCATGGGTTTACACAGGTGCATCATATTTTACCTTCTTCCAAGTCGCAGGGGAGAAAAGGAAAGGACAGTTGTGCAGTGGCTCTCATGTTAATTATCTTCCATGTACCCATCACCAGGTGTGGGCCGCCGTGGCTGCAGTCAATTTGGGGCACTGTCAAGCCCACACCCAGGTAGGTCTTTTTTTGGTAGTCGGACCACCACCTTCTAGGGCCACAATATATTCTATTCTATTCACCAGTTTTATAAAGTGCATGGCTACCCGAACATCAGGCTTCTCAGCGCTATCGTTAAAAATGAGTTAAAATGGCTAAAAGAAAGATTAGGTAAAAAAGATAGGTCTTTAGTTTTTTCCTGAAACTCATGAAATTGTCCTCCATTCTAAGGCTTGTAGGCACAGTGTTCCAAAGCTTGAGTGCAAGATAGTTGAAAGATGGACCTCCATTCCTAGCTCTCTTGATTCTGGGGACAAGAAGCAGCTCACAGTTGTTTGACCTAAGGTCCCTACTGGCACAGTAAGAGGTGGCCAAACGCTGAAGAACAAATGGACCTGTGTTGTGCTTTGCCTGATGTAAGATGCATAGTGCCTTAATTTGTACCCTGCAACTTATGGGCAGCCAATGAAGAGTTTTGAGCACAACACCTGCTAACTGTGTTTACGGAATACCTAACAGTATTTGGGCGTTGGCATTCTGAGTGATTTGGAGATTTTTTGTCACTGACTGTGGACTGCCTAAGTAAAGAGAGTTGCCACAATCAAGGCGAGAAAGGATCAGACCTTGAATCACGATTCTATGTGCCTCCACCGGGAGCCATTTCAGAACCTTTCTCAGGGCTCTCAGGAGGCCGAAACAGCTGCCAGCCACCTTTTTTGCTTGGAAAGTCATGGTTAGCTGTTTGTCCAGGATCATCCCATGGCTCTTTACTTCCAATTTGGAGGATTGACGTTCTCCTAGGCAAAGTGGCCAGATGATCTGATCCCAGAACGTTGGATTGTTACCTAGAACCAGGACTTCAGATTTTTCGCCATTCAACTTCAGGCAGTTGGCTGCCATTCACTCGGACACCTTCTCTAGGCAACTATTGAGTCTTAAGGAAGTGAAGTCTATATCTGGTGACAGTGTGACAATCAGCTAGGTATTGTCCGCATAGGATACCATCTTAAAACCAAAGGAACAGATGATATCTGATAGGGGGCGGACATAAATGTTAAAAAAGCTTGGAGCTCAGGGACGAGCCCTGCAAAACTCCACAATTCAGTGATGGCTGGACGAAAGCAATGGCCACTCATTAACCTGAAAGCTACGTTTATCCAGGAATGAAGCAAGCCACCTTAGGGCCTTCCTTGTAATACCTACTTTGTCGAGTCGAGGAAGAAGAATGGGATAGGAAACTGTATCAAAGGCGGCACTTAGGTCCAGGAGGATCAGTGCCACTGATCCACCCTGGTCCACGATCATTTTGAGATCCTCTGTGGCCCTTAAAAGAGCTGACTCTGCGCTGCAGCCTGCATAGAAACTGTCTTGGTAGGATGAAGAATGTTGTTGGTTTCCAGGTGATCTGTATTGTACCCTATTTATTATTTTCTCTAGAGTTTTACTAACTTCAGGCAGTAGGGAGATGGGTCTATAGTTTTCTATCATGTCAGGATCTAAGTTAGGCTTCTTTAGTAGCGGATGGATGACGGCGTTTTTCCATTCCTCCGGAACACTACAGTTTTTCAGAGAAAGATTATACAGATCAGTCAAAGCAGAGAGCATCACATCGCCCCCCCCCCTCCCTCAACAGAATATCAATTGGAGGGGGTTCAAGCGGTGAGCCCAACTTCACTTAAGTTGCCACAGCCATAACCTCCTCTTTGGTCAACTGCGGTAAAGTAGAGAGTACTGATTTACTGTTATTGCTTCTTGGTCTGCTGTCTATATTATAAATATAGTCTGTTGAGCCTGAAAGGGCATCATAAATGTCCCTCACTTTCCGAAGAAAGTGGTTCGCAAGAGATTCACGCCGTTCTATTGAAACGATGGGCCCGATTTCTGGTGTTTCATGGTGTAGAAAGGAATTTACTATATTACAAATCTATCTTGAAGAGTTAATGGGTTGCTTGATCGTCTCTGCAAGATCATTCATGTGGTCTCTGTTTACTTATATCATCATATTTAGCTCTCAATTTCCTTTCATATTTTTTACATTCTTTTTTTAGTTGCCTTAACTCCTGTAAGAACCAAGGGGTATTTTCCCGAGATGGTATTTTTTTGCTCGTTTCTAATGGAATGAGGTCGTCCAAACTCTTTGTAACCCAATTTTTTGAGTCCTGAATATGATATCGAGACCTCTGCATCTTTTTTGTGTGCAGATTTTATGTAGCGCGAACTCGACCTTCAGTTAGTCTAGGGGATGATTTGCATAAGGCTTGCTCCCATAGGGCAGTATCTAATTTGGACCATTGCCGGGAGGTCTTGGAATGTGTGGCTCTGGGTGTGTTCTTTCCTACTTTTGGAATCGAGAATGGAGTAGTATAATGGTCCGTCCAAACTGTTGGCAAAAGCGAATCTACTGACATAATGGATATGTTCGAGAAAATTGTGTCTAAAGTTTGACCCTTATTATGAGTTGGGGAATTGACCAGCTGGGATAAGTGGCTCACTGACACGTCATGCAGAAAGTTGTCAACCTGTACACAATCGAGTTTTCTACATAAATATTTAGGTCACCCAGTACCATGAAGTTAGCTGTCTGGAGGCTAGAGACAGCTAGTATTTCAGGCACCACTTTCATAAACTCTGCAGCTGGGCCAGGAGGCCGGTATATCAGCAACCTTGAGAGTGTGAAATTGTGGGAGAGTCTGATAGAAAAAGCCAGGCTTTCGCTACCTGGAATTGGAACTGGTGTTGAACTTACTGTCTAAGTCCTTTTTAGGTCTCGCCTAGCGATGCAGCGCAAAGCGCTGCTCGCTATACGAGATCTATTGTTGCCGACTTTTGCTCCGATGCGGGACACGAGATGTGCACGCGCTTGGTGCGAGCAGGAATTGTAATAGCGCCGCAAGCCGTACGCGTGCACATCAACTGTCTGTGCCGAAACTTAAACAGACAGGAGATATGCACGCGTACGGCTCGCGGCGCTATCACAACGCCTGCTCGCACCATACGCGTGCACATCTCCTGTCCAGGCAGCCGATGCGCACGCTCACGGCGTGTCTTCAGCTTAACTTCCCGCTGGTTCCGAGGAGTCAACATGGCTGCGCCCTGTGAGTCGGATCTGCAATCCGATCCCGCTCCGCCGCCAC
This sequence comes from Calotriton arnoldi, assembly GCA_963921515.1. Lineage (NCBI taxonomy): Eukaryota > Metazoa > Chordata > Amphibia > Caudata > Salamandridae > Calotriton > Calotriton arnoldi. The sequence continues at coordinate 109,484 of CAWUFW010001802.1, forward strand.
TGAAGATTCCAAAGCGCGAGGCTATGTCCCCTACTTCACCTGGGCTGAGCGATGGACGCCCATCGTTGTCGGCGCCTTCTACCCCAAGCCATTCGTCGCCTCTAGAGGGATGCGCTGGTGGTCCGGGCCTTGCCTCGTCGCCCTCAGTCTCCTTTCCACGTCGGCCGCTTGTCGCGGCATGTCCTGGACCCCAGCAGAAACTAACGCGCTTATAGCCGTATGGGGCAACGAGCGATTGGTGGAGGCGCACTACCAGCAACTGGAGGGCTCAGGCACCCTATTTGCCAGCTGTTTCTAGTAAGTGCACTCCTTGTTTGATTTTGAAACTGTGCTCCAAATAGGAAAGTTCAGATTTAATTTTTGTGTTTACACCCTATGTAACAGAAAGGAACTCCAGCATTTAAAAATCTGTTCACACTGAGAGTCACTCAAACTGCGAGCTCTCCTTCTATAGCTCTTGGCGTGTTGTCCCGCGCTTTGCTGTTTCCCTCTCCTTCCTCAGAGAGCTTCACACTGGGCGTAGTTATGTTTTCACATATTATTTCTCCTCCTGTCACTACCCTCCTCTAACTCTGCCTCATGTTACTGTCCTCTCTCCTTTCACTTCCCATGTCCCCTCTCCAATTACTGCTCATCTCTCCGTTATACAACATGTCTCTGCCACTGCCCATCCTGCCGTTGGCATTGCCCTAAATTCTGTAATCATACACTGTCCACCCTCTTCTGTCACTGCCTCACTACAGTATATAATCGCCTTTCTATTGTCATTCCATTTCCTCCTGTCACTGCTTATCTTTCTCTCCTATAACCAGGGCCAATGGAATTATGCAATTATGTGGCTGCAGCAATTTTCGCATAATTATAGATTTGCCGCATTCGCCACATAATCCATCATCTGCTGCAACTGCAGATTTTGACAAAAATGTTTTTGTTTCCAGCTCAAACTGTTCAAAAGTTACTAAAATGCTGCTTGCTTACAGCAGTTTTAATATCTTAGAGTTTCTTGTAGCTCAAATAGGTGTAATTTCTATCATTTATATATGTTTCCCTTGTCTATATTGCTTGATTTTGCTTGTAAGATAGTGTCACTCATAATCTTTTATGCATGCCCATTTAAAGTTGGTGCTGTATAAAAATGCACAAATTCTACTTGCCACAGCTGTAGAGGCAGTGGTTGTGTAGGACGGGACAGTGTACTTCAGCTGTATCCACGCATATAAATTACAAGACATTTAAAGGAGCACTTGTTGTAGGTTTAGTGACCTACCTAATCCAGTGAGATATTTCACTGAGCAGTTCAAAAGCCGCAGCAGACATCACAAAATAATTCTACTATGTCTGTTGTTGGTGGTTGTTAGAGGTTGCGGACTGGGGAAACAGGACTATGTGTTTTTCTCTGCCCCTTTATATCTAGTGCTTCACAGACCGTGCATATATGTGTGCATTAATTGCTTATCCTATAAAATACTATTTATGTATGGACGACATATTTTCAAAAGGGACATTTTTGCATTACATTTGTTTAAGGTGTTTCTAATACAACATATGTTTTTAAGTTTGAAAAGCAGAAGCATCAATTGCTGATCAGAGATCGAGTATTTTTGGTATTTACACGAGTTTGAGCTATTGGTATTGTAAATGCCAATGCGTTTTATTTATGTTTCTTTTAAAAACATGGATAAATGGCATTGTCATTTACAATGCCAGAGTTTAAGCTATTGGCATTGTAAATGACAATGCCATTTATTTATCTGTTTTCAAAACCAACACATGGATGAAGGGTTTGTCATTTACAATGCCAATGGCTCAAACTTTTGCGAATGCGAGACCTATTGCATTGCAAATGCTTGTTTACATTTGTAGCAACTCTTCCACCTTTCTTGTAAGCCCGATCACACCTTTAGTTTCAATTACATAGCCTGGCGACCGAGCTTCTACAATATCAGGCCAGCTTTTCTTGTAGAGCCATGTTTCTGTTAAAAAAATAAAACCTACTGGTTGAGTTCCCTCCAAGAAAGCAAACAGTTCTGTTGGAGAAGGAATTACATTTAACTTTTAATAACATGAGAAACCCTATTATGACACATTCTGAGAGAAAATTAATAAACGTGCCCCAACTATACGTTCAAGAAAACATGTCAGGATGAGAGAATCTTTAGTTACTGCATCGTAAAAGCATGCAGAAAAGATGTAGCCTAGATGATATCATTCGTGCAAATATTATAGATTGTGATTTACTAAGTGACCAAGTACTATATTTCATTAACGTGTGCTAAAAATATGAAAATGCTAACTTCTCACGTTATGAAGTTTACCTCTAATTTTTCTTTATTATCATTTATGAGCATGTATAACTAATGAAGAATTTATCAAACATTTAGATTTAACCTGATTATGATGACACATTTTATTAAAATCTTTCTTTGTGTGTGTAGGCGTGTGTACCGAAATGATAAGAGAAAATAGATGTTACACATTCCTAATTAATGATGCTTCCAGGAAACTTTCAGAGATTGCATCTCATATGTGCACTAATGTTATATACCTAAAACGAACTTTTAGTAATAAGATTTTAAATATATTTACATGTTAGTAGATTTGAAAAGCAGAAGTACACAATACTGACAGTTGCTTTTTGTAACCCTACTAAATGATTTCAAGTGCATCAGAGTTATACAAGAATCACAACATCTTTATGTTCTCTATAAATGTATGTTTAACAATCAAATATATTTTACGTTATATTGGTTCAATTTAACTAAGGCCTGACACCACCAGACCGAGGCAACTAGTATCAATGGATGAAAGACTATTGGCACGGAACAGGGCCAGACAGTCAAATACTGTGAATGCTCCCGAGCAAGATTTTTCCCACCAATCTGGCCCGTAAAAGTGCAAGGAACAATAATAAAAAGTTCAAAAAGTAGTAAACACACATTAATCAGGTCTAAAAGAAATGCCACTCACTCCAACTCTCTACAGCCGTTCTATGTCACTCTCGTTAATCTACAGAGCTGGAAAGAGAGGTCTCTCAGCTTATTTGCCTGTTCCCCTCTTGTGATCACCTGACTGGGATATTTTTGACCTACTGTGCTCATTGCTGCTTGCACAAGCACAGCCCCATGGCCTCTGCCAGCTGGATCCCTGAGAAGCTCATGTGCAGCAACAGTAGTCTTGCCTACCTTGCACCCATGGTCAACACCAACAAATCAGGCGATATCTCACGGAGGGTCATAGATGCAGCTTTAAGTCTTTCTCTCCGACATTCACATCTCAGTGTGATTCCTAGGTCTCATCTCTGGTGAGTCCTCTCTGCTGTGGGTCAGGAGTCCAAGACACCCACCACAGCACCAATGTCGCCTCTTTCACTATTCTTCAGGCAGGGCTCAGATGTTAGGCCCACCGGCTCTTCCCCCCCTTCCATCCCGCCAGGCTGCGAACAAAGCCTGGTCTGGTACCGCCATTCTCTAACTCCCTGAGGCCCGGGAGGAACAAGATTCAGACACCACAGCTCCACACAGTGCTGGGAGGAAAATATCTTTTTATATGGTTTATATGGTTGCTCTTTAGTACAGATAGCAGCAGATTTGTGGGGCTTCAGCCAAGAGCCTGGCTAATTCACGTCTACCATTTGGGCTCAGCAGGCACCCCCCCCCCCCCTCCCTCAAATCTTCGAGAGACAAACAAATTGCATGCTGTCTTAAACTGCAAATTATGATAACTATATTCTTGCATCTTATAGTACAATGTAAAGTGTACACTAGGAACCATCCCATGGTAATACGTCATGTGCAAGAATGGAAACATTTCATGAAAAAACATTACCTCTTCCCTGTTTTAAGCTTGTCTTTATTTTGTTTATATATGGGAAAGACAGTGAAACATGAAAAAAATGAATAAAAAGCAACTGCATGTTAGAAAGATCATTGTCTTATATAAGCAAATCAATACAAGAATCACACTAAAACAGCATAGAAGTGAAGTGTTGTTCTTTTGTATACACAAATGGGAGCTTTTGTGGCAGCTGTACCAAAATTCATTGTATTTGTTCTTCAATCAACATTGGTTTGACCAGCAAAGCACGTGTTAACATGTTAGAATTAGTTTCATTACTAATGGGGTTTCCTCTTCTAAATATGGAGAGCTCAGCTAGCAATGTATGACTCTATTACATGGCTGATCTCTCCGTGCTTATGGTAACCTATGAAGTTCAACCCCCAGAGGAAGGTGTGCAAGCACGCTTATAATGTAAATAATGGCTGCGCATGGGCAGAGAAATCTTCCCATCTTGTGCTGCTGTAGCTGAGTGTCTGTGGTATGCAGAGGCAGGAATATCAAGCTGAGGGTTAATGGTTTGTGCAAATGGTTATGGAACTCTTGCTTTATGACTAACTATAAATATTATACCAAGTTTGCATGAAGCAATTCTTGTGCAGATGCTGTGTAAGCCTGAAAGATCAGAGAGGACGGCTAGTGCAGTGCACGAATCCATGATCATGTGTCAGACAGTGTAACAAAGTTCTTATGATTGAGTGCATCAAATTTTCAGACAATTAACTGAAAGAAAGCTGTTAAATGCAGCTGCGGCTCGTCCGCAATGGCGGAGGAGCGTCGCCCCACTGTCTGAGAGCCAGCAGCTGAAAAATAAAACAATATTTTATTATCGTTTTATTTTTAAGCTGCTGGCTGAGCCAGCATATGTGGGGATGGGGGGGGGGGGTGGCCGGGCCATGGCAATGATGCGGAGTGATGTGCACTACTAACTATGCATGTCTGCTTAACTGGCCATCTTTGGCCAGCCAAACAAACATGCGCAGTTAGGTTTCTCCAACCCAGCTGTATTGCACAGCCTGGTTGAAGAAACTTCACAGACTCCCTGTGCCTAAGCGAGCATTAAACAAGCTCGCTCAGGCCAAGCTCTGCGCTGCTCTCATGTTACATGAGAGCAGCGCAAGGATTGCACAGGGTCTCTGATTCTGTCTCAGGGGCTGCTGGGACCAGGAAGCAGAGGAGCACCGAGGCACAAGGCGGTAGAAGCATCAGGTAAGTTTTATTTTTGTATTATTCCACCCTTCCTCACCCCCTTGCTGCGCCCCCAAGCTGCGCTCCTCCCGAGCCCCATCCACCCGCCTCACCACTGTTTGTATCCATCAGCTGCCGCTGGTTAAATGGCCATAATCCAGTTACCCAGTTTGCCCAAATCTCTCAATTTCTCTCTACTTGCGAAGAAGTCTCAGGATTTCCAGAATACTGAGACATGTTAGTGAACATATGTAAGTTTAGTATCTGAGGAAGAGAGCTGGTGCCTTGCTGGGGAAGTTGTATGTGACCTTGAAATATGAGACTTAGCCTATCAGCAAGGCTGTCAGACTGTCACACATGGTCTGGGTTTCTAGTTTGATCCGTGTATTTGGGAGTCTGTATTTAGTAACTGACCACAGTGAATATTCTGCAACTTTAAAGCTCAGTATTGCATGGCACTCATAATTATCATTAAATGTCCCTGCTTGCTCAAGGAATGTTTCTTTTGATTTCACTGTGTACTGCTTCCACTTGGGTCTGTTCAACTCCATCAACGACCCATCCACCTGCAAGTGCTCTCTTGTGTTATGCCACCTTTCCTCGTTATAAATGTCAAAAAAAGTTTATTGGGAGTAGGCAATAGTTCAGTCTACTCTCAAACAAACCTTTCACACAAAAAACAAGTGTAGTAAATGAGCCACGTCTTTTTTTAGTAGGAGTGTGGTAATGTTAGACCTGGAATCCTTGGCGTGGCTTCCCCAAACTTATTGCTTTCAGACCTCCTGTTTTTGCTGATTCGTGTTGCTGGCCTTAGGACTCTGCACACTTTACCACTGTTAACCAGTACTAAAGTGCTTCCGCTCTTTCCTTAAAACATGGAGGCATTGGCTTATACCCTATTGGCATATTTAATTTACTTGTAAGTCCCTAGTAAAGTGGCACTACATGTGCCTAGGGCCTGTAAATTAAATGCTAATAATGGGCATGCAGCACTGGTTGTGCCACCCACTTAAGCAGCACTTTAAACATGTCTCTGGTCTGCCATTGCCGAGCCTGTATGTGCAGTTTAAACTGCCAATTTGACCTGGAACAATAATCCTTTTGCCAGGCCGAAACCTTCCTTATTAGTACATATACCTCACAACTAGATTAGGCCCTGGACAGCCCAGAGGGCATGGTGCAATGTTTTTAAAAAGCAGGATATGTACTTTTAAATTTTACATATCCTGGTAGTGAAAAACTCCTAAATTCGTTTCATTATATAGAATTATTTCAATACCTATCTCTCCCATAGGATAACACTGCAGTTGCCTTATTGCATTTTATAAGTGTAATTTCCAAATGGGAAGAGATAGTCAGTTCATATCTGGTGTCTTTGAAATCGCAAATTAAAATCCTAACTTATAGAGGAGTCGGATTTTAAATTGAAATTCTGAAAATGCCACTTTTAGAAAGTACACTCGCAAAAGGGGTGTTTTCAGGTAGTGCACATCCTGTCTAGAACATTATGGTCTATCTGTATTTTCTATTAGAATTGGTGGGAGGGTGGAACCACTTCAGGTAGTGCACACCAAGTTTGAAAAGTTTCGCACATAGAGTATATAGTGGGTACTGGTTAATCAGAGTGCGCACAAGCTGTGATTTGTACAATTTTACTACTTTTAGAAAGTTGCCATTTTCTTGCCTTAGCCATTTGGTGCCTTCAGTCTGTCTCTGGTTCACATGACTGGGTGTCGGTGATGGTTGGGCTTTGTGTTTTCCTGCTAGACAGCCACACACAATGGGGAGAATGGGTCTGACTAGATTGGCTATCACTGGCAGGATGGGGGGGAGGAGCTGGGCACCGCTTTACCTACACTTGAATAGGCTGTGTCATCTGTGCACTTCAAAGGCCTGCCTCTAGAAGCTTTTCTCCATGTCAGAGGCACAACTGTATATAAATATTGGACCTCAGACACCACCACTTGAGTACACTTCTGGACCTGTGGATACTCTGCCAGGAAGAAGGACTGATGTGCTGCCTCAAGGACTGCCACTCTGCTAGACTGCTGCTCTGAAGGAACTGTTGCCCTTCTGTGCTGACCTGCTGCCTGCAGCCCTCCTACCTGGGTGAGAAGGACGGGGCCTGCATCTCTTTAACCCAGAACCCAGAGTGACTCTAAGGGCTAGTTGGCTGGCCTCCTGATCTAAAGCCTCAGGGTCATAACAGGCTTCCAACAACCTTGCATCTGCACCTGGACTCTGCCATCAGTGACTCTACCATGCCATGTGGTGCTATCCCAGTCCTGGACCCTTGAAAGTGGGCTTAAGGTGCTCTGCCAGCCTCTGTGGATCCAGAGGAACTGAAGCATCTCCTCTGCTACACAGCACAAACCCGAGCAGAGCCATTGCATCGCCGCTGCTTGGTGGATTGAACACATCGCAAGGACCCACATCACTTTGCAGCTCTTCGGAACTGCTGCATCGTCCTGACTGCACAAAGCATCCTCAGCGCAGGCCCTTGCACCCCTCGTCAATGACAGCCTCAATGACGATTCCGTACTCCACAACACAGCCCCGCAACTCTTCGGGAATTGATACATCACCCTGACTGCTCACTGCATCCTCGACACTGGACTTCGCATGGCAAGCCCCATCAACGGGATTCTATATGACGATGCAGGCCATCGCAAAGCATCTCAGAACCAATGCATTGCTTCGAGTGCGCAATGTATCTTCATTGTGGATCCACGTACTGCTCGGCAAATCAGGATTTAAGATACTCTTCCTAACCCGAAGTGGGATTCTTTTGTGTGGTGTTTTCACTGTTTTACTGTTTGAATCCTTTACACATTGCCTCTAAGTTAAGCCAGGTTATTTGGGGGTTTGCTTGGCCTTACCATGACAAGGATTGTAGTTGCTGCTTGACCAGGGCTCACACCCCAGTAACGCAGTTTCTCACACTGCTGGCAGCGGTGGGACCAGGACATGTGTTTGTGCAGTGCCATCCAGTGATTTGGTGCACACTACCAGCCCACATCTAAGACCAATTTCAGTTTAAATTCTCCTCAATTGGCTTCTTTTAGTTTTTTCCAAATTCTTCCTGACTGTTGTGTCTGAAAACCACACCTGCAAGGATGGAATTCGAGCTGGCCAACATGGATGCCTACACTGTGGCCCACCTCAAGGAGTTCTGCAAGGAAAGGGGACTTCTTGCAAAGAGCACCACCAAAACGTTCTGAGGGCCTGGGCAAAAGCCCATCAGTCAGTGGTTGAGACCACAGAGGAGGATGACGTGATGGAAGGGAAGGACAAGGAGAGGGCCTCCCTGAGATCCAGCCAGCAGTGGAGGGAGATGACTTGACCCCTGAAGTGGGGCCTCCTGCCAGGGCAGAGAGCAGTGTCTCTTCCTGCAGCCTTCCCCCAGAGGAGCTGGCAGTGAGGAGGGTGGAGAGGGAGTTCAGGCTGAAGATAGCCAGACTCAGGATGGAGCAAAAAAAACTGGCCATGGAGGCAGCAAATAAGAAGGCTGAGGTAGAGAGAGCCTTGGAGAAAAAAAGACTAGCCATGGAGGAAAGGAGAATGCCCCATGAGCTAAGTCTCAGAGAGATAGACATCAGAGCTAAGCAGGTGGAGTCCAGCAATAATGGTGGCATCATATCTCCGGTGCCCTCTGGAGACAGGAGGGCCCAAATCCCTAAAGGTCTGGTGCCTGACTTTGTAGTGGGAGACAATATTGACAAGTGGGTTGATGCTTATGAGATTGCCTTATAAATGTACAAGATCCCAGAGTAGGGTTGGGGGGCCAATCTGTGGAGGCATATCCCTAGTGAAGGGAATGGCACCCTACTGGCCCTAGAGAAGGGAGACAGAATGAGGTATCCCCTCATGAAGGAAGCCCTTGTCAGAGAAATTTACAGACAGAAGTTTAGGGACAGTCAGAAACTGGCTTAGTGGATGGTTGGGTGAAGGGCAGAGAAGTGAAGGATTATCAGGGGATGTACAATTTGATTGCAAAGGAGCACATGTTGAGGCTTTGATTTGCAGATCTGCGCCAACACCTGATTGACAGTAAGCTCTCTGACCCCAGAGAGCTTGCTAAAAAGAGGGACTGCTGGGTCGCCACCAGGGTCCACAAGAAGGTATCTGGGGGGGCGGGGGCGGGAAAGGAGGGGGATCACCACAAGAAGGAGGAGGGAAATGAACATAAAAACAGGGAGTTCTATAAAGATCCTCAAACTAGCTCTAAGTGTCAGAACTCCCAATCCCCACCTGAGCAACAGAAGAAGAAATATTTCTGACAGTAAGTAATCAGGGAAGGCACTCCCTAATTGCTATGAGTGCTCTCAGGAAGGGCACTTCAAGGGGGATGCCAAGTGTTCAAAGTGGGCATAGCCCACCACTGGTTGGCAGTCACTGGGGCTGGCTAGTGTAGCACTTGGGAAGGAGATTGTCCCAGTTAGCCATCATGGTGGCAGTTAACGCTGCGTGCAACGACACCCACCTGTCGAAAGGCTTTCCACTCAAGTACTCCTACAAGTTAGATACACAAAACATACCAAATGCTAACATTCCTGGAGCGGGGGATAGAGTAATACCTAAATCATATCGCAGGATGGGTTTAATATTAGCGGCACACAAGGGTCTTGCATCAGCACAAGCAGGGGTGGCTGCTACAATTTCATTACTGCAGCAACACTACTGGTGGCCTGGTCTTTGCAAACAGAGAAATGCGACATCTGTCAGCAGGTGAAGGGTTCCATCATGGCACGTCCACCACAAACACCTCTACTGATTTCAAACAAGCCTCTGGCTTGTATCTATTTGGACCATTGTGGCCCCTTGTCATACGATGGAGTTTCCAAGTACATCTTGGTAGCAGTGGATTCCTTCTCTCAATTCCTGTGGGCATAGCCACAGCGGTTGGCTGATGCCCGAACTGTTATAAAGGATCTGCGAGTCTTTATCGGGACATACGCAGTATGCACATTACATTTCAGCTAGGGTCCAGCGTTTAGCTCTAGGGCTTACAAAGAGGCCATGAGAAGTTTGGGTGTAACCTTGCGTTTCTCTCCCCCATACCATCTTGAGGGAAATTCAGTAGAGGAGAGGAAACAACATGACTTAAAGCAGTCTTAAACAGCTTGGGTCGAAGCTCAGGTTGCAGTTGAGTCCATCACTTACATGGGGTCCAGATGGCCCTCTATAATCTGCCTAGAAAATCCCTGGGTGGTCGGACTCCCTATGAAATCCTGTTTGGGGCACAGATGTGGTTCCCAGACCAACTCCCAGCACAGTGGCGGCAGAAACTCCATTTGACATGAATGAACATTTGGCTGTTTTACAGGAACTGAACAGCTTCTGGGACAACCAAGGCAACGTTCAAGTAAAACACAGAGCCACTGGGTAATTTAAATACCGACAAGACCTGGTTGGGTCCCGAAGGTTGGAAATCTGGTCAGGGAAAAGATTGTGGACAAAAAAGAATTTGAGCCTGTACCCTTCCTGGCTGTCGGCTGTTGACGGTACCAGAACTGTACTTCTTCCGCCTCTTGCCAGTTGCAAAGACAAGAGATTGGTCTCCATTGATCTGATCAAACCACACTATTTGGCAGACTCCAAACCGTAAGCCACATGGACTCCTGGATAGCTACCTGCCTCCTCTTGCTACTGTACAGGAAGTTCAGATGGAAACTGTTGGAATTGGCCCTTTTTGGCTAAAGTTCCTTAAACTTTTTGCCTTCCTCCTAGACCTTTTCCTGACATAATGTTGCCGACTTAGATGCTTTGGGCACTTTGCCACTGCTGATCAGTGTCAAAGTGCAAGTGCTCCTTGTATAAAGTGTTATGGCAATTGGTTGTCCATAATTGGTATGTTTGCCTTACTAGTGAAGTCCCTAGTAAAGTGCACTATGTGTGCCAGGGCTGGTAATGCAAATGCTACTAGTGGGCCTGCAGCACTAATTGTGCCACCCACACAAGTAGCCCTGAGAAGAGATCTCAGGCCTGCCACTGCAGTGCATGCGCGCAGTTTGTTAACTGCCTTGTTGTCCTGACAAGTGCACCCACTTGCCAGGCCTTACCTTCCCTTTTTATGCACATCAGACACCCCTATAGTAGGCCCAAGGTACCCCCCCTGGGCAGGGTGCAGTGTATGTGACAGGTAGGACATGTACTGAGGTGTGTACCATGTCCTGACAGTTAAATACTGCCAAATTCGTTTTTCACTGTCGCAAGGCCATCTTGCCCATAGGACAGAATGGGGAATGCTGTGTCCCATGTTTTCAGCATATCTTCCCATAGGCATAAGATGGAGAGATGGAGTTTAGTGTGCCTGAACTCAGAATTTAATAACATCTTTTTGTGAAGAGGGTTTTTGAATTGTGTGTTTAGAAACCACGCTTTCAGAAGTGGCTGGTTTCTTGTCTTAAACCATCCTGTGTGCCTCTGCCTGGTTGTATATTGCCTGCCTGGGTTTAGACGTGACAGGGTCTGGGAAGTGTCCTGACCCCAGGGAGGAGAAGGTGAGACAGCAACAGGCTGGCCTGCATTTGATGTGGGGGGGAGGAGTAGCCCCCTGGATGTGAAGAGGGCTGTGTTGCTGCCACAAAAGGATGGCTCCACCTCCTGCTGAGCGTCTGAGCCCCAGACCCTGACTATCAAAGGAGGAGGGTGTGTACTGGCAGGAAGACACCCAGGTCTGGTTTGGACCGAGGTCAGAGTCCCCTGAACACAAAGACTTCAAAGGCATTTAGGGGTATAAATGTAAGAGCTGAAACCCCTGAACTCAAGACTGAAATCCATACTGAAAAAGGATTGAACCTACTTGGTGATCAAGAGGAACCTCTGCCAAAGAAGAACAGCTGAAGAGACTGAAGAGAAGGACTGCCCTTGCTGTGTGTTCTGGGGCTGGCCTGCAGTTTGCTGGTTTGACTAAGGAGAGGAACAAGGGACTTTGCTGTGTGCTGTGACCCCCTGCTTGTGAGGACTTTGCTGTGTGCTGTGTCCTGAAGTAGCGTGTCTCCCAGGGCCTGAGCAGAGCTGGTCCCCTGTTGTGGAAACTCAGGAACACAAAAGTTTCCAACCGTGTCTCAGCAACGCTGTGTGCGTGGTGCTCTTGCACGCCTGAGACTGCCGTGTGGTCCGTGGTACTGTTTACGAGGTGCCCCGTGATCGCATTGCCCCTGCAGCGTGAAATGTCGTCCACGCTGCTGTATTGCTGTTTGTGGCCCGAGCCGTGATCGTAACTGAGGCTGTGAGAAAAGATCGCCGCCGCCGGCCCAAGCCGCAATGTGCTAACGGGGCACTTGAAACTAAGGACTGTGTCTCAGCGACGCTGTGTGCGTGGTGCTCTTGCACGCCTGAGACTGCCGTGTGGTCCGTGGTACTGTTTACGAGGTGCCCCGTGATCGCATTGACCCCGCAACGTGAAACATCGTCCACGCTGCTGTATTGCTGTTTGTGGCCCGAGCCGTCATCGTAACTGAGGCAGTGAGTGAGGATCACCGCTGCCGGCCCGAGCCGCAACGTGCTAAAGGATTTCTTAAAGCTAAGGAAGCTACAAGGTGAAAGGGATTGTGATCGTTGTTCGTCGAAAGGAATCTGCCCCAGATCATCAACGACGGAGAAGGCCGCGCCGTAACCTGTCCGGCTACAGCGTCGCCTAGCAACAGAGCCGCAACGTGATCGGGATCGCCCAGCAGGACGTCCGACGAGCGGGGAGAGAGAGAGAGAGTGAGGCAGCGCACCCCCCCCCCCCCCAGGTAAGGCTTGGACTCCGGTTGAGAGCCGCAAGCGTGTGTGGCCTGGGGAGGCGAGCAGGAGGAGTACAGCAGTGCTCCGAGCTCTCTCCCGCTGCACCGCGTTAGACGCGCTGAGTCCCCGAGAGGCCCGGGCCTGCCCAGCAGGACCGGGGCCGCCCCTGTAAGCCTATGACCGCTGTCTCTGCTGTTGGGGCCTAGTGGTGCCCGAGTTGACCGTGCAGATTGCATTACGAACCGCATTATTATTGCAGTACGAACTGCCTGATTCTTGCATCACGAACCGCATTATTATTGCATTACGAACTGCCTGATTCTTGCATCACGAACCGCATTATTATTGCATTACGAACTGCCTGATTCTTGCATTACGAATCGCATAATTATTGCATTACGAACTGCCTGATTCTTGCATTACGAATCGCATTATTATTCAGGGCTCGAAAAATCCAAAAAATGGTACTAGTCCTGCAGGTCTAGTACCTTGAAAAATCTCCTCGACCTAACTGCAACCTACTTGACCTCCGTCTCTGAAAGCTCTAAAAGCGGAGCAAATGTGACAAGATAACAAGATTTAAAGGCATCTTTATTGCTCATTAACTTTGTGCGCAATAAAAATGCCTTTAAATCTTTTTATCTTGTCACATTTGTTCCGTTTTCAGATTCAGAGGACAAAAGTTAGTTTGTTTTCCTACTCGCCAGAAAGGGAGAGTAGGACCTAAAAACAGCTCACCCTCGTTAAATTTAGCTCGCATATCCGAGCGGTCGAGTGGATTTTTCGAGGCCTGATTATTGCATTACGAACTGCCTGATTCTTGCATTAAGGTCTGCCCTATTATTACATTACAAGCTGCATTACGAACTGCATAGCATTGCATTAGGACTGCATTAGAGATCGTAAATTGCTCATTAATACCGCAAGAACCTACAAGTGATTGCTGGCCTAATAACCGGCCAAGTGAATTATTACGAATACGCATATGTTGGTTTTCTATCGTTTGGTCTCATCGTATTCCTTTTTGTAAAGATACTGCTATTTTTATGAAACCAGTGTGGTGTCTATTTGTGGTGTTATCGCTGTGTTACTGGGAGTGTAATTGCAAATACTTTACACATTGCCTTGGAGATAAGCCTGGCTGCTCGTGCCAAGCTACCAGGGGGTGAGCAGGGGTTATCTAAGGGTGTGTCCCTCTTTACCCTGACCAGAAGCAAGGGTCCCTATTTGGACTAAGGTACATACCTCAGCCAACTAGAGACCCCCAGTTCTAACATTGGTGGTCAGCGGTTGGGGATTTGAACGTGTATTTGCAACTGACTCACAGTGATTGGTGTACATCACTAGTTTAGCGCAGACCACGACGCAACCACATATTGTGTTTTCATTTTTGGTTCTATTTTTGAGGGACCTTTAAGCCACACATCATGTCTCAAAGGAGTCAAGTAGCCAGTGAGGCTGCAGAATTGAAATTCGACAGTGAGGCATTGCTTACCTACAAAGTTGATCAATTGAGGCAATTCTGCAGAGCTTTGGGATGTCCCATGAAAAGTAGCACCAAGAAGGAGGAGCTGCAAACGGCCTTGAGGGCCTGGTGGGAAGCCAAAGAGGCTCAGGAGACAGGTGATGATGAGGTGGATGAGGATGACCCAGGGAATGGATTTGGTCCACAGGATTTGCCAGTGGAAGGACCAGCCACAGGGGCTGGTAGTAACCATTCAGGGAGGAGCTTTTCCCCAGAGGAGCTGGAGGAAAACCAAAGGGTCAGAGAGCATGAGTTGGAGGTTTTAAAACTTAAGGCTCAAGCAGAGGAGAAAAAGCTGCTCATTGAAAGTGAAAAGCGAGCAGAGGAGAGCAAGAACGCTCTCGCCTTGGAAGAGAAAAAGATTCTCTTAGCTCATGAGTTAAGCATGAGGGAACTGGACATTAAGGCTAAACAGGTGGAGTCCAGTTCAAATGGTGGCAGCGCACAGCCAGTGCCAGCGGGTAAGGTGTACATTCCCAAAGACTTAGTGTGGGATTACCAGTGGGGTGATGATATTTATGCGTGGTTCACGGCATATGAGATCGCACTGAGGATGAATGAGGTGCCTGAGAAGCATTGGGGGGCGGGCCTATGGAAACACTTTGAGGCTTCAGGGAGGGATGTTTTACCACCCTTAGAGAGGGCGGGAACCCTGACCTACACCAATATGAAGGAGGCTTTATGCCTCAGGTATGGGCTCACTCCTGAACAGTACAGGCAGAAATTCAGGAATTTCAAGGAACTGAAATCCAGTCCTTGGGGTGGGGGTGTGGATGAGTACACGCGTGCACTGGATGATGGTTAGCATGGCGAATGATTTGAAGGGATTGCTATATTTGGGCCCTAGGGAGCCTCGGCTCAGTAATCATTTTTCAGAGTTCCGCCAACACCTGTTAGAGTGCGAGTTCTTTGATTCCCAGGAGCTGGCACCAGAGACAGACCCCTGGTTAAGGGACAGAGGGTCTGAAGAGGCACTAAGGGGGAATCCCAGCAGCGACTCAGAGATCTTCCGGTCCCGTGGGAGGGAAGAAGGACAGAGTGGCGCAGTTAGGTCCCAGAGAAGTGGGGGGGGCGTGCAGGCTAGCACCCTGTCTCAAAGGAGAGGGAGAGAGAGTAAGCGGCGTCCCCGGGGGTCCGCAGCCCCACCCCAGAGACTGGAGGGCTCCTTAGGAGAACACCCGGTTGGAGGTCTAGAACCTACTTGACAGCTGTGCGAAGAAGAACACCTAGCGTTAGGAGGTCGTGGGGCGTCTGTAACCAGAGCTCCTGCGGTCCTGAAGTTTGTGGGCGCCCTTCCTAAGTGGCAGGCCCAGAAGTCTAGACGAAAGGTTGAGAGGAGGTGTTCCCCAGTAGGAGAACCCGTGGGTCAGGGCCCAGCCAGAAGGGCTGGGTCCCCTAGAAGTCACCAGGGTAACCCCGCCTGGAGTTGGCAGGGGACAAGCACCCCTAGGGGGCCCCCCGACTGCCAGGAAGTACCAGTGGAGTAGCTTAGTTGGCCCAGGGAGTTGTAACCAAGGGAACCCCTGGGGTCAGGGAGGCATAGAACAGAAGGGTGTCCCAGCGGTAGCGGGCCCGCGTCCGGGTTCTATCGCCCCAAGCAGGGAAGTCCATCAAGGTAGTGATTGGCCTACCCTGGCTTTAGGTTGGGAGGGGGTTGTGTTGGACTTGGCCCTTTTTGGCTAAAGTTCCTTAAACCTTTTGCCTTCCTCCTAGACCTTTTCCTGACATAATGTTGCCGACTTAGATGCTTTGGGCACTTTGCCACTGCTGATCAGTGTCAAAGTGCAAGTGCTCCCTGTATAAAGTGTTATGGTAATTGGTTGTCCATAATTGGTATGTTTGCCTTACTAGTGAAGTCCCTAGTAAAGTGCACTATGTGTGCCAGGGCTGATAATGCAAATGCTACTAGTGGGCCTGCAGCACTAATTGTGCCACCCACACAAGTAGCCCTAAGAAGAGATCTCAGGCCTGCCACTGCAGTGCCTGCGCGCAGTTTGTTAACTGCCTTGTTGTCCTGACAAGTGCACCCACTTGCCAGGCCTTACCTTCCCTTTTTATGCACATCAGACACCCCTATAGTAGGCCCAAGGTACCCCCCTGGGAAGGGTGCAGTGTATGTGAAAGGTAGGACATGTACTGAGGTGTGTACCATGCCCTGGCAGTGAAATACTGCCAAATTCGTTTTTCACTGTTGCAAGGCCATCTTGCCCATAGGACAGAATGGGGAATGCTGTGTCTCATGTTTCCAGCATATCTTCCCATAGGCATAAGATGGAGAGATGGAGTTTAGTGTGCCTGAACTCAGAATTTAATAACGCCATCTTTTTGTGAAGATGGTTTTTGAATTGTGTGTTTAGAAACCACGCTTTCAGAAGTGGCTGGTTTCTGGTCTTAAGCCATCCTGTGTGCCTCTGCCTGGTTGTATATTGCCTGCCTGGGTTTAGACGCGACAGGGTCTGGGAAGTGTCCTGACCCCAGGGAGGAGAAGGTGAGACAGCAACAGGCTGGCCTGCATTTGATGTGGGGGTGAGGAGTAGCCCCCTGGATGTGAAGAGGGCTGTGTTGCTGCCACAAAAAGATGTCTCCACCTCCTCCAGACCCTGACTATCAAAGGAGGAGGGTGTGCACTGGCAGGAAGACACCCAGGTCTGGTTTGGACCGAGGTCAGAGCCCCCTGAACACAAAGACTTCAAAGGCATTTAGGGGTATAAATGTAAGAGCTGAAACCCCTGAACTCAAGACTGAAATCCATACTGAAAAAGGATTGAACCTACTTGGTGCTCAAGAGGAACCTCTGCCAAAGAAGAACAGCTGAAGAGACTGAAGAGAAGGACTGCCCTTGCTGTGTGTTCTGGGGCTGGCCTGCAGTTTGCTGGTTTGACTAAGGAGAGGACAAGGGACTTTGCTGTGTGCTGTGTC
The DNA here is from genome assembly GCA_963921515.1 of Calotriton arnoldi. NCBI lineage: Eukaryota > Metazoa > Chordata > Amphibia > Caudata > Salamandridae > Calotriton > Calotriton arnoldi. Next base: position 126,684 of record CAWUFW010001802.1, read on the forward strand.
CCCCTGATTGTGAGGACTTTGCTGTGTGCTGTGTCTTGAAGTAGCGTGTCTCCAAGGGCCCGAGGAGAGCTGATCCCCTGTTGTGGAAACTCAAGAACACAAACGTTTCCAACCGTGTCTCAGCGACGCTGTGTGCGTGGTGCTCTTGCATGCCTGAGACTGCCGTGTGGTCCGTGGTACTGTTTACGAGGTGCCCCGTGATCGCACTGCCCCCGCAGCGTGAAACATCGTCCACGCTGCAGCCTTGCTGTTGTGGCCTGAGCCGTCATCGTACCGGAGGCTGTGAGGAAGGATCACCGCCGCCGGCCCGAGCCGCAACGTGCCAAAGGATGGTGTGAAACTAAGAACCGAGTCTCAGCAACGCTATGTGCGTGGTGCTCTTGCACGCCTGAGACTGCCGTGTGGTCCGTGGTACTGTTTACGAGGTGCCCCGTGATCGCATTGCCCCCGCAGCATGAAACATCGTCCACGCTGCTGTATTGCTGTTTGTGGCCCGAGCCGTCATCGTAACTGAGGCTGTGAGTGAGGATCACCGCTGCCGGCCCGAGCTGCAACGTGCTAAAGGATTTCTTGAAGCTAAGGAAGCTACAAGGTGAAAGGGATCGTGATCGTTGTTCGTTGAAAGGAATCTGCCCAAGATCATCAACGACGGAGAAGGCCGCGCCGTAACCTGTCCGGCTACAGCGTCGCCTAGCAACAGAGCCGCAACGTGATCGGGATCGCCCAGCAGGACGTCTGACGAGCGGGGAGAGAGAGAGAGCGAGGCAGCGCACCCCCCCAGGTAAGGCTTGGACTCCGGTCGGGAGCCGCAAGCGTGTGTGGCCTGGGGAGGCATGCAGGAGGAGTACAGGAGTGCTCCGAGCTCTCTCCCGCTGCACCGCGTTAGACGCGCTGAGTCCCCGAGTGGACCGGACCTGCCCAGCAGGACCGGGGCCGCCCTTTAAGCCTATGACCGTTGTCTCTGCTGTTGGGGCCTAGTGGTGCCCGAGTTGACCATGCAGATTGCATTACGAACTGCATTATTATTGCAGTACGAACTGCCTGATTCTTGCATCATGAACCGCATTATTATTGCATTACGAACTGCCTGATTCTTGCATTACTTATCGCATTATTATTGCATTACGAACTGCCCGATTCGTGCATTACGAATCGCATTATTATTGCATTACGAACTGCCTGATTCTTGCATTAAGGACTGTCCTATTATTACATTACGAGCTGCATTAGGAACTGCATAGCATTGCATTAGGACTGCATTAGAGATCGTAAATTGCTCATTAATACCGCAAGAACCTACAAGTGATTGCTGGCCTAATAACCGGCCAAGTGTATTATTACGAATAAGCATATGTTGGTTTTCTATCGTTTGGTCTCATCGTATTCCTTTTTATAAAGATACTGCTATTTTTATGAAACCAGTGTGGTGTCCATTTGTGGTGTTATCACTGTGTTACTGGGAGTGTGGTTGCAAATACTTTACACATTGCCTTGGAGATAGCCTGGCTGCACGTGCCAAGCTACCAGGGGGTGAGCAGGGGTTATCTAAGGGTGTGTCCCTCCTTACCCTGACTAGAAGCAAGGGACCCTATTTGGACTAAGGTACATACCTCAGCCAACTAGAGACCCCCAGTTCTAACAGAAACTTTAATAACTAATGAAGCATCCTCTCTTCAAAGAGAGACAATAATCAACAACAATGAAGTATGCCTTAAACCTGTGGCTACATCAACCTCAATTGTACAGTGAACTAGTACAGGAACACAGATTTAAATTCGGAACCCTGACAAGAATACGGTCTACGTCAACGTACCACAGATCGAGTCATCTCCCAGTTCTACAAAACCTGCTGAGCTACCAAAAATAGATCGGACTGCCTCTGGCTACTTCATCGACTTTGATGACCACTGTCACCTCTATCATTCAAGCTGAAAGTTTGTGTTTTCTATCTTTGGCTGAAAAGGACATACTTTGTTTCTCCATGGTTACACTTCTGGATTACAATTGCATTACTTTTTCTGGTCCTCTGGATTGGTCTGGTGACAGTCTTTTTTCTTGCTTCTGAACGGACACTATCTTCCAGAATGCTCTGCAGCACAACTGGTGAACTTGGCTCTCACTTGGTCACACCGAGAATGAAGAGACCTTTCCCTGGTTAACATTTCAGCTGTTCCAGTTCCTGATGGGATTGTTTGGGATGGGGTATCTGTTATAATAATAGGCAATCTCAGCCAGGCTGAGACTGCTATGACATGGTTATAGTTCTGTGTGACATATTGAACATTCCTGACAAGAAATTGTTTGGGGAGTTTGGCACGTTTGGCTGTGAAGTTGCAGGATTTTTCATGTTGAATAGAACATGTTCCTGGGTGGAGAAACAAAGTGGCAGACTGCCTCTCAAGATTACTGGACATCAAGGCAAAGTGTGAAGAATTGCAAGCTAAGCAAGTAGTAGACAATCATGACAACATCACTGAGGGCTAGGGTAATTCCATCTCCAGTGCTGAATGGGTTGTACGCATGCAGAATGATGATACACTTAAGGGTGTTATGAGGATGGTGAAGGAAGGGGTATCAAGAGAAAGTATTATACCTGAAGGACTCAGACCTTTTTATAAAATACAAAGTGAGTTGTCCCTGCAAGATGAGTGGGTGGTTTTGAGAGGCGAGAGGTTTGTGCCACCAGAGCGCTTCAGGAGCAGGTTGAATGGATTAGCACATGAGAGCATCTAGGGCAGACATTAACTGGTAGGGGTGTGAAGGAAAGGTTCTGGTGGCCAAGTATGGATAGACATATAAAGGAATGGGTTGTGAAATGTGATTGTTGTAGGGAATCAGAAAAGAGATTACGGGTTGGTTTGGGTAAAGTGGATCGTATGCAGCATATTGTTGGGGCTGATGGGGCATGGGAGAAGGTTTGCCTAGACTTTATTGGTCCTTTCAATGGTTTCCAGGAGCATGAAAGATTTGCAGCAGTGTTGGTGGATGCTGGATCAAGGTGGGTGGAAGCTGTGTTCATGGAATCCATTACCACTTAATCAACGATTAATGTTTTAAGTAAAGTTTTCAGGAGAGATGGAATTTCAATGGTAGTCCTTACTGACAAAGGAACACAGCTTACCTCGAGGGAGATGGAATCATTTTTTGGAAAAGTGGGTTTAAGACATGGGTGCACCTCACTCTATAATCCACAAGGAAATGGGTTGTGTGAGAGGGTAAACAAAATTGTGAAGGGGACAATGCAGTTAGCAGTTGCTGCAAGCATACCCATACAGAAAGCTATTAAAGAGACGCTGTGGGTATATCGTACAACAGTGCATGATGGTATGGAGAAGAGTCCTTTTGAATTAATGCGTGGCAAACAACCGGACACTAAATTGGTCATGTCATGGTTGGTGAACAAACATACAAAAACATTTATGAGAGTTGTGGGAGGAGGTGCCAGAATTATCCAGGAGGGTGATTGGGTGAAAGTCAAACCAGGAGGAGTAAGGGGTTGTCCAAGTTCAGAGGTCCCTATAAGGTTGAAAGTGTAGGTGGAAATTGAGTAAAGTTGCACAATGGTCAAATGTGGAATCTTAGAAGGGTGGAGCTCTATCAGAAACAAGGGAAGTGAAAGGAAAATTCAGGGGGATTGGAGGAGTTTTAGTCCTCTTGGTCATTCATGAGTGATGACGAATTCAAGAAAAGTCGGGCCAGTGCCACTACGTCCTCAAGGGAAGGGGCTCAGAAAGCAAAGATTTCTGTGCAAAAGGAAAGGGATGTGAGCCTGAAGAAGGCTCCTAGCTATTTGAAGGATTATATGTGTGGGTAATTGTTCTCAGAAATTGATGTTCAAGGAAATGAATAGAGTTGTACATTCATTTAGGGCACCCTCTTTTATGTGTGAAAAGAGCATTGTACAAGGGGTGTGGAGTGTCATTTATGGTTGCTCTACATTGTGTTCTTCCTTGTGTATTTTTCCAACCTTTCTCTGCCCATTTACCGGATGTGTGGTGTTTGCTTGTGTCTTTGCTCCGTTTACCTTACTTATAGGAGGTTTAGTTCTTCAGCCTCAGTTTGAGTTAGTTTGTATTTCATTGTTATTCTTTTGTGCCAATAAGAAGAAAAAGAGATGTGTTATAATATTATTAGGCAGTCTAAGCCAGGCTGAGACTGCTATGACATGGTTAGAGTTCTGTGTGACATATTGAACATTCCATGGTTCAGCAGTTGACAGGATTGTATTTACGCCTGGCAGTGACAGTTGGGTGATGACTGTCTCTGATGAATAAAACTTAACAAAGGAGTGTGAAGAATGGTGTCATCTAATTATTTTACTACAGTATCGTATGATGTGTATGGCCCCACTCAACTTTTACAAATTCATATTTGTTTAAACTATTATTGAATGATGTCATTACCCCTCGTACTGTTTCTGACGATTGGGACATTGATATAGTGATGAAATGCTAGAAGATCTAGAGCATTCTACTGTGTTTTTGTCTGATGAATTGTATGACGGCACATACAATTATGAAGAAATGTTTTGTTTCCAACATTACGGTCATCATTTTCTGCACAAAGCAAGTACTCCACATGCTGTTTTCAATTACACACAATGGGAACATTGCCCTACACCACCACACGGTAGTTCAAAAACATTTGCACAGAAGTTTGCTTATTTTTCTGGGTGTGATACATCTGACCCAGTCTCTTATTATTATAGGCTTGCACCATCACCGGCAAATAATATATGCTAACCAAAACCAAGCTTCTTTTCTTTCCCAGCTGTCCTAACAGGGTTTCGAATTTTGGAGGAACACTATAGATGTAAAATCGATTCGGGGGTCAAAAGACTAGCAGGTTCAGGGAACTGAGGCTTTGTTTAGGGCATGCCTAATAGCACAGTGTAGGAATCTGGCTCTATATATACTATACCAAAGTAAGGTATAGTGGGCACAGAGTCCAGTGGATTCCCAGAGGTATAGCAGAGGCTAAATTAGACAATCACTAACAACTCTCTTTGTTGTAGTGTGGTTGAGCAGTTAGGTTTATCAGGAGGGTGTGTAAGCATTTATTTTATTCACTCAGGCAAGAACTGATGGCACACACTCAGAGACTGAATCCAGACCAATTAGGTAAGTATAAAAAAGGTATACTTATATTTTATTTCTGGAACCAAGCAGAACTTAGCACAGGTAGGTAAAATATACTTTCAAATGCAAGGCTATACACAGAAATGCAGTTGTAGTTGAAATTGGAATATTTACAGGTTTGTATTTGCTTTCAAAACAGTTCAAAATACATCGGAATTACTTTGAATTATTTTTACCTTACTTTTTATTTACATCTACTACTCAGGGTGATATGCCTAGCTATCACGCTGTGGGTCCTACAATACAACACAAAGGTAAGTAAGACAATTTTGGGTTTAAAGCACAATTACTTTTGTCCCATTAAAAAAGCAGGTCAACAGAACATTTCAGAGGAAAAACCACAACATGGGTTCCTATGGAGAAAAAGAATGTTATTGGTTTGCCGGTAAGTAAATGACTTACAATGCTGTGTGTCTGGGGTTAGAACCAAGGTTCAAGTTGGCATTCAAAGTGCACCACCAGCGGCACCAGGGCAGCCGGGTGCAGAGTGCAGGGTGCCAATGTTAGCTAATGGAGGCACCTCGGTTGGGAGCTGCTCATGGGCAGGCCATTCGGTCTTGGGAGGGAGCCAAGCTCCTATGGTTAAAGTCAGGGCAAAAGGGGTCCCAGGTTGGTACCAAGTCCACACCAGCAGCGGCACAGGAGCGGCCGGGTGCAGGGTGCTTAGGAGGTGTCGGGAGCCCAATGCAATCCTATGGAGGTTGCTGGTTTGGATTTTGGCTGCAGGCTCGGTCCAGGTAGTGTTCAAGGAGGAACCAACCGCTGGGCAGGTAAGTTGGAGGTTTCGAGGACGTAGGTGCACCTGAGGTCCTCTTCTACAGGGCGCAGGGCGGACAGATGCAGGGGTGCCTTTTGATGTCAGATTTCACTTTACCGGCCACTTGTGGTACGGGGGTGTCTCCATGCAGAGGCTGCAGGCAACGTCGGGGAGTCCTGGAGGGGTCAACCCACGATGGATTCTGGAGCACTGGGGGACCTCGCTGGGACCAGTCGGCCGCTTGGACTTGGGCCATAGGGACAGGTGCTGTGGTGGTTCCAGGTGTGGAGTTTCTTCATTCTCAGCAGGCTCAGAGTCTTTCTTTGGAGTTTCTTTGGAACAGAGCAGCTGTTCACAGGAGATCAAGTCTTTGTTGAAGGCAGTCAGTCCTTCCAGGGTTTCTGGAATTCGCTGGCTGAAGGACAAGTCAACTTGTGGCACAGGATCTCCGGAAACTGCAGACGGACCGGTAGGGCTGGGGCCAAGTCAGGTCTTCTCTACTGTATACTCTGCTGTGCGTCTTCTTTCGTCCTTCTTCTTCGTAGGTTGCAGAAATATAGGGAGGGAAAATACTAAATTTAGGGGTGTTACGGGGTGTGCAGGTTGGGACCAATGGGTCCCTCCTTGGGGTTAGTACACCCCCTATTCTATGGCAGGACCGGAGGCTCAGATTATGCTTCTCAATTTCTTTACTTGCTCCAACAGCAGCCAATAAAAACGCAGTAAACATATATAAAACTACATAACCCATGAGGCTTTGAACCATGCCTCTATTAACAACCAATCAAACGTGTCCTGCATACACAAAATAGCGAGGCACCATCTTGACTGCCTCTTTCTTTGCTGCTCCGCAGTCAAGATAAGAGCCTTGCTATTTTGCTTGTATTTCCATGATACACTGTTTTATTGTGCTTATTTAGCGTTATTATACTGGATATTATACTGTTTATGGATGTCTTAGTTTTGTACTCTGTATCGTACAATAACACGTTCGCGCTGCGCTTTGCGCGCGATATTGTTTAATTATTCCTTTTTGCCCAGAGCGCGTGTTGCGCTTTTCCTACAACCTTCTTCTTGTTTAAAAACCCCGGTTTCAACTCGCGGATGCGAGCGGTGCACTCTGTGTGCCGGCGCGCTCCTCGCGCTACCGGCTGTCTCTACCCCCCACCGCTGGGAGGGAGGTCGCGCATTGGAGCCCGATCGGACTGCGTGCGTCATCCTCGGGAGCCTGCACGCGTCTGAGTAGGCGCTCGCAGGCTTCCCATTCACATGCTGGCCAAACGCCTCACTCCGGGTTCGAAGAATAGGAGAGCAGCTCGGCAGTTGCAGGCTGGTACCGGTGCATATTAATAGTCGTTTTGAGCGCGTTGATCAGTGCTAAGAGCTTAACCCTTTCTTATCTTCCATTGCTCTTATTGGCTTACAATAATTTTTGGAAACCCTTGTTTGGACGTAGGCAGGGGAAGTTAATCACCCCCATTAGTCCTAGTCTTCAAGGGGTTGGTACCTTTGGCCTCTCTGCCCCAGCACTACCTCCCATTCGACGCCCTTTCCTACAGCTGGGTCTGGGTTGTAAAATGTAGCTTCCCCCTGGGGATTTGGATTGGAATATACCCATATTCGCTAGAGATGTCAGACTGCGAGGTCTACGAGGAAGAATTGGCTGCCTATGGTCCTGCGGAGGACGAGGATTTTTATTATGACGATAACATGGACACCCTTATTGAGAAGAAGTTAGATGAAAGGCTAGACAAGGCCCTATCCTCCGCCTTGCTGCCTATATCCCTTCGTCTTGACCAGTTAGTAGGGGCAACTCCTCCCACCCCCGACAGGGACTCCTAACCCCTCCCCTATTCCCCCGCCTGAGCTACCTGGTCTCCCATGGCCCCACGTGCAGGTATACTCCAAACTCCAGAAAGATAGAGAGCATGATTATACCCCGGACCCCCTAGCACCTGCCCCTGTCCCGGGCCCCGCCATTCCTATTCCCACGACTGACACTGATGCCGATACTGAGTCTTCCCAGGAATCGCGCCCACGTAAGCGCGCCAAGAAGCGCAAGCACTCCATTTCCCCAGCCCAACCATCTCCTTTCACCTTTGATCCCTCCAGTATCGTACATCCCCGCTCTTCGGATTGGGCTCCCGCCCCGTAGGTGGCGGAATACATGCAGGCTAACCTGCGAAAGAGCTTTGATAAGGAAGTTCAAGCCTGCCTACGATCCGAGTGTCCCCGCCCCGACCTTGCAAATAAGATTGCTTTGACCGCCCCTGAGATAAATACGGCCATGCAGACATTCCTCAAGAAATATAAGAAAGATCCCAAGAAGGGCATAGACCGGGCCCTTAGGGCATGTCAAGATAAGTTGTTGGATGTCTCTGGTCCACTGGCCAAGATTCTGGATCTAGCGCTTCAAGCGCAGGAGACGGGGGCAGCAATCCACCCTGAGGTCCTGGCAGGATGGACCCAAAGGGCTATATGCCTCCTCGGTAATGCCAATTGCGCCCTTTCCTCGGAGAGGCGCAAGTCTGTCCTCCTGCGAATCGACCCACAGCTTGTTGAACTCGCTTCGGCAGAACCAGGCCCTCTAGCAGAAGGGCAGTTGTTCGGTGAACGTTTTGTGAAAGACATTGCCAAATTCGTCAACACGTTCACGTCACAGGATAAGTCACAGTCTTCTCTCAAGAGAGTGTTGCACCCCCTCTCTGGCAGGGCCGGTCGTGGCAGGGGACGCTCGACTGACCGCTTCAGTCATCAAAGTCCCCAGCGTGGCTTCACCCCTCGACGTCGAGGATACACACAAGAACCTGACCAGGCCGGATTTTACCCCTCCAGATCCAGGGGTTTCCGTGGCAGGTACAACAGGGGCATCAACAGGGGATACAGAAACAACGATGTCCAATCCTCAGGTAATTTCACCTCTATTTCCTTCCCTTCCTCTGGGGGGCAGACTGATGCATTTTCTGTGCAATTGGACAAAGCTCACTTCAGATGCATGGATAATTCACACTGTTCAGGGGTACCAAATAGAACTACTCGATGTCCCTTGTCAGGTGTCTCCCCCTGCTCCTCTCCATTTTTCCCTACAAGAACACTCTTTTATAGATTCAGAGCTTCGAGAACTTTTGGCAAAGCAGGCTATTGCTGTGGGACCCATCGTCCCCGAAGGTTTTTGCAGCAACGTCTTCTTGGTTCAAAAGAAGGGAGGAGGACAGACATTGGTGCTAAATCTCAGGGAGTTCAACCCTTTTGTAGTGTACAGACATTTCAAGATGGAAGGGATCCATCTTTTAAGAGACTTATTGCTCGAAGGAGACTGGATGGTCAGGGCCGGACTGGCTACCGGGCGTTTTGGCATGCTGCCGAGCTGGGGGCTGATTTCGTTGATGGGGACCTGCGTGTGCTGAACGAAATTAGTTTTGCTTTGTTTATTTCGTAGCACACGCAGGTCTCCATCAACGAAATTAGCCCCCACCGTAGTGACATCAGCCCCCAGCTCGGCAGCATGCCAAAACGCCCGGTAGCCAGTCCGGCCCTGTGGATGGTCCGCCTGGATCTGAAGGACACTTACCTTACGGTACCCATTTGTCCCTCCCATCAGAAATATCTCCAGTTTCAGTGGAAGGGACAATGGTTCCGGTACCTATCCCTTCCTTTCGGCCTCTCCTCAGCACCATGGGTATTTACCAAACTGTTGATGCCGGTGACCTCATGGCTTCGAGAGATGGGGGTGCGATTGATCGTGTATCTCGACGACATGCTTCTTCTAGCCCAAGACCCCACACTACTGTGCACTCATTTACAATGGACAATATCACTACTGCAAGAGTTGGGTTTTGTGATCAATACCAAGAAATCCATGATTATCCCATCCCAAGTAGTAGACTTCCTAGGCTTTCAAATAGACTCAGTGAATGCTCAGTTGCTCGTCCCCACCTCCAAGATCAAGTCCATAAAGAGGGAGATTCGAGCAACTCTGTCGAAGCGGTTGATCTCACGGAGGTCCCTGGCGAGGATTGTAGGTCTCCTTGATTCCTCGATTCAAGCGATCTTCCCAGGGCCTCTCCACTACAGAGCGCTGCAACGCCTCAAGATTCAGAAAAGATTCTCATACGATCATTTGATCGCTCTATCGCTAGACGCGCAAGAGGAGCTACAATGGTGGCTAGCGCACATGGAGGCATGGAACGGCAAAGCCATTTTCGGAGCCTCTCCCGACGTTATTATCGAGTCGGATGCCAGTCGTTGGGGCTGGGGGGCAAGATGCAGAGATTTTGCCACCGGCGGGCGGTGGTCCGCAGAACAGTTACAATTACACATCAACTGTCTAGAGTTGATAGCCGGCTCATTCGCAATCAGGTCGATATCCCCTCTGAAGAGCAATTGTTGCATCCTCCTGCGGATGGACAATGTGTCAGCGGTGCGATACATCAATCGCCTAGCAGGGACCAAATCTCGGCTTCTGGCCAACATTGCGAGGGAATTTTGGCACTTCTGCCTGTCTCAGAAGATAAGGGTTGTAGCGGAATACATTCCCGGCAAGAGCAATCAGGTGGCGGACTGGAACTCCAGGTTTCTGAGGGATTTCAGCGACTGGACACTCCATCCTTCCGTGTTTCTCGAGATCATGAGTATTCGAGGCCCATGCCTGATCGATCTTTTTGCATCACGCCTCAATGCTCAGCTTCCCAGGTTCTACAGTTGGAGACCGGATCCGATGGCAGTGGGAACGGATGCCTTTCTCCATCAGTGGGGTTCTCACAGGAATTATGCCTTTCCACCCTTCGCGTTGATTCCGAGAGTAGTGGCTCAGGTCAGGAGACAAACAACGTCATTAGTATTAGTCACACCGTTATGGAAGACACAATCGTGGTTTCCGACTTTGTTGGAACTGTCGGTGGATCTTCTGTTCCAATTACCTGTGTTTCCGATGCTGCTTCAGGACCCAGTGGGCTCCCCGCATCCGCTGGTCCATCAGAACCAGTTAACACTCATGGTCTGGACGCTATCTGGAGACATGACCGAATTGAGGGCCTTTCGTCGGCGGCTGCTGACTTTATACAACAGGCTTGGGCTCCATCCACCCGCAAATGATATTCTGCATCCTGGAAGCGATGGATGGGTTGGTGCCTTCAACGACAGGTGGATCCCGTGGGATCTGATTTAAAGGAGATATTAAACTTTTTGTCAGAATGTGCTGAATCAGGTCTGTCTTATAGGTCTGTTTATAATTTCAGGTCAGCTTTATCTGCCGGACATAATCACATCGATGGGAAACCAGTGGGAATGCATCCACTGGTGTGAAAGTTGTTGAAAGGCATCAGGGTTGCTCGTCCGCCTCGTCCCAGATACACTACGTTAGGGGATGTTTCTAGAGTTCTCTCCTTGTTAGAATCCTGGCCGGACAATAAAGACTTGTCTTTAAAGCAATTATCTGCTAAACTTACCATGTTGTTGTGTCTTATTTCCTGTAGAAGAGTGTCTGATTTTCATGCTTTAGACTTGGCAGGAAGGATTACACCATCATATCGCCGCCGTGAGGGTAACGGCCAACGTCGCTGAATCTTGCCTGTACTTGCCGTGAGGGGAACGGCTCCCCCGAACTACATCTCCCAGTAACCCTTGCCCTGTCGCCTGCCCGGACGCTGTGCAGCGCGCCTGGAGGCGCGATATAACTACCGTCAGCCTCCCGCAGCGCGGGACGCGCGCGGGCGAAGCCCGGGCCAAGGGCGGGCCCGTCCTTGCCCGTCAGAGCCAGACAGAGGCAGGGCAGGGCCATTCCCCTTGGCGGTTCCATTGAATTTGATTCAATTAATGCTTTATGTCGTACTGGGGTAAGACTAATTCTACTTTACATATTTTAGGAGTTGATGAAGTCCCTGGAAAAGTCTCTAGCCCCATTATAATTTATTTTTCGTTTCCTGGATCTTATCTAATACTAATTGCTGAAAAACTTTTGGACTCCCCTTGGATTACACTCGAGTTTAAGCAGAGTTTCTGCAAAGGACATTGTAACCTGATCGGACTACTATCTTAAAGAATATACCCTTATTTATGTTATTCCCTGATCAGCCAAGCAAGGCTGAGCAAATTAATCACACCCATGGTTTTTGTTTTGTTTTGGTTTTATATGGGTTTTGAATATTTGGAAATTTAAGTCCTTTTCTCCCCATTTGATGTAAATCGGCTCACTGTTGGTGTTCTAGGTTTTCCTGTTTATTATAATCTAAATACTTTCCCAGCGAATTTGAGCGGTTTGCTGGGAAAATATGGGGGAAAGAAAAGCACCTGAGATAGCCGCTAGAAGGAAAAAAATGGCGAAAATAAGCAAACCGGTGATTTCGGCTGCCGATAATTGTACTCTAGCTGCTATCGATGAGCTGGTAGAGGAAGTTGTAACTATGCTAGGAAAAGGGGATGAAACGAGTCTCAAAGGTCCAAAGAGAATTACAACATTTTTTAATAAACAAGCTAAATCTACTCCAAGCAAGCAAAACCCTAAGCAATCTCGCCCCTGCTTAACTGTACATTGTGCCCAAGATTCTTCTTTGGACATGCAAGGTAATTCTAACCAAACGGTCTTGCTGAGTCAAGCAAAACTGGCCCAAGAAGATCAAGAAGTGAGTAATCCCTCAATATTTGGCACCATTAATTTAGACTGTCCTAACAGATATTCAGTACTAGCCACCGTTATTGATGATCCCAGTGGCAGTATAGAGGTGCGGACAGAACCCTCAGGTCAGGTATTCTCTGTTAAGAAAGAAATAGGGACCCAGACTGACCATGAGAACATTATAGAGGCACTGAGAGATTTGAGTCAGAGGCAGAACCTAATATTAGAGGAGCTTGCTGAAGTTAAGAGAAGACTATCTGATATAATTTTAAGCTCTCCAGTAACTCTGAGAGAAAGAGCTAGTTCTTCACAAACTTTTGGGTATCCTGGGGAAAAACAGGACCCCCCCAAAAGGGCAAATAAGGGGCTACCAAATTCATCTGAGGAGTGGGGTAAGAAGCCATTAAAGACCCCAGTTGATCAGAATATTGCCCCATTAAGACCATCTTCTCAATTATATACACGTAGATTAGACTCAGGTAATGTAGCTGAGTGTAGTAACACCTCCAATCCCGATGGTCGTAGCAGAGTGCAGCGGGAATCCCATAGCGACAGCACAAATAGGTGGAATCCATCATATCTCCATGGGACTGGACATAGATTGAGTTATGGATGGGAGGGGGGGAAACAACCCCAATTGCAGAATGTACACCCACCCACACAGAATCAATTGAAAGACAAGGTCATCTTATATAATGTCTTTTTAACTAATGTCCCAAAATTAAAATTTGGGACTAGAGAAGATGAGGACTCTCTAATAAATAAATCAATTTACTGGATCAGATATAAGCGTCAATGTCTTTCTGTTGTAAGATCAGATATTGTCAGAGCTGAAAGAATTCATCAGAGAGGGGAGCACTAGACGATATAAAGCTAATGTTCCAGTCAAAGTATATTGCGGATAGTCTAGTTGATATGAACCTCCGCCCATTTAATAACTCTGACTATAACATTGGCATTAGATTAAATATTTCTGATCCAACTAGCGATATAAATGCACACCAAGGTAACCTGGATGATGGGGATTTAAATTCTGTAGATTGACTATCACCACCAGAGGAGGAACAAAATGTGGATAAGAGATCCCTCATTGAGCATTGCTTGATTACGGTTAGTCCCATCTGCAATTCTTCCCAACAGCTGGGTTCTTCCTTTGAGCGCTATGCAGCACAGCCCAACATTGGGGAAGATAATACTATTATAATAGAAGAGGAGTCTAGAAGCCTAGTTCTATATGAGACGCAGATTCATAACATACCTCACAACCCAAAAGTTATTAAAGTAATTTCCTGGAATATAGCAGGTCTTAAGCAAAAAATGAAGGAACCAGATTGGCAAAGCTATGTGGAGGATTTTGACCTTTGCCTATTCCAGGAAACATGGGCTAGGGAACAATACCATAAGCTAGGATATAGAACCTTTAGTATTGAGGCATTGCAAGCGAAAAAAGGAAGGGCGTCAGGTGGCCTGACAGTATGGGTGAAAACTAGTTTAAATGCCTCAATAAGAAGTATTCCCACATACTCGCAGGACATCCTGGGCTTGAACCTTAAGTTTGTTAATGCCACTGAGATGAATCTTTTTAATATATATATAAGACCGAGGGTTAGCTCGAGAGAATCACAGCTGCTTGAACACTTCAAGGAGGTGCTAGAGCCCATTGACACAAAAAACATCATTATTATAGGGGTGATTTTAACTGTTGTTATGAACCCATGGGGGAATGTAGTAGTCACAGAAGAGGAAGATCAAATCAGAAGGATCCCACTTCTCCAAACAAAGAGCATAATAAGGGGTAATACCTCTGCCCTGCAGATGCTCCACTTTACGGTCGAGAAAGGCCTTAGAGCTTGTAATGGTCGTTTTTCCTCAGACCTCCCCTGTGCAAATACCTTTTCTAGGGGAACTACAGGCTCTAGGATAGATTATATACTTATCTCTACCTCACATTGGGGTTATGCTAAAGATTTTAAAGTTGATACAAGAACAGAAAGTGATCATTTCCCCTTATGTCTATCATTGGATGGAATTTATTTTCCCATTCATGCAACAAAAGAACCGCACCTACTGCCCGAAGCAATGCATCCATTAATAGCTAATAATAAAAGGGCAGTTAGATGGCCTGTTGTTTTAGATCGGGTAGAGCCCTAATCGGTATTTATAACACTTTCAGTGAACTGGTAGGTTCTTATTTAGCCCAGTATCCTGTAATAATTAAGATTACAGATAGCCATCAGAAATTGGTAAAGGAAATCCAAGTATATTTAACGAAACCCCAGTCAAGAAAGAACGTATTAACACGGGAGGTATACACATCATGTATTTGGTTTAACAGGGATTGTAAGATTGCAAAATCCCGTTTAATTGAGGCCATCCAAAACAAGAATACCTCTGAGATTAGGAAGGAAAGATCTAACTATAAGAAAATCCAAAAGGAAGCCCAAAGGAAGTGGGAAGATAACACATGGGAAGAACTTATTGTAGCTGCAAAGAAGGGGGCCAAGCCTTGTTTTGGAGGCTAATGACGCAGGGTACAAAACATGGCCTTACACCCTCTGATTACTTTCTAGATCCCACAACTTGGCAGAACCATTTCTCAAAACTATATTGTAGTGAGGATAATCTGGACCTAGCCAATCATCTTGGGGGAAACTACAGGAAATCATGTCTGAACAGCCAATCTCCGTTTTTAATTTTTAGCCTGGAGGATACGGCTTTGGCTGTAGCAGCGACCAAGTCAGCAAAAGCATCGGGCCCCGATAGATTACCAGGGGACCTTTTTAAGCATAGTGAGGAAGTATGGGTACCATATATTAACGAATTATCAAATGCTATAGCCAGGGGACAGCCGGTGACGCCCTCCTGGAAGGGAGCAGAAATAATCCCCATTTATAAGAAGGGTAAAAGGGACGACCCGGCAAATTACAGGCCTATAAGCTTGATAGACGTTTTACAAAAGATTTATGCTAAACAAATTTTAAATAGGCTCATAGAATGGATAGCCGTAGAGAATATATTGTCACCATGTCAGGCGGGTTTTAGACAGAAGATTAGTACAATTGATCAAGTATTTAGACTTTTTATCTTAGGTTGGAAATACACTAGACTAAAATCGAGTCATTTATATGTCGCCTTTATAGATTTAAAGGCGGCTTTTGATTCCATTCCTAGAGCCCAGTTGTGGGACAACTTGAGACATCAGGGCGTCCCCGAGGAGATCTTAATCCAAATCATTAGGCTACATCAAGACAATTATGCCAAGGTGCGATGGGGTAAAAATGGTGAGCTGACAGAGGAAATCCCAGTTAGGAGGGGAGTGCGACAGGGCTGTGTCCTGGCCCCAACACTGTTCCTCCTATATGTAAACGATTTAGTAGAACATCTCCAAAATTGTGCTCATGACTCTCCATAACTAGGGGGCAATCACATCTGTGCTCTTACATTTGCGGACGATACCATTTTGTTGTCCCAGACACCTAACGGCTTGCAGAACTTATTATATATTTTTAACAATTACTGCAAAGGGAAAGGCCTAGAGGTGAATCCAGCAAAAACTAAATACATGACGATAAGGCCCCATAAAAGTTTTAAAAGTAACATTTATTCGAATGGCATTGAACTGGAACGGGTACCTAATTTTGTATATCTAGGGGTTACCATAGACTCTAGACTTTCTTGGTCTATTCAGACGGAGAAGTCAAAAGCCATACTAACGCAAAATGCCATCCCTATCGTCAAGAAGCTGAAGGCGACCTCCTCTAAGGCTATTACACTGGCATTGGAGGTCTATAAAGCAAGAGCACAATCCGCAGCGTTGTATGGAGCAGAGATTTGGGGTAGTGGTAACCTTAAGACCTTAGGTATTATGGAGAATAAAATATTGAGGATGTTTGTTGCCCTCCCCCAAAATACTCCGCTGATCCCTCTAACATATGATCTTGATATTAAACGTTTGGCGCCTCTTGCAGTTTGGAGATCCCTGATGTTCTGGATAAGAATTTGGACAACTCCAGAGCTAATTGTATATAGAGAGTCACTAGTTGAATTGCAGGCACTTGATACCAATCGTATGTTTCCCTGGCTAAAACACATTCGAGGGTGGCTCACTGATTTGGGACTGAGCCGATATTGGTTAAACCCAGGGCTATTGACCCGCGAATCTAAATCGGAGTTTAAGATGATATACTGGGATTTTATTACAGATAGGGAGATTAGGAGTGGAACACAAGGTAGGCTCACTGTTCAATTCCTCCTGCATAAGATGTCCCCTAGTTTTGAGCTGTTCCTTGATGAGGTAGAACCACAACAAGCAAAGAGTCTATATTTGAAATTTAGATATGGAATACTGCAACTAAATACCTTTGTTGCTAAATGGTCTTCTACTTCGCTTGAGGATAGGGAGGCCCATTGTATTTTATGTCAAATGGGGGTTGCAGAAGATTTACCACATGTTTTGTTCTTCTGTCCTGCATATCATGGCCCTAGAATTAAGTGGATAAAACCTCTAGTTAGGTTTTTTAATGTTAGGAGAATGGAGGATATGTTGAGAATTTTAAAAACAGATAATTCCCGCCTAATAGTATTTGGTGTTAGTCGTTTTCTATTGGCCATAAATTTTATCAGAAAAAGAAGGGGCAAAGATTATAGTCCGCACACGAGTGGGTTCGAGGAATCCTTATTTTTAGTAAAGATATGGACCTGGGCTAAAGAAGTGGTGATTGGTCACCACTTTAAATTAGTATTGTAGACCTGAAGCAGTTAGTAAATCTAACCGATCTAAGGATTGATTGGTGGGTCTATGGGGGCGTTCCAGTAACCAAAGTAGAATTGCAATGGAGGCATGAAAGCCCCTCTAGTAAGAAATAAGGGGCATAAAAGGGAAATCATGTACATTTGTGCAAATATCGCACTATTTTGACAATAGGAGTTTTACTGATTATTATGTTCGTAAATGAAGTGTACAATTTTAAGATTTTAAGATTTGAAAGATACATTGAATTCATATTTTATTGATTTTTTGTATGAATATTTTAGTTCAAGTGGGATTTTTAAATATTTGCGACTTTGCACAATTGAGGTAACAGATGTTCCCCAAAGGAATGAATACGGGATGGGTTGGGAATAACCTCCCTATTTAGTTTCCCTAGTAATTTAAATTATACCCCTCTGAGAAGATCAACGATCCGGGGAAACATATATCAGTCTTTTCTAAATCATACTGCCTGTAAGCACAAAAAAGGTATATAGACTAGCTGAAATGCATAATGGAAGAGTATAGTTTTAATGAATTGCATATATGTATATTGTATTTTAATGTGTTTTGTACTTTAATGGTCTTGTAGGCCGAAATAAAGTATATTGATGATTGAGGAAGGATTTTCTCTCCCCAAGGTGTTTCTTTCATCATCTCTAGGAGGACTAAGACGATGTCTCATTCGGTTGAGTATCCCGCTTTTCCTCATAATGAGAAATTATGTGTTTTGAAATGGTTGAAAATGAATGAGGAACGCACGTTGGCTCACAGATCGGACCCTCTGGGTCAGTTGCTCTTGGCTATTCAGAAACCTTTTCGTCCAGTCTCAGCGGCCACTCTGGCACGTTGGGTCAGGTGGGTGATGGCTGAAGCGGGTATTGATATTGCTGTGTATGGTGCGCATTCCACTAGAGGTGCTATGGCCTCTAAGGCCTTTATTATGGGTTCTAGTTTAGAAGATATTTTAAAAGCTGCAGATTGGTCTTCGGACTCAATGTTTAAAATATTTTATTATAAGCCTATTACTCATGTTTCTTCTGTTGTGGTTGGTCAACTTTGAACCAGCATAATCTGAGCCTCCGGTCCTGCCATAAAATACAAAATTTTCCAGCTATCGCGACAAGAATTTTAGATTCTATTAAGGACACGGAGGCGAGGATTATCCCACCCGTTGGGACAGGTAAGATTAACAACTGTCAGGTTGTTATGATACAAGAAATGTATAATGTTTTGCCCTACCCTGATACCAGTTTGGTGGGTACACTTTTTCAAACTTGTTTCTATTTTCAGGAACGGATTCCAAACAGAGTTGAATCTGCGTTTCTCTGCGACAAGGATGCTGGCGTCCCTGGTGGATAGTTGTCTCGTCGGAGACTCGTGTGATGTTGCTCTCCGTTGAGAGTCGGAACTGTTGCTGATTTGTTCATTGGACTTTTGAGACTGCTTATGGCAAAGAAAGAGGCAGTCAAGATAGTGCCTCGCTATTTTGTGTATGCAGGACACGTTTGATTGGTTGTTAATAGAGACGTGGTTCAAAGCCTCGTGGGTTATGTAGTTTTATATATGTTTACTGCGTTTTTATTGGCTGCTGTTGGAGCAAGTAAAGAAATTGAGAAGCATAATCCTCGCCTCCGTGTCCTTAATAGAATCTAAAATTCTTGTTGCGATAGCTGAAAAATTTTGTATTATACCACCCTCCAGTGGGAAGGGGGCATGAGCCTGTCTCTGATTGGCTGTGTCCCCTCATCTGCAAGATATAGGGGACTGAGATCTGTGCTTCACCTCGCCTCCCCCACCTGAGGGGTGGGGTTGGCAAAGGTGGGCACACCTTTGTTCCTAAATTGGTTTTCCAGCCGATTCTCCTGCCCAAAGTGGGGGTCAGAATCGGTGGAAGCCAGTTGCTGGGGACAGCAAAAGGCAGGGTCAGCTAACAAAGGCGGCCGGACTTTGAAGCTTCCCCTTTGTGGACTCAGCCCATCCTGGGGGGTGAGTGGGGGGCATGACACCTCTGCCCAGGATGGGCTTTGTTTCTGGACCCAGACAGCGAAGGCCCTCTACCGAGGGGTCCAGAAACCTGTCTGGTGGTGGCAAATGGCAGGTAGCCCTCTGACTGCATTTTACATTACATTTCACACTGGCATCAGTGTGGGTTTAATGTGCTGAGAAGTTTGCTACCAAACTTCCCAGGTTTCAGTAAAGCCATTATGGAGCTGTGGAGTTCATAATGACCAACTCCCAGACCATATACTCTTTTATGGCTTTATTGCACTTACAATGTCTAAGAATGGACTTAGACACTGTAGGGGTACTGTGCTCATGCAATGCAACTGCACCCTCACCTGTGGTCAAGTGCACCCTGCTAGAGGGGTGTCTTACCTAGACCACAGGCAGTGGGTTACATGCATGGCACACAGGGATGTGTGCCATGTCGACTCTTCACTTTTCTCTGCACCAAAATACGCAGCCTGCAATAGCAGGGTGTGGGTGTTAAGGTGCAGGGTCTCTAAGTGTGGCACAATAGGTGCTGTAGCCCTTAGAGGCCTTCCCTGGTCACAGTGCCCTTGGTACCCACTGTACCTTGTACAAGGGGCTTACCTGTGGCCATAGATGTGCCAATTGTGGATACAGAGGTCCAGTTTTGGGAAAGAAAACAGGCCCTGGGAACCTGATTGGCAGGGACCCAGGGTACATCAATTCAAAGTGCATCAAGTGTCAGGCAAAAAGTAGAGGGTTACTACAACAGAAACCCACTTTCCTACACATAGCAGATGATTTTCCTGAACAAAACTGTGCAACAAGCGCCATGTCTTGGATTAGCTAAAATGAAAGATTTGAACACACCATGCATTCTCACATTCGTACATTTTGAAAACTGGCAGCAGTTTACAAAATACAAAGAGGAAACATTAGACACCATGCTATGCAATGGCACATACAATTCGTCAGACCCCACTTGGAAGGGATAGTTAGACACTAACGAATGTCAGGCATGATTCCTAGGTATCACCAACGGTTTTAAGATCAGCAGGCCTGACCTGTGTTATATACAGTCTGAACACTCGGGGTGGTGGCAACTTACAGTGTTGGGAAGTTGTGCCTTGATTGGCTAAAAACCTAAACACTGTCTCATGTGAAGCAACACTTGTGCCTTCTATCTAATGGCCTGCAACTACTGGACTTTTTTTTAGGTCCTCCAAAACCACATCAAAAATGCTTCTTGTATGCAATATACAATAAGATAGGGAAAGTTTCTCAGTAGGAAGCAGTTGAAAGACTATGCGAAATACACAGGGTCTATTTAAAAAAAGCTCTAGCAGTGGTTGGCAACGGTATGACCAACTTATCCTCTAGAATACACTCTTTTGGAAACATAGTGTCATCGGCAATAGACACACAGCAAGATATGTCCGCACTACAACATGGGCAGTCACAGCTTAAGCCTATTTTGTTGTTGAGCTTGACACTTCAAACATTACATTCTGGCCACGTGCCATGGTGACATATTAATGCTACAAGTCTGCTTTCCTCTTACCACCTTACAAAACAGCAAACACTCATGGCATGGCAAGATGCAAGATACACTATGTTACACATAGAAAAACTAGACAAGTTACCTTTCACCGTTTCAGAAACACCGTCCACAAATTGGATAATCCATGGGTATATCAATTTGCCGATTTCGAAATTCCATTTTCAGTACTGTCTGCAATACCACCAAGAGGGCAGATACAAAGCGTAAGGGGAAGGGTTTATACATGAGTATTGGGAATTACCTTACAAATTTTGGTGTTGAAATAAGGAGACTGAAATTTTTCTCAGCGGTTCAAACTGTGAGAACACTTTGAGTGGATCCTTGATGTACAAGGACGTTTTGCTTCAAGGGGCCTGTAAAAGCTTCTGTGGCAAACCTATCTTGCTACTTGAAAGGTTCCCCAGCTGCCAGGATTTGTCCGGCTTTCATATTGCTCTCTAATGGGAGTTACTTGATGTTTAATGATCAGGTTTGCTGTGGGATAAAACCAGGGGTCGCCTATCTAGTAACAGTTTCTTCCATTGTCACTTATTGTACACAAGTACTGTTGCCACCTGCCAGTACAGTTAGGGAGGCAACGCTTTGGCCTTCAATAAATCTTTCAAACATGCACTTTGATGCCTTGAGCAAACTGAAAGTCTTACTGTTTCAGAAAGATGTGGCCTTAACATCTGCAAAGGAGACGTTTGATCTTCAAGTTGCAAGGTCCTAACTTCCCACTACATTTTGGTGAGCTGGTGCACCACATTTTTAACATGTCTGAAACAGCGGGAACAGCGCACTTTTTTTAAACATATAGGCTTTGGGTTGGTGAGCACCTTACAGACAGTTTTCGGAGTCATTTCATCCTGCATACATTCCGTGCTCTGGAGATCTTCCGCTGGTCCCGCTTCTGAATGTCCGGACAGTGATTTTAAAATGTTTCTGTAGCGCTTAGGGAGGAGATTGTCGCAGTTAGCGGGGGGACAGTGTAGAGGTTACCCTATTGTCCCTGGGGGACAGAGAGATGGTGCAGAGATCTCACATGCCTAGTAAC
The DNA here is from genome assembly GCA_963921515.1 of Calotriton arnoldi. Classification (NCBI taxonomy): domain Eukaryota; kingdom Metazoa; phylum Chordata; class Amphibia; order Caudata; family Salamandridae; genus Calotriton; species Calotriton arnoldi. The sequence continues at coordinate 148,513 of CAWUFW010001802.1, forward strand.
ACTAGGAAATACAGGCAGTGAGTCACCGTCAATGGGCAAACAGTGGATTCTCCGAGAGACACTGAAGCCAGCATGACAACTGTCAGATGTCATCTGGTGACTTCAGAGTAGGTAGTCCCTAATGCATTCCACCAAGTCTGTGCAGCTAACAGCCATGACAGTCACTATCCAGTGGTTCTGGTTCCCTTTGAGTGGGCAGAGGGGGCGTCTCAGGTTCCTTGAGGATAGCTGTAAGTCTGGCCATGCCTGTGGATTGTTTGCTTGACAATGACCTGGAGCACACTATCTGGAAGGAGATGGAGCTCAGGTCCTACTTGGAGATGTTAGGATTCCTGAGTAGGTGTGCCTGACCACATGGTCCATGGCAGCCTGAGAGGGTAGTGTGGAGGTCCCGGGGCCTGGAGGAATGGCCCAGGTGTCTGTAACAAAAAGGAAGTGCAGGGGGTGCAAGAAACCAGCTTCTGAAACCCCCATGGTCCAGGAGTAGTCTGAACCTGAGGGAGGCATCCCAGAGCCTACAGTGGAGGATGTTGACACTCATGGTAACCTACATGAGCTGGTCAACTGGCAGCAGGAAGGGGGTCCCACCAGGGAGGAGTTCTGCAAAGCACAGATGGAGTGCCGTACTCTTAGGGTCCAAAAGAAGTAGGCCCAGGGAGCTGGCAATACTTCTGGTGATCACCTGATTTGCTAGGAGAATGGTTTCCCGTATAGTGACCCTAAGGTTCCTGATCCTGGAGTAACACATGTGTTGGTGGATCTCCAGTGCGACAGGGCCTTCCTTCTAGGAGTTTGCTCAGGACGTACCCCTGGCAGGTCATTTGGGGCAGAACAAGGCATTTGACAGCCTTGTCACCCACTGTTATTGGCCTCAAATGAGGAGGGCCTCAGATGCGTTCTGCAGGTCCTGTCCTCCCATCCAGGCCTGTAGCAAGGCACCCCTACAACCTCTTCCTGTTGTTGGCACCCCCTTTGAAGGGGTAGGCATCAACATTGATGGGTCTCTGTACCCCAAGACAGCCATGGACAACAGGTTCATCCAGGTCTTGGTGGATTATGCCACCCGGGACCTGGAGGCTATCTCTCGGAGAACAGTGGCCAGGGCACTGATGGGACTCTATATCCATGTGGGATTCCCCAAGGAGGTGGTATTAGACCATGGTACCAACTTCTTGTCGGGGTACATGATGGCCATGTGGAAGGCATGTGAGGGGTTCAACCAGACCCTTAGGGGCATGATCATAGGCCTTTCGGAGCCCTTAGGACGGAAGTGGGACGCTTTCCTACAATGCCTTTTGTTTGCCTACAGGGAGGTTTCGCAGAAAGGGGAGCTTCTGTATGTGCACCCTGTGAGAGGACCTCTCATTCTGGTCAGGAAGGCAGGGAGAAAGCTCCTAGGAAGCCTCCCAGAATGTGGTTAGCTACCTGCTGGCTCTACGGACCCAAATGAAGCGCTTCTGGAAGCAAGCTAAAGCAAATCTAGAAGCCACCCAGGAGGTCGTGAAACAGTGGTAGGACCAGAAGGCCACTCTAGTCGAGTTTCAGTCTGGCCAAAAAGTGTGGGTAATGGAGCTGTGGAGTCCAGAGCTCTGCACGACCGCAAGACTGGGGCCAATGAGGCAAAGGAGCGCAAGAGTGATGTCACCTACCTGGTGGATCTCAAGACTCAATATAAAAGAGAGAGACCCCGCTACTCCAAGAGACAGGGTTCCTTATAAGACTTTATTGTCAACAGTAGATTCTCTTGGAGAACACAATTCATTCACCTCTTGTGTACTACACTTCTTTCGAGCTCATGCACTCCTCTACATGCGTCTTTAAAGGGTCCCACAAGACAATTCTTAACAATCAATTTTTAATATCACACCATATAAAACAATTTATACAATTACATAATATTCATCTGACTAAAAACAATCTAAATCCCTATGATAAAAATTATTGCATAAAGCATCACGAATACACTGTAACAGGAGAGACAACACATAAGACATACATATTTGTCATCAAAGGTTTATTAATTTGAAGGAATCAATAGGATAATTATGTTATCTGAGATCTTTTCAACATGTAACACTTTGTTCCTCAAATTTAACAGAGATAAGCGTCCACGCATTTCGGTGGGTTGACAGAGTAGAACCACCTTCTTCAGGACAACATAAAATATTGTTATCCTTCTTAGCGAATATGCAGTATTTGCCTAATACCCCTTAGGTTGAGGCACGCTCTAGTCTGACAGAGCTGGTCTTAAAAACGTGGGGATAAGCTTTCAATTCTAATATAGAGCTCTGTTTTCCATTGCTCCCATATCTGTTCAAAGCATGTGGTTGTAGATACAGATACTGATAGGCAACGCGCCGATATTCAATGAGAGCGCTTCCAATAAATAGAGTCATATAGAGCGGTAATTCAGTGTACTTGCAAATATCATGGCAATTAGTACATGAATTAAAAAGTTCTTGTAGTCCAAATCCAAGTCCAATTACTTCAGGTATCCACCAACAGCACCTACAGGATGTCTGTCGATGTCGATATTTTTCGGCATCTCGTGATGCCTCGTCCACGTCCTTTCCCCACACCACTGTTAGGTAATTGGAGGGCTGTTCAGCTTCCGTGGCCAAGTCCTGGGATTTGGACTTTGAGCCTAATATATAGGACTCTTGCTTGATTTGGACTACAAGAAGTTTTTTATTCATGTACTAATTGCCATGAGTTAACCATGCTCCTGGTCAGGAACGATGGGGTGGAAGAGGAGAGTGAACCTCACCCGACCTCCTTTCTTTCAAGAAGCAGGAGGGATCAGTGGAGGGTGTCAACCTCTCCCCTACACTGACCCTAGAACAACACAGAGACTGCCACCAGTTGTTGGGGAAGTTTGTCTCTATATTCTCCCTTACCCCACAACTCACTGCATGGTGTGCCCATGATATTGACACTGGGAACAGCACACATGTGAACAGCAACATTTACAGATTATTTGATAAGGTGAGCCAGCCAAGATGCTGGAGCTAAAGGGATATTGAGCCCTCAAACAGCCCTTGGTCCAGCCCAGTGGGCTCAGTGCAGTCATCAAATCTGACGCACACCTCATCCCCAGAGCTGATGAGCTCATAGATCGGTTGGGAGTTGTCAAGTTCCTCAGCACGTCTGACTGAACGTCTGGGTACTGGCAGATTGCATTGACTGAGGGGGCCAAAGAGAGGTCTGCGTTCTCTACCCCAGCAGAGCACTTGCAGTTCTGGGTAATGCCCTTTGGGTTGTAGAATGCGCCCTGCCACCTGCCAGAGGCTGGTCGGATGTATGACGTATTCACGCATGCATTTACAACGCATGCCTTTTCAACTCGGGCAATACAACGAACACGTCGTTACCACGCGTTCCACTACAACACAAGTCGTTACAACAACTTGCTTTAGGGAAGCGCTGGAGTTTGGAATAGTATATTTTACTATTCCAACTCCAGTCTGTGCAACAGTAGGGAAGGTTCCCTAATGCAAGTCATTGTATAACTTGAGTTGTAATGGAACACATGGTAACAACGCGTTCGTTGTAGTGCCTGCGTTGTAATGGCACTGCGTTGTTCTGACAGCATTGTAAACGCTGTTTCCCAAGGCTGATCACCAAGGTTCTGACTGGGTTGGGGAACTTCAGTGCTGCCTATATAGACCACATTGTGGTCCTCAGTACTAGCTGGGAGGATCATTTGTGCCACCTCAGAGAAGTGCTTCAGGCTCTGCAGAGGACAGACCTGCCTATCAAGGCTAGTAAGGGCAGGGTTCAGTGGTCTACTTTGGTCACCAAGTGGGAGAAGGCCAGGTTCAGCACCTCCAGGCCAAAATCCAAACCATCCTAGCTTAGAAACCCCCAAGACCCAGAGAGAGTTGAGAGCCTTCTTAGGCCTCACTGGCTACCACAGGAGATTCCTCAAGGGGTATGGCACCATTGTTGCACCCTTGACAGAGCTGAGTTCCAAGAAGCAGCCACATCAGGTGATCCGGACAGAGGCTGGCCAGAACACTTTTGACACCTTAAAGGAGGCCATGTACACTGCACCAAAGCTCAAGGCCCATGACTTCTCCCAAGAATTCATTGTACAGACAGACAGCTCAGAGCATGTCATAGAGGCTGTGCTCTCACAGCTAAACAAACAGGGCCTGGATCAACCAGTAGCAATCATCAATAGCTGGAAATAGAAGTGGAGTGTGTTAGACCTGGCACCATTGGCGTGGGTCTCCCTTCCATTTTTCGCTGTTGTCTCCTCTGTTTTACTGGTGTTAGATGCTCTGGGCGCTGTGCCACTGCCATTCAGTGTCACAGCGCGAATGCTCCCTGTATAAATATGTCTATGTGAATTGGTATATCCCTGATTGGCTTATTTGGTTTACCTGTTAGTCCCTAGTAGTGTGGCCTATGTGTGCCCAGGGCTGGTAAACCAAATGCTGCTGGTGGGCCTGCAGAACTGATGTGTGCCACCCACAGAAGCAGCTTGTAAAGTGTGTCTCAGACCTGCCACTGCAGTGTCTGTGTGCAGTCCAGAACTGCCATCTTGGCTGTGAAGTGCACTCACTTCCCAGCCCCTGAACCTTCCCTTAGCATCCTGTAAGTCACCTCTATGGTAGGGTGCCTTGTATGTGTAAGGCAGGACATGCCTTGGTGTGTGTAGCATGTCCTGGTAGTGAATTATGCACCATTTCGTTTTTACTACTGTAAGGCTACCTGTTCCTCATAGGCTAGAATGGGCAGTTTGACTATTACATGCTATAGTCCTAACTGACCCCAGGAACATGGTAGAAAAACGAATTTAGTATGCCTGAGCTCAGAATATTAAAATACACCTTTTAGTGAAGTTTATTTTTATATTCTGTGTTTGAAAATACCACTTTTAGAAAGTAGGTATTTTCTTGCCTAAGCCTTCCAGTGTGCTCTGCCGTTATGTGTATTGGCTGTCTGGTTTTAGAGGGGCAGGACAGGCTGAGTCAGACCTGGGTTGAATAGAGAGATCTGCATTTAGAGTGTGGGGAGGGGTGGCTCTTTGATCTGAATAGGGCTGTGCCTGGCAAGGTGAATGCTGGCTCCACCTCCCACTGTGTGTCTGCTAGCAGACCCCTCTTTCTGAAAGGAAGGATGCAGCCTGGTAAACAAAGTGCTCCAGGCCTGAGCAGAACTGGTTCTGGCTAGGTTCAGGGACTGGTAGCTTCAAGGATCAAAGGCTTTTGGGTATAAATATCTGTGCTCAAACCCCCTACTCTTGTATTGCTTTTGGATCTGGAGAGGAAACTCTGTCCGTGCCACTGGAGGAATCTGCAGGAAGTGACTGTCCCTGTGCTGTGTGTTGTTTCTTGCACTGGCCTGCAGCAGTGACCACTGGACCTTGAAGAAGAGGAAAAGGAACTCTTGAGAGAACTTTTATTTTTGTACAGCAATCACCCAAGGGCTAGGAAAAGAGCTAGCCTCCTGCTGGAGTCTCAGGCACATCAGACTCCACCACCAACCTCCTGCTTCCTCCCTGCGAGGACTGCTATCTGCTGAGGAGGCTCCTGTGAGTTCCAGGGCCTCTAGTTTGCATCAGAGAAAAGAGGGTAAGAAATCGACGCTAACGCATCTTTGCGGGCCGCTGCAGTCGAGAGCGCTGGGAAAATCATCGCGCTACTGCCGCCGAGGGCCCGCAACCCGAAACCATCTCTGACGCCCCTTTGCGAGCTGCTGCAGCCGAGACGCGCTGGAAAGATCATCGCGCTGCTGTCGCGCGCACTCGCAACCCTTAAAGAAATCATCGCTTCGAGACATCGCAGTGCGGACGCCGTGCGTTCGCCACTTTGATCGCATCGCACCGAATTTCGTCGCTCCCTCGCGGAGCGTCTTGTCTTCGCATCGCAACACGATCGCACAGCGCAACAGGATCACCGCATCGACTTCTCCCACGCGGCAAGAAAGTCATCGCATCGGCGGTCCAGCGTGCAGAAGTTTGTCGCATCGTCTCCGCACGCATCCCGCAGATCGGCGCATCATCCTCCCTTGCGGCAAGGATTTCAACGCATCGCAGGCCTCGCGTGCCGAGAATCATCGCTACAGCTTATTTGCGACACTTTGTTGGTTTTGCTACTAAACCCAGGTACTTTGTGAAAGAAAGGGTCGCAGAGACCACTGCTTTGAACTTGAACCTTATTTTTGCAACCTTTGAACTATTTTTGACAGCCCTTCAACAGCTATCCTATTTTTGACAGTATTGTGGCTTTTACAGTTATTGGTCTTGTGATAAATCTGCCTTTATATAAAGATACTTATTTTTTATAATAACTACTTGTGTGGTGTCCCTTTGTAGTGTTCCTCACTGTGTTACTGTGTATGATCATAAATGCTTCACACCCTGCCTCTGAGATAAGCCTACCTGCTCGTGCTACGTTACCACAGGGTTGAGCAGGGGTATTAAAGAGGGTAGCCCTCTCACTATGACTTAGGAAGAAGGGTCCCTACTTGGACAGTGGCCAGCCATTGCCAACTAGAGACCCCCATTTCTAACATTGGTGGTCAGCGGTGAGGATCTGGACTTGCATTTATGATCGCATACAGTAATTATAGTGTACACTACTAGTGAGTGCAGACCATAACGTACCGCATACATTTTTTGAGAATTTTTTTTGCTCCTATATTGTGATTGATATTGCCGGTGATTTTTCACCCGCGCACATTTTCTGAGAGTTTTTGGGATCCTATATTGTGATTGATATTGCCGGTGATTCTTCACCCGCGCCCATTTATTGAAAGTTTTTGATCCCCTATTGTAATTGATATTGCCGGTGATTTTTCACCCGCGCACATTTCTGAGAGTTTTTGGGATCCTATATTGTGATTGATATTGCCGGTGATTTTTCACCCGCGCCCATTTATTGAAAGTTTTTTGATCCCCTATTGTGATTGATATTGCTGGTGATTTTTCACCCACGCACATTTCTGAGAGTTTTTAGGATCCTATATTGTGATTGATATTGCGGGTGATTTTTCACCCGCTTACATTTTTTGGAGAAGTTTTCTTCTGTCCTTTATTGATATTGCCAGTTATTTCTACAATGGGCAAGCCCAGATCCAATGCCTCAGAGGATCTCTCCTGGGAAGAAGAGAAAATAGAAACCTACAATGCCGAGCAGCTCAAATATTTTTGCAAGCAATTCACAGTCCCTATCACAGGTCTCACTGGAAGGGAGGAGTATTACAAGGCGCTGAAGGCCTGGCTAGAAGCCAGGGATGCCCCTAAGGATCTAGGAGAGCTTGTGGAGGGAGGAGAGCAGCAGGGCGATGTAGTAGACTTAGTAGGAGATCCAGCCCTTTCCAACCCGGGCTCTAGTGTGTCCGCTAAGGGTCTGTCCCCAGAATAGCTGGAGGACAGGGAGAGAGATAGGCGGTATAATATGGAGATGGCTAAGCTTAAAATGGATGGTCACCGGGACCTAGAGAACAAGAAGTTAGAAATTGAGATTATGAGGATGAAGCTGGAGCATGAGAGAGTATTGAGGGAGTTGGAGATTAAAGCTAAGAGCATGGAAATCTCCCCCTCTGGTGGCAGCGTACCTGTAGTGCACCCTGAGAGTAGGGTGTATATACCCAAGGAGGTTATTAAAGATTTCCACAAAAGTGAAGATATTGGGCAATGGTTTGCCGCTTATGAATTAGCCATGGTGTCCCACCGGGTCCCTGAGAAGGATTGGGGAGCGGGGTTGTGGGGACGCTTTGTGAGTGAGGGGAGGGATACCTTGTTGGACCTGCCCCCAGAAAGTAGGATGGTTTATGCCCACATGAAGGAAGCGTTGATGACCCGCTATGGTTTGACCCCTGAGATGTATAGGCAGAGGTTTAGGGTCTGTAAGAAGCTAGAGGGTACCACGTGGGTTGAATATGTGTCCTTTTTTTGCAGAGCCATGGAACGCTGGGTAAAAGGTAGCAAAGTAGAAACTTTTGCACAGTTGTATGATTTGATTGCATGGGAGCATTTATCTAGTAATTGTTTTCCTGAGCTACGCCAGCACCTAATTGATTGCAAGCTGACTAACCCTAGGAAGCTTGCTGAGGAGGCGGACCGCTGGGTGAGCACCCGGGTCCGCAAGGGTCCAGTGGGAGACGTCGCCAAAGGTGGGCAGGGTCCCCAGCAGAGGAGTGGGGGGACAAGGGTCAACAGAGGGAGTTCCACCGAGGGCCCCAAAGTAATCCCCCAGGGAACCAAGCAGTGGTGTCCCAGCCCCCCAAGAAAGGAGGACCGGGCCCCCAACAGGTAGGCCTGTTCCCAGGGGGCCCCCACGTGTTACAACTGTGGTCAAGTGGGCCACAGATATTTTGATCCCCAGTGCCCCCAAAGGGGGCCAGTGCACCCCCCGTGCACCACCCCGCCAGATTGCTAGTGTAGCCCTGGGAGAGGAGGAGATGGGTGCCCAAGAGGGGTGGGATCCCGTAGAATTGACCCTTGTCTCATTAGGGGACTTTGAGATGGTCCCCAAGCCTGCACTGCCTGCTAACACTAAAAAATACAGGCAGTGGGTGACCATCAATGGCCATAGGGTGGAGGCTCTAAGAGACACAGGGGCCAGTGTAACTGCTGTCAGCTCCCGGTTGGTGTCCAAAGAGCAGGTTGTCCCCCATGCATTCTACCCGGTAGTGTCCGCAGACAACTCAGAGAGCCAATGTGAGGTGGCTCAGGTTCCCTTTGAGTGGGGGGGGGTCTCAGGAACTCTTCAGGTAGCTGTGAGGCCCGCCACGCCTGTAGACTGTCTGCTGGGCAATGATTTAGAGGACTCCCCGTGGGCTACGGTGGAGAGGAAGGCTCACTTAGAGATGTTGGGTCTGCCTGAGTGGGCGTGTGCTACCACTCGGTCCATGGCAGCCAAAGAGGGTGTTGAAAAGGATCTGGAGCCTGAGGGTAGGGCCCAGATCCCTGCCTTAGAGAGAAGGGGCAGGGGGCGCGGGAAGCCGGCCCCCTTGGTTCCCACGGCCCAGGAAGGAGCACACCCTGAGGGGGAGGCCCTGGAGCCTACCGGGGAGCAGATCACCGAACTGGGGGACCTGCCTGAGCTGACCCATTGGCAGCAGGAAGGGGGACTCACCAGGGAGGAATTTTGTGAGCAGCAGAGAGTTTGCCCCTCTCTTGAGGGTATGCGGCGACAGGCTGCAGCCCAGGCAGAAGGTGACATGTCTGGTTCACATCTGATTTATTGGGAGAACAGTCTCCTGTATAGTGAGCCTAAGGTTGCTGAGCCAGGGTCAGCCCTAGTGCTGGTGGTACCCGAGTGCTTCAGAACCTTCCTACTGGGGTTGGCTCATGACATTCCATTGGCAGGACATCTGGGGCAGACCAAGACCTTTGAGAGGCTGGCCGCCCACTTTTATTGGCCCCAGATGCACAAGAGTTCAGACTCTCATTGCAGGACCTGTGAGACTTGCCAGGCAAGTGGGAACAGTGGGGGGAAGATCAAGGCCCCACTCCAGCCCTTTCCAGTTGTGAGTACCCCATTCGAGCGAGTGGGCATTGACATTGTGGGGCCTCTGGACCCCAAGACAGCCATGGGCAACAGGTTCATCCTGGTCTTGGTGGACCATGCCACCCGGTACCCTGAAGCCATCCCGCTCAGGACAGTGACGGCCCCCGTGGTGGGACGTGCACTGATGGGGATTTTTTCCCGTGTGGGATTCCCCAGAGAGGTGGTGTCTGACAGGGGGACCAACTTCATCTCCCAGTACATGAAGTCTCTGTGGAAGGAGTGCAGGGTAACGTATAAGTTCACCACTCCTTACCACCCCCAAGGTAATGGTCTGGTTGAAAGGTTCAACCGGAACTTGAAGGGCATGATCATGGGCCTAGAAGAGCCCCTGAGGCGTAAGTGGGACGTCCTCTTGCCATGCCTGTTGTTTGCCTACCGTGAGGTGCCACAGAAGTCCTTAGGGTTCAGTCCCTTTGAACTCCTCTATGGCTCCCGGTTTGAGGACCTCTGAGTCTGGTCAAGGAAGGCTGGGAGCAATCTCCCAGGAAACCTCCCCAAGATGTATTTAGCTACATGTTGGCCTTCAGGAACCAGACTCGGCGTTTCAGAAAAATTGCTGAGGCCAATCTGGAAGCCAGCCAGGAAGAGATGAAACGTTGGCACGACCAGAATGCCACTCTGGTCGAATTTCAACCTGGTCAGAAGGTTTGGGTACTGGCCCCAGTGGAGCCTTGTGCGCTCCAAGATAAGTGGACCGGTCCCTTTGAGGTGGTGGAGCGCAAAAGTCCAGTTACCTACTTGCTGGACTTTCAGTCTCCCAGGAACCCCTTGCGGGTCCTGCATGTGAACCGCCTAAAGCCCCACTTTGAGAGGTCCGAAGTGGGCATGCTTCTTGCCACAGATGATGGGGTTGAGGAGGAGAGTGAGCCTCTCCCTGACCTCCTGTGTGCAGAAGAGAAGGATGGGTCAGTGGAGGGTGTGATCCTCTCCACCACACTGACCCCTGAGCAACAGAGAGATTGTCACCACCTGATGGGGCAATTTTCTGATTTGTTCTCCCTGGTACCTGGTGTCACTGATTGGTGCGTCCATGAGGTGGATACCGGGGACAGTTCTCCTGTCAAGCACAAGGCTTACAGGGTAACTGACAGGGTCAGGGCTTGCATTAAGGAGGAGGTCTCCAAAATGTTCGCCCTAGGGGTGGTTGAGTCCTCTAGCAGCCCCTGGTCCAGCCCCGTGGTCTTGGTACCAAAAGCTGCGACGCCTGGTGCCACTCCTGAACTTAGGTTCTGTGTGGACTACCGAGGTCTCAATTCGGTCACCAAGACCGACGCGCACCCCATCCCCAGAGCTGATGAGCTCATAGACCGGTTAGGGGCTGCCCGGTACCTCAGCACGTTTGATCTGACGTCTGGGTACTGACAGATCGCCTTAACTGATGGGGCCAAGGAGAGGTCAGCATTCTCCACACCAGATGGGCACTACCAGTTCCGTGTGATGCCCTTTGGGATGAAGAATGCCCCTGCCACCTTCCAGAGATTGGTCAACCAGGTGTTGGTTGGGCTGGAGGCTTTCAGTGCCGCCTACCTGGATGACATTGCAGTGTTTAGTTCCTCCTGGGAGGACCACTTGCGCCACCTTTGGGAAGTGTTGATGGCGCTGCGCAGAGCAGGCCTCACAATCAAGGCCAGTAAGTGCCAGATTGGGCAGGGTTCTGTGGTGTACTTGGAACACCAGGTGGGGAGCGGCCAGGTGGCGCCCCTGCAGCCCAAGATTGAAACCATCCTGGCTTGGGAGCCCCCAAGGACCCAGACCCAGGTGAGGGCCTTCTTAGGACTCACGGGTTATTACAGGAGGTTTGTCAAGGGGTATGGCAACATTGTTGCACCCTTGACTGAGCTGACTTCCAAGAAGATTGTGAACTGGACTGACACCTGTCAGAAAGCCTTTGATGCCCTCAAAACTGCTATGTGTACAGCACCCGTACTCCAGGCGCCCAATTTTGCTAAGGAATTTGTTGTCCAGACTGACGCTTCAGAGCATGGGGGGGGGCCGTTCTGTCACAGATAAATGAGGAGGGACTAGACCAACCTGTAGCCTTCATCAGTAGGAGGTTACTTCCACGGGAACAGAGGTGGAGTGCAATTGAGCGTGAGGCATTTGCTGTGGTCTGGGCACTGAAGAAGCTGAGACCATACCTGTTTGGGACTCACTTCCGGGTTCAGACAGACCACAGGCCCCTCAGATGGTTGATGCAGATGAGGGGTGAGAATCCCAAGTTGTTGAGGTGGTCCATTTCCCTACAGGGTATGGACTTCACGGTGGAACACCGCCCTGGTACAGAACACGCCAATGCTGATGGTCTGTCCAGATTTTTCCGCCTTAGCGATGAGAACTTCCAAGGGGATGGGTAGTTCTCCCCACATTTCAGCTGGAGGGGACGTGTGTTAGACCTGGCACCATTGGCGTGGGTCTCCCTTCCATTTTTCGCTGTTGTCTCCTCTGTTTTACTGGTGTTAGATGCTCTGGGCGCTGTGCCACTGCCATTCAGTGTCACAGCGCGAATGCTCCCTGTATAAATTTGTCTATGTGAATTGGTATATCCCTGATTGGCTTATTTGGTTTACCTGTTAGTCCCTAGTAGTGTGGCCTATGTGTGCCCAGGGCTGGTAAACCAAATGCTGCTGGTGGGCCTGCAGCACTGATGTGTGCCACCCACAGACGCAGCTTGTAAAGTGTGTCTCAGACCTGCCACTGCAGTGTCTGTGTGCAGTCCAGAACTGCCATCTTGGCTGTGAAGTGCACTCACTTCCCAGCCCCTGAACCTTCCCTTAGCATCCTGTAAGTCACCCCTATGGTAGGGTGCCTTGTATGTGTAAGGCAGGACATGCCTTGGTGTGTGTAGCATGTCCTGGTAGTGAATTATGCACCATTTCGTTTTTCACTACTGTAAGGCTACCTGTTCCTCATAGGCTAGAATGGGCAGTTTGACTATTACATGCTATAGTCCTAACTGACCCCAGGAACATGGTAGAAAAACGAATTTAGTATGCCTGAGCTCAGAATATTAAAATACACCTTTTAGTGAAGTTTATTTTTATATTCTGTGTTTGAAAATACCACTTTTAGAAAGTAGGTATTTTCTTGCCTAAGCCTTCCAGTGTGCTCTGCCGTTATGTGTATTGGCTGTCTGGTTTTAGAGGGGCAGGACAGGCTGAGTCAGACCTGGGTTGAATAGAGAGATCTGGATTTAGAGTGTGGGGAGGGGTGGCTCTTTGATCTGAATAGGGCTGTGCCTGGCAAGGTGAATGCTGGCTCCACCTCCCACTGTGTGTCTGCTAGCAGACCCCTCTTTCTGAAAGGAAGGATGCAGCCTGGTAAACAAAGTGCTCCAGGCCTGAGCAGAACTGGTTCTGGCTAGGTTCAGGGACTGGTAGCTTCAAGGATCAAAGGCTTTTTGGGTATAAATATCTGTGCTCAAACCCCCTACTCTTGTATTGCTTTTGGATCTGGAGAGGAAACTCTGTCCGTGCCACTGGAGGAATCTGCAGGAAGTGACTGTCCCTGTGCTGTGTGTTGTTTCTTGCACTGGCCTGCAGCAGTGACCACTGGACCTTGAAGAAGAGGAAAAGGAACTCTTGAGAGAACTTTTATTTTTGTACAGCAATCACCCAAGGGCTAGGAAAAGAGCTAGCCTCCTGCTGGAGTCTCAGGCACATCAGACTCCACCACCAACCTCCTGCTTCCTCCCTGCGAGGACTGCTATCTGCTGAGGAGGCTCCTGTGAGTTCCAGGGCCTCTAGTTTGCATCAGAGAAAAGAGGGTAAGAAATCGACGCTAACGCATCTTTGCGGGCCGCTGCAGTCGAGAGCGCTGGGAAAATCATCGCGCTACTGCCGCCGAGGGCCCGCAACCCGAAACCATCGCTGACGCCCCTTTGCGAGCCGCTGCAGCCGAGACGCGCTGGAAAGATCATCGCGCTGCTGTCGCCGCGCACTCGCAACCCTTAAAGAAATCATCGCTTCGAGACATCGCAGTGCGGACGCCGTGCGTTCGCCACTTTGATCGCATCGCACCGAATTTCGTCGCTCCCTCGCGGAGCGTCTTGTCTTCGCATCGCAACACGATCGCACAGCGCAACAGGATCACCGCATCGACTTCTCCCACGCGGCAAGAAAGTCATCGCATCGGCGGTCCAGCGTGCAGAAGTTTGTCGCATCGTCTCCGCACGCATCCCGCAGATCGGCGCATCATCCTCCCTTGCGGCAAGGATTTCAACGCATCGCCGGCCTCGCGTGCCGAGAATCATCGCTACAGCTTATTTGCGACACTTTGTTGGTTTTGCTACTAAACCCAGGTACTTTGTGAAAGAAAGGGTCGCAGAGACCACTGCTTTGAACTTGAACCTTATTTTTGCAACCTTTGAACTATTTTTGACAGCCCTTCAACAGCTATCCTATTTTTGACAGTATTGTGGCTTTTACAGTTATTGGTCTTGTGATAAATCTGCCTTTATATAAAGATACTTATTTTTTATAATAACTACTTGTGTGGTGTCCCTTTGTAGTGTTCCTCACTGTGTTACTGTGTATGATCATAAATGCTTCACACCCTGCCTCTGAGATAAGCCTACCTGCTCGTGCTACGTTACCACAGGGTTGAGCAGGGGTATTAAAGAGGGTAGCCCTCTCACTCTGACTTAGGAAGAAGGGTCCCTACTTGGACAGTGGCCAGCCATTCCCAACTAGAGACCCCCATTTCTAACAGAGTGCATTAATGCAGATGAGGGGTGAGAATCACAAACTGTTGAAGTGATACATCTCCCTACAGGGAATGGACTTTACGGTGGAACACCATCCTGGAACAGACCACGCCAGTGCTGATGGTCTCTCCAGATTCCTCTGCCTTAGTGAACAGAACTCCCAAGGGGTTGGGTAGTTCTCCTCACTTTCAGCTGGGAGGACACGTGATAGACCAGACACCCTTGGCGTGGTTTTTCCCCTAACATTTTGCTGTTTTTGCTGACTTCGACACAGTAAGGGTGTAAAATGTAGCCAGAGGTACATTTTTTAGCACGCTGATGCAAATATATTAGTAAAGCATGGTGTTGTGGTGCACTGTCATTTATGGACAGCACATTTTCCATTGAAATGGCCACTAATTTTGAACAGACATGCAAGTGGAATTATACAGCGCACAAATGATAATGTGTGGAGATTGGGTTTTAGTAAAAACTTATTATTTGCGCATCACAAAGTATCTTGATTTGGTTTGATCCTATCAAAATATGTGTTGCCATCACACTGCAGAATTACAAATGTAAGTGCTTCATCTGTGCTTTCCTAACTGCTGATGTATTGAGAAATATATGTACAGTTCGAATTCTGTGTTTAGAAAACAAATTACCATCCTACAGCCTTTCCTTTCACACTCAGCAATATTGTTACATAGCTCACTTTACAAAATTCCCTTACTTTGCTGGGTAAGAAAAGTAAACACCAATCTCTGTATTAAAAGAATAAGCAGCAATTCATCGGACTCAGAGTCTAACATTTGACCTCTGGACCAAAATGAAAGCAAAATCTAAAGACATCTTTATTGCTCATTCACCTTCGGAACTCCAGCATGGTTATTTTGGGGTGCATCAGCACTCCCAGCACCCCTACCTACAGCGCCTATGCACAGTTTGTATTGGATTTATAGGTGAAATTGAAGTTGAAAAGGAACCAATAAGTAATCAGACCAGTCAATGGGAAAGAAGGGAAGACAGTAGACTCATCTGGAATCATTGAGCATGAGGTCACGATCTTTGTCTTTGGAGTGGGTGGGCAGTGAGATTGTCTGATGCATATCTTGAGACACGAGCAAGTTGTTTAGATTTGTGAAATGCCTATTTTCTGGATTGACCTATATGACATTAAAGTCACCAGAGAACATTTGCTCAGCGCACGTGTTACTAACAATGTATTCTGAAATCAACGGTATTAATTTGGAGGTGTTTTTGGTGGGTTGTAGATTGTGTGTATATGGGAAGGAGACAGTAAAAGATAATTAAGAAATTAAAAAGTTTCATAATTGCTGGAAGGAGAGATCTTGGCTATGATTCAGTTCTTAATGCTTACTGCCAAGAAGCCTTTCTTTGTGTTGTCATCTGTTGCAGTTTTGGGGAGTGAGAGTATCAAGGATGAAATCTAAACCAAGATTGAGTGATGAAGAGGGCTTCTAGTTTATGTTCAGATATCATGTCAAATAACTAATTGGAAAGGGCATGAGCAGATCTTGCATTTACAAGCATGTGTGACATGCCAAAGTTATGGCCAGGGTAAGTAGCATTGCTGGGCGTGATGGGGGTGGATGAGAATGAGGTTGTTAGCATTGGCAACCGAGCAGGTGGTTTATTTTGTGGTTCGACCGAGTAGAGAGAGGAAACTGAGACTCTAGGCACATGCTGGCTTTACTATGGTGTGCAGAGGTGAAAGGTAAGAAAAATGGGTAGACTGCTGAAAAGGCTGAGGTGTCCGACCAGTAGTGAAAATGATTGCAGAGATATGGATTAACTGTGGAAATAGTCTTCCGAGACTTTATAGCTGCAACTAACCATTTATCAGCAGGCAGCGCTGTAAGGCTACTCAAGACAGAAAATGGCAATAACTTAGTTTTAACTCCTAAGAGAGAAAGCAAGGCAAGTGAGTGTGCTTCAGTGATGAGGAAATTGTCCCAGAGATTAAATACAAACTGATTCGAAATCCAAGGAGCCTGAGAAGCTGGTGATAAGTGAGAGAAAATTAAATGAGGCACAATGGAAGTACAGACATGAATTATAATGGGTGAAGTGTAATTAGAGCATGTTCAATGTGTTTATTCTAGACTATGTGTAGGAAGAATGCTAACTGGTGGAAGGGTGGGGGGGCGGAGCCAAATTGTGACTAAGGGGCGGATTACGATGGCGGTAGGACTGCCACCACCAGCCCGTCGGTGGCGGTCCCACAGCCATCGCAATCATGTTTTCCGCCAGCCACATTTGGATGGCGGGCGCATGTGTGGCAGTCGGAAAGACCGAGCTCCACAGGTCCAACAGTCAGAATGATTCCGTCTGCCCATCGGACCTCCCGCATCCCACAGAATGGCGGCAGTGCCTGCCAGGCACCGCTGTACGGATAATGATATCCCTTTCCGCCTGTCTGTCAGCAGCAGTTAACCACCGTGACCAGGCAAGCAGAAAAGGACATTGGGGGCCCATAGCGGGTCCCCCTTTCCCCCTGGCCCTAAACTGTGGGTTTTGGGGGGCACCTGTGCCCCCCTACATATCCCTGCACCATGTGGCACGCACCGCCAGCAGCACCCACTGCAATGCCAAAAATAGGCATTGCGGCCCCCGTGGTGGCGGACGCATCCTAATGCCTATTGCGGGACCGACGACAGCCTGTCGGGCGGTCCCTTATGCGATAGGGTGGCGGTTGGACGTAAGTCCGACCGCCATCCTAATCACCCCCTAAGGGCCAGGCGAGTAGTCAGTAATCAGACACGATGTGGAAAAAGGTGAGGGATGTCAACAGAGGCTATAGATGTTACAGTCACCGAGGTTTGCTTACAGAAAATAAAATCGGTGATCATCAAGTGAAAGTCAGCAGTGTACAACAATTGAAGCAGGAGGCGGAAGTGAAGTCAGATGGAGATAATAATCGTCATTATGGCAGCAGGACATTAGCAGAGGTAATTTTTCATTGAATGCATATATTATATGCTCAGGCTTTGAAAAAATAGCAATTTTCTTGGTTATATTTCGTGCAAGCTGATCAAATGCTTTGTGAATGCAAATTGCCACATTTTCTGTTGCTTTAGTTAAAAGGAAAATTTCTAAGTGCTGAATAATAACAGTGGGTGCCGATGAGCTTTGCAGGGCCACCTTGTAACTAGTTTTGATTCTGTGGCTAACACTTTTCAAAGTAACTATTGTTTCCAATCTCCTTCCAATGATCACATTGTTGTTAGCATGGTGTTGCAAGCACTGGGTTCAAAGTGCATAAGTCATATCCAACTTCCTAGAAATGCAAAGGAAGAAAAGGTATTAAAACTCACCCTAATCTAGGAAGGGGAAAGAGAGAGATAAAATGGTTGTTGGGAGTAATACTGTTAGTCACGACAACGAACTGAAGACCTGCTGTTTTACTGATATGCCGGGGCATTGCATGACTTTGCAATAAACAAAACAGTAATTGCATAAATCTGCAAGGCAGCTAGAGAGCATCTGAATAATTCATGTGATGAATAATGTTTTGGGTGTGTCTTTTATTCATTCTAATAATATTTGTTATCACATAGCAATTCTTTATCAGAGTGACATTTCTTACTCTCAAAATTTGCAGAGTAGCGCATTATAAATGGCGATTATGATAAAATACAAAATTTTGTGTGGGGACTGATTTGAGAATTGGGTGTACCTCCTTATTTTTCCCCTGTAGGAGCAACTCTCTGTCAGATTTGATGGGTTCTAAGTGTGCCTTCACTCCTGATAAGTACAGCTCAAAGTTATCGATAAGAAACACCTTTCTGTTTTTCTTTTCTCAGCAAATGTCGCAGTTTCCTTTGAGAACTAGGGAAATCAACCGGGTGTGGGCCCCAAAAAAGCGGGGTTCTCACAGGAACGTAAGACTGTCTCGAGCCAAATGTTTGACTCTGCTTGACATCTTTTTCCATTTTAATGATGGCCGGAACCAAGGGCAAGTCATGTGACAGGCAGGTAATAGGCTACCTGGATGAAATATACTGCAGAAACGCATCACGCCACCACTCACCTCTGGCACATCTTAAGGCTGCTGCCATATTTTCATGACACATTGACAAATCTTTCATCAGGCCTGAAAGAACTAGGCAACATTTGCCAGCAGAGATGCTATTATACCATAAGTGAATTTGTGCCAACACTTCTCACAAGGACCGCTATTAGTGATGGGCAACGCTGAAACTTTCTGATAGGGCTTCTATACTTGTTCGCAAGATTATCATCACTTCTTATCAAGGCTCTTATACTTGTAATTAAGTCTGGGTGGTGAACTCCGTCCGCTTGCGGAGTTTGCGGAGATTTCCGCACTCCGCGTTAAGCGGAGCTCGCAGAGTTCTTAAAAACTCCGCTACGCGGAGCCCTCGCTCGCGTTCGTCAACGTCCAGTTGGCGAGCGCGAGCGAGGAAAATCCACCTCCCGGCAAGATTTTTCCTCGTTCGCGATCGTCAACATCAAGTTGGCGAGCGCAAGATTGGAAAATCAACCTCCCGGCAAGATTTCTCAACGCAAGCGGTCAGATTTCTCATTGCTAGTGGTCGCGTCTGCTCGCGACCGCTCGTGTTGAGAAACTGTCCGTTTGCGTTGAGAAAGCTGCTGCTTGAGTAACAATCTACTCGAGAGGCAGAAAGGAAGCACCGCCTGCTTGCGCTGTGCATGGTGCTGTTCGCGATGATTGCACAATGCAGACAAGCACCTGGCACTGAAAATCACAGCGAGCAGCATTTATCCAATGCACTCTGCCACTTGCGGAGCTCCGCGTAGTGCGGCTGAGTTTTTTTTGCACTTCGTGGAGTTGAGCGTAGCAGAACTTTGCAAACTCCGCCCAGGTTTACTTGTAACGGAGACTGGCACCACTTCACAAGTGAGATGATAAACGTATAACTGGAGGCAATGCGCCTTCCCAGAAGATTAACATACGCTCAAATAAATAACAACTGGGCATGCACACAGCGGCTAATAACATCAGTGAGTACAAATTGACAACAGACAACTGCAATTTACGCACCTTTAACAGAGCGGGATGGTACCACCATATGTGTCTGGAATATCAATGGCTTAGCTTCCAAAGCGAAAGATCAAGAGACTCTAAACTACTTGAAATCTTTCGACATAATTCTGCTTCAGGAGACCTGGGAAGACAAGCCCTTTGAACTGCAAGGTTATACCTCTTACTTATTCCTGGCAACCAATGGCTCAGTATTTGGCCGCCGCTCGGGGGGCTTACTGCTTTTAGCCTCCATAACCGAAATAGGAGAGATCGTTCCAATAAAAATTCACCTAACACCTCCAAGCTGTATACAGGCCGCAAAAATAATGCTCAAGCTTAACCAGCTCAAACAGGAAATAATAATAATAAACATTTATGTACACCCAAAACAGAAAACAAGGATGGCGAACGAGTTACCTATAGAATTAAAGAGAGTAATGGATGAGCAAGCTTCTGATCTCATTATTCTAGCAGGGGATTTTAATATGCCTCTCCTAGGGCTCACTCCAGATGACGACCCTACGCAAGACTTCACAAGCGCATGGGGAATCCCGACGCAAGACACAACACAGTCCATCAAGCCAGCGAGAAGCGCGGAAAAACTGCTCCGGGAATTGGAGCATCTAAATTTGAGAGCTCTAAATGGTCGTTTCAAGGAGGACAACCCACCAGCAGCCACGTTTCACTCGGCAACAGTCTCCTCACATCTTGACTTTACTTTTACAACTCTTACATTGTTTAATAAAATTGTCACCTTTAAGATTGGAAATAATGAATTAAGTGATCACATGCCACAAGAGCTAAGCCTTCTAACAAGTCCAAGTCAAACACCAGACATAAGTAACACCATTGTACTGGACGAGACCAGCAATCTCAAAAGAATAAGGTGCAACTCTAATAATATTGAGGAAATATCACTTAAAGCTAAAGATCTGTATAACCAATTAGATGACAAGTCAGCCGAGCCTCAGGAACTCTGGGAAAAGTTTGTTACATCTCTTGGAGTGGCATTCACTAACAGGCAGAGCAACAGGCAGAAGAAAGTCTCAGCCACTACAGCTAAGACGACAAAAAGCCCAAACTCAAAAAAACTAAATCATTCCATAAACCAAACCTTAAAATCACTTCGTAAGTCTCCAAACAACCTCAGTTTACAAAGCACTCTCTGTGAACTAAAGACAACAGCAAAACGAAGGAGATGGGCACACAAAAGAGCAACGGAAAATGAGTTATGGGCGAAACTTCTTTTCGATGCCAATCAGAAAAATAGCGCTAAATTTTGGCAAAGTGTCAATAAACTACAGCGACCCAATCACCACGGCATAGACTCCAATATTGCTGAAGCCACCTGGGTTGATTATCTATTCAAACATTTCAATAACCTGGAGCTAAAATCTGCTAGTCCTCGTTCTTCCCACCAGGAAAAAATCTGTTTTAATAACTTTACAACAGAAGCGCTAAATCAACACCGCCAACACGAAGAGGTCAGTAGAAAATTAATGCCGACGCAGCAGGAGCCATATTTGTTATCAGGCCCAACCTGTCCATCAACTGCAGCAGAGGAACAGAATGGCACAGCAGCATTGGCAATACGGAAACAAATAGCGAGAGGCAGACGGGCTGGGGCTCCTGGCCCCAATGGCATCCCTCCAATGCTGTACAAATTTGACCCTGAATTCTGGAGCAAAGCATTAGTCCCAGTTTTTAGACACGCCTTAGGGACTACTATAATTCCAGAGACATGGCTGGGCTCAATCATCAGCCCAATACATAAACAGGGCGACAGGTCTGTTCCAAATAATTATCGATTAATAGCCCTCATAGACACCGAGGCAAAATACTATGCGGGGATCATCTTAAACGAACTGGCCTGTTGGGCCTCTATGAACCGCATCATTCCTATAACACAAACAGGCTTCCGCAAAGGGCAAGTTACTATTACCAACATCATAGCCCTAACCATGCTTATGGACACTGCGAAGCAGGGAAAATACCCTTTATATGTCTGCTTCATAGATTACACCGCAGCTTTCGATCACATAGACCGCATTAAGCTCTGGCGTAAACTGGACAGCTGGGGGATAGCAGCCACCCTCCTAGATCAACTAAGGCTTTTGCACACCAATACGTGGATAAGAATAAAGCTAGGTGCAGGGACGCACCTCTCAAGAAGAATTCCCACTAACAAGGGCTTAAAACAAGGATGCGTCCTGCTGCTGCTATTCAGCCTTTTTTTTGGCGGATTTACCCACGGAATTGGATCACTGCTCATCACATGTCCCGAAGCTAGGTAACACAACATTAACAAACTTGCTATACGCTGACGATCTTGTCCTGATTAGTCGGACCCCTATTGGCCTTCAGCACCTCCTGGACGTAACTCAAAAATATTCTGAACGAAACTCATTGAAAATAAACTTCAAAAAAACTAAAATCATGAAAGTAAATTACTATAAGAAGAGAAATCCTAGTTGCTATTTGGATGGTAAACGACTAAACCAAGTAACAAGCTACAAGTACTTGGGCATCCTTTTAGACCAACACAATTCCTTCAAGCCACAAATTGAATCCTTATGAAGGAAGGGAACTATGACCTATCTAGCACTAAAACCTCTGAAGAAGCTGCTGCCTGACCTAACGCTAGATCCTTTTCTCAAGGTCCTGCAAGCTAAATTACAGCCCACGATCACCTATGGGAGTGAATCATTGAGAGGGAAAGACGCAACAACTCTAGATAGTATAATAGCAACCTCCTATCGAGCGATCTTTCAGCTCCCCAAATACGTCTCTCCAGCCCAAATAAGGTTGGAATTTGGGCTTCAAAACCAGGTGATAGAGCGAAGGGGAGTCTTCGTAAAATGCTGGCACAAGATCAAAGCAGCCGGAGAAGGGACTTTGAATAACCATCTCTGGGTAGAGTTGTCTCGTACCGGAAAATCGCCAGCTAACAAATACCTCTTGGAATCCATCAAGATTTTAGGCCTGACAGACCTTTGGAACTGCCCAACAGCTTATTCTGTATTTAAAAACATTGTCACAAAGACAACAAGACTAATATCAGTCATAGAGGACAAGAAAGCACTATCAAAGAGAGCCCATGGCTGGGCCGTGCTTAACAACTTTGATGTCCTTAAACCGCAACCCTACCTCAAGGCTGGAACTAAGTTGGCGACCAAGGAAAATGTTTTAAAACTTCGATTGGGAGTTGGTTCAATCGCCCCGTTTTTGCCGCCGTGGGAAAAAAGAGGAGGAGACCAGCCATGCCGCCTGTGTGCCTGTGGCACGGAAAACCTTATTCATATTATCTGCATCTGCAAAAAACTTAAGGACATAAGGTGCACCCTACTAAAACCATCCTTTAACCAGCATGGAGTCAGGTCCTGCAGGCAGGCAGTAATGCTGTGCTTTAATCCAACTTTAGGACAGCTAAACTGCCGCCTTACAAAATTTTTAGATCTCACTACATTGAGATTGAAAAACGTAATATCATTGGCCGTGAACCTTGCTCTATAAGATGGGCACGGGTATCTTTTGATCTTGTCTCATCAAGATAACTTGAGAATACTTACAATAGCATTATGATGTTACAAACAGGCGCAACCAGTAACTGCTACCTGAAGCCTGGGATCATTTTGAAAGACTAGTGCACCTCAAAAATAAGTTAAAAATAAGTTAAAAATTCTAGAGGGAAAGTTTGCGAAAGAACTTGGCGGAGTGAAAACTTAAATAGACAATTCTTACCAAATTACTTTTAACTAGACTGAGCATTAACTGTTGAGGAAACTACTTTTCACGAGATAATCTTAATCATTTTATGCACACAAACAAAGCGGAACGTTTTTTAGCATTGTTTAACTTTTGTATTAACATAATCTGTTTTGATTTTAATGTCTATGTATGCAATGGTTTTAATTAATCAAGCATAATAAACTTACCACCCCCAGAAGATTAACTCTTGGAATGCTAAAACTGATAGATATATTACATTCCTTAATTCACCCTAAGAGAGAAGAAGTTGTGCATTGTAGACGACCCACTTTTTAAAAATCCAAATGCAATTATTCACACTTCAAATGTATTCCACGAACAACCAGAATAAAGAAACTGGGAACCACACTCCCCCAATTTGCACTCACTCTAGATACTCTAAGACAATGCAGCTTAAAACAGAATAAATCCATCAATGCTTACCCTTTGTAACGTGTTGCTTCCTCCATTAAGTGCCTGCCTGACGACTAAATTTTAATAGAGACAGTATTCCTCAATTACAAAGGCTCTGATGGAGTTGCTGCTGCTAAACAAGAAATGTCCTCCTCTGCATATAGATCAGCCCGCTTGGATTCTCCTCTTCTCATCATCACAGTAACTGCTCATGCAGCAATCCGGGGCTCAAAATGCACAATACCCGGTACTGCTGGAAAATCCCAGGTTCATTGAATGCCAGCTCGGACCTCCAGTCTGCTTCAAGGAGTACTAAGAAAGGGTCCCATTCAGCACTGATTCAACATAAATGTGGAGCAAGAACGAAAAATATGCTTAGCAGTTCAACTTCGCAGATCTGTTCCAAGAAGAAGCTCTGACTTCTAAACTGATGATATGTGACCTCTGCGAACTAAAGGTCTGTTGCATAGTTTGAGCAGCTGGGCTTGGTATGAAATGGTTATATTAAGGCAGGGGAGGTCAATGATATTAAATATAAATCAGGCGCACTTACAGGCTTTCCTGGGGTGCCAAAAAGTAAAGGACGGCCAAAATGAGTTATTTGGAAAGTAGAACTGCAAATACTAACATCAGAGGCAAGGAAATTTTTAAAATCGAAGGCAGAGATCAAAGTAGCACCGCCATCAGCCGATTGGGCGAAGCTGGTGGCCCGCTCCTTTCATAATAAAATAAAGACGATCCAACAGTCATTTTCCACGGAGGTGGAAGAAGTCACATCCTCCCCTTACTCGCAGGTGGGAAGCGTCTTTCCACCCTCCTCCTCGGGGGCACTCTCACAAAGGCCGCCACTGTCACAAATCCCGGCCATCGAACTTGAAGACTCACTTACATATCTCTTGGGTCTCAAGTCTGGATCACCCACAGATGCGTGTCCTGCTAAACTGATACTGGCACTAGCGGCCACCTTAAACGCGCCAGTCAATAAGGCACTCAACCCCTCGCTGGAAACGTGCGTCATGCCATCTATCTGGAAGCAGGCGAAAATCCTGCCTCTCCTAAAGAAACCAAACGCGGACCCCAACACTCCAACTAACTATAGACCAATTTCCCATCTCCCTGCTTTTGCCTAAGTAGTGGAGAAACATGTTAACAAAGTACTTATGGAGTACACGGAGGTACACAATCTCCTGCACCCCACGCAATCCGGATTTAGGGCAAACTACAGCACCGAGTCTGCCCTGCTGGAAGTGACTGAACACCTCAAAGATCAGCTGGATGATGGAGGAAGAGCAATACTGATCTTGTTAGATCTGTCGGCGGCATTCGATACGGTGCCCCATGGGATGCTCTTAAACAGATTAAATAACATGGGCATAGAAGGGAAAGCACTGGCATGGATTACATCCTTTTTTGGAAAACAGGGAGCAGATCATCTGGACCCCTCCATTCTCAGCCACAATGCCAAGCATAAAGGTGGGAGCCCGCAGGGCTCCTCTTTAAGTCCTACTTTATTCAATCTGTACATGTCACCACAAGCATCATTAGCAGAGGCACATGGCGCAAAAATAGTCTCTTATGCTGATGATACACAGCTGATTTTTTCATGCAAGAAAGGGGAGGATTTTAATGGGGATGCAATTAGATCCTGCCTCACCAATGTTTTTAAATGGCTGAAGCAGAACCAGCTCAAGTGCAATCCCGACAAAACCGAGATCATATTCCTCGGCCAACCAGTGAAGGACAATTAGAGTCGGTGGTGGCCCGCCGATCTCTCTCCTCCCAGCACTGCCCAATCATCAGTAAAAAACCTGGACATTTACATTGACAACGAGCTCTCGATGCGGTCCCAGGTTCAAGCCCTAGTAGGAACCTGTTTTGGAGTACTGCGGATGCTGAAGAAATTTCTGCTGCTTCTCCCCCTGGATTCCAGGAGGACAGTGGTTCAGGCATTGATCACGTCCAGACTGGACTATGCTAATGTCCTCTATCTGGGTCTGCCGGACTACCTTTTCCAGCGTCTCCAGGTAGTGCAAAATTCAGCAGCAAGGGCGATTCTCAAACTGAAACCCAGATCACATATGACCCCCCATTTGAAGTCCCTACACTGGCTCCCAGTAAGGGAAAGGATAAAATGTAAGACTCTGGTTATCTTTTTCAAAGCCTTCCATGGCACAGGCGCCGCCTATCTTAGAAAACGAGTCAGCCGATATGTGCCTACCAGGACACTTAGATCGTCCACTGCCGACCTGGCCTGCATCCCCAAAGCTTGTCTGGCTCGCAGAGGCGGCAGATCCTTCGGTTTCCTGGGAGCCCACATCTGGAATAAACTTCCGGCACCTCTGAGAGCATTAACAGTTCTCTCCCACTTTAAAAAATAGCTGAAAACATGGCTATTTAAAAACTAAGCCTTCGCAGGGAATGCACATGTGAACTGTCAGCGCCGGGACACTCCGGACGGAGTAGCTGTGCGCTATACAAATACTGGTCATTCATTCATTCAGTGGCCAAGGGCCACAGCGACTTGTGGTTCTCTTTATCTCTATCTCTGTCTTCATCTTCCTTCTCTACCTTTATCTGTCTTGTCCTCTCACATTCTCTCTCTGTTCCTCTCAATTGAAGAATACTGTAAGATGTCTAGATTTTTGCTTAGCTCCCCTAATTTATTTGACTTTTGGGCTCTGCATATTTTATCGTGACCTGTTTTTCAGCCACATCTGCTAAGCCGTTCCCATCTGCTTGTACATTTCCCTATAAATTAAAAACGATTTTGAAATTACATTGATATATTTAACTCTATGGAAAGTCTGATGTACTGTGTGTACAAATGGCGCAATTGCACAAAAGTTACATCTTGGATCTAAGTTGCAGGAGAACATTCTCACCGCTTACACCTGGAGAAACATGCAACATGGGCCTGGTACAGCCCATGTGGGTGTGCAGGTTTGTTCATTGGTTAAACCAAAAAGGAACTCAAAGTTAGTAATTAAAATGGTAAGTTTAAAACTTTGTTAGTAAAGTGTACATATAAATTAAAGGTTTGATAACTCAAATCAAATCTGAAGTAAAAGATGGATTGCCGCTTACATTTCAAAATATACCACTTAATGTGCTTTTTGTAAGAGCTGCTGAAAGCATTTTCACTTGCAACCTACCTTCACTAACTTCTGTTTGTCACAACTTCCTATCACCAGGACCCATGACTTATGCTTCCTTTGTGACGAAAGGGTATTCTAGACTCAAAGAAGCCCTTCCAAGCATGAGTTGGGAGCAAGTGTGTTCTTGAGGAGTGGGGTTTCTTTCAGTCTCTGGAAGCTGGAGTTGGCTGACCACGGGCAGTGTTGGACAAGAGGTAGGAAATACCAGGAAAGGTTTAGAACCACCCATCTATGACACCTGTTGCACAAAGCAGTGTGTAATTTGATTTACAGTAAAGCACCATTATGAATCAGGAAGTGGGTCACACAGTTGCAAAACATAGGTGGTAAAGGTGCAAGAACTTCAGGGTAATTCATTAAGGATTGTCACCATTCATTGTTGAATTCACTATATAAAACTGCTGCAATACACTCTGAAGGGAAAGTGTTGATCAGGTCAGAATAATAGGCTATGACTCCGTGATACTCATTAAAAGAATGTCCACATGCCTGGAGGTCTGTGGAAAGACTGGCTTTATCCTGAATCTTTGGACGTGAAAGGCTGCTCCAAGGTTTAAGAAAGATACCTTCTAGCTGACCCCATGGACAAAGAGATCTAGGTCCTAGATAGGGAATCCTGCTTGTTTTCAGAAACACCTCTACTATGGTTAGTTAGCATAGAAGGTCTAGGACGGAGAGAAAGCTCTGACCTCCCGGAAGAGAAGCAGTGTAGGAGTGACTATTGAACATTTTGTACAGTCAATCAATGTGAAACCTCTCCTCTGTGTCTGGGGTGTGGAGAAGGCCCTCCACACTGAACGAGTTGTAGATAAGAACCCAGGGAGCAATTGCAACTGAACTGCTGAGGCCTGAAGTTATTGATAGCCTCCTTGATGGGAAGTTGTGGACTGTTGTCTAAGGAACAAGTCCTGAAGATCAGGCATTTCTTTTCATCATCTACTTTTTAAACAAGAGTGTGGAGCAGTGTCATATTAGGCTCCACCTTCTATGTATCAGATATATGCATTTATGCATAACTCATACATTCAATGTGTGCTTAACTTCATTAATCTGCGTTTTCCACTATAATAAGAATTTTAGTAAGTCATCACTTCTAGCCTGCTGAATAGTCGTATGCAACTGTACTAAGTTGAATAATAATCAATGTAACTGCATTTAGTGAATGTACTTACACTTTAATATTAATAATCGTTTGATCGCAAAGGATTAATAACACCGTAATGTCCCATTTTGATTTTCGAGTTAGCTTAGCCTGACGTTGGACCTTATCGGAGCATTCTTACATTTTAAAACTTGCCAGTACGCTGCTTTTTTTTCAGCTGCAGGTGTGTTATTAGGTTCCTAGTTAGTTAGAGAAAGGTTTATTGTTATGTATTAGATTGATAGTGAGGCTAGCAAGCTTGCAGCAGACGTAAAGAGATGATAGTGAAAGGAGACTGCTGTACCCGGCGTGCTAGGAAGATGCAACTCACAAGGACAAGCAGATGTGAACCTAATTGTGTAGGAAGGGGAATTTCTATATGTCTACTGGTTCCCGACTAATGCTACCAGAGTATTATTCTCGGACTGTGGGTGCGAGATATGGATGTTATGGAGCCTTCAATTGTGCTTTTAGTTAGTGTTCCATAGTTAGTTACGGTCAGACCCTACCCCAATTTAGTAAAGAGCAGACCTTTCTGTTGGGTTTTTCCCTGAGAAGAACGCTTTATGCCAGACACTCTTTCGTTTCCTCTGAACGTCTACTGAGGTTCACAGAATGCTAACACCTTCCTCCCTTCCTCTTTAAAAATCTCCCGACTCTCCTTTATTCTTTAATCTAGACAGTGTGGGTATCTTAATGGAAAACATTATTTGGATATTCTTCATTCTTTACAGACTGGTCGTTACTATTCTGTACTTTGTAATAGTTAAATTTATAATACTTGAGCACCTGAATATAATGGCTGTATTAACATACTTTCTGAACCATAGCCAAATTTGCTGATTGATGACTGACTAATAAATGAATAATAAACATTTATGTGAAGCCTCTCAGGTTCACTGTATTTGCAATGTATTTCCGATGTCAGCTCCCTCTCAAAGCTTCAAGTCGACAAGCAAAGGTCCATACGACCAGTGAGGAATTCTGTTTGATCATTTCACCAAGCGATTGAGGTGCCAATATCCCCACTCCATCAAGTGTTTGCTGCTGAACAAGTGAGTATTTAGGAATTAAGCACTTCAAAAACGGTGTTTGTTTAAGAAAATTCATTATTTCACTGTCAAAAACAAATTCACTGATGCCAGTAGGAGATCCGCAGTTGACAAGTTGCTTTAATTGATTTTTGTTCAAAAAACAAACTCCAGCTTTAATAAGTATCAAGTTTTCGACATAGCATTTGATCCCTACATAAAACTCCTGTAATTTGTGTTTCATTTTACTTATTAAATTCTTAGAATAGCACACATTTGTTTCTGAAGGAAGCCTTGTTTCTTGTACCATCTATGAAAAATTAGCCAAGTATTACTCACAGAAACATGTTTATTTAACAGGAGCCATGTTACTGTGTTTTGTAGGGACTCGGATGCTTTTCACGTCAAGACTTCCTAGCTTAACAACCCAGGTGCCTACATATAAATTATCCACAAGTGTTCCCTGCTCCCTAAATCATCAACAAAGGGGCAGATATTAATCCTGTACAGAGTTTCATGTGCACCCCCTTCACTTCTCAGCCTCTTAGCAACAGCAAGGAATAATTTGCCTAATTCACAAAAGTACACTAACTGATCTGAAGAGAGCAACTTAAACTCCACAGGTCTGCACACACATGTAAGATCTCCCATTCAGGTAGAGCATTCACACTTTTTTCTGGGACGGTGCTGCTGATCAGCAGTGGTTTGTGTTACCAGCCCCTTTATAAATATGAATGTAATGATTTCGCTGCCGATGTCAGCACATTTATTGGTACCCAAGGTCCTTATGACGATCTAACAATGCCATTACACTTCTATTCTTGGTCAAGAAATGTCAAAGTTCTGAAGACAGGCATTACATTTACTGGCCCCTGGGATTCCGGATGGTGTATAATATCTATTTTCGCTGCTATGTAAGTGGTGAAAATAAATAATATGCAAGTGCATTCAGGATGGAAATCAATGTAGCTGCACTGCACACAGAGATAAAAAAAAACATTTTCAGTGCACGTCCACATTCATGTAAATCTAGAGTTAGCTTAACTGAGAGGAAGCATATCAGGTGTGCCATAATAGTTTATACCCTTACGAATAAAAGATACACTTCCATTGAGCCTGGCCACCCCACACTTTACCCTCTAATTGGTCACACTCTTCTATCTGTGTCCAATAAGTGGGTTAGAAGTTAATCTAAATGCACATAAGCATACACTTCTGATTCAACCCAAAAACATTTTACCCAAAAGCTGGATATGAGTTGCTTCAGTTCCCCAATATCTTCTTCTTGCTCAAGTAAAGTGTTGTCCCCTTAAAAAAAGAATTAAAAAATAACAATAGCATGCGTTGTTGTGGTTTGTGCACTACTAATAAGGATTCACAGCCTATCTCAGTAGTACTCATGTTATCAACCACAAGAAAATGAAAGACTGAGTCAACAGAATGAGTCCCAGAACCTACAACATAACATGAGCTTTATATTGTTGACTAAAACTCTAGCAATACTCCCTTTTGTCAGGGCACTGCTCCACAAATGGACCAATGCACCGCGGTTGCATTGTTGGCACCAGAGCTAATGACGGGAGGTCTTTGTGCAAAAGTGAGGACTCCGGATCATCTGTGTCTTCGTTACTGTCCTTGTCTTCCTCTGGTCCCTCCTCCCCTCTGGTACGCCCTCCAACAAAAGGTGACGAAGCAGGCGCTCTGTAACTCATGTACTGCTAGAATGTAGAACAAAGACTTGCGCTTGATGCAGCAAGACCCTTGGTTGGGTCCTTAAGTGCAACGACTATTAAAAAGGTGACCCATTGCAACCACATAGGACATCCACATTAGCAGGGTCATATTGGAAGTTGCCATTGGCAAAGTAGACCAGCCACCAGGAAACAAACACAGTATGATCCAAAGCTGTCACTGCAGTGCGCTTTTGCAGGTGGCGATGTGCTTAATTTATTTCTTGTAAACAATGGTGACGAAGAAGGCTATGCTGCAGCGTCAGCAGCACGCACAAGCCAGTTCAGCCCTCAATTCTCAATGCAGACCACTAATGGGCTGTGCTGCACCAGTTCAAGCAGGCTAAGATGGAACCTTGTTGAGGAGGTCGGGGTCAAGCCATTCAGGGATGCAGGCTAGCCAAGTTTCAGGCAGGTTCGTTCTATGAGAAACAACAATGTACTCGATCTGGACAGGTTGCATCAGCCATCTAATGGAAGGAATTTGTGTATGCAAATGACGTTTTTTGAATCACCTTTGAGTGAGAATGAGTGAACATGGTTGGCAGAAATTGCAGTGAGGTCAACAAGAGAAATAGATGACACTGAGACAAAAGAATAAGAATTGACATAAGGGTGTACTGAATGGCCAATCTCAGTGTTTAATTTGAGGTAGAAATTTCTCAAGATAAGCCTTGCCCGGCAATAGGACTCTTGCGATTCAGCCATGGTAAGATCAACCATTATACCAAGGTGTGCTGAACTTAGGAACCTGTCAAGGAGAGGCCAGGATGCAGGCCCAATCAACTCAAGTGCTCAAAATTCCGTCAGAAATACAAGTTTTGTGAAATCCCTGGTGAGCAAGGTCACCAAGCGAAAAGGACTAACTCGAGGTATTAGGTCATGATTAAAAGCCTGGAATAGCTCATCGATACACAGCTCGCTGTTTTTAAAGAAGTGACTATAGACCAATTTTTCAAAGTAGCAGTCAAGGCCAATGCTGCATTAAACGGGGATGTAAATATAATTTCACCTGCATGCTCAGCCTGTGCCTTTGAAAAGTACCCTAGTCACCTGGAACCAGCATCAAGTCACTAAAGACTTCAAAATGCAGCGTTTTAAAGATGGCACACGGATACAATTTAAGACTACCTGAATTCTATTCTGCTATTTCTGCAAAATGTCAGGCTCTCTGAAAATTGCCTTCCACGCACTAACAACAACCTACATGTCCTTATCCTTGATTATTCAGAGCACATAGAAGTATTCACACTTCTCAGCAATTTCGCCCACTCTGCAGTCAGGCAAAGATTGCTCACACTGTGATTGTATAACAAAGTGGTTCACAATGAACTTTTATCTAACCGCAGGGCAAAAATGCCTATAAATAAAGTGTTGATGTGTGCAAATAAACTGGGACCGAACATAGGTGAACTTTCTAAAATTGTGGGATTTTTTTTTAAATGTACACAATATGTAGCACTTATTTTAAAAACTTGTTTAAATTAAGCTTTTGTCATATTTCTCCCTCGTCGATGCTTTCTATACAACTAGCTACAGGCCTTCGTTATGGCTGGGTCTACCCTCATTTAAAATGTTTGGAATAGAAAAATAACTAGTTCCCAAGTGACTATCCAAAATATTCACCCAGTCCATATACGCCTTAAATGACACTTGGAGGGTTCAACTGCCACCTTCATTTTTCTCTTATTTTTGGGTGTGGCTAATGACTGCTGTAGCTTTCCTGCAGTGGCTAGTGACGGCGAGTGACAGCTCCAACTATATCACAGAACTTGTAGTCCGTCACAATAGTGAGTATTTGAGAGAGAAGCAAAACGTAAGCTTCCTTCAGCCGTTGACCTCTGTACCACTCAATACTGATCAGCCTGTACTAATCATCCACTCATTGATTGCAACTGTCATTCGTCGAGTATAGAGTTTTGCCTGTGCACCCAGACGAAGCCGTTTCATTGGTAGAGTAGTTATATCTGTTTGCTTCAGGAGAGGGGAATCCTATTTTTAGGTCTGCCCTAGAAACAGCTTTTCTTATCTCGCCAGTCACATGTAATAAAAAAAAGTCATAATTAAAAAATGCACACATAAATAGATACTGTTAGATTTGGGGGTCTCTAGTTGGCAATGGTTTGCACCTTTGTCCAAATAGGGACCCTTGCGTCTAGTCAGGGTAAGGGGCTACACTCCTAAATAACCCCTGCTCACCCCCTGGGTAGCTTGGCACGAGCAGGCAGGCTCATCTCAGAGGCAGTGTGTAAAGCATTTGTGAACACATACAGTAATACAGTGAAAACACTACAAATGGACACTACACCAGTTTAGAAAAATAAGTAATCTTTACTAGACTTAACACAAGGTCAAACGACAAAAATCCACAATACTGTAATCAAAAATGAGTCTTTAAAATGGTAGAAATAGCTTAGTTCAATGTAGATGGTAAATGCGACACTTTACTCTCAAAGTACCTTGGATGCGTCACGCAATACAAACAAAAGGGTCGCAGGGAAGGTGATGCGTCGGTTCCTTACACACAGGGGAGTGGATGTGTCGGTTCCTTACTGCTGCGCAGGGGAGTTGAGGCTCGCTTCCTTACTGTGTGGGGAGCTGATGCGTCAGTTTCTTACTGTGATCCGGTGTGATGCGACAAGATGGCGCCTCGATGCGATGACGATCTGGTGCGATGCAATAAAAATGGCGTCTTGGTTATGGTGCGACAACGTAGATGTGATGCGTGCACGCCCGACGGCGACTCAGTGAACTTCTGAGCCGCGACAGGCCCTGCGACACGCTTCTCCTGTGATGCGACGGCGACCTCTGCGGCGGCGGCACGCTTCTCCGGTGATGCGACACGCTTCGTCGGTGATGCGACGGCGAACAGCCGCGGAGGTGGCATGCTTCTTCAGCAATGCGACGGCAACTGCTGCGGCGGCGACACGCTTCTCCTTGTTGCGTCGCGCTTACAGCTCCCAGCGACACGCAGTCTTCAAGAGGGCCCAACACAACAGCAGGCACCTCTTTGATGGTAGAATTCCCAGCAAGGGAATTCAGGGGAGCTGGTTGGTGAATTCTTGTATGCCTGAGACGTCAGGCAGGAGGCAAGCTCAGTCTTCAAGCCCTTGGAGATCTTCTTCAAGATGATGAAAGTACACACAAAGTTCCTTTCTCCTTTCTTTGGCAATAAAGTAACCACTGCAGGCCAACCCCAACAGCACACAGCACAGGGGCAGTCTCCTCTCTCAGTTTCCTGGTTCTTCTCCTCAGCAAAGGTTCGTCTTGATTCCCAGAAGTGATCTAAAGTTCTGGGGTCTGGGCCCCAATATTTATACTTAGAAAGTCTTTGTTCTCTGGAGGCAGAGAGTGTCTGTGCCTGAACAAAACCAGTTCTGTGCAGCTTCCTGGCAGGAGGTGGAGACAGCATTGTTTGAGAGCAGACCTGGCCCAGGCAGCTGAAAGGAAATCTCCTCCCCCTACTCTCTATTCTATGAGGTCTCAGGGGAGTGAAAGGAAATCCCCGCCCCCTACTCTCTATTCTATGAGGGCTCAGGTCAGTGAAAGGAAGTCTCCTCCCCCCTACTCTCTATTCTATGTGGGTCCTATTCAGCCCTGCCCTGACCCATCAGACTGCTGGAGCCAAGACCCTCTCCAGTCCCCTGTCACTCACAAACGAGACAGTGAATACACAACCTTAGCAGAGGCACACTGGAAGGTTAGGCAAGAAAATACCTACTTTCTAAAAGTGGTATTTTCAAACACAGAATGTAAAAATCACCCACACTAAAAGATGTATTTTAACATTCTAAGTTCAGGCATACTAAATTCGTTTTTCTATCTTGTTCCTAGGGTCAGTTAAGGATTATAAGATGTTATAACCAAACTGCCCATTCTGGCCTATGGGAACAGATAGCCTTGCAATAGTGAAAAACGAAATTGGCTGTAATTCACTATTAGGACATGCCACCCACATCAGGGCATGTCCTACCTTTTACATACAATGCACCCTGCCCTTGGGCCTACCTTAGGGGTGACTAACATGTAGAAAAGGGAAGGTTTAGGGACTGGCAAGTGGGTGCACTTGCCACATCAGCATGGCAGTCCCAGACTGCACACAGGCTCTGCAATGGCAGGCCTGAGTCACACTTTACAGGCTGCTTCTGGGGGTGGCACAACCAGTGCTGCAAGCCCACCAGCAGCATTTGATTTATAGGCCCTGGGCACCCAAGGTGCACTATATTAGGGTCTGACAAGTAAATCAAATAAGCCAATCATGGAACCACTAATCCATACAACAATTTACCATAGGGAACACTTGCACTTTGGCACTGAATAGCAGTGGCAAAGTGCCCAAAGCATCTGGACCAGCAAAAACATCGTAAACACAGGAGGCAACAGCAAAAAGTGGAAGGGAGACCCACGCCAATGGTGCCAGGTCTAACAGATACATAAGGGGATTTTGAGTCAGCTCTCTTCATCCATTGATGTGTTCAACTGTAATTCACATTTCGCTTCTGACCAGCCCAGAATGCCAAGGGGTCAAATTACTAAAACCCCTGTCTCTCTTACACTGTGTGAGTGATGGCATTTTTTTCTGATCGTGTGCAGATTCGCCTAAATCGTAGTGCACTTCAGTGCCAGGACTGTTGGCCAATACATACTTTGCCAATGGATTTTTCTTTTCATTCTTTATCTTTTTTTCAGTCGCCCTCGTGTGTTTAAACTGTAGCATCAGGTTACATTAATTCAAAGCCAATGTTACCATTTTTTTGCACCACCAAGAATCATATTATCCTGTGATGTGTGTTAAAACTCAAAATGGCTTCAATAACAGTTCCAAGCACAACTGCTCCTAGGAGATCCCCATACTGGTCTATTAAAATTATATCCAATGGTTATTTTTTTTATGTAATATTTTTACCACATGCACATGGTTGCCACGTTTAGGCAACCCACTTTTTATTCTTTTTCGTTTTGAGTCATTCTTGTAAATAATTAAAGAAGCATCGCACCAACTTGCCCAGCTCTCATGTCACAACATAGAATCAAAAAATAACATCCTGTAATAATATCTAGTGAAAGATATGGATACCACTATTTCATCAAGATAAGTACATATACTTTTCGTTTGTTGTTTGTTTTTACTCCATTAACTGCCTTCTTCTGTGCCTTTCCCACAACTTGGGACATCAATGCTTGGAACCAATTACATATGAGTAAACATTTTCTAGTAATGGTGGGAACGTGAGATGACCTTGGATTGGAGAAAACTACTGTCACTGGATTCTTTTGGAGATCGACGGTTGCTCTTCAGATGCAGTTTTGTGACTTAGGAATGCTGTTATAATGTTTTCCAGGTGTTCATTTGCTATGATACCCTACAGAACACCAGTGTGCAGTGAACAATGAGTGTTTGGACAAATATCATTTAAAAAATATCAGGAGACCAAAATATAGGAAATTAAATATTGTGACACAAATATCGTGAAGCACAAATATCCTTGACAAGACTACTGTTTTTTGAGATAAGTAATATCGTTGTAAATAGTATCGATGTTTTTTAATATCATTTTCACCAATATAGAGTTTAAAAATATTGTTTTTTAATTATTTTAATGTGTTTTAGTTGATGTATTGATTGTATGTGTTGCTATTTTTTATATAAATTTTATCAATTGTGTTTAAAATATAGCTTGTCATTTAACGTGATTTAGAATCTTTTAATAATTTTCTAATAGTTTATAGTGTTTGTTTGGGGCTAGATAGGGAACTTAGGGGTCCATTACGATGGTGGGCGGACTTTGTCCCCCGCCACCGCAACGGAGCCAGGGACCGCCCGCCGAAGTCGCGGCGGTCCCGCCAGGCACATAGGATGCGCCCGCCACACTGGCGGGCGCTCCCGCATGTTTTACATTGCGGCGGGCGGTGCTGTCAGCAGCACCCGCCGCAATGTACAAAATGCATGTTGTGCTTTTGCATGCACAACGTGACAGGCACCGCGCGGTGCCTGCCACTTGTGCATGCAAATGCAGGGGGGTACCATAGGTACCCCCCATGTGCCCCCCCCACTCCCCCAACATCCTGGGGGCCCAAATGCGAATACCGCATGCCCTTTCATGGCGGAAATGCCGCCATGAAAAGGCTCCTCACCGCCTACATCCTAATATGGATGGCGGTGTCTCACAGACACCGCCACCATATGAAACCCGTTTTCCGCACGGTCGACAAGTCGACCGGCGGAAAAGCAGCGGGCGGTCTTTCCGTCCGCCGCTGACCCCCCCGCCATACTAATATGGCGGGGGGTAAATGGGTGGAGGGCGGAGGGAAATGTACGGCGGATCGCCACCGCTATGCGGGCGGTGGCGATCCGCCGTACATCGTAATGACCCCCTAAATTAGGTAATATATGATTAAGAATTATAAAATACATTTTATTTAATTATGATTGATATTTATTATGCAATTTATGTAATACTGATTTATGTTGGTTATATGTTATTTGCAGGCTGTTAGGTTTGTAGGGGCATAGGGTCAGAAGTTAATTAAGTAATGTTTAATGAACAATTAATGAAGAATTGATAATTATTTGTGCTTTAATTATGTAATTCATGGAATACTTATTTATTTTAGTTATATTTTAGTTGTGGGCTACTAGGTTTGTAGGGGTGTTGTGTGGAAAGTTAATTGAGTAACAGGTAATTAGCAATTTGTTAATAATATGTTCATTATTTAATTGATTTTTAATTATGTTAAATATGGAATATTGGTTTATTTTACTTATATTTTTGTTCCAAAATGCTAGGTTTGTAGGGGTATATGGTGGGAAATTAAGGAAGTAATAATTAATTAACTATTATTTTTAGCTAATTAATTATTTAATTGGATTTTACATATTTAAATTGTGGGATACTTATTAAATTTCACTTTATTTTAGTTACCGGATGCTAAGTTTGTGGGGGTCTAGGTTGAGATGTTGATTAAGTAATAATTAAATAATAATTCATTATTTATTGTAAATTAATTAATTTTATTTAAATATGTAAGTTATGCAATAGTTATTTGTTTTGTTATATTTTAGGTGTGGGCCACTAGGTTTGTAGGGGTACAGGCTGGGAAGTTAATTAATTAATAATAGAATAAGAATTATTTATTAATTGGTCTTTTTTTATTGAATAGTAATTATGTAAATTGATTACTTGTTTTTAGGTCTTTTAATACATATATTTTTTAAGGTCGGGCGGTTCCAATCCGCAGGGGTGTCGGGTGGATGCAAGTCCGCCTGACATCGTAATAAGCCCCATAGTGTCTTTAGTTGAGGGAACACTGAAGGAAATCATGGGTTTGTATTAACCCAACAAAGAGATGGAAGAATTGGAAATGTAACTGTAGATAAAGAAAAATGCAATGCTTGTACAAGAGAGTTCAGAGAAATTTGAAGACTGTGCATTTGCCTCTTTTCCAATCTGGAATCAAAGGTGGAATTTCTAGCTAATAAGACCGAAGCCTTGACGATTCTATTTCTAGGAGTGTCAAGTTATTCCAATAAAGAGGTGGTGAAGACTGAAGTATAACGGTTTGTTCTGGATGGAAGAGAGGGCTGGGGATAAAACTGTGCAAGTAGTAAGAGTTTCTAAAATACCAATAAAAGGATTGTCAAGGGCACGGCTGCTTGGAAAGGTACACTAACCAGTGAAGTGGGCGACCATAAACCAGAACTGCTCTCCAGGCCTATGAGGAAGACTAGAAACCTGTAAATGAACGGATCAATGGTCAATATAGTCCCAGACTGGAGTCAAGAAACCTTAATGGTGTGAAAAGGCATGCAAACCTTCAAAAAGAAGTGCTTTGGCTGGGTTGGATGTCTCCTTGTTATATCTGACCAGGGTATGGATGTTCTCCTGGGGAAAGATGTTTCTCTTCTGTAATCTTGTAGTCACCCAAGAGTGTTTGGAATCAAAGAAAGTAGGCATGTTACAAGCAGCTGGAGGGAGGCTGACATGAATCTAAGAGTAACACTGAGTTGTAATGCTATGGCCCCAGAACATAGTGGCCTAAACTATTGCCTGACAAAAATGCATGTCTGAAATATCATTTACAAAAATATTGCCCTGTTAGAATTAATAGAAAATCTACATTTAAAGCAGTGTTAATTTTGTAAATAATACTTAGGCGACCATATTTATGTCAGATGAGATTTTTGTTATTGATATTCTGACGTATACCAGTGGCAACACAATATAGGTTGCTGAATTTGGGCCCTGTTTATGGTCAATGAGAGACATATTTGGGCATGCATCCCTTCGAACTTATAAAACTTGTTACTGCCCCTTGAGTTGTATCCTATGTTGCTGTGTTGTCCTCTCTCTCTCTGCTTCCCTCATTCCTTATTTGCACTCAAGATCGGTTTCCGGATGCCAACGGTTCTAAAGGAATTGTTATACACCTGATGCTAAAATGTTAAGCACTGTTTTATCTTCAACCAGTGGTCGACAGACCAGGCAGTTTGATGACATGTTTCTTTAAGCCACTTTTAATGTCTACTGCCTTTAATGAATTTTTGCTCAGTAAAACAAGATGTACAACTAACCGAAAACAAAACAATTGTTTTATGAGGCCAATTGAAAACGACAAGCTGATAGGCTACACTCTTCAAAGGAGAAAACCAAAATGAATTTAAATTATAAATACTGAATGTTCACTAAGGGCAAACAGTTCCTTGTGTTAGAGGTAATGCAACAAAAACTACAGAGTGTAACTAGATTTACCAGGCCTCAACATTAACTCCGTTGTTTCCAGAGTTGTATTTTATATGTGCTGCACTTGACTTAACTGAATTAGCAAACAGTGATTTGGAAAACGACAGCCCAGAACCGGACATGTGTTGTGCTCTGTACGAAGAGCGGTCTGGCAACGCTTAATGTGACATATGTTATTTCTAGAAAAATTGACTTGCTGAACGGCAGTGCTGCATTAAACCAAGAATGGAAAGGAACAAGCAGAGTGAATGTTATATACAGTTGCTCATTAGAAATATGGCAAGGTTTGGACAGGCATGAAAATGTAAATCCGCCTTTACCAAGAAGCGATTTTTCCAAGGAAAGACCAGGGATTAGATGGATGGCGACTATCAATTACTTTGCTCACATAAAATATGACTTCTTCTGCAAAAGGGCTAAATATTAAGTTAAAGCAAGGCATCAACTATTCATCGAGCTGGCTGTCCTCCTAATGTCTCTCCGAGTGACTTCTGTCTGTTTGTGCCTGCCTCTGTATTGTGTGGTGCTGTAAGTGGGAGAGTGATTTGGTCATCTGTGAATGTGACCCTCGCTATGCTGGTCTGCGTGCATTGTTACCTATGTACCTATTGGTCTGGTGGCTGTGGGGGCTGTATGGCTTTCGGTATGTGTGAATGTTTGCAGATAGTTCTGGGACCGAGTGTGGCAGTCAGTAGATGTTTGATTTCCTCCATGGATGTATGTACCTGTGTAGCTCTGTCTACCTATGTCTCTGAGTGTATGTGATCTTTGGCAATTTGTAAATAATTGTTTTGCCTCACTGTGTGAATGCACCATTCAAAAAACAAACCCACTGCATTTGTCTGTTTGTATGGTTGAATTTTTCGTCCCTGACTTTCGAGGACAGTCCCGGACTTCTAAGCCTTGTCCCCATCTTTCCAGTGTCACCAAAAGTGTCTGATTTTGGGTCCATGTGTCACCTAACTCATGGCTATCTAGGTCCCTGCTGCGAGAAATGGGCAGCTTGTTGGATGAAATAACTAGCAGTGTGGCAAAGGTCCCTGGAATGAGTTAACACTGTCAGTGCTGTCTCTAGTTAATCTCGCATCTACTAAGGAGTGCGAGTCTTATAAAAAACGAAAGCAGAGACAGTAGGTAGCTTTGAAAACCCACTTGTTCCCTTTTCTTGTCTGGCTTGACAGCACAGCTGTCGCCAGACAATTATGTGAGCATCACCAGAGAGGGGCTTTGGCTTCGCCTACATGTTGGGAGCCATGCAAACATGTTTTGATTGGGCAGAAGTAGTGTGCTTCCACAAAAAAAGTTCTTGCCCTTGCCCTCTAGGCAGCTGTAATCATTTTGTTTATTTATCCAGCTGCTTAAGCTTGAACTTTCAAGGGCCTACACATAACACTAGAATGCTATTAAAGTGTCTTAGATAACTAGATACTTTATGGTGTTTTTCTCTAGCAGCAGCACAGAAGAGAGGAGGGCAGTCATTAGTAACCTTCATGGATTTTTAAGTCTGGCTTGAGATTACAACTGTCATATGACCTTTTAACCTACACCAATATTATTCTACAGGTCTTTGTTTCCATACAAATACATAAATATTCCCATATTCATTGTAGTGATTCATGTTACCATACACAATTTCTTTGAAGTCAGAACTATTGGCATTGCCAAGGCTAGTTCCTTAGTGCAAGCCAATCTGTGTCAGCAGCATGCTGTCACACTCAAAGAAGAAATGGTTCCTGGAATACCATTCAGGAAAGATTTACATTACAATAACACTTACACACTGATGATTGCAATTTTATTTTACCATTATGTGAGGAGAAAACATTAAACAATCTGTTTGTTATTCTTGCATAAAATTAAATGAATTCAGGAAACTCTATATACTAGAACTGTCAAAATAGGACCCTTAATTCTGCAAGATAATTTAAACCAATCGCTTAGGTCTACTGTCTTTCTTCTTGTGCATGCTTTCGTGACTTCTATCTGCTACTTCAATACAAGACTGCTCACTCTGAATTAATGCTTATAAAGCACACTCTGCAAAAAGAAACACATTGAACGACCCCCAGTAAAGGAAACAACGCGATCTGCCCAAAGTAGTACAGTTTGGTTAGGGGAGAAGCATCGTGTCAGATGCAGATCGCAGGTTGCTGAAGTGTTCACATTAGCCAGTAGACCAACAAAACCCAATTGCCCCACTCCCATCAAATTCCTTTACCTACTGACGTTAAACTGGTGAGCCAGTTGACTGTTGTAGGTATGGTAGAGTGGAAGATGCCATGTCTGGAAGCATCATCCTTATAGTATAAAGGGGTGCACTAGCACACCAACCACAATGTTTTATTTTGGCAAAGTCTTTTAAAACGCAAATATATTCGATTTTTATTTGTAAAAATTGCATTGTTCTTATTGAAAATAGAACTCTACGCAGCATGAGCAGCATGAGAGATCACATTAACATCCAGTCTTTATTCAGACCCCTTCTCTTGTCCCAGCATCAGCACACCATCACCATAAAGATGTAGTCTCTGATCTTGCTCCAAAAGGGTTGCACTGTGGGCATTACGCTAGCATGTGCATTAAGATCCCCATCAAGCTGCAGCCTCGCTAGCATTCATTGTGAGTAAGTACACCATACGCCACAGATTTGTTCTGGTGTTAAGTAAAGTCGGTGTACAATTTTCAACTGTGCCAGCCTGAACCTGGCTATAATAAAATATTCCCTATTTTCTTGTCAGGTAATAAAGCTGTCCTTGCTGATGCACAAAAATAATTTCTGGGGTGCTGCTAGAAATATTGAGGTATGTTAAAGACAAGCTTTGTCTCTTCCCTTCGTGGCGTTCATGAAACTTCTGTTATTATTCAAAGAAACAGCCAGCAAATAGTTTTGCAATTGGGGCTTGAGGGGAGATGTGGACTTTGTGGGAATCTATCGGGAAATTCTGCCGAGTGACAGCGGTCTGGGAGGCAAGAGGAGATGAGAGTGCCCCGGAGGACAACATGACAGGAAAGAAGAGGGTTAAGGAGGTGGTGCACAGGGGAAGGCTTACTCTTTCACCTGTTCCATGCACACCTGTGACTTCAGGAAGTTTTGGACCCACCCATCCTGCAGAGATAGAGGCTTGAAGGGGTGTAGCTTTAGAAAAAGGAAGCAATTGATAAAATGGGCCTCAGGTTGCTTTTATGGACAGAATTGAGCAAAGGGTGTTTGGTAGTATGTATTGCTCTTTGTAGGACAGTTTGGCAGTGGTTTTATATTTGGAGAATTTGAGAAAGGATGCATAGTTCGAGTGGATGGGAGTTAGGTGTTTCATGTGTATTAGAAAAGCTTCCTGCTTTAGCCTCTAAGGCATTGCCAGTGTGTTATTACTGTTAGTGCAAAACTATCTCTTTAAAGTGGCCCTTTCCAACATTAGGACCTTTCAAAACGGGTCGACTTGCACACTGTGGTGCCTCACTCAGACACCATGGGCTTAATTTGGAGGCCACTGCAAAGCGTTTAATAAAAACAGGCATAAAAAGATGCATGGAGTTTTAAACTTGCACTTATTGTGTGTTATGCAAAATTATTCTCACTTGGGTTTTATACTTCACTTTACCTTCAACTATAAACTGGTTTAAATGGAAACTCCTCAAGACCTGGCTTTTCGAGCAGTAGCAGCATTCCCCACCCCAGCGCCTTGAGACCCTCACGGGTGAGTAGTGCGCTTTACAAATGATATGATTGATTGATTGAAGTGCAGAGGAGACAGCGCAGACCCGATCACACGGGAGATGATCCTACAAGACTGCCTACTGATCGCATATGATGAGCAGTTGCTCTCCCTCCC
Organism: Calotriton arnoldi; assembly: GCA_963921515.1. Taxonomy (NCBI): domain Eukaryota; kingdom Metazoa; phylum Chordata; class Amphibia; order Caudata; family Salamandridae; genus Calotriton; species Calotriton arnoldi. The sequence continues at coordinate 191,536 of CAWUFW010001802.1, forward strand.
AGATGGAGATACCTCTGAGGAGTAACAGCCCTACGCTCGCCGAGCAGCTGAGAATTATTGGGTTGTCACAACTGGCCAAGCCCCTTCCCAACCTATAGGGGGAGCTCTGGTGGGGATCATGCAACCGCCATACCCTCACCTGGCGTTAAAGTTTATGTTGCCTGTGTTTGTACATTCGCTTCAGTGGAGCTTTAAAGTTGTTTTATTTAATTAAGTCGTTTCGTTTTTTGGTTTTGCCTGCACAGAGCTTGTGCTGTGCTTGTCAAATCTATTGTATTTAATATAAATCTTAAAAGGGGCTTACATCCCCCCTTGCTTTTCATTGGTTCCTGTGCTTGCCACTTACTTTTCCTCCGTTTCTATTGGCTGTAGTATATTATTTCCTGTTGTTTCTCGTGTTTACCTTGTGTGCTTTTCTTCTCAGTTTCCCAGCAACCAAGTACTGTTTCCATCTGCTTTTGTGGCACTATTTTTTTTATGTTTTGCCTTATTTTTATTTTTAAAGTGCTGTCATTTCTGTTCGGAGGCTTAATTAGTTTGTCAAAGGTTTTTGCCATCCGATGTCTTTCATTAGTTTATCTGGTTTTGGTTTCACTTGCGCTGTAAATTTTATTTCTTACACGAGGCTCACTTCACCGCCGCACCTCACAAACCCCCCTCAACACGGCCCCCCTCTCATAGGAACTGTGGTCTACAGCTGCTGGAGGGGTCTACTGTGTAGCCCCAACCTGGGGAGTCTCCACATGACGGACATGTTTTTGTTGCTGCAGCTTATTTTTACTTTTTAATCAATGTCTTTTTGCGACTGAAAGTCGTTTTTGAAGCTGTGCTTTTTTGGATCATTTATTCTGTGCAATGGGCTCTCAAAGCAAAGCACTGATTCTATACATGTTTGTCACCCTCGCCGTAGTGTCACCAAAACCCTTGTGGAGAAATTACTTCCTCCTTTGTTTTTTAGACAGCCAATGGACTTGAAGGTATTGGAGCGCTTTATTTAAGCACCAGTTACATTAAACAACGACATTAATTTTTTGGTAAGCACGGGGATATTAACTGATTTGCCCAGAACCACAGGATGTTGAGTCAATGCTGAGACTCAAACCTAGTTCCCCAGCTCCAAGTTGGAAGCTCTGGTCGTTACGCCATGTCCGAGCCTTGCTTTCTTCAGCTGTCTGATGCAGGGCACTTTAAGCACACCATGCAGACGTGTAACAAGGATGCATGTGCCTGCTGGGGGAGGTGTCTGTCTCTAAACTTGCGCTGACCTCCAGAACTTGAAATTACAGGGGAAGGCTGTGGTTGTGTGCAAGAATAAACCTTTTAGAGGGCTCCTGCTATATGTTTGCAAGTGGTATTTTGAGTGGGTGGACTGTAAAAGGCACCACCTTGTAATTGCCATACTTCTGAGTGCTATGCCCATGAAGGTATTGCATAAACTACAGAGTAATTGCATAAAATCCATTGGGTAAGCTATTGTTCCTTAAAACGCTTTGCTTTAGTTCTTATACAGCATATAGTGCTGGAGTTGTTTTGTAATATTGCGTACACCGTACTCCCAGCATTCACAGTCCAATACAATCAGGTGCGAGTCGGAAGATCTTTCCTTAACTGCACCTCGCAAACCCCCCTCAAAGCGACCCCCCTCTCATAGGAACTGTGGTCTATGGCTGCTGGAGGTGTCTACTGCGAAGCCCCAACCCGGGGAGTCTCAGCGCGACGGACTTGTTTTTATTGCTCAAGCTTCTTTTTACTTTGTAACCAATGTCTTTTTGCGACTGCATGTAGTTTTTGAAGCTGTGCTTTTTTGGAACATTATTTCTGTGTAATGGACCCTCAAAGTGCTGCGCTGATTGTTTACATGTCTATCACCCTCCCCATAGTGTCACTTCAACCCTTGTGGAAAACTCACTTCTTGTTTTTTTCAGACAGTGCAATGGATTGGAAGGTATTTGAGCACCAGTTACATTACATGAACAACGCATTCATTTCTTTGGTAGGCATGGGGAGATTAAGTGATTTGCCCAGAATCACAGGATGTTGAGCCGAGACTCAAACCTTGTTCCCTAGCTCCAAAGTTGGCAGCTCTGGCTGTTATTCCATGTCAGAGCCATTACTTTCTTGAGCTGTCTAATGGAGGGCGCTTTAAGCACATCATGCAGAGGTGTAGCAAGGATGCATGTGCCTGCTGCTGGAAGTGTCTGTCTCTAAACTTGCTCTGACCTCCAGCACTTGTTAGCACTGTCTAGGCATAGGTCGCAGCTCATTAGTAGAAGTTCAACACCCAAATATAGCAATAAGCAACAGAAAGGTGACCAGTCAACCTTGCAAAGGGCATTCCACTGCGTGGGAACACGTCACTGCGTTTTCAGTAACTTTTGAACCGTTTGGACTAGAAACTTTTTTTTTATCTGCAGACTATGCATCTGATGATGGATTATGCTGCAAATGCGGCAAATCCATACCTGTGTGAAAAACGCTGCTACTGCACATATTGCCTTTTCTCAATAAACAAGTCATAACACTTTTACGAAGTTTCAGTAACTTATATTGCACAACTGCTCACCAGGCTAAAATTTACGACCCCAAAAAATTATTATTAATCACATAGGTGAAACCTAATGCATTTACCAATGCTTGTTCCTTTTCCTTTCGCTCTCTGTCTACCCATCCACGCACATTTCTATTACAGCCTTTTGTTTTTGGACCTCACTGTTCAAAATAGCCTCATTGTTTTCATTGATACACCGAAGATGTAGTTCAAGATGGCAGTTTTTTTATTGCTGTGGACTTCTACACGGACTGCACTGACTCTTCACAGTTGATGGTTTTATATCAGAAACTTAATACAAATATGCTGCAAAAAACCTATAGACTGGTTTTGAAAATAGTTCTGAAACATTGCATAAAAAACTAACAGCAAAAACGACTGGTACAACCTGAAGCAATCAAAGAATAACCACAAAATAAGCACGTATCACTGAATGAGGGCCATAGATTCAAATGTCTCAGATATGTCTTTGAAAAATGACGCAACCTTATTGTAAAACTTTTTTTGTATAAAAAAATATAACCAGTTTCCTAATTTCAGACTCCAATATTTTCACTCAGTCCAATGTGCTTCAAGTAAGAGCTCAAGTGGGGTGTCCATTAGAACTCTCGAAAGGTTGTGATATGTGAACCCATATCAACTTACAGACAGGCATGCATGTGTAAGTTTTGAAAGGTTGGGGCCAGCTTCCTGTCTCCTTCAAATTCAAATTGAATAAAATCAAATTTTCCAATGATCCCCTGATAAGTATGTGGGAAAGACGCAATCAGGTCCCATGTAGCCTGCACCAGGCGCTGCCAGAGTTCTTTCCGGACTTAAAATGAGTGTTGTGATTTAAAGTTCTGTGTTCCTACCTATCAATATTTTGGAATCACACACTTGCTAACATTCTGTGATTCAAAAATAGGTAGGGAATAGATTTACAAAGATTTTGCGTCGAGATTGCGTCACTTTTTTGACGCAGCTCGACGTAAAATTCTTTTTGGTATTTACAAAGCCAAGCAAATGTCATTTTGTGTGGAGTTTTAAGAAAAAGTAACACAACACAGTGCATTGTGCTGCCTTGCGTTAATTTGCATCAGGTAGGCGTTGGTGATCCATCCATGGGTGATGGATGGGCGTTCCCGTGCATCTACTCATGCACTTTAACACAAAGCCACATTTACAAAGAGATGTAGGCATGGGTTTGCACTAAATTGGTGTGACTGCCAGGGGCTGGCATAATGAGGAGAAACATCTTTATTTCTCCTTGCTATTTCCTCTTAGCATGAGTTGCATTCTACAGCACTCCTATAAAAAGGAAATAGCCTCAAAGGATAGTTTTGTGCAGGAAAATACTCCTTCCTGTACAAAATCAATCCTGACCACCAGTGCTTAAATTGTAAAAGAAATAGTGGAGGTGCCCAAAGTTCTACTCTGAAGCCTGCGGCCAGTACAATTAATCATCAGAGTGCGAAATACCAAGGCTGGTACTCTTAAACCACCTCCTGCCTCCTGAATCCACTACCAGACCCTCCCTGTCCCTTTATGTCACTCTTCCAGGTTCCTGCTTTCTCAATATGTGACGATTTTTCTGTCTTTCTCTTCCCCCGTCTTTCTGATCTGTGTGTTTTTCCCTCTCTGGCGCTCAGTAATTATCTAATGCGGAAAAATTTGTGCCGGTCTCCAAAAATAAATGCTGTGCCCCCTCACCGTCGTCTTCCTGACCACAACGCAGCTACCTTTGCACTATGGCGCAAGGGTGCATGCATTGGCGCTAGGCTGCACAAAGAGTGCCAGCATATGAAGAGAGCAGAACTGATACATTTCTTTGGTGATATGGCACAGTTCGGCTCTCTCCTGGTGTGCAATACAACAAAGCAATTTTGCTTGCTGCGCTGCGTTACGTTGTGTCACTTATTTGTAAATATGTCCCAGGATTTTTAAGGGTTCAAAACCAACAATTAGCATAATGATGACATCACTGGAAATAGCACGGTTTGCAGAAAGGTTGTTGACGATGTCACCGGGAAGTACATCTCAAGATATTGCGCCCAAAGCCGAGGAAATGACAGCGTGGTTTTAGATGGACTTTTGAGAAATAAGTTACGTGGCAAAATGATTGACACCAGGCCCGGTTCTAGCGGGTGGGCCAGGCCTACCCAAACATGAGCCTGGCCCACCCAAACATGAACCTTGGCCCTTGCAGTGACGTCAGGAAGGCCAACAGAAAATGGCCACTGCAATTTAAAACGTTCCTCTGAACTTTATTTTTCTTATTTTTCTAGGAGTTGCGTGGTTGGGCCTGGGCTCTTACTCACAGGCACCCCCAATCACGCATCTCCTTTTAGAAAGGTGGGTAGTGTCCCCGCCCACTCGTGCAGGTACAGGGTCATGGCGAAGGGGAGAAATCCTCTTTGGCACCGGGTAATCTGTGCGTACCGTCCTGCTGCGTGGATATATCCTTCTTTTCAGAGCTGGAGAATAGGAGTTTGTTGATCCTGATTCACCTTTCCTGACCTCTTCAGCTGTTTATCAGATCCGGCTTTGACACAGAGTTTGAACGGAGCAGGTAAGAGAATGTGTGGCTATTGTTCCGTTTTTTAAAATCTGCAATGGCCCAGCTAGAAACATACTTCGTGTATGCTTCGAGAATGTGTGTATATTAGTTAATATTTTAAAAGTCTGTGAGGGCCCAGCAAGACACATACTTCGTGTATGCAGTGTATATTTAATTTATATCGTTTTATCGTTATCATGACGGATGCAAGACACAACTACTAAAATGTCCAGATAACTCTGGTGATTAATGATCCTGCTGGAGAGCAATATTTTGTCTGTTCGTAATTTTTAAGAGCAGATAAACTGTATTTTATGTGGATAGCTCAGTGGGTTACTTGCAGTACAGAAGTTACAATCCTAAAATAGGACAGTGACCTATGAACTGACATCAAAGAGCTACATACAAACCTGAATGGTATAATTAGAACTTATTTTTTTGTGTTGCGATATAGTTAGAATTTCCCCAGTCTTTCATTACTCTAATGTTGCTATTAAGAGTTTGTTTTGGCAGATATACATTTTAATCAGTAAAGCCAACCCCGCAAACACTGGGGTTATGCTTTAAATCCTGTGTTTGTGCTTCTCCAGACCAAACCCTCTTAAAACACTGCCCACCAGTATGGATGATATGTGATTCCTACACCTTGTAATCCTCATTGGCTTATGTGACATTCCCTATAGGCTGATTTACATACTTGTATGATTCATTGTCTCTGCATAATGTGTGCATGATGTAAAGTACTGTGACACCCTACACTATGAGTAGCGCTATACAACAAATGAAACCGAATATGAGAGAGGGGCTACGGAGAGATGAAGGACACTGTTGGAGGGTGGCAATTAGGGAATCCGAGGAGGAGGTCAATAGGGGGAGAGGCTATGGAGCGCTGAGGGGCACTGGTGGAGGGTGGCAATTAGGGAATCCGAGGAGGAGGTCAATAGGGGGAGAGTCTATGGAGCGGTGAGGGGCACTGGTGGAGCGTGGCAATTAGGGAATCCGAGGAGGAGGTCAATAGGGGGAGAGGCTATGGAACGATGAGGAGCACTGGTGGAGGGTGGCAATTAGGGAATCCGAGGAGGAGGTCATGGGGGGAGGGGACTTGGAGCGATGAGGGGCACTGGTGGAGGGTGGCAATTAGGGAATCCGAGGAGGAGGTCAATATGGGGAGAGGCTATGGAGGGATGAGGGGCACTGGTGGAGGGTGGCAATTAGGGAATGCGAGGAGGAGGTCAATAGGGGGAGAGGCTATGGAGCGATGAGGGGCACTGGTGGAGGGTGGCAATTAAGGAATGCGAGGAGGAGGTCAATAAGGTGAGGCGCTATGGAGCGATGAGGGGCACTGGTGGAGGGTGGCAAATAGGGAATCCGACGAGGAGGTCAATAGGGGGAAAGGCTATGGAGCAATGAGGGGCACTGGTGGAGCGTGGCAATTAGGGAATCCGAGGAGGAGGTCAATAGGGGGAGAGGCTATGGAGCGATGAGGGGCACTGGTGGAGCGTGGCAATTAGGGAATCCGAGGAGGAGGTCATGGTGGGAGGGTGGGAGATATGGAGAGATGAGCGGCACTGGTGGAGGGTGGTAGTGAGGGAGTCTGAGGAGGAGGTCATGAGGGGGGAGGGGCTATGGAGAGTTTGTGAGGGGCATTGATGGAGGGTGGCAGTGAGGGCATCCGAGGAGGTCATGAGGGGGAGGGGCTTTGGAGCGATGAGGGGCACTGTTGGAGGGTGGCAGTGAGGGAATCCGAGAAGGAGGTCATTGGGGAAGGGGCTACGGAGGGATGAGGGGCACTGGTGGAGAGTGGCAATGAGGGAATCCGAGGAGGAGGTCAATAGGGGGAGAGGCTATGGAGCGATGAGGGGCACTGGTGGAGAGTGGCAATTAGGGAATGCGAGGAGGAGGTCAATAGGGTGAGGCGCTATGGAGCGATGAGGGGCACTGGTGGAGGGTGGCAAATAGGGAATCTGACAAGGAGGTCAATAGGGGGAATGGCTATGGAGCAATGAGGGGCACTGGTGGAGCGTGGCAATTAGGGAATCCGAGTGGGTCAATAGGGGGAGAGGCTATGGAGCGATGAGGGGCACTGGTGGAGCGTGGCAATTAGGGAATCCGAGGAGGAGGTCATGGTGGGAGGGTGGGAGATACGGAGAGATGAGGGGCACTGGTGGAGGGTGGTAGTGAGGGAGTCTGAGGAGGAGGTCATGAGGGGGGAGGGGCTATGGAGAGTTTGTGAGGGGCATTGTTGGAGGGTGGCAGTGAGGGCCTCCGAGGAGGAGGTCATGAGGGGGAGGGGCTTTGGAGCGATGAGGGGCACTGTTGGAGGGTGGCAGTGAGGGAATCCGAGAAGGAGGTCATTGGGGAAGGGGCTACGGAGGGATGAGGGGCACTGGTGGAGAGTGGCAATGAGGGAATCCGAGGAGGAGGTCAATAGGGGGAGAGGCTATGGAGCGATGAGGGGCACTGGTGGAGGTTGGCAATGAGGGAATCCAAGGAGGAGGTCATGAGGAGGAGGGCCTTTGGAGAGAGGAGGGGCGCTTTTGGAGGGTGGTAGTGAGGGAAACCAAGGACGAGGTCATGAGGGGGAGGGGCTTTGGAGAGATGAAGGGCACTGTTGGAGGGTTGCAGTGAGGGAATCCGAGGAGGAGGTCATGGGGGGAGGGTGGGAGTTACGGAAAGATGAGGGGCACTGGTGGAGGGTGGTAGTGAGGGAGTCTGAGGAGACGGTAATGAGGGGGAGGGGCTACGGAGAGATGGAATGCACTGTTGGAGGGTTGTAGTAAAGGTATCTACAGAGAAAGAGGTCAGTGGTGGGGCGCCAATAAATAACTCTCCACATGCTCTGTATACACACAGAAGCAATCCTTGTATCATAGTGACTGTTTGCAAGTAGATATGATGTAATCTATGGCTTGTAGACTACCTCCAGAAGCGACAAATTGGGCCGGTAGTGGCCCACCCGAATGCACCCTTGGCCCACCCAAATAAAAATTCCTGGAGCGGGCCTGATTGACACTGATGCCTGTCTAAAAATCAGTAACAAATATCGTTGCTAGCAAACATGCACGAGCAGTACAGTGATGTCAGTAACTCGCGTAGCTGCTCTGAGTCATGCATTTCAAGGTGCTACGCAGCTTTGTCAGGCTTGTTAGCATTTGTCTTCCTGCTCAGGCAGCTGGATTTCACCTCTTAACGCCTTCAATACCCAGACACCCAATCAGCTATAGAATGGCTGCAAGAAATATGTAGGCAATCGGTTTGTAGAAAAAGCAGTTGCCTACCTCCTAAATCAGTGGGAGTATGGAATCAGTGGCTTAGTAAGGGTGCAACATACATTAATGCATGCAGGGGACATGCCCCCATAATTCCCTATACGGTAGTAAAAAATATTCAAAAATGGGGTGCAGCAGGCCGCTCACAGCCCTGGGCCTGATGCCACTGCACCTGCTGCTTTGACTGCTACACTACCGTTAATCAATCAATCAATCAATCATGTCACTTATAAAGCGCACTACATACCCGCGAGGGTCTCAAGGCGCTGGGGGAAGAGGGGGGTGGTGCTGCTATCAGAGATTTGCTAGATAACAGAGATTTACCTAAAAAAACGGAGGAATTACATTTTCTTGTTGTTCTGTACTGAAGCGGGAGTTTTTTTTAAGCGGGAGAAAGCTAAAATAAAGCAACGTTTTGCTTAAAAAGTCGAGGGCCCTCTAGTATGGAGCTGTCTCGTGTACGAACAACTGACTGCCCCTTGCTCTAAGTCCAGGTGTTTTTGCATCTTATGCAGATTCGAAAACACTACCTCCCCCGTCAAGACTGCATTTAAAAAACGCTTTGGAACTGGGTGTTGTGCGCATTCTAGTTCGCGGAATTCCCGCGACGCAGCACTCGGCCAACTACCATGAAAAGAAAGACGGTGACTCTATAAACGGGCTCACCTAAGCGGAGGTGCGCTACGACGTACCTTTCGTCCGCGTCACGCACGCATACTTTTAGGGCACGCAAATATCATTACTTTGTTCCGTGGATTACCTTCAGCTGAACTTTCATGTCTCCGCTGCGCTGGGCTCCGTGGCAGGAAGCTGCCGGCCCCCTGCTGCAGGGGTCGCTGCCGCCACCTCAAGGCTGGGCTTCACCGAGGAGGTCTTCGGACTCGGAGAGGGCTGGATCGGCAGTAGCATTGCATCAACCTCCGATTCGTATCCTCGCAGCAACTGAGAGCCGCTGCAGGAAGAGGGAGGAGGCGCCTTCGCACGGTCTCATCTACGTTACATTTCTTTGGGGCCATAAATGCCTCCTTATCCTTGAACTCACGGGAAGAAAGCAAGGGTCGATCTTTCACCGCTCCTGTCCTTGTTTTATAGCCCATTGCTCCTGAAGATACCGCAGCTTTGTCACTGTAGCAGACCGAGTCACACCTGCTGACAGAGCAGCGAAATGTCACTGTGCAAGAGAGCTGAAAAACCGACCTGAGCGTCAGACAAGCGTGCTTACTTTACCTTCTACCATATGTGACTTTCGAGAAGGGTCTGCTGGTACCACGTGATAAGTAGTACGTTGCTCTTTAACTTGAGTTTACACATAGAGCTTCCAGAGCTAAAATCAGGCAAGAGAATACACCATATAGTATACACCATATAGTATACGGTAGTTATTTCATATAACTGTATGGATGGTGGAAGGTAGAACTTGAGGGCATAATGTTACGAAAAGAGCAACCGAAGACTGTGCACTTTACTTCCAACTTATACACCAAGGTGTAAATCTGAGGACGTACCTGCTAACCCCTTGACTCTAAAATGAGGGTGAAGTCAGGCATTTAGGAGGGTGATTCCTTTAGGGTGAATGGAGACTGAAGAGGTTTTTGAAGGGTGATTTCCACGAAAAGATGATGACCCCATTGAAGGTTATGGGGGGACTGGCGGCTAACAACATTTTGTATTACGTTTAGTAGTACTACAATGGCGGAGGAGCGCCACCCGACTGCTTTTGAGCAGTGCCGAGTAAAGGAAATATAAAATGATAACATTGTTATTATTATTTTATGGGTTTTTTTGCGGGTGGGTGGGCGGGCTGCTCTGCTCTCGGAGCAGGGCAGGGAAGGAGTGGTTTGCCCACTCCTAAGTGCGCAATGACTGTTTGGTCGGCCCTCTCGGGCCGCCCAAACCAGTTATGCGCACTTTCCCCGTTCTCTATGCAGGCTGCATTACAGCCTGCATGGAGAACATGCCCAGGCCCCCATTCCTTAGCTGAGCGTCGAACCAGGACGCTCAAAACCTATCACAACGCTGCAGGGAAGCCTGGCTGTTCTTCCTGGCTTCCTGTCCCACAAAGAGAGCAGGAGCAGAGACGCGTAACCGGCGGCAAGGTAAGTGAATGAATATATATATATATATATATATATTTCGCAGCAAATGAAAAATACGTGGCACTCTCCTTGGGTTTTCAGACTTTTATTCACTCCATCACTCTTTATCCCGAGGATAACGCTGTTTGTGCAGACCCCCCGTTTTTCTATCGTACAGAATTGTGTTGCATAACGAACTGAAAAATGTCAAGCCTTCGAGAGAGGGAGGAAGCGGCTTTAGATATTTTCAAACAAGGGACAGGGGCAAAGAAGTCGCAGTCAAAAACGGATACAGCAACAAATACCTCTGCAACAAATCTTGTGATTTTGTTTCAAGCATTAGAGAAAGCACAAGAGAGAGAATTGCGTAAATGGTGGGAAGCCACTTCACTGCAAAGGTATATAGACTGCGACCGTATACCAAGGGGCCTTCGTATTTTTACGGTCCCGTCATATGAGAACCCCGACCCACAGCTCCTAAAAGAATGGGCAGAACATACCACAGATTCCGCAAAAGGGATGGTGAAAATACTTATAAAGTATGCATGGAGTGATCGGGAGAAGTTTCCATTGGAAATTGAGAAACTAGAGGATTTAATAAGCAAAGAAAAAGATTTGAAACAAAGTGAAGATCTAAGGAATGCAATGATGAAACGTCTAAAAGATTATGAGGCGGTGATAAGACGCCGCAAACAGACGAAATTTCAAAGGGATGAGCAGGACTATATCACGGGCCGCATTTTAACATTTGCCCGTAATTTGACGGACCCCGAAAAAAGCTGAATCAACAGGGTACAATGGGAAGTGGAGCCAGAGACACTTCTGAATCAGAGGTAGAAACCTCAGAAGGGGAACAGTCAGCCAGTACTGAAGAGGGAAGAACAAACCAGGAATCCCCTTATTTTCAAGAATACCAGTTAATAAGGGAAACAAGACAAAGACCCACCCAACGGACCCACCCTCCCCAACAACAGAAATCGAAAAACGCAAAAAGCGGAAAACAAGGGGGGGCAAGAAACGAGGAAGAAGAGGGACCTACCCCAAGAATCACTCGCAGCAAAGGGAAGAGGGGCAAATGGTAAAAGGGACGGAAGAAAGAACGGTGATTAATCTTTCAAACAAAGTATTATCCCAGGACCAGATCAAAATATTACAATTAGGTCCTACCTTCTGTCCAACATCAGGCTATAATTATACAGAGACTCGAATAGATCTTTTTAAATATATTAGAAAATTAAAGCTACAAAAGATCTTTTTACTACATCCCGAAAGAAGACCACTAAGACCTGAAATTGAAGAACAAAGTGGTGAAGATACAGAAACTAACCTCTTAGTAGGTCATGATCTTCAGGCTTTATTAGTGTTACAGACCTTGGACACATCCCTAGAGGAAGGAGAAACTAACGTTGATGACTACTTAGAAGGGGTGGGAATAAGACAAACTAGTGGACATAGTAATTTTAAAAGAAAGTCGAGAACAATTCCACAAACCCCCTTTGATGCAATTGATGTTTTTAATGAAGCAGTCATTACGGATTTAAAAAATCTAGCCAAGTTAAGTTCTCCTCAAAATCGGGACTATAATCTCTCAAGGAAACAATGGGAAGCTATGAAATCCCTGAAGGAAGATACTAGCATAGAAATTAAACCCTCAGACAAGGGGGGCAACATGGTCGTCTTTAATAAAGAACACTATTATAAGGAGGCCATGAGGCAATTGGAAGATAAAGAGTGCTATATCCCAATACAGCGGAAGGAATATGTAAGATGTATTAATGAATATCACCAAAAACTTAAAGACTGGCGGGATGAGGGTATGCTGGGGCAAGATGAGTACTTATTTTTATACTGTGAAACACCTATTCTACCTACTTTTTACCATCTCCCCAAAATACTTAAAGACCCAAAAAATCCACCAGGTAGGCCTATAGTTTCCTCCATCGGCAGTCTTTTAGAGAATACAGCAGTTTATATTGATTCCTTTTTAGCACCTTTAGTCAGGGATCTTGCTTCCTATGTTCGGGACACTCAGGATTTCTTGAGACAAATTGATGGTACTACGTGGGAGAAAGATATGCTTCTCATAACTTTGGACATAAGTTTATACACGTGTATCAAACATGGAGATGGATTCAAGGCTGTGGAATGGTTTCTTAACAAGAGACAATTGAAATTTCAGAAACATAATGAGATGCTTATTAACATGATCACTTTTTGTTTGACTAATAACATTTTTACCTTTGCAGGTCAACTTTACCAACAGCAACGCGGGACCGCAATGGGCATGTGCTTCGCCCCCAGCTACGCAAATTTATTCGTGGGCTGGTGGGAGAAGCACGTGGCCTGGGGAGAGACTAATGATCTGTGGTTGGATAAAATAATTTTGTGGGCAAGGTATATAGATGACCTTTATGTTGTTTGGTGAGGCAGCCGCTCCTCGGCTGAGGAGTATGTTGCCTCACTTGACAACAATGAATTAAATCTTAAATTCACAAGTAATATCAGTGATACATCGGTGACCTACCTAGATCTGGAAGTATATATTGAAAATAACATCTTACTAACCCGACTGTATAGAAAACCGACAGCGGGCAATGGGGTCTTACATGCAGGCAGCCATCACCCGTTGAGCCTAATAAAAAATATACCTTTCGGAGAGCTATTGCGTCTTAAACGCAATTGCACTACGATGCGGAGCTACAATAATGCCAAGGAGGGTGCTCTGCAAATATTCAGAGAGAGGGGCTATACTAAGGCAGATTTACTGCAGGCAGAAAACAGGGTAGAGAAAATCAATAGAGTAGAATTACTGGTAGCAAAGGGACCAAGGAAATCTATACAAGATGGCCCGGCAAGAATGATAACATGCTACAATGAAAAATCGAGCAGTATTGTACAGATTTTTAGAAAAAACAGGCATATTCTGCAAACTGACAACATTTTAAAAACAAAGCTTCCAGAACGCCCACAAATAACATATAAACGATGTCCCTCAGTAGGGGACCATCTGATTCACAGTCACTTTGACATGACCCCGAAAGTTCAAAATCGTTTGAGTATTGCCGGATTTTTTCCGTGCAAACGATGTAAGGCCTGCAAATTTAGTAGTAAAACCACCACCTATCAGGGCAGACCAGGGGATCCTAGGCCTGTCCGTATGATTAAAAGATTTTTGAATTGTAATTCAGAGTTTACGGCATATTGTTTGACATGCCCATGCAAAAAACGTTATATCGGTAGCACCATACATCCGACAAAGAAACGCATCCTTGAGCACATGCGTGCTATTACAAACAAGGATGCGACTTACCCTGTTGCTCGTCATTTTGAAAAATTCCATCAGAGCAACAGGGATCTCCTTCAATTCTATTGCATAGATCAGATGGCAAAACAAGAGAGAGGAGGGGATAGGGTACGTAAGCTTCGGTCCTTAGAGTCTAAATACATCATAGACCTTCAGACCAAAGCTCCGATAGGCTTGAATAATGACGAGGAGATGTGGGCACTGTAGGAAGGTGGAATCTGACTATATGGTTGCCCCCATTTTTTTTTATGGTGTTTTGCTGGTATATGACTTAGTTGGACTGGGATCCTGCTATTCAGGGCCCCAGTCTATCTGCTTTCTCTGTAAAAAGGTTTCCATTTCCTTAGGCACATCTCTGATTGGAATCTGGAGTGCCCTTATAAGCCCCTAGTATATGGTATACTATGTACCAAGGGCATAGGTACCTCAGAGGCCTGCCAGGGGCTGCAGCATGTATTATGCCACCCCTGGAAGGCCATCCAAACTGACACCACAGGTCTGCTACTGCAGCCTGGGTAAGGTGGTGCATGCACCCCTTACTGTGATATAGGTTACCTATATCACTAAATACATACACACATATAAACCTATAAGTCACTCCTAAGGCAGGCCTTATCAATCCTAAAGGCAGAGTGCATGGTTCCTATGTGAGAGGGTGCCCCTGCATGAGCAGGGCCCCTCTGCAGCGTTCGGGGACCATCTCTGATGCTGTTTGTAGTGCAGCCTGACCATATACTCTTAAGCGCATTATATCCTCGCGGTAAAATGCTAACTTTGGAATGGCTTCACCTAAACATGTCGTGTTTGGTGTCAAACATCTTGGAATACTACCCCCCCCGCCAATTCTGGCGGCGGGGGTAGCATTCCACCCTTCTAGAGGGAGAGACATGTTAACCCTGGCCTGGCCGGTAACTTCTTTCTAAAGCCTGGCATCACAAAATGGATGCTACTGCCACAGACACAAGTCTGGCCTCCTGCTGCTGGACGAAACTCCGGCAGGGGAGGCCTGGACAATAGGTTTCCTGTCCCAGGGAGGTGTGACCACCTCCCCAGACAGGATAATGTGTATTGGGGCTGGGCGGGAGCACTTTCTGGTGCTTTGAAGTCCTGCACTGGGGGCACACTTGGTGTCCCTGTGCATACCCCAGTTCAAACAGGATCAGGGGCTTGCAGCCCCTGCTTTGGCGCGAACTGGACAAAGGGAAAGGGGTGTAGCCACCCCTCTGCCCTGACCCACCCATAGGTGGGGCCACAGAGTAGTCCAACCCCTATCCTTAGTATAAGTATAGGAACCCAGTCCTTAGGACTTTAGATTATCCCTGGACGAAACTCTGAAACTGAATCCTGGACCTTCGACGCTCTACTCACGATTAGAGGACAGAAGAATCTCCCTTGGGGTCAAGGAGTGACTCCCCTGCTTGGCAGGCACCAAAGAAGCATCTGTCCGGTTCGCATTTCTGAAACTCCCGTCGGACGCCGAAGTCATCGCATCACCAGAGGTGGATTCTCAGACTTCCCCGAGGCTACCCTGAGTCCCCAGCAAAGCTGAGGCCCGTGGCTATCGTGGGTGACTTGATACCGTGACCCCTGGACACCGAGCACATTTGCAAGTGCATCCTCTTCTGGGTCTCCCAAGAAGTCGTGCTTTGGGCTCCGAGTAGCCCTAGCCTCCAGCACCACCTGCACCGAAGATCACTGGCCCCCACTCCACGAGTGTCCTGTAAGCCAGATCCACGTGCTGCGTCACGAGGCTCCTTTGCGGTCGCTAGCCCATTGGCTAGTAGCCCTTAACGAAGGCCAATCCTTTTCTTACTTGGCATCCTGGTTGCTCCAGGCCTGCCCTCACTTACCCTCGCTGGGTGAGTTCCACAGACCTTGCTGGTCTGCACCATCGACGATCTACATCTTCACCGAGACTTGCCGTTGCCAAGGCTTGTTGGGTCCAATCCGGTCGCCGACACCTCAGCACTCGACAGACATTGTGTACCAGCCCGAATCCTGCTCCTGGTCGCCGACAACGCCTCCTGGACCTCGTGGCTGAAGAGTCAAGACGACCGTCAACGCACCTGAAGCACTCGACATCGGTGGGCATCTGTCCATCGCCTTCCTGGTCACTGGCTAGTGACCCAGACTCTGTCCCCTCTGCTTTCAGGTTCTTCAGAACTCCGATCCACTCTTGGATCCACCCGGACACTTTTCTCTTGGCCGCCAGCAGCACTTTGCAGCAGATCGCCATTCGAATCGACGACGAAACCCGACCCCGAAAGGCACCTATGCACCCGGCTTCCCTGGGTGAGGTAACACGAGTACTCCGGTGCTCCCGTGGGTAGAGACTCTTCAAAGTCCTAGATCTCAAAGGGTTTTGTCCTAGTCCTCTTTTAAGTGTCCCTTTTCTCTATTTTCCCGATCCCGACTTTCTCCATAGAAGCCAACGGCGTATCGCGGTTGTGTATTTAACCTGCACGCGTCTCCCGTAGGTCCCCTGTGTCACTACCTTGGGTGGTTCCTTGTGGTCCAAGCACTTCTAGAGGCTCTAGGCCTAGTGTCTAGTTCAGTCGTGGTTCGCATACCACTTTATTGGTATATGGTTTGGTACGCCCCTAGGGCCCAAACGTGTATTTGTGCTATTACTGTGAATTAATAACTTATAACTTATGTACTTCGAACTCTAGCCTCATAAAGAGACTAGAGGGGTGTGTTTAGCAATAAATACATATATTTTGAATATATACCTGGTGTGGTGCTCTTTCATTTGGTCACTCAAGAGATTATAGACTGGTAAAACAAGCTGCTTTACATTCCTTCAAGACTTAGCCTGAAGGCTGCTCTCCATAGCTACCACTAGGATAGCTTTCAATAAGGTTGTCTTTAACCTATCTCCAATAAGGGGTTGTTTGGACTGGTGCAGGGTGCCCACTATAATTAGTGGACAGCATATGCCAGGCCAACTTCTCACATTGGTGTGCAGCGTGTGGGATTCCAGCTTGCTATTGTTTTACCAGATAATCTCAATTGAATTGATCAACTGAAAACCACTAAAGGTACCTAAGGTACATATAATTTAAGCTTAGAATACAGTAAGTTCTACTGAACTTAGAGTTGTGTGTTAAGGGATAGCACAACCCTTTCTACAACTCAAGAGAGTTTAGTAGGCCACACTAGAGTAGGTAGTGCATACACCACACCACACTAGTAATGTCTTTAAGGGCAGGATCCAAAGAATCCTTGCAGGAAGCCATTGAGCTTCCACCCTCCAAGTATGATACACTCCCATTCTTGGAATTGAGAGCTTTATGTAACTTGAGAAAAATAAGGACAGGCCAAAGCCCCACCACCCAACACCTCAAGGAGTTGTTGGTGGCTTATGACCTTAGTAAGCCCGTGGGGACTGAAGGGGTAGGAGCTGAGGGTGGGGCAGGAGAAGAGGAGGAGGCCAGGGGTACCAATACCCCCAGCCCCCCTCTGAAACTGGCCAGGAGGGTGACAATGACCCTGACCTGGATAACCCAATCCCTCCTGTGGACGATGATGAGGATGATCAAGATGACACCCTCTTTGTCCCCCCAGGAAGGATTAAGAGTGTGCCCAGGAAGTCTAGATCTCCTTCTCAGGAGTCTAACCACTCTGGCACCTCTATAGGGAGCTCTGTCTCCTCTCACAGGAGGGAATCCTCTCATGAGAGGAGAGCCAGACTTGTCCAGTATGAGGAAACTCAGCTGGAAATCAGAAAAAAGCAATTGGCTTTAGATAGGGAATCCCTAGATCTCCTTAGAGAGAGAAGAAAGTTGGGACTAGAGTCCCATGGTGGCAGCCATGTCCCTAGAGACAGGGAAAGGTCCTATGACCATAGGAACCTGAGCAAGATTGTCCCTCCCTATCAGAATGGGGATGACATCCACAAGTGGATAACTGCTCTAGAGAGGGCCTGTAAGGTACAGAAGGTCCCTCAGGAGCAGTGGGCAGCAATATTGTGGCTCTCCTTTGCTGACAAAGGTAGAGATAAGCTCCTCACTGTTAGAGAGGAGGGTGCTGATAATTACAAGGTCTTGAAGAGTGCTCTTATTGATGGGTTTGGCCTAACCACTGAACAGTACAGGTTGAAGTTCAGAGACACCCAAAAAGCTCAGACTCAAGACTGGGTTGATTTTGTAGATTGTGCTACAAAGGCTCTGGAAGGTTGGATACATGGCAACAAAGTGCATGACTTTTTAGGATTGTACAATTTGATTATGAGGGAGCAGATCCTTAATAATTGTCAAAACCAGCTTTTGCACCAGTATCTGGTGGACTCTGATCTGACCTCTCCCCAAGAATTGGGAAAGAAGGCAGACAAATGGGTCAGAACCAGAGTAAAAACTAGAAATCAGGGTGGTGACCAGAAGAAAGATTCTACTAAGTCCCAAGAGAAAGGTGGGGATAAATCTAAGGATAAGTCCCCTACAGGGCCCCAAAAATCCTCTTCTGGGGTGGGTCCCAAACTCCTTCCTCTCCTGAAAAGAAACCATATTGCCATGTCTGTAAAAAGCCTGGGCACTGGAAAACTGATCCCAGTTGCCCCAGGATTGGCAATAAAGAAAATGTTCCTCCCACAACTACTACCACCCCTCCTGGTACTACCAGTAGTAATCCTCCAGTTGGGAGTAGTGCACCCAAAAAGTTAGGTGCTTTTGCAAGAGGAACAGAGGTGGGCCCTAGTTTAGACAGGGACCCCTCAACAGACTCCTCTGACTCTGATGGTGGTATAGGATTTGCCACCTTTACCATGGGTCCCATAGCATTGGGCAGGTACAGATTGGAGCCAATAATTAATGGTCAGAAAGCTGTGGCATTTAGGGACACAGGGGCTAGTGTCACCATGGTGGCAAGGAAACTAGTCCCCCCTCACCAGCTTTTACCTGAGTTTAAATACCAGGTGACCAACATTGATGGTGTCAGAACAGATCACCCCATGGCCATAGTCAATCTCAGCTGGGAGGGGGTCACAGGCCCAAAAGAGTGGCAGTGTCCCCAACCCTACCTGTAGATTGCCTGATGGGCAATGATCTGGAAATTTCAGCCTGGGCTGAAGTTGAACACCAAACCCATCTCAGGATGCTGGGCGTCCCTGTAAAGGTTAGTGGGGCTGTAATGGCCACAGCCCCAGCCCAAGAATTTGGAGAGATGGAGCCTGAAAGAATGGCCCACTCTCCCCCAAAAGAGAGCACAAGGGTTGAAGAAAAGTCTTCTTCCCTCCAGACAGTAGGTAAGGGTCAGCCTCCTCAGGGAACTGATCCTACCCCTAGTGAAGGAACTGCCCCAGAGGTAGTCAGGCCTGGCCTGGCCACACCCCTGATGGCAGAGGACCCTTCCAAGGTGGTACCCAGTCTGGAGCAGGTAACCTGCCCCTCTCTACCCTGCCTCAGCCAGCCCAGGGCTGCAGAGGTCAGGGAGGTCAGTGGACCCCCCAGGGCCCCCTGTCCAGAGGAACCCCCCATCAGCAGATTAGGGGCACCCAGTCTAGTAGCCCTAGCCAGGTGAAAACTCCTCTACACACTGAGGGATCCCCCATGCCTTTATGTAGGGACCTCCCCCAGAAGGACTCTGGTAGGCAAGGGCAAACCTGGGACCTGAAGGTTCCAAACCTGCCCTGTCCCTCCAGTAGTCCATCCAAAGGGACCCAACCCCCAGCTGTAGGCAGCCAAAGGTTGACCCTTAGAGCAAAGTGCAACTCAGTCATGGAAAGACAGGCATACATGGTGACCAGTGATCTGAGGAAGCTGAGGCCAACATTCCTAGGGCCTCACTTCCCTACTCAGACACCTCACCAGCCTTGTACTTTACCTAAGCACACCACAGGTAGTGATTCCCCATGGTGGAGACCCTCTCATACCCTTAGGGTGAGGGATTGCTTAGTGGACCATAAGACAGGGGGCAACCATGCTAGTGCAGGTGCTTCCTTATATGACCACTTAGTCAATGAAGGCTCAACTGGCCAAGGTTAGCCTTATCTCCTTTCGTTTGGGGGGTTATGTAGGAAGGTGGAATCTGACTATATGGTTGCCCCCATTTTTTTTTATGGTGTTTTGCTGGTATATGACTTAGTTGGACTGGGATCCTGCTATTCAGGGCCCCAGTCTATCTGCTTTCTCTGTAAAAGGTTTCCATGTGCCTTAGGCACATCTCTGATTGGAATCTGGAGTGCCCTTATAAGTCCCTAGTATATGGTATACTATGTACCAAGGGCATAGGTACCTCAGAGGCCTGCCAGGGGCTGCAGCATGTATTATGCCACCCCTGGAAGGCCATCCAAACTGACACCACAGGTCTGCTACTGCAGCCTGGGTAAGGTGGTGCATGCACCCCTTACTGTGATATAGGTTACCTATATCACTAAATACATACACACATATAAACCTATAAGTCACTCCTAAGGCAGGCCTTATCAATCCTAAAGGCAGAGTGCATGGTTCCTATGTGAGAGGGTGCCCCTGCATGAGCAGGGCCCCTCTGCAGTGTTCGGAGACCATCTCTGATGCTGTTTGTAGTGCAGCCTGACCATATACTCTTAAGCGCATTATATCCTCGCGGTAAAATGCTAACTTTGGAATGGCTGCACCTAAACATGTCGTGTTTGGTGTCAAACATCTTGGAATACTACCCCCCCACCAATTCTGGTGGCGGGGGTAGCATTCCACCCTTCTAGAGGGAGAGACATGTTAACCCTGGCCTGGCCGGTAACTTCTTTCTAAAGCCTGGCATCACAAAATGGATGCTACTGCCACAGACACAAGTCTGGCCTCCTGCTGCTGGACGAAACTCCGGCAGGGGAGGCCTGGACAATAGGTTTCCTGTCCCAGGGAGGTGTGACCACCTCCCCAGACAGGATAATGTGTATTGGGGCTGGGCGGGAGCACTTTCTGGTGCTTTGAAGTCCTGCACTGGGGGCACACTTGGTGTCCCTGTGCATACCCCAGTTCAAACCGGATCAGGGGCTTGCAGCCCCTGCTTTGGCGCGAACTGGACAAAGGGAAAGGGGCGTAGCCACCCCTCTGCCCTGACCCACCCATAGGTGGGGCCACAGAGTAGTCCAACCCCTATCCTTAGTATAAGTATAGGAACCCAGTCCTTAGGACTTTAGATTATCCCTGGACGAAACTCTGAAACTGAATCCTGGACCTTCGACGCTCTACTCACGATTAGAGGACAGAAGAATCTCCCTTGGGGTCAAGGAGTGACTCCCCTGCTTGGCAGGCACCAAAGAAGCATCTGTCCGGTTCGCATTTCTGAAACTCCCGTCGGACGCCGAAGTCATCGCATCACCAGAGGTAGATTCTCAGACTTCCCCGAGGCTACCCTGAGTCCCCAGCAAAGCTGAGGCCCGTGGCTATCGTGGGTGACTTGAGACCGTGACCCCTGGACACCGAGCACATTTGCAAGTGCATCCTCTTCTGGGTCTCCCAAGAAGTCGTGCTTTGGGCTCCGAGTAGCCCTAGCCTCCAGCTCCACCTGCACCGAAGATCACTGGCCCCCACTCCACGAGTGTCCTGTAAGTCAGATCCACGTGCGGCGTCACGAGGCTCCTTCGCGGTCGCTAGCCCGTTGGCTAGTAGCCCTTAACGAAGGCCAATCCTTTTCTTACTTGGCATCCTGGTTGCTCCAGGCCTGCCCTCACTTACCCTCGCTGGGTGAGTTCCACAGACCTTGCTGGTCTGCACCATCGACGATCTACATCTTCACCGAGACTTGCTGTTGCCAAGGCTTGTTGGGTCCAATCCGGTCGCCGACACCTCAGCACTCGACAGACATCGTGTACCAGCCCGAATCCTGCTCCTGGTTGCCGACAACACCTCCTGGACCTCGTGGCTGAAGAGTCAAGACGACCGTCAACGCACCTGAAGCACTCAACATCGGTGGGCATCTGTCCATCGCCTTCCTGGTCACTGGCTAGTGACCCAGACTCTGTCCCCTCTGCTTTCAGGTTCTTCAGAACTCCGATCCACTCTTGGATCCACCCGGACACTTTTCTCTTGGCCGCCAGCAGCACTTTGCAGCAGATCGCCATTCGAATCGACGACGAAACCCGACCCCGAAAGGCACCTATGCACCCGGCTTCCCTGGGTGAGGTAACACGAGTACTCCGGTGCTCCCGTGGGTAGAGACTCTTCAAAGTCCTAGATCTCAAAGGGTTTTGTCCTAGTCCTCTTTTAAGTGTCCCTTTTCTCTATTTTCCCGATCCCGACTTTCTCCATAGAAGCCAACGGCGTATCGCGGTTGTGTATTTACCCTGCACGCGTCTCCCGTAGGTCCCCTGTGTCACTACCTTGGGTGGTTCCTTGTGGTCCAAGCACTTCTAGAGGCTCTAGGCCTAGTGTCTAGTTCAGTCGTGGTTCGCATACCACTTTATTGGTATATGGTTTGGTACGCCCCTAGGGCCCAAACGTGTATTTGTGCTATTACTGTGAATTAATAACTTATAACTTATGTACTTCGAACTCTAGCCTCATAAAGAGACTAGAGGGGTGTGTTTAGCAATAAATACATATATTTTGAATATATACCTGGTGTGGTGCTCTTTCATTTGGTCACTCAAGAGATTATAGACTGGTAAAACAAGCTGATTACATTCCTTCAAGACTTAGCCTGAAGGCTGCTCTCCATAGCTACCACTAGGATAGCTTTCAATAAGGTTGTCTTTAACCTATCTCCAATAAGGGGTTGTTTGGACTGGTGCAAGGTGCCCACTATAATTAGTGGACAGCATATGCCAGGCCAACTTCTCACAGGCACATCTAGAGTAACAGAGGAAGACAATGAACTTTTTCCATGCTAATTTTGTGTTTGGGATTATTTCACTCTGGATACCGCAAAATACACACTCCCCCAAAAAAATAAGATTTGACATTTTTTGAATGCCCATTCAGGGCACAATTGTGGTTGCAACTAGATGACACCGACACTCTGTATATATTAACAACATATATGAATTGGTTTTTATGCATAATATTCTATATTTTTGAAAAATGCTAATTTTTAAATGAATTAGAAAACAATTTATGAATTTATATACATGAAATTATTTATCAATTGTACACATGGATTTAATCTTAAATGAAGGTTTTTAGCATCATTTTTCTATAATTTTAGTAATGCTAAATTATTGTTTTCATGTGTACATAGGAGAAGTTGTGTCACTGTTGCTACAATAATGTTTTTAAATACAGCACTGAGCACTTTGGGTACTAGCACTTTATGTAAATAACACGTTTTAAGATGGCTGCCATGTATCTTCATCACAAATGTTGCGTAAGTCCTATTTTTATGCTTAGTGAAAAAACACGTGAGGTATGAGATTTTTAAATACTCGCGCGAAACACTATGGAAACTGACATTGAGGAAGCCGAAAGGTGAAACGCGCCTGTCAAGGGGGGGGTCTGCACATTAAAATCATCAGCTACAAATTATCCGTGTGTGCTCTCCATTTTTGGTCTGCTGAATGGCTGCCGAGTTATGGAATATATATATATATATATATATATATATATATATATATATATATATATATATATATATATATATATATATATATATATATATCTACTGGCGGTCGCCAGTAGATAGTTATAGTTAGGACCTATTATCCATAGGAAATCCGTGACATTCTATTTGAAATAACGTTGGCGCCGGTTGACGAATCTTCGCGAAAGTTTCCAACTTGTTGAGGCGCTCCGCTCCGCTCCTACCCTGAAAGTCTCGGGTTGATTCGTCAAGCGGGGGCCGAGAAAAAAGGGGGGTCCCAAAACGCGTTTTCCCCATTCATTTTTCCATAGGAACCTTTAGTCGCAGCAACAGCCCGAACTGCTGAACAGAATTACACCAAATTTGGTAAAGAGGTAGCCCTTGGTTCAGACTGGTGCCTTTTGCTTAAATGGTGTAAATCCGTTCAGTAGTTCCTGAGAAATTCACAAGTAAAGTCACATATATATCTATGGCCGAGTAGGGTCCGCGTACCCTCCCGATCACGAGCTGCATGCTAATTGGCTGTCAGCTGGCTGTCAACATTCCGATTCAGGAAGTGTTGGCAGCCATTTTGTCCCTCGGTAGAACCGAGGGACAGAAACAAGTGCGCAAAGCGCACAAAGGGAGCAGGGTAGAAACCCCCTAACCCCTAGGCCTGCTCAGGGGTCCCACAAGGACCCCTGGGCAAAAAAGCATTTTTTTTTTTTTAATCGGCAGGATGCACTCAGGGTGCGCGGATCCTGCCGAAATAAAAAAAAAATCGAAGCGCGGTCTCCCGCGCTTCGATGTTAATTTGCCCCCGGGTGGGCCAAGTCCCGGGGGCATGGTGGGGGGTTAAATTTATGTATGGGGGCCTCTAAGGGCCCCCAAGCACCGGGGACCGCCACCCCCGGGGCTTTAACAAAAATGGTGCGGGAGGGCTCTTTGCCCTCCCGCTGCCCCGGGGACCGCCACCTCCCCGGGGCTTCTGTTTTTTTTTTTTTTCTAACCAGTGTGGGGGCTCCAGCCCCCCACACACCCCGGGACCGCCACCTCCCGGGGCACTAAAAATTAAAAATGGGGGTCCGTTTTGGACCCCCGAAGCCCCGGGGACCACCACCTCCCCAGGGCTTTGAAAATGTGGGGAGGGGGCCGCGCGGCCCCCTCCTCGAGCCAGTGATGGCCCTGGGGACCGCCACCCCCAGGGCCGGCTCCTGCAGTGTCCCGGGGTGCCTACCCCCGGGACACTGCTGTTTGCAATGACAGGACGGGAGCCTCGCGGCTCCCGTCCTGTCATTGCAAACTTGCTTTGGATATTGGAAGAGAGAGCAGGAAACCTGCTCTCGCTCTAATATCCAAAGCTGATTGCTTTCCACACGGGGAGCAGCATGTTAGCTGCTCCCCATGTGGAAAAGCAATGCCGGCTCGCGCAGGAGGCGAGGAGCCGGCTGGGACTGTGGGGGGATTGGGGACCCCCCCACAGTCCCCAACCAGAGGCCAGGCCCCGGGGGATGGGGTCCCGGGGCCATTAGTGGCCAGGGAGGGGGCCACGCAGCCCCCTCCCCAAAGATTAAAAAAGAAAAAAAAGTGCAAGGCCGGCCCCGGGGATGGGGTCCCCGGGGCCTTAAATGGCCTGAGGAGGGGGGCCACGCAGCCCCCTCCAAATAAAAAAATAAAAAATCGAGGCCATGCCCCGGGAAGGGGGGCTACGCGGCCCCCTTCCCGTTTTTTGTTTTTTTTTAAATTAAAAAAAAAAATGCTCAGGCCCCGGGGGATGGGGTCCCCGGGGCCAAAAGTGGGCAAGGGAAGGGGGCCACGCAGCCCCCTCCCATTAAAAAAAACAGAAAAAAAAAACGACCGGCATCGTGCCGGAGGCCCCGCCCTCCTCCCTGCAGTACTCTGCAAACGCGCCCCTGGCGCGTTTGCAGAGAGGGAACAATTTCCCTTGAATACTGGGGGTCCCTGGGAGCCAACTAGCCCACCAGGAACCTCCAGTATGCACCAGGGGCTGCGTTGCAGAGACGTGTACAGAGGCCACGCCCCTTTTACACCTCTCTGCAACGCAGCTCTGTGGCGCTTTTTGGAGGTATATGGTGGGCTAGTTGGACTCCAGGGACCCTCAGGATTCAAGGGGACTTAATCCCCCAACTTAAAACGTGCCACGGGGCGCGTTTTCACAGTGGTGAAGGGAGGGGGCGGGGCTTCAGGTGACATGTGTGCAAACAGGCCCCGTGGCGCGTTTTAAGATGGGGAATAAATTCCTTTTCAATCCTGATGGTCCCTAGGGGCCACTAGCCCACCAGGTACCTCGAAGTAAGCGCCACGGAGCTGCGTTGCAGAGTGTTGTAAAAGGGGCGTGGCCTCTGAACACCTCTCTGCAACGCAGCCCCTGGCGCATACTGGAGGTACCTGGTGGGCTAGTTGGCCCCTAGGGACCTCGGGATTGAGGAGGAATTAATTGTCCAACTTAAAACGCGCCACAGGGCGTGTTTGCAGACATGTCACCTTAGGCCCCACCCCTTCCTTCACCATTGTGCAAATATTCCTCTAAAATCAGCTGAACTACGAATTCCGATTTACTCACCTGTTATCAGGAGAGACCTCAGTGCTGCATCTTTGAGCCCAGTACTGATCCTGAAAAGTAATTCTAACCGTACTTACCAGTAACTTGAATTTCCTTCCATAGGATATCATTGCCTGCTTTTTGCTGAAAAAGTTTCTAAGTGTCAATTTTTGAAACATACAAATATTCCTCTAAAATCAGCCGAAATACGAATTTCGATTTACTCACCTGTTATCAGGAGAGACCTCAATGCTGCATCTTTCAGCCCAGTACTGGTCCTGAAAAGTAATTTTAACCGTACTTACCAGTAACTTGAATTTCCTTCCATAGGCTAACATTGACTGGTTTCACTTGGAAATTCTTCTAAGTGTGGAGTTTTGGAACTTTATAATATTCCTCTAAAATCAGCCGAAATACGAATTCCGATTTACTCACCTGTTATCAGGAGAGACCTCAGTGCTGCATCTTTCAGCCCAGTACTGATCCTGAAAAGTAATTTTAACCGTACTTACCAGTAACTTGAATTTCCTTCCATAGGATATCATTGCCTGCTTTTTGCTGAAAAAGTTTCTAAGTGTCGATTTTTGAAACATACAAATATTCCTCTAAAATCAGACGAAATACGAATTCCGATTTACTCACCTGTTATCAGGAGAGAACCCAGTGCTGCATCTTTTAGCCCAGCACTGACCCTGAAAAGTAATTCTAACCGTACTTAACAGTAACTTGAATATCCTTCCATAGGCTAATATTGACTGGTTTCACTTGGAAATTCTTCTAAGTGTGGAGTTTTGGAACTTTATAATATTTCTCTAAAATCAGCTGAACTATGAATTCCGATTTACTCACCTGTTATCAGGAGAGAACCCAGTGCTGCATCTTTTAGCCCAGCACTGACCCTGAAAAGTAATTCTAACCGTACTTACCAGTAACTTGAATTTCCTTCCATAGGAATCCATTGTCTGGTTTTCAGCAGAAAAGTTTCAAAGTGTCGATTTTCATAAACTACAAATATTCCTTAAAAATCGCATGTGTGACTTAAACGCATTCTTTCAACTGTTT
The DNA here is from genome assembly GCA_963921515.1 of Calotriton arnoldi. Taxonomy (NCBI): domain Eukaryota; kingdom Metazoa; phylum Chordata; class Amphibia; order Caudata; family Salamandridae; genus Calotriton; species Calotriton arnoldi. The sequence goes on from CAWUFW010001802.1 coordinate 218,370, forward strand.
ACAGGAGATGCACCAGTGCTGGTTCCAGGATCCACCACTGAGTAAGAAAAAGTAACGATAACACTACTTACCTGCTAAGTGAATTTCCTCCCATAGGATAACATTGGTGATTCTATATGAAAAAGTTTCTAAGTGTCAACTTTTAAAATACAATAATATTCCTTAAAAATCACTACTGTAACCAAAACGCTTTTACTCAACTGTTTACAGGAGATGTCCCAGGACTGAATCTAGGATCCAGTCCTGTGGTTAGAAAAGTAATCCATAAAGTAACTAATTGCATTTAACTAGAAATTCACATTGAGCTCAATGTTGCTTTGTTTTTGAAATTGTGTTGCCCATTGCAACAACTGTAACTACTGTACTTAAAAGTCTATTGCCTATTTGCAAAGTATTTAAACTAAAGTAATTCATTCTGAGAAAGTATATTTTGTAATGTAATGCATAATGTAATTACAATGTAATTTAAAAAATAAAATATCTAAAAATAAATAGTTTAAAAAAATGTTGTAAATCAGTATCAAAAAAATAAATATAACAATTAATACATTTAAAAATTGTCATTTACAAAACCTTTGAAATTCACTGAAAAAACCATAGGTTTCAGACACGTTATAGTTAGGAATTAGCATTTAAAAAACCTTTGAAATTCACTGAAAAAACCATAGGTTTCAGACACGTTATAGTTAGGAATTAGCATTTAAAAACCTTTGAAATTCACTGAAAAAACCATAGGTTTCAGGCACGTTATAGTTAGAAATTAGCATTTAGAAAACCTTAGAAATTCACTGAAAAAACCATAAGGTTTTAGGGACAGTTATAGTTAGTTGGACATTGCACTCGTACAAAACCCGTGAAATTCCCCCGTTATAGTTAGTTCAGGTAACTATAACTCGCGCCCCCGCAATGCACTGCTGATGACGTCACATATTACATCACTCATGACATGGTCAGTGACATCACTGATGACATCACTGATGACATCTCAAATGACATCACTGATGACATCATCCATGTGAGAATTTAATGCACCTCCTCACACCCTAATATAACCTTTGATACACCCACTCTAAATTACAGACTGCCATTCTCAAAACCATAGACACTCCAACACCAATAACTACATACCCACTCACTGATTCTTAGGTCTACACACACACATCCACTCACTCACCCGTACAGTCACTCATACTTATGGTCACTCAGTACAGGACTATCATATGCACTCATACTCCTATATAGACACTCAAACACCGCCACTCATCCATAGAGGTACTCACACACCTAGTCAGTCATGCAAATAATTAAACACACTGCCATTTACTCACCTATACAGTTATACACACACCAGCTCACTTACTCATACAAATACTAGCACATTCTTACGCTCTTATACAATCACTGATACAAGCACACACTCATCCATACAGTCACTCTCACAATCACACACTCTCGCTTATAGCTATTTATATACTCCAACACACATATATACTGCCTTTCACATATGTAGTTACTCACACATGTACCACTGGGACATACATTCACTCACTAACACACTCTTACACACACTTACCCACCCATACAGTCTATCACAGATGCACTCTTGAAACCATCCACCCAGTGAATCACCCACTCACACATCTATGCACAGTGTCGCACACACCCCACCCACACAAACACTCAGGCACCCATACAGGTACTCAGACAACCAATCAATAACTCATATAGACACTCATGTAGCTATTCACAAACCCATGCACCACTTACACAGCAACAGACAGACGGATACAGACATTCACCCAGTTTAGTCACTAACCCATGCATTCAGTAAGATACGTTTAATCACTCACTTATCGAGTTAGTCACGCACCTACTAAATCATCCATACAGACACTTATACACCCACTCATTCTTTAATACGCCTTTCCCTATATATATTAAAAATATTTAAACTTTACAGAAACACACAGTCACTGGATGATGTCATCAGTGATGTCATTTGAGATGTCATCAGTGATGTCATCAGTGATGTCACTGACCATGTCATGAGTGATGTAATATGTGACGTCATCAGCAGTGCATTGCGGGGGCGCGAGTTATAGTTACCTGAACTAACTATAACGGGGGAATTTCACGGGTTTTGTACGAGTGCAATGTCCAACTAACTATAATTGTCCCTAAAACCTTATGGTTTTTTCAGTGAATATATATATATTTCGCAGCAAATGAAAAATACGTGGCACTCTCCTTGGGTTTTCAGACTTTTATTCACTCCATCACTCTCCTCCGGAGGAGAGTGATGGAGTGAATAAAAGTCTGAAAACCCAAGGAGAGTGCCACGTATTTTTCATTTGCTGAGAAGTATTTTGCGAGACTAGTCCTTTCTCACCGTGAGCACCAGCTGATTTACGCGCCCCCGCTGAGGACTGTGTTGTTGGACTATATATATATATATATATATATATATATATATATATATATATATATATATATATATATATATATATATATATATATATATATATATTATCTACTGGCGGTCGCCAGTAGATAGTTATAGTTACACCTATTTTCCATAGGAAATCCGCGACATTCTATTTGAAATAACTCTTGCGTCGGTTGACGAATCTTCGCGAAATTTTCAAACTTTATGGCCCGCTCCGGTCCGCTCCTACCCTGAAAGTCTCAGGGTGATTCGTCAAGCGGGGGCCGAGAAAAAAGGGGGGTCCCAAAACGTGTTTTCCCCATTCATTTTCCCATAGGAAACTTTAGACACGGCTACAGCCCGAACTGCTGAACGGAATTACACCAAATTTGGCAAAGAGGTAGTTCTTGGTTCAAAAAGAACCCTTTTTGTTAAATGGTGTAAATCCGTTCAGTAGTTGCTGAGAAAATCAAAAGTAAAAACACATATATATCTGGGCGGAGCCTAACCACACATGTCATCGTGAGATCTGATTGGCTGTCAGCACTTCATCCTGGAATTGCTGGCAGCCATCTTGGGACCAATATAAATGATAGTACCCCATTGAAATGCATTGTAGTGAATCGAAGATTTTGAGGGTTACCAAAAGGAGAACTATAAAGGGTGATAACAGACTTTAGTTACATTAGAATTCATTTGTTGATGGTACCATACTAATTTCAGGAATTGTGGTGTGTTCTAAGGTGATTTTACCCTGTGAAAAACCTTCTGCTGGGATATCATGAATCATGTTTGAGAGAAAACTATTTTCACATGCTTGTCCCATACAGTTTTGGAAGGTGCCCCAGAAGCTAAAATGAGAGCATATTTTCTGTAAATTCACATTATCTTTCTCAGTCATGTGAGAATGAAGTCTGACATTCTCAGTAAAACATGTACATCCAACAAGGGCAGAGACTGTCAGTTGATTCCTTTGTGTTCTACTGCAGCTTCCCAGAGTGTTCTAAAGAACAACTAGAGTGCTAACAGCCTTACTTATGACAAAAGTATGGCACACCTGAAGCCATCTTGATTGGAATAAACTGGTAACACTTAAAACATTTAATTTAAAAAGGAACAAAATGATGGGGTTCATCTTGTCATAGAAATTATGGTTAGTGCTCTGGAAAGAAAAATTAGGACATGTTTCAAGTGTGATCTCAAATATCTTCCTGTTATATTTCAACAGGAGCAGCCTGTTAGTTGATGCCTTTGTGTTCTACTGCAGCTTCCCAGAGAGTTCTAAAGAACAACTAGAGCACTAACAGTCTTACTTATGACAAAAGTATGGCACACCTGAAGCCATCTTGATTGGAATAAACTGGTAACACTTAAAACATTTAATTTAAAAAGGAACAAAATGATGGGGTTCATTTTGTCATAGAAATTATGGTTAGTGCTGTAGAAAGAAAAATTAGGACATGTTTCAAGTGTGATCTCAAATATCTTCCTGTTATATTTCAACAGGAGCAGCCTGTCAGTTGATGCCTTTGTGTTCTACTGCAGCTTCCCAGAGTGTTCTAAAGAACAACTAGAGCGCTAACAGTCTTACTTATGACAAAAGTATGGCACACCTGAAGCCATCTTGATTGGAATAAACTGGTAACACTTAAAACATTTAATTTAAAAAGGAACAAAATGAGGGGGTTCATTTTGCCATAGAAATTATGGTTAGTGCTGTAGAAAGAAAAATTAGGACATGTTTTAAGTGAGATCTCAAATATCTTCCTGTTATATTTCAACAGGAGCAGCCTGTCAGTTGATGCCTTTGTGTTCTACTGCAGCTTCCCAGAGTGTTCTAAAGAACAACTAGAGTGCTAACAGCCTTACTTATGACAAAAGTATGGCACACCTGAAGCCATCTTGATTGGAATAAACTGGTAACACTTAAAACATTTAATTTAAAAAGGAACAAAATGAGGGGGTTCATTTTCCCATAGAAATTATGGTTAATGCTGCAAAAAGAAAATTTAGTGCATGTTTTAAGTGAGATCTCAAATCCTCTTCTATTTCATTAGAAAATTCTGACATGCAGACTGAAACAATCACTTTCAATACCAGCAGTAGACTTCCAGTTAACTCCTTGGTGAGCAGTAGCTTTACTACAGTGATCTAATGAACAACTAGAGTAATAACATTCTGAATTTATGGCAAATGTGTGACACATCTGAATGCCTTCTTGATGGAATCAAAGTAAAAACTGAAAGCATTTCCTACTGAGGAGACTGCAGTAAATGAGGAAATTAGGAAACTTCATAACAAAGAAGTCTTCCAAGATGGCCACCAGTGAAAAAAGAGCCCAAATGTAGCACAAATATTACCCAGATGTAGCCCACATATAGCCCAATGACAAAAGTGTGCAAAACACTTTTTATTTTTAGTTTTTTTGCAGTTTTATGTAGTGCAGACTGGTCAGGTATTGGAGCGTTGCATCTTAAAACATGACCCCCCTACACTACAAAAACACCACTGCACTACCCTAAACCCTAAAACACTACCCCAGCACGACCCCTACACTACACAAGCACCACTGCACTATCCTAAACCCTAAAACACTACCCCCAGCATGACCCCCTACGCTACACAAACACCACTGCACTATCCTAAACCCTAAAACACTACCCCCAGCACGACCCCCTACACTACCCAAACACCACTGCACTACCCTAAAACATGACCCCCTACACTACACAAACACCACTGCACTACCCTAAACCCTAAAACACTACCCCCAGCATGACCCCCTACACTACACAAGCACCACTGCACTACCCTAAACCCTAAAACACTGCCCCCAGCACGACCCCCTACACTACACAAACACCACTGCACTACCTTAAACCCTAAAACACTACCGCCAGCATGACCCCCTACACTGCCCGAACACCACTGCACTGCCCTAAACCCTGAAACACATACCCTAGCACGACCCCCTACACTTCCCGAACAACACTGCACTGCCCTAAACCCTGAAACACCACCCCCTTCACGACCCCCTACACTGCCCGAACACCACTGCACTGCCCTAAACCCTGAAACACCACCCCCAGCATGACCCCTACACTGCCCGAACACCACTGCCCTAAACCCTGAAACACTACCCCCAGCAAGACCTCCTACACTGCCCAAACACCACTGCACTGCCCTAAACCTTGAAACATCACCCCCAGCAAGACCCCCTACACTGCCCGAACACCACTGCCCTAAACCCTGAAACACCACCCCCAGCACGACCCCCTACACTACACAAGCACCACTGCACTACCCTAAACCCTAAAACACTACCCCCAGCACGACCCCCTACACTACACAAGCACCACTGCACTACCCTAAACCCTAAAACACTGCCCCCAGCACGACCCCCTACACTACACAAACACCACTGCACTACCTTAAACCCTAAAACACTACCCCCAGCACGACCCCTACACTGCCCGAACACCACTGCACTGCCCTAAACCCTGAAACACATACCCTAGCACGACCCCCTACACTGCCCGAACACCACTGCCCTAAACCCTGAAACACCACCCCCAGCACGACCCCTACACTGCCCGAACACCACTGCACTGCCCTAAACCCTGAAACACCACCCCCAGCACGACCCCCTACACTACACAAGCACCACTGCACTACCCTAAACCCTAAAACACTACCCCCAGCACGACCCCCTACACTACACAAGCACCACTGCACTACCCTAAACCCTAAAACACTGCCCCCAGCACGACCCCCTACACTACACAAACACCACTGCACTACCCTAAACCCTAAAACACTACCCCCAGCACGACCCCTACACTGCCCGAACACCACTGCACTGCCCTAAACCCTGAAACACATACCCTAGCACGACCCCCTACACTGCCCGAACACCACTGCCCTAAACCCTGAAACACCACCCCCAGCACGACCCCCTACACTGCCCGAACACCACTGCACTGCCCTAAACCCTGAAACACCACCCCCAGCACGACCCCTACACTGCCCGAACACCACTGCACTGCCCTAAACCCTGAAACACCACCCCCTGCACGACCCCCTACACTGCCCGAACACTACTGCACTGCCCTAAACCCTGAAACACCATCCCCAGCACGACCCCCTACACTGCACGAACACCACTGCACTGCCCTAAACCCTGAAACACTACCCCCAGCAAGACCCCCTACACTGCCCGAACACCACTGCACTGCCCTAAACCCTGAAACACCACCCCCAGCAAGACCCCCTACACTGCCCGAACACCACTGCCCTAAACCCTGAAACACCACCCCCAGCAAGACCCCCTACACTGCCCGAACACCACTGCACTGCCCTAAACCCTGAAACACCAGCCCCAGCATGACCCCTACACTGCCCGAACACCACTGCACTGCCCTAAACCCTGAAACACCACCCCCTGCACGACCCCTACACTGCCCGAACACCACTGCACTGCCCTAAACCCTGAAACACCACCCCCAGCACGACCCCTACACTGCCCGAACACCACTGCACTGCCCTAAACCCTGAAACACCACCCCCTGCACGATCCCCTACACTGCCCGAACACTACTGCACTGCCCTAAACCCTGAAACACCACCCCCAGCACGACCCCTACACTGCACGAACACCACTGCACTGCCCTAAACCCCGAAAGCCTACCCCCAGCAAGACCCCCTACACTGCCCGAACACCACTGCCCTAAACCCTGAAACACCACCCCCAGCAAGACCCCCTACACTGCCCGTACACCACTGCACTGCCCTAAACCCTGAAACACCACCCCAGCATGACCCCCTACACTGCCCGAACACCACTGCACTGCCCTAAACCCTGAAACACCACCCCCAGCACGACCCCTACACTGCCCGAACACCGCTGCACTGCCCTAAACCATGAAACACCAGCCCCAGCACGACCCCCTACACTGCCCGAACACCACTGCACTGCCCTAAACCCTGAAACACCACCCCAGCACGACCCCCTACACTGCCCGAACACCACTGCACTGCCCTAAACCCTGAAACACCAGACCCAGCACAACCCCGTACACTGCCCGAACACTACTGCACTGCCCTAAACCCTGAAACACCAGCCCCAGCACAACCGCCTACACTGCCCGAAAACCACTGCACTGCCCTAAACCCTGAAACACCAGCCCCAGCAAGACCCCTACACTGCCCGAACACCACTGCACTGCCCTAAACCCTGAAACACCACCCCCAGCAAGACCCCCTACACTGCCCGAACACCACTGCACTAAAGCCTGAAACACCACCCCCAGCAAGACCACCTACACTGGCCGAACACCACTGCACTGCCCTAAACCCTGAAACACCACCCCTGCACGACCCCCTACACTGCCCAAACACCACTGCACTGCCCTAAACCCTGAAACACCACCCCTGCACGACCCCCTACACTGCCCGAACACCACTGCACTGCCCTAAACCCTGAAACACCACCCCTCAGCACGACACCCTACACTGCCCGAACACCACTGCACTGCCCTAAACCCTGAAACACCACCCCCAGCACGACCCCCTACACTGCCCGAACACCACTGCACTGCCCTAAACCCTGAAACACCACCCCCTGCACGACCTCCTACACTGCCGGAACACCACTGCATTGCCCTAAACCCTGAAACACCACCCCCAGCACGACCCCCTACACTGCCCGAACACCACTGCACTGCCCTAAACCCTGAAACATCAACCCCAGCAAGACCCCCTACACTGCCCGTACACCACTGCACTGCCCTAAACCCTGAAACACCACCCCCAGCATGACCCCCTACACTGCCCGAACACCACTGCACTGCCCTAAACCCTGAAACACCACCTCCAGCAAAACCCCCTACACTGCCTGAACACCATTGCTCTGCCCTAAATCCTGAAACACTAGCCCCAGTATGACCCCCTACACTGCCCGAACACCACTGCACTGCCCTAAACCCTGAAACACCAGCCCCAGCATGACCCCCTACACTGCCCGAACACCACTGCACTGCCCTAAACCCTGAAACACCACCCCCTGCACGACCTCCTACACTGCCGGAACACCACTGCACTGCCCTAAACCCTGAAACACCACCCCCAGCACGACCCCCTACACTGCCCGAACACCACTGCACTGCCCTAAACCCTGAAACATCAACCCCAGCAAGACCCCCTACACTGCCTGAACACCACTGCCCTAAACCCTGAAACACCACCCCCTACACTGCAAGAACACCACTGCACTGCCCTAAACCCTGAAACACCACCTCCAGCAGAACCCCCTACACTGCCTGAACACCATTGCTCTGCCCTAAATCCTGAAACACTAGCCCCAGCATGACCCCCTAGACTGCCCAAATACCACTGCACTGCCCTAAACCCTGAAACACTACCCCCAGCACGACCCCTACACTGCCCGAACACCACTGCACTGCCCTAAACCCTGAAACACCAGCCCCAGCAAGACCCCCTACACTGCCCGAACACCACTGCACTGCCCTAGACTCTGAAACACCAGCCTCAGCAAGACCCCCTACAGTGCCCGAACACCACTGCACTGCCCTAAACCCTGAAACACCAGCCCCAGCATGACCCCCTACACTGCCCGAACACCACTGCACTGCCCTAAACCCTGAAACACCAGCCCCAGCACGACCACCTACACTGCCCGAACACCACTGCACTGCCGTAAACCCTGAAACACCAGCCACAGCACAACCCCCTACACTGCCCGAACACCACTGCACTGCCCTAAACCCTGAAACACCAGCCACAGCACAACCCCCTACACTGCCCGAACACCACTGCACTGCCCTAAACCCTGAAACACCAGCCACAGCACAACCCCCTACACTGCCCAAATACCACTGCACTGCCCTAAACCCTGAAACACTACCCCCAGCACGACCCCCTACACTGCCCGAACACCACTGCACTGCCCTAAACCCTGAAACACCAGCCCCAGCACGACCACCTACACTGCCCGAACACCACTGCACTGCCCTAAACCCTGAAACACCAGCCACAGCACAACCCCCTACACTGCCCGAACACCACTGCACTGCCCTAAACCCTGAAACACCAGCCAAAGCACAACCCCCTACACTGCCCGAACACCACTGCACTGCCCTAAACCCTGAAACACCAGCCCCAGCACGACCCCCTACACTGCCCGAACACCACTGTACTGCCCTAAACCCTGAAACACCAGCCCCAGCACGACCCCCTACACTGCCCGAACACCACTGCACTGCCCGTAACCCTGAAACACCACCTCCAGCAAAACCCCCTACACTGCCTGAACACCATTGCTCTGCCCTAAATCCTGAAACACTAGCCCCAGTATGACCCCCTACACTGCCCAAACACCACTGCACTGCCCTAAACCCTGAAACACCACCCCCAGCACGAGCCCCTACACTGCCCGAACACCACTGCACTGCCCTAAACCCTGAAACACCAGCCCCAGCAAGACCCCCTACACTGCCCGAACACCACTGCACTGCCCTAGACTCTGAAACACCAGCCTCAGCAAGACCCCCTACACTGCCCGAACACCACTGCACTGCCCTAAACCCTGAAACACCAGCCCCAGCATGACCCCCTACACTGCCCGAACACCACTGCACTGCCCTAAACCCTGAAACACCACCCCCTGCACGACCTCCTACACTGCCGGAACACCACTGCACTGCCCTAAACCCTGAAACACCACCCCCAGCACGACCCCCTACACTGCCCGAACACCACTGCACTGCCCTAAACCCTGAAACATCAACCCCAGCAAGACCCCCTACACTGCCTGAACACCACTGCCCTAAACCCTGAAACACCACCCCCTACACTGCACGAACACCACTGCACTGCACTAAACCCTGAAACACCACCTCCAGCAAAACCCCCTACACTGCCTGAACACCATTGCTCTGCCCTAAATCCTGAAACACTACCCCCAGCACGACCCCCTACACTGCCCAAATACCACTGCACTGCCCTAAACCCTGAAACACTACCCCCAGCACGAGCCCCTACACTGCCCGAACACCACTGCACTGCCCTAAACCCTGAAACACCAGCCCCAGCAAGACCCCCTACACTGCCCGAACACCACTGCACTGCCCTAGACTCTGAAACACCAGCCTCAGCAAGACCCCTACAGTGCCCGAACACCACTGCACTGCCCTAAACCCTGAAACACCAGCCCCAGCATGACCCCCTACACTGCCCGAACACCACTGCACTGCCCTAAACCCTGAAACACCAGCCCCAGCACGACCACCTACACTGCCCGAACACCACTGCACTGCCCTAAACCCTGAAACACCAGCCACAGCACAACCCCCTACACTGCCCGAACACCACTGCACTGCCCTAAACCCTGAAACACCAGCCCCAGCACGACCCCCTACACTGCCCGAACACCACTGTACTGCCCTAAACCCTGAAACACCAGCCCCAGCACGACCCTCTACACTGCCCGAAAACCACTGCACTGCCCGTAACCCTGAAACACCACCCCCTGCATGACCCCCTACACTGCCCGAACACCACTGCACTGCCCGAAACCCTGAAACACCACCCCTGCAGCACCCCCTACACTGCCCGAACACCACTGCACTGCCCTAAACCCTGAAACACCACCCCCTGCACCGCCCCCTACACTGCCCGAACACCACTGCACTGCCCTAAACCCTGAAACACCACCCCCAGCATGACCCCTTTACTGCTCGAACACCACTGCACTGCCCCAAACCCTGAAACACCACCCCCAGCACGACCCCCTACACTGCCCGAACACCACTGCCCTAAACCCTGAAACACCACCCCCTGCACGACCCCCTACACTGCCCGAACACCACTGCACTGCCCTAAACCCTGAAACACCACCCCCTACACTGCCCGAACACCACTGCACTGCCCTAAACCCTGAAACACCACCCACAGCACGACCCCCTACACTGCACGAACACCACTGCACTGCCCTAAACCCTAAAACACCACCCCCAGCATTACCCCCTACACTGCCCAAACACCACTGTACTGCCCTAAACACTAGAACACTACCCCCAGCACGACCCCCTACACTACCCGAACACCACTGCACTACCCTAAACCCTAAAATACTACCCCCAGCACAACCCCCTACACTACCCGAACACGACTGCACTGCCCTAAACCCTCAAACACTCCCCCCAGCACGACCCCCTACACTACCCGAACACCACTGCACTACCCTAAAACACTCCCCCCAGCACGACCCCCTACACTACCCGAACACCACTGCACTGCCCTAAACCCTAAAACACTCCCCCAGCACGACCCCCTACACTACCCAAACACCACTGCACTGCCCTAAACCCTAAAACACTACCCCCCGCATGACCCCCTACACTACCCAAACACCAATGCACTACCCTAATCCCTAAAACACTACCCTCGCATGACCCCCTACACTACCCTAAACCCTAAAACACTACCCCCGCATGACTCCCTACACTACCCAAAGACCACTGCACTACCCTAAACCCTAAAACACGACCTCCTACACTACACAAACACCACTGCACTACCCTAAACCCTAAAACACTACCCCCTACACTACACAAACACCACTGCACTACCCTAAACCCTAAAACACTACCCCCAGCAGTACCCCTACACTACCCAAACACCACTGCACTAACCTAAACCCTAAAACACTACCCCCAGCAGTACCCCCTACACTACCCAAACACCACTGCACTACCCTAAATCACTACCCCCAGCACGACCCCTACACTACCCAAACACCACTGCACTACCCTAAACCCTAAAACACTACCCCCAGCACGACCCCCTACACTACCCAAACACCACTGCACTACCCTAAACCCTAAAACACTCCCCCAGCACGACTCCCTACACTACCCAAACACCACTGCACTACCCTAAACCCTAAATCTACCCCCAGCATGACCCCCTACACTACACAAACACCACTGCACTACCCTAAACCCTAAAACACTACCCCCAGCACGACCCTCTTCACTACCTAAACACAACTGCACAATTTGTTACAGGCGTTGCAACGCAGGCCTGTGGTGCTTACTGGAAGTACCTAGTGGGCTAGTTGGGCCCCAGGGACCCTCAGGATTCAAGGTGACCTAATCCTCCAACTTAAAACGCACCACGGGGCGCGTTTGCACAGTGGTGAAGGGAGGGGCGGGGCCTCAGGTGACATGTACGCAAACACGCCCTGTGGTGCGTTTTAAGTTGGGGAATTAATTCCCTTTGAATCCTGAGGGACCCTGGGGGCCAACTAGCCCACCGGGTACCTTCAGTAAGCACAACAGAGTTGCGTTGCAGAGAGGTGAAAAAGGTGCGTGGCCTCGGAACGCCTCTCTGCAACTCAGCTCTGTGGTCCTAACTGTAGGTACCTGGGGGGCTAGTTGGGCCCCAGGGACCCTCAGAATTCAAGGGACTTAATCCCGCAACTTAAAACGCGCCACGGGGTGCGTTTGCACACATGTCACCTCAGGCCCCCCTCCCTTCACCACTGTGCAAACGCGCCCTGTAGCGTGTTTTAAGAGGTAGTTTTAATCCCCTGCCCTATTATGTACTAGGGACTTGCAGAGGAGGTCATGCTAATCACAGGGGTACCCCAACGCATAGTGTTCCCTAGTGTGTGTAGGTGTTTTCACTGTATTCTAAGTGTCTTTTAGCATAGCACTGGCTCTGGTTAGTCAGAGTCAGTTACCACCAGTACCCGTCTGAAAAAGTTGTGGGCACAGGATGATTTTGCAACATGCCTCTTTCTGCTCCTCTGTTGGTTCTTTCTGCACATCTTTTGCTTCTTTCTGTGCGTTTTTTTCTTCTTTCTTCACATGTCCTACCTCTGTAGGCATAGTTAGAAACTAGCATTTAAAAAAACCTTTGAAATTCACTTAAAAAATCATAGGTTTCAGGCACGTTGTAGTTAGAAATTAGCATTTAAAAAACCTTTGAAATTCACTGAAAAAACCATAGGTTTCAGACACGTTATAGTTAGAAATTAGCATTTAAAAAACCTTTGAAATTCACTGAAAAAACCATAGGTTTTAGGGACAGTTATAGTTAGTTGGACATTTCACTCGTACAAAACCATAGAAATTCCCCCGTTATAGTTAGTTCAGCTAACTATAACTCGCGCCCCGCAATGCACTGCTGATGACGTCACATATTACATCACTCATGACATGGTCAGTGACATCACTGATGACATCACTGATGACATCTCAAATGACATCACTGATGACATCATCCATGTGATAATTTCATGCATCTTCTCACACCCTAATATAACTTTTGATACACCCACTCTAAATTACAGACTGCCATTCTCAAAACCATAGACACTCCAACACCAAAAACTACATACCCACTCACTGATTCTTAGGTCTACACACACATCCACTCACTCACCCGTACAGTCACTCATACTTAGTCACTCAGTACAGGACTATCATATGCACTCATACACCTTTATAAACACTCACACACCGCCACTCATCCATAGAGGTACTCACACACCTAGTCAGTCATGCAAAAACTTAATCACACACCCATTTACTCACCTATACAGTTATACACACACCAGCTCACTTACTCATACAAATACTAGCACATTCTTACACTCTTATACAATCACTGATACAAGTACACACTCATCCATACAGCCACTCTCACAATCACACACTCTCACTTATAGCCATTTATATACTCCAACACACATATATACTGCCTTTCACATATGTAGTTACTCACACACGTACCACTGAGATATACATTCAATCACTAACACACCCATACACACACTCACCCACCCAAACAGTCCATCACAGATGCACTCTTGAAACCATGCACCCAGTGAATCACCAACTCACACATCTATGCACAGAGTCACACACACCCCACCCACACAAACACTCAGGCACCCATACAGATACTCAGACAATCAATCAATAACCCATGTAGACACTCATGTAGCTATTCAGAAAGCCATGCAGCCGCTTACAAACCAACAGACAGACGGATACAGACATTCACACAGTTTAGTCACTAACCCATGCATTCAGTAAGATACATTTAATCACTCACTTGTAGAGTCAGTCACTCACGTACTAAATCATCCATTCAGACACTTATACACCCACTCATTCTTCAATACGCCTTTCCCTATATATATTAAACATATTTAAACTTTACAGAAACACACAGTCACTGGATGATGTCATCAGTGATGTCATTTGAGATGTCATCAGTGATGTCATCAGTGATGTCACTGACCATGTCATGAGTGATGTAATATGTGACGTCATCAGCAGTGCATTGCGGGGGCGCGAGTTATAGTTAGCTGAACTAACTATAACGGGGGAATTTCTATGGTTTTGTACGAGTGAAATGTCCAACTAACTATAACTGTCCCTAAAACCTATGGTTTTTTCAGTGAATATATATATATATATACTTTTTTTCCATTGCACAACCTCCGCGACCCCCACCCCCTCCCGCCGCATCTGCGAGTCATGCCAGCCGCCACGACTACAATAGTACTAATACCATAGTACAAAATGCTATCCAGAAACTCACGTGCAGAGGATACGCCTCTGCGTCTCCCATCTTTCTCTGTGCGGAGATCTCTGCCACGGCTGCATAGTCTCTCCACACATAAGTATACATTTTAGTAGTAAATTTGGGATGGGCAAAGGGGAGTGGCTGGAAAATGGGAAATACAACTAAAGGAAAGGGGATTGGGGAGGAGTAACATTGGTTTGGGGCGTTAAGGAGGAGCATGCACTCACCTACAAAAGAGTAAGTACACTGCTGTTCACAACTGCACTTCTAAAGTTCCTACAGCAAAAAGGCCCCAAAGAGTGAGTCCAGCACCACAGATGGCTAACCACTGGTACTGCAATACCCTCTATAGAGTTATAGAGAATAATGGAAGTAGGGACTTCAAATACACACCCATCAGAAATAATATTAAATTAGATTAAATTATTTAAACTATATAAAAATATAAATACATTTATTTTAATATAATTTTTTTAAAACAAAACATTTATTTTGTTTTAAAATACTTTAATAACCTTTTTAATTTAAAATTACTGTAACATAATTTTTTATTAAAATATAATAAAATTGGTTTTCTTATTATAAACATCACTTTTACTTATTATTATTATTATTATTACATATTAAAAAATATACGTTTTCAATTTAGGTGGGAATTTGTTAAATTTAAACTTTAGAAAATTATTTTATTTAATTATATAATCTCAAAATAACTGCATCTTAAATTAAATTAATAATGCCATAACATTTATCTGTTTATTAAGAATTTAAAATAACTATATGAAATTAATTAACATTACTATGTAACATAAAAATATTTTTACTATTTTTTGCAAGTTTAATAAGCTTTTCCACTTTTCCCTGTAATGTACCATGGGGATCACTCCACCACCGGTGCGGCGATTTCCTTATGGTATAAAGTCTAAGGAAAATGTAAAAGTTAATTTTAATTTTAAAAAAAATAAAAAATAAATAAAGTGCCATGTGTTTTTAAATTATTAAAGGTTATTGAAATAGTATATCCTAAAATATTTTTAAAAAATTATGTTTACATTTTCTATAATTAAATATATATGTGTGTGTATGTATACACACACACATATATATGTATTAAAAAACATTAGAATACATTATTTTAATTTAACATTATTTTCTATGGGGTTTTATTTTAGGTCCCTACCTCTATTATTTTCTATGGAAGGGTGTTGCCCTACCAGTGGTCGGCAATGTGTGGTTCAGGATTTACTGCTGCTCCTTTTTGGCTCTAGTAAGCTAGACTCCTGATTTGGCACCACCTCCAGTTTTAGGGGGTGGAGACATGTAAGTCTACACTTTTCTGTTATAAATGGTGAACAGCCAAAAGTAGTAAAGTTGCTCAAAATTGTAAGAGTGAACTTACATGTGTAAAATACTCACAAGTGTAAGTTACCTCTGTGAATAGCCCTGGCTATATTTGTCAGGAGAGTGAAAAGAGGGAGACACATCTGCCAAATGATGGTGAGTTGACACGTACGTGATGAAAAAACCCACCCATTATCAGGCGCATATATAATTTCCACTAGGGTGCTAATGCCCCCACTATTTACACAGCATTCTAAATGACCCTGTTAGTGTTGGAAAATTGAATGTTGTGCAGCGTATGACTGCTACTTCAAATTCTGCTTTAGCCTCTGTGTCACCTATGGTGGTTCTTTTGAGCAGTGGCAGCACTATGGCTGTCATCACCTATCTTGCATACACAGATGGGGGGGATACATGCACATTTCAAATTAATCACAATGTGTAGTAGCTGGTTCTGCTACTCCAAATGACACTACTTACTTTAGGTTTATAGGGTTGAGACACATAAAGTTATCTTGGAAAGCGCTATTAAGGGCTGAAACTGAAACATTGTTTTAGATAGACTGGTGTCTTAAAACACTGCAGTATCACAGCAGTAGTATTGGTAATTGTTATCAATGTAATATTAATGAAATGCGCAGCTTGTAGATGAAAACGCAGACGCTTTTGTTGGAGTCTGTAAAGAAAGTCAATTAATACCACAATAGCAGAACACAATAAGACTATACAAAAACAACAAAGCAGCAAAATATCTAAATGCAGCACAACAAAGCACACTAGAACACAATGATAGAACATAACAAAATAACCACTATATAAACACAATGAAAACACAACCACACAACACAATTAGGACACATACCAACACTAAAGCACACCCGAATACAGCACATCACAAAACTGCAAGACAGATTTCGGCCCAACCACAACAAAAACAAAACAAAAATGCAAGCCAACACAGCTGTATTTTTGTGCTATTGTGTTAGTTTGATTTTGTGTTTGTGTGTTATATATTTTTTTGTTCTAGTGTGGGTTGTATAGGTGTGTTGTATTTTGTTGGTGTGATCTGTTGTGGCATATTAATCTATTGTGTTTTTGTGATGTCTTATGTTTGTGCATTGAATTAGTGCATTGTGACATTTTATTTCTGTTTTATTGTGTTGTACTGTTTTATTGTGTTGTGGTGTCATGTCGTGTTGCCTAGTTAAAGTGTTGATGTTTTGTTATTGTGTTGTACTGGAGTTTTTATTGAGTGTATAGTATTGGTATTTTGTGCTTTGGTGTTAGTATGTGGTGTTGATGAGACATGTTATCACTTGCTGTGCTTATTTGTTATTTTAGTTTGTTTTGTTCGTTTATGGTCTTGTCGATTTGTTGCTGAGTTGTGCTGTGGTTTCATTATGTCTTAATGCCCTTTTGTTTACGTGTCATGTCTAGGTTCAAAAGTGTGCTGTTGTGCTGCTTCATTGTATTCTTTTGTTGTGGTGCTTTGTTGTGTTAATGTAATGTGTTCTTTTACTATGGCTTGGTGTTTTGTGCTGTGCTGCAGTTATATTTTTGTATTGTAGTTATTGGTCTTGGTGATGTGTTGTTGCTGTGCCTTACCATCAGTCCAGTGGTTTAAATATTCACAAACACATTTGCCTCACAATACTGCTGCATCAATCATCCCACTAAAATGATATGGTAGTAAATGTTGTCCACACCAAACCGTGTGCTGTTTGCCACCAAGGACATGCTATATTATTGAGCATAAAATGTCTTGCTATACAACCCATGGTTGTGTTGAAAAAAAGAACAATGTTTTGCTTTATTCTATTAGTCACTAAGAAAACACAATTTAAAATAGCTTAGGGGTTATGGCAAATCTATGTGCATCTTTCACTATTAACCATTTGATCCATCCAGCCTACTTGAGACAAAATACAGATGCAGGTTTTTAAAATAAATTAAAAGTTGAAAGGAAGGAGATCTGAACTCATCAGTCTGTACTTCATAACATTTAAGAAATATGAATACACATACATTTATATTTTTAGACCAACATGAATAAAACATAGTAATTAAAACTGTTTTGTGTGTGTGTGTGTATATATATATATATATATATATATATATATATATAATAACATCTTCAGTGGAGAAACTCATATGAGCAACATCCAAAGCCTTAACATTGCAGACAACCATTTCAATGACAGACTTTCATTGTTAATCCATTGCAAAATGTATTTCCCTACCACACTAACATCCCGCAATATTGAATTGTTGGGTCTACATGGAACTTTAAGGCATATCGAACGTGGAGGTTTTTTTTTTTTATAAATTAAAAAGTCCTTACCAATCGGTTCTGTTTTAACTAATATATTATCAGATATAACAGATCTATGTTCATTTATGGTCTGGTTAACCATAGCATCAGAAAAAGGAGACCAAGCAATTAACAACCCTAACAGAAGGAGCATAAATAGGATTAATATATAATTCCAAACATCAGCCTACCAAGTTTGACTAGGAATCTTTCAAATTTGATTTCTAGAGTTGATGCAGACCAAGAATCTCTAATGACTGATAATGTTTCTTGCAAAAGCCCAGCATCATCACAGGAATTACTGAAATAATATTCCAAACCATCAGTTGAAGGTGGACTATAAGCACCAAATCTGAAGACCTTCCTATTGGATCTAATAATAATTGAGGTAAGGATGGAAATAACCTGGGAAAGTCTACTGACAACTCTAGAAGTTGACAGCATCATACTTAAGTAGAATGAGCACCACTTTGCCTCTTCTGTTATGCACTAATATCTTCAGGATCACGGAGAAAAGGGAAACACATAACTGCAGAGACTCATACAAGGTTTGAGGAAATTATCTAAAGACTCTGCATATGGATCCAGTCCCAAGGTGAAGAACTGGGAAGCTTCTGGTTGAGTTGAGGTTTATACAAACATCTGTATAATCCGTGGTCTCATCTGCTGACTGTTTATCTCAATGTCTAATTCACTGAAATACAGCTATGTGCTTGGTAATTAAGACCCTTAGTGTCACTAAGAAGGTGAAAAAGAAATACCCATTAGGATTATAGGAATCCCATCACACATCGGGGTGAGCCTTTATCATCATTTGGGTTCCTAAACAATCTTCCTTCTATCCTCTTGATCATTGAGGCATACTGGATAGATTGTCTCCTTTATTAGGTCTTCCAGAAAAGAAGAAAGACACAATAGAACATAGGAGAATAATCTCCAATAGAAAAAGTGCAGTGCAAAGAATAAAGTACGTGATTAAAATAGGATTTACCCACAGAAAAAGAACTTAATCTTCAGCCAGTATCTAAGGTAATCCTAATTAAAACCAGTGAAAAAGTGAGAGAATTATTTCAGCAGTTCAATCAAAATACTGCTTGCAAATGGTCGACATGTTTCAGCCAATTGGACATCCGGTCCACGGCTTTCGTCAGGACCTCACCATAAACGTATCTGCTACTGCATAATTCCAAAAGTGAAAAGTGAAAATTTTTTGAAATTTTTTAGTTTATACATACAACATGGTTGAATTTGATACAACCTCTGATCTTGTTCTGGTCCTCTGAATCTACCAGATGTGTAGGACATCTGCAAAGCACAAAGGATAACAAAAATAGTGACAACATGGTTCACATAACACAGTCAGCTCTTAAATCAAAAACCTATTGTATAAATCTAATAAATAGATTTGCAAATATTCTCACCCGTAGAATACGAGGACTTAACCTCACCTCACCCGGAACCAACTTTAGTCTGAGAGACCCGCTCTGCCAGGCGTAACAAGGAAAAAACGGAGGAAAGAAAGGAAGGGGAAAGGTTTTTGTTTAAAACATAATTAATATATCGACATGTGTTAATCACATGGATCTCATTTACTCTCTACACTATATTTCTGAGAGAGTGTGTCTTCTAAATAAACACATTGAGTAAACAAACCACTATCGATCCATGGCAAACTCACGAAAAAGCACATTGATGAGGAACAGCCATCCTACACAATCACGCTTGTGACTGCGCTTCAAACTGTCATTTAAGATGGACTTTTTTAAAATCGATGCTAACTAGCAGATGACAAATGTGAAAGTAATCACTATTCATAAGCCAACTGCCACATATTAACACCAAAAATGTTTACAGCTATACTTTTTGTGATTAAATCTGGGATTCATACCACGCCATCGCTAACCGGATAGCATTTCTGCTTATGTCTATGATAAAAATGATGAAAATGATAGTAACAAACGTCGTGAAGCATAGCTAACACCAAGTATTATCTAACTTAACAACTTAATCTGGGCTCAAGAGCAAAAGAGCAAAGACCTGAGAGTCACTTCCTGCCACAAAGTGCTGCAACTCAGCATTTGCGAGAAATTACTTAATCACTCCTTACCTGTCCGTCGTTGTCTCGTGCTTCAACTGAGCTGGGAATGGAGGCAACGAGGACAAGGCAACTACGGCTCTTTTAAAGTGATCGCTGATTGCAGGTGAAATATATTAGTAAAAATACGTCGCGATTCACTCGCATCATGCAAGACTACAAAATCACGCCCATTCCGATGGGAATTGTAGTTCTATATTAGAAACTATACTTTTATGTTATTGCTGATGGGAACTGTAGTGTTTTCATTAGTTGATTTATTAAATACGATGACATTTATAAAATAGCGTATCTCTTCTCCGTTATCTACAACTATACTTCAAATCTGATAAAACTGTAGTTAGTTAGTGCGAGGCTATACTATTACGTCAGTGCTGATGGAAACTTGTAATGTTATTGTCAGATAATTTCGGCAACATATTAGAATCACGTCTTTCTTCTTCGTTTATTTCCAAGTGAAAAAATAGCGATCTAGTAGCTATCAATGTCTTACTCTTGAGATAGACTCCTGAAATAACGAATATAATGGTCTATTTGTTCTCATGGTACTTCTTCTGCTAATAACTACTATAATGGAGATCAATAACCAATATAAAGTAGCCTAAAGGGTGCAATAGATATAATGATTACTTCGTTAATATCGACACAGATCATAGTAAAGTCTGGAACATGTAAGTCTATATTTAGATCTTTTATTATAACAGAGCTTTAGCGTCTAATCAATAATTTGATGATGTTAGGATGCCTCAATATACTCTTAATCAATATTAATGACCGCAAATGTTCTCGTAACACTCTCTAGTTAAATCTAGTATCTTGTGTGATTTAACGTCAAAACAAGCTTCTGAGACTCTCATCTGTAGGTAACATCTTTTATTTATGAAGCGAAACCCAAGGTATCGCGTCATTCAAGCCCAATGTATCACTCGAAAGTTTATATACCCATTTCTGCTCTCGTAGAAGCAAAAAATTAGATATATCGCTAATATGTGGAGGAATATATGGTTTCTCTAGTACTGTCCAGACGAAATCTTCTGCATTATGAGCTTGATCGACAAAATGTCTTGTCAATTTAGTTGTTGTTTTTTGCATCTGAACGTACTTTTATGCTCCAACATACGCAACTTTACTTTTCGGGTGGTCATTCCTACGTATTGGGACTTACATGGACAGGTAATCAAGTATATTAAATTATCACTATTGCAATTAGTGAAACTATTTTGAATCCATGGTCTATTAGTCCCAATATCTATAGACTTTGATTGCTTCGTTTGGGGGCAGATGGCACAGGATCCACAAGGAAAATGGCCTTGTACTGCGGGAAGATCCCACAATGTGCCAACCGCACGTTGTTTCTGACCTGTTGGTCGTGTATGGACCAATTTGTCTCGCAAATTAGTTCCTCTTTTTAACGAGAAAAGTGGCAGAGGTATTTTATCTGTGCAACTGTTCAGAATTTGCCAATGTTTTCTGACACATTTTTGTATACCATTTGTCAAAGAGCTGAAAGTGTTGACAAAAGTGAGGCGACCTAAAGGTGGTTTAGCCACTGGGAGTTCGAGAAGTGCCTCACGATTGTTATTACAAGCTCGCTTCTGTGCTCGTTTGATTAATTTCCTTGGATACTTCTTTTCTTTAAGTTGTTCAAATAAACCTGCTGAATGCTCTTCATATTTGTCCATTGTGGAACAATTCCTCCGAACTCGGAGGAACTGTCCATATGGCAATTTTCTCTTGTTGTCAACATCCTAAATCTCTGCGAGAAAATTTGCCATATGGACAGTTCCTCCGAGTTCGGAGGAATTGTTCCACAATGGACAAATATGAAGAGCATTCAGCAGGTTTATTTGAACAACTTAAAGAAAAGAAGTATCCAAGGAAATTAATCAAACGAGCACAGAAGCGAGCTTGTAATAACAATCGTGAGGCACTTCGAACTCCCAGTGGCTAAACCACCTTTAGGTCAGCCTCACTTTGTCAACACTTTCAGCTCTTTGACAAATGGTATACAAAAATGTGTCAGAAAACATTGGCGAATTCTGAACAGTTGCACAGATAAAATACCTCTGCCACTTTTCTCGTTAAAAGAGGAACTAATTTGCGAGACAAATTGGTCCATACACGACCAACAGGTCAGAAACAACGTGCGGTTGGCACATTGTGGGATCTTCCCGCAGTACAAGGTCATTTTCCTTGTGGATCCTGTGCCATCTGCCCCCAAACGAAGCAATCAAAGTCTATAGATATTGGGACTAATAGACCATGGATTCAAAATAGTTTCACTAATTGCAATAGTGATAATTTAATATACTTGATTACCTGTCCATGTAAGTCCCAATACGTAGGAATGACCACCGAAAAGTAAAGTTGCGTATGTTGGAGCATAAAAGTACGTTCAGATGCAAAAACAACAACTAAATTGACAAGACATTTTGTCGATCAAGCTCATAATGCAGAAGATTTCGTCTGGACAGTACTAGAGAAACCATATATTCCTCCACATATTAGCGATATATCTAATTTTTGCTTCTACGAGAGCAGAAATGGGTATATAAACTTTCGAGTGATACATTGGCTTGAATGACGCGATACCTTGGGTTTCGCTCATAAATAAAAGATGTTACCTACAGATGAGAGTCTCAGAAGCTTGTTTTGACGTTAAATCACACAAGATACTAGATTTAACTAGAGAGTGTTACGAGAACATTTGCGGTCATTAATATTGATTAAGAGTATATTGAGGCATCCTAACATCATCAAATTATTGATTAGGCGCTAAAGCTCTGTTATAATAAAAGATCTAAATATAGACTTACATGTTCCAGACTTTACTATGATCTGTGTCGATATTAACGAAGTAATCATTATATCTATTGCACCCTTTACGCTACTTTATATTGGTTATTGATCTCCATTATAGTAGTTATTAGCAGAAGAAGTACCATGAGAACAAATAGACCATTATATTCGTTATTTCAGGAGTCTATCTCAAGAGTAAGACAATGATAGCTACTAGATCGCTATTTTTCACTTGGAAATAAGCGAAGAAGAAAGACGTGATTCTAATATGTTGCCGAAATTATCTGACAATAACATTACAAGTTTCCATCAGCACTGGCGTAATAGTATAGCCTCGCACTAACTAACTACAGTTTTATCAGATTTGAAGTATAGTTGTAGATAACGGAGAAGAGATACGCTATTTTATAAATGTCATCGTATTTAATAAATCAACTAATGAAAACACTACAGTTCCCATCAGCAATAACATAAAAGTATAGTTTCTAATATAGAACTACAATTCCCATCGGAATGGGCGTGATTTTGTAGTCTTGCATGATGCGAGTGAATCGCGACTATTTTTACTAATATATTTCACCTGCAATCAGCGATCACTTTAAAAGAGCCGTAATTGCCTTGTCCTCGTTGCCTCCATTCCCAGCTCAGTTGAAGCACGAGACAACGACGGACAGATAAGGAGTGATTAAGTAATTTCGCAAATGCTGAGTTGCAGCACTTTGTGGCAGGAAGTGACTCTCAGATCTTTGCTCTTTGCTCTTGAGCCCAGATTAAGTTGTTAAGTTAGAGAATACTTGGTGTTAGCTATGCTTCCACGGCGTTTGTTACTATCATTTTCATCATTTTATCATAGACATAAGCAGAAATGCTATCCGGTTAGCGATGGCGTGGTATGAATCCCAGATTTAATCACAAAAAGTATAGCTGTAAACATTTTGGTGTTAATATGTGGCAGTTGGCTTATGAATAGTGATTACTTTCACATTTGTCATCTGCTAGTTAGCATCGATTTAAAAAAGTCCATCTTAAATGACAGTTTGAAGCGCAGTCACAAGCGTGATTGTGTAGGATGGCTGTTCCTCATCAATGTGCTTTTTCGTGAGTTTGCCATGGATCGATAGTGGTTTGTTTACTCAATGTGTTTATTTAGAAGACACACTCTCTCAGAAATATAGTGTAGAGAGTAAATGAGATCCATGTGATTAACACATGTCGATATATTAATTATGTTTTAAACAAAAACCTTTCCCTTCCTTTCTTTCCTCCGTTTTTTCCTTGTTACGCCTGGCAGAGCGGGGTCTCTCAGACTAAAGTTGGTTCCGGTGAGGTGAGGTTAAGTCCTCGTATTCTACGGGTGAGAATATTTGCAAATCTATTTATTAGATTTATACAATAGGTTTTGATTTAAGAGCTGACTGTGTTATGTGAACCATGTTGTCACTATTTTTGTTATCCTTTGTGCTTTGCAGATGTCCTACACATCTGGTAGATTCAGAGGACCAGTACAAGATCAGAGGTTGTATCAAATTCAACCATGTTGTATGTATAAACTAAAAAAATTCAAACAATTTTCACTTTTCACTTTTGGAATTATGCAGTAGCAGATACGTTTATGGTGAGGTCCTGACGAAGCCGTGGACCGGATGTCCAATTGGCTGAAACATGTCGACCATTTGCAAGCAGTATTTTGATTGAACTGCTGAAATATTCTCTCACTTTTTCACTGGTTTTAATTAGGATTACCTTAGATACTGGCTGAAGATTAAGTTCTTTTTCTGTGGGTAAATCCTATTTTAATCACGTACTTTATTCTTTGCACTGCACTTTTTCTATTGGAGATTATTCTCCTATGTTCTATTGTGTCTTTCTTCTTTTCTGGAAGACCTAATAAAGGAGACAATCTATCCAGTATGCCTCAATGATCAAGAGGATAGAAGGAAGATTGTTTAGGAACCCAAATGATGATAAAGGCTCACCCCGATGTGTGATGGGATTCCTATAATCCTAATGGGTATTTCTTTTTCACCTTCTTAGTGACACTAAGGGTCTTAATTACCAAGCACATAGCTGTATTTCAGTGAATTAGACATTGAGATAAACAGTCAGCAGATGAGACCACGGATTATACAGATGTTTGTATGAATAATGGAATAGGGGATTTAATCCGTTGAAGGTCTATAAATTTTCCCTTTGACCCTCCTTTTGTTTTTTGAGTTGAGGTTTAAACAGATTTTCAGTGGACATCAGAGACTGCTGAGTTGATAAGTAAGATTCTATCTCATGGGTTTCTTGCCATTAAATGGCATATCTATAAGGTCATTTTGAACAGAGTTTGCTGCTTATTTAATCTAAAGTCCAGCCTCTCCTGTCCTGAAAAATCCTGGGGCCCAAATTTCTACCACACCTGATGGACCCAGCAGATATTCTGCCGAACCATTATCTTGTTGTCTAGGCAAGAGTGGCAACATTCTGCTAAATTCATTAAACATGCCTCTCAATGTGTTTAATGCTTGACTTCAGATACAGCCATCTGCAGCAGGATACAACAGTTGTCTTTTTCTTGGACAAACTGATTGTAAAATAATGAGCATTTAACTCTAAGGTCCTGATTATGAGTTACACAGTTCAGATATGCCGAAACTACTAAGTTGGAATAACAAATTTCAACCAGTAATTGCACCCCTGTACTGTACAGTTTTGAGTCGTTGTCCCCAGAATTGAGACTAACCATGCAGACCCAGAATTATCATGTGCTTTTTGGCATGCAGATTCCCAATTTTGGAGATAATTAGCCCCTCCCTCCCCCCATTTACCATCTACTATGAACAGGTGGTAAATAGTTTCTGGAGGCTACACAAGTAGAGGGTCTGTGCTGTTCGGGTGGGAGGCATGTTTGGGTGGGAGGCATGGAGGGGGAGGGTTTCAGGGGCCAGGACAAACGAGGGGCCAGCAAGCACGGCGGGACTGGGAACAGAAACCAACCCTGGCACATTGTCTCGACTGGCCCCAGAGGGGGGCAGGGCTGTCACTGTCACTTTTATTACAGGGGGGCGATTTTGCAGCACTGCCAGTTCCGGCGGTGAGGGATAGGTCACCCAGCGCAACCTTGAGGCTTCAGGGACACAATACTCTATGTGTCACTTTAACCCGCCGGAAACTGTTGAGGCGATACTCTGCATACACGTAGGTCGTCCTCTGATGCTGTGGGTATTCGCTCACAGCACTTACACGTGGGGGGTAGGTTCCTCACCCCCCACGGTGTGTAGATAGTATTGCACTAGGTCCTGATGAATTGCCACTGATCCTCCAGACTTTTTGGCAAGAAACATGTCGACCCCCTAAGAGTAGAGCGCAGTTATCCTGAACCATTAATTCAGATAGTCGCCACTCTTCTTCTTTTTAGTCAGGTGGAGAGCCAACCAGAATAAAAATAGCTTTTTGGATTCCCCAACCTGTTTTAGTTACGCTTATTTACACCACATCTATACCTTCATTGTCCCTCACCCCCACTGCACCAAACAGCGAGGATCAAAAGATCTCCCCTAAAGAGCCCCTTTATGGGTGCCCGTCGGGTATTGCAGCGCCGACCCAACGAGGAGCAGGTCCATATGATGAAGCATGACACCTAGCTCGTTGGGTGTGTGAGGGCCCTAGTTCCGAAAGCAGGAATCCCCCCCCCCTTTCTTTGCTAACTTTCATAAGGACAACCACTTTGTGACACCGCTACATTGTTTATCTCCTCCCTTGACCAACTCCCAGGAACTGCATACTCTCTTTCTCTACTACAAGGAACTAACTCTGACTTTTTGTGATTGATCACACCCATCAGCTGTTGTGGGACTGTCGCTACCGTTTCAATTTGATTCTCTATAATCATTTGGTTTTGGACATGAACAGTACATCATCTAAATATACTAGTATTTGATCTCAACGGAGCTACCACTGATTTAGGAGCTTTGTAAAGCTGAGGAGAGGCAGTAAGTAAGAGGTTTGAACCAGAACTTCTCTTGATTCCAAACAAATTGAAGAAACTGCTAGTGTGGAGGCCACACCAGAACTAAATATTAGCACGTTTCTAGTCAAGCTTGACTATTCAATCTGCTTCCAGCACAGAGTCCATTATGCAATGAATGCTCTCCATTTTAAATTTCTGTAATGTCCAAAGCCATTTAATAACCTCAGATGTATTAGTGTTCAGAACTCCTCCTCCCTTTTCCTTTCCAAAAAGAGGTTGCTAGGGGGTGGAGCTAAAGTGTGGACCATGATGGCTGCCCCCTAGAGGAGCTCCCCGTTTGGATCCTGCAAGTAAATATCTCAATCTGTGGTCGTTTTGAACATGACTATAGGAGGAGACTTTTTAAACTCTCTAGAGCATCATGGCTCCGCATTTGAGGACAAAAACATTGCGGAGAGGATGTGAGCACCTGCGACCCAGAAGTCCCTCCCATAAAATGGCAACTCCCGCTTAGTGCTCCACAGATCTGAGCATTCCTGATTAAGATCTACTCTGAAGATAGCGACAAGGCTACTGCATGACGGCTGCATCAGGTGGGCCACACACGGAACATTTTTCCTGCCTCCCTATGCTAAACAGTATAAAAGCAGGCAATGACTTGAGAGGTTGAGGTATTTTACATACAAATTAGTAGGGCAGACCCCAAAACACAAAACTTATTAATACGTTGCCCAGAGGGAGTAAAGGGGCCCGACATGCCCTGGCGGGTGCACATCACATGAGAGAAACAGAAAGCACCTTTGCAACACGTCCTACCGCCTTGGCCACAGGAGGTGCTTATAAGATATAAATAGGCCTGGCATGTCCAAAACCTGGGAGAATAAGAGGCGATCTAGACCCTCACCCACATTGGCAATATTCAGATGATCGCCCACAATAACAAATTATTCTTCAGCCCCAATTAGAGACCACCAAATACATACTTGACCAACCTAACCCAGTTACCCCATAGAGACTGATAAACCTTGTGTGCAAGGTTGCAGATATGACCGACTAGGCAATCTCAACCTAGGAAGAAGACAGAACATTTTTTAAAAGGTACTGGTTAAACTCTTTATGATGTGCTATATCTCGAAAGAAAACTGAAGAAAAGAGTTTTTTCCCACCAGATAATAGAGACATCTAAACTAAATGCGATATCAGTGTCACCACCTGAAGGAGAAAACTCAGAGATCTAAATGTCACTCAGTTTTGCCCATTGAACATATGCTGTTTGGAAATACTCACCTACTGCTAGGCTTAGCTTATGCCATCCAAGGCACACAGCCAGAAAAAAGTCACAGGTTTGTTGGATGTATGAAAATCTGCCAAGGGGATGGACCCTCAGATGATCATAGGAAACACCCTACAGATAACCACACACCCATCACCCTAATAAAAGTGGATCTCCTAAATTGCCTACAAGCCTTCACAACTCAGTTGTGCAAGGGACTTATGACAGACATCTCTAGAGAACTCAATATCCTAAGATCAGACCTGGGAGAGGAAATCACTGCGCTAAGAGAAAATGTAGATTCAGCAGGGCCCAGGGTGGTAGAGGCAGAAAGACAAATTGAGTCACTGTAAGAGAAAAACTCAGTACTAATGGATGAATGCATTTCCCTACACACACAAAGTTATGTCATCACTGGAAAGGTTGAGGTCCTTTAAAACTGGTCGTCTAGATGAGACAATATAAGAATCTGGAGTCTAAGGGAAGGAGAAGAAGGCTTGGGCATTGAAATCTTCACTAAAGACCTCTCTTCTGCAATATCTCGAGTTACCTCTGGCCAAATCAAACTAGACAGAGTTAATTGCTTTGGACCATGACTCACAGAAGAGATGAATAGACCTGGCAACATTTCACTACTCCCTATGTTAAGAGTGTTAGACTTGACCTCATTGGTATCCTCCCAAACATTTGCCTTCACTCACTGATTTGCTAAACTCTTTTTTGTTGGCTTTAGGACTCTGCACTCTTTGCCACTGCTGTCCAGTTCTAAAGTGACTGTGCTCTGTCTTTCAAACCTGATAAAATTGTTCTACACCTAATTGGCACATTTAATTTACTTGTATGTCCCTAGTAAAGTGGTGCTACATGTTCTCAGTGCCTTTAAATTAAATGCTACTAGTGGGCCTGCCACACTCATTGAGCCACCCACTAAAGTAGCAATAAACTCCCATTTCACTCTGGCAAAATCAACCCTTTGCCAAGCCCAAACCTTCCTTTTTAATACTTATAAGTCACCCCTAAGGTAAGCCATAAAGGCTCATGGCGCAGGGTGCATTGCATTTAGAAGATAGGACATGCATACTTACGTTTTACATGTCCTAGCAGTGAAAAACTCCTAAAGTCGTTTTTCATTGTTGCAAGACCAATCTCTCCCATAGGCTAACACAGGGTTACCTTATTAGAGTTAATAAGAATGAACTTTGGATTGAGAGCCGATAGAATTATGCTGTTGACACTCAAATGAATTGTAATTTAAAACCCTCTTTAATGGTGAAGTTGGATTTTAAGTCACAATTTTGAAAATGCCACTTTTAGAAAGTTAGCATTTTCTTGTCCCAACCATCTGTGCCCTCTGCCAGTTTCCTGGGTCACATGACTGTGGATGGCTTTGCTATTACGGTTTGTGTATTGCTTCGAGACACACAGGGGGCTTAGGAATGGACAGGATGCATTCTGACTGGATGACTGGAGAGGGGCTGTAACGAGCTCCACTTACACTTCAAAGGGCTTTGTCTCCTGCACACACAAAGAAACCTGACACCAGTCCTCCCTTGCCTTTCATCACACCAAGACAGTTTGGAGCTGTGACAGGGGAAGGAGAAGAACTTTCCAGAAATGGATGTGATGGTAGGACAGAGTCCCCCATGCAAAGGTTGGCACCAGGTATAAATATTGGACCTCCAGAGCCACTCATCAGAACACTCCTGGACCTGTGGAAGTGAGAGAAGAAGGACTGCCTTGCTGCCAGAGAACTATCCCTGATGTTTGAAGGACTGCCTCGCTGTCTGAGAAAGGAAGATTGGACCTTCTTGCCTTCATTCCAGGCTACCTAGAGTGGCTCCAAGGGTCAGTTGGGTGACCTCCTATGTGAGTTTCAGGAACACAACAAGCTTCAGAGGCCTCCCTGCAACTGCCCAGCTGATCTGCTACAAGTGGACCTGCAACTGGACCTGCCGGAGCCCTGCTGCTGGCACTGCTGGAGTGAGTCCTGATCCCCAAGTGGTGCTCCCAGGTCCTGAACCCTTGGTTGGCAGCAGAGGGTACTCCTAAAGAAAACGTGAAAATCTGTAAGTTTAGGCTCTGCACAACAGTGAACAGGCCCGTTTGCACCAAGACTCTGCCGTCCATGATGACCGCAAACATGAAGTTCTGGTGAGACCTGCTCTTCGCATCAACGGAGACCACCAGCGATGACTGGCAATGTGAGAGCTGCACTTCACGCTACAGCAAACAGCCTGCAGTGACCGCCAGTGCGAAGCTACAGCAACGACTGTCCATGACGCACAATCAGCTCTTTGCACTACAGCGACAACCGTCCATGACGGGAAAACGCCATTACATCACGGATGTTACCCCGCATGCCATTACAACGCAAGCGTTACCATGCATGTATTGTAACAACGCGTAGTCTTCTCTACGCATTTTTTTACAACGCTTGTGCTTTTACCTCGCATGCCTTTACAACGAATTTTGTTGTAAAGGTATGTACGGTAAAAGCACATACCTTGTAAAAAAATATAGGCGATCCACATCGTTGTGAGGAAACAGAGGCTCTTCTGTTTCCTCACAACGACATGCACCGCCCCTCAGACCGCAGGAACAAGGAACCACAAGGAGAGACCAGAACCACGAGGAGATACAGGTAAGGGGGATTGGGCCTGGGGTGGGGGTTTCTATTTTAGGGTAAAAGGGGGTTGGGGGAGGTGTTGTGCAGGGTAGTGTTTTAGGTTAGGGAAAGGACTGGGGGCCAGGGGGAGGGTCGTGCAGGGGTAGTGTTTTAGGGTTTGGGGTAGGGAGAGGACTGGGGGTCGGGGGAGGGTCGTGCAGTGGTAGTGTTTTAAGGATGGCGAGAGGACGGGGGGTCAAGGGGAGGGTCGTGCAGGGGTAGTGTTTTAGGTTTTAGGGTAGGGAGAGGACTGGGGGTCGGGGGAAGGATCGTGCAGGGGTCGTATTTTAGGGTTTAGGGTACGGTTGGGTCGTGCAGGGTAGTGTTTTAGGCAGTGGCAGCTCGCAGAGGTAACGCGGCGGGCGGGGCTGGGTGGGGGGTAGTGGAGTCCAACATACGACGGCAAAGGTGAACATAAATAAATAAATAAATACCTGCCGTCGTATGTCGGACTCCACTACCCCCCCACCCAGCCCCGCCCCCGCCTCACCACCCCACATTGTTACCTCTACAAGCTGCCACTGGTTTTAGGGTAGGGAGAGGACTGGGGGTTGGAGGAAGGTCGTGCAGGGGTAGTGTTTTAGGGTTTAGGGTAGGGAAAGGTTTGGGGGTCGTGCAGGGGTAGTGATTTAGGGTTTTGGGCAGGGAAAGGATTGGGGCTCGGGGGGGTCGTGCAGGGGTACTGATTTAGGGTTTAGGGTAGGGCAGGGTAGTGTAACTTACCTTAGACACTTTTACCAAGTGTATGCCTTTAGCACGCATGCCTTTGCGTTGTAATGGCATGTGTGGTAAAGGCATATGCGTGGTAAAAGAATACGTTGTAATGGTAGGTCGTTGTAGGGGTACTAGCGTAGTAATGCCCACGTTGTAATGGCACGCGTGGTATTAGTATGCATTGTACCATCATACATTTGTCCGCGACACCAGACCTACTGTTTACGCTACAGTGTCGACCATTTGCAATTCTCGACCTCCTCGTGGCCTCCTCCAGCGCAAACCGAACTCGGCTTGAGAAGGTAACTTTTCAGCAGTACTATCTGGTTCCAGTATCCAGTCCACACTCCATGATTGTTGGCCTGAACTTGTGACTTTCCCCGTTCTAGTGCAACTAGATGACCGCAAGTGGCACTTCTTGTTTTTAGCCGCTATTTTCACTTTAAGCTTTAAAATTAAATATCTCCGGTTCTAGTGACTACATTTTTGTTGTTCTTGTTCATTGTTTTAATTAAAATGTATTCTATTTTTCTATTTGTTGGGGATTTGTATTGTATTTTCATTTTATTTCTGTTTGTGTGCTGCATACATCCTTTACACATTCCCTAAGTTAATTGTGGCTGCTTTGTGCAACGCTACCAGAGGGTTAAACACAGGGTAATTTAGTGACTTTTTGTAGTTCACCCTGCCAAGGATAGCGGTTGTTGTCTGAGTGAGGTTTCCACCCCCTCAAACAATAAAACAATTACTTACAAAGAGAAAATATTAACGTCAGCAAGAGAAAAAGATCCCAAAAATTGAAATGGGCACAACTGCTTCCTCTTCCTAGATATCACACCAGCTGCGCTACATAGGCAATAACACTTGTGTTCTGTCACAGATCATGTAAAACAGAACAATATCCATTGGCTTTTTCCTTTTTGCATTACATTTGAACTTGGAAACAGGTCCCATCAACTTTCTGATTTAGTAGCAGATTCTTGGCTTGTGCGAAATACTCTAGAGGAACTGTTATTGAATCAATCGAAACCCAAGTAACACATTTTAAAGAAAAACCACAATTAGCATCATCTTGACAGATGCCATGGCCTCAGAGGCTCTGAGGACCAAAATATGATAAGAACTCAAAGGGCACTAACAGAAGAAGAAATTATGATGAACTCTGATCAATCAATGTATCTATCTTACGAAAATGGCAATAACAAGTTAAAAACAGTAACAATAACTACAGCTTGCCTTCGTGTAATGCCACAGGTGACATATACAAGACACAGCACCTTCAGGGAATCCGGACACATCTAAACACCATGTTTAACCACACAGCGGCGGTACACTAATTGCCACCTGTTGAAAGGGAGGGGACCTGGCCACTACTTCAGAGGCCTCCAATGCAATGTGAGGTAACACTGTGCTGTTTATAAATGTTATGTCCTGTTTTACTTAGTTGGGAAAAAATTTGGGAGGGAGAATGGCAATGGGAAGGTACACATAAGAAAACCATGCAAATCCTTGACATTAGATTGGGAAAAATTGGGAGACGGCAGCGCGAGCGATCCAAGATGGCCGCCGCACCGTGAGCTCCGTTTCCTCACCTGCCTAGACGACGAACTTTCCGACGAAGGGGGCTTCCTCCAGACTTCATTTTTGCCCTAGCTGCTCCTTAAGCCTAGCGGAGGCGTTTGGCTGAGTTTCAGAGGTCTGCAACCTCCGTGTGAAGTGCGGTAGGCATCTTGACTTTCTCCTCACAGAGGGCTCCTGCTCTCTGCAGCATTCTCTGGCAGTCTTCCTCATAGAGGAGGCGGGCTTAATCTATTGGGCACCTCCTCTCCTCAGAAGCCTTCTCATATTAAAGGGATTGTGGTACTGCCACTTGCCTGCCACAGCCTTTGCCTCTGTTGAAGCATTAAAGGGATTTTGCCTTTTATTATTCAGTGCAACTTTATGAATAAAGTGTTTTAAGTCCCTCTGGAACTGTTTCTTGCTGCCTGTCTTTAAATATTTTGTCAGTATACCTTACTACACTACAGAACTTGTTATTGGTGGTGTCATTTATTTGTTTTGCTATTTGCCTGTTCCTGTTACCAGTATGGAGTCTAAAATGCTGGCAAATAAGCGTAAGCAAACTGTTTCACCTCCTCCTGCCAAAGCCAAAGCTCTTGAGTCTCAAGACGAATCATTGGCAAAGATCTTGCAGTAAATTCAGGCAATTCATATTAATACTGACACAATTTCTTCGGATATCAAGAATATTCAGAGAGATATGACTTCCTTATCGAGGAGAGTTACAGATAACGAGATCAAAATTTGTGATAATGCTGCAGCCATTACAGCTATGTCTCCACTCACTCCTCAGGTTGCTTGTCTCCAACGTTTCCTACTTGAATTGGAAAATAGAAATAGACAATACAACCTTCGCATATTCAATGTTCCAGAGGGAGTTGAGGGACAGAGTTGTCGCCTATTCTTGGAAAATCTTCTCCCTAAGTTATTGAATATCAAATTTCCAGAACGTTTTGAAGTTGATAAAGCGCATAGAATTCCTTCAATTCGTAAATCTCAGCAAGTCAAACCAAGACAAATCATTTTTAAAGTTTTGAGGCACCATCACCTCCTCCTTATTCGAAAGGCAGTCCGAGAAATACCTTCTCTCCTAATTGAAAAAACAAAGTTTTTATACACCAGGACTTTGCAAAGGAGACAGTTCAAACGCAACGACAATTTTCAGAACTGAGGCCTCGCTTGCGAGAAGCTGGTTACAAATATGGCCTTTTTGACCCCGCTGTAATGCGCATCTGGAAAAATGATGTCTCCAAGTCTTTCTCAGTTCCCGCAGACTTAATCAGATTCTTGGATCAGCATAATCCTATTCTCATGGATTCTCAGCCTTCTGGTTCTGCGGGCTAATATTCTCTACCCCTTACTGTAGATTGTTATTTTCTTGCAGGTGCATATGATGGTGGATTCTTTTCTCTTGCTTCGCACCTCCGTCTCCAATGTTCTATTGGTATGAGGTCCTGAAGACTGACCTTGCTTCATGTTGTTCGTCTTGTTTTGTTCTTTTTATATGGGCTACTGTCTCTCTCTTATTCTTTCCCATTACTTTTAGTACAATATGTCTAGGCCACAAAAGTTAGTTGTTGCTTCATTAAATGTGAAGGGTCTCAGGCATCCAGTCAAGCGACGTAAAATTTTAGAATATCTCCACAAATCTAATGTAGATATATGTTTTCTACAAGAAACACATGTTAATGACAAAATATTGCATACTATGTCTAAAGGTTGGGTGGGGCTTATAGTTTCCTCTCCTGCTGCAAAACGTAAAAATGGGGTAGCTATCTTTTTCTCACACAGAGCTCGTGCACAACTTTTGTCACATCATCATGACGCAGATGGTAGATTTGTTTATGCTCAAGTTCAAATTGACAAACTCATATTAAATTTGGTCAATATTTATGCCCCTACTTCTGATGACCCTGCCTTTTGGTCTTTTGTCTCTACTGAGGTACTCAAAATTGGTAATACGTCCCTTATAATGGGTGGTGATTTCAATCTGATCAGAGACCCTTTGCTGGACCGATCTTCTGATTTTAGGTTCCAACCTACCAAAGCGTTCTATGCTTTGAAATCTTTCCTTTCTGTCACCAAATTGGTTGATTTTTGGAGATTGGAACACCCTACTGACAAAGATTTTACTTTTTTTTCTAACGCTCACTCTT
Organism: Calotriton arnoldi; assembly: GCA_963921515.1. Taxonomy (NCBI): domain Eukaryota; kingdom Metazoa; phylum Chordata; class Amphibia; order Caudata; family Salamandridae; genus Calotriton; species Calotriton arnoldi. The sequence continues at coordinate 254,282 of CAWUFW010001802.1, forward strand.
CTTTTTCTAGAATTGATTATTTATTGTCTTCACGTAACCTATGTCACATGATTAGTGAGTCGGCTATACATCCTATTACGGTCTCGGACCGTGCACTAATTTCATTTTCTTTATGTATTTCTAATTACCAAAATCCGAATAAAAGATGGAGAATGAATTCGGAAATAGTTCTTAACCCAACAAACTCTAAAAAACTGTCCTCTGCTATTGCTGATTATTTTTTGAATAATAAGTCATGTGACACTTCCAAAGTTATACATTGGGTTGCTTTTAAAGCCTACATCCGTGGAGTTTCAATTTCTATTATGGCACACGAAAAGAAATCTTTCTACTCCCAACTCACTAAATTAGAGAAACAGATTGCATCAGTGGAACGACTTTTTATTACATCTAGAGACCCGCAATATAAATCCCAACTTCAGAAATACCGTTACGAATATAATTGTATGCTTAGTAAAAGAGCAGGCTTCCTTATTTCAAAAGAAAAATCAAATTTTCATTTTAATTCCAACAAATCTGGTCGCCTGTTAGCGAATTATTTACGCCTCAAACGAGACCGAATTCAAATTCCTGCTATCAAAACGAGTAGTGGTTCATTGGTGACAGATGTTGAAGATATACTGAAAGAGTTCCTTTCCTTTTACTCTTCTTTATATCACGAGCCGCTCGCCCCTCACAACAATGTTATAAATGATTTCCTTCACTCTTGTCGTTTACCTCAGATTTCTGATACTGACAGATTAATCTTGGAGAGCCCTATTGACATCAAGGAGGTTTTGGCAGCAATTAATGCATTAAATTCCCAAAAAACTCCTGGTCCAGATGGAATTCCAGCTGAATTCTATAAATACTATCAAGACCAGCTGTCCCCTTTTTACAATCCCTTTTTACGGACTTTCAACGAACTTCCAAGATGGGGGATCTTTCAATGAAGCCACTATAATTGTTCTCCCCAAGCCTAATAAAGATCATACCTTAGTTTCAAATTTTCGCCCCATTTCTTAAATCAATCAAGACTGTAAAATATATGCAAACATTTTAGCAAATAGATTATCACCCTTATTATCCAATATTATACAACCTGACCAAACTGGCTTTATGAAAGGTAGATTATCCGCTCATAATACCCGTTTGCTCTGTCATGCATTGTCCCTTGCCAAAGATTCCAACTGCCCAATGGGTGTAATGGCTTTAGATGCTGAAAAGGCATTCGATAAGGTTAATTGGCAATTTCTATTCAAAACCCTAGAAATATTTTGTTGTGGTCCTATCTTTATAAGTATGATTAAAGCATTATATTCAGCCCCCACAGCCTCTATTTTTGTTAATGGTATATGTTCCGCCTCATTTCAGTTATTTAGAGGCACTCGTCAGGGATTTCCTCTTTCCCCTTTACTTTTTCTTATTGCAATGGAGCCCCTTTTATGTTCCCTTCATAACAGTGATGCTTATACAGGTGTTGTTTTGAAAAATACTACCATTAAACTCTCTGCATATGCTGACGATGTGTTATTATATGTTACTGATCCTGTTACCTCTATTCCTATTATTCTTGATATCATTCACAAATATGCTGATGTTTCTGGCTACTCCCTGAACACTAATAAGACAGAATTTTTTCCATTAAATGCTTTTTGTAATTCTACAATGTTGACAAATTTTGATATAGTATGGTCTCCAAAGAAACTTAAATATCTGGGAATAACATTTACTGATTCGGTTAAAAGTACAGTTGAAACCAATTGTTCCATAATTTTATCTAACACCAAAGAGAAACTGGATAGATGGTCGACTCTTCATCTAAATTGGTGGGGTCGTATTGAGGCACTCAAAATGTCTATCACTCCACAAATTTTATACCTATTGTCCATGATGCCCTTCTCTTTTGCGTCCAGTTTTTATGTTAAATTGTATAAATTATTTACTAAATTCATCTGGAATAATAAGCCCGCAAGAATCAGCCTTCAGACTTTACAATTGCCTAAACGTGAAGGCGGAGTGGGTCTTCCAGATTTTAAAAATACCATTTTGCATTTCTTGTGGCACAAAGTTCCTTATGGTTTCAGATTATTTCTACATCTCAGGCACCTAAATGGCTTACCCTGGAGAAAAATATCTTAGCTCCATACCCATTACCTGCAGTTCTTACCATGGCAAACAGCTCATTTGGTAAACGTTCTCCCATTATTGCTAATTCCAAATCTGCCCTTTTGTCATTTGATAATAGCTTTTCTATTTCTTTGGCCTCTACTAAAAAAGTTTCTCTTTGGTTCAATCCTAAACTCCAATACCATAAGCATATTTCTTTCTGGAATTTCTGCATTGCTGCTGGTATTTTCTTTGTTGCTGATATTTGTAAATATGATATGTTTTATTCATTCGATGTTATTCAAACTAAATATAACATACCTGCTTCAGAATTATCTAAATATACATTACTATGTAATACGGTTCTTAATGCTTACCCGCAACTCCTTTCCATTTCCCAGTCCTCTGGTATGGAGTTTTGTATTTCTGTCTTTGGTCGCTCAGGTCATATAGCCTCAAAAGTATACAAAAAACTTACCACTTCCAATTCCTCCTTTACACATCTTAATCAAAAATGGTCTCCATACATTAATATACAATCCCTTGGCATATCCTGGAAGGACATTTGGTCATCCAACACGGCTAATTATCTTCCGGCTACCCTCATACAAACTAATATTTACCTCCTCTATCAATGTTTTTGGTCCCCAGACAAATTATACAGAGCTAAACTCCTAGATACTCCGATATGTTGGCATTGTCATTCTACAACAGGGGACATACAACATTTATTTTTCAACTGTCCTATTATTTACAAATTTCTATCAGATATATGGAATATTATATCCCGGATCCTTAAGATCCAAAAGACTTTATCTTTTCATATCTTAATTCTTAAATCTTCTCTTTTTAAAGTTAGATTATCTCCTATGGATTGTAAATTGATTGATTTTCTTATTTCAACTGCAATCTAATCTATCACTTGTAATTGGAAAGATGCTACATCACTCTCAGTTAATGCATGGTGGGAATGGATTATTTTTCTCAGACGTGGGCAATGTTCTTTTCCTCATTCTCCTAATGATTCTTCTACTTCCAGGTCTACTATGTGGTCTAGTCTTGACTCTTATGTCGATGAATGTTCCCTAATTTGAATTACTTATTTGAATTCCTTTTTCTTTACTTATCATCATTTTGGTCAATAGAGCCCTCTTTTAGTTTATTTTATTATTTATATGAAAATGTGGTTACCAATGTTGTTATATGTATTATATTGAATTGTTAATTGTTGATTATATTCCTTATAATGCTATGTTTCTATATACCTTACTGTCCGGTATTATTTTTTGTATTGTTTTATCATCCATGAAAATTCATTCAATAAAACTTTTTGAACTCTAGATTGGGAGAAATTGAACAGGAGCTTGCACACACAACAATTTGCCCACGGTTAAGATGCTAGCAGTGAATGTGAAGGGACTAAATGCCCCAAATGCCCTGAATAAATGTTCAAGGATATGGCATTATATGGGAAGGGGAGACCATGATTTAATTGCACTCCCAGAGACGCGTTTAAAGCGATATGAGGAAATCAAATGAAAGCATAAACAATACCCTCTTGCTTTCTATTCTTCAGGGATCTCTAAACATAATGGAGTAGCCCTCTTTGTCCCTAAAAATCTGTCCGTCATCAAATTAGATAGCAAAAAGGATAAATAGGACAGATACCTCTTTATTAAGGGCTCCCTAGAGGGAAACTATTAACCATGGCAGTGATTTACGCCTCACAACATAAACCAGAATGAAGTCACGTACAAGATGTTAGACACCCTAGCAGTCTTCGCAGAGGGAGATATAACACACCTAAGCAATTTCAACATGGTTTAGGATCCCAAAGTAAACAGAATAATTTCAAGTACTCCACTTTCAGGTGATGTTTCAAAGAAACTTAAAGCCAAGCTTCAGGACCTAGGTCTACATAATATTTGGAGAGAGCAACACAATGACGAACGAGACCCAGTTCTTGCAGATTAAATAAAAACCCATATTAAAAACTGTTCCAGGAAAATGATACACAGATTTTAACAGCACACCTCTGGGACACCTTTAAAACAGTCTTGAGGGGCATCTGTATTAGCAAAGTAGCTTACTTTAAAAACTCAGACGCCAGCATAGGGAGAAGTTAGAAACTGAACTCAAACCATGAGAAGAAGAGTACAGAATGTCTCTTGCACACCAAAAGCAGAGGGTGCTTAACTGAATTTGAGGGTAGCTACGAACAAGGATGGGGAGCTGGCAGGTCTCCATTTCATGAAAGAGGAACATAAAGTTGTGCTGTTTGTAGACTACATATTATCAACCCTGATTGCGCCTGAGAAATCTCTCCCAAAATTATAGATACTTTTGAAAGAGTATCAGGATTCAAGATAAACACAACAAATCTAAAATACTGTACCTCACTCTTCCACAAGAGGTGGTAATAGAACTCCGTGAACGCATGGCTTTTAGGTGGGCTACGAAAACTATTACCTACCTGGTGGTGAAAATAACCCTAAACATTTCTGTTCTCTTTGAGTGCACCATGCTACCCCTACTTCTAGAGATCTGGAGGGACCTTTGGAGATGGGAGACACTTCCAGTGTCCTGGCTGGGCTGCATTAATACAACAAAAAGGAATAATTTGGCCAGACGTTTGTATCTGTTTCAAGCTCTAACCATAATAATACCAAAAACCTTTTTTTGAGCGAAGCCACAAATGGCATATAAAGGATTATGTAGGCCAAGGCAGAAGGGGGGCCTAACACTACCAGATACACACTAAGGTGCTTGTTTGCAAGGAGCTTGCATCACCAATGCATCAAACTTTTTGACGCATTTGCTGCGCTGTCAGGACTCCATATTTACAAGGCGATGTATCTTGGAGGGTGCGTCACGTCCTGCATCGGAACCACCTGCATCACTTAAGTATTAAAATATACAAGGTAGGCGTTCCATCATAAATTCCACCGTAAAACAGACGCATGGATATTTACGAGATTTTACCAAAGTGACGCATCATCAGCTTGAGTCGCGCTGTGGTCTGATAGTGTCAAAAATCCTGCACCTGTGAAACCCACACATAGGAAATGACACATTGACATTGGTACATAAAGAGAAGCTAGACGGAATATTGTGGCAACCACAACTACATCATGGAGATGCTCATTCTGCAGCTGGGAGTTGCAAGAAGGTGACCACCACCATCCCCCACTCCAACCACCCACCCCCCACCAGCCTCACCCTCACCACCACAAAGGCAACGCAGGAGAAGGGAGCGCATTTATCACCAGCGGACTACCCTCATTAGACTCGGGGAGAATGAGGTCATCACCTATTACCAGCTGTGGCAGGAGTCCATTGTAGAGCTGCTACACCTGAGTGTGCCAAGGCTCCAGCTAACAGCTGCCAGGTCTACCAACATCCCTCCACAGGTGAAGCTCACGGTGGTACTAAGCATGCTGGCATCGGGGTCCTTCCAGGTAATTGTAACCTGGATGGCCAGAATCTCCCAGCCACCTTTCTCCTCATTTCCTTCCCTCCGTCCTGAATGCCATCATTCATCTGACACCCCACTACCTCCTCTTCACCAGCACCCACAAACTGCAGATGGAGACAAAACAAGGGCTTTATGCCAACAATGGGTTCCCACACGTGCTAGGTGCCATGGCCTGCACATGTGCAACTAGTTCCCCCTGCAGCCACATCCATCTCTACAGGAACCATAAGCACACCCACTCCATAAATGTCCAGGCCATCTTGGACCATCGGGGCCTGTTCACTAACGTGCTGCTGGCCAAATACCCCGGGAGTGTGCATGACGCATACAGATTCAGGCAGAATGGACAATATGGGAATGGCCTACTTGTGGATAAGCAAAACTCAAATATCTAACACACCCACTAACAGTTAGAAATGGCTGACATAACACCCATCTCTCTGTTTACGCAGATAAGGACATAAGTATGAGAGTTGTGCCTGTTACATGCACCATGCATCATGGTACATGTGTCATGTAAGCACCCAAGTTACACATGTCAAGCCACGTAAAGCCACTGTGGCTGACGTTGAATGGTGGAAGGGTACAGAGCAATGCTTTGCTGGGCCAAATATTGTGTTACATCACTGTGTATAAGGGAGGGGGTCCATGGGGATGTGGGGGTGTCTACATGCCACTCCCATGGTTCATTAGACATGTCATGTATCCCGCCACTGACATATGTGGTTTACCATGGACATATGCATGTGTCAGTGTAAGGCATGTCTGCTATGTCACTGCCTACCTAGGGAGACTCAGCTACCCAAATATTTGATCCGCAATCATCCACTTCACACATGTAATGGGAGCACATAACATAGCGTGGTCAGGAGCATCGCCAAACAGACATTACAGAAAACTACAGGCTCAACGTGACAGTCAGGATGTAGAAGTGTACAACGTATCTGCCCATGCTTAGCATTTGCTATTACACAGAGTAATGGAGACATGTTAACCTATGAACAACTGTATGACTAACACATATTGTGAAACCAAAGTTAGAAATCTGTATGACAATGTAACTACACATAACACACTTGGCCTGGCATGTATCTGTAACAGTTAGCAAAAACATTGACAGTTGTCCTTTCTTTTCACTTTCAGCTGACTTGGGATATGGGCTTCAGCCGTGGGTAATGACCCCATATGCACACCCCCAGACAACCAGGCCCTCAGCAAGACACAGAATATTTTTGAGCGAAACTTTGGCCTGCTCAAGGCTAGGTTTCGCTGTCTGGACATTTCAGGGGGTAGATTGCTCTACTCCCCCCCAATGGTGTGCAAAATAATAATGGTGGGTGCCATACTGCACAATATATTTGTGTGCGGACTAATGTCCCCTGGGATTGGGACCAACACTGCTGCTGAAAATTGCAGACACACATATTGTGCAACATTTCTTCACTTCATCCACATGTTCGGGAATGGACCATTAACCAACATGTTATAAAGGTTCAACATGACAATAAATGAAACCATTAGTTGTCTTTGAGTTTATGTCACAGTCCCAGGAAACATCAACTTACACACATCTCATCAACCAGAAGTAGCCCGCAAAAGTTTACAATCAGGTCAGAAGGAAAGCATCAATGTCAAAGCGTCAGAAACAATGTACTGTGCATTGTCATGTGTTATGTGTAACTTGCCCATTTCCCTAGCGATTTGTCAGTAAAAAAACATGCTTTAGTAGGAAACGTGACACTCTAGTAGCAAATGTGACACTTTTCCAGGAGAGATGACTTTTTAGTAGTAAACATGACGCTTTTGTAGGAAAAGTGATGCATTAGCACAAAACGTGACGCTTGAGCAGGAAAGGTTACACTTTTCTAGGAAAGGTGACTTTTTAGTAGTAAACGTGAGGCATTTGTAGGAAAAGTGACGCCTTAGCACAAAACATGATGCTTGAGTAGGAAAAGCGACACTTTTCTAGGAAAAGTGACTTTTTAGTAGTAAACGTGAGGCATTTGTAGGAAAAGTGACGCTTTAGCACAAAACGTGATGCTTGAGTAGGAAAGGTGACACTTTTCTACCAAAGGTGACTTTTAATAGTAAACATGATGCTTTTGTACTAAATGTGACAATGTAGCAGAAAACTTGTTGGTTTAGTAGAAAGAGCATCGGGCGGAAGCCACGCATCAATGCCAAAGCATAAAATACAATGCATTGGGCATTGTGTACCTTTTGGCTATTTCTCTAGGGAAGCATCAGAGAAAAACGACGCTTCAGTAGGAAATGTGGCGCATACATCAGAAATATGACGCACCCATACAGGAAATGATGCAATGACTCAGTCATGCTGCAAACCAGGAAGTGTAAAGTTCCTTTCACTTTCACTTACAGTCTTTTTGTATGTGCTGGCTGGTGGAGGTGTTTGTTGGTTTCTGGAGAATTTGGTGCCCTTTTTTTGGTCTTGTTGGTGTCTGTGCTGTCCCTGTTATGTCCCAAAACTGTCATTTTTGTCTTGTAATTATGTTTTGTGTTGTTTTGTGTAGTGTATTGTGGGGTGTTTGTTTAAATAGGGGTTTATAGTTATAGGGGTAGGGGGAAGGGATAGTGTATCTGTTGTTGGGTTTAGGGTGGCTAGTGGGGGTAGTGAGATATCCGGTAGGGGCAGGGCCAAGAACCTGATTGTTGAGGAGTTTGTGGGCCTGCTGTGGCTGTTAGTCAAGTACCTGTCTAACATGGTCAGAAGTGGAGGCAGGGTTCACCACCGCACCCAACAGATCCCACGCCGCTGCTGGAGCAAAGTCACCGAAGACCAACTTCGGGCAACCCTCGCTCTCAGCCCTCCCTCCGACCCATCCAACACCGACGACGCTGCCTGCAACCTCAGACGATGGATGGACGACTGTGCCAACACCCTCGCCCCGCTGAAAAAGCTCACCTACAGCGACACCACCAAAAGAGCCAGCTGGTTCACCTCGGAACTCCTAGCTTCCAAGCGTACCTGCCGGAAACTAGAGGAGAAATGGCACAGTGATAAGACACCGGACAGCCACACAGCCCACAAAGACGCCATCCGTAACCACCACCACCTCATCAGGTCCGCCAAGAGAATCTCCTTCAAAGACCGCCTCGACAACAACGCACACAACAGCAAGGAGCTTTTCAACATCGTGAAGGAACTCTCCAATCCCAGCTCCAACACCAACGACATCCCGCCGTCGCAACCTCTGTGCGATTCCCTCGCCACCTTCTTTCACCGCAAGATCGCCGACATCCACGACAGCTTCAACACCCAGACAGCCCCAACTAAGATCGATGCACCAGACCCGCCACACACCATCGACCACGACCCCCTGCCAGCCTGGGCCAGCGTGAACATCGAGGACACCATCAAGACCATGTGCACAATACACTCCGGCTCCCCGTCAGACCCTTTCCCGCACCACATCTTCAACAAAGCCAGCAGCTCCATCGCACCCCACCTGTGCAACGTCATCAATCTCTCCTTCGAGACCGCGACCTTCCCAGAGAGCTGGAAACACGCAGAGATCAACGCCCTACTCAAAAACCCAAGGCGGACCCGAGAGACCTCAAGAACTTCCGGCCCATCTCCCTGCTTCCGTTCCCAGCCAAGGTCATCGAGAAGATCGTCAACAAACAGCTAACCCGATACCTCGAAGAAAACAGCATCCTGGACCCATCCCAATCAGGGTTCCGCAGCAACCACAGCACTGAGACTGCCCTCATCGCCGCCACCGACGACATCAGGATCCTGCTGGACAATGGTGAGACCGCAGCCCTCATCCTGCTGGACCTCTCCGCCGCCTTCGACACTGTCTGCCACCGCACTCTACGCGCACGCCTCCACGACACAGGGATCCGAGACAAGGCCCTGGAATGGACCACCTCCTTCCTCGACGGCAGAACCCAGAGAGTCCGCCTCCCACCTTTCCGATCCGAAGCCTCCGAGATCATCTGCGGCGTACCCCAGGGATCTTCCCTCAGCCCAACACTGTTCAACATCTACATGGCCCCGCTCGCACGCATCGCCAGACAGCACGACCTCAACATTATCTCCTACGCCGACGACACTCAACTGATCCTCTCCCTCACCAAGGACCCCCTCGCCGCCAAAGCCAATCTCCATGAAGGAATGAAGGCCGTCGCCGATTGGATGAAGATCAGCCGACTAAAGCTGAACACGGACAAGACGGAGGTCCTCATCCTCGGCTCCAACCCCTCAGCCTGGGATGACTCCTGGTGGCCAACGACGCTGGGAGCAGCCCCGACACCCACCGACCACGCACGCAACCTGGGAGTCATCCTCGACTCAACGCTCTCCATGGCCAAGCAAGTCAACGCAGTCTCCTCCTCCTGCTTCAACACCCTCCGCATGCTTCGCAAGATCTACAGGTGGATCCCGACAGACACAAGAAGAACAGTCACCCAGGCCCTCGTCAGTAGCAGACTTGACTATGGGAACGCCCTCTACGCGGGAGCCCCGGCCAAGCTCATCAAGCGACTGCAACGCATACAAAACGCCTCCGCACGCCTGATCCTCGACATACCACGCCACAGCCACATCACCCCCACTTGAGGAACCTGCACTGGCTCCCCGTCGACAGGAGGATCACCTTCAAACTCCTCATCCACGCACACAAGGCACTCCACAAAACTGGCCCAGCCTACCTCAACAGACGACTCTTCTTCTACGTCCCCAACCGCCAGCTCCGCTCCGCCGACCTCTCCTCGCCACCGTCCCTCGCATTCGAAGAACAACCACCGGCGGAAGATCCTTCTCACACCTCGCCGCCAAGACCTGGAACACCCTTCCACTAAGCCTACGACAGACCCAAGACCTGCTGACCTTCAGGAGGCTACTCAAGACCTGGCTGTTCGACCAGTAGCAGCACCCCCCCCCCTTCCCTCTCCCCAGCGCCTTGAGACCCTCGCGGGTAAGTAGTGCGCTCTACAAATTCTGTGATTGATTGATTGATTGAGGGTTAGCCCAGGTTACCCAAGCCGTGAGAGGCCGCACCAGTGGGAGAAGGTGCAGTTCCAGATGAGTCGAATATTTGGTGTCCAGCGGAGCATCTACCAACTCAAGCACCGGTGGGCAGATGTCATCAGCCAGGAGCAAGATCTCCTGGATCACCTGGGAATAGAAGTTGGTGGGGCTACAGGTAAGTCCCTATATAAAATGAGCTAGTAGTTGTGTGGCTTTCACACAATACTTTACATGCTTTACATTCCGAAAGGGCCATATATATATATATATGTATAGGTTACTATGGCATGATATGGGCTAACTCCATTACATACACTGAACATGCCACAAGGGCATGTTCACAGGGGAATTACAATAGCCAAACCATTACCATGCAGTACAGGGGAGGCCCATAGGCGATGTGGGACCCATCTGGCACTGTGCAGGGAATAGTGTCAACCAGCCTGCTAGGTCATTTCTTACTCAGAACTGTGGGGGCCACCTGCCATATATGTTGCAGGGGAGCACACTCACATGTCATCAGGCCACAGGTTGGACAGGGTGTTTGTTTCCCCCCAAATGGTCACACAAATGTCTATGTTACAAACAAATGTAATCATTCCTTTATGAGCCTGTATGGGCCTTGATTGATCATTGTTCATTTACAGTGAACTGGTCACATATAAGGAAATAAGTGAAGAAGACAAAGAAGCATGGGATCTGTCGGATGAATGCAGCATTGTAAGGAACACATATGGACTTGAGAATGCCCCCGCATTGTCATACTATGCAGAGTGTGGTCAATCAAATTGGACTCTTCACATAGACACAAAGCCTGACACCCTTGCATCTTGTTGCAAGCTAGGCTGGTCTAGTACCTTGTCTGCGCTCTGTGCACCTGATACATGATGTGCCTTGCATTATATGAATACACTGCAACATGGCTTACATAGGTCCAGCATTAGGACAATCAAACATTGGCTAATGCTACGTGTCCAACGTACCAACAATAGAAGGCATTTGTGAAGCCAATGCCAATGTATTCTCCAAAAGTCCTTTTTAGTATAGTACAGGATTTTTTTTCCCCACAAGCATGCAGCAATTCCCCCATGGAATATCAGGAACTCTGTGACTCCTTGGCTAAGTACTTTCAGGAAAAGATAGACCACATCTATTTAAAATTTCTGGTCATCCCTTTGCAGGATTTAGAGACCACCATCGTGATAGGAGAGCAAGGGAAAGAATCTTCCTGTACACTTGACAGTTTTCAGCCTATCACCTTAGAGGAAGTATACAACTCCCAGGCCACAGCCAAATCTGGATCCCCTCGGGATCTATGTCCACCAAAGACAATATCTCTTCTAGCCACCAAGTGTGCCCCCGTGATCCAAAAGATCTTCAACTGCTCCATAGAAACAGGAACTATTCCCATCGAGTGGAAGGAAGCTTGCGTACGGCCCATACTAAAAAAAGCAACATTGGACCAACAATCGCTCAGTAACTACCGCCCGATCTCTCTGCTTCCTCTTTTGGGCAAACAACTGGAAGGCCTAATAAATAAGCAGTTGGAATCATACCTCGAACTCAATCACATCCTTGATCCCTCACAATCTGGATTCCGACCTGGGTTCAGTACAGAGACCGCACTCCTGGCTGTGACTGATTCACTGAGACAGGAGACGGATGCAGGAAGACCAGTGGCACTGATACTATTTGATTTGTCAGCAGCCTTTGATACTATCTCCCACCCAAGGCTCATAAATAGACTGCAGGCAATCGAAATCCAGGGGACAGCACTAAAATGGCTGCAGCACTTTCTGTCAGATAGACAACAGACGGTCATCCTGGGGCCATACTCCTCAGGCAAAACACGTCTGGACAAGGGTGTACCGCAGGGCTCGTGCCTGAGTCCCACCTTGTTCAATATCTACATGGCCCCACTAGCAAAGATCGCGGAGCACTTTGGTTTTGAGATCATATCATACGCTGATGACACTCAGCTGATGTTCACTATGGGCCAAGACTTGGAGTCGGAGAAACTACGATTTTCAGCAGGAATGTTAGCAATCTCCAGCTGGATGACGGAGAACTGTCTCCAACTAAACCCAGAAAAAACAGAGATTATGTTGCTTGGAAAAGCCCCAGCCATCTGGTCAGATGACTGGAGGCCTCATCAATTGGGTGCCACTCCCGTGCCCAAACAAACGGTAAAAAATCTCGGGATAAAACTTGATCAAGCCCTAACAATGAAAGATCAGATTGCAGCTATTACAAGCTCTTGCTATTACAATATGCACCTGTTGCGCAGAATTTTCCCTCTGCTCCCCACACATGTTCGTAGAACCCTGGTTCAGGCAATGGTGATAAGCAGACTGGACTATGGTAATGCCCTCTTGGCTGAAGTCAATGATACTCTGCTTAACAAGCTCCAGGTGGTCCAGAACACCACGGCCAGACTTATACTGAACCGGCCTGCAGGCACCCCTTCTGCGCCTTTGCTGAAAGAACTACATTGGCTTTCAGTGAAAAAGCGCTCCCGTTTTAAAATCTGCTGCCTCACGTATAATGCCTTAAGAGGCAATGGCCCACGCTATCTCCAAAACAAACTGAAGACCTATGTTCCCAGACGTGCTCTCAGATCAAGCACTCAAGCCCTTCTCTACGTGCCCCGAATCCACCAAACGCGTACCGGGGGAAAGTCCTTCTCCTATCTCGCCCCAGGATATTGGAACAAATTACCCATAAATCTACGAGAAACTCCCACCTACAGTAAATTCAGGAAATTACTAAAAGCCTACTTATACTAACTATCTATGGTCCGTATCTCCAGTTAGGGTCTGCAACAGCGCCGAGATGCCCCCGGGTGATACGTGCGCTATAGCAAATAATAATAACATAACATAACATGTTTCATATGTACACAGTGTATATGTTCAGCATTCAAAGAGCAATGTTCCATTTTTTTGTCTTGTAGGTGGACCAAACCCATACACCACTGGCGAGGTGGCGACCTTCAGAGATCCAAATGCTACAAGTGAGTATCAACTGATTGTTCCTGTGCTCAGTAAGGAGTGTGTAGGTTCCCATTAATTGGCTGCAGTGAGATGTGTAAGGGGTATCATCAGTCTGCGGAATTAAGCTTTTCCTTACATGTAGAATCACAACAGAAGTAGGACAAAGTTGCATATGCAAATGTCAGGGCCAAATTGCTATCTGAAATTAATCCCAATGTATGCAGGCCCACATGATAGATGCCTCAGAATCTGCTGTTCAAATTTTGTGCAAGCTATGGAGTGGATACTCATTGCACATGTCCCATCATCTTCCCAAAAACCAAATTATGATTATTACCTCAAATGTCTCTCTCACATGTATAATGGGCAGAAAGTGACAACATGTTACCCGGAATATGTGACAGAAATGTTGCTTGGGATAGGCTGTGATTTTCAAGACACACTGTGCCTCATTTACTAAGAATTGGCATAGGGCAGCGCCACAATACATTTTGCAGTGCTGCCCTATGCCTATTTGAAAGGGCAGGAAAGCTCCGTATTTACAAGATACGGTTCATTCCTTTCCTTTCATCCAGCGCTGGCGCACAATTAGCAGCCGGTGCCAATGCAGGCACCCTTACACCATGGTGCAAGGGTGTCTGTGTTGTTGGCATCATTGTTTCTGTTCAGGAGAGGCGTTTTCCTCGTTCTGTGTGTGCTTCAGAATGCTGCAGATGTGGGAAGAGGAAAACCAAGGAGAAGTGTAAACATTTACCCTTGTTACGCCTGCTCTGGAGAGGCCTATGTTTTTGGCCCTGCCCCAAGTTTACGTGATATTGTAAATCTAGGGCAGTGTCAAAATTCCATTGGGTGTTGCATGGGAACACCCACAGCAACGCACATGGAACGCCTCCTTGACGTAGAGTAAGGCAACGCAGCGCTATCCACTGCCTTGCCTTACTCCATATCAATGAGGCCATGCAAAGCCACGCAGGGTGGCTTTGCTTTGCCTCATAGATATGATTGAGAGGCCTGCACCACCGCATCATATAAAAAGTGACACTCCAGCAGCACAGGCCTCTTGTAAATGGAGGCCAGTATGTTTTCCTAAGTCCAAATTTGCACAGGTGTGGTTGGGGTGTAACACATATCTCAGACAATACTACCAATTGTCAACAGCACATCTAATGTTGGCATGTGCACAGTGAACAACTTTTCAAATGTATCTGTCCTCCTACTGTGTGTTCACATCGTACCATGCACATACCTGCAGAGTACGTTCCTCCACCTTACCAAAATTGGTACTGTATACATGTTTGAAGCCATGTCAGACATCAATGCCATTCAAACAGCAATTTGTTCTGGGATCCATGCATGTATCTATTGTTCAGCGTCTAGCCAAAGTTGGACTCAGTGGACTTGGGTGACCATATGAGAAGGCTTTAGATACTAAAACAACATTCCTTACTAGTGTAAATGCTGTATATGTATTTGTGATGTGCTATAGTTGAAATGTAATATTCATGCTAACAAAAGCAGTGGGCAAATGACAGATCCCCATTTGTTGCAGTGAGTGTGTCAGTCCATTATCCAGACCAATGCCTCACTTGGGTTCCTCCCTTAGCCCACATTTATCATGATATGTGGGAGCTGTCAGCCAGCATCATGGGTACCTGTGCATCCCTCAGAGTACTGCATATCGGTGATATGTTAGATGGGGTGACAGCGGCAAAATGGCATGGTGTTATAAAGGATGTTGTCACTATACTGGATGTGCATATAGATTTGGAGGTATGAACTTCAATCTGGCTGGCTGATGCACATTGCTAGTGTATGCGAGCACATGGCAATATATGCTAAATTTTATGTGGCTGGTCAACACAAGCTGTGATGTTTCCTACCTCAGTGCAGACAGAATAGGTATGAGTCAAAGTGGGACATGTCACCAGTCCACACTTGCCAATGCTGTCACATGCCTGGCTCATTACCTCATACCCCCCAATGCCCGATAACAGACACATTCCCATTCCTTTGTAGTGTTTTGTGAGGAATAAGGCCAATGTATCAAGTACCACAGGCATGTATGCACTGTGTTGTCAGCATACGGTCATTCCACATCCCACCAACTGCTGTTGCAACCCATACTGTATCCCCAGGATTTCTCTCCATTGAACAGTTGCTGGGCCATTACCTGAAAGATACAGCTCAATATACTCAAATATCTGAGATCCGCAGCATGCATGCACACACTCATCTCATGCAGTAAGTATGAGTTGATGTGCTTCTAGGTAACAATCTATACATAAATGTATGGACAGACTATTGGGTATGTAAAGGAGCACATGCTTTTCTCTTATTTTCATTTGGTGCTCTATTGTAAAGTGTTGCAGGTATGTCCATGTGTAATTCTTGGAGAAGTATCTAACAGCTCTGTTGAATCGCAGGTAGCTAGCCACACTCTCTCTCTCTATGTTTCTACTACCTGGCACTGAGTCAATCTATGCTGCTTTGTGTGGCCTGGTGAATATGCCATTACAGTGAAGCATTGCTGAGTCACAATACGTGTACTTGCTGCACATAAGTCATTTCACAAAGGTGATTGGCCATAGATTTTACCCTCTGGCATGTTGCATAACATTACCCATGGAGTACCCAGATGGACCATGTGTACCATTCCATGTATCCACAACATCATTGTTCTGTATCTGTCTTCACATGCACATGGGTGCATATTTATGAGGCCAGACACTGCCATTTCCTGTAACTAAAAGGCCAAGACCTGAGTAATTTAGCATTGTAATTTTAGGAGAAGTACATGCTTCTCATGACTGTTCGTCATGATTCGTTACATAGATGTCATTTGTTTGCTGGACATGCCACTTGTGCTGCTAATAGTAATTAATGCATGTAATTGTTGACAATGTGGACAATTCAACTTGGTCTAATACACGTGTCCTTCCTCTACAACAGACATGACCCCTGCTCAGGAAAAGACCTATTGGAAATGTCTGGAGAGGTACCAACACATACGACACGTTGCCAAGGCCTTCAGGCACATGGGGCACAACTTTAGGAGAGATCAAATGCAGGAGGGACCTGGAAGTCGCCACCTCAGGAACAGACAGCAATTGACAGGGCAAACAGCAGGCCACAAGTGGAGGATACCCATGGTGGTGATCCGGGCCCACTTCCGGGACCCTCCACAGCCCCACCAGCCACAGTCAGTCACCAGTACCTCTCAGCAGCCAACTGAGTATGAGAGGCAGTTGCTGAAGGCAGAGCAAGACACTACGTTGAAGTTGGCAGGACTCCAATTGCAGGTGGCAACCCTCATGCAAATAGTGCGAACTTACAGCAGACTGTGGACCGTATAGACAATCAAATTGAGGCCCTCCCTCCAACTTTCTGGCCTTCCCCAGTTCCCTTTGCTTGTTTTATAGTTTTTAGCATAAGTTAGGATAGGTCTTAGCATCATGGTAGGTTGGGTTAGTTTTACTGTTTTTATAGATTTTAATATTAATCTGTTTTTTAGGTGAGGATATGGGTGGGTAGGTTGTTAAGTGGTTGGGGGGTTAATGTTTATTATGTATATAAATAAAATAAATACAAAAAAATATATATTTGTTTAGGTTTTAATATTTAGGTAGTGTGTATAGGTGTAGTTTATGTTAGTCTCATATGCAAATGTGTTTTAAAGGGGGATGGGGGTTGTTGTTTAACCTGTCTGTTGTGCTATATGTGTAGAGTAGGATAAGTTAAGGCTATGTAGGTTAGGTTAGGATAGTGGAGGTAAGTTAGAATAGGTTAGTTTAGGCATAGTTTAGTTAGGTATACTTAGTGTAGGCTTTAGAATATTAGATTTTAAGATTAGTGTGTGTTAAATAAAATCTGTTTTGCACTTTCACAACTGCTTTCTTATTTCCTGCGTGGCAGTTGTGACATCTGCTTAGGCTGGGTTCAGCACATGCAGTAGGATTTACTGCCAGTATTTGTTACTAGGTGGAGCCCCTAAGGAGTAGATCATTTCAAGTTAGCAAGGGAGACACTTAAAGGATCTTAAAACATGATTGGAAGCTGTATGTGGCAGTGAGAGGCTGTCTCAGTATATGATGTACACTTATGTAAGTGGACACCCTGCACTGATCCAGACAACCCTTATGGTGATTTTAGTGGTCTTAGACAACCTTAGAAAGCTCTCTAAGTGGTAGCTGTGGAGAGCAGCCGTCAGGCTTAGTCCAGAACGAGTGTAAAGCAGCATGGTTTACCAGAACACAATTGTATGGATTAAGTGAAAAAGAACCACACAGTGTATTTATAAAAATATGTATTTATTATAAGACACTCACTAACACATACAGATATCTCCTAGACGGAGATATACACAATGCACACAATACTTTGCAATAGAAACAGGTAAGAAGCATAGAATACACAGTGGTCACCGGGGGGGACCAAACCATATACTAAAATAGTGGTATTCGAGTCAAGACAATAGTCAGAGGATGTAGAAGTGCTGGGGACCCAAGGAGCCACCCAAGGTGAGTATCTAGGAGCCCCACAGAGGTCGTGTGCAGTGTAAAAACACAACCTCGTTCTCCGTACAAATCAACGTGTAAGTCGCTGTTGCCATTTTAAAGAAGAAGGACCCTTCCCAGTGGACCCTGAAGAAACCCAGTGGAAGACAGAAGGTTGGAGAGCCACCCCATCCATGGATACCTTAGGAACCAGGATACCTGCCCCAGGGGAGCCGGGTGCATAGGTGTGAAGTGGCATCGGAAACCGCAGTCGAACCCAATGGAGGACTTCAGGAAGATGCCACTGCTGGAGAAGATGAAAGTGTCCGGTGGAACCCAAAGGTGGATTCAAGTCGAGAAGTACCTTAAAGCAGAGGGGACAGAGTCTATGCCACTTGGAAGTGACCAGGAGGCACGGAAGACAAATGCCCACCGATGTCGGGTGTTCTAAAAGAGTTGACGGTGCCCTTGGAGCTGCAGCTGTGAGGACCAGGCGACACTGTGGAAGACCAGGAGCCATTCACGAGCTGTCTCATGTCGGATGCTGAGAGTTGAGGGGTTGGTTTCTGGTGGGAGCTCCAACAAGCTTTGGCAACTGCAAACAATGTGGAAGTAGAAAAAGGTGCAATATTAGGATCAGCAAGGTCCAGGAGACTCACCACAAGCAGGGGAGTCAGGGCAGGCCCCGAGCAATCCGGGGAGCCCATAAGAATTCAAAAGTGACCCTCAAGAGGACCCACAGGCCAAAGACACAGGAGTCGCAGAGAACCTTGAGCAGCTCACCAAAGATGCAGGCCCATGGTGCAAGTGATGTGGTGAGGATTTAGGTCTTGGTTGCTGGAGATGCTTGAGGTTGGGGCTACTTGGAGCCTGAAGATCTTGGTGTAAGGGAGCCAACAAGCCTTTGCAGCTGCAAGTCAACGTGGTGCACAGGGGATCGGTTCCTGCGGCTCCAACAAAAGATACTGACCTCAAACATGGTGAGAGGACAGGGCAGGCCTCAAGGGATATGAAAAATCACCACCTGTGGTACTGAGCCTTTTGGAGTCCATAGGAGCCCAGGATAAGCAGATTGGTCAGCCTGGTTGCGGTGCCTGCAGATGCAGGGAAGTGACTCCTTCACTTCAAGGGAGATTCCTTCAGGTGTCTTGGATGTCCACAGACCCTGGACGGGTTCCTGTATGGAGCACAGGCATGGACGTTGCAGCAGACAAGTAAGGTGAAGAGATCAGGAGCAGCAGGAGTCTTCCCGGTTGCATCCTTGATACCCAGAGCGAAGTCCAAGTGAGTCCAGAGTGCCCAGATGGTTGAAGTTGAAGTGGTGTCTGAATTGTATCATGTCCCACGATGAATTTAGGGACCCACCCACAGGAAAGCCCTTAAATACCCTAAGGAAAGAGTTGGGACGATACAGGGGTCCCTCCCTAAGGAGAGGCTGGACAACGGGGAGGATACTCCCCTGTCCTTTGTCCAGTTTCACACCAGAGTGGGAGCCAACGGCTCCCTGAACTGGTTTGAGTTGGACTATGCATGGAGGGCACCAAATGTGCCCTGCACGCAGACTATGTGGCACTGGCAAGCGATCCCACCCTGCCCCAATACACTAAACCCTGTCTGGGAGGTTGTCACACCTCCCTTTGACAGGATGCCTATTGTTCTGCCTTCCCCTGCTTGAGCTTGGCTCAGCAGCAGGAGGGCAGAATCGTGTCTCTGGTCGGCAGCAGCCATGTTGTGCTGTCCGGGTCTAGAAGACTGGTACCGGGAGCACCGAGGGACTAACGGAGGGCCTTTACAGTGCTTGGAATCATACTATGATGCCAACTTGTTTGATACCAAACACGACAGGGTTCATTACAGACAGTTTTGAGATGGTCATTGTGTAATGACCCGTGCCCCTCTATATGTTATATGGCTGTCTCACTTGCAACCTGGGAGAATGGACTCAGAAAGCTGTTGGGGTGCCCTGCTCATGCAGTGGCACCCTCACACTTAGAACCAAGCACCCTGCCTTCTGGATTGAAAAGGCCTGCTGTAGGGGTGACTTATAGGTTTTAAGTGCAGTGAACTTAGATATAGGGAAACCTATATCTTTCGTAAGAGGTGTTAGCACCAGCTTACACAGGCTGCAATGGCAGGCCTGTCGAGATAGTTTGAATGGTCTCTCATAGGTGGCATAATACATGCTTCAGCCTATGGGAGACCTCTGGGGTACCTATGCCCTGGGTACCTTAATACCATATACTAGGGACTGATAAGGGTACTCCAGTATCCAATCTGGGATGTAAAGAAACTGAGGTCCTGATTAGCAGTGTCTCAGTCAGACTAGTCATAAAACAGGATTACATCAAGCAAAAAGTGGGGGTAACCATAGAAGCAGATCCTACTTTCCTACAGTGGCACTCTTGCTGTGAATGGACACACAGCCCAAAACAGGTATTAACCTAATGCTGCACTGTGATGCTACATGTTTTGTATGGATGATTGAGTCAGACCATTGTGACTAAACTTGAATGTATTGTGTCCCACACTGATGGCAGTCACTTACACACTCTCCCTAGCACCATTTGGTCGTCACATCACTGGTGCCTGTTAGCCAGTGTGCATGGAGATATCCCCCACCTGGGCTGAAACCATTGACTGGCTGCTTATTGTAGCACTTCATGCATGTGACCTTGGGTAACTACTTGCTAGATTAGATGCACATAGGGATCACAAATATTATTTCGCTTGGCCTGTGCACTTTTACCCCTGGGGTTATGATACACATTTTACTTTACATAGTAGGTGGTGTCTTTAGGGTCAGCACTTCCACCATGGTCTACTTAGTCAAATCATGAAAAGACATACAAAACACTGGTTCTGGTTAGTGAATTTATTGACACATGAGCCAAGGAGCAAGTGGCAGTCCTTGGGGCAACAACCCCAATATAGCTTGTGAGCCACTGGATGTCCAGACAGAGTCCATGGGGGATACATGTCATGGAACATGGGAAGTAGTTCCGTCCATCATTTGTTTCTTTTACTTTTAGAAAGTGTACATTTCTCTGCTCTAAACTTTGCTCTGGGTGCCACCAGCCTGTCTCCAATGCACATCTGGTCTGGGTAACAGCTATACTTTGTGCATCAACTCTAGATAGCCACAAACACAGGAAGGTGAGGCTTATCTACATTCTGAACACTCATCTGCATTCTGATAGGTCTTCCTGTGCAGGGAGGAATGGGAGGGGCAGACACTTACACTTCAATAGGTAGTGTCCTGTCCACCCCCAAAGCACTGATTCATCCCCCACAGTTAGACTAGCAGGCAGGGCTGGGTTGAATGGGATTCTTGTACACTTCAGAGAGTTGCTTTGAAGTCACCCCCTACATCAGAGGCACTTTTGGGTATAACTACTGGGGCTCTGACTCTACTAAATCAGTACACTACTAGACCTGGGAAGAACATTGCTAGCATAAAGACTGCTGTGCTGTAAGGATTGCCACTTTGCCTTGACTGACTGTTCTGAGTTGCTGCTTCTCTGCTTTGCTGAGCTGCCCTGCTGCCTGCCGGTCTCTGCCCTGCTGAGGACAAGGACTGGACACATCTCACTTAAACTCAGAGTGACTCCAAAGGCTTGCTGGCTTGCCTCTTCTTCTCTGAAGTTTCTGGGGCACAAAACACTTCCTGCAATCCTTCTGATGCTGCTGGACTGTGTGAGTCCTACCCTTGCCTGAGGTGCACCCTCCATTCATGGGCCTCAGAAGAGGGTTCTGTGGCTGTTTTTCTACAAACCCGATACATCGTCACCACTGCGCTGGTCAGAACTAATGCATCACCCTTCGACGCTGACGCAGAGGCTGTTCGACGACAGCGGTTCCACAGCCTGTTTGGCCTGACGACGACACTCTGCCTTCATCTCTACGGAGCTCGGCGATTACGCGGGAACCCACTGCATGAATCAGAACCGACGCATCATGATCTCGACATCAACGCTTGCTCCAACTAAGGTACTTTTTCAGCGTGACCTGCGTGAATCTCATAGCCGACCTGCCCTCCATTGCGGTCGGCCTAAACTTTGTATTTGTACAGGTTCTCTCGCGACCTCAAGTAACTTTTTGACCGCTAGTGACTTCTAAGCATTATTGTTTAATTTATACTTTCAAAATTCATATCTCACCTTCTACTGTTTGGTTTTTGTCGTATTGGTCTTGTTTTACTCAGATAAATCTTCACTATTTTTCTAAACATGTGTGGAGTCTTTTTGTGGTGTTTTCATTGTGTCTCTGTGGTTGTGTTGCACAAATACTTTACACATTGCCTCTTAAGTTAAGCCTGCCTGCTCTGTGCCAAGCTACAAGAGAGTGAGCACAAGTTAATTTGGATTGTGTAACTAACTTACCCTGACTAGGATTCTGGTCCTTCCTTGGACAGGTTGCAGACCTCTGCCAATTAGAGACCCAGTTTCTAACAATAACACACACAACGGCCATGAGATTACGTAGATGAGTAGAGTTGAAATAAAATATTTTGAGTAGAAATTAACAAATGTGTGTGTACTGAGTTGCATGTCTATCTGGACACTCCTATTACTAAAAGCAGAAAGCAGGAGAATGTCCTCTGCCTATAATCCGAGCGAGTGCTGACTTTGAGAAGCAGGGCAAACCCAAATTGCTTATGGAGCCATGGAGACAGAGAGTTCCTACCCACCAGGAAAGAAGCAATCTGACACTAATCCACATTTTCACGAATGCCCTGATAGACTGAAAGAACAGGGTGTTCTAGATTTCAAACTGGGTACCAGTGGGGCCAAATATACCAACCAGTAGCAGTGATGCTTACCAAACTGTGCCAGCAGATTTGGAAAAACAACAAAAGGGCAACAGATCAGGTTACATTGCAATACCAAAGAAAGGAGACCTTACTGACTGGGAAAACTACTGTACAATTTCCCTAATTTCAAGTGGCAGCACGATAATGCTCATGATAATTAAACAGAGATTAGATCTTACAAGGAAAGAGCATTACTAAATGTACAAGTTAGGTTCAGGAAGGCCGGAGGACAAGAAACTACATTGCTGACGTCCTCTGGATAATTGAGAAAGCCATCCATTTATTTTATTTATCAATTTATGACTGCATAAATAAGTAAATCTTTTATCATAAGTATTTATCTACAATTGCTTCACTATTGAATTGCAAAAAATAAAAACAAATAAATTAATTTAAAGTACCACAGCACTTTCTCACCCTATACCACTCTCAATATATCTTCTACCTCAACTCTCAGACTCATCTCAAGCCTCATTCTACTCCTTTCCAATGCACTACCCTATTTCTCACCCTAAACCTCTATCAATATATCCTCTACCTCCACTCTCTCATTCATCCTAAACCACATACCACTATTATGATACCCAAAATAACCCTTTCTAGACTTTTCCCTCCTCTGCCTCTCCTTGCATCATCCTATACTTCTTTTACTATTCAGATCTCCCAAACAAGCCTTTCTTAACCCTTCCCTCTGCCTCTTCCCCCTCCACCTCCCCATTACTCATCCCATACCCCCTCCTACTGCTATGAACTCCCCCCAAAAAAACATTATAGATCCTTCTCTCTTCTATCCATCCACTACTCATTTTCAATCCAAATAACAGACATACCAAAGCATTGTCTATGGGCCTGCTAGGAAGGGGACCAAGCAAATCATTTTATTTGGCAAATGATGATAATGACATGATAGGTGGCTGTGAGTAATTTATTGCTGAAAGGGGAGGCTGAAAGGCTTTACTAGATTGCAAAATGGGTTTAGTGCATATTAAAAAGCCATTTTGTGGTTGTAAACCCTATGACTTTGTGAATCGCAGAGACTAGGAATCCAAAATTCTTTGATAGTTAGTTTCTATGGGGCTCATTACGATGGCGGAACGATCGCCACCGTCGGCCCGGTGGTGGTGATTGTTCCGCCATCAAACTGAAATTTACCCACCGCCATATTAGGATGGCGGTGGGTATCGCGGCGGACGGAAAGTCCGGCAGCCGCTTTTCCGTCGGTGGCAATCGCACCGATTGCCTGGCGGGCAGAGCAGGCCCACTAATATGGTGGCGGTGCCTAGCAGGCTCCGTCCGCCATATTAGGATGTGGGTTTTAGGAGGCCTTTCCATGGCGGCGTTGCTGCCATGGAAAGGCTGGCGGGGATTGGGTTTGGGGGCCCGTTGCGGGCCCCGCTTGTGTTGGGGGAGGTGTGGGTGCACTGGGGGGTACCCATGGTACCCCCCTGCATTTTACTGCACCATGTGGCAGGCACAGTGTAGTGCCTGCCACGTAGTGCAGTGAAATGCACAACATGCTCTTTTAGGCTTCGCGGCGGTGCTGCTGTCAGCAGCCACCGCTGCAATGTTAACGGTCCGGAATCAGACCTCAGCGGTGGCGGTCCCATCCTAATCGGGTAGGCGGGACCGCCGCATGCATGGCGGTCTGTTCCAAACACCGATACGATGGCGGGCGGATCAAGTCCGCCCGCCATCGTAATCAGCCCCTATGTTAGGTAAATAATTAATTTATATTCAAATGGTATGTAGCGGTTAGAAATCTAATGTGTTTGGATTCGTGTGAGCACGCAAAGAAAGATGGCCGCCTCACGTTAGCTCTCTACCGATGCCCTGAATATCGCCGAAGTGATTACAATTTAAAGCTAGCATTACTTTTATTTTTTGGCTAAATCGACCTATTATTGCCAACGCTCCAAGAAAATACCTTTTTTGCAGTGTTTCCTGCGATTTTCATGTAAGGCTGCCTCAGTTTCCTCTTCCCGGTCTCTCCTGCATTCTGTTGCCGAAGTTCCTGTCAGGAGGGTGGAGTTACTTCAAGGAGAGGGCACGGCTAAGGCCTCGACCCCTCTCACAGATGGTTTTAGCTGCTGCGCAGCCTGCTTTTGTGGTGACTTTAATTTCCTTTTCCTTATTTTTATTATTATTTTTTAAATTTTCCGTTTGCTTGTTTAATACAGTATTTTTTTCATTTTTATAATGGAGGGAAAAATATACATATAATTAATATCAAATGTAAACAAGCAATTTCCCCTCCTCTAGTCAAGTCAAAAATTGTTGATTCTAAGGAGCCTTCGTTGTCTACTTTATAAGAAGAATTACAAGCAGTTCGTGCTAATACAGATAATATTGTGTCAGGGATCAAAAATATCCCTAAGGTCATGGCAAGTCTCTCTAAGAAAGACTCTGACAATTCAATTAAAATTCAGGATAACAAAAATAAAATTGACAGTCATGTGCCTATTGCAGCCAAAATTAAGCTGATGTATACTCTTTACTGGATCTAGAAAATCGCAATCAGCAATACAACTTTGCATCTTTAATTTAGTAGAAGATTTTGAAGGCACTGACTGCAGAAGGTATTTGGAGAACTTATTACCTGGTTTATTCCAGTTAAAGTTCATGGAAAAATTCAAAATTGATAAGGCACACAGAATTCCTTTGCATCATAGCCCAAGTCAAACCAAACCTCACAAAATGATCTTTAAAGTACCTCATCACCATCATTTAGTCATGATTTGTAAAGCAGCAAGAGAGATCCTGTCTTTCATAGTCAACGGTAACAAAATCTTTATCCATCAAGACTTCACCAACGAAACAGTCAAAATGCGTAAAGAGTTCACAGATCTTCGACCTCGACTACAAAGCTCTGGTTTTAAATACGGCCTTATTGACCCATCCATTATGAGAGTATGGAAAGATGGGACCTCCAGGTCCTTTCACTGTCCTAATGAGCTTTGTGTCTTTTTAGACCAGCATTCTCAGCTCTCCCTGGTTACAAATGAGACTGATACCCAAATCTTTTGTTCTAATATGTATTTGTAGCTAGCCTTTTCTATGATTTTCGTCGCTAGGGCATTGGCTTTGCGAGTCATTCTTGCACATCCGTGTGCACGATTCAGAAATGTTTTTCATGTTTCTATGTCGTCTTTTATGTGTGTGTCTATTTCTTTTTTCTCTCTTCATTCAATTCTAAGAGCTACTTTTTACTCTGATAATTTTAACATTTCTTATATCTTACAGTTTTCTCTGTTCTGCAAATGGATAATGTTAACAGAATTAAAATTGTTTCTCTTAATGCTAAAGGGTTACGACACCATGTTAAGCGTGTTAAAGTGTTAGATTACTTGGCGAGTCAGAACGCTGATATTTGTTTAATCCAGGAGACTCATATAATGATACAACTGGGAAAATTGAGTTGCTATTCTCTTTGCAAAAAAGTTGCAGATTCAGTTATTAAACAAATGTTCTGATGCTGATTGTCGTTACCTTATAGTTAAAATTAAAATTGATAATACTGTTCTGCACTTGATTAATGTTTATGGTCCAACAAATGATGACCCTAATTTCTGGTGTCTTTTTACATCTGAAGTGCTTAGATTAGGTAATGTTCCACTTATTATTGAAAGAGATTTTACTCTAATACATGACCCTTTATTGGACAAAATATCTTTAATCAAGTATCATTCTCCCATGGCTTTTTTACTCTTAAAACCTTTTTTAAAAATACTAAAATGGTGGATATTTGGCGCTTACATCACCCAACAGATAAAAATGTTACGTTTTTTTTCTAGCTCTCATAATTCCTATTCTCAAATAGATTGTTTCATAGTATCCCGTCATTTAATTCAATCAATTTCTGACTCTTATTCATACTATTGATATTTCTGATCATGTGATAATTTCTTGTGTTTTTCAACTCAACTCCATACTCCAATCTCAGCGTAGGGGCGTATGAATACGAATGCTGTCCTTAATGAAAAAAAAAAAAACAACTTTTGACTGCAATTCATGACTTTTGTGCTTTCAATCCTGAAGGTTCTACATCAATTGTAAATCGCCAGGAGGCTTTTAAGGCATATATCAGAGGTGTAACCATATCTATTACGGCACATGATAATAAGTCATTTAACTAGAAAATTAAAGATTTGAATAAGCAAATAGCAAAGTACGAATGTCTTTTTATCACATCTAGTGATATCAAATATAAACTACAATTACAAAAACTCAGTTACGAATTAAACTCCATACTTAGTAAGAGGGCAGGCACGCAAATTTCTAATACTGAGGCCAAATTGTGTTTCAGTGCTAATAGGTCTGGAAGACTTTTAGCAAATTATCTTCAGTAACAAAAAGATACAATGCATATTGCTGCAATTCATGGCCCAGATGGTAAGATTGCCTTATCTTATGAAGAGATCGTCAATTAATTTTTGAATTATTTTTCCACTTTATACAGTAATCCTCCTTCTACTGATACTCCTCTTATTGATAATTCTTTAGAGTTGTGTGGCTTACCTAAAATTTCTCAATCAGTTAAAGAAGAATTGGATGTACCAATTTCCATAGAAGAGGTTGAGTCAGCCATAAAATCCCTTACATTGTGTAAATCCCCTGGTCTGGAAGTTATTCCTGCTAAATTTTATAAAGAATTTTCTTCTCACCTTCTACCTCATCTACTTAAGATATTTACTCACTTTAGTACATTAGGAGCAACTTCGGGGTCCTTTAATGAAGCTTTGATTATAGTTCTCCCAAAACCTAGTAAAGATCCTAACATTGTTTCCAATTGTCGCCCTATATCTTTAATTAATCAAGATTGTAAACTGTATGCAAAACTTCTTGCAACCAGGTTGGCCTCTGTGCTTGACTCTCTTATTCATATTGATCAATCTAGTTTCATGAAACATAGACTTTCTGTGAATAAGATAAGACTATTATTCCATGATATTGAAGCTGGTTATTCCTTACCGATACCCTCCAGAGTCCTTGCATTAGATGCTGAAAAAGCTTTTGATAAAGTTCCTGTGGGTATCTATTTCGTACCTTGTCTAGATTTAATTTTGGTAGTCAGTTTATTCGCGTGATTTCAGCACTTTATTCTGGTCCGTCTGCAAGAATCTTTATTAATGGCTAAATCTCTAGGACTTTTTTCTTTTTATAGGTACTAGGCAAGGATGTCCTTTATCTCCTTTACTTTTCCTCCTTGCTATTGAGACATTACTTAATGCCATTAGAAACTCGATTGAAATTGAAGGTCTTATTATTTATGATATTGCTGTAAAAACTTCAGCATATGCTGATTTTATTTTATTTTTAAACAGATTTTATTGGGTTTTCAAATGACATATTCAAACAAATCTCAGGAAGCTTTGCATTGTATGAGACCCCCCCAGATGTTTACAACAGCAATGAGGCACAATAAACACAATCTCTTCGATTACAGTCATCAAGCTTTGTCGCTTATGTAATAGGAGAATAGTATTCGTCATAGGACTGGGCCATCCTCTAGCCCACTACCACTTGCTATTTGTCAACGTAATAAAATATTATCAATCTCCTCGAAGCTCTTCTTCAATCGCAGTGCTCCCCGTACAAGGCCATTCTACCCCAACCCAAACTCCCGCCCTCCCCGCCCCCCAGCCTCAGCATATGCTGATGATGTACTACTTTATATCAGTAATTATGACTCTTCCATTCCACCTTTATTAAATTTAATTAACAAATACTCTCAGATTTCAGGTATACTTTAAATACTAATAAAGCTAAATTATTTCCTCTAAATGTTCATTGTACATCTGCTATGCTCCCCAATAATAAAATATTATGGCAAAAGGGAAAACGCAAATATCTTGGTATCCTATTTTCTCAAACTGTAAAACAATCGATTGATTTGAAATGAGAATACATTCTTAACCATATTAAAGACAAATCTCATAAGTGGTCTGCCTTACATCTACCATGGTGGGGGAAAGTTGATTCTGTTAAAATGGTTAAAGCTCCAAAAGTATTTGACCTCCTTTCTATGATGCCCACACAACTTCCTCTTAAGTTTTATAAAGATGTGGATAAACATTTATCTAAATTTATTTGGAATAACAAAACCCCTCGTATAAGTTATAAAAAATTAAAAATTGCAAAGTTTAATGGTGGTTTTGGTTTGCCTGATGTTCTCAATTATCATAAGCATTCATTTTAAAGCAAGGTTCTTTTTGGTTCAGTCAAACAGAATTTATCAATTTACCTTCATGGCTTCTCATTGAACGCAGTTTGATGTCGCCATTCTCTTTACCTTCTTTACTGACTATGTCTAATTCTACCACATTACTGAAAAGGTCTACCGTACTTAAATCTACAAAACTAATATTACAGGACCTTGACTCTCTTTTTAAATATCCTATTTCACATGCCTCAAAAATGTCATTATAGCATAACCCTTTACAGAAACTTGAGCATACTACAACATTGTGGTAATCCGGGATAAAAGCTGGCATTTTTTACTTACAAGATATATATCATAATAGTGCTTTTTACCTTTTGATGTATTGCAACAAAAATGTCTTTTGCCCTCCTCGAATATTTCTAAATATGAGCTATAGTGTAATTCAATCCTTGATTCATTTCCAAAAATTTTCCTTCAAAGGCCACATCTGATTTGGAGATTTATATTCAAATGATAGCTGCTTCCTCACATGCTGTATCAAAGTTTTATTTTAAAAAAAGTGAACAATTCTACAGGAGATAATATAATTTCTCTCTCTACTTTTTGGAATAAGGAACTAGGTATATCTCTCTCTAATAATTTATGGAAGAAAATATGGTTGATTAATATTTCAGGCTGGTTGCCTGTTTCTTTATACCAAACTAATTCTTTCATTTTATTTAATTGTTTATGGACTCTTTTAAGGTGATATAATGCGAAAAATTTCAAATTCTCCTAATTGTTGGCACTATAATTTGACTCCAGGCTCGTTAAAACATATGCTTTACGTATGCAATGTTATCTCTAAATATTGGAAGGAAGTTTAGGATGTTATCATAAAAATCTTTAACATTTCAGAAAATATTTCATATGATATGTTGATTTGTAAGTCTCTTTCACTGTCTGTAAATTTATCTGATTTAAATAACAGACTTTCTGATATCTGCTGCTTTAAAATGAATTACTACTCATTGGAAAAATGCTTCATTACTATCAATTCATGCATGGTGGTCATGGATAATTTTCACAAGAAGAGGAGCTAATTTGACTCTGTTGGGTGTAGTCCATAACTCATCAACTTATCACTTATTTTGGAAACCGATTGATGAATATATTGTTCTATATTTATAGATAAATTATACTGATATATATATGTAATTTATTGTTCTGTAAGAACTTTGAAGTTGATGTTAGTAGCTCTTTTAAGATTTTCATGCAATGGCATTTCTGTTGATTCCGTTTCTTTTAAAATGTATTTTCCAATTGTCATTATATTGGTACATTTCTCATTTCTATATTAATTTGTATTGTTCTTTGTATCTCTTTCAGTGCTCTTTTTCATATTGTCTGTTGTTCATATTATAAAATGCAATAAATTATTTTGCACACAAAAAAATGTAATGTGTTTTAAATTGGATATTTTAAAATCTTTTTTCAGTCAAATATTTACTTTCCTGTTTCGTGTACCTGAAAACAAAATACAAATATAATAAATAGAAGTTAGGTCTGCTGGTTTCACTATGGGCAATCACATATCTAGACTATAATCCCACAAATATATATATTTACTTGATTTATTGGAGTGGGGAGACATGTGGTGGGGGCCCATCAGCATATCTTGTAGGGAGGCCCCCTCAAGTTTCGCTATCTCACTCCAAATAAGCCCATCTTAACCACTTGGATAACAACATACATCTGCTGAAAACATGTTTCAGACGACTAATCTGTTCTCAGCACAGTACTTAGAGTTTAATAAGACGTTCGCTGCCTAGTCGAGCCACTTCTTTGTTTTATATATACCTTATAGTCGAAGAAAAGAAATCTGAAGCCTCTAGGAACTGACCTTACAAGCTGAGCGCATTAAAAATTGGGGATAAACTTCTTGGAAGCACACATTGGCATATACAATATGTACACAGGATGAAGAAAGTCTGGGTCATTCTGTATTATTTGGCTGCTCCAATGTCTGTATTATTGCATCTATTTCAGCATCAGTTTGGAAAAATACAACTTGTCAGGCCAGTCCTCTCCGACCTATGGAACTCAATGGTAATGAGTAATCCAATAAGTATTGATCTTTGTTCCTTTAAGCACAGGAGCCAAATTTTACTGCAGTCTCACTAAATTTCCCAGTACGTTTTACACCTTAACTTAAGGGGGTATTGACATGGTGTCGATTCACCAAAATGGCAGGAGTAGCGGAAGTGACATCACATACCCTTTGACTGTAATGACATCACAGGAAGTGATCCTGGGTTTTTCAGAAAGGCATCTCACATGACCCTAACATCACATGCACACTCTATTACACCCCTTTACACTCATTCTTATTCATTCTCACTCACAGATTTGTATTCACTCTTGATTTCACTCATACTCACTCATACTCGTTAACACTCAGGCCAATGTTTACTAACACTTTGCATCTTGTTTATGTCACTTATGTTATGCAGACCTGGTGCAAAGTGTTAGGGTGGGATTTAGTATCCAACACAAATCCTGATTTGCATTGGAACGCATCCCAAAGTAACGCAAAATTGTGCTATGCACTGCTTTGTGGCATTTTGCATAAAGGAGATGCTCCATGCATGGTGCATGGGGCATTCCATGCAACCACCCATGGGTTTTGTTGCAATTCCTTATCTCAGACATTGGTAGACAGGAATTTGCACCAAACTCTTATGACTCCTCGAGGCAGGTGTAGCAAGAAGAAATGTTTTAATTTCTCCTTGCTTTTTCAACTTGACATGTGTGCTGCACATATGCAAATTGGGAAAAACCTCCAAACATAGTTTTTGTAATGGAAGGTACCCCCTTCCAGTACAAAACCCATGCTTCAGACAACGCACACACCCTTGCACCATGACAAGAGTGTGTGTGTTGGTGATTGGCTGCCAAAAGTGCACCAGCGCACAGGGAGATAAAAAATAGTAGATATGGTGCACTTTTTTCTGTCCCTTTGACATGAGGCAGTGCAGCAACTTTGGTGCAGCGTTGCCTTGCGTCATAGGATAGCAAATCTGAGCCTCAATCTCACACAATCTCAACCACTGCTTGTCACTGACTCTTCCTTACTTTCTCTATCAGACACATGCTTACACATACAGTCACATGCTCACAAATAAACATGCTTTCTTTCACATAGACACACTGTCACCCGCGAGCAGGCACACAACATACATGTAAAACCATTTTTACTTACCACAACTGCCACCGAAGGCCTAGTTCCAGTTAAGTACACTCCATTTTTATTCCACTCATGGTAAATAGAAGATTATTATTTATTATGAGCATTATGGAAAAAGGGCATAAAATGAATAATGTGAAGCCACCTCTGCTTTATTAGCACTGATTTTGCCACCTCTGAGGCCAAGGGTCGCAAGGCACAGGCCAGGTATCATAGCTGTGACTCCTGGCGACCCCTAAATGACGTCCATGGGTAGTGAAGTTGAAAAGTCAAGGTCTTCAAATCTAGGTTGGTATAGCGTCAAGTGGTAAATTCAATTTACACACAGATAATGAACAATAAATATATTGTCTAGTGAGTATTATTTTCTATTATAAAGAAGATGACTAATATTCCTGTTAATTTCAGTTCGACAAATGGTTCCACTAACAACAGAATGATCGCAACTCAATTTTTCCTGTGTGGGAATGTTCTTAAAACCTTTCTGTGCCAGGTTCATTTAGGCACTATAATGGGGCTAACTTAATTACAGTCATTTTCAGTAGTGGCTTAGGCACGGTTCCTGCTCAGAGAGAAAGGCTAGATAACTCAGCCAAGCAATCCTACTCAGTTTAGCATGCACACACTGTTTGGAATTTGGACAAGGACTGTCTGGTGTTGGCACTTTTCCAGAAGTTCCAGTCAGGTGCAGCTACGTGGGAGAGCTCCCATATCCTTGAATGTTTGCAATTGAGTGCCACTGTTCAGCAGGAACTGTGGCTGCAAGATGCATATTCCAATTTCTTTCAACTCTTGCAGTCAGCTGTGAACAAAATGTCAGCAGCAGTGGAAGGAGGTATGTTCAGAATGATGTTGTCCTCGCAAGCGTGTGCTAGTAATGCTGGGCAGCATAAGAATGACAACAGAAGGTTGGTCATACTCCCCAGACTATGACCTGGGGAAATGGGGAAAGTCAACCGCAGAGGAGGAAGAGAGCATTTAGAGGTCCCTATCTTCTGTAGCAGTCTGTCCCATAGCCTTCTTGACTTTTTCCTCTCTCTCCCAAGGTGACTGTTATCACTCTGGATACAATCCTTTCTCAGGAGGTAAGGAGAGCTGTAGAAAAGTGGGTTATTAGTAAGTGGGATTATTCCCCCTCAGCTAGTAGTAATACCACAATCACTATTAGATCCAGTAATGTCTCAGTAAATTAATCCTTGCTCAACCCTTGGTAGCTTGGTAAACAAGCAGTCAGACTTAACTTAGGAGACACGCATGTGTAAAGTATTTAATACCACCAAAATAGTAAATAAGTAAAAAGATGCAATACAATAAAAATCCAACACCAATTTATAAAAATAGGAAATATTTTGTCTTTAAAATAACACAGAAATGATAAAAATCAAGTGTAGAAAACCAGAGATAAGAATTACTATAGATTAAATTAAAAAATGCACTTTATAGCACCCAAATTCCTAAAGCGCTACTCGCAACCAATAGGGGGTGCACTACCATGAAAAAGTCAAAGTTTTAGGCCGACCATGATGGACTGCGGGCAGGCTAGGCTGGGGCTAGGTCCCGGTCAAAGTTTTACCTTCGGACTTAAAAACTTTCTTGGTTCTTTTTTCTTGTCGATGCCCTCATCGACGGGACCTCGGCCTGGTCGGATCCAAAGTTCGATTCAATGACAGTGGCCTGTTGCAGCTCGGTGAAAATGCAGTAGTGGGGTCCTTGACCTTGACAGCGAGGAAAACGAGGGAGCTGGCGAAGTCGGCGGCCAAGGCCAGGGAGGCGTCGCCGATGCCGGCTTGCTTTTCCAGGTAGGTCACGGTCTTCTCCTGTACCTTCGTACTTAGAAACTTTTCTGGTTCTCTTGAGCTTTTCAGCAAGTCGAACCTGTGCAGTCAGTTCAATCAGCAAGTTGACATCGGTGGCTTCACTCTCAACATCAACCTGGTCTTTTCCTGGAGCTTTTCTGCAAAACTTTGCAGAGAGTTTCTAAGTTTCCAGATCTTGCTGTTTCTTAGTTCCTTTAGTGAGATAAGTGTCCTCTAGCACTGGCCAAGGGTTCAGAGGCTCTGGGATGCCACTTGGGGACTAGGACACAATCTCCCACAATGCACTTGCCCAGTCTAGTTCAAATCCAGTTGCAACTGGCTATTTGGGGGGGGGTCTTCTCTTTGGTCTTTGCAGGTGTCTGCTCCAGCACTTTTTTACCTGCTGCTGATCAGGGCATCCACTTCTTTCCTTTTGGAGCCAGGCACAATCCTTTCTTTGTGGAGCCTTGTGAGTGCAGCACTTGCAGTCTTTCAGAGTGCAATCCTTTCTTTAGTACAGTCCAGGAGTCCAGCAGAGCTGTCCTTCTCTTCTTCTTTTCCAGGCAGTGTTATGGTGAGCTCTGCAGAGCTGAACTAAGCTACCTCTCTCTCTAGCATGACCACTTCCTGTGAAGTGTGGGAAACATCCAGCCCAGAATACAACATTTTCCCAAAAATCAAAATGGAAAAATACTCTCCTTGGAGTGTTTGTCTGTGTAGCCCTACCCAGAGGTATGGCTAACAACTGATTGCACTCCCCTTTCAGCCCATCACTTAATCTAATTAAGTGGGCTCACATCTGCCTAGAGATCAAGGAAGAGGATGTCCTGGGTCCTGTGACATCTGTTTTCTGCGGTAGCCCCTGCCTTTGAAGCCCAGTTGGTATACCCTGCCCCCTTTTTCTCCCTGGCTTCTCCAGGAAGAAAAAGGTGATCTCCTCCCACCAAATGGCTGTATTGTTGCTGCCCCAAGCCTCTTTACACCTACTCAAGGAGCAGCTTGGCTCAGGCTGGCAAAGTCTGACCACTCAGAAGAGTCTGCTTTAGGTAACATCAGGATAGTACGTTCTAAAACTACTTTCCTGTAATAGTTCTAATACATCTGACCTCGGAAAGTTGTTGGATTTAATGTAACTATTAATTACTTACTATGAATGATATGGCTGCTAGCTCCAATCTAAAGTTAGACTTTATAAACTGTAATGATGTCCTGCCCATGTTAGCACATGGGGCTAGCAGCACTACTGCAGAGAAAAATTACTTTGGCTGTTTTTTCCTACCAGGGGACATAAAACATGTTTATATTGTCCCTGCTTATTATAACTATACACCCTATCATTGGGGCTCCTAGGGCAGAAGGTAGGGGGTGACTTATAAGTAATAAAAAAGGCAGTTTTGTACTTTGGAAGTGCTTTTAATTCCAAAGTCAAATTGAATTTGGATATAGTTTTATTTTAAAACCAGCCTGCAAAGCAAGCCTGGCTTTAAAATGACATCAGACCACAGCAGTGCACACTAAAGTACATTAAGGCCACTGGGGTCTCCAAGCCTACACGACCTACCATACACTAAGGACTTACAGGTAGGCTATCATTCCCAATTTGAATTATACCAATCCGCATATACCTTTAGAGGGTAGAGCACTGGCCCTGGGCCTGATTAGCAGAGCCCAGGGCACTTTCAGAGTCAGTAACCACCAGCATCAGCCCAAAAATCAAGGGTAAAGCTGGGCAAAAAATGATGGGTTTACAACAAGAGCTCTGCCATAGATATTAGTAGTCTCTAGTCTTGGCTGATGAAACGACCTCACAGCAGCATGTGGACCAGCTCAGTTGTTTTTCTCAGCATGAATAAGGCAGGTTATCAGCATGCCAGACAGTGTACCTCCTCCTGTGGGTCTCCAGAACAGCAGGTCATATCCTTTATCCTGACATATGTTGTCTCCTCCTTCAGGTGAGACAGATAAGCTTTTAGCTTCTGGCCCAGAATTTCTCTGTGCAGGTGCACATATGTGTTACAAGTCAAAAGATGAACTTGCACACAGGGACAGCATCTATTCAGAAACTTGGAAAATTTGACCCAACTAACTAATAGCCATCCACTTTTAAAGTTCCATTAAAATCTTTGGGGGAACCAATCAGTGTATCTCACTATAGGTGTTGTTCAGCTTCATGGAAACAAGATTCTCAAAAGATTCTCTTATTTCCGTGATTGCGGAGTTTTTCTTCCATGGCTGATCTGGACACAGGATGCAAGAGACGGATGGTTAGTCCATCTACTTGTGGAGGTGTATTGTAATGGCCATGCCCTTGGGCACAGTCCTTTGTTCAGATGTCCCCTCTGTCAGGCCACAGGCTGACCTAGTGTAACTGTCTTGATGCAGAGAAGGAACCAAATCGTCATGAAGAAAGAGCACCTGCCCGGGAGCCTGCGACTTGGATCCTCTGCTCAGGAAAACACTGGGTCAACCAAAATGATGTGCATTACCTTTAAAGAAATGTACAATGATCACAACTGTGCATACATTCTGTTTAAAGAAAAGGGCAAAGATCAGTCATTCACTAGATAGACATTTTTAAAACACCGTGGACAATTCACTTGAAAGACCCTTTAAGCAAAACAACGAAAAATAAGACTTCATTGGGCCGCACCTTTGGAGAACAGGACAACCTCCAACATACCAAAGAAAAGACACTCTGTAAAGAAAAGTGCAATTTGTGACTCTGAGTAGACAGGCTCAGTAACAAATGTCACACTCATTCCAAGCATATTAGTCTTTTCACAAAATAAACACCACACTGATAGCAAGTGTAGTACCCTATCACCAACTAAATACCACACTCATAGCAAGAAAAGTTACCTTTTCACCAACCAACTTACCACACTCATAGCAAGTGCACTATCGTATCACCACCCTAACACCAAGCGTACCAAATGCACTAGCATTTTCACCAACCAATCACCACACACATAGCTAGCCTTTTTCGACAAATAGCAGATGCTTAGCAAGTTGGCTAGCCCACCCCGACACTCAGTTGATTCTGACAGGACAGCTGTGCGCAACACCAGCGATTTTAGACTAAAATAGAAAGCCATAGCTATTGGTTTTGTCAATGTTTTTTTCATTCTGTTCTTAAGAAACTCGCACGCAATAAACACTGCACCAAAAGATGTCCCTTAACTAATCATTAGCTTGGCGCTATGAAGCACGTGTCTTTTGAGTAGATAACTCCTGCTAACACTTCAAAACCTATCTGTCAAAGTACAGCACTGCTTTCCAGCTGGAAACACCAGCATATCAAGGTCTTACACTGTTCTGCAAATTACCTTCAGCCAAAAGGTCAATGAGGATTCTCTGCAGGAAGGGTTGTAACTCTCCTGTCTGCTGCGCGCTCTGGTGGATGAACGGCCAGTTAACAATGTTATCTTTCAAGTGATAAAGCTTGGGTGCTTCAAGGAGCAGAGATATTTTCTTAGAATAAACATGCACTCATAAAAGCGCAAAGGTGAAAGCAGCAGAATTCACGTGGGAAGTTCCACATGTATCAAGCATAGCCCAGTGTAAGACGTCTAGAGAGAAGGACGTGTATTCTGAATACACCAGAGCTAGTCTGTGAGGTAATGCAGCTGCTGCAGGGGGCTTTGTTTGTATGTTTTATTAAAATCAAAAAGAAGTGGGGCACCAGACCTTTCAGAAGTAAAATATTGCAAGTCATGTCTCCGTATATGGGAGCAGCGTCTGCACTTACCTCCACAAATGTCTCCATTAAACAGTCCCAACAGCTATTACATACATGACCCACACACGGGGTGGCAGGGTGAAGGTGCGCATAGATGGAGGTGAGTAGGGGATAATGTTAGGATGCAGCTGTCTTGACGCCTACTAAAAAATCTTTTTAGGTCTCGCGCCTAGCGTTGCAGTGCGTAACACTGCTCGCGCAGCAAGAGACCTCATGTAGGGGGTTTAGAAGGTGACTTAGGAATCGCACACGCTCGTGCGTGTGCTTTTTGTTTTCCCCCCGGCTTTTGGGCTTTGCGTGCGTCTTTATAAGAAAGACAGCACGCAATTGGGCAAAGGCGGGCTCATGTCCCGCCTTTGCCGCGCCCATTCCCACCGGTGTCTAGCATGCGCAGCAGCGCGCGTTCGCCTCGCTGCCGCGCTCCCTTTCCCCCCCCGCTCCTCTGTGGTGCGCGCGCACCACTGGTTTAGAGTTACGTCTGATTTACACGCTCTGTGAATTAAAAAGGGATTTTCGCTTTTCGTTTCCTTACAAACCAGCTTGTTTAAACTTTCAGCGCGCCACTCGCGGGACGCTGCATTCCTTTTTTTAAAAAAACATTCAGCCCGCCACTCGCAGGACGCTGTACTGCTGTAATGGGCCGAGTCAGGGAGAAGCTTTCCATACAAAATGGAACGTACGGCTTCGCTGACACTACCCGCCGCCTTCTGCCACAGTGCCTTTAGCCCTATACAGGCTGCCTGACAGCCACCACCGCTCTGAATCACCTCCTCCCTCACTAACACACCCACTAGTCTGACTTGGGCTCCACCTCGCTCAACAGAAGTAAGTAGCCCTAGGTGCCGGCGTGTGACGTCATATCGTACAGCACCGGAGAGAGAAGGCGGAAGTGTTGAGCCCAGCACAGCTGAAGGCGCTTTCTGAAAATTGGTTCGTACACATTGCTGCTTGTTGTCTCCGCCTGAAATGGCAGTTTTCACTGGCAGCGCTGTTGTAGGTAAACAGTTTCGGTTAGCCTGCTGCTTTTAGATTATCCGGAAGTCTGCTTTCACTTTCTTCTTGCCTAGGAGGGCATCAGCCAACTTGAGTCCAAGCACTGTTATCCCTGCAGCTTTGAGTGACGAGGCGTCCAGAGGACAAGCCGTGGCTCTTTTGGAACAGTCAGTAATCTGCTGGAGACCCATCCATGGGCGGCGCATATAGAGTACACACTGTCCTACCTTGTCAAAAGTCTCCAGGTACACTTCTAGTTTCTAGATAGTTCAGTTGTGCCTTACAGTATAAATGACAACATTTCGGACATCCCGAGAAGACTTTCCAGCACCAATACGGAATTTTCTATTTCCCTATTGACCTGCTGAAGTTGTAGATGTATCTGAACTGAGGACGTATACAAAGTTGGAAACCGTTAATTTAGCGACAACTCAAGGGATTTCCTAGTAGGGCACTCGGTATGTGTAGTAGTATCAATCCCATAGCTGCTACTTTACTGCGCAGAGAGCACAGTGTTGCGTTTTGCAACACGGATTAAGCGACGATCCTCCCGAGACCGGATTTCACAATTCTGTTACTTTGATTGGTTAGGCACAGTTTACTGGCACTGGAGTACAGGTTTAGCATGGAAACCAGGTTTGAGTCTCGGCATCTGCTCAACAACCTGGATTCTGGTCGAATCACCACATATCACCTTGCCTAAAACATTAAAAATAAATAATTAATGTGTCCTTCTATAATGTAACTGGTGCTCGTGTAAAGCGCCCCAGTAACATTCAGGTGCAGTTTGCATGTGAAAAACAGGTTTTATTTTTTTATTTATTTGATTAAAACGATGGTTGGTATAGCAGGGTGGTTCTACAGTGTACACGAGCTAGTGAAAAAAACGTCCCTTCAAATACATGAAGCAACAACACTTGAAAGTGCTTTCACAGTTGACTGTCTTTTCGCGGTAATATCATGAATTGGTAATTGCATTACCGAAATGGATAATCATAACGTAAGTGGAAATTTTCAGTTAAATGGAGTAAAACATACAAAAGAAGGGGCATATTATCAAGAACGGCGTTAAAAATTATCGCCGCTTTAGCGGCAGAAAACTGCCGCTAAAGCGGCGATAATAGGCTTGATAATATGCCCTGGAGAATTCCAATAGAAGCCCATGTTCTGGTGTCAACATGGGCTTCTATTGGAATTCTCCAGGGCATATTATCAAGCCCATTATCGCCGCTTTAGCGGCAGTTTTCTGCCGCTAAACCGGCGATAATTTTAACGCCGTTCTTGATAATATGCCCCGAAGTGCTTTGTGCAGTTAAAGCTGCAATGTTATCACCCGTTTTTTTCCCTCGTGCTGACAAACACTGCTTTCCCTTGCGTAGAATAGCATTACCGCACTGGCTAAACCGTGGCTTCACTTTACTTTAAATTACACTACTTTTTTTTTAGTCAATTTACTGCACTTTTAGCACAATTTGTAAAACTTCCGAGCTTCTCCAATTACGGATCTTTGTGAAATGAAATAAACCAAGGTGGATCTTTTAAAATATGTTTCTGATATTAAGTATTAGTCCTTTATTAATGAAACGTTAAATGATTTTACTTAATTGAACTTGAGTAAAAAAACGTTCGTGTCACAGAAAAGGTTATAGTTCAAATTAAAAAAAGCGAAGGGCATAGTTCTTCTGCCTCACACAACACACACCGTTGCACAAGCTAATCTCTTTTGAAGGTTTGCTTTGCACGCTTTTAATCACTCAGAGGTCAAAGTGACTGGCCAGTGATTCGTATCCCTACGCTGGGGGCTGTTTACGGTATCTCAGAAAGTCCAGCAGTCATGCTGCTGCCACAATGCACGCTCATCCACTGGAAATTAAATGAGCCAGCTGATTCTGGCGGGCCGCATTTTAACCTACTTTGAACCCGTGAAAGGCATCATCCAAAGCCTCTTCATTTATTTTTATTTTTTGAAAAAAATAGATGACCGCTTTGCGCTGGCTTACATTTTTGGTAGAGGCTTTAAACTGGAAGCTTGCTCATTGTCACTTGTGTGTCACTGAAACGTTCCTCTAAAACTTTCCTAAAGTTATTCGGGGTCAGATGGGTTTTAAGTGACTAATAATGACTTAGAAGTATTTAGTTATGCAGCACAATATTTGGCTTCCAGACTACAGCAGTATTTCACCTTCTGTTCCCTCTCCCTGTTGCTTATCCGTTTGTTTCCCCTCCCATCGTGCAAGTGAACCCAAAATGGCAAACGCCACTAACCATGCTTACACCATCTGCAAAGTGTGAAACCTAAAACTGCCCTGCAGGTGTCTAGAAGCAGGCGTTGCGTTACACCTAAGTCGGGAAATGTAGTTTGTGTGGTTTTATGCTCTGTGATGCAAAATATAATTTCCCTGGCTTGCACACAGATTTTGTCTCCCATTATTTTCAGGAATTGTCACTTCACAGCGGTTTTCAGTATAGCCATGCAAATGAGATCAACACGTGACATTATGCCGAATGGAATGTTAAACTATTTTTTTGTTTGTTTTTTAAACAGACTTTATTTGCTTTTCAATATATACATTCATTTTCGTGCACATTTCTCTCACTTTTTAGCACATTACTTATTCGTCTTTGCATATGCTAGCATCTATCTCTTCATCATGTGTTTAGCTCTTTTATGAACATTCCCAACAAAAACTCCCCCTCCCGTTCCCCTACTGCAGGGTACATTAACTATACAGCTGTGCGGGGTGACACATCTCTGGTAGATCTGTAGCTCTTGTCCCTCTCGCTGCATTCAGTCCCTAGTAGCTATTGTATGTCAGAGTGCCAAATACCAAGGCTGTGTCGTCTTGATTTCACCTCTTGCCTCTTTAATACACAACCAGACACTCCCTGTCCCTTTATCTCAGTCTTGCGGCCCCTGCTTACTCCCATTTTAACGTTTTTTTCCTTCTTTCTTTTCCCCTTTGCGTGCTTTTCAACTCTCTTGCTCTGGGTCAAAGTCTGATGAGGAAAAATAAGTGCTGGTCCCCAAAAATGAGTCCCGGTGGGCACCACTTGAAACCATCAGCTTAAATTAGTCACTGCCTTAAATGCTGCAAAGTTATTTACATAGGTATGTTATTCGTTCTATCTACATTGAATGACACCTAGAGAAACAAGCATTGGCATAGCCAATAGGTCTCGCCTTTGGGACCTTATAAGTGTTTAGCCATGCAACAGTTGTTGTTGCACCAAGGATATTGTGCTGCATAACTAAATACTTATAAGGTCCCAAAAGCGAGACCTATTGGCTATGCCAATGCTTGTATTGAAAGGAGTAGGAGCATTGTGTGGCGGGCCCAGGGGCTGCAGCCGAGTTTCAGTGTGGGGGCTGCGCCTTTCGAAGCTCCATGGCTTAATTATTATCACAAATGTCGATCTTGATGGTACAGCCTTTGTGTAATTATGTATAATCCGGATCCACATTTGTGATGTTATTAAATAATTGCAATGACGTGAGGGTCAGGCAGTAACCAGGCACTTTAAAGAGACATGCGCCTGTGTCACCCTTTGTGGAGGCCGTAGGACTTACTTTACACCAGCCCTGGCCTTTCGGGATCAGGGGTCTTCGGGTTCCACCCCATATAACATACAGAAGCCTTGCTTTTTAAGGCAGCCCGAGCTTTTTCATCAACAGCCCGGTAACGCCTCTGGCTGCTAATCACACATTGCTGCCTCACACCCTTTACTAAGTCATCACAGGGTGGGCGGGGGTCTTACGAGCACACTTCATTGACCTCACTCTGACGAGTTAGTAAAGGGTGGGATTGCATGGAGTGCACAGAGTGAGGCTTCCTATTTAGAAGCGGTGGTCAAGTGATCCGATGGAGGCGAAGCTGAAACAAAAGCTTGTTAGTCTCTAAATAAACAAATCTTCAGCCTTGAAGCTAGGAAATCCCTTCCAAGAGACTCTTAGAAGCAAACAGGCCATCCAGGTCGAACGAGTAAAAGGATGCAGTGTAACGGCCAGAGCTGCAGGTTTTGGGGCAGGGGGATTTAGTTTTGAATCTTGGTGCCGGCTCAACATCCTGTGATTCTGGGCAAATCACTTAATCTCCCTTTGCATAA
This sequence comes from Calotriton arnoldi, assembly GCA_963921515.1. Lineage (NCBI taxonomy): Eukaryota > Metazoa > Chordata > Amphibia > Caudata > Salamandridae > Calotriton > Calotriton arnoldi. The sequence continues at coordinate 297,152 of CAWUFW010001802.1, forward strand.
ATATAAAAAATGTTGATGGTCTTGCTTAATGTAACTGGTGCTCACGTAAAGCACTACAACCGTTCGGTCGAGTTCACACTATGTAAAACTACATTTTTTTTTATTAATTCAGCGTTTTCAAAATCAAATACCTGCACGGAAAACACGTTCATGTTACAGGTGCTAACGCAGCCTCAGCATCCAGGCGGGATTTCTTCGGATTGTTGCCAAAATTAATAATCATGACCAACATTTCTGAAGATCAGCAATCATCAAAAATGTTTGTGCGAACAGTGGGAGATAGATTGTACTTAATACATGTTTGCGTTCTCAAAGTGAATGGCACATAAAAAATACAATTCAGTCAGCAGTTTCACTCACATGAAAGCAGATACCAACATATAAAATAAATACACAAAAAGCACAGGTGGGCAAGTCACTGGAAGTTTGAGCCAGATGCCTGGCTCAAATAAAGGTCCTCTGAGAAACATAATCCCAAACCATTCAGAGCTTTCACAGGTGAGATGTGGCCTAGAGGCAAGAGTGAATCGCAGCCTCATATCAACATCATTTGACTGCTCTTATCTATTTGTCGAAACAATGTAAGGTAGTCTGTAGTGAAGCGCCCTTGTGCCAGATTTCTGCTATGCAAAACTGCCAAAAATGTGGGTTATGCCTGTCACCTTATACACCATGAATTAAAAATGAAGCATTGACCTTTGTTGAAGGCATACACATCTACGGGCAATATTGCACAATGTGAAACCTGAATGCCTGGGCTCAATCCCCCCTTCCCTTCTTTAACAATTGTTATACACTGAATAACAGATGGCTAAAATACAATACCATTAGCAAAGCCAAAGGCTCTAACTTAACCAAATGCGAGACCTATTGCATTTCCAATGCTTGTTAAACTAAGCTCTTAACCTCTCCCAAAGGTCTCAGTGGGAAAGCTTGCAGTCATTATGTTAGAGTATGACTAACTAGCTTGCTGTACCATAAGGAATCAATGTGCACCTCCATGAAGAGGTCCAACAAGGCTTTGACACATATGAACGTACTTGTATGGTACTGTACTATCCCTGACGAGGCGTTTACGTGCTGTGCAGACAGGTAACACGCTACTCCATGGAGACGTGTTTCTGTTCAGAGGAGACTTCTCATTTAGGGATTGAATAACATTAGCATACGGTTGATCAGATTCTGTGTATGCCAATGATCGCTAAAAAGATGGAATGGAATGGCACACAAACGACTTCCCAGTAGTTGAAACTGGATCTACATCTCTTTTTTGCTTTCTGTGTTGAGGGCGTGATTATGAAAATGTGAAGCTGCCTGTGGCAGCGGTCCTTGCTGTTTTTACTATTTGCCCCTAAAGTTCCCCAGTATATGCTCAGATTGAGGGGCCTCTAAAACCAAACTGCGAGTCTATTGCTCCTACGGGCCCCCTTGGTGTAACATGATAGATGAGATACCAAACTGGTCTTCACACACCATAGTATTGAGGGGGTTTCCCCAATCAACCCCTTTACCAAAGCCTTGGCTGGTGGTGTCCTTTGCATAGTTTTGAGAAACTGCTGCGCATGTCTCATGCTTACTGCCAACCATTGTAAATTAAATCACATGAACTCTGTTAAACTGGACCCCTTTTGTTTATATTTTGTTAATCAATTAGCATATTCCTCAACAATATCTGGATTGCGTTGGCAATTGTGGACTATTGAAGACTAATGGTGATCGTAATGTTACGCCTGTCATTGGGGTTAACCTTAAAAAACAGCAAACATCTTTTTGGGTGAAAGCTGAATTTAAGATGAGAAACAGCAGCAGTCTACAGGACAATCATACTGAGAACCCACTCCACTTCACCTTCCTCCTTCTTGCATGTTTGTTCCTGTTAGACCTGGCCCTTTCTGCAGGGTCACTCCAGTTTTTTGCCTTCCTTTGCTGAACTCGTTTTTTTGGCTTTAGGACTCAACACACGCAAAATTTTTACCTTCCATCTCGTATGGCTCAGAACTCCTGAATACTAAAGATGCTACAATATTAAATACAGCACAATCTATATTTTTCAAAAGACTGTTTTTAATACCGCTACACACTTCACAGGAACAAATTCGTTTAGAATTTGGACTAAAAAATCAGATCATGGCCAGACAAGGTGCCTTAGTAAAGTATTATTGGAGGATGAGGAAGGCAGAAGATAACACTCTAGCCCACCGTTGTTGGGTTGAGATTGAAAATCAAGGAAGACAAGCTAATTCAATCACGATAATCCTGAAGAAAGCTTTGTCGGCATTACAGCTAGAGGAGGCCTGGTTAACACCAGTAACGTATGTTGGATTTAAAAAGCGTGGTGAATACTGCAATCAAGCGGATCTCTTTAATAACTGATAAAATGATTTTTGCAAAAAAACATCATGCTTGGGCGGTGATACAGGCCTACCAGAGGCTGAAGCCGCAACAGTACCTGATTCAACATTTCTCCCACCATAAAAAGCACTACCTGATGTTGCTATGAATGGGATCATTCCCCTCAAAGGATTTGACCCCAACATGGAAACATACATGGCCATCTAAGGAATGTCGCCTCTGTGGTCAAGGGGAGGAGTCACTACTACACCTACTATGTACTTGCCCTTTTTTACTGAAAACCCGTAAATCCATTCTTCGGGAGATTTTAAGGAATGAACAGATAAGAACATGTAGAACCGCAGTCATCAGGTGTCTTGGAGGGTTTTCGATTCCCCTGTCTTGTAGCGCCATAAAATTCTGGAAAATAGCAGCAAAGGAACTGGAAAAAACTGATTCATGCCAAGCAGCCAATAAATAATCTGCTGGCTGACATTTCTAAATGTATTGTAATATTCGTTAGTTTTTTAATTGTGGCCATGACCCTAAGGCCTTTTTTCTCTTTGATGTTTTTTTAAAAAAAATGCTCATTTAAAGTATAGTGTTTTATGATGGTTTGCCATCCTTTTATGATTTTTAACGAATCAATAAAAGTATTTTTGACTGACTGACTCAACACACTTTTACTCCTGCTAACCAGCGGTAAGTGCTTGTGCTCTCCCTTTCAAGTGTGGTAATATTGGCCTACACCTGATTGGTACATTAAATTTACTTTTAGGTCCCTAGTAAATGATACTACATGAGTGCCAAGCCTGTAAATGCTACTAGTGGGCTGCAGCACTCATTGTGCCACCCACTAAAGTAGCACTGTTAAACAAGTCTCAGGGCTGCCACTGCATCCTATTATGCAGTTTTAAATTGTGATTTCGACATGGCAAAATAAATCTTTTGCCAGGCCTGAGCCTTCCTTTTATTTTATATGCCACCCAAAAAGGTAGGCCCTGAAGGCTCATAGGGCAGGGTAACATCGTATTTAAAAAGTAGGACATGTGTACTTACGTTTTACATGCCCTGACAGTGAGAAACTCCTAAAGTCATTTTTCACTGTGGCAAGGCTAACTTTCCCATAGACTACCACTGGGTTACCTTAGTGATGGTGTCAGTTCATTGAGTAGATAGGAAAATACTTCTTCCACTCATTTGAATTGTAATTTCAAATCCTCTTTAATGGTATAGTCCAATTTTAAGTTACTATTCTGAAAATGACGCTTTAGAAAATTGACATTTTTCGACCTAAACCAAATGTGCCTTTTGTCTAGGGTTGCATTATTGTAAACGGCTCTCCTGCAGTGTGATGTGTATTCCTTCCAGACAGGGGACGAAAGGGCCTTGGGTGTGGGGAAGGATGTTCCTCTCCTGAGTAGGATGGCCTGGGGGTTGTACGCAACATTTCCTGAGCTTCAAAGGGTAGCCTGAGAGCTGTGCCGACCTCTTCCAGACTTCTGAAACTGCCTACCTTGTCACTGGCAAATGCAGGGCACATCTGGCCCTGGCTGCCCTTTGTTGGCCTAGACAGACTGGAACCAAACCCACGGGAGAGGGGAGAACTGACCAGAACCAGCTTAGAAGTAGACAAAGGGTGTGATCCCCAAACACAGGCTGGCACTGGTTAAAAAGTGGCCCCCTCGGAACCTCTCATCATAACACTCCTGGGTTATGTGAAGATTCAGAAGAAGGACTGCCCTGCTGTCTGAAGAAGGAAGACTGGACATGCTTGCCTTGAACCCAGGATCACAGAAGTGACTCCCAGGGTTAGTAAGCTGACTGCCTGTTTGAGCTACAGGGATATAAAAAGCTTCCAGAGGCGTTCCCTGCAACTGCCCAGCTGACCAGTAACAACCGGACCTGCCAGGACTCTGCTGCTGGCTTCTGCTCGAGTGAGTCATGACCCCCAAGAGCTGCCTCCCTAGGTCTTGGAACCTTGGTTACTGCCAGAGTGTACTCCTCCAACCTGCAAACTGCAAGAAATGGACTCCAGGAAAAAGTCCAAAGGTCCTGGGCCCTTCGCATTGAAAAAGATCCATCCCCAGTCTCCTTCTAAACACGAACGTACTTCACTGAGACCGAAATGGGACTTGCATCTGACTTCCAACGCAAGCTCCCTGGCTACATACTCCAGACTTCACCCGCATGGTGCTCTTGGCGTCAACAATGACAACCCGTGTTTCCAGTCAAAGCATAGCTCTAGCCGGTGACCAGCTCTTTGCGCCAACAATTACCTCCTTGCAGTCAAACTCCAACCAGCAACCAGTTGTTAGCACCGACAAAGTTCTGCTTGTGACATCTGTCAACTCAAAGCTCTGACTGAGACTCCCAGCATCGAACTGGACTGAGTTTGAAGGTAACATTTTCACCATGACAAACATGTTCCCTGTATCCACCCCATGCTCCATTGCAGTCAGCCTGAACTTTCGACATTGAATCGGTCCAACACGGCCAGATAACTGCGATTGCGCACTGTGCTTTTTCGCACTATTGTTACTTAAAACTATAAAAATGCATAACTCTGGGTCTACGTATTGGATTTTTGACATTTTGTTGTCATTTTATTTAGTACAATTTACTCTGTTTTTCTAAATTGGTTTGGGATTTTTCTTGTGCTGTGTTGTCACTTTATTGCTGTTTGGGTGCTGCATCAATACTTTACATATTGCCTCCAAATTAAGCCTGGCTGCTTTTGTGCCAAGCAATCAGAGCGTTAAGCACAGGTTTTTTTAGTGACTTTTGTGGTTCACCCTGACAAGGATTGTGTTTATTACTTGAGTGGGGCTCTCGCCCGTCTCAACTAATAGCCCAATTTCTTTGAGTCCCCAGGGCCTATCTGGAGGAAATACACTCGATTTCCACCAGAGATGACCCTTAGAGAGTGTCATCAAGTAAAAACCAGCTGTCACAATTCCCTTTGGTTAGAGGGTTAATCCTGATCTACCCACTTTCTTCTTCAACGAGGGATAATACGCCCCAGCTTGACGGGCTACTTTTTAAAATTGTTAAATGCACCTGAACTGATTGGCAAGGGGCTGCTACGCAAATGTGAATATAAGCTCAAGCCCCACTCCAGTGCTTACGAGAGCTCTATCAATCTGATCTGGCCTACGTGTACCATGCTATATTTCTGTGTATGGAGCTGCATGATGTCTACCCAGGCTAACCTTGCATATTTTGAAAAAGTCATCCTTTTTGCCGTGTTCAGCCCCCTTTTTAGGTCGAGCCTAGAGCAGCGCATGCGCTGCTTGCGAGACTTTTAGTAAGGGGGTTTGGAAAGCTGACCAGACGCTCGTGCGTCATGGCCTTTTTCCTGCGGTTACGCGCGCGGCAGACATCTGTTTCCCATTATCGTAATTGGAAACAGATGTCTGCCCTGCGCGTAATCGCATGGCAAAAGGCCATGACGCACGAGCGTCTGGTCAGCTCTGCAGGCTGCCGCGCTCGCTCGCCCCCGCTCCTCTCTTGTTCCCCTTTGAATTACACACAAGCAGCAAATACAGAAAGAAATTGCGTCAAACAGATTTAAATCTGTTTAGTCCCAGTTTACTATTAAAGGAAACGGATGCCAAATCGCCATGTTACAAATGTCTGCAGAGGAATGTGCACAAAATGTGATTCAAGAACAAGAATCTCAGAACATAAATAAATTACTGGTGTTTTTCACCTCCCGTGAAGTGTCTGAAGTGTACACACACTCCCCTTGCTTACCTTCTACATTAGGGGTGCCCACCTTTGAATCCCCAAGTGCTGGATCCGTGCTACGGCGACCAGATGTCTGGTATTTCCGCGGACACTCCCGGTCTTCAGATGTCGGCCCGGCGTCCTGACTCATGTGGCATTTTTATTTCCCGGTTTTTGGGAGAAGGTCGAGTGATGCTGAATATCAGCATTTGAATCACATGACTTGAGCAAATCATCTCTTTGTTTCGGCAGCGCCAGAGCAGGTCCGCTGGAACCTCAGTCCATGCTCAGTGGATGAGTGAAGGGAACTGGGGGCAGGGCAGGGAGAGGGCCATGCCATTCTGGCCTAGATCATGTTTCGTTGTACATGAAGCGTTTCCATGAACAAGAGCTTTAAACACTCAGAACAATCATGCACTGGCACCAATCGGTATATTGGATAAACGAGTTTCACGGTCCTTTATTTATCAAAGGAGCAAGCGTGCTGTACAGGTGAAAATAGTTAAATCTATCTGGTCTGATAGATATATATTTCTTCACATGGTGTACATTTACTTACAGTGAGGCGATGCAAGTATTTTGAGCACTCCAGGCAAAGTGCAATTTCGCCAATTTGAGTCTCCCCGTTCACTGAAAAAACTAAGAAGCCATTTTCACGCCCTTTTCCCTGTAATGTTGCACCGTTTCTGCGTGGGCGCTGCGTCCGATGGGCACACGGGTCGGGAGAATTCATTCAAATGAGAAGGAGCCATTTATGTAGTCAGTGGTTGTCCTAAAAATGTGGCCTCGATCGAGCATTCCTGGGCAAATGCCGGACACCCCTGCTCTAGGTCCGTGTCTTACAGAGAGTGTAACGGTGGAGACAGCACTGGGGGGGCAAGAGGTCTGACTGCTGACGTCACTCTGCGAGTTTAAGCACCTAGTGTCAAGTCCTCAATCAGCTAACTGAGAGGGCTTAGGATCATGTAAACTGCCAGAATAAAAGTGATCTAGAAACTGGCAATACATACATTGACCGGCCAGAATTCGGCAATGTTCGTCCTCTCACACCTCAGACCTCTGTGTTCTTGTCTAGCTGAATCGGGTCTTTAAACAAACACGCTGCGTGATAACCTCGCCGCACGGCTGCTTTACTACAACCTTACTCCACGGAGATGAATCAAATTCAACCATTCATCTAACCCATCAGAACACCCATCCACTAATCCACCCGCTCATCTATCTACGCATGCACCTGCCATTCTCTCATTCATCCACCCATCTGCCCACTCGTCCATTCCTCCACCCGCTCATCTACCAAAGCAGGCGCCCGCCGACCTCGTCATACATCCGCTCCTCGCCCCTCCCTCTAGCTGCCCATCCACTCACCCTTCCACCTACTCATCCATCCACCCACTCATCCATCCGCTCATCCTTCCACCCACTCATCCTTCCCGACACTCATCTATCAAAGCATGCGCCGTTCATCCATCCATTCATCTGCTCACATGTCCATCCCTCCATCCTTCCGCCCGCCCGGTTGCCTGCCCGTGGGAAGAGTGCAAGCACGTGCACGTCCCCCGTTCCTCGTGCACAGCTCCCCCTCTGTTTTCGCTCTTCTCGCGTGGTCGGTGGCTCCAGGCCCTCTCACTAATTTGCTGTTTGGGCTGAGAGCGCCGGGAGTAATGAGGGGGCGTGAGAGGCAGAGGCAGCGGCGGCGCGGCCCCTTCATTACTGCGGCGCTTCCACGCGGGTGCAGCGGGGATCGGTGCCTCGTGGCTGCAAGTCTTGGGAGATCTCAATGGTGCAGATGGGGGCTGGAACAGCCCCAGGGCCGGCAGGACCACCTGGGCAGGTGCGAGGGGGCGTGGGGGTCCCACCAGCGCCGGATTACACACAGGAACAGTGCACCCAGGCTTTTACTGTCCATGTGCTGCGCGCGGGGGTGGGGGGTCCCTTGTGTAATACAGCAGTGTCCCGGAGGCACGCACGCCCCCCACATATGGCCCCTGGTGTGCTCACCCTCTTCTTGCTATTCATGTCAAGCAGTGGGGTTAGAAGGGCTTCAGGTAGATCCGTCTGGATACAGATAGATGCCACGTGACCTCATGTCATGTGTGACACCTTCAGTCAGCCCCGGATTTTTACCCAACAGCGCTTTGCATTCCTGGGCATCCAGGCACAGTCCTGAAACTCCGAGCCTCAGGATGGAAAGTGTTGGGGCAGGACATTCCGAACTGCTCGATGTTCTCTCATGTGATAGATATGGCCGGTGGACAGGTATGTGGGAAGCATGGGTGAAGTAATCACAGACATGTCAAACTGTGGGAGATCATGTGCTCGCTCTGCCTATAAATACAGTTCTCATATTCCCATGGAATTATCCATGTATTACTGTTTTATTGCTAAAGAACATATCCGCGACGTTTCGCACAGACCATCAGTATGTCTTGAAGTTTTTGTGAATGGACGCTCTGTAACGTTTGGAAGTTTACAGTGCATACAGAAACATTCCTGAGCTCCCTGACCTCGGCAGGGTGTTGGATTTCCCCTCCTGGACAGCGGCGTTACTATGTGGTCATCTGGCACCTACCTGCAGAATGGCTGGACCCGTGTCCGGGTTTGACGATAACCACTGTATGTGTAAACAACGGCAGCTTAGATAGAGTCCCTGTATTTAATATCCCTCTCAGTAGGCCCCCCTGTAACTCTAGAATGGGTCAGGCCTTCGGGGATCGTTGCTGGACCCCTATCACCAACAGCTTCATAAGCAACAAGCATTGGCATAGCCAATAGGTCTCGCCTTTGGGACCTTATAACTGTTTAGTTATGCAACAGTTGATGTTGTTGCACCAAGGATATTGTGTTGCATATCTAAATACTTATAAGGTCCCAAAAGCGAGACCTATTGGCTATGCCAATGCTTGTTTAGGTTGAGCTACAGCTCATGCGATGTCTGCGAGACCTGCTGTAATCGATAATCCAACATTTTTCCCGCTTGCTGCTTACGATTGGTTGACCATTGTGACGGTCTTCTTTGGTGCCTCCTAAGTGGTTCTAATAGCCGATACGTCACTTCCTTTGAAGGTTAAGGAGCACCGTTAAAGTACTGTTTCCTTACGCCTTCAGTGTTCATCTGTTGTTTGGGGAACTCTTATTCTTCTTTCTTCTGCTGCATTCTTGTCTTCAGGCTGATGACAGTATTGTCAGAATTCGCCGTAACGAAGCATTATTTGTTGATCCCCTCTGTTGGACCAGTCTCGTGAGGGTCGGGCTCAGGGTGAGGATAAAGGCGTGTGTGTACGTGTGCCTGTTTGCGATGGGTCCCTGAGGGTGTGCATTTCAGTGCACAAGTCAAAGCTAACACACCTGCCTTAGCACATTAAACTCGGATACGCTGGCTTTGTTTGTGCTTTTTTAACTTTGTGAGCTTGAGGTGTTCCTTTTATTTTCATCTCCCTGATCAGACACAGCAGAACAAGAAGAAGAACAAATACACAAAAGACGGTGGCCGTCTTCTATTTTTACCACTGCCCACGCCTCTGTTGGTGTGCATCATCAGTGAGCCGGGCGAAGAATCCTCCACCTCCCACTACGAGATCCGGACACTTATGTAACAGCCATCACATGCAAGTGAGTGTTGAGCTTTTTATTTTTGATCTGGCCCGTTCCTCCGGTGCCCGTTTGTTTCCCTTTTCTTTTGTTTTATTTATTCCTGCACCCTACGGGCAGCAACAACAGCCTGCACCGGCGCTGATGTGTTCCCGGTTAATTCACATTGAGTGCATTTAATAATGTTCATGTTGATTTCACCTTGCGCCCATAACAGTTTATCATTTGGCCAGGTGCAATTTGTTTTAATTTACACGCTCCGGCCACTGCTTTTAATTTCATTTTTTTCGTTTTTAGGCCGAGCTTCGATCGACCTGTTATATCTGTTCTGTGGGGTTTGGCAAACCCACCAATTGCCATTGGATGCTATCTGTGACATTCAGAAATGCTGGCTTGTTATTGGTGCATTTGGTGTAAATGCCCCGCCTTTACGTGCTTAGTTCCTTGTGTTTGGCCATCACACTCTACAGCTTGTGATGGCCCCTCCTCCTTGTTTACTTCCACAGCTGCACTGTAGTCTTTCTTGTTTTTGACGATTTCAATTGTTGCCACTGGCTGCCAGGCACTTAGCACCAAATACCGAAAAATCGCTCAAAGCAGGACTTCTTTTTAGAAGGTCTTTGGACTATTTGCGAATTGCCGGTATTAGAGCTTCATTATTCTATCCACATAATGGCTGAGAAGGAACAGCTATCTTTACACTGTTATGCTCTTTTTTAACCAACGGCGATTCAATATCCTAGTACCCCATACCAAGGGCAGGATCTCACGACAATAGGAAAGTTCAGAAACCCCCCCCCCCGCTGGTTCTCCCCCTCCCTCTTTCCGCTATATTGCAGGACCGGTGAGTAGCCGGTCTTCTTCTGGCCTTATTAACATTGATAGGATATCAGGGGCCTTTAGTACGTTTTCCGACCATCCATTTGACTCAATTTTTTTCTCCGGGGACCCTGGGAGTGGATACGCCGCACCCGTAAGCCCCTTTCGCGGGTGGATGAAGAAACCCGTGTTTTCCCTGTTAGCTCGATGATTGATCTTCTCGGAGTTTCGTGCTGTACAGGGTTAATTCTTCTCTTGTGATCGCGGTGTCTCGGTGCCTGACAGGCCGTTAGGTTCTGGCATCGCATCATGTGAGCTAACAGCACCTTTACCTCTGCATATCTGGTGCTGTCAGATCCATACACTGAATATGACATTTATAGCGTATTTACTGTAGAAGCACTATGCATGTAAATGTATTCAGTGCCATTTTGTATATCGTTGTGTATAGAACCACAAACAAGCACTATTTTAAAACATTTACACTTTTTTTGTGGCTGCAATTGTTTATGGAGTAAATGAACTTGTGCAGTAGCCATAGTTCATCATAGGGGGGCTGATATGGCAACTTCTATAGTGCTGCAAATTTTTAAAACCTGTGCTAGATCCATGTCTTTGTGACAGCCTTTTGCCATCCTCTCTCCTAGTTTGTGCTATACTGTGGCAGCCTCGTGTGAATGTTAACAGGACTTCGAAGAAACGTGCACTTTATTATGCAACCTTGAATGAAAACCACTATATTCTAGCATCTGACGTATTCCTGGAATCAGTACATTGTTCCGATGTCCCTGAAGCCACTTTCCGCATACTGGTATCTGATGCAAAAACATGCAAGTTTCGCATACATGCCTATAGACGTTTTACAGCTTGCAATTTAAAACATTCAACCCCGTTCCTTATTGACCATGGGCACTTAGAAAACTGTTGTATTAATTGTGTTTATGTCCATTGGTCTATCTGACATTGCGTTTATAAGGAAGGGCAACGTTTTTGTCTAATTGCCATTTTGTATACATATCATTCTCTTTGTAGTCTCATATATCACTGGGTAACTCGCCACAATCTGGATTTTTGCAGGTTACAATGGTAAATGTTAAATAATTGATGATCACAGAGATGGGAAAATTGTTGTGAACCTCACTGGCAGACTAAACAAGGTAGGCAATCATTTGAAACCAACGCTGTACTTATTTTTTGCCTCTCAGACTTGCTCCTGCCATTTAGGAAAGCTATTAACACCCTCTTGTAAGTAACTGCTTACTGTCATAAACTCTCTTCCGCTTCCAACCATGTTACATTTCCAGTCTTTTTTTCCTATTAATATGAACCCCCTAGAAATCGAACCCCTTTGTTATGGGCAGCATGTTGCACGTTAGAGGTATGATAGTTTTTTCTTTTTTCTCTTGTTAAAGGTTTCCTTGATTTGTACATTTCTTACTTTTCTTGCCTTCTTAAAAAAAACACTATATACCAAATGTGGGTTTAAACTTCATTTTATTAGCAACACAAACAGTTCCAGTGGGGCTAACACAACAGTGACATTGCAAGTATGAGTAAAGAGCTACAATCCATCATTTACCGATGCAGTATGCTTTGTGTTGTAAACACCCTTATCTAGCACTTACTACCCCTAACAAGGTGTTTGAAGCCCCTAAAGCGCGGCAGCATGGTGCTTTAGAACCCAAGGTTAGTGGTTAATCCAGTGGTTATTTCTTATTGTTGAGTTTTGGTATTAGCCTTTTGCTGTTGTATGATAGCACCAGCTAAGCATGAATTGCATTTCCAGTGTTCGTTAAATAGCACGAAAACCCGACCTGTGTGAGTGGCCATTCACCAGTGGCATGTGAAGTAACAGTAGTAACCAAGATAATGTGCTGCATGGCTAAACACTCATAAGGCCCCAAAGGCGAGACCTATTGGCTATGCCAATGCTTGTTTAACTTGTTGCCTTCCGTTCACTGTCATACCCCTAGCTGTCCTGCAAATAACCTGGCATATTTCTAACACACACTGTTTAGAAACCGAAGCTCTGTCCAGTAAAAACAATTCTGCTTCTCACAGGAGTTACAAAGATTCAAGTGCTCAGCTCCCAAGCACGTAGTTTAACAAGGTTGCAATAGCGTGCTGAATGTCTCCATGTCTGTTCGTGCAACATTAACTTAACTGAATCACAAGACATGTGAGCAATTAAATTATGTACTTACAGAGATCTAAATTTGGTATGAGTTATACAGTTGGTGGTCAGCAATAGGCAAAATGGCACTCTAAGGTCTATCACAAGTACAAATCAGTTATGGCAAGTAATCTGGCACAGTGCATAAGGTAGGGAAAAAGCACCAGATCCCCACGTGTGTGGCCAGCAGACCACTTATGCTATATATACAAATCCTCTGCACACGTTCAAAAGTAAATACATCAAGTTACATAAAATATCACAATGATGCTTGTCTTTATATTTTCAGATGTCTTTAATTCAAGATCTTTAAGCCTTCTTAGCCAACACGTGTTTCGTCGCTGTTACAGGGGATTACCCCGTGACTTCTTCAGGGCTAAGGGAATATATAAAATGGTACTTGTTTGTGTATGCAATGGTAGTAAGAAAACTTTACTTTTCAAATTATTGACAAAGTGACTTCGGTGACTTGTGTGAATTTTAAAAAAGTGAATAGAACTGTGTGGAAATCCATGTGAAACTGGTGTTGTACATGCTTCTCGTACAACTTCTTTGTGCATCCATATATCAATGGGGGAAAGAAAGAACAAGCAAAACCCCCAATCGTTTATGTTATCGCTATAAAACATACTAGTACAGTTGGTGTTTGAGACTCCCTTATAGGAGTAATCCTGTGGTTGGCAAGGTGCAAGCATGCAATCAACCTATTTAGTTTTATAATCTATTTTGTTATATTCGTGGCGAAGTAGTGCTCCCTCATGCTGTCACTACATAGTAAATACATGCTGACTATATTGTGTAATCAAACATGTATAAAAGAACGTATTTTGTTATAATACGATACCTGAGGTCAGTTTCAAGTAGTCTCTAAGTAACAGAAAAGGGCACATCAGCTAAAGAGTGGCAGTCGGTACATTCTAATAAGGTGTACTAGATACCATGAAGGATCCCCCTACCTTAGTTCCGGTGATAATTCCAACCCGGAAGGGGTTCCTATAAGTTCTGCTCCTGGAGAGGTAGACTAATTAGTCTTGTGTCCGGAAAGCTAAATATGCTTCCAAATGTAAGGGAGTTTCTTTTAGAAGAGCTGCTGATTTGCACGGCGAACACGCCACGGCCTGGAGATCCGAAGGGTTCTACCTAAATACTGCCGGTAAGGAATGATAAAACGGACTTACTAGAGTCTTAATACGGGACAGAGGAGTAAGGGATAAAAATGTTAATACAATGTTAATTTTACCTTATGATGGGGCACCTCTTCTAAAAGAAACTCCCTTACATTTGGAAGCATATTTAGCTTTCCGGACACAAGACTAATTAGTCTACCTCTCCAGGAGCAGAACTTATAGGAACCCCTTCCGGGTTGGAATTATCACCGGAACTAAGGTAGGGGGATCCTTCATGGTACCTAGTACACCTTATTAGAATGTACCGACTGCCACTCTTTAGCTGATGTGCCCTTTTCTGTTACTTAGAGACTACTTGAAACTGACCTCAGGTATCGTATTATAACAAAATACGTTCTTTTATACATGTTTGATTACACAATATAGTCAGCATGTATTTACTATTTAGTGACAGCATGAGGGAGCACTACTTCGCCATGAATATAACAAAATAGATTATAAAACTAAATAGGTTGATTGCATGCCCGCACCTTGCCAACCACAGGATTACTCCTATAAGGGAGTCTCAAACACCAACTGTACCAGTATGTTTAATAGCGATAACATAAACGATTGGGGGCTTTGCTTGTTCTTTCTTACCCCCATTGATATATGGATGCACAAAGAAGTTGTACGAGAAGCATGTACAACACCAGTTTCACATGGATTTCCACACAGTTCTATTCACTTTTTGAAATTCACACAAGTCACCGAAGTCACTTTGTCAATAATTTGAAAAGTAAAGTGTTCTTACTACCATTGCATACACAAACAAGTACCTGTTTCTAAATTTGGTATGTGCTATTTACTCAGCTGAATATTTCACAGCCTCTCTAAGCAGCCACAAAAAGTCAATAACACATTCTGATATCTTCATGTTTGAGGAGGAATGTTTGGATTATATTAAGAGACGATCATTTGCTGCTCTCTGGAAGTTATTTCAACATTCCATATAAAGTCGGTGATGGGGGCTTATGTGGAGTGTTGAAGTGTCACCTGGTAGCTTCAAAGTATCATCAGCCTTCTAAAGATGGAGAACAAAGAATATAAAACAGAAAAAACATCATAAAACATGGACTAGGGCTATTAGAAAGTCGAGCAGCAAGATGGCACTCGAGTAGCTCCTCACTCGAGAGGCTCCTCCAACCGGACCTCCAGCCCCCAAAAATAGCCGATTCAATAAGAGCATGCAATACGAGATCTACGTGAGTGTTGAGATCGGAAAGGCAGATCACTGCGGCTTGCTTCACGGAATGATCTCCGGAGCGGGCTGTGCGCGGCGGCCCACGCTGAATCAGTTGTTGCTCCCGGCGGCTCCTGCAGCTTCCCTCTGCCTGCGGCGGCAGCTCGCGCTGGCTCAGCTGCTGCTCTGGGCGGCTCCGGCTGTGACACTGAGCCTGGGGCGTTGGCTCGTGCTGAGTCAGTTGCTGCTTCTGACGATTCCTGTTGCCTCACAGAACTTGCAGCTTCGATGCTGGCAGATTGTGTTTAGATCTCCAGCTTCTCAGCGGGGCTGGCCACGGATAGAGATGGCAGGACGCGGTGGGAAAGCCGCGAAACAGAGGGGTGTTCAGTCGGCTCTCTCCTCATCAGCAGCAGCTGTACAGCCCTCCCCCACAGTGCGAGACGGTCTTATAAAATTGCACAAGTGGTAAGAAGAGTGAGGGTTAAGGTGGCAAGGGGGAAAAGGCAGATAAACTGGAAACTGTTAAGAAAGCACCTCAGAAGTCTCCCCGTGAGGTAGATGACTGTCAACCTTTGATCACTAAACTCTTTGGTGCTACTGGTACAGGCCCGCAGCTTATGGATGGTCAGGAGAGGGGAGAGGGAGTGCAACCAGCTGACTGAGATAGTAACCCCAGCTGTGGAAGCCGATTCTGATACATCAGCAAAACCTAATGTAGAACCTGCCTCAGAAACTTCATGTCCTCCCCATCCAGGTCCCCATCTAGGTCCCTCGAATGGAGACAAAGTGACTGAAGTCAGCAACACAATAATTAAAGCTGCGGCCCCTCATGTGGATAGAGTTACTAGGGATAAAGCAGTAAGAACCCCTTCAAATCGTGCTATGTCCCCTGATGTGAATGAGAAATTTTATTCCCTGACAGACGAATCAGAAATCTCGGATGCAAGTATATCAACATCTAGCTTGGAGGGGGTGCGAATTGGAATAGCTGCTCTGGGCCGGAAGACCTAGTAAACCCTCAGTGGCAAAGGAAATCTCTCCCTAAAAAGGGGAGGAAGAAAGTAAAGGGCCTACGGGAAATCTCTGATGGAGGCAGTACAGGGGATCTGAAGTGGGATTATTCGGCCTCACAGCTCACTGCCCTAGTTTGACGAGCGGGCATATTTGAATGAGATTTGACAGGCTCTGCAATGGCAAATATTGGGTGACATCGGAGACTGGAAATCAGAGTGACCCCTCCCTCTCAATGGTTCTGTAATCTATTAAGAGCTTCCAGGAGGAGGTGAAAAAAAGATAATCACAGAGCTCGGCTTGCCGCCAAAAACTACAGGGTACCATAGGAAAGTGGGCAGAACCTGTTCTGATATTGCTGAAAGAATTGCTGCCATAGAAACTCGGACAGAAAGCTTTGAAACAGAAGTTGTTGCCCTAAAAACACAGGGTGTAGCTCTAAAGGGGATTGTCAAAGACATGATGTGGAAAATGGAAGATCAAGAGAACAGGCAACGTCGTAATAATCTACATTTCCTGGGAATTCCTGAAGGGGCCGAGGGGAACGATCCCAGGAAATATATGGTTTCCCTGCTGAGAGGTACCTTTCCCGAGCTAAACACATGGGACTGGGATAAGGAAATCCAGCAGGCCCAAAGGTTTCCTTTAATGCTGCTGAAGCGTTCTCCTAGTACACCTGATCGGCCATTGGCAATGTTGTTATATTTTGGAAACTTTTTGTTGCGACAGGCTCTTTATGATCTAGCCCGCCCAACAGCAAAAAAAGAACATGACGGAGTGACTTTCTTCACCAGACCGGATTTTGCCTATGCTACCGTTGAACAGAGGTGGCGGCTTAGGCAGCTTTTTGCTCCATTTCAACAGCTTGGGGCAGAAGTATATCTCCAGAACCCAGCTCGACTGAAAATTGTCTTTAGGGGGGGAAACATGCAGCTTTATCTCAGAAATCCAGGCCCAATTGTATTTAAAGGATATTTCTGGTAGACCCGAGAATGGGGTCTGATGGTATATAATATGTCACAACATGTGGTAATATGGTATATGATTATGGTGTTATTTCTATGTTGTATTCACTTTGATCAGCAGTAATTTAGTAACTGATTGTTATATTCTCTTTCAGGGTGGCTGGGGGGAAATGTTGGAGGAGCGGTGGGGATGGGATTACTTTGGATGACATCATCCTGGCTCTGGTTGAGCCAGGTTGCCTCAGTTACTGGTGGTGGGTGGCGGTGGGGGGGTCCAGGGGTGTGGGGGGTTGCAGGATGCTGGGAGAGTTGTCTTATATTCATTTTTTTCGTTTTTTTTCCTTTTACTCTGTTTTTTCGCAGCACATATGGTACAAGGAAACACTAAGACACCCTTATCTTTTAAGGGATGGGTCAAATGCGTATAGCCACTATTAATATCAGTGGCCTTAATGACCCTAAAGAAAGGCAGAATACTGCGGCAGCATTACGTTTACTGAATGCTGATATTGTATGTATCCAGGAGAACCATATAGAGGGTGCCCAACTGTATCTTTTGAATTCACTGGGATATAGGCTGGTTGGGGAAACAACTCAGAACACCCAGACATGAGGGGTAGCTATCTTGACTCCTAACACTAATTTACAATTCACTTGTACGCTAGCCGATAAATTCGGTCGATGGGTCATAACTGAATGTTTGAGATGACCTGGAGAAACCTTTACTATATGTTCAATATATGGTAGTATTTTGAATGATCCAGGAGTATTTGAGCAGATAACCAGTGAACTCGCAGCTTGGCCTCTCCCAGTCGTCCTCTGCGGTGACTTTAATATTAATATACCAGCTAATAGGACATTCCTGATTAGCCAGCCTTTCCCAGGCTGAGCCAGAGCTGCTTGATGAGGTGTGATGTGTCCTGTCTGAGTAGACCATGGATTTCCTGTGGGTGGAGAACTTTAGCTGCAGAAGCCAAAAGGCAGGAAGTAGTCGGGGGAGCCAAACTGGTCTTCAAAGGGAGAATGACAGTTTGGGACCGGCACAGGCTAACCCCCAAAACCTGCTCCCCCAGCCATACAGGAGCCTCAGTATTTAGATTAGTCGGGGGCTGGAAGGGGTGTGTTAGTGAAACTTAGCCACACCAGTGGGGTGACTTAGCCAGATCTAACCACAAAGGAGAGATTTTCTCCAGGTTGTATTTTGAGAGAATCGTGCTTTCTGGGACAAGAACATGCCACACTTTGGAGGAAGTGGTCACACACCTGGGTGGCACCCTGAATCCCATTGGTCAGGGGTGCCCCCCTGCTTGATGCCCAGAAACTATGGGAGAGCTGCATAGCTCCTCAGATCTGCTGCCTGAAACTACAAAGAGAAGAAGGACTGACTGCTGGAATCTGGATCTGCTCCCAAAGGACTGCACTCTGAAGAACTGCACCTGCTGCACAATCTGGTACTACAGCCTTACGGACTTTGCCTTGCTTTAAGAAGGATTAAGGAGTGGAATCCCTGCAAGCTACAAGTTAACAGAGCCCACCTGCATAATCTCTACCCAGAGACCCCATCCTGGAGTGCGTCCAGTGGACTTGTAGGGATTTGGCCAGGTGCATTGTGGGAATTTTAGTCCAGACATCCCAAGGATGATCTAGCAGATTCCAGACCCTTGGATTTGTGCTTTCGACACTTTGAACCCTCAAGGTGACCTTCTGGAAGACGTTCCAGAAGTTTGGTGAAGTTTGGGAACTTTTTGTCAAAAAGCTCCATTTGGTGAGTGACTCCACGTCGAGAGTCAAGCCGGCTATCTTCAACCGCGACCTAGCCTGGCTTCCAGGTTCATCCCGCTTAAAGCTGCGAAGCTCCAAACTTTCAGTATTTGACCGAGATCTCACGGAGAAGCAATCAGACAACGTTGCATTATAATCGGCCTGCTGGAGGGGACCACTTGACGTCGAGAAAAAAATCGTCCAGAAGAGTTCCTAAGTCCGAAGGTAAAATTTTGACCTAGGCCTCCTGCCTAGTGTCTCCGACCAAGGCTCCATCACGTTCAGCCTCATACTTTGACTTTTGTCCTGGCCAAGCGCAACCAGATGTCCCAAAGTGGCGCTATATGTTTTTAAGCACTAGAAGTGTTTATTCTTTAAAAATTCATATGTCCGGTTTCCTACATTGGGTTTTTGTCATTTTGGTGTCTATTTGTTCATAAAAATATAATCTATTTTTATAAAAATGGAGTTGAATTTTTATTGGGTGTTGTGTCTTATTTATTTGTGGCCTTATTACTAGTAGTAAGTCACTGCTTATCACTACTAATAAACCACTTTCCAACACATATAAACTGTGGAACCCCTCCTACGCAAGCAGATAGGGAAATTAGAAAACCTTCTCACTTTGGGCAAAGCCATAGAAAGAGCTGTTAGAGCTTGCAGGCTATTAGGTTGATATTCGAGCAATCCTCAAGAATACACTCATTGACTTTATACAAAAAAAAGCATAATACATCCTAAGGATAAGAAATAAACAATTTCAGGTATGATAAAGATGCATGAAGCGTGATCTTTTATGTTTTTCACAGACCCTTTCCTGTGATACAACCAAGCCATGTGTCAGGATCTCATACACCTCGTCCTACTCTTCCCACATAGGTCCTGTTACAACCACACCTCTCCAACTGAGATGGCCAAGATGCCACACTAGCGGAAGTTAATGTGCTATACAAGTACATTACATTACTTTAGGCAACTTTCCAATGGAAATCACGATTTACATTGGAAAGTAAATCCAACCACAACACTTTGCGCTGGGGTTTATTCACTTTTGTGATGGAAGCCCAGCTCAAAGTGTTTGCAGATCTGGGCCAATGTTCATAAATGCCAGGATCGCGGTGTCAGAACTATCATAAATATGCCAAAATAAAACATTGCTTAAAAATTCATTGCTGAATCCTAATGGCCCATCAAGATTGCACCTTTTGAATAAGGTGCTGGAAAAAGTGATCAAGTAGCAAACATATAACCACTAAGAGAATCATGGAATTTTGGGGAACTTGCAATTGGATTTTAGGCCAGGGAAACAGACTTAGATTTCTTTGATGGGTGTCAGGGAGAGTTTGTTTGAAGCAGCTGGTCGGACTCAGACATCGATCTTGGTGTTGTTGGTCCTGTCCACTGCATTCAACACAGTCTGTATGTCTTGGTGGATCAATTGAAGATGATAGTATAGGTCTCAGATACATCAATGGGCTTGGTGGTGTGTAATATTTTTGTTAAACCTCTTCATGACTTGTTGTTGGTAAAAGTTTAGGAGGGTTTTATATATATGCCAACAAACCTGGATTGTGTTTCCTCTTGTAGGAAACATAGAAGATGACAAAAGTCATAATATAGTCAAGAAGGATGTAAAGGGTTGAATCATGAGAGCCTAACATAGGTAATACCGAGCCAATGGTGGTCCTTGGTCAGCAATTGTGGCCTTACTCTAGCTCAATTCGAGCAGGGTAGATCATAATTCAACTTTCCAAACAAGATCTCTCGGTTTTATATCAGTTGAATGGCTGAACTTAGAAGGTCACGTTTACCATCTAACAGCACCTCTAGACGACATATTTATGTAGTGGCTAAACAGCACGCATTTATGGGTGAAAAGAGAATGACAATGGCAAGGGTCATAGCTCCTCATTATGAGTTGGCTAAAATTCAGGGTGGCGAAATGGGGAAAAAATTAATAATTCCAGCTGGTAACTCCACCTATGATTTCATCCATTATAAGTTAAAATCGGCAGAATAGGAACTATTATGCAGTACTTGGTATTATTGGGTCCTTCTTTGCATGTGTTTCCAGATTTCAGGGACTTTACACAGACATTTGCCACCTGCTCTTGGCATGTGTAAAAGGTTAGTGGACCACTGGGTGATTTTATTATTGTGGAAATGCTGTTGGGAACAGAGATACCTTTCGGTTCAACTTGTAATGAATCGACTGGAATATTACTCTATTATCTGTAAGGAGTCCCAAAGAAAATCTTAAGTAGGTTAAAGAAGATGCAAAATAATGTCGCTATGGTGGTGGCCAATATGTGCTTCTGGTAAACATATTTCCTCGACACTCATGAGACTCATCTGTCTGCATACTGCAGAGAGGGTGAATTCTGGAGCTCTGACTATGTTTTTGAAAAACTACAGGAAGAGGGACCAGAATGTAGATATAGGGTCAAGCAGTATATTCCTGTAAGAACACTGAGGTTAGGGAATAAAAGGCTGATGTTGATTCCCAGGGTTCAAAGAAGCACACTGGTATGAAATATGTTGCCGGTAGAAGAAGCTAGAATTTGGAGTAACATCGTCAAAGAAGTTAAAATATAAGGAATTTACCTGCATTAAGAGGAATCTAAAGACCTTTTGGGAAATTCACAAAGGCATTTATGAGGAGTACTCTTGTAGCACTATTTCACGTAATCTGTCATCTGATATCACTTACAACTCTAACCACACTGATGATTTTACATGTCCCAAAAATACATGCATACACATACACTCAATCAAGCACAATACAACCAACTCCCATGAAAAGAAAATGCCCTTCCCTTAATACAATATGAAAAAAGCACCCGAGTCAAAATCTTAAGTAAACATAACATTGTCTTTCTGCATACATAGCATCACCTCCATTAGTTGTGTTCAGAGAACTACGTGGCACATGTAAATATACACCTAAAAACCTTGGAATCACACTTCCAACATAATACCTATTTCCAAGTGATCATGAAAACTGACAGCTATGTACTGACAGGGCACCATCCGCGACTCCATGCATGTTGACCCACTTCACTCGCCTTCTTTTTTCAAGTGTTTACATCTAAGCTGTGTTCATCTACCCAGCGTAGGCAAAGTTCTATGCCAACCTTCAAAAACAGCAAGCTACATAGCTAAAGAGTGCCAACAGCAATGCCTGAGTCGTTCTCCAAGAAATCCTCCTCCACCCTGCTGCTGATAGGAAATACAGTGCCCCAGAAAATGGCTGAGGACAGAGGCGAAAGGGCATTGATCTTTTTTCTGTATGAAGTGGAGTTGATCAGGTAGCAGACCCTTGAATATTATCTTTAGCTCTGTATAGGGCTATATAGCCAGTTGATGAAAAATGCCTGGCCATCTTGAAGATATTGCCAGGCATTGCACTGCAGTGGAAGTTAAAACCTGTGCGTGCTGAGAATGCCACAGGCGCTGGGATGACTTCTAGCACTGGGCCAGGCTGACAGCCAAGGACATCCTGGGAAGGTCCCCCTGCCCACACCAGGCATTCCCAGCTGACCCCACTGCAGAGGAGGGTCCTGCAGACTATCTACCCAGAAATCTGTTGCCAGCATGAACAGCATCAGCATGGTGGTAAATAATGTTTACTGTTAATGAACTCATATACCTCTTGATAGCATGCTTTATTGTGTGATGGCTTCCTCAGTTAGATTTGTTATGTCCATGTTGTCTTGAGTCCAGGGTGTAATGTGTGAAATGTCAAAATTACCAAGCAATTACCAAATGACATAATACCTATTTAAATATGTGCAATTGTTCCAGTGAAATGGTTCCCCATGTATGTTGGCACACAGGAGGCTAGCTGTAGCAGAATATATATTGATTGGACCAGTGTCACCATGTCAGGAAGTTCTTATCACAGTCGTTTTCCAGTATACTGTGCAAAAATCACATGAGAAGTATGCCCATGCTCTGAGAGGTCAGGTGAGAACTGATCATGCACATTTAGCATGTGACATGTAATGCACTCAGATAATGTGAAATCTCATTTAGATCACTAAGGTGTTTCACACAAACAATGCACACCTCTAGTTAGCAACCATTGCATGTGAAGCCCACAGTTACCCATACAACACTCATCAGTTACATCATCCGGATCTCTGAATAAGGCCTACATCCTTGTGTGACATTGTAAGGGTGTGCCTGTATGGTATGGCTTGAGTAAGTGGAGCCATCTCATTTGCCAACATGGCTTGTGAAAATTGTGGCATTATGTAAATAGATATGTGAATGGGGGAAAATCAAGTGCTATTGCTGCTTCACTGAGTACCACAGTCACAATGCGGATATTAGGTATGTGGTATGAAATACTTGATTGCGAATGATCACAGAATATATGAGGAGCCATTGGGAGTCTATCCCACAAAAACTAAGGTGAAATTGATTATGGTATCAAGCATGCTTGCAGGGTCTTGAACATCTAGATGACAACATTGTCACTGTGCTGAAGGCCGCACAGGATGTCCACGCAACTCACATCTGTTCTGTCCTCCTGAGCTTCTGTCCTGTCTTACCCGGGAAACAGTCGTAACACCGCGGCCTCAGCCACGTATGTTCCAACATCACAAGCATAATCACACTTGCGTGGTTAAGGCATAGGCGCGGTCTAGTTGCTGGCTGGCTGGCAGAAGAGGAAGGTTCGGGAGAGGATGTGACGCTGTGAGGTAAGTGGGGTTTTTGGGGGTAGTTTGTATGGGTTGGGGGTAGTTTTCAGGGCTGGGGGCAGTTGTGCTTGGGCAGGGGGGAGGTGGGGGAGGTTTTAGGGGGTGGGGGCTGGTTTTAGGGCTCGGGGAGGGAGGCTGGGGTCGGAGTCGTTTTTTGGGTCTAGGGGGTCGGGTTTTAAGGATCAGGATAGGGGTCGGGGTAGTTTATATGGCTGGGGCGGGTAGAATAGACTGCAGGAGGACCAAATTTTAGGGCTCAGGGCAGAGGTGCAGGACTGTGATCTTTACCACACAAGTCCCTTTACCAATCATGTCTTTACCACAAAATTGCGTGGTAAAGGCATGCATGGTAAAGACGCGGTCATGGTTCAGGCATGCGTTGTTGAGGCATGCGTTGTTCCATCACACAATCGTCTTACCCATGTCCAAGCTATTGCTCACCACATGCTGTCATTGTCAGCCCCCGTTAGTCAACAACAACTTCCCATTTATCTCACACAATCCTAGGTGATAGGTCCTGCCACTGTGCCCATGACTAAGTAAGTGGTAGAAGTGACCCTCTCCTCAGACACTGCGAGCTTCCGGATCTCCTGCCTTCAAAAGCAAGACAGCAATGAGGAGATCAAGTCTGGGTTCAGGGATTGACTTTGGACAATTTTGTACTTTTGTTTGCTCTTGACTTTGATTTGAGATATTTGGACTTTTGTTTAGTTTTCTTCCCTCAATTATTTTAGTTAGTTATCCCATGCTCCTGGATATTTCTCCCTCAACTCTTGACACAGGTCCTCATATCCTAGAAACCTTGGCTGTCCGTTTTTTAATTCACATATGTATTAACAGTCACAAATTTCAATGTGAGTATGTTTTCCTTTTATACTTTCTGTTTGAGCCTGTCTGTTGTTGGATGTCTGTATGGAGACCCGAGGCTACTTAGCCCATGACCAAGACTGGCCTACAGATACCATTCCAGGTGTACTATAACTCCATTTGTAGGTGCATCTATACATGAGACAACACACAACAAAAAGCTAGAAGGTTTTTATTACTTAAGCAAGTGTCAGGAAGCTGTCAACACCCATTTACAGTTGTGGAATAGGGAAACAAACATGTAGGGCCCAGATGTGTGAGAAGGGGCAGTGATTAGTCTGTGAATTGTTGAGGGTTGTGGTGATTGCAGTCCATGTCCATAAGAGAGTCGTTAACAACGAACACTATGCAACACTGGACCTACATTGTAATAAGGATGTACACTAGTGGCATGCCGGTTTGTGGTGCTGGTGGCCCTTGCAGGTGGCTTTTGACCTTGTCTGTGGGGCATGCATTCCCTCTGCAGCTTGAGATGGGCCCCTGTGAGCGAGGGCCTTTATGAGCTGCATCACTTCGGAATGCTGCCTTGCATCCATATGCCTCGATAACCGGCGATGTTTCTGGTGCAACTCGGTGAGGTCCTGGAGCCTATTGGTTAGGTTCTGTCAAAACCTGGATCCGTCTCTCAATCAACATTAGAAGGCCTGCTAGTGAATGTTAATGTTCTCCAGTTGGGTAGCAATGGTGTGCATGGTTTCGCTGTTTTTACAGATCTCGTCCTGCAAAGGGTCCTGCTAGTTGAAGAACTTAACTTTCCAGATGGCAGCTATTGCCTAAGCCAAAACTACTATGCATGTATGGCTGTCTCACGTGGTCAACTGTTGGTCTCCATGTTGATTGTTGAATTCTGGGCGGAAGCAAGGTGGAGATTGCTGACTGGGAGAGATCACTGCTTCATGAAGGGTTTCCTCTCCATGAAGGAAGGAAAGAAGACACCAATTGTACCTAGTTTGCAGGGTGGAACAGGGGTCTCAACTGAGGTACCTGCAAGATGGATGGTGAGTCCTCTGTAGCAGCAACCTCAGAAGGAGTTTCAATCTGGAAAACTGCCAAAAGAGAGAGACTGCTGATTAGCAGGGAGATGGTATGTGAGTTGGCCTTCTGCCCTCATACTCTGCGGTGTTACAGTGGGTCTTATCCCAGGATTGCACACTGTCTACCACTTGTGCAAGGAAGGTCATCATGGTCAGGTGCATCTTTCCCAGCTGCTGGGATAGAAGAAAATATCTGTTAGAAAAATGAGAGCAATGTGAGTCATGGGAATGTGACTGAACAACTGTGATAGGTCTGGTGATGTGTGTCAATGCTGACAAATGTCAAAGGGGAACTGAATACATCCACAACACACACACAACACATACAAGTGACATGTATAATAAAGGGAGTTAATGAGATGCAGGAGGCTACATTTCAGTGGATGGGTTAGGTCACAGACGCATGTGACTGAGAGATGATAGAGGGATGAACAGATGTTTGCAAGAAGTCCCTTGATATGGGCTGATGGGTGTTGTCACCAGGAGACATTGGGTTATTGCTGCTGTGAAGCAGGATCAAAGACTAGTCATATTTCACAGGACCTATCAGTATGTGTGTGGGAGAACATGTCAGTATATCACAATCACTGTACATAAACATTGTTGTGACCTGGGTGACAGCTACAGTGACAATTGGGGAAGTAGAAATCACAGTTTCACACGATATGATACAGGGGTAGGTATGGTAGCAAAATTCATATCACACTATGATTGTAAGCAATTGAGACGTGGGTGCAATAAGTGGGTGGCAAGACACTTTTACATTTATTTACTAACCATTAATGGTGCAGTGTGTCATGTTATAACAAGGATTCGCCTGCTGTGTTAAATCAAAAATACCCTGTGGATTCCCGCTGTTGTATGTCAAAATATTGACTACAGAAATATCAATATCAAACTGCACATATATACTCCAAAATGTCCAATAGCTCTAAATCATGAAGGAAAGCATACATAGGAAATTATAGATTTACCACTAACTAATCTACCTACCTTGACTATATAGTGCAAGTAAATATTTTGAGGTCGATATTTGTGCAGATCAATATTTGAAACTTCATATTTTGAGACCAAAACATTATTACATTAAATTGCAACGTTTGCATGGTCAGATGTTTCAAGAGGATATTGGGTATGTGTGTTTCAGTACAGCCTTGAGATCACTGACACCTATGTTGACAAAGTCAAAGGAACATGTGTACTAAGGAAATAAACATGAGATATGTTTGTTCACTCATGATATCTATTGATGATACAAAACTCACATAACCTCCTTTTTTGGGTGACTTGATGACAATGCAAGTTGACCTGGATGTTGACTTGACCTGGATGTTGACTTACCTGCCTCTGTCATCCATCTGAAATTAGAGGTGTGACCAAGTGGCAGAGCAGGCCGTGCTCCTTGCAGTGGAGATGATGTCAGATAGCTGAGGGGCTGACAACACAGGCCTGCAATGAAGACTATTAAATGATAATGTATGCATCATGCATAATGGCTCTTGGGAGTGCTCCAATTTGAATGCCACACCCAGTCTAGAACTCTGTTGCCTGTGAGATATTCCAGCTCCTTCATGAGGCTCCAGCTCCTTAGGATGGCTAAGTATTAAAAGACACAGATTGTTTGGAGCACTCTGTTTGCTTTTGAGATGGTTGAACACGTGGGAGCAGCATCTCTTCAAGCTCCAGCCCTGCAGGCTCTAGACTAGCTAATCCTAATATCTTCATTGCTCCATAGTGTTCTCCAAAGTCGAGGCACTAGGATTCATCAGCTCCAAAGTTTCAGTTCCACCATCTGCTTTACTGTTCATTCTACAGTAACTGCTGGGAGAACAAGACCTAAGTAAGATTAGTGAATTAAGGATTGCCTTTGCATACTTCATGCACTTTTTTAGAGTTTCACTCCAAAAGATTGTTTTTAGGGACTGGAGTGTCAACTGCAGACTTTTACTTAGTGTTACAGTGCTACAAGCGTGAACTTGTGGGACCGCATTCAAAACTCATCTAGTTCAATGCACGTTGCCAGTTGTTTAGGAGCTATAGATGCATCTTTTGATTCTTAGTATTTTTAGACCTTCCTCCTGATTATGTTTAGTTCAGATTCTGGCACTATGAAGGTTATGGGTTTCCACTAAGTAGTGCTTCAGAACTTCAGCACTCTCAGTTTACAGCTCAATGCATGATATAATGCATAAAGACAAACGGAATTCCAGAACCTTCTACCCTGAGTGTGTACTGAGGTGTATGTTTCTATATAATGTTTGGTTACTATTATTTCATTATGAGCTTTAACAGACCTTGCTTGTATTGTGCTCACAAAACAATTAAATATTAACCAACAACTAATTCTGTTTTTAAGACTGTATTTAATTTAATTTAATGTAATACTTAATTTTATTTAATACTGTATTTTTAAATTGGAGACCCTCCTTGGCGACTCCTGGGAGAGCATAGTTTACCGCCCTCCCGGACATAAGAAAGACTTCAGCCACAGGTTGGTTGAATGCTTGGCACCGCATGTACTCGCTACGGATAATTTCCTCCAGGTGGGTGACTTTAAATATCATGCTGAATTGGTCTATGACAGAGAGGTATCAATTCTGCTTACTGATCTTGAGATGTTAGGGTTATATCAGAAGGTTATTGGCCCTACACACATAGCTGGCAACACTTTAGACCTTGTGTTCACCAACTTCCAGCATTTTCAATTTGATCCTCCCAAGCCCTTAGTATAGATGGATCACTACTTTATATGCTTTCAGTTCCCAAGCATGGGTGGCAACTTAAATTGCAAGTAGAAGAACGGTAAGGCCCTGGAAGCAAGTCACCCCCATTTCTTTTACATCAGCCTTCCTTGCCCTAGATATAGAAAACACTCAAGATAGGAATATTGCCCCCACCGAGTATCAGAACTTTTTTCCTCTGGCTTTAGACGAAGTTCCCCTCCTTAAACAGTGCTCCCCCCATTTTATCAGATACCATGCTCCTTAGTATTCTGAGAAATTGAAAATGGAAAAAAATGACCTGTAGAAGATTGGAGAGAAGATGTCGTATCACAAAATATACTACTGATAAAAGAGCATTCAAGCTTGCATTAGGTAATTACCATAGGAAGATTAGAGAAGCACGAAATATAGACCTTGGTCCAGAAAGAGTGCTTTTGTGATTTACTGTAAATCTGTTCAGTAGTTTCTGAGAACTTAATGCTCAAACACTGTGCATATTTCACACCGCAGAGGATCCGCAGACACAACAGATCTCAAGAAGAGATCTGATTGGCTGCCACCACATCAGCCAGGAAGTGGTGGCAGACATCTTAGGACTGGGGACTATGTCCTATGACAGGGCCGGCTTTAGCGCTGGTGGCGCCCTGTGCGACAATGTCTGTTGGCGCCCCCCCAATGACCACCTCTGCCATGGATTCCCTCACTAGCACCCTTTAACAGTGCCCCTCAAGTCTCCATAACCACTGTCTCTCAGATTCATTTAGTTTTATAGCGCCACTCATACCAGTGTTAGGTGTCACAGCACTTTACATCACACACACATTGCACAGAGACAATCATACATGTGTAAATCAGTGTATAGGAAATGTTCCATCAGACAGTACTACAAGGTGTAGTGTCGGAGTGACATGTCATCTATACTGGTAGGCAATATAGTTTGAGTCCTTATTCTGGAAAAGCACAAATTCAGAATTTAAAACGTAACATCATTGTTAGGGGTTCTCTTTAATAATAAGAATTGTGTTTTACTCAAATGAACCCTTTTCACAAGATTAGGATGATAAAAGACTGGGCAAAAAACATGTAGCTCTAATATATACCTTGCAGTTTGCATGCAGCTCTTTGATGACAGTTAATAACTCAATGTTCTATATTAGGATTTTGACTTATAAACGACAAGTTACAAAAGGAGCTCTCTTACAGAATCAGTAACACACTGATCTATTTACATTATATGCGCTTTGTTATCTGCATAATAAACGTTCTTAGCAGCAGGCATTTTAACCCTCTGCGCTACCTTAGTATGAGTCAAAACTTCCCCAAGACAAACCTCCGGTCTCTTTCCAGAAAGACGATTAATCACCAGAGTTATCTTGACATTTTAATTGATGTCTGAGAATTGCTGGAGTCCAGGAACGTGGCAGCAGGTGCTTCTAAAATGATAATATACATTTTCAAAAATGACGCCCCCGTCCCAAGTCAACGCCCGGTGCGGTGGCACATCGCACCGCCCTAGAGCCGGTCCTGTCCTATGAAAAAAAGCAAAAAAAAGTCACACGGGGCAGGATACAGATACCCTGACCCCCCTAGGCCTGAAGGGCATGAGGCCCCCTCCCAGAGCCTAAACAAAACCCAGAACCGCATCCCCCATGGCCGAGTAATTAATGGAGGGAGAGGAGCATGTGGCTCCCCTCCCTGAGTCTAATTAGGCCCCAGGTACCCCATCCCCCTGGCCGAAATGTAAATTAAAGGGGAGGGTGGCCACACAACCCATCGCCATGGGGATGAGCCCCCCTCCCAGAGACCCATCCCCATGGGTCGGCTCACTAATTGCATCCCAGGGAGGCCTTCCTTGGGACACAGCAGTTTCCATGACTACACTACTGTTGGCACAGAAACATTTGTTTGCTCTTGTCTGGTGGGAGCATTTTTTAAATCTCCCACCAAAAGGCAGCAAACACTAAGGGGCCGATTCCGATTTTGGCCGGAAGGGCACCGAACGATGGTCGGAGCCCTTCCGACCGAATCGGAACGTGCCGGCCGGATTCCTTTCCGACCGAGCCATTCCGATGG
Source organism: Calotriton arnoldi (assembly GCA_963921515.1). Lineage (NCBI taxonomy): Eukaryota > Metazoa > Chordata > Amphibia > Caudata > Salamandridae > Calotriton > Calotriton arnoldi. The sequence continues at coordinate 327,287 of CAWUFW010001802.1, forward strand.
GCTCGGTCGGAAAGGAATCCGACTCGGATTTCCGGATAGCTTACGACGGGTTCGGAGAGCCCGTCCGCCGTCCGGAAATCCTTCAGTACTCCCCCGGCCGCCTCTTCACGACCGAGGGAGTACGATGGCAGTATTTCACTGCCTTTTCGTGCCGGTCTTTCCGGCACGAAAAGGCAGTCGGTAACTGTCTTTGGGGGCCCCCATGGGTGCGAGGCCCGCCGAATGGCGGCCTGGGGGCACCTATGGTGCCCCTCTGTTGATCCCTGCACCCGGTGGCATGCACCTTGGGGTGCCGGCCACAGGGTGCAGGGATGAACTGCACCCCTGCTTTTCACAATGCAAGCATGCATTCCGCTCGGAATGCATGCTCCCATTGTGCAATATACGAGTGCGACCGAACAGGGTTCGGTCGCATCGTACTTGCAGGGCCGTAACCGACGACAGCAGGTCGGTCGGTTACGGCTCCTGGACGATGTCGGACGGACCTGAGTCCGTCCGACATCGGAATCGGCCCCTAAGTCTGCTCCCAGCCAGCGGGAGATTTAAAAATGCTTCTGCCGGCTGGGAGCAGACTTGTGTTCTGTTTCCCTGCCCGCACTCCTGCGAGCAGGGAAACAAAACACATATTACTTCCACCGGGAGGGAGCATGTTAAAAGCAGCTACTCCCTCCAGGCAGGAGCAATGCCGGCTTCCTCATCATTCAGGGTGCCGGCTAGTGCCACTGGGGCCCTGGGGCTCCCCCAATGCCTGCAACATGTTGGTGGGTGCCCAGAGTGGGCACCGGGGCACCAACTTAATACCCCCAGGGCCTGAGTTGACTCGGAGGGGGGGTCACGTGATCACACTCCCCTTTTTAATAAAATACAGCCCCTGGAGATGGGGTCCACAGGGCCTATGAAGGCTTGGGGAGGGGGCCATGTGGCCCCTTCCCCTTTTTAGTGGAATTCGGCCATGGGAATGGGGTCCCTGGGGCCTTTGAAGGCTCAGGGAGGGGAAACTCATGGCCACCTCTCCTTTTTTGTTGAATTTGGCCCCGGAGGATGGGGTTTCTGGGGTCTCATGAGACTCGGGGTAGGGGACCTGCAGGCCCCCTCCCCATTTTAAACAAATTTGGCCCCAGAGGATAGGATCTCCAGTGCCTAATGAGGCCCAGGGAAGGGGGCTGTGTGGTCCCCTCCCTCTTTTTAATTGAATTTAGCCCCAGGGGATGGGGTCACATGGCCCCCCTGGCCTTTTTAATGGAATTCGTCTCTGGGGCCTATTAAGGCTTGGGGAGGGGGGCTGCAGGCCCCTCCCCTTAATATATATGTTTTGGCCCCCGGTGTTGGGGTCTCCGTGGTCCAAAGACCAAATCTATGCCACGCACGCCAAAGGCTGAGCGCGGCCAAGAGTTCGCAGCCTGTGTGGGCTTGGCTGCCTTCGTGTGGGTTGGCTACATGGCCTGGCCGCAGACCAGGCCCTGTGGCTAACCCCCAAATGCATACGGCCAAATGCCTTGCACAGTGTGGGGTTGACTGCCTGCTGGGTGTGCGGGCTACAGAGCCTGACTGCCGGCCAGGCCATGCAGCCACCCTCTTGCCATGCACGTCCAAAAGCTGTAATCAGCATGGGGTTTGTTGCCTCCATGTGATTTGGCCCTTTGGTGAACCCGCTGCTGCACAGGGCAGAGGGCCGTGTTCACCAGGGGGTTGGCTGCCTGCGGTGGAGTTGGCCAAAGGACCTGGCCACAGGCCAGGCCCTGCAGCCAACGAACAACCTCTCACCGCGCACGGCTAAAAGCTATGCGCAGTGTGGGGTTGGCCGCCTGCAGTTGGGTTGGCTAAAGGGTCTAGCAACACCCCACTGCACACTGACAAAGGCCATGTGCGGCATGGAGTTGGCTGCCTGTGGTCAACTTTGCTGCCCCATCCCCTGGGGCTAAATTCAATTATAAAGGGAGTGAGGGCCCCACCCCCAGGACTAAATTCAGTTGAAAAAGGGGAGGGGCCGCAGAGCGCTTTTTTGTTGATTTTAGCCCTGGGATGGGGTCACATTTTTTAATTGAATTTGGCCCCGGGGAATGTGGTCCCTGGGCCTAATGAGGCCCGGGGAGGGGGCCGCGGCCTCCCTCTCCCTTTTTCATTGAATTAAGCCCTGGGGGGATGGGGTTTCTGGGTCCTAATGAGGCCTGGGGAGGAGGCCACCGACCTCCCCCTCTTTTTAATTGAATTTAGCCCCAGGCAATGGGGTTTCCATGGCCTAATGAGGCTCAGGGAGGGATCCTCACAGATCAGCTCCTCTTTTTTAATTGAAATTGGCCCCAGGGTTCAGGTCCCCATGGCCTTTGAAGGCTCAGGAAAGGGGGATGCGTAGCCCCCTCCCATTTTTTGTTGAATTTGGCCCCGGTAGATGGGGATCCCGGAGCCTAATGGGGCTCAGGAGGGGGGCCCGAAGCCCCCAACTTATTTTAATTTAATTTTGCCCTGGGGGAAGGGGTCCCAGGGGCCTAATTAGGCCCAGGGAGGGGGCCGTGGGCCACCCCCCCTTTTTTAATTGAATAGTGCCTCAGATGATGGGGTCCCCGGGGCCTATTAAGGCTTGAGGAGGGGGGCTGCATTACAGTCTTAAACTGAATCTAAGTCTAACCTTATGTATACATCTATACTTGAAAATGGTGAATAGCGAATAAGTGTAGACTTACACATAGATGCATGAGTAGATTTATACATGAGTAAATCTACACATGTAAATTTACCTTTGTGAATGGGCCTGAAACTCTTGCTGCTCCAGTGCACATGGACTGAGAGTTCTTTTAGCACAATCACATTGAGGGTTCCTAACGTTTCAATATATTTAGCCCAATGGTTTATTTGTTTAATATTTTTGCAGTTTTACATAGCACGAACAAGATGCAAATGGATGGCAGTGCACTTGACATAAGAACAGTTAGGGTACATAAACACTTACTGTCCACCACAACCCATAAGCTTTTAGCTGAGGGTTTTGGGGTGGTGGATTACCCAGCTCTGATGGCCAGTAGGCACTACACCAGAGATCTAACCGAGTGTTTAAAATAATGGGGCATATTATCAAGAAACTGCGTTAAAATTATCGCCGGTTTAGCGGCAGAAAACTGACGCTAAAGCGGCGATAATGGGCTTGATAATATGCCCTGGAGAATTCCAATAGAAGCCCATGTTCTGGTGTCAACATGGGCTTCTATTGGAATTCTCCAGGGCATATTATCAAGCCCATTATCGCCGCTTTAGCGGCAGTTTTCTGCCGCTAAACCGGCGATAATTTTAACGCCGTGCTTGATAATATGCCCCAATGATCGTTGTCTTGTCCGTGTTGAGCTTTAGTTGGTTACTACTCATCCAATCCCAGATTAATTTGATTGTATCCTGGTACACTTCTTGGCAGGTTGGTGAGCCATTCATGCGGAACAGAAGTTGAGAATTGTCTGCATAATTATAGAGGCGGCAGTCCTTTGTAGATAGCTCATTGATGAGTGGTCTGATGTATATGTTAAGTGCATGTGGTGACATTTCAGAATCCTAAGGGACTCCACATGTAAGCTGTGAGGTTTTTGAAGTGAAGAAACCCGATTGCACAGCTTGAGTGTGGCCCTGTAAAAACGAGGTCACCCAGCTCAGGCTGTGTTCCTCAATCCTGCCCTCTTAAGCGATCCACCAAAATCATGCAGTCAACTCTATCAAATGTGGTGGATAGGTTCAAAAGGACCAATGCTGTCTCCTGGCTTCCATCACCATTCAGTCTCAAGTCATCAGTAGTTGAAAGCATCACTCTTTCCGTGCTATGACCCAGACGGAACCATGCTTGTAGTAGATCCAGGAAAACTGACAATTGTATGTGGCTACACAACAACTGCACAATGTGTGCCTCCAGGACCGTACCAAGATATTGCATCAATGAAATTAGGTTGTAATTTTTCTTGACCTCTGGGTCATCATCCTTTTTTCAAGTTATAGTTATAGTTTTATTATACAAGATAAGAGCCTAACGTGGCTCACTGGGACATTTTATCAAATTCAAACCCCGTCATATTGAAAAATACAATTAAGAAAACAAAGCATATAACAAATGTGCATCTCAGACATACAATATACATCACAAACACATTAAAAAAACTACTAAATAGTTTAAACAAATCAAAAACAAATACTTATTTTAAATTTCATTTTTGATGGGAATGAGAGATAAACATTTAATGAACAAATTGAGCCCATCAAGTTTATAAACGAGATACTCAAATTAATCTTTCTGCGTGATTGACAATACAGAGCAAATTTTAAGATAAGTACACCATCATATATTTAAATATCAAACTCACTAAACATCTATAAAATGTTTTAAAAAGTTTAAAAGGGTCTATAACTTAGCATTTTTGGTGGAAACAACAGGTAAATTCATAACAACTTCATGAAAAATGGGATCCAGATTATAATTTCATACAATTAGAAATGCTACGCAAAACAAAAAATATTTGCACAATCCTACACTTGGATTATCAATCTTAATATACATCTAAAAAGCTGCTAAAAAAATGTAAAAGTCTAAAACATATCATTTTATTTTGAGGGGAAAAAAGAAAGGATATGTAACATAAGGTGAAACCTTATCAAGATTGTAAGAAAGGGAGTACAAATAGTGTTTCTGTACACTTAATTATGCTGGGCAAACAAAAAGCACATGGTCTAAATCTTGAATACCCCTTTTACACCACTTACATATGCGGTCTTCTCTTTTAGTTTTTCCATGCAGCTGTTATATTCTTAGGGGGAGAGGGTTCTTTCTCATCAGAAAGATTACTCTTCGCACCCCGTGATCTAAATTCCATTCCAAATATGGCTGTTCAGATTTTTCGTTGCAAGTAGAACTTATATAAAATAACTTATTTGTACAGTTACAAGAGTCTATATCCATTTTCCTACTGAGTACTGGACAAGAGTTCTTGAGAAACCGCTTTAACACTGCTCTCGTCATATTTATACGTATTTCTTTCTCCCGTTCAAACTATTTCAAGGCAAAAATTAAACGTTTACCAAATGTAAGAGAAATACCATTTACCTTTATAATCTCACTGGCTATAATTATTTCAAGGAATTCTTTTCAAACTGCGCCAGACAAAGTCCCCAACGTAATGATGCGGCCATGCCCAGCACATAAGCACTGGAAAATCCAAGTTCTAACCTCATAGCACATACTGGTGCGCATGTATTTAAAGAGCACAAATTTCTGAGGATTTTCCCTTCCACCAATTCCATTAAAGCCCTGTTCTCAATATGATTTGTCTCAACTGCATATAATACAGTATGGGGAATTTTTATTCGATATAACAATAAGAGATGTGACAAATATCTGTAACCATGTGCATTATAAAAACTTTAGCTGATTTGCATGATTCATCTCTCTGTGGGTAATACCGGCTTTGTGTACTTTAGCATCTAGCGAAGAGCAAAAGATTTTCCCTAAATAGGTGTACTTTTTTACTGCTTCTAGTGGTTCCGTCCCCATCAGCCACTTCAAAGATGTTTTTTCCACTAGTTTCCACTCAAAAAAGTTAAAATGTTACTTTTCACTGTATTCATTTTTAAAAAATGGCAGTCAGAAAAACTTGCAAATTATTCAGTCTTCTTTGTAACCTTATCGATGTCTGATCGAAAATTACTATATTGTTGGTGCAGAGCAAACATGGTAATTTTTGCTCGCCGACTATAGGAAGATCACCTGCTGATTTAGATAGCACTACCGGTATATCATGAATGTAGAGTAAAAACAGTAATGACGCCACTGTTTTAAACCATTATTTGTAATTATTTTTGGTGTAACTCCTTGTGACCCCCCCACCCCATAAGCACTTGACACCAGGTTGAAGAATACAGGACAATTATTAACCACAAAAGGGAAGGTGGAATTCCTAATGCAATGAGTTTCTTCCATAATTTTGGTCGATCTATACAATCAAAAGCAGAGGCAAAATCTATAAAAGCTGCATACAAATACTGACTTCTAATTACTACATATATTTCCAATATTACTTGCATAGTTGGAATGTTAACAAATGTTGAACAATTTTTTCCAAAGCCCGCTTGATGTAAAGGCAGGATTTCCCTTTCATTACCCATCCTTGTAGATATTCCAGTATGCTCCTAGCGAGGATATTTCCTACTGCATCAATTATTGCTATTTGTCTATCATTGGAAGGTAAAGATTTATCTCACGTTTATCCAATGGTATTATACTGCCACTCAACGATGGAGGAATTAACCCACTTGTATAACAAAATTTAAAAACAGGAGTTAGAAAGCTAGATCATCAATGGGCTGCTTTCTTTATCACAGTTATTGGTGTTTCATCGGGGCCCATGGCAGCAGAGGTGGACCATAGTCCTCTAGTGACCCTGAAATATTAGCTAATTCAATATGTGAACCATAGCTATTATTACAGTTTGCAACATACAGCCCTGAGACATATTCAATCCAGGAGTCTCCACTAATTGTCACTGGAAGGGTATATTGTCCTCAATTTATTTCCAGAATCTTCTACTGTTCTTTGATTTCACAGCCTCTCGAAACGCTACCCATTTATGATCTGAAATTAGTTTCTCTCTCAAAGCTTTTTATCTACTTCCTTTTTCCCGTTTATCCATCCCCTTTCTTAAGGATTACATTTAAATTGACCCCTGATTAAACTATTGACACACTAACATCTATATTGTGGTCATTTTTCTTATTAGACCTTGATTTATCTCCCTTCATCTCCAATAAATTCTTTTCTACCATCCTATTCATATACGATACACATTTTTCTAAAATAGTATTAATATTAGGTGCAGTTATCTCAATTGTTTCTAGTGTTGTGCTGAAATCTGCTCATTCCAAAATGTACGACCATTGCCTTTATTCTGCCTTAGAGGCCCTTTATTTTGATTCCAGATATCGGAATTAATCAAAGATGCCTCCATTGTTAATTCTAAAATCTTATGATCACTCACCAGGGTTGTCAAACCATCTAAACCTAACAACTGACGAAACAGATCTTAGGAACAAAATATATAATCAAGGATGGGTCTGTCAAAAGTGCCACTATGGGTGAAACGCATGGGGGCTTATTCTTCCATTTATTATTATGCAGTCTATTTCTCTCAAGAATTCTAGCAATAATTTCCCACAGGAGTCCACTATAGAATAACTTGGGAAGGTGAGTCATGGGATATCATATGCCTCCTCTTTTACAGAATCCAAATATACACTAGCTGCATAGTTTGAGATCTTTGCATTTAAATGCCCTACTATCATAACTGACTAACCTTTTTCTGCTTCAATGGTCTCAGCAATGAAATAAAGAGAGATCTTGCCAGAGTGTTGTTCTTAGTGCATAGGGATATGTATAAGTTAAATATCAAATGTGCCCCGATGGCCAAATTTGCTGATCCATTCCGCATTAGCTTAATTCATTGTGCCAAATTTGAGGGATGCCTAATACCCTAATACTGTTAAACGATCAGGTTAGATTTGATTTTAAAAGTATAGCAATCCAAACACTCGAACAGTATTTTTTGGAGACACCCGCAGGACAATTAAAAACATGATAGTTGTCAAGAATAATATCTATTAAACTCCAAGTCTCTTGTATACAGATTATATCGGCTCCTACTTCTGAGAACAAAGTCAGCTTTTTATTGTTTGTCGTATTTCCCACCATATTCCAAGAAATATTTTTTAACATATTGCTAAAGATGGCACTGCATTCTAGAGGGAGAAAAATGAGTAGTATTTAGAGCACTCGCCAACCAGAACCACTTACTCAGGCCATCATGCCTTGCTACGACATGGGAACAATTTTCCTGTCATATAGTTGAAACTGATCTTTCAGATTGCCCAACTGTGACTATGGTGGATTGAGCCTTATGAAATAACTCCTCCTGATTAAAATGTAGCTCAGAGGTTCAGTAGGTATTTATCCCACCCTATTCGGTCCTTTTACTTTTTGGTATCCTTGTTTATAAGGAAAAAAAGAGATTACATCAATACCTCTCCGCAGGAAAAAAAATCAGAATTCACTAAAACCAAATTAGCAACAATTAAGGAATGAAAAGATACTCTAGATCTCCTACCTCCAACTTCCTTTAAGATCACAACTGAAAAAATGTCATTTCTTTTCAACAATTAAAGAGCTTCAAATTTCTGCCAAGCAATTCAATGAAAATGAACGATTAATTAATTCTAGCTGATCTTCAAAGATAATAATAAAGTCTAATATGCTAGATCTGTTATCAGTCATGATGTTATATTTTTCCTCATTTTCCCTGGTGTTATCAGATTCTATACTCTCTGTTCCTTCTAAAATGTCCTGTGTCCTGAGACAAGACAAGGGTTAATGGGGAATACATTCCATTCATGTTTGAAATGTTTGTTTACCACTGGATTAGACTTTTTGACAAAAAGTGAAAAATAACTTCTGACAAAGATTCTAATATTTCCCAGATGAAATTATATTAAAAAAGGCTTTTATTAACAATTAAGCCTTCTCAGAAGAAAATGTAGCTTTACCTACACAGTGAAAAGCAGCATTGGGTACCTGCGCTCTGCGGAAAATACCTTTCCTTCATATTAAGTAGGGTAAATGAAAAGTGCATGTTAGTGTAACTACAACCCCCGCAGTAATGTTTTTTCGTTGTTGTTTTTTTTGTTAACTGTGATAGTCTATGATGATTTAGAGCCTCCCTTAGACATCTTGGCTTTCAATATGAAAAACGTATTAATTTGCTTGCTCAGCCGGAGAGTTGTGTTCTTCTTACAATTAAAGGCCATCACTCCCATTCCCATTATCACATACATTTGCACTTTGTAATACTCCCTTTTTTAAACAAGGTCATTTGAGCTGCATTGAAAGCCTGTTAATAAAATACTATGATCCAGATTCTGAAAGGTGTCAGGCAACAGAAAGATGCTGCGCTGCCTTGTGTGACAGGGATATGGCACGCTCCTCCCCTCTCCCTAGCCCCGGCGCTGATTTCAGCTGCCGTGCGTCAGGCACACACCTTAGCGCCATAGTGCTGGTGTGTGTGCCTGAGTCTAGCATAGCTTTTGTACAGGAACGATACCCTTCCTGTACAAAATACTATGGGGCCGATTCCGATCTCGGCCGGTAGGGCTCCGAATCGGATTCGGCTTAACCGGATCCGATTCGGAGCCCTATTTCCCGACCGATTCGTACGCGCGTCCGGGCGAGCGAGTACGATGCGAATTCGCCGACGACTCGTCCGGGCGTCCCGACCGCTCCGACCGACTCGATCCCGGGTCTAACCGCACCGACCGACTCGCACGGACATGACTCGCACCGCGCAATGGAGACGTTCCCCGGCCGGGTAAGTACGATGCGCGCCGCGAGCAGTCCGACCGAGCCGCGCACTCCGGCTCGAAAGAGCAGTCGGAGCCGTACTTTGGGGGTCCGTGTTGGACCCCCCTGTACGCGTAGCCGCGCGAGTCGCACACAGGGGGACCCATGGGTCCCCCTACCTGTGCATGTACGGCGCGAATCGCTTCGCCGCGTACACGCTGTAGGGGGCGCCCTTGTCCGCGTCGCACCCATTGAGTCAATGGGAGCCCGCGTACGCGTTGTACGACAGGCTCCCATTGACTTCAATGGGAGTCCAACCGACTCGAGTCCGATGGCATGCGTGCGCATCGTACTCGTTCGGTCGGGCTGCACGGGTCCGATTCGGTCGGATATCTCTCCGGGTCCGGCTCGGTCGGAGAGATTTCCGGCCCGAATCGGAATCGGCTCCTGAGCCTAGACAAGTTTAAGCACTGTTCCTACTTTGCATGTGTGCTGTACAGTGCAGTACGCATGCAAAGTCGGAAAAGCATGAAGAAATTAAAACATTTCTCTGTTTTTTGCCTGCTTTTCAGTAATGTTAATTTTTGGCGCTAAACCCTTTCTTCCAATGTTAGTGAATAGGGTTTAACATCAAAAAGCATGGGTGGTTGCATGGGAACGCCCATGTACCACCCATGTAACACCCCCTTGACCCATAGTATTGCAAAGCAGCATTTCACGATGCTTTGCATTCCTTTTACATACAAACCAACGCTAAAACCAATTAGCGTTGGTTTGTAAATCCCAAAACAGGTTTACCGTCGGCTTTGCATTGAAAAAGTAATACTAACCCGACGCTAAACCTTTGAGAATCTGGGCGCATATATTTGCACCTTGTCTTTGAGAGCTCACTTAGTTTTACGGTTCAGGGGGGAACTCTAGCCACCTGAAACTGTGACTCGCATATATATATTTTTTGTTGTTAATAAATATTTTAAGACTTTAATTGCCATGTGAGTAGATCTTCTTTCACAACCGTTCCCTCTTTTATTCATTAAGAGCAAAACCATGTGAGCTTACACTGCACACTTATAGGTTTTCTACATGGCAAAGCACTTTTGCCAGTGATATGTTACTGTAGCGGTATTAAAGCTGCCCCAGTCAGCACAGAACGGACGCCATACATTTTGGCCATACATGTGGGTGGTGCAATTATACACTGTAACCAACGTGTGACATTTAACTTCCTCACTAATTTATCATAGCTTTACTAGAAAGTTAGGCAAGTCAAATGACTGTAACCGATTTAGCATGTGTTTTAGGAAAAGAATACATTGGCTGTGACACTAGATGACAGTGACATAGGGCACATAGTTCAATCCCAGCAAAACCAATTCAGTGGGGGGACCACTTCAAACGATGCCATTCCCCACCAATACAGTGTGGATGGCAACAATGCAAGCTTCCCTCACTTATGTTTTGCAAGTCTAGCAAAACGCCTGTTTTAATCAAAGCATTAACAGTAACAAAGCAAGGTCCCTTGATACACAGCCCACATTTAACACAGGCTGCATCAATCCTAAATCCCATCAAGCAACACAGGTGCAACTCTAACAGTCGCATAGTACAGGAGATTAGGAATCTCAAAGACCAACAGAGAATGAACTGTTACTATCTCCGGGCCCGATTCACAAAAGTAATCTGAGACAAAATCCTAACTTTACGACTTTCGGTATTCACAAAGGGCATTTAGGAGTAGTAAAGTCAGGATTTTGTCTCAGTTAAACTTAAGTTTGTCTTAAGTTTATTTTAAGACGAAAACTTAAGTTTAACTGAGACAAAATCCTAACTTTACTACTCCTAAATGCCCTTTGTGAATACTGAAAGTCGTAAAATTAGGATTTTGTCTCAGATTACTTTTGTGAATCGGGCCCTCCATGACGGGGAAGGTATACATGCATACTTAAATGTACGCAGACACCAGAATCCGCACACAGGTCAAGAACATCAATGAGAATTCCAAGCAAAACAACTCCACATGTCACCTATCTGTGACTGTCCTCCCAGATCATGATTTCATCCTCACGCTTCCTCAGGGTGTTAGGGCACCCTAGGCAAGGTAAATTTAATGTGCCTGCCCATATTTCTTTTGTGTGCATGAAACGTGTGTGTCATACATTACACAGATAAAGAGTATTGATTGAAAAATTACATACTTTTATTTATGATTTTAAATCTAGTCAGAATCAATATATCCCCAAATGATGCTGTCATGTGTGAGCCAAGAGAAAATTCACTTGTGGTGTACTTTACGAACTTGGATTTTATTTGTAGCACATATTCTGTAAAATCAGTCTGGTCTAGTAGGGAAACATGTTTGCAAACATATATATTTTTGTGGGCACCCTCTGCATATTAAATACCGGATCATATTTCCTTTTTCACGTATGTACAATTCTTTATACCATATTGTAATCTTGATCCAAATTAGTACTCTATATGTGAAATAAATATGAAAATTCTATCAATGTTCAAATGGTCGATCGCACTAAGGTAGAAGATGTTTTTACACAGTGTATAAAATAATCTTTGTGGAAAGGGATAGTTTAGTGTTTTTGTATGAAAGGAAGAGTTCTAACACCCTCCCTCTTCCACTTCAGAAAACAGCTCAATACCCTATACCTCAAAGAGCACCCCAAGACTGTGTAACCTCTTGGCTGAGTCTTTCCATTTGCTGTGCCTGTCCCACCACACTGGGCCTGTCCGTGCTTACTTTCTTATATAGCCTCGCTCGTCCTAACTAGTCCACCCTCAGCTCCACCACCATCATCCAGGGACGGCCCTGTCTCCCGTCTACCCCCGCCACACTCCGCTTCCCTTATCAGCCAGCCTACACATACATACAGTAATGATAATTTACATTTTTCAATGATCTTGTTAACATAGAATTTTACTTTTTATCTTACTGTTTGTTTATCCTTTTTCAGTAAATGGGGTAATGAGAATAAAACAAATTTGACAATAACGGAGGTTGGAAAGAACAAAAACACTGGATATGTCACTCCAACACACAATATGAATGGTAGCAGCCAGGTCAGGAACATTAGATCAGGTCTATGATATAAACAGCTAAAAGCTCAAAGAAAAATCAGAAGTTCAAGGCATGAATCCAAACCTGCTCTTGAAAAGTGGTCTCTTGTTGTTATACTTGCACTGACCTGACTGTAAGTTGAAGTCTTTTAGAGGGAAGAACGAGGCACTGGTTAAGGCTACAGCCTGGCATGGCAGTGACACCATGAAGCAAGTGGTGTCATAGGCAATGACCAATATAGAAAATGCCCAGAGATAGCACTACCCCCACTGAACAGCCTACACTGTTAAAAGGGTTTATATTCGATGCCAGTCATGAAATGGAAACCATCCAACTCTATGGAGGTAAGTAAGAAATAGGTTTTACTTTTCAAATATTATATTTCAATGAACACATTTTAGCTGTAGTGATGTGAGAAATTGTGTTATTTGTTGAGGGAGGTGGAGACCCTTCTCAAGCAACAACCATAATCCTTTGTCAGAGTGAACCATAAAAAATCAGTTAACCTATGCTTAACCCTCTGATAGCTTGGCACAAAATCAGTCAAACTTAACTTAGAAGCAATGTGTATAGTATTTATGCAGCACTCAAATAGTAATAAACTGAAAACACAACACAAGGCAAACCCCACACCAATTTAGAACAATAGAGTAGATTTTAATAAATAAAATGATACCACAATGACAAACATCCAATCAATAGAACCGGAGATATGCAATTTCAAAGATTTAGGTAAAAAAAAGTGCAAAGCACCAACTGCAGTTATCTGGTCATACTGGACCGGGACAAGTTCAGGCTGACCGAGATGGAATACGGGCCGGATACAGGACGAGTTTGTTCCGCTGAAGATAGCACCTGTCTCCTTGGAGTAGAGATGAGAGGTCTGCGTCGACCTGCAACACTCTATGTTGATGTCACTGAAGCCATCGAACAGGAGCTGCAATACGAGGTCCTGCGTAAAGATGCATCACCCTGGATCAGTGCTGATAAACCTGTCGATCAGGGGCTGCGATGCGAGGTCAGGCATCAAGACGCGTCATGCTGCATTGGGCCGACAATGTAGAGACTTGCGTCAAGATGTGTTGCGCTAGGTCGGTGCTAGTGAACCCACTGATTAGGAGCTGTGTTGTGAAGTCTGGCATGGAGGTGCGTCTCACTGCGTCAGTTACGATAAAGCCACTGGTCAGGAGATTCCGATACAGAGACTTGTATCATAAGTTTGTTGCTCTGCATCACTTACAATGAAGCTGCCGCTTAGGAGCTTGCAATACGGAGACTTGCATCAAGATGCACCGCACTGCGTCGGTTCCAATGAAGCCACCGGCCAGGAGCTTGTTGTGTCCCTTTAGCTCGGAACGGGAGGTCAGCCAACTGACCTTTGGAGTCATTCAGGTCTTCTAGGAACAAGGAGATGGTTCAGTTCTCCTTCAGCGCAGAGAGCATGAAGCACCAGGACAGTCCCTTGGGATCCAGCCAGGCCTCTAGCAGCAGGTCAGTCCTCCAGCAACAGCAGGGTAGTCCTCTAGGGTTCCAGGCAAGCCTCTAACAGTAGGGCAGTCCTCTGGGGAACAAGGCAGTCCTTCTGGAGTCTTCCATAGGTCCATGAGTGTACTGAAGTTTTGATCAGAGGGTCCAATATTCATACCTTGTGCCAGACTTTGAAATGGGGAAACCTCTAGGCTACCCCCATATCTGTTTCTGATAAGATCCTATCTTACCTAGCCCAGACTCCAAGTAGTCTAGGGTGTTAAATTCCTTTAGATGTGTGTTAGAGGGAGTCCTTTGAAATGTAAGTGAGGCATGGAACAACTCCGCCCCAACCATCCTGGCAGGATGCCCCATCCTGCTAACACCTAGTCCCCCTTTGTCGCACTGTCTGAAAGGAATACACAGAGCCCAACTGCCATGCTGTTTCCAGTAATGTGACCTAAGACACAGGCACCAAATGGTTAAGACAAGAAAATGCCAACTTTCTAAAAGTGGCATTTTCAGAATTGTGACATAAAATCTGACTTTTCCATTAAAGAGGTCTTTAAATTACAATTCATTTAAATCCAAACTTGACTTTCTTATATGTTCCAAATCAAAAGTTAGCACTTATTAAATGCAATAAGGTAACCCAAAGTTATCCAGTGGGAGAGATAAGCCATGTAATAGTGAAAAACCAATTTAGGAGTTTTTCACTACCAGGACATGTAAAACTTCGAAGCACATCTAATGCTTTTTAAATACAATGCACCTTGCCCTAGGGGCTGTTTAGGGCCTACCCTAAGGGTGACTTATATATATTTAAAAAGAAGCTTTCGGCCTGGTGAAAGGTTTATTTTGCCAGGTCGAAAAGTAGTTCAAATCTGCACTACAGGTTGCAATGGCAGGCCTGGTACATGTTTTAAAGGGCTACTTTAGTGGGTGTCACAATAAGTGCTACAGGCCCACTAGTAGCATTTAATATACAGGCCCTGGGCACATGTAGTACACTTTACTAGGGATTTATAGGTTACTTAAATGTGCCAATTGGGTGTAAAACAATTTTACCATGTTTAAAGGAAAGAGCACAAGCACTTTAGCATGTTAGCAGTGGTAAAGTGTTCAGAGTCCTAATGCCAACAAAACAAAATTCAGAAAACAGAAGGGGTGAAGGCAAAATGTTTGAGGGAAGACCTCACCAAGGATATCAAGTCTAACAACTGTCTTGGCTCAAACCCCCTCCTCTCAAGTCTGGTTCCATTCTTTTGAATGGGTTCGCCTACGAAAAATAGCACAATCACCAATCCACTACAAGCAACCATTACAGGGAATGAAATGTATTTCTCCACCAAGAAATATAAAAAGACCATCCTAAAAGAGAATTTTAATTAAAAACTGACAGATTTGGTACTCTTGGATACACAGAAATACAAAAAGGAAATCACTAAGAGCCTGATGACCGCCAGCCTCATGGTGGCGCGGCGGTGGTGGTCCAGCCACTGCCGCAATGGCGGTCCAACCGCCTCAATATGGGTTGGGTGGTTGGACCGCCCTGGGACCGCAACCGCCGCCAGGGAACCACCATTCCCTGGTAGTGGCACAGCAGGGTAGAAGCAGCAATAGGCTTGGTGGGACCGCCACTGTCCCGTCAAGCATATTACGCCAGCGGTGTCATGGAGGTTCCTACTCTGTTAACACCATGGCAGAGAGGAAACAAAGAGGGCTCTAAAGGGCCCCCTGTGCCTCCTCCACATGGGGATGCATGCAGGGGGGCACATTATGTGCCCCCCATGAGCATGGCTATTTAGTGGTGTCTGATGCATACGCACTTGCGGAAGGCCACATTCAAGCAGTTAAATCCCATTTTAAGATGGACACCTTTCAATAGTGTAACAGTCAAAAAAGTAAAAAATAACAATAACGATCATTGGCAAAGCCAGTTGGTTTTACCTTTGAAATGTGTTGCTCTGATGTGTTGTTCTGATGATGCTGAACAGCATCATCAGAAAGAAAAATGTGGTTGCCTTTTCTCTTTTTTTACGTTCAATTTGCCATTTCCTTATGGCAGACTGCAAAAAATAAAAGGTGTTCAAAAGTGCATTATAGAGGGGGGAACATGGCGGCCGCTGCGTGAGTTGCCGCTCGCTCTCCGGAGGCTCTCGCATCCCATGCGTGACACCGATGCCTAATTTGAGCTAGAAACCACATTCTTTCGCCTCCCTTTCACCTCCCTCCCCTCCCCTCCTTACCTGTACCTCTCAATCTGGTCGTGTCGTGTTGTTCAGAGTATGTGCCACGCTGTCCTGGTGCCGGCTGCGTCTTGCTCATCGGCTGCCTCCGCTGCTTCCACCAGCTGGGCGGCGGCTACCCTGGAGCTGAGGAGGAGCCGCAGAGCGGCGGCGCGTGGTCTCCTTCGGGTTGGCGTAAGCAGCGGCACTACACGTCGGCTTTGCTTAGCCGTGGAGGAGGCAGTGGTTGTTGAAGAGGCAGAAGGGCTGGGATCCTGCTCCCGATCCCTCAACAAGCACAGGCAGGCCAGCTGGACCAAATCCCATCAGGTGTTCCACTTGCAGCAGAGGAAGGTAAAGGGCATTGGGGGGCTTCCCAGAGACCTCTAAAATTAGGTTTAAAGGGGAAAAAGCAGGCCCCCAGAAAGGAGAAGTCGGTTGGTGGTGGGAGCAGGAAAGGCTTGCCCCCTCCCCCCCACGCAAGTTGGTATTCAGAGTATAGGGTTGGAAAGTAGTTCCTCTGCTTTTCAGAGGTGTGAGGTAAAAAGCTGGAGTATAAAGGCTGGGAAAGCTAAAATTAAACCTACTGATCTTAAAGTAAAGATCACTCCCTCAGGTCATATTTTAAAGTACAACCCATCGTGGTTGACGTAGTAAAACAGGGAGAAGCGCTCAGGAGGGGGTCAGCAGTCTTGCTTAACACAGAATTCAGTACAGAAAACAGTACAGAGCCAATGGCGGCCTCTGGGGGTTTCCCTTTATCGACTGTCATCACCTCACAGGGGCAAGAGACAACAGAGACAACAGAGACAGGTGGAGCGGTGGGGGATTCAGAGATTAAGAGCGATACTGCACCCCATGTTTTGGGAGGGAGCCAATTCAGGGCGGCTGGAACAGGTCTCAAGGACTCATCAGGTGCCTCATCAGCATCCCTGGAAGCGCTATTCTGCACCCTTTCGGAGGACATTAAAAAGGGGTTTTCTGTGTCCGAGTCTAACCAAGGAGAGATTAGGAACTTTTGTGAGTCCCTGGAGAAGAAGATCGACCTCCTCAACGCGAGAACTGAGATTCTGGAAAGTTCTGTAGGAGAGCTAAAGGAAGAACTTAACCTAGCTAAAGCAGACATTTTGGCTCTTAAAAGGGAGGAGCAGGATGTCCGAGACAAACTGGAGCATCTAGAGAACAATTCCCGGAGAAGTAACCTTCGCATTTTGAATATTCCAGAGGGAAAGGAGGGGGAAGATCTAAAATCCTATATTGTCCCTCTATTAAAGGAGTCATTGCAGATTGAGGAATCTGAGGCGGATCTAAAGAAAGATATCCAAAGGGTGCATAGGGACCCATATAGAAGGAACCCCAATAGAATCAAACCTAGGAAGGTTCTCCTAAATTTCCATACCTACTCCCTGAAGGAGAAAATCCTTAATATGGCCTTGAAGGTCAAGTCACTGAGGGGGAAGGACTTTTCATTTGAAATTCGCTCTGACCTTGCCCGAGTTACTCTGGATAGGCAATGGGAGTTGGGGAGAAAGCTAGAGGATTTTAAAAGGCTTGGGGCAGTGGCCCAGCTTGAGTTCCCAGCGACCCTAAAGGTTATGCACAAGAACAAGATGCATAATTTAAGAACACAACTAGAGGCAGATGAGTTATTGGAAAGAATTAAGAAAGGCGATGTTTAGTTAGGAATGCCTCCCCCCCTGTTTAAGGCACCTAATTGTGTGAGAGGGCGTTAGTAGTGGGGTACATCACTATTAATTTAGATTATATAGAGGTACACACAAAGTCATACATGGAAATACTTAGAAATAAACATACAAATAATTTGAGTCACGGTTGATTGCTGTGGTTTCTAGTTTTTTGTTTTTTTTCATAAGAGGGATAGGGCGAGTGGCCCCCGGGTGTGGCAGATAGGACTTCCATCAGTCCAGGATAACAGTGGGGTGGGTTCTCCAGGGAGGGGGGAGGAGGGGGGGAGGAGGTGGGGTACACTGGGTGGGGAGCATGTGGGAAAAATTCAAAAAATGTCCTCATTCCCCTTAGTCTGTCTGTCTTTCTCAGCTGTCTTAGTTACCTTAGTTCCATATGTTTTGGTCTGGTTGTGGCGACCTCTTTTTGTTATACTCTTGCATGCGCCTCAAGGTTAAATCGTGAGAATGGTTCAGTTTTTGTCATGGAATGTGAACGGCTTGCGCGTTAAGCTAAGAAGGTACCAAAATCTTACAATACATCAGGGATTCCCCCGCGCAGGTTATCATTCTGCAGGAGACACACCTCTCGAAGGACGAATCAACCGAGATATTCAAGAAACTAAAATGGGTGGATCATATGATCTGTACCAACCAAAGTGCTAATACTAGAGGAGTGGCGGTATTAATTAAAAAACAAGCTAAAGCGCGCCTGTTGGATTTTTCGGTTGATTCTGGCGGTAGGTGGGTTATCCTGAAGGTAATTATCCTGGGATTTCTTTTCACTCTGGTAGGCTATTATGGCCCAAACCATGATGATCCTACCTCCCTTAAAACTATTTTTGCAAACCTGTTAGACTTCCCAGTCCCAGTAATCAGGGCTGGCAATTTTAACATCGTATTGGATCACAAATTGGACAAGTCACCGAATAGCAGAGCCATTATACCATCTAAATCTCGGGCATATCTCCATTCAATGATGAAGCAGACAAGACTTTGCGATGTTTGGAGGGACAGATCTTGCCAACAGCTAGGAGTTTCCTACTACAATAGGAAGTATGGTCATAAATCAAGAATTGACTATATCTTGGTCAGCCATAGTTTGAGGGGGAAAGTAAAGGACATTGGCTATTTGACACCACACTTATCTGACTATTCAGGGGTCTGCCTTGATCTGGATCTTGAAAATAGGCAGAGTGGTAGAGCCTGGACTTTTGATCGCACGCTGCTCTTAGACATGGAGGAGATGAAGTATCTGACCCCAGAGATGAAGGCCTTTCAGGGCCACAACGTAGGGTCAGCCTCGGCCTTCATAGTCTGGGACTCCTTGAAGGCATTCCTAAGGGGGACCATCACCAGTAGGGTGTGCTTTAGAAACCGGCAATACAGAGAAGAGGTTGTCCAAAAAGAAGTAGAGATGAAAATCATAGAGGAGGGCATGAACAATGTAGTAGAACCGGAGAATCAGCAGGAAAGTATGGTCTAATTGAAAGAATTAAAGGAGCAGCTAGATACCATCCTTCAGACGAGGGTTATGAATCGATGGAAGGCGAGTAAGCTTGCTCATTTCGAATATGGTGAGGGGGCGGGTAGGCTACTGGCTTGGAAGCAGGGCCGTTTCTACCATTAGGCAAGACTAGGCGGCCGCCTAGGGTGGCAAAAGGGCTAGGGCTGCAAAAGGGGGAATATTTTTTTTAATTTGAACCTACGAAAGTAAAGCTAGGCGGCCGCCTAGTCTTGCCTAATGGTAGAAAAGGCCCTGATAGGGGAACGACAAGGTGTGTATTTGTGCAAAAGAAAACGTAAGCCACACCCGCTAACCAGCTGCTTCCGTAGTTTAGCAATGGCAAACTGAGTTGCCCTACATCAGAGTAAAGGGGCGTAGCTCTATGGTGACAAACGCGCATGGTGGTATGTATACTCCGAGGCCATCTTGGACTAGCTTTGCATAGTCTGATGTGAGAGTTTCAAATTTAGTACGCGTAGGGGTGAGGGGGTTCCACTGTTAGGCCTTATTAGCCTTCACTAGCTGCCTAAGTGTTATTATAACTGCTTCTGCAAATTAAATAGTAGCTCAGTGCACCTTTTTCGGCACTTTATTTTGAAATCTAATTTTATTTCATTTTTCTTCCGGACGAATAATACTTACTATTGTATTTCTCGAACATTATACCCCACGTTAGCGCTAGCAAACTTAGAAAAAACAAGGTAATTGACGTAACACCTGTTTTAAAGTACAGCAACAAATCACTCATTTCAAGATGGCGACCACGCATATACACTACACGGGAGACTCTACAAGCCCAAGAATGTTTCCGCTGAATTTCAGACTAAGAGGCGGTAAACGAGTTTCCTGGGTTCGGGGAGAGAATGGGGTTTGCAGGGCCGGGGCAAGTCAGAGGACTGTAGTGAGAGTGAACTCAGTTTACCATCTTCCACTCGGAATACTGTGCCTGTTCTTCCTGCCCTCGTACCTGAATGTGTACAATGGAGTCAGACGTCTCGGATAGCACAGAGCTCTCCCTCATCGACAGGCATATGATATCACTAGGTATGTAACGGTTGCTCGTCCTGCAACAATTCACTGCGAAGTTTAATGAAAACCTGCTTTGTCTTTCCACCCCACACCTCCCTTTGTTCAGCCCCTAGACCGCCCCTAGTTGAACTATTAAAAATGGTTATTGTTCTCTTTCGGAATTCTGGGCTGAAATATTGGCAGCTCAGTGAACTTTGCGCCTGTTGTCATAATAATAGGCTGTTCGTGACTAACAAAAATGAATGTGTCCTCATGATGTAACGCAACTTGTGCTCGTGTAAAGCGATCTGATACCCGATACTTTCGGGTCAAGATCGTGCTATATAAAACTCCGTAAAAAAAAAAAAGAAGAACTGACTACTAGCCTAGTTGTCATGCTTGATACCGTCATCCGGTAGTGACTGTTTAGGCCAACGTCAATGTCCACGCTGGGATATTTCAGCCAGTGCTTACCCTGTTAAAAGTAAGACTACAAATCCCAGAATGCAATGCACAGGTGGCTGCAAACCCGGGGTTGGTTGAAGGTGTTCCACAACATGGAACCACTTGTCAACTATGGTGAAGTGTGCATTCTGCCTTGCACCAGCTCAAATTCTGGTCAGGATTACTCTCATAGCGGTACCATGCACGAGCTTGTCAATAACTTCTATTCACAGCGCCAAGAAGCAGTTCATTCTGTGTTGTACACCAAACTTTATTAACGTTTTGCCATAGTCTCTGATTAGCGCAGATTTGAGCATCATGAACTATAATCTCCCTGACGTGGAAATCTTTTAATTGTTGTGATCAGCCTCTATTAAATGGATACAATGGTAGATGATAACTATTTCAGGTGCCGCAGTGAAAAAAAACAAGCGTTGGCAAAACCACTAGGTCTGGCCTTGGAAGATCAGAAGATGGTGCAAGTTACTATGGGGCATATTAGCAAGACCCACGTTAAAATTATCGCCGTTTTAGCGGCAGGAAACTGCCGCTAAAACGGCGATAATGGGCTTGCTAATATGCGTTATGGAATTCCAGTAGAAGCCCAGGTTAGATGTCCTGCACATCTAACCTGGGCTTCTATTGGAATTCTATAACGCATATTAGCAAGCCCATTATCGCCGTTTTAGCGGCAGTTTCCTGACGCTAAAACGGCGATAATTTTAACGTGGGTCTTGCTAATATGCCCCTATTTTTGTTGTTTCTGGTTTTGAAAACGAGGTGCACTTGACACCTCTGTGGTATTTAAACACAAGGCTCTATTGGGCATTCGTGTACATAGTTCTGTGAGTGTATGGCTACCGTAACGGTCTGGCCTGGGCCTTTTGTTGAGATCGTTTGCAGGACTGACTGTTGTGATCGTGTTTCCTGATAGTAAATGAGAGTAACATAGAAGGGTTCAGCAGTAGAGGGTGTGCCTCTCTAGCCTGGTTGACAGAGGGAGAGAGTAATGGTAGTAAAAGGGAGAGGGCTGCATTTTTCAATTCTCGCCTAGGGCGGCAAAACACCTAGAAACGGCTCTGCTTGGAAGGTAAAATCAGATAGGACGCGCAACCTGATAAAGGCAATTGATGACAGCAATACTGTCTTGTCTACAGATGAAGAGATAGGGGGCGCCTTTTATGATTTTTTCGGAATCTATACCTCGAGGACAGGGTAGTCAATAGATCCGAGGCTGTGGAATGGCTGAGTGTGAGCTCTCTCAATCCCTTGGACACAATTCAACAGGAACTTCTAGAACAAGAAATCTCACAGGAAGAGGTTAAGAGGGCCATTCTAGCTAGGAAGGGGGGAAAGGCAGCAGGCCCGTATGGCTTGCCAATAGAACTCTACAAAAATCTGGAGGAGGTCTTGATTCCATTTATGACCCAGCTTTTCAACGAGATTTTATATGACGGAGTAAAGTTGCCAGCTTTGTGGGGCACGGCAACTATTACTCTGTTATTAAAAACGGGGAAGAACCCAGGGAGGTGTGAGTCGTACAGACCCATTTCATTGTTAAATGCAGATTATAAAATTTTTGCTAAGGTCCTAGCTGACAGACTGGGAACAGTAGCGGGAGATATGCTGCACCTCGACCAAAAGGGCTTTGTCAAGGGCAGAAATCTATAGGATCTTACATATGATTTTATAGGCGCAATTGATCTAGCCACAACATATTTATTTATTTATTTATTTATACAATTTATAAAGCGCGCAAATACCCAAGGGTGTCTCGGCGCTACGGACAGCAAGCATGAACCAAGATCTGTTGACTATTGGCTAAAAAGCCATGTTTTTATCATTTTCCTGAAGGTGAGCAGTCGGGCTAGTCTTGATTTGGAGAGGGAGTGTATTCCACAATTTGGCGGTGGCAACAGTGAATCGTCTGTCACCCCATGAGGCTTTCTTAGTGCGGGGAACCCTCAGCAGGTTCGCTGTTGATGAACGTAGGGATCTATTGGGGGTGTAGGCACCAAGGGCTTCCTTCAAGAACATAGGTCCAGTATTGTGCATGGCCTTATAGGCGATGCAGAGGGCCTTAAATTTGATTCGACTTCTTACATGCAGCCAGTGGAACTGTCGCAACACCTTTGAGATCGATTTGTACTTAGGGGTGCCTGATAGAATCCTGGCAGCTGAGTTCTGCACCAGCTGTAATTTATTGAGGACCTTACTTTGTGCATTCATGAAGAGACCGTTACAATAGTCAATTTTAGACATTACTAAAGTACTGACAAGGGTTTTTCCTGCACTAAGTGGGAGAAATGGTAAAAGTTTTTTTATCATCCTCAGTATGTAAAAAGACGAAACAACAGTGTTAACATGATGTGCAAAGGACAATTTGTCGTCAAATGTCACACCCAAATTTCTGACCTTTGATACTGGGAGTGGAGGTGGTCTAGTTTGGTAGGCCACCAGATGGGGGACCAATCCGGGGAGAGATTGCCAAAAATCATCACCTCTGTTTTTTCAGAGTTTAATTTTAGGCAGTTGTTAGCCATCCACGTACTGATGGCCACCATTCTATCCTGAAAATTGGCCGCGACTGCTCCTCCATCATTATGTACTGCAAGCACCAATTGTGTGTCGTCAGCGTAAGATGTGAGACCCATCCCGTGTGCTTTGATGACTCTGGCCAAGTCCGACACATAGATGTTAAATAATGTCGGACTCAGAGATGATCCTTGTGGCACACCACACAGGAGGGTGAAAGATGGGGAGTGGAAAGCGCCAAAACTCACTAGTTGGGTGCGGTTACAAAGGAAGGAGGCTAAGAGGGCTTTAGCCTTGTGTCTAATACCGATGGTTGAGACACGATCGATCAAAGTAGCATGATCGACCATGTCAAATGCTGCTGACAAATCCAGCAGCACCAGGACAGCGGCACCACCTTGATCTAGTATCATCCTGATTTCTTCTGATGCCTTTATAAGGGCTGTCTTGGTTCCATGGCCTTTACGAAAGCCGAATTGCGTGTCATCCAGTAAATTATTATCTTCAATATATTTAGACAACTGTGAGTTCATGATTTTTTCGAAGATTTTTGCTGGGAATGGAAGACTAGTGATAGGCCTATAGTTTTTTGTATCTGTAAGGTCAAGGTTGTGCTTCTTAAGCAGAGGCTTGATAATGGCCTTTTTCCATATGAACGGATAGTTGCCTGTACTGAACATCGCATTGCAGATGTTTGAAAGGTTGGGGGCTATAAGATCGGAGATCAGTTTCAAGACTGAAGGTGGACAGGGGTCAGTGGAGGATCCTGATTTAATGAGGGAGATTAAGTCTGCAATCTGTTGCGGTGAAACTTGACTAAATTCTGAAAACGAGGGGGAAGTTTCTACCATGTCATGAGCCGAGATCTGGTAGTCTGTCTTGGGTTGTGATGAGAAGTTGACATATATTTGGTTGACCTTTTCATGGAAGTAACTAGCAAGTGAGTTACATAGGGATTGTGAGGGGGCTGTGGTGAGATTCGTCGACTGCCCTGATATATTGGCCACTACCTGATACAATTGTTTATTAGAATCTTGAGCAGATTCTATCTGCCTAAGGTAGTACTTACTTTTCTCCTGGATGATAAGATGTTTGTATTTAGCTAAAGCTTCCTTGTAGCAGATTTTTACATTGTTGTTATAATCTTTCCGCCAGTGCCTCTCGAGGTTTCTACATCGTTGTTTTTCAAGTCTGAGGGCTTCTGAAAACCAAGGGGCAGAAGGGGCATGTCGGTTTTTAGAGACTTTTTTAAGTGGTACCAGGGAATTGAAGGCATTATGGAACCATTCTGATTAGTTAGATGAGGCAAGATCAGGGTCAAGTATAAGGTCAGGTTGAGTGGAGAGCAGTTGAGTTTTAAGAAGATGTTGATCAACGCTGTTCCAGGCTTTGAACGATGTGGATGGATTTGGCTTAGAGTGTAGAGTATCTTTCCTATTTATTTGAATATTAAATAAAACTGCGCAGTGGTCAGTCCAGACTAAAGGCAAGATGTTCCTCAGGGAGATTAGCTGATTGCTAGAGAACAGACCATCAAGAGTATGGCCCGCTAAGTGTGTGGGGCTTGTCACCAACTGAGTAAGACCCACTGCCTCTAATTCTGTGATAAGAGAGGAAGTGTCCTTGTCGTCAAGGGTCTCTAAATGAAAGTTAAAATCACCCAGGATGGTGAAGTTAGATTCTCCTGCTACGAGTTCCAGCAGGTTGCCCAAGGCAGAAAGAAATTCTACCCGCGAGCCCAGTGGGCGATAGAGAAGGATACCTTTGAAGGGTTGTGAATGGGTAAGCATAATTGAAAATATAAAAGCTTCACAGACTAAGGATGGGATAGTCTCCACCCTAACTGGGTATTTATCACGATAAATAATCGCCAGTCCACCTCCCTTTTTAATAGATCTATCTTGTCTATAAGCAAGGTAACCATCAGGTGTTGCAGTGCAAAAATCGGGTCCAGACAAAGGGTCCGCCCAGGTTTCAGTTATAAATAGTATATCAAGATCATGATCTTTTAGGAAGTCCGATATTTCATATTTATGCTTGACAAGGGAACGTGAATTTATAAGAGCAAGGCACATATGTTCCTGATTTGTGTGCCAAGGTTGCATCTGGGAGGGGCAGAATTAGTGTGGAATTCCAGTTTAGACAAACAATTGGGACAACTGAAAGAAGAGAGCGTGGTTAGAGAACTTATATCTAAGTAGGGACAATTGTATGCGTTAGTTACAGCACAGATGTCTTTCAGTTGTTTACTGGAATAGTTTAACATCTTACCAGGCAGAGCTGATGAGGAAGAGCCAGGGAGAATGGCTTCGCTTCCCCTTGCAGCTATGACCTTAGACGCCACTAAGGCCTTTGACAGGGTCAACTGGGTGTATCTGTCGGCGGTTTTGGAAAAATTCAACCTTGGTTTAAAATTCCGCAGAGCCATCCAGTTGATCTACCATGACCCGTCTGCAAAGCTGCTGGTCAACGGTAATCTAACCAGCCCCTTTAAAATCACTAGGGGTACCAGGCAGGGCTGTCCCCTATCTCCCCTCCTTTTCAACTTGTATATTGAGCCATTCGCTCAGAGGTTGAGGGATGAGGTGGCTATTTTATCATTTAAGTATGAGGGATGGGAGAGAAAGGTGGCTCTTTATGCTGATGATGTTCTGGTTCTTTCCTCTGACCTCTCTACTGCCCTGCCAGCGTTAATAAATAATGCCCAAGATTTTGGCAGGATATCAGGGTATGAGGTAAATGCTGAGAAGACTGAGGTTATGTCATGGAATTTGGGGGGATGTCAACACCAGACCAAAAGAGGCATGAGGTATCTTGGGGTCAGAATAGTACAGGACATTAGCAGAATTCCAGAGACCAGCCTGGCTATTGTAACAAAGGAGTGCCAGAGGCTGATGAAGAGTTGGGCCCACCTCCCCTTGTCAATCTTTGGGAGGGTAAATCTGGTCAAGATGATAGTGCTTCCTAAAATCACCTTCTTTTTTAATGTAATTCCACTACATTTTGACGAATTAGCTATAGACAAACTTCAGCAGGCTATCAACTCATTCATATGGGCCTATAGAGGAATCAGAATTGCCTGGAAGAAGTTGAGACGCAGGAGGGAGAAGGGAGGATTTTCGCTTCCGGATCTGCAGTACTATGCTTGGGCCTTCCAATTGTCCCACTCTAGGATGCTCCTAAAAACACCGGATGGCGTAGGGGTAGGGTCAATGTTCTCAGCGATGCTAAAAGGTGCTAGCCTGGCCCAGGAGGGTTTCCTGTTCAAATATGGAGAGCCTAAGTTCTTCAAAAAGATAAGGCTAAAGGTGCTACAGGCAATGGCGAAAACATGGGCAAATATTAGACGGTTGATGGGCCTTAGTTATTTCTCTAGTCTTGCCCCCTTGTGGGACTCCCCCGGTGCACCAGAGTGCCTAAGGGATAAATTAGCACTGCCACTTAGAGAGGTCGGGCTGAAGGTATGGGGTGATCTATCTCAAGAGGGCTCACTTTTACCCTGGTCAACACTTCATACCATCTTGGAAGGGGGTGTCTCCAAATTCAAATATATTCAACTTCAAAGCTGGGCCCAAAACCTAAAATCACCTATAGGTATAGGAAACACCTGGTGGAAAGACCGAGGGGGAAGAAAGAGGTCTCCATGTGGTAATGGGGTACTGAAGAGGCAATTGATGGGGACTTCAAATTAGCAGAGGAATTGTGGGGTGCTTGCTTGCCAGACGAACCTTGGGAACATCGTTTAGCATTCTGTTCTCCACAGTTAAGCCGGCATGGCTAAGAAGAAACCATCTGTTCACGATCCATAGGGCCTACCTTACCCGGCAAAGGCTGTCAAAGATGACGGCAGGACCCCCTGTCAGATGCAAGAAATGTGGCCTGGAGAAAGCATCTGGTAGACACATGTTCCAGGAATGCCCGGCTATTTCTGACTTTTGGGTAAAAATTGGCGAAACCATTTCGGCCATCCTGGGCTTTCAAATTCAATTGAGCCTCTCTTTGATAATCTTTGGAATTTCTAGTGAAACCACAGGCCCAGCAAGGTCCTTCCTCTTCTATGCCATACTTCTAGCCAGGAGGGAAATATGCAAAAAGTGGGTGGAATGCGCGTCTCCTTCGCACGCTGAGTGGCTGTCCTCGGTCTTCTTGACGTCCAAGTTAGATCTGAGAGGGACACAGACTAGGAGGAAGAAAGCACACTGGGATTTTCTACTGAGATGGTCAAATGTTGAGGCGTGCGAGAACTGTTAAGAACTTTGAATGTGCACTTGTCTCACTTATAATAGAAATGAGTCCTATGATTATACCTCTTTGGATGTCTCTAGACTGTGTTGGGCACCTCTCGCTCCTTTATTGCCAACATCAACAGTCGCCAGTGCATACTGGACCATATCAGAGAGTGACCGTGCCTGTTTTGGGACGGTGCCATCCCAGTTCGCAGGTGTACCAGTAGGTGGGTGAATTCCCAATTCCGAAACCTGCTATCTAACAACGTATAAGGTACTGGCGACTGGCTTGGTCATGGAGGTCTGAGGTGAATGAGGACACATGGGTAAGGACCTGGAAAACACTACCATGGAGCACTGACAGAAATAAAATGGAGTCATAAACACGGTAAAACAGACTTGCTCCAGAGGAGGGGTACACCCTAGAAGGAGAAGGACAGTCATTCAATATTAAGGAAGCAATGGACTTACCCAAAGCCCCTAAGGCAGGCAGCCAAAAATAAAAAATGTACAAAAGCGCATTATAGAGATAGCAGCAGCCCAAAAGCAAACTGCAGTTGCCCTCCCCCCCTCCCCCCCACACACCCACCTCTGAAAAAGAAGGGGAGGGACAGCCATTGAACAGGAAGAAAGCAATGGACTGACCCAAAGCTCACTGTAAGTGCTGGTGTTGTGCACAAAATGTCTTTCAACAATAGGCATCTAAAGCTGTCTGAAGTGAAGGCCTAAAATCAGCAGAACCTTGTTGCCACCATTGCAGTTTCCAAATGAAGCATTTCTACATACATTACCATAACATATTGCACCCCATCGCATGCACAAAAACACTTTGAGGTATGAAGGACATTGTAACCCTGAGCGACCAACACATCTGACATTCTTACAGTGCATGCATAGATATCTCTTATGTATAGGGACTGAACAAAGTCAAAGGATTTCTCTCTTAAGTACCTGTAAAGTGATAAGATGTGAGCCTTTGTTTCCCCTCCATTGCATCTACGTGTAAGGCTCCCAATAGCTCCCAGCCAGGAAACTCCAAAATAAAGAGGCCTAGTGGCCCCTTAACTTCGGACTTTGTTATGGGCCCAGCTTGCATCTGATAAGCCACCTCCTGGACTGCTCCTTGCTGCTCAGAACAAAAGCAGACAAGGTGCAGGCGCTGCTGAAAGTGTCCTGGAGTCAGAAAATGACACCAGGACAACTTCAGCGCATTTCTGTGAATTCAGGCAGAAGTAGGGAAGGAACATGGCACTCCCCTGAAAGCAGGCAGCTTTGCAGCAGGGTAGATGGCGTCTACCCTCTGAAAATAGTAGGTAGACAGCATCTACCCACATCTACCCTTGGCTCGAGCCCTGCCTCCTGCTGAGCATGAACTTTTATTCCGCATTTGGTTGCCCATGAAGATACTTGATACGCTGGAATTACAAAGCCTGGGGAATGGGGAACAAATTGGTTCTGATGGGAGTGGGGAATCATTTTTTTACAATAAAGAGAGGAGGATGGAAAGAAGAAGTAAAAGGTTAAGAGAAAGGAGAGAAAATAATCCATATAGCACTGTAATGCATGACGTCAGCAGTGGAAGGATACAACACATACAATCAAAACAGGGTGAAACCGAAATGCTCCTTCAACCGGACAAATGCAAAAATAATGAGGAAAACCATTAAAGAAGTGGTACTCAACGTACGGCCAGGGGGCCAATTGAGGCCCTCCTGACCTTTTCATGTGGGCAGTTGGTTAACTGCAGCACTGGTCTGCTGTTTACTAGACACAGCACTAACATTCAGAATGGAAGCAACTAAGGCGTTCTGCACCACTTTTAAAAAAAAAAAAATTTATAAACATCTTACTACAAAACGTGTAAAAATATGATAACGTCTTTTCAAAATTCAAAAACGTGTATATCATTAACATGCAGAACTTTTTCAACGTAGTATATCCAATGATATCACTGCATTGAGAGTTTTTTTTTTTTAAATGATTGTTTTCAATATGAATTTAGAATCAACCGTGCTTCTACCGACCCTGACAACAATACCAATAGCGAACTAAGAGGCAAGTCAGTTGTCATGTGTTGCTATTATAAATGAACATCCTAGTTTAGTAATCAAACACAAGAGGAGGAAACGGAAGCAAAGTGAAAATAAAACAATTGCCTAGGATCACACAATTTGGTCAAGTGGAGAAGCCGAGATTGATCACAGGTTTTCTGGTTTCGCATTGTGCAATTCAGCCACTACATGTACATTCTCCGCTTCCCTTACACTCACCTTACAAACCCAAAGTCGCATGACCGTCACCGTGCTAGCATCAGTGCGGCCATCGGTCACACCACAGACCATACTTTGTGGCCCCTGGGAAAATGTTATTGAGTACCCATGCATCAAAGTAACAGAAGGCAACTGCAATAGACAACAAGGCCATCCAATTGTAAACAAAGGGCAGACCTAAGGCCTGTTCTATGTTTGCTAGAAAACACTAGGTCTGACCCGCAGTTAGCTATGGCTGTCTGCAGCAGAGACCTGGAAAGGTCTGAGCCTTAAATCTCATATAGATCAGCAGATGGACACCCGGCTGATATTTAGGCATGGGTGGAGATTAAATAGCTGTCTTCCAAAGGGCCCTGCAAAGCCCTTTATGGCATCTGGAAACTGGGGTGGATGATAGTATGTGATGTCAAAGACAACAACGGTTAGTCAGGTGACACACACACTGTGATTTACAGGTGTTATTGTCCCTCATTGTTGTTCTTACCACCTCTCTTCTCCATATTGCATCCCCACTTTTCTGGTCTTGCTATCTTCTTTTCTCTAAGGTAATGGATAGCTTTTGATAAGGCCATTCTGCAAGATATTATACTCTTATATTAGATGGTTTGATGTATAATATATTTTATTTTTTTATTTTTATACTGTTCTGATTTTGTGACCGTCCATAACTGACAGGCGATCCTGCTTTATGTTTACCTTATGTCCATAATAAAAATAATTTTAAATAGATTGTATAATAGATCAATTGCAACGAGCATTGTATATATTTCTCTCATGTGTCATTTCAGGGGTTCATAGTTTTTAAACAGGACAAAATGTTCAATATACCACCGTTTTGGCAGTTGGTGTCACCAAAATAGCTCACCAGCAGGTAAGGTAGGTCTAAGAACTGAGATCTTGCTGTTGAGATCTATGTGTGACCTGCAGGTAAATGAATACCAATATTGATTGGGTAATAATAATTGTGTATGTTAAAAAATATTGAATTTAAAATACCTTGCATAAAAGTGCTATAAAATAATAGATTATTAATAATAGGAAGAGGCCACCATTATAAATGTTAACTTTTCACAAAAGTATGGGTTCTTAAAAAACATTAACTGGCTGCTGGTCTATCGTAAGACTCATCATTACTATTTTAGGTGTGTCATAGGCCTCACTAACAGAAGAAGCATAAGAAATATGCGCCACTGTAGCAGGAGCACCTAGAAATGAGATGTTGTGCGGGTGTGAGAGATTGTGTTGAGAGGTGATCATACAAATAAGACTCAGAGAGCGTGAGTGGTGTTAAACATGTAAATGGGATAGAGCACAATATTGTTGACTTTTACAAGTCATTATATATACTACTATTTACATCATTTTACTGATTTACAGTTGCACATATTCGGAATTGAAGCACAGAGAGATAGGTAAAAGGATTTGGAGAGTATGACACAAAGGGCCAGACTCACAAAGCAATTAGTGCTTGTAGATCTACATTTGAAGTGTGTGTAACTGGATTACCGAATGCAAGGTATTCACAAAAAACACACCGAACTCATACATCCATTTACTTCTGCGTAATATTCGTCCACGGCAGCGTCACATTATGCAGGAGTATCCACCATGCAAAGGTTGGGACATTGGCGGTTCAAGGTGTGGTACACATTGGAAGTTGGTGAATGCAGCAAACATGTCAGTGTGTAGAGCAGACTTCTCAAACAAGTAGCCCGTGAGCTACTGGTAGCTCTACAGCTACTTATAAGTAGCTCTCCTGTGTTCAACCCAGCCTAATAAATTAGAAGCTTTTGTTTGGTTGAATTAATACATGTATACCAAAATCTAAAAGTGTGTATTTGAGATCGAGATGTGTGTATTTTCAGAACTCATGAGCTGATGTTAGGGGAGATGTATTACTAATAATAACTTGGTTCAAGGAGCATTGCAGCTATGGCTGTTATGTATTACCCATGTAGAGGCATTCCACATTGACAAAGAATTTTTTACATTACTGCTGGGAACTGTGCCTGATGCACTCACATTTAAAGTAATCTTGCAGATGGTGCCCACTAATGTAAACTTGTCTGATGTGATCAGTATGAAAGTAGCTCGGAATGATTTTCATTGAACATAAGTAGCTCATACTACAGAAAGGTTTGGGGACCCCTGGTGTAGAGTTTCAGTAACTGCCCTCAAATCCATTGTCACCCTTGAAATAGTCAAAGATTGGCTCCTGTCAAGGGATGATGTATACCTTTAAAGGGCGAGAGGGAGAATGGAACACCCACAAACTTCCTGGTGGTGCAGTGAAAATGGTACTTCACATGAAAAATATTTTACCTATAAAGAAAAAAGTGTGCAATTTGACAAGGACGCTGGCTTCCCAAATGCAAAATTGTAATTGTGCATTGGTAAAATGCCATTAAACGCGAAAGTGAGGTAACTTTTCTGGGACTCTGCTTTGAAAACCTCGAGTTAGCATTCAACGAATAGTAACTGCTGGAAAGGTAAGTTAACACCAAATCGAGTAAAACTATGTCCATGGAGGACATACATTTAGTTTTTATGTGTTTTGTGATTTGGACCAAATATTATTTTTGTTTTTTTAAATGAAATACTGAAAATAGGATGACATCTCAGGACACCAGGTTTAAAACATAGCAACTTAGCCGCTGGAACACATCTGCTCCACAAAGTAGACAAGTGTAGCAAATATGTCTTATTCTCAGGTAAATTACATGAATTACTTATTGATAGAGGTCAATTCACAAAAAAACCTATGATAACAAAAGTGAAATGACAGTGACACACCATTTGAGCTCTGATAATATTACAATTTTCACCTCTTGTTCCACCTTTTACCTCCCAACAGTCTTCTATTTGCTGCGGACGGTCTATGATAAAGTCAAGGGGCCCAGTTCAAAAGCTTTTTCTTGAATAGGTGTGTCTTACTCCAGGCTTTGGTAGGTTGGTGGTAGATTTACTAAGATTTTGCATCACGGTTGGTTCACTTTTGTGGCACAGCCACAATGCAAAATCTTTTTTATTTACTAATCCATGCAAAGCCACTTTGTGGCGCTTTGGGTGGTTTAGTAAATTCAAAGTAATGCAAGACAGCGCTACTTTACGTTAGGAAGGCATTCTATGGGTGGAGCATGGAGGTTCCCATGAATCCACCCATGGATTGTGGCGCATTCCCAGATTTTCAAAGACTTGTAAACCTGGGAATGCCTCAAAAAACTACACCTTTCCCAGTGAGGCGTATCGAGGAGAAATATCTTTATTTCTCCTCATTATTTCCTTTTATCACATGTGCTGCATTTTGCAGCACACAAAGAAAGAGGAAAACGCTGTTAAGGATTGTTTTAGTGCAGGAAGGTGTCCCTTCCTGCACGAAGACAATCCTGCCTGTACCTGCGTTGGCGCTAGGAGGCAGTAGAAATGTGCCATATTTCAGTTGATATGGCACATTTCTGCTCTTTGTCCTTTATGCAACGCAGTGCAACAACTTTGCTTGCTGCCCTGCGCTGCGTGAAAATTAGTACATCTGCCCCTTGGTGTTTATAGCCCTGCTTACTTTCTGGTCCCCTTGTTTTCCTCGTGATTGCAAAGCCAGAGATAGCAATGGCTGGGCCTAGGTTGCCTAACAGCAATCCAGGGCTAGTGGATGGATATTTCCTTTGTTCAATGTTATGCTTGAACCATCCTGTGAAAGGCTGCGTCTTTGCCCTGCAAGGTACAATTAACTGAACCATATTTAAAAAGGCAATTCTGTGGCAGTTGTATGGAAGCAATCATGTATGTAGCGTAAGCATAAACCATTTTAAATCCTGTAATTTATCAAAAGTTCTGTTATAACAAAATGTTCCCTCTGCAGGAACCCTGTTATGCAGATGCTGATGCATATTGATATTCTCCAATGGACATGCAACATAAGGAGTATATCAAATAAAACTAGAACGGCGAAATAAAGGCAGGCACAGCCATATCAAGATCCAACAGTGGCATCAAATTAACACCATGATATGATTTGGGTTATAGAAAACTGTAAGGGGCAGATTTACAAGCCCCTTGCGCCACTTTTGCGTCACTTTTCCCCATGTTAAAAATGGCGCAAAAGTGGCGCAAGGGCCTTGTAAATAAGCCCCAGAGGGGCAGATTTACGAGCCCCCTGCGCCACCAGTACGTCACTTTTCGTGACGTACTGGTGGCGCAGGGGGCTGCTCCATATTTACAAGGAGAGGAAAAGCCACCCTGCGTGACTTTTCCTCTCCTTGTAAATACGGCCCCTTCACACACAGCACTTTGCGGTGAAGGGGCGTTCCATGGGTGTTGCTGTGGGTGTTCCCACGCAGCACTCATGGAACAAGACACATCTCCAGAATTACAGAAATCGTAACTCTGGAGATGCGTCTTAAAGCTACGCCACCCTAGAGGTGGCGTAGCGAGGCACACCGAGGAGAAATGTTTTCATTTCTCCTCGTTTTTTCCTCTTTCAATGCGTGCTGCATTCTGCAGCACGCATTGAAAGAGGAAAATGGTTGTAGTTATTGTTTTTGTGCAGGAAGGTTCCCCTTCCTGCACAAAAACAATCTCCCCACGACGCAGGCAGTTTGTGTGCCAGCGCAGGGGGAAGCACAAGGATGCGACATATTCTTGTAAATAAGTCGCATCCCTGTGCTTCAAAACTAACGCAGCGCGGCGCAGCAAAATGACTTGCTGTACCCCGCTGCGTTAGTTCAACGTAAATCTGCCCCTAAGTTTTTAAAGCTCTAGAAAATGTAAACACAGAGAGCAAAAGGAAATCAATTTAGAAAAACACGGTATAGCAATTATCTTGCCATAACAGAGGCTCAGATTCACTGCAATCCCAGGCCTAAGTATCCACCTTTACAGTTAACATTGTGTCTGACACAAGTACTGTGCAAGGAACTCGCACTTGGCCAAGTGCAGAGTGAAAAAAAAGTTGAATTTGTGCATTCATCTACAAGAGTTCACTTTTTGAATGAGAGAAAAAACACATCTTTTATTCAAAACGCATTCAAGCTCCGCAATGTTTTCCTCAGATCTGCACAGGTAAAATTCTCGACACACCTGTTGTAATGAAGGGTACATTAATAGCAGGAAAATCTAGAGCAAAATTGTTGCACATGGATAGAGATTATATTACAAACAGATTTTCAGAGTTAACCACAAATGCCTTTCTGCTATCACATTGCTCTGCACATATAGTATAACATGTGGTTTGCTTGTCAAGAAGGCCCTGGACTGTCAACTCATTGATTAATGGAAATGCATGCACCCACGTGACTAAAATCAAAGCTCTTTAATAGTTATTTACTTCAAACGTCCGGATTTCATCCCAGCACTCTTATTGCAGGAAATAACGGAGAAAATACATTGACTGTATTTCAAAAAGACTTGTTTTATAAACTCTTTTAAAACACAAATATATATAACACATATAACAGTCGCTGTTAAAGAGTTACATTAATGTAAGCAAATTTTGTGATAAAGAAGAATAATATGTTTTCTTTGGAAGAAGCGAAATAGGTGGTTATGTGGTTTAACACTGACAAATATTAGGAAGATACAGAAATCAATGTGCAACTGGTAACACGTCACACAGACGAAAGAGCGAAGCATAGCTACTTATTAAAAAACAAAAGATCACTTAAGGAAAGAATGTTCAAACTTACCAGTTTCATTCTTTGATCGGTCGATGGCGCTCAGTTGTCGACTATCAGACTGATGTTAACAAGCACAGCCATACGCGATGCTTTATATGAAGTTCATAGTAACAGCCACGGCGGCCTGTTGGTCTCACACCCAGGAGGTGTACCTGCCAGCCTGGGTCACCCTCACACCCAGGAGCTGTACCTACCAGCCTGGGTCACCCTCACACCCAGGAGCTGTACCTACCAGCCTGGGTCACCTTCACACCCAGGAGCTGTACCTGCCAGCCTGGGTCACCCTCACACCCAGGAGCTCTGTACCTGCCAGCCTGGGTCACCCTCACACCCAGGAGCTGTACCTGCCAGCCTGGGTCACCCTTTTGTGTTTGCGACTTACCCTCTCATCGGTTAAGGATCGTAACCGCAGGGAAAGTAGGAAATGATTAACATGTTCGAAGTCACTTGGTTGAAATTCCATTTCAGAGAAGCAAATTAATGAAACTGACAATAGCCCTGGGTTTTGTGGTAAATCATTCTGTGTTTGTAAACCTAACTCTCTCGCCGTAACTTCACTGGGTGATTCCTGAGGGCGATTCCTGAATCCTCGCTGTCAGTGCATGGCAGATGCTGTCCTAAATGGTCTTGTCAACGCACTGCTGAAAATGCAGGACGGAATTGAGAGTTTGGGGCAGAGGGGAGGGGAGAGAGGGAAGGGAGCTGCCTGTGTGGAAGAAGATATTGTGGATAATGTAGTCATCATATGACGTGCTATCTTTGTTCCTCCATTTTACACCTCAGTGGATTCCACTGTCAAAATCATCAGTTTATGAAAGCATTCAGCTGTTAGTAACACACATTTTTAAAGCATAATGTGCTCTGTGATTTGGAAGTAATGCAAATGATTCATCTGCAACAAGTGTTATACTCCCCAGAGAGTTACTCAGAACTTTTACACAGATCGTATATTTGGTGTGCGGCAGATCAGAAAGCACAGAGCTCTGGAGAATTAGCCCAGGAGACCAGGATACAGGAATCCTTGAGGTGGCCAATCTGGGCAAGGGACTCCTATTTTCAATAGCCTGAAAATACTGAGATAGGCTCCTGAGTCCTGACTTATTTAAAAAGTATTAAATCTAATGGCTATTGTAAGCAACAAGATTCAATGCAACGACAGGTGGAAGAAGTTGTACAGAGAAATGGAGCCTGTTGCGTAGTTGCAAAGTATGTTGTATATCATCATTGCACAGTCAAGATTATAAGACTACTGCAAAGATTGGTACAAAAGTGCCACTGGTTGAAAGTCAGACCAAAAAATGAAAAAAATAAGAAAGTCAAACGGTGTGGCTTTTTATTAGTGAGTGTATGTGGTTGGGTGCAGGGTTAGTCAGTGATTGCTGAGGACAGGCATGTCAGAAAAATTGGGGAAAGTGAAACAGTAGTATTTTTAATGTGGGATTTCAGCGTTAGCGGCATCATGAAGGACCAGGTCAGTCCTACTTTTAGTTATATAAACATATGTTGTAACATGAGGTATGAGCCCTTGGCGAGTGTGAGGCCTGGGGTAAAGAGCCCAGCTGTAAGGGCCCTGGTGGAGGATGTCTGAGTGAATCGGTAAATGTGAATGTGTAGGTGAATGAGTAGGTGGCACAATAAGGGTGAATGTGAGTATTTAAGTGAACGATGAGTTGGTGAGTGACGTGAGTGATAACCATTTTCGTCGTCGGGGAGCTGCTGGACAAAGTTGTGGTGAAGATTTCTACGTTTGGACTTAGTCTCTTTTTTGGAACTCAAAAACTCCAGTGGGAGAGGCTGAAGGCTGTAGCCAACGAGAGCTCCACAAGGCCGGATACCCTTCCAAAGAGGAGCTGCTGAACAGGATTTGCTGCTGCGGAGAAGAACATAGCGGAACGGAGATGCACTTTGGGCGGATCGGCAAGCAGGTAGGTCCCAATCACCTCTTTGTCCTCAGAGCACTTTTTGTCCAAAAATATTTTAAGTCCCAAGTATTGGATCTGGGCTATCTGGGCACCTTTAGCACCACTTCCAAGGGTCCAGGACTGCAGGGCCACCACTTGGAGGGTCAGGACTCACTGAGTCTGGGTCCAGGTGAGGGTTCAAGATGGTTATAGCCTTTTCTGTTCCTCAGGCTCTGATCAGGAGGCCATCCAACTAGCCCTTGGAGTCACTCTGGTGGTCCTGGTGTTGCAGGGATTCTGCACAAATACAGAACTATGCGCAGGAGTATGGGACCTTGGTGTAGAGGGACTGGGTCTTCCTACCACCTTAGTACCCACGAACCCAGGACCGACTAGCTATAGTGTCTCACTTGCTCTCCTACTCACTTACCAGAGAAACAAATGATTAGACACGCCAGAACACAACACTCCCTGGTCTCTCAGGAATCACGGTAACCAGACACACCCTTTCGCTCACACTGTTGTACTTGTCCACAATAAAATCTGACAGAGACACGAAACAGTTTAAAATGTTTATTTTAACTAACGTGCCCTAACATGCAGTATACGTGCCACAACAAGCAGGAAAATGCATAATACAAATATAGTCAGCGGATCACTGATAGAATATAGAATACCAAAATATAGACCTGCCAAAATATCGTGGACAAAATATAGAATGCCAGAATATCGAATTCCTATCTACAAACAGGTAAGTACAAAAATATCGAATCCAAAATATCGTTGTAAATAATATAGGGGCATATTATCAAGGGCTTTATCGCCGCTTTAGCGGCACTTTTTGCCGCTAAAGCGGCGATATTTTTAACGCCCTATTAGCAAGCTGTCGCTAACAGGCGTTAGCGGCCGGGTTTTACATCGCCTTGCAAGTCAGCGATAATTATCGCTAATGACATGCAAGGTAGGCGTTCCCACTAAAAGCGACTGTAAACAGTCGCTAACACAACTAACCCCTATTAACAAGGCAGGCGAAGCGATAAAATAAATCGCGCTAAGCGCGTTTATCGCTAGATTTTAACACCTGCTACTGAGGATGACTTACCTGTTTAAAGTATAGGAGGTGGAATGTCAGGCTGAATCCATCCTTGCGTTAATGCGAGAATATCGCTGCTTTTCCAGCGATATTCTCACATATTGCCGCTATCGCTGGAAATTTTATCGCTATGGAGATAAACCTTGTTAATAGGGTGTTACCTCAGCGATATTTTCCAGCGATAGGCGGCGTTAAAAAAATTCGCGCTAAGCGCGGTTAGCGATAAATATCGCTATTCCTTGATAATATGCCCCATAGTTTGTTAAAATATCGAATTTTTTAAATCTCTTAAAAGTAATGTAAAATTAATGAAATCATAAATATAATTAACTAAAACATACTTAAAAATAATTAAATAACCTTAAATGTAATAAATAATGTAAGTTAAAAAAAAATTAAACATGCATTTTTATTTTTTAATACATATATATATTAACTTAATATTAATAAAAAATATTCAATATTTTTAGCGAAGGATAGCTGGAGGGTAAAATTTACTATTCCCACTCCAGTGAGTGCAACAGTAGGGAAAGCGTTGGATAGCGGTAGGGTAAAAATTACTATTCCCACTCCAGAGAGTGCAACAGTAGGGAAAACGTTGGATAGCGTAGGGGTAAAAATTACTATTCCCACTCCAGTGAGTGCAACAGTAGGGAAAGCGTTGGATAGCGTAGAGGTAAAATTTACTATTCCCACTCCAAAGAGTGCAACAGTAGGGAAAGCGTTGGATAGCGTAGGGGTAAAATTTACTATTCCCACTCCAGTGAATGCAACAGTAGGGAAAGCGTTGGAGTAAAAATTTCTATTCCCACTCCAGAGAGTGCAACAGTAGGGAAAGCGTTGGATAGCGGGAGGGTAAAAATTACTATTCCCACTCCAGTGAGTGCAACAGTAGGGAAAGCGTTGGATAGCGTAGGGGTAAAAATTACTATTCCCACTCCACAGAGTGCAATAGTAGGGAAAGCGTTGGATAGCGGGAGGGTAAAAATTACTATTTCCACTCCAGTGAGTGCAACAGTAGGGAAAGCGTTGGATAGCGGGAGGGTAAAAATTACTATTTCCACTCCAGTGAGTGCAACAGTAGGGAAAGCGTTGGATAGCGTAGGGTTAAAAATTACTATTCCCACTCCAGTGAGTGCAACAGTAGGGAAAGTGTTGGATAGTGTAGGGGTAAAAATTACTATTCCCACTCCAATGAGTGCAACAGTAGGGAAAGTAATGATTTAATATTTAAATAAGAATAAATTAATTATCAATACCAATAAAAAATTAATTAATATTAATTACCAATTACAAAATATTTAATAATTAATTAATTATAAATATCAATAAATATTATTAATTACAAATTAATTACCTATTAATAATTAATCAACAACCAATTAATTTTCAATACCAAAAATGTAATAGGTAATAAAAAAATTACCAATTAATAATTAATTAACAATAAATTCATCAATACACAAAAATAATTTCAATAATTACTTAATTACAATTAAATTACTTCCCACCCTATTCCCTTATAAATCCACAACCCGCTCCGAATAATAAATTAATACAATTAACATAATTATCAATTAATCAATTAATACAAATTAATTACCAATTAATAAACATTAATTACCAATTAATAATTAATTAACAATAAATTAATTATCAATACCAATAAATAAAAATAAATATTTTCTTAATTACAATAAAATACTTCCCACCCTATTCCCCTATAAACCCACAACCCGTTACAGAACTAAAACGCAAAATTAAATTAAAAATAATTAATAATTCCTAAAAATTAATATTTAATTTACTATAATTAAATTACTTCCCACTCTATTCCCCTATAAACCCACAACCCGCTACGGAATTAAATTATGCAAAAATAATTTTACATAAATTTCAGTAACTTTAAAAAATATTAAACATACATTACAAAAATAATATACATTTTTAACTCATATACTAACATACAAAACACTTACAAAAATTCGATATTATTAAAAATTCGATATTTTTTAATGCCTATATTATGTACTTCTATATTTTAACAATCGATATTACTTACCTTCATTTCGATATTATTAACGAACTATATTATGTCCATTCGATATTATTTCCATTCTATATTTTGACTTCGATATTCTGTCCATTCTATATATTTTTTTCGATATTATGTCTATTTACCATAGTCGGCATAGCAGCTAGTCCCTACATCATGAAGGGGGACTTCATCATAATAAGACAACGGAGAAAAGACTATAGTGCCTAACCTCCCTCGCCTTACTAAGAAGAAGTATTATTATAAAATAGAAGATCTCTGGGCTTTGTCAGCAGACACCATACCTTTAGCCTATAGATGAGAAATCTATATCTCGCTCTTCTCCCTGGAAAGGTCCCTCTCCAAGTGTGTCTCACCTATTCATGTACCCCACTAAAAACCCAAGTACGCTGTCCAAACAACAGCTGCAGCGGTGTGTTTTGTCTAAGGGCTAAGGTCTGGCCAGAACAAAATAACAAGGAGCATTGTTGTTCGACCTTGCACATAATGTACAGTCAAAATCCCAGGATCATGCAGAAAGCGAAATCAGCGATGAGTTCCCATGTGAAAGTAGGCATTGAAATATTTCAGAAATAAAGACGTGTAGTAACGTGCACAAAAGCAGCAGGCAAGCTGCGAAGCGCTCATGCTAACTTAGTGAAAA
Source organism: Calotriton arnoldi (assembly GCA_963921515.1). NCBI lineage: Eukaryota > Metazoa > Chordata > Amphibia > Caudata > Salamandridae > Calotriton > Calotriton arnoldi. Next base: position 368,438 of record CAWUFW010001802.1, read on the forward strand.
ACGACAATGTTCCATGGGCCATGTGACACCCTCCCCTAGGCCAGGGCGTTAGCCATATGCGGAAACAAAAATCAGAGATAAGCAGAAGCAAAGCATCTTAGTTGGAGTCCAATTGACACAGACATAAAGCCCCAAAGAAAAAATCGGTATATTTAAAGGAGAGAAAAAAGTTTTCGCCAATTGGGTGCTCAAAAACCCATTGGGCCCGATTCACAGAACTAACTTAAGACAAAATCCTAAACTTACTACTTTTGGTATTCACAGAATGCACTTACTACTTCTGGTATTCACAGAATGGATTTACGACTACTAACTTTACGTCCGCACTCGGGCCGGAATTTCCGCACCCCGAGCGGCAATTCCGCTCCCGTGCCGGAATCTCCGCTTTTGGGCTGGAATCTCCGCTCCCGGCCCAGAATCTCCGCTCCCGGCCCAGAATCTCCGCTCCCGGCCCGGAATCTCCGCTCCCGGCCCGGAATCTCCGCTTCCGGCCCGGAATCTCCGTTTCCGGCCCGGAATACCCGATTTTGTGCCATAATACCTCCATCTTGGCCTGATGAACGTTCCAAGTGCCTACCATCCCCCACCACACTCCAGCTGTAGCCAAGTAACACTAATTGCAAGACCAGCACCACAAAACATATAAAAGCAGCACACATTGAAGGAACAGGTTTGGCCACAGAGAGTTTACAATCGCTGTACATCGCCAGAGGAAAATGGAACAAATGAGGAGGAAGAAGAACTTTACTACTGAGGAGACCACCATGCTTGTGGAGTTCATTGTGAGGCACCACAAACACCTATATGGTCTCCCACCTTACTGCACCAGTGGCACACAGAAGGCAGCCCTATGGCACCATTAGCTACTGCTGTCACAACATTAGGGGAGGAGAGGCGCACAGTCCAGGACATCAAGAAGAAGTGGCAGGATGAAAGGCAGAGGGTGAAGGACAAGTATGCCAGGATCGAATTGAACAGGATCCTCCCTGCCCCACACTCTGGACCCCGCATCCGTCTCACCCCACTAGAGGAGGATATCCTCACCACAATCCACCCCTACTTGATCCATGGGCTGCCTGTTAGTGATGTCCGCTACGTGGTACCAGGTAAATGGGATGACAAGAAAAAGTGTATGAAAAGATTGTCTGTGTTGCACTGCCATTGTGAGTAAGGAAGTTGTCCGAAGTGTATATAAAAATATAGTCAGTCAGAGACTCATGTGTTACCCTCTGTATGTTGCACCACAAGTCCCAGAATCCTTTGCATTAGAAATGGCAAATCCCTCTCCCACTATAGAAAACATGGGCACAGTACTGCTGCTGTATATACTCAACCCTGCTAAGTAGCAATTGACAAAGTGCCCTTTCCATTCATCCAGATGCGGCTGAATCAGTCAAAAACTTAAGGGGTTGCGGAGCATATGAAAATCAAATGACAAATGAATTGGGAAAATACAAGGGGGCAGGTTTACAAGGACTGGCGCATCCCTGCATATTAGCAGGGATGCGCCAGTACCGATGCGACACGCAATTCTACCCTTGCGCCACCACGGATGCGTCGCATTTACAATGCGGCCCACTGTGGCGCAGGGATAGACAGATGTGTGTTGCATCTGATGGCGTTAGGGCGGCGCTTTGCTGGAGTCGTGTCGCAAGTGCGACGCAACTCCAACAATGTCCATGGACCGCCCATACCTAACGTGCTGCGCCACTCCTTACGTCTGCTTCAAGCAAGCATAAGGTTTCGTCGCAGCAGCCTCTGAAAAGTGACTCCGTGAAATCTTGTAGATTTCACTGCATCACTTTCAGGAGGCATTTCCCAAAGGAACGCCCACCCTGCTTACATTAAACATGACGCAGGTTTAATGTTGCGCAGGGCTTCACAACGTGACGCATCTCCATAGATGCGTCACGTTGTAAATAAGTCGCAACGTGTCGCATGTTTTACGCCGCCGCTGTGTCACAGAAGTGACGCAACGGCGGCGTAAATGTTTTGCAAGGGGCTTGTAAATCTGCCACAAATTATCCAAGAAGTAACTCACCCTGTGCCAGCCAAAATCACAACGCGATACAAAAGGGGATGATGGACGGAACGTTTGAGCCAATCAAACACTCACCCCCAGTCAACTGATCTGGGTTTAATCCATCATCATTCTTTAGCTCACTCCACCACCCCAGTTCAGACATGGCCATATGCAAATCAGTCTGACCCTGTGCCTCATGGGAACAGTCCAGCCCGAACTGCCAAGCCATGTCTTCCCTGGACCGGAATCAAGCATCCTAGGACCGGTTTGCCCAGACGTGGGTCCCTTGCTCACTTTGCCACTGGATTCAAGATAGCCTGGCTGATGAGGGTTTTGAACCCGAAACCGGTCCCAGGATGCTTGTTTCCGCTAAAGAATGATGATGGATTAAACCCAGATCAGTTGACTGGGGGTGAGTGTTTGATTGGCTCAAACGTTCCGTCCATCATCCCCTTTTGTATAGCCAAAATCACAAAGCAGAAGGTGAGAGAATCCTCAGAATCCTCAGATCAAAATATGTCATACACATATTCCGTTGTTCATTTCCCACCCTGCCACGCCATTACATCCCCAACGCCCCACTGCTCCTACCTGCCCCTTCTGCGGCAGTACTTCACAACACTGTTAGCATGCAGAAGATATGGGGAAATGCCTGACAAGTTCCACATGCACATTTCACATTTGGTTACTTTTCTCTCTTCTCACCCATTGACACATTCAGCCAGAGCACAGACAACCGCAGTAGCAGAGGTCCCTGCATCTACTGGGAGGAATCGACATCATCCAGAGAAAGGCATACCACCCTCACTAACTGGTAAGTCAAACTGGTCAGGAGATGGTCAAAATGCATACATTGTCAGGAGACAACAGAGGGACATATAGTGCCCGAATATGAAAGGTAACCAGAGATGAAAAAGTAGCTTAATAACTATTGGAGTTGTCAATGGACATTCACCTTTAGCAAATGACATTTGTGAATAGCGAAAGACAAAATATAATATGTCTTGGCTCATCATACCTTTGTAATTGTGGAACATGGCATGTATTTCACCAACAGTCCCAGTCCTGGGAACCCAATCCTGTAATCGAGTGCCACAACTAGTCAAAAGGGTGTCCCCACTATATTGTAATAGTTTCTGTAGACCTAATCAAGAAATCCAATTTACACAAATATGACAATGATGAACAAGAAGTGAGATACCATTGTCAGTAGTATTGACAATGCATCCACTGTCCAACTTAGAATGTTTTAAATATACATGAAATTGCCCAGTCCACCCAGCTGGTCATGTGCTTCTTACATTGGCTGGCTTGTTTGTTGGCCATCAACAAAACACGATAGTGGACCTTACTTCAGGATTCGTAGTCATGTCATTTTGATATACGTCGCATCTAGGTAGTGGGCCCATTCTAAGTTATATGTGGGATCACTCATGATATTAAGTACTACACACTTCTGCAACGGTGGTGCCCACAACTGCTTGTGCTTATCCTTTGTGCCAGAAATTGAGTGCATCACATGTGGCAGCAGAAATGTAAAGTTGCAAAAAACACTTATCATTGTAGGTCCAATGAGGTCCTCCCAGATTCAAAGACTCACACTGACTTCTGCTACAAGGTTGGCTGTGACATCTGGTCAGGGACCACACACTGTGCCGGTGCTGGGCCATGGTAAGTAAACCCAAGAATAATTTGGCTGAATGCTCATTAAATGTGCCTTTAATCTCCACCATATGTTGTATGTGTTGTACAACACTGTTGTCCTGCATCACAATATGCTCACATATGGCATTTCACCACATACCAGATCAGACCTTGGTGGCTATCGAAAGGATGACACAAAATGTATGCCAAGTGAGTGCAGAATGGACATAAAATAGTACAATGTGTCATATGAAGTGACCAAAACACAACAGGCTTGCAATTCAATGATATGAAAACACCCTAGCAAAATATATATGGTAAAATCATATTGAAATTGGTATGGCTGAGGCTCACACTGTGATGCCAGTTGTGTACCTTTGAGTTGGGTGTAGGGGCTGCTAAGGTGAATCTTCATGCAGTTACACCTTCAAAATAACTTGGCTGAAAAGCAACACGCTAATCCAGTGCAGGCGGAAAGCATCAAAGCTTCTCAACTTATCCGCAATGTGGGATCATAACCAAATGTTGCATTCTGCTTGCCTCCTCTTCTACCGTATTCACATGTATAAGTGAGTGGTTGACACATGAGGTTTGGATGTCTGCTGTACAAGACACCATCCGTTGTCAGCTAAGTACTACCATGATGTTGGAAATAGGGTATGCAAACAGAGGACACTCAAAGGATGGACATAAGAAATCTGTGTTCTCGCATTCAAAAATGAGCTTTGTGACTTCATGGGTAGGGAAGCACAAATGACCAACATTATGTACCTGACTACTGCACATCTCACACATGAACTCCTTTTGACTTGTCATTAGACAACATTACACTCATGAAAACTGTTAGTCTTAATGGTGAAGGTGAAATCAGTGTAATGCGGAGGAGTCCTGGTCATTTATCCCCTTCCTTGAAATATCAGTAACCTTCTCATGCATTTGTCTGTTGATGTGTCATCTTATTGATGTCAGTGCTGCGTGGAGGTAACAGCTGGCAAATGCTGCATGTGAGCAGGGGCCCACATGTAAAGTCCATGAGGTAAACATGCCGCACATTGTCCTGGATTATCCGCAAATGGTTATTGAGAATGACATGTTAGCTCATAGCTACCATCTGTTGTACTGAAATATGGACATGTATGTATCATCACAGCTGCTGACAGGATGACACCAGTGCAGTGTACACCATCCCGGGGAATGCATGACATCCTGGCTGCAGCAGTGAAACCCTCTCGCACCTGTCCATCAGGTAATTCTGGCATGAGGTGTGTCACTAGCTTAGATTACTAAGCCATGACAGAGATCAAGATCACCTTCTGTATGGAATCAGCAGTTGTTGTTTACAAAGTGACATACAAATCATGAGTGTCACATGTGCCTGTCTGTCAATTAGTAATGCAGATCATTGAGAAAGTTGTCACTTCCCTCTACAGCTGCTGGATCAGGGACAGCTATGTCAACAACATCTATGAGGAGACAGGTTCAGCAGTTGACATCAGGGGGGAACGCGAAGGGACAGGAAGTTGTGGCTGGAGCTGGTGAGTTTGCTTGTATTATGTACATCTCCGTGTAACACCTTAGTGCTATGGTGTGAGCTGTCATTTGTGGTGGTACCCTAACCAGGTCACATGATCCTCATCTGTTGATGCAAAGTACAGTTAATCCAACCCTTGTGTTGCACCACATGTAATACCAGGTCAATCACTAATACGGTTGCAACCTCTGTGTTCCAGGGGATGATGAGGATGAGGATGACGGACCTACAACCAGTGTGGGTCGACGGGCAATCAGAGGGGAGAATCCACTGATCCTCCAGGCAGTTATGTCGGCAGCAAGTACTGCTCAAGAGGAGGAGGAAGTTCCTGAGGACGTAGACTTGGAAGATGATGGTGACTACATGTCCATCCACTCCGGGGATGACGATTCGGATGCCAATGACAGCTATCTTGCCACATTGCCAAAATCATTCACGGCATCACATCCTCCGCCCAGCAACGTTCGTCAGCCTCCTCCCAAACAAACAATTGCCTGTCCCCAGCATAGAGCAAACCAGCCACAGCTCCCACGCATCCCAACACAGACATCACTCCCTCACAGCCCTCACGTCCAGGACCGACATGGTGGTTCCTCTACCCGCTCTTCCCTATACAGTAAATCCCCACCATCCTCTCCACCATCTGGGGGAAGTACCAACCCTGTTGTGGTGCAGGTATCCCCTGGGCACCATTCTCCTGCCCACAGGCTTCCACCTGCCACCCCCCCCTGCTGTTGGACCTGCTGGTCCCAACCATGGCAGACACCTGCAGAGAGGGCCTGCACCTGGCTATGGTGGCCAGTGGGAGCAGGACTTCTTCCAACAGCAGACAGATGTGAGGCAGGACATTCATGCCATAGGGGCTACCCTGTCAGACATGTCTGAGTCCCTGCAGGACATGGTCCAATTCCCTCAGGTGGTGGACAGGCTGAGCCATGTTTTGGATAGGATGGATAGAACTTGGCAGGACATGTCCAGGAATATGAGAGACATGATATCCATCCAAAGGGAAGAGAGTGCAAGACACCATGCCTTGGGCATGAAGATGATGGAGGGCATGCTGAAAGTGATCCAAAGTCTCCCTTCACAGTCAACGCAGGGAGGGGAGCCATCATATCTGCCTGCAGGACAGCACATCCACACACCTGTACCACCAACTGCACATGACCACAGCAGAGGTACACATCCACACCGGCGCCCTGAACAGGCACTCCCACCTCCTGCACAACCACCACCAATCCCTGTACAGGCACTTCCACCACCTGCACAACCGCCATCAACCCCTGCACAGGCACCCCACCACCTGCACAACCACCAACAACCCCTGTACAGGCACTCCCACCACCTGCACAACCACCACCAACCCCTGTACAGGCACTCCCACCACCTGCACAACCACCACCAACCCCTGTACAGGCACCCCCACCACCTGCACAACCACCACCGACACCTGTACAGGCACTCCCACCACCTGCACAACCACCACCGACCCCTGTACAGGCACTCCCACCACCTGCACAACCAGCCCTTGTCCAGGCACAAATACCAACTGTGCATACACCATCTGCCCCTTCACATGTAGATCACCCTGTACAGGCACATGGACAACACCCACCTACACGTAGGCGACAAGCCAGACCTGATCCCTCACAGCGATCATCACCTCCGAAATTGCGATGTCACAAGCACGATCGCCATTGACAAGAACCCAGAAATAAATTGACCACCGTGAATATGTGTAAAGAAAAAGTAAAGATCTACCAAAGTAAGATTCTGTTGTGTATCATGTCCTGTATAACGATGTAGGTGGCCTAGAGATATGAGGAGGTGTGTGTGTGTGTGACACAGTTACAAGTGTAACCCATCATTGCAACAAGCCATTATGTGAATAGCAGATGACTCACCAAATACGTGTCCATATTCTGTACCAGACATTCAAAATGAAGTCAAACAAGTTAAAGTAAGCAGGATCCTCAAAGAAATTTATGTATGATCAGAAGAACAACCGTCCGTTTGGAAGGGAGAAAGGGAAAAAAACGATGATCTTAATGCAGATGGAGAAGGGAACTTGGATTGGGGTGGGGCAACAAAAATATAACACGTCAGGGAGTGTCAGGGAAACCAGTCCATTTACAAGGGGAAAAGAAAATAATTGTTCACAAAGAAGTCTCAGTCAAAAAGTCAAGGGTCCTTCTGGTCATCCTCTAGTACCACAATTTCCAGATCCTCAGAGTCCGATGCAGGCACACGGCTGGCCGGTGCAGGAACAGGCACCACATGGGTTCGGGACACACGAGGAGTACGGGGGGAAACAGTGTGGGACAACGGACAGGGGGAGACATTGACGGTGGTATGGGAAGGGATTTGCGAGACAACAGACGACATGGCTGTGGCCATGGAATTGACGCTGGTAGTGAGGGTGGCCAGAGCTCGGACAATGTCCTCTCGCATCATGCGTATCTCCAGACACAACTGCAGCATGATGCGAGCGAACATGTCTGGCTGACCCTCACATATCCACCTCAAGTCCTCTGGCACAGCCACAGGAGGAACAACACAGGGAGGGGCCTGGGTGGGACAGGAGGGATGTGGTGCTTCAGGTTCAGAGCCAATGTTGTGGTCGAGCTGGCAGCTACGATGAGGGGGACTGGTTGCAGGAAATGCAGCTGGAGCCCCCGATGGAATGGGGGCCTCTAGAGGTAGGGAGGGGCTGATGGCAGGCCCAGGTTGGGTATTGGCCTGCCCCGGGGACACCTCGACAGAACCCACAGGTGAATAGTCTGGGGGAGAGTAGCTCTCCACCACCCCATGGCCAGAGGTGTCGGGTTCTCCCCCCCCACTTCAATGTCCACAGCCTCCACCCGGGCCGTAGCACCAGAGTTGTGTTCCTTGTCAGTCCGGGTGGGCGCAATCCCCTTGCCTCCAGATGTTGAGGGTCCCTCCTCATCCTCTTCTTCCTCACTGGTGGAAAGAGGTTGTAGCCGCCGGCGCACTGATGGCCTCCCGCTCCGAACCTGGTCCTGCTGTTCTTCCATTTGGTCAGCTGTGCCCGCTGAAATGTAAGCAAAATCATGATGTGGTGGTTGTTTTATTCAGGATGAGACACATACATAGATGAGCCAAGGTCAGACTTTGTTTTCCTCTGATCACACTCTACAGTTGTCAGTGTTTATGAGCTTACATTACGTGTATGTTCACTATCATCTCCTGAATTGAGTCTGACATGGACATCTCATGTGAATGTTTGTGGCTTACACAACTGTATTGGCCAACCCTCAGCCTTGGCATTCTTGTGATCTGTGTGTCCTGTCACTGCTACATGTGCAGGTTCCAAAACCAGTCCACCAAAGGAGAACATGGAGAGTCCAGATCTTATTGAATTTGGCAATTGATATGGAGTCGCAGCTCTTTTACGTTTGGACAAGTGTCATCTGCTGTGTAGCATTGTATAGGACAAGACAAATGCCGAATGTGGGTCACACACCCACATAGGGTCTGGGCTATTTGTTTTGCTACACTGTGAGTCTAGCCTTTTGATGTCCCCTCACATAATCTGACAATTTAGTGCCACATATTGGCTTTGGTGACTGATAAGGTAGTGCAGAACACCGGTGACCAGTGGTGGGTCGTTGTGACAGCTACCTGTACATGTGAAATGTCATACAAGCCACTGAGGGTGAGACCTGTGTCAGTGGACACACTTTGCAAATTTAGAAACACTTAAGGGTGAGGCAAGGATCTCAAAGTCTGTCTTGACTCCATGGCACATGATGATCTATCTCAATTAGAACCCAAACTCAACAAATGCAATGCAGGTCACAGCATCCAATACCCTTTGGCCTGCCATGCACACACTGGACAGTGTCTGTACCATTGCTCATCCAATGCACACATCAGTTATGATTCCCTTGGTTCACTGGTAGTGGTGCTGGCAGAGCAGATTTCAATAAAAATGCACAAGTGTGGCTCATTTACCCAGTTGTCATGAAGAAACTACAACTCCCAAAATGCACTCTGCCCTGTACAGTCCATATGCCACAGTGTGCCTTTTTATTCTTGGTGACTGCTGCATGGACACGGAATCGATGAATGGAGGCATGGGACACACAATGGTACAGCACTGTCTTCACTCACATCATACTCCCAGACACATATTGCATTTAATGCACTTACCAGGTCTCTGCTGCTCATGCTCCTCCAGCTGAGCATGGAGGGTCGGCCAAGCTGCTCGCAGGACCCTCCTGTACAGTGGGGAGAGGCGAGGACGATGCACATGGTGCTGGGAAGACTGGCCCACCAGCTCCTCAGCCTTGTGCCGGGACCAGCGTTTTAGGTCCTCCCAGCGCTTGTGGCATGCCCTAGCACTCCTGGTGTGGACTCCCACTGCACTGCAGCGCTCACCGATGTTGGCCCATAGCCTGGCCCGGGCTGCATTGCTCAGCTGGTATTCTGGGTCCCCATATAGCTGAGGATATTTGGACAGCACCCCCTCAGCCAATATGTCTAATTCCCTTTCTGTGAAAGGGGGTGCTTTCTCCTCATAACCCTCAGCCATTTTGGGGCAAATAAGTTGAATGAGAGCAGCAGGGTGGCAGAGGATCTGATCTGTGATAGAGGATGACTCAGAATGAACACAAAATGGCTGTCAGCAACTTCCTGTGATGTATTTCCTGTCTCCCACTTCCTGGGTATCTTTCCTGTATGGAATTATGTGTTCCGGTTCATTTTCGGAGATTACGGCCCGAGAACGTAGTTTCCGGTTCCGGAGCGGAGGGTCCGCATCCGCGCATTAAGGTCCGAAATCGGAAAGTACGTTTTTGGGCCGTAACCTCCGAAATTGACGCGGAACACATTATTTCATACAGGAAATGTTATACAGGCAGTGGGAGACAGGAAATACATCACAGGAGGTAGTTGGCAGCCATTTTGTATTCATCCTGATCCATCCACAATCACTAATCAAATCCACTGCCATCCTGCTGTTCTGTTGTGGAAAAACCTGAAATGACAGTGCAGGTGAGAATCATATACATGTAAAAAAGGGGGAAACAGACCATTTAAGTACATTTCTGCACGGACAGGAGGGGGGGCTGACACAACATCAAACCACAGTTTCGTTTTCTCCAACTTTGCATTATGGTACATGTAGTCCATGTTGAGGGCTCATTACAAGAGTTGTGTGTTGTGTTACGGAAAATTGGGGTGGAGCAGTGCTGCATATCACAGACACATGGTGCCTGATTCACCCATGACATCATCGCTCACGTTGTGGGCCCATCATTTGTGGGGGAGTCAAATCTGTTGAGGGCACAGGCCAGAGAATGCAATGGTTATGCCCTTTTGTGATTAAGTGACCCATCCTCATAAGGTCCCGGTTTGTCTCTCAGAACATGTATCGTTTCTCATCTGCGTGAATAGATTCTTTATGGACATCCACTACACTGATTGCTGACATGGGCACATGACCTGAGGCACGCTCAACCTTTTGACTACTGTCAACAGCTGTGATTTACATGCAGTTAGTGTGGTTTGCAAAGTAGTCTCAGGATGGAATTTATTGACACAGTCGTGTATATCCAAGTTTCATCATTGACAACAGACAGCAAACCACATTTTGTCCATGACACTACAGGTTGCTCATGTGAAAAACGTGGCAACGAGCTGATCACGGACTTGCATACCCTGACCTCGGTTATGTGCAATGGCCCGGTTTCCCAGATTCAGAGCTAGCCGAGGTTCCAGAGGTATGTGTAAGCCATGCGTTAAAGCAATGTTGTGCAAAACACAACAGGCTAATATGATCTTGCACACGACTTCAGGGGAGTACAGCAGCACACCCCCTGTACGGTCAAGACATCTGAATCGCGACTTCAACAGACCAAAAGTGCGCTCTATGATGGCTCTAGTCCGTATGTGTGCCCTATTGTACCTACGCTGAGGTACAGTGTTTGCACGCCTGTAAGGGGTGAGGAGTTGTGGGGAGAGTGCATACCCAACATCGCCTGAGGAGGGAAGAAAGGGCAGTTGGTTACATTTCCCTCTTTGATTTGCACAGGACATGATCTATACTTTAGTGCATGCAGAGTCTGTTGAGATCATGTATGTAGCTTTATGATTCTTATTGTACAATGGTTAATGTTAGGTGGCATTCAGACATTTCAATAACACATATCCATCATTTTTAGTGCTTGGTACTTACCCAGTAGCCACATGTTGCCAAATTCTCCCGCAGCCATCCGCCGGGCAAGAGGTGACATGCGGAATACGAAGCTGTCATGGGTACTGCCTGGGAACACTGCATGCACATCAATGAATCTCCCACTGGCATCACAGACAGCCTGCACATTGATGGAATACCATCGGTGTCTGTTGTAGAAGATGTGTGCAATGCGCCCGGGTGGCTGAAGGGCCACATGGGTACAATCAATTGCACCCAGCACACGTGGGAAGTGAGCAATGAGATAGAAATCTTGTGCTGCACTTTGTCTCCTGGCCAGTGTATGGGGCATTTGTATGTGGCTGTGGGCTCTAGCAGTGATGCAGCTCAGTACCTGATGCAGGCACCGCGACTGGCTTGCCTGGGAAATGCCCACATGGTCACTGGTGACCCTTTGGAATAACCCAGTGGCAAAGAAATGGAGAGCAGAAAGGATCTTGAGATATGCTGGTATGGCATGGGAGCAGCAGGTCACAGAGTCAAGTTCCTGCTCCCACTCACATACCATCTCCAAGATGACTTCTGGAGGGAAACGGTACCTGGCCCTGACATCTTGGCTGGACATTCCAAATAGGTTGATCCTCTGTCTGAAGATCCTCTCTGCTCTCCTCCTCCTCCTCCTCAAGTAGTTTTGCCGCATGGCAAGGGGCAGAGCAACAAACACATTCAGCAAAATGTTGAAAGGGTTTGTGTGTGTCTGCTCTGCATTCATACATGCTGCAGGGCTGGGATTGGCTGCAGTGTGTCAGCTGATGCATGGTGGGGGATGGTAGGCACTTGGACAGGTGTTTACCCTTGAGGAAAATGATCAACGGCCTCAGTTCGTGTATTACGATCCGGAAGCGGAGATTCCGGCCCGGAAGCGGAGATTCCGGCCCGGAAGCGGAGATTCCGGCCCAAGAGCGGAAATTCCCGCTCCGGGTGCGGAAATTCCGGCCCGAGTGCGGACGTAAAGTTAGTAGTCGTAAATCCATTCTGTGAATATCAAAAGTAGTAAGTGCATTCTGTGAATGCCAAAAGTAGTAAGTGCATTCTGTGAATAGCAAAAGTAGTAAGTGCATTCTGTGAATACCAAAATTGTAGTAAGTTTAGGATTTTGTCTTAAGTTAGTTCTGTGAATCGGGCCCATTCATTTTATAAGTAGTCTTCAGTGACCAAAATGTTGCGGGAAAAGCGGAATGCCATGAATTTCAGAAAGTTGTCTGTCCCATCCATTGCAAAAAGGTTTGCCATCCAGTTGATGAGATCAAACGAACACACATGCTCCTCATACCCAGAGGCTGTTAAGAGCATCTCAGGGCAACCTCCGTTAACTTCGATGAAACTCTGAGCAATGAGGTGCTGCGCATGGGCACAGGTACTCAAGTCTGCCGTTGGCCCAAGCAAAGGATCGCACAACAGGCGCCTTCCCGTGGCACATTCCTGGTCATGGGCCTTCAAGGGAACCAATAACAGATCGTAGTCCAGGGTAGCGCGTGTGGTATTGGACAGGCAGACATCCAGGGCACATTGAAAAGGGCACCGGAGGCAGTGCAACACTAGGTTGCATGCAGGTGAAGTAGGCATACCGGAAGGTCAGCCAATAGTCGATGGCAAAGGACGTCACTGGCATAGAACCAAAAAGCTGCCACATCCGATCACGGTACAGCTGCAACTGAACCGGGTTTGGCAGCTTCACAGATTGAGCAGCCATTGCGAAGCAATAATATGAGAACCAGCACGCCGCAAATCAACAGCAGCACCAGGGGAAATCCTCCGAAGGCGCTGGAAAAATAGAATGAATAAAGGCCGGTATTACTCCAAAAATAGTCTGAAAGGAAGAAACACGGCCAGATCTACAAGTTTAAAAAAGTGAGCAAGGCCCTCCGTATCAGATGCATTAAATATTTGATGTATTAATTCTCCAAAAAGGAGGGGGAGATTCGTGTTTAGCAGTGAGTGTATCTCACTTGCGGTTCTCGCCACCTGCAATTCGAAGGTCTCTCGAGCCGATGTGAGAGCGACTTCTTGTTGAAACAATAGCGCTTTGAGTCTGCTTAGTTTGTTGAAATCTGTTTTCAAAGTTGGAACTGAAGGCCAAAGAGAACTATCTACAATCCCAAGCGGGGGTGGAAACAGGACATTGCTGCAACATGTAACTCGTTGAGAAACAGTTATTATATACGGGACGCCTGCCCGTAAGCCGCAGCAGTCGTGGTTATTCAAAATAAGATAACTGCCATTAGAAAGCAAAGTAAGCACAGGAATAATAGCTGGGACTGGGGTACCTTTTGAAAAACAAGCAGATTAGGTGCCGAAACGTTACAAGCTCCGTGCAATTTAACTTGTTTACAAACTAAGGAATGTCCTACTGTGGAATCGCAGTCCTCCTCTGTAAGAAAAACTTCCCTTTCCGAGCGCTGACATCTATAGGTGAACGGTAGCGACCATAATTCGTGAATATAATTTATTGCCAAGGGGTTCATATCTACCAATCGGTAGTGTTTCATGCGGGCCGTGAAGTGAAAAAGCAAAATGGGCAGTGAAATAAGCCCATGTATTAACCACACAGCTGAATTAGTCTCGGCTACAGAAAAGGGTAACTGTTCTAATTGCTCAATATGTAATAATGTGTAAGTTGCGTCTTTCTTTGACATTAATTTCTGTTTATCAGTTAAATTAAATGGCAAAAACAGTGCAGAAGCATACAAATTATCCCATGGCACTTTTCCATTTTTAAGGGGTTGCAAGGTCCATGCAAATGGCATTACAGAGCGTAACTGATTTTGACCATGATACAAAAAAGACACTTCATTTTGAACAATGTCAATGACAGATGATACAATATTATCCAAAGTGTATATACGGGATGTCAGAGTATTAATGCTATTGTCTACCAATGCAAGTACTTTTTCCAAATCTGCTTGGTCAATTTGGCAGAGACGCACTGCAGCTTCCATCTGCGACAGTTTCCAAAATTCATTGTAAGCTGAATATATGAAACGCTTTGTGCGAGGGGACTTTGGACCTAAAAGAAAATCAGCTAAATCGATGTCACCTGACAATAGAGAAAGGTGTTGTTTTACAGACGACAGTGTGGAGTGTTCCAACCATTGCTGACATAATTTACCCATAATTTACCCACAGAGTATGATAACCGTATGGGAGTGTGGGAAACGAGAATCCAGTCTGCTTTGTGTAAAGCCTGTTGTTGTATTGAGAAAACGCAATTGGCATGCATTGGAGCTCGTGGGCCACACTAACCATCCCAAGGGGTCAATAGTAGAAGAGTTAAGAGTGCCATTTTGGAACATTACAGCCAAATCGTCAATAGAAAAATTGGTGTGAGTTTGCCCCGTATCATACGAAGCCAACAATGGAATAGAGGGAATATTTACATTTTTGGCTGTGGCCAAACCAAAACAAGTAGTTTGTTGCACCGTGTCATTTAAAAATAACATTTGAGATGGAATCAGACAAGCACGATGCAATGCCTCCGTTCCCTGCACTTGCCAATCTTTAGTCCCCCAAATAGATTTTAATTCAATTGTGTCTTTCCAATGATCATAACGCTTCATGGACAAATCCTTTCTGAAGGACACAGAGTAAACCAATTTAGTATGTGTTAACATAAATTTTGTTCGGGGTTGTAATTTTAATTTATAAAAATAGGACTGTGGGTCTGACACATTGTAACTAGAAAAATACACAAATTTACTTTGTTGGGTCTTCGAGCTCCCCTGTAAAGGTGTTGGACAATGTTCCCACTGGGTATAATTAAAAAACTGTCTCATAGTATTGGTCTTATGTAGAAAATGGTGGCCATAATGTTGATAACAGAATAACTCTGCGTTATTAGCCGAATTCAAATACAAATCTTCAGTGTCAAAAGCAGCATAATATTTCAAATCAGAGAACAATAAATGAACAGCATGAACATCCCAGTCATCAGAGTGTATGTCTGACAAGACCACATCTCCCAAGGAATCGCGGAAGACATATGGAATCTCCAAAACTTCGGTCGGGCCATGGATATCGTGTGAAACTTTATCCCAAACAATGCCATCAGCAACAGGGAATGCCGAAATATTGACAAGGGCTTGGTCTCTTTTCATGACATGACGATGTGTGAGGGACCAGAACTCCGTCAACAAAGTTCACAGCAGAGCGTTCAGGTAAGTAATGGCCGTTAATCAAGAAGAAAAACACAGTCACGAACCCAATCCACATAAAAAGGAATACCAGCATCAGCACCATCCAGACGTAGGTCCATGGAGGGACTAGGTAAGTCTTCTTGAAACAGGAGATGAATAGACTGGTGCGTGTAGGGGGCTCCGTCACAGAAGATGTCGTTGAAGATGTGTCAGAGGAAAAACTAGTGCGGTCCATATAATAACCACTGGACCCCAGCTGAAACAATGGAGGATGCGAATCATTGATTGTCTCCACGATGGTACTCTCAGGAATGTCAATTATGACTTCAACTGGAGGAGAAGCATACTCAATATCCGCAGATGTGGATGTAGAAGGAAAAACAGGTATCAAATCAATTGAAGTCTCCAACTCCCCCTCAGCGTGTTGGGGAGTAGACGATGAAGCCATCGGATTCAATGAAAGATCACAGTGTGGAATGTTTGGAGGCATACTATTCAGTATCGGCCATATGGTGTAGCTTGACATGTTCGATTGAAATGTAATGATTCTCCTTACGACCAGGTAAAGGAGGCAGGATCACAGCACGGGTCCCCTTCAAACCAAGGACTCTGACGGGTGCACGGTAGGGCGGACAAAATTCTTTTTTGTTCTCCACCTTTTCTCGAACCAGATCTCCAACTTTAGGAAGCCAGCTAGAAACAGGAATCAGCACAGCTGGATCCGTGGAAGAGGGCAAGTGGGCTTTTGCTTGTGAATCACGAGCTTTTTGTAGATCCTGTAACACAGCACAATGATTATCCACGTCAAAGGTTGCGGCAGCCGTCACAATGTCTAGACCATCAAGGTCTGGCACAAACATTTTAATGCCAAAGAGCATTTTGTATGGGGTCTGCCCACCCAGAGATCTTCTAGGGATATTATTGAGTGCACGTTGGACTCCATAAAGATGAGTCAGCTAACCCCTGCCAGTACCTAAGACTCTATCTGTCAAAGGTTGCTTTAAGTCACGGTTCATTCGCTTCACAACTGAATTGCCCTCAGGCCGGTATGGAGAAAATTGCACCTGCCCCCCGAGAGACTTCATCGCATCCCGGTAAGCCTGAGAGGCAAGCGCAGGACCTTGGTCAGAATGGAAGGTGCCACAAGCAAACGTCTCGACAAAGACACGCAAATCTTTGAAGACAGTTCGAGTGTCAGCACTACGTTGTGGCCAAACCCAAAGGAATCTAGTGTATGAATTCACTGCAACCAAGATGTGTTTAAATGCAGTGTTAGAAGTCAAAGGACCGCAGTGATCAAGATAAATGCAGCCAAATGGCCGATTGGAGATATAAAGCTGTGTGTGCAGTGGATGTGCAACAGTAGAAGGCTTAATTTATTGCCAAATGTCACAAGGAAGAGCATATTTATGAGCCTTTGATATAAACCATGCCACCAGAAACATTGATGTAAACGGGAAACCGTCGCTGACACGTCGGCATGTGCTGGAGCCATGCCTTCATGAGCAGCAATAATCAAAGAAATTCTGCGTTCCTCGTTGGGAATCATCCGATCCCCAACGGACGGGATAGTTGCAAAGGGGACTTGCTCAGAAGACAAGTGGTATGAATAACGTGAAGGGAAACCCTGTGGAGGATCTGTTCCCTCGTTTGTCGCAGCAATAGCTGCCAAAATATCATCATCAATTTTAGTCATAGACCTAGTGACTGCTGCTTCTGAACAAGTGGCTACTGCAGATTTGGCTGCCTCATCAGCCAACGAATTACCAACAGTGTGTGCTCCCACACGTTGATGGCCCAAAGTATGGATAACATGCGTGAGCGGCAAACGCTCCTTAAGATCGGCCACTTTAACCCAAAGCGTTTTATGCTTAATTGATCTACCTTTAGAATCACGAAAATCATTTTGTGACCAGAAAAATTAATTGTCATTGAAGGATTGTACACAGTAAAACGAATCGCATACCACAAGAGTAGGAACTGCAGGATCAGCAAAATCAAGAGCCAAAACCAACGCACGTAGATCCGCCAATTGAGCCGTGCAATCTCCTAGAGACTGTGTGTGAACCAAGGATAATTTAAAATCCCCATCAACAATCTTCCCCGCTACAATTGTGCAGGCTGCTGAATAAGCATGCTTAGAACCAACGGCCGGCTGTGCAGATCCATCAGTATAAATGATGCATTGGTACTGATCAAGAGGAAGTAACGAGAAAGGAGGAGGATGCCCATGTTCATACTGTAAAAACTCCTGCGTCTGTAAAGAAGGATCGAAAATAAAGTTGACATCAGCCGATGTCAAAGAACTAGCCCACTGTATCCAACGAGGATGCAAGGCTTTGGAATTTGGGACACTAGACTTTGTAACTGCTTCTAAAGCAGGCACAGGCGAGACCATGAAAATGTGTTTACCCTGAGCCAGAGAGCGTTCTTTAAGAATCGCCATCTGTACAGCTGTAAAACAAATTTCGGTAGGAGAGAAACGCATCTCTGCAGAAGTGTACAAATGGGATTTGAAAGCAATGGGGACCGTGTCCCCCTCATTGAACTTCAAGTATGTGAAACCTAAAATGCCTGGTACAATCCTTTTGTCCAAATTTGTAGTATTGTCTTGTGTTAACAAGAAATTGGTCGCAAGCAGATCAGACTGCAGAGACCGAAGAATCGCGGTATGTTCCGGAAGCCAACAGGAAACCGAAAAAGAAGGGTGTATCAACGAGTAAAGAGGTTTGATATGCTGAACATACTCGGGAATGTATGTCCTCCCAAACTTTGAAAAACCTAGAAAAGATTGCAATTTTTTAGGTGTAGATGGAGGTTGCAATTGTGCACATTTCTCCAGAAAGTGGGGGGCCAACCCCCTACCTTCATTGGTGAGTTCATAACCCAGAAAAAGAAGGCCAAACAGGCAATATGCAACTTGGCAAAGTTGAATTTGTAACCCAAGTCAGCAAAGGACATTATGATGCGGTCCATACGGTATCAAATCATCATCCGTCAAATAAATGTCATTGACGTATGAGAAAGCATCAGCGTCAATTTCATGTAAAACAGATACTATGCTTGCCGCAAACGTGCCAGGACTATTTTTATATCCCATAGGCAAGCGCGTATACCTTTTATGATTACCAAGGGCACTGAAGGCTGTCAAGTCACGGCTATCAAGAGCCAGATTGTGACTATGAAAACCATTGGAGATATCAAGAGTCGTTTTGTAATTTTTTACGAACTATGTTATTTACTAACGCAGAGCTATGGGTGTTCTGTACTGAAAAGGTACGAACATGGCTGTTCAAGTGACGGTAATCCAAAACAATACGATATGAACCATCCGGTTTCAATATCGGAAAAAGAGGATTATTCATTGATGAAACACAGGGTTCAATCACACCCTGATATTCCAACTGTGTCAAGATTTGACCTAGGGAAGCTTTCGCTTCTCATTTGATCGGATATTGGGGCTGGGGTTGTGGCAAAGACCGTAATGGAGTCTCATGTGCCTGTAAATGCTTATCCCAACCCACCTGATTATGGTACACAGCCGGAGCAAGGGCCAACACCCACTCCGACGCGTAAACTTGTTTAGCCTCCTCCGAGACATAACGTGAAAAACTTGGGAGAATGACATCCTCCCCTTTAGAGGAAGCTAGAACAAATGGGGGAGGCCAATCAACCTCCGCCAACAAAATATCATAGGAAGAAGTAAGGTTGTCCCAAAAGACCGCCTTAATTGTGCGTTTAATATCACCTTCAATTTGGAGGCCTATTTCATAAAGCCTATCAGGGGGTGCAACTCTTGTGTCAGCTGTTTCCACTGTAATGAATGTATCAGTTGCTTTTGCCTCCAGATGCTGGTGGAGCGCCTCCCGCACTATGGTAACTTCTGCCGCGCTGCCGAGGAGCGTTACCACCCATCTCCAATCTAGGAGCAGGGTTCTCACCGTCTGAGGCATACTTTGCAGTCAAAGCGGCAACTTTTTTCTTTTGAAATAGGGCACGATATTGAGGTGGTCCCTCCTGTTTGGCTTTTACATCAACTGGCACAGTGGGCCTTGTCTCGGTTGCGCAGACTTGCCTTCTCTGCGATCCTGACGTCCCCCTCCACCGAACTGTTGATCCGATGATTCCTGAAAGTAATGAGGAGAACGGGCATCAGGAACCTGAAACCTCTCGGGCGATTTAATTTTAGAGCAGTCACACGAATCATATCTACGTTCAGAAGAGTCAGGTGGAAGCGAACCTGCACGGGAACTTGGCTTCTGTTTCTGCTGCCGCTGATTTTTATTCCACGCCTTTTTAGGAAAGCCGGACGACCCTCCTTGTCCAAAGGGGGCTTATTTTGTACCTGAGTATAAGGTCTTACTCCTAAGCTATTCCGAACCAAAGATGTATACACATCTGCAATAATAATCTGCAACTGCACCTGCCGATCGACGTCAGCCACAGCCGAAAGGCGTTGACGCACTTGTAAGCTAACTGCTTCACCTTTGACATTGGCTAGAATCATATCGGAGACAATAGGGAACATGCCCACTAATTTCATCCCCAATTCCAGGGCTGGACCAGCCCCGTGTTCACCTTCTATAGAACGCCTGGTAGAAAGCTCATGGAGGGGGTGCCAAAGCACAGTGTATACACCGCAGCAAACACCGTCCCCCAGGTGGTGCAATCAGCTAAAGCGGGAACAATACCACTCGGTAAAATCATCGTGAGGATCCTGTGTTTTTCAACAGGAATAGTATGTGGAAAAACAGCTTCGAGTTGCTCAAGTTTTTGTGCCAACCAATATGGCAGATCATCTCTATTCTGAGGACGTTTGCCCATCACCAAATTAATCATAATGGGACTAATGGCTAGACCACCACCATGTCCAGGTGGCTGTGGAGCGGCACCAGCCTGTGCCACTTGTATCTTACGTGACATGAACTCTATTACACTTCTGTGTATATGAATCAACGACGTATGTAATTGACGTAGCTCTGCGAGTGTAACACCAAGGTAATTTGGATGCAGTGTAAAACCAGCCAAAACAGGCCAGGTGGCCCCGTCGACCAATAAGGGGCCTAAACGGACCACTGAAACAGTGTGAGGAAGGGCGCCATTAAACCATATGGTATGTTCCCAGGCTGACAACGGAACTTCAAGTATTCGGTAAGGACGATAATTCAGCGGAACCGCAGCAGGTGTATATTCATGAAAGAAATTATCATTTCCATCCACCGCTGGAAATGTAAACCAAGAGTAAAAGACCTCGAAGTGGTAAGCTACGTCCGCCTCGACTACAAAGATAAAATCTGCCCCCGCATTAGGGACTCCATGTTGAGTTAAGAAAGCTGTAACCGCCACGCGGTTAGGCGGCGCAATAGCCACCGCTTGTGCCATATTTAAAAATGGGACAATGGAAAGAAGAAACCGGTAGCGCAATACAGGGCAATGAAAAACCTTTTAAAATTCAAGCTTGAAAAACCTATAATACACAAATATAGGAGGCTAAGCCCTCACACCTCGGACGTCTCCGCAAGACGGCGAGAGGGTACTGTGGACAAGCACAAGCACTACTCAGGGGCCTCGCGAATAAGTACCAGACCAAACGTTGGTGGCGCCATGTTGCAGGGATTCTGCACAAATACAGAACTATGCACAGGAGTATGGGACCTTGGTGTATAGGGACTGGGTCTTCCTTCCACCTTAGTACCCACGAACCCAGGACCGACTAGCTATAGTGTCTCACTTGCTCTCCTACTCACCAGAGAAACAAATGATTAGACACCCCAGAACAGAACACTCCCAGATCTCTCAGGAATCGCGGTAACCAGACACACCCTTTCGCTCACACCGTTGTACTTGTCCACAATAAGATCTGACAGAGACACGGAACAGTTTAAAATGTTTATTTTAACTAACGTGCCCTAACATGCAGTATACGTGCCATAACAAGCAGGAAAATGCATAATACAAATATAGTCAGCATAGCAGCTAGTCCGTACATCATGAAGGGAGATGTCATCATAATAAGACAATGGAGAAAAGACTATAGTGCCTAACCTCCCTCCCCTTACTAAGAAGAAGTATATTATATAATAGAAGATCTCTGGGCTTTGTCAGAAGACCCCATAACTTTAGCCTATAGATGGGAAATCTACATCTCGCTCTTCTCCCTGGAAAGGTCCCTCTCCAAGTGTGTCTCACCTATTCGTGTACCCCACTAAAAACCCAAGTACACTGTCCAAACAACAGCAGCAGCGGTATGTTTTGTCTAAGGGCTAAGGTCTGGCCAGAACAAAATAACAAGGGGCATTGTTGTTCGACCTTGCACATAATGTTCAGTCAAAATCCCAGGAACATGCAGAAAGCAAAATCAGCGATGAGTTCCCATGTGAAAGTAGGCATTGAAATATTGCAAAAAGAAAGACGTGTAGTAACGTGCGCAAAAGCAGCAGGCAAGCTGTGAAGTGCTAATGCTAACTTAGTGAAAAACGACAATGTCCCTTGGGCCACGAGACACTGGGTTCAGTCAGAAAAGCAGGTCTCAAGATGTCTAGAGCCCCCCACACACACAGATGGTGTTAGAATTTCCTTCCTTCCTCCCCTGGTCCCAGGATGTTTGCTCAGCACAAAAGGCTAGGGTGAAGATCTTTGTGTGTGGGTTAAGGCAGCTCCTTTGAAGTGCAAAGTGGGTCGGTGCACATCTCCGCCCCTATCCTGCCAGGATGGCCCATTCTGCCAGCAGGAATACGCAAAGGCAACTGTCAACTACACCTAGTCATGTGACCAAGGAAACAGGCTGCAGGTACCAAAAGGTTAGGACAAAAAAAATGCCAACTTTCTGAAAGTGTCTCTTTTAGAGTTGTGACTTAAAATCCTACTTTACCATTAAAGAGGATTTTAAAGTACAATTCTTAGACACCAAACATCACATTTCTACCTGCTCCAAAACAAAAGTTATCACTTATTAAATGTAATAAGCTAATCCATTGTTATGCTATGGGAGAGGTAGGCCTCACATAGTGAAAAATACAAGTTTTTCACTACCAGTACATGTAAAACTTAATAGTGTTTGTCCAATGTTTTAAATACACTGCACCATGCCCTATGGACTGTGTAGGGCCTACCTTAGGGGTGATGTCTATGTATTAAAAAGGAAGATTTAGGCCCAAGGGGTTGATTTTGCCAGGTCGAATTGGCAGTTTAAAACTGTACACAGGCTGCAATGGTAGGTCTGAAACATGTTTTAAGGCGCTAACTAAGTGGGTGGCATAATAAGTACTGTAGGCCCACTAACAGCATTTAATTTACTGTCCCTGGATATTGTAAACAACTTTGCTAGGTACCTATAAGTAAATTAAATATGCCAATCAGGTGTAAGCTAATTTTACTATGTTTTAGGAAGTGAGCACAAACAATTTAGCACTGGTCAGCGGTGGTAAAGTGCACAGAGTCCTAAGACCAACACAAATGAATTCAGAAAAACAGGAGGGGAGAAGGCAAAAAGTGTGTGGTTGACCCTGCAGAAAGGGCCAAGTCCAACATGCAGCAAATCCATAATTAAGCGGCAAGTATGGGCCACATAATCATATATTTCCTGTGGACCTACACTACTATTATGTGTTTCTACACTTCTCCTGACAAAAATGGCATCCTACTGGTGTGAGTGAGCCTATCACCTGTGATAGGAAAGGTCCCAAAATGCAACATGAAAGCATCAAGATTTTAGTTTTGATATTCACTCAGTCTGCAGATGTGAGATGCACCCTTTCTTCGGCCTGGGGTCAGCTTGCACCCTTAGAAACCTATAGCACCAGATATTTTCTGAATATTAAAAACTCAGGCGAGCCCAGGATGTCATGGCTTGCACGGACAATACTAAATTTTCTTGTCCAGAATGCCCTCCAAACGTACAAACGTTGGCTAAATTAGCAGATTTTCCTCACATTTATGTGAGGGAGCATTACCAAATCAGTGGGGATCAACAAAGGTCCTACCATTCAGCATTTCTGCACTTCTCCTGATGTGACAAAAACTGCACCACACTAGTGTGGATGGGCCTATCACCTGCAAAAGGAAAGGTCCCTAAATACAACATTGAAACATCAGGAACCAGCCAAAACTTGGGTTGTGTGAAGTCTTTGTAGTGTCTTCACATGATTATTATTATAACAACATTTATTAAGCGCGTAGCTACCCTAAGGCATCCCAGCGCTAGCAACCTAGACAAGGAAGAAACTAAATGGTTTATAGGGTGGCGTTTTGAAACAACCATGTTTTAAGAAGCTTTCGAAAGGGAAAAGGGCTAGACTCTGAGTGATGTGGGGGAAGGGTGTTCCAGAGTCTAGCCGTATTATAAGAAAAAGGAACTGCCTCCACATCTTACCCTTTTGGTTTTAGGGATCACCGCTAAATTTAAATTAGCCGAGCGAAGGCATTTCCTGGGGCGGTAGAAAGTGATGAGAGAGCAATTAAAGGAGGGGCCCTCCCCCATAGGGTCTTATGGGCTATGCACAGAGATTTAAATTTTATTCTTTCCAAAATTGGCAGCCAGTGTAGGGTCTTCAAGGCTGGCTTAGCCGACTGAGTTTTAGGAATGTTTAGCAGCAACCGAGCATCACAGTTCTGAATGACTTGGAGTTTCCTTATCAGTGAATTTGGGGCTCCCAGATAGAGGGAGTTACCGTAGTCCAAACGGGAGAGGACAAGGGCTTGGACCATAATTCTCCTTGCCCTCATGGGAAGAAGGGGTAAGACTTTCTGAAGCTGTCTAAGAGTGCCAAAGCAGGCTTCTGCCAGTTTCACTGCTTGGTGGTCAAATTTGAAGGACATGGCCAGCCAGACGCCTAGACTTTTAAACTTAGTATTGGGAATCGGGGCAGGGCCAAGACAATTTGGCCATACGTGTTTAAGATCCATATTAAGCGAATTGCCCAAGAGCATTAACTCTGTTTTTTCTCCATTTGAGCCTAAGACAGGAGTGTTCCATCCATATTGCCACTTTCTCTAAACAGGATTCCAGGTCGGATGGCGAATTCTGAAGGTGGTTAAGAGCAACCACCAACTGCGTATCGTCAGCAATGTGACGATTTTAATCCCGTATGGCAAGATAATATCTGCAAGTGGTATCATATACACATTGAATAATGTGGGGCTCAATGACAAGCCCTGGGGCACTCCACAGCTGAGCGATAAGCTCCTGGATGTGGTATCTCCCGCAAAGACCTGGAAAGTTCTACCATCTAAATAGGACCGGAGCCAGGTAATAACACCATCTGAAACTCCGACATTACTAAGTCTGTTTAGAAGGATGTCAAAATTGACCGTATCGAATGCGGAGCTTAGATCAAGTAAGATGATAGCTACTGCTCCTCCTTGATCGAGGATTTTCTTAGATTCTTCGACTACGGCAAGAAGAGCAGTTTCTGTACCATGCTGAGGGCAGAATCCTGTCTGGGAATAGTGCAAAAGGTTATAGGTTTCTAAAAATTCAGAGAGGATCGTATTAACATACTTTTCTAAGATCTTGCAAATCCCAGGAAGCAGAGAGATGGGACGATAGTTACCAAGAACATCAGGATTTAAGCTTGGCTTTTTTAGTAGAGCCTTCACCATGGCATGTTTCCAGGGTAATGCGTCTTGGCCGGTAGAAATAGATAGATTTATCACCTCTAGTATGACTGGGAGTACTACTTCTTTGGCTTTGCGTGAGAAGTGAAAAGATGTCGGATCGAGGGGGGAACCAGATTTTATTTGGGAAAAGATTTCCGATAAGGTATCCAGATTCATAATTGGAAATTCCTCCAATAAATGCTCAATATGAGAGGGGGCTAGACCATTACTAGAAGGTCACTGGGACATAGGGAGCCAGGAAATGCATTGTATATGTCTTGAATTTTTCCATAGAAAAATTCAGCAAGTTCATTACAAGGAGCTGAGGTGACATCAACAGTGTACCTGGAGGTGGGGACTGATAGTAGTTTTAGTCCTTGCCTACCATGTACATTGCACCCACACAGACATGTGGGCTGCTGTTCTTCTCTGTAGACATTTGGGGAACTGTTTGCCTCTGGAGAATTTAGCAAAGTGGTAAGACTAATGTCAGTGACTGGAAAGAGCAAAGTTTTCTGTTTCATAAATGTTGGGTTATTTGCATTTTTTTACCATTTGAGATCTGCAGAGCTTTCTTGTTAAGAAAGTTTGGTGGGATGGATGCAAGCCTCACCGCACTGGACTTCCTAGGTCTCTGGTTTTCAAAAATGGGCAGTTTTGTTAGGGTTCCCAGGGTTCAGCCAAACCAGAACCTAGGTAGCACAGCAATTACCCATGACAAGTGAGAGGAAATTGTCTGTTTTTGGCAGAGTTTTGACATTCACAGAGCATTTGCAGCACGAAAACATGCTGGGATTCATGCAAGCCATATCACCCTGGTCTCTATTTTTCAGAAATGACCAGGGTTTGTCTCTGGGTGTTGGCCGGTTTAGTTGCCAAATACTGCAGGCAACCCAATAGCAAGTGTGAGGGAATAGTGATTTCTTCAAGCTTAATTTTGACATATTGTCTGCCAGAGAGGAGGAAATTCATTCACAAGGGGGAGTAGCATGAATCACACGAGTCCACCAGTGAAAAAAAAGAGACTGAATGCGGTGTAGGCTTGTACGACCTGGGACTAGGGTACACTCTACATCCTTGGACATCAGTCTTTCTGCCCCCTTGGGAGGCAAGTTGGATGGATCACCTCCAATATTCCTGCACAGAGGGGCAGAAAGTCAACTAGGTAACAGAGATTAGTGTCCATAAAAGGAATTATGTGGGATGTCAGAATATCTTGGCATCTGGTCCACCCATGGGCACTAGCTAGTCTCAGTGCCCATCGGGCAGCTAAAATGGGAGATTTAACCCCACATTTTCTCTCACTTGCCATTGTCTCAGTATTCAGGCTGTAAACTCCAGGGGAGCAGAAAAACAGTTTTAGGCCACGGTGTGGGGCAGCCCGATGGCAGGATAGGTCAGCCCACTAAATCATTCCGTTATCTGGTTAAAATTTCATGGCATCCACAGGGCTTCCTGTCCCCATAATGCAGTTGTACTGGGGGTATGTCTCCCCAAAATGAGGGTGGTGTGATGCCAGAACAGGCCAATGCCAACAGGGTTGCTGATTTTAGGCCTTCAGGATTATAAAATGTTCACATTTTCATGGAGCTGGTTTTTTGTTTTAAAAATATTATCTGTGGTGTTTAGTGGATGGTAAACGGTCTAATCTGCCCCATTGGGGGCAGAAAAACAACCCGTGCCTGGGGTGCGGCCCATTGCCTAGACAGGCCATTCCTTCACCTCATTTCTTTTTCTGGTCACCAATCTCTGGTGTCCAGTGGGCTTTCTGCTCCCCTGGGGCGGGTAGATTTGGGGTCATCAGGGTGGTCAGATTGGGGGTAAAACAGGATGGGTCAACCCCTCCATCCCTTTTCTCTTAACAAATACACCCTTATTCCTAATGGGAATCTCTGCCCCTTTGGGGTAGGCAGATTGGAGGTAAATGCCCAATCTTCCCACCCCTAGTGGGGTGAGAAAGACATTTGAGGGCCGTCTGAAAGGCCTATGCCGTTAAACTTTAGCTCCGAACACAATCTAAAAACACTCGAGTTATTGTCCAGAAGTTATTCAATGGTCCATGAAGCGCATGGTTTGAAGGTTATCCTCTCTTGAGTGCGGAGGGAAGTGGCCAGTTGCTGCCAACAGTCTTTACCATTTAGAGTCAAAACAATGGTGATTCACACTTAGAAGTAGTTGATGTGTTCATATTTTTAAAATGTTGGTGATGAGTGCATGTGTATGCATGTAAATAGAAATGTGGCCACAGAGTGATGTTATTGTATAATGTTGCATTGTGTTATTATGACTAAGACTCCTGGTTTTTTATTTAAATGGATTTTTACATATAAATACAGATAGGAAACTCTTTTTCCTTTGTCTGTATTTATAAATAGAAATGGGAAAATACTGACAAAACAAATGGCCCAGTGAACTCCAGTGGCAGCACAATGCTCCTGCTGCCTTTGTGCTCCTTTCATTTTCATATCTCACATGCCCTCGTTTGTGTTGTGGTACATTTAGTGGAGAAAAGCGATCTATATTCATTAAGGTGATATTCCATACTAGGAATTTATGCAAAAAAATGAAAATTCTAAGAAAGCTTCACTATTGTGCTGGCACGACAGTTGTATACTGTAACCCCTACATTAAGCCCAAAGAAAAAGGAGATTGGCAATGAAGCGGAAGCAGGTTGAATGTAAATTGTTGGAGGAGTTCCAGCCCCTCTTTGGAGGCTGCAAGCTGCCGATGTCCATTAAGAGGTGAGTAAACACCCCAGGACGTCAGCTACAGCCCCAGCAACCTTTGTTTTTTTGTTTAATGGGAAGGGAAGGAGGTCGATGAGGGCAGGGCACTCAAAAGGTAGCCATCAGCATAAAGCCTGGCTTTATTGAGCAAATACAGGCACAAACAAATGCTGTTTGCATGTGTTGCATGTAAAAATGCTATTTAGCACATTAAAGCTAGTCCTTCTGGCTTTGCCGTTACTGGGGAAAAAAACAAATGATGGCTTTCTGCATTAACGCACACAGGAGATAAGGAACTTAACATGACAGACACTAATGATTTAGTATACTTTTCAGTGGTAAAGCACTTTTAAGATTCCTCGTGCATTGCAATGGAATCACAAAATGTTCAATGGCATGTGGTGAGAAAAAAACGCTCTTGTAGGTGGATACAAAGCTCGTTCTATGTGAATTTTAAAGAAGGGGTAACAATAGGACTTTGCAGACAGCTGCGCAAACGAGACCTAATGAATACCACTAATTCATGCATCTTTTCCAAGAGGATACAGAAGATATTTGCTCCCAATATGTAAAGTGAACTTACCATAGGCTCCAATTTCATAAACAGCTGTAACAACCTAAAACAACCAAGTGCAAGTGTGCATTGTCTATTTAAATAAATGTGGAAAAATACTAGCTGCAGCATCTTCTTTTGCTTGCGACAAAAAGAAATGTGGATAAATACAGATAAAATGACCAAAAAATAAATGTTGATAAATACAGACGGAAATGTTAAATAAATACCATAAAACCAAAAGCCCTAATTATGACGTATAATGTTTAACATATGACTGAAAAGATAAAGATAAATTGATGGATTTCTTATTTGTAAGGACTAGCGTCAAAATTTCAAAAGAAGAAATATTAAGTAGATAGATAAAAGTTAAACTGCAAAAGTTGTTAGAAATATTGGGGACTATGTAGACTCCTTTAGAGCACATGCAAAAGACCTTTCCAGGTGATCAGA
The DNA here is from genome assembly GCA_963921515.1 of Calotriton arnoldi. Lineage (NCBI taxonomy): Eukaryota > Metazoa > Chordata > Amphibia > Caudata > Salamandridae > Calotriton > Calotriton arnoldi. The sequence goes on from CAWUFW010001802.1 coordinate 397,315, forward strand.
AAAAATTGCAAAACTAGTGTCAGGAGTGGTTTAAGGCTACTCAGAAGCACACATATCCCTGGCCAAAGGAAGGGACATTTGATGACAAAATATTAGAGCACATTATCACACACCTTAAGAGTAAATATGCAGGAGCTAAATTACAGAATCAAGAAGCCACCTTAGCCTTATGGCGAGTTTTTTGTGAGAATTCTAAGGACTCCAAATTACCCCTAGTACCCCGTTTGCTCTCCTACCTCCCTATGACTCAATGAGTATTCCTCCTAAGGTATCTGCCATTTATTCACTGACGCAGCTACAGGAAGCCGCAGTGGGATTTGAGAACCCTGAAGTTAAGACCCCTTCACAATTCCCAAAGGGTTCCCCTAATGTTGCCTCACAGATGTCAAAGCCAAGACATACGAGTACTCCCAGACAACAAGTAAGGGTGAGTGACTTTCAGTTTTCATGACAACTAGAAGGGTAGTTTACACTACATTTATATCCAGCCTCCCCCCAGGAGGGTAGCGGTGAAGAGCAGGGTCCAGGAGACAGTGACAATCAGACTCATGTTTCATCAGCAACATCGCACTAATTACAGAAGAGGGATGTACAGGAAGGGTAGTTAAGGAGCAGATGTCTACCCCACATCAAAGAGATACAGATGATGCTAGATGGAATGACTATGTAGACAGGGCTGTAAGTATGGCACAATTGCATGTGTCCCCTCGAAAGAAATGAGGATTTTAGGAGGTCTGAAGATAATTTACCACCTTGGCAGAAGGAGAAGGGGAATGTAATAGTTTCACCAGAAAGCGTTCATGAATGGCTATCACTAAGTGAGTACAGAAGGGATGTGAGAGAAGCAAGGAGAGAAGAATATTATGATAATCTTTCAGGACAGATTCAGGGAAGTTTTGGGAGGATGGCTTATAGAGCAGAGTCCATACACAGGCGTGTAGACAACATGGGTGAAATACTTCGATCTCCAGAGGCTAGACACTTACTTATGACATTAACATTCAAGAAAGGCCCCTTATTGATCATGACCATGCAGAGGGAATGATGGCATTGCCTAATCGCACCAGTACTAGAAAAGGAGAACGGGACATGCTCTCTAGAGCTAGGAAACCCCGTGCAACTGAGCTTGAGCTGTGGCGGTTTCAGGGAACACATTGCCAGCCAGATTCCAGGATGGGATCTTGTGAAGCTATAGGAGGATTGACACTACATGATGGACCAATGCAGCAGATAAGTGTTCAATCAGTTTTACGCAGCACTGATCCTACCTCTAGTGAAATAATTGCTGAAGGAGAAAATAGTTGGTACAGTGTTGTAGCTTATGTGGATAACTTGGTAGAGTGGACTGAAGGTTTAGCCTCACAGATGAGGCCACAAAAAGGGTCCTTTGATCCACGTGACATGGCAAATGCTGAGGACTGTATTCTTTATGGTGAGGGTGGCCCATACTGGGATTATCCCTACATGCGAAAAGGTTTGCATGTGTGGCAAAAATATTTCAGACAGCACAACCCCCAACATTCTGTCACTCCCATATATCAGACGCCACTAATACGTAAGGGACCTGGGGCACCTCATTATTTTCCTTTACCACAAATGGACAAGGAGAATCCTAAAAAGTTGTTACCGCCACTTATAGAGGGAGCAAGGTACTGGATTAGGTCCTTTGAAAGGCAAATTGCAGGCATCACCCTGGCAGTAGGTGACATAAAGAGTTTACTTAGCTCTCGTATAGAAGATGAGACAGATACTGTTTTTCAGAAAGCTGGAGTGCGAAATGTTATCCTCACTGAGACTGGGTATGACGGTTCTACATTCAATTTTGTTTGGACAGTAGTGTGGGATCAGCTGAGGAAAATGTATCCTGACAGGCCAGACATTGGGTTCCTCATTGCTCAATCAATGCAGCCAAATGAGGATCCCACTCAGTTTCTCAGCAGGATGAAAGAAAAATGGACCCAAGAAGTAGGTCAGGGTTGGGAAGTAATAGGGGAAAATGCCGTTTTGTTTTACAATGTAGTGAGAAAGGGTTTACCCTCTGATGTACAAGACAATCTTGATAATATAGTGGCATTGGAAGCCAAGCCCTGGACAGAGATACAGGCACACATATTTCATTTTTGTAAAAAGAAGCAGGAGAAAGAGAGCAACAAGCAGGAGGTGACAGAGAAAGCAGATGCTAAGTTAGTGCAGCAAACGTTGGCAAATAAAGGAGCAGTGGAAGGAGCTGTAGTAGTAGCCACCACTCAGATGACTGCAATGTCTGTGGGATTGGTCCCTGGGGCAACCCAACAACAGTACCCACAACAGCAGGATAGCGTAAGGGCAGAAGAAAGTAGCAGAAGAGGACAAGGAGGAAAATGAAGAGGCAGGATAGGTCCCCAGAGGAAGGATCAAACATATCACTATTGTCACAGATATGAAAGTTTTATTACAGCTTGCAGGACTAAGAGATGGGATGAACAAAATGGAAGGACAGGAGTTTACAATCAGCCAGGAAATACAGTAGTGCAGCCACAGTCAAATCCGCAAAACATTTATGAACCTCAGACACCGCCACAAAATGTGCAGCAACCAGTAATGCTCCAAGTACAACAAATGCCACCACAGCAAAGTTACCAAGCACCCCCAATGGCGACTCCACCTCAAAGTGGACAGGAAGGTTTGATTGTGAGAGGTGGAAATCCTAGCCAGACAAGTTATGTGGGAGGATACACGCAATGAAGGTGCCCACAGAATAGTTCCTTGTGTCCAGTATTGTCAGTGATGCACAGGCCAGATAAGGAACCCACTGTGAGGGTGCAATCAATGATAAGAGGTATGCATTCCTCATAGATAAAAGAGCAACCCTATCTCTTGTATTAGAGAGGAAGATCTTCCAATTTCTAATAGATCAGTGGACACACAAGGATTCTCTAGGGGATTAATGAGGGTTGCATTTACTAAACCAGTGGAGATGGAAATAGGAGGGAGGTACATTGATGGTTGTTTACTATTCTCTCCAGCCGCCCCAGCTTATCTATTGGGGAGAGATCTTATGGCCAAATTAAATATGACTATTTATTTTGAGCTTGATGGAACTATGATTTGTTCTACCCCTGGAGTTCCACCTTCTAGAATCATGGCTGTAATAGTTGATCTTCTACTGAAGATCAAATTAGAACTTGACCCACTGATATAAAGCATTTACTACTGCAGTGTATACAATAATAGCAGAAACATCAGAGTTACTGGGAAGGGAGGTTCAGTTACCTAAAGAGTTTCTTTTCCGGCAACTAGGCCAAGATTATTGGATACCTGACAATGAGTTAATATTACAAATAGAGGCCTTAGAGATAACACCAACCTGTGTTATATTAATTGAACAAAGGTTAAGTGGTTAGGGAAATATTGGGTGACCAATTGTTTGATGATGATTCTAAGAAAACAGTTATAGTCTTTCAGGATGGCATACCATTGAGGACAATATTGGAAGTAAGGACGTCCACACTAGGTAGAGCTTTTGATTCTGTCAGTACTAGTCATCTTGTGGACTAAGGGTCCCCATGATGTAGGTCATACTCGTACTGCTACTCCATTCAGAATTACACTGAAGGAAGGTGCTATTCTACCTAGAGTGAGACAGAATGCTCTTTCTAAAGAAGCAGATGAGCCCCTACTATACAGGTGTGCTAGAGCAAGGAGTGATTTACCCTGGAGTTTCTCCTTGCAACACCCCGATTTATCTGATCAAGAAATCTAAGGGTAATACCTGGCATATGGTTCAAGACGTGTGCCTCCTGAATGATGTAGTAGTGCCAGAATTTCCAGTTGTTCCCGACCCTTTCCATCATTTTGACAAATATTCCTCAGGATGCAAAATATATATATATATATATATATATATACACACACACACACACACACACACATATATATTATAGATCTCAAGAATGCCTTTTTTAGCATCCCTCTCCATCTAGATAGCCATTACTTGACAGCGTTCTTCTATCTCAGCACTCAGTATTTGTATTCTCGCTTACCCCAAGGGTATTGTGATTCCCCCAGCATTTTCAACAGAGTGATGGAAAAGTATCTGTCAAACTTTCAGTGTGACAGTACCTTGTTGCAGTATATCGACGACATATTAATTTGCAGACCTACAGAACAACAGTATAGAAAAGATACCACATCTCTTCCGGTTACTCTCGCACAGAGAGGATAAAAGGTAGAGAGAGACAAAATTCAGTATTGTCAGGAGGAGGTCCATTACCTAGGACAATTATTGTCAGCTTCTGGTCGACAAGTGACTCCTGAAAGAGAGGCATCCATATGTTAAATGTCTGAGCCAGAAATTGTTAAAGGAATGCAGAAGTTTCTTGTTCCCTGTAATTATGTGAGACAATGGATCTGCGATTAGAGCACTTTAATAACACCTTTGGTGGCTTCTATTAAACAGGCAAAAGACAGAAATGATAAGATAAAGTAGACACCAGAGATGAGGGACACTTTCCAAACATTGATGACTGAGATAATAAAGGCCCCAGTTTTGGGGACTCCTGACTACACCAAGGAGTTTTATCTCTTTTGTCATTGCAATGGTCAAATGATGATAGCTATCCTTACACAGAAATACCCCTTAGGACACAAACCCATTGCATATTTTAGTGGACATTTGGATTCAGCGATGAGAGGACATTATCCTTGCGAGCAAGCTATGGCCACTGCAGCCTTTGCAGTACAGAAGAGCACCCCCATTGTTATGGGGACACCTTTGATGCTCTATGCAGAGCACAAAGTGTTTGCTATCATTCAGAAGGCTAAGACTACTCTAACTACACAGAGGGTGTCAGGATATGAGGTGATACCATCACTACAATCTTTGAAGGTTGTGAAGTGTCATACAGTGAACCCTGCAACATTCTTTACTCATCCTATATTAGGCTCTGAGGATGATGCACATGACTGTGCAGTGTATATTCCTAATGAATCTAGTCAAGCAACAGAGGATCCTATTCCAGGTAGCATTGTCTATTTTGTTGATGGTTCTTCTACTATTTACCAGGATACAGGAGTAAGACATACAGGTGCAGCAGTAGTCAGAGCACAACAGCATGGTTCTTCAGACACACTTCACATAGTACAGCAGCTGACACTACTAGCACATTATTCTGCACAAGCAGCAGAGTTGATAGCCTTGATAGCGGCTCTTAAGCAAGGAGCAGGAAAAGTCATTAGGATCTATTCAGATTCAGCTTAGGTAACTACCACTGTGCATTCTAGCATTATGAGAAGGAGCAGGATAGGCTTCCTTAAGTCAGACGGGAGTCTTGTTGTGCACAGGAATCTTTTAGAGGCTTTAAAAGAGGCACATGCGTTACCACAGGCAGTGGCAGTTGTGAAATATGCAGCACATACAAATGGACAGGATTTTGTGTCAGGGGGAAATGCACTAGCAGATTGGGCAGCTAAAGAGGCAGCTAGATGCACACCCCCATCTGTGCCATCAGGTTCACAACCTGTTCCTGTTTTGGTGGCCCAGACAGCCTTGCCATCTAAGTCTGAATCTGACACTACCACAGATAATGCTACTCCTCAATATGCTGAGACAGATCATTTACATCTTCGAGAGTTGCAGGAAGCTGCTCCACCATTTGAGAAACATTTATGGGAGGCTAGAGGATGCTCCCAGTCAAGGGACGATCTAATTTATAGACAAATATCTACAGGTAAACCAGTGATGCCTCAGGCTTTACTCATGAAAGCTCTTGATCAGTTGCATTTACCAGCCACATCTCGAGAGACATTTTGTCTATGCAAATACAACAAGATTGGTTCATTCCCAACTTACATGATGTGCTTACCAAGTACCTTCATAATTGTACTGTTTGTCAACAATTCTCTCCATATCCCCCATTGAAGGTGATAAATTCTACCATTCCATAACCACAAGGTCTTTTTGAAGCACTCCATATTGACTTTGTGGACATATTAGATAGGTGCAACAACTATCGGTATCTTTTAGTTGTGTATATATATATCTTCCTTTTATTTCGGCAGCCTGGCCATAAAACGTTTACAAACTTAAAATCCAATAGCATCAAATATCATACAACTTCCTTATTGCACTTGTAAAGATACAAACAGTTAGAAAAAGAACAAATGGGGGTTAGTTGTTATTAATACAGTTCATGTCACTACTATGTACTAACTTTGTTTTTTTTGAGTGAGCGTATGTCCTCTAGTGCAAATAGCAATCTAAAAAAAATTCATATAGTTATATATAGAGACAGGTACAAATAGCAATCTAAGAAGGTTCATATAAATATATATAAAAAAAATTTATACTCATTTGGTTCGGTCAATAGATAAAAAGATAAAAAGAAGACGGGACACTAGATAAACCTACAGGAGCTTTCTCTGACGGTTTGGCTATCAGGATTAGCAATTATCTAGGGCCTTCTTCCTTTGGTTCCAGGCACAATGCAAGTACTGAGATACTGCAAAGGGTAGTTGTTCTCTAGTATCACTCTTGATAAGTCTTGCAGCTTCCCAATAGTGTCTCACTCCCATAAGTTTGCATACAGCTAACAGCCATTTCTTGCGCACATTCCTATATAGAGGACAGAAAAACAAAGTGCTCCTCCAATTCCTCAATATTAGGACAATTTGGACAAAATTCGGAATGGGAAGATTCATTAGTCCATTTCGAGGTGTGAGCTCTCAAGGGAAGCAGCCCACATCTAAATTGCACATATAAACATTTGGCCTGAAATGGGTACCTTCTGTCCATATAGGACTCAAAGCTTGGTGCACGCTTATGATTCAGAAACTGGCCTGTTAGGCTACTGTTCTGATAAGCTTCCCATGTTTTCAGCAAATCTGCCTCCCAATATAGCTGTTTTACTTTCTGCTCCTCTCCTTTAACAATCAGCTCGGGGGATGTCCATAATTCGCCCATGCCTATTCTATGTGATGTTTCTTTAATGTTCTTCAACCAGGGAGTGCTCTGATCCCTGTCAAGATCTAGCAGATCTTTTACGCAATCTCTATATATTGCTAGTTCTTGCGTGGACCATAGTCTAACCCAATATAACAGAGGTTTAATTAAAACAGTTAAATGTATTGGGTTAAGAGCTAAGTCTAATCTCAATGGTGTAATAGGCAAACTTGGGGGAAGTTTAAAAAGGGCCTTAATGAACTTGTTTTCAATTTTGGTTAGAGTCTCGGTTGTGGCATAGCCCCATCTCTCTGCTCCGTATATTGCCGATGTTACCGCTGAGGCTCTGTATATGGTAATAACTGGGGACACAGCTCCTCCCATGAGGCAGCCCTATATCTCCTCTCTATTGCAGAGGCTTTCTGCTGAAGGATGGCTTTGCTTTTTTCCAACTGGGGACCCCATGTTTGGTTATCACTTAGCCTCACGCCAAGGTAATCTATCGGTATCTTTTAGTTGTAGTTTGTCCTTTTTCCGGATGGATTGAAGCAGGACCATGCATTGACTATGATGCTAAGTCATCTGCTACTTTTCTGATTTGCGAGGTGATTCCCTGCTGAGGAATTCCAGAAGGGGTAAGATCTGACAACGGCACACACTTTTTTAATGGAATCTTCACACATCTCACAACAATTTTAGGAATAAAACATATAAGTTATCTTCTGTTTATCATCCCCAAAGTATTGGCATTGCGGAGCACCTTAATGGCCTGCTGAAGAATAAGATCAGCAAGCTATGTGCCACGTTGCATAAGAAGTGGTTGTACTGCTTACCATGGGCACTCTTTTCCCCTTAGGAACACCCCTAGATCTGATCAACACCTGACACACCATCAGATAGTGACAGGGAGACTTATGAATATACAGATACCTGCCACTAGAAGTAATGTACAGGGAGAAAGTACGGAAAACATCTTAAATGATGAAATGCATGTTAACCTCTCTGAATTAACCAAAGTTCATTTCTAAACAGGTGACCAAAGGGAAGGAGGAGCACGCCACTGATGAGGTCGACGTCCCAGTTGTGCACATAGGTGACAACTTTTTGTCAGAAATTTTGTACAGAAATGGAGAGAGCTCAAATTTGAAGGGCCTTTCACAGTGACGATGGTAGCCCCCACTGCCCTCAAGGTAGATGGCAAGAAACCTTGGATTAATCTCTCAGACATTCGATTAAACCCAGCATCATGTCAAAAACCACCAGGAATATAAATGGAACAAGAGGGAGGAGGACGATTGTGACCATAAAAATACCCCCTTGCCTTTGGACAATTTTCTGCTTTTATACAATTTTTTGGATCAAGAGAACAAAAGTTATGCATTTTTGTTTTCTTTTTTCTTTTTTGTCTTATTACTATCACTTCTACTATTGCTCTTTTATAGTAATGTTTCTACTAGTTACATCACACACATGCAAAGAGAACTCTCTACTCATGCTAATGTATCTCATAGAATTCATACTAGGCTATTAGATAATATGCAGTACCAACAAATGTGAGACATAGGTTCAGAAAGTACTAATGAATCATGTTTCATTTGCTCTTTAATTCCTCATGCCACAGGATCAGATAGGGTACATTAAACTAAAGAAGTATTCCAAGCACAGCTCCATCTCTTTTGCATCTCTACCTGTGTAGGATTAAGGCCCGAATACAGCCAACACGTTAGAGTAGTACAGTTTCTAGTAAATGCCACAAAATATGACTTCAGCAGATGTTTTATACATCCTTACAGATAGACAGGACATTAAGGATGAAATAGCACCAGTGAAGAAATCAGGTCGTCCTAACACTGCAGAATGGATGCAAATGGTCTTAGGTTTAGGGTTTTTAGGAGTAACACACCCGCCCACTGAGTGTAATAGTTATTTAGGAAATCCTTTACCCCCAGATTGTGTTCGTAGGACAGGATTTAGAGTTACTGTATCAGCTTATGTCCAAGATCAATGGCATTCTGATATCGAATTTTCGTCATCTCTTTCGGGAATGGTACTGATAAAAGTCAGGATGCAGTAAGAAAATGTGTGCGTATATGGGATGATAATGTTGCGTGATACACTTGGATAGATAGTGCAGTAAGTCCTCAGATAGTCATGAGATTAATGTCTGTTTCTTTGTGTTTCAGGGGAAACGGTCCGTTAATGTAGGCAGGAATATCAACTGCAGTGCCGCCAATAGATAACTCTGACATGCAGGGAGGCACATCCAGCCTCATGGACTATTATTGGCAGTGTGGAGAACTACTGTACATTCAGCTACCACCAAACTGGAATGGCCTATCCTCGTTGGTCACCTTGCACGCTCCTGCATTCATTATTCCTGGAATTAATCTGTCAATACTTTATGAACACCCCATGAGCAGTCCAACGACTTTGTTACATCATCGCTGAAGGAGAAGAACTGCAGAGTATTATGGCACATCCACTTGGAATGATGTTCCCCAAAAATACCGGTTATTTAATGATGCGCAGTTGTTCTTTGGAAGTATTCTGCCGTTTGTTCAGGCAAAAGCAACTGCCCGATGGCTACTAATAACTCAATGGGAACTGATGAGATCTATAAACACTACGAAAGATGGATTTAATGCCATAAAGGAAGAACTGTGTGCCATGAGAATGATGATAATGCAACACCCTTATGTACTTGACCTTATGCACGTCATGGAAGAAGGGGTATTCACAAAAATTGGGGCTGCTTGCTGTACTTTTGTCCCAGAAAATGATGAGGACAATGGAACTTTGTCAGAGGCTATACAAACTTTGCATGATATACAGAAGAAAATGGTAGATGAAGGAGGTTCCCCAGATAACTGGCTTAGTGAGTGGCTTCCTTTTCTACCATCCTGGATGGCGGGACTGTTGGGAGCCTTGTTGCCAGCTCTTGTCACCCTGTTATTGATATACTTTGGTATTCAGTTAATTTTAGCATGTAGGATGATCAGGACAAAGGCGGAAGGGATGTTTCCAGTTAGGACACCAACATGAATAGTAGATGCTCAGAGCAACACATTCCATCTAGTGCCAAGTACAGATTCGGGATTCGAGTCAGTAGTTGAAATATCAACTAGAGGGGAGAATGTTGGAGAGGAAATGAAAGAAATTACGCTACAGCAGACATTGGTAGAAAACATGAAAATTATACATGGTGAAAGAGCTGTGTAGGCCTAAAATCTGTGCTGATGCCAGACAGGGGAAGAGTTCACTTGAAAATAGAGTGCATGACCTGCAAGGTCTTAGTTAAAGGAGAATCTGCATTTGTAAGCTTGAAGGAATTTATGGCCAAAGCACAATAAGCACGTACTATGTGTTCTCAGCAAATAAAGAACATGATTTAAGAATAGGAGCAGAAGATTGAATCAGCCAAGAGCACACAGAATCCGATAAGAGGTCTTGGGAACAGAATGAAAAGCATTCATGCAAATACATATGCATTCCAGAGTAGAGAATAGTTTGTTAAGCATTGTTAGAAATTACAATGAAGGATGTTCAGAGAGAAGTCATAAGGTTAGGAACACAGGGGATGAAATGTTTTCTGTAACCAATATGTAACTGCTAAGTAACTCATTATTTGACATTTGTAATAAGCATTATTCAATATTGTTATATAAGTGGCTGCCTGTAAAGCAGCAAATTGAGACCAGCTGTATACCTGTGTGGAGATTGCTATTCTCCCAGCCTTTAAAGTAAAAAGCTGTGTTTGCCGTGCCAAGAGGAGTTTTGTCTTTCTTGTTAATCTTAAGTTACCCTACAACAAAGAGAAAAATCCAAATGGCTCCTTCTCCTTTCACAGTAAACAAGCTGAATAGCTCCTTCTTTTACTTTCAGTTTTGATGATGTCAGTGCACTATGACCACTAATTGTTACTCACAAAGAAAGCCTCAGGCTGTTGAGGAAACACAAAGTGAGGGCTGTAAAAGGAAATTCATATGGTGCTCACCTTTAGTTGGAGAACACAATGTCATTAAGGTAGTGCAAAATTTCCCGCAATAAAGGGTTGAAAAAATGTCAAGATATTACTATTTTTCAATGACATTCAACCATATATGTGATATAGTATGCATGTCAACAGTCCACTGTTCAATACTATACCGTGTATGAGTCATTCTTATACCTTTATACTAGCTCCAAAGCAGACCAAACATAGAAACAAAGCTGATAAGACCAATAAAGACTTAAAGCATGCTTTCAAACTGGAAATAAAATGTCTTCCAGGGTCCTGAATTCCTCTACTCCATGGGTACTCACAAACTTTCTGTCGGGGCCAAAATTAGTGTGGTTTGTGGCCGAGGGCCGCACCGGTAGGGGTGGGGTCAGTGGGGGAGTGGGGTCAGTGGTGGGGTCGGGCTAGAGTAAAAGAAAATCAAACCTGTTTCAAAACATTAGACAATGCGACAATGCTGTATTTCAAAAGCAGATGTAACTACAAAGAGCACTTTTTGATAATACATTTTTATTAGCAATCTTGAGAGGCATTGCATAGCTTCATACACTCTTTGACCCCAATTCCATCACAGTCTCAGTCAGTCAGTCTCTCTCTTTCAGTCAGTCAGTCTCTCTCTCTCTCAGCCAGTAAGTCTCTCTCTCTCTCTGTCAGTCAGTCTCTCTCTCTCTGTCAGTCAGCCTCTCTCTCTCTCTGTCAGTCAGTCTCTCTCAGTCAGTCTCTCTCTCAGTCAGTAAGTCAGTCTCTCTCTCAGTCAGTCTCTCTCTCTCAGTCATTCAGTCAGTCAGTCTCTCTCAGTCAGTCTCTCTCTCTGTCAGTCAGTCAGTCAGTCTCTCTCTCTGTCAGTCAGTCAGTCTCTCTCTCTCTCTGTCAGTCAGTCAGTCTCTCTCTCAGTCAGTCAGTCTCTCTCAGTCAATCCCAGTCAGTCTCTCTCTCAATCAAAGCGATACCAAAGGGGACGATGGACGGAGCGTTAGAGCAAATCAAACACTCACCCCCAGTCAACTGATCTGGGTTTAATCCATCATCATTCTTTAGCTCACTCCACCACCCCAGTTCAGACATGGCCATATGCAAATCAGTCTGACCCTGTGCCTCATGGGAACAGTCCAGCCCGAACTGCCAAGCCATGTCTTCCCTGGACCGGAAACAAGCATCCTGGGACCGGTTTCGGGTTCAAAACCCTCATCAGCCAGGCTATCTTGAATCCAGTGGCAAAGTGAGCAAGGGACCCACGTCTGGGCAAACCCAGATCTGTGACTGGGGGTGAATGTTTGCCAATGTGCAGCATTCCGTCCATCATCTTGTGTGTTTTGCATTTCGCCCTAAGTGGGAAGGGTATGCCCAGACGTGGGTCCCGTGCTCACTACGCCACTGGAGTCAAGCTATCCTGGCTGATGAAGGCTGATAGCCTGAAACCGGTCCTAGGATGCTTGATTCCGGTCCAGGGAAGACATGGCTTGGCAGTTCGGTCTGGACTGTTCCCATGAGGCACAGGGTCAAGACTGATTTGCATATGGCTATGTCTGAACTGGGGTGGCGTGGTGAAGCAAAATAACGATGGATTAAACCCAGATCTGTGACTGGGGGTGAATGTTTGCCAATGTGCAGCATTCCGTCCATCATCTTGTGTGTTTTGCATTTCGCCCTAAGTGGGAAGGGTATGCCCAGACGTGGGTCCCGTGCTCACTACGCCACTGGAGTCAAGCTATCCTGGCTGATGAAGGCTGATAGCCTGAAACCGGTCCTAGGATGCTTGATTCCGGTCCAGGGAAGACATGGCTTGGCAGTTCGGTCTGGACTGTTCCCATGAGGCACAGGGTCAAGACTGATTTGCATATGGCTATGTCTGAAGTGGGGTGGCGTGGTGAAGCAAAATAACGATGGATTAAACCCAGATCTGTGACTGGGGGTGAATGTTTGCCAATGTGCAGCATTCCGTCCATCATCTTGTGTGTTTTGCATTTCGCCCTAAGTGGGAAGGGTATGCCCAGACGTGGGTCCCGTGCTCACTACGCCACTGGAGTCAAGCTATCCTGGCTGATGAAGGCTGATAGCCTGAAACCGGTCCTAGGATGCTTGATTCCGGTCCAGGGAAGACATGGCTTGGCAGTTCGGTCTGGACTGTTCCCATGAGGCACAGGGTCAAGACTGATTTGCATATGGCTATGTCTGAACTGGGGTGGCGTGGTGAAGCAAAATAACGATGGATTAAACCCAGATCTGTGACTGGGGGTGAATGTTTGCCAATGTGCAGCATTCCGTCCATCATCTTGTGTGTTTTGCATCTCTCTCTCAATCAGTCAGTCTCTCTCAGTCAGTCTCTCTCTCAGTCAGTATCTCTCTCTGTCAGTCAGTCAGTCTTTCTCTCTGTCAGTCTCTCTCTCAGTCAGTCTCTCTCTCTCAGTCAGTCTTTCTCTCTCAGTCAGTCAGTCTCTCTCTCTCTCTCTCTGTCAGTCTCTCTCTCAGTCAGTCAGTCTCTCTCTCTTAGTCAGTCTCAGTCAGTCAGTCTCTCTCTCTCAGTCAGTCTCTCTGTCAGTCAGTCTCTCTCAGTCAGTCAGTCTCTCTCTGTCTCAGTCAGTCAGTCTCTCTGTCAGTCAGTCAGTCAGTCAGTCTCTCTCAGACAGTCCCAGTCAGTCAGTGTCTCTCTCCCAGTCAGTCAGTGTCTCTCTCCCTGTCAGTCAGTCTCTCTCAGTCATTATGTCTCTCTCTCAGTCAGTCAGTCTCTCTCTCAGTCAGTCTCTCACAGACAGTCCCAGTCAGTCAGTGTCTCTCTCTCTGTCACTCAGTCTCTCTCTGTCAGTATCTCTCTCAGTCAGTCTCTCTCTCTGTCAGTCAGTCAGTCTTTCTCTCTCTCAGTCTCTCTCTTAGTCAGTCTCTCTCTCTGTCAGTCAGTCTCTCTCTGTCTGTCAGTTTCTCTCTCTCAATCAGTCAGTCTTTCTCTCTCTGTCAGTCTCTCTCTGTCAGTCTCTCTCTCTCTGTCAGTCTCTCTCTCTCTGTCAGTCTCTCTCTCTCTCTCTCAGTCAGTCTCTCTGTCAGTCAATCTCTCTCTGTCAGTCAGTCTCTCTCTCAGTCAGTTTCTCTCTCAGTCAGTCAGTCTCTTAGTCTCTCAGTCAGTCTCTCTCTCTACTCTCTTTCCACTCTCTCTCTCCACTGTCTCTCTCTCTCTCTCCACTGTCTCTCTCCACTGTCTCTCTCCGCTCTCTCTCCGCTCTCTCTCTCCGCTCTCTCTCCGCTCTCTCTCCCCACTCTCTCTCCGCTCTCTCTCTCTCTCTCTGGGGGGCCATGGGTACATTACCTGCAAGGTCCGCGGGCCGTCAAGGAAGGCTTGCCGGGCCACTGGCGGCCCGCGGGCCGTACTATGAGTACCACGGCTTTACTCGGAAGGCTTAGGGTGACAACTACAAATGTAAAAGCTGTGGGGGTGCTGGGAGGCCCACCACTGCTCCTGGGTGGCACCCAACACAAATGAACTTGTTTTGGGGTGCCCCTGCCCTCTTGGGACACAGCAAACCAAATATGCAAATGTATATGGCATCACAGAGGATTCTGGGTTGTTCCTTTGCCTTGAGGGCTTCTCTATCCTTGGAAGTCTCTTGCACAATTGTTCTTTTGCTTTTTTTTATAAACAAATGTGCTCTCTTGCACAGAAATTCCTTTATTTCTTAATGGTGTATGCCCCTCATGAGGGGCAGTAGTGTATTTTCTTTTTGAGCTGAGTGGGAGACCAAGCCGGCACAGCTGGAATGGCTCCCCTCCCAATCAGGCACAATTGTCTTGTGAAGACAGGGTGAGCCAGCTGCCTTCCTTCTCCCGCCCTCATGTGCTGGAGCAGGCAGGAGCACACTGCTGGGTCTTCTGCTCTGGTGCTACCTGCCTGCCTTCTCCCTCCCATGCCTTATTCCTCAACCTGGGGTAAGGCAGCAGGACCAGCACACTGCCAACTTTGGAGCTTTGAGAGCCCCCATCTCACAAGTGCCTTCTCCTCACAGCCCATGGGGCTCCTCACTATGGGATGCTGCAAACACTGTTTCCACCTCCTAGAGGAGTGTTAAAAAATGGAACAATGTAGCTGATGAGCCCAGCTGGTCCTCTGGGGCACTAGTCCTCGCAGAAGCCAACAGGCTGTGTTAGGTGGAGCGTTATGCACTCATCATAGCAATTCCCCAAGGGACCGGGCCCTGCCCATGAGATGGTTAGTATACCAAAAGCATGGCAGAGATGATCTCAGCTGGGAGGCCTCAGACCCGCCGGACAAATTTTTCCATGAGTGGACTCTACAACAGATGTTTTCTATGGCCCTGCTTGGATGAATTTCATGCAGTTTAATGCAGTTTACTACTGGTGGCTGTCAGGGGAGTTGATTGTAGGCCTTCTGTCCTGTAAAATATTCACATTTTCATAGAACTGCATTTTTTTAAATTATTAATTCTTTTTATTGAAAGTTTTCAGTCATACAGTAATCAGACAGTAGAAATTTGGTTTACAGAGATTGTATGGTATATAATAAAATACATTTGACGAAAGGTAGTTCTTATAATAAATCTCCAACATCTGCCTCATCACGTTCCCCAATGAATCTATCCCTCCAACCCCTTGCGAGTTCTCTCATGGGGAGATGCAAATATCACCTTTGTATGTGTTCCACTTGCCCCATTTTTTGTTCCATTTTCTGGGACAGCCTCTGTTTTTGTATACATCCTTTTCTGCGATCATACATCCATCCATGTCGCTTGCCCATCCCTGCAGTGTTGGTATCTCATTTTTCCCCCATCTTAAAGCTATGTTTTGCTTGAAAAGAGTAGCCCTAGTGTGACCCATTGTTGCTCTATGGCGGTAAGGTCCGTGTCATCCCATATGTTGAGTAAGCCTAATTTAGGTTTTGGTGGATCTCCTTCTCGCTTACACTTTGCATCTGTAACATTGTGTCATCCCAGAGTGATTTGATAGCAGGGCATTCCCAGAGGGTCTCGTAAAATGTGCCCTCGCCGTTGCAGAGTCTAAGACACTTTGCGTCGGGCCTTCTCCCCATTTTGGCTAATGTACCACCAGAAAGATAAGTCCTATGCAGTATTTTAAGCTGGATCAGGAGGTATTTCAGTGGAATGGCTGCCTCCCGGGGGGACATTAGAGCTTCCTGCCATTCATCCTCTTCTCGAATTCCTACGTCTTTGTGCCAATGCTCCCAGAGACGCTGGAGCGGGTCTGCTAAGTTATATCATAGTTTTGATACGTCATCAAAATTGCCCTTCAGGTCATTGATGCTAATAGCAATCTGTCTTCCAGTGGGGACGCTTCTGGCACGTCCTCATCTCGTGGGATGGCGGTTACGAGGGCGTGTCGTTTTTGTAAGTATCTGAATGTTTCCTGACTAGCCATTTTATAAACTGATTGTAGCTCAGAGAATCGGAGTATCTTTCCATTTTTCCAGAGGTCTCCTACTGTTGAGATGCCGATGACATCCCATTTATCAAACCCCGGTTGGGTGCCTAGCTTGCCTAGCTGTTCTGCGGCCCACAGGGGCATTGCTTGTGTCACTTTCCCATGCCAACCTAGTTTTTTGGCTGTTTGATGCTATATTGCAATTGTTTGGGCCGTTGGGCCCGTTAGTTTTTGGTGTTTGGGGCTCGTGTATAGGGCTCCCTTGTAGCCATCAGGGCCCATGAGAAGCCTATCCATCTGGTACGCTGGTTCGTCTTGAGATTGATAGACCCAGTGGTTAACGACCACCAGCTGTGATGCCCAGTATAATCTAATGTTGGGCAATGCTATCCCACCTTTGTACCAGCTTCTTGTCAGCTTGTGTGCCGCTATGCATGGGGGTTTGCCATCCCAGAGCAATAATCTCACTTCACTGTCTATATTAGTAAAGTATGTTTCAGGGACTTTAAACGGGTCATTTTGTAACACATACAGGAACTGTGGTAGTGCCAGCATTTTAAACAATGCAGCGCAACCCAATAGGGACAAATGTAAAGATCTCCAATGTTGCACATCTTTTTGCAGGCGGGATAGGGGACCCTTAAGATTGTTCGTGAGGAAGAGTGCTGGATCTGGTGTAACATTGATCCCTAGGTAACGAAAGTCCTCTGTCGCCACAGTTGCTGCACAAACAGATGGTAGTTTTGGTGATGGTCTGTATAGAGTATACACTATGGATTTGGACCAATTAATAGTAAAACCCGAGTATTTGCCAAAGTTAGTGAATATCTGGAGGATTCTATTAATTAATCTAGGTGGCGACGCTAGATATAGTAGAATATCAACTGCGTAAAGGGATATTCTGTCTTCGTGTCCCTATACCCATTTTAACCCTTGAATCAGTGGGTCCCCTCTCACCCAGGTGCTAGGGGTTCCCAATCAGGGCAAAAATTAGCAGTGACAGCGGGCAGCCCTGCCGCGTTCCCCTCCCCAGTGGGAATGTTCGTGAGGTGTGGCAATTCACTATCACCTGTCGCTTCGGGTCTGAGTATAGTAGTTTGATCCATTTCAGGAACTGAGGGCCAAAGCCTATTCGCTCCAGGACGGCAAAGAGGTATGGCCATTCTATTGTATCGAATGCCATCTGTGCATTGAGGGAAAGTATTATTGCATCCTCTCTGAGTGTTTCCATCCTGCCTAGTACACCATGAAGACGCTGTATGTTTAGGGCCGTTTTGCGCCCAGGCATAAATCTCGATTGATTTGCATGTACTATTTTTGTGATGATGGGGATCAAGCGTGCTGCCAGTAATTTTGCCAGTATCTTGGCCTCTGCATTTATTAATGAGATGGGCCATTAGGAGCCACAGCACTCTGCTGGTTTGCCCTGTTTATGTATGACTGCAATGGAGGCAAGTCTTTGGTCGTATGGTAGGTTTCCCTTTTGGTTACTTTCCAGAAACATGTCACGAAGATAAGGTGTAATCTGTAATGCTGTTAGCTTAAAGAATTCGATTGGGAGAGGGTGAGGTCCCATTGCCTTTCCTGATTGTATGCTGCGTATTGGCGAGCGTATTTCCTCCTCCCTGGGGTCTCCCTCTAGTGAGTCCCGATCTTCGGAGGACAGGGTCAGTAAAGGGATGTCAACTAGCAGCTCTCAAGAGTCATCGGCTGTGGTTTTGGCAGCTGGTGTGTACAGCTGCTCAAAGTGGTCTGCAAAGGCCTCTGCTATTTCTTGTGGGTCATTTATAATTGTGTCTTTGTGCACCCTCAATGACCGCACCCAGCGTTGGGCCTGTTCACGCTTTTCGAGCCAGGCCAGAAGTTTACCCGCCCTGTCCCCCATTTCGTATATTTTGTGCTGCGTTGTTTTGTGT
Source organism: Calotriton arnoldi (assembly GCA_963921515.1). Lineage (NCBI taxonomy): Eukaryota > Metazoa > Chordata > Amphibia > Caudata > Salamandridae > Calotriton > Calotriton arnoldi. Next base: position 415,529 of record CAWUFW010001802.1, read on the forward strand.
TTAATCTTGACTGCCTCTGTCACTAGTGATTTATATTCAAGTTTCTTAATATCTAGGCTATAACTGTTCGATTTGTCTGGGGCGCTGACAACCCGTGCCTCCTAATCTATTATGTCCTTTTCCAAAGTTTCTATTCTCGCTCTTTGTTCTCTTTATGTGCCCTACTGTAAGTGAGAGTGCTTGGCCCTTTATCACTGTTTTGAAGGCTTCCCATAGTGTTTGCGCCGATTCGACGGAACCAACATTATCTCAGAAGTCATTGTCTGTGTGGTGCACTATTTCTGTCCTAACTTTTGGGATTTTTAGGTGCCATGGGTTTAGTGTTATATTTGTCCGTCTACAGTGTGAGTCTAGTACGAACCTGACCCAGACCGGGGAGTGATCTGAGATGCCTCGCGCCAAACATCGAGCCTCCCTGAAGTTGCGAATGTCAGTTGTTAGTGTCAATATATAATCTATATGGGACAAGCTGTCGTGGGTCCCAGAAATGAAATGGATATTGTAACGTTTGGGGATTAAGGTGTCGCCAGATGTCCACCAAGCCAAGTGCGCTGAGAAAGTCAGATAGGAGTGTGTTCGAGGGGGTGTCGATCCATTTGATCGTGTAGCGTCATGTTCAGATCTCCTCCCAATACTAGGGCACCGAGTGGTAGGTCCAGGAATATTTTACTTAGATCGGTTAGAGCTATTTTATGGAGCGCCGGGGGAATGTAAGCAGATATTAGGTTCACAGGTTTCCCCTCCCAGGTTGCCCCCACTACAACAAATCTAACCTGTGAGTCGGCCCATGTCCTCTGTATTATGAGCGGGAGGTTTTTTCGGATCAATATGCCAGTCCCTCTGGATCTCGACGTAAACCCCGCATGTGCTATCATTTTATATCCCATCTATTAGGGCCTTGCATGTGTTACCCACCAGGTGGGTTTCTTGTAGTAACACTACATCAGGAGTTTGGCGTTTGATAAATTGCAGCACTATTCCTCTTTTAAGTTTATCCCCTAGCCCATTTACGTTCCATGTGAGAATTCTGAGTGCCGTCTCAGCTACGTTGGTCATCATGGGCTAAATAGGTTTTTATCTTTGGTCAATCTCTGCCCACTCTGGTTTTGTGTAAGGAGATGTGTGTCCTGTATCTGGTAGTTTCCTTTATGACTTCGGGTGACATCATGGTATGTGGCCTCTTTTGTTCGCATGTGTTTTGTGGGGTGTATGTGTGATTGCGTGATCTTCATTTCTACTTTCACTGGTCTGTGGACTGTAACATAACTGAACTTAGAACTTTCCCCTCCCAACCAAATCAACTTACCACCCCCTCCCTGCTTCCCTGCATGATGGACTACAAACTAGCGGCCTCCCCAACATTGCAGAGTGCCTGTCGCCCTCCACTTGGAAAATCAAGTGTTCGTGGACGCATCGCATAGAACTGCTTTTGTAACTGCTCTACTTCGCCTCAACCTGATTTTAAGCTTCTGTCAAAGCTCCAGCACCCAGCTCCCTCCTTCCAGTAGCTGAGAGCACTGCAGAGTCCAGGACCTGGGCTTCTGTCTGGGTTCTTGGTGATCTCTCTGGCCAGAGATCTTCCTTCAACAGTACCCCAAGGCAGGTTAAACTCCCTCCCTACACTCCCCAGGCTCCATGGCCTCCTGGCCACTTACAGGGGTAACCTTGATAGGACCAGTCCACAAACGTTCTATGGCTATCCTTTCCTCCAGGGTCTACCACAAGTTCACCCTCTACTGTCTCTCAGAGGGGCTTGGTAAGTCAGTGCCACTGGCCCTGAAGGCACAAGTCCACAGCATTCAAGTCAGTTGAAGTCCAGAGTGCCCCACCTCTCTAGCCATGAGTTTGTCCATAAAGGGTCTTTCTGTTCTTGTCCTATGCAGGCTCCAGTGCATCTCCAAGTCTCTCCCTTGTGCAGGGGTTTTTAAGTGCGGTGGAAGTTTCTTGTAAGTGGGTACCTCTAACCAATCCAAAGAAAACACATCACACCCCCCCCCATGCCCTACCCCTCCCGCATAAAATCTTCAGACTTTTCAAGATGGCACCTTAAAGTGGGCAATGGTCACAGGTGTCTCAGATATTTAAGCCTGCCCCTAATTGCCACTGCTAATATGATTCATCCCCACTAATACCTCAAAAGAGAGTCCTGGAGAGAATCGAGACAGACACCCGGCTGCTTCCATAATGTTTGTCTGAAAAGGTATGTCTAGGCTTGTTAATCAGTGTGAATGTAATAAAGCTACGCAGAATCTTCCCCAAATGGGCCTTTTGTGTGGGGGAGACTATGATCTATATGTTGACCAGTAGAGTAATTAAGTTGTCCCAGCAAGGTAAATCAAAACTCAAATCTCTTTAAGGACTGGCTTAGAGATACAAAACCAAAACCTCAATAAACATGAAGGAGTGCAAATATAGCCAAATTAATATTATATTTGCAATCTGGACCTTTGTGAACCTGGAGAAGCACGCGCTAAACTAGGTTGAGACAATGCAAAATTGTTATTCTGGTGCTTTCACTTACACCGCACACCTCCTCCAGGTGCACTCATTTGGTGGTTGCTGAGCAACCACTAGGCTGGGTCTGCAGGTGAACCTAAGAGGCCAAGAAAGGGTGACATGACCTCTCTAACAAACAATGACAAGTTATCCAACCAGGGTGTGTCAACCCAGACATCGAGGCTAAGGGAGGAAAGGATAAGGGCAATTGTTTGTTTGAGCCTATACCACGTGACCCCAGAGTGTACATAGCAACATCACAAAATAAAATGATGGATGAATTTTTTGAAACTTCTCAAATACTCACCCCCAGCTACCTGGACCGGAAACAAGAATCCCGGGACCGGTTTCATCATATCATCCCTCATCAGCCAGGCTAGCTTGAGTCGTGTGGCGCAGCAAGCAAGGGACCTACGTCTGGGCATACCCAAGTCAGAGATGGCCCATCCTGCTAACACCTGTTCTCCCTTTGTCTCACTGTCTGGCAGCAATACACAAAGAACACTTGCCAGCTAGACCTAGTTACATGACCCAGTATACAACCTGCAGGCACCAAATGGTTAGGGCAAGAAAATGCCAACTTTCTAAAAGCAAATAAACGAAATATCTAGCTGACCATTTAATAGGCTGCCAGGTATTCAAGCAGACTAAGACCAAAATCACGAGTAAGAAGGTCTACATCATTTAATTATTCTTTTTTTAATTATTATTCGTTTTATAAGTTCACAAGACAGATATGGACTACACTCCACAATTAATTAACATCAAGACAAAACTGAAAAAATGAAAACATCAAGACAAATTACAAATCACAATCAATTTAAACTGTTACCAGTCCAAAAAGAACAACAATCCGGTAACCCACATTACCATCAATAACAGTTTAAGTGAGACAGACTCGGGTTACCAACCAACGGGGGTAAAGCATTTCGCGCAACAGAGGATATACATTTTGAGCACATTATTTCCCTCAGTCGCTATACATATTTTTATAAAAACTCTTCCCCTGATGGTGATATATGCCAACGCGTTTCGAACCCCAATTTATTTCAAGGGATTCTCTTCAGGGCTGTGACTGGATTCTGTTTATAAGCCTGGGAATCTCTTCAAAGTTGTGGGTAGCCCGGTTTACTCACGTAGCTGACCAGAAGGCTTGTAGCTTCTGTTAATGTGGACAAAGCTAGAAGTTTTTCAGAATAGCAGGTTTTATTGCTTTGTGCACACTAGTGCGGCCGTAAATGCTGTTACATCCGCTTTAAGTAGTAGCGTTAAGTTGATGCGCTGTTTAATAGGTGCTGCTATGTCATTTTGTATTTTCCATTGCCGGCGGACACATGAACATAAATTTATTTTTCTGCTATCAACTGCGGCTGTATATACTGTGAATCCTGCTTCCAGTGGCAGTATGGAATTACTCGGGGCTATGTAGCCGTATAGTAGTTTTCCAATAACGGCAGGCGCAAACAAGTTATTTGTGTTTCACTTCTCAAACAGCCATCAATCAACCTCTCCGGAATCCGGGCTACCCACAACTTTGAAGAGATTCCCAGACTTATAAACAGAATCCAGTCACAGCCCTGAAGAGAATCCCTTGAAATAAATTGGGGTTCGAAACGCGTTGGCATATATCACCATCAGGGGAAGAGTTTTTATAAAAATATGTATAGCGACTAAGGGAAATAATGTGCTCAAAATGTATATCCTCTGTTGCGCGAAATGCTTTACCCCCGTTGGTTGGTAACCCGAGTCTGTCTCACTTAAACTGTTATTGATGGTAATGTGGGTTACCGGATTGTTGTTCTTTTTGGACTGGTAACAGATTCAATTGATTGTGATTTGTAATTTGTCTTGATGTTTTAATTTTTTCAGTTTTGTCTTGATGTTATGTAATTGTGAAGTGTAGTCCATATCTGTCTTGTGAACTTATAAAACAAATAATAATGAAAAAAACAATTATATGATGTAGACCTTCTTACTCGTGATTTTGGTCTTAGTCTGCTTGAATAGCTGGCACCCTATTAAATGGTCAGCTAGATATTTGGTGTATTTGCATTTATCGGCCCAATCTAGCTGTGTGATATAGGGCCCACCCCTTCTTATAACTAACTTTCTAAAAGCTGCATTTTCAGAATTGTGACTTAAAATCCAGCCTTAACATTAAAGAGGGTTTTACATTACAATTCTTTAGACACCAAACATGACATTCCTACCTGCTTTCAATCAAAAGTTATCCCTTATTAAATGTAATAAGATAACACAATGTTATCTTATGGGAGGGGTAGACCTCACAATAGTGAAGAATGAATTTAAGAGTGTTTTGCTACCAGGACATGTAAAACTTAAAATTGCATGACCAACCTTTTAAATAGACTGCACCTTGCCCTCCAGGCTATGTAGGGTCTACCTTAGGGGTGGCTTAGGTCTATTAAAAAGGGAGGTTTGAGCCTGGTAAGAGGCTTGCTTTGCCAGGTCAAAATGGCAGTTTAAAACTGCACATACAGGCTACAATGGCAGGCCTGGGACATGTTTAAAAGGCTGGGTAAGTGGGTGACAATAAATGTTGCAGGCTTACTAGTAGCATTTAATTTACAGGCCCTGTGTACACGTAGTAACACTTTACTAGGGACTTAGAAGTAAACTAAATATGCCAATTGAGTGTAGGCCAATTTTACCATGTTGAAGGGAAAGAGCACAATTACTTTAGCATTGGTTAGCAGTGGTAAAGTTTGCAGAGTCCTAAGGTCACCAAAAACAAAGTCAGCAAAAAGGGGAGGATGGAAGGCAAAAAGTGGGGGAAAATCACACCAAGGATGTCAGGTCCAGGAATCTTTGACTCTGCATCCTCCCACGAAAAGGTGTCACATGATCTTATTCCTGATGGCACCAAAGTAATCAACATAGCTGAACTTAAGCGCACAATTATTTAATAACACAACAGTTGCTAACATAGATAAATGTTCACTAAAGATACCATCTACATTTAAATAGGGTGCTGACATGATATGAACATTACACATTTCTTTTTTTATTGTGTGAAAAATAATGTTTGTTGGAAGAGGAGAATACAGTACCACAAAAAACACAAAACACTGAGAAGCCAAATTATTCATAACACTGTCATAATTTCATGTATTCCCTAGTGTATAGCCAAAGCATAAGAGGGACCGCAGGGGCCGTGTCCACACCCGCGAGAAGCCTGAAAGTTTGGAAAAACATTTTTAAAAAGGGGGGGTGTGAGTGTCTGTGGTGGGTTGGAAACCTATGGGCAGTTGGCACTGCGGCCAACCCACGCCGTGCACAGCCTTTGGCTGCACACGGTTGCCAATGGCCACCCCCAGGGTGTTGGGTGCAGAGCCTGGCCACAGGCAGGGGGTTGTTATAGTTACTTATAGTAATAAAATATTACTGTACTTAAAAAAAAAAAAACTAGAAATTCACTGAAAAAAACAAAGGTTAAATTGATGTTATAGTTAGGTATGGTAATAATATGTTACTATGCATTAAAAGAACATCAGAAATTCACAAAACAAAAAAGAAGGTTAAAGTGACTTTATAGTTAGGTAAAAATGCCAGGTTTAGTATACAGTTTTAAACTAAACAAAACACTGAAATTCATCAGTTGTAGAAATTTCAGGTAAGCATAACTTGTGCCCTTGCCATGCACTGCTTATGACCTCACATATTGCATCACTCATGACATGTTCTATGACATCATTGATAAGATTACTGCAACATCTGAAAAAGCATCATTGGTACTAACACTGTGCATGGCAGGGGTACGATTTATAGTTACTTTAGGAGTCCACTCTTGAATTGCCCCTATATGTTTTTTATATTTTTTTCCAGGACAGGGGGGCTGAACCCCAGAGTCCAAAAATGGCTGCCGCCACATCTTTGTTCATGTGGTGGCAGCCAATCAGATGATATCTTCTGATCTATTGGATACGTGGACCCTCCGTGTGTCTGTGTCTCTCTTTGTGTCTCTCTCCCTATATATATATATATACATATATATATACACATATATATATATGTGTATATATATATATATGTGTGTTTGCATGTATATATATATATATATATATAACAATAACTCCGCACCCTGGAAGCGTCTTTTCTCTCCAAATCACGGACACGGACCCAATTCGGTGCTAGGATGTTTTATTCAACTGTCTCCATTACGCGTTTCGACTCCGTGGAGCCTTGATCACATGACATGGATACACAGGTTAGTGCAATATTTAAAGTGAAACGTACATCGCAATTGATCATCACGTGTTCATGGACAAAGAGAAAATACTTATGGTACCAACACTGTTTATGATGTTGCTAAGCATATTCCATCATTTTTGGGCTGTTTAAAACATAGTAATATTAGAAAATAGTTTATATTCTCATTTTTCCAATGCTTTTTAAATTTACACGTAAAATACTAAAAGCAGAAAAATACATTAATAATAGGTTCAATCCTATATTCATATATAATTACATGTTTCTTTTGTACCCTCATATGTCCCTGTTGCGATATGTACAAAATTCTATAAAGTGCCTAAGTGAAAAGTGCAAAGTGATTGTGAAAATGTTAATAAGAATAAAATTAACTCTATGTGTGTCTCCCTGTTGTCCGACTTCTATAATGATATTTTCATTGTGAGCAAATGCCTAAAATTCAGTTGTTAATCTACATATATATACACTCATATAAGTATATACATTTTGATCCTTAATTTCTCAAAAAACTGCACAGTTTTACACCCGCTTACAAAAAACTCACTTTCTAGACCAGGATCTAACTTTCTGCCAAATTTGGTGTAATTTTATTCAGATGTTTTTCGGCATTGCTGTTCAATTTTCCTTTGGAAAATTGCATTGGGAAAACGTTTCCCCCCCCCCCTTTTTCTTGGCGTACACTTGACAGATCACCCCAAAATTTTCAGGGAAGAAGCTGAGGTGGACGAACTTTTGGAAAGTTCTGTGAAAATTCATCAAACTACGCCAAAGTTAAAAGCAAATTAAAAAAATCAGTTTCCTATGAAAACGTGGTCCTAACTAAGCGTCCACCACTGGGCAAATATATATATATATATATTCACTGAAAAAAACAAAGGTTACCGGGCTGTTATAGTTAGGCTCGCATTTCACTCATACAAAACCAGAGAAATTTAGCAGATATAGTTACCTGGGCCAACTATAACTTACACCCCCGCAATGCACTGCATATGAACTCACATTACATCACTGATGACATCATCCAGTGATTTTAGGTGTTATGTAAAAGTGTTTGTGTTAAATGTATATACTAAGGTACCACGAAGATTAAATTAGTATACTTTGTGTACTACTGATTTATTCCTTTTTTTTAACATAGTTTATGTGAGTCGCTGTGTGACTGTGTGTATCCATGTGTGAGGGTGTGTCTGAGTGACTGCACAGGTGTGTAAGTGGGTGTGTGAGTGGCTGTATGGGTGTATAAGTGGGTGCCTGAGAAGCTGTATGGGTACTTAGTAGCTGAGTGAGTGGCTGTATTGGTGAGTGAGTGGGTGTGTCAGTGGCTGTATGGGTGGGTGAGTGGCTGTGACAGTGACTGTATGGGTGAGTGGGTGTGTGTGTGAATGGCTGTATGAGTGAGCGACTGGGTGTGTGAATGGCTGTATGGGTGAGTGGCTGTTTGAGTATTTGGTTAAGTGGGTTGGTGTGTGAGTGGGTTTATGGAAAAGTGAGTATCTGTGGCTGTATGGGTAAGTGAGTGGTTGTATGGATGTGTGAATGGGTATGTAAGTGGGTGTGTGAGTGGCTCTGTTAAGAGGCTGTGTGGGTGAGTGAGTGGGTGTGTGAGAGGCTGTATATGTGAATAACTGGGTTTGTCAGTAGCTGTATGGGTGAGTGTGTGGCTCTGTGAGTGGCGGTATGGGAGAGTGACTGGTTGTATGATCAGGTTCTGTGAGTGAGTGGGTGTGTGGATAAGTGAGTGGTTGTGTAAGTAGTTGTATGGGTCTGTGAATGGGTATGTGAGTGGTTGTATGGGTGTGTGAGTGGATGTATGAGAGTTTCTATGGGGGTGTATGAGTGGTTCTGTGGACGATATCAGTGATGTCATTTGAGATGTCACTGACCATGTCATGAGTGATGTAATATGTGAGGTCATACGCAGTGAGTTGCAGGGGCATAAGTTATAGTTAGCTCAGGTAACTATACCTGCTGAATTTCTCTGGTTATGTACGAGTGAAATGTGAGCCTAACTAACTACTGTTTCCTCACTATGACTTCCCATAACCTTTGTTTTTTCCAGTGAATTTCAAAGATTTTTTTACATTTTATTTCCAAACTGTAACCTTAGAGAGTGAGTGTGTGAGTGCATGAGTGTCTCAGTGGGTCTGTTAGAGGGTGTGAGTGTCTCTGAGTGGGTATATCAGTGGGTGTGTGAGTGATTCTGGGAGTGGCTGCATAAGTGTCTCACTGGGTGTGTGAGTGGGTGCGTACATCTCTGAGTGGGTCTGTCAGTGGGCACACAATTATCTGAGTGGGTCTGTGTGTGGGTGGATGAGTCTCTAAAAGGGTGTCTAAGTGGGTGTGTAAGTCTCTGAGTGCGTCTGTGAGTGGGTAGATTAGTGTCTGTGTGGGTCTGTGAGTGGGTGTCACTGATTGGGTCTGTGGGTAGATGCGGGACTGTCTGGATGAGTCAGTGAATACCTGAGTGTGTGAGTAGGTATCTTAGTCAGGGCATTAATCCCTGAGTAGGTCTCTGACTAGCTGTGTGACTGTGTGTGTCTCTGAGATCTTACATTACAATGTGACTGAATGTCTACATTTTTTTTTTTGCAAGGTTCGCAACTCCGCTGCGACCTTGCACGGGGCGTGCTGTACGTTGCGACTGAGTCGTGGCTCCCCGCACTTGGGAAAAAAACAGTTTATGGCATTTTCTAAATCATACGTGGTCCTTCACAAATCCCTACATTGCACCCATAGGGTCAGAGTACCCCTACCCTGACCCCTTCTATACTTTTCAATAATAATTTTCATCTCCCAGGCCACGGGCCTGGTTTACAAAATGACAGGCAGTTTGCGTACCTGCGGGTATGCGTTGTGAAGGGTCCGCGTACCTTCAAAGCAAAAGTATGAATTCTATGCACAACACATTTAAGATTTATAACTATTATTTTCATTCTATATATGTTACAAAGAGTTTGTGAGTAATTATGCCAGTGTCTACATGTGTGTGAAAGTGGATGCATAAGTCTGAATAGGTCTGTGAGTACATACATCAGTTCTTGAGTCAATGCACCTGTGAGGGTAAGGGCACCCCTACCCTGACCCCTTCTATGCATTTCAATGATAATTTTTATCATCAGGGCACGATCCCAGTGGACAAAATGGCGGGCGCAACTCTCTAGACAGGTTGCGACCAGCCAATCACAGTACATCTCGTGGTGTTAGGATGCGCGAACCTGAGCCCGAGTGTTGCGGGGGATTTGCGTCCCTATATATACAAATCTGGATTTCGATTAATATCTCTAAATCTACTGAATGGATGTACACCAAATCAGAAAAAGGCACTTCACCAAACCAACAGCAACCTGCCTGCCCAATTTGGTTTAACTCCATTTAGCAGTCCGGGTTGTAGCTGTGTCTAAAGTTCCTATGGGAATTAACATGGGTAAAACGCGTTTGAGACACCCCCCTTTTTCTCGGCACCCGCTTAACGGATCACCATGAAACTTTCGAGACAGAAGCTGAAGTGAGCGTCATACTAGTTTTGAAAATTCCGTGTGGATCATCAAACAACACTAAAGTTATTGGCAATAGGAAAAACGCTCTTCCTATGGAAACTAGGTCCTAACCATAACTACCTACTGGCGACCGCCGGTAGGATATATATATATATACACAAATGCATGTGTCACTTAAAAACATTAAAAAGTACTTACCTGCATGGTAAAGTACTGCTTTATAAACCTACAAAAAAAGCCCTTGTGATACTTACCTAAGTTGTGAAGAGATGTGCGGTACTTACCTGTGTGGCAACAACTATGTTGAAAAGGCTACATTCTGCATTCCAACAGTCTCTCAGGGGGAGCCGATAACTTAAATAGACTGACTCATTGTCCTGTGCTGTATGGTGCTGTATCCAAATCGAAGCCTGAATGTCAATTCAATATACCAATGGATGAGGATCGCAAGCCAAAAGTCCCTATTTGAAAGTATATTATATGTTATATTTTTTCTAAAAACAACAGTCTGGCGAGTCTCTAAGGCCATACCTAAAAATAAACAATCATGGCGGGGGCGTGGCCAACTGCCGGACATGGCGGCCGCGACTTAGTGGAGCTCCGAACCCGGGCTCAATAATCCTGGCATTTACTGGCTGCACAAGGCGTCCAAAGGTCCAGAACAGCAGGCACCGACATCGGAAGGCGGAGCGGACGGCTAGACCCGCTTTTCGGACTGCTCGTGGGGCGCTGTGGCGAGAGCCGAGGACCGGGCCCTGTGCGGGCAACAGAGAGCCGTGCGGAGATCCTCGGCCCGCGAGGCGGGGAAGCTGCCTGTAGGACGCGCCTCAACTGGGCACTAGCGGGGAGTGTGACCGGAGACCCCGGCCCGGCAGTGGGAGTGTGCCGCTCCGCTTGCGGAACGATTCCGGGTGCAACATCGAAAGGCCGGAGGCGAGTGCAACAATGCCACAGTAGCGGGCCTTTAGACTGGAGACTACGCGAGGCCGCGGCTGCTGTGGGGCCTACGGCGCCTCCCTCCGGAGGCTGCGGTGAGTGCCGGCGCGCAAAGAGAGAGGGCGACTGGCACCTATGTGCCACAAAGATCCGGAGGCACACGGTGTAGGGACTCCTGCGAGTGGCTGAGGAGGCATGTACCCACCTGGTCTACGCAGTAACTTCGAGACTCTGAGCAGGGGCCTGTAACATTGCTTAAGCTCCTGAGGTGTGCTGTTACTGCAACTGATACAAGCGGGATGGGAAGTCCCTCCTAAAGCCAAAGGAGGCACTTGATACACCTCTGACCCCATAGCGAGGTGGCCAGGACTGGGGCGCTGCGACACAGACGCTGTTAAGCTAGTCCTGGACAGTTAACGGATTGGCGGTGCGCACGGGCCAACAGACGTCGCTGTTGCCGGGGGACACGGACACGGTGCTGCCCCCCATACTATTCCTGCACAATAAACTTGGTTCCAGCCCCGCAGGGAGCTCTGGAGTGGTCGGCCAGCGGCATTTAGTGGTGGCGACGCAGTGGCATCGCTGTGTCTCCCATACCCTGGTGGGGTGGTCTTATCCCGCACTCATTGGCCCGGGCAAGCTGTAATGGGCCGCAACAGGGGAAAACAGCAGGACGTTGGCCTGAGTGCGGACCCCACTCACGGCCAGGACGACCTTGGAGAGACCTCACAGACGCCTAGCTGCATACCGCCTACCCAGATGGCGGAAAATGCGGATAAACTGGATCTTATCCTGCAAGAGGTTAGAGACTCAAGGAAAGCCATAGAGCAACAAATCGGAGCCCTTACGACCGGATTCACGCTACTTAAGGCGGACCACGCGAAGTTAGTGGATAAGGTAAAGGATCACACGGTGGCGCTAGCAGATCTTTCTCCACAACAAGCTCAGAACACGACCCACATACACCAGCTCCAACAGCAGGTCGCTACATTGATGGACCGGGTGGAGGATGCGGAAGGAAGGGCAAGGAGGAACAATGTACGGGTAATTGGGCTGCCGGAAAAAGCGAGGGAGATGATCCAGCTAGATATATGGAGCAGTGGTTCCGTGACCATGTTGCTGCAGAAGGCCTCTCTACCCAATACTGCGTGGAGCGCGCACACAGAATATCCACTGGCCGACCGAAACCAGGGGCCCCCCCTCGACCCCTCATTGTCCGGCTGCTGAACTACAGAGACCGGGATACGCTACTGCAGAAAGCCAGGGAGAGGTCTCAGATTCATTTTGAGAACAGCAGGATATCGCTCTACCCGGATTATACGCTGCTAGTCCAAAGACAGAGATCCTCCTTCATGGGAGTTAAGAAGAAACTGAGGGACCTGAATCTGAAATACGCATTGCTGTTCCCGGCCCGACTGAAAATTATTTATGACCGGAAAACGCACTTCTTCGCCAGTCCGGGAGACGCTGAGGAATGGTTGGAGGTGACGGACCTGGTGGGGACCGGGGATAATGCTTCCCAGGGTATACAGAGCAGCTCTTCTCGAGTGGATATGTCAAGCATCCGGCGCAGCGGGAGGATACGCAGGAACTCCCGACGGACCAACCCCACGCCGCAACAAATACACCAGGGCAAGCAACGAGCGATTGAGGCAGCCGCTACTTTCAGACAGCCTACATTGATTGAGGACTCCTCCTCCTCGGACGGAACAGGGAATATATCGGACTCTGAAGGCAGCGTGGCCCTCTTCCCCACGGTGACCCCGCAGACGGCGGATGGTGTGTTTGGCTGACCGCCAGAGGAAGATGTTGTTCATGGACCTGCCATAATGGACGTTAATATATCCTTTTTGTGGAACTATGTTATTGACGCTTTGTGTAACTATGATTATGTTTTGTTAGCCCGGGTTTCAGTATAGATGGAGCTCGAGTTTATGCTGGAGTGCGGGTATGCAACCCGTGGACGGTGTTGGTAACGATCCCCAATTTGCGAATGCTGTTTTTGTTCAGGGCATAGCTTTGCTCACCATTTTTTGGTTTCTGGACCGGTACAGTTCTTCGACCGGACCGAGTATTGGGGAATATGGGGGGGGAAACAGTCCTATTTTTCTGTATACCTTGGGTTGGCTGTCTAGCAGCACATGTATGTTATTGCCTGTTATACTGCTCGCCGCGTTTTTGCAATGCATCTACCCAACTCATACAAGGTAATAACGTGGAATGTTCGGGGACTGGGCTCCGTGCATAAGCATCATAGAATTCATGCTCACCTGCAGAGGCGCAAAGCACATATAGTCTATCTGCAGGAATCCCACATGGTGGAACAAGAGGCGGTGAAATTACATAGGAAATGGAGGGGGCAAGTCTTCTCCACTAGTTACTCTGGGTACGCACGGGGAGTCACCATCTGGGTGAGACACGGTGTGCCATTTCTGCCCCTAGAACAAAGAATTGATCAGCAGGGACGCTATATATTTATACCCGGGTCCCTCGATGGTCAACAGGTAGTACTAGGTAGCACATATGCGCCGAATTTTGAGCAGGAACGATTTCTAGCCACATTAAACCTGGCATTGGCGGGCTGGGAGATGCATCCCTGGATAATAGGGGGGGACAATAATGCAATAATGGACGTTGACCTTGATAGGTCCCATCCCCCTTTGAACGGGACGGGGTGATTAAGCAGGCGAAGGCTCTATGCGGTTGGGCAAAGGGATGGGCGGTAAGTGATGTGTGGAGAATGCGGCACCTGACGCACAGGGAATACTCTTTTTACTCCCCGGTACATATGCTACACACAAGGATAGATAGGATATTCTGCTCGAACACGATAGCGATGCAAGTCACACACGCCACATACCTAGCAAAGACCTTTTCAGATCACAACCCACTCGAGATAGAGATTACGTGGGGCAGGATACCTACTCCAGTGCCTACATGGAGGCTCTGGCCACAGGTGTTGGAGGACACGGTTTTCCGGGCTACAATAGCAGACACTATTACCCATTATTTCGCTGAGAACAGTAACACAGCTTCTAACGGACTGATAGAGTGGGATGCCTTTAAGGCGGTCATACGCGGTAAGGCAATAAGTGTGACAGTGGGCGCCAGGCAGGAGGTTCAAAAATCCCTAGTGGAAACAGAACACAAGATGGACAAGTTGGAACAGGAAGCAGTACATGACAAAGAGAAGCAGGTGCCGCTTTAAGAAGTGCGTATCAGGCACGCTGAGTTGTTAGAATCCCTCCGACTCATAGACTATCGGAGGTACACGCAGCTGTGCCACTCCGAGGCGGACAAGTCGGGGACACTGTTAGCGAAGATATTGCGAGATGACCCCCATAATTGTGATCAATGAAGTAGTTACCCTGTCGGGCGAACCGGTGCACACCCAAAACGACATTAATGCAGCTTTCTGCCAGTATTATGCCTCATTATACAGCCAGCCTGTGGATAGGGAGGAGGATTGCACAGATGACTTTCTACAGACACTGTCCTATCCCCAAATGACAGCGGAAGCTCTGGAAGGACTGGCAGGTCCCATCACTGCAATGGAAATTAAGATAGCACTAAACGGGCTCCCGCGAAATAAAACGCCGGGACTAGATGGGTTACCTGCGGAATTTTACACTACCTTTACGGACTCACTCCTACCCAACCTAGTGCACTTATATAATACGGCGCTGAAGGAAGGGGCACTACCCTTACCACGGCGCAGGCACTGGTGGTCTCGCTCCCGAAACCAGGTAGGGACCCTGCGGACATGGCGAGTTATCGCCCATTGTCATTACTAGCGACGGAATACAAGAAAGTGGGCAAAGTGTTGGCAAATAGGATTCTGCCCCTTCTGAACAAGATGATCCACATAGATCAGACAGGTTTCTTACCGGCTAGGAGCACATCTCTGAACACTAGAAGGCTGCACCATCTCATGTTGACTGCCCCGGAGCGCTATGCTCACGCGGGATGCATATCGTTAGACCTACGTCAAGCGTTTGACACATTGCAGTGGGGGTACATGTTTAAAGCGCTGACTAAGTTTGGGCTCCCAGAGGGGTATATTAACTGGCTTAGATTGTTGTACAACGCACCTACTGCCCGCGTTCGAACGGGTGGGCATATATCGGCAGAATACCCGATATTTAGAGGGACGAGGCAAGGTTGCCCACTTTCACCACTATTGTTTATATTGGCGCTGGAGCCCCTGGCGATACGACTACGTAGAGATACACGGGAATTGGGTATAGAGATAGGGTCTACAATACACCTTTTCTCGGCATATGCAGACGACATTGTCCTTTACATCAAAAACCTTAGGTCAGATTTGGCCCCCATCGCGGAGATCTTTGCCACCTTTGAGCATAAATCGGGATTGGCCATAAACCCAGCGAAGTCCCATGCCTTTTTCTTTCGCGAACATGACGCACCCACAGAAATTACATTTGGATCCACGTCACTAAACGTGGCCCCGCATACGTTCAAGTACCTGGGCATTCACGTATACAGGGCCCCTGCTGACACGCTGGAAGGTAACCTTACCAGAGCAATTAGTGCCCTGCGTTCTAGCGTTGCATTTTGGACCACGCTACCACTGTCGGTGATGGGCAGAGTGGCTATAACGAAGATGGTGATTCTTCCATGATTGATTTACTACTTCACGAATCTGCCTCCACTGGTCCCTCAAACTACCTTTAAACTCTTAAACACCTTACTTATTGACCTTGTTTGGGGGAAAGACAGGAGAAGGAGAAGTCTTCAAAAGCTCCAGCTAGGTACGAGAAGGGGAGGGTTAGGAGTGCCGGATCTTAGAGCCTATTACTACGCCTGTCAGTTGCAATGGTTATCTTATTGGACGGCAGAGCGTAATCTGCAAGAAATTGGGTTCACGGAGCGAGATATAAGTAATGGGGCCCTACACACACTGCTCTTACCAAGGTGCAAGCCCCCTCACCATCTTCCACCCTTACTACATATAGCTCTGCAATGCTGGAAGGCGGCGCTACAGTACACAAGCTTACACCCTGCGTATGCCGGCAACATCCCCTTATTGGGTATCCCACTAGCAGTCGGGAGGCTAACAAAACGTACAATAACGCCTTGGTTGGAAGAAGGAATTAGCACAGTATCCGACTTATTTAATGATGGGCAATTACTGGATCATGACAACTTTGTTCGAGAGACGGGGGCACCAGGACACTTGTATATGGTCCATGCGGCACTAACCCATTATGTCAAAACACATTGGGCACCACAAAGACAGGAACCCACCAACCACGAACTGATTAAAGCACTATATTATATGGGTCGGGGAGACACCTGATAAAATGGCTATATATAGGTATTCGGGCACATACAGAGATCGAACTTCTTTCATTACGCAATGCATGGGCGGAAGACATAGGAAGGGCCATCGAGGACAAGGAATGGGAGAGAATCATAGAACACCCCCAGAAAACATCCCGTAATGCCAAATTTAAGTTTATCCAAACAATGATTTTACATAGGGCATACCTCACCCCACACAGATTAGATAGGTTGTTCCCGCAGACCCAACATCACTGCCCGAGATGCCACTGTGAGGGAGCTGACCTAGCCCATATGCTCTGGTCTTGCCCGCGTCTACGAGAATTTTGGGATGCGGTTAGAGGTTACACGCAAGGAGCCACACATAGGAACATATCTAATACTATGGAAGAGTGTCTTCTGGGTCTTCATAGGCCATACACCAAATACAAAGTACAATACAGATTTGTGAACCTGTCACTGCTGCTGGCAACGCGGGCAATTACAATGCGTTGGAAGTCCAAGAACCCCCCTTCAGCTCGTGCGTGGTATAATGATCTGCTCCGCTGGGGCAGTGCAGAAAGTGCTGAAATCCGGAGGGAGGAGGCTAGGGGCCTGCGTAGGAACCCGATAGCATTAGATTGGGATATTATGTTAGAAGCCCTGAAAGCACAAGACCTGGACTCTATTGCCACCCCTCAGGGCACTCAGTAGAGCCAGATGGAAGAGCAATCTATCGTAACGCCCCGAACGAGGTACATGTAAGCAAGCGTTGGGGTACCACGAACAGGATCGACATATACGTATGGGTAAATTGTAATAATAGTTAATTGTATAGTGCTGCTGTAAGCTAAGTTACCATTATGGGCCATAAGTATACAAGGTAGATTTATATGTCAACAAAGGGACTGCAGGGAGGGGGGAGGAGGGGTTTTGTTGGGGGTTCGTTTTTTAGTTTAGTAGTAGCCTGAAGCATGAAGAATTGTGGACTTCGATAGGGACTGGAAGATGTGAGGCTTACGAATATGTGATGTGATAATTATTATGGGAAATGTAGCACACTGTAAGCGTGTATATATGATTTACAGCAAAGACATTCGTTTACTTCTGTAAAGCAAAGTAGATTCCCATGCACTTTTGTTCAAAAGTATCACCCCACATGATTTATGTAAAATATAAGATTATGACGATAAAAGAAATAATAAAATGTGTTTAAAAAATAAATAAACAATCATGGCAAAGCCAAAAAGTGGTGTTGGAATGATTTTCAGATTGGGGTGCTTCCATCAATGTTACATCACTGAATTCATAGGAATTTTAAAAAAAATCCAAACATCACACAAAGAACCAGTGTTGCAAATGAGCCACACCCATTCAGCAGGAGAGTGGTAAGGGTGTAGTATGTAGCTGGTGGTGCATTTTGGAGCACACTGTCGCAAATATATTACTAAAGCATGGTGTAGTTACATACTTTAATTTAAGGACAGCACATTTTCGATTGAAATGGCCACTAAATATGCACAGACATACAGTTTTACTGATAAAACTATATAGCGCACAAACAATAATGTGGGGAAATTGGGTTTCAGCAAATATTTGTCATTTGTGCATCTCCAAGTAAAGTGTCTTGATTTGTTTTGAAAAAAATCTTTGCTTCCATCACACTTCAGAATTAGAAAGTTCTTCATTTGTGATTTCCTGTTTATTTATTTTTAAATATTTGTATAATTGATTATATGCAATTAAAATGTGTTGTATATTATAAGAAAACAACATCCTACGGCCTTTTCTTTCACCAACAAAATTGTGACATGGTTCCCTTTACAAAATCTTCACCCTTTGGAGTAAGAGAAAGAAAAGTAAACATTAGTTTCCTGTTAAAATAATCAGCAATTTCTCAGAAGACTAGACTGACATTTGACCACTGTCATTCACCTTCAGAACACCAGCATTGTTATGCTGGGGGTGCTACAGCACTGCTATTTCCAGCGCCGGATATTGGCCCTCAGCCTTATGGTTTTGTCAATGCATGTTTTGTTCTGTCATGGCTTTTACAAAACTTTATATTTGGGGAAGCTGCCATGTCCTCAATAAAAAAAAACATTGCTCGAAAGCTAAATTAATTTTAGGCCTCAAAAAACTACATTGCCGTAGTAGTCCCTGGCACTTAAGGGAACTACTTTGTTTGTGGATATGCTCCTTGTGAAAGGGCAAAAGTCATCATTTTAGTGAAGTAAGCCAGTTCCTTAAGTGGACTGATCCATCGACACTATTATTAAGAATATTATATATATATATATATATAATTTTACTAAAAATCAAAAAGCATTGGGTAACTCCAGACCTAAAATTAAACTGCCAGGAAAACACAAATTGTACATTCGTCTTCATAGACAATGTTCTATTATGTTGCTTGTGTTTAAACGTTTAGCCACTAGATGGTGGTAGAGCTTTAAAATAATGAAATGAAAGGGTTTTCATATATATTGCAACACTATAATTTCCACCATAATTTGTATCTATTTAATGATAAGGATGTTTTTATGGCACAGTTATATATTTTGCGTGCCCTTTAAAAGAGTCTTAAGTAGAAGGTACCTCTGAGACTTATTATAATAATGTATTTTTTAGACTGTTACATGAGAATTCCAAAGTTTTAAATGTGAAAAACTGTTACGTTTGCACCTATTTACCAGCGTCAACTGTGGCCCTTACCCTCGCATATTAATTATCATATAGTATAATCATGAGTCTGTTTTATCAATGAGGTCGCTTTGAGTATTATTTTTCTAATTTTTACTTGTTTTCAGAAGATGTGCCTATGTTTAAATCCGAATGCTGGAGTCAAGTCAGTGGAGATGATGGGTCCTTATTTAAGCTTATTACACCAATTCATGTTACTACCCTGCTGAACTCTAAAGCTGCATGTAAATTGAATAGAGTGGAGGAGGACTTTACAGAAGAACTGGACGAAAGAAGGACTGAGAGGAGGTTAAAGAAACAAGTAAAGGTGAGTTGGGAAAAGGAAGAAGAAATTATGGAAGATTCAGGAATACATCCAAAAAAACAGTAAATTATTTTTTAATTGCTTTATATAGACAAAAACATACATCCTCATGAAGAGGAGGACAACATAGTTACAACAGCATGTCAGCATACAATCTGTAACAGGCTACATTTGAAAGGGCATTAGGTACAATTTGATTGCAAACAAGCATACATCAGCGAAAAGCAGCTGGTATGACCAATTTGGCCTGAGTAAGAGACAAAGGTGCAAGGAATCCTACCTGGTAGGCAGTCTGTTCATCATGCCAGGTGTAATGCATAGTCCCTCACTGCAGGAGGGCATACAGTGCAGCCGGTCAGGGTGGCCCATCTGGTTCCAGTGTTAGTAAATAGTCTCTGAGCGGCTGCCAGATATCTTTGGATCTCACAGTAGGGGGCTGCAGCGTGGTATAAACCTTACTGGTAGTGTCACAGTAAATAAAACATTTCAGCCAGGCATCAGCAGTTGAACAGATTCCACTCCCCAATGCAAGGACATTTCCTGCTTATCCAATAACAGTGCCATTGCAGTGAACCTGCAGACCCCACTCGGCATCTCCTTAACATACCCAAGTAGAGCCACAAGGGGATCGGGAGCAAGTGCAACATCCATCATTGATGACAACTGAGAGCAGACTTTAACCCAATATGTATACACATCCACGTCAATGTGCAAAGTCTGCCTAGTCTACATGGCACTTAGGGCACTGTGATGATCTTGCGGGGTCTATTTTAGCCAAAGCGCTAGGTGTACTGAATGCTCTGTGTAAGAATTTGTACTGTAGGAGCTTGTGTCTATAGTTGGGGGAGACCAGCTTTGTCTGGGTGCAACAGTGGGACTACAGTTTATTAGGTAAGGGGTGGCTGAGGTCACGCCCCCGAAATGCCCTGATTCTCCCATCACGCGGCGGCATTAGAGCAAAGTAGGCATGGTAAAGTCTAGAGACAAGTCGCCCATTATCCGTGTCAGTTATGAGTGACAAGGGGGGAATTCATCAGGTGACAGGGGATAGGTAGGCATGCGTGCATGCAGAGCACTATGCAGCCACCTCAGGACAAAGTGATCCATATATGTAGTGTGTGTGTGAAACGATCATCGTCAGCGTGAGATAGGACATGCCCATCTGGGAATAGGTCCCCAGCGGTAGATAAGTCATGCCACGATAGCGTACATTGGAGCAGAGGTTCCCGAGTTACCGGGAGCCATGGATTGTTGGCCAATGGCAGAGCAGGTGAGTATAGGGTGCCTCCCCCCGAGAGCAGGAGGAGCGTAAGCCATGCCCAACTAGTAGTTGAGAGTGTTGTTTGAATGTCAGCTGTGTCCAATAAGACACCACTTGAAAGTATGGCCTGCAATAACATAACACAACATGTCTATCTGTAAGGCGCACGTTCACCCACATTCTTCTTGGCGCTGAATAACAGATGTTTATTGCAATGACACTTCACCAGCCTGATCTTGTTCAGGCCAAACATAAGGAAGAGGGGTGTCTGAGTGATACCAGTGGTATGCAAAGTGACATTGGGCAGCGAGATAGTAGAATTGAAAATCTGGCGCCTGATCATACGGGAGTATCACTGTGCTCCACCTGATCCGAGACTTACAGCCAGCCCAGATGAGCCTCAGCAGGAGGCAACGAAGGGTGGCCAAGAAACTATTGGCAAGGGGATGGGTATGTTTAAAAAGAAATATAGGAAGCGGGGTAGCACCACCATTTTAATGATGGCAATGTGGCCTGCTGTAGACAGACACAGGAGATTCCAGCGTTCTGTGTGGTGAGGTTTTCAATGGACGGTCCGTAATTTAGGCGAATCACCTGCTCTCTCTCGCGGTGTAAGACAATACCCAGGTATTTAGTTGACCCATCGCACAAAGTCAATTGGTACTCACTAGGTACAGGAGAGGTAGCTGCAGTGAGAGGGAACAGCTCCAACTTGGCCCAGTTACTGTGGAGACCCGAGAATGTACAGAATCCGATGATTTCCCAAACAAGGGGACCCAAATTGTCCGAAGGCTGGCCGATAAATCACAAAATACCATCTGTTTGGAGCAAGAGCAGTAGGGACCCGTTTGAAAGTGCTGGCCATGATGCATAGGTCTCTCCTGTAGATGTCGAACCAGAGGATCCATTGCTATGATAAAAGGGAGTGGAAAGCCATGCCGTGCTCATCTGGCGATCACAAAGGGATTGGAAATGGAGCCGTTAACTCTCAAACGGGCCAGGGGTTGGAATACAATAAAATAATAAGCGATGTGAACCTGGGGGCAGCCCCAGTTTATGCAAGGTCACCTGCAGGAAGGGCCATTCAAAAGAGTCAAATGCTTTCTCATCATCTAACAAGGCAACTGCAGCCGGCACATCCGGGGATATCCTGTTTAACACAGCAGAAATAGTGCGAAGGTTCAGTGCCGTTGACTGATGGGGGACAAAACCAGTCCACATTGGCAAAATAATCGTATCCATGGGTACCAACAACAGCATCACAAGGACTATGGCCAGTATTTTATTATCAAAACTAAGGAGGGACAAAAGGCGATGAGGCTTCAGCAGCGGATCTTTCCGGGAAAGATCCGCTGCTGAAATTGCAATTATTACAGCTAGCTGCACCACACTGCTCTAAAACTCAGGACAAAATAGGTTGACAAATCTATATAGATGTTAAAGGCGCAATGGATATATTTGGGCAGCTACAAAGTGAAACAAATTAGAACATTACGGGCATGAAGTCTTTAATCAGAGAACTCTACAGTCCTTGGCACTATCACTTATGCTTTGCAAAGGTTTATTTGTTCCTGCGGAGAAGGGGGCCCGCCATCTCACTCTTTGCTCATACACCGCTCTCTCTGTGCCACGGAAGCGAAGTCAAGGAATGCACTTTCAGAGGTATGCAGTTCCTATAGAGTAAGGGGGAACAGGTTGGGAGCTCCTGAGAGATCAGGTGAAGGGATCTGATTCATCAGGAGGAGGAGCCCTCACACACCCCAAGGGGTGTCATACTGCATCATCGGGCAGGTCCTTGTTGGGCCGGTGCTGCAATGCCCAACGGGCCCCTCAGAGGGGCTCTTTGCCAGAGTTCTTTTCGGTTGCCGATGTGAAGAGTGGGGTGCTGTGTGGGTGTGGTAGGGTGAGTAGATTGCAATGAAGTGAGTTAAAAATAAAGGCTAATCCAAGCACAATTTAATATCTGCATTGCTTAGTTATATTAAAAACAGATAGCGGCCAGAAATGGATGCAATTGTCCAAGATGGCTCTAAAAAGCTATGTGAAGATCGACATGTGTCTTGTCTATTAAATGCCACTACTGATCACAGCAATTCTTCAGGACCAAATGTAGGCTAAACTACTCGATAGTGGGGTGGTCAATGTTTGTGCTGTTACTATAGCCGTCCCTACATCAGTCACACAGAGTATATAGTATACCTTAAACTGATTAGTTAAAAACAGACCTGAGACAAAAGGAGAGGTAAGAGAAACACATGTAAGGCAGTTGCCTAAAATGACACAGACATATATGCGTGCTATATATGTGAGGCTTCGCAAGCAGAAGTAAAAACGGGCCTCTAGGGGAGGTGATCTCGCCATGTGTAAGATGTATCCCAGAGTGGTGCTGAGATTAAATAATTTCTTGCAAGCAAAGTGTGAGGTAGCAGCATTAAGAACAGGCCTCTGAGGGACGCAATATCGCCACGTGTCATTTTATCCCCATACAATGGTGCCACAATAATTTCACTCATATGCAGTGTAAGAACTAGTGTAGAGGCAAAGGACTCAAAACCAAAATCTTACCGTCGGGGAAACAAAGTATGACCCCCTCAGTCAGTAGCAGGGTCCCACTAGATTGTGCCGAACCACATATTAAGGAGAAAAATACAAGGAAGAAAGGAAATCACTGGTACCATGGAGTCTGGTGACGGACCTCGGGCCCCAGGAAATTAATGGAGGCATACTTACAGTCGGTCGCAAGTGCAGTTGACGTGCGAGCTACCCCGGGGTCTGCTACCGCTGGCAATGGCTGTGGAGCAGAGCCAGGAATTGAATGAGAATGGTAACGGAGGACGCGTCTGGCATGTATGTCAATCGGAACTTCTACTTACTGCAAACAGAGGGGGACGCGGAGTCGAACCTGGCTTCGGCTCTGCAGAACTGTGCCTGGAACGTCAATGTTCCTCCCTCGTCTAGCCAATCCTCGACAGACGAGGTGAAGTCGAAGTCCGCTTAAACTTCTTCTTCTTCTTCTGCCTCTTTGAGTGCCCCGAAGACCTATAGTGCGTCGAAGACGACTTAGGGCTCCTGGAGTGGTTCCGCGACCTTCCCTTCTTCGATTGGGACCTCTGAGGAGTTGCACCTGACTGCATCGACTACCAGGCTGCAAGGAGCTTCATGGACTGCTCCCTCAAGGCCTTAAGCGCCATGGCCCGGCAGTCTGTGCTCGCACACAAGGTGCGGGTTGGTGACCGACATGGTGCAGCGACAGGCGCCACACGGTTTAAAACCTACCCTTCTAGAGGTCATTCCTCAACACATGAAGAAATTCGAAAAAAGTCTGTCAAAAAGAGAGGGGTAGCTCTTCTCCGGATCAGCGCTAACTGGCAGGGAAAGAACTGCCGTCTGGGTGCCTGGGTGGCACCTATATAGGTGAAAGCAACATCACATCAGGCGCAGACGATGCCACGCGGAGCCAAATTGAGCCACCCAACAGTGTGCAGGGGTACTGCTCAGGCAAAGGTTTCCGGATCCAGTCTGACACCTGGGAAATTCAAAGGTAAGGAATCTGCAGCTAGAATTCTCTATCAGATGTATCTTGTTTTGTTGCAGATAAATGTAAGCTCATGAGACACTAATGAGCTCAAAACTGGGTCTTTTCACACTAACCTGATTGGATCGTTTTAGGTGTAGGTGTAACAAATGTTAAAATTGTGTGATTTAAGGCAGAGTATGTTACAGTTCAGAGCGCTTATAGAATACGTACTGGGCAAGCCTTATCCAGACTTTGAGCAGAGCAGGAGATTTAGGGTACTTTCTTCATGGGAGAATCAACTTACTTAACTGTTCCTTTTGAGGCAACTTTGTGATAGTCCGTCCTCTTACTTATATGACTGATTGATTTGAACTTCATATTAACTAATGCATTCATACACTGATAATTGATTGACACCGACTTCATGATTTTTGCTTTCTGTAAATATCTTAACCTTTAATAAACATTTACATGAAACTTAACCACTCCCTGTCTTCCCTGTGAAGCCTAATGTGCTTCATGTTATTTCGTACTGAACTGTTCCCATTGGAGAAGGGTCAAGACTGATTTGCATATGGCTGGGTCCAAACTGAGGTGGTCTGGGATGTGGCTCTGAGTGATTGTCAGTGACTGGGATTAATTCAAGCATTTCATCAATCACCCTTTTTTTGATTCCCAAAGTGTGACGTGAATGCCCACAAGTAAGTCTCGTGCTCACTTTCTCTTTCACACTAAGACAGAATGAGACAAAATTTTCATGACCTTCGCACGCTCTCCCAACCACAACTAAATCCGCACCACAAAAATGCAAAGCCGTGAAATTCAGTCAGTCCTCT
Organism: Calotriton arnoldi; assembly: GCA_963921515.1. Taxonomy (NCBI): domain Eukaryota; kingdom Metazoa; phylum Chordata; class Amphibia; order Caudata; family Salamandridae; genus Calotriton; species Calotriton arnoldi. Next base: position 440,592 of record CAWUFW010001802.1, read on the forward strand.
ATTTAAGGAGAAACGTGACAACCTACAGAAGTATCTTTTGGATATTGGAGGCGACACCTCACCAGTGTCATGTGGCAGCATGCTTCATCATAGATGCCTCATCTCACTCGGGTAAGCGAATACCACCCAAATGGGCTCAACCAAACAGGACATTTTGGGAGCTCGAGATAAGCTATTCCTCTAGACAAATGCAGGGTTCCGGTTAAAAAGGACTATGGATAAACCCAGGATTTCTATTAGTTAGTGGGTACTCGTGCCATTATTAAGTGTTCAAGTCTGGATGTGTCCGCAAACAATGGTTTCTGCACCCAAGAAGTTATATCACCATCATATACTATAATAGTAACCCACTATAGCCAGTATTAAATTGGTCTAAACACAAATCATAGGACTGTCAATCACACCAGACAGAGGATGTGCACTGCATATCTTTTAGGCTCACACATAACCTTCACTTCTGCCACACAGTTCCTGTCAGTTGAAATCCAAGTGCTGTACATGCACAGCCCCTAGAAAGTGCACTGTGCGAACCATCTTACAATTAATTTGTTAAAGTCTCCACCAATTAAACCAATACAATGAAAATAAGCCTGATTAACACTCCACACCTTGGGGCACCTTAAATGCCAGTCTGGCACCATTTACCATACATATTGCTGCAGTTACAATCCGTATACCAGGGCTGAAGAACCGGGCCTTTGGGCCTGGCGGCGCAGGGCACGCCTGAAATCTTCGGGTTCACCTGCCTTGTTGCACAGAGACACGGAATACTCTGTTGGCGTAGAAAGCCAAGTTTATTAGCTGCAGCTAAGCACAGTTGTCCAAGAAGTACATCAAGTAGGTTCTCAGGAGACTGCCACTTGACTCCGTGGCTCACAAGCTTTTATCGTCGAAATACATCTGTACAAACATACACCCATCGCACAAATTTTTAGCCAATCAGGAGAGTTTGAAAACAAGATATTGTGTCACCAGAATGCTCTCTGCTTACATGTTGTGTGTTATCCAGCCCCCAAAGTTAATCAATACTGGTACCCATAGTTCGGTGTTTGCAATGGCAGGACATATCTGTATGCTTCAAGAGGAAGGTTACAAAGTAGGAAAACACAGGGAGAGAATAGCGAAGGCCAGAAGATAAGATATGGCGAGAGGAGAATACTAAAGGCTAACAGATAGTTGATACGGGGATTAGGTAGTCCAGACAAGGATTAGTTAGGTCGGCTGGTGTCTGAGATTGGTTTAAGGACAAGGACGGAGGGGTTTTTGACACGTTGCAGTCCAAAAGGGCAGAGACACTTCGCTCATCGAGCAGCCTGTGTAAAGGCAACACAAAAATGGCGGTGACTGTAAGATGGGGTCAAAATTAAAGAACCTCAGACCCTCCTTTTGCCATTACGCAGGCAATACACAAAGACTCACGCTAATCTGAATCAATGTCGATGGTCATGAAGTCGTCAAGCTGTTGCTGCAACATCATCTTCATCTTCATATTCTCCGTTTTCTGTGGCATGGGTCTTGGGACACACATAATAGCACAAAGACCACATATTGCGGGGCCACATTGTAAACAAAGGCAACACGAGAAGATGATGGCCAAAACTACTCCAACAAAGGTCAATACCTTCCATCCCCATGTGGACAGTAGTTCCCAAAACCATCCCATCAGAGACCAATTTCCTTCGTCCTGGTGGATGGACTCAGCAATGTGGTGCAATTTAGAGATGGCCTGGTATACTGTAGGGGCGTTATCAGGTATATAATGCAACAACTCGATCCAATCAATGTACAGACTCCACCACGATCTGCGAGAATGATGTCTAACACCATTCTGTTCTGTAATGTCATAAGGCGATCCGCCTGAAGCTCAGCAGTGATATTACTCAGTGCTCCGACAGTTTCATTTATTGTTGCCTCAACTACCCGAATGAGATGTCTGATATTTCTACTATTGGCCATAGGGCCCCAAAATGGGAGGAATCCTTTAAGCAAGTCACCTCCTTCCTGTCCTGCTGTGTCCTCCAAAGCAATAACCCCTCTGCCGTACCTTGTCTTGTGATGTCCCGAAGGAGCTGAATATGTTGGAGGGAGGAGAAAAGCCATATAACAAGTCCCTGAGAAATCGGCTGGTAACCATGTATAGGCTCTGTCATGGCAGACGAAATATGTTCCTTGAGATGCTACCAATGGTGGAGACGTTCGGGATGTATAGATATATGTAATATTACAAGTGCTCTTTCCCAATTGAGCCTTAGGATTTTGACCATTGGCTTGGAGACATAGGTGACCTTGGTGGGGTACAGTATATATAGGTGGGGATCCTTTCCTTTTGGCTCTGTCTGTAAGGCTAGTGACATAATGTGTCACATTCCAGTCAATGTATGCTTGTCGCTCGTCGGTGGGGAATTCACTAAATGTTTTATAATGTTTTGACATAGCCACTATTCCCTTTATTAGTGAATTATGACTAACGTCAATTCCATCCCTATACAGACCAACAGGATGTCGATGTTGGTTCTCATAGGCATTGGCAAACATAGAGGTGTAAGCCCAAGCAGATCCTTTTAGGGAGAAGGGTAGAACTAAATATGGCATTCCTTTATCTGTATTATGGGGTAAAAGTCCACAAACCCAACAATCGGTGGTATTGATTACTAATTGATGCTGGTGTAATAGCTGGATGAATGAATTGTTGAGATATTCCATTCTCCTAATTTGTTCATGCCCTGGTAGCGTATAGAATTGGTGTGGGGAAATAGTAGTGCGAAAAGGTATGGGCTGAGAGGTAGATATAGGTACAGATGCTGGCTGCAAAGTGTGAATAACCCAACCCACACAAGCTAATAAAACACATAACAGAGTTAAAACACATAATACTACGCCACGTCTATTAAATAGTAATTTACAATATTTTTCCTTCATTTTGTTTTTTTTATCAATTTCTGATTCACCGGAAGTCATCCCCTAAAGTGTTGCTCGTGGCAATCTTCCTATCTCACTCAGTTGTGGTTATTGGCCGTCCTATGACACTGCAAGTCCTGCAGACCTAGTGCCACTACTCAGGTCACAAACTAAGTCTCCTACCACGACCCTGCAACTAAAAATGGGATGAGTCTAGTATCACATAAGGAAGAAAATATATACAATTCAAAAATTCAAAAATGCAATCTAAGAAATAAAAAAATGCAGTTTAGGAACGAAGGGGAGAAAAAATAAAAATAAATTTCAAATGTCTTTGGCCACTCTAGGCCTCAGATTGTATCTATCCTTGTTTGGCACAGTCTGGTCTTGAAAAAGTGTCTCTGGATCAGTTGTATCTATTCTGAGATGCGATGGTACAGCTTCTTGCAAAACATCATCGTCCTCTTTCTCAGTCCAAGTCCATTCTAGGTGTGCATTGCCAAAAGGTACAAACCGGGGAACTCTCTCTCCTTCACAATCACCTATACCTTCGCGGACCCACTGATCAAAAGGCAAAGGCAAGGGTACCCTTTTGCAGTGCACACCATGGATCCAGTTCTTTTTCCCAACGACTTTTACGGCTGTACGTGTCGTCAGCAGGACCTGTCTTGGCTCCCGCCAGCGAGGCTCCAAATTCTTCTTCCTCTGAAAATTCTTAAGGCACACCCAGTCGCCAGGTTGGAGGGTGTGCCCAGGATCCGAGGAAGCCTGTGGCAAGGTGTCTTGTACCTGCTGATGGAGAACACGCAATTTAGTGGTGAGGTCATGCAAATAGTCAATTAACATTGGGTATTCTATGTCAGAGTACTTCTTGGGTCTAGGGACACCCCAGACATTAGCTGGGCGTCCGAACACAATCTCATATGGGCTAAGTCCCACACGAGAATGAACAGTTGTTCGAGTTGACAAGAGGGCTAGAGGTAAGGCGTCGGGCCAGGCAAGACCTGTGCTGGCTTGTATCTTTGCAAGTTTAAGCTTGAGAGTGCCATTATAGCACTCTACCAAACCCGCTGACTGAGGGTGGTTTGCCGCGTGGAATTTTTGCTTAATCCCAAGACCTGCACATACTTTCTGCATGATTTGACCCACGAATTCACTTCCATTGTCACTCCAGACAATTTGAGGTAAACCAAACCTCGGGAAGTATTCTTTCAGAAGGACCTTAGCTGTAGACAAGGCAGTATTATCCTTTAGGGGGTAGGCCTCTATCCATCTGGAAAAGGCACATACCACCACAAGGACATACTTTAGGTTTCTGCATCTCTCCATATGAATGTAGTCTATCTGCACTACCTCAAAAGGATACGTTGGGGGAGCAAAATGGCCTGCTGTGGTTGGTGTCCCTCTTCCTGGGTTGTGCATCAAACAAACAATGCAATGTTTAACAAGATTGTCTGCACATTTAGGAATCCCTGCATTCTGCCATACCGGAGCCAAAAGCTTGCATATTCCTTTCGCACTGATGTGGGCTGGACCATGCGCCATAGTCACTACTGGAAGTACATAGGCGTCTGGTAACAGCCAACGTTGGTGTTCTGACAATTCTATCCAACATCCTGTCGCATCCAACATTCCCGTACTATCTCTCCACTTACTCAATTCTTTCTCTGTAGCCTCTTCCTGAATCATTTTCACACTTTCTATTGTGTCCTCACACATTCCTCCTTGACTGACCCATCTAGCAGGTCCAGCAACATACATATGACTCGTCACATCTCTTGCTGTCTCTTTCGCTATCTGATCCGCAAAAGCGTTTCCTTCACCCACATCATCAGTGACCCTTTTATGCGCACTACACTTCACAATTGCTATCTGAGTGGGTAAAGCAAGTGATTCCAAAAGGTCATTCACTAACTGACCATGCTGTATTTTAGTACCATGTGAGGTAAAGAATCCTCTTTCCCTCCAAAGGCGGCCAAAACTGTGGGCCACCCCAAATGCATATTGGCTGTCGGTGAACACATTCACTCTCTTCCCTTCGGCCAATACACAAGCTCTAGTCAGAGCTATCAATTCAGCTGCTTGGGCTGAATTCTGCCTAATGCGTGCTGTCTCCACAATCGTATGCAAAGTGGTAACAGCATAGGCTGCAGGCGTTTCACCTTTGGGGAGCTTAAAACACGAACCATCCACCCATAGGATCCCATCCGGGTCCAGGAGCGGCGTATCTTTTAAATCAATCCTACCTTTTGTCTCCTCCTCTGTACGGAGAAAACAATCATGTTGCTCTTGAATGTCTTTCTCTACTGGGATTGGTAACCATGTAGCTGGATTTAGGGTATTACATCGCTTGATGTGCACGTGACTAGCCAAGAGCGTCAGCTCATACCCCGATAAACGGGCGCTCGTAAGATGCTGGGTTTTTGTCCTGTTTAAAAGTGTATCCACTGCATGTGGCACCATGACAATAAGCGTATTGTCTAGCACCAATCCAGCAGATTGGCGAATAGAAACTGCTGCTGCTGCTGTAGCTTTCAGACAACTAGGTAATGCTTTAGCTACAGGGTCTAACGAAGCCGAAAAATAAGCACACGGGCGTTGTTTGTCACCAAATTGTTGTGTCAAAACTGACAACGCGCAACCTTCTCTCTCGTGCACATAAAGTGTGAAAGGTTTGCTGTAATCCGGAGTACCCAACACAGGAGCAGAACACAAGGAAGTACGCAAATCAGTAAAACTTTTCTGGCATTCCTCTGTCCAAGGAAGAGGTTGGGGGGTATCTTTAAGGGTAAGTGCTAACAAAGGTTTTGCTAACAAAGAAAAATTCGGAATCCATTGTCTGCAGTAAGAGGTAATACCTAAAAAGGCACGCACCTCTCTCTGTGTGCATGGTACAGACATTTGTGCAATTGATTGGATTCTTTCTGGGGTCAACCGCCGTCCTCTCCTTCGACAAGAGATGACCTAAGTAGGTAACCTCTTGGCGACAATATTGTAATTTAGAGGGTGAAACCTTATGATGAAGGTCAGACAAGTGATGCAACAGTGAAACAGTAACTCGTTTACAAATTTCCTCAGAATCAGCAGCAACTAGCAGATCATCTACGTACTGAATAAGGGTGGCACCTGGAGGCAAAGTGAAAGCATCGAGCTGAGTTTTCAAAGCCTGACTATAAATGGAGGGACTTTCACAATAGCCTTGAGGTGCGCGCTTGAACCGAAAGCTTCGGCCTCCCAAAGAGAAGCCAAAAATATCCCTACTTTCCTCAGCAATGGGAATGCTAAAGAAAGCATTCTTAAGGTCAATGACCGAAAACCAGGCAGCTGAGGCAGGTATCATTGTCAACAAAGCAGTGATATCTGGGACGACAGGAAACTGGGGTACAACGATCTTGTTGACCTCCCGGAGATCGATTACAAAACGATAAACCGGTGGCTGGGAAGAGTCAGTACGTTTAAGGACAGGCAGAACAGGACTATTGCACACATTTCCTCTAGTCTCTTCAACCACACCTTTCTCAACCAAATCATAAATGATAGCCATCAGCGCTCTCTCACCATCACTCGAAATTCTATACTGAGGAATGCGAGGTAACCTAACATTGGACTTGAGGGTGACAACATAGGGTGGAATCTGCAAGAGACCAACATCATTGGGGCCTGTAGCCCAAAGAGTAGTAGGCAGGGAACGTAATTCAGAAGGGAGTTGGTCTCTAGACAAATATGTCGGGGAAATTAATCTCTTGCCTAAAGTAAGATGTACACCAGAAGGAGAACAATGCAGAGTCGCATACAATCTCTTTAACAAGTCCAACCCCAACAAATTCTCACCACAACCAGTTGTCAAAATAAGAGGAGCCTCCAAATCATAAGGGCCAATGGAGATAGGTAAAAGACAAGAAACTGGGTTACGAACCGGGCGCCAGAAAATCCTACAGAAACATTTGTTAAGCCAGACAAAGGTGCCCCAGGGAGTTTAGAGTGGATGATAGAACTCTTCGTTGCACCAGTATCCAAGAGAAATGGTTCTGATACACCAAGCGCAACGACATCAACATAAGGCCCATTTTGGTCCACTGGAACTGAAATGACTCCCTCACTTTGTCCACGGCTGTCCTAGCTAGAGAAACCCTGATTCTCATCTTCCATATAATAATCGTCATTATAATAATGGGCAGACTGAGTATTTTGCTGATCAAAATAATTCACGGAATTTTGCGGCGGAAAGGAACGTTGATCCTGGGACATGGTACTTCGCCCCCTCCCCTAGGTGTTGACTGGAAGCCACCTCGGCCTCGCGGCCCAGGCGTACCACCAGCACGCTGCAATAATATCGGGCAATTATTCTTGAAGTGACCTTCTTCCTTACAATAGGCACATTGATTAGGACCCAGTGGAGGCCGTGGAACAAAAGGCTCAGGTTTCTGAAACACCTTCTGAAACTGGGGAGTCGGCTGAAACTGGCGCTGAGCAGGACGAGGAGGATAAGCCTGTTGTAAAAGAGCCTTCGTCTTTAAATCTTTAGTCTTTTTATCCAATTTGTCCTTCTCCTCCTTATCCCTATTTTCGTAATATTGGGCAGTAGCCAATATCTGGGCTGAAGAAGAAACAGCCCATGAACTTTCGGAATCCTTTAATTTATTAGAGAGCTCGGGAAGCAAATTAAATACAAATTTATCTACGAACAATCGCTGTCCCCCTCTGTGCTCATATCCTGACCACTGTGATCAAGAAACGTTTCTTCAAAACGAGTGAAGAAGTCAGAGACACTCTCATCTTTCTTCTGCTTACAGGCAGCTAACTTATCCCAATTAACTCGCAGAGCGGGCATCATAGTTTTCATTAAGGTAATTATTCTACCAGGAAGTTCTGCAATTAAATTATCGGGTTTAGCACCACCCACTTGGAGCCCATCAGCAGCCAGTATAGTATTCCAATCACCTCCTAATTCTTGGGCGTGGTCCTCTTTCCGAATCCTAGCCCACAATGGTTGTGGGACAACATTTCCCATTAACATATCTATGTCAGCCAAATTCATAATACAAGCGTCAACAGTCTGAGATAATTCCTTGTAGTAACCAGCAGGGTTTTTACGGGGGTCAGGTAAAGACTGTTTAAGGGCCAGCACCTCAGATCTCTTCCAAGGTACATGTACCCATATACGTTGGAAGTGAGCCGGTATAAGCGGATTATTACCCTGGGCTGCAACCTCTTCTCTCCATACTGGGGGAACCTCTCGCATAGGATAGTGTTTCAGTTTGCGCCTAACAGAAGGATCAGGTTCAGACAAAGACCGGGAAAAGAACATTGATCTAAAAGTAATAAGTGTCCGTATAGCATTCTCAACCTCAGGACCCACAATAATTCCTTTATCAAAATCAGTCCTAATATCCAGCAAACCCTTGGGAGCTAAACCCAATCCCGTGGCCTCCCATTCCTGACCTAGGATTTCACACATGGCATTGAAAACGAATCTTTGTACAGGGGCATCCCACTGTTCAAAAGTATCCATGATATCTCGAACAGTATATTCGAGATCACTCAGGATCCACCTGCGAGCAAGACCCATGAACGTATCTCGTTCTTGGGAGTCAGGAAGTAAACTACGGGTCTGCCTACGGGGAAGAACAGGAGTCAGACTTACTGACCCAAAGAGAGGAGAAAAGAGACCAGAAACAGTCTCAACCATCCGCTGACGGATAGAAGGGGAAGTTGACAGAAAAACAGGAGATAATGTATGAGACGGAGCAGGAGAAGAGGCAACAGGTAGAGCGGAGGTCGAAGGCAAAGAAGACTGAGGCAAAGAAGTCGGAGGCAGAGGAGCTGGAAACAAGGGAGCTGAAGGCAAAGGAAATGGCGGGAGTGGCAGTGCCACAAAGGGCTGTGTTGGAGGTGCAGGAGCTGGAGCTGGTGGGAGAATAACAGGTTGTTGGACGGGTAACAAAAGCGGGGGTGCATTAGCGCCTTGTACATAGGGCGGGGGCGATCGTAATAAGTGAGACATTAAAGGATCCTTCTCAGGATCAGCATCGCGATTTGGGGAAGAAGTTGGCAGCACTGGGTAACATTTGTCAATCGCCATGTGATGTTGCCTATCTAAGATCTCTATCGCATGATCTATTTCATTATTTTTAAACTGTTGGGCAGCCTGTATGACAGTGATATCTTTTTCTTTCCTATCTCTTTTTGCCTGTTTAATTTCTTTCTGTTTGGCTTCCTTGCGCCAAAGGCGAAAAGAGTCAAACATAGCCGGCCGGGCTTTTCTTTTAAACAAAGTAGCTTCTAAATTGTCTAAAATATCAGGTTCAAAACTACCATTATGTGGCCACTGTAAAACACCATCTTTCTTCGTATAGCGGACCCATATTTCATTAAAGGTGATGGGGCCTATACCATGTTTAGAGTAAAGCTCATAAGTAGGAGTTCCAGCCGGAGGAATTGGACAAGAGTCCTCCAGTCGGGAGTCCATATCGCAACAAAAACAACACCATTTTTTAAACTTACTGAAACCAGGCATCGTTACTTTCACTGGCTTCCTACAAACAACAAGGGGCTAATCAAAACAGCACAAACGTACTCACCCCTTGGCTTCGACAATTGCAATTTTCGAATCTAAGAACCCAAAAACAAACAAAAAGGAGTGGGAGCTACCCACCAGTACTTAACAAATGTCTTCTTCACGCCAACAGAGGTCCGTCTAACGTCTCGCAATACCAGTCATCACCAAAAGAGGGACCAAGGCAGGGCAGCAGTCAGGGCAGCAGGCACCAGCAGCCGTGGGAAAGGAGAAGCCACACTTCAAAAGACCATCGGCCCACTCTTCGACATACAGGGGTCGCTGGTGTGGGGGCGCCTCCTCTGGAATTTTCCTGCGGGGCTCCTCACGATCCTTGGGCTCAACCGCTACCTCTGAAGCCGCCCCACGTTGGGCGCCAATTGAAGAACCGGGCCTTTGGGCCTGGCGGCGCAGGGCACGCCTGAAATCTTCGGGTTCACCTGCCTTGTTGCACAGAGACACGGAATACTCTGTTGGCGTAGAAAGCCAAGTTTATTAGCTGCAGCTAGGCACAGTTGTCCAAGAAGTACATCAAGTAGGTTCTCAGGAGACTGCCACTTGACTCCGTGGCTCACAAGCTTTTATCGTCGAAATACATCTGTACAAACATACACCCATCGCACAAATTTTTAGCCAATCAGGAGAGTTTGAAAACAAGATATTGTGTCACCAGAATGCTCTCTGCTTACATGTTGTGTGTTATCCAGCCCCCAAAGTTAATCAATACTGGTACCCATAGTTCGGTGTTTGCAATGGCAGGACATATCTGTATGCTTCAAGAGGAAGGTTACAAAGTAGGAAAACACAGGGAGAGAATAGCGAAGGCCAGAAGATAAGATATGGCGAGAGGAGAATACTAAAGGCTAACAGATAGTTGATACGGGGATTAGGTAGTCCAGACAAGGATTAGTTAGGTCGGCTGGTGTCTGAGATTGGTTTAAGGACAAGGACGGAGGGGTTTTGACACGTTGCAGTCCAAAAGGGCAGAGACACTTCGCTCATCGAGCAGCCTGTGTAAAGGCAACACAAAAATGGCGGTGACTGTAAGATGGGGTCAAAATTAAAGAACCTCAGGGCCACAAAGTTGTCTCCAGGCTCACCATTTGCTTCACATCCAACAGCTCTAGGCTCCTTATACGGCCAATAGGCACCTGATTGGATTCTGAGGTATAAAGGCAAAATAGCACCACTCATTTGGGGTAATCAAAAAACATGAGACACTTCCAAAATTAGCGACAAAGTGGACAGATTCATTGTCCCACAACGAGTATGCTGTCCTCTGAACTGAATAAAATATTAAAGTCACTTCCAACGTAGCAACAGCTGACCCAAAGCCCCTGTATATATATCTTTTTCATTACATGAGCACTTAACAGACAGATGAAGTTGTCTCTAGGCCAGATATGTAAAAAACAAAAAAGTATGCAACTGACCTGAAGGTGTTTCAAGATACTGTTCTGACACCACAGGAAAAATGTTGGGGCAGCATTTTGCTAGGGTGGGCGAAACTCAAGCCTCCCCACAACCATCATAGAAGCCACACTTTGATTAACTGGAAGAAATGGTTACTTACTTGTAATCCTGAATTACTAAAATTATTATACCAAATTATTTCCAAAGAGAGCATACAAATTTAGCAAGTCCGATGTAAAGAAGGGACCCTCTAACTTGCCTCTCATTGCTGAAATTATACTCCTCTACCAAGAATACCATTCCAAAACAACATTGCATCATCATCAATGCTGCTAAAAGATTTGTTGAGGGGAAAAAGGAGGCTGGATAGGCATTACATTGGTACATTTCGAGCAAAGGTCGCCTGTGCCTTTACGAAGCCCAGATGCTTCCTATTCCGGCATGTACTGTATTGGCACTGCTTCCTTTTGGCTGAAGAGTAGAGCTAGACTCAAGAACCCAAACATTGTTGGTATTCATCCACATGGCAGAGAAAAGTCTTGGGCGATGGGATGGTTGTTTGACTTTAATTAAAATCACAACAATGCTCGAAAGAGAAATGCAAGCTACTATTTCTTCTGCATCGTTGGATATTAATTTAGTCGTAAACGTTGGATTAGAATACCTAGCAAATCGCTATATCTGCACCTCTCACCCATAAAGGATGATGCCAAGCAGCACAGAAGATAACTTCATACTTAACTTAAGTTTATATATTTTGGAGGGTAGCTTGACCCACTATTAAGTAAACCCTTGTGTCAAAAACAACATTTATTAGAACATTGGAATGTTGGGATCTCCATTGAAAACAATGGAGTAGCTCCGGGCTTATAATGGCTGGTATAAGCCCAGAGCTTCAACATTCCAATGTTTCTTTGTTCGCAGCTGTGGCTGTGAACAAAGGCTTCAGGGAGCCTGAGGGGATTTCAATCCCCTTGCGCTCCCTGAAGCCTTTGTATTATTTGTTAGAACATTCGGCCCTCTAGTGGCAGAATGTTCTAATAGCCTTATAGCCCTTCGTAGCTGAGCTATACCGGCTATTAAAGTCCCGCTCCCTTGTTAAATGCCCTCGCCTTCGGCACGGGCCTTTAAAGCTGGAGCGGGCCTTTAATAGCCGGTATAGCCCGCTACGGCGGGCTATAAGGCTATAGTAAACGTGTGTACCAAATTGCAGGTGGTCAAAATTGCAAATATTAGCCAACTGAATATTTAACCAAACGGTATTTTTGGAAACAACAAACTGCGTTTTCAAAATTACCATGTTGGAACAACAGTCGATACAGCCTGCAATTCACCGGCACAAACAAATGAAGCAATGGTAACTAGGTGGTCACCTTCTAAAATAGATGCAGCAATAGAGCCCTGCAAATGGGTTCAAATGGAGGGCCAACAATCTAAAAAGTACTATATTTAAGTCCCACAGAGGCAACAGCACTCTTATAGGAGGGCAGACGACGTTTAAGCCTTAAAGAAAGTTTTACTATCGGATATTTGAAAAAGGAGATTAAAGCAGGGACTTTTTCTAAATGCGGTTATTGCCGCATGGTGTCAATTAATAGCGGCTAATTGAAATTTAGCAAGACATGGCAGAAAAACTTCTTCCTGACAATCAGTTGAGTTAGCAACATTGTCGCTACCATATACACAAAATTCTTTCCATTTAGGAGTAAGACTTTCTGCTTGAACGGCTTTTCACTTCCCATGGGATATCCATGCATCTTGAGGCATATTTAAATGCCCATATTATCTGATCTCAATATGCTCCCTAATTCAATGACGTCAGATTCGGATGCCTTATTTGGCCCTGTTGGCGGCAGGTTTGCATGTCAGCCTCTTGTGTGGGGGCTAGAGCTTTGGAGCTACATAGTTTCAGAATGACTGTTGATATTAGATCAATGGGAGGAAAAGAATATAGTAGATCAAAATGGCCTTTTCCTAAAACACTGGTTGCAGTTTCCTGAAGCTGCAGCATTTTGAGCTGTGGCAAACCGACCCACCTCTAGAAAACCCCAGGCCAGGAAGAGGTCACCTCAGCATCTATAATCCATTTCTGATTTTCTTCGAAGAATCTGCAGAGAAAATCTCCTTTATGATTTTGCTGTCTCAGAAGTTAAACTGCCTTTATGGAATGGTTCCAGGTTAGCAACTACAGCCAGATTTTCTAAGGGCCTGAAAACGAGTTTAGGTGTTATTTATTGCACATGACAAATAAAGATACCATGGTGTATGTTATCGTGTGCGATAAATAACACCCATCACGAGTTTTTGGGAATAACATGCAGATTTTAGTGTTTAATGCACCATAATCTGCATGGTATGGTAAATACCATACAGTTTGCCCTGTTAAATTTCGGCAGGTTTAACTTGCCAAAATGTAACGACAGCTGAGGTATTTAACGCATCGGATAATTATCGGATGCGTTAAAAACAGCCAAACTCGTAATTCCTACCCGTGCGCAAACGGGTTTACGCACAGGTCAGAATTTGCTGGCCCACACGTAATCAGGCCCTAAGAGTCTAAATGACTAGGGTTTTGACCTTATGCCACTGTGACCATTTAAGTAGAGCACTGTGTAGTATTTTCCATTTGCACTATGTTAGAAATGGGGGTCTCTAGTTGGCAGTGGTATACACCCTGTCCAAATAGGGACCCTTCCTTCTAGTCAGGATGAGTAAAGTACACACCTACATTTGCCCGTACTCACCCTCTGGTAGCTTGGCACAGAGCAGTCAGGCTAAACTACAGAGGCAATGTGCGAAGCATTTGCATATAATCCACAGTAACACAGTGAAAACACCACAAATGGACACCCCACCAGTTTAGAAAAATAGAGTATCTTTATCTAAACCAAACAAGAACTAAACGACAAAAAGTCCAACATACAGAACTCAAAATATCACTTGTAAAAGGTTTCTAGCACAAATATAGCTCTCAGCATACAACAGCTCCAGCTGGGGCTATCTTGACATCATGACAGGTACACATCCAAAGTACGATGCCAACCACGAGGTGGGCGGGCTGACCACAGAGTCCATCGGACCCCCAGAGAAACAGTAACTTTTGTGATGATACAAACAACGGCGTCAGGGAGGTGTTGCAGTGCCTGTGCCGGGCAGCGTCAGTTACTTAGTGCCACAGGGGAGGTCAGGAGTCTGTTCCTTACTGCTACGCAGGGAACAGGAGGCATCGGTTCCTTACTGTTGCAGGAGAGGTGAGGAGTTGGTTCCTTACTGTGCAGGGCGTCGGTTGCTTACGACGGAGCGGTGTCAGGCAGTTGCCCACGTCATTTATCGACTCCGCGATGGTGTGCAGGAGGCGCTGGCGTCGGGCAGGGCTTTGTGCGATCCACAAGTGGTGCCCTTTGCCCAGGTGCAGGCAGTAGCCTAGATGAGGACGTCTGAGTTGATGCGGAGACTACATCGGGGCTGCAGTGTTGTCGCTGTCGGTGCTTTGCTCACCAAGCAAGCGGTAAACACGGCGTCAGTGCAGGCAGCGGAGTTGGAGGCGGCGTCGGGAATCGTCTTAGGGCTTGCAGCCCACCCAACACCTTCAGTGGCCCAGAACTGGGCTTGGCACCATTAGGCAGGTCAGAACTCCCAGCAGTGGAGATCAGGGATGCTGTAAGTGAAGTCTTTGTGTCCCCGAGACTTCAGAACAGGAGGCAAGTTCTACTTCAAGCCGTTGGAGATCTCCTTAAGCAGCATTCACAGCACAGTTCAGTATTTGTCCTTTCAGGTAGAAGCAGGCAACTGCGGGCCAACCCAGCAAAGCAACACACAGCAAAGGGGCAGTACTCCTCCTCACAGCTCGTCAGCCCTTCTCCTTGGCAGAGGGTCCTCTTGATCCAGAAGTAATCTAAAGTTCTGGGGTTTTAGGTTTAATACTTATACTCCTTTTTCCCTTTAAAGTCTTTGTAAGACAGTCTCTCTTGCTCAGTAAAAAAACAGTTCTGCCTTCACTGGTCCAGCCACACTATAGGGGGTGGAGACAGAATTGTGCAAGGCAGCCACAGCCTATTCAGGTGTCAGTGCCAAATCCTCCCACCTCTCTAGCCCAGGAAGACCCATCAGCATATCAGGGCACACCTCAGCTCCCTTTGTGTGAGTGTCTAGAGAGAGTGCACAAACAGCCCTTGTCAGTCTAAAACCAGACAGTGAATCCACAAGCAGGCAGAGGCATACAGAATGGTAAAGCTAGAAAATGGCCACTTTCTAAAAGTGGCATTTTCAAACACACAATTTAAAAACCACCTTCACTAAAAGATGTATTTTTAAATCCCGAGCTCGGAGCCTAAACTCCAAATTTCTAGCTGTTCCCAATTGAAAGTTACACTTGTAAAATGTTACAAGGCAGCTCCAATGATAGCCTATGGGAGAGCCAGTCCCTGCAATAGTGAAAAACGAAATTGGCAGTATTTCACTATCAGGCCATGCAACACACATCAGTATATGTCCTACCCTTCACATACACTGCACCCTGCCCATGGGGGTTCCTTGGGCCTACCTTAGAGGTGACTTACATGTAAGAAAAGGGAAGGTTAGAGCCTGGCAAGTGGGTGCACTTAAAGCAAACACAAGGAGATGATGGACAGGGTGCTGAAACTTTTCAAACACTCACCCCCAGTCACAGATCTGGGTTGAATCCATCATCATTCTTTAGCTCACTTTGCCACCCCAGTTCAGACACAGCTATATGCAAATCAGTCTTGACCCTGTGCCTCATGGGAACAGTCCAGCCCGAATTGCCAAGCCATGTCTTCCCTGGACCGGAAACAAGCATCCTGGGACCGGTTTCAGGCTAACAGCCCTCATCAGCCAGACTAGCTTGAATCCAGTGGCAAAATGAGCAAGGGACCCACGTCTGGGCATACGCTGCCAACTTAGGGCGAACAAAGCAAACACATGGAGATGATGGACGGAGTGTTGAAACTTTTCAAACACTCATCCCCAGTCACAGATCTGGGTTGAATCCATCATCATTCTTTAGCTCACTTTGCCACCCCAGTTCAGACACAGCTATATGCAAATCAGTCTTGACCCTGTGCCTCTTGGAAACAGTCCAGCCCGAACTGCCAAGCCATGTCTTCCCTGGACCGGAAACAAGCATCCTGGGACCGGTTTCAGGTTCATAACCCTCATCAGTTAGCGAGTGTTAGTTTCAGTTAGCGAGTGTGACTCCATTTTGTTTTTTGTAATCCTTATTAGGCTGCTTAGACTGTGCCCGAGTTAGGCCTCATTGCTCATATTGCTGGCCTCAGCAGAACACTGTATTTCGTTATTATTTTTTCTTTCTGTCCAAGGCTGTTTCCCGGCTTGCTAATGAGGAGACCATTCTGCTCTCACATGCCTATCAAAATGTGTAGTTCTGCTCCCACGTTAGGAGACGCTGGCAGGTGGTAGCTCAACTCCCTGTGCCTCCTTTGTTTATGTTCGGCCCAGGCTGGTACTTTTCCATGGTGGGCAGGGTTGGCGGTTCTTGGGGAAGAATGATTACTCACTGTAGACTGTTGGGGGGCCAGTCCCTCGGCAGACATCTTAGGGTGCAGGTCTGATTGGACTCCTCTGCAGAGTATTGGCAATAAACATGTAAGTTTGTATTCTCTACTGTCTGACCGACTCTTCATTTTGGGAAGGCATAGCAGGTGGTTGTAAGTAACCCGCGTGGCCCTAGAGGGCCCTGTCCTTCAGTTGGCACCCGAACAGGGACCCCCGCAAGGTGATCCGACTCGCCCGTAATCGGGTTGTAGGGTCAGGTGGTGCGTTTGGTCGGTTGGGCGGATCGGGGTACCCCACACAAGACCGAGCTTGGTTCTCGCAGCTGCCCCGCCCGTCTGATCGGGCTCCCCCTCTTCTAGTGGTCACCGGCTGGGGTCCTGAGAAGGCGAAACCTTGGAGTTGACCTTTGGTCCGAAGAGTCGGCAGTGGAGAATAACTCGACTCGACCTGTGTGCACCAGGTGAGTGACTTGAGTCTTGGAAAAATGGCGCCATTCTTGGACGGCACGAGCCTGCGGGCTGTGTCTTGATACAGTCTCCGGACTGTCTTGTCTGCAGTTTTCGAACTGCCTTGCTTGAACGACACGAGCCAACGGGCTGTGTCTTGGTACGGTCCCCGGACTGTCTTGTCTTGAACTTGGCGAGTTTGCATACCCTTGAAAAGGCACAGAGTGTTTGCGAGCAGCCCACCGGACCAACTGGAAATTTGGCCCGCGCTTGAAAAGGTCCGGGACAGCCCGCGAACAATCTGCCAGACCAACTGGTAATTTGGTTAAATTTGAAAAGGGCTGGAGCCGGTCTTCTTGAATTTGATACAGTTCCCAGACTGTAGGGAGTGGTCCCTGGACTGTTTTTTTCTTCCTTTTTGTTTGGCTTCGTGACTAATATTTGCTACTTTACCTTGTCTTAGTTCGTGGATTGTTGGTGTTCTATTTGCCCGTTAGGTACAGTGCATGTGTTTTACATTAAGATGCCTTGTTTCAGCAAATTGGGGTGTTTTGTATGTCGATGTTGTTCTACTGATGCTTGTTTGGAAGAGAGCCAGCATGCACCTCCGGAGTGTTCTCCAAATTTTGACATATACGTCAAACATGGTATTGACCCGGTTATGTTTAGCACATTGTGGCATAAATATACGAGGGACAATGCGGAGTTACAGTGGCCACTTACTGGCTCGTTTGATGAACAGAAATTGAACTTCTTGCAGGACAAGCTGTTCGCTAGGAGGAGCAGACAGTCGATGTTTGATTCTCTAAGAGTATGGCAGAAAGAAGCAAAGCAGCGACGACAGAGCAGAGAAAGAGGCCCGGAAGAGGAAGACGCAAACTATAACACAGAAAGCAGTAGCCTATGAAAGAGGAAAGGTAGAGAAGGGTATAGAATGTGCAGATAGAAAGTTTCGGTTACAGACAGATAAGTGCTATGTCACTAGGGAGGAAGCTGATGATTTCGTCGAAGAGCTGTTGGATTCTCGTCGTCCTCCTTATGCCCCTGAACGGATATACCCGGCAGTCCCGACCTCTCAGTCCTTGACCTCTAGTGCCGTCCCCTCTAGCATTCCTGTTTCTAGCGTTAACGCTTCAGCCCTGGCCCCTCTTGCTTCTCTTCTACTCCCACCGGTCACCGGGGCGGGTGCTGTTAGTTCCCCCGTCCAGTCTATCAGTCCTGGATTGAATGCTACTCCCCCTTTCACCCCTACCACCCTGTCTCCCTACATGATGGCACCTGTCTCTGCGTCTGCTCCTTCCCCTGAGAGTGCGACACACCAGGCACAGCTGAATGTTGAAACTCCTGCGCGTGGCGTGCATGATGTGAACTGGGCAGCAGCGCGAGATTGAATGGATAAAGAGTTGGTGCGTTCTGCAGTGGGTGATGAGGAAAAGAAAATGGTGGCGAATCAAGCAGCTCACTGGGCTCGGCACCCGATCTATAGCGTGGAGGATGTGTGGAGTGTGATGAAAGATTACGAGCCATTTATACAGCAGCATGCCCTTAAACACGTCAGCAATGCTGATAGAGCTGTGGGAGCAGTGTTTTCAAGGTGTTGCACCGCAAATAATATATGACATACGGGATAGGGTATATGCTGCAGATATGGCTCCCAATGAGGTTTTTAGCAACATAACGACACTAGTGGGTTACCGAGGTAGATTGCTCCAGAAGGTTCCGACAATGGGGACACAGCATCCCATGAGGGAAGTTCATCCCATTTACCAACCTGAAATTCTAGAACTGCGCGATTCCACCGATGCTGTGATTAGACCACATGCCGACGCTCAGTTTCAGGAACAGTGGATCTATACTCCCTGGAAGAGGAGTGAGGTCCTATTCTTAAAGAGCCAGCTGCCGGACCCCTGAAAAAAACCCTACTGCATATTACAAAGAGTTGACAGAGGCGGCCTCCTCCACAGTAATGACGCTAGCTGACAGTGTTTTTCGGTTTGTTGGTACCAGTGGATATATGGAGGCATGTCCATACGCAGGACCATGCACTAGAGTTGGGGGGCACGTGGGATGAGATCAGGGCTTGGGATAAGGAGCGTAAGCCCGGCGACAAGCCGAAAGCGGAGCTCCTCGCTTTGCCAGGGCGTATTATCACCTACATGCACTCACTTATCCTACCAAAGAGAGTGGATTGGGATAAGCTGACTGTGTGTCGCCAGAAGAAGGATGAGAGTGTGTTGGATTTCTTTACTAGATTTGAAGGAGTGTTCTTAGATTTTAGTGGACAGGACCTGTCACAGGAGGGTGGTGTTCGTTTATTTGTCAACAGATTTGTCACTAACTTGCTTCCCGAGATTGCAACACGGTTGCAGGCTTCGGAAAGTACTTGGACAACATCACCCCAGTCAGTGATATTGAGTATGGCACAATATTACGAACATAGAGAGAATGAGGACAAGGAAAGGGTGGAGAAAAAGTCAAAGGATTTGAAGACGAGAGTATTGATGCAGCAAGTTGCAAGGGGAAATGGACGAGGTAGGGGTTCGGCCCACCGACCGCCCCGATCGGGCAGGGGTGGTGTTTCAAACGCGCCCCTCGGGCCCAATTAATGTGCGTGCTGCAAGCAGGAGGGACATTGGCGGAATGAGTGTCCGGAGTTGTTACAGAAAGGTGAGGCCCCAATGGGTCGGGGTTTTCGAGGACGCAGACGAGGAACAGGAGGTAGAGGGGGGGATGCAGTCAGAAGATACATCACACAACAGTCAGAAGATACATCACACAATAGGCAGAGCGGGAATTATTTTGACGACCCCAGAGGACGGCAGTACTATCATGACGATTATGACATGGACGAAGTGACAGGGTCGTCTCACAGCTAGGACAGCCGAGGACAGGGCGAGGGCCCAGTTCCTGTGCCTATATATCAGCATGGACCTTATGTCACTGCTGATTTACAGGGTACTTCTGAGAAATTCTTAGTTGATACAGGGGCTATGAATAGCTGTTTCCCGTTCACTGGTCCCGGGGGCAGCTCTGTCTGGCCAAAACAATGTGTCGGTGGGTTTTTCAGGCGTGTCGGTCATTAGCCCCATTTCCAAACCTCCTGCTTTGACTATTGGCCCCCTTACGGTCGATTCACCATTTTTACTGACGTCTAATTGTGGAGAAAATCTGCTAGGACTTGATTTGTTAAAAAAGTTGCATGCAATAATTTTTTGTTCTCCAGACGGTGTTTACATGACTATTGGACCGCAGGTAGCCCGTGCCAAACAGTGCTTTGCAAAGGATGTCCCCCTTCCACCCGAGTTCAGAGATGTGCCACGTACGCTATGGGCCACAGGAGACACGGATGTGGGGTTACTCCAGATCCCGCCAGTTTCTATACAGATCAGAGACAATGATAAATTGCCACGTATTCCCCAGTACAAGATATCCCAGGCAGGTGAAAAGGCCCTATTGCAAATAATACAGGATTTGATTAAGTCTGGCGTGGTTGAAGAGACTGTGGCGAATGTGTGTAATAGCCCTATTCTCCCTATTCTTAAGAAGGCACCCTTGGACTCTCCTGATACCCACCCTGACGTTTACCGTTTTGTGATGGACCTCAGAGAAGTTAATAAGATCGTAGTTCCCCAATACCGTGTGGTTCCAGACATTACAGCAATCTTAACAATGATTCCCCACCATCAGCAAAATTATTTTCTGTAATGGACTTGAAAAATGCTTTCTTCAGCATACCAATCCATACAGATAGCAGATATCTGTTTGGATTGGCAATAGCCGGTCGGAGCTTTAGATTCTGTCGTGCTCCACAAGGCTATACTGAAAGCCCTAGTATTTATAGCCAAGCCTTGAAAGCTCAATTGGATTCCTTGGAGCTTCCTCCTGGTAATGTGTTGCTGCAGTATGTTGACGACCTCCTTGTGGCTTCGGACAGTGAGGATAGTTGCAAAGACGCCACGGTTAAATTATTATTGCATCTGGCGCACCATGGACACAAGGTGTCACTTTCCAAATTTCAATATTGTCGACAGGACGTCACCTATTTAGGTCACCTACTGTCGAAGGAGGGTTGCAGACTAACACCTGAACGCATAGCTGCCATTACTAACATGTCTGTCCCTAAAACCCAACGCGCGTTTATAGGGATAACATCGTATTGTCGGCATTGGATCCCTAATTACTCCCTACTAACAAAACCCCTTCTTTACCTGACCACCAAAGATGTGCATGAACCCCTGCCTTGAACACCTGCATGCCAGCAAGCTTTTGAGCAATTAAAGACTGCGCTTTGCTCTGCTCCTGTCCTTGGTACTCCTGATTACCAGAAGCCTTTTGTGCTCTACGTGCATGAGGTGGACGGTTGTGCGCTCTCTGTTCTAACACAGGGTTTCGGTGGTAAGCAGAGACCCTGTGCCTACTTCTCTGCCATGCTTAATAATGTCGCCAGAGCACTCCCGAGCTGTCTGAGAGCTGCCGCGGCAGTGGCGGTTTCTATCAGACAATCGGCAGGGCTCGTTCTTGACACATACCTCAGTCATGGTACCTCATGCTGTGGATACACTATTCAATAAGACAAAGACGCAGCACCTTACTAGTGCGCGTCTGACTGGCTATGAACTGACTGTTTGCTCTGCACATTACCATCAAAAGATGTGCTACTCTGAATCCAGCCACGTTACTACTCCTCCCTTCGGAAGAAAAGGGCAATGATGTCCATGATTGTTTATTTCGGACTGAGGAAGAAACGAAGGGACGGGTAAACTGACTGACGTTCCCTTAACTGACCCCCAAGGGGAACTATATGTCAATGGCTCTGGTTTCAAATTAGCAGATGGCACCACCACTGCAGCCTATGCAATAACAACGTTGCACACTGTAGTTGAGACATCCCTTATCCCACACCAATCGGCCCAAGCTGCAGAGTTGGTTGCCCTTCTCAGGGCTTGCGAGTTGAGTGAGGGACTGGCTGTTAATATCTACACTTACAGCCTGTACGCCTTTGGGGTGGCCCATAATTTTGGGCGCCTCTGGGCGGAGAGAGGGTTCTTGACCTCGCACAGACTGCGGATTCAGAACGGGCCATTGATACATAGATTGCTGTCCGCATTGACACTTCCCAGTAAGTTAGCAATAGTGAAATGTAGCGCTCATAAGGCTATTACAGATGATGTTGGGAGGGGAAATGCTTTCGCAGACCAGACAGCTAAGGAGACAGCTCGATTAAAGATGACAAAGATGTTGGTGGCAGGTCCCGCTAGGTGGGTCGCAGACAATGGAATGCTGAGGACACATTGGAGAACGTCAGGAAAATACAGGGTGAGGCGACTTTAGACGAATTAGCGATGTGGGAGGAGAGAACAGGTCGCTTGGATGAGAATGGGTGTTGGACTGACTTGTCAGGGAAGCAGCGATGGTTGCTGCCTAATTCATATGTGCTCCCTGTTGTTACTATGGCCCAGCGCATATTAGTGCCAAAGGAATATGCAAGTTACTGGACCCAGTATGGCAGAATGATAATATCGCTACGGTAGCCAAGCATCTAGTGAAGCATTGCATCATTTGTCTGAAGCATAACCCTGGGAAAGGTACTCCTACACCCGCTGGTAATTTTGCACCGCCTTCCTTCCCTTTCGAGGTTCTCCAGATGGATTTCATCGAAATGGAACGAGTCAATAACCTGAAGTATGTGCTAGTAGTGATCTGCGCATTCAGTAAATGGATTGAGGCTTACCCCACTAAAGAGAATACAGCTACGGCGAAGGCACTGCTAAGAGTACTTCCCGCGCTATGGGTTGCCACGCGTGATCTGGAATGACAACGGAAGCCACTTCAATGCAAAAGTCATTGAATTGGTGTGCACAGGTTTGCATATTAAGCAGAAGTTTCATGCAGCGAATCCCCCCCAGTCAGCTGGTTGAGAAGTACAACGGTACTCTCAAACTGAAGCTAGCAAAGATCCAAGAAAGCACAGGACTGCGATGGCCAGACGCGTTACCCATGGCTTTATTATCTACCAGAGTGACAGCGCATTCTAGAACAGGGTTCTCCCCATATCAAGTGGTCTTCGGACGCCCTGCTAATGTTTGGGGCGTCCCGAGACCCAAGCGCTTTTCCGAGATAGAGTACCCCCTGCTTGTAGACCATCTGTATGAGTTGTCTAAAGATCTTCGTTCTCTCCATCAACAGATACAAGTCACGCTGCAGCCAGTACCAGAGGGGCCCGGGCATCAAATACAGCCCGGCGATTTCGTGCTCATCCGGAACTTCCAGGGGCCTCTCCTCGTCCTTCTTGCCACCCAGACAGCTGTTAAAGTGGACGGCAGAAAACACTGGATCCACGGCTCCCACGTTAAACGGATACCTCTGCCGCTCCCGTACGACCGCTGGGTCAACGAAGGTATCGATGATCAGGAGTGCGAGAAGGTGCCACGCTTCGTTCCCTTCCGACGCCCGGGTGAGGTGGGCGCAGACGGACGAAGAAAGTGATGCAGTTCTGTCTGAGGCGATCCCACTAGAGATAAGGGCCGCCCCGGATAAAACCGTCTCTAACACACCGGAATCTGAGTCTCGATGCCCATCTGATCCGGAGTTTCTGCCCCTTTTTGTTGATGAAACCATGCCTGAAGTAATAAAGTATAATTTGAGGTCCCGAAAGGAGGACGGTGCACCAGCCAAACAGCCTAGGAGTTAGGGAAGGACTTGAGCTTAGGGTGCAGGCGCTGTGCCTAAGGTGCCTGTGTTAGACTAGGGTGAACTACACTGGTGCACTGCCCTGGACAGGATAGCTGAGGGCATTTGCCAAGGAGGAAGGTTGCCCTATCCTGAAAGGAGGATTTGTTTTGCTGCAAGAGCTGCGATTGTGCAGCTCCTCCGTGGGAGTGCTTCATAGCACCGTCGTTGATGAATAGGAGCCTGCCAGCGAGGCTCTAAACGGACGCTGGGTGATTTCTGCCCTCTGGTACTGTTGTTGCAATAGTGGCTCTAGCCCGTGAATACCTTTTGACACCTATAAGTTGCCCTTGGAGTTTGTCCAAATGTATCCCTTTGGTCGTCCTATCCCTGATGAGGCGCAGTCCTTTGCGGCTCCGCGTCCCACTCCAGATGGTCCGGTTTGGTCCTCTTGGTCCACTAAGAGTAAAATAGTGTTTGTTGTAATAATTTTGCTTTCCTTGCTAGTCGTATTTGGGGTGGTCTGGTACCTAGAGGAACAACATCCTGTGCACACCTTGGTAGGGACTACACCGGTTCCAGCAGAGCACTCGTTTGTTACATTGGCCCCACATAAGAAGAGACAGACAGACTTATGCACAAAATGCTTTTGTTCAGATGCTTCATCAGGTACACAGTACTACTAATACCACGAATTGGTGGGTGCGTGGGCTACTTCCCTCAGTTATGCATAAAAATGATTTGCTAGTGTCATTGCCCCAGTCATATTTAGGTAGCTGTGAAGCCTGGTTCCAACTGCTCTCTATGGTATACATGCACTATTATGCTGACGCTAGGAAAATGGTACAAGCGGACTACGAAGCAGTATTGTAGTATATAGTGGTACACCAGGGATATACACCCGGGGCAGATGGCAAGGAGGGTACCCTGCACCCAGATGCTTGTATGAATGTATTCGAAGCTCACAAAAATGTCACTTGGTTACAAAATGAAATGCTGGATTTCCAAGGATTTAATGTCACTGAATACTTTAAATGTTTCGAGGAACGCAATATCACTGAGGACAAAGCTATACCTGTCCCTGTGATCAACTCAACAGCTAGTTTCTGTGTTGAAGGCACAGGGAATATTTCAGTTGGACAGAGCCATTGTAACTACACATATCGGTTGAACACTACTAGTAGCCCACCTTTGCTTACACCTCCGAATGTATACTTCATCTGTGGGGAACAGGCCTATCCATGGCTTCCAAGGGGGTGGTCTGGCCTGTGTTATGTTTCGTTTCTCTTAACTCCCGTTTACATTGCACCGTCCAATTACCACAAGGATCAAAGACTACAGTGTAGGGATCTCAAGGTACACCGAGTCGGGAGAGTGGTTAACCCAGAAGATATGATCAGACAGATACATCCTTGCAGCAATTTACTGACATAACGAAGGGCATTCTGCCGTTCTGGGGTCCCATGTTCAATAGTCGTAATATTCATCGCCTTGCTAGGGTAGTTGAGGGAGTTATCAATACTACTGCCGGTATACGGACTAACATTACAGTCGAGCTTCAGGCTACGAGGCTCGTTTCTCTTCAAAATCGGATGGTTTTAGACGTCATTCTGGCTGATAGGGGTGGAGCATGTCGAGTCATCGGCAGCAGCTGCTGTGTATATATTCCGGATAGTGCCCCCACGGTGTATTCCGCGATACAGAAATTGCAGACTTGCTTCAGATATCCATCAGAATAATGGTTCATGGTCCCTCACAGTGTGGCTCTGATGACGTCATGGGGATGGAAAATATTACTTGTCCCGATAGCCATCTGTTGCCTATGCATTAATTGCCTTCCAGCCTGTTGCGCCTATTGTATGAGTAAACTTACCCCTACCCCTGCATTGCCGAGAAGTGATAACAAGATTTGTTATGATGATGCAGGAAATTCAGGACATAATGCTCATAGATGAGGGCCTCTTTGATTACTAGGTGATTTCAATGCTCATGTGTTGCTTGTCTTTTCCTTGTAACTTGAGTGACCATGCAATCTCTTTCTCCCCCTTAGAATTGTAAAGAACCTACCGGATAGCGAATAAAGCATTTAGCCACCCATGCTAAAAGGAGGGTCTGTTAGGTTTCAAATTCCCATCCCTGCAACGCACTCTTCTCACGCTATATTAGGTTAGCAATGTGTGGCTAAATACATGCAATTTGTATTCACGTTATGCAACCCACTGAGTTATCCCCGTAGTGCGCAGGTTTCAGTTAGCGAGTGAGACTCCATTTTGTTTTTTGTAATCCTTATTAGGCTGCTTAGACTGTGCCAGAGTTAGGCCTCATTGCTCATATTGCTGGCCTCAGCAGAACACTGTATTTCGTTATTATTTTTTCTTTCTGTCCAAGGCTGTTTCCCAGCTTGCTAATGAGGAGACCATTCTGCTTTCACATGCCTATCGAAATGTGTAGTTCTGCTCCCACGTTAGGAGGCGCTGAGACCCAGCACGGTGGCCTTGGGTTTCTGATAACATGTACCCATCTGGCAGGTGGTAGCTCATCTCCCTGTGCCTCCTTTGTTCATGTTCGGCCCAGGCTGGTACTTTTCCATGGTGGGTGGGGTTGGAGGTTCTTGGGGAAGAATGATTACTCACTGTAGACTGTTGGGGGGGCCAGTCCCTCGGCAGACATCTTAGGGTGCAGGTCTGATTGGACTCCTCTGCAGAGTATTGGCAATAAACATGTAAGTTTGTATTCTCTACTGTCTGACCGACTTCATTTTGGGAAGGCATAGCAGGTGGTTGTAAGTAACCCGCGTGGTCCTAGAGGGCCCCGTCCTTCAAGAGTGTCCGCCTTTTTTTTTTTTTGCAACCACTTTTTAAAATAAAAAATAAATAAAAAAAACAGGGACTGCAATTTTTACAAAATAGCCATTTCTCAATTTTGTTTGCAAATCACAAAATCATTCAGAGGAGGTCTGTTTAACAGGCGAGGGTTGCAGGAGTCAACATTTTTTTGTTCCCCTAGCAACAAAAGATAAAGTACTAGAGGAGGTAGCAGTTCAGGTGTTCACTGAAGTCGAACAGTCTCCAGAATTACTGAGATGGTTATACAAGGAACTTCAAGAGGAGTGGCTAGGACATCTTGAAATGTGATATTCTCCTCCACGGGCAAAACTTACCTGGCACTCCAGGGAAAGAGATAAGACTATAAATTAATGAGGTGTTTGAGTCCCATCCAATCTATTCCGAAAGGGACCATGAAAGAGACCCCTCCTGCCTATGTTTCCATGGAGGATGGTAATCCTGCGAGAGAACCTCCTGCAGAGGAAGTGGTGAACATGGATGCTGAGGCAATTTCTTAGGAGAGGGATGCCTCTTTCCAACCAAAGAGATTGAGATTGGCCTTGAAACCATTGTCTTCAGCGTCATAGGCTGAGCCACATGGAAAGGTCTCAATGGAGTTTGTACTAGATTAACGGCTGCAATCCAGAAAGATAAAGGACAAAAAGGGACTGGTGTTACAACCGAAATAGGAAATAATCTGAGGATCTTCCCTGGTGATAACCCTTCGGCTATTGAAGATGCACAGGATAATATTTTCATCTTCAACCCAGGCGATGCAGTCTAGTGCTTTGACGTAAAGCATCTTGACATCGATACATGCCTTGGTGGCAAATATGGTAAAGAGAAAAAGCGATACTGGGAATTGCTTCAACATTGAAGATCTTCATGATGCCGAATGGTAGTAGTGCTTCACCGTCAAGATCAAACTCGACAGCAGATATGTCAACATCTTAACTCAGGCTGATGTCAAGTGGGATTGACAGGAGTGGCAGGAATGACGTGCTCTCCATTTTTTCCACCTTCTGGATTTTTTTCTCCCTGGAATTGCCCCCTTTGGGTGTTCTTTGGGGCCGAGGGCTTAGACACAGTAGCGGTAGAACTCTCTGTTGGCCCCTTTTTGCTTTCTATTCCTCCTTGCCCTTCAGGTCTTCAAGTTTGCCCAGCAGTCTGATGCCCTAACGATCTTTCAGTGTCCTTTTGGGCATATTTACACAACATTCAAATTAAGCAGCGAAATCGATGGGGGATACGAAACTGTACTTTCTTCCTGCCACATGAAATGGACTTCACAAAAAGTTAAGTTATTGTGACTGAACACTCTGGAAAACCTAAAGGAAGTTTGAAAATGCTTTCCAGTGAGGAAAGACAGACAGGGTGAACTATGGAAATCTTCAAAGAAAAACTGTGGAAATTGGATAAAAGCAACACCCACAATGGTTCCTCTCTCACAAACCAGAAAAAGAACTGGCTCCGAGAGGCAACTAAAATTAAAGTGGTGTAAGAAATTGGATTATTACTTCGAGTGGGAGACTGCCCTCCTAAAGGAGTAATCACATCTCTTGTCCGAGAACTTATATCTAAATTAACTTCAGCCCAACCCCTGGTAGTTATGGCACAGAGTAGATAGGCTTAATCCAGCAAAGGGTAACAGAAATATGATTTTTGAAAGTTTAAGTAAAAACGCCAAAAAGCGGTAGGCACCAGTGATAGACTATGGTCACTGCGGACCAGGTGCTAGGGGCATTTTCAAGCTGACCCCGATGGAATATGGATCAAATATACCAACCAGGTTCGTCCCTGTCAAAGAGTTTGCCCTCTGACCTAGTCTTTTATGTCCCAATTAGCCACAGGAGTACATTTGTAAAGTTCCCCAGGAATTCAGGGAGGCACTCGGAGGCCAACAGCAGGGTGCAGTCTGGGTCCTGTTACCACTGGTCTGCTGGGTACTTCCAGGAAAAGGCTTCTTGCAGCTTGTTGTCTCCCTGTAGACACACAGGTCAGCCAACTGAACCCTGGAGTCTACTTATTTGTCTGGAGTACAAGAAGGAGCATGTCCAGCCCTTAAGGGCTCCTCTCAGTTCAGACAGCGGTCTAGTCCTCATCTGATCTGATCTTTCTCAAGTCCAGAAAGTGTTCTGAAGTGGGTGCCTGGATGTGCCACATTCACGCCAGGCACTACAATGGACATGCTAAAATTGTACACCCACTTTCGAAAGAGTTTGAAGTAAAGGTGGGGTCAACACCCGCAGCAGGGAATTATTCTACTGCTCAGGTCTATCAATGAAGATCCTAAAAAGCAGAAAGTCAATGCACATAGGACGGTGCTGTGTGTATCAAAGTAAAACAATCATGCCAATTGTCCAGATACACCATGTGATATGTAAATGGACATGCGCAGCATTGCAACGTGAAATTGTAATTAATGTTTTGTTTTATGAAAACCAATAAAAAGACAAATTTAATCATGTCAATTGTCACAAAACAGTGTACTCCTCCCCAGTCCGTTAAGTATCACACTTTATTAGATCAAACATGGCCACCGTGTGTAGTTTCCATGTGTTGAGAGGCAAATACCCACTCTATTAGTCCCTCCTGCCAGCAATACAATCAACCCTTCAATCTCAATTCCTATACAGTATGTCTGTGCAGTTTAGTATGGATGGCAAATTACTACGTATATCCCACTGGGGCAGAAACAACTTATTTCTGGAAAACAGCGGTTTTCCATAATTCTTTGATGAGAAATCTAGCCTTGGATGTGTGGAGAATTGGAGTTACTGGAGAACTGGAGTTAGAGAACGGTTAGAGAACATACAAGGGGAATCCCAGATCTTCAACATTCTGGGAATAGTTTCAAATCAATATTTACTAGCAGGACTATAAAATGCCCACAAGGAAAAAATATTTCCATCTATGCACCAAAGGCAAGCTTGCCCTTGAAGGGTGTGAAAAGTTATTAAGACTAAAGGCTTTAATTAACATACACCAGCACAGATCTGTTGGTAGTACACAGACACATGCAGACCACTTTCTAAAAACATGTTTTTCAGCAAAGACATTGGATATAATGATGGCAACTTGTATAAGCATGATGACCAATAACAGGAAGCTATTTGTTTGAAACTGCATACAAAAAGTTGCTGTTTTATTGATGCAGATCATATCGAACAGTTAACAAAACCCTGTATTTCGATATAAAGTTCGCTACGCAATCTGTAGACCCCACAATGCAATCAGTAATGCTATTAATAGTTTTCTCAAGCTTCTATGTTGATTTGAATTATACATTGGAAATAATACAACAAATGTTCGGTTGTGTTTCACTCCATACACTATATACTCCCAGAATTGGAATGACTGGAAGATTAGTGGTTTTAGTCAATTTCATATCAAACCCATTGTAATCTGTAAAGAATTGACATGCTGAGCGAGTTTTAAACACAGATGAGAATTCTTGACTAAAAGGAACATTTTTCAAAGGCTTAAATTAATACCTGCAATAGAAAAGTATCACAACAATTTTGGGATAAAAAAAAAAAAATTCATGTATATCAAATTTGTTCCCAGAAAAGAAAAAAAAAAAAAAACACAATGTACTCAAACATAACAAAATTCTGTACAGGGAAAACAGCAAAAATACAGAAAGTTCTCCAGTGCAGCAGCAAGGCTAAAACGCCTCGTCTATTAATTGCTATTGCTCATCAACACATTGTTTTCACAACAGACCATTTTACAGATTGAAAAATGTAGAAATTCGATTGTGTTTCTCCAAATGCATATACATTTTCTATAAGAGGGATAAGTGTAGATTTCTGCTACATAACTTTATTTGACAACAGATTCCAAAGACGTGCAAAAGAACGATCTCTACTCTCACACATCAAAATATACTTGTTATTTTCAAAACAAGGTTTCTTTCAAATTTAACTTATGCTCTGGTAGTCCCATTGACAAAAAAAACGTTAACTCTCCATTTCAACTTCTGCTCCTTCAGTGCGACTGGCAGGTGTACATTCCGTTATATTTTCCTCATCCAAATGAACAATTTCAGTGAAATCTATATTGGGCAACGGAACTCTCCAGTAATGGAATGAATTATACTGCCAGCATTCTTCTCCATCCTGAAAAGAAAGTAGATTAAAAATAAAGATCACTTATTAGAAAATAAAAGCTCTATTCACATAAGCATGTTAATCTTTATAGCAAGACAATAATAGACCATCATACAGTTTTCAAGTGAGTCAAACTGATTACTTTTCGGAATATTAGGATTGAAAACAGCTGTGATTACTTCGAAATTATTAAACTAAGTTTAAGAGCTTTTCCAGAGAATGCACTCATTCTAGAATATTAATTAACTTTGCGAGTATCTACCACAATGACTGCATTTCTTTGCAAGGAATTTCCTAAGCAAGAAATATTTGAACCCCAGCATTTACATCTATCCAATTAAACCAGTAAATAGGTAGGTGAATTCACCAGTAAATAGGTAGACTAATTTTTGCAGCTGTCAGTATTTTACCCCTACTGTGACCAAGAAAGAACTTTTGATCTGCCCTTGCTTATGATTGGGTAGCTTTCTGGTTTATTTTGGCTCCCTGTCAAGACTGTGATAGCTCTCTTTTTAGGTCTCGCAGACCTAGCGCTGGAGCGCGCATGCGCTCCTCGCTCTGCGAGGCTTATTGTCAGGTACGATTTCAGAAGGGGACTTGAAAATTAGGCTTTTTTGTTACGGCCCGTCTCCTTTTGGCCCCGCCCCCCCGGACTGGATCTTTTACTTGCGGCGTTATACAGTCGCCTTTAATTACTCTGTCAGCACTTTTTTCCTCATTCGCGCAATGGCGACAGCTTGTCCTAGAATGGCTCTCTGCCTGGCCCTTACACCAAATTGTTCCGCTCGCGTCTTGCCTTGCAACAATAGCTCGGTTTTTATACAGCGCTTGTTATCACATTGATTCTGCTTCTTAACGCTTGGTAGGAGTCATATTAGAGTGCCTCCCGTTAGCCGCAGGCCTTGCATTGAGGCTCGGAGGGTGCCTGGTCGATAGGACACGCTGGGTTTTGAATCTGTCACCTAAAGGCTGCGCGCAGTGTAGATGCATTAACCCACCATGCTACCTCCCTGACTCGCATCCTTAAAAGTCTAGTATATTTCTCTAATTTCATACGTTTCTTTCCTTATTTTTTCTCGCTGGATGTCATAACTTTTTGTTTTACTGTTCTAACACCCGAACCCCCCACCCCCTTACCAATACATTTCTTGTCACTCGTGCCCTCAGTGCTTTACCCTTTTTGGGCACCACCTTATCCTGTCACATTTTCTACCCTGCCATTTCGGCTCTCCGTTCGAACCCCTCCATATCCCAACTCTTCTTTATCTCGTCGCTCCTGCTGTCAACAATATAAGCTTTTATGCACCCCCACCCCCGCCTCCCCACACTCTTTCTGTCCCCGTCATCGGTGTTTTAATGTCACGGTTTTTGTAGCAGTAAGACGCATTGTTTACAGCGCTTGAAAACACAAGATGAAGTCCAGCACTACAAAAAGATCAAGTTGACGGCTGTGTATCCATTGTGACGTTTCATTACCGGCTCCCTTTGTTTCATCTACTCCTGCTTTAGCTTCTTCACTTGTTCTATTTTACGCATTTATTCAACTGTATCTCGCCCGTCCCGTTATCTGATTGGACCAACAGCACGTGACGCTGTGTCTTGTTCCTCATTTATTCACGCCACCTAAACCCCTTCAACCTCAGATGATACTGCGCGTCTCTAGTATATGGCCAGAGTGTTGTTATGGGCCCTAGTGAAAGGAAGGAAATGCCCCCCCAGCTAATGCTTCAGTAATAAAATACAACACAAGGATACGGCATATTCCAGCCAACGTCGCCCTAAGCACACAGATCATAATATCACAGCATATGTTGTACCAAGCACATAGAAGCAGGCGTCTAGCGCAGTGCGGCTCTCTTTAACTCACGTTGGACATCCTGCGCTATGGAGAAGGCTTCTAATAGCACCATTTAGGTGTTTCTAGTCACACCCTACATCATTCAACCTTCCATTCAAACCATGGCTCCCCCTTGCTCAACACTACAAACAATCCCCCCACCCCATACACTCCTCCAAATCCTACAGAGCGTGGCCCCCAACCTGCACTCGCCCCAACTCAATGGCACCGCCTCCCATTCAATCCATCCCCACTTTCCACCCCAGGTCACCAGGCCTTCACCTCCGTCGTAAAACCAAAGCCTCATGACACTATCTGCAAATCTTTACACACCCTGCCTCCCCCCTCGCCTACTAAAATTCAGGCTTCACAAACTGTCGTGTATGTTGCAAGGGGTAAAAAGCAACACAGGATTTACATAAAAGTGCCAATTGTGCATCTTTTTTTAAACGTATTTTTCTACACATTACAACATCCTTGGGGGGGTCTCGCTGGTGATGCATTAGGAGCCCCTGCAGCAGCATGGACGCAGTTTAAATGGACTCTTTGTTCATTTTCCAGGGTGGCATTAATCATTTCGGACATAGGGCACAATGCTGTCTTGTACTAGCCTGTCCCTTGACAGCACGCTGGGGAACAGTGCATCTTCTTACGTCACAGGGTATGGCAAATCTTTAGCAACAGCCAAAACGCAGCACATTTTCTATTTAAGTAGTGTTACAAGAAGCTTGCCAGTCTCCCTAGAACATGCTTTGGGCAGACAAAGGAGTAATAAACAAGCATTTGCAATGCAATAGGTCTCGCATTTACCCGAGTTTAAGCTATTGGCATTGTAAATGATAATGCCTTATTTATGTTTTAAAAACGAAAACAAAAATAAAAGGCATTGTTATTTGCAATGTCAATAGCTCAAACTCGCGTAAATGCGAGACCTATTGCATTGCAAATGCTTGTTTCTTGTGTTTGTCTGTCAAAAAGAGCACTGTAACAAAGCAGGAAACGTGGTTCCGGTCTCCCTCTCTGTAATTTACCCTAGGGAACTGTGAATTTAACCTGCTCTGTGGTGTTTCCCAGCTATGTCTGTTCTGGCAGCTCAAAGCCACACACAGCGCTCTCCTGCCCCTCCATCTTTCCACAAAGCTGAGCTATACTCAAAGTGGAGCAAGGGTTGACGCCAGTCAGGGTCGGAGGTGCAGGCATAGCTGGTCTAAACTCTTCCTGATGGATCTCCAACAGGAAGAGGTTAGGTACAGCACCACAGCCTTGGTGGTTGGGGCTTGCTTGGCCTCACTTTTTCACAAGATGTTGCTTACAGAGTTAACAGAACACTGCCACATGTCTCAGCTAGTTCCATGTGCAGTGCTGGAATTATGCTGATCACATTTTGCAAAGGCTTCTCTCTACCTACAATAAGGGTCGACCCTTCCTGTAAAAAGTCTCTCGGTCTCTGCATGCATTTTTTTTTCTACACAGTGAAGGCAGTGTTAACCTTCTGCTAGGTACCGTTCACAGCATCTGTGTACTAGAGGACATTAGGTGATATCCCATTTGCATTCAGCTGTTTAGACAGCTTTGTGCTTTTGTTGTTTTCTTCTTATATGTGGATGTCCCAGGACGGAAGTTCATATCCAGTACAAAACCGCTCACAATTTAAAGTTCTTATTTTGCGATGTATTACTGCTGATCAATTCGCTGCTTAAAATGCCATAATTTGCCTGTGTGCTTTTTTTAAAAAATAAATCACTTTTTTTAATAAATAATCACGGTGGCGAGTAAGCACACTTTTTCTCCTATGTCTTGTCATCGTCTTGAGTTTAATTATCTTCTGGTTTCAGTGCAATCTGCAGCTGCTCATTATGCATGTACATGTGAATAGCGGTGTAGCAATAGCCGTTTCATAGTAAGGATATCTGCTCTACAATTCTATGTCAGGACCGGAGGCTTCGGATTATGCTATTCTCTCTTTGCTTTATTTTCCATAGCAGCCATTTTCAAACTGAAACCACATTTCCCAAACACCCTCGGGAAAGTGGTTGCCAAAAAAAGAAAGAAGGGACAACATATCCCTCAGTCCAATCAACCAATCCAGGCGCAGGATCCATGATATAGTCCTTCCTCAATCCACTGCTCTTCCTCTTTCTTTGCTGCTACGCAGCCATGAGATAAGTGTTTTCCTTTTCCCACATGAGTTTTTTCTCGAAATTGTGGAAATTTGGTATGGGCAGTCGCGGGACCGCTTCTCTGCCTCCAGCCACTGCTCTGGATTCACGCTAGCGGTCTTCGCCGCTGCCCGCGGGTCCTTTCTAGGGCCTACGCGGGACCTTCTCGATTCCCCTGCGGCAATGCGCAGTCTCCACCTCCGGGCGCCAGGGGCCCTGTAACGCTTTCCCTCAGTGTGTCAGCGTCTCTATGGCAACGGCGAGCGGAATTTCGAATCAGGAAAGTGCTCGCATTCCGCCCGCCGTTGCCTGAAGCCTCGCAGCCCCTGGAGACTTACGCCCTCAGAGGAGGGTCAGTAGAGCTCTGCTCTTGCCAATTGACACTCTGAGCTTGCTCTGGGTCGGAGAGTGTGTGTTTTTGATTTATTGACGCCCGCGCAGGGTGCAGTTTTGGCATCGCGCTTGTTGGGCAAATTTGCATAACAGGCTGAATACGGGCCTGCAGGGACACGTTCCAGGGAGTTTGACTGATAAAGATCATTCAGTGAGACTGTCAACGTTAAGTGCAGGGTGGTGTCCCTGGGGTGCTCACTGACACCTCGGTTTGTTTATCGATCTAGGGCTGTGCCCTTTTGGTTAATCGCTGGTCCCCAGCCCTATATCAAGCAGTTTAGTCTGCTGTGGAGGCATCACTGGCACACTATTGTGACAAGTCCAGTGCTCATGTCTGAACAGGCGGACATGCATTGGGAGGAGGATCCCCTAGCCCAGCTACCCTGGGATGATGAGTTTTGCGACGCGGTTGACGCGCCCATCTATAGGGCAGTGGAGGAAGTCATGGCCCCTATGGAGGACCGTTTGACGCAGAAGCTGGAACAGTTTTGCGCTAAATGGGCTCCGCAGACACCTACTGCCCCTCCTACTCCTACTATTCCCAGTACCCCTCAAGGGGCGAACGAGGGTGACCCAGTGCCTGCCAAGCGTCCCAAGGTGGACGGGGTCGATCAGGATGCATTTGCGCGATTACGGGCTGCCTTTTTGGCCCAGAACCCTGACCCAGCCACCCCCGGTAGAACCTTCCCCTTCACCTATTCCTGCTAGTCCTCCCAGTCCTCCCCAGGGGTTTGGGGATGACACCCAGCCAGACACAGATGAGGAGCCCGGCCCGTCAAGACCATGGCGACCGGCTCCCTCATTGGGCTCCACAGAGCCTCAAGGGGCCAATACCGGGACGGACATGCTAGACCCGGAGTTATTAATGCACCCCCGCTCCTCTGAGTGGACACCTTCGCTGAAGGTGGCAGGCTACGTGGCAAGTAGGATCCGCACCCCCTTAGGCAAAGAAGCCCGTAGGCGTCTCCATTCCGCGTGCCCACGCCCCTGCCTTGACAGGAAGGTGGCGCAGACCCCGGAACTGGATCCCAGAATGGCAACCTTTCTGGCAAAATTTATAAAGGACCCTAAAAACAGGATAGATCTTACCTGGAGGGCATGCCAGGATAAGCTGCTGGATGCCCTCGGCCCTCTCACCATGATTTTAGACATGGCGGAAGACGCCAAAAGTTCAGGGGCCCTGATTTAACCAGAAGCCCTTTCGGGTTGGGCCCAACGCGCGGTGGTGTTCCTGGGGAACGCCAATTGCGCACTTTCAACTGAGCGCAGGCGGTCCTTTTTTATTTAAAGTGGACCCAAAGCTCGAAGATTTAGCTGACTCCAAAGCGGGGGCGGTGGCCCAGGGAGGTTTGTTTGGAGAACCATTTATCAAAGAACTGAGCAAGTTCGTGAACACGTTCACGTCGCTTGACAAAGCCCAGACTTCAATAAAAAAGGTTTTCTCCTCCTGGGTTTTCCGGGGGGCCGGTCTCGTCCGGCCAAGCCCCCCAGAACTCCACGGGGCAAGGCTCCAGGCAAGGTAACTTTCAGAACCAGGCACGCTATAACAACTTCTACCCGTCAAGAGGGAGGTGTCCCAGAGGTCGCGGCTTCCGTGGAGGCGACAATTCCTCTAACGCCGGTAAGTGTTTCAACCGCTTCTCTGGTGCGAGTGGGGGGCCGGTTAGCAGAGTTTCTGCATGTGTGGAGGACAGTCATGTCAGATGCTTGGGTGTTGCAAACGGTCCAAGGTTTTCAGATCGAGTCTTGCGGCGAACCCAACAGACGTTTCCGCCCCGTCCCATTCGTTTTTCATGTCAAGAGGAGGAGTTGGTAGACGCAGAAGTCTCCGCGCTCTTACGCAAAGGGGCTATATGTCACACCGTCTTACATCCGCAGGGTTTCCTCAGCAACATGTTCGTGGTGGACAAGCCCGATGGGGGGGCAGCGCCCGGTTCTAAACCTCCGCGATTTCAACGAATGGCTGGTTTACCGCCATTTCAAAATGGAGGGTATTCACCTCTTACGAGACGTGCTGCGATCCGCAGACTGGATGGTTTGGTTGGATTTAAAAGGATGCCTACTTGGCCATTCCTATTTTTCCTCCTCACAGAAAGTTTCTTCAGTTCCTATGGCGCCATCAAGTGCATCAGTTCACCACAATCCCCTTCGGGCTCTCCTCCGCTCCTTGGTGTTTCACGAAGGTGCTCAAGCCGGTAGTGGAATTCCTGAGTGCGAGAGGGACCAGGCTGATTGTGTATTTAGACGACATGCTTTTGTTGGCTCAGGATCCGCGGGTTCTTCGGGACCAGTTGCAGCAGGCCGTCAGTCTTCTGGAAAGCTTGGGGTTTGTAATAAACACCAAGAAATCTCCATTAGTCCCAGCCCAGAAGGTCACGTTCTTAGGGTTTGTCATCAATTCCACAGAGGCAACATTCAGCCTTCCGGCGAGGAAACTGACAAAGATACGTCACGAGCTCCGACGCACCTTGACCAAAGGAACCGTTCCTAATCGGCAGATCGCCCGCATAGTGGGGTTGCTCTCGGCCTCCATCCAGGCCCGTTACATTACCGGGCTTTGCAACGCCTCAAGGCAAAACACCTTCGCAGAGGGCTCCCTTATTCCCAACCGGTTACCCTGTCAGAGGAGGCGCAACACGAAGTTCGGTGGTGGCTTTCTCACATGGAAGCCTGGAATGGGAGAGCAATCTTTGGCTCCGCCCCAGACCTGGTTATCGAGTCAGACGCCAACAGATCCGGCTGGGGCGCCAGGTGTGGAGATTTTTCCACAGGAGGCTCATGGTCACCGCAGGAACAGGCCTTGCACATCAATTGTCTCTAGCTCCTGGCGGGTTCCTTCGCGGTGCGTTGCTGGACCAAACAGCGGATCCAGTCCTGTTAAAAATGGACAATATATCAGCGGTCAGATACATCAACCACCTAGGCGGCACTCGCTCCAAGGTGCTTTCGGATCTGGCATCAGATCTGTGGCAATTTTGCCTCGACCACCACATTTCGCTTTCGGCGGAATACCTCCCCGGTCGGGAGAATCTGGTGGCGGAGTGGCAGTCGCGGCATTTCAGAGACTCCAGTCTTTGGAAATTACATCCGGACGTTTCTCTGGTGCAGGACCTTTGGGGTCCTTTTTCCGTGGATCTTTTTGCCTCCAGACTGGATTATCAACTTCCTCGGTTTTTCAGCTGGAGACCAGACCCGTTGGCAGTGGCCACAGATGCCTTCCTGCAAGATTGGACGCAGGAACACCCCTATGCGTTCCCGCCATTCGCAATGATCATCCGAGTGACAGCCCACATCAGGAGGCAACAAGCGAGTGTGGTTCTCATCACTCCCATCTGGAGGTCCCAAGTTTGGTTTCCAGTTCTTCTGGAACTTTCTTGGGATTTTCCTATCCGACTCCCCCACTTTCCGGAACTTCTTCTCAGCCCGGACCACCTTCCTCATCAGATGGTGCTCAACGGATCCCTACGCCTTATGGTGTGGAGGATTACAGGGGCAGATGGTCGCTCCCAGGCCTTTCCGAATACGCTGAGAACCTCTTGTCCAAGGCCTGGGCGGGCAGTACCATTAAGCGGTATCGATCTGCCTGGCGACAATGGTGTGGTTGGTGTATGCGACGGGGCTGTGATCCCGTGGGCTCAGACATAGTTCAGGTTCTGAATTTTTGGGCGAGTTTGGCCCAACAGGGCCTGGCCTACCGTTCGGTGAACACCTTTCGGTCTGCGATTTCAGCGGGGCATGCCCCGATCCAAGGCAAACCGGTGGGAGAACATCCTTTTGTTTGCCGATTACTCCGGGGTCTCCGTTTATCACTTCCTCCCGAACCGCGGTACTCGCAGTTGTGGGATGTGAATAGGGTGCTCAATCTGTTTTTGTCCTGGCAAGCTAATGAGTATTTGTCAAGAAAAGAGTTATCAGCAAAGTTAGCAATGCTCCTTTGTCTGGTTTCATGCAGAAGGGTTTCTGATGTGCGTGCCCTCGATATTACGGGCAGAGTTTTTTCCCCTTCGGGGGTGTCTTTCGCCATCAGACATAGGACTAAGAGTCACACTCGAGTGATCAAGTACCCGGCATTTCCAGACTCGCCTAAGCTTTGTGTGGTGCGCTGCTTGAAAGCATATGAGGACATGTCTTCGGAGCTCAGACCTCCTGGAGAGAGGCAACTTTTAATTGCTCTCCGTAAACCTCACAAGGCGGTTTCCTCCCAGACAATTGCACGTTGGGTGCGTTGGGTTATGCAGGAGGCAGGCATTAGCCTTCGGCAGTTTGGTGCTCATTCGGCTCGGGGAGCGATGGCTTCCAAAGAGTTCACTCTCGGAGCACGTTTAGAGGACATTATGAATGCAGCGGATTGGTCCTCCGACCACCTTTAAGAGGTTCTATTTCAAGCCGATTATTGATATGGCTCATTTGGTGGTAAGTAAGCTTTGAACTAGCATAACCCGAAGCCTCATGTCCTGACATAGAATGAAAAATTTCCTAGCTATCGTAACGGAAAGTTTCAATTCTATTAAGGACTCGGAGGCGAGGATTATCCCACCCATGGATCTCTACGAGACATCCCGCCCGTTGGGAGTAAGTACATATGTTTCAATGACTTGCATTGTTTTCCCATACAGTGTTCTAGGATTCTGAATTTTTTTTAAGGCATTTGTGTTTTTCATACAGCATATTTTGTGTCTGGTGACATGTTAACCTCGATGCCCTTGCTTGCAGGTTTTTTGCCTTGGCTTGGTTCTTCTAGTCCTAATTTTGCCCTTTGGTTCCAGGTTCGGATGCCGGGAAACAGGATGGCTAGAGACAATCTAATGGCGTACTTGCGCAAAGAAAGAGGAAGAGCAGGGGATTGAGGAAACACTATATCATGGATCCTGCGCCTGGATTGGTTGATTGGACTGAGGGATATGTTGTCCCTTCTTTCTTTTTTTGGCAACCACTTTCCCGAGGGTGTTTGGGAAATGTGGTTTCAGTTTGAAGTTTTAAAATGGCTGCTATGGAAAATAAAGCAAAGAGAGAATAGCATAATCCTCGCCTCCAGGTCCTTAATAGAATTGAAACTTTGTTACGATAGCTAGGAAATTTTTCATTATTGAACATTCCAGCACAATTGCACTGTGTAGACCGCTATAGCTCAGACTCAGCCCTGGATTAATAAATGATCTTATTCCTGCACAACCTTAATCCTTGAGACCTGGTCTGTGCTATATCAGACTTAAAATAACCAATAAAATGGATTGAGAGTAGAGGTTTTTTTTTTCTGACAGAGGGTGCGCTAAGTTACTTTAGGAATGAACTACTGACCAGGAATTCTTTTTGGATGAGACGAAAAAGTCAGTTTAAGTGGGATTATTCTTCAGATTTCATGAGTCTACGAATGATCGACAAAGCAACGATTTTCAGTGAACTATGCCTGCTGAACAGCTCTCCAAAAATTCCATGAATGGACTTCAGTAATTGACTGACTGTCACTAGATGGATTCCTAAGCTGCCTCCTTACAACAGCTTATGGAGGTGA
The DNA here is from genome assembly GCA_963921515.1 of Calotriton arnoldi. Lineage (NCBI taxonomy): Eukaryota > Metazoa > Chordata > Amphibia > Caudata > Salamandridae > Calotriton > Calotriton arnoldi. Next base: position 480,947 of record CAWUFW010001802.1, read on the forward strand.
AGTCCCTGCCTATGTCAACGTTTTGTTTTGTTTGTTTTTAAACTCGACATCCATGAAATTATTAATTTTACAAGATAAACGAACACAACAAATGCAAACAGAGGCATGCGAAAAATGCTGTAGGTCTGAACATAAAAGGTAGACCTAGTAACTTTGAAAAAGCGTACTCTGCTTTTTGCACATACCATGTCTACCAATGGAAGCCCCAATTCACTTCAGAGTTCAGTAAAGGAGGATGTCAAGGGGCTCCAAGTGGAAGCAAAGTCTTACAGAGCACATACTCTCGAAATAACCTGCCTCCTCATAAGGACAAGATACAGAGGTGTCTTGTGGATCATGGCCTCCTGGATGGTCTGTCCATGTTCCGCAGGCCTGGATGCCATGATGACTATTGCGCACGTTATTATTGGATGTTGTTCTTTCGCCCTTTGTTATTGCCAAGTGATTCTGCAACAGTCTGCATATTCTGTTGCTCACCTTTTCTCCTGTTCCCTTTTGGGCTCAGTCTGAACAACAGTTACAAGGTCGAATAACAACCCCCTGGTTTATACTGATTTGGCCCGTCCCTCGCACCTAGACATAACACTTGTACAGCTGCCATCGAGAAATTAGTGTGCTTTTAATAATGCGTTTGCTTGCTCTAAGATAGCACTTGGAGACGACCTTTCCAGAGAGAAGAGCTGTGATTGTTTGCTGATGTAGTCTTGCATCAAGGGACTGAGGTATGGGGGTTCGCTAGTCAAAGCCCAAAGGTCTTCTATTATTATAATAAACTGGCTTCCAGCACGGGGAGGGTGGTAATGTTAGTTAGACATATATCCACTGCTTTATGAGATGCTTTCCCCGTTCGTATTTTATGGAGTAGTAACTATGCTGATTATATTGTTATTATGTATTATGCTACTAGTACTGACACGTGTACTGTATCTTAGAGCACGTAAGTTGAAATAAACATTTTAACCTATACAGTGTCTCTTCATACGCATGTTGTGGACAGGTACGAATGTGACGAAAGAGTGTTCTTGCCTCTGCGAGTCCTGAGAGAGAGATACCGTGTTCTGGGTTGTCTAAGCATTGGTACATTGGTGCTAATGGGACGCTAAGGCTAGTTGGGTTGGGGTTTTGGGTGCTAAGGTTTATGGTTGGCTCACCACTATATTCCGAGGTCCTATTATCCTGTGCATAGCTCTGTATGTGCAGAAACCCTATGACAGAGGGTGTTTGCGAAGATGTTCTTGGTGGCGATTTACCTTAAGTGCAAATAAGTGGAGATGGGGGGGGAAGGTCTCATCAGAGACAAATTAAAAAAGTTTTTGTGACGGGAAGTCATGTATTTATTGGCTGTGCAAGCTGAAGCGAGAGCCCAAAGCAATGTAGTCTTCCACCTGAGAGATTTGAAGAACACTTTGTGAACAGGTGGTATGATAAGATGGAAAATAATGATATTTGGATGCCCTTCTGGAGTAGGAGCTCGTAAGGAGGGAAAAGTAAAAACTCCAAATGGAATGTTTAATCACTCAGGGCAAAGAGAAACAAGCATTGGCATAGCCAATAGGTCTCACCTTTGGGACCTTATAAGTGTTTAACCATGCAACAGTTAATGTTGATGCACCAAGGATATTGTGCTGCATAACTAAATACTTATAAGGTCCCAAAAGCGGGCTCCTCTGGCGTCGGGGTGCCCCTGCCCCCCGTGGGTAGGTGCAGGGCAGTGGTGCCGAGTACAGGGGCAGATGTTTAAGGCAGAGTGAGGAATCCGCTCCGGAGGAGGGCAGGCATGGCTCCCAGCAGCACCGACAGGCAGGACGAGGGCTCGAAGGGGTTAATCACGAGATGCAGCAAACACTGCCAGCTTTCAGCATGAATGGGGTCAGGCGCTGGAAGTTTGAGAGGGGGGGGGGTGATTGAGGGTGTGAGGGTGGGGTGAGACACAGGGAGGGATGAAGAAAGGGGGTGATAGGATGGGCAGGGATGATGCAGAGTGACACTGCGAGGGTGGTGAAATGAGGGTAGGGTGAGGCAGGGGTGAGAGATACAATGGGAAGGAAGCGAGACTATGAGGGGACAGTGGTGGGTGAAAGCATGCAGGCGTGTGACAGGTGAGGGATAAGACTGAGGGCGAGGTGAGAGGGGGCGATGCGAGGCTGGGAGGTATGACAGGATGGGGTGAGACAACTGGTGGGATGAGGCAGAGGGTGAGTGACGGAGGAGTGGGAGATGTGAGGTCGAAGGGGCGGAGAGGCTGCACACGGTGAGGATGTGAGGCTGGTGGAATGCAGGGAGGGAGTGTCGGTGGGCAGACGGTTCGTGGTGATGCAGGGGTGACACTGAGGAGGGGCTGAGAGGAAGAGAGCGTGAGAGGAGGATGGGCAGAGACACCGCAGAGTGAAAGCAGTAGTTTAATGCAGGGGGTGGGGCTGTGAGGGTGCGCGGCCACGGAGGGGTGGGGCTGTGAGGGTGCGAGGGGTGGGACTGAGGGTGAGCGGTGACGGAGGGGAGGGACTGTGAGGGTGCGCGGTGACGGAGGGGAGGGACTGTGAGGGTGCGCGGTGACGGAGGGGAGGGACTGTGAGTGTGTGAGGTGATGGAGGAATGACTGCGTGTGAGGCGAGAGGGAGAGAGACCACACTGCGAGGCTCAGGTTAGGCTGAGGCGAGATGTGCTGCAGGGACAGAGGCTGTGAGGGTGGACTGTGAGCCCGTGCAGGGGTTCGTGGTGAGGCGGAGGAGAGGTGGGGATATGCAGGGGTGGATAAAGGAGGTCGAACTAAGGGACCAGAAATAGTTTGGAGGGTGTCCTCAGTGTGCTGGAGACTGGGGGAGACGCAGAGGTGAAGGTGATGGAGAGAGACAGAGGAGGGAAAGGTGATGTGGCGCTCAGATGCAGTCGGCGAGAAGGCGCAGAGGGTGAGATTTTACAGGAGGTGAGATGTGCGCGGAGAGGGAGATGCTCGGGTGTGAGAACAAGCGGAGTCGGTGGTGCGAAGAGGGGGTGGGTGTCGAAGAGCTGCTCCAGAGAGTACAGTCCTGCAGGCGTGAGATGTGCAGTCACGGGGTGAGCAGAGAATGACAGGATACAGAGGGGAAGGGTCGGTATGCAGGAGAGAGTGTGATTCGCCACAGCGAGATGCATGAAAGATAAAATGCAGAGTGTAACAGTACCTGCCGAGGAGAGATGCTGCAGAAACGGAGACTATCTGGACTTAGGGCCCGCAAGCACGGTACCGGGGACTGGATTATATGGAGGGTAAAACTGTTCAGAGTGCAAGGGCTGTGAAATGATTTACATAGTGGGAGTGTGTAAAGGGGGCATGCTGCCACACTCGAGGCTGGTGCAGAACGGCTCTCGTTGAGGTGACCCTGATGCCCCCAGCAGTCATTCAGAGTTCCGGTGATCCTTTCCAACAGCACGGAAGAATATGTACGGTGCTCCTCCCCAGTAGTATTAGGTACTTCTCAGCAGTCATGCATGCTGGCTGACTCCGCCTCCCCAGCAGAAATGCAGTTCTTATCAGGTGCAGCCCCACAGCAGCATGCGCATCACCCTGCCCCTGGCGCCACACTGCACACTGAGCAGGGACAGAGAAAACAAGAGGAAGATCAAAGGCATGGGAGAGCGGTGGCTGGTAAAACAAGCGCTGGTCACACGCCGCTCCCGGCACCCAGAGCACGGCAGCGCGCGAACTCGCTAATTAGCATCTGTTTCGAATTAGCAAGGTGAAAGCGACCACGCTAATTCAAGCTTTTCAAGCACTCGTGCTTGTGCTCCATCTTGCGGGAGCGAGCAGAGCGCACCGCTGCTCGCTCCCGCAAGGAGGATGCCAGCACAAGCACGAGTGCTTGAAAAGAGCGAGCTGACCAATTTCTAAAGGTCATCTCCTAGAGCAGCACATGCGCGCTGCCTAGGCGAGACCTAAAAAGGGATGAACGTTCGTCTTCGAATATTGCTGTGAAGTGAACATTAGCAGACATATGTACTAATTCTAAGTTAGCGAGAGATGGAAGATGGAGTAGAGTGTTATTGCAGAAAATGCACCTCCCAATCAAAGAAGGCGGCAAACTAAAAAGAGACTGAGTTGGCAGAGTGATAAATGGGTGCCGTTCACACACTCTCCCTGCTAACTCACTGGCAAGCTCAAGGTTTTCTGAAAGATATGATATTGCACAGTGATGCACAAAAACCTCCTGCACACCAACTCTGTTCTTGGACAGATCCATAGGGAAGATATGCCTTTGTGAAACTAACTGCCAAACCCACACTGATGCTGGGTTGCGCACATCCTTAAAAAAGGCAAGGAAAAACATTTCCGACAATTGTCCGGATTTCTAATCCAATTTGGATTAGGGAAGAGTGAAATTTAGCCGTAGACCTGATGCTGGATAGGACTGGACTCCTGGATAAGTGTAATATAACAAATATGGCTTTACTACAAGGTTTCATCTCCAACCACAACTTGGTAGATGCTTGGCGTTTTGTATAACTTCAGACAAGGAGTATACCTTTCTGTGATTGGTGGTTCGTGGCAGCTCGTCCCGCCCACATAGGCTACTGCGTGGCCTTCTGCTTTGCCAGATGTTCTGAATTGAGATTTTAACCAGGAGTCTCTCTGGTAATGCCCCTGGTCAGCTAGACCTTTCCATAGCTGCCGCAGATCCCTTGTGCAATGCAGGAGGCATCTAAATAAATGTTCCCAGAACAGAAGCAGGTTGTGGACTCATGTTAACCTTTATAGGGAAGACAATGAGCAATTTGTTTCCTCAGTCCAGACTCTGAATGGGACATGGAGGAGTCTGTTAAAGTGGGACTCTGCCTTGGCTACACACAAGTATTTTCAGCAGAACGGCTTAGGCTACACAGCATCACCTACTTGACCGCTAAATAAGGGGTCCACCCTTCCTCTGTTTTCAATGCGGACTGTAGGAGGAGAGGTTCGCTCAACACCGTATATACTACTGCAGCAGAGAAAATCATCGTTAGGCTCAAAGAGAGGCATTACAAGCGAAGGAAAAAAAGCAGTTAGGATGCTCGTTTACTAGTTATGGAAGTGGAAAGCACTGCAGGCTATCCTTGAGATAAAGGACCATGTGGTTCAACTGGTGACACCATGAGGACATCTAAGAGACCTTATTAGGTCGAGCCTGGGCAGCATATGCGCTGCTCTGCCAGGCATGCTGTAGTTGGTATATGAGCTATCGGGGACTTTGGACACACCCACCGCTTTTGGTTGGTTAGTTGGCCTGCTTTTTAAAATTCCTTTTCTCTGGTTGGTTAATTTTGCGCATCTGTCCCGCCTTTCGGTGCTTGGTTCCCTCCCAGCGGATATCACCAATTGATTCTTATGGTTGGCCGGTTCTGGCCATCTCTTGACTCTTCGCTCGCACACTCTCCCCACCTCCAGTCATTGCTGCTGGCATGAAACGATTGATGGGGTAACTGTTCTAACAGCACGGTCTGTTGACACAAATGTGAAATAAATAAACCGACAGTCCATTACAATAAAATAATTTCAGGGGCTCTCTCCCCAACCTCCCAGTGCAAATGCAGCATCCATCCATGTCGTTATCTGGAGGGGGACATTTAGGCCCTTTGACAGGCCACTGGCCTGCTGAAGAACGTCATGGAATCCCGGCGGTAAGATCAAGTTTAAACAAGCATTTGCAATGCAATAGGTCTCGCATTACTGAAAGTTTGATCTATTGGCGTTGCAAATAATGCAGTGCCAATAGCTCAAACTTTCAGTAATGCGAGATCTAATGCATTGCAAATGCTTGTTTTTGTTCTATGAGGACTTATAAACCTCCACGCAGGACACTTCACCCTAAGAGGAATGTTTCCTTAAATCACTGCACTTACGTTTGCTGAATGATGAAAGACAGGACAATAATTCATGGGATTACTCTAAATGATAGCAATGAGACTAGCTCAAACTTATCAAGTGTAAGGAAATGCCTCTTTTGTATAGTCACCCGTACGTTTGACTGTTGCTGCTGGTTTTTCGAGTGCACGGAGGCCTGCTAACCAGATCTTAGTGCCAGAGCCCTGACCCTATAATGTATGTCGAATTGGCTGTACCCTATTAGAAATTGCCAACTTACCAGCAAGTCCCTAGTAAATGGTGCCCTAGATCCCAGGGCATGTAAGTTAGAAGGGTACCACAGGGCTTGCAGTACTGGTTGTGCCATCCTGGCGGTCCCCCAAGTAAAACGAATCCCCTTCCAGTCTGCCATAGAGATTGGGAGAGCAGACCCTCACTACTGGCCCAACTTTGCCATTAAAAGCAATGGCAAAGCCACCACTTACCCTGTACATGTGTGTAAGTCACCCCTATGACAGGCCTACCAAGTCCTAAAGGCAGGGTGCAACATTTGGCACAAGCAGGACATGTAATGTGCATGTCCAGACAGTAAAACCCACAAAACTACTGTTTTACTTTGGAAAGCCCAATTGGAGAGTACAGGGTTACAGGCTGACCTCTCAGCTGTGCTAACTCCTGAATGGTACAAAGTGGGCACTCCAAGTATCAAACAACTCGTTACATTAAGCCCAAATTGTGTCTTAAGTCGGAATTAATGTACCTTGTTGCAGTGTGCAGGTTTAGCAAAGCTGCCACTTTGTTGCCTTTAAAACTCCTGTACCTTCCAGGGAACACATGGAGCCTGCTCCACGGGACAGCCTTCTGCCCTCCTGGAGAGATATGCTAACAACTCTCAGGAAGAGAACACTGAGGGATTACAGGCAAGGAAGGTGTCATCTCCCTCCTGCAGGAAGGAACTTGGCTGTTAGTCCCAAAAAAGAGGCCTAAAAAGGTGAAGCCGCCTTTGAAGGGTTGATGTGTAACATTAGGAGGGAGGGCTGAGCTAATGTTGAGGTAGACAGGCTGGCACGGGAAGCGGAGGGGAGAAACCTGCTGCCAAATTGGTTTCCCCAGGGGTGTACAGCCCTCAGGTAGCCACACCCCGGGGTGGGCTAGGGAGGTCTGACCACCGACAGACTGGTCTCGCCATCTTGAGAGTGAGCAGAATGGTGCATCATGGCATAGCCAGTTGCCACACCACAGGAAGTGGTCATCAGGTGGGAGGAAACATGGTAGCTCATTGGCTACCAACCACATCCTGCCCTGAAGGCACTCTCCGAGGAGAAAGAGGGCAGCCAGACCTCAGATTTTGACCGACTTGGAAGGAGGACTGCCCTGCTGAACCGAGGTATCAACAAAGAGGTTGCACTGATGAGTACTTCACCTGGTGGCTAGCGTAGAGAGTGACTGTGCCTGCCCTGTTCTGCTTGGGGAGAAGTTGTCTCCAGAGGCCAATCAAGCCAAGAGAACTTTCAGGGTCAGTTGACTGGCCTCCTGTTTGCAGCTGAAGAAGCCTGCTGGGGCAAGTTCGTAGCCCAAAGTCTTCCAACCGCTACCACCTCCGCCATGCAGCACAGAGGACCATGACACATCGCACATAATTGCACCAGAGTTTGCTGAGCTCAAGAGGGCTGTCAGGGAGTTGCTGGGACCCTCAGAAGGTGAGTTATCAGCACAAGAAGGATTGGCCTGTGACCGCAACGAGCAATTGGTAATGGTAGTCCAATGGCGACTGGAATTCAGCCAGACTGGAGAGGACTTCTTGGGACATTGACCCTGCAGCAAGGACCCCCTCACCATCTTCGTGAACGGAAGAATCCCTGCTGGAAGACTTCCATCGACCGCATTGCATCCACAGCATACTTTGAGCATCTTCGGCATCCTTCATCCCCGATATCAGAACCACTCCATTGGAATCCATTGCAATGCAGATAAAGGGCCTGGAACTACTGAAGGACTGCAAATTCTGGGAAGGTTAACTGTTCGAGGACCTTGCTGGTCCCCCTGACTAGCTCCCTGACGGAGTTGGTCGCCCCAAGTACTTTAAAAACTTATCGCATTGACACTTACATACATTTTCGTTGAAAAAGATTCTACGGGTCCGATTCATTGACTTTGCCAAGGCTTGTTCGCGGATCAAATCAGTGAAATTGCTTTTATTTATTATTGTTTTTAAAATCAATATCTTCAGAACCCTTCAGTGGATTTTTTTAAATTCGAAATTCTTATAAAAATACAGTCTATTTTTATAACTTGGTGTCAGAATTGTTGAGAGTTGTGTCGATTTCTTCTTCAAATGTTTTGGTGCTGTTTAAATCTTTACATTTGTTTCTTTGTGCAAGCCATGCTGCTCACTGCCATAGCTACCGAGGGTTTTACAGATGAAACCTACTCGACTTAAAGGGTTGGAACCATTACATGGAGAGGTCACACAACCACACCATATAATACACTCCCTTCCCTCACACGGACTTGTAGATCCCCAGGTGAAGGCAGCTTTAACAGCAAATGCTTGAAGATGTGAAAACCTGAACTGACTCCTATGCTTTGCGAGGACTTATAGTAAGCAGAGACCTCGGGCTTCCTGGGCTCCATCTAAAATATGGCTATCATAACCCACTCCATCTGAAGAAGGCAAAGGCCCACTGGAATGTGGGAGCTACTGACCAATCTACTCTAACTTTATAATCAGAAACTTGGCCAGGATTCTGGTAACCAGATTGCGTAAAGTCATTCCCTCACTCAACACTCACAGATGTGGGCATTATTCTATGGTGCTCCTCCAGGAAACACCAGAGAACCTTCCTGTACTATGGACTGCTGTGGATTTTGAGGAAGATGCACTGACAATTTTCCAGATCGCTGAAAAAGCATTCAATTTGGTGGAATATGGGATACCCGTTTTGTGTAATGGACAGGTTCAGGCACTTATTTCTATAGTGGAATAGTTGTACCAATCTCCTACAGCCCAAAAAACAGGGAGTCTTTGTCCAGTCCCAATTCAATAAAAAACAGCTTAATACAAGGTTTCCCCATTAACCCCTCTTCTATATCTCCTCGCTCTGGAACCATCAGCTGAAGCCATTCAGTCCTCACCCCTGATCAAGGGCATACACAGTCAATTGGGACCTAGAAAGTCCTTCCTCTATGAAGACAACATGCTCATAAGAATCACGGACCCCAGTTTATTGTTGTCCACTTTGAGGTCCTTTATTGATTTCCTCGCACACTTCTCAGGATATAGCTTAAGCAGGGCAAAATGCACGGCAATACCAATGTTCGGTTCCACCACGCCCATTGTTGCTGCTCACCCCAAGATACAATTAGGTTTTTGGGATATTACCTCTTGAGGTAAGGAGACCGATTATAAATCCCATTGACTCAGACATAAAATCCTTTATTTGAGAAGATGCAAGACCTCTGCTCACACAGAGTCTGGTGGCTTATATCTTCTCCATTTAGGTTACTGTTATCTTGCCCATCCCTCTACCAACTCTCTACTTGGAACCACCATTCCCACCTTCTTGGGTTGACCATTGAGAAAGGTGCCCTGTAACATGAACGCAGACTGGAAGTTCTGTATCGATTCAAATCACTGCCCCCGCCGACTGATAACCCAACTGTGGCAACCATCTTTTTGCCCTGGAAACAGTGTGGTTTTTTTCTCATCCAAAATAAAAAAAATACTTAAACACCTTCTAGCTCCTTGCTGGGGCACAGATACATATGCCTGCCTGTACCTGCGCTAGAAGCCAGATGCTATGTTAAAAAAATGTATAAAGGGGTGCGAGTCAGAAGGATCCTTTTACCACTTACAGTGGGAGTGCCCAATACCCCAGATATACTGACAGAAAATAGCTGATGAGATGGCAGCAACAATTGGCATGACGATACAAAGGAAACCAAAATGGTTCCTACTGTTGACTGCAGGAGATGAAAACTGGCCGAGACACAAAAGCAATGACCGTCATTGGCAGCAGTGGTGGCAAAATGAAATATTGCCAAAAAATGGGGGGTAACGGCCACTCCGACAGTAGAAGAATGGAAAAATGATTTGAATTGGTGCTGGCAAGCAGAACGTACAATATGCAAGAGTAGGGGATGCCCCAAGAAATGGGAAAAGATATGGGGGGCCTGGCAAGCATACAGGGGTTTAGAGGGAGGACAGGGTAAAAGGACTGTTAAAGGTCAATATAACGGTTTCCTACATGTACAATTCAGTGTTTTTGTACCAATAAAAAGTTTTTTTTAAATATAAAAAAAATGTATAAAGCGCATGACTGCCCCAGGAACAGGGCTTCCCAACGCTACACCATTAACACAATACAATACACCACGCAACGATAGATCAGCATAGAAAGGAAGAGCATTGTATAAAAAAAAAAGTCATGGAATCTACACTGCACATAACCAAGTTTTGAGCTGTTTCCTAAAGCTAAGATGGTTCTGCGTTCCTTAAAGGTAGGGGTATGTTGTTCCAATGGGACAGGGGCCAGGGCATGGAAAGAACAGCCTCCTGATCTCGTTCTTTTGGACTGTAGAGTAAGGACCATATATAAATCAGCCGAGTGGAGGGAACTAGGGGGTAAGTAAGGCTATATACGTCCAGAGAGAATAGGGGCACCTAGTGCATAAATGATCTTGTGAGCCGTGCTCAAGGCTTCAAACTGTATGCCTTTCTCAATGGGCAACCAAGGAAATTCAGGAAGGAGCCAAGAGGAGGAACAAAATTTGGAGAGAGAAAAGAGTAATCTGGCAGCAGCATTTTGGCGAACTGTAACTTCTTAATAACCGATCTCTTGGCACCCAGATAAAGAATGTTGCAGTAGTCCAGGCCAGACAAGATTAAGGATTGAATTATCTACTGCCGGATTGGAGGATGGAAGAAACAGATGATTGGTTTGAGTCCTCTCAAAAGGCCAAAGTAAGCACCCTCTAGAGTTCTAACTTGGGTTTTGAAGGAGAGTGCGTTGTTCAACCATATGCCAAAATTCTTTATGACCGGATTAGGCTTTGGGGGAGGCCCGAGGCCTTCTGGCTACCAGATCTCCCCAAGACTGGGCATGCTTCCCCAGCAGGCAGATGTTTTTTTTTTTAGCATTTAGCTTTAGGCAGTTATTTTCTATCCAACTGGCAACTGCAATCATGCATTCCTGATAGTTATTTATATCTTTTGTTGCATCTGCAGTGAGTGCAACAATAAGTGGAGTATCGTCAGCATACAAAAATAAGGAGATCCCGAAGGATTTCACAACCTCTACTAATGGCCCGACAAATTCTAAAGAGGGTAAGGCTCAACACAGATCCCTGTGGATCGTTATGTTCCAAAGTACTCTGTGAGGAAGAAAGGGGAGGGGGGGGGAGGAATGTAAGATATTACTTGAAAGGATCGGTTGCTTAGGAAGGAGGCAAACTACATTAGGGCCTTACCTCGTATCCCTATATCATGAAGGCGCCGGAGAAGCACCTTATGCGATACTGTGTCAAAGGCAGCATTCACATCTAGGAGAGCAAGAGCAGATGAGCTGCCTTCATCTGCTGCACTACGGAGTGCCTCCATCACCGCTAGGTGTGCAGATTCCATGCAATTGTTAAGGGGGGGGGGCGCTCTAAATCTATTTTGGGATATGTCAAGAAGTTTTCCTCTACAAACGTAGCAAAGACAAAATGGCAGCTACCTCATCAACAGGTTTCCAACCACACTCAGTACTTAAAGGAGCACGCAGCATGGACGCACGGACACCAGGAAAGAACGATCAACTTCGAGCAACGAGGTCGGAAGACTGGTCTTGGCTAGCTAGGACAATAAACCGTCAGGAGGCGAGCACTTGACTCAAGACAAAAAAAACACCAAGTAATCATCACCTACGAATTTGCTCCTGGAACATAAACGGCTTGGTAAACAAAACATCGGACAAAGACCTCTTGGATTATTTTCAAGGCTTCGATCTCATCCTACTACAAGAAACTTGGCAAGAGGAACCCTTCCATCTCCTAGGCTTTAGAACCCACCAAACTCCAGCAGTGAGAGGCTCAAAATTTGGTCACCTAAAGGGTGGTTTAACAATCTACTCATCAATAAAAACAGTAATAGCGACTGAAGACGTCGATACCTCCACATCTTCCACCAATGTAATTAAAGCACTTAGAGTGAGCATACGGGATGGGAATACCATACAACAAATATTACTCTTAAACTCTTACATACATCCTCGTGACAAAACCAAAAGGTGCCAAAATGGTGGAGGCAGAAATCATCAGGCTGCTCTCGGTAGAATCAACTTCCAAACTACTGTTGACAGGAGACTTTAATATGCACCTAATGGGGCCACAGTCAAGGGACGATCTACTTGAGGAACAACACTCAGCCTGGAATATCCCTAGTCAGGAGCTGAGCACCAAGAGGCAACAATCAGCACTCGCCAGGAACTTTGTAAAAGATCTGGAACATCTAGGCTTTGTGGCCCTAAATGGGCGTTTTCCAGGAGATCTGCCCCCGGTGGCAACATTCCACAGGTCAACCTCAAGTACGCTAATAGATTATACTTTTGTATCCCTATCACTCTTCAGCTGGATTACGGGCTTCCAGGTAGGGACCCAAGATCAAAGTGACCACCTCCCGCAAGAAATTTCCACAAGAATAACTGGATCACCACTGGACCAACCTGCTGAGGACCCCAAGTCTATTTATATGGTTAATTTCAGGAGAATCAAATTCAAAACTAACCAACTGGATGAACTACTGGCCGCAGCGAAGTTATTATGGGAACAAAGGCAGAAATGAGATAACGCACTGGGTAGAATTTACCAAAACACTAGGAGCAAAGCACGCGGCTCGCGCTCTTCCAGCCTCTACGACAAACAGGATCCCAGACCATCAAGACAAACACCTTCTCGTTACTAAAACTTCACATCTTCGAATTCTCAAAAAAGCAATAAACAAAACACTGCGGGACATTCAGCATACAGGGCACGACTTGAGTCTACAAAGGGAGTTAGCGAAACTCAAAGCAGAAAAGAAAAAAATAATCTGGCAGGCAAAAAGGGATTCGGACGAAAATCTTTGGGCTAGACTGCCACATGATTCAAAATCAAACAATAGCGCGAGATTCTGGCGCACAATAAATAGTCTAGCAAACTCGAACGCCCTAAGAATTAACTCATACCTAACAGAGGAAGCCTGGGCTTCCCATTTGCTTAAACACTTCAATTCTGATCAGTATCAGAGCACTTGCCGAATTTCAGAGGGAACCCCTATCAATCTCAAAGCTATCACAGGAAACAAGCATTTTTCGTTTTCAATTGACCAGGTAAAGGTCAGAATAGCCAAAGGCAAACGGGAGGGCGCTCCGGGTCCTAATGGGATTCCTCCAAGCTTATTTAAAAAAGACCCGGAATATTGGGCTTCCAAACTGTCACCGTTGTTTGCAGAAATCACAGGATGAAACATCATCCCGGACTCCTGGAGGGGGTCAATCATATCCCCAATATATAAGAAAGGGGACAAGAACTCAGCAAACAGCTACAGGCTGGTGGCTCTAATTGATATTGAAGCGAAATTCTACGCTGGACTAATTCTGGAAGATCTCATCGCTTGGACAGAGGATAAATCAATCATCCCCATTAATCAAACAGGCTTTTGCAAGGGCATGGGAACAACCACAAACATACTTGCCCTGTCACTATTGATAGATAGAATGAAATTAGCAAAACAACCTCTTTTTATATGTTTTATTGACTATTCATCAGCATTCGACAAAATTGATAGGAGCATACTCTGGCATAAGCTATTGAAAAAAAAAAATACCATCTGCTATCCTAAACCAGCTAATACTCCTCCACAAAAAAAGGGGGTTCAAGTCAAACTAGGAGACGGCAGGTTCGTGTCCCGGAAAATTCCAACAACCATGGGGCTCAAACAGGGGTGCGTACTGGTGCCGACACTTTTCAACTTATACAGGTCTGATTTATCGTCGGAACTAGACAGATGTAATTCGCATGCGCCAAATATAGGAGGGTTGCCACTTTCCAATCTCCTGTACGCAGACGACCTAGTGCTGCTGAGTCGAACCCCCATTGGCCTTCAACATTTACTAGATACAACTAGCAGTTATTCAGCAAACAATGGTCTATCCATCAACTACGACAAAACAAAAGTAACGAGGATTCATCCAAGAAAGGATACCTCTAAGTTCCGCTGGCATCTGGCCAATTCGACAATCGCAGCGGTAGACCAATACAAATACTTAGGAGTGATTTTAGACAATAGAGGCACATTTAACGCACAAAAAGATGTCATTAAAAGATGAGGCAACTCTATTGCCGCCGCAATAAAATCCATTAAGCACACAATTACCGGTCCAAATCTTATTCCGCTATTACAAGTCTGGCGAGCAAAGCTCATTCCGGCAATCACTTATGGGAGCGAGTGCATGAGGGGAAGAGACGCAGCCACATTAGACCGTACCGTCTCAAGAGCAGCCAGAATGATTTTCAGTCTACCTAAGTACGTTTCACCGGCTCAAATAAGGATGGAATTCGGCCTGCAAAGCCAGGAATTAGCTCGTAAAGGAGCCTACGCCAAGAGTTGGTATAGAATCAAAAGAGCCGAAGCAGGAACACTGAATTCTTACCTATGGACCGAAATACAACAAAAAAGGGACTGTGCAGCCATGAGCTATCTGACCGCATCAAAAGACCGCCTAGGACTGGAGGAACTTTGGGCAGCATCAGGGTCTTACCAGAGTTTTAAACAAATTGTAAATAAGACAGTGAAAAAACTATCACTATTAGAAGACAAGGCGGCCCTCACAGAAAGAACCCATGGATGGTTTGTCGTTCAAAGCTACGTTAAGCCCTCCGCGCAATCTTACCTAGGCATAGGCTTCAACCGGAGGAAGAAAGAAAGATGTCTCCATCTCCGAATGGGCATTTTACCATCAGTGCAGCACCTTCCCCCTTGGAAACGATCACCGGGCCAGACAACATGCCGTTTATGCAAGGAAGCAAACGAAAGTATAATACACCTTTTGTGCATCTGCAGAGAATTACAAGCAGAACGACGCCAATTACTGAAGCCACACTTCAAAAACGAGGGGATAAGAACATGTAGGCAAGCAGTAATGGTATGCCTCGGAGGAGGGAACGTCCAGCTGGCGTGTCGCTTCGTACAATTCATGGAAGCGGCAGGGGTGAAACTCGGCCGATAAACCATTAGTATCATTCATTACTACATCACTTTTCAGTTTTTGCCTCTACAGCAAATAAAGATTGCCCCTCTTATGGACAATAGTTGCCACAGTACGACTTTCAAATGCAACCTACTTCTACCGCAGTCAGAAAGCAACTGGTTTATTGTATAATTACTCCTCTAACCAAACTGAGCATGTGTTTTATCAAATTTTAATCTTTTAGAATCTTATATTCTTCTTAAATGCTCAGGATCCGAAAACCCGTCAAGATACAGAACGATCAAAACTCTTATCAATGCACTGTAATGGACACAATCACGGATATTTGCACAAAGATGTAAATACAATGCACTGATGTTTTATGAAATGATATTTTGAGAAGTTTTTAAATCATGAACTTGTTACTGTAATTTTTGCCACTTTCTTTTAAAGAGAAATTGTAAAGGTTTTAATTGACCGGACAATAAACTATTACTTACTTACTCTACAAACGTAGTCAAAGGACTGTTTAAATTTTTCGCCACTACTTTGTAGCAAGGAGAGAGGACAGTAATTTTCAGCTTTAGCCGTGTCGAGAGATCCTTTCTTCAGAACGTGAATTACTTTTGCATGCTTCCATGTCCCAAGCACTGCTGCAGAGGACAAACAGATCGGCAAATCTCTAAAAAGGACGGTAGAATAAATTCTTGGAATTTTAACACGAGTTCAGGTTTAATCGACTCATCAGGAGAACCCGATTTAACTTGATTGCATAGGGCCATTAGAGAGGCCGTGTCAAGTAAGGCTAATACGTTCAGTTCTGCTCATCTATCGGGCAAAGACTGTCCACTGCTTCAGATCTATCACTTGTCGAAAAGTGTGACTAGATATCGTTGAATTTTTCGACAAAGTAGTCAGCTAATTTATTGCAATGATCATTCGAGGCCTCAACAGGCTCTACTGAAGCTGCCGGCTTTATTAGAATGAAGTCAATGGAGAAAATGTCTTTTGCCGGATTATTACGGTTTATAAATTTTGTTACAGAAGAACTCAAACCGAGCTTTCCTGATCATTTTATGATAGATTTTTACTGCACTCATTTATCGCACTTTAGCTAGAGTGTCATAAGTCTTCCTCCACACTTGTTTGAACACTTTACAGCACTTCTATTCAGCAACCAAAGTTTCACTGAACTAGGGAGCAGGTTTTTTTTGGTTTTTTTTTTTTACCTGATCCGGATGCTCAGGTTAAAAGACATTGAGGGCCGAACTAAGCCATGACCATCTTGGACTGTGCAAGCTCCATGTTAAGATCTAACTGGGGAGTTTGGGATTGATTGCAACTCCAAAATTCAGAAAGATTAAAATTTCTGCCATTTCTCTTCATAATAGTGTTGGTAGTGATAGTGCTACTGGTGCTCGCAACCTTAATGGCCATAGGCATCATACAATGGTCTAACCAGGTCAGGGGGTAGACACGCAAATTGGGAAGGGTGGCAAAAAACTGGTCTAAAAGGTGACCTGCCGATTGTGTGGGCCCAACACTAAGACGGTTGCATGGATGCTAAATTGTTCGTAAAGTTGTAAAGCCCGTTCTCACTGACTTGGTCAAAGTGTAAGTTCAGGTCGCCGATAATGTTAAAGTTGGAAAGCTTGAGTACTAATGGAGCCAGATAATCTATGAAAGCTGCTTTGAAAGCTTTCGAACTGCCGGGGGGTGGGGGGGGGAGAGAGAGAGAAATATATATATATATATACACACTAAGTACATGGCAGAAGCATTAAAACAACTGGGGGACCGCAATTGCTACAAAATCAGCAATAAAATGACTATAATGACTGCGCAAAATGACTTGCACACAAAACTTGTGGCATGGAAAAGCATGGGATTGATTAGCCAGGATGAATTAAGATTTATGAAGAATGACTATCCTAAAATCCCTGTAATGTATTTTATCCCCAAAATACATAAAGACAGTATAGAGCCACCAGGGCGGCCAATAATATCAGCAATTGACAGCCTTACAGAAAATGTTTCAGTATATATTGACTCTTTCCTTCAAGAACAAGTGAAATCTTTACCATCCTATATTAAGGATACAACAGACTTCTTAAAACAAGTTTATGGATGTGAGTGGCAGCCAGATTATTTGTTGATATCGATGGATGTAAGCAATCTCTATACATCCATACACCACAGAGATGGGATGAGAGCACTTGAGCATTTTCTAGGGAAGAGACCCATTGAATTCCACAACCACAATAAGATGATAATGGACCTGACAAAGTTTTGTCTGAATAATAACTATTTTTTATTTCAATCACAGGTATATCATCAAATGAGAGGCGTAGCGATGGGCGCGAATTTTTCACCAAGCTACGCCTGTCTCCATATGGGGTGGTGGGAGGAGATGGTGGTAAAAACAGAATATGCTGAGATATGGGCTAACAATGTCATCAAATGGATAAGATTTATAGACTATTTGTTTTTAATCTGGTGTGGGGATATCCAGAGTGCTGAGGATTTCATAATGAAATTGAACAACAATGATCTAAATATCCAACTCACTCACACAATCAGTGCAGATACAGTCTGCTTTTTAGACGTAGAGATCTATGTCAGCAATAACCAAATGGAGACCCGTCTATTTCGTAAACCAACATCAGGCAATACCATCTTACACTCATCCAGTTTCCACCCCAAGCATACAATTCTCAGCATACCGTATGGAGAGATGTTAAGAATTCGTAGAATATGTAGTAAGGAAGAGGACTTGATTATGGCCCAAAATGAATGCAAACACCGGTTCCTAGCTAGGGGTTATAAAGAAAGTGTAATTGACAACGCAATAAAGAAAACAAAAGTCAAAATTCTGGAAGATTTGATTTTTAAACCCTCAGCAAGTGAGATTAAACATCTAAATAAAACAGTCACCAAAAGCAGTCCACGTCTAATTTTAACATATAATAAGCAGAAGGATAGCCTGAGAAAAATAATAATAAATAATTGGCATTTAATACAAAATGACCCTGTGATAGGGGAAGAAATGCCAAGTGCGCCTTTAATCACTTATAGAAAAGCTCCAAATACAGGTGATTACTTGGTGAGCAGTAGCCCTGAAGTAGTTAAAAACATGAACTGGCTGTCCAAGAGAAAAGGCTTTGTGAGGTGCAATACATGTAGGGCATGCAAATATGGTATCAATAAAACCTCGTTTGTGACCAAATGTAAGAACAAACCAGTGATCATTGATAAGTTCATGACTTGCAAATCTGAATATGTGGTTTATGTGCTGGAGTGCTCTTGTGGACTGCAATATGTGGGAAGCACAAAATTGCAAGTCCACAAAAGAGTACTCCAGCACATGCGGGCTATCACAAAGACAGTACCTACCCGGTGGCCCGCCATTTTGAAGCTTCCCATGCCAGTAACCTAGAGCATTTAAAATACTATGCAATTGATAGTGTTCCTCCCTTGAGGAGAGGAGGAAATAGGGAGGCTACATTGAGGAAGTTAGAGACCAGATATATTTTGGAGTGTGATACCAAGAACCCATATGGTCTCAACACAACTGAAGATTTGCATACCTGGCTATAACTAAATAACAACAAAAAATAATATAGATGTTTCGGACTGTTTATAGTTGTTTCTAAGTATTTGTCAAAAGACATATGTTACTTGCTTGAGGGTTACATGCTGCCCCAAAACAATCTGAATGTAAATGGTTTTAAGAACTATGATTTTACATGCCAAAAACCCCATCCTATATATGTTGTTCTCTTATGTAAATGTTTTTTTTTTTTTAAAAAGACTTCTTAAATACATGGGCTCATGTATAGAAGCAAAATTTGCACATTATTTATGGCACTATGCACTTTAGGAGGGTGAGAAATGTCACTTGAAACACTTACAGCACTTTCAAAATAAAGCGTGTTTTGCACACATTGGATTTCCAATAGGGGAAATATTGTTGTTTATGAAATAACAAGCAAATTATTGTTTACATATTTATTGCGTATTTTGCACATGATTTTGATATGAAAGATCTTTTGTTGGGGTTTATGTATCTTTGCCCTTGTTTCAAATTCGGATATAATCTAAGGGGGGTCTTACAAAAATGGTATGACATGTATTTTACCCTTTAATTTGATCATAGCTTGTGTTTTTATCAATCATGTTTTAGACATCATGATTTTATGCATTTAAGCAGATATTAAGTACAAAAGAGGAAAGAAAAAAATGTTTTTGGTCTCTTTTTTTTTTAAAAGCTTATCATAGAGGTTATATCATGTACATCTGAGAAATGTACACAAACTGTAAACAGTGTGCGATATCCCTTGTATGCAAAATGAAAATTGGAAATAGACACGCAGTCTGTCTTCTAGCTTTATTTGGGTTTTTTTGAATTGTTAAAAAAAACTGTGCACTTGTCACTTTAAAAACGGGAGAGTAACACGCAACATGTCATGTGATCAAGATCCCAGGAGGTTCGAAACGCGTCATGGCAGCCAAGCACTAAAAATAAAAAGAAATATTGCACCTAATAAGAGGAGTTCGTGCTTTCTTGATTCATGCGACGTCAAGGAATCAGTGGGAGAAAGGATATATATATCTCTCAACACTCGCTTGCTAGAGTTTAACCCGCCGCTGCTCCAAATCAGAGGGCGCGTCGTCTCGTGGGACCTCTCAAGCACGGTCCAATTTACATCTTAAATACCTTGCGGAACAAGGACGACAACGCCAAGTCTTTCACCAACCACAAATTTGTCAGCTGTTGTTGTCGGACGCGTTTCGCCTGCACAGCAGGCTTGCTCACCAACAGAATAATAAATTTTTCAACCATTTTAAACACCACATTAAGTGTCACATGTGAACTACAAAACAAATACTGTAGACAGACTGGTAGATATATATATATATATATATATCAACGCTCCAAGTGCATCAGAAACAAATCACTCTCGGACGGGTGCTCTCATGCGGCGATGCGTTCCGCTCCTATATTAGCTCCAAATTCCCATGTATGGGGAAAATAAGCACTCACGGGTGGCGTATTCAAAGATCTTTATTCTGTGAACAAACGCGTTTCGGCGGTCTGCCTTCTTCGGTGTTACCAACACACCGCGGGCAGCCGTCTTTTAATCACTTACTACAAAAAGGGTAAACATCAACAATGGACACAATGGACCCAACAGATAGCGTTCAAAATATCGCGCCATCTTTTAACACATAGCATATACCTATGGTTCTTACAAAAGCTAATACCTTGCAAAGTAAAACGTGTACACAACTACACATTCACAGTCCAAAATATCATTAAACATTTATGATATACACAGTGAGATTATTCACGTGGTACTGTTAATGCATTTAGGCGTTTCTAAATTCTATCGCCTCTTCTCAATTCAATAATATTATTAAATGCGCTTCTCGTGCAAAGTTCATTTAAATAGTATACATCATCCTTTGTATAAAATCATCAAGCCGTGGATCGGCCAAGGTCCACTGCATAGTTGTTACCCTTATTGTATCAATTCATTGACATGTCACAGGTAATTGTCAGCTACAGACTATTAAAATGCCTAAATCATGACAACCATCCATACCATTAGACACCTTAACATAACATTTCTTAGCCGTAAATCGGCTTAGCACTGCTGTACCTAAATACCTGTATGTTAAAAAAAATCCTTCATTACAGCTTCAAGAAAACGAACAAATATTACCCACATATCCAAAATCAAAATTTGACAATTTAAATACCCAAGTGTGATACCAGTTCCTCACTACTATTTAACCCTCTAGGGAATTTTGTCTGTAAGTCAATTATATACCGTGACTCTAATCTACGCAGTTTTTTCAATCTATCTCCACCTCTTGTATGGTCTTTAACATGATCTAAGCCATAATACTGTAACACATTTCTATTGCTCATGTGTTTCTCAGCATAATGCCTTGCCACTGGGTACGATGCATCGTTCTTAGCTATCGCCCTTAGATGTTCCAAAATTCTAATTTTCAGGGGGTGGATAGTACTTCCAATGTAGCATAAGCCACATGGACAGACTAAACAATAGACCGCGTAGGTAGTACTACAGGTCAAGAATTTAGTTATGGGTCTTTTCAAATTGATGTCAGGAATATTGTATGACAGAACTCTCTTGCTATTAGTGCAAGCTTTGCACTTTCCACATGGAAAGAATCCCCGCATTTCCTTCAGAGTTCCCATCGCTCGTGGTTGCTTCTCTAAATGACTACGAACTAGTATATCTTTTAAAGATCTAGCCTTTTTAAAAGTTACTAATGGAAATGTCGGAATATCGTCACTTATGACATTATCTGTTTTTAAGATATGCCAATTCTTTCTCATTGTACGTTTCAAAAAATTAGCCTCAGCTGAATAGGTAGTAATCATCCTAAACTTTCCTTCATTAACATCGCTGGACCCTCTCTTTCGAATTTCTTTGTCTTTTAACAATTGTTGTCTAGGGATCTCTCTTACTTTTTGAAGTGTACTTTCTAAAAGTACCGAGTCATAACCCCTCACCTCAAATCTAGCCAAACTTTCTTTGGCTGCCACTTCGAAGTCACATGTTCTGGAACTATTTCTCTTTATCCTTAGTAATTCTCCATAGGGTATACTCTGTTTCAATTTGGGTGGATGACTACTGGTTGCAAATAAAGTTGAATTACCCGCTGTTGTTTTTCGGTACAGGGCTGTATTTAATTGACCCTCTGACACAAATACCTTCAGGTCAAGGTAGTCCACTGCCACTGGACTCACTATTCCCGAAAAGTGCAGATTCAAATTATTCTCATTTAGCTTATCAATATATCCCTATGCAGATTCAGGAGTACCCTCCCACACAATGAAAAGGTCATCTATATATCGATACCAAACTATAGCTCGACCTTTGCTTTGCCCTTTCTCATAGGTTCTGGGCACCTGCTCCTCCCACCAGCCAACGAACAAGTTCGCATAGCTGGGAGCGAAGCAGGTGCCCATCGCCGTACCAGAGATCTGTCTGAAAAAATTGTCCTCAAATACAAAGATGTTATTTGTAAGGCAAAATGTCGTAAACTCCATCAACATAACATTGTGTTCAGCAAACCGTAATTGTCTCTTATTCAAATAAAATTGTACAGCTTTTAGACCATCACCATGATTTATACACGTATATAAACTAGTGATGTCTAACACCACTAGTTGATATGAAGGGTCCCAAATTATATTGTCAATTTTATTCAAGAAATCTTTTGTATCCTTGATATAGGAGTCTAATTCCATCACAAATGGAAAAAGGAAATAGTCAATGAACATGGATAAATGTTCTGTCAAGCTCCCCTGTGAAGACACAATTGGCCTACCTGGTGGATGCAGGCTATCTTTATGGAGCTTCGGAATATGATAAAAAGTGGCTATGACTGGATTGCTATTTCGTAAAAATAAGTGTTCTTCCGTCCCCAGCATAGATTTGTCATACCATTTCCTTATCAAAGTCTCATAGCTAAACACACTTTGTTGGTAATCCTTCTGTGTGGTCGGTATATAATATTGATTATCTGATAATTGTCTCAAGGCTTCTTCACAGTATTGCGTCCTTGTTTGTAAAACCACATTTCCGCCTTTATCTGAAGGCTTAATTACAATCGACGTATCCTGCAGTAGACCTTTCAGTGCCTGTTTCTCATCAATCGTCAGATTGTCCTTCCTGGGACTTCTGGAGTTTTTGCATCTGAGCTTCAGTAGATCATTAACCATAGCTTCCGAGAAAACATCTATCGCGTCGAATGGCATCTGCGGTATAAATGTAGATTTAGGTTTAAATGGACTTTCTTCCATTTCTTGATCAATACCTACTTGTAACGCTCGTGTCGCTATGTCCTCCATAATACCAGATTGATTGTCCAAAGTTGTATGGAGATTATGTAAAAGTTCCACTGCTGATAAATCATTACAAGTTAAAAGGTCGGTTGCTGTAATCCTTGCAAATGGTTGCTTAGTCCCTCTCAAAGTTGGTCTCAATTTGAAGTATTTATATAGCTTCAATTTCCTTATGAAGCAAAAGAGGTCAATTCTTGTTTGTGTAAATTCCAGGCAGTTTGTCGGGCAAAAAGTTAATCCCAAAATTAGAACCTTCATCTCACTTGCAGATAGATGTTTTGATGTAAGATTAACCACTGTTAAGTTGTTATTATCTATTGCCGTTTGTTGAATTTCTTTTTTCGGGTCCCCCAGGTGGGTACACTTCTCCTGCCTCTTCCTGCCCCAACCTGATCTGCGTGTTCTTCGGTGGATTGTTCGGGTGGTTTGTTCTTGCCCCCCCGCAACCATGATTGTCTGATCACTTGAAATTCGTCGTAAAAAGGAGTCGTTGTTTTGACTCCTCCCGTGGCAGTTGCAAGTTCATCCCCAGATTCATTCTCAGTCACCACTGATTCTGACGTTTCCACTCTGATGGTTACTGCTTTTGAAGTTTTTTGCGTTAATTCCTTTCTGGGACCATCAAACTTACGTGCAAATGTTAATACTCTATGTTAAGGTGTCTAATGGTATGGATGGTTGTCATGATTTAGGCATTTTAATAGTCTGTAGCTGACAATTACCTGTGACATGTCAATGAATTGATACAATAAGGGTAACAACTATGCAGTGGACCTTGGCCGATCCACGGCTTGATGATTTTATACAAAGGATGATGTATACTATTTAAATGAACTTTGCACGAGAAGCGCATTTAATAATATTATTGAATTGAGAAGAGGCGATAGAATTTAGAAACGCCTAAATGCATTAACAGTACCACGTGAATAATCTCACTGTGTATATCATAAATGTTTAATGATATTTTGGACTGTGAATGTGTAGTTGTGTACACGTTTTACTTTGCAAGGTATTAGCTTTTGTAAGAACCATAGGTATATGCTATGTGTTAAAAGATGGCGCGATATTTTGAACGCTATCTGTTGGGTCCATTGTGTCCATTGTTGATGTTTACCCTTTTTGTAGTAAGTGATTAAAAGACGGCTGCCCGCGGTGTGTTGGTAACACCGAAGAAGGCAGACCGCCGAAACGCGTTTGTTCACAGAATAAAGATCTTTGAATACGCCACCCGTGAGTGCTTATTTTCCCCATACATGGGAATTTGGAGCATATATATATATATATATATATATATTCAAGAAAATGTAACATTTTTATTAAAAGGGATTTGGAACAAAGTGCTTTCATAATCTTGGATAGCACAATGGACCAGACTATTGCCCACAGAGGAATTGTGAATAATCACTTTGCCGCCCCCTCTGCCACAGGGCCTATTAGATCTCTTGATGCTGTAGCCAGGAGGCAGGGGTAATATATGCTCAGCAAATCTAGATAGACCTATCCAGGTTTCCATAAGGAATAAAACATCAGGTAGTAGGTCTTGAATAAAATCAAAGATACCATCATGGTGACGTACCAGGGAGCGGCAGTTGAAAATAAAAATTCTAAACACAATAAGACAAGTACTTCTATCATGGAACTCGTACACGGGGAGGCAACACATTTTAAACACAAACCCACACTGCTTACACCTGTAAACCTACTCCCCCGGGGACGAGGGGTGTAAACAAACTTTATGTGGGACTTGACAAAGTTAATAGCAAAGACAGGGAGGCAGAGTTCCTGGCCCCTGGTGCCGTCCGGGTGCAGGCGGGCTTGCCTTTGGCGTGCCAGCACCGCATCGGACCCCCTTTTTGTACTCGTTCGGGTGAGCATGAAGCAGCACATGGTGGCCACTAGACCGCTACCTGCAAATGACTGACGGCCCAACCAAAATGGCTGACCAAAGTAAGCAAAA
The DNA here is from genome assembly GCA_963921515.1 of Calotriton arnoldi. Taxonomy (NCBI): domain Eukaryota; kingdom Metazoa; phylum Chordata; class Amphibia; order Caudata; family Salamandridae; genus Calotriton; species Calotriton arnoldi. The sequence continues at coordinate 505,813 of CAWUFW010001802.1, forward strand.
TGCTTCATTCAGCACAGGCCCCGCCCAGCCCAGCTTCCCCAAACAGACTCAAATGTGCAGAGTAAAATTAAAAACAGTTAAAAAGATGCTAAGAATTCACACTACAAAGATTTAGCCAGATAAAGTGCAAGTGTTAGGTAGTATTACCCGTAATACAGCTCTTGCTGTAGCAAAGGCACACATGTCTGTGCCCTGGCACGGAGTCAGACGGTGTTTGGATATTTTCTTAGCTTAGGCAAAACTCCAGAGCTTCTTGCTGGGGGGATAGAAATGCACACTTGTGCCCCTGAAGCGGTTTAGATTTGTTTCATAGGTTAATAAAAAAATCCCAATATTGTGATGCTTCTGTTGGGACACATAATTGTAGTGACAATGGAGCAATGGCACAAGGTATTAATTCACCTATACCTTTTTGCATAGAAGGCAGATTTTCAAAAATAATATACCAATATGTTCAACAGCCTACGATACCCAGAAAAGGCAGTGTCGTGGTTTACAAAGTTTTTTCACTATGTACCAACCATCTATCCCTTGATGATAAAGAAATAAAATATACAAATTGTGGGTGAACAAAAGCTATATTATTTTTTTAATGTTCCCAAAAATTTAATTTTAGGAGTAGGGGACATTTGTACTCTCTCACATTTGCAGACTACCCATAATACTAGGTGATGCTGAGCGGTTTATTGTTTTAAAAGATTCGTTTTGTGGACCTTGACTTACAGTGGAAAACCAAAAATATAGAGAATATTAATAGACAATGGTAATTTCCTACCATCCTGCATTCCAATACTTTTCCAATTTAGAAGTCCACAAGTGTGTTGACTGGGACAAGAAACACTCAAGAGCACAATCTAGGAAAGCGCAAGGAAGAAGCTTGGATTAAGTGAATTTTTGGCTGCAGTATTAGGGCCTGGGCTCTTCTGCCACCTTATGCAAGCTACCAACACCAGACATTTCTCAAAACTAGCCACAAGGGGGAGAGTGAGTGAGACCATATTTTCTTACCTAGAATGACAGGCAAAGGCCAAACATGGATATTTAATTAATTTAAAAAATAAACAATTTCCTTGCATTTCTTTAACAGAAAGTTCAAGAATTTGTGGGGAACTGTAAAACCCACCCAGTGCTCCCACAATTCTACCATTAAAAACAGTACCTCATGTAGGGGTAGGCCTGTTACCTTACAAGAATGGGCTAAATACATGACAATGTGAAGTCAATAGTGCCAATGCGGTCATCACGTGGTCATAGTTTTGGCCTATTCTTGTTCCACACAACAGGCTCACCCTCACACGTGCAGGGCTCACTTTTTCCATCGGTAGACGGGTGGAAACATTGGGTGGTTGGATTTATGCAGTTTGCATGAAGTGCTGGAATTTTCTTTCACAGAAAAGTCAATCGTGATTTTTTTTTCCCTCCCACATTTTGACATTTGCTTAGGTGTCTGGCTAGTAAAACATGCTGGGGTTCAAAAAAAGCCACATCATCCTGGATTCCTCTGTCTCTCTAGTTTTCAAAAATGCCAGTCATTGGTAGGTTCCCCTGGGTCCTGCCAACCCCAAACTTAATACTGCAGTCACCCCCCATGGAATTTGCACCCATTAAAAACATTCTGTGTTTTCTGTTGTGTGGATATTTCTTCAAACCGATTGAAAATCCACATCTGATACACCCACACTCAAGTGACCGAGAGGAAGACAAATTTGTGTGAAGCTTTGGCAGGGATGTTTGTATGATGAAGAATGAAGCAAACTTTGATGTTTTGGAGAAAGAAATGCTGAAAATCTGACAAACTTCTCTGTTCAGAGTGCTGTCCCAGTCAACCAATCACAGCGAGCGCTGTATGGCACCCTGATATAAACCTTATGATGTGTAGATGTTAAGAATATGGTTGTGCAATATAATAAATAACTACTTGTCGATGGAACAGGTTGCTTAATAAATCTACTTGTCCTGTAAAAAAAAAAAAAAAAGTCTACTTGTTCCTTGGGTGCCCTGCAGTACAGTGGCAAATTATGGCAGCAATCTCATTTTATAGGAGCTCTGATAATAGCCTCTCTGATTATGTCAGGGCTAATACTATCATTGGGATTGAATACTAGCAATTTCCTTATTATGCCACCTTTCTGCAGATCTACATACTGCGGTTGAAGGCAGCAGTAAGCAATAGTTCCAGGGTTGGAATGACCCTGTGAGTCTGTGCAAACCTACTAACTTGCATGTTTTAAGGGTTTTCACCAGCTCTTCCCTAATCTTTTCCCATACTGAGAAAGGTTGGAAATTTACTTCAGACAAGGTCATAAGTAAAACTTCTTCCAGTGTGTGGGGGGTGGGGGGGAAATAGTTTGAGGGAAAGTGAACTTGTAAACGATCAACAGATTTTCACATGAGCAAATCTACATATCCACATTTGCTTGTGCTAAAATACAGTTCACAAATATTTTTTAGGGGTACGATTTCCTGGTCTACTTCTGCAAATTCATGAAATACGTAAACCTGAATAATGCGAAGACGCATACCATGGGTGCACTTTTGTAACGGTCTTTAAGAAATGGGCCCCTAATTTGGTCTGGCGCTAACCAAGACCTTTTGTTTTTATTAAAATTCTCTCTATCCATCTATTGTCTGGCTTCTCTGCGAGTGATCGCAATCTGCTCTTTCACAAGGAGCATATCGGCACACAAAGTAGTTTTGTTCAGTGCCAGGAACTACTATGGCATTGCGCGTTTCTGGAGATCAAAAAATATTTTAGTTTTTTGCCAATGCTCGTTACAATAGTGAAGGCCCAGCAGCTCCCACAACAAAGTTTTACAAAAGCCATGCCAAAACAAGGCATGCATTGACAAAACCAAAATACTGACCACCAATGTCGGACCTATTGGCTTTGTCAATATTTGTTTATTTTCTTGTTTTCCATAATCTTGTTTAACCCCTTCGATGCTCATGACGAGCTGGACTCGTCATGGCACACAGTGGTCGAAGGGGGGGGAAAAGGCCTAGCAGCGAAGGGGTTAAAACTGGTTACACTGACTTTCCATTATAAATATTTTTGGGAAATACTATCATACATCAACATATTTTACTGAATGATGCTTCAAAGAAACGGTATCTAAAATTTCACAGTTGCAACTTTTTCTAGTTGCATTTTTTTGTGAACATTTTATAAGCAAAGAATCATCCATCTTGCTTTGAAGCTACTGCAAATATTTGCCTCTAATCAGATTTTTCTGGAAGCAATATACAGAGCCCAATATTGTTAAACTTTGCAAACATATGTACACTTTTTTTTTTTACTGAAACCACTGTCAGTGCAGTCCGAGTTTCCAACATTTATTTAGAACACTCATCCTAATAATAAATGCAAGTTCGAACAGCATTCATATATGGACACAAATATTACCTCAACTGCAGACAACTTCCTTCCCTGCTCCATATTGTGGTACTGTAAATTGGCAGCCAATGGGCTTGGGTTGCAGGGTGTTGGGCCTACTTGTCCAAAGGACAAAATAAACCTGAAAATGTGTTGCCCTTGTCCTGGGCGCTGTGCTAAAGGAATTACACACCCCAGCCTGGAGGTAATACATGCAGCCAAACAACAATTAACTAAAATCAGCATTTCACTTGCAGTTGCTTTTTATATTTTCAAAATGCACTGCAACTAGTTTATTTCTTGTCTTCACATCAAATCACATGTATGATACCCCGATGCTCAGGAAAAGGAACAAAGCAAGGGGTCGAGCCTTGGCATATATACTTTCCTGCATTAGGAAGATTGGATGGAATTACATTTATGTTAAAAATCAAACATGTGATCCGTTCATTGAAACCTGCAGGCAAGGTACTCAGGGTGAAGGATTTCTAGTACCCAAGAAAGAAACCTCAGGATTCATAGATGATAAAAAAATATATGGTTGCGGCATGATTCTAAACAGTTCAGCAGTGTTACCCGTCAACAAAAGACGGGTTCATACAATACAAATTTTGCTTTCAGTTGCTTTCCGATCTTTCCAGATTCACTGCACTAAGTGTATCACTTTTAGGCGTCCTGAACCCATAAAAACCAGTGCCTGCCTGGTACCCCATATGCAGGAGGCTAAGTGGATCAAAACTGGGGGTCAAACGTAAGCAGGGATATGTTCCTGCACAAAGGAGGCGGAAGGGAATTACCTGGGTTTTCTACTGGCAAACCAGTCACAGTAAGGGAGATCTGGCTTGCACCAACAGATTCCCTAAGCTGTACAGAATTAGAAAATATATAGTTTACTGCTTCCATATCGCCCAAAGTTAGTTATCAGCCATGAAATGACCTGTGCACGATAAACAGTCATTCTGGCACAATTTTGTGACTGGTGTTAAATATTACATAACTGATTGTGCACACTACATTCCCTAAGAAACCCAGACATATTTGGTGCCCTCGGACTACAGAAATTCAAAGCAACACTTTCTTGCTTAGCATTTCTGAATACAAGTTTCGCCATTTGAGAAGTGCAACAAAATATTGCACACAAAGAACCAAAAAATTAAAATACACTTTTTTTATTACATCTTCAGCCTGCAACAAGAGATTGAAGCAGGTTTGCACCCATATATAAATCTAAATGTGACGGAAAAAACTGCATGGATGGTTACACATACAGACCAAAGTGGTACAAGTGTTTAAACAACCTAATAAAAATGTTGTGAAAAGTTCTGCACAAGTGCACAAATACTCTGGTAAGTGAAAGTGTCAATATCACTGTGTGCATTTACGGAGTTGCTATGAAAGACCTGCTTTTTGACCACTTACCAATTTATATAACTGTGCATACATATAGCCACGAAGTGCTGTGGGTTGGGGCCAAAGAGTGACAAACAACTGAGCGAACCAATGCCTGAAGAGCATTTGACAAATAAGGTAATGGACAAAGAAGTCTGACCCGAACCCATTTTTTGTATACATTGTGTGTTTTGCTGAAATGATGTCGCCAATTACCTAAAGCAGTCTTTAGCAAGACCCCCCCCCCCAAAAAAAAAAAAAAAAAAAAAGAAGAAGAAGATGGAGGTGCTGCAGTCAAAACAGGTTTGATGATCTAATAGATTTTGTTTTTCAATAAAGAATTGAGAACATAGTGGCCTTTGGCATATGCAAACATCTCATGTTTCAGGGATTTTCAGACTCTCTCTGTAAATTCACGAGCGATTTTATCCAGAAAATCCTGCAGCGAAGGCTGCATCTTCTTCAATCTCTTATATTCATTAATTGAGGAGGTGGTTTTTTTTTTTCAATCCCGCATGTTAGGCAAAGAGAATTTCAACAATGGAAGTGGGATATTAGTGCACAACTCTTACAAGTCCTGACTCAAAACGAGGACGTGTGCGTGAGGAAGGCCACACTGGCATCACACGCGATTCCTTTCATATGCTGGCCCTCCACCAACAATAAAGCAGAGCTTGAGTAACCACGCTTGGCCCTCCATTACTACTCAAGGTGTGTATGAGCTACCATGCTTTTAGTATTCCATGGATTCTGAATGCCGTGAACGGAAAAGACAGCTGAGTTTTCTATTTCTTCTTTTGTTTCATTTCCCACCAAATATCAACTAGCAATGAATAAAAATAATATATTTAAATCATATTTCCAATCCATATCAATAATATTGGTTGTGTTATTTATTCAATCACAAAATATTTGCAAAGGCATCCTATGAAACAGAAGTGCCGTAGGGCTCCAGCGGCATGTCAATATATTATAAAAAAATGTTTAATTGAATTAAGGGTTACAAAAGAATTAACAGTGAAGAAACTACTTATCTAATTCAAAGTGACTGTCTGCAAAAAGGCACAAACCGCGTGTTTATTATTAATTATGGGGCCTGAATAGCCTTGAAACCTGTAACAAGTACTGGCGTAAAGGCTATCATTGGACAGCAGATCTCAATGGCAGCATGCAAACTACGCAGGGATTGAATTTGATGTTATGGACAGCATGCAGCAGCCTGTCAGCGCCTCCTACTGTACCAAATCTGCATGCATACTGCAAGCCATCAGATATTGATAGTTTTAACTTTGTTAATGGTTACAGCCCACCCTTGGTATCAAGTCAGGAAAAAGTCAAAGCATGTGTGCATACCAGTGCAAGATAGAAGGGGAGAGGAACACCCCTTATTCTCTGGACTTGCAAGGGATTGCAATGTGAATCGCAATGGCGATTAGAAATCACAGCATACTTTAGCCCACTGCTAATTTGATAGGATTCTGCATTTGCAATTAAAGTCTCTTATGAATCAGACCCAGTGTGTTTTCTTCTGGTGATGTTCTGTGCATCTGAAAGTTTATAAATTCAGTCACTGATGATGGGACCATGAGTGTATCTTATTGTCAATTTCATGAATAGCTACGCCGTCCTTAACTAGTTTTTTAATGCATGGTTTTCCGGCACACACTGGAATCCAGGTTCTGTGGAGATTTACTCATGATGAATGTTGGGACATATGGGCGGTGAATAAATACAGTATTTTTTAGGCATTGTGTTTGTCACATCATTAACAACCCATTTAAATTAGAGAAGTGCAAACTAACCCTCTGTAGCACTGCTAGCACAGCCACTTCATCCCACTGGTCAGTACTAGGTCACCAATCTGCAGTCAGTGGTTAAACATTTTCAACCAAATAGGAATTTGGAATGCAATTTTTCTTTTGCAAATATTGAACGCATTCATTAGCAAAGTGCGATTTGCAACGTTAAACAACATGTGGCTGGTTACTTTATAATTTGTAATAGGTAGCCGCACATAATTATAAGCAAACACTCGAGTTAACGTGTTATAATGAATTAAGTTAGCCTAATATTAATATAATTTTGAACGTTGACTATTTAAGGCTAAGAGGCCTGTTCACAAATGTTTGTGGTCGTTTTGCACAAGATGTTTTTCTTTCTTTTCCCAGTGCAGATGCTGAAATTTTCCAGACCCCTTCTCTTAGCCAGTGAATAGGCATTTGTTATGTATTAGACGACTATTAGTGAGGTGCTCACCGGTAGAAGAAGATACCAGGAAGAACGACCCGTGGCAGATGCCATCTGTACGAGAGATTCCGTCCAGTGAGTCAACTCAAGGACATGGTCATGTATGAACATTTGTGAAAACTTGGAAATTAAGGAAGTTTACCTGGTGCCAGCTTTTGAGGGAGAACAATTGCTTCCTGAGAGTGGGAACAAACAGAAATGTTGCAACTAGACTTTTGTTGAATTATAATAGTGTGTGCTCCTTAGACTAGGAGAGGAGAATCAGTGATGCATGCTAACTTCAATCTGAGAAGATCATTCTAAACTCGGCCAATCTCTACTGCTTGAATGAAAAGGCTGCATGCATGAGCCTTCCAGTGCTCTCATCAGAAACCTTCATTTGGTTTTCATAAGCTCACACCTTACCTTATTCCCTAAATGCCCTTTTCAATGTATCCCTCTTTAAATTAGAATAGGGAATTCCTTCATGAAAAACACTTGCTGTGTATTCTGCATTCTGATTGTACTTCTTACTAATGTTCTATTTTACCTTTTTTTGAAATATCAACTTTAAGAGAATTTAAGTCTGTAATAATGACTAAAAATTGAAATCTGATGATTTTGGATTAAATTGACTAATTAATAAATCCCTTTAACTCATTCCTCTTCTCTGTCATTTCCTGTGAAGTCACCATCTGTCTTCGCTGCATATGGAAATTAAAGTAAATGATAGACCCTTACCCACTCCCCTCGTAGACTAACAAAGGTCCATACAATCAATGGCAGGGTTTGTATGATGATTATACCAGACGTTTGAGATTCAAGAATCCCTGCTCCAGAAAACTCATAAATAAAATATTTTATTCAATGTGAGCAGAATCAGAGATTTAACGGGACCCCAACTTTCCCTTTTTTAATAAATGCCCTCTGCAGGAATTGTGGGTTTTGTTGCCTACTAGGCCAAGGTTGGGTTAATTTAACATAATCTAGCTGGAGGGTTTTAAAGTTCTCTTTGGATTAGCATGGTTAAATCTACTCTGAAAACAAGCATTGGCATAGCCAATAGGTCTCGCCTTTGGGACCTTAGAAGTGTTTAGCCATGCAACAGTTGATGTTCTTGCACCAAGGATATTGTGCTGGATAACTAAACACTTATAAGGTCCCAAAGGCAAGACCTATTGGCTATGCCAATGCTTGGTTTTTTTTATTATTAAACAGCTATTTTGCTTCTCGTGCACACCCCATAGTATTAATGCATTAGTTTTAACTGACAAACATCCACATTCTTTATTTTCACCACATTAGAAGAATGTTGTCTTTCTCACAGAGTCCCAGATATCAGCAGTGAGTGTTCCACTCCGTGAGCTACGTTACCAGTTATGGGTTTATATTGAACGAACTTTTCGTTGGTGTATGTTTTGTGTAATTTTAAGAGGTTAACGCCTCGCTGGATTTTGGATTTGATGTTTGCAGCTGTATATGCTTATTTATTTTCATTCATTGTCCCAAGGAAATTGTCTTTTCCGAACCTGTCAGCACCTCCAGTTTCCACGGCGCACCCTCTCTATTTGCGGTCTCTGCTCTCGTTACCATCATCTGATCTGCCCGTTTCCAGGTGTTTCGGTAGCCTGGCGTGCGGTAGATGCCACGTGCCAATTAGATCAGTTACCGGCCACCGGTTCTGTCAGCGCTGGCGGCGGCTGATCCTCGGAACACCCCGCGAGCAGACCGGACGAACTGTCCCCCGCATATAACCGTAGGAGAGGCGCTAGAAGCATGCTAGCCTGCGTCGAGGCGCTATGCCCACGTACCAACAGGGGAACACGAATGAACCTATGCCTTCAATCCTGCCTTGGAGCCAAGCCGCTTTATGTGTCTGGGTATGTCGAGATGCATTCCGTCCGATTGTGCTGTTAATACGTAGTCACCGTGTGATAGGTTATTAGCAAATCTGTTTGATTAATTTGAAATTGTAATTGATGACATTTACCCACGGAATAAATTGTATTCTAGCCCCGATTTTAGCCTTCGAAGTGATTGAAAGTGTAGCTGAGAATTCAGTTTGCAGGTTTAAAATTAGCGTGTGGTTGCCGCTTGTGGTTTTTTTTTTGTTTGTGAACTAGGATTTCGCAAAACAAGTGTCTGTAGCTTTGAATATGGCTCAAGTTCCTATTTAAAAGCCATTTCACCATATGGCATGGAAAAACAAGCATTTGCAATGCCATAGGTGTCGCAATTGCGAGTTTGCAACCTATGGCATTGTAAACAAATTTTTTTTTAAAATGGCCGGCCACTCTTTTTTCTCTCTATTTGTTTACTTTTGCTGCAATCGCGGCACCCGCGCTTTACCTTTAATCATGTTAAAATAAAGCGCGGGTGCCGCGATTGCTACAAAAGTAAACAAATAGAGCGCGTGCGCGCTTGTGAGAGCAGTCTGCTCATTTTCAAGCACTGCACTCTTGCTTGTGGCGCGCCCCTGCTCGCTCCCGCAAGGTGGATGCCGCCACAAGCACAAGTGCAGTGCTTGAAAATGACCAGAGAGACGGCTAAAGGTCCTCCTATATAGCGCATGCGCGCTGCGTAGGCGAGACCTAAACAAGGAGTAAAAACGTGTACCTTCGAAAACTTATTTGGCGAGTTGGTTCAAACATGCTTGATATTTAAACTGGTTTGAAGAAGGTTAAGCCCAGTATGCATCACAGTCCCTTTTAGAGGGCACAGCTGTTACTGCACACTCATGGACACATCTATAACACCACAGAGTCATGGGCAAAATAAAAGGAGAATGTTGAGGCATTTCTGTGTCAGCATCAGGAGCTCTGGTTTTGTTTTGCGAAGTACTGCCAGAGTCTTACAGAAAGCCCACAATGCCGCTAAACAATCTTACTTAAGTCTAGCCGCAAGAACAGTACTAGTCATGGTTTGCAGGCCCCGCTCCAGGATTCTGGATCTAGGAGGGCCATGAAGTAGCATGGGTAGGCCATGATGATGAATGGATGTGCTTAGCATCTCCCAGATGTCTGAGATTTGGGTCTGGGCATGCTGGATGGTCTTGTAGGGGGATAAGCTGCATTCTCCAACTAAGGTGGGGGGGGGGGTAGTACTTACTAGTTTTAAATATGTCTAAGGATTTGTTATGTACCCAAGTTCTTTCTCTCTTTTGCTCACTCTGCCCCACCCTCCTTTCTCTCCGCCACACCCGCCTTTCTCTATGCCTCATCCTACTCTTCTCACCCTCTGCATCATCCTGCCTCATCAGCATTTCTTGCCACCTCACCCACCTCTCTCTCTCCTTCACCTTTCTTTTGACATTTCCTGTCTCCCTGCAGTGGCCCCCTCCTTCTCTTTCCACCTCACCCTAATCTTTCTCTCCCCTTACTTTTCTCTCCTTCTGCCTCAATCTCATATCTCACTATCCTCTCACTGTGCTTTCACCTCATTCTTCTGTCTCAGCCTTCTCTTTAACTCGCTGCCCTCATGCTCTCTTTCTCACCATCCTTCCTCTCTTTGCCTCATCCTCCTCTCTCACAATCCTGTCTCCCGTCCCTTTTTCTGCTTCAGCATCTCCTCTTTGAAACACAAATTCCGCTCTCTTCATCTAAAACGTGCATTTTCTCAACCTCACCCTCTTCTGTGAGCCTCACCTTAACTGCTGCTGCTTTTTGGGTCATTTTTTGTATGTAAAAAAAAAGCTTCAACTGCTTCTGTACAAGCGGTTGTGCTTGTTTGGGTGTGTGTAAATAGGCCTTGCAATTCTGCTGCCCTGTAACTGATCTCCACTAGCAGTTCTCAACATTTTAAACAGGGGTAGCAATAAGGCCTGGATTATACAGTTTGTGTAAGCAGAAGATATACAAAGACTTGGGGGAAGTGCATATTTTAAAGAGACTGTAAACGTCTGTGCGACTTTATGAAGTTGTTGATCGTGCCTTCTGCTTACCATTTACTTCAAATAAATGTATTAACAATTGAAAGAGCAACCAAAGTTAGCAAGTGCCCAAACATCAAATGTGTATCTGATTCTTCCTTTAGCTGCCCACTGTGCCAAGAGCGTAAGTCCGAGGAGGACGACGGACCCTAATTTGGTTGCTAGTTTTTCAATCAATATTCGACTGTCAGTCCTTTCAGTAGAATGTATTTTAAGGTGAACAAAGTTCAAATGTGAAGCTCATACGAGTGCCTCAAGACTGGACAGTCTTTTCTAAATTGTGACTGGCACGTTCCCTCGTCTTCCTTTCTCTCTCTAGTCTCTTCTATTCCATTAGCCTCTGTCTCCATCACCCTCCCCACACGTCACTCTCCTCTCCCTTTTGTTCAACCACTCTCCTTTTAATACTCCTTCTCTGCCCGAATACAATTTTGCATTTGCTCATTATGCTCCTCTCTGATTCACTTCCTTTCTCATCAGCATAATCCTTTATCAGCCTTATCCTACACTTTCACCCTCTCCACTCCTCTCCCTCTTGTCCTTTTCTGAGTCCAGGTGTATCAATCACCCTATCCGCATCACCAATATTGCACATCGTTCTCTTAATTCTTCATCCACCTATAACACCATCTTCATCACAATCTCTACTTTATGGCACACATCAATCTCCTACTACCTTTCTATTCAGCCCTTCTGTCATATTTCCTCTCTTTCATTCTACTCAGTACTTTGCTGTTATTTCATCCACCAATCATTTTTCTTATCCTTTTTTAAACTTACCCATATCTTTTCTATCCTCGCACTCCCCTCTAATTACCCTTCATTTCTCACCTCTGCACTATTCCAATCACCATTTCCTCCTGGCATGATTTCAGAGTTTTTGATTAAGTTCACTACCCTTTCAAATTGCCAGGGATGGGAGCCAGACACCCCGGTCTTTGTTTTTTCGGTTTGACGCCTCAGACCAAAATGAATAAACAGGCGTGTAGGTTTATATACTTAGCATGTACACTATATAAACAACACATTGCTATGGCTTGGAAATCACCAGCGGCCCCAGTATTGGGACACTGGTTTGGGCACCTGAAAATGTGGGCCACTATTGAGCTAGTCCAACTTGAATAAAATATCTAGGCAACATGGGAGGGCACCGGGGATATCTGTCTGGGATACGTACATTGCTAAGTTAGAAAAACAGGCTGCCCTTGTTATGTGCACAGTATCTCACATCACACACACAATGCCTGGTGATCTCTGGTGGGTTTGGAGGTTTTCCTGAATGCTAGATTTGTGAATGAATGGTGTAGGGCGGCCTTTGTCATCAACTGGCAAAGGTGATGTCAATACCAAGGCGGAAGGTGTAAATTACATGCTAAGATTGTTTGTGGTGGTGGGTAGTACTATTGAAGTACCTATAGGATGTAACAACTGCCTGGTGGCACAGACAGTGATGCTCATGGGGTCTTCTGCTATTATTTGTTGTCGTCATTTGGTTCTTACTTAGCCTACAAGACACAACCGTTATACGCTTTGACTGATTTGTAAAACAAATGCATATGCCATTTTGATTTTCTTTTTTTTGTGGTGCGATAGCAGGGGTTGTTGAACCCCACGGATGTACATGTAAGTAATCTATGAAGATTAATGGGTCTGTTAAATACAAAACTAATAAAAGACATTTACAAAAAACGTTCACTACCCTTTTTTAGAGCCACAGTTGTGGAAGCTGTGGACTTGGATTTTTCAGGACTTCTGCTGAAAGGACAACACCACATCCACGAGTTAATTGATAAGTAATATTATTGGTAGTCTAGACGAGTTATGTGCTCCTTTCAAAATGTTCCAAAACACATTTGTAGCTTAAATAAGTGGGTTGTATGCCCAGCTCAGGGACACCTAAAAACTCAGATTTATATATTGATGGCAGGATATATAAATTTTTCAGAGCACCTAATGTCACAATCTCGGGTCGAAAACGAAAAGCTGAGTAGCAATATTTGAACTTATGAAGCCAGATTGTAGGAACACTTTGGCAGCTAGTGCATTAGCCCACTTTATCTTACTGGTTTAGGACGGGGGGGGGGGTTACAGAAGCCCTATCATCCATTTATATCTATGTGTCAAAGAAAATTTGCTGGAGAAGAATAAATGTACAGTTCCTTGCACCCTTAAGAGTCTGTGCCTTAAGCTCCTTCTAATTATGTCAGACTCAGCTGTCACCTCTGGAAACTGGAAGTGGGCAGGACAGTGGCAGCATAAGATGCCAGTGCTGCCAATACTGTTCTTTGTATAACAGGAACTGCTCCTGTCCATGCAGTATCTGTGTTTTGTTGGTAAAACTTGGAAAAATCTTTTCAATTCCGAAAACGCAAAACGTGAGGCATTGGGAGTGTTCTTTCATATAGTGCCAAAAGTTAAGGATAGGGTCACAGCAGAAAGAAAATAAAACAAACCGCCATTAAGAAATAAATGGATTGTATGCATATTCAATTACTTTTCTTGGGATGGCAAAATCCTATCAGATTGGTTCTGCCATATGCAGGGCCACTGCAATTATCTGCAAGGGAGAACTAAATTCTGCAGTAGGATGTACTAAATAATGCAACAAGAAAAGGCAAATTATGCGGCCTTTTGTGGCATATTCTGAAGCAGCATTCACCATGTTCACATGTTAACACTGTGTGGACAAATGCTTTACCTCATTAATAAGTTTAACAGCAATCAGCAAAAGAAAGGTGACCCGCGTCTATGTGATAAAATTCCTGCCGCTGCACAGCATGAGGTGTGGTAGTGCTTTTAGTAACTTTTGATCCGTTTGAGCTATAAACATGTTTTGTTAAGACCTGCAAATTCTGTCGAAGATGACGGACAATCTGGCAAATGCGGCCAATCCATAATTATGTGGAAACCACCAGAATCAAAATCCCAGAGGTTCTGGCCATATGTCATCTCTTAAGAACTGTGTAATGGGAGCTTGTGGGTCTCTTGATACAATAAATGTGTCACAGGTATCCTGGCTTTTCACGCGTACTGCTAACAGCCACCATTCACACGGACTGTACATCTGTTGCAAGGCGAGGCAGTTCAAGTAACCCACAGCATCGATGGTGGTCATGGAATTTTAACAATTAGGCTCAGAAAGTGTAGTTGCAGGACCACGTTAATCTTTAGGGGGAAAAAAAAAATATATATATATATTTTTAGGTCTCGCGCCTAGCATTGCAGTGCGCAGCACTGCTCGCGCAGCGCGAGACCTCTAGAAAGGGCTTCAGAAAGCTACCCACACGCTCGTGCGTGTGGTTTTGCTTTCCGAAGCCCACATTGGCAGTAGCGTGGTTTTTTTGGGGAAAAACGGCCCGCGATTGGGCAAAGGCGGGCGCATGTCCCGCCTTTGCTCCTCCCATTCCCGTCGGTGGCCAGCACGCGCAGCAGCGCGCGTTCGTCTCGCTGCCGCGCTCCCAACCCACCCCCCGCTCCTCTGTGGTGCGCGCGCACCACTAGTTTCACAATGCCGACAGCTTTTTGCAATGCGCCTCAGGCGGGCTCTCTACCTCGTCCTCAGACGGCTCTTCGTCCTCCTGTTGCCATCTCCCTCGGACGCCATTACTTCATGATGTTGCAAATGCGCCTCAGGCGGGCTCATCGGCAAAGCCGGGGTGAGAGGCTGCCGGCGGAAAAACAAAAACCTCATCGGGAAATCCAGTGGACTAGTATTTTGTTTCGCCACAAACAGCCACGCTCATGTAATATGCAATGTGTGTAAGCCAGCTCCTCTTTGCCAAGTATGCTAATGTCAAAGAGCATATGCATCCCAAATTAGAAATCGTATTTTTCCACTCTTCGGAGCGGTTTATAATCACTCTTAGAACTGTTCCCCATTACTGTCGCTCAGTTTCCAAAGCTCTGATCTGTCTTTCTGCTGGAATGCTTCTCTAACCCTGAGCCCAATGTTCAGGGATTGTGACACGAGGGAGAGCACCCATAAGAATAACATGCGCGAACGTGGATTACTGAAGGATGGTGACCCCGCCCATGCTGCGCCTTAATAATTCCCTCACGAAACTTGTTCCTCAAAAGCACATGGACCGTACTAAGAAACCACGCGCTGTCAGTGCTCTGACAAAGACATTGCCGGAGAAACAAAATAAATTATAGAAGGATGTTGCCACACTGCTGAAATAAACTGCAGTTTATATAGCATCAAAGTGTTTGTTCTATTTAAGGGAAGAACGCCCTATTCAGGCACACCTTGACCTGATGTGGAAATTCTTCAATTGTCCCTTCTTCGGCTTACCTAAGGCGACAGAATTACATTCATTGCGCTTTCCCAAGCAGACGCACCTCCCACCCTCGCGAGACAGACGTGGCTATCTGCTATTGTAAACAGCTTACTTACGTCACAGTCAGGTTTTCTTTGATGGGCTCTGGAGAGTTAGAAACACTTGCAGCACTATTGTCTCCAGAATAAAGCTAGTTTCTTCCTAGGAATAACCTCAAGGTGAAGCAACAGATGGGCACTTATCGCACAATTGCCCTTCACTAGGGGAGCCTTCCTGTATTGCATGCTCGGCACTGGTAACTGACATTCTTTGCCACTATAATGGGACTTTCTAGTAGGGAAATTCCCAACACTATTAGGCAGGACTTAGAAGCAACCAGTTACTTTTACATTTTCGATAACAGGGTATGCTCTCTCTACAACTATGCACTTCGGGAATTAAGTCCTCATTTATGCGGCTCCCTTTTGATTGTGATTTTATCAATTGAATTTGTTCTTTTTAAAATACTTTTAATGCTACAGCAAAATGCTGGTTGTGCGCAGTTTTAATGGCTGTATTTAAAGTGTGGGTAAATGCGTGCAAAGTTTAGATTAGAGCGATAAGGCGGTTCCGGGCCTGGAGCACAACTGTTTTCATTTGAGAAGAGGAAGGTGTTGATGGTTGGCCATCTGATGGAGTGCACGCGTTCCATTGCCTTCAATGGCAACGCGTGCACGTTTGGCGATTCACTTGTGGGAGCGAGCGGCGCCATATGGTAGCAATTATCGCTCCTGCGTGTGGTTTTGCTTTGGGAAGCCCACATTGGCTGTAGCGTGCCTTTTTGTAAAATAACAGCACGCAATTGGGCAAAGGCGCAAAAAGGTACTGAAAGTCAGTTTCACTAACCTGCACTTAACCTGTATAGGGCGTCATGAAACTGCGGCTTTATTTTTCAAATAATCATAATAACAAAAGCCTGAGTGAGTTCATCTCGGACACACGAACACAAACATAAAATTCTAAACAACACAACTTCATCACGACTGCCGATCCGCGGATTGTTGCTAGAAAGAGCCGGTCACTACTGCTAACATCATACCGCGCAGCTTTAGCTGTCGCCGATCGGGATTGGGCGCATGCGCTACGAGTCTGGTCGTCGTCAACGTTTGACGTGTCCGCCAGACTGTGCCTTCCTATTATCGGAAGTAGTCGCTACAGGTGTAAAGGGCTGCACTGTGTCTTGAAACAATAGCCGTTTCGGATAGTCAGCTTAAGAAGATGCTTGCTAAGGTAAGCTGGAGCGATCGGAGAATGGGTTCTTAGAGGAACCCTGCTTGGCACTACTAGCATCTTCCATATTAATAGGACCGGGGCTTCTGGCACCGGTTTACTGTTTTGCCAAAGAGCAGCTGGGAGTTGTTGTTAATAAGTGGGCGGAAGAAGAAGGGGAGGGGCTTTGACACCTGTCTGTTGACAGCCTGGTACTTTCTCTTCGGGCGACACTTATCCAGTGGTAGGCATATGGGGTGTAAAGACATAGATGGCCTGGTTCTTCGTTTTATAATGCGAGCTAACATCTGAAGACATTGATTTGTGAAAAGGAAA
Organism: Calotriton arnoldi; assembly: GCA_963921515.1. NCBI lineage: Eukaryota > Metazoa > Chordata > Amphibia > Caudata > Salamandridae > Calotriton > Calotriton arnoldi. The sequence goes on from CAWUFW010001802.1 coordinate 522,593, forward strand.
GTCCCAGCACGAAAACATGTTCCTGCTGACACCTGCCTCGTGCTGGGCACCAGACACCCCATCAAGTATATACCTGTACTGTGGTTGGCCATCTGATGGAGTGCGCCTGACCAGTTGGACTCGCCTAATACCAGCTCAGGATTTCTTGGGATCTCTTGATTACAGCTTTAGAAGTAGTGGGCACTCTAATAGATATATGCCTTTCAGTACGTTCCCACATACCTCCTTAGAGAGCCCTTTAATCTCCACAAGGGACCACGGGCCCCTGCCTAGGGAGCACTTTCATAGTCCAAAGTGCAGCATGACTTTCACAGGGGACATTACTGCGCAATAACTATGTCACCTACTTCAAAATATCCAGTTTGAAGAGCTTTTACATTTTGCTCTTAACACCTTCTTTTAGCACACTATGATAAAGGTAGACTGCGCAGTAAGAGATTTTTCACACTTTATTACCTCAACTACAGATTTTAACCAGTGACTGTATTACACTAGGACTTCCCAGTAGTTCTATCACTGGTTGTATCAGGTGGAAAAAAAAACTGGGAAGATGTGTAACAAAACACCGTCACTATCTTATGTTCACTTATTTCCCCTCTTTTTCACTGAGCAATTAAATTCAGCATGGTAATTTAAATTTCAACTTCTGTGCGTAACAACTGGATTTATCATCTAATAATAAATTAATGAAAAGCCAAGCCAAGGAATCATAACATATTCCTGGAGAGAGATGGCTACTAGTACTTGACCGGAGTAGCCCTGACATCTGTTCAAGTAGAGGCTGATCCAGAAACATAGCTTGAGGAGCTTCACTCCCAACTGGCTGGAAAACACTGGATGCTAGAATTTGCAACTTTAAAAATGCCATCTCTTTGAGCAGTGGTCTTAAGATGTTTTAATGTCACGTGTCCTTGTGTAAAATAATTTAATTTGGCCCACCCACAAAATGGCACAATTTGATTTACACATATATTCTATAAAATGTTAAATGCTGCAAAATTTAGCAATGCCAATAGCTCAAACTTTAATAATGCGAGACCTATTGCATTGCAAATGCTTGTTTTTTTTTCTTTCTACCCCTAAATGGACCTTGGGAGGGCCAGGGTGCTATCTTGGGAGGCCTTGGCCCGCCTGCTAGAACCGGGCCTGATTGTTTACATAAAACATTGTCTAGAGTTTATAAAGCTGCAAAGAAAACGAAGGGCAAAATGAAACGAGTCTTGTATGCGCAAGTGCGGCATGTGGATAGCTCGATCCTTATTTATTTTTTACACTGTATTATATTAACACTATACCACTGATTTGTAACACAAAGCCAAGAACTCGTAAAATGTAGTCCTGCCGACTACGTGCAACGTGAAAACTTTGTAATTAACAGATGATGGATAGGCTCACTAGCTCGGCTTTTACGTGAATGTTAGACTTTCAAGTCAAAACAAAGCGGGTCAACAAAGTTTACTAAAACTGTATTTTAAACAACAAAATGACATCAGACGTGTCTAAGAACACCGTCAACCTAAAACGCACGTAAAAGAAAAGCAACTGAGCAGCAAGCAAAAAAAAAAACCACCATGTTACACAACTTGATGTGAGACGTTTGGGAATGATTACAAGCGAGTTTTGAGACTGGGGGCTCGCCTCGATGTGGCGAGAAACAATATTCACAGCGAAAGTAATGTTTTGGGGGTTGCTTTTCTGGGCAGTGACGGGTTCCAAGTCGTCAAAGGTAGCATCCAACTGGCAACAAGCCTAAAAAAACATAGTAGTGTATGCACTTCCGCCGCCGATCGTTCTGGGTGGAGCCTGCTGCGTCAGAATGTAGTCTACCAACTGCTGCCACAGTGGACGCGTGCCAGTAGTTAGAATTACTTACCAAACACAAGTAAAATCATCTGTTGGCTGGTGAGAACAGACTGTTCTGGGTCATCCTAGCCCCTACAATCAATAAAGAGTACTGGGGCTCGACATCGTCCTTGTTTACCTGCTGATCTTGGCTGCCGTACAGGCTCCTCCTGATAGGCTCGGTGCTCCCGCGCCGCCGGCTCTCCCCCTCTGCGTCGGGGTCAGGCACCGATTCCTGCTCGCCATGCACTCCTGCGTCTACGCGGGGTCTCTTCAACCCCCCGTCTGCGCTGCGTGCACGGCAGACAGGCTGCGCAGGAACGGCAAAGCGGGGTCTTTGAGCCTGCCGAGCTCCCTCCCCGGGGCGCTCTTCCGCTAGGTCCATCTTCCGCTTGGCTTGGCACCGCGGCACGTAGGGGAGGCGGCGACACTCCTCGCCCAAGAAACGTTTACAAGGGGGCGCGCGCACCGCCACCGTAGAATCCCCTCGCCTCTTAGCCATGCGACGCCGCGTCACCCTCCAGAAGACGAGACGAAACCTGCTAGTCCCGCCCCCTTGCGGGAAAGAGAGAGCGCCCCCTCCTGACAAACCATGCTTCCTTCCAAAGTGGTGGGTACAGCCTTCTAGAAAGTGCACCCATTTCTGCCAGGGGTCCAGGGCTCTGCAAGCCCACTCGCACACGCCCCTCTTATTTAGATAGGAGGACACCTTTCAGTTTTCCTGTTTCGCAAGTGTTAATAGACTCTTTTGTTATATTTTGCTTTGGATAATCTCTCTTCTTTTTCTCTTCCGTTTCATTGTCCTACCCACCCCTTTTTCTTCCTCGTGGGTTCTGCAATTTAATGCGATTTTATATAGCGCGAACATTACCCGAAGGTGTCAGAGCGCTTTACCAAAGAACCAGTTGCGTTACATAAGGACTTTGGATTACACGAGTTACATAAGAGATACAAACAGAAAAAAAATGCAAATGTACAAGTTGTAGAGTCACTCAAGGAGAAGATATAAACAGAAAAAAAATTGCAAATGTACAAGTTGTAAAGTCACTCAAGGAAGAGATACAAACGGATAAACTCTAAAATCACATAGGAATGGTAGTAAGTACAAAGGTCTACTACATATACTAGTGGTTAGAGTTCTATATATACAAATAGTAAATTCACAAAGGATTACATTTGACAGCGATTAGGCTTGGACAATTATAAATTACATATATATATATTTATGAGTTACAGAAGCATGGCTCAGGCATAGGGAAAAAGCAGGCAAGGGGAGAGAAATTCAGGGGGGAAAGGAATGGGGGAGGTAGAAAGAGAGAGAGGGAGGGAAGAGGTAGGGGAGGGGGTGATGAGTGATGGGATCAGGGGCATCAGCATTATTCACAAACAATGAGTAGATCCGTGGAGAAGAAAGAAGGTCGAAAGGTCGCCCAGCTAGAGACCGGCGGGACCGGAGGTACGGACCAAGGTCGCTAAGATGGCAGATAGGACAAGAGTGTCTTTAGGAGATGGTCCCAAAATGGCGGGGTGCATATGAGTCCTAGTCCAAAAGTTCAAAAAGATATGCTGCGTTGCGTTCGGAAAGTTCAGATGAGAACGGTTGGGTCAGTAAAACAGGGTACTGCTTGATAATGATTCCTGTATATTTCTTGCGCTTACCAATAAAGCCATTTTATGGCCTGGCTTGGGCAGTCGCCAGACAATTATGTGAGCAACACTAGAGAGGGGTTTTGGCTCCACCCACGTTTTGGTGACACAAGTACATGTTTTGATTGGGCAGAAGTTTGCTTTCCCACAAAAAGTGTTTGCTCTCCATGCGGGTGTGGTCATTATGTTTATTTATCCAGCTGCTTGAACTTTGAGGGGCACACAAAACTGTAAAGCTATTAAAGTATCTTTAATACCTTGGTAATTTATTGTGTTTTTCTCTGGCAGCAGAACAGATGGGAGGAGGGAAGTCCTAAACATGCATTTTTCGGACTGGCCTCGCAGTGCAACTGTCACCTGGCCATTAAGTCTACACCAATTTTATTCTACGTTGTCTGCTTCCACACAAATACATATCCATCCCCATGCTATCTACTTGTCACCAGAGTTTGTGAGTTTCCAGATCTATCTGTTAAATAATTTGGCGACTAGTGCAGAATCTGATTGAATCCCTGTGGAGGTTCTAGTGTTCTGCCATTTGTAGTCAGTGGTGCTGGATCAATTTTCAGAGTGGGGGTGCTGCCATCAATATTAGCTCACTAACATCATTGGCATTAAGACAATTTCAGGCTTCATACAAAGAACAAGTATAGCAAATGAGGCATGCCAGTAATAGGAGTAGAGTCGTAAGGTTGTGGTAAGTAGCTGGTGGTGTATTTTGGACTACGTGGTTAACGTTGAGTTAATCCAGCTACGGTTTTTGGTGCTCCTTACTGAACCTGTGCCTCAATGTAAAGCATTCCAGGTGACAATTTCAGTTTAGCACATAGAATCCATTTGGTCTCACAAAAAGACAGACAGAGAAGACTTAAGCCTAAAAGGTTTTATTTTAAGAATGTTGTCATACCGGGAATCAGTTAAAATAGTCAATATTGGGGTGGGCGTGGCCATCTAAGCACAATGGCGGATGTGCTGTGAGCTTGCTCTGCAAGCCCAACATCCATAGCAGCGCAGCCAACCCAACACCATCATCAATCCCTCCAGAAGTGCCCCTCGACCATGGGGCACCAGGAGTGCTGCACTTGCCCCCGCATCAGACCCCGGGTGGCAGCGTGAGCCATCAGCGAGTAGCGCATAAGGCAGGGCGTGCCTACTACCACAATAGGGGCAGAGACATCGGGAGGCTGAGGCGCGGGTTGAGCCTCTTGTGTGATTCTGGCTCGATGCACTGCCTGACTGAGGCGAGCCGGGGGAGGGGCATCTCCGCTGGGCCCAATCAGCTGTACTGGGAGGAGGCAGAGGAGACAGTGGAGTCTGCCGCAGTTTTCCTTTGCACAACCCCACCCGATTGAGATGGCAATAGACGTGGGCGGTTCAGCAGGGCAAGGCAACCGGGAACTGGACATAGCTTGAGATCAATGGGGGGAATCTTTGCCCCCCCCCCCCTTCCGGGGTCCCCCCTGCCATCCACTCTGCCTGGACACACACTGCCTACAGTACGACCTGGCTCTAAGGGTGGAGTAGAATGAAGGAGGCGCAGACTACAAGTATTAAACCATGGGTACTCGCAAACATTTTCCCAAGGGCCAAAGAGGTTGGTCTGTGGAGTGACAGAGGGCCGCATTGATGCCAGCAGGGTGGCGGTCGTGGTAGGGGGCTTGGGGACTGTAAGATGGGTGTAGGGGAAGTGAAACATGTACATCTAGTGGCTGAATTGCACAATGTGAAACCAGAAAACCTGGGATCAATCCTGGCTTCCCCATTTGAGGAAATTGTGTGATTCTAAGCAAGTGTTTTATTTCACTTTCCCTCCTTTTTCTTCATTAATAAGAGGACCTTGAAATACAGGACTTCAGGATATGCACTGTATGAAACCTTCTCCTGTGTATGAATTAATAAACTATAACGTTGTCCATGCATAAAAGCTACCCATGCCACCCAAAAAGTGTGCATATCAAGTGACTTGCCACTTTGTTCACTAATGCGATTATTTTTGGTGTGGGTGGAAGGAAACATGAATGTTTCTTTAATTCATGTTTGAAAAATATCACTTTAAAAAAGAAAAGCACTTCTCAATGCACTGACATAATCTGATGTACTAAGGTGAAACAAATCTGCAGGTTAATAAAAAAGATTTTTTGAATTTTGAAGATACTTTATCATACTTTCATACATTTGTTGCAAGAGGTCTTTAAAAATGAAAGTGTTCCTAAAATTAAGTGGTGCAGGAAACCTTAGTTACTTCCTTTCTATATCTTCAATTAACCTGAAAACAAATTCTTGCCCAATTATGTAACATATTTTTACTGTTAGGGCTGATTCGAGTAAGCAACAGCCCAGTGCTGCTGTTGACCAGGGGGCCGCATCTAAAGGTCAGGAGGGCCACATGCGGCCCCCGGGCCGTACTTTCAGTATCACTGTATTAAACATACCCCATTTAAATAAACTGTGCTTTCAATTAGGCCAATTCCTTTGTGACAACTCAGGAAGACTGGCACCACTCTTTTGAATCATACTACCCTACTACTGAGGGGAATCCTCCTCTGGAGCAAAAAGCATGCAAGAACTCGCCTAACCCTGTGCTGTAATGAACTGCCTTGCCTGCTGGCCCCGGGAGACACCGGGCGAGCCAGAAAAACCCACAACCCGGGGGGGCTGCTATTACCGGGAAGCTTTATAAACTCCCATCGTTCCGCGAGTCGAGGAAAGGGAGCACCACGCCCTGCAAGGTAAACTCAGCAGAGTACACCCCCTTTCTTCCTTCAAAGACAGGGAAGCAGCAGGTTTTGACTGCCATCCAGCACAACACCATTGACAAATACACCAAAACCTCTATATAGATTCTGGAGGGTGCCAGCGGAGGGGCAACAGAGGCACAAGTTACCTCAGAATTGATTCTCCAAGCCATACATGATCACCACACTAACATGGAGAAGCAACTAGGCAGCATGGGTGCGGAAGTGTGACTGCTCCGCCACGACGTGCGGAAAATTGTGGGCAGATTCACCAACACAGAAAAACGGATCTCCATTGCAGAAGACATGATCAACTCCTGTCCAGCAATGTCCTGAAACTCCAAGAAAGGGTGAGCTATCACGAACGCAGAATGGAGGCTGTGGAGGGCCGATCCCGGAGCAACAACCTGCGCTTTGTGGGTATACTGGAGGGACAGAGGGGTCTAATCCAGAGGCCTTCTTGGACGCATGGTTGAAAACCTGGATACCCACGGGGGCCCTGTCTTCTTGCTTCTATACAAGAGTGCACACAGATTCCTGGTGGCTAGACTGCACCCCTGTGACCAATGATAGCCCGTTTCTTAAACTATGCTGACAGGGATTCCATACTTCGACAAGCCCACCTCCGTACCAACATACAAGTGGATTGCACAAGAGTCAGTATTTATCCGGACTACACTCTACAGGTACAGCAACAACAAAGATCTTACATCGGGGTGAAGCAGAAGCTGAAGGCAATGGAATTGACTTGCATGCTAAGGTTTCCAGCAAAACTAAAGGTCACACATGATAGGAAAACACACTTCTTTGAAACGCCCCAGGCGGGCTGGGACTTGCTGGAGGTGTGAGAACCGGGTAAGTGGGGTCAGCCTGGGGGGACCCCCCAACGGGGCAAAAGGGGTGCAGGAAAAACCCATTCTTGGCAAGACAGAGCAGATCGAAATGGCCGAGATGGGGGTTGTGCTCCCAAAGGGAATACGGGGGAGATTCACATCCCTTACATCAGAACCCAGACAACGGGCCCAGCTAAGGGGAAGACTGCCCCAGTACCGACACAGAGCCTAGGGCAGGCCCCTCTGCTGCCTCTCCAGAACACACAACCAATTGACTTTTCTACATTCTTTTCAGTATTGAACTGTATAAGCTCTGCTCTAGGGGAGGAGGCCACGCCTGTGTCACTCCTTGAGTCACTATGAAATGCATATGTGATAGTGGAAATTATCTGCAAAATTAGCTGGGTCGGTTGCGCAGAACTGTATGTGTTGGACTTGGCCCTTTTTGCAGGGTTATCCCCAAACATTTTGCTTCTTCCTCCTATTTTTTCCTGACCTGTTGTTGTTGGTTTTAGGACTCTGTGAACTTTACCACTGCTAATCATTGCTAAAGTGCATATGCTCTCTGTGTAAATTGTGAACATGATTGGTTATCCATGGTTGGCATATCTGACTTACTGGTCAGTCCCTAGTAAAGTGCACAAAGTGTGCCAGGGCAGGTAAATCAAATGCTACTAGTGGGCCTGCAGCAGTGATTGTGCCACCCACATGAGTAGCTCTGAAAAGGTAACTCAGACCTGCCACTGCAGTGTCTGTGCGCAGTTGCTAACTGCCATGTCGACTTGGCAAGTGCACCCACTTTATAATCCAACAAAAAGACCTGGCATCAGGCACCATAACTACTTTGTGTACACAAATATGTAGGGTTACTTACAGGGCGATATGTTTATCTGTTCCCAAACTAAGGAGTTCTTTTCATGAACTATGACCTAATCCCCGTGCCTTACAGATTAATAATTTTAGAAAAAGAAGAGATCCTCCAGTGGGGAAAAGAGAGAAACCAGTCAATAGTCAATTGCTGGGACGATTGACCGCGTTCAGTTGCACTTCAAACGATGAAGGTGTGAGCAATAGAGGTGCTTCTGAAAGGGGAAAAAAAAGTGTAAACAATATACATCCCTACAACTGAGTGAGAGCTGGTATGTGGGCCCATGGTTCTCACTAGTCACTCGTTTTTGATATATAAAGGTCCAGGGAGGTGATTGCTGACCTCAGATGCCCTGATGAATTTGCCGTTACCTTTGAAAAGGCAATGAAACATGTTGGCCATGCTCAAAGTGGTTAACAACATGCTGTGTTTTTAACATTGGGCCAACTCACGCTGTGGAATAAAAAGTCAGAAGTACTTATGTGAGTTGTACCCATTTTTATTTGAGGCTTCTTGTGTCTTATGCCTCTTGGGGTCTTATGTTTTCTTTTTTAATTCTCTTTCACCTTTCTTGCACTGGACACATTTTATTTTCATGAGAAAGTTATCGATGATGATAAATACGTGGGCAAGCTGGTGAGAACCTGCCAGTAGCTCCTCTGGTGGTGCACACGTGAGATACTTTCTCATTTCCTTATACTTTTGCGCACTTGTCTGTCTTCATGACATGTATGAATCACATTTTTGATAGGCGCTGTCTGAGTGAATTGACTATTGACTGGTTTCTCTCTTTTCCCCACTGGGGGATCTCTTCTTTTTCTAAAATTATTAATCTGTAAGGCACGGGGGATTAGGTCATAGTTCATGAAAAGAACTCCTTAGCTTGGGAACAGATATCGCCCTGTAAGTAACCCTACATATTTGTGTACACAAAGTAGTTATAGTGCCTGATGCCAGGTCTTTTTGTTGGATTATATGGTGATTGGAGGGTGGCCTGGCATTTAGATTCCCTCTGCAGCTCCTTGTTGGATTAAAGTGCACCCACTTGCCAGGCCCTAACCTTCCCTTTTCTTACATGTTAGTCACCCCTAAGGTAGGCCCAAGGTACCCCTGTGGGCAGGGTGCAGTGTATGTGAAAGGTAGGACATGCCCCGGTGTGTGTGGCATGTCCCGATAGTGAAATACTGCCAATTTCGTTTTTGACTATTGAAAGGCTATCTTGCCCCATAGGATAGAATGGGAGTTTATTTATAACATCTTATAAATATAACTTCCTATTGGAACAAGATAGAGAAATAAAGTTTAGGCTCTCTGAACTCAGAGTTTAATAACACATCTTTTAGTAAAGATGGTTTTTAAATTGTGTGTTTGAAAATGCCACTTTTAGAAAGTAGGCATTTTCTTGTTTAACAATTCTGTGTGCCTCTGCCTGTTTGTGTATTGACTGTCTGGTTTTTGAGTGACAGGGGCTGGGGAGGTGCATTCTCTCAGACAGCCACCGGGGAGGGGGGGGGTGATGTGTGTCCTGCCTTTCCTGAATGAGTCAGGGCTGAGCTGAATAGACCTGGGCTGCATTCAGAGTAGGGGGAGGAGTTCTCACTAGCACCTGAATAGGCCCGGTCTGCATTTAGAGTGGTGGGAGGAGATTTCTCTTGCACCGGAATAGGGCCTGTCTGCCTTACACAATGCTGTCTCCACTTCCTGCCGGGCAGCTGCACCAGAGAGGACAGAACTGGTTTGGACTGGGCTCAGAGACCCTTGCACAAAGAAAACAAAGACATTTTGGGGTATAAGTATTAGACCTAAAACCCCTGAACTTTAGACTACTTCTGGGATCAAGAGGAACGTTTGCTGAGGAGAAGAGCTGGAGAAACTGAGGAGAAGTACTGCCCTTGCTGTGTATCTGGGGTTGGCCTGCAGTTGCTCTTTCTGCCAAAGAAAGGAGAAGGACTTTGCTGTGTGCTGTGTCCCCTGCTTGAGGAAAGTCTCCAAGGGCTTGAGTAGAGCTTGCCTCCTATTTTGAAGTCTCAGGAACACAAAGACTTCACCCCCAGCTCCCCTGAACTTTCTTGCTGGGAGTTCTGACCTGCCAGGAGTGCCTGTGACTGTGTGGGGCCTCTGGAGGTTGTTTCTGCTGCTGGGAGCTGGAAAGCAACGCAACAAACAAGGAAGTCGACGCATCGCTCTTCTGGTGACAGTTTTCCGACGCAACGCCGTGGTGCAAGAAGAATCTCCCCGCACCGCCGCGCCGCTGCTGAAACCGACGCAGTGCCTGTCGCCGCTGCAAGAATCGACGCATCGAGGGATCGCGGCTGAAAAGGTCAACGCAGCGCCGCTCGCTGCCGCATCCCGGATTTCCACGCATCGTCCTTGTGCCGCAAGTTTTCCCCGACGCATCACCCGCGGATCAGAGTCGTCTCAGAACCGACGCATCGCTTCCCCCTACAGACCGGACCCAACGCATCGCTCCCCTGTGTACAGCGGAACTGTCGCATCGCATCCGCGAAGGTCTCAGGAACGACGCATCTCTTTGTTTTTCGACGCTTCTCATCGCTGCTGCTGTTTGGCTTGGTGAACTTTGTCGCAACAACAGGTACTTTGCAAGAAATCACGCATCCATAGTTTTCTATGGACTCAGTTGCTAAAACCTTTTGAAAGTCATTTTTCTTAATACTTGTATGTTGGATTTTTGTCGTTTTGGTCTTGTTAAGTTTAGATAAAGATACTTTATTTTCTAAACCGGTGTGGTGTCCATTTGTGGTGTTATCACTGTGTTACTGTGAGTGTTGGTACAAATACTTTACACATTGCCTTTGGGATAAACCTGTCTGCTCGTGCCAAGCTACCAAGGGGGTGATCTAAAGTGTGTATCCCCCTTACCCTGACTAGAAGCAAGGGTCCCTATTGGGACAAAGGTACCTACCTCTGCCAACTAGAAACCCCCATTTCTAACAGTATGCATATGTAACATCTGTGGCTCAGAACAACACTGGAGTCACACTCCCTGTAGGATATTTACCCACATTTGGGGTTGGGTGACGGATACTTCACGTTCAGAAGTGTAGAGAGTGAAAAGCGTGCCCATATAGCCACAAATCTGGAAGTGCCAGTCCCCCCTTCTCCAGCTTTCTCCTTAGCCTTTTCCACGGTTGGATCTTTGCGAATTCCTGTCGGATGTAATTGGAACACAGATTGAAGTAAGTCCCTTACTTATATTTTTCGGAAGATGCCAAGACAGTATTTTTGTCTCAAATAAAACGGCTGCAAGATTAATCTTTTATGTCATTCTAATGGGAAGACGGGAGATTTGTAGAGCATGGAAATCAGCTGTCTCACCCCTTTTTTCGGAGTGTAAAAATAACATTATACACATGTCAACAGGACATGGCATGTGACCCCAGAAGTCGGGCAAAGATATGGGCTATGTTGGTCGATTGGTGTCAAAGAACTGGGGGTCCAATGATTAAGCCAATAAATAGCTGTCTGTCCTGGTCCCCCTCTTCTGTATGTTATGCTGAGAGGGGTAGGAGGGGAAGCAGCTTGATTTCTTGAGTGGAACGACTTCATTCCCGTCTGGTTTTTGGTAAGGGAAAGGGAGTATTGCCAACAAGTAAATTGGCAGAATGAGGACCAAAAAAAAAAAAAAAGAAGTGTAGAGAGAAAGGGAGTTGGGACATTTTATAGGTTAGTTGGTTTAGATACCTGTTCTCACCACATACAGATGCATATGCCCCTCTTGCACGACACTATGAACCCCCATGACAGCATTGCACTTTGAATACTCTCTTGGAATGTCAATGGCCTCAATAATAAAATGAAAAGGTGCACAGTCTTCCAGTATCTCAAATGTCATTCACCACAGGCAATATTGTTGCAGAAGGCCCACCCCCTGGTCAATCACTGTCCCTTTTTATCACGCAGAGGCTGCACTAGAAGATATCATTCTGGTTACACCAACGCCTCCCGTGAGACAGCCGTTCTCCTCCACAAACAGTTCCCATTGCAGGTCACAAAGATACATCATGACAACCTAAGCAGATTCATAGTGATAGAAGGAACCCTGGGCAATGGTTATTGGACTATAGCTTCGGTTTATGCCCCCACCCTGGTGGAGGATACACTTTAAGCACTTGCATGAGTACTACTTCAGACCCCACCGGAACGGACAGTTGTGGGAGGAGACTTCAACTCCATCTTAGACGCCGCATTAAAAACCCAACCGTGCCCACTCCTGCAGGTCCCCTCTCCTGGGAGCCTGGGCTCATTCACTGGCCCAAATGGATACATGGCGTATTCTACACCCTAACACTAGAGAATACATGTCTACTCTCACTCACCTAGCTCCTCCTCCAGGATAGACAAACTCTTTCTCCCTTCAGTAGGGACTAGGGAGCTGGTGCACACGCAGATCCTTCCTCGTGCCTCGACCGACCACGTACCGATAACGAGTTTGGTCAAAATGCACAGCACCCTGCCCACTGGGCTGTGGTAACTGAGTGCTTGCCAGCTACGAGAAGCGGCCTTCACTGACTTCCTTGGGCAGCAAATTGACGATTATGTCAGACTTACCAAGTGTACCATGTAATCCAAGATAGTGCTCTGGGAAGCACTGAAGTCAGTCATAAGAGGCCAGGTTATATCCTTCCAAACATCAGCAAAACGATGCAGATACAGTGAAATATAGAGCTTGAGCAGGCCATCCAGAGGACCGAGGAGGAATGAGGGGTACAGATAGAGGAATGTACAGCACAAGCTAGAAATGATGCAGCTGGCACTTAAAAAGCGACTTATAGACTCAGCATCCCTCTCCCAATTGGCGACCCAATTTAAGGTATATGAGATAGGGAACAAAGCAGGTAAATTGTTATACTGGCTTGCAAACAGAGAGCAGGGAGTTCTTATAGTCCCCATTATTAAAGTGACAGAAACGCATAGGCTAACAAACCCCAGACTGATTGCTTGCCACATTGTGGATTACTATACCCAGCTCTACATTAGGCAACCCTTACCTTCGGCCGAAAGTGAACATCCAATTGTAGAAGACCTCATCATGCCTAGACTCTCCAATCTTGATAGGCAGACTCTAGATGAACCCCTGACTGAACAGGAACTCCAGATGACTATCCATTCGCTCCCGGTGGAGAAAACACCGGGCCCCAATGGTTACCCACTTGAAGTATTTTAGAAATTCTCTTCCCTACTGGCCCCACTATTGATGGGAATGTACTCCTAGGCCGTCAAGTCCAGAGAGCTACCCCACGATTTCCACGGGGCCCTTTTCTCTGTAAACCTAAAGCCCGCGAAGCCACTGAACGAATGTGAATCATACGTGCCCATCTCCCTTATTAACTTGGAGTTGAATCTCCTTGCAAAGATACTAGCCAACAGGGTACTTAAAGTGATTCAAACAGTGATACATCAGGGCCAAAATTAGTTTATGCTGGAGTGTAGTACACGCCATTGCCTGAGGCATCTCCACACAACAATGGCACTGTCGGTGAGGTTGGAGGAACGTAGGGCCCTGGTGTCCTTTGACTTCGAGAAAGCTTTCGATTTGGTAAGGTGGCACTCCATATTCCGTTTGCTAGAAAGTATAAATTGTGGCCCCCGCTTCTGCGGATATATATTTGTACTCTTTTCTAGGCCATGGGCAAGAGTCAGAGTAAACAGGGAGCTATCACCGGAATTCATCATTGAGTGAGGTATGCAACAGGAATGTCCTCTGTCACCCCTCCTTTTCGCTTTCATGATGAAACCACTGGTGGAATGCCCAGGACACCCAGCTCAGTGGTTTTAGGTAGCGGGAGGCGCTGAGGGCAGAATTTTGTTGTATGCGGACAACATCCTGGTCTACGTCAGTGATCCCGAGTCCTCCCTGTCCCATTTGATGCAAATGCTACAAGTATACGCCGACTGGTTGGGATTGACAATCAACTGTATCATGATGATATTCGAGCACACACCAATCTAAACTGGGTTGATCACTACTTTAAATACTTGGGCATGCACGTAACACACACCAGAGTGAGGGCATGGGACATGATTGTTGCACCCCTGGTCTCTCAAGTGAGGCGAGAGATGGATATTTGGGAAAACCTCCCTCTTAAAATGGCCGGCGGGGGAGCATTATTGAAAATGATATCCATACCCGACTTCTATACACTCTACAAAACTACCCATATAACATCTCCCCCCATATTCTTTCACTCCCTGTGGTCAGCAGTTGTCGGGTTTCTGTGGAGAGGGGGCAACCATGTATTGCATACCACAAGTGTGTACTGGGCCAACATGACGGGGCCTAGGCATTTCCAACATTCAATTATATTATTGGGCTAGTCATATTGTGCTGATCAATGACTGGGTATTCGCTGACTGCGCAAACCCGGCAACAGCCGCAGAGATTTGTGTCCTTGAACGCTATGGAGTGCTCAATTTGGTTTATGGGGAGCCACCACGCCGACCTCCCCCCAGTGACATCAACTTCACTATGCTGCTGGCATCAGGCTCTGAAATGTATTACGTGGCATGGGTACCGACTAAGGAAACACAACTGTGGAGTGGGAAAGGGCTTAGGCACACATCAACCTTGCAAGGCTTCCGTGCCTGGGACATTATTAGCATCCCCAAACTAGGGGATATATGGGAGGGCAGTTCAATAGGCATGTTTCAATATTTCAAGGACATGCACGAACTGCATACAACTCAATTCTATCGCTACTTACAAATATGCCACGCATTTAACTAATGCCAAGAAAGTCTACAGGCCCTTCCGAAACATAATCCCCTAGAGGCATACATCACAATGTCTGAGATAGGAAGGGAGGGTATCTCCAAGTTATACTGCACATTAGCAAACAATGCCCCACACCCGTCAGTAGCAATGAGAGTGCCCTGGGTGAGGATGTGGGCCCACCTGAGGAGGAGGACTGAGTGGAGGCACGGATGACCCCTATACTACTGGTGGTTTCCATGAGGCTGCGGCTAATTCAACTTAAGTACCTACATAGGGTGTATTACAGCCCCACAAGACAGAGCAAAAAAAAATTAAGGCCCTGGGCCCCAGATGGATGCAGTGCAGACAACAAATGGGCAATTGTTTTAACCTTATATGGGAATGTCCAGTGAAACTGGAGCACTGTTTGTGCTACCTTATCCCTGGTGGTGGGCCAGCCAGTAGTACCTGAACCCAAAATGGTTATAATGGGACTGATGGATGAATAGGGTGGCAGCAGATACACTAAATTGCTGGTGGTGGGCTCGTACTTGTAAAAAGGCATATTGCTAAAAACTGGGGAGCGGAAAGGGCACCCCCTCCCCATAGTGGAATGGACCATTGTGCTATCTCCGAACAATATGTGTATAAATCCAGGGGCTACCTTGAAAAACAGAAAAAAATTGGGGGGTCCTGGATTGCACACGCCACAAGCTACACAATTTAATCTGTTTTGAGAAAGATACAAACTTTGTAGTCTATGTGTGGCGGGAGGGAGAAATTGTACACAATAAGAATTTAATGTAATGTGTGAACATATCTATATGTTGAGAATTCAAATAAAAGTTGGAAAAATAGTCAAAATCAATCAATAAATCAGAGTGCAAATCTTCAGTTAAAGCACAGATATCAGTCAAAGACTTTACTAAAGTTCAGGTAAGCAAATTAAAAAGTATACAATGGGAAAGAAATTCGGCATGGATTCACCTCCAAGAGTTGGTAGGAAAAGCACTCATTACACGTCCAAAAGAGCACATTTTTGTAGGGTTCTGAACAAAGGATTACCTACATTTAATAGGATTGTACATGGTTCCCACAAGTTAAACCAATCAGAATTAAGCAAAACAAAACAGTTGCAAATAAATACATTTAGAAAATCTTTCATAATTCTACAACATGGAGTTTCTCAGAAATGCCACCAGTGCTAGGAAAAATATTTTTACATCATGCTGGATTCTGCTAAGACAGCTATGTGCAACTTTGAGTTAATACAATTTACTCCGAACCGCTTGTGAAGATCGCTGTCCTTGACTCTGAAACTTACTCAAATATTATTCTACTGAAATACCAATTTAGTTCATAATACGTTTATTCAGACCGCAGTCCATAAAACAGTTGGCAGCAATAATTCATACAAATAAATATCTTTACAATCATGGCATGATATCCGCTACTTCCTTCTAATACAACTACACCTTAATAATTTATTTAAAATGTAACCCTCCCAATAAAACTATACACTTTCAGCATTTTTCAGACTTTCTTTAATCGCCTCTAAATAAAATCCCATAGAGTAGGTGACGTCAAAAAAGTCCATTCTAGGTAAAAATTTCAGAGCCTTTTGACGCCCCGTCCGCCCATATTTCAATAAAACTGGTTTTAAAACATTATGACACTCATATCTAAAAAATAAACAATCCAATAAAATGTGCACATTCAAGCATTTCATCCCTAATCCACAACTTCAAAAGCCACCAGAATCCTTTAGCGCCTTAGCTATCTCATGATGGGAATACAAGGGATTAACTCCAATTCGAAATGTAAAAATTTCCTGCCTCATAACCGTATTTGCTAGTGCCATAAGATAGGGGAAGGAGACACAGTCCTCCCAATATAGGGCCATGGACTTCTTTTTTTAACATATATAATATCTCTAGCTCTGGAAATAGATTCAGTTTTTGCACGCAAGTCCTTTATGGACAGTTCTACTGGACGATCCCACATGTGCTGACCCAATGAATACCATCTTTTTATTTCTAATACTATACATCGTATATTGTCAGCCCATTTCCATTCACTCTTCATAATTTCATCCCTACACCACAATAAAATCTTTACAGCGCTTGCCACCAATAGCTTATCCCAGAATGTCAGTACAGCTCTTTCGGAAAGACAGGAACATGATGGTAACCCTGTTTCTAGCCTTATGGCCTGGACCATTGAGGATCTGGGCAGATGCAATATCCTTTTTAGACACTGTCCTTCAATTTTATCCCAATTCCTAGACCCGCTTAACTACACAATTTCTGCACTATATAGCCATTTTGTCTAAATCTATGCTTTAAACGCTGTCAAGACTGGGTCTAACCTAGGTTCCCCATACATTTTCCTTAATTTACTTAGTTCCATAATTGTTGGCAAGGCATTAGCTTTAATTACCTACAAATGCGCCATCCAGCTTAACTTTGAAGTAAAATACAGTCCCAGATAATGATACATTTTCACTTCCTCTATCCTGCTCTTCCCCACATACCATTTAAATTCCTTCTTTCTATCCCCAAAAAATAGGATTTTAGTTTTTTCCATATTGACAATGAGTTTTTTGCCCTCTATATATCTTTCAAATATCCTTAATTTTCGCTGAAAGCCAATTTGCGTCATATCCATTATGACTAAGTCGTCTGCATAAACCAGGCAAGCCACATGATGCTCACCTATCTTAGGTGAGAAGGCCACTACTTCAGTCAGGGTCCTCAGCAGATCACGTAAATACAATGCAAATAAAGTTAGGGCTAAAAACATCCTTGTCGCAGCCCATGCCTTAGTATGATCTTCTCTGTTAAGGATCTCCAATTGTCAAGCTCACCCTGGGCCCACTTACTACTATGCAATTATTTTAAAATACTAAACAGGCATCTCGGGATATCTAGTCTTTCCAGGTTTACCCATAGTATCTCCATTCACCGATCAAAAGCGGCTCGGAAGTCAACAAAACAGCTTCCCTTTCATATTCATGGCCTTCCTTGCCAAAGCCCACAGAGTAATCAATCAATCAGTATTTGTTTAGCACAGCACTGTCACCCCTAGGGGTATCTAGGCACTGAGTGCCGCATCTCTGTCGAAGAGCCAGGTCTTGAGTCGCTTTCTGAAGTCCACCAGGAAGAGTGCTGTTCGTGGTGGAGGGGCATGTCGTTCCAGGTCTTAGCGGCGATGTAGGAGGAGTGGCCCCACTGTGGCTGCGATGGATGCGGTGGGGTGTGCGAATGCAAGTGAGGCAGAGCGCAGGTGTCTTGTAGGTAGGTGGAAGTTCAGTCGATGGTTGATGTAGGAATGTCCTTGGTTGTGTAGAGCTTTGTAAGCGTGTGTGAGGATCTTAAACTGGCATCTCTTCTGATGGGTAGCCAGTGGAGGTCTCTGAGGTGAGGGGTGATGTGGGTCCATTTGGGGAGGTCCAAGATGAGTCTGGCTTCAGTGTTCTGTATGATCTGGAGTCTCTTGAGGAGTTTGGTGGAAATTCAGGCATAGAGGGCGTTGCCATAGTCGAGGCGGCTGGTGACGAGGGCCTGCGTGACGTTCTTTCTGGTGTTGATTGGGATTCATCTGAAGGTTCTGCGGAGCATGTGCAGGGTGTGGGAGCATGTGGAGGCGATTGGGTTTACTTGACCTTTCATGGTTAGTTACTGGTCGAGGATGATGCTGAGGTTGCTTGCATGGTCTGTCAGTGTGGTTGTTGGTCCAAGTTCTGCTGGTCACCAGCTGTGGTCCCATGCAGAGGTGTTTTTTCCGAAGATCAGTAATTCTGTTTTGTTGGAGTTGAGTTTGAGGCCGCTATCTTTCATCCATTTGGCTACGTTGGTCATGGCATTGCAGAAGTTGGTTTTGGCGTCGGAGGGGTCCTCGATGAGCGAGAGGAGAAGTTGGGTGTCGTCAGCGTAGGAGATTATGTTGAGTACGTGGGATCTGACTACGTCCGCGAGGGGGTTCATGTAGATATTGAACAGGGTGGGGCTGAGAAATGATCCTTGGGGCAACCCGCATATGGTGTCCTTGGGAACAGAGGTGAAGGGAGGTAGGCGGATGCTCTGTGTGCATCCTGAGAGGACGGAGGTGATCCACTTGAGGGTGTGTTGCTGTATGCCGATGTTGTGGAGTCTGTCGATGAGGATTAGGTGGGAGATGGTGTCGAATGCCGCAGAGAGGTCGAGGAGGATCAGGGCCACAGTTTCTCCCTGGCCGAGGAGGCTTCTGTTGTCATCTGTGGCAGCGATCAGCACAGTCTTAGTGCTGTGGTTGGCCCGGAACCCTGATTGTGAGGTGTTGAGTAGTTGGTTTAGTTACAGGTAGTTGGTGAGATTTTGGTTGATGGCTTTCTCGAGTACTTTGGCTGGGTATGGTAGCAAGGAGGTCGGACGGTAATTTTTGAGGTTGCTGGGGTCGGCAGAGGGCTTCTTTAGGAGGGGTCTGACCTCTGCGTGTTTCCATCTGTCTGGGAAGGTTGCTGTAAAAATGGAGCATTGAGGATGCTGGTGAATTCTGTGCAGATTATGTTGACTACGAGGTTGAAGAGATGGAGGGGGCTGGGGTCGGTGGGTGAGCTGGAGTGGATGGTTGACATGTTTGTGGTAGTCTGAGTGTCGAGTGGAGACCAGGTTGTTACCGTTCAGCTGATGTCTGCAGGTTGGTTGAGGTTGTCGAGGCTGAGCATTGTTGGTTGAGGGGCGAAGTTATTGTAGATGGTGGCAATCTTACTCTGGAAGAAGTTTGAGAGGGTGTCGCAGAGTTGTTGGGATGGGTGGACGGTTTTCTCTGTGGCTGCCGGGTTGGAGAATTCCTTGATGATTTTGAAGAGTTCCTTCGCATGACTCGTCACAGTATCGATGCGGTTAGTGATGGCTGTTCTTTTGGCCTCCTTGATGCACAGGTAGTAGTCGCTGAGGGCTGCTTTGTGAGTGGCTCTGCCGGAGGGGTCCTTGGTGATGCTCCATCGCTTGTCAAGTAAGTAACAGTTTTGCTTGGTGGTTCTGAGCCCTGAGGTATATCAGGTGGCTTGTCTTGAGGTTTTGTTGGTTTTTGCCGGCTTCAGAGGGCAACTCTGTCAGCACATTTGTTGATCCAGGCGTAGAAGTTGTGAACGGCCTGGTCGAGATCTGCTGACGTTTCGGGTAGTGTGGAGCAGAGTGTCTGAGTCTATTGGGTCTCGGTTACCTTGCCCCAGCTATGGTGGGTGGTGCTCTGCTGCTTGGTGATGGTGTGTTTGGCATTGGAGATGGTAAAGTGGATGATGGCGTGGTCGGTCCAGGTGACTAGTTGGGTGAGGCCAATGTTGTTGAGGTTCTCCAGGAGGGAGGTAGAGTTGGCGTTCCTTGGGGTCGTCGATTTGAAAGCAGTGATCTAGAGTAGAGTGGCCTTCTTTGAAGCCCCTCCTGTTCTACTGGAATCAGAGCCTTTTCTTCGATTCACTCTGAGTCTTTTTAATACCAATTTCCAAAAGACCTTCCCCACATCCATTTGGCCAATTAGCCTATAGGACTCATCAAAAAGGGGGATGGGGGGTAAGAGGATTTTACTGGATTCGTCCTCCTCAACTCTATACTTATTTATACCAAAAACAGAACCCAGCAGGGATACACTTCAAACCTCCCCATAAAGAAGAAAAACTTGGTTTTTCTTATAAAAACCTCACCCACCAGGGTTGCCCCTTGGTGGCATGCTTCATCATTGGGCCCTTCCCGATCCGCTGCGGATCCGGGCATGCTGCGACCTACGGTTACGTGGGAGCACTTAAATGATATTATATACATTGATAAAGAAGATCTTATAGGAGGGGAGTGGAGGAAAGCACTAAACTAAGTTAAAAATTCCTGGCTAGTAGGTCTATCTACTTTAATCCTGCCTCTAGTCGGTATGGTTAAAAAACAGGGGTTGGTTTAAAAAAGTGAGGTTGTATTGTACCTACTTTTTCGGGGTCAACATGTTTCGAGCCTTGACCCTATTGGCTCTTCTTCAGGACCATGGGAACCTAGTTCCTTTGGTACCACTCCTGCTGGTTCCTTAATAGGTACACGTTAAATTGCATGCCATGCGATGTGCAGAATATACATACATTTACCACCAAATGGTGTCCTTCTACTGCTTTTCTGTGAAAATATAAAGGGAGAGTTTAAGTGTGTCAGCCTAAGGCTGAACAACATCAATTCTTTATGCGTTCGTGGTATGATTAGCCTATAGTTCTTTGGATCTGAGGATAAGCCTTGTTTGTGAATTGGTTTAAAAAGTGCCCCCTTCCAGCTATCTGGGGTTTATGCCTAAGAGGGTTACTGCTCTAAATAGTATCTCAAAAATTTTACTCCACCAATCCACATTCACTTTCACCAATATGGCTGCAATATTATCGGGCCTGCTGATCTTGACGACGACAAGGTTTTTATAACCTCCTTTATTTCAGCATTGTAATAGTAGCACATCTGCCACATAGGCCTCCTTACGCGGGGCCGGATAGCCTTTTACATATATGTTGTAAATATTCTGTCCAGGCCACCTTTGATACCATACAATTAGACCTCGGTGCAGTAACGCCCATTCCTTGGTGTACCAATTTCCAAAACTTTTTCGTATCTTTCCTTTCAATGACTTCTAACATTTCCTGCCAGTTAGAACTATATGCAGCCATTTTCTTCATTTTAATAGTATTTTTATATTGTTTGCGTAATTTACTAATCCGCCCTTCCTGATCTGTGCTCTTCCATCCCACCTGTTGCCTTTTGAAGTTTTTTAGCTGACTTTTTAGGTTCTGGCAACTACGATCCTACCACCTCTTCTGTGTCGCACCTCTTTGTCTCATGGCGACCCCCCCATTTCTTGTCTTCCCCTGTTCAACCTTTATACAATCCGTTACAGTCCCCATTAATTCTGTATACCATTTGATTATACCTGTTTTTGCACCTCCCCAATATATTCTAATTGCAGGTTTGACAGCATTTCCATCTCCCTTTCCTCTAACCTGGTTTTTAGCCTTGGCAGAGTCATGTCTGTAATTATCACCTTCTCCTTTTCCATAGCAGGTCTCAATTGACATATTGCTTGGAACGGGAAGTGGTCACTACCGTCTTCCTCAAGTGCCCTAAAATCCATGAACAAACAGAAATAACAGAATGGCACAAACATATAATCAATTGGACACTTCTGGGTGTGAATTGAAAGGTTTGCGCTGCAGGCTATCATTTACAAAGCGCCCATTTGGACAAAAAAAGACCTAAACTTTGGATAACTGTAGTCCACTTTTTATCAATTTTTAGTACCCTACAAGGCAGAAGGACTGCATTGGACACATTATTAGCAGACCAATGTTCGTAGCTATTATTTCAAGTCCCATTCGGATCAATCCTAGCATTAAAATCCTCTGCTATGAGCAGCAGCCCCTTGGAATAGGTATCCATACATGCATATACATCAACTTGGAATAACATTAGTTGACATTCATTGTCTCCAGGACCATCCAATTGAACATAAACATTAATCCCAATCATGTGTTTCAAATTTAAAGAGTTGAGAAAAAGGTCGACCATACGTATGTGTAGCCATTCACACTTAAAGGGTAAGGGTTGACTTCATTGGTGATACTTGCTGAGACTAGTAATAACAAGCCCCCTGATGTGCGCCCCTGGTTTATTCTTTTTGTAGCCACACCTGATTGTAGAAACCCATCAAATGTAATTATCGCAACATTCAGGCAAGAGTCTTGGAGGCAAATCACATAATTCTTCAGTAGAGTTTGTTCCTTATATCCTGTTGATTTTACCCTTCTCAGTCCATGCGTGTTCCATATTACTACTCTTAGGCCTCGTGAGGAGATGACTTTCTCTTAGTCTATATAACTCAGAACAGCTTGTGAAAGTCTCTGTCCTTCACTCTGAAACATTTTCAAACATTATTCTACTGAAATACCAATTTATCCACATGATACAGATCGCTGGCAGTAAGTCATAAACAAGATCGAGTCTGAGGCCTAAAATATCTATGTTAGCCTGAGTTTGAGTTTTCATTAGTGCAATGCATTCATTGTTATAAAAACACAGCTTTATCAACCCCACTCTGATGATTCACTAGAATCATCACACATTTGCCCTCTAAAAATACTTCACAAAACAGTAATCATCAACAATGGACTCTTTCATCTGGATTTCTCCAACTCCTTAATTTCATTATGCATGTGATTTTGTTACTCCTCTAACATCAACTCTTTTCCTTTAGCTCGTTGCTCACAGCTACTTTTTCTTACAACTTGTTCCGTCCTTTAAAGAAATATATCCAAAGCCTCCATGAAAGAGAAAGATACAGGCTGCTCCAATTAATATTATTAGTATGGACATTATAATAAACTTAAGGATTCCCCCTCCTATATTGCCAAACTATTCACCTATCTTTGAGAACCCTCTCCTAATGGAACTAGCTAGAGAAGCTATTCCTTCCCATGTGCCAGCCTCTCCTAGCTCCATTAGTTCATCAGCGATGTTAGTAATATTATTTGCATAATTGTCAATCTGGTTACCTGTCTTGGGAATGTGAGCACAGCATTGCCTTGAGAAAAGCACCTTGAACTTCACTTTCTTTTGGAAGCAGCATGTCTAATGCAAGTCTGGTTTGCATTATGATGGCTCTCATAGGTAGCCTTTCTTTATTAACTGTTAGTGCACCTGCAGTATTAGTAACAAGTCTATCCACTATGGTGGACAGTTTTCTAATCTTCACATCATTTAAAGCTACTTCTACAGAAGATATTAAAGAGCCAAAGATATCTCCCAGTATCTGTTAAAAAAATTGCTTACTCCTCCTAAGGTAAGTATCATTCCCTCTGTTCATATCTATATGGTATATCCTTGGAAAGCTTAAGGCTGCATAGCAACTTTCCATTCAATTAAACGGCAACTGGAAATAAGCAGATTTGCCATACACAAAATACATTCCACCTATACTTGCTTCATGCCCTCTTAATACCAAGTCATTCGCCAAATAATTCTGATCACACTCAAATTCAAATTAACTTTATTCGGCACACAGCCATAAAAGTTTCAACCAAAAAGACAGTCCAAGTTTAAAATACACAATTCAAGTTTAAAATACATTCTTTGGTCCGTTAAAAATATTATAAAAGAGATAAAAGTACATATGCAAGCTAAAAACATGATTGTACATAGATGAAGTAATGACCGTCGAGTTTAGTTCCTATGTAACATGATTCATTTCCTCATTCCCCTTTAATTACTGTACTTCATATCGTTTCCTAATGCCCATTGCTGATTTGATACAATTTAATACCGCAGTGCAAATAACAGGATTAGTCAATGATTGCAAATGTCTGAAGCCCTCTAAATATGTACATGGGCGAATGTTCTTTAACAGGGGCACCAAAAATCTGCTCCTTGGATCTTTGTAAAGTGCACAAAAAGAATAAAGTGCAAAGTGCTCTGGGTAGTACTATTGTCGCATGGGCAAAGAGTAAGGTTGTCTGTCCACCCGGATTGTTTAGGGAACCCTACCAGAAAGTGCAACGTGCTAAGACGGAATCTTGTTAAAAGAAAACGCAACTGGCTGTTCGTAGTAAAGGAAAGGTAATACTGCTGTTTATGCATGAAAGGGCAACTGCGGCCTGGTGCCTCCAATTGTAAATGGCGCATTTTTGCCCAGACACCATACTCCTCTTTAATTTTGCCCTTCGCATTAGTGGGAATGCTTGACGGGGTAACAAAGTACTCAACCAGCCCGATCTGGAATAACCTATCCCTCACAAACCGAAACCAAGGGATCCTCATAGACTTGTCCAAGTTAATACAGTCTTCGATGATCTCCCTTAAAAACTGTAACTCTTCTGAGGCCCAAATTTTGGCCCACAGAAGCAAGGGGGCAGCGCCGATATGCTCTTCTATATATTCCATCCCCACTTCTCGATGAGAAAATGAGGTGGCAGCACTGCTAGAAATCATCAACAGGCGTTTTATAAACTTGTTCTCCACCACTTGCAACGGGCGGCTTCTTTGGTGACCCCACACCCCGCCCCATACAATGCAACCGACATGCATTTTGCCTTGTATAAGGTAACAAGTTCAGGCACTGGCTTGTGGCCTAACTTACAGGCAAACCTAAAAGCCCCTCTACTACTCTGCTTGTTTGCTGTGCTCTAGCCGTGATCAGCGAATCCCATTTCATATCCTTACTAAACGTGTTACCCAGATATGTAAACTGTTCCACCCTTTCTATGGGCTTGCCCCTTACGTTAAAACTTCTAGTTTTAGTCTTTTTTGGGCCGGAAACCATTATGTAAGACTTTGAGAAATTAACCCTCAAGTCTAGTGCTGCCATGAAGTTTGTAAAGGCGTCCAGGGCGGTTTGGAGGCTGTTAGCCGTCAAGGCCATGAGTACAGTGTCGTCCGCATACGAAAGTAGCGGAACTGGCTGTCCTTTGATGCGTGGGAAATCAATTTTCTTACCTAATAAAAAGGCTTCCAGGCCGTTCGTATATTAAAAAAAGAAAAGGGGCTTAAATGCACCCCTGCCGGACTCCTTCTGTTGAGGCAATGGGCCTCGTCTTTTCCCCCTGTGAACCAAATCTTATGGAAACAGATGTGTTGGTATGTAACCTTTTGAGGAGCAGGATTAGAGCGCTTTCAAAGCCCATGTCTGTCATTAGTGCCCATAATTTACCCCTGTTCACAGTATCAAATGCACAGGACAAGTCCATGAAGGCAAGGTGGATAGAACCACTCTTTGCCCTCATGTACTTGCCCATGATCAGTGATAAATTTAAGCACTGCTCTGTAGTTCCAAGTCCCCTCCGGAACCCATACTGCATTTTTGAAATGATCCCCCTGCTAGTCGCCCAGGTCTCCAGTCGGGCAAGGATTACCCTACCTAATACTTTAGTGGTGGAATCGATTAGGGAAATGGGCCTATAGCAGGCAGGATCATTTCTGTTCCCTTTTTTAAACACAGGTACAACTATGGCCTCTTTCCAGGATACTGGGATTGGGCCAGTCACTACCGATTTAAAAACCTGAGTAAGCAGGGGGTGCCCAAAGATTTATGTTTAACTTAAAAAGGTCTAATGGCACTCCATCTGGACCTGGAGCTTTCCTACTTATCCCCTTCGCAAGTGCCTCCTCCACCTCAGTCACCGTGAGTGAGACACTAAGCTCTACTGCCTGTGCCATGTCGGCCGGGAGATCCTCGTTAAACATCAACAACTCCCTACCATTTGGATTAAAAATGGGCGCAAAGTGTGATTCCCAGGTATCACCTAGGATCATAGTCTCCATTTTTCCCACTTCTTCAGTAAATTGGGGATGGTTGATAATGGCCCAGAAACTTTTACTATCTCTAAGAGCACTTGCTCTTTCCAAATCATCCCACGCTATGCGCCTCAACTCCTCTTTCCTTGCGCTGATGGTGGTTTTATATAGACGTCTCGCATGTTTTATTTGTTCTATATTTCGGGGGTGTGATTGTAGAGCAATTTTCAGAATTTTGTGGGCTCTAGAGCATTCTACATTAAACCAACGTGCCTCACGATGCTGCTTAGGCCTAGCTGAACAAGTTAATCTTTCAGCTACATTAGCACAGAGCCGTTCGTAGTTCTGAACAATTATGGATGAGGAAGAATCCTGTTCCAAGCAAGCCATAATCAGGTCTAAATTAGAACGGACTGTTTCTTCCTCAAAGAGTGTTGGGTTTATTTTCCCCCAGTTTACTCTTACGCTTTATTATGATTGTAATCAATCGAGCGACCATCACCCCCTGAGGTTCTTGCTATCACTTTAAGCGAGACAATTAATGGGTTGTGGTCACTTGCTATTTCCGGAGCCACATGGAAATTGCACACCAGAGAGGAGCATTCCATAGAAATGAGCATAAAAACAATCGAACTTTCCCTACCCCCACCAACAAAAGTAGGGCACTGGACTGGAAAACTGTTATTCAGGCTGACCATGTTATTCTCGATGATGATAGTATTCAGCGCCTCTCCCTGCGGGGTATGAATGAAATGCGCCAAGGGCTGGTCGTCAGTGTCCAAGAAACCACAAACTCTTTCATTACTAAATTCACAAGATGTACAATTAAAATCTCCCACCCATAAAACACATAAAGGTTGCCACTTCCCAGAAACATCAGCAATTTCCATTTGCAGGGCTTCTATAACATCACAATTCCTTGGGTCAAAAACGTTATACCAGTTTACAAGAAGGACTCTCATCTGCAGCATATTAGTAATCATAATCAATTGGAACCACTGAGAGGATCCTACACAAGAGACTTTTAGGGAGCCGAATCTAACTGAGATTAGGGTTACCAACCCTCCTTTAGCCCTCCCTGACAATGATGCTGTAGCGGGCACCTCAAAGGCCTGGTAACCAACCATCTCAATACTTTCTTTGGCCCACGTCTCCTGTAAGCAGATGACATCAAAACCCCTGATATATTCCATCCAAACCTCGTCTGTTAATTTAGAACGAATACCTGCAATGTTCCAGGAGATTAACTTAACTGGGGGTATAGAGTGGCCCAGATCCGTATCTGGTGGTAACACTGAAGGAAGCAGGGGACTAACCACGTGTGTCTGGGACGACCCCTCCCCTGGGCCCAGTACCGTATCTAGTGGTAACATTGAAGGAACCAGGGGACTAACCACGTGTGTCTGGGACGACCCCTCCCCTGGACACCATTTCAGGGGTTATATTTACGTCCACCCTACAAGGTGTAGGGTTATTCCTATTCACCTTTCCCAAAAGGCCCACAAAATTTATACTAATATTTTTAAGAGGCTTTGCTTTACCAGGTGCCACTTTAATCCCAGCTCCCCCTGCGTCAGCGTCAGCATATGGGTGGCCATTTGACTCATGGTACATGTGCCCTCCTGATTGTCTAGTTAGTCAATCAACCTCAGTTAGGTCTGAGAGAACCTCATACCTATTTGGATGGAAGGAGGAGGGGCACATAGGGGCGTCAATGATACGCCTGGGCTGAGTGGACTGCAGGCCAAGGGATATCATCTGACTAGGAGGGTAAAAGCAACCCAAGGGTCTCGCCTTTATCTGCTCGGTAGGCGAGTCTTTCAATTGGTTAAGGGCATCATAAACACATTTAGCGTCGCTGAAATTAAGTACGACACAATCCCCTCCAATACTTTTCCTGGTGCCACCGACCCAACTCACCCGCCTTGCCATGATAATGTACTCAAACCAGTTAAAAAGAGGGGGAGCTTTCCTAGAACACCAATGAACCGCTTTATTTATAAGGCTCTGACAATTTTCTTTTTGGCTTGGTGATAACCTCGGGACCCCCATTAAAATCAGGGTATAAGGGGTACTTTCTGGGGGCAGGTGTAGCCGATCTACATTCCCACTCCCTTCTGCAGTGCTAGGTAGGCAACTATGCGACGTTGTGTCCCTATGAGGCATTGTGTCCCTGGGGAGGAGCCTACCCCCAGCCCTTAAAATGGGGGTTTTTGGGGACGAGACACCCTGGCCCTGATTTTACTCCCTGCCGGGGGGGTTTCAGGAGGAACGGTAATCTTTCCTGTCTCTATCAGTGTACTAGAATTTGTAATCTCTCGTATGCCACTGCAATGCGAAGGGATAACACTGGTGGTAAATGGGATCTTCCTAAAGGCCGCGTCCTTAGGTATAACTGCCAACTGATTGCCCCCATGGCCTTCAGCTGCACCGCTTGCCAGTAAACCACTCTCAGATGGATTATGTGAAGGAGGAGGAGGAGAGGAGAAAACTTTGTTTATTTAGACCACAGTCTTTAAACAGTACACAATACACAAAACACATTAGGGATCCAGGTGCTGGAGTCAGTATAAATTCTATACAAATAAATACTAATTGTAAAAAAACATCTAAGTCCATAAAAACTCTCAGTTGATGGGAGGACACTAAAATACATTTAAAACATTTAAAAACAGTGCCCCTCCTGTAAATTCTCCCTTACAAAAACTTTAATAGCTTTCAAAAATGTTCCCATTGCAATTGCGATGCCTAACGTTGGCATTTCGGTAAGTAGACATACAGCTTGGGCACGAGAACTTACCTCATTTTTTAAAAATATTGGGCGTAAAAACAATTTGCGTATAGCTAAAACCAATGTGCAATCGAGCAATATGTGCAAAATATAATTTCTTATTCCTAACCCACATTTACAAATGCCGTCTGTTTGAATCAGAGCTGCCTTTATTTTTTCTTCCGATTTCCAAGGGTTAATACCAGCTCGTATCCTTAAAATTTCATATCTTAGCCCTTGGTTTGGCAGAATATCCAAATACGGGAACCAGGCTTCGTTTGCCCATGAGCTTTTTAACCACTGAACTGATTTTTTCTCTTTCATATAATCTAGGTCCAGTGATCTTGAATATATCAGCCCTTGCTCTCTAAGCATTCTCTTTGTGAAATCTATTTCCAGGGGTGGGTGCGAAAGTCTCACCTTTAGGCGCACTGCTATTTTCTGGAGGTTTCTTCTTACATCCTTTGCCCAACTAAGATTACTTAATTGAATCTCCTCTCTGCACCATTGTGAGACCTTCTGCACACCACCTGGATCCTGGCGTTTCCAAAATCTCACCAGGGACATTTGTGTCTGTACGGTCCATGCTATTGACCCTAGCTCCATTCTAATAGCTTGAATCATTGTGCAGCTTGGTAGTGACAATAGCATTTTTAAAATCTTACCTTCTTCCCGATCCCACCCGCATTTACCACTCAGGTAAAGAACTTCTGCCCCGTACAGTACTTGCGGGGGGATCATTGCTTCAAAAGCCTTTAACATAGGTCTATGTGACATATCGCCGTATTCCTTATTAAATTTTTTAGGCCACAGACTGACGAGAAAGCTTTCGCTTTTTGGGCCTCCAGGTGGGTACCCCATTTTAGCGCACTATCAAACCAGAGGCCCAAATATCTATACTCTGTCACTGTCTCCAGTTTGTCTTGACCTAAAAACCAGTTAAAATTCTTACCTCTCTTCCCAAAGCATAAAACCTTTGTCTTTTCCATATTAACTTTTAAAAACTTTCTATCACAATAATTCTTAAAAGCATTTAGTTTCCTTTGGAGTCCTAGCTCTGTTTGATCAAGAATCACGAGATCATCCGCATATAAAAGGCAGGACACTTTATTTCCGCTCATTCTAGGGCTTGCAATTCTTTCTACTTCTTCACTTATGTGAAGGGATTACATCTATTGATACAAATGCTTTACAAGCAACAGTTAGCAGATCCTCAATGTTGGTTAATCTCACCAAAATAGGCGCCAAAGCTTCCTGCATTAAATTACTCAATTTGCCAAATAGAATATCAAGCCCATCCTGCCCATCATTCTCTCTCCCTCCAATAGATGGCTTAACAACTTTTCCTACAATATGTGTTTGTTTAAGTCTCTTTGTGGTAGGCGACTGATTGTTCTTCTTGTGAACAGACCCCGCTCTCTCTGCGCGTTTCCTCTTTCCCCCATTCGTGGACGGTTTGCCAGAGTCCTTCGGTATTGAACAGGGGCTGGCTTCGCCTTCCCGTGGCCCTCTTGAATCACCCTTTGATAGAACAGTCACAGTGGGCGTAATAGGGACTTGGGGCCTGGCCTCCGTTATGCTATCCACTGTATCAATGCGGGGAACATCGGTAGTGGACAATGGCTGATTATCAGATGATACTTCAAGTGTGGGGACCAGGGAGAGTCTACGTTCTGCGCGCTCCATCTCCTTATCGATAGCTCCCACCGCCTTTTGCAGGAAGCCATCAAGAGTGGTATCGGTAGTTTTCTGAGCCGGGGTCGTAGTGGGCTTTCGCTTCCCCATGATATAATAGACAACTGCCTTTAAATAACAGTCAATCACAAGCTGGTACAATAGCGATTACCTTATATAGTCCTCTGTAGTCTGGGCAGAAGATAACACCTTGGAGCCACTTACAAATAGCCCGGATGGCAGAGCCAAGAGAAGGGGCCCGGCCCAGCCCAGCCTCCTCCGGGCTATGACGGGCAAGGACGGGCATGCCCTTGGCCCGGGCTTTGCCCGGGCGTGTCCCGAACCCCGAGAGCCCAGCGTGATTTTAATCGCGCCTCCGGGCGCGTAGTGCAGCGTCAGCAGCAGGCGCCCAAGCCTGCTGGGTAGAGTAGTTCAAGCCGTTCCCCTCACGGCGTGTGAATTGATCAGCCAAGCCGTTCCCCTCACGGCTGTCACGGGCAGAGTAGCGGCAGGCCGTTCCCCTCACGGCAATGCTCCTGGTGGTTGGTAGCGTCTGATCACACTCACTCCAGCCCACCATTTCAACAGTCTTTTTCTCATCTCTCTTACGAATGATGCATAGTTTCCCTCTCTTTGCCAAGTCCAAATTTAACTTTAGATGTAATTCTTTCCTTTCAAACATCTCACACCCTTGCTTTGATTCTCCTTTTGCTCCTACCTTTGAAATGTCCTTCTCCTTCCGTATTCTGTCATTAGGTTCATCCAGAAAGATCCTTTCAGCATAGTTAGTTTTGGATCATCAGAAACCATGGGCTCAACATCATCTCCTACGACAACGACACCCAGCTCACCCTCTCCCTCACCAAAGAACCAAACATCATCAGGCACAGAGGAGCTGCCTGAAACTCAACTCCGAGAAAACAGAAGTCCTCATCCTTGGCTCCAGCCCCTCCACATGGGACACCTGGTGGCCCCCCGCCCTCGGAAACCCCCCCACCCCGACGGACCATACACAAAACTTCGGCATCATTCTTGACTCATCGCTCACGATGAACCACCAGATCAACGCCGTATCCTTGGCCTGCATCAACACCCTCTGCATACTCCGAAAAACTTTTAGATGGATCCCATCCGAATCCAGAAAAATGGTCACGCACGCCCTCTTCAGTAGCAGACTGGACTACGGCAACGCTCTCTACGCCGGAATCAACAAGAAACTACTTCGCAAACTTCAGACCGTCCAGAACACCGCAGCCAGACTGATCCTAGACATCCCCCGTCACAACCACATCACCAAACACGTCCGCGATCTCCACTGGCTCCCCATCGAAAGAAGAATAACCTTCAAGCTCCTCACTCACACATACAAGGCCCTCCACAACATCGACCAGCATACCTAAACAACCACCTCTCCTTTCACGCACCCAAGTGACACCTCCGATCAGCTGCCCTCTCTCTGGCCACCATCCCATGCATCTAAAAGACCATAACGGGAGGAAAGTCCTTCTCCTATCTCGCAGCCTAGGCCTGGCACAACCTCCCCCTCCACCTCCGGCAAGTCCCTACACTGCTCCAGTTTAGGAAGGACCTCAAGACCGGGCTCCTCAGATGACCCCAGCACTCAAAGGAGCCACCCCACCTCCCCCCTAGCGCCTTGAGACCCTTGCGGGTGAGTAGCTGCGCTTTACCAACCCTGACTGATTGATTGACTTGCAACTGGGTTAGTGAGGTTCGAACGTCCAAAAGGCTGGAAATATTTCAGCTTGTGTTTTTTTTCACCCATCTGTACGTTTTTAAAAATCGGGAAGTGGGGGTCTGTCATCCACATGTACAAGTTTGAAAAATCCATAACCAGTATTTTCTCTAATGGAGATTCATAGTTGGAATAAAAAAGCTTAATCCTACATTGATGATAAAATATATTCAAAAACACATTGCATACGAAAGGATAGGACAAAGGAAGATGAAAGTATGTTGAACCATTTGCTCTAGAAGTAGGCAGATAAGAGCAGACAAAACATTTCTACATGCACGATCTTTTTATATTCATCTAACATTTGATAGTAAACATTATAACCAAAAATACTTTCAGAATTCACTTTCTGCGAAAATCTCCCTTCTATAGTTTCTCTATTATTTACTAGTGATTGATTTACTCTGTTGTTAGGTGAGGCATCTCCCTCTAGAAGATAAAGGTCTAACAGCAGGCCAACTACCGGAATTACTATAATAAACACAAAAGCTACTAGAGAAATTTTGCAGGACACTTGTGATTTCAATGCCATGTTAATCTCTTGCCAGCTCAAGGCAGAAAAGAAAATATCTGTCATGTCAGCCTTCGGTATCAGTTTGACTTTCTCGTTTTAGTTAGTTTGGTCCACACTCTACACTAGAGTCGCCACCCTACATCGAAATTTACAGTGACCGTTGTCTTCCTCAACTGAATATCTATGGGATCTATACTTCTCTAACCATTGGTCTTAGGGCACAACAGTCTCAAAATCGTTTCTCCCTTTCAGTGAAGTTCTGCAAGCTCAAAAAGTTTGTGTTTACTTTTTCTCCTCAATTACTGTCTCTTATTTTTAGGGAAGCTCATCAGTCGGAAAGTCATCTAGGTCAGCATCACACTTCACAAAGTAAGTCCAGTCAGAGCCTGAGTACTTCTTGTTGGATTTTCTCAATCTTCTTGGTCTCTTGATATCTGGCTGCTCAAGTCGGTGTCCGTAAACTCGGTTTGTTCTGTGTCTTCTTGTTCTTCCAACTCTCGAGCCTCCCTTATTTTGTCAGGACCCTCATTTTCTTATTTTCATTCTTTGGCCATGTATCTTCGAGATGCAAACTTTCCCTTGTTGAAGTATGCTCATTAGTGACATGTATAAGTTAGCATTTGTGTCCTGGCCGCCATTTCATGTACTATTCATGTGTAGGTCTAACCCAATTCCGAGAAATGTTGCAGGAAAGGTTCTTGTAGAGAAGACATTTGTACTATCACGTGTCTGTGTCTGCATCAAGACTCTCCCACACCTGTCTGGCAGTTTGACCGCAACCCAGGGTGGAACGGCCTTGAAAGTGTTCCCAGCTATGCAAGATATGAGAGTGGAAACTTTTTGTTTTTCGCTGTTCGCCTGCACTGGTTCTGTGCCAGATGGGGAAATTCCACTGTGGGCGTGTTATTAATCAACTGTGAAATGCATATAACGTGTCTTCGTGTTTTCTGTTCCGCAGTTCCTCTGTAGCACTCCTTGGGGACTGTGCAGACAGACCTGCTCTGAGCATATATAATAAATATATGTTTGTTATATTCTCCACTGGTTCCTGACTCTTACTTGGTATGGAAGGCTGAGAGGTGGTCCGTGGTGGCCCGGGTGACCTTAGGTTACGGTCACTTCCTTCACCCTTGAGGTACCAGTAACTTCTGGCTCACAGACCAAATTTTTGCCTTTGGAGTGTGACTTTACCCTTGTTGCTTCCATGGTATCATCTTCTCCCGACTGTGCACTGGTTCCTGTTTGATAGTTCTCTGTTCTCCAAGACTCACCAGGGACTCATCAGATATGGATTTTCAGTCCTGGTACCTGCCTTTATCTCTAAACTGGCGACTCTGGTGCTATGCTTGTACTCTCGTCTGGCTGCTGCTCTTGTAGGTAGTGCAGCGGACACTCAGGTTCGACCTTTTTTCCTTCTTCCTCTCATGCCTCAGAAACATCGAAAGTTGTCTCAACAATGAGACTACCAAGAAGTAAATCTCCATCAAACAAAGGTCTTTCCTCTTAACTATATGAAGTAGGTGCTTCTTTATTTGGTGGAGATGTCCTCATATTTCTCGACATCAAGAACTCCTCACCAAAATCGGTGGGAAATGCGCTGGGCGTTTGTTAAGCTGTGCATCATCCTGGCAAAAAGCAGGAAGACCTTTGCATACTACTAAGGCGGGCAGGGAAAAACAGCAAAGCTTCCAAGTAATTTAAAGGGAGAACCATCATTGTAGATGATGCGCTAAGATTGTTATATCAAAATGAATCTTGCCTACTTATCCTCCTCGACCTCTCATCAGCTTTTGATACTGTTAAACACGACAACCTAATTGACCTCTTGGAACACAGGATGGGGCTTTCTGGGCCTGTACTAAACTGGTTATTTTCATTTCTCCACAACAGAACCCAAAGCTTCAAGGTGAACCGGTTTCATCCCTCACTGGTCACTCTGGGGGTTCCACAGGGATCCGCGCTCTCACCCACTCTCTTCAACCTGTTCATGGAGCCTTTAACAGAAATCCTGAAATTATCCAGCATTTACTATCACATGTACGCCAATGATACCCAACTGTACATGAAGGTCGCCTCCCCTAAGGATATCAGATCCCTCAACTCAATCTTACCGAAAACACAAAGCTGGTTGACACGGAACCACCTGAAGCTCAACACTCTTAAAACTGAATTCCTCCTGATCGCACCACCCAAGCAGTCTCCAGTCATCGAAGAATGGATGAATCAACTAACAGCTCTTAATTACACGCCACGCATCATTGATTCCACAAGTTCATTGGGAATGATGCTAGATAAGAGTCTGAACATGCAGAAGCACATTAGTACACTCACCAAAAGGAGCGAACTTCCAACTCGGCATCTTAAGGAAAATAAAACCTTTCCTCCCTTCACATGACTTAAAGGTTGCGGTGCAAGCCCTAGTGATCTCTAAGCTTGATTATGGAAGCGCAACCCTTTGTGCACTTCCTAGAGCGAAGACGGCCCCTCTCAGGGCTACCCTCAATTCTGCTGCAAGGCTCATAACAGGCTCGAAAAGAACCAATCATATCACACCAGAGCTGATATCCCTAAATTGGCTCCCATACGAAGCTAGGATACAATTAAAAATTGCATGTATGGCACATAAAGCCACTCATTTCAATACCCCAATGTACCTCGCTCAAAAGCTGGAGCTCTCGGGTGGATCTAGATCCTCTAGAAGTGCCAGCACATTACTGCTCAAACCACAAAAATGTAACAAAAAAAACCTTATAATCGACCCTTCTCGAGTATCGCCCCGAGGATATGGAACGCCTTACCCCCTGAAGTCAGGTGTATCCCTCTACTGCCCTTTTCAAAAAGGAAGTTAAATAGATACTGATGAAGAAACTTTAACCATTGTAATGGAGCTTCCAAGTCACTAGAGGACATCCTTTGTTGGTCGGAGTATATGAAGACTGTCTTGCGGATCATTGGTCCTCTATTATCTCCGCTTAATTCCGCTCGCAACTGATATACTGTAAAGTGCTATGATACCCCGTGACCATATTCGCAACATAGACTTTATCCTTATACTTCCTTTCTCAAGGAAGCAAAGACGATAGGGATGAAGAAACTTTTGCCTGGACTCCTTACTGCCAATGCTCCCTAGGGCTCCCAGCTTTATGAGACTGTTAAGATTGTTTTTTGTTTGGTTGCTCTGTTTTTACCCCTTGTATCCTTCCTTGACTTATAAACTGTAAAGTGCTCTGATACCCCCAGTGGTCATGTTCGCGCTATAGAAAACGTTTAAAATAAATAAATAAAAACCATGAACTCTGCCCTTACCAGGACAGGACAACAAAGAACCCATTCGACACAGTCACATACAGATTACGCTCCAATAGTTCAACGGTGCATTCACCTCCCCGAAGGATTTCAGATTGGTTTTCAATATGGAATTGCAGAGAAAACACACTTGCTTTGCCTTCGCCAATCCCAGAAGTTAAGAACATTTGTCCTTTACAGAAGTGGATCTTCCACAGGGGCACCTGTTTATATTTGTAAGTCCCTCATGTTAACGTTTAGTTTCTGTGAAATGACCTTTAGGGCCAAAACAGCCTTGCAAAAACTTAATGGGGGAGGGGGGGTTGTGGTCCCCCTCCATAGGCCGATTTTGGCCCAGAGGACCACATCCCTTGGGGCCTAGAACCCTCTTGTAACTTGGCAGTACCCACCGGACCCTTACCTTTAACACTTTATCACCACCCTCTTCTCTGCACCTGCCCCTCTTATAATTCGCTGGCTCTTTGTCGGGGCAAGCTGTACTGCTTGAGAATGACCTGGCCTATGCTTTGAGATAGGAGACCTTGAATTTAAACCCAAACTGCTTCCCTTTCTCTCCGTTAATTGACCGAGCCGCCAACTCATACCCCACCCATGATTCTGTCTCCTCACCAACACTGGCCTTTTGGATACATTTACTGACGGACAACCCTGTTCCCCTTGGCCTAAGGGCACATCGTTACTCACAGGTGGGGAGACTACTGGTCTTACCAACGAGGACATTTAAGAATTAATTGCTTTCAATTCTAGCAAAATCTCCTTTAGCAAACCGGCCTCTGCTCTCAATGACTCGTCTGCAGCAAAAGAGGCTTAGCCCATGTAATGTTTTCTGCGTTAACAGAAGAACATCCAACATCAGGGAAAGACCTGCCAGTAGGGAGTTGATATTTACCGCAGACGTAGCCAGTGTCCCTTGGAAACCACCCCGGAGCCCCCAATCAGATGTATCGGGTACTCCAGGCTGCAATCTCTTCAACTGTCTGTCCACAGATTCTTCCCTGCTTAGAGAAAGCCCTTCTGTACTCTCTTCTGCCCCAGTTCCCACACCAGAGCATGCAAAGCTCAACTCTGAGGGACGGAACAAACATGGGTGGGGAGGAGGAGGAAAGCCAGGTTTGAATCACTCCTGGGGTTCAGAGTAGGTCCAAAGATTCCTTTCCCCATGCTTCTAGTAACTCCCGAGGGCTGCCCCCTGAAGAAACCACATGTCCCATATTTGTAGACTCCGGCAGTACAGGGGGGGGGGGGGCTTAAAATGCTTTACTACAAAGGGGCACATGCATCAAGGTAGGCTTTTGCGATTCCTTAATTGCGATTATTAAGGAATCGCAATTAAGGAATCGCAAAAGCCTATGCATGTAGGAATCGCTATAAAAATAGCGATTCCTAAACATTCCTTAATTGCGACTCGCTAATTGCGAGTCGCAATTAAGGAATACCTCCCATTAATTCCTATGGGCCTAGAGGCCCATAGGAATGAATTGGAATACATTCTCAATTAGCGATTCGCAATTAGAGAATCGCAAATTGAGAATGCAATTTCAAGGTGCCAGGGTGTCAAAATGACACCCTGTTGCACCCTGAAATTGTGATGTGCACCCATGTTGCGCACACACATGCCCCAAGGGCATGTGTGTGTGTAACCTAAAACTTAAAAAAATGCATTTTAGAGCATTTTTCGAAGGTATTGCAAATTACAGACAAGTTTGATTTGTCTGTAATTTGCGGTCCCAAATAGCGAAATCGCTATTTGAAAGTGCTTCTAGCATTGCATTTAAGGAATCGCAAATTGCGATTCCTTAAATGCAATCGCAATTTAGGAATTCGCAATTAATTGCGAATTCTTAAATTGCGCATAGGAAACACTTTCATGCATCTCCAAAGGCCAATTTGCGATCGCAAACGGCCGATTTTGCGATTCGCACCGTTTGCGATCGCAAAACCTTTGATGCATGTGCCCCAAAGTCTTTAACTGAAACCGCCAGTGATTTTGCTGATGAGTGAGCTCTGTCCACTACTGGAGTACCACGGGCTCCAACTTGGGTTTCTTCTACGTGGTAGGAGGTCCCAGGGTCTCCTGTTGTCGGTACATCATCTCTCCTCCCACTTACATTCCTGCTTTTGTCTGCTCCCACAAGTTGTACACCTTTTTAGGTCTCGCCTAGCGAACGCAGCGCATGCGCTGCTTCGCCTTGGCGAGACTATTGTTGTGGGTTTGGTGCGCGAAGGGAGACAAAACATGTACGCGCCCGGACAGCCGATGTGCACGCGCATGGCGTCTGCATCAGCTTGGGCCCGGACAGCACATGGGCACGCACACGGCATGTCTTTCAGCTTGTTAGGTCTCGCCTGCGAATGCAGCGCATGCGCTGCATCGCCTCAGCAAGATCTATTGTCGTTGCTTCTGTGTCCGGGGCCTGTGGAAGCGGGGTTGGTGTCCGCCCTGTCGGCATTAGGCCCCACAAACCCTGCCTGCATATTTTGCGAGCGTTGCTGCTCAGCAACCTGCAAGGCCTGACTGCCCGAACCTCCACCCCCAACTGCTCCCCCTCCAACCGAGGCGCTGTAGCCCCTCCCGCCTTCCCCTCGCGCTGGCTCACTCTCTCGGCACCCCTCGGGGCCGCTCTCCTCACATAGGAGCGGCCCCTTTCAGCCTGCGACCTCAGCGGGGAGACGCGTGACGCGCTCCCCCGCTCAACCTTGCCAAAGTATAGGGGGCCCCCCGCTCCCTGGACGTGCCTCCTCATGCACTGGGGCAGCGCTTTCCACACCCACGCTGCCCCACTGCTGACCATCGCGCTCTGCACACGGGCCGCTCCTCTCACATATGAGCGGCCCCCATCCACAAGCGACCCCGGCAGGGAGACGCGAGACGCGCTGCCCCGCCGGGTGACCCCGCCTACAAGACGCCTTGCTCGCATCTACCACTTTTTTTGTGGTTCTTTTGCATACTAAAAACAAATCACAACATGCAGCCAACAGCTTTTATACATCGTGCATGTTTTAACATATACACAGCGCTTCCATTAACAGAATCGCACTCTACTTTTTAGTACGTACCTATTAAAACCATCTTAAAACATACACTTTATCAACACGCACGTTATATTTTCAGTAAGCGGTTTTGGGAGTATTTATAATATTTTGGTACATTCAGCAAGCCGCATTGTTTCAAACTTACTCATAGTCTAATTAGAGCTTAATTATGTTGTCGATGTGCGCATAAGCCGCATCTTAAAATTACTCAACATATCCGCACCTCTGGAAGCAGGGTCAGTAAGGGGTGGGGATACCGTTAAAAACAACTGTAATCGTGAGGTTGAGCACAAGCTCCTGTAGCGGATGCATTAGCCCATTTAGCTACCAAAATATCTGTCTGTCTGTATCTGTGTGTCTCAGTCTGTGTGTGTGTCTCTGTCTATGTGTGCGTCTCTGTCTATGTCTCTGTGTGTGCTTCTCTATGTATACGCCTCTGTCTCTGTGTGTGCGTTTGTGTCTGTGTGCATGTCTCCGTCTTGTGTGCATATCTCTGTCTGCATGTGTTTTTTTGCTGTGTGTGCGTTTCTGTCTCTCTGTGTCTGTGTGTGCATCTCTATGTGCGTGTTTCTGTCTCTGTGCACGTCTGTCTCTGTGTGCGTGTCTCTATCTGCGTGTATTTTTCTGTGTGTGCGTCTCTATCTCTGTGTGTGTCTCTGTCTCTGCGTCTCTTTGTGTGCATCTGTCTCTGTAAGTACGTCTCTGTCTGTGGGTCTCTTCTCTGTGTGTGCATCTTTGTTTCTATGTGCGTCTCTGTGTGTGCGTCTCTATACGTGTGTCAGTCTCTATGTGTGCGTGTCTGTCTGTGCGTCTGTGTGTATGTTTCTCTGTTTCTATGTGCGTGTCTGTCTCTGTGTGTGCGTTTGTGTGTGTTTGTCTCTATGTGTGTATCGGTGCATGTGTCTCTCTGTATGTTTGTCTCTGTGTATGTGTCACTATATTTTTGTCTGTCTCTGTATGTGCGTCTCTGTCTGTGCATCTGTTTATGTATGTGTCTCTGTCTCTAGATACGTGTCTGTCTCTGTATGTGTGTTTGTCTCTATATGTGTATCTGTGTGTGTGACTGTGTGTCTGTATCTCTGTGTGTGTCTCTGTATCTTTATCTGTGTGTTCATGTGTGTCTCTGTATCACTGTCTGTGTGTCTCTATGTGTTTTTGTCTCTGTGTGCGTGTCTGTCTCTCTGTGTGCGTCCTATGTGTCGATCGCAGAGGCCTTCAGTAAACACAAAACATAGCTGCAAGAACATACGTAGTGAATACGTATTCACTACGTGTACTGCCGCGGTCACCTTCTGGGTTTACTGTTAGCCTCACTGGCAATGTAAACATGGCATGGGAAGGTCCGCCAGTCGCCAATAAAGGCCTGCTGGTCCGCTAGTAATCCACAGACTGTACTATAAGTAACACCGGTATAGTCCATCTTAACACAATAACTGTTGTATTATTCCTAGATCTACAGATAAACATGATCTTACAACCCAACACAATGCAGAAACAAAAGACAAAATTACTAATATTTTGTATTACCTTTCCTTAGTGCATTGTGTTGTGCTTACTTAAAACAAATACAAAAATGCATCTAACCTATAAAGCTGTTCACTAAATAATGTAATATAAATATGCTTACGTTTGCATGCACACAATATGCTAAATTACAGATACACGTGCGCATATAAAGGCATTTTCACATATTGCCTTTTATAATGCTAATTGTATGTTACTACCTTACCGTAGTCAGTTAGTAGCATTTAAATCAATTATATATTACAAAGTCGCAATATTATTAAGACATCTTAATTCTACAAATAACAATTTATTTAAGGTGCCTAAACTATTAAAAGCATACGTGTTTGATGCTATTTGTTTACGTGTTTACACACATCTTTTTAGCTTATTCAGATAATAGTTTTTATTAAAACTAACAAACACTCTTTCACACGCAATACAATTCACTTTTGCATATCCCTTTCATGTTTACCTAAAACTTTTACGCGTCCCTTGAAAACAGCCGCACATTTCACACTATCTCTAGACATTCTAGGCCCCACATACCATGACCTTTTATTACTCCTACAAGATAACTATCTTTTATTTTTTAGTCTGTAAGCACTATTTTCTTAATGAGTTTCTCCTTCTGCAGGCACAACATGCTTTCCTACAACATTCAGCGCGCCATGCGCACTTTCACTTTCCGAGCAGCCCGGGACAATGGTGGCGTCTTCTTTGAATAGGTCTCCCATTTACAAGAGTTTGAGCTATTGGCATTGTAAATGACAATGCCTTTCATTTATGTGTTAATTATCAAAACAGATAAATAAAAGGCATTGTCGTTTACAATGCCAATAGCTTAAACTCTTACAAATGCGAGACCTATTGCATTGCAAATGCTTGTTTCTTTAGTGGAGGCATCTTAAGGCAAGCTCGTACCTACTGTGGAACAGAGAGCTGCTATTTAACAATTAACAGAATTCACCTTTAAGGTATTCAGCTGTGGTGTGCTGCTGCGCCGGAATCACCCCCTTTGCCTCTGTTCACGCTTCTAATCATGCTAGACTTCCAACACTGCCACCACTTCGGGGCAGAACAGGGGGCCCCAGTACCACACAAGTCAGCCCCTTACTGGGCCCCCTTCATTCTTC
The DNA here is from genome assembly GCA_963921515.1 of Calotriton arnoldi. NCBI lineage: Eukaryota > Metazoa > Chordata > Amphibia > Caudata > Salamandridae > Calotriton > Calotriton arnoldi. Next base: position 564,201 of record CAWUFW010001802.1, read on the forward strand.
GCCGAAGGACGCGGACCAGTGATTATACTGTGCTCAACGCCAGGAGATTAATATTTTCACTTTAATTATCGGAACAGCTTCCAGCTGTCGGGCGGTCCGTGAAACTTTAGGGTTCACACTCCTTGCAGCCCCACTCCAACCTGCGGCACACTCCGGTTTGCCCAGCAGGGGTGCTTACAACAGAGCAGCGGAACGATGTCACACACCCGGCCCACAGCCGGGGGCAGACACAAGCACGGACTTGCAGGCATGCACACAGCACGTCGTCAAGGAGAAGGAGAAACATAGAAGTCGGGATTTTTATTGTTTGGTGTTTTGATTTTATTACTGTTTTGATACTGTATAAATTCTTTAATACATTGCCGTAGGTTAAGCCTCCCTGCTCGGTGCCATAACTACCTGGGAGTTGAGCTCAGGTTAATTTAGTGACTTTGGGGCTCAAGCACAGAAGTTAGTGCTATTATTCCTTGAGCTGTATGACCACCTACCCAAATAATAATCTGCTTCCTACATCGCTATTCAGCCGTGGGATCCAGGACTTGTGTTTTGCAGTACCACGCAGTGATTTAGTTTAAAATAAAATTTCCCTTTCTAAATTGAAAGCAACAATTCTTGCACTCAAGGTTTTGCACCTGAAGTCAATTGTCACGGAAGGAGGAAGAAATGAGTGCCCCTCCTTCACAGATGGGCAGCAATCCCTGCTAAGCGCTTGATGAACACTAAGAGGCGCGGTAACCCCAAAGGTAGTACTTTGAATTGGTATTGATATCCACCTATCACAAACCGGAGGCACTGATGATGGCAAGGGTGGAGAGGTATGTGAAAGTAGGCATCTTTGAAGTCGGGCACCATCATATAGTCACTTTGTCGGAGCAGTTGCATGACACCCTGCAAGGTTGTCATGTGGAAATGTTTCCACAAGATGTATTTATTTAGAGGCCTGGGGAGCTGTCCTTTTTGGGAAAGATGAAATATTCTTTATATTGCCCCTTTCTGGAGAAGCACAGGCACCTTTTCCTCAAGAAAGGAGAGATGTTCTCTGTTTAGGACGTGTGTGTGTGGTGGGATATTGGGAGGGGTACTGACGTTTTAGGCAGTAGCTCTGGTGAACCACCACTAGAACCCACTGATCTGATGCAATTTGCTCCCACCAAGAGATGAAATCCTGTATTCTCCACTTGGCAAGTGACATGTATTTGAGAGGGGAGAGAGTCCTTCGAGGAACTACCTCAGCTCTTACCTCTGTTTTCGTGTGTATGCACCATTGGTGTAACGCTGCTGATGGAAGGCGTGTTGCTTAGGGCTGGTCTGTAGATATAGTGTTGGCTAATCCCCTGGGCTGTTGCTAACAAAAGGCACCTCTCGCAGATGTAGTATACAGGGTACCCATAGACCTGGTAATCTTGTGTCGTTAACTTCTATAGCATCTCATCAGCTGATGGGGGGGCAATGAGATGCTTCCCATTGAATGGGAGATTGAGGAGATGCTGCTGGACTTGGGGTTTGAACCCACAGATGCAAAGCCAGACTTGTCCATCTGAGTAGGACACTAGTGTTGATGCCCCTGGAGGGCTGGGTCCATAGTGTTGAGTGCACAATATTGGTGCTCGAGGTGGTCTTTTCCTGGGACACTATCTCCTAGTCCTCTTCTAGTACTCGTTTGGCAGGTGCTTGATGAGTTACTACATTTCCTCCCACTGCGACATGTCTTATCTGGAGAAGTCTGACAGAATTGGCTATTTGCCAGTGTGGCTGGCCCAACAGCTACCCTCTTCCCTGCAGCATCAAGCCTCTTACTCTCCTTATCAAGCAGACACAAATCCTGTGGCTTGCGTGGAGACTCTCTTGCAGTCTGTGTGGACCACCAGGGAATTCTGACCCCTCATGTAGATAGCGTCGCTGGTTGAGACCTTTTAATTTTTTTCTCCAGCAGATTACTACCCTAGCATTTACCAACTCCTTGAAGTTTTCCAGGGCAGATTTTATCATGCTTTTGAGCACTGGCAAAAACTAGACTGTGCATTTGGGTTTCGAAAGAGTCTCCATTAGGAAGTCCTATTTCTCCTGAATGATGCTTATGATGTGCAACAGTTCTCATGGCAGGCTGTGGTAACAGCCCTAATTGGTTAGTGGTTCAAATCAGTATCACCCAGGCAGTCAACACTGTAGTCTTCCCAGGGGTTGTCGGTGGGCTTGCTGTCTAAGGGCTGGTCTTATAGGTCGAAGGCGTAATATGGACTACCTGGATTGGAAAAGGTGTCTAGGAACCCTTCAGGTGACCTAGTGGAGGCAGAGTAGGTTGTGAGCGCAGTGGTGGAGGTGAAACATATGACGCAGGGCTTGTGCCCCGGTCTCTGTGTTTTTTCAGTGCCAGCTCCAGAAGGCCCCCTAAGGATGGTTCTTTGAAGGCAAGTCTTCTCTTGCAAGGGAGCGTCTCTGAGAATTTCAGCAGAGGCGGTTTCACTGAAAATGTCCAGGTAATGGGGCGAATAAAGACACGCTTCTGCCTGGCATAGAGTTCCTCTGGGAGCCATTGTAGAATTGGTGCCTCCAATTCCTCAGACCCAGCAGTCGACTAAGCTTTCAGCATCAACTTGATCTTTGGCATCCACTCAGGGTGTAAGGAAAGGTGCTCTGTGCCCATGGATGTAGTCGGGCTTAATGGCCGGCAAAGTTCAGCGCCCTTTGGCAGAGACTTGGTCAATCCAAAGCCTTCTCTCTGTACAACCACAGCCCAAAGACAGCAGAGCGCCTGGAGGCAGCAGCATTTTGTCTGTGCTCGATGCCAGACTCCCATGGGAGCAGTGCTCTTCCGAAGCATGAGACCTCTTGTGTGACCCTGGTTTGGGCATATGGGTCTCAGAGGCAGGTGTTGTACTTACGACCCTAGTCATATTCTTGGTTGAAGGTCCAGATGTTTTCTTAGCCGGCTTGAGTTGCTTTCCTTCCTCATGCTCAGAGCCACCTGAGGAAATCCTCTCTGGACTGGGTAAGGGTTGCGATGCCGGGATCCTAGATGGAACTCCATCCTCAGCTGCTTCAGTGCCTGAAGGGGTATTGTTTGGCAAATTTGTTTGGAGTCTTGGAGGATGTTTGGCGTATTCTCTGCAGTACCCTAGGGACTTCTTGGAAGGAAAGTCGAGGCAGAACTCACCAAAGGCATTGGTGGAGAGGCACAGGTAGAAGACATCATCATGATCCACTCATGGATATTTCGAATAGCACCGGATGAAATTTTGGAAGGGCATCTCTTCAGTCACTCGCTTGCAGCCTGCATTGTCTAGTGTCAGTGAAAACCCATGGTCCCGGGCTGGCACAGGGAGGCACCCAGCTGCAGGGGCATTGTGAAGTAGTCATCAGACCTCCAAAGGAGTCCGGTGAGGTAATGCGATAGGAAGTCGTCGAAACACTGGATGTTCTTCCAAAACATTGATGTAAAAATGACACCATACGTTCTTGAAAAGTTTCTACGGAACACAAACTCTGAGCCATCACCGAATACATCCAAATCTGATGGCAGAAACAAACCAATCTAACAAGGAGTCAATGCCCATGCCTGGAGAGGTCCCAATACATCTTGTGACTTGAAACACTTCTTCAAAGAAAACAAACAAGAAAAACAATGTGCACAAGTCTGAGCCCAACTCTAGATGGCAGGAGTATGCAGAACATGTGTATCTACAGCCACATATTCTTTAAACATGATCTTTCAGGTAACCTAATCAAGTGTTCTTGACACCCAAAAATGCATACTCGCATCAAAGGAGAAAATAAGCTAGAAAAAATAATGGAGATTCTTGAACTCCCCTACTTTACACACAAAACGCAAAGAGCAAAAGGAAATCTACAGACATAGCATTTCCATGGCCAGAGCCAATTTACAGTATTTAACAAATCTGGCCAAACTACTGTTCCAAGTCATACATACCAGCACCCATCTAGCCTCTGATCTATCAAGTGCAATTAATTTGTGGATTGCTTTTAACAATAAAATCTTCACAACCAGTTCATCTTATGCTGCCAGCAGCAAATTGCGCCAGATAGCAACCTATCTCCCACTTTCTTTGCTGGGCAAGACTGTGGAAAAATGGGTTTCCATACTAAATAAATGCTGGAAATCTTGCAACCGCTCATTAATCTGGGTTCAGAACAGGCAACGGTAAAGAAACGGATGTATGACAATGCATCGCAAACTAAAACAACGTATGCCTTTACATCGCTCTTTTTAGTTCGCATGTACCGTCACAACGCAAGTTTCAACAACGCAAACCATTACTCCGCATTTCCTTTGAAATGCATACAAAATCCCTTTACAACGGACGCAAATCCCCTGCATGCTTTTACATCGCAATTTGTCTTTCGAAATAACCCCCTACACTAATACAGTACCCTACACAACAGTACCCTACAGTACAAAACAATACACTACCCTAAAGCCTAAAACAGTACTCCCACCACGAACCTACCCCTACGCCCAGTCTGTCCCCTACACAATCACTACCCTACACTACTACCCCCTGACACGACCCTAAGCCCTAAACCATAAAACAGTACCCTACACTACGACCCCGACACTACCCTAAACCCTAAAACACTGTCCCTTACCTCTCTTTCCTCGTGGTTCCTCTCTCCCGGTTCCGGTTCCAGTGTCGTCTCTGACCCGGGGCACGTCCGTCCCGGCGGCCGTCCATTACATCACATGCGTTTTAAAAGCGCATGCGTTTTAAAAGCGCATGTGATGTAATGGGACACGTCATATTGTGTACGCGTCGCAACGTCGCATGCGTTGTAACGCATGCGACGTAGCGGCATGCGATGTAACAGCCGCGATGTGATGGCTGTTCACCAAAGAAACGGTCCCAACAAGAGCTCTGAATGACATCCATTGGATGCTGGATGACAGCAACTTGTGCCTCCTAGTTCTGCAGCATTAGACAAGAAAGACTGCTATCTTTACTTGAACAGTGCTTCAGGATTAGGGATACTGTACTAAAATGGTTCATCTCATTTCTAGTCTACAGACCCCAAATTGTTAAGATCGAAGGCAATGTCCCTAAGCTAGTTCACTTTATATGTGGGGTCTCCCAAGGCTCTATCTTAGCTGTTACACTGTTCAGTTAACACACTGAAACACTACCTGAAGCCTGTGAAGAAGCAGGACTTTCAATCCATCAACATTCAAATCTACTTCAAAACATCAGCTCTGAATGACATCCATACGCTCTCTACGTTCAAGTAAACATTTAGAATTGGGTAACTGAGAACGTCTTTACTGTCAATGCCCAAAAAAGTTAGTTTATCTTGCTGCCCCCAGAACAAAAAAAGCTTTAACAGAGCTGCTCAAACAACTAAGTCTGGCTGACTTCCCTATGTTGCTTTCACCAGCCTTGACTTTTCTTGGGTAACTCACTAGACCTCTCCTTATTTACGAATATATATATATATATTCACCAAAATAGCAAACCTTCCCCTCCGAGCCTTTAAGATAAACCTTTTTTAGCCCCATCTCTTTTAAAGACTGTTGCTCTCGCCTTAATTCTGTCATGTCTTGACTTTGGTAATGCTGTCCTAGCAGGCGTCCCCCAAATCCTCTCTAGTGCAACTCCAGACTATCCTCAAACTACAGTTTGACTTCTTTTCATCAAAGAAGTTTGATCACAGAACTCCAATCTTCATTGAGTTACACTGGCTCTCACGGAGGGGAGAATACAATTTAAATTGGGATATACAGCCTACAAAGCTGTCCACACCAACTCTTCACCATGCCTGTCCAAGCACTTCAAACTATTAGGTGGCATAAGAGGGCTCAGAAGTTTAAAAAAAAAAAAAAATCTTACTGAAAATCTCAAAATTCAAAACCACTCATGCACAACTTTAATACTCAGGAACTTACACTCTGCTTGGAACACCTTCCCTACTTCAGGACTAAATCATCTTCGATGTCATTCCACCAATACCTAAAGATGCAACAATTCAGACTGATGCAAAAAGATTAAATATTTCAAAATGATTTGATCCTGCTGCTTCGAAGTCCAACTGTTCCTCGCTCTCTCCCCATTACTGTCCTCCCAGCTCTCACCTCGTCATTAGTTCTCCTATACTCCTTCTGGATTGTACTACTTCTACCACCTTTCTCATCTCCCTCTCTCCCCTTCCCATCTAACCCTGCTGCCTGCACCTATTCCCTCTTCCTCTCCATTAGTTGCCAATCCTTAGTAGGTACTCCTCTCTACCCATTCTCAAACTTCAATATCCTCCTGGTCACTACTCTCATTTCTACCTACGTCCATCTGCTAAGTTGTCTCTCATTCATACCATAATTAGTCGACTTAACACACTGAATCATTCGCAAAGTGGCCCTATAACCATCAGTGCTTCAGCACTTATAAATCTCTGCCTTCCCAGTTACTTGCAAAAACAAACTACACACCACCAGGCAAGAAAAGATATGGGAAAAACCCAGCCTTCTACTGGGAACCCTAAAAGACAAATATGGTAACATAGGCGCTCTTCTGCTAAACTTCCAGAATACGGAAACCACTACCACAGAATCTAAAACTTAACCCTAACCTGTTCACATTTTAGAAGGACGTTAAACAATCCACCTTTTCTGACGGAACCTACTGATAAACACTCTTAAATATACACTTCTAGTACTAGAAAACTGCCACTGTATTTTCTTTCCTGTACTAAAATACTGTAACAGATTATTACTGTACTTTAGTCCTGTTACTGGTAAAGCTATCTGTTGTTCCAGCAGCAAGGTTTGCAGTGTATAAACAAACTTTCTATATAAATAGGTCGTGCACTGTGGGCTTTGCTCAGAAGACTGTAGTGGTCAAGGAGAGTGAGCAAAGGCTTGGCCAAAAGCCATGCCCCACCTCATACAAAAGCAATGCACATAAATGAGTCCTAAGCCGTGGACTGTGTCCTAGATGATCTTATGGATAGGCTATTTGATGTCAAGAACCCACTGAGATAGACTCATGCCTTGAATGCTTTCAACAAAGTACAGCAGTTGTGGGGACAGCTTCGCCAATACACCAGTTTCATCAGCATCAGAGAAACTTTTGGGTTGTGTACTCAATGCTGATGCACCAATGTGCTTGTGACTGTTTTCGACTCTTGTGGTTGGCCGAAGATGGACCTATTTGCACCATAGGTAATGCAGAACATTTTGTTCTCTCCAGACCACCATGCACAGGATCAATAGGAAATGCTTGTCAAGTAGATTGGACTAAAGTACTCCATTATGCCTTTGCTCTGGTAACAAGAATTATGAGGGTGCTTCAGAAGGCCAGAGAGAAGAGAATACAGGTGATTTTCATAGCCCCAAACAGGACAGCATGAATTTGTTATTAAGTTCTTATGGTGGTCAACCTCTGAGAATTCCCGTGAAGATGTAAACCTTCTGTCACAAACAGCAGAAGATCCTGCATTCTCACCTTCTCTCTCAACCTTCATGCATGGAGATTTAAAAGGACTCCTCTTGGTGCATACTCACTGTCTGATGAAGTGACTGATCCCATTCTGGCCACTAAAACACTCTCTTCTAAGAATGTTTAAGTGAGTTGGTGGAACCTTTTTGTAGTGTGCAAACCATGAATTGCATGATTTACAAGTGAACATTTGATGCCTTGAAGTTTGCTCTTTCCTTGGAGGACCATAATGTGGCAATAGCAAAGGTCTACCTAGCTGCACTGCCAGCTTCCGCATTAAACATCCATATTGCCATCAACTCTGTTGATGTAGGAATGATCAATATAATTTCTCCATCATCTTTATGCCACATAAGGACATCAATATGGTGTTGATTTTTGTGATGTGTCACCCTTGAAGCTGATGCACAGCGGTCAACAGTTTTTGACATTAAAGATGATCTATTGCATCACCATTACATCACTCACTGAAGAGTGTAGGAAAGCTTCCAGCCTATTTGGTCTTTATTATTCGGTTCTGATCAGGTTGATTTTGAAGACACACCCTGTGTTGTTGCCTAAAATGGTTTTCTCTTTCCATACTGCCCAATTAAGAGTCATCATTTCCTCCATCCACCCAACTGCACAAGCTGTTAGCAAAGGGGGCAGTAGGTTACAAAGTGACAGAATGGAAAAACAAGATGCTAGAAGGAAAGATTTCAACTTGCATTTATGTCGAATTCCTCTTACTTAACTCTATGAAGTATGTAAAAATAGACAACACTGAGGTCTTGAGCCTTCAATGTAGCGTTTATGGATTCAAGACCTCAAATCTGATGATGTTAAGCAGATTTACAATTGGAGCCGATTTGGCGCTATATGGCACCCAAAATGAGCTATTGCTGGAAGGAAAATGCTACTTACCAGTATGCATCTGTTCTTGGCATGTAGAGCTGTAGATTCGTATACTTGTGCATAGATCGCCATCTGGTGTTGGGCTCGGATGTTTGCACTTTGTTTTTGTCTTGGAAGAAGTCTTTGTAGTCACGAGGTAGGTGACTCCTCCTTAGGACGATAGTGCGCATGGGCATCGACTCCATCTCCAGATTGTTTTGCCATGGAGGGTTATGATGGAGTTAGTAAAAAATCGAAAATGATGTCCATGTGTAATGTATCCAAGTAATATAGTACTGGAACAGATAGAGGTATCCGGGGAGGCGGGTGGGGGTATACGAATCTACAGCTCTACATGCCAACAGATGCATACTGGTAAGTAGCATTTTCCGTTCGAGGCATATGAGCTGTAGATCGTATACTTGTGCATAGACTATACAGCAGTTACCTCCTTAGCGGTGGCTACCTGTATCTGTTGCAGTGGTTTGAAAAAGTGTTCTTAATACAGCCTGGCCCACACTAGCTTGTTGTTTTTCTTGCACGTCTACACAATAGTGCTTTGTGAACATGTGTGGTGTAGACCAAGTTGCTGCTTTGCAGATGTCATCTAGGGGAATATTCCCTAAGAATGCCAGACGCCCCTAGTTTACGTGTGAAGTGAGCTCTAGGGGGAATGGTTAAGATGCGTTTGGCTTTAGCATAGCATATTTGGATGCATTTAACAATCCCCCTTGCAATCCCTGTTTTTGAGATAGGATTGCCTTTATGAGGTGGGGAGAAAACCACAATAAGCTGTTGAGTCTTTCTAAAGGATTTTGTTCTTTCAATGTAGTAAAGTATTGCTCTTTTTACGTCTAGCGTGTGAAAAGCTCGTTCTGCTACTGAGTCTGGTAGAGGGAAAAACACTGGGAGTTCTACAGACTGGTTAAGGTGGAAAGGAGACACGACTTTAGGTAGAAATTTTGGGTTAGTCCTAAGAACCACTTTCTTATGATGAATTTGCAGAAATGGTTCTTGTATGGTTAATGCCTGGAGTTCACTGACTTTTCTGAGAGGTAATCGCAACCAGGAAAGCTACTTTCCAGGTGAGACATTGTAATTCGCATTTATGCAGAGGTTCAAATGGGGGACCCATGAGTCTGATAAGGACCACATTTAAGTTCCATATTGGAGAGGGTGGAACTCTAGGTGGGATTATCCTTTTGAGTCCTTCCATAAATGCTTTGATAGCTGGTACCCTAAACAAAGACAAGTGTTGTCTGTTTTGGAGATAGGCCGCTATTGCAGCGAGATGTAGTCTAATGGATGTATACGCTAGGTTACATTGTTGTAGATGCAAAAGGTAACAGATGATGTTTTGAATGGAAGCATCTAGTGGGTTGATTTTATTTGTACAGTAAATTACAAATCTTTTCCACTTTGCGGCATAGCAAGCTCTAGTGGTAGGACGTCTAACCTCTTTAATGATGTTGATGCAGTCTGGCGGGAGATTGAGGTAGCCAAACTCTAAGATTTCAGGTGCCAGATCGCAAGGTTGAGTTGACTGGGATCTTGATGCCTTATCTCTCCATGGTTCTGAGTGAGAAGCTTGGGTGAGAGACGTAGCTTTTGATGAGGAACTATTGATAGTTCCAAGAGGGTTGTGAACCATGGCTGTCGGGCCCATGTTGGTGCAACCAGGATCATTGTGAGGGAATGCGGTTTGAGCTGCCGAACCACTAGCGGAATGAGTGGGAGAGGCGGAAAAGCATAAGCAAATTTGCCTGACCAGTTCATCCATAGCGCATTGCCTTTGGACAATGGGTGTGGATACCTGGATGCGAAGCTTGGGCATTTTGCGTTTTGGTGTGTGGCGAACAGGTCTATTTCTGGGTGGCCCCACATTTGAAAGAATGGAGGCAGAACTTGAGGATGAAGTTCCCATTCGTGGATCTGCTGTCTGACGACTGAGCAGATCTGCATTCTGATTGTGTACTCCTGGGAGGTGTTCTGCAAGGGGGTATATGTTTTGGGGAATGGCCCATCTCCATATAGTTTGAGCTAGGTGTGAAAGCTGCAGAGAGTGAGTCCCTCCCTGTTTTTGTATGTAATACATTGCTGTCATGTCTGTACGGACCAGGACAGTTTTGCCTACGAGGTGGATTTGAAAGGATTTTAACGCTAGGAAGATCGCCAGCCATTCCAGTTAATTTTGGTGGAGTTGTTTTTGTTGAGAGGTCCACATGTCCTGAATGGTATGATTTTGAAGATAAGCTCCCCAGCGGGTGAGCGATGCATCTGTTGTCAGCATTATCTGTGGAACCAGGTCGAGGAACGGCCGCCCTTTGGAAAGGTTTTGAGTACTCCACCACGGCAGAGAGCGATGTGTGCGGCTGTCCACCAACACTAGATCTGTTAGCTGACCTTGAGCCTGGTTCCACTGATGTGCTAAACACTCCTGTAAGGGACGCATCTGGAGTCTTGCGTAAGGGACGATGAAAATGCAAGAGGCCATCATCCTGATCAACTGCATGAACACTCGAGCTGGTAATGAGTGTTGAGGCTGAAATTTTGATAGGAGGGCTTGCATGGTGCTTATTCTGATTGGGTTGGGATATGCTAGAGCTTTTGAAGTGTTTATTGTAGCTCCTAGATATTGTTGTGTTGTGGACGGTTGGAGATGGGATTTTGAGAGGTTGGCTGTGAATCGTGAAGCAATTGGATTGTTTTGTATGTGTGTTGAACACAGCTGCTGTGTGACTTGGCTTTTATGAGCCAGTCGTCCAGGTAAGGGAACACGTGAATATGTTGTCTTCGTAAGTGAGCCGCCACTACTGCGAGGCACTTGGTGAAGACTCTGGGTGCTGTGGTCACCCCGAATGGGAGGACTTTGAATTGGTAGTGTTGGTTGTCCATCACAAACCTGAGGTATTTTCTGTGAGCGGTGTGAATGGGAATATGAAAGTAGGCGTCCTTTAGATCCAGAGAGGACAGAAAGTCGCCTTGTTGAAGTAGTGGGAGTACCTGTTGGAGCGTGACCATATTGAAGTGGTCTGACTGAATGTATAGATTTAATGGCCTGAGGTCCAGTATTGGTCTGAGAGAGCCGTCCTTTTTTGGGATTAGAAAGTACAGTGAATACACTCCTGTGCCTTGATGAGGCAAAGGGACAGGTTCTATTGCATGTTTTTGTAACAGGGAGAGAACCTCTTGTTTGAGAAGAGGGAGATGTTCTGAGGACATTGGGCGTTCTCTGGGAGGAATGTTTGTTGGAGTACCAGTGAGTTCCAGGCAATAACCATACTGGATAATTTGTTTTACCCACTTGTCTGCTGTAATGGAATTCCAGACAGGTAGGAATTGTGATAGGCGTCCCCCGACAGGAGTGGAATGGTCGGGGGGTAGCGGGGGGAAGTCACTGTTTGGTTGTAGGGGGAAGTGCGGGTGGAATTATTTTTGCCTCTTCCCCTATTGTTGTTTCCTCTATATCCTCCTCGATAGTATCCTCGGGAGGAGGAAGGTTGATTTTGTTTTTTGTAAGTAGAGGAGGTATTCTCTGATGACTGTTTTGGAGCCACCCCTATAAAAGGAGCGACGAAAGGAGCCTCTGTTAGAGGGTAGTTGTAGGGCTCCCATAGATTTGGCAGTTTCTGTATCTTTCTTCATTTTTTCTAATGAAGAATCTACATTTGGTCCAAAAAGATGTTGGTCAAAGGGCTGGTTTAGTATAGCCGACTGTACCTCTTGCTTGAATCCGGAGATTCGAAGCCAAGCATGGCGGAGTAGCAGGATGCTAGTGTTGATGCCACGTGCTGCTGCGTCAGCGGCATCTAGTGCACATTTTATAGAGGTGTTTGTAATTAATTTACCCTCTTGAATGAGGTCGCTGGCTTTACCCTTGTATTGATCTGGTAAATGCTGTATTAGCTTTTCTAGTTCATCATAGTGCGCTCTGTCATAGCGTGCTAGAATGGCTTGTGCATTGGCAATACGCCAACTATTAGCGGCCTGTGACGCAATTCGTTTGCCTGAAGCATCTACAAGCTTTGACTCCTTATCAGGAGGAGGGGAGTCTCCTGTGGCTTGTGAATTGGCTCGCTTGCAGGCATTGGCTACAACAAGGGAGTCCAGGGGCACTTGACCCTTAATGTAAACTGGGTCAGTAGGAGCAGCTTTATATTTTTTATCAACTCTTGGGGTGAGTATTCTTGCTCTAACTGGGTCTTTGAATACTTCATTAGTGTGCTTTAGCATTGGCAATGTATTAGTAGATTTTAGGGATGGAGCGAAGGTTTCCATGAGGAAATCCTCCTCTAGTGGGTCAGTGTGTAATTCCACTCCATGATATAGGGCAGCCCTGTTGATAAGTTGTGCGAATCCAATATTATCATCAGGTGGTGATGGTCTGGAGGGATATAGGTCCGGATCATTACTATTGTCTGGGTCTATCTCATAATCATCCCATGGATCTGGGTCCTGTGGTATGGTGTGATGGTCATTATCCCCATCCCCATCTCTTTCCCTGTCCCCATCCCTATCGTCATCCGTGTCATTCTCCTCCTGTGGTTCAGGGGAGACATGAGGTGGTGGTGGTGGTGGTGAGTTATATGGAGATATTAGTAAGTTGGGATTTATAGGTGGAGGAGAGGGAGGTATGTAAAGGAGGAAGGGGTTAGTACCCATGTTCTTGTTCTTTTTGAGAGGTATATGGTATTCCTCTGAAATGTCCTGTTTCCGTTTTTTAGGAAGGGTTGCTACAAGATGTCCAGTTGTTGGATCAATATGCAGTTTCTTTTGCTTGGGATCCATTGGTTCTTTTAAAGGAAGTTCTGTTGGTATTTCCTTTTCTTTAGTTGTTTCAGAGGGTATTTTATGGATAGTCTCTGAAGCCTTAAGAGGAGTGGTCTGTTTTTTCGGTTCCGAAGCCTTTGGTGCATGTTGTTTATGCTCCGAAGGTTTGTGAAAAGGCTGGTCTTTTGTAATTTTCGGTTCCGAAGGTTTGTCTTTATGTTTTGGATCCGAAGGTTTATCTTTTGGTTTCGGCTCCGAAGATTTGGGCTTAGTTAATGCCGGATCCGAAATTTTTGGTTTGTGAGATTTCGGGTCGGAATCTTTCGGTGCCGAAGATGACTTCGGTGCCGGTATCGAAGCATCGGCTCCATGCTTGGATTTTGTTTTTGGTGCCGGAGATGGTGTTTCGGTACCGTGGGGACGGCTTGATCCCGAGCCGGAGGCTTTGTCTTTCGGTTTCATAGCCGGACCGGAGGGCGGGGCATCTGAACCATGTTTTTGGTGTTTCCCTAGGCCCGAGGGCGAAGGTACTACCGGAGCCTTCGTAGGTTTTTCGGTGACTTGGGGCTTGTTACTCACAGTTCGTTGACCTGGAGTGATGTGCGAGTCTTCCTCCATGTCGGAGTCGTCGGCTTCAGACACAGAGATTTCTTCCTCTTGTTCGGCGCTGTGCTGATGAGACTCACACTGGTCTCCGAAGATGTCCGGCACCGGGCTAGTGCCGCATCTCATCTCGTGACGTCGAGCCCGATGGTCACAAATCGCTTTCTTCGATCGGAATGATCGACAGGCCTCGCAGCTACTTTCTTCGTGCTCCGGGGATAGGCACAGATTACAGACCTCGTGTAGATCTGTGTGTGGAAATTTAGCACCACACCCGGGGCATTTTTTAAATGGAGTCCGTTCCATCGACTGCTGGTGTGGTCGGCACGGGTAGGCCTTGCGGCCCGCGTCGAAGCTCCCGATCGAAGTTGTTGGATTTCAACGATGCGCGTCGAAGGGGAAACCCGTGATCGAAACAATACCGTCGAGGGGTAATGATTGCGTGTCGAAAAGGTTCGAAGACTATACCGAACCGGAGCGCAGCAATACACATCCGTACCCGATGGCGGAAAAAAAACAATCTGGAGATGGAGTCGATGCCCATGCGCAATATCGTCCTAAGGAGGAGTCACCTACCTCGTGACTACAAAGACTTCTTCCAAGACAAAAACAAAGTACAAACATCCGAGCCCAACACCAGATGGCGATCTATGCACAAGTATACGATCTACAGCTCATATGCCTCGAAAATATTTTTTTCTACATGCACTCGCACATTAGGGAACACCTTAAAGATGACAAAGGTTTAGGAAGATAGAGTATCCACTGGAAAAAGAATTGCCTAAGTAGCTTTATAAATTATATCACAGGCTACAGTTCAGAGTTCCTCTTTATGTACTCTTGCTTTTACTTCACTGCTTGTTTACTTACACCTACTACCCCTCCTGGGGTACAGGCCATCAACCAGGACTCTCCAGCCATCTCTGTCCTGGGTTTTTCTTTCAGTCCGACTCCAGGTGTAACCCATCTCTTTGCAGTCAGCCTCAAGGCCTCAATGCCAGGTGTTTCTTGGCCGGGCTCTTTTCAATTTCCCTTGAGGGTTCCAGGTGAGGGCTTGTCTGGTGGTGTTTGATGCGGGCTTGCGGAAGGTGTGACCTATCCAGCTCAGCTTCATTTCATGATTTCTTTAAAAGCAGGGAGTTGGAAAGTCTGCTGCATAGGTGGTTGTTGCCGATTGTGTTTGGCCAGTGGATTTGAAGGATTTTCCTCAGACAGGTGTTGTTGAAGGTTTGAACTTTGCTGGTGGTGTTCACTATAATCCTTCGAGTTTCTACTCCATAGAGTAGGACTAATTTACATTGGTATTAAAAAGCCTGATCTTTAGTTGAATGAAGGCAGCCCATGCTTTGCAGATTCTTGCCTTGACTTCTGTGTTGCCCTGATTGTCTAGGACACTGTCCAGGTAGGTGAAGGCCACAACCTCTTCCAGTGCATCACCTGCAAGAGTAACTGCAGTTGTGCTGGGCGTGTTAGCCTTCAGGATCTTGGTTTTTTCCCCTGTGTATGTTGAGGCCAAGTTGTGCTGATGTGGCTGCCACTTTGTCGGTCTTCTCTTGTATCTGCAGACAAGTATGGGAGAATAGGGCCAGGCTGTCTGCAGAGTCCAGGCCGTCAATATGCTTTCAAGGTGTCCACTGCATCCCATTTCTTCTCCTTTCTGTGGAGGTCTTCATAATCCAGTCTATGGCCAGAAGGAAGACAAAAGCCGAGAGCAAACAACCCTGGCGGACTCTGGTCCTCACTTCGAAAGGCTTCTGTGCGTTGTCCTCCATGGACTATCTTGCAAGTCATTCCCTTGTAAGAGTTCCTGATGATTTTTACCAGTTTATCTGGCATGCCATAGTGGCAGAGAAGTTTCCAAAGGGTCTCCCTGTTCACGCTGTTGAAGGCCTTCTCACAGTCGAAGTGGGCATAGAGGGTGGAGTTCCACTCCATCGAGGGCTCAATGTTGATGCACAGTGTTGCAATCTGGTCTGTGCAGGATCTATCTTTGCAGAAGACAGCTTGCTGGTCTTGTAACGGAGTGTCAAATTGTTCCATTATTCTGTTCAGGATGACTCTGTTGAACACTTTGCCTGGGATTGATAGAAGAGTTATCCCTCTGCAGTTTGCGCAGTTACTCAAGTCACCTTTCTTGGGGATCTTCACCAGATGTCCTTCTTTCCAGTCTAATGGCACCTTTTCCTCTTCCCAGATTCTTACAAACATGGGGTACAGCAGGTCTACTGATGTTTCAGTCTAAGCCTTCAGTGCCTCTGCAGGAATATTGTCAGGTCCTACTGCCTTCCCTTTTCTCAGGTGTTTGATGGCTTACTGTATTTCTTCCTTAGCTGGTTTACTGCAGTCGACTGGCATGTCCTTGTCAGCTGGCTGTACGTCTGGTGGAGACAGCTGCACAGGCTGGTCCAGTTCTTTAAAGTGCTCCACCCATCTTTGTTGTTGGCCTTTCCTACCCATGATTGTCTTCTCAGCTTTGTCTTTAACAGGTCTTTCTGGCTTGCTAGATCTGCCAAATTTTAGTTATGTCGAACAGTTGTTTCAAGTTTTCATGGCTTGCTGCTTCCTGGGCTTCTGTGGCAAGACCATTGATGAATCTTTGCTTGTCTGCTTTTAAGCTTCTCTTTGCTTCCTTGTTGGTTTTGTTGTCTTCGCCTTGAGCTTTCGCTTTTTCTGCTCTTGTTCGGCTGGTGTTGACTGCACCTTTTTTTCTTTCTCTCTTGGATTTTGCAGAGTCTCGGTGGGGATCCATTCTTTATGCTGGTGTTTCTTGGGACCCATTACTTCCTGGCAGGTTGATGTCACTGCTTCTTTGATCTTCTCCCACTGGGTCTCTGTCATCCTCTAGTTCTTGCAGGACTTTAAACTTGCTAGCTAAAAGTAAAGAGTTGCATATCACGTAGATTTGAGATCTCTTCATAAAATGTAGTTCCATGATTCTCATAGAATAACTTGCTAATAGAAATTTACAGTAGGGTTTAAGTACTCTTAAGAGGCTCAAGAATTCACTACACATATTTAAGCATCAGAGCAGCATACAGCACAACAAAAAACAACTTTGTAATCAACTGTAACCAATATGTAACATGGTTATAATAATGATTGAAGCATAAAAGTGCATTTAATTATAAGCAACCTCTGCATATACTGTAAGCATGTTTAACACAGATCACGTAAACACACAAATACACATATAAAGGAAAGCGCATGTCTAAAAGCCTGGCTCAGCATATTTGAGAGGTTGCGAGTCCAACATCAACCAAACTGGGTAGGTATTGCACATTTTCAGCTTGTGACATACAATAGTAGACTCTAGCCAGCATTTTCTCACAAGTAACTGTTACTATTCTAAACAATAAAAAGAATGCAGAGAAATAATGCCAAAAAAGGAAACATAAGTGGGAAAATGGACTGATAATTGGTTTTTGTTAAGCACGACTATTACCACCAACAGATCTCTTGATGCTTAAACAGGCAACTCGACCACTCCACAGCTGCGGTTTTTCCAGGTATTTAGAAAAAAAAAAATGTTTTGATGACACATTTAAAGGAATAATGAACTATAATGCATCTGAAATGGGCGAGAAGGGAGTTCCACAGGACAGCTGCCAATACAGAGAAGATGCCCATTCTGCTCTTTGTGCATCTTGGAGCAATATTTGCTTAAGTGAGGCAGAATGCAGTAGCATTCATGAAACATTAGTTTAGGTTTGTAATCAGGGTCTGTCTTATTATAGACCTGGTGGTCCAGGTACAGATATATCCGAACTCAGCATAGGTCTTTACGGACAACCAATGCAGAGCCCTGAACGTTAGAGACATATGGTATATAATAAATTTAAATAGCCTAGAATCCAGGCTGCTGCTTTCGGAATCCACTGCAGATAGATTGTCAAATATTTGGTAGTTCTGAAAATATACTATTTGTCAAGTCAGTCTTCGGGAGGACTAATAACACAGAATCAGTTTTCTGGAAGCGGTGAATCAATCAATCAGCATTTAAAGTGCGCATCACTGTCAACCCTGGGGGTATCCGGGCACTGGGGTGCGAGGTCTCAGTTGAAAAGCCAAGCCCTGAGGAAACTACAGAAAGAGGAAAGAAACGAGCAGAAAAAGGCAAAACATACGGCAGAAAAACTAAGAGTGCAAAACAGGGGGCAGAAAAACAAGCAGAAAGGCAAAACAGGGGGCAGAAAAATGAGCAGAAAAGGCAAAACAGCAGAAGAGGGCAAAAAAGAGGGCAGAAAAACGAGCAGAACAAGGCAAAACAGAGGGCAGGAAAACAAGCAGAAAAGGCAGAGAGGAAGAGGGCATAAAAACGAGCAGAAAAAGGCAAAACAGAGGGCAGAAAAACGAGCGCAAAAAAGGCAAAACAGAGGGCATAAAAACAAGCAGAACAAGACGAAACAGAGGGCGGAAAAACGAGCAGAAAAGGCAAAACTGAGGGCAGAAAAAGAGCAGAAAAAGGCAAAACAGAGGGCAGAAAAACGAGTAGAAAAGGCAAAACCGAGCGGAAGAGGGCAAAACAGGGGACACATTTTTTTTTCAGAAACGCAAAACAGAGGGCAAAGCAGAGGGCAGAAAAATGAGCAGAAAAGGCCAAACAGCGGGGGGAAGGGGACTAGCAGAAAAAGGCAAAACAGGAAACAAACTAGCAGAAAAGGCAGAGCAGAAGAGGGAAAAACAGAGGAAGAGAAAAATGAGCATTAAAGGCAAAACAGCAAGAAACAAGCAGGGGAGGTACAAACCGAGAGCAGCAGATAGATAGGCAGCAGATGGTAGCGGACTGTGGGCAAGTTGGACAGGAGAACAGTCACGGGGCGAGCAGGCACGAGGACATGGTAAAAAAACAAGAATCTCTGCAATAGTCTTTAAAAACAAATCTATTGAGCTACATTTGAAATCTGGTGGGCCACCGTTGGCAGGACACCCACTAAAACGCCCAGATTTTAACTCAGTCTTACAGAAGTTGGGAGTGCAGAGTTCATCTGGTGAGATATCACCACATCTCAATCTTTGGTGGACTGACGTTTCAAGAGCTTGTGCTCCATTTATTCAATAACAGGGACAGGATAGAATCCTGAGACACCTAACTTCAATACAGAAAAAAGGCAGCAAATCACCAAACGTTAAAGAACGTGGAGATTCCCATGAGAAAAACTCAAATGTGGAATTTGTAGAGGAAAACGTTCTAGAGAATCAGATTTGCTAAAGTGCGAGTAACGAAATACAGACCATTTATTATCAACATATCCAATTCTCACCGATATGCAGATTACTGTTCTCTGACAAGCTTAACTATTCCTATGTGGTATTCGTTTTCCTCCCACCTAACAAAACATCCTTTAAGAGGGCAATGTGCGCACTTTCAGTAAATATACAATGTTGGTTTACAAAAGAATATCAACTTCATCTGCCCAAAAAGCATAAACGTAGCTTTTGGCCTTTCAAGCAGCACATTAAACATTTTGATGAATAGCAGTCTACATTTATCAGACTGGTAGTAACAACACATTTTTCTTCAGAACTACTTCCTTTATGCGTCAAGTGGTCTGGTTTATCCACTATATTAGTTTTGGGAAGATATTTTACAATTCATGCACATAAATGTAATTACACTTATATAAGAAAGGTTTGTTGCTCACACAAATAAATTGCAAGGTACTATAGCGAGGCCTCATTGTGGTACAAATTTGTTTATTATACCTGATTTGAATGATCTGGGATATCTGCGATTAAAACATTAAAATTACTATGCCATTTTTCCTTTTTTCCATTTAATAAAAACACCTAGCAATGGTCATAACATTTTTACAGTAAGAATGCTAGCTCCCTTGTACAATTCTATTTTTCAAGGGCCACCAGTGAGAATGCATTTCTAAAGAGGTACCACATTTCACATTCAGCACAAATGTCAACACTTTGTTTGCGTTAGTATCTACCATGTTTTAAAAAGGCAAGAACCTAAGAGTAAGGTAACTTTCCAGTCCTAGTCACAGCGATGATTATTTCTTCAAAAAATGTATAAAACATAGGAATGTGCAGAACCAATCCATCAGTGAAGAAGACCAGAACAGAAAATGCTGCCAACTGCAGGAAACCGGACAGATCTAGTAGGGTCAGATTAGTCTTAAACACTAGCAGGGTCAGGATGACATAAAGGACGTTTAACAGACAGGCTATGATGTCCTTGTATATAGCCTCAATTTCATTTTGAAGATTTATTCCCTTTTAGATACTGCAAGAACTGAACTAATCTGGCTCCAGAGCAGCATTGGTGGAGGAGAGCCAAAGGTCCACATGTTGAAGGAGCACTTTAAAATGAAGAAACAGTTTTTCTCCCAGAGCACTTCCGGTGGTGGTGTTTTAAAGTAACTACCTTTCCACAAATCCTCCTGACAAAATATCAGTATCACAGGACGTATAGTGGTTAACAGGGAATTATTACGATAAACAGTTTATTCAAGTCCTGAATATGAAGGCACTGCTGAGCTGAGATTTGTATGAAGTTTGAGCCCACTGTGTCATCTTCAAAAAATGTTTCACTAGCGCGATTATTGTCTAAGCAGCACTCTGTATGGGCATCTACTCCGGTTTTCGAGCAACAAAAAATACACTTTCGTAGATATATTTCATCATGGAAAGGTCATTCGCGGTGTAAGTCGATAACACAGATTCATTCTCCACCTAAAATAGGAAAATAAACTTTAAAAAAAAAAAATAACTTTTGTACAGTCTTTAAAAAACACAAGTCAAGCTAATTAAACGTGTAATGTTAGTACATTCCTTTGTGATAAAACCCACAGGTACACCTAATCAACAAATAAGGATAAGAAAGAGTAAACTGCTCAGTGAGTTCGCTGCTCAAGCCCGTTTACAACCTGCAACTAATCATCAAGTTGAACTACTTCATAAAGTAACCGTGATGTTACATCATTGTTAGTTACACCTATCTCTCGGAAAACAGCCTTTTATTTGGCTGCTTGCTGTAACTGAAAAGTGTTTACAATCAACTGGAAAGAGGGAACAGTTAGCCACAGGGATCAAGGGAGGTGTAAACATCTAGTACTCACCACAACAGACTTTTTCCGATTAGAACATTTTGGCATTAACTGGAAACATTTCTATATGCCAACAGCTTTCGAAACTCTACCTGTAGTAATTGCATGGAAACCCATTAAAAAAAAAACCTTGCTTCATTTTGAATGTCTTCGCACCCATCCCCCAGAAACAATTCATGATGTTGGTGTATGCATCTTTGAATAATTGGTCCTCTTCTTCTAGAAAACAATTTCTTTGGGTAAATGATTAGGGAAGAAATGGGTGATCAGTTGGGTGTAAGGTCACAGGTCCATTTTCTTCACCATCTTCTATCTCTTCATCATCAAGTATGTATGTAGATAATTCCACATGAATCTTCTGGGCTTAGACAATACCAAAGCTGTTATCAATGAGGCACTGACTGAGACAACATCGACAATAACACTTGTATTGTTAATGTTTTAGAAAGTGATAGCTTTTTTTAATAGGATTGCGTTTGATGAAACCGTTATTCAGGCAGGGGACACGTGACAAGGCCACTGAGGAGGGGGGCTTCTTAATTATAGCGTCTTAGTTTTGTCAATTGATGCAATAGTTTAGGAGGTCCTCGATAACTTGGAAAGAAAGGTTGTCAGTAACATTTTGGTAGCAAAGGTTTTATAACCTTGCCATCGATTGAAGAGTCAAGACCACGACCCAAAGGAAAGATAATTGGAACCACAGAGGAAGCACAAGACAGTCCTTTGACCTTTACCCTTTTTTTACCCTGTATCCGTTATCGCCATGTCTCTTCTATTGTGTCTTTGTACCTTAGATGGGGGTGGTAACGTTTGAAGAGGCACTTCTAAGTGACTCTTTACCAAATAAGGAGGCGTCTTCCTGGACACAAAAACACATTCACATAATTATGCTAAAAGGCAAAAGAAACTTTCTGAATAAAGATAATCATAATAAACTGTCTTTAAAACATTAAAGCATGTAGCAAACAATTATTCTTTTTAAAGTTTCTCAGCCATAGCATAGCAAATATTATAAGGAATGCCAGTGATCCAATATTCCAGCAATAGACTCCAGCGAGTTCAAAGCAGGAGCTGGGATTGGAATGAGACTACCAGCGGTATTGGAAACAGGTAAAAAAACATAACCCTTATTTAGACAGCAGTGCAGAAGGTGTTGTCTGCAAAGAATCATCCTTTCTCACAAGCTGCTTCAAAACCATGTTATCCGAGCATAAATAATACATTAAGGCAGAGCAACCTCTTCCAATGTATAACCTCACACACAAGGTGCGGTAGAATATCTGAAGAATGGAGATATCTGGGGTGGAGTCCAGAGCTTATTTATATCACTAGCTTGCAATCGGAGGTAAAGAACAAGTTACTTACCTTCAGTAATGCCTTATCTGGTAGAGACTATCTAGCCGCAGGTCCTTACCTTAGAATTATCCCCACGTGTCAGACTGGTTGCGGAATTTTTTTGTTAGCAGTACCCCTACGCAGTAGTAGGTGGCGTCGTTCAGCTCCGTGTGGCAGTGTCGGTGTCGTCCACGCCAGAAGCGACATGCGCAGTGCCTATATATGTGCCACCCGAGTGTGTTGACATCAGTTTATTTTTGCGACTTTCCACGCCAGGATCGTGAAGCCACGAAGAACACGGACCACTGGTATGGAAAAAAAGGGCCCTGAAAGGGGAAAAGCCCTGTGACTACAATTTTGCTCGCAGAGTGGGGAGGATGGGTGGGTTGGTAAGGAATCTGTGGCTAGATAAGAGTCTATCAGATAAGGCGTAACCGAAGGTAAGTAACTTGTTCATCTGATAGAGACTTTTAGACACAGATTCCTTGGCTTAGAATAGATATCCAAGCAATACCTCCTCAGAAGTGAGTCTGCAAACTGATTCACACTAAAATGTCCTGCAGGACCGAACGAGCAAAGTACCCGTCCCAATAGACCGGACTATCCAGGAAGTAATGCTTCGTGAATGTGTGTAGAGAAGCCCACTTTGCTTCCTGGCAGATATCCAAGTCCGGAACACCAAGTGCTAACACAGGGGTTGCAGCTTCGGCTCTGGTGGAATGAGCACACAAACCCTCAGGAGGTTCCTTCTTTGCCAATGCATAGCAGATTTTAATGCAGAGCACGAACCATCGGGAGATGGTCCATATCTGCACAGACTTTCCCTTCTTCGCTCCAAATACCCCACAAAGAGTTGGTCGTCCATCCAGAACGCTTTTGTGCGGTCAAGGTAGAACGACAACGCTCTTTTTGGGTCCAGATGGTGAAGTTGCTCCTCTTCCATGGAGGGCTGTTGTGGAGCGTAAAATGTAACCAGGGTGATGGACTGGACAATATGAAAGGGAGTAACTACTTTCGGCAGAAAGGAAGTTCTAGTGTGTAGAACCAGCTTGTCCGGGTAGATGTTCAGGTATGGAGACTTGGATTAGAAAGACTGAAGCTCACTGACACTACAGGCAGATGTTATTGCCACCAGTAAGGAGCCTGAGAGGACATTCGTGCAATGGTTCAAACGGGACACACATCAGAAACATTAGAACTAGATTAAAGCCCCACTGAGGCATGATGAAGGGTGAAGGTGAAAACTCCTTGCAGGCCTTTCTAGAACCTATTAAGGACAGGGGATATGAAAAGGGATGGCTGATCAGGCAACTGCAG
Organism: Calotriton arnoldi; assembly: GCA_963921515.1. Classification (NCBI taxonomy): domain Eukaryota; kingdom Metazoa; phylum Chordata; class Amphibia; order Caudata; family Salamandridae; genus Calotriton; species Calotriton arnoldi. The sequence continues at coordinate 587,596 of CAWUFW010001802.1, forward strand.
AAAGGCTGAGATAGCAGAAAGATAGCCCTTTAAGGCGCCCAGAGCAGAGCCCTGCTGGGCAACGGAAATGAGAAAGAGAAGGACCTGAGAGGTGGGAGCAGAAATAGGGTCAACCTGTTTCTCTGCACACCATGCCACAAACTTGCCCCAATGGCAGGCATATACAGTCTTGGTGGAGAGATGCCCGGCTGCCAAGATAACAGACTTCAGGCAGAAGATCGAAAGCTTTCAACTGTTGCTATTCAATCTCCACGCATGAAGGCAAAGTGTCAATAGGTTCGGGTGGAGAACCCTTCCCTGCTGCTGAGACAGAAGATCCTACTGAAGGGGCAGCCTGAGTGGAGGACCGATTGCCACGCTCAACAGCTCAGGATACCAAACACTCCAAGCCCACTGTGGAACCACAAGGATGACTTAAACCCAGTCATTCCTGATCTTCTTGAGAACTCTGGGCATGAGTGGTGTGAGCGGAAAGGCGTACAGGAGACCTGACCTCCACTTAAGACGAAAAGCCCCTCCAAGCGAAAGCAGTCTTGGAAACAAATCTAACCAAGGCTCTCCCCACTGCTGAAAGAGACCTTGCACCACCTCCGGATGGAGACACTATTCGTGATCCGCTAGACATCCCCGGCAGAGCTGGTTCGCACTGGCGTTGAGAGCTCACCAGGTGTTGAACCACCAGCGATATGCCTGGACGTTCCAGCCATGTCCAGAGACGCAAAACCTCTTGAGAAAGGGTCCATGACCCCACCACGCCCAGTTTGCTGCAGTACCACATGGGAGTGGTGTTGTCTGAACATCTGTACTAGCTTTCCCTTGATGGAGGGTACAAAGGCTTTTAATGCCAGCCGGATCGCTCGGAGCTCCAGAAGGTTGATGTGGAGTCCAGATTCCTCCGGAGACCAGAGGCCTCTGATCTCCACCTCTCCCAGATTGCCGCTCCATCCCAAGAGTGACGCTTCTGTCATCACGGAGAACTGGTTGGGGAAGGAAGAGGGGTCTGTCGCTGACCTAATCGCAGTTCGTTAACCACCACTGCAGATCTTTTGCAGTGTCTGCCGAGATCTGGACCATTTCGGAGAGATTCCTCTGATGCTGCGCCCACTGGAACTTCAGGTCCCACTGCAGAGCCCACATATGCCAGCAGGCATGTGTCACAAGCAAGATGCACAAGACCATGAGTCCCAGCTGCCTCCGAGTCCGTCTCACCGAAATCCAGGATAGAGGCTGAAACATTTCTATCATAGCCTGAAAATCCTGGACTCGCCGTTTGGGAGGATAGGCCCGAAACGGCACAGAGTCCAGAACAGCTCCGATGAAAGGGAGTGTCTGAGAAGGAGTTGCGTATGACTTTGGCACGTTGATAGTGAAAGACAGCGAATGAAGGAGGTATTTCGTACTCTGGAGGTGGGAGACAACGGCCTGAGGCGACGTGGCCTTCAACACGCAGTCATCAAGACAGGGGAAGTCTAGCATCCCTGATCTCCACAGATGAGCTGCCACCACCATCACAATCACCTTGGTGAACACCCTAGCGGCACTGGTAAGGCCAAAGGGGAGCACGGCAAACTGAAAGTGCTCGTGGTCCACCATAAACCGCAGGTAACGCCTGTGGACAGGCAGGACGGGAATGTGGAAGTATGCATCCTGCAAGTCAAACGCTACCATCCAGTCTCCCGGGTCCAGGGCAGAGAGGACTTAAGCGAGCGTGAGCATTTTTAACTTCTTGAGGAAGAAATTGAGAGGGCGCAGGTCTAGGATAGGGCAAAGGCCGCCGTTCTTATCCGGCACCAGAAAATAGTGGGAATAACATCCACGACCTACTTCTTGTGTCAGAACCCTCTCTACAGCTCCCTTGACCAAGAAAGCAGTCACTTCCTGGTGGAGCAAGGAGAGATGGCCCTCCATCAGCCTGTCGCAAGCAGGTGGCATGGGTGGAGGAATAGCCCCTTTGGATAATTTGAAGAACCCAACGATCTGATGTTATTGACCTCCAGGGGGACAGGTCATGTTGTATCCTGCCTCCTACTGGGTGTCCATGATAGTGAGAGGAAAAACTAAAGGGGTTTGGAGGCAGCCAGGGAAGAGGGAGCTGGGATGGACTGGCCCGACCTCGGATTGCCAGACCCACAAGGCCTGTGGGTACCGCATCCTCGGCAATGCAGAGACTGGAAAGCTTGCACACTGTGATGGCTGGGCGTGAAAAGACAGCTGGAAGTCCCTTTCATGGCCGCAAAAGGCCGACTGAGGTTGGTGAGGGACCATGGAAAGGCCCAAAGACTTGGCCTTAACCCTGCTGTACTTAAAGCATTCCAGCGCCGAGTCCGCCTTGTCTCCGAAGAGACGGGAGCCATCAAAGCTCATTTCCATAAGTGACCCTTGGACATTCCCAGAAAAGCCAGTTGTCCTCAGCCAGGCATGTCGCAGTAAGGCCAGAGTCGATGAAACCACTCTGCCTAGCGAGTCGGTGGTATCCAGTCCAGATCTGATCGTGAACTTAGCTGCATCTCTTCAGTCAGCATGTCTGGGGAAAGTGTGGCCCAGGCCTCCTCCGGAACAATGGGCAGCACCTGCGCAACCAAACTGCAGTGCCAGGCTTGTAGCAGAAAACATTTTCTTGCCTAAGGTGTCCGGACTGTTGGATTCCCTATCCGGTGAGGCGGTAGGGAATGCACATGGATTTACAAGGGAAGTAGAGGCTTGGACAACCCAGCTCTCCGGGGTAGGGTGTTGCGTAAGGAACTGGGGGTACCCTGGGGCAGGGCGGGCGGTGGCAATTGTCCTGTTCACAGGAGCCCCTGTGCTGGGAATGGACCAAGTCCTAAGCAGGATGGCTTCACTAAAAGGGAGAAGCTGTTCGGAGTGGTCACTCCCAGCTGAAGCACCTCCATCAAGACGTTGGTCTTGACTGCCACCAAGGGAAACTGAAGGTGGAGAACCTCAGCCGCCCTTCTCCACACCATAGAAAAGTATGCTTCCTCCTCTGTACCTACGGTAGGGGAAGAAAGCATGCCAGTATCTGGGGAGATGTCCAGTCCACTGGCCTCCGCCAAGTCCTCACACCAGTCAATGTTGGGATCTAGAGGCTGGTATTCTGCAGGGTCCAGCGAACTCTCCCAATACTCCCCAAGTCCTAGCCCATAAGAATAGGGCTCAGGCTCCAGCCTGGAAGGCAAGGCTCTAATCGGTGCCAATCGGCCTCAGACGATGCCTTTCCGGCTAAAATTCAGAGACGGGGTTAAAAATGGGGATGGCGCAGACATCGGCAAAGGACCAACACCAAGGAAAGTCGAGGTGGTACGACTGGTGTCGGTCCGAAATGATCTGTGGATCCAAGGGGTCTGACTGGTGCAAGGGTCAGACCCCGCCGGTGGGGAAACAGGAGCGGTCCCTCGTGTAGCTACGAGGTCCAACGGCGTGCTGGCAGGGACGGGCCACTCAAATATGAGGCACATGGCCTCATAAAACTCTCGCAGTTGAGCTGGGGTTGCTCTGACTCCCGGAAACTCAGGGAGGAGCGGAGCAGACCCAGGCTCAACCATGTAAGAAAGTGTCCTCTTTTTGCATGGTTGCCCCCACTTTTTGCTGAATTGCTGATGTACTTTGACTGAGTGTGCCCTGGGCTCCTGCCAAACAGGTACCCAGAGCCTATGTTCTTTCCCTAAAACTACATTGAAAACAAAACCCAATTGGCACTCTGGCCGCAGGTCAGCCCCTGATAAATGGTACCACAGGTACCCAGGGCACTGTGACCAGAGAAGGCCTCCAAGGGCTGCAGCACATATTGTGCCACGCTTAGAGGCCCTGTACCTTTACACACACTGCCTTTGCAGGCTGCGTGTTTTGGTGAGAATAAAGTGAATAGTCGACATGGTACACATCCCTGTGTGCCATGCCTACAACCCACTGCCAGGCGTTGATCAGCACCCCTCTAGCTGGGTGCACTATACCAGTGGTGAGGGTACAGGTGCATGATCCCTGTACCCCTACAGTGTCTAAGCCAAATCTTAGACATTGTAAGTGCAGTAATGCCATTAAGAGTATATGGTGCTGAGAGTTTGTCATTCCTAACTTCACAGTACCATATTGGCTTTACTAAAAATGGAGATGTTTGGTATCAAACTTCTCAGCACCTTAAACCCACACTGATGCCAGTGTGGGATTTAATGGAAAAATGCACACAGAAGGCTTCTTAGAGATGCCCCCTGAAAAAAATGACCTAATACTAGTGTCCAGGCTGAGTGGCAGCTCCCCAGCGGCCACCACCAGACCGGTTTCTGGACCCCTGGGTCGAGGGCCTGCTGCTCTCGGGGGTCTGAAACAATGCACATCCTGGGACGAGGTGCCAAGCCTCCTTCCCCAGGATGGGCAGGGTCCACGAAGGGGACGCCTCAAAGGCTTGCAGCCTTTGTGAGCTTCCCCAGGCCTTTTGCTGCTTCCAGCAACTGGTCCCCACCGGTTCTGACCCCCACTTTGGGCAGGAGATCTGGCGGGAAAACCAAGTGAGGAGGGGAGGAGTGCCCACCTTTGCCAACCCCACCCCTCAGGTGGGGGAGGCGAGGTGAAGCACAACTCAAAGTCACCACCATCTTGCAGAAGGTGGGACCCAGCCAACCAGAGTGAGGCATATGGCCCCCTCACACTGGAGGGTGGCATAAAAGGGGGTGTACCCACCCCAAGGAAGGGACCCGTTGGTCCCAGCCTTTTACTTAGCTGTAACGCCCCTAAATTTAGTATTTAGGGGCACCCCCGAACCTTGCCTCCTCAACGACCAAGAAGAAAAGAAGGACCAAACAGCTGTGCCGAAGCTAAGAAGAGGAGGACGCCCACTGACTTGGCCCCAGCCCTACGGGTCTGTCCCCACCTCGAACTTGCAGAAGCGAAACTCCAGTGTGTCCTGCAGCCAGCAACCTCAAGAACCCCGAGGACCTGCCCTGCCTTCCAAAAAAAAAAGACTTTGTCTCCCGTGAACACCAGATTTGTTCACCTACAGACTCTGGCCAAATCCGTGAGTCTACACCACTCTGCACCCGTCGCCCACGGCCCGAGTTCGAGTGGCCTAACACCACGAGGAGGTCTCCCTGGCGATTCTGACCCGAGATCTGGTAATCTCTGACCTGCCTCGAATCCCCAGCGAAGCCTGCAGCCTCTTTCTGGAGGATCCCCCCAGACCGTAACCGGATCTGGTAAAAGAAACCAAACGCCTAAAGACACCCCTGCACCCGAAGCCCCACGGCCTTGGGTGGCACAACCAACTGTGTCCCAGCATCCCAACTAACCTCTCCAACCGGTGGTCACCTCCAGAAGATCTTCGTCCCCGAATCTACAGTCTTTGTTGAAACCGGAGGATCCCCATTGAAATCAACAGGGCACCGGACGCCAAAACAGCACCCTGCACCCAGCCGCCCCTGCGGGTGCGCTTTTTGTGCTAAACAGGGTCCCCCTTTGCCCTGAGCCTAACACCAGGAGCTTTGCTCCCACAACCCAGTGGCCTGCTCGTAAGCAGCCACTAACCGGAGGACCCCTTTCCCCATTGGATAACATTGGGCCTCAGCAGACTGCACCCAGCCGCCCTAGTGCCGCTGAGGGTGTAACAAGAGTGCATCCTTGACCCTGGGGGAACCCTTGTTCTTACCCCAGAAACTCAACCCCAAAGACCGAGTACTTAACTGGTAACCATTAACTTCATTTCTCTCCATAGGAACTTATTGACTATTTTTCTCTGAAAAACGTTTTAAGTGTGGAGTTGATTTGTATAGAAACCTGAAAAATAACAATTGAGCAAAACTGATTTAACTTACATTTTCTCTAGGAAATGTCCCAGTGTGATATCTAGGCATATCACACTGAGTAGAAAAAGTAACTAAAAAGTAATCTGTACAGTAATTTCAATACCTTGACTTACCTGTATTTCAAACAACTGCATTTTAACTTGCATTCATTTGTAAACACTGCATAATATTTTGCAAAGCATTTATTTCACTTACCTGTGCCAGGCTTGGCTTGGTTCTAGAAATAAAATAAACAATTTTATACAAACAAAATTGGTCCAAGTTCAGTCTTTGAGTGTGTGACATCATTTGCTGAGTGTGCACAACAAATGCTTAACACTACCCTCTGATAAAGCTTTACTGCTCGCCCACACTACCATAAATAGAGAGTAAGGTGCTATCTACTTTTACCTCTGGACTCTGTGCACACTATTCCTCATTTTGGTATAGTATATACAGAGCCAGCTTCCTACAAACCACAACGCCAGGCTTCGAATGATGGCGCTCTCTTGTCTCGTCTGAAGACCACGACAGATGGGGAGAAGTTGAAGACCTCTTAGACTTCTTGTTTTTTTTCTTGTGGGATTCACCGGAACCCCCGGGCAACTTAAGAGTGTGATGAGAATCTTTGACTCTGCAACCAATTACAGGACCTTCCTCTCGACCGGGATCGAGACCGTCACGGCATCCCATGTCGAGCGGCAAGGAGTTTGAGGGACCGCTCCTTCAAGGCCTTGAGGTGCATTGAATTGAATTGAATTGAATGGGGTACTTATAAAGCGCAACTGTCGCTCCGGAAGGAGCCTCCTGGCGCTGAACGGATAGAGGAAAGCCCAGACCCTGATCGTGCGGCCTAGAAACCTAGATAAGGGCATGACAAAGCTCATCTGAGGCTCCAAAGATCCAGGTTTTTAGGGCCTTCCTAAACTGCATTTCTGTCTCTAGGAATCTCAATTTGCTTGGCATGAGATTCCAAGCTCTTGCTCCTAACACTGCTGCAGATTTCCCTCCCCGCGTTTTAAGTCGGAAACCAGGCAATTTGAGGAGGTTTGCCGATGAGGATCTAAGTGTCCTTGTTGTAGAATATGGTGTAAATCTTGCAGAAAGATATACTGGACCCAGTCGGCGAGCTGCTCTGAAGGTGGTGACAAGAAGCTTAAATAAAATTCTCTTATGTAGCGGAAGTCAATGAAGAGATTTCAGAGCAGCGGAGGCCCTACGAGGAAGTTTCAGTACCAGGCGGGCTGCTGCGTGCTGAACTACCTGTAGCCTCTTCAGGGTAGATTTGTTAGTACCCGCCAGGAGGCTATTACAATAGTCCAGATGTGAGAGTATCAATGCCACCGTGACTGTTTTCCTGACCAAGAGGGGGATAAGATCAACATTTTTTTTTTAGAGTTTTAATTAAACCAAAGCAGGTCCCAGCCACTTTAAGTGCATGCGGCTTAAAAGAAAGGGAGGTATCAAATAACACTCCCAAATTTCTTGCCACTTCCACAGTGGAGGGGGGGGGGGGCTGCTGCCTCCTCTGGCCACCAGGCCTTAGGTTGAAAGGGATTGTCTTTTCCTATCAGCAGGATCTCTGTCTTATCTGTGTTACAACGTAAATGGTTGCTTTTCATCCATAGGATGACCTCCTTAAGGCAGAGTTTGAAATTTTCTTCTACACATGTGGAATTGTTATCCAAGGACAGGATCAACTGCGTATCGTCTGCATAGGATGTAATCTCAATCCCAAATGATGAAATGAGGGAAATGAGCGGGGACATATATATATTAAACAGGAGTGGGCTAAGTGAGGAGCCCTGTGGCACTCCTGCTGTGATGGAACGTTCGGGGGATAGAAAGGGACAGAGGGAAACCGCTTGCCTCCGATTGGTCAGAAAAGACTTGATCCAGGCCAGGACGGTGTTGGAGATGCCGCAAGATATTAGTCTGGCCAAAAGTATGTCATGAGAGATGGTATCAAAGGCGGCAGACAAAACAAGCAAAATCAGTACTGCCTTCCTGCCACTATCTATAATAAATTTTAGAGTGTCTGTTATCTCAAGGAGGGCGGATTCTGTGGAATGTTTGGGGCGGAAACCTGACTGGTGTGAGTGGAAGGTCTGAGAGTTTTCAAAAAAGTTTGAGAGCTCCTTATAGACCATTCTTTCAGTGATTTTGCCCAGAATTGGCAACAAGGATATCGGGCGGAGGTTAGAGCGATTGGATGAATCCACATTTTGTTTTTTCTTTAATGGTTTTACTATAGCGAGCTTCCACTCGTCAGGCACCTTACCGGAGTCTAGAGAGGAGTTCACAATATGGTTAATTACAGGATTAACCATATCCATAATTTGGTGTAATATCACGGGGGGACACGCATCCAGTGGTGAGCCTGATTTACAGGCAATGATTGCAGCTTGTGTGGCCGAGAGTGCGACAGGTTGAAAGGTATGCAGGGAGGGCCTATTATACGTGTGATCCACTTCCTGATCATTAACAGGATCTTGTGGAATAGGTATTACAAAATCCTTTTGGATGTTCTTCACCTTGTCCTCAAAGAATATGGCTATATCATTGCAAAGTGTCTGGGAGGGGAATTTCAGAATGTAGCGCTCTGGGGTCGATGAAGGATTTTACTATTGAGAATATCTCTTTTTGATCGTGCTGGGCAAGGGCTATTTTGTTAGAAAAATAGTCTTTTTTTGCATGGCGCAGATCTTTGAATCGTGTTCACACTCCAGGCACCAGAGGCAAACAAGATGCAGGTCTGTCACCAACATCCGTCAATGAATGGCACCGCAGAGCTTGAAGCACACTTTCCTAGTGGACATCCCTGCCACACCAGGAGAAGATTTTCTCAAAAAGACTTTGACTAAAGTCGAAAAAAAGGTCAGTCAAATATCGACTGGGGGTTGACTTGCACGGAAAGAAAAGAACAGACGTCCACGAGCTGGGGTTGCGCCTATATAGACACTGTGCATGTCACTTCAGGTGCGGACAATGCTGACAATGCCACGGGGAACTACACAACACCAACTACTGGTGCACAGGTGTACTGCTCACGAAAAATTTCCAGATCCAGACTGATGGCTGTGATGGAATCTGCGGCTAAAAGTCTATCAAATCAATGATGTTGATGGCCTACTTAATAGTACTGTAGTAAATGAGTGCACAGAAATACTGCTGTTTTGAAAACATATCACAGATTTAAAGCACAACAGTGACTGATTTAAAATGCTTGAGAATGGGATCTGTCACCAAAGGAATATGCCTCAATGAAAACTTTTTAAAGAAGGGTCACACCAGACTAGAGCCAGAAAATGAACTTCTGAGCATTATTAAAATAATCAATAAAATAATTAATACTGTAACACCGCAGAGCTAAAACACAATCCATCAAAATACTTTTGGCTCCCCCCTACACCCCTTAGTGGCATGGAGTCATCTTGCAACCTTATCTAAAAGTAGTAAGAAATTGTTTTCGGGTTTCCAGTTCCAGGGCAGAGTGAGTTTGTGGGTTCAGTTAAAGGAGAATGACATCATTGTGACGTCAATGCTCGCTTGTAGTAAGTTACTACAAGCCGCAATGTGGTTTTCAATTACAGATAACTTCTGACATCAGAATACAACTGTAGCAAAATAAATTGTGAGCATTTACACAAATAAAATGTACTGCCATATATAATAAAATACCTGTGCGACTAACTCTTACAGAAAGAAGACCATCTCACTAATCACATCCCTTTTCATGCATTGAATTAAACCAGCTTTCTTCATCTTCCAGACGATATTCTAATTAGCAATAGAGATTAGGAAGTTTAAGACTTCATACACCAAATATTCAGGCAGAATTGCTTTTCACCAACATTCAATTGTCCCTGTTCCAAACTGCCTGTAAATCCCAAGTCTTTTAGCCAACATATTTTGAAAATTGTGCAGTAAACTCCATTGACCACCTTAACTTTTCAACACTGAAACTGAAGAAAGGGATGTGATCCTTTCTTATGCTGAAAGGGGTTTGATCCTTTCAGCAACATTTTAGCACACTGGAGTTTGACCATGGCTGGTGCATTAGCACTGCAGTTAAAGCTATAAAGTAGTACACACAAGTATTTTCAGAAACAATACAATATTTTGAGAAATCAGAAGAAGCCACCCAAGAAATTTCCTATTTTACTAAATTGCCTAATTCTGCTATCTGCAGTGCACTGGCCTAGAATTACATGGTAGTGATCCATCCTCCTGTCATAACTTCTGCAGGGTTAGCCATAACCAAGATTCTCATTAGTTTTGCTATATTTACTATGTCTAGCATTTTCAAAACAAATACAAAGGGCAGGAAATGTATCTATACCTTCACAAGTTTAGGCCTGAGACATAGTAAAATAGTAACCGTTTCTCAGTGCAAGGCACATTTCCTCAGTTTCAAAGAAAACATTGATTAGTGTAAAGCATCTATAGCATCTGGGGAGGTGGGAGGGTACATGCTATCCTACAGCACTGCAAGCTACAGATAGTTACAAGGCACGTAACATTTTTCCATTTGTAGCATGTGGCTGCAGATCACACATTGTGCATAGACTCCAAATCTGTGCTGTCCTCTCAAATGATGGCTTGTGAATGAATGAGACAGACATCTGAAATAAAGTTTTAAGACCTGTCTGCCACACCAGTGTTGGTCAGGCAGGAATGTCCACACAGTAAAGTTTCAAGAAAAAGTGTGGCGTGGACCACATAGGAGCTTTGTACATATCTGTGAGAGGTTTCCTAGGAAAGCCACAGTGGTTCCCTTCATGTGAGTAGAATGTGCTTTAGGCACTTGTTGCAGAGTGTGTTTAGCATACTCTGATACATTCTACTATCCATCTAAAGCAACAAACCCTTGCTTTGCCTGGCAAAAGGATTTGTTACTTCAATGTAAAACATTTGAGCCCTCTTTACGTCTCATGTGTGCAATGCTCTTTCTGTCATTGATTGGGGTTGCAGAAAGAAAAAAGGCAAGTCAATGCCTGATTAACATTTAAAGAGACCAGTCAAAAAAGTGAACCGCAATGTCAATGCAACAAAAGGTTCACAAAGGACTTTCTTGAAGACCCTCATCCATGTGTTCAACCCTCAACGCAGAATGTTATCTCTGCTGGGGTAATATCGTGGGTGGCATATTCATAGGGTTTATTTCACTCTAGTGTCTCGTTCTCCAAGTGAAACAAGCATTGGCATAGCCAATAGGTCTCGCCTTTGGGACCTTATAAGTGTTTAGCCATGCAACAGTTGTTGCACCAAGGATATTGTGCTGCTTAACTAAATACTTATAAGGTCCCAAAAGCGAGACCTATTGGCTATGCCAATGCTTGTTATTATTGAAGGAAAGAGAGCCTACCTCTGCCATTTGCCCATGGTGGCTCAAAAACAAATTCCCATTTTGCTAGTACTGGGGGCGCCACAAATCACACAAACTGCTCACTTGCGAGTACAAAGACATCAGCGTAGATCCAAAGTCTATTATGATGTTTCCCATAAGGTCAAAAGTCTGAACACAAATTAGGAGACTGTCAGAATTCTTAATTCCAGGAGAGTGGATAAAGGTAGTAGCAGATTCCCTGGCCCCGTCAGAGTGACAAAGATCAATAAAGGGAGTGTTTTCATGCAAGACAAAAATTGTTGGAATCTTAAGGAGTTATTTAAATGTGTGTATCCCTGTAACCTATTACAAGACTATAGTTATTCTGATAACTGCGAAGAGGGTGTTGATGATCATGACCAGATGTTCCATTTAGGTAACTACTTCTCATGACAAGGACATTGGTCCAGTTTTTGAGGGAGAGGATAATACCTTGAGCCCAAGGGAAGAAGATCACGATACCATAAATGTTCCATAGGAGAACTCTGGGCCCATTGCAGAAAGGGTCAGGAGTCTTCCTCGCTCAAGGGTACCCTGTTGGAAGTTCATGCAAGGATTTTAAAGTCATGCTTTATTGAAGAAGAGAGATGTGACATGTTTTGAACAGTGGAATTTAATAAGAAATTTGTATTTCTATACCCTTCCCCTTCCTTCTCTTTCCGCTGTTTCCCCTTCCCGCATGCAACTCTGGTATGTTCCTGGAATGTTGGAGGGGCGGGGATTCGCGAAGAGGCCGTTAACAGTATTCATGTTGGAATTGAGATTGGCGGCTGACGAGCATAATAAAGGCTGCTTACTTTATATTAATTCACTTGAAAATGATAGATTACCTTGTGTATTTCCTAGCCTTCCATTGGAGTATACACATGGCAGAAGTGTGCAAAAGCACAATAAATGTAAAAATGTTCCATAAGGAAAATATGTTTCCCCAGGGAAGAAACCCTTTCTCTACTCTTGGGCAAGTACTCAACCTGCCCCATCCTTTAACTCTTACTCCAGCTTTCTCAGGAGTAAATTTATGTGCATATCCAGTGTAGGAAAAAAGCTGCAAAATGTTTGTAAATACTTATAAAATGTATAAGTTTGTGGTAGTTCACCATATTTTGCATGCCCACTGCACTTCCTGGTAATGCCCACATTCCAGCACCTCCTCTGGTTATGGCTGTGGATACCTCAGTGTATGGGGATGTGAGAGGGACAGGGGCTGCCGGACCCACACCGTGCCGCAAGAAATGTAACTAGATCACTGCCCGTGAGTGCAACAACACCCTGAAGGGCGGGCTGAAAGCAAGAACCCCAGCAATGGTGAGAAGATAATGCTGTGAAAATATGTAATATACATTTGTCCAAACCTAACCCTTCAACTTTTCTTAAAATGTAATCTTGAGTGAATTTGCAACTTGTATATATGCAACTCTAACCACTAGTATCTGTAGTAGACATATGTACTTACTATCATTCTTATGCGAGTCTAGAGTTTATCTGTTTGCATCTTTTATGTAATTCATGTACTCTGAAGTCCTTATGTAATGTAACTGGTTCTATTGTAAAGAGCTCTGACACCTTTGGGTAAAGTTTGCGCTATATAAAAACACATAAATAAATAATGGCCTGATTGTCTGCAGGAGTAAATCTAACATGTGCTTAAAGTCCACTTGTTTGGAGCAGGAAAGTTCCGTATTGGTTTTTTGTATAATGTAAGTTTCACGAGTGCCAGACTATGTAAATTGAGTCTGTGGTGACGTCATGCGCCGTCTGCCTCTCGTGTCTATAAGTGGACTAATACTAAACAGTAAGTATCCCTCGGGGACGTGGCTTTTTCTGTTGCTGCGGCAAAAACCTATGTTACGTTACAGGTCTTTAAATAGCGCAAAAAATAGCTTACTCCGTACGGAGCATCCCAGCGCTAGCAGGAGGTGGAGCTGTTCCTGGCACAGATGTTCGAACGCGTTGCAATATTTCTTGAGACAGGAGTCGTCCTTGATAGGTTTTTAGGAAGCTGCCAAAAACTCATTTATTTAACCACTAAACAACAATGTTATTATGGTGTACCAGATGTATATACTTGTTTAATTACTTAGGTGCGTTCTACAGATCAAAATATTTTATTGATTATAATATATCAACGGGAAAGACAGACATAAAAAAAGTTCCGTAACTGTAAGAGTAAATGGGACGTTCATTATAATATAAGAAAAACAATATAAACTTACATAAAATTGTAAAAATGACTTAGGAGAAAAGAATAAACAAGACAAGGGCTACGAAGTTAAATTGAGAAGGATTCAGAACCTTCTATATATTAGGATGTGTTGAGATTATTAATAGAGGAGTCAAGAGTATGCCATATGTTATTGGTAAACACGGGAGAGGTGGAAGCCGAGGATAATAAAGAGAAGTAGCCACGTCTAAGAAAAAGTATCCAGTCCCACCAAGCACGAGCAGAAAGTAAATTAACATTCTCCAACTCGATGGAATTGATTTTACAGCTGTAGAGATAAAGAAATCAAACACTTTACAATCGTTAGCGGAAAGTGCATAAGACTTACATACCCGAGTACTTTCTGATGTCATGTTCATGAAATAAAACTTTAGTACATGTGCGTTCTACAAATACCCCATAACTGATCCTAGTTGTGGGACAGCCATTAAAAAACACAATAAAACATTAAATACACTATTTCTCTTACAGACTTTACATTACTAAATTCAATTGTACTCGTTTAATGAAAAAAAAAAAAAATACATGGAAAGGATACTTCAGCCCTGGTTTGGTTTTACGTAAATTGTTTGGTTGCAGATGGACACAGCAGGGCTCCGACCCACCCAGCTAACCTTACTTAGTTGTAGAGCAGCCATCTTAGGATGAGAGGGGGAAGGGCTCGTGTCCTGGCGTATACTTTCAGAATCCATCTCTTTGAAACTAAAGGGTCATCCAGTGAGTGACATCACAGTATGTCTCAAAGCCCCCGCTGAGGTCATTAAACCAAACAACATTCTGTGATGCTGATGGTTATGACGCGGAACTGGGTAAATAGAACCGTTTTCCCACTGCCTGGCTTTTTATAATGTTCTCTCCCGTTTCAATTGGTTGCTAAAAAGCGCCAGCCTGGCGTTCTGCCGAAATAAAACCCCGAGGCGCTGTCATGTTCTCGCCTTTAGAGTGCCAGCTGCAGTTGACTCAGGGTCACTGGCATTAAACGGAGCGGATTTACAAGAGGCCTTTGCGGTGCTGTGAAGCGGACGCTGTGTTAATAAAAGGCAGGTGGCCGCACACGCATCCACAGAAGTGGCAGTTGTAAAGAAAAAATACCTCTGCACTTCATGAAACATGAAGCGGGGTGCCGTGAAGCGGAGAGGTTGCGAGGGGGGGGGGGAGCAGGAGGGGAGCCCGCGAGTGGTGTGCGCACGCTTGGGAGAGCAGTCTTCACTTTTCAAGCACTGCACTCGTGCTTGTGGTGCGCCGCTGCTCGCTCCCGCAAGGTGGATGCCGCCACAAGCACGAGTGCAGTGCTTGAAAAGTGAAGACCGATGGCTAAAGGCCCTCCTAGAGCAGCGCATGCGCGCTGCCTAGGCGAGACCTAAAAACAATCCTCCTTCCTGGAGGCTAACTACCCAAGTGAAGGTAGGAATGATATGAGACTGTGTTAAAATTGTCTCCAATCCCAGAGAGAGTATTTATTAGGAATTTGATTAAAACAGAGAATCGGGATAAGGTTAAAAGAAAAGGCGATGTTGTAAGGATGAATTACTGGTCCTACACATCTGGTGATAAGGTCAGGTCGACATGTTTTAGCCGGGTTTAAGGCTTTCGTCAGGACCGAGTGAGATGGTTAACCTTAGAATTTAAGGGAACCCCTGTAAGTATAACAACTTATAAGTACTTTGCCCAGGTGGTAATTCCTCTCTAGACATATCAATACTGGAGGCACAGATTGTAGCCTAAAAGTAAGGAGGGAACAGAGGGATTACTAAGAACAAGCATTTACAATGCAATAGGTCTCGCAGTTAAGAGACTTTGAGCTATTGGCATTGTAAATGGCTATGCCTTTTATTTTGGTTTTAAAAATATAAATAAAAGGCATAGCCATTTACAATGCCAATAGCTCAAACTCGCGTAACTGCGAAACAATAGCAAACGTATGCGCACACACAAATAAAGCAGACAACGCACATAAATAGGTCACGTCTAGAAATACTCATAACACACCCATTCGACCCACACGTGTGAATACGCACACAACATGCATACCGCGCAGACATACGCTAAAAACACACACATATGCAAATTATACAAGCACACAGCCCACCCACAAAACATATATACAGCACGCACACACTAAAGCTATATAAAAGTTTACTGCATACATATTAACTCTTACATTTAAGCACGAGTGTACACGTACTACCACTCAGAAACGCGCACAAACACGCCAAGAACTTCTGTTCAGAAAATATCCTTCGTATAACTCTTGCTACGATTACGGTTTAAAAGTAAAAAAATTAACAGTAAGATGTTCACAAATTCTGCTTGGACCCCACTGTGTGGATTACAGGCCGACAACTTGCAAAGGAACGCGCCAAAATCCCCATAGCCGAGAATAAAATGGAAAATCATATTTACAGATGAGACGGGGGGGGTATTGGTACAACCTTAGTTAAAATATATTTATAATAAAAAATAGCATTTCCTAAGAACTGGAGGCGCGTTCCCCGTCGCAGGTTCTGTAAAATAAGGAATTCACTGTTGGGCGCGCATGTCTGGATAAGGCGAGGCATAAAATCGGCTTTATTGGGAATGCTCCTTGTTGGGACCTGCCCAGTCCTGCGTGTATTCTTATTTTAAAACAATTATTTTAATTATATTCCGTTGTGCGTGGATTGTGAAGTAATTGCAATAAGAAAATATAAATATTAAACTGGTATTTAAGCGACAACGAAACCAACTCCCTACATAAATATCAAAGAGTCGGAGATATATATATATATATATATATATATATATATATATATATATCTCTCTCGTGTGTGCAGGCATGTATCGTAGTCGCACAAAATGGTCTTTATTTCGGAAATTGTAAGTAATGATGACGCGTTTCATGTCATTTAATTAACAAAGAACACGCAAATGCCACCAGTGTGCTTTTTATGGCCCGCAAACCTGCGTAGAGGTAATGTCACCCTTAATCCGTTTCCATACCTACGGGCCACAATTAAACGGCCATAGCGCCTGTAAACACGGGTAAGGCGCTGCACTGTAATTGTAAACACACCGCGTGCAGGTTGTGTGTCACCGGCCAACGATAATCTCTTCTACTTTCAAAACCACGCGTGTCCTCTGTACTTCGCAGGCAGTCAACAAACACCCACCCAGATCACCAATAAACAGCGTTCTCGTCGGTAAACACACACCTGGGGGCACACGTCTACAATCACCTCATCCACAAGGCGCCTTCCATTTCAGCGCCTTGAAGTGGACGTGGACGCTCAGACGCTATAGAAATAACCCGCCCATAAGATGTCTGTCAGCGTATGCGTGGATAGCTGATACAGAACACGAGTCACATAAAACTCACTATGGGGAGGGAGTAAAATGGCAGATAAGCACGGCGTGTAAAGCACATCTCTCTTGCAAGTAGAAACGTAATTTGAAGACGAACAGGTGGAGGACGCTCAGCGCATACAGGACCACATTATGCACCGGCACTAGTGCAACTTCAAGCAGTTCACGAACTCCGGTGCCTGTACACTCGTGCAACACATGCACGCCCGCTTTAAGCGTCTGTATAGCGCTGAGCTCACAACCCCCTACATCTGTGTAAGAAGTGTTGAGCAGACATCTGCATGACACAGTGAACCCCCCCGCGCCCCAGTAACCACATCACCTGCAATCAGCAGTGAAAAGTCACCATCTGCCTGCGCCCCCTAGAGCCCAGGCCAGTCGTGCCTGCTGCAGCCCCAGGGCGCATAGCGGGTGCCGGAGGCACGGGCAGTTCGGGGCACTAAGGGCGCACGAGGCACCAGCAGAGCAAGTGCTAGTGTTTGGGGGAGGGCAGCGAGTGGGGCGCATAGAGCATCGCACAGAGCAGGCAAAGTGCATTGCACGGGGATGGCGCAGGGCACACGGCGTATCGGGGCCGCATGTAATTATCGTGTGGGAGCCCGTGCACCAGGGCACAGTGGTAGAGATGGCACGGGCGCCGAGCAGACAAAATGCAGGGCATGAAGCAGTGCACATAGCGGATTGAGGCGGCTGTTACCTAAGAGGCACTTATAGGAAGAGAGGAAAGACGGACACAGCGAGATGGAGGTATAGAGATCGCTGCAAAGTTCTCGGGAGACTGGCAGGCAGGTACTCTCACCCCAAGAGACGTGCTTTGTGTGTGTGTAGGGAGGGGGGGGAGGGGGGAGCAGGCGGCGTGCAGTGACCTCCTCCCCCTGTCTCGCTCCAGGCAGTTTCCGGGTGCTCTGGAGTTAGGGTAATCAACTTCTGACTTCAGGACTCTCTGCACCCCTCCCCCGGGCTATGGCGACGAGGAGCATTAGCATGCTAATGCGCTCTAATGAGATGCAAATGAAATATGCAGAAGCTCATTTCTCTGTAAAGATGATTAACCGTTGAAGACATTAACTGCCGCTGCTTGGCAGTCTGCAATAACCTTTTTCCACACATTTCCTCTGATGGTGGAGTTCCGCAAACCCTCTGCAGTTGGCAGACCAGCGGCCCGCACCCGTCTCTAAGTTCACCCCACTAGGACAGACGATTTGCCCTTGTTTGCTGTGTCCGTTGTGTTTGTAATCCATCCATGCAATTGCGCCATGGCAATAAATGGGAAAAGCAAACACTGCTTCGCTTAATTTTTCAATGCTCATTAGCCAAATAATTATTCCTTATTAACTGTGAAAGCGCACTCATTATTTAAAAAAAAAAAAAAAAATCCCAAAAGATGTCCAGTTGGTTAATCCGCAAAACAGAGCTTGATAAAACTCCCATAGGACTTGCATATCCCATGTGAATGCGACACTCGCTGCTCCTTTCCCGATATCGCTTAGCCAACCAAAAAAATTGTTTTAAAAAGCTTCTCAGCCCTACATTTAGCTTTCGGAGCGCGCAGGGTGCCATCTGTTTTGTATCACGCTAATTAGAAACAGATGGCCCGCTGCTTACACGCCCCCTTGAGATAAAAAAATGCTTCACGACAGCCGTGAAGCAGACAAGACAGTCCGGATGGGCCGGACAAAAAGGCGAAAGGGCAGCGGCTACAAAACCCCATTTCCAATGGCAGGCCACCGTTTAGCATAAACAATGACGCAAGCCAATGGAAATGAGGGGCGGGGCTTCAAGCCCCCTTCTGAAAGTCCTCATTCACAATATATCTCGCCGAGCGAGCAGCGCATGCGCGCTGCAACGCTAGGCGAGACCTATAAAAGATGTTTCTTTATCATCCTCCATTACTTTGTTGTGGTGTTTTCCTAAATGACCCAGTGAAAAGATGCTGAAAAACACTTTAGTTAGGTGTTTACATGTGGAACAATGAAGCCTACTAGGAGTGCATACTGGAAGAAACTCTTTCCCACAATCTATAGTGAAGGTAAAGAAAGAAGGAGACTAGAGCTAACCAGTTTAGGCGGATTGTGGCGTGATCTCTTATCTAAAGGGTATTCTTCAAAGAGAGTGTTTTAAAATAGGAACATGCAATAAACAATAAAAATGGGCACAGGAATACCTTATTGGAGCAATGTGTAAAGCCTCATGGAGTTGAAGAGGACCAGATATGGTCCTTTCACATCTGAATGGAGATGTACAAAAACATAAAAACATAAGAACCAAGTGGGAAACCAGTACAAGGATAATGAAACAGGAAAGTGGAATTTCAAGCCGCCTGAAATGAGGATTATTTCACTTACTTGTAAGAAAGGCCGTTTGGAGTAGTTTTCCGTGTCTCTCCCATTTCGAATGCAGAGTGGAGACGGGCAGCTGGAGTATATATACAGACAAGCCCGTTTTGACTGGTCTCAAGTGTGTGTTCCCACGTAGGCATTCCTAATTGGAAAGTGCAAGGGAACGTAGAAAGAAGACTGAAATTACGCTTGTGATCAAAGAACAGCGCAGATGGTACGGCCTGTATCTTCCAAGTGGGCATAGAAACAAGGCTCAATGTGAGTTCATAATCAAAGAACGACGCAGATGGTGCAGCGTGTGCCTTCAGAAGGGGCGATTTCATAAATGAAATGGCATATTACGGAAATTCTTCATACAGAAAAATTCCGTAGTGTGAATTTCAGATAGCTGTTGATCTGATGTTAAGTACTGGGCGGCTGTTTTTCATAGGTGAAAAAGAAGCGTCTTGGCTCAGTCCGAGTTCGTAATCACAAAATAAGGTCAATAGTGTTGCGTGCATCTTCAAAGAAGGACTTCTGAATAAAAAAAATCGTTTGTTGAATTTTTTTTTTAGGAAACGGAAATTCCTTATTGTTTGACCTATAAACATTGAACTTTGAACATGAATTTTGAACAGCAGTCGGACTAATCTCCAGTTCTAGACGGCTGTTATTTTCATAGACGAAAGAATAGATAAGGAATCAGAATGTGTCTTGGTACAAATATACTGGTACATTTTGGATTAAAGATGGATGGAGAGAAGAGGTTTTCTTCTTTCATGATATGGATACCTGTTGGCATATGTAGATGGTACAAAGGAACAGAAACCGCAGTAATTTAGGGCTCATTGGAGGCTTATTGGGCTCACTGGACATCCTAGAAGAATCATTGTAAGCTATTAGTTCATAACTGATAGTCAAGGAATATTATCATGGAGTCCTCTGTCAAAGGTTTGTAAGCAGTAGACCCATCGTTGTTCCTTCTGGAAAAGGGTGTGCTCAGCATCTTTTTTGTCATCCAATGTTTCCAGGACTACCCATTTGAGTTTCTCTTCTGTATGGTTGGCTGACAGGTGGTGGCTACTCATCTTTGTTGTGATTTTCTGGCATCTGATATTGCTATGATGTTCGCCTATGCATATTTTTATTTTCCTGCATGGTATGACTATATATCTGAGCTGTGCTACAGCAACAAATGATGGACGGAATGCTGAGTAAATCAAACATTCACCCCCACTCAAGAGGTCTGGGTTAAATCCATTGTTCTGTATATCTGAGATGGCAGGGACAGGTGATCATATAGATCACGTGCGCAAGAAAAGAGTCAACAATTGGCAGGAAATGCAGATTTGTCCTCAAGACATCCTGATCCTTATGAACCTGAATAAAGGGCTCTTTCACCGTAAAGGCCCACAATTCACCGACTATGGAACAAAGTGATGGCTACTAGATTTCAACTTTCCATGAAAGACACTACATTGACAAAATGTAAGGGCTCACGTGGAAGCCCCCATAAGGCTTTTGAGAACTACATCCTTGTCCCAGGTTGGAACAACCCTTTTGAGGCTCTACATAAATGCTTTATTAGGATCTTAAAGAATTACGCTGTCTGTTAGGCATGGAACCAGCAATTGCTGCTAAATCATGTCTAATAGATATGTAATGTGAACCCTGACCTTTGCAAGTGAAACAGATAGCAAGTGAAGTCCTGCACCAAAGCTTACCGAGGCTGTGTATGTGTACTCATACAGTAGTGGAAATACGGTTTCCATTTTGCAGCATAAGATGCTCGAGTGATAGATCTGCGAGCCTTCTGAAAAATAAGCATACACTTAGGAAATTGCAGGTAACCAAACTACAAGACCTCTGGTGCCAAATTGCAAGGTTCATTTAGTTGAGATTTAGATGTTTCAGCCGACCTTGATGCTGCATGATGTAATCTGTAGTAGAGGCAACTCCTCACATGGATGGACAAACCGTTCCAGCAGCTCTGAGTACCATGGCTGCCATGCCCACTTTGGAGTGATGGGAATGATAGTCTCAGATGTTTGCCTCGTCTTCTTCACTGTAGAAGGGCTAGAGCTAGTATGAGGAAAAGTATATGCAAATAAATCTGACCATTTCATCCACAGTACATTGCTTGGACTGTGGGTATGAGTACCTTGAGGCGAAGCGTGGGCATTTTGGATTTTCTGAGATGGCAAACAGACTGAATGTGGGCGTCCCCCATTGTCTGAAGTATTTGGGTTTCTTTTCCTACTTGTATACTTGTTCATATGTCCTGCTTAGTACGTTCGCAAAGTCCTTGTCCACCCCAGGCAGATGCTCTGCCAGCAGCAAACATTAGGAGACAAGTGGCCCACTGCATTAACGACTGTGCCAATGCTGATCGTTCAAGTGAGCAAGTGATATATTGCAGTCATGTCGGTTTTCACCAGGTCTGTTTTTCTGAGAATCCGCATGTAAAATGCCTTGAGAGCCAACTGAATTACTGCTAGCTCTAAGAAATTGATGTGCATTTTCTGCTGCTGCGTCCAGGTACCTTGAACTGTCAAACTGCCTAGATGTGCTCCATCCCCTGCAAGTGAGGAGTTTGAGTCTATAGTAATAGTAGCATGAGGCGGCGGGTTGACAAACAATCTGTCAAGTAACAACTTTGTGTTGTTCCACCATTTGAGATTGTGCTGAACTCTTGGTTGTATCAACACTAGACCTTACCATTTGACCCGTCGCTTGTGATTAGACACTCCTGTAGGGGACGCATGTGGAGCTAAGCTTGAAGCACTGTCACACTGCACTAGGCCAATATTCCCAATTATTTCATAATTGTTCTCACTGTTGGAGGACGTGACATCTGATAAAGATGGAGCAGCCTCCGAAATGCCATCAAACTCTCTTGGTTTCGATAGGCTTTGCCTGTGACTATGTTTGAAATTGCCCTTAAAAAGGGTTACATCTACTGCGGGGAGAGTTGAGACTAACATCGACTGTGAAACCTCACCTTTGTAACAGAGACAACTGTCCGAGTACGTGCTAGGCACTACTTGTAACTGCGGCTCTTTATCAGGCAATCCTTCAGATATAGAAAGATGTGGATGATGGTGTGGCACAAATGCGCTGCAATCACACTTGGTAAAAATCTTTGGGGCTATTGTTACCTTGAAGGGTAGTACTTTGAAGTGGTAGCAGAGTTAAATTACCACAAATTTAAGGTAGCAATGGTGTGCTGGATGAATGGCGATGTGGAAATAGGCGTCCATGAGAAAGAGGGTCACCATATGATCTGCTATGCAGAGCAGCAGAATGACGAAGTGCTCCGACAGTATTTAACAGTTTAGGGACCCAAAGTCTAGGACAGGCCAGCTCCGGCTACCTTGTGACTCTGGAGATGGTGAAATTCCTGTTTCCTGGGTGACTTTTCTCTTCCTGGCGGAATGTACGAAGAGGGAGTCAGGCAGTGCATAACCCCTGATGTGAAGCAGGACATCAGGTGTTGGCATATAAATCTTCTCTATTCTAGTTGTAATCACCCTGGTCTTTACCAGAACCTTAAAATGTCTCCCTTTGCATTTTGTCATGCTCTTAAGCATGTGCAGGAATTTGATAGACCTCTTTATTATAGACAAGGTCATTTTCCTCTAGGATGTGCAGCTCACCTTATGGTGAACTGATGCTCTCTGATCGACAAGTCTGGTACCCTGCTGTGTCATCAACTGGGGATAAGGGTAGGTCTCTAGACTGACGGTATTCTGGGGGTCCACATTATATTCCTGCCATGGATCTACCACATCATCTGGTGGTACAGTCTCAAAGTAGGGATCCAGTCTGTCAAACTGACCATCTCTATTTGAGTCAGTGTTTTGAGTATTGCGTAGAAGGTGAAAGCTGTAGTGAAAGCGGTGGTGGAAGAGCGGGGTTTGGTGGAGGTTAAGGAAAAGGGCTGGTGTCTTTCTGCTTACTTCTGTTTTGCAAGGGGAACACATGCAATTTCTAAGACATAGCCTCCTGAAACCTCAACTTCCTATTCTTCAGAAGTGTTGGATCTGGCTTCTGTAGTGGTGGGTGTACTAAGACCGTGCCAGATTGAGGATGGATATAAAGCTTCCTCTGCCTGGCATCGGGCTGTTCCAGGAGCTTTTTTTTAATTTGAAATCTTTATTCATATTTCAAGAGAGGCATACCTTTAGTTTCATTCCAGTACACTAAGTTTAGTAGTTTTCACTTACGACAGCAATTTGACGCGACTACATATCAACAGATTACACAGTAACCCACGTGATCGTTTTTGAGATATGACTGGGGTATGTAGCGTGTGGGAGCAGCAACCAATGACGCACAGGCAAGGTTCTATTTTATCTTCTCGCAAGGTCCCGCTGTGATTCGTGTTGTGAGTTCGCGCTAGGGGAGCGTGGATTTGAGTCAGCGTCGTATAGTTGACGAAGGTATGTTACTAGTGGGTCCCAAATATCATGTGGGTGGCTCGCTGGGGGCATGTGGCTCCAGTATGTGGTCAGGTGCGTCTGGCAGTTTTCCGCATCGGCAAGCCATGCTTTAGCTGACGGTGCTGGTTTGCGACCTCAATGAATTGCCTCCCTGCACTTGGCCAGCAGCAATAATATAGCTACCAATCGTCGGTTTGTGTCAGGGAGTTCTTTGACGTATCCCAATAAACACATGGGCGGGGTTGGTGTTATGGGGTCGGATGTGATGGAGCTTATTATCTCGCATACTGCAATCCAGTATTCCGCCACACGTGGGCATGTCCAAGGTAGATGTATGAACGGGGCCTCCGGTGCGGAGCACCTCAAGCATCTTGCGTCGGTAATCAAGCCCATCTTATAGAGAGCCTTCGGGCTGTGATATAGTCTGTGTAAGTATTTGAAGTGTATCAACCGCAATCTGTAGTTTTGGGAGAGTCGCTCCGTCTGGTTACAACAGTATTGCCATTGATCCGCAGACAAACCCATGGCCATGTCCGTCTCCCAGGCCTGGCGAGCCCACTCAGTGTCCAGTGGGGAGGCTGCTAGTGTTAGTGAGTAGAGTCTGGTTATCATTTTGCACAGCAACGTGGCTGTATGAACATATTCAAGCTCCGTGTTGGCTGGTGGGGGGTCTGGGACCGTGCTGTTTGTGTTTCTACAGGTCGCTCTAACTTGATAGTATAATAAGGTGTCTAAGGGGGTGGTTATGCCCGCAGCTGTATGGTGGGGAGGGAGTGGGGGAGAAACTGTCCGCCCCGGTAGAGGTCGGCAAATGTACGCATGCCCAGTATCCTGGCTCGGCGTGCCATACCTTTGTTGTGCAGTGGGGGAAGGAGGGGTTCTCTGCCTGTGCCATAGATGGTGCGTATAAGGTGTCGGAGCCTGTCCGTCTGTGGATACCGTCCCACGCCCAGCGCACGCATTCTACAGTATTAATTTCCTCCTTAAGTGCTTTATACGGCTGGAATAAGGCCGTTGTTAGAGGAGAGGTCTGATCCGCTTCCACCGCCAGATGTGGCTGGAATGGGGTTGGGTGCAGCCAGAAATGTAGGAAGCTTGCCTGAGCAGAGTGCATATAGCTTTAAATCTGGGGCCCCCATTCCGCCGCATGTGAAGGGCAGTTTTAAGGTTTTGCAAGCAATCCTCAGCTGTCGGCCTGCCCATGTCAGCGCTATCGTGGTGGAGCGTAATCTTTTAAACAACTGCGCCGTGAGGGGGACATTAAGGAATAAGTATAAAAACTTAGGCAAGACCACCATCTTAGCTATCGCGATACGTCCTGCCACTGAAAGCGGGAGTTTGTTCCATATTTGAATTCTAGTTTTGAGCCATTCTACTGCGCATCGATAATTTGCCCTCCAGAGTTCTTCCGGATCTCTACTTAACCTTATATACCGAGATATTTGGTTGGTTTGGTTGCCCATTTTAGTGGCCACTCTATTTGGTAAGGGCACATTGCTTCGGTGAGAGGAAAGAGTACGGATTTGTTCCAATTGATGTGTACACCCAAGTGGCCACCAAAACGGATCACCTCTCTTGACATGGGCTCTAGGCTCTTGTGCGGTTCGCGAATATATAGCGTAATGTCATCGGCATACATAGAGATTACTAGGCTTCTTGCCGTAAACCCAATGCCCCGCTCTGTGTGGTGTTGGCGTAGCCAAGCAGCCAGCTGCTCCATCTCGATTGCAAATAGTAGCGGGGACAGTGGGCACCCTTGTCACATGCCTCATGCGATCGCGATGGGTCCGGTGATTTGCCCATTTATTTTAATATTTGCAGAGGGTAGGGTGTAGAGCATGCGGATCTTGTGGTTGAAATTGGAGCTGAAACCCAGACATCCGAGGAGCGAGAAAAGGAAGGGCCATTCTAGGGAGTAAAATGCCTTGGTGGCATCTAGGAGAACCACTACTGCTGGCAGGGAGGGATTGATTTGATGCATAACCGAGAATATCGTGCGCAAGTTGTGTGATGTGGCTTGTCCCGGTATAAAGCCAGATTGATCGGAGCGTATAATTAAGGGCATGAGCGGAAGGAGCCGATTCGCCAGCAGCTTCGCATATATTTTATGGTCTATGTTGATCAATGAAAGGGGACGATAGGAGTCGCAAAGTTCGGGTGCCTTGTCCCGTTCAAGTATGATTGTGGTTAGTGCTTCTCGAAGGGAGGGGGGGTAGTTGACCTATTGTAACTGATTAGTTGTACATCTCTATGAGATGGGGGATGAGAATGGAAACGTACACTTTATAGAAGGCGGATGTAAGTCCATCCAAGCCCGGGGCTTTATCGCCAGGAAGGACAGCAATAACCTGTGCAATTTCTTCCATTGTAAACGGAGCATTGAAATATTCTCTGTGGCCTGTGTCGAGCCATAGCAGCTCGATTGAGTCAAAATATTGTTGTAGTATGTCTCGATTGCTCATCACCCCGGTAGTGTAAAGTTGAGAGTAGAAGTAGGATATCACTGTATTAATCTCTAGTGGGGGATGTGACTCTGCAGCCTGTGTCATCCAGCAGTTCTGTCACGTATGAGGAGGCATGTGGCCTACTCAGCCAGCCCGCCAGTGTCCTACCGGGACAGTCACCCTCTCTGTATTGTCGAGCCCGCACCTCATGGCCCAAGTAGTTCACCTCCCTCTCTGCCTCAGTTTGGTACTCTGACATTTTGGTTCTGATCTCCACTAACGTGGCAGATGTGGGATTGGTGTTATATATTTGGTCTAGCGCTTTGATTTCCGCTTCCAGTCTTCCCAGGATCCCTCTAATCGCCCGGAGTACCCCAGATTGCTTTGCAATGCACACACCACAGATAACTACTTTGAAGGCTTCCCATAGTGTTGAGGGAGAGTTGACCGAGCCAGTGTTTAATTAAAAAACTATAATATGGCGCTGCAAAGTTCTTCTTGAAATGCCGTATTGTTCAACGCAAAGGAGGGGAGGTGCCAACATGTGCCATAAGGTTTGGGGGACCTGGAGGACCAGACATACAGGAGAGTGATCAGACAAAGTACGCACCTAGTGTTCGACAGAGGAGGACCAATTAGCTACGTCCCTGGATACAAGCCACAAGTCAATGCGGGACCAGGAATTGTGTGGTGGAGATGCAAGTTCCATCGCGTCTACTGGGGTGGGCATGTCGCCACGCATCCAGTAGTGCGTTATCTATTATTAACTAATTTAATTCCGCTGTGGCTTGCGGGTGTTGCAATCTAGTGCCCGAGCGATCCAGAGTGACCTGTAGCGCAATGTCGCTGCCCCACACTATCAGACAAGGGCCCTGTGTCGCTATTAGCTTCCAGATGTGGAGGAAAAAATCTGGATTGTCTGAGTTGGGTCCGTATGTGGCCACCATGAGTAATGGTTGGGAAAATAGCATGCCCACCAGCAGAACATATCTGTCGTCGGGATCTATGCGAATATGGGCGTTGCACCATGGAACTCCCTTTTTGAGTCGAATGGTGACCCCTCTAGCGTAGTTGGAGTAGACAGATGAATAGGAGTCACCCCACTAGCGAGCGCAGGGTCTAGTAGTGTCAGTAGTAGAGATGTCTCTTGTAGAAAACATACATCTATATTATGTCTTGCAAGGTAAGCATGTACGAGACGGGATTTTCGGTGGTCGTTGATACCCCTGACATTCCATGTCAAGAAAGTCACATTATTCATGGGTCAGTTTTGGAGTGTGTGTGTTGTTGCGCGTCTTGATGTCGCTGTCGGGAGCGGAAAGATGTTGTACCATTGGAAGTAGTGATGTAGCCCCTTGATGAAACAGTTATCGTAATCTAAGGTGATCATAAACAATAAAACATCCCACAGAGTTAAACCCCATTTACAGCATCTAACTTGAACCCCCCCACTCCCCCCTCCCCCCATGTCCACCCCCCACTCTAACCCACCAAACAGGTTGAGATGTAGTGCCCTACCCACCTAAAAATCCCCAACTTAAAACACTGTGAATGTTCAAGGGAATTATCCCGTTGGGGCACGTGACTTCTGCAGGCATACTCCCTTGTCCCAGGGACAGGGTGGCCGAGCGTGGATATGTATTTGGAAGTAGCATAGGACATCGTAACACATTGTGTCCGGACGTTTATAGTGAACAGCTTTGTAACGTTCTATTGAGCTGGTGGCAGGCTGGTACAGTGTGGTTTGGTAGATCAAATTTGTTCTAGTAGTGGCCCTTTTGTGTGGATCTCAGTCATTGTCACTGGTGCGGCCATCTTCTGGCGATACATGCCGGCCACGTGAGTGCGATCAGGTTTTGTGTAGTTGCTTAGCATATGCCATGGCCGCATTGGAATCCGTGAAGTAACGCGGTTTGCCTTCAGTGTCTATACGTAGTTTAGCTGGGTACATGATTGCTTACGGTATTTTTAGTTGCTGAAGGATTCGTTTTGCTGGTAGGAAATCGCGTCTTGCCGCCTGCACCGCCAGGGTAGAACGAGAGAGTGTTTCCTTGATGCCTGACCTCCCCCCATTTCTCTGGCCTTACGCAGGATTGCATTGCGGTCGCGATAATTTAGTATGCAGGCTATTATTGGCCTAGCGGGGGCGTCAGGGGGTGGCCGCAGGCCCAGTGAGCGGTGTGCCCTCTTAATGAAGACCCCGGAAAGGGCTGTGCCAAACAGGTAACAGAGTAAGGCTTCTAGATAGTCTTCCATCTTGGAGATGGCGGTAGACTCAGGGATTTCAGTAATGCAGAGGTTCTTTCTCCAGGAGCGAGATTCTAGATCCTCGTTCTTGGAGCGGATGAGTTCCAGTACCTTGTCCATTTTTAGCAGCAGCTGTCGATCCTCAGAGCAGGCATCGTCGCCATCCGAGACCCTGGTTTCCAGGTGTGCAATCCGAAAGTCATGCGAGTCCACACGCTGTTAGACCACCTGGCCGCCCGACTTGATCAGGTTATTATTAATACTTTCTTAATATAGCGCATGGCTACCCGTAGGCCTCCCAGCGCTCAAGCCATCACTGTAATGTTCACTCTTGCTACAAGTTCTGAAATAGCCACGTTTTCAGTTCCTTCCTGAATTGTAGATGATGGGTCAATTTCCTCATTTTAGTGGGGAGCGAGTTCCATAAGACCGAAGCATTGAATGAGAACCTCCGGCCTCCTGTTCTAGATCTCTTGAACCTTGGGACTGTGGCTTGCCATTGGTCCGCTGATCTCAGATTCCGTGAAGGGTGGTAGAGCAACAACATGCTCTTGAGGATTTTGGGGCCGGTTCCCCTCAGTGATTTATGTGCTATACATAACGCTTTGAATTTTATACGTTCAGTAATAGGCAGCCAATGAAGCGCCATCAGCGCCGGTTTGGTTGACAGGTTTCTAGGGACATTATATAGAAGCCTAGCAGCGCAGTTCTGTACTATTTGCAATTTGTTAATGGTGGTCTTTGGCGCCCCCAAATATAGGGAGTTGCAGCAGTCCAGCCGTGTAAGCACCATAGATTGTACCAGAGTTCTGCATGCAGTTTGTGGGAGCAGCGGTAGAATTTTCCGAAGCTGTCTGAGCATGCCATAACATGTCGCCGCAGCTTGAACTGCTTGATATTCCATATTCAATGCAGAGTCAAGCCAGACTCCCAAGCTTTTGATTCTGTCTTTAGGTTTAGGGGGCGCTCCTAAAAGACTCGGCCATTGTACTGGAGTGGGTGTATTATGTTTATCCCCGAGGATCATTAGCTCCGTTTTCTCTCCATTCAATTTTAAAAAGGATTGGTCCATCCAGGCGGCAACCGACCTCAGACATGCCTCTAGGTCGATTACCGTTTTCTTAGGGTGGTTGAGGGCTAGGACAAGCTGCGTATCGTCCGCGTATGTCACAATCTGTACTCCGTAGGGGAGGACTATGTCAGCCAATGGTTTAATATATATATTAAAAAGGTTAATTTTAGAGTCTAGCGTTTTTAGGCTGGACTTGACCTATAAAAGAAAGCGAATGTTCTCGTCCTGCAACACAGTGTTTTCAGTTTGTGTAGCTTGTTCTTCGGCCTCTTGTGGTGGGTCCCCATATCTCCCGGTGCGCCTGTTTTCAAAGGTGAGCTTGGGCTGTTTGGTGTCTGTCTTTACCATCGTGGTTTGAGTTGAGGTATGGTGCTCAGGAAATAGATAAGCGCAGTGGAGCGTTGCAGATCGTTTGATCCGGTAGTCTGCTGACAGTACGCACGCTCAGTTCGTGTTACAGTGGAGCGTTTACAACTTGGCGCTGTCGTTTGTGATCAGTTCTCCCCGCCTGGTTTCAGATAGTCTCCTTAATGACCATCACAAGGGAGGTGAATGCTAAAAATCCGTAGTTTGGACGTTTATTGGTGCTGCGGATATGGTTAGCAAAGTTTCCAGCCCCGTGCTCAGTCACAACTGAGTCGCGCCCCCATTCTCGCACTGTCTCACGCATTCTCACCCCATGCGTGCGCAGATATGGTGCCTCACAGCGGGCCTGATGTTACGGTCTATGTTGTAGGCCGCACTGCGATGCCTGACGCCCGCTGGCAGAGGCGAGCAGATATCTCACTTGTTCATGCCTTGGAGGTGAGCGTCGGTAGCCTAAGCCCGCGGCTGCAGTTATGGTTGCAGTGTGGCGGGGCTATATTGCATGATTCTAGGCTGCGGCCTGGACAACCAGCCTAGTCATCCGCCCCCGCCATATGCGGGCTCCGATGCGGCATCCCGCGGGTGGGAAGAACGGTGCAGAGCCAAGCAGCGTCCGGTGTGCTCCTCTACCGACGAGCAGCAGTCGGCCTCCCCCCGCCTTGACTCCTTGCCTCACAATTGTTCCTGCAAGTCTCTGCACCAGGGGCGCCTCACCGCACAGTCCCTCAGGGAGAGTCCCAGTCGTTCACCGCCGACAGGAGTCCCGTGTTCACCACCACTCTGCGCCACCCCCGGCCAGTCTCAGGCGGTCTCTCCCGTCCTCGCCAGCACGGGCATCTTCGCAGGTGTGGACTCCTCACCAGTTCAGCAGTTCTCGGGGGTGCAGGGTCGCAATCTCACCTGCTTGTTGAATGACACCAGGTGCGGTCTTTTGTAGCCCGTGCGGCCCTTTCCTTCTCTCCGGCAGTCAGCACAGTCGTAGCGTCCCTGCTTCCAAGCAGGTCGTCGCCCAGGCCGGCGGGTTGTATAGCCGCCTGACGATTCGGACAGTGCAATCCCACTTTATGTTGGTCTGGATGGGCACTGATCTTCCTGGATTATGACGAATATTTCGCTCGGCCGGCAGAGCTCACTCAAGGTGCAGCCATCTTGCCGCAGGCGAGACCACGCCCCCAGGCTGTTCCAGGAGCTTGATGGCCATTGCCCGGTCCCCATGTCCCTGCTCCCCTTGCTGCCTCGGTCTGCATTGACAGATTTGTTCCCTGGTTGCTTTATTGTTTTTCCTTGTGGTGCGCTCTGTGTGTGGGTTCTCAGTGGATGCTTGTCTGATTGCTGTTGCACTATTTGTCCCTCCCACCGCACGCCCAATTCCTACCATGTTTTCTCTCCCTCCCGCCAGCCCTGCCCACCGCCTTCCAGCGACCCTTCCACCTACTAGGACCTATTTAGTGGCGGTTGCAGCATGACCACGCAGTGGAAGCATGCAGCGGTGTGCCCGTTCATGCTCAGACCGCGCCCTCTGCCAGAAACCCCAGCCTCCATTGCCCCCCACGCATATTCCACCGCAGAGCTCGGAGCCCTGGACCCCAGTTGCTGCAACAGCAACTGCTGCATCACATCGATAGGACCCTTCATCTGCATCTGTCGCAGTTGCCTTCATCTGCAACTCAGGATCTCCCACCTTCAAGGAAACCTGCAACACTCCCACCTCACCGACCATAACCACTCAGCTGCATCCTGCTCAACACCCGATCACTCTGCAAACATGCCACAGAAATTTGGGACACCATCACCAGCCTCACCACGACGTGATCCTCACAGAGACCTGGCTCTACCCTTCCTCCACCCCCGCCAACGGCTGCAAGATGATACACTGGGACCACACCAACAAACATGGAGGGGGCATCGCCATCATCCACAAAGTAACCATCCGTTGCACCGCCACACAGATGACGCCACACCGATCATGGAACACCTCAACTTCCAACTCCAAACCGACAGCAGAATGACCATTAGAGGCACCCTCGCCAACAGACCCCAAGACCTCGCCCTAGCTTCTGCAACGCCATCCCAGAATTCATCGCACTGCTTGCCAAAGACGCAAACTCTGCCAACCTCCTGGAAAGCATGAGCAGCATCAGCCTTAGCCAATTCAGCATAGGACACACGCTGGACCCGATCTTCACAGCCAGCAACAGGGTCTAATACAGTCATGTCACAAAGCTCACTTGGACCGACCACGCCATTGTCCACTTCATCGCAGGACCACCAGGCACGAACACCAAGCCTCCCAACTCCTCCCACCAGAGTTGGAACAAAGTGACAAAGACCGAATGGAATGACCCCCTCAACACCACCCATCCCAACCCTGCAACCAACCTGGAACAATACGTCCAGAATTTCTCCACCTGAATCACCAACTGCGCAGACAGAGTCACCCCCATCAAGCCCACCAAGACCAGCAGGTCCACCAAATGAGCCAGATGATACACACCAGAACTCAGGACTATGGAAGGCAACTGAAAAGACTAGAAAGAACATGGCACACCAGTAAGATCCCACAGACTGAGCCACCTTCCAGACAGCCCTCTAACAAATACCACCAACGCCTGAAAGACACAAAAAGATGCCCTGGAAGACCGTATAGGAGCAAGCTCCAACCACAGCAAGGAACTCTTCAGCATCCTCAGAGTTCACAACCCCCCCACTATCCCCCTCCCCCCCCCCTGTCCCAGAAACGCTGCGACACCCTGGCAGACTAATTCCACAACAAGACATCCACCAAATACAGTAACTTTGAATCCCAGCCCACCAACCTCCACAACCTTCTCACTCAAACGGACGCCACACAACCACCCGCTTAGCACATGGGAAAAGCTCACCACTCAGAGCACCGAAGCCATCATGAACTCCATCCACTACGTAGCACCCACAGACCCCTGCCCCCATCACGTCTTCAACCTCGGAAACAAGTAAATCAGCTACAAACCTACCTCAATTCTTAACTCATCCATCACCATGGCTGTCTTCCCAGAAGGATGGAAACACGCAGAGTTCAGACCCCTTCTCAAGAAACCCTCCGCCGACCCCCCCAGCGAACTCAAGAACTGCTGCCCCATCATTTCTACTCCCCTTCTCCGCCAAAACCCTTGAGAAAGCCGCGGACCGTCAACTCGCCGAACACCTGGAAAGAAACAACCTACTGGACACCTCCCAATCCGGATTCTGCACCAACTACAGCACTGAGACCGCCCTGATCACTACCACTGACTTCAGAACCCCCTTCAACCGGGGAGAAACAGAGGCCCGATCCTCCTCGACCTCTCACCAGCATTGACACCATAACCCACCACACATTCATCAATAGACTCCGCCACATTGGGAACCTAGGAGACGCCCTCAAAGGGATCACATTCTTCCTCACAGGACAAACCCAGAGAATCCACCGAGCTCCCTTCACCTCAAAACCCAAAAGATTCAACTGCAGCATCCCTCAAGACTCATCCCTCTGCCCCACACTGTTCAACACCTACATGATGCCACTTGCCGGCATCGTCAGAACCCACGGGATCAACATCATATCCTACAAAGAGGACAACCTAATCATCCTCTTGCTCTCAGAAGACCCTCCACCAAAAGGACCAACTTCCACAACTGCATGAAGACAGACGCCGTGTGGATGAATGCCAACTGCCAGAAGCTCAACATGGACAAGACGGAAGTGCTGACTTTGGGAACATCACCGCCCCGTGGAACAACACCTGGTGGCCCTCCGAACTCACACACCCCCAGACCATTACACAACCTTGGCATTCTCCCAGACAGCAAACTCACAATGAAGAGCCAGATCAACGCAGTCTCCTCCACCTGCTTACATACACTCCGCATGCTCTGAAAGATCTTCAAGTGGCTCCCTGCCGACAGCAGGATAACCGTCACTCAAGTCTTAATCACAAGCCTACTGGACTACAGCAACAAACTCTATGCAAGAATCACCACCAAATTCCTGAAGAGACTCCAGAAGATACAGAACTGAGCTGCCAGATTCATCCTCGACCTCCCAAGACGAACCCACATCACCCCCCACCTCAGGAACCTCCACTGGCTCTCCATCCAGAAAAGATGTAAATTTAAGACACGGACACATCCTACAAAGCCTTCCACGACCAAGGATCAGCATACATCAACCACCGCCTGAACCTTCACAAACACTTCAGACACCTGCGCACCCCCTCCATCGCGTGCACACCCCCTGCATTCACCAAAGCCACAGTGGAGGACGATCCTTCTCCTACCTCGCAACCAAGTCCTGGAACAGCCTTCCCCTCCACCTCCGAACAGCTCCCTTGCTCCTGGAATTTGGAAAGGGTCTCAAGACCTGGCGCTTCAACTGGCCCCAGCGAGAATCTTGCGCCTGGATACCTTATCGGGGGATTAATCGCGCTCTACAAATTCCAACTGAATTGAATGGGATGTCTTCTGAATCTCACTGCCTTCCTGTGTGCCCCTTCTTCACACAAAGAAAAAAATAACTTGCCAAGTTGAACAATGACTTCTATGTTAGACCAAGATGCAGAACCAGTCGGGAGGTTTGACCCTTTAGAACCTCTACATACCTAGGATGTTGTATTGAGATGCTTCCAAAAAAATCACGGAAGTCCATAGGAACAACCTCACTACGCAGATTTGCCGGTTGCCTTGAACATTTTTTCTCACATCAACGTTCTGGAAATAAGTGTCACAAAACTGCCATGAAAGGCTTTCCGGTCAGCAATTCAGTCTGTGGTGGTGAAAACAGGCAACATAAACCACCATTTTTTGCAGCAGCAGGAAGAGAAGAAAAATTGGTGGTGCTATCCAGACAGGTCCAACATCTCTAGTGGTGAAGCACTTCCCCTGAGGTCTCAACGAACTGACAGATTTCAAAGAAACAGATTTGTACAGCTCCCAACTGGGTGAGCAGTGGAGGCACCTAGATCGCTAAAACGGATTGCAGCATCTCCCATCAGAGCAGAAGTACTGTCTTGGAAGAGAGGTAGGATTCCGCATCACAAGCAACAGGGTGTCTTCTGAATTCCCCAATATGGATACATAAATCTGCTGATAGAATGTGTGCAGATTCTAAACAATAAGCAAAACCCATCCACTAGGATCTGTTACGCTCACATAGAGAACATTATGTAGTTGGTGAATCTCACATGCCCACATCCATTTTATCCTGCTGATAAAATGAATGTTACTGATCCATTATTGCATCTGGTAAAGCTGGGAACTGAACATGGATATTCAAGACTCTTTGGGTGACAACAGTATGCAGAAAGATAAACTTGGAAATAGATCTTCAAAATTCTATTAATTCTTGATTTTCTACAGGGCCTCAAAAGAAGGTTCCCATCCAGTAGGAATGTAGAAAGCTTGTGTGAATTCAACATCTCCCTTTCTAATTCAGGAGAGCTCATTTTGAGCCCTTTCACTAAAGCATGGGAAACAGGCGTGTTTGCATGCTCCGAGTGCCTGACTGCTTGTGTAACTAGTATTCTGACTTTCATTTTGGCCATGGCGTCATGTTTATCTAGATGGTGTGTGGAGGCCTACACCCATCACAGACTTTGCAAGGTCCAGGTGATTCGGAAGGGCACACCAAGAATGCCCTTATAAAGTGGACAAAAGACTACTGGTTGTGGCAGCACACTGAATTGAAACTGATAATGTGACTAGACCTTTTCTCAGAGTCAGTGAGGTATGGCCTACTGACCTCACGTATATGTCCACTGTTATGTGAATGCGCTGAACCTTGGGCTGACATCCTGTGTGTATGTCGACTGCATGTGTAGTGTTTGTAGCATGGGGTCTGTATATGTAAATGTCTCCATACTGAAACCACTGAGATCCATTTTAAATGGGCATGTGTCATGGAACAGGAAGGACGATGAGGGCAGCTTCCTCGGACAGTGGAAGTGTATTGCCTCCATTCCTGTGGCTAGAGACAGGCTACCTTTGGAAAATGCATGAGGTTTTGTTAGCAGAGGACTGATGATCGGTCTTCCTGAGCACTGCCATTTGGTAGGGTTGAAGGGTGGGACTGCAGTGTCTGTTGTTCAAGTTGATGACGTTTCTGGGTCAGGCCTGTCCTCTTTCCTTTCTCATATTATTCGACATGAAAATAAAACAGATGCACGCTTAAGGGCGATTAGAAAAATAGACTAGAATTTAATAAGCAAAATAACACCACGATGAAAGAAAATGTGATAAGAGGAACCAGAGACATTAACTTTTAAAGTTTTAAATAGGAATAGTACCAATGAGTATAAAGTGCCAATGACAGTCAATGGTCGCAGCAGACCGGAAGG
Organism: Calotriton arnoldi; assembly: GCA_963921515.1. NCBI lineage: Eukaryota > Metazoa > Chordata > Amphibia > Caudata > Salamandridae > Calotriton > Calotriton arnoldi. The sequence goes on from CAWUFW010001802.1 coordinate 623,558, forward strand.
TAGGCGCAAGATGGCGCTGACCACAATGGAGAGGGTGTCAGATACACCAACAAGGTTCGACCTGGTCAAAAATGTTACCTTCTGACTCAAGTCTTTTCAGTCCCAATCCCCCACAGGAGTACACTTCTAAAGCCCCCGTGAACCTCAGGGAAGGCACTCAAAGACTCACAGGGTGTCAGGCAGAGGCCAAACAGCAGGGTCGAGTTGCCACTGATCAGTTGCAAGGAAATGCCTCTTGTGGCTTGTTGTGTCCCTGTAGCTTTAACAGAAGGTCAGCCTTATGACCCTTGAAGTCCCTATATTTTTCCTGGGTACAAGAGAGCGGAGCAAGACACACAGATGATGGACAGAATGCATGACAAATCAAACATTGACCCCCTGTCAATAGATCTGGGTTAAATCCATTGTTCTTTTACTCACCATGCCATCCCAGTTTAGACTTAGCCATATGCAAATCAGTCTTGACCCTGTGCCTCATGGGAACAGTCCAGCCCGACCTGTCAAGCATGGTCCCTCCTGGACCGGAAACAAGCATCCTGGGGCTGGTTTCGGGGCATCAACCCTAATCAGCCAGGCTAGCTTGAATCCAGTGACACAGTGAGCCCGGGACTCACATCTGAGCATACTCGGCGCACTTAGGGTGAGAAAGCAAAAGACACAGCTGATGGACAGAATGCAGAGCAAATCAAACATTCACCCCCAGTCAATAGATCTGGATTAAATCCATTGTTCTTTTGCTCACCATGCCACCCCAGTTTAGACCCAGTCATATGCAATTCAGTCTTGACCCTGTGCCACATGTGAACAGTCCAGCCCAAACTGCCAAGAAAGGTCCTCCCGGGACCAGAAACAAGCATCCTGGGACCGGTTTGCATTTCTCACCCTAAGTGGGAAGGGTATGCCCAGACGTCGGTCCAGTGCTCCCTACGCCACCAGATTCAAGCTATCCTGGCTGATGAGGGGTGAAACCCCGAAACCGGCCCTAGGATGCTTGTTTCTGGTCTGGGGAGGGCCTGGCCTGGCAGTTCGGGCTGGACTGTTCCCAAGGGGGAACAGGGTCAAGACTGATTTGCATATGACTGGGTCTGAACTGGAATGGCGTGGCGTGCAAAAAAAACGATGGATTCAACCCAGATCTGTGACTGGGGATGAATGTTTGATTGAATCAGCATTCCGTCCATCGTCTGTTCTTTTTACAAGAGAGAGCGGGTCATTACCCGAGACTCTTCCCTCTGCCCCACAGTGTTCAACATCTACATGACCTCCCTGGCCAACATCGTCCGAACCCACAGACTAAACATCATATCCTACGCAGACGACACCCAGCTCATCCTCCCGCTATCAGAAGACCCCTCCAACTCAAGGGCCAACTACCACAGGTGCATGACAAGCATCACAGACTGGAAGAAGCACAATTGTCTAAACCTTAACACCGACAAAATAGAAGTACTGATCTTCAGGAAAAACAACTTCCCATGAAAACTCAAGGTGGCCACCCGAACTAGGATCCTCTCTGACGCCCACGAACCACGCCTGCAGCCTTGGCATTACCATGGACTACAAGTTCACCATGAAGAACAAGACCAACGCAGTCCTCCGCCTGCTTCCTCATTCTTTGCATGTTCTGTAAGATCTTCAGAAGCCGCCCACCGCCCCCCCCCCCCCCCCATCTACACCAGACGAACGGTCACTCAAGCCCTGATCTGATCACCAGTCGGCTGGACTACGGGAACGCACTGTACGTAGGGATCACCAAGCACCTACTGAAGAGACTGCAGTTATACAGAACACAGCGCCAGACTCATCCTCGACCTATCCAGACAGACCCACCTCACCCCCACCACAGGAAGCTCCACTGGCTCCACATTCAGAAGAGATGTCAAGTCAAAATGTTGATCCACACCGACAAAGCCCTCCACAATCAAGGACCAGCTTACATCAACCACTGCATGAACTTCTACCAGACCCTTTCACTTCTTTTCCCTCTCCCCCGCACCCCCCCCCCCCATCCTCGCACACACCCGCATCTGCCAAAGTAACAGTGGAGGGAGCTCCTTCTCCCACCTTGTCGTAAAGGCCTGGAACAACGTCCCCATGCATCTCAGGACCTCAACTTCTCTTCAGGAAAGGATTCAAGACCTGGCAGTTCAACGGAACACCCCGGAAGCAGCATAGCTTGCAGCACCTGGATACCCTCACAGGTGATTAGCCGCACTTTACAAATCCTGATTGATTGAGGTGCAGTCATTTTGGGCTCTTCACAGGTCATGGACAGCAGGTTCAGTCCTCTTTTGATCTTGGAGGGAATTGGAGGTGAGACGAGAGCTCACCGAGCAACAAACAATTGAGCTCTGCTACGATAATATACTTTCTTAAGCCTCGCTTTCTTTTATTGGGCACACTGCTTATTGCATTTTATGATCCTACGCTAGCATCCTGCACATTTTGTTTTTAAATTTTACTCTGCGCCTTTGCACCTCTCTATACGATCTATAGGAAAGACAGAGGGGACTCCAGAGGAGGGGGGTCTGGCAATTATCCTACGGGACACTCTACATTGCACTACCTATGAATTAGATACACTTAAGGGAGCAGAAAGTCTTGGTTTCTGCCTCTCCCTAAATGCCTCTGTCATTCTCAGGAGCCTTAATTTACCGCCCACCGGGTCACAGTGCCATTTTTAATGAATCACTAGGAGACACCCCAAGTCATTTCCTTCTGAGATATGCCAACTTCACCCTATTAGGAGATTTTAATCTGCACCTAGAGGACAAGAAAGAGCCAGGAGTAGACAACTTCCTCCAAATAATAGAAATACTAGGACTGACCCAGATGGTGGATACTCCTACGCACCAAGCTGGTCACACACTGGATGGGGTCTGCTCTAACTTCACCCTCCTTTCAGTAGACCCATCCACCCCACAAATATGGTCTGACCACAACCTAGTCCCTCTCACACTCCGTATTCCTATGAAAAGTCACCTCGACAAACAAGCAAAGGTGCACCAGACCAGACGAAATTGGAAACAATTGGCCCGCCATCCGAAGTTGGTAACCACCGCTCAGGCACAGATACCTACCCTCACGGGGAACACTACTGCAGATTCACGCCTCTTCCACAATTGGATGACTGCAATAAGCAACAAACTTATCCCACAAGATAAACCCAATATAAATAGAAAGAAAGAATCCAGAAGAGCCCCTTGGTTCACACCTACACTCAGAGCAGCACATGACCAATGTAAACTACAAGAGCGTAAATGGAGAAAATGTTATGCTGCCCAAGAGAAGCAAGCATTTAAAATAAGCAGAATGCTTTATCACAAACAGATTAAATTAGCCAAAAAAGATTACTACTCGAGCAAAATACAGGAGGCCAAACTAGACAAAAAATCATTTTCTCCGTTGTAAAGTCTTTCACAAATCCTAAAGCTTTACAAAAAGAACTTCCCCCGTCACAAAGGCTATGCGACCAAATTTCATGCTTCTTTGAAGAAAAGATCATGAACATCCAAAAAGACTTTAACACGGACACTAGCTCTTCGACACATGCCAATTCAGAGCACGAATATGGCACCACCCAATATTCTATTTGCTCATTTGAACCAGTTTCACTGGATCAAACTCGCGAAGCTATCTTAACATGCAAATCTGGATCTCCCTTAGATGCCTGTCCTCCCTCAGTTCTTCACCAGATTATTGACACAGTCAACCCAATTATAAATCAGATTGTCAACTCCTCTTTAAGTTCAGGGGCAGTGCCAGATGATTGGAAGTTAGCGATAGTGAAACCCTTGAAAAAGAAGCCAAATATTGATCTATCGATCCTCTCCATTCTACGCCCCATATCACTCCTTCCCCTACTAGGAAAAATTACCGAAAAATTTGTGCATAAAGAGCTAACTAAATTCATAGAGGCCGCAAATATCCTCCACCCCCAACAATCCGGTTTTCGCCCTAAGCATTCCACCGAGTCTGCACTCCTGGAAATCACAGACTCTCTTAAAATGATTGCTGACAGAGGTAAGAAGGCAGTGCTGATCCTACTCAACCTATCGGCCGCATTTGATACCATATCACACAGCATCCTCCTTTCCAGGCTCAAATCATGCGGGATCTCACACACGGCCTTGGAATGGCTAAAATCCTTTCTTTCCAGGCGTAGGCAAGCTGTGTCCCTTGGAACGTTCTTATCGATGGAGCGCACCATCACAACAGGAGTACCACAGGGCTCTTCATTAAGCCCTCTGTTATTTAATGTCTACATGACCCCACTCATCTCACTAATAACATCATTTGGGACCGAAGTTACGTCCTACGCAGACGATACCCAAATTATCCTATCTCTAGATAGAAATTCTAAGGAGGCCGAACTCCACTTTAAAAGATGCTTCTCCAAGGTCCTCCAGTGGATGAAGGATAACCACCGCAGGTGCAACACAGAAAAAACTGAGATATTACCAATAGGTAAAGAAGTCTCTTTCTCGCCAGAAGAGTGGTGGCCAGAGGGTACGACACCCCCACCTGATATGGTAACGGTGGCAAGAAACCTAGGAGTGCAGTTTGACTCCTCCCTCAGCTTCAAACCACATGCACTGAAGGTTGCAGAGACCTGTTTCAGCCTCATAAAATCTTTGAAAAAATTCTTCGATCTACTCCCACTCGCGGCAAGGAAATCAGTAGCGGTCGCCTTGATACTTGCTCGACTGGACTACCGCAACAGTCTCTTGGCAGGAGCCAACAAGCAAACATTAAAAAAAAAAACTCCAAGTAGTCCAACATGCAGCAGCACGGCTGGTGTTAAAACTTCCACGAAGATCCTCCGCTTCTACAGCTCTGAAAACCCTTCATTGGCTCCCATTACACAAGAGAATACTCTTCAAGATTCTCCTTATCAACTTCAGAGCCTCACTCAAACTGGGGCCTCAATATCTTGCATCAAGATTCACCCCCTACAGTACAACCAGAACCCTCAGGCCATCATCAGCCAATCTACTTAAACCTCCCAGCTTCAGATGCAAAACCAGGGGAGGAAAAACAATAACAGCATTAGGCACCAGAGCCTGGAACCTACTGCCACCGCATCTGAGAACGCATAAATCTGAAACACAATATAGGAAAGAACTAAAGACTTGGATTTTCGGAGCCCCGGATGAACTTTGCCTTTCTCTCATCTAAGAATTTCTGAGCAGCCGCTCACCTTCCATACCAGCGCCAGGATGCTCCTTTCGGAGTGGCAGTTAGCGCTTTACAAATACCAATTTTCATTTCATTTTCATTTCCTCAGGTGCAGACGTGTTCTGAAGTGGTTGCCTGGAGATGCTACATTTATGCCTGGCAGGAGCTAATAGGTAGGAATGATTCCTGGGCATGCCATAACCAATGGGGTAAAAGATCCCAGGGCAAATTCTACCCTCCTTGGGCATTTTCAAGATGGCAGCAGGCTTCATCTACACTATAACTTGGCCTCTGAGGGATAGGTGTGTGCCGGGGGAGTGAACTATGGTAATTCTAGTCTCCTCCCACATCTACCACTGAAATCCATTTTAGGACAGTCACTGTGCCCCTAATAAACCTAGATATAGACTGGTAGAACAAAACAGGGGTTTCTAGTAACCAGACAATGGATACACAAGAATTGTTTTCACATCCGTTTACCCTTCCTTCAAGTGCTCCCCCAGTGTTATATGTAAAAACCAAGACACCTGTCAAGCAGGCTTTGACATTCAAGCACGATTTGACACTAACGTCAAAAAGAATTCTCAAAACGACACCCTGCATGTTATGTCTAGTTCTGAGGAGTCGTCTCTGGCCATTCAAATCAGCCCATTGTTGCTCCTGAAAAGCATTTCACACCTATTCAAATGCTAGTTACTGGCTGGCAGAACAAATGCAAATTGTCTCCAGGAACCTCAAAAGGGAAAAGGTAACTTTAAAAGTAATTTTTCCTTAATATTTATTAAAACTCCAACTTTACAAATAAAGTGGATTATTAGTAACTATTAAAAATAGTTAAATATCTTTAGCTACTCCCATTCCAGAGACAGTATTAGGACATAAATCTGTACTCTGGTTTTCTACCTATGGCAGCTATGCCAGCCACAGTGAAAAATTGCTTTTGGGTACTAGTCACTATAAGGATATAGTAACATTAAATTTCTACCTGTGCTACTTTTAAATACCATGCACCTTGCCTTGCTTGCTAACAAGTGTACATAGGGGTCACTTATTAATATTTAAAAGGGCGGTTTCGACCTGTCACATTGAATTGCAGTTTTTATACTTCTACTTCTACAGTTAGGCTACAGGGGTAGACCTGAAGCCAAGTTTTACACTGTCACATTAGTGGATGGCCCAAAAGGTGGTACAGTCCACTAAAGACCATTAACGTACAGGCACTGGGTATATTCTATTGGCAAGTTAAAAATACCAATTAGGAATATGCCAATTCAACTATGTTTAAAGGGGAGCACAGGCACTTTACTATTAGTTCACAGGGGTAAAGTGCATAGAGTAACAAAACCAGCAAGAACACAGTGCCCAACAATAGGCAAAAAACACAGTGACACTCCTCAGCCATGTACGAGTGACTGAACCAGAGTACTGCAGGCCTCCAATACCAGTGAAGTCAAGCACCGGATTTTACACTAACCTCACAATAATCCAGTATGTGCGCAGAGGCCTAGGCCTGTCCCATGACATGAACGAGGGCCTAGACTGGCCCTGTGGCTTGGAGAGGTACACAAAGAGTGCCCTCATTGCATTGTCAGTAAACTACTATCCCGGTCATCCCAAGTGTATCTTGTGCATGTTGGTATATGTGGCCTGCATGGTACATGTACTGTGTATGAGTGGGACAGAGTAATGGAGGCCTCTGGGATCAGTGTTGGATGCCATTGGCCTAGCCTTGTACACAAGAAGTTGAAGTTGTTTTCCAAGGCAGCGAAAGTGCATTGCTGACATTTCTAAAGCTGGAGGTAGAACTAGACACGGATGTAGGGAGATAGGAGACAAGGCTCCTTTAGAAAGTCAATTAGACCTTTTGTGGCGAGAAGCTGCTTATTAGTCTTTCTGTAACACTGTCTAAAAGATGGGGGCCACTAGCCCACTTGTTCTTCCAGTTCCAAGTTCTCTATGACCAAAAAGGGAGTGGTCCACAGTACTCACAAGACTGCTGTGCAACCAGACCAGGCGTCTGCCTGACAGTCAGCTCCGCAGGGGTCGGGTGACATCACATGAAAACTTGCCTTTCTGAAAGAAGTGGTTCACCTGGCTTGGGGTGCCTAGAAGCCAACTTGCTTGCTGAGAAAAGAAGGAGTCTGCCAACCCTGCTGGAGTTGTTACTGTACAGGACGAGTCGGAAGCACTGAGACCCTGGTGCTGGTGAGGTCTTACAGAGGAAGGAGAAAAGCGCTCTGCATGAACCCAGGTGTTGGCAGACATCAGATTAAGTGGCGGTTCTATTCAACAACTGCAAAATTGTGGATGTTTGTGCTGCTGTGACCAAGACAAGACTGGTTCTCATTCTGTACAGCTCTGACCAAGAACTGCGACCGCAGCTCACCCAGTGCCGCTGTGATCAACATGTGCGATTCCAGCCTATCCTGTGCCGCTGTGGCCCAGAGACTTGTACTGCCCACTGGTGCTTTCACAAAACAAATAGCCCCAGAAGCTGGCAGGAGGGAGCTCTTCTTGCAAGTGCTCTTATCATTACATCAACTAGCATTGGCAAATCAATAGATCTTTGCCAATGCTGTTTGCCGATGAGAAAAGGCTTTTGCTGGTAGTGTCATTCTGCTGGTGTGTGCATGTGTCACCACACAATATGCGCATCTACAGAATGACGGACATCATTTTCGTTTCTTTTACTGACCAATTTAAGAAGCCAAACGCCATTTAGATGAGGAGAAAAAAGAAGGAAAAAAATGCCAAGTGTGCGAAAGAGCTTTTGATATACCAGAGCACCTGACAGCAAATGGTAGCTGTTGGGCATGCCGCCCGCCCCCTCCCAAAACAAGCATTGGCATAGCCAATAGGTCTCGCCTTTGGGACCTTATAAGTGTTTAGCCATGCAACAGTTGATGTTGTTGCACCAAGGATATTGTGCTGTATATCTAAACACTTATAAGGTCCCAAAGGCGAGACCTATTGGCTATGCCAATGCTGGTTATATATGGAGCTAAAGTTTAGTTTATTAAATCAAACAAAATCGTTTTTTGTACAGCACAAATGCTGAACTTGCATTTTTTAAGGTGCTCTCATATGTGATAATGAAAAAAAGGCGGGTTCCGTAAAATAAAATATTTGCTAGGATCCCACAAGATGAGACCAGATTAGGGGCCAAGTACATTGTAGATAGGTCAAATCGATTATTCAGGTCACTAGACCTGCAGGTTTATTAACATTTCTATGATTTTTCGAGTCCTGTATATAAACGACTCAGAGGCAGCCCTTGCACTTCAATGATAGTCATGTCGACTCAACCATCTTGTGAAATGGACAGATTGCACCCCCACTAGCTTAATTTGTTTCACCTTTTTTTGTCATTCCACTCGCAAGAAGCTAGTAGTGGCACTGCAGTCATAACTGGGTAACTTTGACTCCATGAAAATGCCCTCTGAAAACTGTGAATGCAATTTTGGCCTTTACATTTCCTGTATAATATTTAGTGTGTGTTGTGATTTAAATTTGTTTTAAGCAAAAGCACTGTCTGGACATTGATTTATTATCAGTTGTTATTTGCCTGATTAAATTTGGAGTCTCAGTAAGCCTTGGTCTACTCTACCTTGCTCTCCTGAGGGTCAAGGGATAAACCAGTATACTAGGTGCTCAGTTTTGGCTCCAGCAATAGGATAAGCTCTGGAACACCAGAGGTAAAAGGGTCTTATTGTTACAATTTGAGCCCAGTAACCATCAGGTGCCCTGGGACTGCGGGAAAATTGCCACAATGTGCTTGTACAGCAGTGGTTCACAAACCTTTTAGAAACACAACCCACTTTTTAGAACAACAAACTTTTGAGACCCACTTACCATACACCAGCACCATATGGGAAGTTAAAATAGAAGGACATCACAGACAGTGGGGTTCGAACTATTTTTAGACGGGGGATGGGGTGCCTGCCAGTGGTGCCATCTCACTAAAGCCATTAAGTGACTTCAACATTCGTGGTGCACAAGCAAGTGTAGGAACAGCCAAACCTAAAACACCATTTCATGATGCCAAGGCATACTTATCCACAGAGAGTACTTTTACTGTCTACGTAGGCTTTCATCAGAAACGTATGGGAACTTATTTTTTAGCTCTGCGGCAAGCCACTTGCAGACCTATCTCATTTAAAATGCTTACATTTCTGTTTCTATGGGTAGTAAGACCCATCGAATGAGTTCATGTTTGCACATTACATTTTACTTATTACACCCCCCACCCCACCAACTCTCCTTTTGTCAGTGGTTGCACCTCCCCGCATTATTGTACACTGGCTTCAAAATCACCTTTATTGCGTGACACAAAAAGAAATGTCAAAACAAATGTAAAGAGTGATCAGAACCATTTTAAAGGATGTATCTGGTCTTCTACTCAAAAAACGAAGGGTTCGGAATCAGTCCTCTCCAATACCAAGTCTCACAGTGCAGGTACATTCTGCGAGCTATTTGAACACCGAGTTCTTTATTCGACTCTGATGTTCACAGGCAGATGTTACAGGAAGAAGGTGTAGTGATATGAGGACTGTAGATGTAAGCAGGTGATGCTCCGTTACTAGCTATGAATCTCCTGGGTAGATATGGACTAGCTAGGAGCCAATCAAAATGCAGCATTTTGGTAATGCACAGGTGGAGACGCTATTTGTCTTTGACTGCTTTAGCTGTTCAGTCCTTTGAAGAACTGTTGGAAGTCACCTCACTTCTCAGAAGAGCAGGAATAGCGTTTAATAATCCGTGCCCTTGGTGAGAAGAGATTTTCTGCACATCTTGGGCAGATGTGCAGGTCCTGAGTGGCAGACCTCAAGATTTTCAAATTTTTGACGCCTCTTACTTTGTTGCCACACCCTGCGCCGCCTACAGTTTTAATGCTGTTGGCAGTCTTCACAACATTACATTTACACAACACACACGTCTCATCAGGCCTGCTTCAGTGCAGATGAACCAGAGCCTGCAATTGGTCAGTGGCGGGCTTCCAGTGTTGAGAAGTTTGGCACCAGACCTGGCCCTTACCAAAGCACGGACACACCTTTCTCTCCACGGCCACCGTACAATTATGAATCGAGTTACTTATGGCCTGTCTTTTCTATGGTTTTTAACACCATAGTCTTGCTGTTTATGAAAACTGTAAATAAAAAGCATCACTATTACTCAGTTCAATGATTCTCAATGTATTGCTCTCGGAAGGATGAATAGCTGAACGGGCCTTGCTGGGATTCGAACCCCTAACCTGCAGATCATGCTCGTGTCAGCTGCCATTGCTAAACTTTCTGAGTCCTGTTGGCAGCTATTGAAGACACATGTAAGCTACTGGTCTTGAGCTATCAATTTTTAAGTTGTAAAACACTAAAGTACTTGTAAACACCTACTACTTGGGTGCTGAGTTTACCGTTCACGTATTTAACTTTAAAAATAGTTTCCTCATTTTTTTTGTATGCTAAATATTAGATTTGGAAATGGTTTGCTTCATTTTTATAGCACCCAAACATGCATCGCGTTTGAGAAGCACCTTCTGTCTCACAGTTTACAAAACACAGTACCACTGTTGCATCAGTTAGAAAGGAAGAGTTAGATGATGCTTCTAATTATTTTAAATAGGCAGCAGCTCGGTGGGTCAAATGCCTGCAACAAAGATCCAACTTATACATAAGACAGAGGGAAAGAACCAAAAATACTGATGAGTGCGGTGAAATATCTGACCACGGCATATTACACAATACACAAAAGATAACCCATAATGTGTGTAATATTACATGATACTTGCTGTGATGCCTGGAAATATGATGCTGCAAAATGCACGAACTGTTTGACCTATAATTGTGTCAGTTTTCCCTGAAAAAATGTCTAATAAGAAAAATGCTAAATCAAAGCAGTTTATCTATTTCTGTATTTCAAACTGGGTTGTCTGTGTTCCTTGTTTCGTTTGCGCCTCTTGAAACCTTTGTTGTCATAACTGTCCACAATAAGGCGGCAACATGCCTCATTTTACTTCTAATGATGGCTGTATTTTAAAAAAAATGTAAACCACATACAGAAACAGGGACAGCTTTTTACCTGTGTGTTTTAGAAACATTTGAGTTTAACTTTCTCATTTCACCCTCCCCTTTGCCCTAGACATTGTCAATAGGTATATATATAGTGTTCCCATTACCTCTCACACAAGCATAACCAAAGATTTGCACAATATTTACTTTTTAATCCACCCTGACAATCGGCAGCCCAAGATGTGTCTTTGAAGAGAGGCTCCATATTTAACCTTTCAAAAGCAGCGTAATGTCCCACTGTTTGCTTATACAATCAAGATATGCCGGGGTGGTGGGGTGTACCCGCCACGCCCCCAGATGCAGTGTCACTGATCACAGAGAACATGTCACTGCCGAAATAATTTTACTAAAACAATTTAAATGTGGCATTCACACAATAAGGCTTTTGTGCGGCTGCAATTAAACATCAAGATGTGATGCTGCAATTAAACATCAAGATGTGATGCTGCGTCACGCTGGTGAGTATTCCGTTTAACTCATCTACGAGATGGTTCTTGCCGGAGAAATAACCACCAAGCAGATGACTCGCACAAGATCGAAAAGAAAACTGAACATAGAGGCTGTAGAGTCCACTGGGGCGTGAAGTAAGAGCATTTTAAAATTAATGTCTTAAAGAACAAGTACAAACTCGCGCACGCTGTAAAAACAAGCACGCGAGTGGTGCGCGCGCTGTAAGAATGCGGCGGCCGCGAAAGTGAAAGCAACTACAACAAAAGCTTTGAAGAGAGGAGCGGGGGCGAGCGAGCGCGGCAGCCTGCTGAGCTGACCACACGCTCGTGCACCATGGCCTTTTGCTTGCGGGTAACCGCAGGGAAAAGGCCATGACGCACGAGCGTCTGGTCAGCTTTCAAAAGCCCCTTACTTAAAGTCTCGCAGAGCAGCGCTTGCGCGCTACTCGAGGCTCGACCTAAAAAGTGCACAAAAAAGAAAAAGTAAAGCTGGCGAGGGGTGGGGTGTGAGGGCGGAGTAAAGGAGGAGCAGGTGGACAGAAACAATGGTGGGAGTGAGATAAAATAAAACCGAAAGGGGGGAAGGAGGACAAAGCAGGACAGGAGGTAGAGAGCAGCAGGCAAGGGAATGAGCATCACAAAGCATAGAGGTGAAGCATGATAGCAAGCAGCACAGAAGGGGGAGTGGAAGACGGAGCGGGCAGGAGCAGCCGGTGTTTGGAGGAAAGCAGCACAAGACAGAGCGCTAGAAAACGCACATACTCTCTTGAAGTGCTAAAGAAAAAGAAAAGGAAATTGCTACATACCAGTATGAATCTGTTCTTGGCATGTAGAGCTGCAAAATCACATACTTGTGCATAGATCGCCATCTGGTGGTGGGCTCGGATGTTTGCAGTTTGTTGCTGTCTTGGAAGAAGTCTTTGTAGTCACGAGATAGGTGACTCCTCCCTTGGACGATAGTGCGCATGGGCATCGACTCCATCCTCAGATTGTTTTTCGCCATGAAGGGAAATGATGGAGTTTGTAAGAAACAGAAAAGATATCCATGTGTAATGTATCTAAGTAAGATAACGCTGGAACATATAGAGGTACCGCGGAGGCGGGTGGGCGTATGTGATTCTGCAGCTCTACATGCCAAGAACAGATGCATACTGGTAAGTAGCATTTTCCGTTTGAGGCATATGAGCTGCAGAATACATACTTGTGCATAGACTGTATAGCAGTGCTCTCCCTTAGCGGTGGTTACCTGCATCTGTTGCAGTGGTCTGAAAAAGTGTTTTAAGAACAGCCTGGCCCACAGAAGCTTGTTGTTTTGCCTGCACATCTACACAATAGTGTTTGGTGAAGGTGTGTGGTGTAGACGATGTTGCTGCTTTACAAATGTCATCTAAGGGAATGTTCCCTAAGAATGCCATGGAAGCCCCTAGTTAGCGTGTTGAATGAGCTCTAGGGGGAATTGTTAATGTGCGTTTTGCTTTGTGGTAGCATATTTGAATACATTTGACTATCCACCTGGCAATTCCAGCTTTGGAAATTGGGTTTCCTTTATGAGGTGGAGAGAAAGCTACAAACAGTTGGTTTGTCTTTCTAAAAGGTTTAGTTCTGTCAATGTAATAAAGTATAGCTCTTTTGACATCATGGGTGTGTGAAGAGCTCTCTCTGCTACGGAATCTGATTTTGGGAAGAAAACGGGTAATTCCACAGATTGATTAAGATGGAAAGCAGAGATTACTTTGGGAAGGAATTTTGGATTTGTTCTAAGAACCACCTTGTTATGATGTATTTGTAAGAATGGTTCTAGTATGGTTAAAGCCTGGATCTCACTTACTCTTCTGAGAGAGGTGATTGCGACAAGGAAAGCTACTTTCCATGTAAGGAACTGCAGTTCGCATTGGTGTAGAGGTTCAAATGGGGGACCCATGAGCCTAGTAAGGACAATGTTTAAATTCCACACTGGAGATGGTGGGATTGTGGGAGGAATTATCCTTTTAAGGCCTTCCATAAACGCTTTGATGGCAGGTACCCTAAACAATAACAAATGTTATGGATGTGTATGCCAGATTACATCTTTGTAGATGCAGTAAATAAATTATGTTCTGAATTGAAGCATCTAGTGGGTCAATTTTGTTGTTATTGCAGTAAATGACAAATCTTTTCCATTTGGCTGCATAACAAGCTCTAGTAGTAGGGCGTCTAGCTTCCTTAATAATGTTCATACAGTTGGGTGGAAGGTTGAGGCAACCGAACTCTAGGACTTCAGGAGCCAGATTGCTAGGTTTAGTTGAGCTGGATCTGGATGTCTTATCTCTCCATGGTTCTGTGTCAGAAGCTTTGGGGAGAGGTGTGGCTTTTGGTGTTGAACTACTGAGAGTTCCAGGAGTGTTGTGAACCAAGGTTGCCGGGCCCATGTTGGAGCAACCAGGATCATCTTGAGAGACTGTTGTTTGAGCTTGCGCACTACTAACGGAATGAGCGGGAGTGGCGGAAAAGCGTACGCAAATCTGCCTGACCAGTTGATCCATATCGCATTGCCTTTGGACAATGGGTGTGGATACCTGGCGGCGAAGGTTGGGCATTTTGCGTTTGCATGTGTGGCGAACAGATCTATGTCTGGGTGGCCCCACATTTGAAAAAACGGAAGAAGAACTTGTGGATGAAGTTCCCATTCGTGGATTTGTTGTGTCTGACTGAGCAGATCCGCAATCTGATTGTGTACCCCTGGAAGATGTTCTGCTAGAAGGTATATCTTTTGTGGGATGGCCCATTTCCATATGCTTTGCACTAGTTGAGAAAGCTGTAAAGAATGTGTTCCCCCTTGTTTTTGTATATAATACATTGCTGTCATATTGTCTGTTCGGACAAGGACAGTTTTGTTGCTGAGATGTGTTTGGAATGATTTTAATGCTAGAAAGATTGCCAGTAACTCCAGGTGATTGATGTGGAGCACTTTTTGTTGAGGGGTCCACTTGCCCTGAATTGTATGGTTTAGGAGATGGGCTCCCCAGCCGGCGAGCGATGCGTCCGCTGTTAGCACTATCTGTGGAACTGGGTCTAGGAACGGCCGCCCTTTGGAAAGGTTTTGTGTGTTCCACCACTGCAGAGAGAAATGAGTGTGGCTGTCCACCAACACCAGATCTGAAATTTGCCCTTGAGCCTGGTTCCACTGACGTGCTAAACATTCTTGTAAAGGGCGCATCTGAAGCCTTGAGTGTGGTACTATGAAAATGCAAGAGGCCATCATTCCTCTTAGCTGCATAAACACTCAAGCTGTTGAGGTTGAAAATTTGTTATGAGGGTTTGCATACTGGCTATTCTGACTGGATTGGGATATGCCAGGGCTTTGGAAGTATCTATTGTGGCCCCTAGATACTGATGTATGTGGGACGGCTGAAGATGTGACTTGGTGAGGTTTATTGTGAACCCCAAGTCGTGAAGCAAGTGAATTGTTTGGAGTGTGGGGAGAACACACTGGCTGTATGACTTGGCTTTTATGAGCCAGTCGTCCAGGAATGGGAATGACATGAATTTGTTGTCTTCGCAAGTGGGCGGCTACTACTGCCAGACACTTTGTGAAGACTCTGGGTGCTGTGGTCACTCCGAATGGGAGGACCTTGAATTGATAGTGCTGACCGTCCACTATGAACCTTAGATATTTCCTGTGAGCAGGGTGTATAGGAATATGGAAGTAGGCGTCCTTGAGATCTAGAGTGGCAAGGAAATCGCCTTGCTGGAGCAGTGGGAGGACCTGTTGAAGGGTGACCATGTGAAAATGGTCTGATTGTATGTAGATATTCAAAGGTCTGAGGTCCAATATTGGTCTGAGAGTACAGTCTTTTTTGGGGATGAGAAAATAAAGGGAGTAAACCCCTGTGCCTTGATACTGGAGGGGAACTGGTTCTATTGCATGCTTCTGAAGAAGTAAGAGAACTTCTTGTATGAGCAGCGTTAGATGTTCCGTGGACATTGGACGTTGTTTGGGCGGTATGGTTGGGGGAGTTGCGGTAAGTTCCAGGCAGTAACCATACTGGATAATTTGTCTTACCCACCTGTCTGTAGTGACGGAGTTCCAGACCGGTAGGAACTGTGAGAGCCTTCCTCCGACCGCAGTGGAATGGTCTGGAGGGAGAGGAGGGAAGTCATTGTTTGGTAGTAGGGGAGGTTCGGTTATTGTTACCTCGACCTCTATCCTTGTTATTATTTCCTCTGTACCCACCTCTGAAATATGCCTTGTTAGGTGATGTTTGTGTGGGACTCTTGTAGGAGGAGGAAGTAGTGTTTGTGCTAATCTTTTTGGATGCGCCCCTATAAAAGGAACGACGAAAGGAACCTCGTGGTGTTTGAGACTGTAATGCTCCCATAGATTTTGCAGTGTCTGTATCTTTTTTCATTTTCTCCAAAGCTGTATCCACAGCTGGGCCAAAGAGGTGCTCTTGATCGAACGGCTGATTTAAGATAGTTGTTTGCACTTGTTTAAAACCACAAATGCGCAACCATGCATGTCTGCGAAGTAAGACACTGGTGTGGAGGTCTAGATGCGGTGTCTGCTGCATCGAGGGCACATTTGATGGATGCATTGGTAATTAATTTGCCCTCTTGGACCAGATCGTTGGCCTTGGCTTTGTATTGGTCAGGTAAATGTTGAATAAGATCTTCAAGCTCATCGTAGTGAGCCCTGTCGTATCTGGCAAGCAATGCTTGTGCATTAACTATTCTCCAGTGATTGGCTGCTTGGGAGGCAACTTGTTTACCTGATGCATCTAGCAGTTTAGACTCTGTCTGGAGGTGGAGCATCACCAGAGGTTTGGGAATTAGCACGTTTCCTTGCATTGGAGACTACCAAAGAATCTAAAGGGAATTGTCCTTTAATGTAAATTGGATCGTTAGGGGCAGGCTTGTACTTTTTATCAATCCGAGGATTGAGGATCCTGGTCCTAACAGGGTCTTTAAATATGTCTGGTGCATGTTTAATGACACCTTTAAGCATGGGCAATGTATGTATTGTTTTTTGTGACTGAGCAAATGTGTCAAGTAGGAAGTCTTCGTCCATGGGGTCTGAATGGAGTTCAACGCCATGATATTGCGCAGCCCTATTAATGAGCTGACTAAATCCTATATTGTCATCTGGGGGGGATGGCCTAGATGGGTATACATCTGGATCAGGACGGTCTGGAGGATCTGTGGGATTGTTGTAATCGTCCCATGTATCCTGTGGTGGAGTAGTGTCATGATCAGGGTCATCTAAAGGGTCCTTATCGTGTCCACCCCCGTCCCCTAGATCATCCTCATCCTGTGGCGGTAAGGGTGAGTATGGAAGTATAGGAGAAAGTCTGTAGGAGACAAAGGTTTGGTAGGAAGAATAGGAGAAGAGGGTCTTAGGGGTGAAGTTGCAAAGTCTCTTTTCTTCAGAGGTACCTCAGGAGGGTGTGAGGTATCCGATTTCCTCTTCTTTGTTGGGAGACTGACAATATGGCCTGTTTTAGGGTCCACAAGTAAAGTCTTTTGTTTTGGATCGATAGGATCTGGTCGAAAAAGCTCTTCCTGCTTGTTGTCTCCTTTCGGTGCCGATTTTTTCGGTTCTGAGCGTTGTTTTGATTTGGACTCTGAAGCCGTAGGAGGGGTCTTGTGCTCCTTTGGCTTCGACGTTGGTGCAGAGTCGGGAATTTTCTTCAGATCCGAAGGTTTTCTGTGTTTGTTCGGTTCCGAGGCCTTATGGTCTTTCGGTGCCGAAGGGTTCGATACCGAGGCCTTTTTGGGACGTAACGGGAATAGGGTGTATCCCTGATTTCGGTACCGAAGGTGTCTTATGGGTACTGATATGCGGCTTGCTCGGTCCCGAGCTGCCGGAAGGCTTTTCCTTTGTCTTCGGAGCCGGGCCCGGAGGCGGGGCTTCAGAAGTTTTTCCTCTGTCTCGACTAAGGCCTTCAGGCGAAGTTTTGACCGGAGCCTTCTGTTTATCTGGTGGGCAGAGGCATGGACGTTTGTACTCACTCGTTGACCTGGAGTGATGTGGTCATTGGAGTCGGAGTCGTCCACTTCGGAGACGATGTCGTGCTCCTCTGAATCCTCTGCCTCTGGAACATCGGGGCCTTCGAAGATGTCGTGTGGCGCCGGTGTAGCCTGTTGAGCCATAACGTGTCGTCGAGCCCGGCGATCACTCTTTTTGGAGCGAAAAGAGGCACAGGCTTGGCAATCCTTTTCTTCGTGTTCTGGCGAGAGGCAAAGGTTGCAGACCTTGTGGTGGTCACTGTGTGGAAATTTAGCTCCACACTGCGGGCATTTTTTAAATGGAGTCCTTTCCATTAGCCGTAGGCCCGAATGGCGCCGATAGGCCCAGCGGCCCGCGTCGGCGACCGGAATCGAGGATTTTGAAGTTAGCGCATCGAAGGGCACGCGAACGAAACAATACCGTCGAGTGGTGATGGGTTGCGCATCGAAAAGGGTTGGAAACACGGTACCGAACCAGAGCGCAAGTCACATCCGAACCCGATGGCGGAAAAAAACTGAGGATGGAGTCGATGCCCATGCACACTATCGTCCAAGGGAGGAGTCACCTATCTCGTGACTACAAAGACTTCTTCCAAGACAACAACAAACTGCAAACATCCGAGCCCACCACCAGATGGCGATCTATGCACAAGTATGTATTCTGCAGCTCATATGCCTCGAACATGTAGTTTCCTAAATGTGAGTAATGAATGAATACAAGTTATCCAATCAAAATGTTGGTAAAGAGGCTGTGCTCCAGGGGATGGACAAACAGAACAGGGGGAAGGCAAGCAATCAAATAAGCAAGCAAATGTGGAGGATAATAAAGTCAACCAATGGTAAGCAATGGGCAGGCTCTAAGCCAACTGTAAGTATTTGGTAAGAAAACAATAGGCTTGCGCTCTCTGGTAGGCGAGACCTAAAAAACAGTATCAGGAACTATAAAGAGAGTGAATTTGTGCCATCCCTCTTCAGCCCTTGGCTTTTATGTTTTTCATGGTTTGACATTGCTTGGATGGGTTGTTCATTAAGGGCATGGCATTCGGAGGATGGTTTCATTGTCAAATTTAGGTTTCTATTAGATTTTGCTGGTGCAATGAAGTAATCCTTTGCTAAACTGCACATGCAAAGTGAAGTAGCTTGAAATTGAGAGCACGTGTTATTTGATGTATCTACTCTACTGCAGCAAACATTTTAATTGCTGATTTTTGGTTTACTGTTTGCTGACTGGATGCCTCCGTCTGACATAAAATAAAGAAGCCATGTTAATCACTAATCCCCCTTAGGCGTGCATTAGTTTTATTTTCATGCCAAGATAACGTGGAATTTACAGATTTATTTTGTTCAGAAAGTAAAGACATGCTAGCAGGATTTCTTAAGGAAATACTAGCCTTTTGTCAAAAGAATCTACAATACAATATCTTTCAGTTTATGCCTTTTTTTCCAGCACTTGTAATACAGTTCAATAAAACCTCTGTCTTGTTTTCACACCACTCTTCTTTTCCATGGATGTAGCTTAGCTCTGCTAAGAAGTATGTTCAAAAGATACCTCTGTGATGATTTTTGTTAGTACTAAAGAAAAGCACATACATGCAATTGTATTAATAAATCACTTTTTTCTTTAAAAGGATTGAATACAATACAATTTGTATGGTGAAATGTAAACAATGTTAATTTACAGCATCAAATACAAAAAGCACCAATTTATAGGCAGTGAGTCTTATTAATAACAATATGCTTGTGTTTCTCATTATGAATGCTATGAATTGCAAGCAAATATCTGGGAGGGGCGAGTGGAGAAGTGCCAAGCTGCTGCATCTACATAATCCAATGGGCCAACCTGTTTTCAAAGGTTAATAAACCTACCTCTTTCAGCTTCTACTTATTTCAGGTAGTTATCACAGTGTGTGGTGACTGAATACGTTTGCATCAATGCACCCTTTGAATCAGTGATACTTGAAGTACGGCCAGCGGGCTGCTTTCGGCCCTCCTGACCTTTCCATTCGGCCCTTTAGTGAACAGCAGCACAAGTCTGCTGTTTACCTGACTTCACTAACATTCAGAATGGTTGTAACTAAGGCGTCCTGCAGCACTTAACTTTAGAAACACCTTCATTTTAAAGACATCCTCCAGCAAACGTGTAAAAATATGTTAGTCTCTTAAAAATTTAAAAGCATACCCCTTTTATAATGCTTTGGTGCCTGATAGCAGAACTCCATGTTGGTTATGAGTATGCTATAAGCCAGTGGAATCCATTTTGATTGCCTGTGGTTTTGACATGGCACATGAAGGAAATCTTAATGCAGCCTCCCCAGACAGTGGAAGTGCACTGTCTGCATTCCTTAACTGAAGTGTAGAGGGATCTAGAGAGGGTTGTCTTTAGAAATTCAACATGACCCATTTAGCTAGGGCTGCTGATTAGTCTTACCCGAGCACTGTTATTTGGGTGATGGTCAGGGAATAAGGTATGAGTCAGCAGTTGTTAGAGCAAGAGAAGTGGCAGGGCCTGTGCTGTTTTCTCTTGAGTGGTCCATTCAGTAAGGCTGATGACAGCCAAATGAGATCTAGAGCTTCACATTCACGTCTTATGGGTGCTCCTGCTTGAAGCCATAATCACCACTACCTGTTGTGAGACCCATCACCATAGACAAAGAAGTGTCTGTGCTGCACAGAGAAAATGAAGTTCTGAAAAGGAAACACCCCAAACAAACTGGTCCTGAACTGCAGACAGTAGATCCACATCCCCCTACCTGAAAAACTCTGTATAATAGTGATACCCAAACCTTCCCACTTGGTTTCAGTTTGATCCTGATTCACTGACCAATGAAGAAGGTACTCTGCTATGGTCCAGGATTGGTATTACTGATAACCAGTCTTCTAGAGGCGAGGAGACATAACCTGAAATTGAACGTCTTGCTGGTGAAGCTGTGGGTCTGCCTGAGACCGGAGAACCTGCCTTCCTAGAGATGGGGCAAGGAGCGTGCCTTATATCGGGGGGAGGAGAAGCTCAGCGACTGAGTCCAGGAGGGTGGCAGATCATCAAATCCAGTTTGCCCAAGGGAGTGTGCCTTGGCCTGTGTGAACGTGTTGTGCTCCAGACTGCTCTGTTCAACCAAAGTCTATATTCACCTAACAGTCTTCTTCTGTGGCCATCACAGCAGAAGATGGAACGCCTGTGCTGACACTGCCTTCGCTGTACCCAAGAACAACATCTCCACACCCAGTCTGGAAGAGCTGATTTGCCACCTCAAATGATGGAGCAGTGTGTCTTACCAAGCCTCTGAATCTGTAACTGGCCAACACGGATAAGAGATGGGGTCACTGAGACAAGCTCCAGGGCTCACCTCATGCAGAGAGCAACTGCACATTCACAAATGGATGATTTAAGCGCGAACCAATGATCAGATAACGCAAGTGCCTGGAAAACAGTGAACTGGTGAACTAATTGCTTGGTGGGACTCTGAGTAATACGTGAAACCCACATATCAGAACTGCCTAGTTGAGCGTACAGACTTCAGGAAAGCTGCTTCACTCTAACCATAGACAGCCTGCACCTGTGCCTAATCGAGAACTTTATTATGTAGTGAACCCTGAAGACCCCTGTAAAGCTCATCCCAAAGACCCCTGTAAAGTTCATCCCAGTAGTGTTACTACTTCTGTATGCACTGTATTATGTTTTGGTGTAATTAAAGTACCTCTCATCTAAAAGAATAGCATTGGGCTGGACATTCACTTATTGTAGCTATTGTGTGGTTGTTGAGCTGAGTCTCTACTCCAACACTGCCTCCCTGTGACGCCTTGGACTGCTCACTACCCTGAGAGTTCAGTGAAGTAGGTGTGTACTTGACCCAGTGTGCACTGCCATATTAGTTTGAACCCCAGAACAGTGGTCAATTACCCCAAATACCATAGTTGGCATCCAATAACCCCTGTGAGCCCCGTCCCCCTCATTCCAGTTAACAGATTCTCATAACTTTCTGGAAATAGAAGCAAGAGGTGGTTTAGGTTCTAGGAGTATCTCCTGACAGTGCAAGGCTGTAAACCACAACCTCAAAGTTGGGTACGTATTATACGTTGGAGAGGGAGAGATAAGGAGTGTTATTAATAATTTAAAATTATTAGGAGTCATGTATTAAAGAATATAATGTGTCAAGGAAGTTGTCGATGTACAAAGCTCAGTTTAAATAAGGCATAATGTGCTGAGGCAGCACAGGTAATATTAGCATTGCCACAATGTACAAATTTGAGAACAACAGATAATGATTTAAAGAGTGTCTACTTAGGGCTTGTCGCCATACTTTAGTTGCTTGTTCACTTGATCTTATTTAATTAAAGAGATTTAAAAAGCTTAAAACTCAGGGGCGTGGCTAGCCAACACCCAAGATGGCCGCACTGGAGTAGAGCTCCGATCGCCAACTAAATAAACTTACCCCACATCCGTTTAAATAATCCGTTCTCCCCACTACACCCAGTGACCTGGGGTTCCTGGTGTTCAGGATTCACCTGGTCCAAGAACGTGGAGAATCCGACCTCCCACTACCGAGATACGAAGGCTTAAGCTGCCGGCCGCGAGGAGTAGGGAGATCCGGCCGCGACGTCGCACGGCTTTAGTCTACGCAACGTCGGTGCTGCAGTCGCGGGCCCGCAGACCCCGGAACGAGATCCCCTTAGGCGCCCTCACCCACCTCCGATTTTCAGGCCACCTCTGTGCCACATGAAGAACAAGTTACTTACCTTCGGTAACGCTTTTTCTGGTGGATACAGTATCTGCCTGTGGATTCCTCACCTTATGAATATCCCCTGCGCCAGCATTCCGCGTAAATTTTTCCTAGCTCTCCACGCCGACGAGGTAGTCACAATGCTATGGCTCCGCACGCGGCTCCGCATGACGTCACTGGAGCCATAAGAGGATCACGTCGGAGTGATGACATCAGTCCCACCCATTTTTTCCGTGCCACCGAGGCAAACGGGCGGACCGACCAAGAGACAATGCATACATAGTACACAGTATTCACACAAATTAACACAGTGTAAAGTGAAAAAAGCAAAGCAAAAGAAAGCAAGCATATCCTATAAGCCTACACAAAGGCAAACAGAGGCAATACAAAATGACAATATGAAACAACCTTATTAACCAATACCTCTTTTAAGGTATAAACGGGTGGACAACGGGGAGGCGGGTGGGCCAGTGAGGAATCCACAGGCAGATACTGTATCCACCAGAAAAAGCGTTACCGAAGGTAAGTAACTTGTTCTTCTGATGGATACATCGGCCTGTGGATTCCTCACCTTATGAATAGAATCCCACAGCAGTCCCTCTCCCGGAGGAGGGTGTCCACCCTTCTATACCAAAAAGTCCTGCAAAACAGAGCGCGCAAAATGGCCATCCCTCCTCACTTCGGAATCCAAGCAGTAATGCTTCGCGAAAGATTGGAGAGAGGCCCAAGTATCAGCCTTACAGATGTCCAACACAGGAACACCCCTGGACAAAGCAGACGTAGACTATTTAGTCCTGGTAGAGTGAGCTCTAATGCCTACAGGAGGCTCCTTACCAGCCAGAGCGTAGCAGATCTTGATGCACAAGATGATCCACCTGGATAAAGTGTGCTTGTGCACTGCCTTGCCCTTCATACGTCCAACATAGCCCACAAAGAGCTGATCATCCTGACGGAAGTCCTTTGTTCTATCAAGATAGAAACTAATCGCCCTCTTAGGGTCCAAACGGTGCAGCCTTTCCTCCTCCTTGGAAGGGTGAGGGGGAAGTTAGAAAGTAGGAAGGGTAATGGACTGCCCTAGATGGAAGGGAGTTACAACCTTAGGCAGAAAAGCAGCCCTGGTCCTGAGTACCATCCGTTCAGCATCTATGGTCAAAAACGGAGGCTTTGAACTCAAAGCCTGAAGCTCACTCACCCTCCTAGCCGAAGTGATAGCCATAAGAAAGACCGTTTTGAAAGTCAGCAGTCTTAAAGGACAGCTATGCATAGGTTCAAACGTGGAACCCATTAAAAAAGTTAACACCAAATTAAAATCCCACTGGGGCATAATAAAAGGAGTGGGCGGGAACATGTTAGTAAGCCCCTTAATGAACCTTAAAACTATTGAGACTTAAAAAGAGACGGCTGATCAGGCAGACAAAGAAAAGCAGATAAAGCCAACAAGTATCCTTTAACAGTGGCTACAGCACAACCCTGCTGGGCCAAATGAAGCGAAAAACAAAGAACATCAGAAAGATGAGCTTTCAAGGGATCAATAGACTTCTCTCCACACCATTTAACACATTTTGACCACCTGTAGGAGTAGATAGACTTGGTGGAGTGTCGCCTGGCCGATAATATAACATCCACCACGTCAGGCGGGAGAGAAAAAGAATTCAGGTTGCCCCGTTCAATCTCCAGGCATGAAGGTGCAGGCTCTGGAGGTGGGGGTGAAGAACCTGCCCCTCCGACTGCGAGAGGAGGTCTACCCTGAGAGGGAGACGGAGCGGAGGGTGCGACGAGAGGTGAAGAAGGTCTGTGTACCACATCCTTCTTGGCCAATCCGGGGCGATCAATATGACTTGTGCCCGGTCTTGGCGAATCTTCCTCAGAACCCGAGGAATCAAGGGTATGGGAGGAACCGCATAAAGGAGTTGTGAGCTCCAACTCAACTGAAACGCATCCCCCAACGCCCCCTGCATCAGAAACTGGAGACTGCAGAATGACGGGCAGTGCGCGTTCGAGAGTAGCAAACAGGTCCACCCGAGGAGTCCCCCACGTCCGGAAGATGTGTCGAACTACCTCCGGATGAAGCCTCCACTCGTGGTCGGCGGAGAACTGCAGACAGACTGTCCGCACGCACGTTTAGCACCCCGGCCAGATGATTTGCCATCAAGCAAATCCGATGGTCCCGAGCCCCGGACCAAAGTCGCAAAGCCTCCCTGCAGAGACGGTACGACCCTACTCCTCCCTGCTTGTTGACATACCACATCGCGGCAGTGTTGTCCGTCAGGACTTGAACCGACTGACCGCGAAGGGAAGGGAGAAAGGCCTTGAGCGCCAAACGAAACGCCCGCAATTCCAGAAGCTTGATATGAGACAACCTTTCCTCTGGAGACCAAAGACCCTTGATCTCCAGATCCCCCAGATGAGCACCCCACC
This sequence comes from Calotriton arnoldi, assembly GCA_963921515.1. Lineage (NCBI taxonomy): Eukaryota > Metazoa > Chordata > Amphibia > Caudata > Salamandridae > Calotriton > Calotriton arnoldi. The sequence continues at coordinate 648,371 of CAWUFW010001802.1, forward strand.
CTAGGGTAGATGCATCCGTTATCACTGTGGCCACCGATGGAAGAAGATTAAAGGGCTTTGCTTGAGACAGATTGCCCTCCACACTCCACCAAGATAGATCCGCTGCAGCTTCTCTGGAGATCCTGACAGACTCCCTGAGATCTCCGTTGTGCTGATACCACTGCCTGCGGAGGCACCACTGGAGCGCCCTCATGTGCCAGCGTGCATGGTTGACCAACAGAATGCAGGAGGCGAACAGACTGAGCAGGCGAAAGACCTTCAGAACCGGAACAACCGCTCCATTGTAAAACAAGGGAATCATTTCCTGGATGTCGAGAATCCTTTGCGGAGGAGGAAAAGCTCGACACGCAGTGGTATCCAGTACCGCCCCTATGAACAGGTTGCTCTGAGAGGGCACTAGGTGAGACTTGGGTACATTTATCGAAAAACCCAAATTGTACAACAGCTGAACTGTTACCTGCAGATTTTTTTATATATAACTCTTTTAGGGATTTCCTTTTAAGGTTAGTTGTTTTTCCTGACTTAGGTATTCATCGTTTATTATATCTTGCTGTGCATGTATGCGTATATGCATAGCTGTTTTGGGTGCAATGCTTATATATTCTTTTTTGAATATCGCCAGATGACTGCATGTATATATTGGGACTGTTTTGTATATAAATACATACATTGATACCTTCCAATCTTTCATTTTTTTGCCATTAAGACTGTGGCATCTTCTGATCTATATTTCCCTGTTTGTTATGTTCGGCCGGGCATTGCTCCGCCTTTCCCATCATGTGACAAGGTCATATGACTGTTTCCCGACAGCATTTAAATATACCGTCTTTTCGCGCCATTAGCTTTTCGGCGTCTTTCAGCCCCTTCGGCTGGCTGTCAAACAGAGATCAGAGCTGTTCAGTTGTTTTGGATCGTCGATATCGGTAAGCATAGCGTGAGTTTTCGCGGGTATTTTGTAAATGCTTTGATGTTTGTTATTATCAATGTGTTTGGAATAATACATGTGTATCGGGACGTATTTCCTGTCTCTATATTTCCCTGTTTGTTGTGTTTGGCCGGGCATTGCTCCGCCTTTCCCATCATGCAACAAGGTTATATGACTGTTTCCTGATAGTATTTAAACATACCGCCTTTTTTGCGCCATTAGCTTTTCGGCGCTTTTCAGCCCCTTTGGTTGGCTGTTAAACAGAGATTAGAGCTGTTCAGTTGTTTGGATCGTCGATATCGGTAAACACAGCGTGAGGTTTCGCGGGTATTTTGTAAATGCTTTGGTGTTTGTCATCATCAATTTGTTTGGAATAATATATGTGTATCGGGACACATTTCTTTAGGGGCATTTAAATCCATACAAAATAGAGGTTTCCGTTATGTTATGCCATCTGTTTAAAAATACAGGTGTTGCTCCTAAAATCATTCATTCACCGTTCTGAGTTAGAAACAGTCTTGCTCTCAAGGCGGTATCGCTGTAATCGCTTTTTACATGTTCGCCCATGAGTTTTTCAATTATAAATTTGAAACTTTTCAATTATTTTGGACGTTTGCGGTTTCGCTGAAATACTTCAAATAATTTCATTATATCTATGTAAGGCATCATGTCTTATTCCATCATCTTGCTAACATGAATAGTAACCTTGTTGTGAGTATTTTCTATTTATGGAACACACCGTTCCTGTTGTTTACTTTTTAGTATCCATTTTTAACCATCTGAAGGACTAGCAGCTCGTCTTCCCTGTTGGATACATTTTATCAAGCAGGTATGTTTTGCCCTCGCTGATAGCTATAGAAAATGATTCAACTCTTGATATTCTTAAAATTATTTTGGTGCATGTTTTTACATATGGTGTCTTGGGCCTGTTTATTTATTTCAGGAACTCTTTTTTTTGAGGAGTCGGCTATCAAACTAAAACATCTCTCCTTTGAGAAGGGTCATTAACTATACAAGGTAAACATGTAATCTATTTGGTTGGTTATAACATCTTTTCATATTCAAGGATGTACATAGTGAGTAATGGAAAGCCTTTTTTATCCTTTTATTTCTCTGCTTTGGTACACCTATCTAGAACTCCACAGATGCATCCTGGGTGACAAGTTTAAATTCTTGAAGATACAATATCTTATTTTGACCTGAATTATTCAAACAGCTCATTAGTCTACATACAGATGCTGGATAGACTTGGTAATATACCTTTTTACTATTGTTTTGTTACAAACTTTACCTTAGTATTTTGTGCCTTTCGTGCACATTTTGATCATCGTGTACTTTTTCCTCCATAGAATATTATCCTGGAGAGTATATATAATTTTTTTTCCTTTTAATTGCCTTTCAAGGACACCAATTATTTTTTCTTGATAAGGGAATTTTAGTACTGTCGATATGGAATTTATACAAAGAATGTAGATTAATGGCAATAGTGCCCTATTGCATGTTTGCATTGTTACATGTTGTTTGGGAGATGGTTTATATGTGTGTATTTATGTTAATTTTTTGTCAGGCTCTTTTTCTTTCCTTCCTTTTATAAAAGCATAATAATATGAGATTATATCCCTTAGTTTAAATCATGGGTCCTTATCACAATATGAAAATATTATAATCATTTACTATGGTGACACTCAAAATTATATTTATATGTATGTGATATATATATTTCCTTACAGAGCACAACATTCTGAGGTGGAACTCCTGATGAAGACAGTGTTTCTGTCGAAACGCGCGTAGAGTCAGTTTGAAAACCACCTAAAAAAGCAAATTTTTCATCAAAGTGCTGTTGTGGTTTGTTCGCTACATCCTTTACAAATCCTATCATATTTGACGAAAAAATCATGTATATCAATTTGATTATATGTATGTAGTATGTTTGTGGTTGTGAATGAATGTGGTCAGAATGTTGTACAAGTGCTAGTCTCTGTATGAAGTTTTTATGTCTAATATATGTTTTTATATTTACTTAAAAAAAGATTAAGATAATTTATAAATAAACTTTTTTATATATTTCTAATTTTCTAGTGTCACTATAGTTTGTTTCTTCTCCTCATAATGGTTTGAGGGATTCAATGGTCTGAAGTAGCCCTAGAGTATTTACATTAACCTGCAGATGAAGCACCATCTCTGGCGTCTCTGCCTTCAGAAGCCAGTCGTCCAGGTAGGGGAAAACCGGAATTCCCGACCTCCTGAGATGGGCAGCCACCACTGCCATCACCTTGGTGAAGACTCAAGGTGCAGTAGTAAGACCAAAACGGAAGAACCACAAACTGGTAGTGTTGCGACCCAACCGTAAATCGGAGATACTTCCTGTGCGACTTCAGGATTGGGATGTGAAAATACGCATCCTGCAAGTCGATGGACACCATCCAGTCCTCTTGCTGCAGCGCCTGAAGAACCTGCGCTAGGGTGAGCATCTTGAATCTCTCCTGCTTGAGATAAAGATTCAAAATTCTGAGATCCAGGATCGGACGTAACCTGCCATCCTTTTTGGGAATCAGAAAATACCGAGAGTAGCATCCCTGACCCCTTTCCTGCTCCGGAACCACCTCTATCGCACCTTTTTGTAACAGTGCAATAACCTCCATTTGAAGGAGAAGTAAATGATCCTCCGTGCAAAACCCTTGGCAAGGAGGGTAAGGAGGAGCGAATTCCCTGAAGGGAAGGGCGTACCCAATCTCTACGAGATCCAGAACCCAAAGGTCCGAAGTGATCAATTTCCAATCTCGTAGAAAATGGGTAAGCCGACCTCCCACAGGACTTACATGATCCGGGATGGCGGATCTAGGGCTGCTTTCCCGCATTACCAGGAGGGGCTGGGGAGGTAGAGGAGGAGGAAGGATGACGCCCGGCTCCACGTTGGCGACCTCTGCCTTTACCCCTATAGGACTTATAAAAGGGGTTTTGTTGTTGCTGCTGCTGCTGAGGCTGTCTGAAACTTCGAAAGGAAGACTTCCCGAAGCCTCTGTATCTTTTATAACCATAGCCTCTCGATTGTGATTGCAGACCCAAAGATTTAGCCGTGGCCTTACTGTCCTTAAATCTTTGCAAGGCAGAATCCGCCTTTTCACCGAAAAGTCTAGACCCATCAAAAGGCAGATCAAGAAGGGCAGCCTGCACATCGGGAGAGAACCCAGAAGACCTCAACCACGCATGTCTTCTTGTTGCAATGGACGAACCCATCACTCTGGCAACAGAATCCGCCGTGTCCAAGCCAGACTGGATGACTTGGCGAGCAGCAGCCTGAGAGTCCGCTAACACCTCGCTCAGATTTCCCCTATCTTCCTCAGACAACTTAGGAAGAAGCTGTTTGGCAGAGTCCATTAAGGCATGAATATATCTACCCAAGAGACAAGTTGCGTTGGTAGATTTCAGTGCCATGCTAGCTGAAGAAAAGACCTTTTTCGCAGACTGTTCCAGCTTCTTGGAATCCCCGTCGGCGGGAGCTTGCGGAAAAGCCTCTGTAGACTGCTTCGAACAAGAAGCCTGTACCACCAAGCTCTCAGGAGAGGGGCGAGATGAAAGGAACACTGGATCGCCAGGAGCAGGCCTATACCTTCTGGACACTGACCTTGAAACCGCAGGAGCAGAAAGAGGGTTGCGCCAAACATCAAGTATTGGCTCAGTCAGAGCATCATTAAAGGGTAAGAGTGGTTCAACCACCGAGGACGGAGAATGGAGCACCTCCGTAAGAAGATTAGGCTTATACTCAGCCATAGGAAGCTGCAAATCCAAAAGATCCGCAGCCTTCCTGATCACAGAATGGTACGGAGCAACCTCCTTCGAGGGGGAAGCCTTCTGAGAAACAAAGTCCCAATCAGGAGAAAGGTCAAGTCCACTTGCCTCACACAAGTCCTCAAACACATCCTTCCTCTGTGTCATACACTTCTCCTTCCTCCCTCTCATCCACCTGGTACTGCTCCTCCTCCAACAACCTCTGCGCCTCTCTCCTCGAGCGCATCTTCGGCGTCGCCACACGCGGCGTCGACTACTCCGGGAGCGGCGTCGAAGAAGGATCCACTGTAGTAACCAGCGCCGATCGAATCCGAGAAGCTTCACGGGATGGAGCCGGGATTGCCCATATGGCGTCGACATCCTCGGAGCCGGAAAGTGCCAGGACGGCGTCGCTGGCATGAAGGGAACAAAGGGGGCCTGTGGTAACTGCTGAGGCACACCCAAATTGAATGCCATAGGACCCATGGGACCCGAAGGTGCACCAGAGGGGTATGAGGCCCTGGCGAACACGCCATACATTGCATTAAGAAAATGCGATGGATCTGAATCCGGAGCCGGAAACTGAGGATGTTGAGCCGGTTCGAGATCCAAAACGAGGCACCTCTGGAAACGGAGCCACTGGAGCTGAAGGAACCTCAGTATCAGCCGGATTCGGCACCCCCTCTGAAGTCGGTGAGAATCTCGGCGTCGGTGAACGCTCCGGAATCCCTTTGTATGATGGGGAATGGACCGGAGTCGCCTGAGGAGACACGGAGGGAGAAGGAGAGAAAGTCCTTAACTCGACGTCGAGGAGTTGGAGAAGGCGATCTCAACTCCACAGCCTTCGACGATCGGCGCCGAGAAGCATGTCTCTTCTTCTTCTTATGCCTTCTCTTGGAGTCATGCGAAGTCGATGACTTGGACTTCGACCTTTTTCGACCCCTTTTTTCTTTCCTTGCCTTGGCCATATACAGCTTGGCCTCCCGCTCCGTCAGAGCCTTCGGGTTCATCTTCCTGCAGGAAGAACAGCCCTCGACGTCGTGGTCAGACGACAAACACCAAAGACAGTCTTCATGCGGGTCAGTAATAGACATATGTCCTCCGCATTCCTTACAGGGCTTAAAGCCAGACTTCTTCGGGGCAGACATGTCAAAAGAAAGATAAAATCGAAATAACAAAGTATCCAGTCGAAAGTATGGAGAGTCCCAGAAAAAAACGTTTGCGTCGACAGCGCGGAAAAAAGGGAACCGACGTCATCACGCCGACGTGGTCCTCTTATGGCTCCAGTGACGTCATGCGGAGCCGCGTGCGGAGCCATAGCATTGTGACTACCTCGTCGGCGTGGAGAGCTAGGAAAAATTTCCGCTGAATGCTGGCGCAGGGGATATTCATAAGGTGAGGAATCCACAGGCAGATGTATCCATCAGAATCCTCTTGACTAGTTGCCGGGGAGACAGCGGTGAAAGTTCCCGGCCGTGCGCGAGTGAGCTGAAGCATTGGGTGGGGTCCGGTGTGTGTGACCTGCCGTTGGCTCCTCCCGCATCAACAATGCTGCTCCGGTGGAAGAGGTGAGAGGCGGGGCTGCATTTTGATTGTTCCCCCCCCCGTGGCGCTTTTGGTCTGGAGCGCGCCCGGCACCTAGGGGGGGGAGCTCTGCGGCCTATCATTGCGCCCCTCCTCCACGAGGACAGTCAGGCCCATGTGAGGCCTTAGTGAACTACAACGGTGTGGAGGCCTGGCGGAGGACAGATATTCTCACAAACCCCATGTTCCCCTGAGGCCTGAGAATATACTGCTGGTCCGGGTGCTCCCTGGCTAATTAAAGATCCTCAGCCAGTCCACCAGCAATATCTACACCTGGGTATCAGTGATTGGGAACACGAAGCAACGGGTGTGGCCGACTAGGAGTGCAGGAGCCACGACACAAACACAAGGCACAGATCCCCGGAGCCCCGGCTGAATTAGTGCACGTCTGGCGCTTGGTGAAAGGACACAAACCATCAATACTCTGCTATATTAAGTGGTCACCTCCAATCTTCCATGGCTCACCTGATTAAACTACATAACCATATATTATCCACTCCGGCTTATAAAGGTATGCTTATGTATCTACCAAGACACAGTTCTAAACACGCCTGTTTTTACGACTGTATATGATTAGCATTGATTTGTTGTATATGTGAGATCACGAGATTTCAGAATGTTATTGTGCACATTACAAGATCAGTGAACCGGGGGGATGTTTCTAATTGTTTTCTTTTAGTAATAGATTAATAGTTAGAAGATAAATAGTTAAGTACGAGTTCTTCACTACTTACATTAATCGCCTGTATGCCTATGCATCATTTCGATATTATTTATCATTTTTAGTAGTACATTATTTGTTTCATAGCATTGCAGACAACCAAATTCTGGCGCTTTTTGTACACATGCATCTATTATCCCATTGATATTTGTGAATTGTTATTTTGACATTTATACTTATCTGTTCCTTTATGATTTATTGCCGCAATACATAATACTCTATGTACATCATTGATGTTGAAAACTCAATAAAATTATGTTTCCATTAAGTGGTCACCTCCATCATATAGGCCCTCATCTTCCCTCGTGTCTGGTTCTCAACCCTACACCAGTGTTCGACGCAATGGCCGCCGCAAAGGGCTCCAGGCAGACTCATTTGTTGAAACTGGCAAAATTTGCGCATTCTAAGCCCGACGCCGCAGAGGGGAAACATGACGAACTTGACACTAAGCAGCAGACCGACGAGGGCCCCCCCCACCCCCCGGTGGATGTCATGGAGGCCATCCAGGGGGTTCGATCGGCACTGGAGAACAAGATAGATATGGTGTCCACTGAGGTCACTCTCATACGCGCCGACCTATGAAATATGGGAGATTTGGTCAAGGCGACCGAAGATTCAGTCTCAACACTTCAACATTCAACGAAACTGCTCGAGACGACGGTCAAGCGACTCCAAGCCCAGACATCGGACCTTGAAGCCAAGCTAGAAGATTATGAAGGACGCGCACGCAGAAATAAAGTGCAAATTTTGGGGGTTCCCGAGAGGGCAGAGGGACAAGCTACGGACCCGTTTGTCGAGAACCTAATCCAAAACCAACTGCAGCCTCAGACCCTCTCTAAATACTTCTCGGTGGAGCGTGCCCACAGGGTGCCCGGGGACCCCCTGAAGCCGGGCGCACCGCCGCGTCCCATACTGGCGAGGATATTCAATTTGAGACAGGGACATCATCCTTCAAACAGCAAGGGCCGCCCCACCGCTCAAGTTTGAGAACTCTACCATTACATTCTTTCCGGACTTCACTTACAAGGTGCAACAGAAACGCAGGTCCTTTCTAGAAGTAAAGCGAGCGCTCCGAGGCCATAATCTGAAGTATGCGATGCTCTTTCCAGCAAAGTTGCGAGTGCAAGCAGAGGGAAAGTCGTGGTTCTTCCAGACTCCGGAGGACACCTGGGACTGGCTGGAAGGTTGGCGATCTGCTGGATCACAGAGACATTCCTCCCCTAATCGCACGCAAAGACAAGAGGGTCCCCTGGAGGAGACCGGCCGGGCCGAAGGTGTTTGATCATCCGTCAACTTTGAGATGCGGCGGAGGCCCGCCCGACCTTTTGCGGCTGCAAGGGAGCCTTGGCGTGTCGCTGAGTCTGTGTGCAGCTGCCGACCCCGCTGGGGCAAGGGTGACTTTATTCTGAGAACGATTGTTTCATGTGGACACTCTTCCTTTGCAAATAGTATTTAAGTGTTGCAACCAACCGTAGTTATGGGTTCTGACATTCTGCTGTGAGTTTTCGTGGAGGGTGGGGCAGCCGGAGGGGTAAGGAATGTATCACCACAGTTATAATTTCAGGGTCCTAATGTGTGACAGCTGGGGTATACATGATTTTTCTTATGGGGGGAAGAGGGCTATACTCTTGGGTAGTTTCGGCTGTGTAGCATTCCCCTTCACACAGTCTATTTGTTTTGGGTACACAGGCGCTCTGCAAAATTGGGGGGTGGGCAGTTTTACGTCCACGTTGCAGGGAGGCAGGAGGGGGGGGGGGGTTCCAGGGAGTTACACTGGGTTTCACTGTAATCTTTTAGTGTGTTTTTTGTGCAGTCTGATAGAAGGTGTCGCTTCCAATGCAATTTGGGTCGTCAATGATGTGATTACTAATTTTCCCAAGGTTAGAAATGTAATGTCTCCAACACGGTGTCTAGTGGGAGGGGGGCTGCTTTGACTTCCATTGTGACTTATTTGTTCCCTGCGTGAGGGAAGGCTCCTTGACATACGTATAGATGACTGTTGATCATAATGCAGCCTCGCCGCTGGGCCGCCTTAAATTACTTTCGTGGAATGTAAACGGCCTGGGAGATCAAATTAAGCGGGGAATAGTACTACAATACCTAAAACGTCATGCCCCCGACCTCGTGTTCCTCCAGGAAACACACATCCAAGGAACTTCCTACTGTGCACTCAATAGATGGGGATATAAACTGCTGGCACACGCGGGTTATGCCAGGGGATCCAGGGGGGTGGGTATCCTAGTGCGTAGCTCCCTCCCCTTCCAGGTACAGGAGGTCGCTCGCGACCCTATTGGTAGATTTGTCACGGTCTCGGGGCAGTGGGAGAGTAGGTCCCTCAGCTTGACTTCCCTATATGTGCCCCCCAGACTTCACTCCTCCACTTTGACTGATCTAGGCCCACATTTGTTGAGCCTGCCTGAGGGGGGACGTATTGGTGGGAGGTGACTGCAACGCAGCCTTGAATGGTGACCTGGATCGCTTGCCACCCAGACAAGGGGAATCATCAGGGAAGTTATTGGTAGATTTCCTTGGGGCCCTAGGACTGATCGATGTGTGGAGGGTATGCAACCCCTCGGCCAGACAATACACTTTCCATTCTGGGGCGCACGGGAGTATGTCCCGCATAGACTATCTTTTCTGCAAAGCCACCCAATTCCCTATGTTCGGCGAGATCTCCTTCCTTCCCAGGGGTATCTCGGACCATTCCCCGATTGTGACTAACTATGGTGGCGACCCACCTCCCACCCGCCATGAAATGGTTCTTAACCCCTGGTACCTTAAAGTGCCTGCGATAAGAGATAAACTGACGGAAGCCACCAAACACTATTTTGCTGAAAACGACGGTTCTGTTGACTCAGACGTAATGATATGGGAGGCATATAAGACGGTGATCCGGGGATGTGGGGTGGCAGCAGTGGCGGGTCACAGGAAAGAAAAACGGAAACAGCTGGAGGAAAGAGAGAGAGAAGTGGCCCTTCTTGAAAGGGATTTGGTGGCATCCGCAACAGTGGATGCCGCGCATAAATCGGCCATAAAGCAAAAGGAATATAGAGACATTGCGGAAGACGCAGCCAAGACCCAATATCGGGCCACTCAACATCGTGTATATGATATTGGCCAGTAAGTTGTTGGCATGGCTCGACAAGCGGGAGATGGCCAACAGATGGGTGGCTGAAATAGTAGATCAGAATGGCAGAAAACTACAAGATAGAGGCGTGATTGCGGGGGCATTCGCCAATTACTTTGAGCGGATTTACACCGCTTCGCCCACTTCCACTCAGGGTGCGGCGGCGGAATTACTAACCACTCTGCCTTTGCCCGTGTTAGACCCCCAAGATGTGATAGATCTTGACACCGCCCTAACTGCTGATGAGGTGTCTAAAGCGATAGGCGCATTACAATACGGAAAGGCCATGGGCCCCAGTGGCCTTCCACTTGAACTGTATAAAACCAACACCTCGATGATCGCCCCATTCCTCGTGCGAATGTATGAAGAGAGTGTGACTAGGGGTACTCTGCCTGAAACGCAAAGATTAGCGAATATTGTAATTATACACAAAAAAGGGAAACCCCCTGAGCAATGTTGCTCATATAGACCCATTTCCCTCCTGGACCCGGAGGTCAAAATACTAGATAAAATTCTGGCTCTGCGGCTCTCGCCTTACCTCCACAAGTTGATACACCCGGACCAGTCCGGCTTTATGCCTGCGCGGAATACCGCGCTTAATCCCCGCCGTCTTTTCGGGGTTCTGGGCAGGGCCTCTACCATAAGAGAGGACTCAGTGATAATGTCTTTAGACGCCAAGATGGCTTTTGACATGATCGAATGGCCCTTCTTGTTTGCCGCACTCGAGAGATATGGGTTTGGTGACAGGTTTCTATCCTGGGTGCGTCTTCTTTACTCTAGGCCTCTGGCCCCGGATCACGGTTAACGGAGGCCGGTCGGCAACCTTTGAGTTGGGGAAGGGTACGAGGCAGGGCTGCCCCCTGTCGCCCCTGCTCTTTGCTTTGGCTCTTGAACCTCTGGCTCTTTGGATTCGGGGAGACCCCCTTATTAGAGGTCTTGATTGGTCGTTGGAGTGGATGGATAAAATTTCCCTCTACGCCGATGACATTTTACTTTACTTGGCCAGACCACGGTTTTCTATTCACCGGGTGTTACATATTTTTGCCCTCTTCCAAAAATATTCCGGCTACACTATCAATTGGGATAAATCATTGATCTACGTTTTGAGTGGGGACCGCCCGGCCCTCCCTGCAGGTTGTGAAGCTAATCTCGTTCCTCCCTTGTGCCGCCTCCGAGCTGACGTACAACATTGGAAAACATTACCTCTTACGCTATTGGATAGAGCTGCCCTCTATAAGATGATGGCACTGCCACGTTTTCTCTATGCCCTACAGAATACGCCACATCTGGTCCCACCTCACTACTTTCAGGCGATTGACTCCAAGGTACGCACTCGGCTTTGGAATTCTGGCACACCCCGCATCGCTCTCGCCAAGCTCACCAAAAGCTGGTACGACGGCGGCATCATCGCCTTGCCCGCCATTAGATCCTATTATTGGGCCTCACAATTAGTGGTCCTTAATCATTGGAAGCACCGACCCATTACAGACCCGGCCTATAGGATGGACAGACATAATATGCTTCCTGGTACTTATTTGAGGATGTTATATGGGGGGGCGAAACACATTCACCGACACCCCGACTTCCACCACTGTTTTCCTATGGCACAAGGCAACGGCAGCCCTGGGCTGGAAAGGCAGGATCACACAGGTTACTCCATTGCTTGAGGCCCATCAATTAGGTATGCTCTCAAAACAGCCGGGGTTCGACAAATGGGACCTGATTGGCCTCTCTAAGGTCGGGGACTTATAGGCGGAGGGTAGGGTTGTCCAGTTTAGCGACCTGCAGAGAATCTACCAACTACAAGGGGGGGAAACCTTTCGATACCTTCAAGCACGTAGTGCGTTACACAAAGCAATACCCAAGGGTTCAGACCTGCCGGTTTCCTCGCCCCTGGAGGATAGGCTGCTAGATGATTACCTCCCGGAAAAAGCCATCTCACTGACCTACCGTAAACTCCTCAATAACTTACCTGAAACTCAGGACAAAATACGTGCAAAGTGGACGGACGATATAGGAGACATGACCGACGAGGACTGGCGGGAGGCCTTGGCTTCACCCCAAGAGGTGGCGATCCGTTCCCGTTTCAAACTCATACAACTCAAAATACTCCACAGGGCCTACTACACTAGCTCAGCGCTTGCTAAGATGGGTATACTTGGCTCCCCGGTTTGTCCCCGTGGATGTGGTCATACTGGTACTTACCTCCACCAATGGTGGGACTGCCCTGTCCTTCAGAAGTATATGGGGACGGGTTGTATTAACCTTATCCCGGATATGTCATAAACCTATTGAAGTTTCCCCCCGGATTTGTCTCCTGAACATCTGGGACGCTACGGATTTGTCAAGAACTGAGCGAATGTGGGTCACGTTGGGTTGCATGGTGGCAAAGCGCAATATCGACAGAACATGGAAGGGAGTGGTTAGGCCGCGATACATTGACTGGGAATCCGATATGGATTGGTGTATGCAGGCAGAGAGGGTTATCTATGAGAGCAGGGGATGCCCACGCAAATGGACAAAAATATGGGGCCCCTGGAATGAGAGTAGAGGTTTGCTATGTGCCCCCTTTAGTGATGTTCCCCCACTGGCATCTGATACTGAGACTTTGTAATGTTTTGCCGGGCAATGGGGACCTGTAAACGACTGATAGTGATGTAGACCCAGTGTAATGATTTGTCTTATGACTGTACCTTTATATTGCCGGTCTTGGAAATTTTGACAACTGCACCTTACTGTATTTGTTTTGATTTGTATGGTTTTATGTTGTTTTTTTTTTCCTTCAATAAAAAAAGATTTAAAAAAAAAAAAAAGCTTAAAACTCCAACCAACTTGTGTTTTGTTCCTTACAATCCAACTACCTTAAGGATAAGGAAAAGACTTTCAAAGGTAGGCAGTAAACTGATGCACGTGTAGACAAATGGGCCTGTAGTCAGTTCCTAATCTTGGAGCAGGAAATAAGCAGGGATTTATCAATCAATGTAGCAGGCAGTAAGTAGGGTTTTGCCAATTAATTTATACAGTGCCAAAGGATGTGCCCAAGGTCTATGGCAGGATTTATGAGGTTGCTAAGGTGAACTACTAAGTAGTTCAAGATATCTATGGAGTCTGAAATTGACCAAACTAACAGTCTGCAGAACAACATGTCATACATATCTATTGAAAATTAAACAAGCATTTGCAATGCAATAGGCCTCGCATTTGCGAGAGTTGGAGCTATTAGCGTTGTAAATGATAATGTCTTTAGGCCATGTGTTTTTGTTTGGAGTGATGTGGATGTATGTATGTAGTGTGGAGTGGAATTATGTGGGTTGAATTGACATTGCTAGGCATTATGATAAACACTGGGAAGGCTTGTGTGACATCAGATGCATTCCAAAGACAATCTGAAACCCACGTGAAAGCTTGTTATGAAACTGTCAAAAGCCACTTTTATCTTAAAGATGTGAATAGATCTATACCACTAAAGTGACCAACCCATGTCATTACAGTAAACCAGGCTTAAGCAATGGGCTGGGAGTATAGGAGAGATTGCACTGTACAAAAGATTTGTGCATAGTTTGTTAACATCAGAGTACTTTGACTGTAGTCAACCTATGGATCAGGAAACAGGTGTGATGTGAGCTACCGACGCAAAGTACTAGAAACTGGATCATAGTAAGAGCTGCTTACCATGGACACCATCGCTGAGTGAGGGAAAATGAATTAAGAGGGGGGCATAAGGTGGGCTTTAAGAATAAAAAGCTGTAAAAATGACTTGCCTTTGTTCTAATTGTTTCCCCTTTCGCCGCTCTATTTAGCCCCAAACGACTGACCCTGACACGCAACCGGTGTGAGAGTAAATTTGCTGTCAGAGAACACATAACTTACATAAAGGCTCAAAAGAAGGACAACTGCAGAGAACAGGATAACCAGTTTTACGTCGTACAAGGAAGGGAAAATATAATTTGACTGCATATCGTATTTCTAAGTTTAAATCAAAATGGGCACCAAAGCTGCTGTGTCCAAATAAAAAAAGGTAACGAGAGTTACAGGTATTGGCGTTGTAAATGACCATGTCTTTTACCCATGTGCTTTGAGAGCAAGGAGACCGTTACAGTGAGCAATAGCTAAAGTGCAGGCAGATAGAAACAGAGCATTTTCCCAATTACAACTTAATATCGTAAGGAGGTATGCAGTGGCAAACAGATGGGTGTAAGTAATGTGCGGTGTATGTGAAGTTTGCAGGCATAACTATTTGTTAGGCAGACAGCAGGCAGAGACTGTGAGGGGCCAAGGAAAGCAGGTGCTGTGTTATGCATTTCCATTTTATAGGTTTCATTCTCCTGAGCTAACAAAATTTTGAGTCAGAAGAACAGACTAATTGACAGTATTAAAAACTTTATATTTTAAAAAACTGGAAACCTAGGAGCAGCTAGAGGCGGATTCGGTTTGTGGTGTTGCCGTAGGCAGGAAAGAATAGGTACTGTGCTTGCAGGTGATTAAAAGTGCCGTTTGGGTGTGTGCTTGCGTTTAAGGAGAGCAGGACATGGGCGTGTTGCCTGTGTATCTGTGTGTATGGGTAGGAAAGGCGAGACACTTGTGTATTTGTTTATGGTGGTGGGTAGATAAGGTCAGGTTTTGTGAGGGGAGTAGGAATGGCAAATTTTGGAAGGTGCAGAAAAGAACACGCATTGTGCTGTCCAGGAGTATAAACCCATCAGTAATATGTCTGTATGAGGGGCAGGGAGAGACCTGCAGCTGTGTGTCGATTGGGGTTTGTTTTGTGTGTCCAGGTTGTGTTTGGCTGAATAATGATGTCTGTTCCCTGAATTTTGTTATCAAATTTAGGTAAGAGGAATGCCGGGGGGAGGTGATGGATAGCCAGGAAAACTGATGCCAGAACTTTTTTGCAACTATGCTATATGCCAACAGTCTGTGGGGAAAAAAAACTGCACAGTATAACAATTAATGTGAAAAATTGCTTAGTCACATAGCAATGTCTTGCTATAAGTGACCATATCATCAGCAGTGTGTGGCATGGTAGTGCTCCGTGCATCCATGGCAAAATCATGTGGCATTAATAACAATACTACTTAGAATGGCAATGACACTGTGACAAAAATATTCTCTGCGTTCAGGCGGTGTAGCATGGTAATATCAGGAGCACCGTATGGTATCACACAATGCTGTGGCACGATGGTTGCTACTCTTTGTGACGCTGATGGCAATGTTACATGCACTTAAGAGTGAGGTTCGTTCTGACGCAGGCAGCTTTTTTCTGAAATTGCGCGCCGGTTCCAATAATCGATGGGTGAATTTTATGTGGAAAAAGGAAGCATTTTATTGTGATGGAGGAAGGGACTGGGCATTTTATGCTGATAACCGTGGCACTTCCATTCCTGTTTGCGGATATTACAACATACTGTAGGCTATTTTGTGAATGATAAGCAAACAGCCTGCACTATTAATAAGCTATTTTTATTTACTCTTTTGCACTGAATTATCAGCTGCTGCGCCAGTAACATTTACATTCATTTTTACTCGAACATTATTAAAATACCTTATGTTTATTGCAGTCCCAGACACCAGTACCGCTATGATGGCGCACACTTTGTTGATCTCATACTGAAACCTCCGTATATTACAGACTTCACAAGTCCCCGGGCGCTTGTGAATCACTGTGTGAATCAGTGTGCCGTCTGCCTTCAGAACCACTGACCCCTTGCTCAGCGTAGACCAGCAATACTTGCGTGATGATATAGCCTCGAGCAGTATTTCTGACCAGGGGAATTCACTGCCTGCTTATCTGTACCTGTGTCTTGTTTGCTGATTGTTGGTGCATGAAAGAGTGTGCATGTCATACATGTCATACATGTACCAGGACTGTTACAGATGTGAAACAAGTAAGCCTCCTCATTCGCACGGCAACCAACTCTCGGTCAGTGAGAGAACTTGCATCAGAGAGCACGGAAAGGGAGCAGCTGTAACTGGAGCTGCCGTTCTTCGATATGTTTGAGTGTACGAGGGGCCAAGGCGGCTTTACAGAAGGAGGCGGCAGTCAGACTCGGGAGCTGGAGACCAGAGTTCGAGCCTCGGCATTGGCTCAACGTTCTGTGATTCTTAGCAAATCACATAATCTACTAAATCTAAATACACAAATCACGGGATCTACCAATTTAAAAAGTGATCTCGGTGGGTTGGGGGGAGGGAAAGACAGAAAACAAGATAACCATCGCTGACCGCCATCTGTTTCCAATTAACACCGAACGCGAGACGCGGGCGCAATAATTGGAAACAGATGGCGCTGCTGCTCGCTCCCGAGCACCCTAGGCCAGGGGACAGAGAAGGCGGGACATGCACCCGCCTTGGACCAATTGCGTGCTGTCTTTCTTAGAAAGACGCAGGCAAAGGCCAATAACGAAACATTAAAAAAAAAAAAATAAAAAAAAAAAAAAAAACACACGCACGAGCATGTATTCCTAGTTTAAAGCCCTTACTAAAGCCTCGCTGAGCAGCGCATGTGCGCTGGCTCAGGCGAGACCTAAAAAGAGAGTAGGAAGGAACCAATAGCCAGCTGTTACTTCTTCCCTAGCCCTGGTATACATTCAGATCACCCTTTAAAGTTGTAAAACAGCCCTCACCCACATTTTGTGGTATGCTTTATCATCAGGGCTATCTACAATTCAACATTATTCTGACAGGATGGGCTTAACCAAGAAGGATTGGGAACTCTTGATATTATTAAGGGGGATCAAATACTACATGCTAATTAAAGTGAAATAAAATTTTCTAGAGGAACATCTCCAATAGTTTGTCTCTTGGTGTCCTCAAACAAACTGTAAAATCAAGAAATGGATGCAACAGGAAAAAAGTGTCTTACCATCCTAGATTCCTACATGCTTCAGCCGACCTAGCTGGCAGAGGCCAAGAGGCTTTCGTTAGGGCTGTCTAATGAGTTTAAACCACATACACAAAGACAAACATGAGATAAGTATTTGTTCGCATTGAGATCTCAGGGTAAATTGCCCTAAGATTATGAGCAAAAGGCCCTACAAGGGACAAGAGAGGACATCACCGTGTAGTCAAACATGCTTCAAAAGTAGGACATCGCTTCCCAAAAGGTGGCTCTTATTCTCCACACGGACACCTATTCGGAAGTGACGCCGTACCAATTAAAAATGTTTGATTATAGGGGGATGTCCATCAGTGAAGAAAGCTAATCCTGTAATTCCATAAACCGGCTTTACATGTTTGTAAGTCACAGACTAATAGCTTTCCCTTGTAGGAGTCAGCCAATTTGATATGTGGAACGTCTCAATGAAATACAAAGGGTGTTGCAAATGTTCTGCACCTCAAAATTGGAAATAGATGCTGTCAACGTAGTGAGTTTTTGCGTAGCGCTAATGCGCCAATACTTTATTATGCATGCACCTAACTGTGGTAGCTGGATATCGTGGGTTGGACTTTTGGTAAAGGAGTTAACCATGGCAGGCAGATGTGGTCTTATAATGGAATGAGAGGAATTAAATAAGTGTTCTTTGGGTGGTCAAAAGCCCCCATTATTAGGTCAAATGTACAACATCATTGGCCTAGTTATTCTTTAAACTATATTAGTTGTACTACCCAGTGCTCTACCTCAACCAGCATGGCCACCCTATGCTTGGTAGCCACCTACGATAAGCGGTAGTGGAGAAGGAAATCAATTGGCAGATTCTCAACTAAGCAGATTTGCTCTTGGATCTCACAAACCGGGTCCGAGGGACAACTCTAGAACCATAGCTTAAGGTAAATTTATACTCTTTCCAACGGTTGGTGGCGGGCTGAAGTGAGTGAATTTGAGGAAATTCATCTGACCAAACTTATGTCAGGCACCTGTAAACAGCACTCTGCCATCAGCCAGGGCATGAGGGACTGCTGGAATATACAGCACCACTTGCAAGAAAAATCTAAAGTCTTCTCCGATGTCTACTCAGCAGAGGGGTTGTGTTTCCTTGTGTGCTAGTGTGTTAACCTAATATCAAATAAATCAATCCAAAGGCTGTACACTGGTCCCTTTTAGGTTTTCAGCAAGATTGCACAGTTTATTTTGCCCATGTTTCTGCAATCGGTCATTTGTTTCTGGATATCACTGCTAACCTGCAAGGCCCACAGATGGGGCTCCATCATGAAGATGGTGACGCTGACAAACCTGGGCATCCTGCCCTATGTGCTCTTTCAAGATAGCAATAAACCAATTAAGGGGAGTAAAGAGGTGCTGTAGAGCATGGGCTAGCCCTCCTCTGACACAGAACTTTACACAAACTATAGAACCCAACTCAATTGGATCAACCCAAGAACCCTCCCGTTGACCCAAGGAGAAAAGAATCCTTTTGCTTTAAAGAACTCTCACCCACCAGGGTTAACCCTTGGTGGCATGCTTCATCATAGAGTTCCTTCACGTTCCATTGCGGAACAGGCGTGCTAAAGCCTTTGAGATGCAAGGGAGCACTATGTTGAAAAAGGAATAAGGTAGTGAGAGTAGGGTTACTCTTGAAGAATACCTGCCTGGTAGCCCTAACATTTTAATCTGGGCGCCTGCCGGTATAATTAAAAAAGGGGAAAAGTTAGGAAGTTCTGGGGCTCTAGTTACCCCCTACTTCCTCTTAGGGTCAACATGTTTCTGCCACTTATGTTCCTAAATGATCTTGGCTTTGGTCAGGACTGATTTTACAACCACAATCGAAACCTATTCCATAATGCGGACGTAACTGGTCAGAGTTGCTGCGTGGAGCTCTTGATCAGCCAGTCATCTAGGTATGGGAACATCTGGATGCCGCTCCTCCCGAGATTAGCGGCCACTATCGCCAGACATTTGGTGAATTCCAGTGTTAGGCTTTAGGATCAGGCAGACATCAGGGTGACTTGAGCAGCAAGGTTGCGACTACATCATTCGATTTATATTCACCTTTAAAAAGGCAAGACTACTATGTGTATATTCAGATGAAATGCTCTTTATTAGAGTTCGAACCGTCCCGGTCTACTTTTCTAGCTGCAACACAGATGCATGAAAGAATGTTAGAGTACATGCTAAACAAGGCAAAGACTCAGGTCATGCCATTTAACAGATTGCACATTAAAGTACATCTACACTCTTATAGTCTGAAACCAAAGGATAGCATTAACCACATTAGGAGCTGCTTCTGCTCACACCGAAAAGTATCAAAGCAGACTAAATTACATGCACGGAAAGTTATTTATTTTCTGTTATGTATGCTCACCTCCAAGTGAAATCCGTACTGCAATATAACATTTTTTATATCTTCATAACTCAGTTCTATTGAAAGTTCATTTGCCAAATTTTCAAAGTGGTATAATAGAGGACCTAAAACAGGGAACACAATGCATCACAGTTATCTGGTCAAATCTGATGTATAAAAGAAAAGCACTTAACCTTTGAAATTCAACATTTGCTAGATCTGCAGATACCTAGAGCCAAGTGCTTTCAGTTTTTCACAGGTCCAGTCAAGCCATCCCCAGATAGTAACAACCGATTCCCCGACGGATAAGTGTTTATTGTAAACGTTTAATTGTATATCCAAATAAAGTGCAATTAAAAAAACACCAAATTTCCTGACATCACTTCATTCGGAGATTGTAGTCGCATTATGAAAAACCTTTGGTCAACATATGGCTTGTGTCCAACTTTAGACAATGACAAATGAATAAATCTATTCACTGAAAAAAACAAAAGTTACAGGGATGTTATAGTTAGGTTCAGATTTTACACACAGAAAACCATAGAAATGCAGCAGTTGTTACCCGAGGCAACTATAACTTACGCCCCTGCAATGCACAGCTTATGACCTCACATATTACATCACTCATGACATTGTCAGTGACATCACTCATGACATCTCAAATTACATCACTGATATCATCCAGCAAAGTATACTTCATAAAATACCATTTACATTTTTTTTTAAAATAAGACGACACAGGTTAGAGATGTACAGCAGAGCTCACTGTAACCTTATCAACTACTACACTCACTTACTACATAGGCAATTCTCCGCGGATAGTCCTGTCTCTTCTGAACCACTACTCAACACTAATGACCAAAGTAAAACATCTAACCGTATAGGCTAGTCTACTGCAAACCACACCACCCACATTTGTGAACCCGGAAAGAAGTTTTAGTGCGAATGTCAGATTTACACAAACCACTACAACACACAAACTGTATAGAGGTCTTGGTGGACAGGCCACTGTGTCACAAACCATTAGTAAAATTAATTCTTCAACCTGGAGAAAGGTGTGAGCAGATAGGTCAGTCTGTTGTAAATGGCTACTACATTGAGCCATCAGCACAGAGAAAGTTCTTAGTGATCAGAAATGTATTGCAATCTACTGCTACAGTCATTCATCACAAAGGAGAGAGGTCAAGGACACTGGTCAGTATGTCATAAAACAGAACTATACTCAGTCATCACTGTGGAGTGAAGTCTCAATGAACAGCTTAGACTGTCGCAAAGCACAACCATACACATACATCAGCAGGGGACATGTGCCAGTTTAAAGGCTAGTTTACTGATAAATAGTACAACCGCTTTAAGAATGGGATTATAGATCAGATGACGTATGTTAAAAATAGTATCACTCAGTTGTACAGAAAGAATAGTAATTTAACTTATGCAGTAACTTAGTCTATATCTTTAAGTCTCAGAAACATTTACGAAACACTCACACTCACTGGATGATGTAATCAGTGATGTCACTGACCATGTCATAAATGATGTAAACTGTGAGGTCATAAGCAGTGCATTGCAGGGGCGTAAGTTATAGTTCGCTCAGGTAACTATAACTGCTGAATTTCTATGGTTTTGTACTCGTGAAATATATACATACACAAATTCAGCAGCTAAATTACCTGAGCTAACTATATCTTATGCCCCCACAATGCACTGCTTATGACCTTACATATTACATCACTCATGACATGGTCAGTGACATCACTCCTGACATCATCTACAGAACTACTTACACCCTTATAAACCTCTCATATACCCAAACACTCACACAACAATTCACATAGCCACTCACAAACACACAACCACTCACTCACCCATACAGCTACTCATAACCCAGTTACTCACCCATACAGCTACTTAGACACACACATTCACCTATACAGCCACTCACTCACCCATAGTCCCTCAACAGCCACTCACTCAACCATACAAGCGCACACACACCCACAAAACCACTCACATACCCGTTAATACATCCATACAAGCACTCCCACATCCGCTCACTCGCCCATATAGCCATTCACAGACACTCCCTCTCCACTACAGCCACTCAAACACCAACACACTTAACCAAACACCCACTCAGCCACTCACCCATACATCCACTTACACACCCAATCGCTCACTCATGCACCCATTCAGACACCCCCTCACTCACCCATACAGGTACTCTCACACCCATTCACTGACCAATACAGCCACTCACACAGCCACAAAGCTACTCACACACCCAATAATACACCCTTACACTCACATACCCATACAGACACTCACATACCCATACAGACACACAACCACTCAGATCACATATGTTAGAAATAGTACCACTCAGTAGTACAGGAAGAATAGCACATTAACATACGCAGTAACTTAGTATATATCTTTAAGTCTCAGATCCTTTTACAAAATACTTACACTCACTGGATGATGTTTTCAGTGATGTCATTTGAGAGGTCAAGAGTGATGTCACTGACCATTTCATGAGTGATGTAATATGTGAGGTCATAAGCAGTACATTGCGGGGCGTAAGTTATAGTTAATTCAGGTAACTATAACTGCTGTATTTCAATAGTTTCGTACGATTGGAATCAGAGCCTAACTATACTGTGCCTGTAACCTTTGGTTTTTTAGTGCATTTCAAAGATTTTTTTTAAATTCCATTTCCCAACTAGAAGGTCCCTGTAACCTTTCTTTTTTTTAGTGAATTTCTAGTTATATATATTTAACGTTAAGTAAATGAGGGGGGGGGGAGGGGGAGTTGTATGCAGGGCATGGTCTGGCATTGTCCTGCTCCGCCCAAGCTTACTGCTCCTGCCCCCTCTCCTCCTTGCCTTCCCATGTCCAAGCCCATGCCCCTGCTCCCTCATTAGTCATGTGGCTGTTTTTCTGCCACTGACCTTCCTGCCTGCCATGAACAGTTAGTTGATGCCTCAATAACCTCCTCCCTACTGTGAGAAAGTGCCATCTTTCTTACATGGTATGCCCCCACTTTTTGCTGAATGGCTGATGTACTTTGACTGAGTGTGCCCTGGGCTCCTGCCAACCAGGTACCCAGGGCCTGTGTTCCTTCCCTAAAATTGCATTGATACCTACACCCAATTGACATCCCTGGCCACAGGTCAGCCCCTGGTAAATGGTACCATGGGTACCCAGGGCACTGTGACCAGGGAAGGCCCCTAAGGGCTGCAGCACTTGTTGTGCCACCCTTAGGGACCCTGCACCTTTACACACACACACTGCCTTTGCAGGCTGCGTGTCTTGGTGCAGAACAAAAGTGAAGAGTCGACATGGCTCACATCCCTGTGTGCCATGCCTACAAGCCACTGCCCTGGCCTAGGTCAGCCACCCCTCTAGCTGGGTGCACTATGCCAGTGGTGAGGGCATAGAGGCATGAGCCCTGTGCCTCTACAGTGCCCAAGTCCATTCTTGGGCATTGTAAGTGCAGTGCTGCCATTAAGAGTATATGGTGCTGGGAGTCTGTCATTACGAACTCCACAGCACCATAATGGCCCCACTGAAGACTAAGAAGTTTGGTATCAACCTTCTCAGCACATTAAACCCCCACTGATGCCAGTGTGGGATTTAATGTAAAACGCACTCCAGAGGGCATCTTAGAGATGCCCCCTGAAACCAACCCGACCTCCAGTGTCCGGACTGAGTGGCTGCCCAGGCTGCCACCACCAGACATGTTTCTGGACCCCTGGGTCGAGAGCCTCTGCTCTCAGGGGCCTGAAACAATGCACATCCCGGGACGAGGTGCCAAAGCCTCCTCCCCCAGGATGGGCAGGGGGAGCTTCAAAGGCCTGCCGCCTTGGAGTTTCCCCAGACCATTTGCTGCTTCCAGCAAACTGGTCCCCACTGGTTCTACCCCCACTCCTGGCGGGAGAACCGGCGGGAAAACCAGAAGCAGGAAATGGGTTGTGCCCACCTCTGCCAACTCCACCCCTAAGGTGGGGGAGGCGAGGTGAAGCACAAACTCGAGTCCCCGCCATCTTGAGGATGGGGGACCTGGCCAACCAGGGACAGGCTCCTGCCCCCCTCCCACTGGAGAGGAACAGAATAGGGGTGTACCCACCCCAGGGAAGGGACCCATTGGTCCCTGCCCTTACCTACCTGTAACCACCCCTAAATTTAGTATTTAGGGGCTCCCTGAACCTTCCTTCCGGAGTTCCCAAATCCGAAACAAGAAGAGAAGACGAAGCAAGAAGACATCTGTTGTCCAAGTCCATGCACCAACCCCCTCCCTCCTACCCTGCATGGTCCGATGTGCTGCCACTACCTTCCATTTAGCTTGATGTCCCTGCCCACTCCTCCTGCCCCGTGATCCAATTATATGCCCCATCATTGCCCTCCTGCTTACCCTCTGTGCTTAGCTTGTAGCCCCTACCCTCCTTCCCTCGCCCTTTAATGTCTTTGTGCTTGCCCCTGCTCCCACTTTTTGCTCACCATGTTCCATGGACCTGCCACTGCACCTCCTATCTAATCTGAGTGTTCTGTTGAACTGCCAATGCCCCTCTCACCTGCCTAGCATGGTCAGATGACTGCTGCCTGTTCCTGCCACCTCCACCCTGCCTGTCTGAGTTAAATTCCCCTATCCCCTATCTCATGTACTTCATGGTTCATTTAGCTACCATTCCCTTCTGCCCTCTATTCCCTGTTGTGCTGCAACTTCTCCTGCCTACTCCACGTTGTCGGTGGTGAAACGCCTTCCCCTCCCCTGTCTTGCCTGTGTCCAGCCCCTACCTATCACTTCTGTCCTCCATGGTCCTTTGTGCATGCCCCCTCCCTCCTGCCCACCATGTCTGTTGTGCTGCCACTAACCCTCCTACTTGCCATGCATGGCCTACTGTGCTGCCACAGACCCTCCCACCTGCCCTGTGCAGTCAGCTTGCTGCCCCTGACCACCTTCCCTCCGTTGACTGTGTGTATGCCATTATAGTCTCACTGTTGCCCTCCATGGTGTGTTCCGCTTCCAGTACCCATCCTGCCTGCCCTTCATGGTCAGGTTTCTGCTTCAGCCCTGCCCCCTGACCTCCGTTTTCCATGTGCAGGCCCCTATCCCCTCCCTCCTGCCTGGTCTGGTCGGTTCTCGTGCCCCTGCCCTCTTACTACCTCCTGCCCTTCATGGCCGTTATGCTGCAACTGTTCCTCCTGTCTGTCCGGCATGGTCAGCTTGCTGCCCTCGTCTCTTCACCCTCTGCTCTCTTGTCCTTGTGCATGGCCGTGTCCCCTCCCTATTGCTTTCCATGGTCCGTTGTGCTGCACTGCCGTCCCACTTGTCCTGTGTGGTGTGTTGTGCTGCTGCAACCCCCGACACCAGCCCTGTAAGGTCAGTTGGTGCCCCTGCCCATCTCCCGCCTGCCCTCTGTTATCAAAGTCCATGTCCCTAAACCATTACTCCTGTCCTCAGTGAGCTAATACACCATACTTGCCAACATTTTGAACTTGGTAATAGTGTGATTTTGGCGGGGAAAGAAACCTGGGGAATTGATTTTCCCCATTGACTTACATTGCAAAATAAGATTTTAGGCAGGAGACAGATAAAATAAATCTCTTTTGGGCTTAAAAACATCGGGAGTTTCTTGCCTGAACTGGGTCTGTAGGCATGTATGGTGGTACTACCACTGCCTCTTCCTTCTGCCCTCAATGGTCTTTTATATTGCCACAGCCTCTCTTGTCTGTCCTGCATGGTTGGTTTGTTGCCACTGCCCTCCATGGTCGGTTGTGCTGCAACTTCCCCTCCCGCCTGCATGCCCAGCATGGTCAATTTGTTGCCTCTTCCCCGCCCTCAATTATTAGAATCAGTGTCCATGACATCTGCCTCCCCACAGTCTTCTAATTAACAACTAGTTTGCTCACATTCTATATTTATTACAAAAGTGTGGCACGCCTGACATCTTGATGTGATCAAAACTGTAATACCTAAAGCATTTTCTACAGAAATTATAACAAGTGTTGGGAATTCAAGTGTTGGGAATGCCATAGGTCTGGCATTTGTGAGAGTTAGAGCTATTGGCATTGTAAATGACAATGTCTTTTACCCAAGTGTTTTGGTTTGGAGTGGATGTATGTGGGTTGGATTGGAATTGTTAGTTGTGGAATTGTGTGGGAGTGGAATTGTGAGGAGTGGAGTGGATTTGTGTAGGGGAATTACGTGGCAAGGTGGATAGATAGGGGTGAGAGCTGCACAGAATAGACACAGGGAGACAGAGATGGATAGGTAGTTTGTGCACGAAGTGGTGAATGAACTCCAGACAGAGGAGCAGAAAGTGTGTGAGAAAGAGAAAGAAGGGAAGTGCAGATGACAGACGCATAAAGAGGAAGCGCCTGTGTATGCATAAGACACCCCCAAAAAGAGGTGTAGAGCACGGGATTGAGGGACGGAAACCTTGAAAAGGCACAGGAGAGGCCGGGAATGGCGTCCGACATGGATCGCTAGAGCTCCTGCAGCCCTCGGGCCCTAAAGCCTCCTAAAGCTTAGTTTTTTATGTCTAAACTAAACTTGGTGGTGT
Organism: Calotriton arnoldi; assembly: GCA_963921515.1. Taxonomy (NCBI): domain Eukaryota; kingdom Metazoa; phylum Chordata; class Amphibia; order Caudata; family Salamandridae; genus Calotriton; species Calotriton arnoldi. Next base: position 674,277 of record CAWUFW010001802.1, read on the forward strand.
CAGAACACCTCCAGAGTCAAACGACTGCAACTGGGACACGATGGGTGTTCCCCATACCTGCCAAACAGACGACCAGCGGTCACATATGGTGTTGTGTGGAGGGGCGGCGCCATCTTGCCCTGGCTGCTTCGAGCTGGCGTGCTCACTGAGGGGCGGTCAGAACTGACTTGAGGCCCCCAGCAAAGCGGAGATCCATCGCTGCTGCTGGAGCACGCTCGGTGTCCCCCGCTCTTTCTGACCAGCTGTGCTGGTCCCTGGAGCCACGTGGAGTGGCAGCTCTGTCTTGCCACAGGACGCTCTGGCCCAGTGCTCCTGTGGAGGAGGGGCTCGAGCCGACTGGAGGCCGCTGGCGGGGTGTCACCCCTCTTTCTCCTTCTCTCCAGCTCCTGCCTCTTGCTGAACAGACCTGTGCACTGGACCAGCTAGGCCCTTGAGTTGTGGGACGAGGCTCCTGCTCCGGGCCTTGCCAGATCCCTAATCTTTGTGGGGGGCCTACACGCTTGTGGCGTCTGCCCAGGGTGTGGTCCGCCCTTGAGAATTACAACACATCATCAACCACAGAACCTGCCGGCCCTCTGGAGCTCTGCTGCCTGCAGTTGCGGTGGGGGCACTGACTGCAGCTGCCTGGGCTGTTGCGGATTCCTGGGGGGCAGCCCCCTCCACACAAGCACCTGAAGAGCAGTGAGTGGCCTTTGGGGCCCTTGCTTATCCCGCGTGCGTCTGCCCCACTGTGGACATTCCTCGCCCACCCCCACTTCCTCCAGAAGAGTTCTGTAACGTGGACTTCAGCGATTGGAGGGGCCACAGCAGACTCAGCAGGCCAGAGCAGTAACTGGAGAGTGTTGGGGTACTACGGAGCTTGAGGGTTAATAAGACTCAGGACGTCTACTGCTGAGAGGAAGGATGCCCCAACTGCCTTCGGACTGGCCGGCCAGCTGCGCCCTGCCTGGGCATGGGGCCTTCCTTTCTAGTTGGGCCTTGGCTTCGGGGGTTAGTGCCTCCTTTGCGGGGGCCTCTGTGGGGTCCCTCTACTGGCCCTTTCCTCTCTCCAGGGGGCGTGGTGAGAAATTGCAAGATCATGGGCCTTTGCTGAGACCATTTGCCTCCCACACCACTGACCTTGACCATGGACTGGAGGCGCTTGCCATGGACCCACCCGTCCCACGCTGCTGCCACGTTTTAGAGCCCCCAAAATCACTGATCTCTGCAGTACGTGGGCTTCGCTCTCCCGCTCCATTAACGAACTACTCACACTCAACGGGGAACATCGCCCTGTGGCCTTGGGTTCAGCACCCTAGAAGTCAGCTGCAGCGCAGCCTGACATACTATGCCCAGACTGTGGTCTCCCTTTGGGCTAAAACGGCTTCCTCTTAAATGAGCGGCAAGAAGGACCCATCCACGCAGCCCCACCCTCTCCATCACGCACAACTACTAGAAGAAATTCCTAGCAGACATCCGTCAGAGGATTGGCTCTTTGAAGACAGAGTTTAAAAGCTGCCTCAACGATTTGCGCAGGGACACAGCAATAGTGGGGGACAGGGTTGACGACATGGAACCCACCGTCTACTCCCATGCGGAGGATCAGGAAGACCTCCGGAGAAGGGTCAATGTGCTGAAGGCACAACATATCGAACTCCAGGCCAAGCAGGAAGACCTGGAGAACAGGGGCCGATGCAACCATCTGCATACCAGAGGCATTCCCCGTGGGGCGGAGGACATCATGTCCTTTACTAGGCACCTGCTGGCAACCATCCAGGGTGAGTCGGAGGGGCCTTCCCTGGTTCTTGACAGAGCACATCGAGGTGCTGCCACTCCTAATAGACCAGATCCCCCCCCGCCCCCTCCCCCCCCCAGATATACTCACCAGGCTTCACTTTTTCCAGGACAAAGGTGGTGTGCTCCAGGCGGTAAGGTGAATATTGTGTTTCGCGGCCACACTGTACAGATCTACCAGGACCTCTTCCCGCTGACTAAATAAGCGACGTGACTTTAAACCAGTAACTGAGCACTTGCGCACTCACGGGATCAAATATCAATGGGCGCAGGTACTCAATTTATAACAGAACAAATACTAACTGATACGCAAGGACGATATGTCATAATCACAGGTACACTGCAAGGTACGAGAGTAGGCCTCATTAATACATATGGTCCAAATGTGGATGATCCCGATTTCTTTATGAAAGTGTGTACCACAATACGGGAGCTTCCAGGTATGGAACTCATTGGGGGGGGGAGACATGAATGTCGCACTGGACAGTACATGTGACAGATCACACGCTATGGCTGAACATCACCAACGAGCAGCTGCAGCCCTCATACACGGTATGAATGAATTTCGACTGCACGATATATGGCGCATACGTAATCCACATACACACGATAGCACCCACTCCTCAACTGCACATAATAGTTGGTCCAGAATTGATTATTGGCTTATAACGGAACAAGCATGCACATGGACCCAGGATGTCAGTCACCTTCCAAAAACGCAATCGGATCATAAGCCTGTTCTACTGATTATACAAATCCCAACATACACCCCACCACCATTCGTATGGCGATTTAATGCAACAGCCTTACTGGACCCACTTTATGCTGAAACGATTCGCACCACTAAGCAGTCGGTAGAGAGCGCGAGCACACTGTGGGAAGCCTTTAAGGCGACATTGCGAGGCGTCTGCATAAGTACAACAGTGGGAATCCTTAAAGATATTCGTACCCAATTGGCACAATGTGAAAAGCGAATCAAAAAGATTAGAAGCAGAATATGACGATACACACAGGGCAGACATTTTAAGTGCTATCAGAGAAGAACTAAACGCCTACAATACTCTGGCAGATGATGAAGTGAAATACATAGCGAGACGACATACAGCACGCAGGATGGGCGAGGGAGGTAGACCGGGCCGTATACTTGCCCAAAAAATACGCATAGAACACAAACAGCATACCATACTACGAATGTTAGATGACAATAATACAGAACATTATGACACGGCCGGTATTCTACAGACATTTATGGACAATTACGGCGCATTATATAAAGCACGAGATACAGCATGCGCACAAGAGTTCCTGGATTATGTGAGGGATGTAGCGCTGGTATGGCTTTCAGACAACCAGCGTGAGTATCTAGCACAGCCAGTCACTATAGAGGAAGTGCAGGATGCTATAAAGACGCTACCAAATGGCAAAACACCAGGGCCGGATGGCTACACAGGAGAATTCTACAAAACTTACTCTGAATTACTTAGCCCATACCTATTGGAGATGTATGACGAAGCATATAATAATAAAATTCTCACCCCAACACTGCGTGAAGCGCTAATAGTCGCCTTACTTAAACTAGAAAAAAAAACGGAAATAGCCGAGTGATATAGACCGCTCTCCTTAATCAATACAGACGCAAAAATACTAGCCAAGATAATTGCGACCAGGCTTCAACCACTTATGTCTACTATTGTACTACCGGATCAATCTGGGTTTATACCATCCAGATCCACTACACATAACCTGCGTACGATATTTGCCCTTCTCCACCAATTGTACCCGAAGTTGGAGGCTGTGGCTGTATTACTTGACACGGCCAAGGCCTTCGACTGTTGAATGGACCTACCCATTTACTATTCTCCACGGGATAGGTCTTCCACCCATGTTAATACACTGGATCAAACTTCTTTACACGGAACCCACTGCTCGCATAAAAGTCAACAGACACATATCGAATGTAATACCGATACAAAGAGGAACACGGCAGGGCTCCCCGCTCTCACCTTTGCTATTTGCAATTGCTTTTGAACCTCTGGCTTGTAAAATATGCCAGAAATATGCATTTACAGGGGGGGGCGGAGCTTGCCCGGCTGGAAAATGGCCACGATGATCTAGAGCTCCGCCACACACCGCAATAATTCGACAGGAAATCTGTGCATTACTTACTCTATCCCGTCGCGGCTGCGGCGAATTCACCTTCCCGAGCCCTCGATCCGTCCGGGGCTGTGCTCGTCTGCCAAGGATCCCCCCCCCGGGGGCCCTCGATCTGACGACAAGAGGTTGCGGCGCGCTGCGGCCTACCGCCCGCGAGAGGAGCTGGCCGGGATCCCTGCTGTCCGTCCCGGAGGTGCGGCGTCGGGGCCGGTGGCTGCTTCTCCTCGGCCCGCTGCTGCTGCCGCCCTCGGAGGCTGCTGTGGATCTGCGCGCGGTGCCCCGGTGCGGTGGGGGCCGCGGCGTTCCTACTGCTGTGGAGCGGCTTGTGACGACTCAGCGGCCTGAAGGGGTTATGCCTGGGGGACGGCGCGGCTGCTGCTCGCACATCGGAGCATAAGGCGGCCCCGTTAGCCCCGGACCTGACTGCGCTCCTCTGAGGTGCCTTGCCTGAGACCGGTGGCAGACGGGGACTTTGACGGAGGTGAGGCATCCTTGCGCTGGGGTCTGCCCCCTTGGGTGCGGTGCGTCCTCCCTTGCGCCCTGGGTTGAAGTTCTGCTCTCTGCAACGTGCCTGACGCGGGGAGCCCCCTGGGGCGAGTTCTGCACCGTCTGCAAGGGCGGCCCTGCTTTGCGATCGAGGCTCCTGAGTGCCCGATGGTCATACCCTGCTGCACCTTTGGGGTCTCCGGTCTCGGCCCTTGGACTGGGGGTGCGGGCTACCGGTGCTGGATTGGAGGACTGCTGCTGCGGGGTGCCGCCTGCTGTATACCAGACCCTTCCTCCGATTCGCTCTGCGCTGCCTCTCTGCCCTGCCTGAAACGTCGGATGGTCGGTTGACCTGTTCCCCATCCGCTCCCAGTGCCGGCTCGCGGCCTGATCTGGTGTGTGCGCTTCTGGGTCGCCCACTGAGTGCAAAACCGGCAATGGGGAAGCCCGACAAGTCCCAACCCAAGCTCAATTTTGAGCAACGTAAGTCTCGGCGCTACGAAGAGGCGGCGGACGCCGCGCTCTCGTAATCGGAAACCCCTGCTGACGACCCGGTTGGCGACATCAAGCAGATCATAGCGTCTAGGCAGAAGGGGCTCACTGCCATTGACTCAAAAATAGACACGCTGGCCTACAGGATGGACAGGATGTCCGAGAGGGTCGATAAACATTCAGAGCGCATAGACATGGCAGAGCGCCGCATAACGGAGGTAGAGGAGGCCCAGACTGATGCTGATGGCACGCAGAAGCGGGTTGAACGTACACTGGCTGCCCTGCAAGATCGAGCTGAAGATTTGGAGGCCCGATCGCGACGCAGTAATCTCCGTATCACGGGCCTGGCAGAGTCCACAGCGACCGGCAATATGGAGTCATTCGTGGAAAAACTACTAACTTCTCTACTAGGTGCAGATACCTTCTCTCACTTATTCGTCATCGAGAGAGCGCATCGCTCACTTGGCCCTCGCCCTCAGCCCGGTGCCCCGCCTCGGCCTATAATAGCAAAACTCAAACTACCGGGACAGAGACGCGGCGTTACGCAAGACCCGGGAACTGGGAACTCTGCAATATGAAGGCTCTTCCATCTCTCTGTTCCCTGACTTCACCCTCAAAGTACAGGAGGCCAGGCGCCAGTTCCTTCCCTTGAAACGCAAACTGAGGGACCAACATATCGAGTATGCCATGTTATATCCGGCACATCTCAAAGTCCTATTCGACGGCAAGCCCAGGATATATTCGGACCCTCAGTCTCTACAGAAAGCAATCCGGGACTGGGAGAGGGCTGGCAAGCGGATAAAAGACCAGGGCGACGCTCCTGTACCGAATGCGCTCCTTGGAAGCCTTGATGACAATGACTGAGATAATGCAGCCCTTTCGTGAGTGCACTGCTGCTTTGTCTGTATTCCTGTAACAGTACTGCAAAGTCATAACGGAATCTATGCATCGCTGACCCGCCTAGCGGGTTAGACAATGGGCTACGTTAGATTAGAGCGGGGTGCTGGCCCTAGATCCGCCTCTCCCTAACAGTATTATTTCTTGTTATTAGGCAGTTCCCTGGTTGGAGATGACAAATGTTCCTCTGATTTCTCAGGAGGGTGTACCTCCAGTGTGTTATTTAGTATTGATATGACATACCATTATTTGTTTTGCCACTGGTTTTTCTTTTTTTGATATGTCATGTTTGTACGGTATTCTTGCAAGTAGTAAGCGGTGTTGTGGCGGTGGGTAGGTTACGCTTGTATTGCTGGGTAACATCTGCCCCACTGCGTTAACCGCTGTATCATTTTTTGGTTGGGGATTTTTGTGTGTCATTCACGATGTGATTGAACTATGGTTGTTTATTTGTGTGATGGGTGGGTGGGTGGTGTCCGCCTTTGCAAAGTTGGGGCGTGCAAGGTGTGGGTGGGGGGGTGGTATGTTCATCTGGGTTGTCTCTTTTCTTTCTTCTTTTCCTTTACGGATCACGAATTCACCTTTTGTATGCATGGTCGGCGGGGTTGGTGGGGGGGGGTTACAGGTGGAGACCCCACTATGTGCAATGATTGGTGCCATAACAGGCTCTCAGGCAGGGCTGGCTCGCCCCAACAAATGACCTTCATGACATGGAATGTCCGTGGTTTGAATGACCACCGCAAGGTGCGTAAAATTATTGCCTACCTGAAACGAAAGGAGATTGCGGTGGCACTGCTTCAGGAGACGCACCTGCCTCCGGGCTCTGCGCTTCTTACTAGTAGCGGGCTGGCAGGGATCTCCCACGCAGCATGCTTCACTTCCCATTCTAGAGGTGTGTTGACATGGCTTAACCCCAAAACGGGTTTTAAATTAGAACCCTTGACGTCCGACCCGACAGGTAGATATGTTATCTCACGATGCTATAGCTCGGAGTGGGAATTCCTGGTTGTCAACTCCTATGGCCCGAATTAGGATGATCCGGGGTTTTATCGCTCCCTGTTTGCAATACTTGGGGATCGCAGCTCTCTTCCGATATTCTGGGGGGGTGATTTTAATTGTATAATGGATACGACTCTGGATCGTTCTAAAGGCCCTACGCGTCCGCTTTCTGCCTCGGCTAAGGCAGTGGCAGACATTGCTTTACAATTACAATTGGCTGACGTGTGGAGGTCTCGCTCGAGTGCCCGCGGGGGGTATACACATTACTCTGCGCAACACGATATCCACACACGCATTGACTATTGGTTTATTCCCCAACCCTTGCTGCCCAAGGTGCTGGATTGTACTGTCCTGGCCCGCTCTCTCGGACCATTCACCGGTCACGGTCACGACAGCGGTGCCTCATCATTCACCTACTCCTTTTATGTGGCGTTTTTCTCCCTATTCGCTATTAGATTCTGTTTTCCACTCCGAGCTGAGCGCAGCGATCTCAGAATACTTCGAGATTAATGTCGGGTCGGTTGACTCCTTTGCCACGGTGTGGGAGGCGTTTAAGGTTTTCATCAGGGGGGTAGCCATTAGTAAGCACGCGGGTGTTCTCCGTGCCATTCGCGGTCGTCTCGCCTTGCTGGAGACCCGCCTATCGGACCTTTAGGCACGCCTATTACTCAGTAATGACCCTGAGCTGCGCGAACAACTTAAGGCCACACTGGCTTAATTTTACGAGGAGGCTGATCGTGAGGTCAAGCATATGGGCAAGTATGCCACTGCTAGAGCTTATGGAGAGACTGACCGGCCTGGCACGCCGCCGCCGACTAGACTCTGGTGGTATTGTTGAGCTGGTGGGCGAGGATGGGGCGGTCCGGACGGACTGCTCTGACATCAATGCCCAGTTCCGTTCTTATTATCAGGAGCTATATTGTTCTAAACTAGCCCCCAGCGATGAAGATATTTCTACCTACCTCGAATACATACAGCTCCCTTGGTTGCAGAACTGCCAGCGCGAGTTTTTGATGCGCCCGGTTGAGGCGGCGGAGGTTCGCCTCGCGTTGGGGTCGATGCACGAAGGCAGTGCCCCTGGGCTTGATGGCCTAACGGTTACATTCTACAAGGGCTTCGGCGATTTGCTTATCCCGCATCTTCTATCCTTATTTCACGAGATGGCCGCAGACGGCATAATGCCCCCATCCATGCGGGAGGCATTGATTATCACACTGTTGAAGCCCAATAAAGACCCTCGTAGGTGCCCCTCTGATCGACCGCTCTCACTGATCAACGTGGACACCAAATTGTTCGCGAAAATCTTGGCGAACCGCCTGTCGCCGCTACTCCCTCAGCTTATAGGCTCTGAACAAGCTGGGTTCATCCCGGGTCGCACGCTATCACACAACCTCTGCACAGTCTTTGGGGCACTGCAGCATGTTCGTCCTGAGGTCAAGGCTTCCGCTGTATTTTTAGATGCCGAGAAGGCTTTTGATTCGATCGAATGGAAATTTATGTATGCCGTGTTGCGCCGAATGGGGGTCGGTGAGGTTTATTTGCAATTGGTCTCGGTTCTTTATAACTCCCCAGTCGCTCGGGTGCTGCTGTCTCTGCCCCGTTCCCTATTTCGCGGGGCACCCGGCAGGGGTGCCCGCTGTCCCCGTTGCTGTATGCGGTGGCTGCTGAGCCCCTGCTGCGGGCATTGCGGGAATATCATGGGCACAGGGGGCTTCGCTTCCCTCATTACAATCTTATTACTTCGGCTTACGCGGATGATACGCTTTTATATAATCAGAGATCCCGAGACTCATCTGTCTCCCGTAATACGTGAGGTGTTACGCTTTGGAGGTCTTTCCGGGTTAAGAATTAATTGGGATAAATCCATATTGTTCCCGTTGACGCCCTCGACGGTGCAGTTTCCGCTCGACTTCCCACTCCAATGGACCACTGAACCGGTCCGCTACTTAGGCATTCAGGTCCATTCCGATGCTGACGTGGTTATTAAAGCCAATTACGCAAAGCGATCGATAGGCTTGGTGATGACGTAGACAAATGGATACGACTCCCATTGTCTTTGGCCAGCAGAGTTTCTTTGATGAAGATGGTTGTACTCGCCCGCCTGCTTTTTCTGTTTATTAACATTCCCATAGTGGTCCCACAGCATCTGTTTCGTGAACTCCGTTCCCCGATGACTAAATTGGTGTGGGCTGGCGGGACCCCTAGAGTCGCTTTAGACACCCTCATGCTGCCCTACTCTGCTGGCGGACTGAAAGCCCCGAACCTTGAACTGTACTACAGGGCCGCGCAGGCCTCCCACGCATACAGCTGGGTACATGGGCCCCATGATTTACCTCATCTTCATATTGAGAGGGTTGCCGCTGCCCCGCATTCCCTGCCTCGCTTCCTAACGCAGGCCCCGATGAGGCGCTGCAGCATATTGGATTCGATCAACTCTGTTGTGCATGCGTGGAATGCTCTGCTCAGACTGTATGATGGGGCTCAGTTATACTCGCCTCGAATGCATGTGGAATGGTGTCAGTGGTTTGCGCTTAGCTCGGAGAGGGGGACCGTGGACTCCCTCAACAGACTACGCATACGAACTATGGGTGACCTCTTCAAGCACGGGCAGGTGGGAGGCAGTGGCGGGCACAGATAGTGTGCCCTCGGCACTGACCCGATTTCACTTTTTCAGAACCAGGCATGCTCTACGTGCAACTCTGGGGGACGAACTGCAGGAGTCCTTGGAAATTCCCCCTCTAACGATCCTCTTGAGCGCGCAGGCCCCATGTAGGTTAGTCTCCAAGCTATACACCTCAGCTCTGATCGCGAGGACCCCCTCCCTCAGCCGGGTAAGACAAGCCTGGCAATCAGACATAGGCGGTCCAATTACGGACGAGGTTTGGTTCTACTGTTGCAAGGTTACCCGCAAGATCTCTATCAATGGTCGGCATCGGCTTGCTCATTTTAAATTTTTTAATAGAGTTTACAACTCCCCCTGCGTCTTTTTGGGTTTGGATTGAGGGACACTGATGATTGTGAGAGATGTCATACGCCACATGCTGGTTTTTTTCATCTGGCATGGCTGTGCCCACAGGTGGAACATTATTGGGGAAAGATTTTTCTGAAGCTGAATGATATCCTGGGGCTCTCCCTCGCTCCGGATCCCCTGCTGGCACTCCTAGGTTATACTAAGCCACTTAAGAACAATGTACGCAAACTGGTAGCAATCGGGCTGCTCCTGGCCAAACGCCGGCTGGCGATGCGCTGGATGAGGGGCCCTGTGCCCACTGTAGCAGAGTGGGAGCAAGACATGGTCTATTGCAATACCCAATCTGACGTTTATAACGAAATGCTCCCTCCCTGTAACCGTCCAAAGAGCTTCTGGGGTATGTTTGCTCAATATCGGGCTGCACAGCTAGCCACAGCAGGGGATCCGGAAGACTAGTATATGTGTGTGAGAGATCGCTGTCAAATCAATTCTCAGACTGTCACCGCAGGGAAATTTGTATTACCATGTGATGTTCTTATGTACATTTGCAATCTTTACAGCAGAATTGAGCCCGCCACATCCTCCAATCGTGGGTTCTCTCCTTCTTTGTCTTTCCAATTGTCTTGTCACTTGGGCCTGGTCCGCCCGCTTTCTCTTCGCCGCCATGCTAAATTTTGATATTGTTAAGCCCATATTGCTCGTGATTCAAGTGATCCACATTTATGTTATTTCTATTGCTTTTGGATTATTGTATGTATACTGTCCCTTTTTTCTGTGAGTCTTAAAATGCAATAAAATACAATAATAAAAAATAAATTAAAAAATATGCATTTACAGCCTTACAATTTAATATGCGCCCCATTGGCATATCATTATATGCGAATGATATGGTGCTGTATATTAGAGATCCCAATGTTAACCTATCACCAGTACTCCGAGAATACATAAAGTTCGGGCGACACTCCGGTTTACAAATAAACTGGTCCAAATCAGCAGTGATACCGCTGACAACCAGTACAAAATCACCACAAATGGATTTCCCGTTGGTCTGGCAGGAGGATCCTATAAAATATCTGGGCATTTGGATACACCGCGACTCTGAGCTAGTGATTCGAAGTAACTACGGCACCGTAATAGATAAACTAGAAACATAAATAAACCGGTGGATTACACTACCATTATCTCTAGCGGATAGGATATCTCTTGTAAAAATGGTGCTCCTGCCCAAACTCCTGTATCTTTTTACCAACATTCCCATAACTCCCCCAGCCCCTATTTTCAACTGCTTACGTGCTCTTCTGAATAAATTGATATGAGCGGGCAAGCAAGTAAGGATAAGTCTGCACACGATGACATTACCATACGCCTCGGGGGGCTTTACAGTCCCTGATCTCTACCTATATTATTTATGTGCTCAAGCGCAGTATGCCTACTACTGGTTTCATCCAGTGCAATATATGCCACATCTTGCAGTAGAAGATGGCGATGCCCATCCCATTAAATTGGCAAATATATTACCACACAAGAGACCTCATCTGACCAAACACGAAATTAATACAGTCCGCACAACGTCCTTGGCGTGGAGACGAATTAGCCAACTCACAGACGAAACCCCACTATACGCACCGAATCTACCACTGGCGCAACACCCCGCCTTATCGGTAACACAAGAGAAGGGTAGTATGGGATTACTGGAGCAGATTGGCATTATAGTGATGGGTGACTTATACCCGAATGGAACATTTCTAACACCGACCGACTTGACATATGTAAGCAATCAGACACTTTTGTTCAAATTTGCTTACCACAGGCTGCGCGCAGCAATCCAGGAACTTTACCCCACATTTCCAAACGTGCCCCCTTCACTGGAGACGTTGCAATTATTAATAACTGCTCCAAACAATACACACATAGTGGCACGACTTTACAAGACCTTGCAGAGAGAAATTAGCGCGGACACGCATAAAGCACACAACAAATGGAATCTGGTACTAGATACGCCTCTAACAGTGGAGGAATGGCAAACCTGCTGTGCACTCACTGAGCTTCTTACGCCCAATGGCAATTTGCGTATAATACATTATAAATACTTGCACCAAACCTACCACACTCCATTCCATTTACATAAACATGGCTTACGAGAAGATGCAAAATGCAAGCGCTGCAGGGCAGATCAGGCCGATTTTGTACACCTCGCGTGGTATTGTAAAGTGAAACTGTTTTGGGAGCAGGTGGTACAGTTATTAAATGTGATCCTGAATTGTAAAGTAGACTGCACTCTACAATTGTGCTTATTGGGGCATTTAACACATTTGAAATCTACTAAGAAAAAGCTAGCTGCCATCATGCTACTATTAGCAAAACAAAGAGTAGCCATGCATTGGGACAGCAGGAGGGCACCTACTGTAGTTCAATGGGTAATGGACTCTATTTACTGTAAGGATAATTTTCTGATCTATGCAGAAGAGCTGCCCACAGCTGCTAAACCTAACTTCTGGGAACCACTTACCAACTACTTACGAGAACACCCTGACCTCTTAAAAACTGATGTATAATTACTGTATATGTTAGGGGTATGTACCATTACTGGGTTGTAGCATTGCTACGCTAAATGCTGCTAAAAGTGCTGTGCTATGTAAAAGTATTATTTGTGGAATGTATAATGCAAGATTGACTTGATGTTATGTATGAATATGATCTGTTTCACTTAATGGAAAACTTATAAATAAAATGTAAAATATATACATATATACATCAATGGGCGCATCCCTTCGGCTTACTTTTCTCCTGGAATGGAAAGCAGCATATGGTCCATTCCCCAGCAGAGCCCAAGACGCTCCTCGGCCTTCTGGAGACCTCACCTAGCAGAGACACCTCACCCTCACCTTCTTCACATCTGGACTCCTGGAAACCCAAACGGCATACAGTCCAGCGACGCGGACGTAACAACAAGACTGCACAAGACTCGCTCTCGGCGAAGGCAGACATTTATTGCGCATCTCCAAAAGATGAACGGAGCATGCCCACTCCTCGGCTGAGGAAGATTAAAAATAAGCAGAGTATGTCCATGTCTCGCACCTGAACTGCTTTTAACACTCACTGGCCCACAGAACATCAGCCCACTTGGCAGGGCTCAGAGCTTGGACTCCAAATACTTACCTGTTGCATTTTCCTTCTTTTCTATTACAGGTCTGACTCGCCGTGCAGTTTGCTCACTTGAGTTGCTCCTGGCCTCCGGACACTGAGCTTTTCTCCGCTGAGGGCGACACCTCGATAGGGTCTGGTCCTCTCCTCCTGACCCTTAATGGAGAGGTTCACAAGATTGGGCTGTGTTGGCCCCCTTAGTTACCCCCTGCACATTCCTACAACTAAGCCCTACCTGTTCGGTCTCTACATTACTTCCGTGGCCTTTACTGTATTTTGGCAGAGCAAAGGGACTTGCCCTCCACAACACTACACACGGGATGGTTGTCTGCCTCCCTAGAAGTGCGCAGATAATCCCACCCCTTGCATGGGTGCAACACATGATCTGAAACTGCTCTCTCAATGTCTGGGGCCTAAACTCCACTAGCAAATGGCGCTAGGTTTCGCGCTCATACAACATGACCCAGATGATATTCTCTTGCAAGATAGTCACCTGCTTTGAACTGACTGCCAGCGCATGGCTCACCCTAGATACCCGCTCCAACACTGGGCATACACGGATTCAAAGACCCTTGGTATGGTTATTCTTTGGAAGAGTGGCTTTTATACCAAAGCTGTTAAAATCACTAGGGACCCAGGCAGGCGATTTCTCACTCTAACCATGGAAAGGGGCAGAGACACTAACATTGCTTAATCTCCATGCTCCGAACCAAGCGCAAGATACATTTATACAACACACCCTCTCGGAGCAACTACGGCTTGTTAGAGGTGATAATGTGGTGGGGGGTGACTTCAACTTAGTCTGGGACCCTGACCTCGATAGAAACACAACACACATGCAGGGAGCAAGAGCCGTGTCTGGGATACTAAATAAGGAGCTTCGGGATGCTGGTTTGGTTGATGTCTGGCGATACTTACACCTTGCAACAAAGGATTACTCACATGTACACTTATCGTACTCCTGCATCGACTACCTGTTTGTCACCTCTTTCCCCCTAAAAGCCCTCACATCTGCACAGATTTCTGATGTCTCCATTTCAGATCATGCGCATGTTGAGCTTACATAGACACCGCACCTCAGATCTCCTAGCGCTCCCCGCGATGGCACCTCTACCCTCAGCTTCTTTTTTTTTTTTTTACTTTTCTTTTTATTGATTACAACGTTAATGCATTACAAACATGCTTGCAAATCATTAGACAGAGCAATGCGTTTACTGTGAGTCATGGTTTATCACATCTAATTCTATTGTCTTCTATTTGTTGATACTGTTCCGGTCTTGTATTACTCATTCTGTGAACGAGGTAAGGTGATGTGTCGCCTGCGGAGGCTCGCAGATATTCCCTCTATACTCCTTCCATTTTCCCCATATTTGTGACCATTTTTTGGGACAACCCCTTGATTCATATATTGTCCTCTCTCCAACATGCACTAATCCATATCTCTCTTCCATGCTGTGATTGTTGGTGTTTCTTGTGATCCCCATAGTCTGGCAATGTTACGCTTAGCGACCATCATTCTCACCGTCGCCCAGGTTCTCTCTTTGCTATTTAGATCAGTGGTTTCCCAGATATTTAGAAGGCATAATCCTGTCTTGTGTTCCATCTTCGCTCCCAGAACCTCCCCCATACATTGGATCACTACTGTCCAGTATCGTTTAATGTGAGCACATTCCCAGATAATATAGATGAATGTACCCTCGTCAAGGATTCTATCTTCGAGTGGGGAGAACTCTGGGAGCGACTCACCCCTTGGAATAACTGCCTGCAGGGCGTCTTATCTGCAACTATCTAAAATGCTCTGTGTCTACCAGCTCGAATTCTTTTTGCAACTGTGCGAAGGGAATCACATCTCCTTTTTCCATAGATCCCCTAACTTAGAGATTCCTATCATGTCCCAACGGTCGAAGCCTTTGGTGTTTCTCAGGGAGCCAAATCTCTGTTTCCCACAGGGGGGTAGCTTGCGTGGTCTCTACCCTCAGCTCATTGAGAGTCCCTGTTGACCGGGCAGCCATAAAAGATGCGATCACTAAATATTTTGCGAATAACTCCTTGCCCATTACCTCCCTCAACATCCTTTAGGATGATTTTAAAGCCACTATTCACAGAGTGATATCCTCCATCTCCATAGCCAGGGCTCAAGAGGTGCGTCTATTTGAAGCGAGGCTCACAGACTACATTCTCTGCCTAGAGCGCACTGATAAGCAGTGTCTAACACAGAGGGCCAAGCGACAACTGGCTATTCTATGGGGCCAGCTTAGGGCACATCGAGTCAACAGGGCAGAGCGCTCTTCTTGCCCCAAAACAAAAATATTATGAGGGTGGGGACAAGGTAGGTTCTGTCGTGGCACGTAGGCTGTGCCACCAATACGCTAGGTCCCACACTGCCAAAATAAGGCAAGTCTACCTGGGCAATCAGGGAAGCAGGCGGCTTTTCAGGTCTTCTACCAACGCCTTTATTCATCTGGGGAAAGAGATCAAACCGAGATAGTCGAGTACCTCCAGAACTGTCCCTGGCAATCACTAGACCCCTCTCTGACCCCTGGACCTGGAGGAACCCTTTTTGGTTGTCCAGCTCTGCCGAGACCTCCAAGAACTTCACAAGGGCAAATCCCCTGTCCCAGATGGCCTTACTCCGGCCTTCTACATGTTCTTGTCACAACTTCAGGATCACATGTTCATGATTTTCAACTTACTCACTCATGCCACAGGCCTCACATCTAATATGTCGAATGCCGAAATCACACTTGTTCCCAAGCCGGGCAAAGACACACTCACTCTGTTCATCATATCGCCCAATTGCCCCTTTGAATGCTGATGCAATGCTTTACGCTGAGATGTTGACCAACGGCCTAGAAACGCTCATCCCCAGGTTAATAGATCCTGACCAGGTCGGCTTTATACAGCATTGGCAGCGATCAGATAATGTCCGACGCCTCACTCACCTAGTCGAAAAGGCCCAACGGCATGCTATCCCTGCTCTTCTCCTTTCCCTTGATGCCGAGAAGGCTTTTGATCAGGAGAGCTGGGCCTTCCTACCAGCAGTCCTCCAGAAAACAGAACTAGACCCAGTTATCATCAGTAAGATAATGGCTCGATGCCCACTGCCTCCATTCGAATGAATGGGCAGACAACTCACTCTTTCCCTCTGTTGCGGGGCATCCGGCAGGGTTGCCCCCTGTTATTCGCCCTCGTGGTGGAGCCACTGCCCATCCATCTGCGGCAATCAACCAACTTAAGAGAGTACCCCTTTTAGAGGACAGGTCCACAAAGTACTGATATACACAGATGACCTTCTAGCCCCAACAGAACAAGACATTTCCCTTCTCGTGGTAGTCCATGTGTTACAGACCAATGAGCAGGTATCTGGGTACAAGATTAACCTGGCCAAGTCGCAAGCACTCAACCTCATTCTCCCGCTGCAGCAACTCCACCGCCTACAGGCGCTCACCCCCGTCCAGTGGTGCGCTCACCCCCTTCCAGTGGTCCTCTCACTTTTCAATATTTAGGCCTTACAATCCAGAACTACCTGGCCGCTTGGACGTGGGTTAACTGGCCACGCTACCGCAAGGCGATATTAGAAGACCGCTCCAAATATAGTGGTTAGACCGCACCAATGTGGTAAAAATGAATGTCCTCCCACAGCTCCTATATCTATTTCAGTCATTGCCCACCCCCATCCCCGCTGACGAGGTCAGGAAACTACAGGGGGACCTTCGCTTCTGGAAGGAGAGATGCCCCTGTGTTTCCGCTGCGCTCCTCATGCTTCATTGAGTTCTCACCCAGGACACCTAGTGTGTCTGGGTGGTCTCAACCTCCCAGGGAGGGAGCTCTTCTAAGGAGATTTTCATTGGGATCTGTGGAAAGTTTAAAATTACCTGAAGTCTCCCGGTAAAAATGTATTAGGTTTTTGTGTACTTGAGGAAGGTTAAAAACAGGAGGGACGTCAGATGGAGATAAATTACCAGGTTTGCTACATCACCTACATAAAAGGTGGTCGACGACTGCCTGTGGTAAACTCGCCTTCAACAGCCAGTCATCAAGGTAGGGGAAGATTGGGAACCCTGACATCGAAAGTGTGCTTTTATCATCGCTATCACTTTCGTGAGCACCCGGAGGGCACTGGTGAGCCCAAAAGGGAGTACAGCAGACTGAAAATTCTCTTGTCCCTCCACAAAACGCAGGGAGCGCTGATGGGCCCGCAGGATGGATATATGGAAATCGGCATACTGCAGATCTAACACCATCATCTAGGTGCCAAATCTCCTGGGTTTCTGCTCTCCCAGCGCACAGCTCCGCAGCTCACCCAAGGCAGTGCTCTGCCTTTTGACCACTGCAGACTGCGGTTCGAGGCCCTGTGCCTCGCCCTTGGACTGCTCCTGCCTCTGCACTCTTGACTGTCTTTTTCTTTCTTTCACACTCTTGCCTGCTTTCTCTTGCCGCTTTCTCTTCCCACTGTCCTCTGGATCTTCCTCCTTAATTCCCTACTTTTCTTACTCAGTTTAATTATCTCTTTATTTATTCCTTCACAAGCTTCTTCTCCTACTTTCGCTCTCCTTCTCCCCACCCCTGCTGCCGCTTTCCCACCGCTGCTGCCCCCACGACCCCTCCCAGTTGTCCCGCCCTTCCCCAACCACTACTTAATGGCAGCCGCTGCGGACTGCGCAGCGGGTGCGCCGCTGGCAAGCCCGTCTGTGCCAGTCCGTGACCCGACCGCGACCAGCGCCAGGAGCCCTGGTCCTCCGACCCACCAACGCTACAGCTCTTCGGCTCTCTACGCACTCAACGTCGGCAAGAACAACAACTGCAAGCTCTCCTCTCGACAACCACGGACCTTTCACCAGCCAGAACTGCCGCCACTCCTTCAACTTCACCGAGACCCAGGACCCATCTCCACCATCCAGCAACAATCCCATCGCACCACAAACCCTGCAATGCATCCTCCTCAACGTCCGCTCCCTCCACAAACACGCCAGGGAAATCTGGAATCTCGACAGAACCACCCCCGACGTCGCCTTCCTTACCGAAACCTGGACCAACGCCACCTCGGGACTAGACATCGCAATCGCCATCCCCGAAGGATACAAAATCACCCGGAAGGACCGCCCAAACCGCCCGGGGGAGGAATCGCCATCGCCCACAAGGCCAACCTCCGCCTGAACACCCACACCGACAGGCCCACAGACCTTATGGAACACCTCCACTTCAAGATACAGGCCAACCAGTCCACCACCCTCCGAGGCACCCTCATCTACAGACCCCCATACCCTGCACACCTTTCTCCGACTCCATCACCGACATCATCACACCGCATGCCATCACCTCCACATACTACACCTTGCTGGGAGACCTCAACTTCCACCTCGACAACAGCCAAGACCCCAACTCCATCTCCACCTCCCTCCTGGACAACCTCCACATCATCAGACTCACACAGATCAAACCAACGCACTCAGCAGGACACACCCTCGACCCCATCTTCACAGCAGGAAACACCATCACCTCCAGCCACACCTCCGAAATCCCATGGACGGATCACCGCTGCGTCCACTGCACAATACACTCCGGCTCCCCGTCAGACCCTTTCCCGCACCACATCTTCAACAAAGCCAGCAGCTCCATCGCACCCCACCTGTGCAACATCATCAATCTCTCCTTCGAGACTGCGACCTTCCCAGAGAGCTGGAAACACGCAGAGATCAACACCCTACTCAAAAAACCCAAGGCGGACCCGAGAGACCTCAAGAACTTCCGGCCCATCTCCCTGCTTCCGTTCCCAGCCAAGGTCATCGAGAAGATCGTCAACAAGCAGCTAACCCGATACCTCGAAGAAAACAGCATCCTGGACCCATCCCAATTGGGGTTCCGCAGCAACCACAGCACTGAGACTGCCCTCATCGCCGCCACCGACGACATCAGGATCCTGCTGGACAACGGTGAGACCGCAGCCTTCATCCTGCTGGACCTCTCCGCCGCCTTCGACACCGTCTGCCACCGCACTCTACGCGCACGCCTCCACGACGCAGGGATCCGAGACAAGGCCCTGGAATGGGCCACCTCCTTCCTCGCCGGCAGAACCCAGAGAGTCCGCCTCCCACCATTCCGATCCGAAGCCTCCGAGATCATCTGCGGCGTACCCCAGGGATCGTCCCTCAGCCCAACACTGTTCAACATCTACATGGCCCCGCTCGCACGCATCGCCAGACAGCACGACCTCAACATAATCTCCTACGCCGACGACACTCAACTGATCCTCTCCCTCACCAAGGACCCCTCGCCGCCAAATCCAACCTCCATGAAGGGATGAAGGCCGTCGCCGATTGGATGAAGATCAGCCGACTAAAACTGAACACGGAGAAGACAGAGGTCCTCATCCTCGGCTCCAACCCCTCAGCCTGGGACGACTCCTGGTGGCCAACGACGCTGGGAGCAGCCCCGACACCCACCGACCACGCACGCAACCTGGGAGTCATCCTCGACTCAACGCTCTCCATGGCCAAGCAAGTCAACGCAGTCTCATCCTCCTGCTTCAACACCCTCCGCATGCTTCGCAAGATCTACAGGTGGATCCCGACAGACACGAGAAGAACAGTCACCCAGGCCCTAGTCAGCAGCAGACTCTACTATGGGAACGCCTCTACGCGGGAGCCCCGGCCAAGCTCATCAAGCGACTGCAACGCATACAAAACGCCTCTGCACGCCTGATCCTCGATGTACCACGCCACAGCCACATCACCCCCACCTGAGGAACCTGCACTGGCTCCCCGTCGACAGGAGAATCTCCTTCAAACTCCTCATCCACGCACACAAGGCACTCCACAAGACTGGCCCAGCCTACCTCAACAGACGACTCCTCTTCTACGTCCCCAACCGCCAACTCCGCTCCGCCGACCTCTCCCTCGCCACCGTCCCTCGCATTCGAAGAACCACCACCGGCGGCAGATCCTACTCCCACCTCGCCGCCAAGACCTGGAACACCCTTCCACTAAGCCTACGACAGACCCAAGACCTGCTGACCTTCAGGAGGCTACTCAAGACCTGGTTGTTCGACCAGTAGCAGCACCCCCCCCCTTTTTTCTCCCCCAGCGCCTTGAGACCCTCGCGGGTAAGTAGTGCGCTTTACAAATTCTGTGATTGATTGATTCAAAGCAAACATCTTCCGCAGACGCTCACCCCAACTCCAGCGTAGGAATTGGAACAAGATCTCCGACGATCAGCTAGCCGCCTCCCTCAGCGGCTCCGCTCCCACCGCCACAGACTACGACCCTACCACAGCCGTCCGTACCCTACACAATTGGATTACCGACTGCGCCAACACCATCGCCCCCTTCAAGAAATTCTCCAACGCATGCGCCAAGAAAGCCAGCTGGTTCTCCACCGAACTCCGGGAATCTAGACGAACATGCAGACGCCTCGAAAAGCTATGGAGAAACTCCAAAACCCCAGCAGACCTTGACAACTACAAAGCAGCCACCACCGCCCACCACAAACTCAGACACTCAAGGGAGAAAGCACTCCAGGACAGAATCTCCAACCACGCACACAAAAGCAAAGAACTCTTCAGCATCAAAGAGTTCGCCCAACCCAACAGTGAGACTACCAACATCCCTCCCTCCCAAGACCTCTACGACAGACTCAGCGCCTTCTTCCATCACAAAAGCAAGACCATCTACGACAACTTCGACGACAACCACCCCCACAAGGAACCCACACCCTCCGCTCCCTGCACCACACAGCCGACACTCGACACCTGGACCGCCCTCAGCTAAGACACCCTAAAGACAATGAAGACCACCCACTCCGGGGCCCCCACAGACCCCTGCCCCCACCACATCTACCACAGACATCGCCCCGAGCAGCAAAGAATCATCAACCGCTCCTTCGAAACCGCCTCCTTCCTCAATGACTGGAAACACGCCGAGATTAACCCTCTCCTGAAAAAACCCTTGGCGGACCCCACCGACCTCAAGAGCTTCAGACCGATCTCCCTACTTCCGTACCCGGCGAAAGTCTTTGAAGAAGCGGTCAACGGCCAACTCGCCTCATTTATTGATGAAAACATTAGACTCCTCCCAATCAGGCTTCAGGAAGAACCACAGCACCGAAACCACCCTTATCACCACGACAGACGACATCTGCTCCCCCCTCGACAGAGGAGAGACTGTGGCCCTCATCCTCCTGGACCTCTCCGCGGCCTTCGACACAGTCTCACACCACACCCTAGCCAGCAGACTCCACGACACAGGAATCCGGAACAAAGCCCTCGACTGGATCCGCTCATTCATCTCTGGCAGAACGCAGAGAGTCAGACTTCCTCCCTTCCTCTTGGACCCCGACACCAACCACCTGCAGAGTCCCCCAAGGATCCTCCATTAGCCCCACCCTATTCAACGTCTACATGGCCCCGCTTGCATCCATCGTCAGATCACACGGATTCAACATCGTATCGTACGCAGACTATACTCAACTCATCCTCTCCCTATCCAACAAACCCAACTTTCAAAAGGGAATGGAAGCAGTCGCTGGGTGGATGAAAAACAGCTGCCTACAACTCAACACGGACAAAACCGAAGTACTCATCATAGGCCCTCACCCCAACGCCTGGAACGACATCTGGTGGCCCCCCCCCGCCCTCGGGAACCCACCCCCACCCATGGATCACGCACGCAACCTCGGAATCATCCTGGACTCCAAACTCAAAATGGACTGCCAAATCAACGCCGTCAGCTCATCTCGTTTCCACACCCTCCGTCTCCTACGAAAGACCTTCAACTGGATTCCCCTCGAACACAGGAAAAACTTCACACACGCCCTCAGCAGCAGACTGGACTACGGCAATGCACTCTACGCCGGGATCAACAAGAACCTCACCCGCAAACTCAAGAACATCCAGAACGCCTCCGCCAGACTAGTCCTCAACGTACCGCGCCACTGCTACATCACCCAACACCTGCGGACACTACACTGGCTCCCCGTCGAGAAGAGAATCACCTTCAAGCTTCTCACCCACGCCCACAAGCCCTCCACAACACAGGTCCTGCATACACCAACCGCCTCCCGTTCCACGCAACCCAAAGAACCCTTCGCTCAGCCCAGCTCTACCTGGCGACGGTGCCGCGCATCAAGAAGACTAGAACAGGAGGCTGCTCTTTCTCCCTGCTCGCAGCCAAGGCATGGAACACCCTCCCTCTCCACCTCCGCCAGACACCAACACTCTCCAAGTTCCTGAAGGACCTCAAGACCTGGCTCTTCGACGAATCACTGTGAACGCTCAGAAGCTGAACCCCCGTCCCTCAGCGCCTTGAGACCCTTCGGGTGAGTAGTTGCGCTTGACAAACCCTTGATTGATTGATTTATAGGCTCCAGGATCAAGGGCAGACAAGACCTGGGCCATGGTGAGCATTTGAATTTGTCCTAGAGAAAGGCATTGAGGGCCAGATCTAAATTGGGACGAAGGTCTCCGTCCTTCTTTGGCTCTAGAAATTAACAGGAATAACAGCCACAACCAGCTTCTGGCACAGGTACTCTCTCGATAGCACCTTGGCCAAAAGTACTTGCAATTCCTGCAATAAGACTAACAGATAGTCCCCAGTCAGTCGTTTTGGGAACGGTATAAGGTGCGGCAGAGCAACGACTAGGGGTAGGGCGTACACCTTCACAATTTGCAGAAACCACCAGTCCGGTGTTGTGGCCGGCCAACCCAGTAAAAATCGTTAGATCTTGCCACAAAGTGCACACTTAAAGGGGTTTGGCAGGTGAGGAAGGGTAGGAGGTTTGATGTAGGGGATGGTCCAGTAGACTGGCTGGTGCAGTGTCCCCCAACTGCATGGTCTGTGGGTGCTCCGGCTTGGACGTCGAAACGGCTGGGCACCTTGCTGAGGCGGCTCTCTGTATGGAGTACTCTTGCCAAAGCCGCAAAAAGAACTAAAGGATTGATACAGTTAATGTGATTAAGCAGATAGGCCCAAGAAGCGCTCTGTGGCCCTGCTCTCTTTGAAATGCCCATAAGTGACTATTTGACAATGGCTGAAAAAACTGTCAACCGTAACTAGGTGTAGCGACGAATAGCAGCACTAGTGCCAGTGACTCATCCAATGGAATCTGTGGTATCCAGGTGACAAGGGATTGTAAACCTGTCAGTGTCACAGCCATTCTGTATGGCCTGGGTCAGTGCAGGGCGGAGGTCTTCAGGAACAACTGGGGATACCTGATCAACAGTATCCCTAAAAGACTGGGAACAAATGCCCAGCAGGTAACTGGCATGAACTGATCGGAGGATCAAACTAGTGAAAGAAAACACCCTCTTCCCAAAGGTTTTCACTCTCTTGGACATTCTATTTGAGGGAAATAGTCCCGAAAGTATTGATCTGTCTGACCAGTGGAAGCCAGAAACACCAAGCTCTCAGGAGAGGAGTGCGGAGACAAAAAGGCAGGGTTGCTGAGGGCAGGTTGGCAGCATCATGCAATTTGGCAATCTTCAGTGGCAGGACCTGGGGGTGAGACATGTCTGGTATCAGCAGAGGTGTCAAGACCACTGGCATCCTGGAGGTTTACCAGTTTTCCTCATGGTAGGGTTGTTCGATTACATCTCCCGCACCGTAGTCCTTATTAGATTGTGTCCAATACAAGCAATGCAGTGTATGAGGCCTCGTGATGCTAAGCGTCTCAGATGAAGAAGGTTGTGGTTCAATGGATACTGAGCATAGCCTCATACAAGGTTGGTGCGGCGCCGACTCAGAATCAGAGGGCACAATTGGGTGCACATCATCTTCAGGCGTCAATGGAGTTGGAATTGGAGAGCTGGACTCGTGTGGAGCCTGAGGTGGGATCAGTATAGGTGCTGGTTGAGTGCCAATGGTGTTAGAGGGTTTAACTGGTGCAGAGGGCAAACCCACGCCGGTATGCCAGATGAAGAACCGCTCAGCTTCGTGGGGCTTGCAGGCGTGCCAGAGGTAATCGGAAGGGATTCGAAGTCAGAGCACATCCGCGCAGAACTCTTGATCTTCCTCTGTGTCACAGGGGGCGCGGAAACTTGGGTTGTGCCAGAACAAGTTGCAGGATGGGCTCCAATGTCGATAGACTTCGGGAGCGAGATAGAGGGACATGGCAACGCCCTCACGCCTTTTCAGGTGTACGAGGTTGAAAGAAGGGGCAGAGTCCAGCTTGGATTTTTTCCAATGTTTTTTCTTCGACTTACTCGAAGATCTTGAGTGCAATGAGGATCGACCTCAGGACTGACTTCTGGACCAGAAAAGGGACAGAGACCACTGGTCTTTGAACGGTCTCAAAGTGAAGTCTTCTGATGCTTGGCGACGTATAGTTTCGCCTCTAGGTCCTGTATGGCCTTTAGGTTTATTGACACGCACCCCCAGGCTCTACAGGCAAACCCAATACAAATCTGTCACAGAGATTTTTTTGCAACAGTCCTTACAAGGTTTAAACCCTGTCGCCTTGGGAGGAGACATATCCCTTGCACACTGTAATTTGGGGGAAAGGGGCCTCAAAGAGACGAGAGGTACTAAGGATAAGCTTCTTGCGGGGCAAAAAGAAAGGAACTGGAGTCAACTCGTGGGAGTGGTGCCTATATTGGCTCCGCACGTCATTTAAGGAGTAGAATAGCATCAGTGTGGAGCTGCACAGCTCCACCTATAAGTACCCAGAGGTACTGCTCAAAAGTTTCCAGATCCAATCTGGTGTCTGTGGAATAATCGAAAGGTGAGGAATCTGCAGTTAGACATCTATGAGGAATTTCTGATTAGGGCAGCAGCTGCTTTCCCTTGGGCAGATTGGGCCATTGGGAATATGGAGAAGGAAGTCTGTTAGCCTGGTGATAAAAAAAGTGATTATACAAGAAACAAATTCATCTAGTTATGGTTTGGTTAGAGGATGAGGATGCCAAAGGTGCAGAGTGCTCAATGACTTAGAAATAACTGTTTGGCTTGTCCGATTACTCCAGTCTTATTCTGTGGCGTTACGCACTTACCTGCTCGATTTTTTGGTCATCAATATTATGGTAGGACAATATTCTAGAGACAATAACCTGACATTCTACCATTCTGAATCAATATGGCAGTCATAAGGCATAGGATGACATTTTCCTTGCCCCCACAAAAAACTTACTACCAGAGTTGCTTCATGACCTCTGGATCAAGGCTTTTGTGACAGCTGTACTTTGCCCGTACAACTCTAATTTAAGTATTAGGAGAAATTAAGTGCCACTTAACTTCCACGCTTCTGGCCTTAGTTCCCAAGTTAGTCAAGAAGACAGGTCTCCAGGACAGAGGTGGAAGCGAAGGCAGGCCTAGAGAGGTTGCTATCCTCTTTGCATGCCAGTAATGTCTCTACACTGCCCCACTACCCAGTTGAGATCCAACCTACCTACAGGGACATTTGCCGTATTACATAACCCCATTCCCTCCCAAGTATCTATAGATAGGATTTCTTGGCAAAAGGATGACTCAAAGAAGTGAGCGGTGCAACGCTTTACTTGTACAAATCCCTCTATTTTTTTTATTGCACTATGAGAAAGAGGTCATCCTCACCAGTGATTCTTAAACTTTTGACTTATGTGGACCCCCACATAATCATTAATGGAACCCGGGGACCCCCACTGTGTCACTACTGGAAGCCGGGGACCCCATTCTAAGCATTTTTGATGATATGAAGCACAAAACAACACACTGTGTGGTGTGTAGTGATGTTGGCAGGTTGGGAAGCCTTGACAGGGTAAATATCCTGGTCTGGTTCCAGGAGTCAACCTGATAATCCACCCAAGGAGTATCCCCGTCCCTGGGAGCAACAGGATTGTAGTATGAATCTCAAGGGTCATATGGGCTGCCTTGGACGAAGTCAGTGTGTCATGAAAGTAAGAAGGAGTGAGGGCACTGATGTGTTGGTAGTGTGCAAGGCCATGGAGGTGGTGGTGATGTAGGAAGGCAAGGTGCTGGGACTACTAGCCATGTCCTTAATCTTCACCAAGCCCCCATCCAAGAATGTTATCAGTGGCTCCTGGGGGAGAAGCTCGTCAAAAGAGACCTTTTTTTTCCATTTTAGGAACCTGGGGAGTATGTAGTTGTTCCTACAAAGGGGGTCTGGTAAGGATTTTCACTGTGGAGGAATGTATAAACATTTTCTTCTGCCCCATATTAGGCATCTTGGGGAGCTGCAAGATGATCAGAAGCCTTGCTCTAATCTGATCTCGGAGTCAAGGGCTCTTTTGGCACCAACACCAGAAAGGGTGTGGATGTCAACTCTGAAGCCAATTTCGACGCGAGATAGGTTTACTGGGGCTTTCAGGTCGAGGTGGTGTTGGATGGTGGCACGACTCGATGCCTTGGCCAGTGGCTCTCTGATGGATGGAACTTGCTCTAGATCGAGAAATGTTTGTTGCGAGAGGTGGAACCAGAGGTCTGTTTTTTTAGGCTAGGCACGGGCGCAATGCCAGACTCCCTTGGGATTGGTGCTTGGCCTCCACCAGTGAGTGCTTCAGAGCTCAAAACCAGTGAGGTTGGCTCTTTCGCACAGGAGGTGGAACGGAGGCCCTAGGTGTGGTCTCTGCCCCGGGGCATATCCTCTGGCATGTTTGGAGCTCCTCTTCCTTGAGCTCCTTCTCCAAGGCTTCAGAAGACCGTGCTTCTGGGGTCTGCTCTGCTTATGCCAGCTGTAAGCCAAATGTGGCCTGCTCCCACAACAGATATGGTGTTTCAGGTGACTTATGCGGATGCCTTTTATGGCGTGCCCAGTGGCGCTTGTGTCAGCGCCACATACTTTTCCTGTGACGGAATGCTTTGTATGGCAAGCAGATTTTCCCCAGAGCTGGCACTTGAATATTTGAAACCAATGGCAGGAAAAAACAATCTGAGGTGAAGCCTTTGTACTTTTCCACTGTGGGCTAAAGGTAGAATCTT
This sequence comes from Calotriton arnoldi, assembly GCA_963921515.1. Classification (NCBI taxonomy): domain Eukaryota; kingdom Metazoa; phylum Chordata; class Amphibia; order Caudata; family Salamandridae; genus Calotriton; species Calotriton arnoldi. The sequence goes on from CAWUFW010001802.1 coordinate 701,097, forward strand.
AACAGGTCTTCTGACTAGAAAAAAATGATACATAGAAAAACAACTTGCAAACGTCCGTGCCCAATACTAGATGGCAGGAGTATGCAGAGCCACCCATGCTACAGACGTATTATTTCAAAGGAGGCAGTATTTTTTCTACCGATACCTATAAAACTCCACACGCCTAGTTTTGAAGGGAACATTCAGAAATTTCATTCAGCCAAGTATTTAAGACGTAGTTATTCAGATCAACAGATTTACCAATAACTAAATCTTCCAACTAAACTCTTGACATTTGACAGGACTAGGGTAAAAGCAGATTGGTTCTAGATCAAGTTATTAATTAAAAGGATATCCAGGATTAGGATGTACAGGGACTGGTCCTTTAAAACTCCCTGTGAAGAGCAAAAAGAGCGATTCAGCGACATCTGGCCTAAAACAAGTGCACAGAGCAAAAGTGGAATCAATACCCTTGTAAGAAACAGCGATGAGGGGAATATTTGGCCTGTTTCAGTCTTCCAGAATGCAAGGATGTTTTGGGCCCCTGCAATGGGCCACAATAAAAGTACCCCACACAGTTGATTAGGGTGGAAGTGGGCAAGTCTAGCATTTATGGCAGTGTTACTGTGCAATTCATATATTACAGTCAGGGGTGGAAAGGTGCCTCCCTTGCCTACTGGGCAATGGTATACAATTAGAACTAGTAGTCATGGCCTAAATGGTACACAAATCTATCCTGAGGTCCTGATATATTATTTTTGTCCAAACTCACACTGACTTTTCAATATTAATATTGACATTTGTTTAGTTTAGAACCCTTTATGATGAACATTAGCTGTGTTAACATCTGTTTTGTTCTCATCTGCTTATATTAAATTGAATTTATGATTAACAGTAAAACAGAGTACATAATCGTTGACCTACTATTCTATTGTGGTTGTGAGATGAGTCATACATGTCTTTTCAACACTTCCCTTTGCAATACTCCTATTAGTTATTTTAGATGAGAAACAGGATATCCCAATCTTCACAAGAATGAGGTGTGGATCTGGCCTTGGTTATTAGCCAAATCATCACTTTAGAATAAATAGATTGATGGGTTTTATATACCACATAACAGCTTTGTACTGGCTGATGTTTCATGTAATTTATCAATCACTCAGCAATTAACCATGGAACATAACCGTTTAAAGAATTTTTAAGGATTATGAACTTCAACTGCAAGATGTAGAAATGAAGTAGCATTTTTGGTATGACGTTTTCACTATATTCCTTGTTCTGATCACACATTTTGTGTAAACAAACATGTAATGAAACATAATACTGAGTGAATCCTCTCCAACATAAATGTCTGCTTTAAGCAAAGTTTATTAGCATTCCGAGCATGCTTTACTGTGGCTCAATCAAAGGTAGCCATAGAAAAGCATACTCAGGACAACACTCTTCACCTCAAGGGCAATGTACCTAGGAAATCTACAACCTTTTAGATTACCTCGTAGGTTGGGTTAATTTGTTATCTGAAACAAATCTAAATACACTTTGGGTGAAAGGGGGTAACAACTATTCCACGAAATGCATTTAAAATCCATCTAGATACCTCAATATGTTAACTATAGCTTTGGAATTACATGTTGCCCCAGTTATTCATTATAGTCCTTTGTAAGGAAAATGCTACTTACCCAGTATGCATCTGTTCTTGTCATACAGAGCTGTAGAGTCATATGCTATGCATAGATCGCCATCTAGTGTTGAGTCCGGATGTTTGCACTGTTTTTCTTCGAAGAAGTCTTTCCAGTCACGAGGTAGGTGTCTCCTCCTTTAGGTAATAGTGCGCATGGGCATCGACTCCATTGTTAGATTGTTTTCCCGCAGAGGGTGATAATTGAGTTAGTAGGAGTAGTAAAAGGAGATGTCCATGAATTCATGTATCCAAGTAAGATGTTACTGCAACAGGTATAGGTACCCGGGGAGGCGGGTGGGCGCATATGACTACCGTTCTATATGCCAAGAACAGATGCATACTGGGTAAGTAGCATTTTCCGTTTGAGGCACACGAGCTGTAGATCATATGCTATGCATAGACTACATAGCAGTTAGCTCCCAAAGCGGTGGCTAACCTGTATCTGTTGCAGTGGTTTGAAATAATGTACGTAAAACTGCCTGACCAACTCTAGCTTGTTGTCTTGCTAACACAGCTACACAATAGTGTTTTGTGAATGTGTGAGGTGTAGACCATGTTGCAGCTTTGCATATGTCATCTATGGGTATATTTCCTAAGAATGCCATAGAAGCCCCCAGTTTGCGTGTATAGTGTGCTCTAGGGGGAACTGTTAACGTTAGTTTCTCTTTTGCATAGCATATTTGAATGCACTGGACTATCCACCTTGCAATATCGGATTTTGATATGGGATTGCCTTTGTGTGGTGGAGCAAAAACGACAGTTGATTTGTGGTACGGAAAGGTTTTGTCCTTTCCATGTAATAAAGCAATGCTCTCTTTACATCTAATGTGTGTAGGGCACGTTCTGCTACTGAATCTGGTTGAAGGAAGAACACAGGTAACTCAACAGATTGATTCATATGAAAAGCAGAAATGACTTTAGGAAGGAATTTAGGATTAGTTCGAAGAACCACTTCATTTTGATGCATTTGTAAAAAGGGTTCTTCTATAGTTAATGCCTGAAGCTCACCCACTCTTTTGAGTGATGTGATAGCAACAAGGAAAGCAACCTTCCATGTGAGAAACTGCAGTTCGCATTTGTGCAATGGCTCAAGGGGTGGATCCATTAGTCTGGTGAGAACAATGTTGAGATTCCATATTGGAGCAGGTGGACGCCTTGGGGGAAGAACTCTTTTGAGTCCCTCCATAAAGGCTTGGATAACAGGCACTCTAAAAAGAGATAAATATTGTCTATTTTGGAGGTATGCCGCTATTGCAGCCAGATGTAAGCATATGGAAGTGTACGCTAAATTGGACCTTTGAAGATGTAACAAATAACAATGTTTGGTACGGAAGCATCACGCGGTTTTATGTGGTTGTTATTACAGTATAATACAAACCGCTTCCACTTTGCTGCATAGCAGGCTCTTGTGGTAGGACGTCTAGCCTCTTTGATAATATTCATGCAGTCTGGTGGTAAATTAAAGATAGCCAAACTCTAAGACTTTAGGAGCCATATCGCTAGATTGAGTTGACTGGGGTCTGGATGTCTTATGTCTCCATGGCTCTGTGTGAGGAGATTTTGGTGAGGAACTAGTGAGAGTTCCAATAGAGTTGTGAACCAAGGTTGCCGTGCCCATGTGGGAGCAACTAGGATTAGTGTCAGGGACACTTGTTTGAGTTTCTGAACCACTAATGGAATGAGTGGGAGAGGCGGAAAAGCGTAAGCAAATATCCCTGACCAATTCATCCATAGTGCATTGCTTTTGGACAATGGGTGTGGATACCTGGACACGAAGTTTTGGCATTTTGCGTTTTGGTATGTGGCGAACAGGTCTATGTGAGGGACTCCCCATCGTTGAAAGTATGGAAGGAGAACCTGAGGGTGGAGTTCCCATTCGTGTATTTGCAGCCTCTGCCTGCTGAGGTGATCTGCAATCTGGTTGTTGACTCCTGGGAGGTGTTCCGCTAGGAGACAAAATTTGTGGTGAATGGCCAACCTCCAGATGTCTTGGGCTAAGTGGGACAGTTGGAGAGAGTGTGTCCCCCCCTGTTTTTGTATGTAATAGATGGCTGTCATGTGGTCTGTACGAATTAGGACAGGTTTGCCCTGTAGGTGAGTTTGAAACACCTTGAGTGCTAGAAATATTGCAAGTAGCTCTAGGTGATTGATGTGGAGCAACTTCTGTTGGTGGCTCCACAAGTCTTGCACTGTGTGCTGTTGTAGATGAGCTCCCCAGCCAGTGAGGGACGCGTCCGCTGTCAGTACTATCTGTGGAACCGGGTCTATGAACGGCGGTCCTTTTGATAAATTTTGTGTGTTCCACCACTGCAGAGAGCGAGGAGTACGGCCGCTTACCAACACTAGATCGGTCAATAGACCTTGTGACTGGTTCCACTGACTGGCCAAGCATTCTTGAAGTGGACGCATGTGCAGTCTGGCATGGGGAACGTTCATGATGCAGGATGACATCATTCCCAGTAGTTGCATGCAAGTTCGAGCTGGAATCCAATGGTTGGATTGAAAGCGGAGAACTAAAGCCTGAATATTTCAAATTCTGGCTGAGCTGAGAAAGCGAGAGTTTTTTGAGTATCTATTGTGGCTCCTAGGTAGTCCTTTGTATTGGTTGGTTGGAGATGTGACTTTGGTACATTGATTGTGAACCCTAGTTGATGCAGTAACTGAGTTGTCCTGAAAGTGTGCTGCAGACATTGTTGGTACGTGTTGGCTTTGATGAGCCAGTCGTCTAAGTACGGGAAGACGTGGATGCTTTGTCTCCTTAGGTGAGCAGCTACTACCGCCAGACACTTTGTGAAGACTCGGGGGCGGTGGTGACACCGAATGGGAGTACACGATCACCGATCGTGTTGACCCGCTACCACAAACCTGAGGAATTTGCGATGAGCAGGATGAACTGGTATGTGGAAGTAGGCGTCTTTTAGATCCAGAGTAGATAGGAAGTCGTCTTTCTGTAGTAGAGGAAGTACTTGTTGAAGCCTTACCATGTGGAAATGGTCTGACTGAATGTACCGGTTGATTCTCTGAGATCTAAAATTGGTCTGAGAGAACCGTCTTTTTTGGGAATCAGGAAATAAAGAGTATACGCCCGGCCCGTGATGTTGGGGCGGCACAGGCTCTATAGCTCCTTTTAGAAGTAGAGACTGAACCTCCTGTTTGAGTAGGTAAAGGTGGTCGGGTGATAGTTTGTGGGACTTTGGTGGAATATTTGGAGGTGTGCTGATAAATTCCAGGCAGTAACCAGAACGGATAATTTGGAGTACCTAATTGTCTGTTGTTATTGATTGCCAGATTGGTAGAAAATCTGACAGTCTTCCCCCGACAGGTGTTGAGTGGTCGGGGGAAGCGAAGGCAAGTCACGGTTTTGTGTTGGCGGGGGAGTTGCATGTGTTTGAACCCCGACCCCTGCCCTTTCCATTGTTACCCCTGTAATTTCCCCTGAAATAACCTTTAGATGGAGAGGGTGGCTTATTGCCCTTATAGGTGAAGGTGGCTTCTGATGAGGTATTTTTCGAACCACCTCGGTAAAAGGAGCGTCGAAAGGAAGCACGACCCTGTGTGGACTGAAGGGCTCCCATAGATTTGGCTACCTCAGTATCTTTCTTCATTTCTTCAAGTGAAGAATCTACCGCTGGGCCAAATAGATGTTCCGAATCGAATGGGGTATTTAAAATGGAGGTTTGAACTTCAGGTTTAAACCCAGATATACGGAGCCAGGCGTGCCTTCTTAAGAGGACACTAGTGTTTATGGCTCTAGCAACAGTGTCTGCAACATCTAGCGAGCATCTTATTTGATTGTTAGCAATAAGTTGCCCTTCATGAACCAGATCTTGTGCTTTTGATTTGTGTTCCTGGGGTAAATATTTGATTAATTGTTCCATTTCATCCGAGTGTGCACGGTCGTAACGTGCCAACAGTGCCTGAGTGTTAAAGACGCACCAGAAAATGGCTGCTTGAGAAGCTACCCTTTTCCCTGAAGCATCGATAAGTTTTGATTCCTTATCAGGAGGTGGAGCCTCTCCTGTTGTCTGAGTTGGCTCTTTTTCTTGCATTGGACACAACCAGGGAGTCTAGTGGCAATTGTCCCCTTATATATACTGGGTCTGATGGTGCTGGCTTGTACTTCTTGTCCACTCTAGGGTAAGAATACGAGCCCTGACTGGGTCATTAAAAATGTCATCTACATGCCTGACCATCCCTTCAAGTATGGTCAGTGTATGTGATGACTTCTGTGTGGTACTGAGGGTTTCAAAGAGGAAATCCTCTTCTAATGACTCTTTATGTAGTTGCACCCCATGATAGTTGGCAGCTCTACCCAGTAACTCAATGTAGCCTACACTATCATCTGGTGGAGAGGGTTTGGTACGGTGCAGGTCTGGATCTTTGCCTGTGGGCGAGTTGGTGTTATAATCGTCCCATGGGTCTTGTAATGGCTGACCATCATCCCTATCATCATCCTGGATGTCAGGTGTATGTGGTGGTGAATGTTCAGGTGAAATTGGTTGAATCTGAGGGGAAGGTGGTGATGAGGGAAGAATAGTTAGAGGAAGAGGAGGAGGGGAAGAGTTAGTTCCAACAGATCTCTTCTTTAAAGGGATGTGATATTCTTCTTGTAAATCAGCCCTTCTTTTTAGAGTCACTTTAGTGGTGATAAGGCCAGTCTGTGGATGGATATACAAAAGCTTTTGTTTCGGATCCGGTTTTTCAATTGGGGCATCGAAACTGTGCTTTGTAGTTGTTTTCTGCTCTTCTGTCTGTTTCGGCGCCGAAATTTTCGGTGCCAGAGTCAAAACCGTTGATGTTTTCGGATCCGACAATTTTTTCGGGGTCGAATGGTGGGGGGGGGGGGGAGGGGGGGGCGGGGTGGTTTGGATGGTCGGTGCCGGACCTGTGTTTTGACCCCGAAGGTTTGGGCTCCGAACTTGGTTTGGAGGGAGTCTTTTCGGAGCCGGAAGGCTTTTTTGTGCCGAGCCAGAGGGCGGGGCGTCAGAAGCGTGATCTCGGTGCCGAACGGGGCCCGAGGGCGCAGGTTGGACCGGAGCCTTCTTTTTTAGTGAACTTGTATCTTGGGATGAGGGGGGAGCTTTACTCACGGTACGTTGACCATGTGGAATGTCCTGGTCGGATTCAAAATCTGAGATGTCGACCGGCTCCTGGTCCTCCTCTGTTCCCATGGCCTCGCCGACTTCTTCGTCCGACTGTTGACCGACGATGTCCGGAATGGAGCTTGTGTGCGGGCTCTGCATGTCGCAACGTCGAGCCCGACGGTTGCAAAGTGTTTGTTTGGAGCGGAAAGCCTGGCACGCGTAGCAGTCCTGATCTTTGTGTTCGGGGGACAAACACAGGTTACACACTTCGTGTGAATTGGTGCACGGGTATTTCACGTGACACCGAGAACAGAATTTAAAGGGAGCTCGTTCCATCGACTGCAGGTCGACCCGACGCGGGTAGGCCCGAAGGCCTTCCACCAACGTTACGTTCGAAAGATTATTTTAAGTAATTACGATACGCGATAGAAAGGAAGACGTGATCGAAACAATACCGTCATGGTGAGTATCTTGCGCGCCGAGGGAAACCCGAAGGAACGGTGTCGAACCGGAGCGCAACGATATACATCCGAACCCGATGGCGGAAAAAAACAATCCAACAATGGAGTCGATGCCCATGCGCACTATCACCTAAAGGAGGAGTCACCTACCTCGTGACTGGAAAGACTTCTTCGAAGAAAAACAAAGTGCAAACATCCGGACCCAACACTAGACGGCGATCTATGCATAGCATGATCTACAGCTCATATGCCTCGAACATTCACATTATCCTGGAACAAATGAATGATTTAGAGGACAGATCCATATTCTCAATTTACTTTGTCATCGATCAAACATTCGGGCATAGCAAGTTGAAACATCTTTTCCCAATGTCACAATCATGTTCTATTAACAATGGTACATAGGCATACCCAATTTTTAGTTTACAGTGATAGTCTAAAATATATTAAATAAATCAGAGAATTGTGGCTGCAAATAAAGATTATACAAGTTGGTGATACCCAGACAACATGCAACAGCCTCTAAAAACTGCTAAAGGTCCCTACGAGGGCACATTGTAGCGTTATTGCAAAAACCCAGGAGGGGTGAAGCAAGGAAGGTCTTTCATTGTTCCACTGCAACATGGCTCTCTGATTGGTCAGACTGAATGTGTCAAAATTTGTGCAACCACCACCCTTAAGCTACATTGTCTCATGTGCCTGCCTTATTGAGGTTAGCAATGAGGATTTGAGTTTCGCGATGTTCTTGACCCCAGAAAGACCTGCACAGTGCAAAGAATAGATTAACCTGTGCTGTTTTTAAGCCCAGTCAAGGGAGACATACCTCTGTAAGTCGTGCGGGTTTTATTTCTTAAAGTCTTGCTTCCGAAGAGAACATGCCAGAATAGCTTTTGAAGTAAAGTAACTCATGTCAGTTCTACTTCAGAATATTGATCTCTATGACTATAAGAGAAGTTAGTCACCTTGCTAGGTCTACTGCCTAATTCAACTTCAACATGTACACTAACACCAACAAAATATTTTCTCCAGCATTACAATCATACACTCCACACACTAACAAATAATGGCACACAGGGACAAATGCGCACACATCCCAACCTAAATTTCCACTTACACACATCATACAAATACAATTAAAAACAGCCAGACCTACTGGATAAGTCATTGCTTGTTCTTATTTAGAGAAACTATTAGCAGTCACAAAGCTTAATGAAAGATGGTGAAATGGATTGTTCAAGTCCTTAATAAAACTCTCCTAAATACTCTCACAAATTCCATTTACCAAAACAGCAATACAAAAGTTTGCTTACAAAACAATGTCTACAGGAATGATCATTTGGATTGAGGCCCGACCCATGCTAGTGCCCATATCAGTACAACATTCCCATAAGTGCTAACTGAATTAACTGTTCATTTTTAAGAACTGGGGATTATTCCAAAAATGTATTTTCCATATTTACACACTTGTTCATGTTTACTTATTTTTCTGAGTTGTTTCCAAAATTTCAGGTTGATCAGATAAAATGATCTCAATAAAAAAAAATTAAAAAATGGAGTACTTCAGCGTGTACGGCACATATGAAATGTGATTCGTGCATACAAATGGATAAAAATGTTCATTCAGCTGGCTGACCTGCACATTTGCATGGTGACCCGCTCAAACCACTTTCACATTTTTTTTTAAAGAGCAAGTACCATAATAATAGTAAAAGTCCTACTAGGTGAAAATCTAGCAATGACACTTTTGTAATAAGGTAGGTCATGTACTTGATGTTGAATAATGTTTGCCGGTACAAAATATTGCATTTATATCAAGACTTACCTAAATTTACCCATATTCCTCCTGGTTTGAGGATATTCCAGATTGTCTCAATGTAATCAATAATATTATGTGCTGTGTCTATAAAGAAGCAGGTTGCTATACAGTTCCAAGCATCTGTTGAAAAACAGGAGATGTTAGGTTCATGGGGACTGCTGTAATCTTAGCTCAAAGGCTGTCTCTCACTATCATGTTTGGTAACTGTCACCACTTTGTGGTGGTAAAGGGTTCTTTCTACATTGCCATTTAATTAACAACAAAAATACAAAAACTAAAAATGAATATTACTACATTTATGCAGAGCTACTGAAATTATGCGATTCTGCAGCGGTTTCTGCAAATTATGGATTCTGCACTTGCCACATTATTCATCATCTGCAGATTTAACCAAAAACAATTTGTTTCTAGCTCAAACTAGATTACTAAAAACGTGGCAACACGTGTTCCTGTGCAGTGGAAAACTCTTTTCAAAGGTTGCCTGGTCATCTTTCAATTGCTTATAGCTGTATTTGGGTGTTACACTGGTACTAATAAGGTGAAATCTTTGCCAGGGCAACGTGATCATCTGTAAAAATGACAAAGAAGGGACAGTATTACAACCCAAAAAAAACAAAGGAAAGCATTACGTTTCATTAATTTACCTTTTCTTGTGGCATAATTTATCGTATTCTGCTGCATAATTTGGTCCTCCCCACCGCATAATTCCAGTGACCCTGCATATATGTTGCATTCCACATGTCCAATACCCGGCCTCCATCTTCATTTCTAGTCTCCAGCCTATCACCCGGCAGGTTTCCAACAGTTTATGCAAGCTGAAATCAGATGTTTTGCAAAGGGGTGTGTTTCTATCAATTTCATACTCGAGTCTAGCACTCCCATCAAGCAGAGAAAATGCTTGCCAGCAGTTGATAGCATTGTCATCAGCCAGAAGTAAAACAGTAACAGTCTCATGAAGATGCTGTGCCTTACTTTTTAACAGACTAATCCTTATAAAAACATGCAGAGTTAAATTTAGCCGCACTACTTATTTCACTGACAGGACAGGCATTTGGATAGCTTTGGACACAGATTTAGATCAGGTGAAAAGAACAAGGCTATAAGAGAGTTATCGCCACAGTGATTACAGTACTCCAACTCCTTCCCCATTGTCCCTTTACATCAGGATGAGAGTCGCCTGTGCCAGCACGTAGGCGTGGAAAATATCAAGAATAAAGACAAATGTTACTCTGCATTTGTTTCTAGTGCTGCAGATTCACTCTTGGAGCAAAAACACAATGTTCACAAGGAACTCATTTATCAAAACAATACAGTATGTGCAAGCTAATATAACTAGCTCAGATTAATCTAAGACATAAGAATTCAAAATCCGACCTTACTAATTCCGTAACGGCAAAATTACCAGAAGAATATATACTTTACAATATCATAGAAGAAATTCTCTAAAAAAAAGCCCAAAACAAAAGTTTGTCAAAGTAGTGCTCACTTCAGCCGAAGTGAGTAGGATTTATTCTGTAGTCGCAATCATTACCACAGATGTATTTCCTTATACATTAAGAATTTGAAAAATTACAAGCACATCAGAGTGATTTGTGAGCCCCAGTGAAGTGACCATAACCTAACGTGGTGAATACTAAGTGAAAAAGTAAGAAGCGGGAAAGCAGGTTATTGGTAAAAATCAAAAGGACGAGCTGTACACAATGGATAATGTATCATTCAAGCTCTCTCTTTTGTTAGTGTCGACGACGTTTCGACCCTCTCTTGATACGGGGTCTCTTCAGGACAGCGTTTCTGGGGACATAATCAGCAGAAGGCGTCCATCTCCTGATTATATCCTGGTGGATAGGAGTAGTACCGGGTGATATTATAACTATGGATGTATGGGGAAACAGATGAGCAGGAACCACTGGAATAGGGATCCTCAATTGCAGTTATTTCCAATCTAAGGTGATAACGAAGATAGAAGGGATTGCATCAAGGGTTGACAGTTGAAACCCATTTGGATACCGATGCTAGTCCTCGTATATAGTCCACCCGGAACGAATACTCCATTGAGAAGCCCGACTTAGTGACGCTAAATCCGTCTCAGAACTATATACGGGGACTAGCATCAGTATCCAAATGGGTTTCAACTGTTAACCCTTGATGCAATCCCTTCTATCTTAGTTATCGCCTTAGATTGGAAATAACTAAAATTGAGGATCCCTATTCCAGTGGTTCCTGCTCATCTGTTTCCCCGTACAGCCACAGATATAATATCACCCGGTACTCCTCCTTACCACCAGGATATAATCAGGAGATAGACGCCTTCTGCTGATTATGTCCCCAGAAACGCTGTCCTGAAGAGACCCTGTATCAAGAGAGGGTCGAAACATCGTCGACACTAGCAAAAGAGAGAGCTTGAATGATACATTATCCATCGTGTACAGCTCGTCCTTTTGATTTTTACCCATAACCTGCTCTCCCGCTTCTTACTTTTTCACTTAGTATTCACCACGTTAGGTTATGGTCACTTCACTGGGGCTCACAAATCACTCTGATGTGCTTGTAATTTTCAAATTCTTAATGTATAAGGAAATACATCTGTGGTAATAATTGCGACTACAGAATAAATCCTACTCACTTCGGCTGAAGTGAGCACTACTTTGACAAACTTTTGTTTTGGGCTTTTTTTTTTTTTTTAGAGAATTTCTTCTATGATATTGTAAAGTATATATTCTTCTGGTAATTTTGCCGTGACCGAATTAGTAAGGTCGGATTTTGAATTCTTATGTCTTAGATTAATCTGAGCTAGTTATATTAGCTTGCACATACTGTATTGTTTTGATAAATGAGTTCCTTGTGAACATTGTGTTTTTGCTCCAATGTAACACCCAGCTCACAAGGACGTATGGGTCGCTCCTGTTTTTTTAAAATGCAGATTCACTCTTGCCATCTAGTGTTGGGCTCGGATGTCTGAAAGTGCTTTATCTATGAATAAGTCTTTTGAGGCACAAAATGACTCCTCTTTTAGTGGGCAATGCACATTGGCACTAACTCCATCTAAGATTGTTTTTTTGCACAGTGAGAGAGAACGTATATGGTGTGTAGAGGAAGTGTAGCATGGTGTGCTTTTAACTAGCTAACAGTAGAAAAGATCCTTAATCAACAGACTTCCCAGGAGGGGGGCAGGTGCATGCAAGTCTACAGCACTACACATTACAAACAGATGCTTACAGGGTATCATTTTCCATTTGTAGGAGCTTGGCTGTAGGTACACTTGCTCTGCCTAACCTATGAAGCCGTTCCCTCATAAAGAGGTAGTTCGTGTGTGCCTGAGGCAGATGTCTATATTTAAGTCCTTAAGACTGTCTGGCCACCATATAGCTTGTTGGTGGGCCAGGATGTTAACACAATAATGCCAGGTAAAGGCGAGTGAGACGGACTAGGTGACCGCTATCAGCTAGTGGAATTTTGCCAAAGAAAGCCATGGTTGCCCCTTTCTTATGAGTGGAGTGTGCCCTTGGCAGGAAAGGGGCCCCCTTAGCTTTCTGGTAGCAGATTTGGATGCACTTGACTATCCATTTTGCTATTCAATCCTTGAAGATGGGATGGCTTTTGTGAAGCTTGGCAAAGGCGACAGAGCTGGCCAGATTTATGAAAGGGCTTGGTCCTGTTGATTGAGATCTCTTATGATGTCTAGCATGTGTAAAGCTCTTTCAGTTGTCAAGTTTAGTTGTGGAAAGAAGACTGGGAGTGCTATACTTTGGTTAAGGTGGGAGGACAATGCCATCTTTGGTGAGAAATTTAGGACTGATTCTAAGAGCAACCCTATTTTTGTGAACCTGAATGAAAGGTTCTTGTAAAGCGAGTGTCTGCAGTTTGCTAATGCGTATGAGGGAAGTAACAGCCAAAAGAAAGGCTACCTCCCAGGAAAGGAAATGAAGGGGGCATGAATGCAACAGATCAAATGGGTGGACCCATGTGCCTTGCGAGGACTAGGTTAAAGTACCACAGGGGGTGTTTTGGGGGTTTGACGTTCTTGAGACTCTCCATGAAAGCCTAAACTACTGGAATCCTGAACAGGGATGAATGTTCCCCGTTTTGCATGAAGGCTGAAACAGCAGACATCTGTGGGTGTATTGAGGAATTGACAAGGCCTGACTTTTGCAGTTGTAACAGGTAACAGATAATGTCTTGGACATTAGGCTTCAAGGGGCTCAGGTGTTTGGAAACACACCAGTGAACAAACCTTTTCCACTTTGCAGCATAGTGGGCCTATGTGCTTTCCACAGAATGAAGAAAAAACAGGGGAGCTACCCTTATATTCAGAATAGGGACAGGGTGAGTACATACAAAACAGTGGGTCCCTAATCAGTATCGAAACTGCTTTGGTTATAATGTTTTCACACAGTGCTGGTGCTAAAAGTGAAGTCAAAAATCCATACAATTATATAGTCTTCAATAACAACAAGTCAGTGCAACACAGAAAGCTAGTAACAAGCTAAATAAAAAGTATAAAAAAATTTATTCCATAAAAATACACAATCAAGGTTAAAAACATTTCATATTAAGATACAAATTACAATATCAGGAAGAAAACAGAAAAGTCGACGCTGCGTTTCGGTGAGTTGGTGATTGTTCACCTTCTTCAGGACAGTTTTCTAAAAATTAGGAAGTTGCTAGGATTCAATTTCACTAGGAATTTGAAGAAGCAATATGCTTAAAATGAGGGGTTGAAAATATCCCACCTATTAAAAACCTTTAAATAAGAAACCAAATAATATTGGTTGTGTTCGTTGGTGCCACCGTTATATTATTGTTCCTCAATTGAGAACAAAGTCAGAAATAGATAAAACGACTGGTATATCAGTACCACCAGCTGATGAGCCGTGATTAGAGGTACATATTCTAAAATCTGAGTCTCCGCCGTTATTTACAAATGTATGGCGAATAGACTGATGATGTTGCTGTGCTGATCATGCAACCGAAAATTTAAAACCTAATAAAAACGATACGGCCTCCTTGCAACCAACGAACAGCTTCCAAGCTGTTTTTAACTTTGATTGTGTATTTTTATGGAATAAAGATTTTTATACTTCTCATTTAGCTTGTTACTAGCTTTCTGTGTTGCACTGACTTGTTGTTATTGAAAACTATATAATTGTATGGATTTTTGACTTCACTTTTAGCACCAGCACTGTGTGAAAACATTATAACCAAAGCAGTTTCGATACTGATTAGGGACCCTCTGTTTTGTATGCACTTTCCACAGAATGGTCATACAGTCTAAGGGAAGGTTTAAACAGCGAAATTCTAAGACCTTGAATGCCACATTACTAGGTTGAGCTGCCTGGGTTCCGGGTATCGGATATGGCCGCCCCTCTGTGTGGTAAATTCTGGCCTGATGGATATCTTGCGGTTGCCTGGGCTATGTGGGAGCCAAAAAGATGTGTCAGGGATGTCTGTCTCATCTTCATCACCACTTACAGAAGGAGTAAGAAAAGAGGAAAAGCCTAGAGAAAGATTCCTGACCAATTCATTGACAGTACGTTACCCATGGACTACGGAGTGGGTACCTGAAGGTGAAGTTTGGGCATTGTGTGCTTTCGGCTGTTCCAAAAAGATCTTTTTGTGGCACACCCCAATGCTCGAAGTGCCAGTGTAGGAATTGCAGTGGAGTTTCTACTTATTGACTGCTGATGCTTCCGTCTGAGCAGGTCTGCAAAGCATTTGTACACAACCAGAAGTTGTTCCTCTAGAAGCTGAACGTGGTGGAGGATCGCCCAATGCAAAGTCCCCTGCACTACTGCAGCGAGCAGGGGAGAGTCCATTCCGCCCTGTTTCCTGCAGGTAGTACATGGAAGTCATGTTCTACGATTAGGACTACTTTCCCTTGAACGACTAGGAAGAAGGGACTTTGAGGACTACATTCTAGGTAACTGATGTGGCAGCCCTAGTACTGAGGGGCATGTCACTGAACTGTGCACCCCAGACTGAGGAACCCATGTCGATGCTCAGTTGCAGAAAGGGGTCTGCAAAAGGCCTGCCCTGCAAAATGCAGAATGAAGAGAGCTGCCCACTATCAAGACTAGATCTTCCCAGTGACCCTTTGCCTGCGACTACTGCCCAGTGAGGCACATATAGAGCCTGGCATAGGGTACAATGGAGATGCACAAGGCCATTAACCCTAGAAGGTGCATCACAGTTCTTCAGTTCTATCGTCAATTCTGACAGAAGAGGCAGAAACTGCTGGAATGCCATTGCCCTCCCTTTGGTTTAGGGAGGCTTTCACCATAAATACGTTTAACAGGGATCCCAGTAAGGGTTGGCTCTGTTGAAGCTAGAGAACAGACTTGGTGGTATTTATGGTGAAACCCAAGCTGTGGAGCAGAGAAATTGCTGCTCGAGTGTGGGCTAAGCATTGCCGATTACTGCCACTCTTGATCAGGCTGGGGAAAACATGAATGTGTCCGCCCCTTTACAGGTGGGCGGAACCACTTTGTGAACACTCTTGGAGCTGTTGTCACCCTGAAAGGAAGTACTTTGAGAAGGTAGTGATGGCCACTTAACACAAAATAAAGGTACATGCATAGGGGCAGGGCGGATGGGTATGTGAAAATAGGAGTTCTTGGGGGTCAAGCATGGTCATGTAATCGCCTTCTTGGAGCAGAGGAATATCATCCTGAAGGGTAGTCAAATGGAAATGTTCCAACATAATGCGTTCGTTGAGGGGCCTGGGGTCACCATCTTTTTGGGGGATGAAAAAAGTTGATACCTTGTCCCTGCTGGTGTGGAGGCACTCTCTCTATATCGCCTTACTGGAGCCAATGAATGGTGGCACTAGAGATGGTCTTTCCCTTGGAGACTATGTCCTGCTTCCTTTTCCTGTACTTCTCTGGGAGATATTTTACAAGTTCCTACATCTCTTCCAACTAGGATCTGTTGTAATGGGAAAGATGCCTGGGCTGCTGGAATTGTAGAAGGGTCGATTTCCTCCTCTTCTCCCGAGGAGAAAGGGTCCTAGAATTTGAAAATGTCCAGGATCTTGCAGGATATCTGTTGGAACATGTTGCCTTTCCTTTGATACCTTAAGGTTTTTTTCGAGTGGATGGTGAGATAAGATTCACAAGAGGCATCATCGTGGGCAGGAAAGACGCATGCTGCATAAGTCATGATGATGATCCGATTACGGATATTTAGAGCTGCACTGGGGTCAATATTGAAACAGTGTCCATTCCATCATCCCTTTTGGCTCTGCACTTGCTGAAGCCGAAGTCTTAAGGATAATATGCAGTTCCCGAAGGACGAAGGGAGTGTGGGGGTGTTGAGCATCTGTCATCAATGCTTGAAATGTGATTGTGTGGGCATGAAAAAAGTGTTGAAAAACTGAGTCCTCTTGGTGTATGCCAAACCAGATGGCAGAAACAAAACACAATCAAAGATAGATTCAGAGCCCATAAGGGATGAGTCACAGCACATCTTGTGACTCTAAAGACTTCTTCGAAGTAAAACAACTTGAAAAAGTACAAACCCAACATTTAGATTTCAAGAGTATCTACAGCCTCAAATGCATGAACAAAATGTTACTGCATTGAAAGTTGATCTCCTGTGTGCAATCTTCCCTCCACACCCCAAACCCTGTTGCCCCATCTATACAGCACTAGATATCACCCAATTCCTACATGTCTTTCCAAAAAAACAAAACAAAATTTGAAGCATGGTACATGCTCATTGAGGAGATTGCCTTTGCACTGCTAAATCACCATGGTAATTCCTGTACAATGGTGTCCTTCTCTTCCATCTTTATAACTGGTTGGGAATCAGATTCCATAGCTTAAATGACTGAAGGGGAGCAAACATATGGCTGGCCAATACATTGCATAGAACTTCCTGGCTGAAAGCAACATCTCGCTCTGTCAGCTTTACACTCACAGTAATGCATGCAAAAATCAAGCAGATTGCCCCATGCTGCAGCAGTAAAAAAATACATGTGATGGGAACAGGCCTTTGAAAAGCCACTGATGTGGACTAGTCCAAAATGGAAAGTAAATGAGCATTAATTCTGGGACACAAGTCTCTTATCTTATGTCAAAAAGTTTAAGACAGTGGAGACTGTCCTCTTAGCAACATGTGACTTACATCTCTAAAAGTCTGTCAATTTAAAACCTTCTAGAATCCTTTGGGCTGGCAGCCTCTTGTGCATTTGTGGTCATTAGGAGTTTGAAGGCTGAAACAGAGCCTTTTATGATTTTTATAATAACCCACTGTAATGTAGTGTTGTACACCGCACTTCTGTCATTTCTAAGAGCTACAAATAATAGATGTTACTATTACCCAACTTAATTTACAGACCTCGGAAGGAAGAATGTGCCTTGCAAGAATTCAAACTTATGGCTTTCGATCCCTACTGAGACTGCAGAAAGCGTTCAATCATGCAGCTTCCATGAGCACACTAGGCATAACAAAATGGTTTCTTACCAGTAGGAGTAGTTTTGCGCTCTGAAGAGTTTTTAGGATTCACATGCTGTGCATCTATTCCGCATTGTAGTGGTTTAGTTCGGAATCGGGTCTTGTCCGTTTTGGTGTGTGGGTGTTATAGACCACCATTTGGTGGGAAGTCCATCCCCTTTGTGATGTCAGACGGCGCTCTGGAGGTTTCTGTGCGTGGCCATCTTCAGATTTGTTTTTCACCTGGCGCCTGTGCCAATTGGAACTTTCCTCGCTTTGAAGTATTGTTCACCTCACCATTTATGAGAGAGGCGGGTAGGTCACATGTGAACCCAGAAAACTCTTTATTCTGCATAACTACTACTGATAAGAAACCATTTCTTTTTTTAGCATGAATCCATGTCTGGATTCTCATGCTGTGCATTTAATTACAAAGCGATATTTGGGTCCTTGGGAAGGAAGGGTGGAAATTTAGTTGTATTGGCAAACAGGTGTGCTTATAGCACACTCTATCCCAACTGTGCTTCTTTGTTTATCTGGATGTCTACACAGTAGCGTTTCATGTAGGTGTGCTTGTATGACCATGTCACAGCCATACAGATGTCGCTTATCGGTACAATTGCCAGGAACGCTAGGCTTGCGCCCTTCTTTCTGGTTAACTGTACCCTGGGACTTGTGGGTAAAGTTTTCCATGATTTTGTGTAGCAGGTCTGGATAGTTTCCACTATCCATCACCAAAATTTTCCCTTCGCTACTAGCATACCTTTGCTTGATTTCCTTTTCAAATTTCTTCTCTCTCTTGTAGGTAGTACATAAGTGCCCTTCCAGGGTGCAAGTGCCCTTTAGTCTGCGACTTTGAATCCTGGAAAAACAACTGGTAGTTGGATGCTTTGATTGACGTGGAAGTGCGATACTACCTTTGGTACAAATTGAGGGTTTGTTTCCAAAACAACTTTTCCTTGTGGATTTGGAGGTATGGCTCATGGATGCGGAGCGCTTGTAGCTCGCGGACTCTGCAAAGAGACGTGATAGCTATTAGGAATGCAGTTTTTAGGTTTAAGAGCTTCTACTCCATCTTGTGCATGGGCTCAAATGTTGAGTACTGTGTTCAGGTTCCACATTGGTTTTGGTTCCGCTTTTGGTGGCGCCACCTTCTTTGATCCTTCCAGCTATCTTTTCACCACTGGCAGTGCGAAGAGACTGTTCCTTGTCATTCCTTTGGTGTATGTGACTATGGAGGCCAAGTGGCCTTTTAGTGATGTATAGGCCAGACCACTGTCCAGTAGCTGGGTGAGGTATGTTAGCATCGTACCATGCTCGTTCTTTGTTTTTAACTTTTTGTAGGCCTTGCACCAGTGAATGTATCCATCTCACTTGTGTGTACAGCACTTCCTATTGTTTGGCTTTCGAACCTCGTTCACGATCTCCACTGTCCTTCAGTTGAGTATGTCCAAATTGTTGGTATTCAGGAGCCATGCTGCTAGGTTGAGTGCAGCTGGTTCTGGGTGGCACACACTTTGGTTTTGCATTGTTAATAGGCGCCGAGTTGCTTTGATTGCTATGACTTGCCCTCTGGACATCTCTAGTAGGTCCGAATACCATGTCTGTCTGGCCCATTGTGGGGCGATGAGTATGAGTGACGTACCCGACTGTCTGGCCTTGTCCAGTACCTTTGGGATCAGGGGAATTGGTGTAAAGGCGCATGCAAATCCTCCTGAACAGTCTATCGAAAGGGTATTCCCCTTGTACTGGTGGTGTGGAAAACCTGGACGCGAAGACTTGGCATTTTGTGTTTTCTGGACTTGCAAATAGATCCACGTTTGGTGTGCCCCAGTGCCTGAACACGCCGTCCAGTGATTCATGTTTTATCTCCCATTCGTGGGAGGTGTTTCCTTGTCTGCTTGATCCAACTTTTTCTGCATTCCGTTTCCCTATGAAATGTATTGTTATTAGGGCGGTGTTCTGTTGAATTGCCCATTTCCATAGCTGCACTGGTCTCGATAACAGGAATGATCTTGTTCTTCCCTGCTTGTTGAGGTAGAACATGGATCTGTATTGTCCGTCTGGATAAGTACCATCTGTCCACTTATATGCTAAGAAGACCGTCTTGCGTCCAAGATAGTTTATGTGCTTTAAGGCATCCGTTGGACCCCAGGGCCCTCCGACCTTTAGATTGTCCATATGGACTCCCAAACCCTTGTGGGATGTGCCCGTTGTTATGGTCACCGTGGGGGCTGGTAATTTAAAAGGCGTCCCTATCCCCACGTTCATTGGATTACACCATTCTGTTCCCTTTCGGACCCTTGCTGTGACGACCACTAGAACTTCCCAGCTTCCCATGGATTGTGACCATTTGTTGCAGAGCCATTCTTGTATGGGTCGCATATGCAATCTTGCCTGAGGTATGAGGGAGATGCCTGATGCCAACATGCCCTTTAATTTTATGAAAGTCCTCACAGTCAGAGACTGCCCCTTTTGGTAGAGGAAAGCTTGCTCTGGTATTTGTCTCCCTCTTGGGGACTGGGTATGCACGTACTGATCTTGAGTCAAGGAGCACCTTCAACTGCTCAGAGTGTGCTGACAATTTCTCGTGGGTTGATGGGATACCAAGGCGTTGTAGCAGGACTGTTTGCATGTCTTGGTGGCATCTTTGTTCCAAGGTTGCCTTTACCAGCCAATCATCCATATATGGGTAGACTTGTATACCCAGTCTTCTAAAGGTAAGCTGTCACTGCCGCTAGGCATTTCATGAACACTCTTGATGCAGATTGTTTGCCAAAGGGTAGCATCCTGAACTGGTAGTGTACCTTGTCTAAGACTAATCTGCGTTACCTTTGGTGCCTCTGGTTCATTGGTATGTGTAGGTAGGGGTCCTGCAGGTCTAGGGTGGCTATAATGTCCCTTCCATAGGAGTGGGGTTACTTTTTGTAGCATTGTAATTTTTAAGTGTTAAGTTTGCCTGAACTTGTTTAGGTTGTCAGTGTTCAGCCTTGTTTTGGTACTAGGAAGTACACAGAGTAGACGACACTGCCTGTCTCCCTTGGGGGAAGGACCCTCTGTATGGCTCGTTTCCTGATAAGTTCCTTGATTTCTTTTTTACAACTGTACGAGTTTTCTATCCTTTAAGGGTCTCTTCTTTGAAGGAACATGTGGTGGTAGTGTGGGGAGTTCTACGCAGTAACTGTGTCTAATTAGATTTCAGATCCAACTGTCTGAGATGACTGATCTGATCTCCTGAAGTAATCCTCCAATTTACCCCCACCACTGAGGTTATGTGGTGGGGCTGTGGGCAAATGGAGTCACTTGCTTGGTGGTCCCCTTCTTGCTGATTGTAGTCTTCCACTAAGTTTCATGCGAAAGGGCTGCCTTGCTGGGAGTTGCCACTGTTGTTGGGCGGGATGGTGTACAGCTTGTTGGCTGAAACCTTGCTGTTGTTGCTATGGGGCTTGTGAAAACCCCGCCTTGCCTCCTGCTGGAGATTTTTCCTCTCCTGAAGGACACTGAGTCGCAAAGCCCCCATGGCTTTGGCGGTCTCATTGTCTTTATTTGTTGGAGTGCCTTGTCTACGGCAGTCCCGAAAAGGGCTTCCCCTGTGAACGTCATGTTGATGACGGATGCCTGCACTTTTGCTTTGAATCCAGACACCCTCAACCAAGTGTCTCCCCAGAGGGTGGTGCCGTGCACATCTGCCTGCTGGCAGTATCTGCCACGTCCAGTGCTGACTTGAGCCCTCCTGGATCACACTCTTTGCCGTCTTTTTGAATTCCACCGGAAGGTTCTGCATGAGCCTTTCCATCTCCTCCCATTGCTGGTGGCCGTACCGGTTGAACAGTGCACTGAAATTCACAATTCCCCATTGCAACGCTGCTTCCCTTTCCATCTACCTAACCACCTGGTCCATTCTCGTGCTCTTTCTTTAGTGGTGGCCCGGTTGAGGTGGGTGCATTATTTTCTTCCTGGCTGTTGCCACTATGATGGAGTCTGCCGGCACGTTCCCTTTAATGTACTGGGGATCTTGAGTGGAATATTTGTATTTCTTCTGCACTCAACAAGGGGTAACCCCTCTGGCTGGTTTCCTGAATGCTTCCTTTCCCTGGTCCAGCATGCTGGGAAGCATGGATAGGTACAAGTTTGCCTTTTGTGATGGCATCAGACTTTTGAGGAGGAAGCACGATTCCTCCCGCTCTTCACTGCCATCTCGACTTCAAGCTGGCGTCTTTCTTTTGACCTCGAGCGATCATTCAGCATTGGTCATCGAAGCAGGTTGCCACAAAAAAAAAAAAAAAAAAGATGGAAGAAAGAATAGACCATTCTGGATTCAACCACTAAATAGTGAAATAGATGCACAGCATGTGAATCCAGAAAATGATTCATGCTACAAAACTGTGGTTCACAAAGCTCAAAAGACTCCTTACGCAAATCTGTGTGAAACAGACCAGAATGACTAACAAGGTTTTAGTTCAAAAGAGACTGAAACCACCACATTGACTACAGAAAAAGCGTTGAATGATTCGTCCTATGGTGACAACTCTTAAATGGAGTGGAAAAGCTAAGCACAGAGCAGTATACATTACTGCTCATACACAATAAAGCCTTTGTGATGGCATTAGTTGGAATTGGTTTTGATTGACTCAAAATATTTGAGTGTTGCAAACCATACTAAGGTCTAGCTTCTGCTGTAATCAGCAACTCGTCCACGTTGGGCAAAAGGTGCATTCCTTGAAGGTATAGCATGGGGAGGTGGAAAGCGGTATGCTTAATCACACTAAAAGCAGACATTAGGTCAAAGGCTAGGCATCTGTATTGACAGTGGTGTCTTCCAATGGAAACCTCACAAGGACTTTGTGCTTCCTTGGCTGTATTATGAAGCAGGCCATCATTGGGATCCACAAATTCCATCTGGTCTTTCTCCTCCATGGTCACCAAAATTTGAACCCTTATGTGTAAAACACAGCAGACACTTTCACGTCAAACAACTAGGAACAGCCATTTTTCTTGTATTTTGAAATCAGTATGACCGCTCTGAAGAAAACTTTTAAAATTGCTGTTCTGGAGACAACTTCTGAAATCTTAGAGAACATGAAGGATAGATTGAAGGGAAGTTTGAAGCCTAGTCCTTTTGGACTATGTTCAGGACCAATTGTTAATGAGGTATAACGGTCAGTTGACTAGGAAAAAACAGACTGTGTTCTCGCTCCCAATGGGAATGCATATGCCTTGATGTTTAAAGGAGCCTTCAGCTTTCCAAATGTTAAGACAGCCTGACTTTTTAGAGACTTCGGCTGCTGTTGCAAAAGATGAAGCTGGCTAGCTTTCAATGTTAAATCTTTTTTTTACTTGCAACTACTTACCCTTTGCATTGTTATGAGTTCTTATTGACTTTAACGGTTTGTGAAGCAGTATAAAAACCTTGTTTCGTGGTAACAGCACTCAAAGATTTTGCTGCTTCAGCTCCTGTTTTGCAAGAACACAACCATAGGCATGGAAAAAAAAAAAAGGTTTTATCATCTAAATTTAAATCTACGTTTTTATCCTAAATTTTAATGTGCAGTGACTGAGTACGTAAGCATGTGCAAAGAACGGTCAATGGCTTATGCTGTAGTGTCCACAATGCCCATGCTCAATGTTGAATGTAGGGCTGCTTCAATTCCCTCCCACAGCCAAAACAGGAATTCCTCTCCTGCATCTGGAGGAAGTAGTTCTGGAAATTTGTCTAAAATGACTCACTCTTGCACTGTTGGACTTGGCCCTTTTGGCAGGTTCACCCCTAAACTTTTTGCCTGTCTCCTAGCCTTTTCCCTGTGTAGTGTTGGTGGTTTTAGGCCTCTGCGCACTTTAGCACTGTGTCCCAGTGTAAAGTGCGTGCGCACTCTGAGTGCGTGTGGTGAGATGGGCCTGCCCTCCCATAGGAATGCATGGGGGATATGTGTGTCCATGGTAATTCCTGGTGTGAGAGGAGTGCAGGGGCGAGTTTAGTATGTGCGAACTCGTGAGAATAAATGCTGCGCAATGGTGTGCGCAGATTTATTGTGACTAGTGGAGAAGTGTCACTTCTAGAAGTTGGCATTTCTGTGTGCTGTGTGTCTGCCTGCCTGATGTGAATTGCATGTCTGGCTTTGTGAGTGACAGGGGCTGGGAGGTGTGTGTGGCTCCAGGAGGGGCAGGGTGAGTCAGCGCAGGGCTGAATAGAGAGATCTGCATCTAGAGGGGAGGGAGGAGTTGCACCTGGGACCTGAATAGGGTTGTGCCTTCCCGCCCCAATGCTGGCTCCGCCCCCTGTGGTGCGTCTGATGTCCCTAGCCTACCCTCTGAAAGGGAAGAGGAGCTTGGACAAAACAAAGTGCTCCAAAGCTCCCCCAAACCAGTTGCATCTGGTTTTTCCCCCAGCCCTGTGCTGTGTCACAAAGGAAAAGGGTGTATAAAAGAAGGGGCTGTGACCCCATGAAAAAGTTCTGTTCTTTCTTGGAGGGGACCCTCTGCCAGGAGGAACCGCCGCGGGACCAGCTGCTGTCTCCTGGGGGTCCCTGCGCGCTGGCCTGCCTGGCTGTGCTGCTGGGGTGTCCCCAGCACCAAGGACCCTTTATTTTTGGCCTATTTGAGACACTGCTGGAGCTGTGGCTCCTAGCGCCTCGTGAGCGCTTTTATTTTGCTCCCAGGGGAGAGGAGCCTGTTTTCCCTGCAGCGCTAAGCTGCGATTGATTCTGAGGGAATCCCGACGTAGGGATTCCCCCGCATTGGGACGTGCTTTGGCGGGAGCCCACCCCGCGTTTTGCCAGAGAAGCGGGTGCCCACCCCGCACTGGTGTTTATTTTATTGAGCGGGAGCCCACCCCGCTTCTGGATATTTCTTTACGCCAGGTGCCCACCCCGCCGTGTTTTGCTTTGGCGGGAGCCCACCCCGCATTGCCGCCGAAGAAATCACCGCCGCGTTGGAGCGGCGAACAGGAAGTCAGGCGGGACTGCCTGTTTGTGGGCGGGGCCGCAGAACGGAAGTCCGGAGCCTCGCAGGCTCCGCTGAGAAGTCCCGGGTCCCAGGAGGGGGCCCGGGTGAAGTGCGGCGAGGTCCGGTGCGGCGAAGAAAACCAGGCGGGAGCCCGCCCTGCACTGGCGAGAAGAAGCCGCGGCCTGGGACAGAGCGAGGCTCCCGTGAGGAGGAGAGAGCCCCGCGTGTGGCCAAAGAAGCAGGAAGCAGACGGGAGCCTACCCCGCGCTCCTGTGACCAGAAGGAGACCGCCTGAACAGGTGAGGCGGGGCCCGGGGTGAGAGAGAGCCGAGGCACGTTGTCGGTGCCTGCCCCCACCCACAGGGACCCAGAGAAATCTGCCGGTGCGCCTCCCCGTGAGTGAGGGGGGGGGGCTGAATGCACCACAGTGTTGGTGCCGCTCGAGGCACATTGCCGGTGCCTGTTTACCTGAGCGGACCCGCAAGAGAGCGGGCCGCTCCAACGAAGGGGGCATTTTCTTCTTCATGGCACCCGGAGGAGCCCGGTGATTGGGGCTCCCCCAGGCACTATTAGTGCCAGTGCCAAGTCGTAGTTGGGACCGATCGAGGGTTCCCAGGGCACCGTAGTGCCAAGGCATTTCCCTCAGCTGCCCCGCCTGACAGTGGGCAGCTGCAACGTTTTGGGCCAGATCCTTTTAGAAGTCCCGGAGTGGGACTTGGGGGCATTTCTTTTTGAGGTCAGAGGGCACAGTGAGTGCCAGTACCCACAGTGATCTGCACAGCTGCACCGCAATTAGCGGCAGCTGCAACGTTTAGGTCAGTCCATTGCTAAGAGTCCCAGTGGGGACCCAGGAGGCACAGTGGTGCCAGCGCAGTTGCGCGCTTGTGACTCTGCTGCATTGGCAGCTACGCCCTGACTATTGGGACATAGGGCATTGGAGCCCTCTGAGAAGGCCAGTTGGCCAGGGGGCTGCGCTAGGTTGTTAGGGCGCCAGGCTCTACATGGGATTTATGTGGTGCGCTGGAACTGTGATTTATGCACCCTGGTTTATACCTCTACTGTGGTGTAGGTGAGGAGGTTACTTTCTACTGTGATTTATGCCCCTAGCGTGATTCAGGATTAGGAGGTTATTGCGTAATGTGATTTATGCTGATGAGGTGGGCCTAATAGGTTTTATGCCCAATGTGATAATGCTAAGGTCATTATTGTGCCAGTAGTGACTGGTTGTGTTTTATATGTACTTACCTCTTCTGATGGTTCTGACCGTGGCCCGATTGGCCCGGTCCTGTATATAATCCCCTGTAAATACTGCCTAGTGCCAGTTGGCACAGTGTACCTTGTGTGATTATATTCTAATGTGTTTTTATAATACAAAGGCTATTTTTATATAACCTTGTGTGGAGTCTCCTTTTGTGGTGTGCCTAGTGTGTTGCTGCTGTGAGAGGGTGTTGCGCAAACGCTTTACACATTGCCTCCGGGATAAGCCTGACTGCTCGTGCCAAGCTACCAAGGGGGTGAGCAGGGGTTATCGTCGGCGTGTAACTCCCTCGCCCTGACTAGAGTGGTGGTCTCTGCCTGGCTTTGGCGCAAGCCTTAGCCAACCAGAGATCCCATTTCTAACATGCACATTATAAATTCAACAGCAAAAACTGCAGTGATCGGTCCCAAGTAGAAAGAAGCGCTGCTAACCTTGTTTCTTCTCCCAGCTTAAACAAGAGGCTGTTTGTGGCTACCTCGGCAGGGCATTTGAGGAGATTGCAAGACCATCTATCACCGAGTTATCTGTGGGTGTGTAATAAGGGCTTTCACTGGCAAGTCAGGTTTGGCCCCATTGGTGTTTTTTAGTACTGTAGTGCATGTGATATTAGACATATTTCCTGGGATTTGGAACTACAACCCTGTGTACACTGCTAAAGTAACTTACTCATAATTTAATTTTTTGATGAGCAGCAGGAGATATGAAGTAGACAGACACCTACACTGAAAAAGATCAAGACACAGATGATTGATCATAAAAGTTAAGTTGGGCAGTTCGAGCTGGGCTGGTCCTTTTGACACAGGGCCTATACCAATCTGCATTTGGTTGTTTCTTTTCTGTAACAGCAAAGGTAATATAAAACAACGGAATAGATTTCTACCCATAAGACAGTCTAGTCCAACAATTCCATCAAAAATTGTATAGACGCACTAAGAGGGATGGAAATAAATACCACATAGCAAGCAGTCTGAAAGGCAGTAGAGCAAGACGGCCATCTGTCATAGTAGCAGTAATGCAGACATTTTTTGGGGGGAAAAACTGTATGTATATTCAGGAACACATTTTTTTGGGGGGGAATTTACTTTTTATTTTATTCAACTGAACAATCAGCACAAAAGATTGCTTAAATGGCACATTAATGAAATTAGATCTCAAGGCGTTACAGATATGATCGTTATCAGCAAGGCCACCTACCCTCCCCTTGATCAATATAAAACAGGGTATGCCAGAGATAACTGTCGTCATGATTATGTGGTTGCGTCCTGAACCAGAGAACAGTCTCTGATAAGTGGAAGGAGTAATTTTTAAAAGTGTTATGAGCTCGGGCCCCTACCTCTGAGTCTCCTGTGCGGTGTGTCTGATGGACTGTTGCGTGTCATCTCCCACATCCAACCCAAAGTGTTTTCTCCAGGGGTCCCAGATCTTGTGAAATTGTTTGGGGCACCCTCTGCTACGATATGTGACCTGGTCGGCCGTCATGTACATGTCCATTCCTCTCGTCTACTCCTGGATGGTCGGTTTGTTGGCCACCCCCCATCTCCTGGCAATGTCTCTTTTAGCCACCACCAACCCCAAAGAGGCAAAAATCAACTGCGTTCTAGTTATGTGCACCTCGCTAGGGATCCCCAGTATCACGAATTTGGGCTCCATCGGCAGTGTTACCCCTAGGGCCGTTCCCAATAGTCCAGTCACCTGCGTCCAGGATGGTAGGAGTGTAGGACACACCCAGATCGTATGATAGAAATCACTTTTAGTGGCGGTGCACATCAGGCAAAGTGACGACTCTGCCCTTCCCATCCTATGCAGCCTATCCCTATCATAGTATGTTCGGTGCAGTATTTTGAATTGAATGAGTCGAAGTCTTGCCTTTATGGCCACCTCCCTGCGGTGCATTAATGCCACCTCCCAATCAATATCCTCCATGGACCCCACATCCTTCTCCCACCTTGCTCGGAGGTCTAGCAACCCATCAGGGATAGTTGTTGTTAATGGTTTTATATGTAAGGGAAACCGCTTTACCAATCAGCTCCTCCTGCAGGAGCCTGCCTTCCAGGGGAACGTATTCCGGGTGTTGCTCACTGGGGATGTTTTCCGCCCGCCACGCATGTCGCAATTGTGCGTATTTAAGGAATTGGGAGTTGTTCATGTTGTATTCTTGCTTGAATTTCGCCCATGTTTTAAGCTCCCCTTTTTCGATAATGTCCCCTATCGTGGAGATCCCGAGAAGGTCCCAGGTCTCGAACCCTGTGAGCTTTTGTAATTCTCTAAACCAAGTGCCTTCCCAGAGCGGTGTGTTCCGCGTAATCAGTTTCGTCCAGCCCAAGGTCTTGCTAGCCCTCTTCCATGCCAACAAGGTCACTTGAGTCGCGGGAAATAGACGCGAGCTGCCCTTCCCCCCATAAAGGAAATGTAGGTGTGTATGATGGTGTTGCATAGCCTCTCTCTCGAGACGGTATGTGGGGTGGTCTCTGTTTGTGTGTCCATTCGTTTATGGGAATCAGGTGGGACGCCCAATAGTAAGTAGGCGTTGTCGGAGGCCAGTTCCTTGTACTCCAGTCGTAGGGATGAGAGTTTACACTGCTCTGGGCGGCCTGTCTAAGTTGTTTATTTTTGGTTCCAGTTCTGTCGGACAGTTGTCCTCTTTTTTCCCCATGCTATGCGATTCTGGGCCTTATCCCGTAGTACCATCTTATAAGCATCTCAGACCATCACTCCAGAGGGGACAGAGTCCTTATTTTCTAAGAAATAGACTTCTGTGTCTGCCCTAATCCCCCTTGCGATTTTGGCGTTCTGCAGGTCCCATGGGCACAGTCTCTAATTAAGGGCACTGTCCCGCTTCCTCACGCCAATCTCTACCAAGAGTGGGGAGTGGTCCGAGAGGCCTCTGGCTGTGTAGTCAGCGCGCCCTGCGTCACATATTTCCCTATTCAGGAACACATTTGAATTCCTGCTCATGCGCTTTCTTCATACAATGACAACAAAGTAGGCTACTTCCAGCAGGCTTGCGGGGGTATAGTTTCCGAAGTGGGGGGAACTGGTGGATGGGTCAGCCATAGTTAGATGTGATCTCCTACACAAAGAAGTCTGCAATGTACAGCCACTGAACTTTAACAACCACAGAAATCTGATCCCCCACCAATTAAGGCAGTAAGGTATAATGTAAAGGGCCAAGGAAAATTGAACTTTATAGTGAAATGGTTTAAGCAAATTATTACTTTTGTCCTAGTACATAATTACACGTGTATGCCTAAAATTACGGATACTTTGATGTTTTCTATGAAGAAAGATGCTTTGTGATGTCATTTAAAATACAACGATTGAACTTCAAAAGTAAAAAACACATTATGCACAATCATTTGCAGGACATGCTTCTGGTGTGCTGCTTATGAAAGGAGAGTTTAATCTTAAAAATGCCTTAAATTTAAAATGCTTGCAAAAGTTTATTTTGAACTGGATTACTTTTTTTTGCAAAACATAAATTTGCTGACTGTGTATTTTGAATAAAAAATAGTTAACCATGTCAAACAGCTGCACCACTTGGCAAACCCAATTCTACGCTGGTTTGTGATAAAGAATTTTATTCAGAGATGGCCCATAGGGTGGAACTACAGAAGGATGCAAAGTGACTGACTGCTTGAAAAGAGCTCCAGTAACTAAAAAATGGGGTCAATGAAAAAAGGCCAATAATAATACATTGACATGAATACTTTAAATGTACTAGGCGTTCTCAGCCTAAGAGAAGTTTAGAAAAAGCAATGTAAAGCTGCAAAAAATCCAATGCTGAAGCAACATAGTGGGAGTTCAGTCAACTTGGCTGAAAGAACAGAAACCTGGTGATGATTTTAATATAATAAGTGGCACCTGAATAATGTGATTTAAGCATTTATACAGCAGCTCAAAAGTTATGCTACTTACTACATTCGGTGTAAATCTCTTGAAAATCTCCAGCTGTCATTGAGAAATTAGCATTTGAAGGAAGGCTATGTGGATTTACATCAGGAAAATATACTGGCCTTATTTGATCTGCAGACCTGCGATTGTTGCTGAACTGTTGTATCCATGGATAAAGCTTAAAACCATTGACTTGACAGCATCTGCAAAACAGAAATCGATTCTATTACTTGCCTATTTTTACTTATAGGGATGAGAATAGCTTTCTCTCCATACTGGCACGAGTTCATAAGAAATTTGCTAAAACACACCAAAAACAAAACATCACTAATGGTTTATACATAAATTTGGCAGTAGCCAGTGTATTCGTGGTTAAGCCGCACTTTTCACTAAAAGTGCATTTTTGGTTTGAACTACAACTTTAGACCCCATTTGGGCGAACTTGCACTAAATTTGCCAATCGCTTGGCGTAGTCAGCACAGTTCTGGCATGCAAATGTTGCAGATAAGTGCAGGGTTAAAAAAACAGTTAAAGGGGAGAAGGGCTTTGGGTGGGAGTTCATTCCTCTCATTTTAGTGCTCCCTTAGGAAATTTTGCTTGTGCCTACAGCCCAAACCATTGAACAGATTAATACCAAACTTGACATGAGTGTAGAACTTTACTCAGAAAGAGTGCTTTTGTGGGTTTGGTGTAAATCCGTTCAGTAGTTTTTGTTAGCTATAAGCATTTTAAAAGGTTGCACAGCAAGCTTGAAAGGGTTAACACTTTTGTAAATTATGGCCATTTGGAATTCGCAATTAAAGAAACTCAAAAAATAAAGAATTCCCATTTAGCGAAGGTGCCTTTTCTCCTGCTGTCCCTTTCGGATGTGGAGATCAAAACTTGGAACCACAGATCCGAGCGATATAATTGGCTGGCCAAAAGAGAACCATTTCTCTTAACATTTTTTGCAGGATGCGGGGACCATGCCCTGCATGCTGAAATGTCTCTCAGTAAAAGGCCTCCTGAAACTCTGCACTCTCTCACCCATCTCCCAGGCCAAACTAGGGGGGCACTCAAAGCCTCTCTCAAACTTTTTTTTCCCTTCTTTTTCTTCTTTGCACAAAAGGAGCCCTGGGCTCCTCAGATCTTTTCCAGGATTTACAGATCCCACACACTTAAAAGGAGACAGGGATCCACAGCACCATGATAGGTACTGCCGAACCCCGCCAACATAGGAGGTGTAGGGGATCCATGAATCCGGAAAAGGATCCACAAATCTAGAGCAAGTGTCATGCCTACATACTACAAACTCAAGGCAAGCTTCTCTGAAGCAGGCACTGCCTACTGTGGCTATGGATTCAGAACCATGACCCTCCGAAAGAGGCAGCCTTGATCAAAGATTTTGCCCTGGGTTCATGGTACCTGGGAATGGTGCTTGAACTGGATACTAAGTACGAAGCTGAGATCTGCAAAATCCAAACCCCCAAAATTAGGCCAGAACAAAAAGGACAAGTTCTCATGGACAAACCCTTCTGGCAGCACGATTTGGCTGCCCACAGAGGGGTGGGCGCAGGCCTTGTCAACCTGAGGATTGACTGCCTGCTGTGAACTGGGAAGATGGTGCCATGCACAGCTGAGTTGGCAGCCTACAAGACGTTGTTACTGGCCCGAACAGTCCCTGAAGCCTACATCTGCTGCACGCTGGATTTGGATGCATATGTGGAGATAGGTGCATGGCTTGGCCAGAGGCTAGGCTCTGCAGTCAACCTCCGGTGCGCACAGCCGAAGGCGGACTACTTGACATTGGTGGAACGCAGGTCTTGGCTGGATGTCAGCAGAGGGTGGCCACCCATGATGGGCTGGATCAGGGCCTGGCTGGAGGCATTATTTATTTTTTCTTTTAAAGAAGGGCGAGTTCAAGACCTGGCTGGAGGCAACGCCCAAGGGCCAATCCCCCCCAATGCGGGGTTGAACATAGGCCCTCAGCCAACCCCTACTCCTTTCATTATTTTCACAGACTCACTCTGTCCATCACTTTCACTCACAATCATAAAAAAATTATATTTTTATCTTTTTAAACCATCAAAGTAGGTTCTGAAAAGAATCTTGCTTTTTAAAAGTGTTTTTACTTTTTTGGACAGAAACATTAAAAAAAAACTTTAAAAAAAGGAGATATATATTATATATATATATATATATATATATATATATATATTCACTGAAAAAACCATAGGTTTTAGGGACAGTTATAGTTAGTTGGACATTTCACTCGTA
Source organism: Calotriton arnoldi (assembly GCA_963921515.1). NCBI lineage: Eukaryota > Metazoa > Chordata > Amphibia > Caudata > Salamandridae > Calotriton > Calotriton arnoldi. Next base: position 732,895 of record CAWUFW010001802.1, read on the forward strand.
CAAAACCATAGAAATTCCCCCATTATAGTTAGTTCAGCTAACTATAACTCGCGCCCCGCAATGCACTGCTGATGACGTCACATATTACATCACTCATGACATGGTCAGTGACATCACTGATGACATCACTGATGACATCTCAAATGACATCACTGATGACATCATCCAGTGACTGTTTCTGTAAAGTTTAAATATGTTTAATATATATAGGGAAAGGCGTATTGAAGAATGAGTGGGTGTATAAGTGTCTGAATGGATGATTTAGTACGTGGGTGACTGACTCTACAAGTGAGCGATTAAATGTATCTTACTGAATGCATGGGTTAGTGACTAAACTGTGTGAATGTCTGTATCCGTCTGTCTGTTGGTTTGTAAGCGGCTGCATGGCTTTCTGAATAGCTACATGAGTGTCTACATGGGTTATTGATTGATTGTCTGAGTATCTGTTTGGGTGCCTGAGTGTTTGTGTGGGTGGGGTGTGTGTGACTCTGTGCATAGATGTGTGAGTTGGTGATTCACTGGGTGCATGGTTTCAAGAGTGCATCTGTGATGGACTGTATGGGTGGGTGAGTGTGTATGGGTGTGTTAGTGATTGAATGTATATCTCAGTGGTACATGTGTGAGTAACTACATATGTGAAAGGCAGTATATGTGTGTGTTGGAGTATATAAATGGCTATAAGTGAGAGTGTGTGATTGTGAGAGTGGCTGTATGGATGAGTGTGTACTTGTATCAGTGATTGTATAAGAGTGTAAGAATGTGCTAGTATTTGTATGAGTAAGTGAGCTGGTGTGTGTATAACTGTATAGGTGAGTAAATGGGTGTGTGATTAAGTTTTTGCATGACTGACTAGGTGTGTGAGTACCTCTATGGATGAGTGGCGGTGTGTGAGTGTTTATATAGGTGTATGAGTGCATATGATAGTCCTGTACTGAGTGACTAAGTATGAGTGACTGTACGGGTGAGTGAGTGGATGTGTGTGTAGACCTAAGAATCAGTGAGTGGGTATGTAGTTTTTGGTGTTGGAGTGTCTATGGTTTTGAGAATGGCAGTCTGTAATTTAGAGTGGGTGTATCAAAAGTTATATTAGGGTGTGAGGAGGTGCATCAGATTATCACGTGGATGATGTCATCAGTGATGTCATTTGAGATGTCATCAGTGATGTCATCAGTGATGTCACTGACCATGTCATGAGTGATGTAATATGTGACGTCATCAGCAGTGCATTGCGAGGCGCGAGTTATAGTTAGCTGAACTAACTATAATGGGGGAATTTCTATGGTTTTGTACGAGTGAAATGTCCAACTAACTATAACTGTCCCTAAAACCTATGGTTTTTTCAGTGAATTTCAAAGGTTTTTTAAATGCTAATTTCTAACTATAACGTGTCTGAAACCTATGGTTTTTTCAGTGAATTTCAAAGGTTTTTTAAATGCTAATTTCTAACTATAACGTGCCTGAAACCTATGATTTTTTAAGTGAATTTCAAAGGTTTTTTAAATGCTAGTTTCTAACTATGCCTACAGAGGTAGGACATGTGAAGAAAGAAGAAAAAACGCACAGAAAGAAGCAAAAGATGTGCAGAAAGAACCAACAGAGGAGCAGAAAGAGGCCTTGTTGCAAAATCATCCTGTGCCCACAACTTTTTCAGACGGGTACTGGTGGTAACTGACTGACTAACCAGAGCCAGTGCTATGCTAAAAGACACTTAGAATACAGTGAAAACACCTACATACACTAGGGAACACTATGCGTTGGGGTACCCCTGTGATTAGCATGACCTCCTCTGCAAGTCCCTAGTACATAATAGGGCAGGGGGATTAAAACTACCTCTTAAAACGCGCTACAGGGCGCGTTTGCACAGTGGTGAAGGGAGGGGGGCCTGAGGTGACATGTGTGCAAACGCACCCCGTGGCGCGTTTTAAGTTGCGGGATTAAGTCCCCTTGAATTCTGAGGGTCCCTGGGGCCCAACTAGCCCCCAGGTACCTACAGTTAGGACCACAGAGCTGAGTTGCAGAGAGGCGTTCCGAGGCCACGCACCTTTTTTCACCTCTCTGCAACGCAACTCTGTTGTGCTTACTGAAGGTACCTGGTGGGCTAGTTGGCCCCCAGGGTCCCTCAGGATTCAAAGGGAATTAATTCCCCAACTTAAAACGCACCACAGGGCGTGTTTGCGCACATGTCACCTGAGGCCCCGCCCTCCCTTCACCACTGTGCAAACGCGCCCCGTGGTGCGTTTTAAGTTGGGGGATTAGGTCACCTTGAATCCTGAGGGTCCCTGGGGCCCAACTAGCCCACTAGGTACTTCCAGTAAGCACCACAGGCCTGCGTTGCAACGCCTGTAACAAATTGTGCAGTTGTGTTTAGGTAGTGAAGAGGGTCGTGCTGGGGGTAGTGTTTTAGGGTTTAGGGTAGTGCAGTGGTGTTTGTGTAGTGTAGGGGGTCATGCTGGGGGTAGATTTAGGGTTTAGGGTAGTGCAGTGGTGTTTGGGTAGTGTAGGGAGTCGTGCTGGGGGGGAGTGTTTTAGGGTTTAGGGTAGTGCAGTGGTGTTTGGGTAGTGTAGGGGTACTGCTGGGGGTAGTGTTTTAGGGTTTATGTTAGTGCAGTGGTGTTTGGGTAGTGTAGGGGTTCTGCTGGGGGTAGTGTTTTAGGGTTTAGGGTAGTGCAGTGGTGTTTGTGTAGTGTAGGGGGTAGTGTTTTAGGGTTTAGGGTAGTGCAGTGGTGTTTGTGTAGTGTAGGAGGTCGTGGTTTAGGGTAGTGCAGTGGTCTTTGGGTAGTGTAGGGAGTCATGCGGGGGGTAGTGTTTTAGGGATTAGGGTAGTGCATTGGTGTTTGGGTAGTGTAGGGGGTCATGCGGGGGTAGTGTTTTAGGGTTTAGGGCAGTGCAGTGGTGTTTGGGTAGTGTAGGGGGTCGTGCTGGGGGAGTGTTTTAGGGTTTAGGGCAGTGCAGTCGTGTTCGGGTAGTGTAGGGGGTTGTGCTGGGGGTAGTATTTTAGGGTTTAGGGTAGTGCAGTGGTGTTCGGGTAGTGTAGGGGGTCATGCTGGGGGGAGTGTTCTAGGGTAGTACAGTGGTGTTTGGGCAGTGTAGGGGGTAATGCTGGGGGTGGTGTTTTAGGGTTTAGGGCAGTGCAGTGGTGTTCGGGCAGTGTAGGGGGTCGTGCTGGGGGTGGTGTTTGAGGGTTTAGGGCAGTGCAGTGGTGTTCGGGCAGTGTAGGGGGTGGTGTTTCAGGGTTTAGGGCAGTGCAGTGGTGTTCGGGCAGTGTAGGGGGTGCTGCAGGGGGTGGTGTTTCAGGGTTTAGGCCAGTGCAGTGGTTTTCGGGCAGTGTAGGGGGTGGTGTTTCAGGGTTTGGGGCAGTACAGTGGTGTTCGAGCAGTAAAGGGGGTCGTGCTGGGGGTGGTGTTTCAGGGTTTAGGGCAGTGCAGTGGTGTTCGGGCAGTGTAGGGGCGGTGCAGGGGGTGGTGTTTCAGGGTTTAGGGCAGTGCAGTGGTGTTCGGGCAGTGTAGGGGGTGCTGCAGGGGGTGGTGTTTCAGGGTTTAGTGCAGTGGTGTTCGGGCAGTGTAGGGGGTCATGCAGGGGGTGGTGTTTCAGGGTTTAGGGCAGTGCAGTGGTGTTCGGGCAGTGTAGGGGGTCGTGCTGGGGCTGGTGTTTCAGGGTTTAGGGCAGTACAGTGGTGTTCGGGCAGTGTAGGGGGTCGTGCTGGGGCTGGTGTTTCAGGGTTTAGGGCAGTGCAGTGGTGTTCGGGCAGTGTAGGCGGTCGTGCTGGGGCTGGTGTTTCAGGGTTTAGGGCAGTGCAGTGGTGTTCGGGCAGTGTAGGGGGTCGTGCTGGGGCTGGTGTTTCAGGGTTTAGGGCAGTGCAGTGGTGTTCGGGCAGTGTAGGGGGTCTTGCTGGGGCTGGTGTTTCATGGTTTAGGGCAGTGCAGTGGTGTTCGGGCAGTGTAGGGGGTCTTGCTGGGGGTGATGTTTCAGGGTTTAGGGCAGTGCAGTGGTGTTCGGGCAGTGTAGGAGGTCTTTCTGGGGGTAGTGTTTCAGGGTTTAGGGCAGTGCAGTGGTGTTCGGGCAGTGTAGGGGTCATGCTGGGGGTGGTGTTTCAGGGTTTAGGGCAGTGCAGTGGTGTTTGGGCAGTGTAGGGGGTCATGCTGGGGCTAGTGTTTCAGGATTTAGGGCAGAGCAATGGTGTTCAGGCAGTGTAGGGGGTTTTGCTGGAGGTGGTGTTTCAGGGTTTAGGGCAGTGCAGTGGTGTTCGTGCAGTGTAGGGGGTGGTGTTTCAGGGTTTAGGGCAGTGGTGTTTAGGCAGTGTAGGGGGTCTTGCTGGGGTTGATGTTTCAGGGTTTAGGGCAGTGCAGTGGTGTTCGGGCAGTGTAGGGGGTCGTGCTGGGGGTGGTGTTTCAGGGTTTAGGGCAGTGCAGTGGTGTTCCGGCAGTGTAGGAGGTCGTGCAGGGGGTGGTGTTTCAGGGTTTAGGGCAGTGCAGTGGTGTTCCGGCAGTGTAGGAGGTCGTGCAGGGGGTGGTGTTTCAGGGTTTAGGGCAGTGCAGTGGTGTTCGGGCAGTGTAGGGGGTCGTGCAGGGGGTGGTGTTTCAGGATTTAGGGCAGTGCAGTGGTGTTCGGCCAGTGTAGGTGGTCTTGCTGGGGGTGGTGTTTCAGGCTTTAGTGCAGTGGTGTTCGGGCAGTGTAGGGGGTCTTGCTGGGGGTGGTGTTTCAGGGTTTAGGGCAGTGCAGTGGTGTTCGGGCAGTGTAGGGGGTCTTGCTGGGGCTGGTGTTTCAGGGTTTAGGGCAGTGCAGTGATGTTCGGGCAGTGTAGGGGGTCGTGCTGGGGCTGGTGTTTCATGGTTTAGGGCAGTGCAGTGGTGTTCGGGCAGTGTAGGGGTCGTGCTGGGGGTGGTGTTTCAGGGTTTAGGCAGTGCAGTGGTGTTCGGGCAGTGTAGGGGGTCATGCTGGGGGTGGTGTTTCAGGGTTTAGGGCAGTGCAGTGGTTTACGGGCAGTGTAGGGGGTCTTGCTGGGGGTGGTGTTTCAGGGTTTAGGGCAGTGCAGTGGTGTTCGGGCAGTGTAGGGGGTTGTGCAGGGGGTGGTGTTTCAGGGTTTAGGGCAGTGCAGTGGTGTTCGGGCCGTGTAGGGGTCGTGCTGGGGCTGGTGTTTCAGGGTTTAGGGCAGTGCAGTGGTGTTCGGGCAGTGTAGGGGGTCTTGCTGGGGGTGGTGTTTCAGGGTTTAGGGCAGTGGTGTTCGGGCAGTGTAGGGGGTCTTGCTGGGGGTGGTGTTTCAGGGTTTAGGGCAGTGCAGTGGTGTTCGGGCAGTGTAGGGGGTCTTGCTGGGGGTAGTGTTTCAGGGTTTAGGGCAGTGCAGTGGTGTTTGTGCAGCGTAGGGGGGTCGTGCTGGGGATGGTGTTTCAGGGTTTAGGGCAGTGCAGTAGTGTTCGGGCAGTGTAGGGGGTCATGCAGGGGGTGGTGTTTCAGGGTTTAGGGTAGTGCAGTGGTGTTCGGGCAGTGTAGGGGGTCGTGCTGGGGGTGGTGTTTCAGGGTTTAGGGCAGTGCAGTGGTGTTCGGGCAGTGTAGGGGTTCGTGCTGGGGGTGGTGTTTCAGAGTTTAGGGCAGTGGTGTTCGGGCAGTGTAGGGGGTCTTGCTGGGGGTGATGTTTCAGGGTTTAGGGCAGTGCAGTGGTGTTCGGGCAGTGTAGGAGGTCTTTCTGGGGGTAGGGTTTAGGGCAGTGCAGTGGTGTTCGGGCAGTGTAGGGGTCATGCTGGGGGTGGTGTTTCAGGGTTTAGGGCAGTGCAGTGGTGTTCGGGCAGTGTAGGGGGTCGTGAAGGGGGTGGTGTTTCAGGGTTTAGGGCAGTGCAGTGGTGTTCGGGCAGTGTAGGGGGTCGTGCTAGGGTAGGTGTTTCAGGGTTTAGGGCAGTGCAGTGGTGTTCGGGCAGTGTAGGGGGTCGTGCTGGGGGTAGTGTTTTAGGGTTTAAGGTAGTGCAGTGGTGTTTGTGTAGTGTAGGGGGTCGTGCTGGGGCAGTGTTTTAGGGTTTAGGGTAGTGCAGTGGTGCTTGTGTAGTGTAGGGGGTCGTGCTGGGGGTAGTGTTTTAGGGTAGTGCAGTGGTGTTTGGGTAGTGTAGGGGGTCGTGCTGGGGGTAGTGTTTTAGGATTTAGTTTAGTGCAGTGGTGTTGGGGTAGTGTTTTAGGGTTTAGGGTAGTGCAGTGGTGTTTGTGTAGTGTAGGGGGTCATGCTGGGGGTAGTGTTTTAGGGTTTAGGATAGTGCAGTGGTGCTTGTGTAGGGGGTCGTGCTGGGGTAGTGTTTTAGGGTTTAGGGTAGTGCAGTGGTGTTTTTGTAGTGTAGGGGGGTCATGTTTTAAGATGCAACGCTCCAATACCTGACCAGTCTGCACTACATAAAACTTCAAAAAAACTAAAAATAAAAAGTGTTTTGCACACTTTTGTCATTGGGCTACATCTGGGTAATATTTGTGCTACATTTGGGCTCTTTTTTCACTGGTGGCCATCTTGGAAGACTTCTTTGTTATGAAGTTTCCTAATTTCCTCATTTACTGCAGTCTCCTCAGTAGGAAATGCTTTCAGTTTTTTACTTTGATTCCATCAAGAAGGCATTCAGATGTGTCACACATTTGCCATAAATTCAGAATGTTATTACTCTAGTTGTTCATTAGATCACTGTAGTAAAGCTACTGCTCACCAAGGAGTTAACTGGAAGTCTACTGCTGGTATTGAAAGTGATTGTTTCAGTCTGCATGTCAGAATTTTCTAATGAAATAGAAGAGGATTTGAGATCTCACTTAAAACATGCACTAAATTTTCTTTTTGCAGCACTAACCATAATTTCTATGGCAAAATGAACCCCCTCATTTTGTTCCTTTTTAAATTAAATGTTTTAAGTGTTACCAGTTTATTCCAATCAAGATGGCTTCAGGTGTGCCATACTTTTGTCATAAGTAAGGCTGTTAGCACTCTAGTTGTTCTTTAGAACACTCTGGGAAGCTGCAGTAGAACACAAAGGCATCAACTGACAGGCTGCTCCTGTTGAAATATAACAGGAAGATATTTGAGATCACACTTGAAACATGTCCTAATTTTTCTTTCCAGAGCACTAACCATAATTTCTATGACAAGATGAACCCCATCATTTTGTTCCTTTTTAAATTAAATGTTTTAAGTGTTACCAGTTTATTCCAATCAAGATGGCTTCAGGTGTGCCATACTTTTGTCATAAGTAAGGCTGTTAGCACTCTAGTTGTTCTTTAGAACACTCTGGGAAGCTGCAGTAGAACACAAAGGAATCAACTGACAGTCTCTGCCCTTGTTGGATGTACATGTTTTACTGGGAATGTCAGACTTCATTCTCACATGACTGAGAAAGATAATGTGAATTTACAGAAAATATGCTCTCATTTTAGCTTCTGGGGCACCTTCCAAAACTGTATGGGACAAGCATGTGAAAATAGTTCTCTCAAACATGATTCATGATATCCCAGCAGAAGGTTTTTCACAGGGTAAAATCACCTTAGAACACACCACAATTCCTGAAATTAGTATGGTACCATCAACAAATGAATTCTAATGTAACTAAAGTCTGTTATCACCCTTTATAGTTCTCCTTTTGGTAACCCTCAAAATCTTCGATTCACTACAATGCATTTCAATGGGGTACTATCATTTATATTGGTCCCAAGATGGCTGCCAGCAATTCCAGGATGAAGTGCTGACAGCCAATCAGATCTCACGATGACATGTGTGGTTAGGCTCCGCCCAGATATATATGTGTTTTTACTTTTGATTTTCTCAGCAACTACTGAACGGATTTACACCATTTAACAAAAAGGGTTCTTTTGAACCAAGAACTACCTCTTTGCCAAATTTGGTGTAATTCCGTTCAGCAGTTCGGGATGTAGCCGTGTCTAAAGTTTCCTATGGGAAAATGAATGGGGAAAACACGTTTTGGGACCCCCTTTTTCTCGGCCCCCGCTTGACGAATCACGCTGAGACTTTCAGGGTAGGAGCGGACCGGAGCGGGCCATAAAGTTTGAAAATTTCGCGAAGATTCGTCAACCGACGCAAGAGTTATTTCAAATAGAATGTCGCGGATTTCCTATGGAAAATAGGTCCTAACTACAACTATCTACTGGCGACCGCCAGTAGATAATATATATATATATATATATATATATATATATATATATATTCTTTCAGTAAAAAAAAAAAACATAGGTTTCAGGGACGTTATAGTTAGTTGAGCTAACTAACTCACGCCCCGCAATGCACTGCTGATGACGTCACATATTACATCATTCATGACATGGTCAGTGACATCACTGATGACATCATCCAGTGACTGTTTCTGTAAAGTTTAAATATGTTTTATATATATAAATGCCAAGGTGTATTGAAGAATGAGTGGGTGTATGAGTGTCAGAATGGATGATTTAGTAGGTGCGTGACTGACTGTATAAGTGAGTGATTAAACGTGTCTTACTGAAAGCTTTTTTTGGCCCTGGGGGTCCTTGTGGGACCCCCTGAGCAGGCCTAGGGGGTCAGGGTGTTTGTACCCTGCCCCCTTTTCTTGTTTTTTAATGTTTTTTCACCCTTTTTCTTGTGACTCTGTTACCGAGTCACAAGATGGCTGCCAACACTTCCTGGTTTGGAGTGTAGACAGCCAATCAAAATGAAGCTCATGCTCGGGAGGAGTCGCGAATCCTCCTCGGTGCTCAGATATCGATATTGTTATTTTTTGAATTTCTCAGCAACTACTGAACGGATTTACACCATTTAAAAAAAGGGCGCTTTCTGAACCGAGAGCTACCTTTTTGCCAAATTTGGTGTAATTCCGTTCAGCAGTTCAGGCTGAAGCCGTGTCTAAAGTTCCTATGGAAATTAACACACGTTTTGGGACCCCCCCTTTTTTCCTCGGCCCCCGCTTTACGAATCAACCCGAAACTTTCAAGACCGGCAATCGCCAGTAGGTAAAAAATAAATATATATATATATTTTTTTAATTTTTTTTAACATGTTCTGGTGAAGAAGCATCATGCAATGCAAACCCAAAAATATACAGCGGGTATCAAGCTCTTCTTGCTTCTCCTGCAGGACATCTTCAGGCAACCTCTCTCCAGCGTGGGGGAGGTGCTTGTGCAATTAAAAAGCTCCAAAGCTGCATTTTGCACAGCTTCTTTTTACAGAAAGTGCACGTCAATTCATTTTCACCCAGTAGAATGGAGACTTTTTTTTTTAACTAGGAATCCTGGTGTAATAAACAAAAGTGAGAGAGAAGGGTAAGTGAAAACTCGTTCGCCTTCCCAACCAATAGTTAATATAACCAAAGAACGAGTTTGCTACCTATTTCACTGTCGCTCTAGAGTCAAGTCCCTCATAATCTTTAAGGCTGAAGTGCCTTGAAACCCAGTGTTTTTTAAAAGAACCCTCACTCACCTACCTAGTTGGTGACATGCTTCATCATTGGGCTCCCACCCTGGTCGCCAAATGCATCCAGGTGTGCTACGACGCCCGATTACAATGGAGCTTGTTTTTTGTGTCATCTGTGACTGTGTGCGTGATGGTGAAAAGTGGTGTTAAAATTGGTTCAGGACCTCCCATCCCCAATTGTGAGTATTTTAATAAAAGTGGAGATCCCGGTCAATGTTAAAAACCGAGGTGGATATTAGTAGATCCCACTTATCCTAGTGTGGTCAACATGTTTCAGCCATCTGAGTTTATGCCTCTAAGTCTGAGCATCTTCCAGTTCATTTCATTCCTCTCCATGTCTCCTGCTTGTCAAAAAGCAACTGCAAAATTTAAAAGGAGCAACATTTTTGGTTCCTCAAAAAAAAAAAAGTACTGCATAAATTTTTTTTAAAAAGATGTATTCCCCTATAACGCAGACCTCCTAAGGAGTGTAATGATATGTGTACTAGAACAGTTTGAGTGTAGAACAATACTTTCTCAGGAACCAATAGTTCATAAGGATTCATGGATGTTCTGCAAGTCCTTGGAAGTTGGCACTCTTGAATCCAGATTGCCTTGGTACGAGATTTTCGTTACCAGGAAATTCAGAAGGCTTAAAAACGCCGAACAATGAAATATAACCCTTCATCTGCGACTTTTTAGTTGAATTTAGAAAACCCCTAACTTCAAAGAATACATTACAATTCATTATCAACTTTAAAAAAAAGCAATAGAGGGTTCACAGAACTCATTTTTCAATTTGCAGGATTTGCAGACTTTGGAACTGAAGTCCTGCCTCTTTGATCTAGCAAAAGTCACAAGTCTCAAAAAAAAAGACTCCGGCTTCCACAGTAGTCTTCCTATCGGTGGATCTGTGATTTATGAAACGCACCAAAAAGCAAACAGGTTTTGGCAAAGCCAAAACGTCTGCCAGCGGATGTTAGCCTTCAGGCTTTGTCAATGCTGGTTTTGTCCTGTTTCTTTTGCAAAACTTATTTGTTGGGGAGTTGTTGTGCCCTTGAAGACACCCTGGCGTGCAAATTCTTCACTCACCCACAAGTTAAAAGAATGTGCATGTTCGCAAAGTCACCTGCAGTTTGTACGAACAAATTCTGCATCAGGGCCACAGCGGACTAAGCCCATTTGGAACCGCAGCTATGATCAAGAATCTGAGATCTATTAATCGAAGTCAGTTTTCCCCGGCTGAAACAGAGTGTTGGGAGACCAGACAAGGGACAGGAAAGAAAAAAAAGAAGAAAAAAAAAAAAAAAAAAGAGTGCTTGTGTAGTATTACAAGCACAGAGAGAGGAGACTGTTCTGGTGTTCAAGATGTTTAGTATATACTGCATAGACTGTAAATAAAATAAAAGGAAATAAAAAGAAAATAGTTCATTCAGGAGAAGAAAATCCAAGGAAATTCGCCAATTATGGTATGAGACACAACTCGCACCATAAGTAGGGGTGGGAGGAACTCGTGGAGTTAAATAGAAAATGTACAAATTTCTGCGAAGTTCCCCCAACGAGCACAAAATATGCATGCTGCATTGCAATTTAGTGCCAGTAGTGCAGGCAGCACTGAAAAATCAGCGCCAACAGCACCAGGTGGTGTGCAAGAGCGAGCGGCCATTCAAGTTTATTTTGCTTCCACTAGAGTAGAACATCTACTTGAGTGGCAGCAGATCTACTCGAAAAGCAGCCTTCTGACAGAGACTGCCCATGTTACAAAATGGCGCTAGGGGATGCCAAATCTCTCGCATTTCTGGAGCCTCGCAGGAAAAGAAATTACACACCACAGCGATTGGTGGAATTTGGACAGAACTCCATGTTGCAAAAGTACAAGAAACATTCTGCCCACCCCCAAACATAACTCACAAAACACCAGTTCGCAAACATTGAGGGCATTGCAAGTTATGGTATGAGTTGTGTGGGGTACTTAGCAAAACTGGTGAATTTCACTGGTTTTGCGTGTTTAGTCAGAACATTAACTTAGTTGTAAACTTTTTTCAGAGAACATATATATATATATATATATATATATATATATCAAAAAAGCCAAGTCCTTGCTTGTAAGTAACTTCAACGTGCAAAGGAGGAACGGACACCACTTCTTGTGCGATAAATTAGTACTTTATTCTTGTTTTAATGCAAATCATAATTCCAGGCTAATGCCGTTCGTCCATGACCCATTTCGCCAGCTGAAACACGGTCTTGATCACATAATATATATATATATATACACATATATACACACATCCCCCCCCCCCCTTTACCTCCCACCCTTGGAGACTCCTAATTCCGAAAGCTATCAGAGCACTTCAGAGTTTGCATAGCAGCAATTACATAAGTTACATTTGGAGTAAATATAAAAATATATAGTGAAAGTCTGTAAAATTATATAGAAGACATCAGTATATGTTGACAATACATTTTTGAGGTAAATACAGTACAAGTGTATATTGCGCTGTACAGAATTAGCAAGGCAGTAAGTGCACAAATTACATGTGGAGTAAATAAAAATCTATAATATATAATGGAAATTTTCGATAGACTAGTAGTATACATGAATAACATTTGAGGTAGAAATGGTATATAAATATAGGACGAAATTTACGGTAGATGTAGATGTAATATATATATATATATATATATATATATATATATATATAGCGGCAGTGCAGGGTGAAAAAAAAAAAAAAGAATATTTGCACTGACATCTGGGTCTGTGTTCGTCTGTTCCCTGGAACGTGGAAGCTGGTGACGGAGTTTGCAGCATATATATATATATATATTCACTGAAAAAACCATAGGTTTTAGGGTCAGTTATAGTTAGTTGGACATTGCACTCGTACAAAACCCGTGAAATTCCCCCGTTATAGTTAGTTCAGGTAACTATAACTCGCGCCCCGCAATGCACTGCTGATGACGTCACATATTACATCACTCATGACATGGTCAGTGACATCACTGATGACATCACTGATGACATCATCCAGTGACTGTTTCTGTAAAGTTTAAATATGTTTAATATATATAGGGAAAGGCGTATTGAAGAATGAGTGGGTGTATAAGTGTCTGAATGGATGATTTAGTAGGTGCGTGACTAACTCTATAAGTGAGTGATTAAACGTATCTTACTGAATGCATGGGTTAGTGACTAAACTGGGTGAATGTCTGTATCCGTCTGTCTGTTGCTGTGTAAGTGGCTGCATGGGTTTGTGAATAGCTACATGAGTGTCTATATGAGTTATTGATTGGTTGTCTGAGTATCTGTATGGGTGCCTGAGTGTTTGTGTGGGTGGGGTGTGTGCGACTGTGCATAGATGTGTGAGTGGGTGATTCACTGGGTGGATGGTTTCAAGAGTGCATCTGTGATAGACTGTATGGGTGGGTAAGTGTGTGTAAGAGTGTGTTAGTGAGTGAATGTATGTCCCAGTGGTACATGTGTGAGTAACTACATATGTGAAAGGCAGTATATATGTGTGTTGGAGTATATAAATAGCTATAAGCGAGAGTGTGTGATTGTGAGAGTGACTGTATGGATGAGTGTGTGCTTGCATCAGAGATTGTATAACAGCGTAAGAATGTGCTAGTATTTGTATGAGTAAGTGAGCTGGTGTGTGTATAACTGTATAGGTGAGTAAATGGGTGTGTGCTTAATTTTTTGCATGACTGACTAGGTGTGTGAGTACCTCTATGGATGAGTGGCGGTGTGTGAGTGTTTATATAGGTGTATGAGTGCATATAATAGTCCTGTACTGAGTGACTATAAGTATGAGTGACTGTACGGGTGAGTGAGTAGATGTGTGTGTGTAGACCTAAGAATCAGTGAGTGTGTATATAGTAATTGGTGTTGGAGTGTCTATGGTTTTGACAATGGCAGTCTGTAATTTACAGTGGGTGTATCAAAAGTTATATTAGGGTGTGAGAAGATGCATCAAATTATCACATGGATGATGTCATCAGTGATGTCATCAGTGATGTCATTTGAGATGTCATCAGTGATGTCACTGACCATGTCATAAGTGATGTAATATGTGACGTCATCAGCAGTGCATTGCGGGGGCGCGAGTTATAGTTACCTGAACTAACTATCACGGGGGAATTTCACGGGTTTTGTACGAGTGCAATGTCCAACTAACTATAACTGTCCCTAAAACCTATGGTTTTTTCAGTGAATTTGTAAGGTTTTTTAAATGCTAATTTCTAACTATAACGTGCCTGAAACTTATGGTTTTTTCAGTGGATTTCAAAGGTTTTTTAAATGCTAATTTCTAACTATAACATGTCTGAAACCTATGGTTTTTTTCAGTGAATTTCAAAGGTTTTGTAAATGACAATTTTTAAATGTATTAATTGTTATATTTATTTTTTTGATACTGATTGACTGCATTTTTTTAAACTATTTATTTTTAGATATTGTATTTTTTAAATTACATTATAAATACATTACACATTACATTACAAAATATACTTTCTCAGAATGAATTACTTTAGTTTAAATACTTTGCAAATAGGCAATAGACTTTTAAGTACAGTAGTTACAGTTGTTGCAATGGGCAACACAATTTCAAACACAATGCAACATTGAGCTCAATGTGAATTTCTAGTTAAATGCAATTAGTTACTTTATGGATTACTTTTTCTAACCACAGGACTGGATCCTAGATTCAGTCCTGGGACATCTCCTGTAAACAGTTGAGTAAAAGCGTTTTGGTTACAGGAGTGATTTTTAAGGAATATTATTGTATTTTAAAAGTTGACACTTAGAAACTTTTTCACATAGAATCACCAATGTTATCCTATGGGAGGAAATTCACTTAGCAGGTAAGTAGTGTTATCGTTACTTTTTCTTACTCAGTGGTGGATCCTGGATCCAGCACTGGTGCATCTCCTGTAAACAGTTGAAATAATGCGTTTAAGTCATACAGGCGATTTTTAAGGAATATTTGTAGTTTGTGAAAATCGACACTTTGAAACTTTTCTGCTGAAAACCAGACAATGGATTCCTATGGAAGGAAATACAAGTTACTGGTAAATACGGTTAGAATTACTTTTCAGGGTCAGTGCTGGGCTAAAAGATGCAGCACTGGGTTCTCTCCTGATAACAGGTGAGTAAATCGGAATTCGTAGTTCGGCTGATTTTAGAGGAATATTATAAAGTTCCAAAACTCCACACTTAGAAGAATTTCCAAGTGAAACCAGTCAATGTTAGCCTATGGAAGGAAATTCAAGTTACTGGTAAGTACGGTTAAAATTACTTTTCAGGATCAGTACTGGGCTCAAAGGTGCAGCACTGAGGTCTCTCCTGATAACAGGTGAGTAAATCGGAATTCGTAGTTCGGCTGATTTTAGAGGAATATTTGTATGTTTCAAAAATTGACACTTAGAAACTTTTTCAGCAAAAAGCAGGCAATGATATCCTATGTAAGGAAATTCAAGTTACTGGTAAGTACGGTTAAAATTACTTTTCAGGATCAGTACTGGGCTCAAAGATGCAGCTCTGAGGTCTCTCCTGATAACAGGTGAGTAAATCGGAATTCGTAGTTCGGCTGATTTTAGAGGAATATTTGCACAGTGGTGAAGGGAGGGGCGGGGCTTCAGGTGACATGTCTGCAAACAGGCCCCGTGGCGCGTTTTAAGATGGGGAATTAAATCCTCCTCAATCCCGAGGGTCCCTAGGGGCCAAGTAGCCCACCAGATACCTCCAGTATGCGCCAGAGAGCTGCGTTGCAGAGAGGTGTTCAGAGGCCACGCCCCTTTTTGCACCTCTCTGCAACGCAGCTCTGTGGCGCTTTCTGGACGTACCTGGTGGGCTAGTTGGCCCCAGGGACCCTCAGGATTGAAGGGGATTTAATTCCCCATCTTAAAAAGCGCAACGGGGCCTGTTTGCACACATGTCACCTGAGCCCCGCCCCTCCTTCACCACTGTGCAAACGCGCCCCGTGGTGCGTTTTAAGTTGGGGAATTAAGTCCCCTTGAATCCTGAGGGTCCCTGGAGTCCAACTAGCCCACCATGTACCTTCCAAAAGCGCCACAGAGCTGCGTTGCAGAGGTGTAAAAGGGGCGTGGCCTCTGTACACCTCTCTGCAACGCAGCCCCTGGCGCATACTGGAGGTTCCTGGTGGGCTAGTTGGCCAACCAGGGACCCCCAGTATTCAAGGGGAATTCGTTCCCCCTCTGCAAACGCGCCAGGGGGCGCGTTTGCAGAGTGGTAAAGGAAGGGGGCGGGGCCTGCGGCACGATAGTTTTTTTTTTTTAATGCTTTTTTCTGCCCAGGGGGTCCTTGTGGGACCCCCTGAGCAGACCTAGGGGGTCAGGGTGTTTCTACCCTGCCCCCTTTGTGCGTTTTGCGCACTTGTTTCTGTGCCTCGGTTCTACCGAGGCATAAAATGGCTGCCAACACTTCCTGATTTGGAGTGAATCCGACGCGGCCATAGATATGTGATTTTCCTTTTGATTTTCTCAGGAACTACTGAACGGATTTACACCATTTAACAAAAAGGGTTCTTTCTGAACCAAGAACTACCTCTTTGCCAAATTTGGTGTAATTCCGTTCAGCAGTTCGGGCTGTAGCCGTGGCTAAAGTTTCCTATGGGAAAATGAATGGGGAAAACACGTTTTGGGACCCCCTTTTTTCTCGGCCCCCGCTTGACGAATCACCCCGAGACTTTCAGGATAGGAACGGGCCACAAAGTTTGAAAATTTCACGAAGATTCGTCAACCGACGCAAGAGTTATTTCAAATAGAATGTTGCGGATTTCCTATGGAAAATAGGTCCGAACTATAACTATCTACTGGCGACCGCCAGTAGATTATATATATATATATATATATATATATATATATATATATATATATATATATTAGCTACTGGCAGTCGCCAGTAGTTGGTTATAGTTAGGACCTTGTTTCTATTCAAAAAGTGTTTTTTCTTTTGCCAATATCTTTGGCGCCGTTTGACGAATCTTCGCGAAATTTTCAAAACTAATGGCCCGCTCCCGTCTTGAAAGTTTCGGGGTGATTTGTCAAGCGGGGGCCGATAAAAAAGGGGGGGGGTCCCAAAACACATTTTCCCCATGTTAATTTCCATAGGAAACTTTAGACACGGCTACAGCCCGAACTGCTGAACGGAATTACACCAAATTTGGCAAAAAGGTAGCTCTTGGTACAGAAAGCGACCTTTTTTTTTTTCTTTTTTTTTTTTAATGGTGTCAATCCATTCAGTAGTTTCTAAGAAATTCAAAAATAAAAAAATATTGATATCTGGGCGCAGCCTAACCACACATCTCATTGTGAGATCGGATTGGCTGTCAGCACTTCATCCTGGAATTGCTGGCAGCCATCTTGGGAGCAATATACATGATAGCACCCCATTGAAATGCATTGTAGTGAATAGAAGATTTTGAGGGTCACCAAAAAGAGAACTATAAAGGGTGATAACAGGCTTTAGTTACATTAGAATTAATTTGTTGATGGTACTATACTAATTTTAGGAATTGTGGTGTGTTCTAAGGTGATTTTACCCTGTGAAAAACCTTCCGCTGGGATATCATGAATCATGTTTGAGAAAAAACTATTTTCTCATGCTTGTCCCATAGAGGTTTGGAAGGTGCTCCAGAAGCTAAAATGAGAGCATATTTTCTGTAAATTCACATTATCTTTCTCAGTCATGTGAGAATGAATTCTGACATTCTCAGTAAAACATGTACATTGAACAAGGGCAGAGACTGTCAGTTGATTCCTTTGTGTTCTACTGCAGCTTCCCAGAGTGTTCTAAATAACAACTAGAGCGCTAACAGTCTTACTTATGACAAAATTATGGCACACCTGAAGCCATCTTGATTGGAATAAACTGGTAACACTTAAAACATTTAATCTAAAAAGGAACAAAATGAGGGGGTTAATTTTGCCATAGAAATTATGGTTAGTGCTGCAGAAAGAAAAATTAGGGCATGTTTTAAGTGAGATCTCAAATCCTCTTCTATTTCATTAGAAAATTCTGACATGCAGACTGAAACAATCACTTTCAATACCAGCAGTAGACTTCCAGATAACTCCCTGGTGAGCAGTAGCTTTACTACAGTGATCTAATGAGCAACTAGAGTGCTAACATTCTGATTTTATGGCAAATGTGTGACATCTGAATGCCTTCTTGATGGAATCAAAGTAAAAAACTGAAAGCATTTCCTACTGAGGAGACTGAAGTAAATGAGGAAATTAGGAAACTTGATAACAAATAAGTCTTCCAAGATGGCCACCAGAGAAAAAAAAAAAAAAGAGCCCAAATGTAGCACAAATATCACCCAGATGTAGCCCACATATAGCCCAATGACAGTGTGGTGCAGCGGCCAGGGCAGCTGACTTCGGAGCACAGGGCTCACGGTTCGATCCCCGGCTCCGGTGGCAGCTCAGCACCATGTGACTCTGGGCAATAGCTCGACGGCCCCCAGCGCCTTGAGAGCCGTAAGGGTGAGTAGTTCGCGCTTTACAAATACGGATTTACATTTTATTTATTTTTTTGCAGTTTTATATAGTGCCAGACTGGTCAGGTATTGGAGCGTTGCTCTTACGTGGACCCCTTACTGCGTATTTTGCACGAAGTACATGAGATTGATCTTGCGAAACATTGAACTTTACTATTCTGTTAACCTGAAGTTGCTCTGAACCGGGCTTTGTAACACCCGTTTTTACCTACTGGTTTTAATTAATTCTCACTGTATTGTATTAAGAAAGAGGATTTACTGTTTTTATGTACACTTTTATGATCTAGGTTTCTAAATCAGATCGAATAAAGTTTAATGAATTTAATTGAAGTCTCCCAAGATGGCCACCAGAGAAAAAGGAGCCCAAATGTAGCACAAATATCACCCAGATGTAGCCCACGTATAGCCCAATGACAGAAGTGTGGAAAACACTTATTATCCTTTGTTTTTTTGCAGTTTTATATAGTGCAGGCTGGTCAGATATTGGAGTGCTTTACCCGAGCATTGGTTACATCATACAAGGACAAACTCATTTTGGTTGTAGGCATGAGATTAAGTGATTTGACCAGAATCACAGAATGTCGAGCTGAAGCAGAAACTCCAACTTGGTTCCCCAGTTGCAAAGTCTGCAGCTCAGGAAGTAACACCACATTCTCTCCCCTAAGCGTAACATTTAATCAAGTGGTCAACTGGATAAAAAACAAAGATAAATAATTTAAAAGTGCTTTGTCGCTATTTGAGAACTCAGAAAATATGTCCTCATTTTAGTTTTTTAGAGCACTAACCCTAATTTCTATGCAAATAAGACCCTCTCATTTCTATAATTTCTAAAGGAAATGCTTTAGGTGTTACAGTTTTGATTACATCAAGAGGACGTCAGGCGTGCCACATTTTTGTAATATAGAATGTTAACAATCTAGTCGTCTCTTGTCTCTTTCTGCAGCTCTCTTGCCTCTTTCTGCAGCTCTCTTGCCTCTTTCTGCAGCTCTCTTGCCTCTTTATGCACCTCTCTTCTTTATGTACCTCTCGCTTATTTCTGCAGCTCACTCTATCTGCACCTCTTGCCTCTTTCTGCACTTCTCTTGCCTCTTTCTGCACCTCTCTTGCCTATTTCTGCAACTCACTCTTCTTTCTGCACCTCTCCTGCCTCTTTCTGCACCTCTCGCCTCTTGATGTACCTCTCGACTTTTTGCTCTTCTCTTGCCTCTTTCTGCAGCTCACTTGCTTCTTTCTGTACCCCTCTTGCCTCTTTCTGTAATTCTCTTGCCTCTTTCTGCACCTCTCCTGCCTCTTTCTGCACCTCTCGCCTCTTGATGTACCTCTCGACTTTTTGCTCTTCTCTTGCCTCTTTCTGCAGCTCACTTGCTTCTTTCTGTACCCCTCTTGCCTCTTTCTGCACTTCTGCACCTCTTGCCTCTTTATGCACACCTCTTGCCTCTTTATGCACACCTCTTGCCTCTTTATGCACACCTCTTGCCTCTTTATGCACACCTCTTGCCTCTTTATGCACACCTCTTGCCTCTTTATGCACACCTCTTGCCTCTTTATGCGCACCTCTTGCCTCTTTCTGCGCACCTCTTGCCTCTTTCTGCGCACCTCTTGCCTCTTTCTGCGCACCTCTTGCCTCTTTCTGCGCACCTCTTGCCTCTTTCTGCGCACCTCTTGCCTCTTTCTGCGCACCTCTTGCCTCTTTCTGCGCACCTCTTGCCTCTTTCTGCGCACCTCTTGCCTCTTTCTGCGCTTCTCTTGCTTCTTTCAGCACCTTTCTTCCTTTTTCTGCATTTGTCTTGCCTCTTTCTGCACCTCTCTTGCCTCTTTCTGCACCTCTCTTGCCTCTTTCTGCACCTTTCTTCCTTTTTCTGCACCTCTCTTGCTTTCTTCTGCACCTTTCTTGCCTTTTTCTGTACTTCTCTTGCTTCTTTCTGCGCCTTTCTTTCTCTCTCAGCACGTCTTACCTATCTAGGTGTAGTTAGAAGTTAGCATTTAAAAAAACCTTTGAAATTCACTGAAAAAACCATAGGTTTCAGGGACGTTATAGTTAGTTGGACATTTCACTAGTACAAAACCAGAGAAATTTGCCCGTTATAGTTAGTTGAGCTAACTATAACTCACGCCCCCGCAATGCACTGCTGATGACATCACATATTACATCATTCATGACATGGTCAGTGACATCACTGATGACATCTCAAATGACATCACTTATGACATCATCCAGTGGCTATGTGTTTCTGTAAAGTTTAAATATGTGATATATATATAGATCCCAAGGTGCATTGAAGAATGAGTGGGTGTGTATCTGAATAGATGATTTAGTAGGTGCGTGACTGACTGTATAAGTGAGTGATTAATCGTGTCTTACTGAATGCATGGGTTAGTGACTAAACTGTGTGAATGTCTGTATTAGTCTGTCAGTTGGTGTGTAAGCGGCTGCATGGGTTGGTGAGTAGCTACATGAGTGTCTATATGGGTTATTGATTGGTTGTCTGAGTATCTATATGGGTGCCTGAGTGTCTCTGTGGGGGGGGTGGGGGTGTGTGTGACTGTGCATAGATGAGTAGGTGATTCACTGGGTGTATGGGTTCAAGAGTGCATCTGTGAAGGGCTGTACGGGTGGGTGAGTGTGTGTGTGTGTGTGTGTGTGTGTATGGGTGTGTTGGTGAGTGAATGGATGTCTCAGTGGTACATGTGTGAGTAACTACATATGTGAAAGGCAGTATATGTGAGTGTTGGAGTATATAAATGACTATATGTGAGTGAGTGATTGTGAGAGTGGCTGTATGGAGGAGTGTGTGCTTGTGTCAGATTGTAGAAGAGAGTAAGTATGTGTTAGAATCTGTATGAATAAGTGGTGTGTGTATATAACTGTATAGGTGAGTAAATGGGAGTGTGATTGATTCTTTGCATGACTGACTAGGTGTGCGAGTAACTATGGGTGAGTGGAGGTGTGTGAGTGTCTGTATAGGTGTATGAGTGCATACAATAGTGCTCGATTGATGAGTGACTGCATGTATGAGTTACTGTATGGATGAATGAGTGGACATGTGTGTAGACCTAGGAATCAGTGAGTGGGTATGTAGTAACTGGTATTGGTGTGTCTATGGTTTCGAAAATGGTAGTCTGCATTTTAGAGTGGGTGTATCAAAGGTTATATTAGGGTGGGAGGAGGTGCATCAGATTATCACGTGGATGATGTCATCAGTGATGTCACTGACCATGTCATGAATGATGTAATATGCGACGTCATCAGCAGTGAATTGCGGGGGCGCGAGTTATAGTTAGCTCAACTAACTATCACAGGCGAATTTCTCTGGTTTTGTACTAGTGAAATGTCCAACTAACTATAACGTCCCTGAAACCTATGGTTTTTTCAGTGAATATATAGTGCTTTACAGAGTTAGCACAGCAGCAAGTGCACGAGTTACATTAGGAGTAAATAAAACACAATGACAATATATAAAGGTAATTTACAACGGACATCAGTATAGATGGACAAAATACATTCCGAGGTAGCTATGGTAGGGTGTTGTGAGGGAAGGGAGAGTAGTGGCACAGTTTTCCCCGAGTTAGCGATGCTCAGATTTGTTTAGAGGGTATGGTGGGAGCCAACAGACTAGTCTGATTGTTTAAGGGTGATGGTTGAGGTATTTGTTGAAGTGAAGAAGTTTCAGTTTCTTCTTGAAGTAAGGCAATGATTGTCAAGTAAATACCAAGGCAGGGAGTTCCAGATTCTAGGAGCGTTCCCAGGGAAGGAACGGGTACGAGATTTCCCTTTCTTAGATTTTGGCGGAATCAAGAGTAGACCGTTAGAGCTTCAAAGAGGCCTCTTTTAACTGGCTTTTGGTCATTTATTTGCGAGGTAGCCTGGTTTTTCTGTGTAGAGAGTGTGAGGGTTATGCAAGCAGTTTTGAGTGTAGCTCTTGCCTCAATTGTTAGCCAGTTGAATTTCTTGAGAGTGGGAGTGATGTGGTCGAAGCAACTCCCCCGAACAGCAGTCTAGCCACTGCATGGAGAGTGGCTTTCAAAGGGTCTAGGTGTGTTTTGGGGCACCGTAATCATTGCGTTGCAATAGTCTAGCTTTTGGAGCAGTAAGGATAGCACCACAGTCTTTAGTTCTTCAATGTGGATGAAAGGTTTGACTTTAAAGTGTTTCAGCTTGTAGAAGGCGCTTTCAGCAGAGGCATTAATATGCTCTTTAATGCTCCTGTGTCTGTCAAGTGTAATCCCCAGGGATTTAACAGAGTTGGAAATGCATAGTTTGCAGTTTAATGCAGTGAGGTTGTCAAGCCACATATCTACGGGAAAGGACTTTTCTTTCGGTTGGAAGAGAAGGAGTTCGGTTTTGTTGGGGTTGAGCTGAAGATGGTTGCTGGCCAGCCAGGATTGAACCTTGGAGAGAGTGCTATTTAAGTGCTGGAAGTCTTTGACGAGATTTTCATGTACAGTTGGGTGTCATCTGCATAGAGATGATAGGCAGTTTTGGCTTGTTTCAGGATCATTGCAAGGGGTTCTATGTAGGAGGTTCAATAGGGAAGGAGACAGGATTGACCCTTGGGGTACTGGCGTTGCTTTTGAGGTAGAGTTTAGTTTCACTGTGAGCATTGGTGCAAGAAAGAACCGAACCACTGAAGGACCATTCCATTGATGCCTGCACTCTGCGAGAGGGTGTTTAAGAGGATGTCATGGCAGACAGTATCGAAGGCAGCCGAGAGGTCCAGGAGCCATGTCTGGCCTTCTTCCAGAGATCTGTGTAGGTCATCTATGATGTCCAGTAGCGCAGTCTCTGTACTACAGCCTTTCCTGAACCCAGACTGTAAGGTGTCATGCAAGCTGCATTTTTCATGTGGTTGTTGAGTTGTGTGAGCACACCATTTTGATGGTTTTGGCAAGGAGAGGGAGGTTAGTTATAGGTCTGTAGTTAAGGTCGTTCTGGTCGGCGTCTGTTTTTTGGATGTGGGGCGTGACTTGACAGTTTGCGGGGGCCAGCATGGAGCCTCTTGATAGGGAGGAGTTAATGATTTTGGTCCATATAGGAGAGATGATGCGACTGAGATTTTTAACAAGCGTAACAGGGAGGTTGCCGGAGATGTGCGAGGTCAGCTTCATGCTAGCGAGTAATTTTAAGACTTCTTCAGGGATATGGTTGAATTTAGTCCAGGTTGCATCGTTTTTCAATTGCAAGGGGTTGAGGTTGGTGAACTGTGTTGCTGAGAGGGGGAAGACAGCCGTCTTTTGGAGGTAGGGCTTTAGATGGACCCTTTTTGCAAGGGGGGGCAATCTTCGTGTAGGGTGGGGAGGTGGCTGGTTTGAGAATTCGGTATTAGATATTTTTTCAGAGAATTATGTTGCAAATTCTTCGCTGCGCTTAGTAGTAAAGAGGAGGTTTGCTGTTTAATGATGTTGAAGAGGTCTTTGGGTCCGTTCCTAGACCTGTCAAGTTGGTCTTGGAAAAAGGAGGCTTTTTCTCAGAAGATGTGTTTTTGTATTTTAGTATTTCAGCCCGGAGGATCGAGAGATTGGTTAACAAGGGATGTTGTCTCCAATTTCTTTCCGCCTGTCGGAGTGGATGCCTCTCAATGTTGAGGTCTTTATTGAACCAGTATCTGGAGGAGTTGCTTTGTGATTTCTGGAGTTTGAGGGCCGACTGCTTCAACGAGTTCTGCCATTTTTGTGTTGTAGTGGTCGGTAAGGTCATAGAGGGAAGGGAGGTCGAGTGGAGGTAGGATTTGGGAACTGACTAACGCTTCTAATTCTGCCTGAGGAATACGATGCATGTTCCTCACCCAGTGCTTGGGACAGCTCGATTTGGGTGGGCCTTTGGTCAGGTGGTATTGAGATCAAAAAGGATTAGATGGTGATCAGTCCAGTCGGATAGTAGGATAGAGTGGAGGGTTAGAGTGTCATGTTTAGAGATGATTATGTCAAGGGTCAAGCCCTTATTGCGAGTTTTGTTTATAACAGTGTTGGGTAAGATCGTTCGCTTCCAGAAGGGTAGATAAGGCTACTACTGTAGGATCTTCAGCATTATTCATGTGTAGGTTTAGGTCTCCTAGTATAATGTCTGTGCTGTGTTTTAGGGAGTTTTGAAATATTAGGTCAGTTAAATCTTCGAGTAATTGTGGGTTGTCACCTGGAGGGTGATGGAGGACATGGAGTTTGATGGGAATGGGCCCTCTAGAGGAGATCTGCTAAATATTCAAAGGTAGGGTATTTGGTAGTGCAGGAGTTAGGCAGAGATAGCTTTTGTATATGATTGCTATTCTACCACCCCTGCGATCCTTGCAGTCGCAGAGCATGATTGAGAAGCCCGGTGGGGTGAGGAGGTCGATGCAAGGGGATGAGTGGTCATTTAGCCAGGTTTCATTTAGAAAGCAGATGTCAATATTGTATCAGAAGATAGTTTCAGCTATATCAGTGGCATGCTTGACTGCTGATCGACAGTTTAGTAGTAAGCAGCAAAGCATAGGTAAAGATCTCGGATTAGGCTGACAGGGTTGGATGGCAGTTAGTTGGCCTGGCGGCCCGGGAGAGCGTGCGGAGTTCTAGGTCCTATAGGTGCTAAAGATGACCGGGATCTTGCAGTGGCAGGGTTGGCTGAGAGCATTGTCATAGAAGTTGCTCCGCATTTCAGCTTCCCACTACGACATTTCAGTTGTGGTGCATCTAGGTTTAAGGTGGTGATGAATGTAGGGAACGGTTTGGCTAGGGGTGAGGGATTGGGGGGAGGGGGTCAAAGTGAGTGTTTGTGGCAGGATCGGTGTTCACCATAGATGCGTGGGGTTGAGGCAGCAAGTGGGTACATAGTGATGGAATTTCTTCCAGAATAGTGTTGATTTTTTGTTCTAGCCAGGCTATTAAAGGGATCATTTGAGAGACCGTTGGGTCTGTGGTTGGGAGGGGAGTATGCTGGAGCTCGTCTGGGGTGGAGGCTAAAGTAGAATCCAGCCTGCTGAGGTTGATGGACTGAGAGGATACGGGTGCGATAGGTAGCTCGAGCTGGGCAGTGGAGGAGTGCCATGGAGAGGTGGAAAGTCATTCTGGTAGCGAAACTGTAGCGTCGGGTAATAGAGGAGGCTGTAGGGGAGGTGGAGACAGTGCGAAGGATATTAGGAGTAGAAGGATCAATGAGTGGAAGTGTGAGTGTATGGATTAGTTCTTAGGGAGAGGGTCCGGGAGATGGTTAATGTGGACGATAGAGTCAGCTCGGTTAGGGTAGGACAAGTTTTGCCACAGAGGCACTAGAAGGATAAGTATAGCGTGGATTAGTAGAAATCCTACTGAGAAGCCCAATCGAGTTTTTACTGGATAAGTAGCCCAAACCAACTTCCTACTCTGGAAATAGCCAAAACAGAATCCTACTGACATAGTAGTCCAAACCAGGGACAACAAACAGCACACTGAATCTGAGAAATACAGACTATGAGAAGTTAATGTTGCCTATAGTTGTATTTATCATCTACAATAATGTCTCAAAGTTCCACAGAGAAGACTCCTGAACGAAATACTAGAATAGATTACATTACTTTTCTACCAGGTTTCATGGGCCCATTACATGTCCCGTTATAGGCCAATGTCCTAAACTCACGGCTCCCAGATCCAAAGGTGTGGAAGTACACCAGAAAAGGTGCTATCAAAGTTTAATGAGGCTGAAAATGGTTTAGGTCATAATGTTGCAAAGGCCACTAACAAAGTAAAGTGGTTCCACAGGACTGTTGCCATCTTCGAAAACATCTTCCTTTGCTTTCCAGCCACACCCATCCTATAGTGATACAGGCTTTATCCAGAGTAGGCTGGATTATGGTAAAGCATTATTCTTGGGCTCTCCCGCTTAGCTCTTCAAATATCTGAGCTATATTCAACAGCTGTGGCCAGACTTGTGCAGTCTCTTCCACATCCCTCTTTCATCAGAGGTTTTGGATTCACTTTGCTGGTTACCGGTACCTAAAATCATTTGGTTTAAATCACTCTGTATGGTTCATAAAGAGTTCCATCAAGTTGGCCCCTTCAGTCTTCAGCAGAAATTCCATCTGTACTATCCCAGGAGGATCCCGATCAGCTGATGCCAACTTGCTCGTTTTACCCAAGTCAAAAAGAGCAAATGTTGGTGGTAGAGCCTTCTCTATTCAAGCGGCTTGCCTTTGGAATAATCTACCTTGTCCTTTTCGATCTATTAAAGAACTTCTTCCTGTTGTAAAGCCTTAAAAACCTGGGTTTACACCTTTTAATGGACCTCTAGGTCTAGTTCAGCTTCCATTTGGCTATCATCAGTGCCAAGACACCTTTTTGGGAATCAGCAGCACTTTATAAGACTTTGAATAAACCAATAAAGTTCTGAGGTACCCTCAAGAGGCTCTCAAGTTACGTATCCACAAATGCGCCGCTTTTGGTTTCAAATTTCTAAGGTGTTAATTTCTCTCTATCCTAAGAAGTACACTATCATGTGAATACTGTCGACACTTCTTTGGTAAATCTCCATTCTCTTAGGGTCTAGTGTACATAGAGGCAGGTCACAAACAGTAGATGCACATTACTAACTTTTTTTTAACCCGCTTGTAATTTTGCAATATGACCTATGCATAGATAGGCAGCATTGCATAATTTCAATTTGCAGTGTGGATTGCAAAGCAACCCGTTTAATGAATATTAAAATAGGCAGGTCACAACTCCCTGTAACTGGCTGCAAATGCAGGGATGAAGGCTTACATTGGACAGCAGACCTCCATCCCTGCATGTGCTTTGCCAAATGGAAAACATTTTCTTTGAGGTCTAGTTCTAAACAACATCTTACCAAGAACTTACAATGGGTTTAAAGCCTGCCCATTGCTTACTTCATTGTCACTCATTTACTTGCTTCTTTTCGATGGCCTGCCTTGTCCATCTTGGAGCAAAACATCTTCACTTGTGTACTTCCACTGATAAACTTTAGGGAACTAGTGGTTTCCTTTTTAGGTCGAGCCTAGCGCAGCGCATGCGCTGCTCTAGGAGAGGGCCTCTTAGAATCACTCCAGACATTCAGAAAACTTTCAGAAAGCTTGTGCGTCTGGTTGTAAAGTTCTATTGGCCTTTGCGTGTGGCTTTCAATAAATGAAAGCACGCATTTGGCCAAAGGCGGGTGCATGTCCCACCTCTTCTTAAACTGTTCACTCCCATGGCGTTTTGCTCTCGGGAGCGAGCCGGCTGGCAGCTGCATTCCTCTTTGGTCACGTGCTTTCGCTTTAGCTGGTTATCTTTATTACCTAACAGCTCTCCTGCCCTCCACCCCAACCCCTCCCTCAGATCGGAGATGGTTCACACAACACACAAACACCTGATGCATTCTTTCAAGCCCCCAAAACATGCTGAGCGCCGAAACGTCTGCCCACATCGCGGACACCTTGAGGCGCGACGCATAGCGCCGTAGTGAGGGTCTCAAACATACATTCAATTCACATTTGAACCAAGGACGAGGTGTCCGAACTAGAAAACAGGTAACACTATTTATAAAAGCAACATTTCTCCAGCGATATCTGACGTGAGACCACAGGATAAATGCCAGAATATTACTTCTAATAAAGGGGGTTCCAGGTTATTTTAAACAGGGGTCTGAGCGCCGCTGGTCGCAGCAGGGCCGGCCGGCCCTGGACACCACAGCGTGAACACACAACAGGCGCACAGACGCACAGACGCGCGCGCCGAGAAGACACACTGCGTGAAGGAAAGCAAATGAAAGATGCAATGTAACCCGGGCTGGGGTGGGGTTCCCGAACACGGCTGTGTTATAATAAACCTTTGGTGAACTATAGGCGGTTTCTAATACTTCGAGCTAGTTATATATTAGCTGTTTCATTCTTTCTTAAAGACGAGTTCATTTATCATAGGACAAATACAAAAATCATAGTCACACTAGCACGAACGCCATAAATCGACTCAAGAGAAAAATAAATACATCGAAAACACGTAGGAAACTAGAATAAAATAATGCTTCCCCGGTCTATTCAAAATAGACATTTTTTCTTAAGAGAATTGAAAATGTTTCGATGTTTTTCAGATTGTGCAAGTTCCTCGAAAGGAACGTTTCCAAAGTAATTCAAATTAAATGCAGAAAACGTTATGGAATACTGTTAAGGGTTTGGCGCAGTGGAAAAAGATAAACCAAGCTTGTAAAACTAAATAGGTCGAATTGAGCGCTTAACAATAGCACAGTTATTAGTCTGTTCATTAATTCGGAAGCAAAATAAATATTTTACTGACTAGCTGCGCTTTTACTAAAAATGACCTTGTATTTCACGATCTATTCGTGTCAGAAAATACATTCTCCGCGGCACCGGACAAGCATCGCTATTAACTAATGGTTTAGCATAACGCAAATACCTTACACGTACGTTAAACCTACTCATCTCAAGCGCGTGGCGAAGATATACATTTGTTAATTTTGCTATTTTACGTGCCTCAAAACAGTTCTATAAACTCAATGCCTCTATTCTCTGAAAAACAGGTAAATGTGTCTGAACATCGCCTGCCTATAAATTAATGTCATCCACAGACCGCTTCAAAGTGGGACAGGAGAAAGCGTTTGGGGTGACTAACAGAACTGCCCCCCCCCTACACAATGTCGCTTTTATATGGAGAGCATTGAGTGCACACATTTTAGATTGCTGCAGTTTTTACTTTTGCAAGCGTGCCGCACCTTTCCGTTGTGTCTCTGTGTAGGTGGGGGGGCACAGTTTTTAGTCTCTACATTTCTGGCTACAGCGGACTAAGCAGTTTCTTTCAATCCCTCTTATAAGTGAGTCAGTAATTAGCACATTAAAAGCCAGAATGTTTTATCTTGACAGCA
Organism: Calotriton arnoldi; assembly: GCA_963921515.1. Lineage (NCBI taxonomy): Eukaryota > Metazoa > Chordata > Amphibia > Caudata > Salamandridae > Calotriton > Calotriton arnoldi. The sequence continues at coordinate 761,624 of CAWUFW010001802.1, forward strand.
AGGTTATTCAGTGTAAGACACACAACCTTGGCGCCGTGCTCACTGCCCACCTCCTCTTCCCCAGTCACAGGTCAGACTTGATACACCTAGCTCGCATGCAGCCAGTCAGTCAGTCGCAAGCGCTGCACACCAGCCGCCCAGTGTGCACCCTCCTGTGTTCACTGTCCTGTGTGCACTGGCGTGTGTGCAACGGTATGTGTGCAACGTCATGAGTGCACGGTCCTGTGTGCAACGTCCTGTGTACCTTCCTGCGTGCACTGCACTGAATGCACCACCTCTGTGCACTGGCGTATGTGTACTGTCCTGTGAGCACGCCCCGTGTGCACTGCCCTGAATGCACCACCTCTGTGCACTGTCCTACTTGTCCTGTCCTGTGTGCACTTTCCCCACTGACAACAAAGCCTAGCTATTGTGTTCAATCTCGGGGGGTGCTACTGTGGCAGGGCGATGCCAGAGTGCTTCAGTCTGTGGTACTCCCTGCCCCCACAGTTGGCAACCCTCCCCGGGCACTTACAATATGTCCATCTAGCGCTTGGTGCCCGGGAGGGAGCAGCGCCTCGGCCCTGCAGTCTACCAGCATGTGCAAGTGATGTGTATACATGTGCACACGGGTGAGGCGGCCGCGGGTTCGCGTTCAGTCTTGGTTGGGGTGGGCGGTGCCAACCTTAAAAGTACAGAGTGATCCAGCCTAATGTCAGCATATCTGGGCCTCGCCGCCAAAAGGAATCTGGGTGAAAGTTACGCCTCGGTGCATTCTTCGAGCCCGCTCCGTGGGGTCAGGGGAGGACGGCCTGCCCTGGTACATTTGTAGGACACAGCGGACTGGCATTTATATAAATAACTTTACATAACGGGACTACTGTGCCCTATCTGGTGCGTAGTATAACGTTGCGTTGTAAATGTTTAAATATTCTCTACACACAAACACAGACACGTACACACTCCCTTTATAATGCATGCACAAGGACATTTGCATATTTCCGGAACTTCGTCTAAATAACAAAGAATACAGTGCTGATATTAAAAGCATGTTTGTAAATATATTGCACGCTTATCGGTCTGGTTTACAACGTCGGGAACATACACTCGTTGGAAAGAGAGTGGGCGTTTAACACACCCGCAGAGAGAGGCCTGTACAAGTCTTGGCCCCGACTGAAGTCGGCACGACTGATGGTTCACTTCGCACAGACAGGCCCGACAAGTGTCTCCCTGGCTCACATTCATTTTTGAACTTTACATTTCCTTTGAGTAAAGTAAAAATCGCCGAACCTTTCAATCACTCTGTGAGCAGACGACAACACTTTACAAACTCCACACAACTGCTTAGTTGACTAATAATTTACAATTTGTAGCCCGTTCGGGCAAAAAATTTCGGAGACGCTGTTGACACAAGTTGTTAGCATATATAACTGGCTGAGCTTTGATAAACAAGCACAGTGCTTGCTCCCTTAAAGATACAGGCCTCGCGCGGCAGCATGTGTTTCAGATTGCGCGCCGACTTCGGCCCAATGCAACTTGAAATCTGTATTTCGTGCCCTCGGCATTCATGAGGTAAAAAGGAAGCCTTTTTTCGCCAACACATTACAAATTGCCTCATGCGAAACAGCTTGAAAGCAGAGGCGTTAGGTTGCAATCAAATGCACAATCCATCCGCGTCTTCATTATAAACTGGAAGCAGGACTTTCAGACTGAAGCAGACGCTGGATTTGAAAACTTTTTCTTCAGCGCTTAATTTGTATAATACTATACAATAACTTTTATTGTTGTTTTTTTCGCCACATCTCTCCAGATGTACACACTGTTGGCAGAAGAGAGGAGAAAGCCCGTTTGCAGCCAGCGATGGCTGCTTTGAGAGGCACCTGGTTTCTTTCATCTCCTCCGGCTGATTTACGGTCTTTCCTCTTGATCTGTGATAAGGCTGTGAGTGACCAGTTTATTGCCATGCGTTTGCCTGTTCTTTCCCCAGCCTGTGTAATCAGTGCTTGGGTACGCCCCAGACATGCACAAAAACAGCCTCTGGAAGGGCAGGGTTATTGTTGTGGGTCCTTTGAAATTTAGATAAACAACCCAATTTACAAACATCGGCGAGGCAGGGCAACTTACACCGACTCTGTACCTCCTCGTCCCTCCCGATTGCCGTAATGCTAATAAACTTCCATTGTTTTATTTCACTTTTTAGGTCTCGCCACGCAGCGCGCATGCGCTGCATAGAGGAGACCTTTGCCATCGGTTCCCTTTTTTCCCAAAACGTGCACGCGTTCCATTGCCTTCAATGGCAACGCGTGCACGTGTGGCGATTGCCTTGCGGGAGCGAGCGGCAGCGCCATATGGTGTCAATTATCGCCGCTGGCTCCCACAAGGGAATCGGCAGGCCCCCCTCCCCCCTGCTGCCTGAGGCATGAGCTGCCATCTGGGGAACCGGGTTAGAGTCTCGCGTCGGCTCGACACCCTGGCGTTCTGGGCGCATCACTGAAACGTCCGGTGCTCAAGTAAGTAATCTGATCTTGTGTAATGTAGTTCTCATGTAAAGTGCTCTGGTGCCTTTGGGCGAAGTTCGTTGCATATAAAACTGCACACAAATTGACAATAGATGTATGTGTGGCACATGTGCGTGTGTGTTTTTACGTCAGAATAAAAGCAATTATAATACGATAGCTGTGTGCCCAACTGTCTCTGTAGTGGCACCCATGTGGGTGCTTATCTCTGTGTATACATACGTCTGTGTCCAACTATGTGCCCATAAGTATGTCTCCATGTCTAACTTTTTGTGTGCGCGTTTATGTATGTCTATCTTCGAGAGTGTTTGTTTTCAGGTATCTGTGTTTTAGTCGGTTGACCTCCGTAGATGTGTGTGTGTTAGTGTTTTTGTGTTTTTGTTTAGGCTGTGATGTGACTGTATGTGTGTTTGAGGTCTTGTGCTTATCAACCTATCTCCATGTCTAGTCTGTTTGAGTTGTGGTGAGTTGATGTAATTTTGCCTTCTCTTGCCACATAGCCCTGCCGTATAATTCCAGTGGCCCTGGTCTTAGCCTTTGTACGTTATTGTGTGAATATGCAAGTGTACTTCAATGCGTCTATTGTAGTGTCTATCTGTCTGAGTTGTGGTGTGTTGGTGGTATGTTAGCGTTGTAGTCCAGTATCAGTCGGTGGTGTGTAGTGTGTTGCTGCAAATGTGTCAGTATGCGCATCCCCGTTTTTCTGTCTGAGCTAGGGTTCGCAAGTTTGTGTGTCGGTCCACATGACTGTCTTTTTGGGTGTATCCCCATGTCTCTTTTTTGGTTATATTGTTTTACTTTGTGTGTGTGTGTGTGTATATGTCAGTTTACCTAATCTCTATGTTTGGATTGTGGTAAACTCCTAAACTTGTGTTTATTGGCGAGTGTTTTTGTGCAGATGTGTGTGAGTTTCTCTCCCTGTGTCGGTCTATCAGGGCTGTCATTGTGTGTATGTTTGAGATGTAGCATGTAGGTGTATCTGTGTTTCTTAGTTGTGGTGTGTTGGTGGGCAGATGGCAGTTTTTCCATGCAAAGTTACCCAAACATCACAGCGATGCAAGGCATAATAACGGCACACAGCATTATATAAATTCCTGTTGACATAACAAAGCACCTATGATATATGATAATCTGGTTGTGGTGTGTCGTGTACATGCATCACCGCTTGCACCCTCTCCCATGTCTGGGTTATGGTGTTTGGTGTGTTCGTGTGTCTCTGTGTCCTCTGTCTGCCTGTTTGGGCTGCAGTGCATTCCTCTGTGCAGAGTACCCTTTCCAATATGGAAAGCAACATGTTTAGCCAAGGCGAAGGCAGGCGATACTACTGAAGTCATGCCACCTCCCAGCAGGAAAGAGTTCTCACCTGAAGCAGCTGATCCCACTTCCGCCAGAAACTAGGCATGGTGGGCAGCACTACGGGGTAATATAAACTTTACTTTCATCCACCTCTGTGGCATGTATGTATTTTTACGTTATTTCCAGCACTTTTCCATATATATCTAAACACAGATTTTCTTTATAGTAAAGCGCATATAGCAGTCTTTCTAGAAAGCAACAGCAACCCCTTCTTTACACCAAGAAGTGAAAAAAGAACAATATTACGATTCCATGCTCCTCTGTAACAGGTTTGTAAACCATGTTCTTATCTGAGAGGCCAGTTTACTTTCATTCTCTGACTTCAAAAGGAGACTTGTGTGTGTGTGTGAAAGCTTTTGTGGCATTTGAACAGCAGACCCTTAAATGGCAATAATTTTTATGGTCTTTAAAAGTTTAAAGGCATTTCCAGGTTTATAAAAATAGATAATGAAATGATAAAATATGGAGCTTTGCTGGTGGCAACTCTTCAATCCCTGAGGGCACAGCACCCAGGATAATGTGCTGCATGGCTAAACACTTATAAGGTCCAAAAGGCGAGACCTATTGGCTATGCCAATGCTTGTTGAGTTTGACATGTCTCTGCATTTCTGTTTCAAAACAGGCTTGCGACCGCCCTTTAATTTGTGAATGCTACAAACTCCGTTGCAGGAATACAGTTGGGGAATGCCTCTGCCACCAGACACAAGGAAAGGAAGTCTGACTACAAAGTCAGAGGATTTCACGGTGTGACTCGTTTTAAAAAGCCACTATCACAAAACTTTGTTTTCAAAAGCTTGTATGAACTCAAGGGCACTTTTAAGAGAACCGGATGGTCACATATTAACAGTTTTTTTGGTAGCGCAGAAGGAATTGCTCACATCTGCAGAGCGATAAATAGGGCACATTCTGTCAGAGTGACATGAGAAGCCACAGCTGAACAGTCCTGTGTAGAGCAAACTACAATCCCCCCCCCCCCAAACAACCCATCTCACCACTTGAACAACCTCATGTAACACTTGATGTGTTTGTGGACATACATGAAAAGATTTGTTTCCAACTTAAATATGCAGCCGATTATTTTTTTCTCAGTATTTAGTGAAAGAAATGTGTGTGCAATTTTTGTGCTTCCGATTTCTTTCCCTCCCACTTCCTCAAAAGAGACCCCTCCCCGGTCTTCAACTTGATGACCATTGGGACAATGCTGATGCCTTCTGGGCATGGCATGATGGCCACTTCAAAAGGCTGTGCCCCTTTCATTATTTCTGCACGGCAAGGTGGCTGCTGCAGGCCCTCGCACCCAGTTGTACCAGTAAGTATATGTCCTTGGGAGCGAGCTGCTTCTCATGCGCTTTGTGAATGGCAAAAATAGTAATTGTATAGCTATTCAATCCCTGGCGGCACACTACCCAGGTTTATATGCTGCATAGCTAAGCACTTATAAGGTCCCAAAGGCGAGACCTATTGGCTATGCCAATGCTCGTTGTTAAAGCACTCTGAGTCCAGGTGTTTTCCAGCTGTCTGCCTCGTGTGCTTCTCCATTTTGCAGTCTCCGACTTGTGTACTTCTCCCCATCCTAAGTGCTCCTCTACTTCAAGTGATGTTTTTCTCTCTCCCGCACACTCCCCGTTGCTTGCTGATCACACCCACTCCTCTGTTGGATTGGTAAATAAAAAAAATGGCACCCATATCGTGCGCATACTTCACGATGCATGCGTGCACCTACAAAATGACGTGTGGCCGTGTCAACGTGCCTTTTTTTGTTTTTGTTTAAATGTACTTTTGTTCATGCTGTACCGCAAGAACAAAAGGTATTGGCGGAGCCAATAAAGCAGAGCATTGTAAAAAGCGGTTTTGCAGAAGCAAACCATGTGTTTTGTCAAATCAAAGGCTTCGCAACTGCAAAACACCATTGTTAATGAGGCCCTGAACACTGCATAGTCAAAATGCTCTGTTAAGGGAAACACAAATGGACTTAAGAGCAGTATTGTTTTCCACACTCCTCATTAAAGAAAACAATTGGTTAAGCCATCTGTCATTTTATCTCCAGAAACATTACTGCTAGTCCTTGGGATTTTTCCCCCAACATTTTGATACCATGTTACTTAGTGGCGGAACTGCAGGCTGCTTCAGTTCCTTCATCCAAAGTTTTCTACACACTGTATGAACAGCACCAGATGAAATCATATCCCTTCCTTTGCAGAGGAGGTCATAGTCCTTAATTTGAGCAGTTTCCTATTGGTTAATGAACAAGTTACTTACTTTCTGTAAAACTCTTTCTGGTAGAGCTCATCTAACTGCAGATTCCTCACCTTTTGGATATTCCCTAGGCATCAGACTGGATTTCCAAACTTTTCAGCAGTACCTCTGCGCACCAGTAGGCGATGCTGTGTGGAGCCTCTATAGGCACCTGTAGGAAGCTGGCTCTTTATGTAGTGGACCAAAACGAGGTAAAGAGGTGTAGGGAGTCCAGGCAACCCTTATTGGTTAACAGAGGCAAAATTATAACATTAAATGCTCTTTTGTGGTAGTGTGGATGAGCAGTTAGGGCTTATCAGAGCGTAGCGCTGAGCATTTGTTGTACTCACAGAGGCAATAATGAGACACTCAAGAATAAATCAGAGACCAATCTAGAAAAATACGTCAACAATTCACTTAAATGCATCTTTACGCAGCAATGCTCCACTATGGGAGAAAGGGCACATGTTGCATCCAGGAGCTCCCAAAGGGGCACTCAGGTCACAAGGGTCACAAGGGTCCTGGGAACAAGAGGGCACAGCCAGTTCATCAGTACCTGGACTGGGGCGCTCGGTGCAGAGTGGAAAAGATGGGCTGGGCTCTGTGCGTCCTAGGGCCTTGCGGTGGTCTGTCTTGCAAAACTAGGACAGCTGGGCCACTCTGGAGGTAGATCTCCACAGTGCCGACGTCTCAATGGCTGCTCAGTCTAGTACGAGACTGGATTAGACTCTCACAGGCTCGATTTGCTGCAAGGGGTCGGGTACCCCGGGTATTGGTCCTGTGTGGCTTTGGTTGATCCTGGTGTCCTCACTCGGTGGAGGGGGGGGTGTTAGATCTGACCTTAAGGAGCACAGGTTCCTCTTCCTGGGAGGTTGCTGCGTTGGGCTGGCCTGGGAGTGGCAAATCGGTGAACCAGACTTTGTGATTGCAGTGCCTGCGGACTGCAGGGGAGTAGCTACTCTACTTCAAGGGAGATTGCTGACATTTCCAAAGGACTGGCAGTCTCCCGGGGTTCTTGGAAGATGTTCAGCTGCAGGGCAAGTCGTTGGTCATGATTGTTGAGACTGGTGCAAGCAGGCAGGGTTTGGCGCCAAAAGTCCACAGCAAATCTTCAGTTCTCGCTTTTTTCACGACTCTTCTTTGTCCTCTTCTTCTGGATCAGTCAAATCTGAGTTACTGATGTTAGGGGTGCCCCCTAAATACTCGATATAGGGGCATTAAGGGGAGTGACAGGTAGTCACTGTACTAACCTTTAGGGTGTCTACACCCTCTTTATGACCATTTCCTGTGGGAAGTGGGCATAACCCTGACCCAGAGAGCCTAATTTCACTAAAAAAAAAAAAGATGGAATTCTAAAATTCGGGTCCACATCTGGTAGCCCATCTTAGGGGTGAAAATAGCCTGAGAAGAGAAACACCTCGCGACTAGCTAATTTTCTTGTCCGTCCTGGTGCCAAAAGGTCCTGGAGCAGGGGGCGGCATTTCCCCTGTCTGGGAAGCCTTGGGAGCATATCAAAGGTGACAGAGGCCTCTGAAGCCTCCCGACTTGATATGCTGATCACTTAGCCATCCTGCTTGGAGGAGGTGACAACATCTTCGGGCCGAGAAGGTACTGTTTCTGCCCTCAGAGAGCTCAGGTTTGCATCTGCATAGGGGTCAGAGACCGGTCTGTGGTGGCAGGTGGGTTTACACCAGTATGCCAATACACTAGTAGTAGGTAGGTAGGTTTGCAGGGGGCACCTCTAAGGTGCCCTGTGGGTGCATGCATTAATAAATCTATCACTGGATTCAGTGTGGATTATTAATACGAGATGTTTGATATCAAACATTTCTAGTTTCAGTGAAGCCATCATGTAGCTGGGGAACTCGTAAATACCAGTGTCCAGCACATGTGCTCAAAATGGCGTCCTTGTTCACTTGTAATATCCAAGAATCTAATTAGGCATCACAAGGGCATATCTGCTCAAGCAGATATGCTGACACGTAGTATAGTACACCCTGCCATAGGGCTGTAAGGCCTGCTGTAGGGGTGACTTACCTATACTGAATGCAGTGTCTGCAGCCGTGGCACACGAGGGGTGTCCTGCGTCTTCACTTTTCTCTGCACCATGGCACACAGCCTGCAATGTCACTTTGCATGTGGGTGCTGAGGGGTCCCTTAGGGTGGCACAATACATGCTGCAGCTCTTAGGGACCCCCCTTTAGCCTCCTTGCCGTAGGTACCAGGGGTACCATTTCCTAGGGATTTACACGGGGTGCTAAAGGTATTGGCAACTGGGGGAACAATTGTACAGTCTTGGGGAAAGAGAACTGGCACTGGGGACCTGAATAGCAGGAATCCAGTGCACTTCTGTCAAAATTGCATCCGATATTAGACAAAAGTGGGGATGATTATGCCAAAAAGGGGCACTTTCCGACAGCATGTATGTATATTAGGCTGCCTGAGCCAGAACTGGCTTAAAACTAGTATTACCACTCAACACATCTCCAGAGTTGCAATTCACCGCCTTGACTGGGACAGTTAACAACTCTAGAAAACAACAGCGTGCCTCTGAATCCAGAAAGAGCAGATGGGTGTTAACTGCTGACCATTTAGCTTTTAGAAGGATGACAGAATAAAAAGGTAAATTTAGCACTTCCTTTATTGACTTGGAGATGCCAGTAAGGGCTTCTTCTTTAAACTCTGAGGGCAGCCTGGTTTCAGTCAGAGTAGGGGAGAGAATCAGTTTATGCTCAGTCATGAAGTAGGAGAGCTCATCCAAACAGAAAAGAGTCCAAGGAACGGTCAATAGATCTGCCTCGTGGCTGAAAGCTCTACCATATTGAAACAGGGAGTACTGGGTAATTTCACAGTCAGACAAAGAAAAGGTACTACAAAAGCTGGTGTGGAGGGGCTACAAGAAAGTAGTTAGAATTTTGTGGCACAAATTCTCCAATCACTGGCTAGCGCACAGTATAAATATAGGTCATCTCAAACATAGCCTTCTCAGAACATTTTTGGGCATGGGAACACTACACCTGAAGAAGGCAGCCCTGCTGGACAAAAAAGACAACCGATGACTCCTGCTGGAACAAGAGGACTCACTCAAGGACTCCTGCTGGCCCCCAGGGACTGGGACTGCTCTCCACAGGTTGAGTGGTTGGTCTCCGGTTTAACTGCTCCATGTACACAAAAAGCAGAAAAGCTCCAAGAGGGCCCAGCTGACAAGAGGACTGGACCCTGTAGGACACCAGTTTACAGAGATCTGGTGCTCAAAAGCCTACCCATAGAAGCCTGGGGATGCAGGACTGAACGTAAATAACTTTCCTAGTAGTTGGAGACCAATTCCAAAGGTAAAAATCTTTGACAAAAACAATCCGCTTGGTGCATCTGACCTCGCCTCCATCAAGGTCAGCCTGAAATTGCACCTAGGTCCTGGTCCACCATGAACTGTGGCACTTTTTTAGTCATATTTTAGGTTCTCCTTATCCTATTTGAATGATCTTGGTGTATTTGTGTTGATTAAATTCCGCTCTATGTTTCTAAACTGGTTCGGAATTTTATTGTGTGGTTTACTTTGAAATTCTTGGTACCGCTTCAAATTAACACTTACTGTCAGAGGATTGCCTGCTGATTTTGTCATAGCTACTAGAGGTTCAGCTCAGATTCTCTGAGAACTGTAACAAGGGTAGGTTTAGTGAACTGGTAAGCTTATCCCTATTCCAAACTAATAACTGCACTCCTGATACCAGGTTTCTCAATTTCTCTCTCCGAGTCAAAGACAGCTCAAAATATGTCACTGTCGATCAAACAAAGCAGTCAGACAGCTGGGCAGGTATAAAATCATCTGCTGGATGTCAGGATGACAGCAACATACTTTACCATGAATGACTTCTCGGTTGAGTAGTCTCATCAAGGATTCTAATAATTATATATTAAAGCATTTACAAAACTTGTTTCCAGAGCAATTGCAAAAGGTACACAATTTTACCTGGAAATGCTAGCAATAAATCCTCAGACAATGGCTACAACTTAACGCCTTTGAAGTGCCACCAATGTAATGCTAGCCTGCGGTTGTTAGCAGTGAAATTCTTCTTCCAATCAGACAAGAAATTGGTTTTTCAAGATAAACCTCATGCATTTTTCTGCATGCATTTTTTCACTCTGATCTAATGTTAGTGTACGGACGGTTGGGTTCTCAATAGTGGCAAGCATCTTTGCAAATGAGCGCTATTCAAACTAAATTACTATAACAAGTACCATAACTTAAACACTATTCTTCAAATCAGGGAGCTTTGCTCTGACAGTTTACATGTTTGAGTACTGGGTGAGATGAAGCATGCCCCTTCACTTCTGTAGTCTTCCTTTATGTAGTGTTCTACGCAACTCGTGCTTATGCCTAAAAGCTCCTGAAGAACCTTCTCAGAACCTACTTGAACCACACTGTAGTAAAGATACAGACCTATCAGACTTCCTTTCCATTGTAGGCTTTGATGTCATGTTTAATCATGCAGCTATCACATCTTAAATGTTAACGCACCCACTTGTCAGTGTTTGCTTACCCTTTTGTTTGTTAAATTTTCTAGTACCTTTACTCAGTTTCTCGGTCTAGAGGCAAAGCATTCAGGATTTCACCTCATCATGAAATGCAAGACATGATAGACGTCTTGATACTTCGCAACTTTCAACAACCGTTGTCAATCTCCACATGTACTGGGCCTTTAAAGGGCCTGAGAAGTCCTCAATACGAACATAAAAAAACAGAAAAAAACTGTTTGTAAACATCCATTGTATTTAACCTAAATAGAGAGATGTGGTGTTGGGGGCAAAAAGGTGTAGTTACAAGCCTCAGAGATATTAATGATTTGGTGAGAAATGTTCAAAGAGTGTTATGGAAGTCACCCATCACACTAAGGGAAAAAACAAGTGAATTTCATTAGCAAAATTATTCACACAAGCCCAGACTACATAACGAGTTAGAAGATTGTCAGAGTAGTTGCTAGATGGCAGAATCCAAAAACTAGAGCTGCTCTAGGTTAACTAGAGTGAGGAAAAATTAAGGAATTACAATGCAAAACGTTTTGGGGTACAAAGAGGAGAGGCCAAAATAAGCAAACCTGTTCACCAATTCAATGTGATACACAACTAAGGTCACCAGTGTGGAGCAGGACAGGGGAGTTCAAGATGCTAAAACAAAAAGTTTGAGGGGCTATGAGCGGCACTGTACCCGCTGGCTAGTAAGCGGATACAAACTGCAAAATACTATTACGAGGATAAAGTTTAACGTATCCTTTACTGTGGTGTCACCCCGTGGCAGATTCAAAGACTGGAGGCTTAGAAACTCTATGCAAGTACCACCTCTATAAAAAGCTATTCTTACGCCAGTGAGAGGTACAGAAATGGCTTGGCTCCTAATTGATGCAACCATTTACTGCAACTAGTTTATTAATATTAAGCACAAGCTCTCTGTTATGTTATCCACTGAATAATTATCTTGAGGGCTTACCAAGAAGGAAACAAAATTAATAATTTAACCTCTATAGAGCACGGACCCTTTGCGCTTGCATCAAATCGCATATGCATGTTTCAGTACCTGTGGAAGGGGCTAAGAGAAAGTTCTCGAAGATGCAGTCCTCAAATAACCCACTATATTTTTATTATATATATATGGATTAGATTTAACAAATAAATTAACATTTGACAAGTGGGAAAAGTAATAATTCTACAGTCAGTCAAGTGTAGTAGCAATGCAACTGCACAGCTTTGCAGAAAACCAATATCATAACTAGAACAAAGCACCGCCTTATTGGTTTTCTTGACTGGTGATCTCATCCACAGTAGTGTGTATCCTAGTTTAGGGTGGGCATCCATAAGGAAAATGTGTCCATACTTCACTAACATACCCAAAGAAACAGTCTCTCTTTGGTATTAAATACACTAACATGTTTAAGTCCAGGCTCCAGAGAGCACAGAAAATATAAATTCTGGAAACATTTTATAAAGAAAATACAGGACAGCATAAAAAAAAGGTATATGGGTTTCTGGTCCAATCACCCGGCGCAGTCTTTTTAAGGGGTTACACAATATCAGTCTACTTAATTATGTAAGAGTACAGAGTCTAATGTAAACTACCATGCGGATGAGGTTTACTTCGGTAAGAAGAATTTCACCAATATAGCATAGATCACAAGTAGAGAAGGCATCTGGAACTAATAAAAGTACCTGTTCAGCACAAAGTTGGAGGAAAAAAGCATAAAGAAACTCCATTCATTTCCTTGGCAAGCATAACCAAGATTGGCAATTTCCCACGCCAGTCTACCTAGGCCAGCTCCAGGTACCAGAACTTCCACTTTGGATACGTCACTGTAATGAAGTAACAATTATAACAAAAGTTAACACTACTTGCAATCATAATGCTACATCAGAAGTAAATTAAAAACAGGCTTCAGTGTACATATGTTTGAACAACCTTCACCTTGAAAATAAATTATTTTGATGTTAAGGTGCATCCCTAATTCTGCCAATCGACTAAACAAACTCTAGAAGCCAATGCAACATCTGTCACAAAAACATGATTCTTGCACCTGAAAATCTTGCACTGGATGTTCCCATTTCTCAAATTAACACAGAGACCGCCATCAATGTGCTCATACATTCCAGATTGGATAACGCAAATGCAATATTTCTAAGGATAAGTTGCACAATTTCACCAAACTACAACATTTTTAAAATGCTGCTGCCCGACTCCTGCTTAGGCTAAATCAATTTGAATACATATCCGACATTCTGCACAAATTACACTGAATACATATCAGGAAATCAGTCAAATTTAAAGCAGCATATATCGCTTATCATGTATTCCATATATTGGAAAATATCAAATATGAACCCTAGTCCACTCCAACCCTCCTTTGCCCTGCAGCTAGCCACTACAAAATTCAAAATGAAACAAGCACATGCAAAGCCAATAGGCCTCACTTTAAAATGTGAATGCAGAGCTGTTGGCTTTGCCAATGATAGTCTGTATAGTTTTTTAAAAAAGTAAAAGAAAAAAACATTTCAAAATAATGGAGAAAAAGCAAAACATCTTATGATATCTCAAAACGTATATTAAATTTCAATGTTTCTAATGTGTATAATTGACCCGATTTATTTTTCCATTACTCTTCACCCCTGAAACTCTGAACAGACTTTAAAAAGAATAAGGAGGTGTCAGAATGTAAAGGGAAATGCTTGCCAAGGCTTACTTTACTTTCCACAGAATTCAGCCATTTGGTCCTCTGAAGTACCCCTGGTAGTGTCATGCTAAGACCACCTTCTGCCTGACACGCCAGCTGAGTGAGTGCAGAAGATGGCCCGACCCCTGCACCATAAAACCCTTTGTGTGCCAAAGATTGATCTTCATGCAATGTGTTGAATGCAAGAGATAAAACAAAAACAACTCTTAAAGTCTGTTCTTCAGCCATACCCCATCGAAAATATCCCGGTTGCTGTGCTGCTACATATAAGCCGGAAGGGGTGGGGAGCAGCACACACGGAAGAGAGCTAGAAAAACACAGACACTCAGAGTGCTCAGTGATAAAAAAAAAAGTAGCTCCCTTAATATGAGCAGTAGAAGCATACAAGTCAACCAATCAAACGGACCATACAGAGGCTATGCTCCATGCGAGGGACAAACACAACAAGATAAAGAAAGCACTGAAGAAGAATTATGTAAATGAGTGTCACCAAAGCCAAGCAATGCTAAGTTCACAATCGGTCTTTTGCAACCGGACAGCTTGTGTCGTCTGGTAGATGTGACCTACAAACGGGATGGTAAAACATTCATAGTTACCACCTATCAACTGTGGAACAGTATCACTCTGGAAATGGACAAATGCCCTCTTTGCAAAGTTACAAAAAACAAATCTCATAACATGGCTCTTCGAGCACAGATTTGTGCGCCTCAGAAGCATTCGTTTTCCCTATTTCGACAATGGTTAGAGACGCAGGAAGTCTGAGCTCTTAACACCAACAGTGCTTAATAAATAATAATGCAATAGTGCTCCCTCAACAGGAAGACATCCTCAATTATGTACCTCATTCTGATATACAGTGCTACTGAATGTAAATAAAACAATTTTATTAAGTTACTGGTTGAGGGGTTGTCAAGGTTTCTATCAGAAATTATCCATATAGATCAAGAAGGATTTATCTTACATACACAACCCTATAACAAACTAAAACTAACAGCTCACCTTGCTGAAAAGGTCACCAAAAGAAAGGTACCAATAACATTATTGGCAATGGAAACTGAAAAAGTCTCCGGAGTAAGCTGGTCATTTATTATGAAAGTTATGCTAAAGTTTGGATTGTGGAACATATGTATTAGTGGTATGGAATCATGTGCAAAGCTCGGTGCCAGGACCACACCTACTAGTATTTTCTCTGATTAGCTTTGGATACACAGAGGAACAAGGCAGGGCGTGACCAACGTCGGTGTTGCTTTTTGAAATGGCGATAGAACCCTTGGCAATAGCTTTGAGGTAATCAAGAGAAATAATGGAATTCATTTTGGAGGAAGCGAACACAAGATATTGTTGTTTGCCGATGTTATCTTGTTAAATATTAGTAACCCAATAAGATTGGTAATACAACTCATTACATTGTTAAAAGAATTTGGCAAGACCTTGTCTTACAAAGTAAACACAGTAAAAAAATAAAAAAAAAAATCTAGATAAAAAAAGGTAAGACTTACTTGAAAGCAATACACTTTAAAATAGCTAAAACATGGGTACTCACAAACTTTCTCTCGGGGGCCAAATTTACAGTGTGGTTTGTGGCCGAGGGCCGCACCGGTGGGGGCGGGGTCAGTGGGGGAGGGGGCGGGGCTAGAGCAAAAAAAAATACTATGACCATGAGGTTGAACACAGGCCCCTGCAGCGGACGCCTTCGTCCACTGAGCCACCAGACCCGGCATACACACATCTCTCTCTGTCTCCCTCTCTCTCTCTCCCTCCATCTCTAGCTCTCCCTCCATCTCTATCTCTCCCTCCATCTCTATCTCTCCCTCCCTCTGTCTCTCTCTCCCTCGGTCTCTCTCTCCCTCTGTCTCTGTCTCCCTCTGTCTCTGTCCCTCTGTCTGTCTCCCTCTGTCTGTCTCCCTCGGTCTGTCTCCCTCTGTCTGTCGCCCTCCTCCCACTGTCTGTCTCCCTCTGTCTGTCGCCCTCCTCCCTCTGTCTGTCTCCCTCTGTCTGTCGCCCTCCTCCCTCCCTCTCCCTCTGTCTCCCTCCCTCCCTCTCTACCTCCCTCTCTCCCTCTCTCTCTCCCTCCCTCTGACTGTCTCCCCCTGACTCCCTCCCTCCGTCTCCCTCCCTCCGTCTCCCTCTCTCCGTCTCCCTCTCTCCGTCTCCCTCTCTCCGTCTCCCTCTCTCCGTCTCTCTCCCTCTCTCCGTCTCTCTCCCTCTCTCCGTCTCTCTCCCTCTCTCTGTCTCTCTCCCTCTCTCTGTCTCCCCCTCTCTGTCTCCCCCTCTCTGTCTCCCTCTCTCTGTCTCTCTGTCTCCCTCTCTCTGTCTCTCTCTCTGTCTCTCTCTCTGTCTCCCCTCTCTGTCTCCCCCTCTCTGTCTCCCCCTCTCTGTCTCCCCCTCTCTGTCTCCCCCTCTCTGTCTCCCCCTCTCTGTCACCCCCTCTCTGTCACCCCCTCTCTGTCACCCTCTGTCACCTCACCCCGCGTGGGTGTCAGCCCGGGCTGAGACAGCTTCCCGGGCACACACACAGCCGCACCAGAGTACTTCACAGGTCTTTAAAAGACCATTCAGTTGTTAATGAGGCTTTGTTGTATTTCACCTCTTCTTAGCGCCCCTGCATCTCCACTCAGAGTGGAGATGCAGGGGCGCTAAGAAGAGGTGAAATACAACAAAGCCTCATTAACAAGTGAATGGTCTTTTAAAGAATCGCCCGGCCCCCATAGAGCGCTGCTGCAACCGGCGGTGTTTGCTGACACTTATAAAAAAAAAGTTTTAAAAAAAAACACAGGTAGGATATATCTGCAAGGTCCGCGGGCCGCCAAGGAAGGCTTGCCGGGCCGCTGGCGGCCCGCGTGCCGTACTATGAGTACCCGTGAGCTAAAAGAACCATAAAATACTTGGCAGTTAACATACAATCATAGGTGTCTCGTTGGAGTTGTAAGTATCAAGAAGGACTTGAGCAGACGGAAACATTTGCGTATCTCTTGGCTGGGTTGAACAACAGCTATAAAAATTTAATTTATACCCTACTCCACACATTTGTCAAGTACTCCAGATGAGGATAGAAAAGCCCATTTTGCAAGCATTTCAATAGGTCACTGCTGGACAACAGATTTTTTAAATTTTTAAACACACATCATGGGAGTTATAGCAGGAATCTTAAATTGAAAGTAATTTTTCAGCCTTTTGCTTTGCAGTTCTTTTACTGCCGAGGTAAGCATTATTTGAAGTGTCGTAACTAGAACCGTGTGTGCGTTTATGTGTCTACATTTATATACAAATATATTGTTTAGGGTATTTATTTATTTTTTTAAACACAAATCCTAGTTTTAAATAAATGTAAATTGAATTAATTTTTAGATTAAAAACTTCATTTGGAATATTTAAATTTAAAGTAAGTGCCACTGAGTAAAAAAACATGATTTCATATTTCTTAAAATGAATTTTACATTTTTATATAAAAAAATTGTTTTTAGGGATCTCAGGGGTGAATAGTGTTTAGGGGTTTTAAGGGTCTTGAAGGGTTAAAGGATAGGTAGTCCAAAGGGGCAGCAAGACGTTTTAAGGTTCAAGGAAGAGTGTACAGGGGTAGTAAGGAGATTTTATGACTCAGGAAACGGTAGTGTATAGGGGAAGGAACCAGAGATGGGTAGTTACATTTACATACTATAAAAAAAATAAAAAAAAAAATAAAAACACGTAATTTTATGTAAAGTGATATTTAGTTTTGAATCAACAATATTAATGCAACATCAACATTTACTAAAAACCAAAATAAATTTGATTATATTATTTTTATGTAATGTCTTATTATGTCATTTTAAATTTATTTAATTTTAAATTAAAATACACATTTAATAACTATACAATTCAATATATATGATAGGCACACACTTTCACTGAAAAAACAAAAGTTAAAATGAAGTTAAAATCAGGTGATGAAATGATGAGACAAAAACTGACTTTTAGGCTT
The DNA here is from genome assembly GCA_963921515.1 of Calotriton arnoldi. Classification (NCBI taxonomy): domain Eukaryota; kingdom Metazoa; phylum Chordata; class Amphibia; order Caudata; family Salamandridae; genus Calotriton; species Calotriton arnoldi. The sequence goes on from CAWUFW010001802.1 coordinate 778,888, forward strand.
TAAGCTTGGGCGCCTGGATAAATTAAAATGTGATCATAGATGCGTGAAGGGCAAGCACTTTTTCTGTGGATGCGTACATCAAAACGTACTCCTGGCTCCCAACATGTGGGCGGAGCCAAAGCCCTTCTATAGTGATGCTCATATAAATTGTCTGGAGACAGATGCACTGTCAAAAACAGACCATGAAAAGTACCTCCAGAAGTGGGCTGACAGAGGACTGTACTTGGTCCATGCTCTATGAGCAGAGAGACATAGGAAGAAAAAGTGAAACCAGGAGGCGCTGACCAATGAGAAGTAAGGAAATGAGTGACCTTGAAACCAAGCAATGGTAAATAATGGGCAGGCTCCATGCCCTTTTTAAGTTTGTTTTTTAAAGAATAGACTTGAAAGCGACAGAGCATGCAGACTCAGTTGAGACCTTAAAAAGGGCAGATGAATTTGCTTGTACCTTTAATGCCATACATCATAATCCAGATTTCCCTACATCCCCTCCGTCCTCCAAGCAAGCAGTATGGAAGCATTTTAAGCTTGGGGGCGGTAGAACTGTAGGACTCTATCAGACATTTATGAAAAGGGACAGATCAGTGGATTTGAGAACTGCAAACAAATGTTTGACCTTGCAGAAAAGGAGAGATTTAGGTACAATAAGATCAGACATTAAGCATTACATTCTGTTTAGGCAGCAACATGGGAGAGAAAGGAAACTGAGAAGTTCTGCACCATCTAATGTGGTACAAAACGCTTGGTGCTGAAATGATATGCACTTTTAACATACCAAGAGGACTAATCAAAGTAGTGATGTATGAAAAGGTGCGAAACACTGGAAAGGAACATGCAACCCGACGTGATAAATTTTATGGTGAGATGTAATCACATTTAACAAATCAGTGTTCCATCAGGATAAAAAAAAAAAAAAAAAATCATGATTGGATGGTACTTAACGCTAGGTAAATCACACAAGACATTTCTGGGGTATGCAGGAAGATGGCGGAGGGGATAGCATAGACCATTATAAAATCAATATGGTAATTGAACAATGATACTTACCACAAAGTTTTAACCTATCCTATTACAATTTGAATTTTGAAATGTCAAAAGCAGTTTTTGTAAAAATAGGTGGGCCTTCGCTAGACTTCTATGAGAAGTCCAAAAACGTGATGTGAAAAAGAAAACACACCATCTGAAGAATCAATGGTTGTACATATTATGAAATTTCTGACTCCTAGTTCTCACCAGTTCCTAATAGTTGTTTACTTCTATGTTCATCTATCAACTTGTTGATTCACCCATCAACCCAACCACTTACTTAACGTACCCACTCGTTTTTTCTTGAATTGTCCCCATTACTGTTAGGTAGCAAATTTTAAAGATAATAAAATGATATAGTTAGTCCCCTGCAACAAACTCTGTTTTGCATGTACCGATTTAAAGGTGTAGCAAGGATCATAATTTCTGGACTCAATGTTTCACCTCACACCGATTTACCAGCATTCAGAAAATGTGTTTTTGCTGTTCGGCTAAATCTAACTAAGCAACATCCGAAAGCAGGTCACAAAATATTGTAATAAATTCAGCAGCGTAGTATGGAAGTGATGTGCAAGGCACAGGAAAAAGGTGTCTACATAATTTCTGTAGAACTGCAAAATTTTGAGAGATGGGAGGAATTGGAGCTTACACCAGTCCAATTGAGTCCCATGTGAGAGCAACTGCGAAAACTGACAGAGGCAGAAAATGATTCCTCGCTAGTCAGTAGCTCAATTCTTGAGGTTTCCAATGCTTCCTGAGGATTCCTCAGTCTGTATCCTCCTCTCTTGGATGCCCATCTTGCTAAATCTGACTTCTACTAGCAGGAAAATGCAACAGTAATTCTCTGGTACCACAGCCAGAGGTAGTTAAGATTTATTTTGCCACAGAAAGGTTTGTTCAGTAACAAACTTTTTTGTGAACCTCAAAAAGATTTAACTGATCATTTTTGGAGTCAAACTACAAATTAACTACTTTGAATTCAGCTTAAACTATGCTCAAGTAAAGTTAACTTTTAGAAATACTTTTGCAAAAGTATCCCACATTCATTCTGGGAGCAACTGCATTGGGGGGGGGGGGAGTCTACTATGAAACAAGATGATTTAGCTTGTTACCACATAATTCCCGCAGATAATTCCAAAGAGCATCTCTCAGGCACTGCTTCTTGTTTGTTTCTACTTAATCCCTACTGATAGTTTTAGGCTCACAACTAATTAGGTCCTCAGTCTCTTGATGGAGATGCCAGACAGCATCTAGGTATTCGGTTTTTCAATGCCCTTTCCAAATCAGCTCCCCCAAGGAGCTATCTTTTAAAGACTGTGGTGTCAAGCCTTGATAATAACTTGTGAATTCCAGGGGCTGGCAGTGTTCCACCTCAATGGCATTCAAAAAATATCAAGCTTAATATCGCAGTCAAAATATCAGGTCTACAAAATGTTTGTGTAACAAAACAAAGGTAAATCGATTTTTTTTTTTTTTAAACTTTACATCAAAGTGAAACCTTTTTTTACTATTGTATTGTTTTAGGTTTTTATGTTACTGTAAAATTATGTTAAAAATATATTATTTATATTTTTCCCGGACGTTAAATTGATAGAGAGATTAGGTACTATATTATTACCACATTTATATAGCGCTTACCACCCCTATGTGGGGCGCTGAAGCACTGGCCTACATGGGTGGCACGCTACACCGTGCAGGATGTGTGGTTGGAAGGAGGTTGTCTTGGTTTAGATACTATGTGGGAAGTGTTTACATGTGTGAGGACCACTGAAGTGCAGTTATCCTGTTATGGGATGCAGCGCTTAGCAGTGTGATGGATAAAGAAGCGTAAGAGATAGGTGAGCAGTGTATGGTTTTTAGTAAGCTGGCACTTTTGAAGGTTCCTTTTGTAAATAGTTAACTGGTTATTGCACTGGGTTGTCTATTCTGAGGCATTTTGTTTAACGTTTATGGTCCTTTGCAGGCATAGGTCAGAGAGAGAAGTGGTAGAGCGATCTGCTGAAATGGACTTTGTTTATATCATCCCAAATCCGACTGTCATTGTGAGATGCCAAGAAAAGACTGCAGCATGTTGCTAGTCAGGACCAGCAGTACTTGACTAAATTAGACTCCTACGTTGGCCAGTGGTATATGGCAGATCTCTTCCGTTATTTCGCGTCTGTTCAGATGGTAATGGGTGGTTTACTGCTGTGGACTAAATCAATACTAGGTAACGGATAGGACTCTCAGTATTTTTGTCTTATGAGGGTGTAAGTGTCAAGAAGTAAAGTGAATTAGGCAGACTGTATGAACTACAAATCGACTGTCTAACTGTTGAATGTTATGATATTCGCTTTAGTGCAGATTATATATTGTATTGTGATTGCATTATATAGCATTTACTACCCCATACGAGGTATTGTTATACTTTACACTGGGCAGTACGCTGCTGCAGGTACCAGGGTTAGTTTTTTTTTTTGTAGTTATTGTGATTCGTTTTATGATCTACCACAGCCATTCTATGCTGTTACTCAAGTTTCTATGTGGTAGATTACATTAACAGGACATTAGGTGTGATATTTAGTAGGAAACAGGGGTATGGGAATTTCATGCATTAGTTGACAGTATTAAAAGACGAGCTACAGGATATTAGGTATTGCTAGGGTGCTGGGGTATGAGTTTTTAAAGGAGAGGTTGTGATCTTTGAAATAAGGTGTGGGCAACTTACAGAGGTACTATAATAGGGATTAAGACAAACATGCATGAGACTTAAGAGTGGGCTGTGCACAGAGAGGCATGCAGAGGATGGAAGGGAAGGACAGGATCATTTGAAGAAGGTAGAGAGTCAACATCAAATGTTTTAAGTCAAGTTGGCTGGTTTTTCATGCAGGGTTTTTAGGAATATTGTGGAGGCTTTCTGAAACAGCATGCAAAAACTGTAAAAGGAAACAACATTATTTGCATGTTACAATACCACTGTATGCCATGAGAGCCCCAGCTCTATCATTACCCACCAGATAAATACAGTTAAATAAATATGGTTTAATTTCCTTTAAAACCGATGAAAGGGAACCACAAAACCGGAATGTTGTACTTGAAATGTTTGTGCTCGAGATGCTCTTCATTTTTCCATCTGGTTATCAGGATGGGATGAAGGATAACAGTGTGGTCAGTGAACCTGTGTAAAAGTAATGTTTTTACAACATAGGCACAATGAAGTGTGAAATCCTGCATCTGGCTGTCATTCAGCCTTCCTGTAGCAGCAATCAGACAAGCGTAAAGAAAGTCTTGACCTTGGCAATAGAAAGGCAACCCCGCCCTTCACACTTCCCATCACCCACACCTTTAGTGCTTGGGAAAATCAAGTAAACAGCAGCGCCTCCCCAAAAAGGCAGTCTATGAATTTCAAAGGAGAGCTCTGTCTTTGTTCCTTCCAAACCCACCGTCTGGTAAGCCACAGCTTAATATTAGAAGGTTCTTCTCTCACTGAGCTAATAGGTGCCTTGAAGTCATCCTGTAGAGACAGTGTAGTTCTGTGCTGTTCATGCATGTATATTAAGTATGCATCGCCTTCCTGTACAGTTATCTACAGGGCTAAGGTTTTTTTATTCCGCGGCAGGGAACAGAATTCCACACAATTTCATTGATTTCCTTCTTTCTACCACGGTAGGAAAAAATAAAGGGCATCTGGTTATAATGACCACAAACGTATTTGGTATGTATCCTCTAGTGACTCGAGGTCCGGGGAGAACCGCGCCAATCGTCAGGTTCAACACTGTTTTTCCCCAACCCTAATTGTATCTGAATTTGCACCATAATCAGATTTAAAAGGAGTTTTGCTAAATGAAATTACAAACCAAGCCTGTAACAAACATAATTTTTGTTGCTAGTCATACTTTCGTAGGCAGGCTGTGTCCCCCCACCTCTCTTTCCCCCAAACCACGGTAAAGGTGCCAGATTGTGCTCCCTGCGTCTCTCAAGTGCACCTGCCCGACACGTCCACAGGTGCACCTGCCAAAGGGACATCCCTTGGGATCCTGGAGCCTTCTGTGGCAGAGATCCTGAAAGGCTTTCGGGGCACAACCATCCACTTTCTTTGCCTCTCACGTTTTTTTTTTAAACTAACTAACCAAACTAAACTAACTAACCAACCAAACTAAACTAACTAACCAACCAACCAACCTAAACTAACTAACTACACTAAACTAACTAACTACACTAAACTAACTAACTACACTAACCAACCTAACTAACTAACCAACCTAACTAACTAACCAACCTAACTAACTAACCAACCTAACTAACCAACCTAACTAACTAACCAACCTAACTAACTAACCAATTTAACTAACTAACCAATTTAACTAACTAAACTAACCAAACTAACTAACCAACCTAACTAACTAAACTAACCAAACTAACTAACCAACCTAACTAACTAAACTAACCAAACTAACTAACCAACCTAACTAACCAAACTAACTAACCAACCTAACTAACTAACTACACTAACTAACTACACTAACTAACTACACTAACTAACTACACTAACTAACTACACTAACTAACTACACTAACTAACTACACTACCTAACTAACTACACTACCTAACTAACTACACTACCTAACTACACTAAACTAACTACACTAAACTAACTAACTACACTAAACTAACTAACTACACTAAACTAACTAACTACACTAAACTAACTAACTACACTAAACTAACTAACTACACTAACTACACTAACTACACTAAACTAACTAACTACACTAACTACACTAACTACACTAACTACACTAACTACACTAACTACACTAACTAACCTAACTAACCTAACTAACCTAACTAACCTAACTAACCTAACTAACACACACACCCCCCTCGCTCTCTCTGCTGTGTACCCATCTCTCAAGTTGCCCAGTGCAGATCTATTTTTAGATTCACGAGTGAACAAACCAACAGGGTCTACTTTAAATTATATAATTGTTAATTCATTTTTTTATATTTTAATCTTTTTTAGTTATTAGTATAAAGGTGGAATATATTTTTAAATAGCATTAAATTTTTTGGGGGGGATTTCGTGGGTAAAGATTTTTTTATTATACATTAATGTTACTTGGATTAATTTGTTTTTTAATTATACATTCATTTAGGTAAATGTATAGTTTTGTTAATTTTTTTAAAAGTTTAAATTATTATTTAAATATTTTATAGTTTGAGTTATGTTTTAAATTCACAGTGTGGGATTATTGGGATGTGGGTGGGTAGTTTCATAACATTTTAAAATAGACTCATTAATCTATTCATTATTTAAATCCTGAGACTGGCATTTAATTAATTGTATGTTAATTTTAAATTCAAAATAACATGATGTTTTAAAGTATTTTATTATTTTTAATGGGTTGTGTGGTATTTTGTAGGTTTCGCTGTTATTTAGTAAACAATATAATCTTTGTATCTGAGTTTTTAAAAGAAAAAATAGTTTCGTACATAATTTTATGATATAGAGAACTTTAATGGGTGGGATTGAGGTATACAGTTTATGTTAAAAATGTATTATTTTAATTAATTTAGATGAATAACAAAATATATTTTTTAATTATTTATATTTTAATGATCTTTTACAAGACTGGAGTTAGAACAGTATAGTTGACCCCCAAATGTAAGTATTTTCCCTGTCCGTTAGATTTGATATAGAAGAACAAGTTACTTACCTTAGATAATGCTCTTCCTAGTAGGGACTCCATCTAGCTGCAGATTCCTCGGCTTTTGAATATTCCCGAGGCGTCAAGACTGCATCCGGAAACTTTTCCGATCACTACCTCTGCACGCTGGAAGGTGGCGCTTTGCGGCTCCGCACTGACGCCGTTTCCGCTTCTGAAATGAAGTGCGGGGGCTGTGAGAAAGTGCCCTCTTTCTGCATGGTTGCCCCCACTTTTTGCTGAATTGCTGATGTACTTTGACTGAGTGTGCCCTGGGCTCCTGCTAATCAGGTACCCAGGGCCTATGTTCTTTCCCTAAAACTGCATTGAAGCCTAAACCCAATTGGCAACTCTGGCAACAGGTCACCCCTGGTAAATGGTACCACAGGTACCCAGGGCACTGTGACCAGAGAAGGCCCCTCAGGGCTGCAGCACTTATTGTGCCACCCTTAGAGGTATTGTACCCTCACACGCTGCCTTTGCAGATTGCGTGTTTTGATGCAGAACAAAGTGAAGTCGACATGGCACTCAGCCCTGTGGGCCATGCCTACAACCCACTGCCCTGGCATAGGTCAGCCACCCCTCTAGCTGGGTGCACTATACCAGTGGTGAGGGTACAGTGCATGAGCCCTATACCCCTACATTGTCTAAGTCCATTCTTAGACATTGTAAGTGCAGTGCTGCTATTAAGAGAATGTGGTGCTGGGAGTTTGTCATTACGAACTCCACAGTACCGAACTGGCTACACTGAAAACTGAGAAGTTTGGTATCAAACTTCTCAGCACATTAAACCCACACTGATGCCAGTGTGGGATTTAATGAAAAATGCACATAGAGGGCATCTTAGAGATGCCCCCTGAAAACTAACCTACCACTAGTGTCCAGGCTGAGTGGCTGCTTTCAGCTGCCACCACCAGACAGGTTTCTGGACCCCTGGGTCGATAGCCTGCTGCTCTTGGGGGCCAGAAACAATGCACATCCTGGGACGAGGTGCCAAGCCTCCTCCCCCAGGATGGGCAGGGTCCACGAAGGGGAAGCTTCAAAGGCTTGCCACCTTTGTGAGCTTCCCCAGGCCACTTGCTGCTTTCAGCAACTGGTCCCCAATAGTTCTGAACCCCACTTGGGCGGGAGAACCGGCGGGAAAAACAAGTGAGGAAGAGGTGTGCGCCCACCTCAGGCAACTCCACCCCTCAGGTGGGGGAGGCGAGGTGAAGCACAACTCTCATTCCCCGCCATCTTGCAGATGGGGGACCCAGCCAATCAGGGAAAGGCTTGTGCCCCCCTCCCACTGGAGGGTGGCATAATAGGGGTGTGTACCCACCCCAGGGAAGGGACCCATTGGTCCCAACCTTTTTACCTACCTGTAACGCCCCTAAATCTAGTATTTAGGGGCAACCCTGAACCTTGCTTCCTCAGACAAGAAGAAACTACAAGAAAGGAAGAAGAAGGACCCAACAGCCGTGCCGAAGCTAACAAGAGGAAGACGCCCACTGACTTGGCCCCAGCCCTACTGGCCGGTCTCCACCTCGAACCTGCTCCCGCAAAATCCAGGTGTGTCCTGCAGCCAGCAACCTCGAAAACCCCAGAGGACCTGCCTGCCTTCAACCACAAAGACTGTGTCTCCCGTGAACACCAGATTTGTTCATCTGCAACCTCTAGCTTCGGCCAGACACCGCGGATCCGCCCCACTCTGCCTCCGCCGTCCACGGCCGAGCTCGAGTGGGCAAACACCACGAGGAGATCCCCCCCCGGCGATCCTAACTGAGATCCGGCGACCCCGGACCTGCCTCAAGCCGACGCCTGCAGCCTAAATCCGGAAGGTCCCCCCAACCGCGACCAGGAGCTGGTAAGAAGATCCGACCCTAAAAGGAACCCCTACACCCGACGCCCCACGGCCTTGGGTGGCCAAACCGACAGTGCCTAACCAACCCCCAACTTACCTCTCGAAGTGGTGGTCGCACCCAGAAGACCTTCGTCCCCAAGCCTGCAGTGCCTTTGCAAACCAGAGGTTTCCCATTGCAAACAGGGCGCACGACTTCGAAACCACCCCCTGCACCCGGCCGCCCTAGTGCCGCTGGGGGTGCACCTTCGGTGCTGCTTTGTTTCCCCATTTGCCCTGAGCTAAAGTCCAGGAGCTTTGCTCCCACAACCAAGTGGCCTGCTCTTCAGCAGCCACCAACCGGAGGCCCCCTATCCCCGATTGGATAACATTGGGCCTCAGCATTCTGCACCCGGCCGCCCTAGTGCCGCTGAGGGTGTAACGAGAGTGCATCCTTGACCCTGGGGGACCCCCGAGTCTACTCCCAGAACCTCAACTCCCACTACCAAATACTTACCTTAAAACCGACAACACTATTTTCCTCCATAGGATAACTGACTGTTTTTCTTGGGAAAGTTTCCAAGTGTGGAGTTTGAAAACCTAAAGAAATTCTTTAAAATTGTATTGTTTAACAAAAACGATTTTAGTTACCCATTTACAGGAAATGTCCCAGAGTAGTATCCAGGTATACTACTCTGAGTAAGAAAAGTAATCTCAAAAGTAACTTACCTGGTATTTTACTGAAAAGCCCATTCAGGTCTATGTACTGTATTTACAAAGCATTGCATTTCTCTGAAACAATACTGCAAGTCAAAACAAAGTGCATATACAATTACAATTCAAACTGTTTACGAACTGCATTACTACTGTAAAGTATTTATTGCTTACCTGTGCCAGGCTTGCTTGGTTCTAGAAAATAAAGTAACTAAATGATTTACTGCTCGACCACACTACCACAAATAGTGAGGTGCTATCTAACTTGACCTCTGCCTACCTTTTGGGTTCCACTGGACTCTGTGCACACTATACCTCACTTTGGTATAGTATATACAGAGCCAGCTTCCTACAGGGGCTATATAAGCTACACTCCCAGGCACTGATATCAGTTGCTTTCGAGACTTGTTTGCGCCCCCAGACACAGAGCTCCAAAAGCAAATTGGTAAACAGTGTGCAGATTCCTAGACTTGGGATCTTATTAATGGATGGAGTCCAATCATAGAACGGGGAGGATGGGTGGATTGTGAGGAATCTGCAGTTAGAGTCTCTACCAGAAAGAGCCTTACTGAAGGTTAATCAACTTGTACTTCCGAGAATTCTAGCAGCAGATTCCTCACCTTTTGAATAGATACCAAAGCAATACCTATTTGGAGGTCAAATAGCTCGAACGAAGTGCACATCATATAAGCCAGGACCCGAATAAGGTCCCATTGGGCCATCACAAATGGAGAAGGGGGATGGGGTGTTAACATGTGTTGCAGCCCTTTTAAAAATCACATCACATGTGATTTTGTTTGATAAAAAGGAGGGGTTGGGGGGGTGGGGGGGGGGAGGGCTGATCTTGCAACAGTAAGAAGGCAGAGTGGGCAAAAGAGGACACTTAACCCCTTCCATGCTCATGACGAGCTCAGCTCGTCATGCTGCGCAGTGCTCGTGTGCGCATGACGAGCTGAGCTCGTCATGAACCCGTCCGCTTAATGAAACGCCTCGCACAGGGTGAAAATCGGCCGCGCATGGAAGGGGTTAAATGTGCCTGAAACAAAGCCTTGCAGGGCAAGAGACGTAACTAATAAAGCATTTGTTTGGCCTGGAGGAGGTCAATCTGGCAAGTGCCACACCAAGCCACAAACTTGTCCCAACAACAGACGTATACAGTGTTCAACGAGGGTCGCCTGGCTGCCAAGATGACGTCAACCATTTCCAGTGGAAGGTTGAAGGCATTAAGTTTTCACCGCTCAATCTCCACGCATAAAGGTGCAGGCTGCGAAGGCCCGGGTGCAGAACCCTAACCGGCTGCTGCAAAAGCAGGTCCTACCGAAGGAGCAACCTGATCAGAGGACATATGCTCAAGACCAGGAGTTCAATATACCATACTCTCCGTGACCAATCCGGACCACACTAGCTCGGTCTGTTCTGATCTTCTTGAGATTGCCCATGTGTCGAGGATTGCTGTCAACATGCCCTAACAAACGTCTGTAAATGGGCATGGAGGGGAGAGGAGGAAGGAAGCAAGAGGGAGTGTGCAGCACATATTGCTTTATTTTCCTGCTAGTCACAGCCTTATGCAAATGGCTGAATATGCGCTTAAAGTTTTTGTTTTTTTACTTTATAAAAAAAAATGCCTCAGTCTACCCACAAACGCATGCCTGTGATTCGGCTTGCGCCATAAACATTGTGAAAAGAAACAATTATGTAAAAGCATAGATTCATAGGCTAACCCTATGCACAGCATATTTAAGAAATGGCCACAGCTCATGCTCTACATTTTCACAGAGTGTTGGGAGGGGATGCATGGCCATATGCGAACAGCAGCACAGTAAGGCCATACTAATGGTAAACAGTGTGATGGAAAAAAAAGATGCCATTACTATATCCGATACATTTTCGCCACTTATACCCCAACAAAATCCATAATATTTACCAAAGAAAAACAGTTAAGTTGACAGTTGAAATTTTAGTTGAAAGTAACAGCACTGTGGTCTAGCAGTATAAAACCCTTTGGGTGGGTGGGGGGAGAAAGGGAATTTATGCAATAGGCTCTTCCCACATCTAGACATCATACATCATCACATTACAAATCACAACACTATTGATTCTTGTATAAAAGAGCTCAATTGACATCACCAATGACATTCCAGGACATAATTAGGTGCATTACATAAGGATGTTTCTGAAAGCTGGTAAATATGTGCAGGTCCAGTGTACTTACACTCAGGTTAGTTCACTTTGGATTGCAATAGCAGCAGTCATAGGAAGCGGAAATCTATTTCACAAGAAAGAACATGAAAGGAAATGATAACTCAATGCCATCAACAATGAAATCTTCCCCTACCCTTTCTTCATGCTCAAGCAAAACACCAGACAATTGTGGCGCTGCTGCAGCAGTCTTAAGGGATCAAATTCTGTTAGTCTACCAGGACATCAGTGCCACCTATTTTGGTTCTGGCGACGCTGGTGTCTTTACAGGACCATACAACCAGAGCACTTGACGGCAGCAGTTTTGTGGCCTCAGTTATTAGACCAGTTCGGTTGATGGCAATCATTGTTAACTACTCAGTTTTGCACACTTCGCTCTCAATCAGTGTCCTTAAATGGTTTCACCCTTTTCAAACAAAAACTGGCCAATTCCCTTGGCTTCGTTTTTTTACCATTATGGCGATGACAAATATTCTCCTTCCGAGGGATGGAAATTGGTGCACAACTGCTCCTGGTCTGCATCTAGGTTTGTAAGCTAATAAAAATGGATTGGCCTTAAGTGGCTTTAGCACAGTGGACTGAAGCCATGTTATCCGGACAAACCCTTTTGTTTTCGTCAGAAGTCCTGGATGGAATGTTTGACTTGGTTTTTACATTTCAAAAAGAAAATGCAGACACTCCTCCCACTCAAAAGTCTGTTGTCACAGGTATGATTTCTTTACTTCAGTCTGCCTGAATATTTCCTGCACCGAGTTAAGCAGATTCAAAATGCAGCTACAAGAGAACATGAGTGAGTTTTGGCGATACCTCAGTTGCGATCTGCTGGTTTTTATTTTCAAGATTCAGGAGGCAGGAAAATCTTCCGCTGTACCACCCCACTAGACCCAAACTCTTAACTTTGTCACTATTTTCTTATTCAGCCCATGGGAAACACAGCCAATCTGGGGGTGATTTGGAGTCTGGTGCGTTTGCATTTAGGCTTCTAATTTGTGGGACATAAAGGGTCTGAAAATGCTAATTTAATCTCAAACATATTAACCTCCTTCCTCTGCTTCTGTAGACTCAGAGAGCCTAGGAGACAGAGACCGGAAATTGTGGGTGTGCACTCTAGACAACCAAAGACTTATTAAAAGTGAGATATGTAATAGCTACAAAAGGGGGAAGTGTTGGAAGATTTTTTTTGGACAGAAAAAAAGATAACGCAGGCAGATCCTGTATAATCAATTTTGAGTAGTTGTAACAAGACCTATTGGTGAAGCAGTGGATCTCTTATATTTGTTACAGTGTGCTACCTGGAACCAACTTTTATGATTCAACATTCAAAGTTGCAAATAGCAACACCAAAGCTTAGCTCTCAGAACTTTACAGTTAATCTTTGCAAACAAGAACACAGCTATATTGATATGCAGCTCCTGAAAACAAATTTTAAAAAAAACACATGTACATCATCAGACAAAAGAAAAAACAGATAAGGAGATTTTTCCCAAAACATAAAAGCATATCGATGTCATACAATTTCTGCGATACACGTAGAATACCAGACTATAGAGAACAATATTTTCTCGATACATGTTTAAAAGTGCTACAAAGTGAAAAAGTTGATAAAGATACAAGTTATGTTTTACCATTTGTCTCTGGGAAAGTACTTCACAATTTCATTAATGATTGGCTGATAGCAGGCTTCTCGTTCTGTCCTCCCATCTTCACTCCAATCTCTAATAAATTGTTTAATTGTAGATTTTAATTTGTCCATATCAAACGTGGACGCAGGATAAACTTTTCGGTTTCCCTGTTTCAAACATACACAAGTGTCAGAAAAATTCAACAGTGTTGAAAACCCTGTCAGCAGGTACAATATCTGCCTCAGAACAAGTTGAGGGGCATTTTTCCAAATTCAAGGATTTGCAATTAACTTGTTACTCTTAGTACTGAGCAATAAATTGACAAGTGATATAAACGTTTCTTAAAATACATGCTTCAGTAAGCCTTAGACATAAAAGATGCAATTATACTTGATAATATTTACTTCTGAGGAAGCAAAGGGGCATAGTTCGCCAAACTTTCTGCATTCTATAACAAGGCACCTTTGGGCATATTGCTTCAAGTAATAAGTAATAAGAACGAAAACACTCACTCAATGTTAATTCTAAAATAACGTTGACAAAGAGGAATCTTTAAGGGATACTATGTATGCATTTCGTATTTACATAGCATAAACATATCCGAAAGTTGGTGAAGCATTGCAAAAGAGCAAAGACACCTTCACCTTGAAAGGACGAGTAGCTCCTTCATTGATTATTTATTTAGTGCCTCATTGTGCAGCGTTCTTTCAAGAGGGGATTCTTCAACTCTTTCCGAAAGTGTAACAGATTTGAAGCAGCCCTAATAGATATGGGGATATTGTTCGAGATCCTAGGTGCATAAATAGAAAAGGCTTGTTGTTTTGGTTTTCCAGTTGTAGACTATGAGGCCTTGAACAGCAGTGCTAAAGTCACTTTCTCCGATGAGTAGTTTTACTTTTTTTTTTTTTTTTTTTTTTTTTTTTTTTAAATGTAGAGGGAGCTGGTACCAGGTCATTTTGGTTTCGGTGGGGATGCATCTCTTGAAGACCAGAACTGAATCCAGGTTTAGTCTGAGTGACCAGACACTGGGTGAAAGTGGAGTTTAAATAAGTCTAGGTTCAGGGTGCTGAGCCAAGTTTAGACTAACTGTTGCTAAAGTTGTTAATGACCAATATCAGGTATTCTCTTTTGGTGGAGTTAAGCTTGGGGTAGGTGCTGGACAAGGGGGTCTGGATTAGGCGATTGTAAAGTTTAAGGTTTTGGGTGACTGGAGCAGAGGAGACTTTCAAATATAGTTGTATGTAGTTAGTGTATTGGTGAATTTTGAGGTTGCTAACCAAGGCTTTCATTAAAAATGAAAATACACTTATAGGAAAAGGAAAGGATGTTTACATCAGTCAGTAACACCAATATATGGCCTTCAAGGAAGGCAGAAAAATCTGGGCTGCATTGCACCACAGTTTTACCCAAGTGTGCCCTATCATTATGTACAACTTAATTTTTCAATCCATCCTCAGCATCTACTCCTGCTGATCTTCAGGAATGCTTCAAAGTACAATGGGGTTGGGAAAGAAAGACTAAACATAACAATATCATACAATCTGTTCCAAATAATAAAGAATATGCATTGATCTACACCTTACCCAATGGCAAACACTAGCACAACCCTTTAGAGGTTACCGCCAGAACTGGACATCTCTCAAGTCTTTGCTTCTAGAAGTTGCAGCAATATTTCTGGAGAGGTATTGGGAACTGAACAATATGCCATGTGCTTATTTCAGGCACTGCCAGCACTCCAGTTTGCAGATAAAGACACACTACTCCAAATGACTCCCTACCACTGATATGCAGAGGTTCAGTGGCAACACAAAGCCCTTTTCCTGAGGTTCTCTCACTGCATCACAACCGTTTGGCATATCCCTTGAGCATTGTCATGTTGCCTACCTACTTTGGGAGTATCTACTACTCAGTCTTCAAGGTGCTCAAAGGCATGCGTAGCGTGAACAGCTGCAGGTGACTATGTTGTACAGGGTGTGAGAGTTCTGGTGTGAGGCTTGCACAGCTGCTGCACATTCTGAACTTGGTCTGTATGTGCGAAGGAGCTTGCACTACTCTATGAAGTGTGAGAGTGTGCGTTTCTTAGGGGAATTATACCAGAACCATTTATTTCACTACATAAAAAACAAACCAAATGTTTTTTTTTATTGTTTTTTTTACAATGCAGGTTAAATGCGGTTGCAATTTCTTAAGAAGACATTTTACATTAAGAAAAAATACTTTTCTAGCAAAAACTAATTCAGAGAATGTAAATGCATTCATGAACAAGACAGGATCTACACTTACTGTACAACTACTGATAAAGGAAAGATAAGGGTGTTGAATAGCAAGAGCAAAGAAGTAAATAGGACAAAAGAGTTACAAGTAGCTATTACTTGTCTCTCCTGCACAAATTAGGTACCAAATATGAATTAACGTGCAATAAACAATTGTAACTGTTTAGGTATCAGCCTTCAACTATGTAGGGTACTCTCTCTCTAGACTTGTTAGGTTTTAAAGATTGTTTAAACATGCCGCAAAACATACCAATTATCACTGCAAGTTACTTTGTGAAAAACACTGCATGGATTTCTCTAACATTGCATTATAAAGGGGCAACATCCATTTTTACCAGAGGAATGTAATCTATTTTGAAAAAACAAAATGTAAATGACGCTAAGTATAATGTAGAGTGCTAGGGAATCAGCCCTTTTCTTATACTGGACCTCTAGTTTGAAAAGTCAATACTGTTGTTGGTCCCAATTGTTTACTGGCATTAGGTCTAAATTAGAGCAGTTTATCAGAAGACAAAATAATGTCTCCCCCAAAATATATTTTTTACATGACCAAATAAAACTTTCCCCCAAACTGTGCTGAGATGAAAAAGTTGAATGGGCTTTACAGGGTGTGTGGTCTAGGAACCATAATTAAAGTGTGTTTTAAGATGTGTGGCTATGCAACAAAGGACATTGCCCAAAACACCTGGGCCATAAACCTATGTACGACAAATTCATAAACCGAGTCTTCCTCAACAGAGAGAATAACTGAAATCAGCAGGCAAATATTTGAGTACCCTTAACCTCACCAATTAGCATAGTATAATTTAAGTACAATTATGGCATACCACTAGAAAAAGCAGAATGCTAAATTTGTAGAGATTTGCACACCTCATTATATCAGACATGTTGGGGTAGCATAATGTTATTTGCTAAACATGGGAAGTGACTTCGAAAGAGAGATGCTTAGAAGGGAACAAATATGATATAGTAGCATTTTTAGGTTAAAGAGAGGGCCGAGCTCTGCAAATCAATCAACTGGCCAAAATTCCATGGTGTGACCTTGGTGGGACTTGGGTTAAAGTGTGCAAGAGAAAAGTAGAAATGAAAACACATAAAAGTGGTGTGCAAGGACCCTGTGGCTATCTCAATGTAGATACTAATGAAGGGAACAGAGTTGTCAGGATAGGCGTGCCAATCACTCAAAGAGGCTTCAAGTAAGCAGTTGAAGAACGCAGCATTCAATGACCAAACAATTAAGCAATAATATATACTACACCTGGAATTTGGGCAAAGGCAAGGGGCTGGTCTTCATAGCCTTGGTGTTAGCTTGTTCTATTTTATGTGCTTGGGTTCTGGTCTAGCAGGAAAGTGGAATTAATACAACCGCAAGGAAGACTTAGGAAAGCATGGCAGTTTAAACAATGTCCTGGGAACATCCTTTACAGTCCCGGTAATAATGAATACGCAGATCAGTTTATTGTATTGTATTGTAATTGCATTTGTATAGCGCTTACTACCCCTGACGAGGCGTCGAAGCGCTTTTTCGGCGAGTAGCACGCTACTCCGGGACCCATAGAGGATTAGTGTTGAATTAGTATAGTGAAACATGCAAGTAAATTTTAAGTGGTGGATAGGTTAGTCAGTTATTTGGATTCGGAAGGATAGAAGAGGAAAGAAGGTTTGTATTTATATATAGCGCTTCTAACCCCTGATGGGGTGTTGAATTGCTTTTTTGGCGAGTAGCACGCTACTCTGGAACCCATAAAGGATTAGTGGTGAATTAGTATGGTGAAATATGAAAGTAATTTGAGTGGTGGATATTAGTCAGTTATTTGGAGCGAGAAGGATAGTGGAGGGATAGAAGGGAAAGAAAGGTTTGCATTCATATAGCGCCTGTTACCCCTGATGGGTGTTGAAGCGCTTTGTTGGCGAGTAGCACGCTACTCTGGAACACAAAGGATTAGTGGTGAATTAGTATAGTGGAATATGGAATTAGAGAAGTGAACATGCTAGTCTGTTATTTTGATTGAAAAGGATAGTGGAGGGATAGAAGAGTGAAGGATTTCCTTTTTTAGGTCATAGCAGTAGGAGGAGGCTTTTGGATGAGTAAAAAGGGTTTTTGGAGTGGAAGAGTCAGAGGGAAGCGTTTAGAAAGGTTTGTTTTGGGGATCGGTACAGTAAAGGTGGTGTCAGAAGATGCAAGGAGGGGTAGAGTAGGAGAGAGTCAAGAAAGGGTTATTTTGGGGAACATAGTAGTGGTATGGCATTTGGGATAAATGAGAGAGTGGGTGTAGAGGATATAGTGATAGATGTATAGGGTGAGATAGGGTAGTGAATTGGAAAGAGTAGTAGAAAGAAGTTTGAGATGAGTCAGAAAGTTGGCCTAGGAGATATATTGAGGGAAGTATAGGCTGAGAAATAGGGTAGTGCATTGGAAATGCTAAATTAGAAGAAAGTGATAAATATATAGATCCATAAGTACATTGAAAGTATATAGATGCATAAAGGAGGTAAGTGTATATATAGATTAAAGATATTGATAGAGGTAGCGGATGAGAAATAGGGTAGTGAATTGGATATGCTTTTTCAGGAGAAAAGTAACAGACACAATAATTAATGGGAAGATGTGCAGCATTTCTGGCCCTGGCCAGTCTCGAACAGGCTCAAACAGGCAACTGCCCTTGTCCTCTCCGCCCTTAACAGGCTCAAACAGGCAACTGCCCTTGTCCTCTCCACCCTTCGCCTCGACGCCCGGGCTGAGACGCCCTAACCCTGGTCTTTTATAGCCCTATTAATCAGGTGACCCCGTCAGCCAATGGGAACCTTAGCCCTAATACTATCCAATCACAACACTAGCCCTAAAAGCTAGAACCAATAGGAGATCAGGACCGTACAGCCAATCTTATCCCTATTCCAAGCACCCAATCAGTTAAAAAAAACCCTGATCTCTACGTCCAATAGAGGCCGTAGCCCTACCAGTAGTCCCAACCCTAGTCCAAGCAACCAATGGGACAGGAAGCCCTAGTCCCTACTTCTAATAGAAAGCCTAACCCTACTCTTAGTCCCACACCTAGTCCAGCAACAAATCACACCAGAAGCCCTAATCGCAACTTCCAATTAAAGGCTAAACCCTAGCCCTAGTTCCACCCTAGTCCCAACAACAAATAACACAGGACGCCCTAGTCCCTACTTCCAATAGACATAACCCTAGCCCCAACCCTACATTGATTGAATCACAGACCCAGAAACCAATCAAAACACTCAAATACCCAACCAATGAGGACACTAACCCAATCCAGTAGAAACATCAGATACAACCACCAATCAGTGTATACATGTACCAACCACTAGCAGACTATATAAGGTCCCAGCAACCTCAGACAAGGTTTGCTGGCCAGGGAGTTGGAAGCTGCTTCTCCGGTTCAGAATCTCCTAGGAGACAGACAGGCTCAATCCACACTTTGGACTACTGCAGGTAAAGGCCTCACAAACTTGAAATCTAACATTACTGTTTGAATAAAACTTTACTCCCTCTCCTGGCCAAAAAACGAAGTGCACAGTCCCTATTAAACACAGTTTAAGCAGCTCACAGAAGCACCCTCTGATGTAGAATATCCCTGTTGCTGGGGGGGGGAGAAGGCAGGGGGGGGGGCTGGTTTCACTGGCTTAACACAAAATGGTGGCTGGGTGTGCACTGTTTAACATACAGGTCTTAGCACAGAGCAAAGGAGAAATTTGGAGGGAAAACTGAATAGTCACCAGGAATGGGAGGGGAAAAACTACAGATTTTGGACTGCAAATTCCACAATTCAACACGTTAAATGGAAGCAATCATGTGCAGGAAAACCACAAGTTTAAAACACAAGACAGGTGATAAAATATGCAATCACAGGCAGGTTAAAACTACAATTTTAAACTGTAACAACCACAGGCAAAGACAATAATCACAGAAAGGGAAAATCGTTTTTTAAACACTTGGGGGGGGGGAGAAGAGACAGCACTAGTCTGCCTCCTTACCACTTCCTGGACTCTGCTCACTGCAATCTGGGGCACAGGTAGGCTGCAACTCACAAGATGGAGGAGTTTATGGGAGATAAATGCAGTCAGAGTGGAGATAGGCCAGGCAGTGCCTGCTATCCTTTAACTAAGGAGTTTTATTCATTTTTAGGTCGAGCCTGAGCCAGCGCATGCGCTGCTCTTGCGAGAGTTTTAGTAAGCGGGTTTTGGAAGTGCAAACAGTGGCTTTTGCTGGCGACCAGCTTGCGTTCACGCGAGCGTGCACGCGCGATCAGGCGCCATATGGCTTCCCTCGCCATCTGGACGCTCGCGTGAACGCAAGCTGGTCGCCAGCAAAAGCCACTGTTTGCACTTCCAAAACCCGCTTACTCACGATTACTTTCAGTTTCACGGCCGCGCGGCCAATGCTTGTTATACTATGCATGTACTGTCTACTGTAAGTTTTCTTCGGTCAATTGCAAAGTTACTAATTGTAATGATGGGCACGATATCTGTCTATTTGTTACTATTGGAAAAAACATTGAAAATATGCAGCGTATAAATACTTGAGCACATTTTGATACGATTTGCATTGTTTATTTATTTTGTTAATTACACTCTGCACGCCATTCTTTATTTTTGTATTACTTCCAATCGACATTTTTGGTACACACATGAAAGCCACGCCAAGGCTCGAAGCTGTTTCCCGAGTCCCAATGTCGGCAGCTTTGTACTTACACCACATGTCGGCAGTTCTGTACTTAAACTAAGTGAGGACCAAAGTGTTGCGTATTACATGCAGTGCGGCGCCCTCTCCTGTATACCAGTGCTTGTTTTTCTTACTGTTCCTTTTGTTGGGGTATGTGAAATACGTCTCCGCCAAATGCAGTTTTAATATGCTCCTATTTCTGTTCTTTATTTATTCAAGAACTTAAATATCAATTAATGTAAAGAGAAAGTATTAGGGCACTGCACAGGAGTTATATTATAAATTATTTTGTATGTACAGGGATAATAACTATGGAATTTACGAGGTTGCCACTGTTTTCGTGGAGAATGTGCGCTATGTTCTGAACAGCTTTAAAGAGAAGACATTTTTATGTTTACAGGGTTCTTTTCAACATGTTTATTTCACAGACGCTTGTGTGCAATGTGTTCGGTGGCTTTCTTACTATAGTATGCTATAGTGTGTACGTTTGTTTCGGAAGTCCAAATTACTTTAACAATTTTGGGAAAGTTGACACTTTTTGTAAAGCTTGCTTGTCCCTACCTAATCGCATAGGCAAAAACAAGCATTGGCATAGCCAATAGGTCTCGCCTTTGGGACCTTAGAAGTGTTTAGTTACCCAGCACAATATCCTTGGTGCAGCAACATCAAGTGTTGCATGGCTAAACACTTATAAGGTCCCAACGGCGAGACCTATTGGCTATGCCAATGCTTGTTGTTTGTGGGATGAGGAGAGAACTTTAGGGGCTCAGTAGCGAACCAGCTCATTGCTTGCTAAATAATGGAACCTAGCAATTTTGTTCCACATAGTTATAACTTAACCTGAATTGTAGGCCGTAGTGGTACACAAGATTAAATGTTACAAAAGGAGCTCAACGATTGACGAGATATTAATTTTGATATAGAAACAGGCATGCAAGTTGTACATACTTCTCCATACTCTTTATTTTCAAACATGTGTATACAGTCCTCCACAATGGCTTCCAGGATCTCCTGATTGTGATCTATACATTGTCGAATCCTATCCAAATGAGGAAAGAAGTCTGGAAGAAGATTCTGTTGATTATCAGGGAGGGATCGGAACTGCCTTTCTGTTCGGTTAACTCGCTCATGAATACCGGTTCTGAAAATTAAAACAAAATTACATACCACTGAATAGCATTGTCCAAACAAAAGCACACTACCCATCCACTTTAAAGACCATGTTTATAAGTACTGCACTTTAACTGCCAACATTTCTAGCTTACACACTGTACTTCTGATCTTTGAGAAATTAGCCAAAACCAACTAGACAGTACTCTAGATAAGCAACGCAAGTTTGGGTAGCTGAATGGACACATCACCACTCACCAGCAATATTATAGGAAAATTAAAATTTATAAGAAAAAACACTGATTTCTTTTTAGGCAGTAACAACCATTGAAGCAGTTCAAGACAATGATGAAGTCTCCGTTTAAATTTCACACCTTTTGATTCATGTTGCATGGTATGCGTTTGTGGAAGTTGAAATTTTTTACATAAATTTTGACCTCATAATAATATAGAAATATGCTTTAACAGTAACATAGAAAATACATGTCAATATAGTGGTTATGGAAAATGTGCCTTTTAAACGTGCCAAAAGAAAATGTTGCTTATTTCTGCAAAAAGCTCCCATTTCTATAGTTCTTTCACTGCTAGGCCTCAAAATATTCTCATTCTGGACTATCCCTTTAATAAAAATTAATCCTTTTTTAAAGTTCTGACAATGCTATAATTGAACTGCAAAACTTGACATCTTCTTGAAATGCCTTGTTTGCTGCTAAATGTATTTTTTCCACCGCACACCATACGATTTCATCATATTTGGATAGTTTTCTCTGCCAAATTCTTATAATGAATAAGTATATCAATGAAAGAAAAGGCTTGCTATAGTTTTGATTTCCATGATATAACCAGGACATGCTGGATAATAATGTTTCATTTCATAGGGCAAACTATTGTTACACAATGGGACAATGTACAGCTAACAGTGTAGGTTCGTAAAGGTTCTCATGAGAACATTCCGAGATGCATCTTAGTTAAGGTTCCCGGTTTTCCGTTTTTACGGATTTTTACAGATAAATACAGACAGAAAACAATGTGCTTTCTGTCTGCATTTATTTTTAAAAGTGGATAAATATGAAAAAACGGGCTTCTTTTAAATTAATCTGTGCTGTTTTTCTTGAATTATCAGCCAACAGCTGAGCAGATGGACAGCATGGGAAATTTAAAAAACAGGATGCAATTTCATTAAATAATGTCATGTGTCAACATACATTTGTGGTATAATGCTAATATTTATCAGTAGATTTTTTTAATATAATATTTGGAAGCTTCAATAGCTAAAACAGACAGACATCAAAGTATGAGTGCACGTCTATCGGTTAAATAAATATGGAAATGTACAGTTTTACAACTTTATTTATCCGCAAAACACAAAATAAATATGGATAAATACAGATAAAGCGGGAAAAAAATAAATATGGTTAAAAACAGACGGAAATGCTAAAAAAATAAATACCATAAAACCGGGAGCCCTAATCTTAATGAAAAAACATTTCAAATACAATAAACTACATTTCCCACAATGATTAGTAGAACCACCAATGGCCATAGAGACTGTCCCAGTAGAAGACCCTCCTGAACAGGAGCACTTCCTCTTTCTTTGCTGCTGGCACCCGAGATAAGTGCTCCTTCTTTGTTTCTTCGTGTCCAATGTATTCCTTATTGGTGCTATATGCATAGTTTATAGGAGTGTTGCCAGCATTGTTGCATTACTGTGGCTTTACTGTATGATGTGTAGTCTGTGAATACACTGCGAGTTTGTCACAAGAGGACCCGCGGTCGCTTGCACTCCTGCGTACCTGCGGGGCTCCTCTGCTTCTTGCCAAAGAGTTGGCTTGCGGCGTGAACAGGGGCAGCTCCGGTGCACCTTCCGGACCGCCGCAACCCGTCTTTGCCCAGATTGAGCTCAGGAGGTGCGCCGCCATTTACTGTAGCAGCGGTGTCCCTCCCTCGTCGGGCCCGCATCTACGAAAGAGCCGGTCGTCGCGAAGCCCATTTGGGCTAGTTTGGGCTATGCGACGCCCAAAATAAACGCATGGAAGTTCAAATATCTTCCCAGAACTGCGGAATTGCCCAGACAGTGCCGATTTCTGTCGGACTTACGCCCCTCCTTGGCTGGAATAAATTGGAAGGCCCAGGCCGGGTGCAGGCCAATTATCCCAGATATATATCAAGTTTGGCTCTTGCTTATGCCCTGCCGGGCTGGAATAATAGTGACTTCAGCTGGGCTAAGGAGCTTGTGAAGTTGTGCACGGTGGGTGGCTCCCCCCCTGTAATTCCTTTGGAATTTATTGGAATAACTGCGCTCTACGCATTCTAACTGCAATTCCTCGAGAAAAACTCCATTATGGAGGACTGGGTCGCTTTTGAAGATGAGGATTACTCATACTAAGAGGAGCAGCAGGGTCCCCTTTTGGAGGACAGGTTGGTGGATGCCCTCGACGCCTTAGTGCAGCAGTCCGTGAACAGAGCTATTGAGACTGCAGTCCCTCAAACGGTGAACCAGGCGTTAGCAGCAGCCCTTAAGCCTATCACTGCTCAGCTGGACAAATTCGCAAAGCGGCACGGTTTACAGGCCCCCGATACTGCAGGCCCGGCGCATAAATCGGACGGCGTGGGCAAGGCTAAAGCCCCCTCATGGCCTCATGCACAGGCCTTGGCTTCCCTTCCTCAGACCTCTGGAACAGATCATCAATATTCTGTACCAGCTTCAGCGTCACCAGCACCCACTAAAGAGTCGCGGGTACAGACACAGATTCCTCGGCCCACAAGTCCCCTCCTAGGAAGAAGGCGGCCAAGAGGGCGCATGTAACCACCACCCCCCCTCCCCCCCTGATCCCGCCTCATTCCAAACAATGAGTCCCTTTGATTTTAATCCCCTGGACATTGTCCATCCACGGTCCTCGGACTGGGCTCCGGCGGTCTCGGAATATTTCCACCAGAACCTCCGCAGGCATTTTGAGTGCCCCCGCCCCGACATACCGAATAAGGTGGCCGACATGCCAGATATTGACCCCAGCATGCTGGCGTTCTTAAAGAAATTCGCAAAAGACCCCAAAAAAGGGATAGATCGCGCCTGGCGGGGTTGCCAGGAAAAGCTGCTGGATGTGACGGGGCCCCTGGTCAAGATCCTGGAGATGGCGTTAGTGGCCAGGGAGACCGGAGTCACAGTGGACCCAGATATCTTGGCGGGATGGACACAGAGAGCTATTTGTTTTGTGGGCAATGCAAATTGCGCCATCTCAGCTGAGCGACTCAAATCGCTATTACTTCGGATGGACACCAACCTGACGGAGTTGGCCTCCGCAGAGACAGGGCCGTTGGCGGAAGGTCTGCTGTTTGGGGACCAATTTGTAAAGGACGTGACGAGCTACATGGGTACCTTCACGTCGTTGGACAAGGTCCAGACGAACATTAAAAGGGTTTCCAGGCTGGCCTTTTTGGACGGGCCAGGCGAGGCAGGGGCCGCTCGCCAGGCCGCCAATACCCTCAAGGCCCTCCCAGAGGTGGTTACGGTCGCGGTAGAGGGGACTGGAATGATTCCACCAGGGGCGGTACCTTCTACCCGAGCAGAAGATCCTTCCGTCGCTGCTATCACAGAGGCCAGCAGGGTAACTTCCAGCCCCAAATTACCTCAGGTAAGCGTGCTTGGTCTGGAATCATACCCTCTGGGGGGGTCGAATTAGTTTGTTTCTACACAATTGGTCAGCGCTTACACAGGATGCATGGGTCTTACAAACCGTCCAGGGTTTTCACAGAGTTTTTCCAGACCCCAGCACAAGAGTTCATCCCACAGCAGTTGTTTCCCACCCCCCCCCACCCCCACAAGACAAAACCATTACAGAGCGCGAAATTGCAGACTTGGTAGAGAAACGCGCAGTGGCTTACTGCGACAGCAGTCCTGTGAGCGCAATGTCTTCCTGGTGCAAAAAAAATGGGAGGTGGACACAGGCTGGTTTTGAATCTAAAGGAGGTCAATCGATTTGTCCAATACAGACATTTCAAAATGGAGTGTATCCCTTTATTGACAGACATTCTGAGACAAGGGGATTGGATGGTCCGTCTGGACCTCAAGGATGCCTATTTAATTGTGCCGATCTTTCCTCCACACCGGCACTTCTTGCAGTTCCGGTGGCAGGACAGATGGGTGGAATATTTGGTCCTGCCTTTCGGTCTTTCTTCAGCTCCTTGGTGTTTCACCAAGTTGATTAAGCCAGTGACCGCACACCTCCGGGAACAGGGCGTTCGTCTGATAACTTACCTAGACGACAGTCATCATGGCAGCAACTCCCTACCTAGCAGCCCAACATCTCCAGATGGCAATTCAGCTTTTGGAGAATCTAGGCTTTGTGATCAATGCGTCCAAGTCAATCCTATGTCCGAGTCAGTCGATAGAGTTTCTGGGCTTTGTGATCAATTCTCAGACAGCCCAACTTCAATTGCCCTAATCCAAATTGAGAGATCGGAGGAAAGAGTTGAAGGCGACATTGAACAAGCAAGTCATGTCTTTGAGAGCTCTCGCTCGCCTGGTAGGGCTTCTAGCCTCATCAATTCAGGCAATTTTTTCGGGCCCTCTACATTACCGGGCCCTTCAGCGGCTAAAGATACAGCACCTTCAGAAGGGACTCTCATCCTCCGATCAGGTTCCCCTTTCGGAGGAGGCCAGGGAAGAGCTCAAGTGGTGGCTAGCCCGTGTGGATGCCTGGAACGGCCGAGCCATATTCAGCTCTCGCCCGAAGTAGTGATAGAATCAGATGCCAGCCGGTGGGGCTAGGGGGCACAATGCGGGGAGGTATCGACAGGAGGCAGATGGTCTCTCAAGGAGTTGGCACTGCATATCAATTGCTTGGAGCTCCTTGCGGGATCCTTTGCGATCCGCTCACCCAAGAGGGTATCTTGTTGCATCCTTCTCAGGATGGACAACATATCAGCAGTGAGATACATCAACGAGCTAGGGGGGACCAGGTCCCGGATGTTGGCAGAGATCGCCAAGGACTTTTGGCATTATTACCAGTCTCACCAGCTCACGGTGATAGCAGAGTACCTTCCGGGTAAGGACAATACAGTAGGGGACTTGAATTCCAGTCACTTGAGGGACTAAAGCGACTGACAACTCCACCCCTCGCTTTTTCACATGATCCATTCCATATGGGGTCCCTGCAAGATGGACCTCTTTGCCTCCAGACTCAATCGTCAATTGGAGTCCTTTTTCAGTTGGAGACCAGACCCTCTAGCAAAGGCCACGGATGCCTTAACGCAGGAGTGGTCGAAGAAGCGGAATTGCGCGTTCCCCCCGCCTCGTCCTCATTCCCAGGGTAGCGAACCAAGTAGTTCACCAACAGGCAGAGATACTCTTAGTCACCCCAGTGTGGAAAGCACAACCGTGGTTTCCTATTCTATTGGAGCTAACGTGGGACTTACCGCTGCTCCTGCCATGCTCTCAGACGATGCTCCGGGGACCTCAGGGAGAACTGCATCCACTAGTCACATCGGGGCAATTGTCCCGGATGGCCTGGAGGCTTTCAGGCAACAGTGGACATTGCCAGGAATTTTCAAAGAAGCTTCAGAGTTTGTGAAGTAGGCCTGGGCTCCCTCTACCAGGAAAAGATATTCCTCAGCATGGCGAGCATGGTTGGGTTGGTGCTTGGAGACACGTGGATCCCGTGTGGGCAGATCTCTCACAAGTATTGAATTTTCTCTGAGAGAGCGTTCGATCAGCCATTTCGGCTGGGCATTCTCGGGTCGACAGTAGACCGGTAGGTATGCATCCTATGGTATGCAAACTTATCAAGGGAATACGAGTGGCGAATCCCCCTAAGGCCAAGTATTCCGTTTTATGGGATGCTTCTAAAGTATTGAATTTATTTGACAGTTGGCCAGATAATTCAAGTCTCTCTAGAAAACAATTAACGGCTAAGTTGGCTATGCTCTTATATTTATCGGCCTGCCGGCGTGTTTCTGATGTCAGAGTACTGGACCTAACAGGTAGAGTTTTCTCCCCTGAAGGGGTTTCATTTGCGATCTCTGCAAGAACAAAGACCTTTACTCGTTCTATTGACTATTTTGCATTTCCTGCTAATGATAAATTGTGTGTGGTCAAATGCCTTAAAGTGTATGAAGAAAGTACCCGACCTCTCAGGCCAGAGGGTTGTTCAAGGCTGTTAATGCATTGCAAAGACCTTTTAAACCTGTTACCTCTGACACCATTGCCAGATGGCTCCGATATATCATGAATGAAGCTGGTATTAATACTGAAATATTTGGTGCTCACTCAGTGAGAGGGGCTATGGTGTCAAAGTCCTTTATGCTAGGTTCCAGTGTGCAGGATATAATGAGAGCAGCGGATTGGTCATCCGACTCTACATTTAAACAGTTTTATTATAAACCTCTGGGCGATATATCTTCTGTTATTCTTGGAAAGTTTTAAACTAGCATAATCCAAAGCCTCCGGTCCTGTAATAGAATAAAAAATGTGCTACCATTCGCGCCAAGAATATTTCAATTCTATTAAAGACACGGAGGTGAGGATTATCCCGCCCAGGGTATGATGCATGTTATGACTTATTTTACCCACCTGATGCACTTTCCCCATCACAGTTGTTACGATTTAATATTTCTGTTTCAGGAGCTGAGCAGAAAGGGGAATAAGCTATCGCTTATTTTGATGTAGTGGACGCCTGTTTCCGCATCTGTCTTGTATATGGATTTCTGTTGAATCGGTTATGTCAAGTGGTTCCAGTTTTGCTTCAACAGGGTTCTGCCATCATTGGAACAAGTTGCGTACTTACATGGACGTTGCTCGTTTAAAGCAAAGAAAGAGGAAGAGCTCATGTTCAAGAGTGTCTTATACTGGGACAATCTCTAAGGCCATTGGTGGTTCTACTAAGCATTGTAGGAAATGTAGTTTATTGTATTTGAAACGTGTTTTCATTGGCTGCTGTTAAAATTCAGTATAGAAAGAGAAAGCAATCCTCGCCTCCGTGTCCTTAATAGAATAGAAAATTCTTGGTGTGAATGCCAGCAAATTTGTTTATCCATCGAGTTCACGTTCGGAATGGTTGTTCATAACGAGGAGCAATTGGACACTGTTCATGAAATGGAAAGACTGCCTTGACTTTGTTAGAAAAGAGGCCTCTGGTGTATTGGAAGGGCTGCGGTGAGAAAGGTGTCACAACGGGCTGTGTATGAAAAGGCAAGTCTGACTCGGTTACGCGGCGTTTCAGCGAGTGCTCTCCTGTTTAGCTGTGCCACTGCACCTCTCCCCTACTCCTAGGTGGGACGATTAAGAAACCTCGAAGATAGACACACTAAAGCAGCTATCGTGGAGAGGGTGTGGAGCTGTGTTCCTCAACACAATTGGTTGTTTCCAACCAAAAACATTTTAGGGGGTGCAAACCGTGCTACTGAGAGAGATAACGTGCCACAATGTCTCACTTAAAGACATGGAAGGTCTCACATTAGCTGACTTACAATGCGGACAGGTCACACATAGGTTAATTGTAAACTTGACAGAAATATCTACTGTGGACCTTCATAGAAAGGCTGAATGTGTGTGCTTTGCCTTACCCATAGTATCGGTATGTGTTTATAATCTTCCAGAAATGCTCGCGCTCCAGCCGCTCCTCCTCCTGTGGGCTCTGCTGCAGCCGCCGCTTGCTGGAGAAGAATATCTCCACTTCCTCCTCTTCCTGGCCACAGCCCCCACCTGTGGAGGTGCACAGTTCCGCCTCCTCTTCCCGGGGCCGGCGGATGCCATGCTGAACCGCCTCCGCCATCCCTCGGCTCCAGCACTGACCCTTCTCCAACCGTCTCCGCTAGGACCAACCAGAGAACAGCGTCAATCCATATAGCATATCATACAGGGTCAGCGATCTACGTCAACGCGCTGCCTCGGCGCCATTGGGCCGCGCGACAGGAAGGAAAGATCAAGTACGTCACGACGGCAGGAACACAATACAAAAGGGACACAAAGCACACGCGGTGTTCTGGCTGGCTTTAGTAGGACACCTGAAACACTAGACCGAGAACTGATCTTTATCATGGCATCAGGCAGACGACTACGTTTTGCGAAACAACGCCTCGAAGACTTAGTAAAAACAAGCATTTGCAATGCAATAGGTCTCGCATTTACACGAGTTTGAGCTAGTGGCATTGTAAATGACAATACCTTTTATTTATGTTTTGTTATTTATAACATAAATAGAAGGCATTGTCATTTACAATGCCAATAGCTCAAGCTTGCGTAAATGCGAGACCTATTGCATTGCAAATGCTTGTGCTTAAGTGACAGGAGACAAGTCAATGTGTGGCTTCGTCTGTAGCAACGGTGGCCGTTATAATATTCAAGAAATAGTAATCAGATTCCGTAAATCCCTCGAGGCTCCATTTGAGCAGGCAGGAGAGGTGCCACTGGGTCTTTGTTCAGCTTCACCTGTAGGGTCTGTGCCGAGTGAGCCCGGCTGCTGCCAGGCACGCAACGGCCATTGGGCTCAAAGGGCTTCAGCCACCCCTCCCTGTCGTGTGTGTCAGCCCGGGAGGAGACAGCTTCCCGGGCACACACACAGCCGCACCGGAGTACTTCACAGGTCTTTAGCCCCTTGCGCGCTGCGCACATTCCCCCGCGGTGCGGGCGAATTAGTGAGTGGGCGGGGTCCTCCGCACACGCCCACCGTGACGTCCGACACATGGAAAGGGTTAAAAGACCATTTGCTTGTTAATGAGGCTTTGTTGTTTTTTCACCCCTTCTTAGAGCCACTGCAGCTCCACTTTTCCTATCGCTTGAAGAATTAGCCCCCCCACCCCCCGAAATGTTTTCTTAGCCCCCCTGAAATTTTCCTCTAGTTGCGCCTCTGGCTGCTGCAGACCCCATGGCAGTGAACACGTAGTCCAAGAATCCAAATCAACCCCAAGTGCTGGTGATGACTCTTTGGGATTTCCTGAAGATGACAATATTGTTTTTATACAGCAATTTCAAAATTTCAATGATCCACTGTGCAGTGACTTTAGTGCTTGTGAAGGGCACAGGAATGCACGAGAGACAGCACAAAAGAAAATGAAGGGGGTCCCAGCACAGTACTCCGCTGCATCTGCACATGGCGCGAGAAGGCAGGCCGGGTCCCCGTGCATTGAGGCCCACTGCGGAGACTGCGCATGCGCACCACTTGCACTGGTGGTCTTGTGTGCTCATGTCAGCATAGGCTGTGGAACAAGTCCCTGCAAGGCCTTTTGGGCAGTGCCAGCCATACATCATGCCACGAATGTTGATTTACTGTTACATCGTTCACAGATACAACCGCACACTGCCGAGGAGATGAAAGCAGCTGTCCCTGATTGCATCTTGTTGCTTAAGAGACAAGGACTGGACGCAGTATCTCCCATCTTTGGAAAAGGACGCATACTATAGCACATTGTAAATAGGTGTTTTTGTGAAAATGACACGCAACTTGAATTAATATTTTTATTCTGCTGTGCATCATCACAAACATCATCATACAATGAATAACCGCACTGCTGTCGTCCTTATGCTCTAAAAGCATCTTGTAAATACAAATTGCGGGTATTTGGAAATAAGTGAACACAGAACGCAAGCTGTAGCACTCAAGCATTGCCTCATCTTCCAGACATCAAAGCTGTGTAACCACAGTTGTAAAATGGACGTCCAGGCCGGGGGTCGTTCGGGAGCTTTTACTGCAATGCAGGAATAGGGCTCAGAAAGTGTGACTTTTTTCCAAGTTATTGGTGACCCCGAGGTAAGAGCAAGCGTCCAGGGCCTGGGGTGCCGCAGGACGCAGACCCCAGGCCCTCCTCTGCATCAGAAAGGATGGAGGTCACACCTGTGCTTATCAGGCCCGTGTTGACCAGGAGCTGCGAGGTGTTACTCTGGAATAACAAGAGGCCCGGGCATCCGCTGTGCAAGAGATAGGGGCAGTATCACAAACCCAAATACACCATTCTTCTCGCGCCTGCCATGCCCAGACTTGTTTCCCTTCACGGGTTACAATGACCCCAGCAGAAGCAGCAGAGCGCGCTGAGGGCATGCTTACAGGAAGTGGTATCTGGGTCAGAGGTGAAGAGGAGCAGTGCCCCTCCATTATCCGCCAGGAGATAAAACAGCTGAGTGAGCGGACGCATCACGAGTGCAGAAATCAGTGCGGCATTAAGTCGGTCAATAGCAGAAGCAGGTACACTGAGCCCCACGAAGCCATAGCCATTGTGTTTCAACCAATTTTCCTTCGGGTCAAAAGGAGCTGCACCCAGCGCCTAGAGATCCTCCCCCTGGAGACTCCGCGCAGTATCTGTGCAGTGCTGACACTGCCGGGGGCGGGGCCCGAGGCCCAATCGGAGCCTGGCGAAGACACGACTCGGAGTCGAACAAAGGGAGGGAGGGGAACTAATTGAAGGAGACAGTCTAACGCCGCAAACAAAAGATCTAGTCCCGATGGGCCGTCCCAAAAGGAGACAGGGTGGTAACAAAGAAGCCTCATTTTCAATCGGAGGCCAGCGTTTAGCATAAACGATGACGCCAGCCAATCAAAATGATGGGCGGGGCTTCAACTCCACTTCTGAAATCTCCTGATTACAATAAGCCTCGCAGAGCGAGCAGCGCATGCGCGCGTAGAGCGAGCAGCACATGCGCGCTGCAACGCACGTCTGCGAGACCTAAAAAAGGAAATACCCTCAGGAGTTTCACAAGAGTTGGGCTAGTGTGCACGTTGACTCAGGTGTTGTCCGTCATCGGAGGGCCGAGGGCACGTCGGCTGCAGGGCTGCCTCGCCTCAAACAGAACAGAGCAGGGCTTGGTGGGGTATAAGGGTCGGAGGAGTCCATCAGTCCAGGCCCGGGCTCACCAAAGCCGAGCTATGGAACAGAGCCGAACCACGGGCCACGCCTGCACGTGCACCTTGTGCAAACTGGGCCAGCGATGGACGGCTGCTGCGGCACACCCGCACCATCTCTCCCCCCTTGAGCAGGAGAGCATGAACTAATTTGTAAAAGAGGCGCTTTCTACACCGAGCCTGGCCTTCACCGCCGCCTGAACACACAACAGTAGTGCACACGGGTCCTTTCTGTTCACGATCGCAAGTTTCAAAACAATTCCATTACTTGGTTTGCAGATTACATTTAAATACGCGCACATTATACAACAAAATAAACGCGCATTTATAATATAAAAACCCTACCTCTACATGTGCGTAGCGCCATTGCTCTCCTATCGGACACGCCAAGATAAATTATATTTACTAATTACAAAAGGGCTGCACACAATACAATAACAGAAATGCACATTTGCAACATAAACCCTACCTCTCCGTCCCGTTACCGCTGCTGCTTTGTTATCGGCCAGCACTGTCCCGCGTCCCAACACTTTGTGCAAAAAGGAAATACACGCAGGAGTTTCACAAGAGTTGGGCTAGTGTGCACGTTGACTCAGGTGTTGTCCGTCATCGGAGGGCTGAGGGCACGTCGGCTGCGGGGCTGCCTCGCCCCAAACACAGCAGACCAGGGCTTGGTGGGGTGTAAGGATCGGAGGAGTCCATTAGTCCAGGCCCTGGCTCACCAAAGCCGAGCTATGGAACAGAGCCGAGCCACAGGCCACGCCTGCACGTGCACCTTGTGCAAACCGGGCCAGCGATGGACGGCTGCTGCGGCACACCCGCACCGTCTCTCCCCCCCTTGAGCAGGCAAGCATGAGCTCATTTGTAAAAGAGGCGCTTTCTACACCCGAGCCCGTCTGTCACCGCTGCCTAAACACACAACAGTAGTGCACACAGGTCCTTTCTGTTCACAAGCGCTTGACACGAACCACCTGCCGGGGTCACAACAACTAGCCGGCGGAGGCCGTGTGCGTGAGGGCGCGAAACATGCGCCGGTGTAAGAGGCCGCGAGACGTGCACCGTTGTAAGAGGGCACAAGACGTCCGCCGGTATAAAAGGGGCGAGACTGCGTTGGTGTGTTAAGGCACAACCTGTGCACAACATCAGCAGCAGGTGTGGGGTTGCAGGAGTTTGTGCTAGTAGTCGGAGTGTGACACGCCGACAGTCTCGGAAGGTATATTTATTTCCGGGGATTCGCATTAGTATTACCAATGTACACAGCATGAACCTGCGACTTCCCTGCGTGA
Organism: Calotriton arnoldi; assembly: GCA_963921515.1. Lineage (NCBI taxonomy): Eukaryota > Metazoa > Chordata > Amphibia > Caudata > Salamandridae > Calotriton > Calotriton arnoldi. The sequence goes on from CAWUFW010001802.1 coordinate 812,138, forward strand.
TAATGGCCAGAGGGATCTCTGCAGGACGAAACAAGCTGTCGCCATTAGGCGAACAGCCGCTTGTTTATATTTGCATTGCGATTTCACTTTAAGTAAAAGCGCGATGCAAATATAAACAAGCGGCCGCCCTTGCCAAAGGCAACTGAAACAAGCTGTCGCCATTATGCGAATGATAAAAAATAGTACTTACCCATTAGTTAAAGGAGAATGTATAATGCCGCAAGTAAAACATCCAGTCCGGATGGGCCGTCCAAGAAGGAGACAGGGCCAGTAGCGGTCGGTGGTGGGAGTGCCGCCGGGCACTGATGTGGGGCGGGGGAGGGGCAGGGTGGGGGGTAGTAAACTACGGATTACGGGCGATTACAGGTAAGTACACATATAAATAAATAAAACGAATTTCGTTTATCGCGCTGCATCACATTTGGCGATGCAGCGAGTGAAACGAAATTCGTTTTATTTATTTATATGTGTACATACCTGTAATCGCCCGTAATCCGTAGTTTACTACCCCCCACCCTGACCCTCCCCCACCCCACGTCAGCGCCCGGCGGCACTCCCACCACCGACCGCTACTGGACAGGGCGGTAACAAAAAAGCCTCATTCTGAATCACGAGCCAGCGTTTAGCATAAACGGTGACGTCAGCCAATCAAAATGATGGGCGGGGCTTCAACTCCACTTCCGAAATATCCCGATTACAAGAAGCTCCGCAGAGCGAGCAGCGCATGCGCGCTGCAACGCAGGTCTGCGAGACCTAATGAAAGTACTATATGGAATGAAAGTAGAGTCCTCGTAGGACCTCAGCTTCAGTGCTGGAACTGGACAAAATATTTCGGGAACCCAGAAATTAGAGCCAAGGTGTGACAGAGGAAAGGGGGCGGAGTCTGACAATCAGCATATGTATTAAAAAAAAAAAAACCTCTGCCGAAATCTAATTGACGACATAGAGATTTATGATGACAGTACATTTGTTCTGACTAATTTAATTGGTCACAGGGAGGCTGCTTATTAGAATATCTTAATGCATCCGCTGCAGGGATATTTGTGTGCCCAGTTGATAATAACGGTACCATAACACTGGTGGTTAATGCACTTGCTAGAGAGATCTAAGTTTTGACTAGTCCCTGTTGTTTTGACTCATACAGTAGCGCAGAGGGTTAATGTGCTTGCTGCAAAGCACATTGTGTAACATTCAGATCATAGATTTTTAATTTACGAAGACACTTGACGCAGATTCTTTTATTACATGCAGTTCATAAGGAATCCTTTTTTTCAGATTTTTTTTATATAGCTAATAACGACAAACTCTGAATACTTATCAAGTCACTTTTATCTAATAATTTCAGAATATGAATGGTCAGCACATGAATACAATAGAAAACATTATAAGAATCTTCATTAGAACAATGTTACAGATAAAATCACAAATAAGAGAAAACAGCTTATAATAAATTCATCACAATATCAATCACAGGCATGAGTGGAGAGAGAAAGAGACAAAATAAAAATTGTTCATTGCAATTATTAATATGCAATTCCATTTCATACGAACCTAGAGAATTAATGCAGAACGTGCAATAGGGAAGAAGAGCTAACCTTTCGGCCAAAAAGGTATAGCTTAAGGCAACATCACCAGCCGATAAAGTGCAAAGGTAATCAGGACAGTCTCAGTCAGGTTTAGCAAAGACAGCAGCCAGCCAGAGTAGCACAAAGGAAACAGCAGCAAGGCTCTCCTCTCATAGAAGCAGCTACTACATAGTTCTTTTTTGCAGAAATATTTATACCCTAAATGTTAAATGTCCAATCTCCTAAAAGTATAATTCGCAACTTCTTCACAATTTTATTGGTTCTCATAATGAGGTGATCATCAGTCCATTCTGACTCGTCAATGTTCTCTCAGACAGTCCATTGTTAATTCGAAATATGTCATCCTTCCGCAGAAGCAGGAAAAGCATCTCGCAACATTATCCACATCCTCGTGCACACTCACACTAGCTTGTAACTTTTGTCAACACGTTCATTCACGAAAGAATAATATTTAGCTCAAGAAGGAAATTCCTAGAGATTACTTTGTGCACAGCTAAACAAACTAAACAGCATTTTAGAACTAGTGAAGGACAAAATACATTTCTTCAGAGGCCTACATTTTTAAAGAAAAGATAGTCACTCAAGCAAGATTTTGAGGCTTTTATAGGAAATTGTAAAGCATCTATTTCTAGGAAAATAAAACACGTTTCAGTTAAATGTTCACATAGAAAATACATAAGAAAAGTCATTATGGCAAATGATTCATTTATTTCGATTAAATCCACAAGCATAATCTAATTAAGCTCATTGTTAATTATTATATCTCTCTTATGTTATAAGGAAAGGAAATAAGCATTTTCACGTAACATTTTTCATAAACGTTCCTATTATTATTATTTCCAATCTCTTTCTCCCATAAAGGTTTTAGTTCACATAAGAGAATACTTCATTTATTCATGCTTTCTGCATATTTAATGCAACTTTCATTTACTACATGTGTTGTGCTTTGTTTTGCACTTTTCACGTAAACTTATAAAATGTCACCCATGTTAATAATTTTCACACCATTTAGTCATTTGTTTCATTAGTAACACAAATTTGAGCAGATTTGATCAAGCAGGATTTATTTCGCAAAAATCATGCTTCATCAGTGTGCCCAGATTTTTTCAGTGTATGATAATAACGGTACCATAACACTGGTGGTTAATGCACTTGCTAGAGAGATCTAAGTTTTGACTAGTCACTATTTTTTAACTCATACAGTAGCGCAGAGGGTTAATGTGCTTGCTGCAAAGCACATTGTGTAACATGCAGATCACAGATGTTTAATTTACCTAGACACGACACAGATTCTTTTATTACATGCAGTTCATAAGGGAATCCTTTTTTCTCAGATTTTTTGTTTTTAATATTGCTCGAACTCGACCAGAAGGTATTGGAGCGCTTTACAAGAGCACCAGTTATGTTACACAAGGACACATACATTTTCTTTGATAGGCACGGCGATTAAGTTAATTGCCCAGAATCACAAGATGCTGAGCCGATGCCAAGGCTGGAACCCGGTTCCTCAGCAACAAAGTCGGCAGCTCTGACCGTAAGGCCACATCCTCTTCCTTCTAATCCAGCACAGTCCTTCTAAGTGAGCTATGGACCAGCATCAAAGAGCTGCATGCAAACTGCACAGCATGGGTTTTGAACGATATTGTTTTTTGTTTTTTTTGCTCAAACCGTTTCTATTCCAAAGTTGCTAAAAGGGATTCTTTTGGGTAGTAATGAAGTCTTATTAGTATATAAACCTCAATAACTATATTATGCTTTAAATCTTGACTTTGTGTTTCTCCCTACCGTGTATCTTAACCAGTGGCGGCCGGCACAGGTGAGAGCGGTGAGCGGCGGGGCGGAGGTCTGGGAATACGACACACGACGGGATAAGTTAAATTAAATTAAAAAAAATTAAAACCACTTACCTTGCGCTCGCCGCATCGCCGACTCGGCAATGCGGCGAGCGCAAAGTAACTGTTTTGATTTAAAAAAAATGTAATTAAACATATCCCATCTTATGTTGACTTCCCCGCCCCCACCCCAACCAGCATCACCGCTCTTACCTGTGCCAGCCGCCACTGCTCTTAACAAATAATGCCTACCAATAAGGATATGTGACTCCTACACCTTGTAACCCCCAAAGTCTTATGTAACATTTCTTGTACTTTGATTTACACACTTGTACAATTTGTGCATGTGATGTCAAGCGCTCTGACACCCTGCACTGGGAAGAGTGGAGCCATATAATTATAATCTATTAAGTGCGGTTTAAACTGTTATTTATTTACTTACTCATACAGACAGATATAACTGACATTCTTACAATGCATGCATATCTGTTATATATAGGAGTTGAACCAAGTCAAGAACCTGCATCTAAATCACAGTTTCTCTTAGGTACTTGTGAAGTGATTGCATTTGCATCTAGGTGATAGGCTACAGATAGCTCCCAGCCAGGGTGATATGTGAACAAAAGGAGGGCTAATGGCCCTTTAAATCAGGCCTTTATTTTGCAGCCCAGTTGAAAGTTAAAATAAGCATTGGAAAAGCCAACAGATCTGGCCTTGGCTGCCTGGTTGTGATAGTTATTTTGTTATTATTCTTTTTTTTTATTGGAAGCACATGCCACAAAAATAAATAGAAAAAAGAAAACATGCAGCAACTTAAAGATGGCTTGCATATGCTTAGAATAAAAAAACAACTATTAATTGATGTGCCCATTTTACTTGTGATATTCTAAAATAATAAGTCTTTCAGTTAAGCCATGCATATTATTATTTGTGAAGTAGACAAACATAAATCAGCACCTAACCAAACAGTCAAATTGTAGACTACCACAAAGTTACAATGCCACTCAAACACTTTAGTAAAGCAAGCTTAAAAAAGACTGACATTAAATTACCATTTAACTAGGCACCCATAGTGCAGTCACAATAAATAGCTAGTATTTAAAGTTAATATACAAAATAAAATAAAACACATGCTAAACCAGATGTTTCACTGAAAATAAAATATTTATATTTCAATTTATGTGAACAATATCAGTACTTTAGTGATAGGAGGTGACTTTAATTTAACACTAGATGGGTTGCTTGATCGGCGACCTCCACGCAGGGAACCGGGCACTAGGTCCTAACTGGTGGATTTTCTCTCGGCCCTTGGCCTTGTCGACATCTGGCGACAGCTCAATCCCACTGCCAGCCAATTTACCTTTCACTCAGGGGCCCATAACAGCCAATCCCGCATTGATTACATGCTCACTCATGCCGATGATATCCCCGACTTCCTTGAAGCCCGATGCTTAGCAAGGGGTATTTCAGACCACTCCCCAGTGCTGACTACAATGACAGTGGGTCTCCAGCCAAGACGCACAACCCTCACAATCAACCCATGGGCAGTAAAAATTCCACATATTAAAACAGAACTGTTAAAAGACACAGACCTATATTTCAATGAAAACATCGGCTCAGTAACCTCGTCCCAGACCATATGGGGGGCATTTGGGGCCGTCATAAAAGGGAGAGCTCTGGCTCTAATGGTGGGGCATAAAAAAGAACTAACGAGGCGCATTGAACAGTTAGAAGAAGAGATCTTACTGGGCAAGAATAGCCTGGCTCAGGCCACCGACGACTCAATTTAACAAACGCTAGCGGCCAAGAAACTGGATTACAGGCAGCTTCTCACAGAGACGGCTAGGGCCAGACAAAAGACTATATATCACAAGATATATGAGCATGGGGAGAGAACGGGCAAACTCTTGGCGTGGCTTGAGAGAAGGGAGCAGGCGAACAGATGGGTCAACCAGCTTTGGGGGCCCGAGGGGGAGGAAATAATCGATCCACAAGGTATAGCAGAGACGTTTGCTACCTACTTTGAAACAGTCTATACTTCGGTGTCAGCAGCTATGGCCCCTGACACTCAGAACCTCCTAGCCACTATCCAAGTTAACGGCCTCTCTCCTGAAGAGCGGGATTCCCTCGAGGAAGACCCCACAGCGGAAGAGATACAACTAGCGATCCAAGACATACGCTCAGGTAAGGCCATGGGACCTAACGGGCTCCCGATCGATTTCTTTAAGCTAGATGCCACCAAGCTGACGCCCCACCTTCGCCAAATGTATCTAGAGAGCTATGAAAAAGGTCTCTTGCCAGCCGAGATCCGGCTAGCCACAATTGTGGTAATATACAAACAGGGCAAACCAGCAAACGATTGTAAGGCATACAGGCCAATCTCCCTCCTTACGGTAGAGGCCAAAATACTTGCACAATTATTAGCTAACAGACTCATCCCCCTGATCACAAACTTGGTACATCCTGGCCAGTCAGGCTTTATACCTGGCCGAAACACGGCTTTAAACCTACGCCACCTCCACAGTGTTCTGGGTAGGGTGGACACAATAAGAGAGGACGTAGCCCTGCTGTCATTGGATGCCAAAATGGCCTTTGACACTATTGAGTGGCCCTACATCTTTGCTGTACTGGAGCGAATGGGTTTCGGATCCAACTTCATAAAGTGAATCAAGCTCCTATACCCAGGCCCAACAGCACAAATCGTGGTAAACTGCCACACATCACGGCAGATTCAACTGAGCAGAGGAACTAGACAGGGGTGCCCCCTATCGCCATTAATCTTTGCATTGGTGTTAGAACCACTAGCGATCTGGGTAAGGGGTGACCCCTTGAAACGGGGACTCAAATGGACAGAGCACCATGAGGACAGAATTTCCCTCTACGCAGACGACATATTACTATATATGGCATCCCCAGCGTCTTCAATTCACCACATCCTCCACATCTTCCGTATATTTGGTAATCACTCAGGATACACAATAAACTGGTCCAAATTCCAACTATTCCCAGTGCACGGTCCTAGACCTAAAGTACCAAAAGATTATGACATCCCCGTGGCAACGGATGGTTTCCGCTATTTAGGAATATATATAACCACAGACCCCACGCATTTTTATGAAACCAACCTGCAGGGGCCTTTGACACGCCTGCGTACTGATGTCAGACACTGGCGAGCCCTCCCACTGACCCTTCTGGGTCGTGCGGCTCTCTTCAAAATGTTAGCTCTACCCTGCTTCCCATATGCACTGCAAAACACCCCCTACAAGGTCCCAGACTCCTATTTTTCAAACATCGACAGTGCGGTTTGTACTCTGCTATGGGACAGGCGGGCACCGCGTATCGCAATGCAGAAGTTAACGACGGGATGGTATGATGGTGGGATCACGCTACCTGATCTCAAGCTCTATTATTGAGCATCTCAACTAACAGTAATTAACCGCTGGGTCCATGGTTCACGAATCAATCGGTGGCTAATGGGGCAGGGAGGAAAGCACAGAGCACTTTACACAAACCCCAAACGACTATGCCTAACTGGACCTACGGCCCGTACAATAGAAATCTGGCATTTGGTCAACAAAAATCTCGGATGGCACAAGAAAATCACGCAAGTAACCCCAGTCTGGGAACCTGAGTGGCTGGGCCGATTGAGCACCTGCCCCGGGTTTGATAAATGGGACCTGACAGGCATCTCATCAGTCAGAGATATGTGGAACAAAAAAGGGTTGGTCACATTTGCAGACCTGCAGAAAGAATATCAATTAGCACAGTCCAAAACCTTTAGGTACCTGCAGATTAGCCATGCCCTCAAAGCAGCAATACCCGAGGGAAGCCCACTACCTGAAGCATCCCCTCTTGAAGACAGATTGATACTAGACCCCATGCCTAAGAAAGCCATATCCCTAACATATAAGAAACTGATTAATAACCGACCGGATCTGTTGGCACATCTAAGGCAGCAATGGGAGGCAGATGTGGGCGACTTAAGGGACGATGACTGGCACGACGCTCTGGCCTCCCCGAGGGAAATCGCCATCCCTATGAGACTGGTCCAACTTAAAACCCTGCATCGAGTCTACCTAGCCGCAAGAGTTCTGGTTAAGATGGGGAGGAGGGCCGATACACATTGCCTCCGGCAATGCTCCCAGGAGGGAACTTTCTTCCACACAATGTGGCAATGTACGATCGTCCAAACATACTGGAAAGCGGTCACAGCACAAATGGAGAACGTGGGGGAGGGGGGGGGGGGGGGGAAACTGAATGCCACCCCGAAACTCTGTTTACTAAATATATGGGAAGCCACTGACTTAACCCAAGTTGAACAATCATGGGTTTCATTGGGGTGGGCCCTTGTAAAGCGGAACATAGCACAAAAATGGGGAATCAGGGAACCACCACTAATAAAAGGATGGGTAGCTGACATGGATAGGGCCATGATAGCGGAGAAGGATGTCTTTAAAAATAGAGGATGCCCTAAACAATGGGATCGTAAGTGGGCGGCCTGGAACACACACAGGGGCAAAATATGCCTGTCTCCTATGGTTGAGTTACGCCGGAGAGAAGAGAGGTTGCAAGACTTGCCGAATGCAGAGGGGTAGATACAACGATGCTGAAACATTTCAGATTGTCGCACCAAAAGCAAAATGTACCTATACTGTACCTGGCTACTGTCAAATGGCTAACTGTATTGCTGTGCTCATGTTGATTTGTTCAATAAAAAGAGTTAAAAAAGAAAAAAAGTTAATGTGAAAAATGTACCCAGGCTTTGTGCAGTCAAAGTGAAGGGAGCCAATAGACAAAGTGGGTTGAACCATTGTCCCACATTGTATACTTGGGGGGCAGAAGCAAAATGTTGAATGGAAATTTAACAGACCAGTAGATGAAGCCCACTGGCCAAAGCCATCACCGATGTCATGAGGATTGTGAAAAGTTCAAGCGTCACACAAAGAACAAGTGTAGCAAATGAGCCACATCCATTCAGTTGGAGAGTAGTAAGGATGTGGTATGTAGCCGGTGATGTATTTTGGGCCACACTGTCCCAAATATATATTAATATAGCATGGTATGGTAGCGACTGTCACTTACAGACAGCACATTTTGCTTTGAAATGGCTACTAAATTTTCAGACGTGCAGTTTCATCTGATAAAACTAACTATAAAAGAAAATCTGTGGAAATCCAGTTTCAGCAACTAATTATCATTTGCACATCACTGATCCTATTAAAAATCTTTACTTCCATCACATTTCAGAATAACAAAGCAGTAACTCATTTGTGTTTTTGTAACTGCTGGTTTGTTTTGCAATATTTGTATAATACATTTACATGTATATTGAGATGAGTGAATACGATGTCAATAAAATGTTGTGATATATGCTCGCCCGACAACAGCAATATCAGTTAATGCAATGTGAATATATGCCACCGCTTGTACCCGCACAATGCCTGTCAATGCAATGTCAATGTATACCATAACCTGTGCCCACACAGCAGCGCTGACATCAGAAATAATTATACCAATGTATTCCGTGATCCATGTTCATACAATAATATTGTTGCGAATAAGAACAATGTCAACGTGCGTTCAGACCAGAGCAAACATAATCTCAATAATACCAGTACAAACACTATCAATGTACAAAATGACAACTGTATGCATAATAATGATAATGTCAATAAAAATGATACCAGTTCCGATGAACTCACATCACGGCTATCGGATTCACCCAAGGTCACCTCTCCATCAGCCCAGAGTCAGAGATACGTGGTCAGGGGGGTCCTGTGACCCATGCCCACACCTATCGAGTAACAGGTCACAGGTGGGGTCCCTCAAAAACAAACAGGCACACAGGGAAACCCTGATCGATTCCACAAATAGACAGTTGCACCCCAAATAAGTCCCAGATAATTGGCCCCAATAAAACCCTTTTGGCCAAAGGCTCGCGTTTCCCAGAAATACCACAAAGGTAGATACCACATGTAGATAGGCACACGCAACCAATCAGGACAGGATAAGCACACCACTCGTAGTGATCACAAGCTCTTCATGCCGGACATCTGGACACATACACACTGGCCCACTCGAGCTCTCCACGAGGTCGTGAGCCATCTGTGTCCTTATCAGATGTCCTCGTTTGTTGATTTACAACTGAGATGCTTTTTTGGAATGTAGCAAAGTGTTTTATTGTACCGAATGAATTGTATAAATGGACGGCCAAAACTTTGTACATTGAGAGATTTTGGGCAGACGCATTTTGTCTAGACTCTCCCAGCCACAGTGTTTAATTAAACCAACTTGTTCCGGTTTTGCCAAACGGCTCTTGTCTTTTCATTTATTTAAGGTCAATTCACAGCAGAGCAACATGTATTCGCATTTTATTGTGTATGAAAAAAATTGAGATCCTACAGCCTTTCATTTCACACTCCTTGTTACTCTTGTAAGATTGCCATATTGTTCACTTTACAAAAACCTCTCACTTTGCAGTCAGAATCGGAAAAGTAAATACCAGTCTCCATGTTAAACAAATAAGCAGCAATTTGTCAGACGACATAGCCAGACTTTTGACCTCTGGCTTTGAACGCACTGCAAATGTAACAAGATAAAAACAACATCTCTAGGCATCTTTCTTGCTCATTCACCTTCTGAACTCTGGAAAGGTTATTTTTGAGGGGCTGCAGCAACCCCGGCACCCCTAATTCCAGGGCCTATGAGGCTCCTTAACTGGAGAGCTACAGAAATGCATAGTATGTGAAAGAGTTTGTACTATTTGCTGATTAAGTGGACATATCCTCTCTTGGAAAGGAGTGTTTGTCTAAGCTCCTGTAACTACTGCTAAGGGCAGCTGCCCTATCCTTATCATTACCATGCAGTGCCTGACCGGTTACAACAGAGTAAACAGAAAATAGTTTTGTAGACTCCATCTGGCTATAGTCAATGATATGTTACAATTTTTTTCAGATATATTCCAGAACACCAATTTTGCTTCCAAGCTGGCACTGTTTCTCAGCATTTTTACTTGTCGTCCAACTTTGACCTTAAAAATATACACATTCTTCCCCCAATAGACCTGTTGTTCCAAAAAAGTGTACTGTAGTTATTGCCAGTGTCTCTAGTACCTCTCTGTCAAGTATCTTTTTTTATAACGTGTCTCCTTGCCCCCTCATTTTCCTTGTAAACTTATAAAAAAAGGTCTGATACTATTTATTCCTAATGGTTCTTATTCCAAACTTGAATCTTAATGCAGAATTTCTGCAATGACAGTGTTTCGTTTCCAAATTGACATTTCTACTGCCTCAATAGGTTTCACATGCCTCCAAGACAAGGAGACCTATAACAAGCTTTGCTGCATAAGTACTTATTAACATCTCAATTGATTTTCTCCCAAATTGAAGCTGAACTCTGCAAAGAGCTCCGGCAAGCATTTTAGAGTGAGTAACCATCCATTTAACGTGGTCCATCAAAGACAGATTATTTCCAAATTTGCACTGAGATAGTTGTAATATGATTACACTTCTAATTCCCTTCCATCTAACCTCCATGATTTTTTTCATTAATCTTCATCTTCCTAGATAACAATACTTCTCCTACTGGGGATCCTCCTTAATAGTCATAAGCACTAGATTGCCCTGCCTGTGCTCCAGAGCACTTACAAAAATAATTATATATATTTATATGTATGTATTAGTGTAGGCCCAGTAGAAGGCATCATGCCGAAACGTGTCGGTCGTTAGAACCTTATTTTTGTATATGTTTGCACTCGCACATGGAGTTTTGCTCTGTTTTGCATAACAATAAAACAAGTTTTCTTCATGAAGAAAACAGCTGTGGGACTCTTTTGAATGCTTGGTGCCTCCGTTTCTCATGGTTGCGGAGCAACTACGCGTGAGAGCATATACATATTACCTACTGGCAATCACCAGTAGGTGGTTAAAGTTAGGACAACTTTCCCCTTAGACGAAGCGTTTTGTTGTTTTTCTAATAACGTTGGCGCTGTTTGATGAATCTTCACAAAAGTTTCAAAACTAGTTTGTCACTCACCTCAGCTACTGTCTGGAAAGTTTCAGGGTGATTCATCAAGCAAGGGCCGAGAAAAGGGATCCCAAAACGCTTTTTCCCCATGCATTGTCTACCGGGATTTTGCAGTTTTTAGACACCACTACAGCCCGAACCACTGAACGGAATTACACCAAATATTGAAGAAAGGTAGATCTTGGTCGAGAAAAACACTTTTTGTAATTTGGTGTAAATCTGTTCAGTAGTTTGGGAGTTATTAAAGGAAAAGTCAATTTTTATATCTAGGGACGTGGAGGGTCCACCGATCTGACAGATCTCAAATTGAGATCTGATTGGCTGCCAACACTTCAAACAGGCAGTGTTGGCAGCCTTCTTGGGAGTCAGGACTGAGCCTGAGACCCCCCCAAAAAACGCGAAAAAACCACAAAATGGGTCAGGGTAGGAATACCCTGACCTCCTAGGTCTGGTGGTGGGGTCTCACAGGGACGGGGGGAAATACATTTTTTTTATTTTACTGCAATTTAGTGGAGGATCCTCGAATCCGCTGTAAAATAAAAAATAAAAACAAGCACGGGCTCTCCATGCACTGCTAACCCCACATATCACATCACTCATTATATCTTCTATGACATCATTGATAGTTTCAGTGCAACATTTGCAGTGACATTATTGATGTGAAAACTGCATGGTACAGATGTGAGTTATTGTTACCTTAAGGTACGAGTTATAGCTACTTGAGATAACTCTAACTATAACTGCTGAATTTCTAAGGTTTTGTGTGTGTAAAATCTGAACCCAACTATACCCTCCCTGTAACCTTTGGTTTTCTACAGAATTTCTAAACGTTTTTATAATTCTATTTCCCAACTATAACATCCCTGTAACCTTTGGTTTTTTCAGTGAATTTCTACATTTTTTAATGGTATTTCCTAACTATAACGCCCCTGTGTAACCTTTGGATTTTTTTAGTAATATATACGTATTCATACACACGCACACATGCACGCACACCCACCCCACACACACACACACACACACACATATACACACACACACAAAATAGAAAAGTGCATTTTAAACAGCAAAACATGTCATTGGAACCTAGTATAGCCACTAGGATGACTTGGGCCTGGTCTGTCCTTATCCTTTTCAGAACTCAGGGCAGAAGTGGTATCAGCAGAAAGGAGTCCCACTCATGACAAAATGTGTCACCGAGCGAGCACCGCCTTGGAAACTCCAACACACAGAAGTGCGTTCTTGGTGGTGGCAAATAGATCTAATCAAGGTTCTCCCCAGTCTTGAAAGAGGCCTTGCGCCATCTTTGGATGGAGACACCATTCGTGGTCTGCAAGGCATCGATGGCTGAGTTCACCTGCCCTGATGTTCTGAACGCCTGTCAGGTGTTGTACGACCAGGAAAATTGCACTCATGTCTATAGGAGCAGGGCCTCCTGACACAGGGTCCACGGGCCCACTCTGCCCTGTTTGTTGCAGTACCTCATGGTGGTAGTGTTGTCCATGAACACCTGAACCAGTTTTCCCTTGATGTATGGGAGGAAGTCTGCCAATGCCAAGGGAATCGCTTTCAACTACAACAAGTTTATGTGGAGCTGAGACTCCGCCGGAGACCAGAGTCCTCTGATCCCCACCTCTCTCACATGGCTGCCCCAACCCAGGAATGACTCATCTGTCACCACTGTGAACTCTGGATGGGGAAGGGAGAGGGGTCTGCCGCTTACCCAACTGCTATTCGTCAGCCACTACTGCAAATCTTTTGCAGTTCCCTCCGATATCTGGACCAGGTCAGAGTGATTCCCTCGATGCTGCGCCACTGGTACTTCAGTTCCCACTGCAGAGCTACAAATTGCCAGCAGGCATGCTTTACCAGCAGAATGCAGGAGGCCATAAGGCCCAGCTGCCCCAGAGTCAGTCTTACCGAAATCCAGAATAAAGGCCAAAACATTGTAATCATAGCCTGAATATCCCGGACTTGCCACTCCGGAGCATAGGCATGAAACTGCACTGTGTCCAGAATGGCTCTGATGAAAGGGAACATCTGAGAGAGAATCAGGTGTGCCTTCAGCATGTTTATAGTGAGCCCCAGTAAATGCTGGAGGTCTGCATAGTCTGGAAGTGGATGACGACTTCCTGGGGCGAGCCTACCTTTAACAGCCAGTCGTCAAGGTAGGGGAAGACTGGAGCCCGTGACCTCTGCAGATTGGCTACAACCACTGCCATCATTTTTGTGAATACCATAGAGGCACTAGTAAGGCCAAAGGGGAGCACAGTGAACTGAAAATGCTTGTGGCCTACCGTGAACCGCAAGTAACATCTGTGGGCTGGCAAGATGGGAATGTGGAAATGTGCCTCCTGCAAGTCCGGCTCTACCATCCAGCCTCCAGGCAGATAGAACCTGAGCCAATGTGTCCATCATTCATTTCTCTTTTTTCAGGAAGTAGTTGAGAGGATGTAGACCTAGTATAGGGCAGAGGCCTCCATCCTTCTTTGGCACCAGAAAGTAGTGAGAATGGCAACTACAACCTACTTCTGATGTCTGAACCCTCTCAATCGCTCCTTTGGCCAAAAGAGCCTGCAGTTCCTGATGTAGCAAGGAGACGTGGTCCTCCATCAGCCGATCTGCGAAAGGTGGCAGGAGCGAGGAGATTTTATTTAAATGGAAGGGTGTAACCCTGCCGAACAATTTGGAGAGCCCACTTGTCCAAGGTTATGGTTTGCCAGTGGGGTAGGTGTTTACCTGATCCTGCCAGCAACCGGTTGCCCGTGATGTTGTAAGGGCACATTAAATAGGTTTGGACGCAGCGGCTGCCGGGGGAGGAGGGGAGGAGTGGGTATCGTACTGGGCAGATCTCAGACACACTGGTGTGGGGCAATGGTGTGTTCCAACACGGGTGTTAGCACTAATATCCTTAAAGTGTTCAAGCACCATGTCGGCCTTGTCACCAAACAGGCAACTACCATCGAAGGGCAGGTCCATAATGGATGCCCGGACATATTCTGAGGAGCCAGTTGAGCTGAGCCAGGTGTGGCGATGGAGTGAAGCAATGGCTATGCCCAACAAGTCTGTTGTGTCCAATCTGCATAGTATTGTGAACTTTGCTACATCTCTGACATTGGCAATAGCCTGGATCAGAATGGCTCGGGCCACCTCCGAGACCAAAGGCAGAACTAGCACAACTGAGTCCTTCCCCAAGAGAAACACAGTGTTCACTAATCACAGTGCAGGGCTGGTAGAAAAAAAAATCCTCTTACCAAAAGTTTCCAGCCTCTTAGATTTCCTATCTAGTGAGTGGTTGAAATTTTGATGTTGAGGCCTGCACCAGCAGGCTCTCAGGGGTGGAGTGCTTGGTTAGGAAAATTAGATCCCCTGTGGCGGTGGCGATTGTCCTGTGCACAGGGGCACCTGTGCAGGACTTGGGCCAGGCCCCAAGCAGGACATCGGTGAGGGCTTCATTGAAGAAGAGAAGGGGTACTGTGTGGGGTACCCCAGGTTGAAGCACTTCTGTAAAGACAGTGGTCTTGACCTCCACCGAGGGCAGCATAAGGTCTAGGACCGCATCCACCCTCAACACTACCATAACAAATGAGGACCCTTCCTCCATAGCCACACTAGCAGGAGAGACCAGGCCAGTGTCTGGAGAAGTGTCTAGTCAACTGACATTAGCAGGTCCTCATACCAGTTATCTTTGGCCATTTCAAGGGGGTCAGGGTGGCTAAAGGGATCCTCAGATCTGTCCCAGTCATATTCCTCATAGGCCTGTCAGGAAAGTAAGGCACTGTCTCTGATCAGAAGGCCTAGGTGCTGTTTGGCCGGATTGACAGGAGACCACGTCAAACTGGAGAGACCAGGCCAGTGTCTGGAGAAGTGTCTAGTCAACTGACATTAGCAGGTCCTCATACCAGTTATCTTTGGCCATTTCAAGGGGGTCAGGGTGGCTAAAGGGATCCTCAGATCTGTCCCAGTCATATTCCTCATAGGCCTGTCAGGAAAGTAAGGCACTGTCTCTGATCAGAAGGCCTAGGTGCTGTTTGGCCGGATTGACAGGAGACCACGTCAAACTGGCTCTGTATCGAAGTCCGGAATTATGATCGGGTCGGCGGCACCAGGAATGGTGCCATGGGACAGAACTCCTCATCTAAAGGTGTGCCAGATTTCAGCTCTACTAGAATCAATGGTCTCTTGCATCCTCATGGTCCCTTGTGTCAGGCTCCACATAAGCCCTCTTTAGCAATGCCTGGAAGGCCAATAGCGCCAACTTATGGGCAGCTGGGAAGACACTAACTCAGTCCTAGCCTGTAATTCATTCCCCTGGTGCTTCTGGTCTTAAGATCTGTTGAAAGGAGCTCCCTTTTATCTAGAGATTCCGTTGCAGACAATCATGACAGACACTTCTCTTCAGGGATTGGGTGCTCACGTGGACCATCTTCAGGTTCAGAGAACATAGCTGGTAAGGGAAAAGTCTTGTCCTGTCAATCTGCTGGAATTTACAGCAGTACATATGGTTCTGAAGTCTTTCCTCTCGTCCTTCAAAGACAAAGTCCCTTCTTGTTTAGATTGATAACACAACAACAATGTACTATCTAAACAAAGAGAAACTTTCTATACCATTGCCCCTGGAAGTGCAAACAATCTAGAAACGATACATAGCTAGGGACTTCCAAATCACAGCAGGATTTCTTCTAGGGGGTTCAAAACACACATTTTATATTCTTGTATTTTACTGTGTTACCAACTAGCACACAAACCTGTACCTGGAAGGCCCAAAGCCCACTCTACTTGAGGTAAAGCTGCTACAGCAGCTCTGTTGGGAAATATTTCTATATCAAAAATATGTAAGACCGCTACTTGCCGTTCTATCAATATGTTCAGAAGACACTATTATCTTCATTCAGCGTCCAGGACAGATGCTCATTTAGGACAGGCTACTTTGAGAAATCGTTTTTGGTAATGACGTGATGTTGGTTTGTTCATTCTTTAGCCTTTTTTTTAGTGGGATGGGCTTGCTACTCTGTTCAGTGCTTATGACTATTGATGAGGATCCTCGGGAGGAGAAGGAAAAGTTACCTGTAATCCCAGTTCCTCCCCAGGAGAATCCTCATCAAAGTCAGAAGAAACCCCCCTACCACCCTGGACAAATGAACATATAGCATTTGACCTATGACCAGGCCTGTCACCTGCCGGGCATGACAGAACACTGGAGGGTGATTCTTGTGTCATTACTGGTTTCCCATTGTAAATCTATGAATTAATGAAGCACACAGCTACTACGAGTGTCCTGGCACTAAGGCAAAATGCCGGAGTAGAACATCATCCAGACATATTTCTTCACGAGAGTGCTCTGCTTCTGCAAATATGGATTCCCTTGGCTGGTTGCCAGATCCTGAAAACACAATTTGAAATGGTCTGTACTTCTAAAAAGGGTCCTTGTATGTACCCACCCAAGACTTGTCCAAGCAGGTACTTCATTAGGGTAACTCCGAACCACTGGCAAAACATCGAGGGGAGCTGTCTGGAACAAGAAGAAAGCCAGGGGCCTTAAAGGTCTTGGCTTTGATCCACATTATATGATCAGAAGAGGCTTTGGCGAATGAGAGAGTGGAATCTAGAATGAGAACTTCACATCATCACTTCTGGGTTAGATGCAGGACTTCCTGGGTGAGAATGGTAGAGCCACTAAATATGAGTCACAGTAACAAAGGTAACACAGTAACTCCTGGCAGGATAACTTAGTCATTTCACTTTGTTCAGCTGTTGCCCAGTTCGTCACCTGCTCTTGCATTCCCCCACATTATTGCTTTCTTCCCTTTATAGTTCTCTCATCTACATTTCTTCCTTGTGCCTATGCTTGTCTTTATAATCCTTCCTTGATTATATGCAATTCATTACCTTTATCAATTGCACCACTCTCACAATCTTGCTTCTGTACAGCAGTCGTCCACTTTTCTGGTATAATGATACTCTCCTTGGCGGGGGACGTCTTTTTGATCGAGGGGGCTTGAGGACTTCTAAGCCCACGATCTTCTGCTGTTTGCTGCCTGTCAGGAGGTGGTAGTGGGACCCCACTACAAAGTGCTTACAGCGTGCATCAGCTTCCCATGGTGTGAAACATGCCCGAGCAAAGACCAGGCAAACAGCAGGGCTGTCTGTGCCTGTCAGCGACTGGCAGAGGGTTGACTTGATCATCCCCCTTTCATCCCCATATTTATTGTTTTCTTCACCATGGAAAAGCGAAAAGCAAGAAAGCAATGTTTGTCCAGCCTCCAAGGGTACTACCACTGACAGTTTCTTGGAACAGACCTTTGATGTAATAACCAAAGAAATTGCACTAACAAAGAGGAGACTGTCCCTTGAAGAAAATAGTCACATTACCCTGCTTGCAAGCTCTAATGCTACAACCCAGTGCACCTGTGCGGGGGCCACAGAAGACTTTAATCATGTACAGCTTTGCAGTATTGAGGTCTTGTCGCCTCTTATTGAGCAGGTAGTTAAACAGCAAAAGAGGGGTGAACGAACCGCAGGGCTGATTGTGGAAAAACATTAAAAAAATGTATCAGTACAATGTGGACTTTGATTCCCGCCCACCCTTGATATGCCAACTCTGTTGGACCAACTTGGTCTTGGGATCGGGGGGGGAGGGCTTTTGAAGGACTTGCTGCTGCCAATTTGTGACCTTATGAACCTTATTGATTTAAAATGTAATTCTGCAACAGTAGGAAGTGATGTGGCTTCTCTGCTCAGAGCCCCATCCAGTGTTCCTCTTTGCACTCAGTTTATGGAGCAGTCATGTTACACACTTAATTCAATTCCCAAAATATACTTGTCACTAACTGCGACTGCTATGTCTACTGCTATGTCTACCCAGTTTCAGTCTGCAGGCACTGCCACTTGTGCTAATGTTTCTGACTGCAATTGTATGGAGCCCTGTTGCGGGCATGTTTCTACTTTGCTTCAGTTACCCACACCCTCTATTTCCAAACCCACCTGATCCAGCGGTATACTAACAACAGATACTCTACTACCATATACTCACCTGGGCCCATAAACACTTACACAAATCCAAGTAGACCGCTGGGTTTAGTTTATATTTTCCTTATTTAGGATTAGTTATTTCTTATTCCTAACTAACCTTTCACTGATCAAAAAGTTCTTTCCTCTGGTCGATGGACCATTAGTTGAACTAATTGATGGTGATAATTAACATAACTCTTAGCTTTTCATTAATTAAAGTAAATAACCACAGACTCGGGAAGTTTTAAAATCTTTATCTAAAATGAAAGTGAACCATCTCAAATTTTCAGTAAAAAACACCTTCATTCGTATGATTGCAAATTCGATCGATTTTCATTAAGAAAATATTTCAGACTCATACAATAACTATGCCCGGAAAGGAGAGGACAGAGAGAAAAGATCATCCACAAATACCATGAATTTATAGTTACCAAGGATGGTGTGAAGACCAAACCCTCTGGCCAAAGGGCTGGTAAGGGTCCTCCGGGATAGATCAGGAGACAAAGACTTCAGGATAGGATACTTAACCTCTCTAAAATACCGACTGCGTAGCACCCCTCTCTGACACTCTCTTCCTCCTCGAGTTTCTTCCGCGATCTTCTTGTCTAACCCAATTAAATAAAGATAGATGGTTCTGCATTCGGTATCTTCATCAGTATCTCACAGCGTCTCTTTCAGCATCAGCACCACCCACAGCACCGACAGCATCCCGAGCTCTCGACTTCCAGCATCGACGTCTCTCTAACTAACTAAAGCTACCTCAGTTATACCTTTCGTTTACCATGTACCACCCACTAAAGTTTCAATATAGCAAAAATACGAAATCTAATTGGTCAGGCAAGGGGGATGATCATCACACCATGCTTACATATTACTTTTTCCATTGAACTATTGTTCGCAAAACCCATCCCCTTAAACTTTATTCTTTTCTTCCATTCCAATACATGTCCAAACTTTATCAGATACATTTATTTCAATATCATGAATACAAGTCTTCTTGAGGGAACTCTTCACCCTCTGTTCACAGGGCACATCATTCTCGTCCTTGGACGGCTGTCAAAAGCTTGGTCATCCTTCCGGGTTAATTCTCATGTAGGCATGCGCAAACTTGAATCAGTCGGCTGAGTTCAGACAAACGTGAAAGGCCCAAATGCGCACTAATAATAAAGTCAAAAGAAGAAATGTTACTTTCACAAATAAATGGTTTCACTGTATACCACCCATCTCTACTCTAACCCTCCTTACTTATTAATTAATACTTTCCCGCATTAGCATTAGTAAAATAGCAGGTTTGCATTTCAGCTAAGCAGATGCCATGCACGTGAGTCTTAAAGACTCCATTTTAATGCCTTCTGCACATGCGCCAGAATTTCCCTCCAAGCGTTACCTCGTCATATTGCATAGATGCAATTGACGCATGCGCGATATAGATTTCCCAGTTAAAGCTGGATTAGTTCGTTTTCGTTATTATCTATATTAGTACACACATACGCAAGCTTCGCTAACCTGCGTGTTTTCTGTTGTGCGTGTTATTATTTACAAGACATTGTTAGTAATTCGCTAGTGAGTTAAACGAGAGGATTGCTTCCGAGCAAGTCTTTTTCTTTACGAGTCCTTGCTCCATCAATACCCTCTCTGATGGCATTTTAAGCCATCACAAAATTACCCATCCCATCCCAGATGCCAACTTTAGCACATCTCAATTTTCTATTTCTTTTCTCATTCTTCCATTTGTTACTTCTTTTCCTTCTAAATCTTTCATCTTCTTATATATCTTTCCTTTCATTTCTTCTAGTTGTATCTCCTCATATTCTCTTTTTAGTTTCTTTCCTTTTCCCTCTCTTTCTAAATGTATTCTTCCTTTCCCTCTATTTTTACATCATTTATATGTAATCATTAATATCATTACTATTGTCATTATCACAACTAATGGTAACATTATTTGACCTAGAAAACTTTTCTCAAAATCAGTAAACCATTTCCCTATTGATGTTATACTCTTTGTTAGTTTTCCCCATACACTGTCAACCTCCAGTTGGGTCAAATCATTATGCATTCTTGTAATATTTCCAATATATCCTTTAATTTCTTTACTCTTGTCCGGAATATAAGTGCAGCAATGTTGAATTTTCAACATGCCAAAGACTCCACCCTCTTTTGCTAATAAAATATCAAGAGCAAGACGGTTTTGTAAAACCATAGACCTGATTGCAACCATTTCTGTGTTAATCATTAAGAATCCTCCTGCAGTGTCTGTGGAAAGACGATCAACTATGGTTGATAACTTACAAATTTTCTGCGAATTTAGAATGACTCCAACTGAGGGTATCAATGCACTAAATATATCATCTACTATTTCAGAAAAACTAGCTCTCCTTCTTCGTGTTAGTTCATTAGATTTTCCATTGATTCTGTCCACATGATATATTTTCGGGAAAACTATTCCAAAATAACAGCTCCCGTACCATCTTGCAGGTAACCTATAATAGGCATTGTTCCCGCAGACATAATAAACTCCTGGAAATACAGGATCAGTTCCCCCTTTTAGTCCCCACCCTCCTAAAATTAGGAAATTGTGTTCACACTCACTGGAATCAATGTAGTTATTATTATAATCTGTCTTTAATCTGTGGAGGCAGAAGTTTCCCCTTTTCACAAAATCCAGGGACATCGCAGAATGAGCTTTGCCGTTTGCATAGATTCCCACTTTCTCAGCCCATGGAGGTACATGGGTTTTCTGTTCAGCAGCTTTCTTTATTAAATCCTGTCTCCTTTCTTCTACTAAATTAAAAAACTCTTTTTCTTCTTCACGTAAAATACAAGTTAAATTATTTTCGTGTGCCTGAGCTATATCTATTGATCTCATTGTTAAAAAGAATTCACCCATAAACTGTGCATTCCTACTACTAGCTACTGGATTCATTTTCTTTCTAATAGGCAATTTTGAAAATACTACATCTAGATTTGAATAAAAATACTGAAGTCTCCCTGTTGCATAAAATAAACTTTATAAAACACTACATGACACACCATATGTTAGAGGTATATGGTGATAAGTCACCCCTTCTGATACTGATGAGCTTAACTTCATACAAACATAGCAATTATTAATCTCCATTGTATTAACATACTGAAATAACAATTTAGTAAACGCATTTGAAGACATATTATAGTCTGACTCATTATGATAATTTGCCTCATCTTCTACCCCTATTTCTATTTTAGTTCCTTTTATTCTATCTACATTTTCATTAGTAATGGTATTATTTTTGTCACTTGTTTCCATTAACAAAGGTACTCCTACTGTTAGGAATAACCATACTAATACGGTTGCTCTTGTTGTTCTGATGGGCTTGGAACTCTTCTGGTATGACTGGCATGAATCCAGTTGGGCAAACCTGCACACTTCACTGCTGTGGTAGGGACTAGTATGACTTGACGCGGTTTATCCCACCTTGGTGCTAGACAGGACTTTCTTGCGTGTTTCTTCACTAGCACCCAATCTCCAGGATTCAAATCATGTGCTTGGTCTGGCTGTCTTTCAACTGCGTCTTCTCCAACCTGGTGAGAGACAGAACGCACCATTTCAGCCAATCCTTTGCAATAGTCCAATACCAGATCATCAGTTATAGTCATTAACTTATTTCCAGGAATAAATGCTTGTCTCATTGCCCTTCCCATGAGAATCTCATGTGGACTCATTCCTGACTTTCTGTCGGGAATACTTCTGAGACCCATCAGTACAAGAGGTAATGCATCTGGCCATTTCAGCATTGTGGATGCACACACTTTCCCTAATCTTGACTTGATTGTGCCATTTAGTTGTTCAACTATTCCAGAAGCCTCTGGACGATAGGCACAGTGCAGTTTCTGTTCAATGTTAAATGCAGCACAGATTAATCGAATTATCTCATTATTAAAATGAGGTCCTCTATCTGATTCCGAAGTGACTGGAAAACCAAAACGAGGAATCAACTCTCTCAACAATAGTTTAGCAACTGTAAGACTGTCATTTCTTCTGGTGGGGTATGCCTCCACCCATCTTGAGAACAGGCACACTATGACAAGTACATACTTTAGTCCATTACAAGGAGGTAACTCAATGAAATCTAACTGCAACCTGGTGAAGGGTCCTTCTGCCTTTCCAATTTATCCCCAACTAACCACTGTCTTCCTACCTGGATTTTGCTGCTGACATGTTAAGCATCTTTGACAAAGACTTTCTGCGACTACCCTGAACTTCGGATTGTACCAACTCTGTCTGAATAATCTGATCATTGAATCTCTCCCTATGTGTGTTGCTCCATGATAAACTCTTGCCATTTTAGAGAGCAAACAATCTGGCATGACTGGTCTTCCATCTAAGTACACCCATACTTCATCTTCCGACTTTTTTGTACAGGCTGCTTTTATCCAAATTTCCTTTTCCTTTTCCTCAACTTCTTCTTGTAACTGTCTAATCTCATCCCATGTTTCTGGAATTGAGAAAAACATAAGCTGGCAGCTGGTTTCACCTGTCTCAACTTTTCTGTTTATGGCCATTGTATTTTTCGCACAATATCGAGCAATTTGGTCAGCGTATCTATTGCCGGCTGCCACATAGTCATTTCCTGACTGATGTGCAGCGCATTTGACAACTGCTACTTCTTTTGGTAATTGTAATGCTTCCAGCAGATCTTTCACATTTTTACTGTTTCTCATAGGAGATCCTGAAGAAGTCAGAAATCCCCTTTGCATCCAGAGTTGGCCAAAATCGTGCACAACCCCGAAACCATATTGACTGTCCGTAAATATGGTTATTCTCCAATTTTTCCCAATTTTGCATGCCTTTGTTAAGGCCACCAATTCGGCTACTTGTGCAGATTTGACTCCCGGTAAACAGGATGCTTCAATTACCCCTGTTATCTTACATAAGGCATATGCAGCACTTAATCCTCCTTCTTCTGTCCTCAGACAAGACCCATCCACAAATATCTCATGATCAGCTTCTTTTAATGGTGTTTCTTTTATGTCAGGACGGGGCTTGGTACACAATTCAGTCACATCCAAACAATCATGATCAATTTCATCTCTTACTTCTTCATTGCATGGGTCTGGCAATAATGTGGCAGGGTTCATGACTGTACATCTTATTACTGTCACATTTTCTGCTCCCAAAATCACTCTTTCATACTTAGTCAACCGACTGTGAGAAGTTGGCCTGGCATATGCTGTCCACTAATTATAGTGGGCACCTTGCACCAGTCCAAACAACCCCTTATTGGAGATAGGTTAAAGACAACCTTATTGAAAGCTATCCTAGTGGTAGCTATGGAGAGCAGCCTTCAGGCTAAGTCTTGAAGGAATGTAAAGCAGCTTGTTTTACCAGTCTATAATCTCTTGAGTGACCAAATGAAAGAGCACCACACCAGGTATATATTCAAAATATATGTATTTATTGCTAAACACACCCCTCTAGTCTCTTTATGAGGCTAGAGTTCGAAATACATAAGTTATAAGTTATTAATTCACAGTAATAGCACAAATACACGTTTGGGCCCTAGGGGCGTACCAAACCATATACCAATAAAGTGGTATGCGAACCACGACTGAACTAGACACTAGGCCTAGAGCCTCTAGAAGTGCTTGGACCACAAGGAACCACCCAAGGTAGTGACACAGGGGACCCACGGGAGACGCGTGCAGTGTAAATACACAACCGCGATACGCCGTTAACTTCTATGGAGAAAGTCGGGATCGGGAAAATAGAGGAAAGGGACACTTAAAAGAGGACTAGGACAAAACCCTTTGAGATCTAGGACTTTGAAGAGTCTCTACCCACGGGAGCACCGGAGTACTCGTGTTACCTCACCCAGGGAAGCCGGGTGCATAGGTGCCTTTCGGGGTCGGGTTTCGTCGTCGATTCGAATGGCGATCTGCTGCAAGGTGCTGCTGGCGGCCAAGAGAAAAGTGTCCGGGTGGATCCAAGAGTGGATCGGAGTTCTGAAGAACCTGAAAGCAGAGGGGACAGAGTCTGGGTCACTAGCCAGTGACCAGGAAGGCGATGGACAGATGCCCACCGATGTCGAGTGCTTCAGGTGAATCTCTCAACTAAACCATTGCATTGTGGGTGATAGGGTGTGGTGAACTTATAAGTCACTCCACACTCCTTCCACATTGCTTTTAAGTACCCAGACATGAAGTTAGCACCCCTGTCTGATACTACCTCCTTAGGAAAGCCCACTCTTGAGAAGATTCCCAGGAGGGCCCTTGCCACCACAGGTGCTGTAGTGGTCCTGAGGGGAATAGCTTCTGGGTACCTGGTGGCATGATCCACTACCACCAGGATAAACCTGTGCCCAGAGGCTGTTTGGGGATCCATGGGACCAACAATGTCAATCCCTACCCTTTCAAAGGGCACCCCCACCACAGGTAGTGGTATCAGGGGGCCTTTGTAGTGCCACCTGCTTTGCCACTGGCTTGGCAGGTTACACAGGAGCGACAAAACTCCTTACTGTCTTCAGACATGTGGGGCCAGTGAAAGTGAGGGACAATTCTGTCCCAAGTCTTGTTCTGGCCCAGGTGACCTGCTAAGGGAATATCATGGGCTAGGGTCAATAGGAAGCCCCTGAACTTCAACGGTATTACCAACCTCCTGGTAGCACCAGGCTTGGGGTCTCTACTCTCTGACTACAGGAGTCCATCATCCCAATACACTGTATGGGGACCACTAGCTTTCCCAGCAGCCTCAGCAGCAGCTTGCTGTCTGAGGGGTTCAAGGGAGGGGCAGCTCTGCTGCTCCTGGCTCAGATCGGCCCTAGAAGGTCCCCCTGTCCCCAAGAACTCAACCTGGTCAGGTTCAAGTTCCTCTGGGACAGTTCCTTCTTCAGGGCTGAGATCATCCCCCTCAAGGGACTGATCTTCCTCCTGAGCCAAGGGGAAGGCACTGCCTTAACCCTACTACTCCTCCTCTTGGAAGGCACTTGGTCCATTCTTCCAGAATCCAAGGCCTGTTCAGTGCTAGACATTTTGGCTTGTGACCTGGTCACAGCAAACACATCTGCAGGGATCCCCAGCATTTCTGCATGGGTCCTGAGATCCACTTCTGCCCAAGCAGAAGTCTCTAAGTCATTGCCAAGCAAGCATTCGACTGGTAGGTTTGCACTTACCACAACCTTCTTAAGGCCAGTTACCCCTCCCCAGGAGAAGTTAACAACTGCCAGAGTATGGTCTGTTCTGACATTGCTAGCATTGGTCACTTGGTACATCTCACCAAGCATAACTTGCCCAGGAAGCACAAGGTCTTGTGTCACCATTGTGACACTTGCCCCTGTGTCCCTAAATGCCAAAGCCTCACGTCCATTGATTAAAGGCTGTTGTCTGTACTTGCCCAGATTACTGGGACTCACAGTGGAGGTCACATCCATGCCTCCATCACAGACTAACACAGCCTGAGTCAGTTCTCTGACTAAGTCAGAGCCCAACTCAGTTCCCAGGGTGAACCCTACTAAACCCTTTGCTGGAGCACTTCCACCAACTGTACTAGGGGGAACAGGTGCCTTAGGGGCATTGGTGGGTGCTGGACTGGAGTCTTTGGACTTGGTGCAATCACTGGTCCAGTGGGTCTTTTGCTTACAGACCTTGCACCATGGTTTTCTTTGGCCTTTCCCTTTGGTAGACTGTGAATCCCCACCAGAAGAAGATTTTTGGGGGCCTGATGAAGACTTTTGATCTTTACCCTTCTCCCCACCCTTGTCAGAGTTCTTAGCATCTTGCTTCTTGGTTTCCCCACCTTGGTTCTGTACCTTCTGCTTCACCCTGGTCCTGACCCATTTGTCTGCCTTCTTTCCCAATTCTTGGGGAGAGGTCAGATCAGAGTCTACCAGGTATTGATGCAACAGCTGATTTTGACAGTTATTAAGAATCTGCTCCCTCATTATCAGATTGTACAATCCTGAGAAGTCACACACCTTACTGCCCATCAACCAGCCTTCCAGAGCCTTGGCAGAACAATCCACATAGTCTACCCAGTCTTGAGTCTGTGCTTTTGGGTGTCTCTGAACTTCAACCTGTACTGTTCAGTGGTTAGGCCAAACCCATCAATAAGAGCACTCTTCAAGACCTTGTAATTATCAGCATCCTCCTCTCTAACAGTGAGGAGCTTATCTCTACCTTTGTCAGCAAAGGAGAGCCACAAGATTGCTGCCCACTGCTCCTGAGGGACCTTCTGTACTTTACAGGCCCTCTCTAAGGCAGTTATCCATTTGTGGATATCATCCCCACTCTGGTAGGGAGGGACAATCTTGCTCAGGTTCCTATGGTCATAGGACCTTTCCCTGTCTCTAGGGACATGGCTGCCACCATGGGACTCTAGTCCCAACTTTCTTCTCTCTCTAAGGAGATCTAGGGATTCCCTATCTAAAGCCAATTGCTTTTTTCTGATCTCCAGCTGAGTTTCCTCATACTGGACCAGTCTGGTTCTCCTCTCATGAGAGGATTCCCTCCTGTGAGATGAGACAGAGCTCCCTATAGAGGTGCCAGAGTGGTTAGACTCCTGAGAAGGAGATCTAGACTTTCTGGGCACACTCTTAATCCTTCCTGGGGGACAAAGAGGGCATCATCTTGCTCATCCTCATCATCAACCACAGGAGGGATTGGGTTTTCCAGGTCAGGGTCATTGTCACCCTCCTGGCCAGTTTCAGAGGGGGGGCTGGGGGTACTGGTACCCCTGGCCTCGTCCTCTTCGTCTGCCCCACCCTCAGCTCCTACCCCTTCAGTCCCTACAGGTCTTACTAAGGTCATAAGCCACCAACAACTCCTTGAGGTGTTGGGTGGTGGGGCTTTGGCCTGTCCTTATTTTTCTCAAGTTACATAAAGCTCTCAATTCCAAGAATGGGAGTGTATCATACTTGGAGGGTGGAAGCTCAATGGCTTCCTGCAAGGATTCTTTGGATCCTGCCCTTAAAGACATTACTAGTGTGGTGTGGTGTATGCACTACCTACTCTAGTGTGGCTTACTAAACTCTCTTGAGTTGTAGAAAGGGTTGTGCTATCCCTTAACACACAACTCTAAGTTCAGTAGAACTTACTGTATTCTAAGCTTAAATTATATGTACCTTAGGTACCTTTAGTGGTTTTCAGTTGATCAATTCAATTGAGATTATCTGGTAAAACAATAGCAAGCTGGAATCCCACACGCTGCACACCAATGTGAGAAGTTGGCCTGGCATATGCTGTCCACTAATTATAGTGGGCACCTTGCACCAGTCCAAACAACCCTTTATTGGAGATAGGTTAAAGACAACCTTATTGAAAGCTATCCTAGTGGTAGCTATGGAGAGCAGCCTTCAGGCTAAGTCTTGAAGGAATGTAAAGCAGCTTGTTTTACCAGTCTATAATCTCTTGAGTGACCAAATGAAAGAGCACCACACCAGGTATATATTCAAAATATATGTATTTATTGCTAAACACACCCCTCTAGTCTCTTTATGAGGCTAGAGTTCGAAAGTACATAAGTTATAAGTTATTAATTCACAGTAATAGCACAAATACACGTTTGGGCCCTAGGGGCGTACCAAACCATATACCAATAAAGTGGTATGCGAACCACGACTGAACTAGACACTAGGCCTAGAGCCTCTAGAAGTGCTTGGACCACAAGGAACCACCCAAGGTAGTGACACAGGGGACCCACGGGAGACAGCGTGCAGTGTAAATACACAACCGCGATACGCCGTTAACTTCTATGGAGAAAGTCGGGATCGGGAAAATAGAGGAAAGGGACACTTAAAGAGGACCAGGACAAAACCCTTTGAGATCTAGGACTTTGAAGAGTCTCTACCCACGGGAGCACCGGAGTACTCGTGTTACCTCACCCAGGAAGCCGGGTGCATAGGTGCCTTTCGGGGTCGGGTTTCGTCGTCGATTCGAATGGCGATCTGCTGCAAGGTGCTGCTGGCGGCCAAGAGAAAAGTGTCCGGGTGGATCCAAGAGTGGATCGGAGTTCTGAAGAACCTGAAAGCAGAGGGGACAGAGTCTGGGTCACTAGCCAGTGACCAGGAAGGCGATGGACAGATGCCCACCGATGTCGAGTGCTTCAGGTACGTTGACGGTCGTCTTGACTCTTCAGCCACGAGGTCCGGGAGGCGTTGTCGGCGACCAGGAGCAGGATTCGGGCTGGTACACGATGTCTGTCGAGTGCTGAGGTGTCGGCGACCGGATTGGACCCAACAAGCCTTGGCAACGGCAAGTCTCGGTGAAGATGTAGATCGTCGATGGTGCAGACCAGCAAGGTCTGTGGAACTCACCCAGCGACGGTAAGTGAGGGCAGGCCTGGAGCAACCAGGATGCCAAGTAAGAAAAGGATTGGCCTTCGTTATGGGCTACTAGCCAACGGGCTAGCGACCGCGAAGGAGCCTCGTGACGCCGCACGTGGAGCTGGCTTACAGGACACTCGTGGAGTGGGGGCCAGTGATCTTCGGTGCAGGTGGTGCTGGAGGCTAGGGCAACTCGGAGCCCAAAGCACGACTTCTTGGGAGACCCAGAAGATGATGCACTTGCAAATGTGCTCGGTGTCCAGGGGTCACGGTCTCAAGTCACCCACGATAGCCACGGGCCTCAGCTTTGCTGGGGACTCAGGGTAGCCTCGGGGAAGTCTGAGAATCCACCTCTGGTGATGCGATGACTTCGGCGTCCGACGGGAGCTTCAGAAATGCGAACCGGACAGATGTTTCTTTGGTGCCTGCCAAGCAGGGGAGTCACTCCTTGACCCCAAGGGAGATTCTTCAGTCCTCTAATCTTGTCGTAGAGCGTCGAAGGTCCAGGATTCAGTTTCAGAGTTTCGTCCAGGTATAATCTAAAGTCCTAAGGACTGGGTTCCTACCTTTATTCTAAAAATAGGGGTTGGACTACTCTGTGGCCCCACCTATGGGTGGGTCAGGGCAGAGGGGTGGCTACACCCCTTTCCCTTTGTCCAGTTCGCGCCAAAGCAGGGGCTGCAAGCCCCTGATCCGGTTTGAACTGGGGTATGCACAGGGACACCAAATGTGCCCCCAGTGCAGGACTTCAAGGCACCCGAAAGTGCTCCCGCCCGGCCCCAATACACATTATCCTGTCTGGGGAGGTGGT
This sequence comes from Calotriton arnoldi, assembly GCA_963921515.1. Taxonomy (NCBI): domain Eukaryota; kingdom Metazoa; phylum Chordata; class Amphibia; order Caudata; family Salamandridae; genus Calotriton; species Calotriton arnoldi. The sequence continues at coordinate 841,698 of CAWUFW010001802.1, forward strand.
CACACCTCCCTGGGACAGGAAACCTATTGTCCAGGCCTCCCCTGCCGGAGTTTCGTCCTGCAGCAGGAGGCCAGACTCGTGTCTGTGGCAGCAGCATCCATTTTGTGATGCCAGGGCTCTGGAAAGAAGTTACCGGACTCGTCAGAGTTAACATGTCTTTCCCTCTAGAAGGGTGGAATGCTACCCCCGCCGCCAGGATTGGCGGGGGGTAGTATTCCAAGATGTTTGACACCAAACACGACATGTTTAGGTGCAGCCATTCCAAAGTTAGCATTTTACCGCGGGGATATAATGCGCTTAAGAGTATATGGTCAGGCTGCACTACAAACAGCATCAGAGATGGTCTCCGAACGCTGCAGAGGGGCCCTGCTCATGCAGGGGCACCCTCTCACATAGGAACCATGCACTCTGCCTTTAGGATTGATAAGGCCTGCCTTAGGAGTGACTTATAGGTTTATATGTGTGTATGTATTTCGTGATATAGGTAACCTATATCACAGTAAGGAGTGCATGCACCACCTTACCCAGGCTGCAGTAGCAGACCTGTGGTGTCAGTTTGGATGGCCTTCCAGGGGTGGCATAATACATGCCGCAGCCCCTGGCAGGCCTCTGAGAGTACCTATGCCCTTGGTACATAGTATACCATATACTAGGGACTTATAAGGGCACTCCAGAGCCCAATCAGTGATGTGCCTAAGGCACATGGAAACCATTTTAGAGAGGAAGCAGCTAGGCTGGGGTTCTGATTAGCAGGGCCCCAGCCAGACTAATGTCGAAAAACATTGAAGCATCAGCAAAAAGTGGGGGTACCCATGTGAAGCAGATCCTACTCTCCTACACCGACTAGGTGTAAGATGTTGTGTTCTTGTCAAAAGAATTTCAACTGAGTGTGGAACATGGACTTTTACAGAATGTCCCATCACTATTGACTCACTTTGCTCTAGACTCATACAAGTAGCAGCTACTGCTTTTAAGCAGCCAGGTAAAGCTGAAGCCACTGGATCCAATGTGGCAGAAAAATACGCCACTGGACGTCGGCTCAGTCCATGTCTTTGTGTTAAGACTGAAAGTGCACAATTTTCTCTCTCACAGCAAAACAACGCAAATTCTTTTGAATAATCAGGCATGCCCAAGGCAGGAGCTTCACACAAACAATTCCGCAATTTCACAAAGGCCTCCAAACATTCATCATTCCAATCAATTGGATCTTTAGCTCTCTTTCGTGTCAATTGTATCAATGGTTTTGCTAGCATAGAGAAACTGTTAACCCCTTCGCTGCTAGGCCTTTTCCCCTCCTGTGCTAAGCCTTTTTTTGGCTATTTGGGGTAGTGCGCGCTTAGGCCCCTGTAACTTTTTGACCACATAAGGTATCCATGCCAAATTTGCGTCCTTTTTTCTAACATCATGGGGATTGTAAAGGTACCCAGGGTTTGTGGATTCCCCTGGAGGGGACCCAGAAATTAGTCAAAATACAGCTAAATTTTGGTTTTTTTGGGAAAAAGGCGAAAAAGGGCTACAGATGAAAGCGTCTTGATTTTTCCCTGCAAATGGCATAAAAAAAGGGGTTGTGGGGATGAAATCACCATCTTCCCAGCTTTCAGGGACAAGCAGACTTTTGTCAGAAAACCAACTTTTTTTACACAGTTTTGGCATTTTTCTGGGACATAGCCTATTTTTGCTATTTTTTGTGCTTTCAACCTCCTTCCAGTTAATGGTAGAAATGGGTATGAAACCAATAATGGATCCTGGAAAGCCATACATTTATGAAAAGTAGACATAATTCTGAATTCAGCAAGGGGTCATTTGTGTAGATCCTTAAAGTTTTCCTTATAGAAACTAACAGTTAAATAAAGGAAAAATTGAAAATTAGTTGAAAAAAACAGCCATTTGTGTCAACGTTTTCACCTGTAACTTCTTCTAATTATGACAGCTATTTGAAGGCAATATACCGTTATATCCGCTGGACCATTCTGGTTGTGGGGATATATAGGACTTGTAGGTTCACCAAGAACCCGACGAACCCAGAGCCAATAATTGAGCAACATCTTGCAATGATTTTTTTTAAGTACCGGGTATATAGCAATTATTTTGGGAAAATGTATACATGGAAAAATTGTTATGAAAGACACCTATGTATTTCTGAAATGGGAACAAAATGTAGATTTTAGAAACAGTAGATATTTGCACATTTCCGAAATTGGGAGTACCCATACTAGCATGAGAATTATAGGTCATTTTTCAAAATGACTTATTTTTTACACATTGTCTTTCATTTGGAAGGCAGAAATGCATCGAAAGTCAATAGGTAATAACAGTTGCTCTACAATTCTGTGTTACCCTAAGTCTCCCGATAAAAATGGTACCTCACATGTGTGGGTAGCCCTTGTGCCCACAACAGGAAATGGCTCAAAATGCAACGTGGACGTACCACATTTTCACAATGAAAAATTACCCTTTTTTTGCAAAGTGCCTAGGTGTAGTTTTTGAACCCTAGCTCTGCCGGCACCTAGGGAAACCTAGCAAACCTATACATTTTTGAAAACTAGACACCCAGGGGAATCCAGGATGGGGTGACTTGACTGCCTCCCACCAGGTTCTGTTACCCAGAATCCCTTGCAAACATAAAAAATTGTCAAAAAAAACACATTTTCCCCACATTTCTGTGGTGGAAAGTTCTGGAATCTGCGTGGATCCACAAATTTCCACCCACCCCGCGTTCCCCAAAGTCTAACGAGAAAAATGGTACCTCACTTGTGTGGGTCGGCCTAGTGCCTGCGACAGGAAACGGCGCAAAACGCAACGTGGTCACACCTCAATTTCGCAGTGAAAAATGACCCTTTTTGGCAAAGTGCCTAGCTGTAGTTTTTGAACCCTAGCTCTGCCGGCACCTAGGGAAACCTAGCAAACCTATACATTTTTTAAAACTAGACACCCAGGGGAATCCAGGATGGGGTGACTTGACTGCCTCCCACCAGGTTCTGTTACCCAGAATCCCTTGCAAACATAAAAAATTGTCAAAAAAACCACATTTTCCCCACATTTCTGTGGTGGAAAGTTCTGGAATCTGCGTGGATCCACAAATTTCCACCCCCACGTTCCCCAAAGTCTTACGAGAAAAATGGTACCTCACTTGTGTGGGTCGGCCTAGTGCCTGTGACAGGAAACGGCGCAAAACGCAACGTGGTCACACCTCAATTTCGCAGTGAAAAATGACCCTTTTTTGGCAAAGTGCCTAGCTGTAGTTTTTGAACCCTAGCTCTGCCGGCACCTAGGGAAACCTAGCAAACCTATACATTTTTGAAAACTAGACACCCAGGGGAATCCAGGATGGGGTGACTTGACTGCCTCCCACCAGGTTCTGTTACCCAGAATCCCTTGCAAACATAAAAAAGTGTCCAAAAAAACACATTTTCCCCACATTTCTGTGGTGGAAAGTTCTGGAATCTGCGTGGATCCACAAATTTCCACCCACCCCGTGTTCCCCAAAGTCTTACGAGAAAAATGGTACCTCACTTGTGTGGGTCGGCCTAGTGCCTGCAACAGGAAACGGCGCAAAACGCAACGTGGTCACACCTCAATTTCGCAGTGAAAAATGACCTTTTTTTTGCAAAGTACCTAGCTGTAGTTTTTGAACCCTACCTCTGCCGGCACCTAGGGAAACCAAGCAAACCTATACATTTTTGAAAACTAGACACCCAGGGGAATCGAGGATGGGGTGACTTGACTGCCTCCCACCAGGTTCTGTTACCCAGAATCCCTTGCAAACATAAAAAATTGTCAAAAAAACCACATTTTCCCCACATTTCTGTGGTGGAAAGTTCTGGAATCTGCGTGGATCCACAAATTTCCACCCACCCCGCGTCCCCCAAAGTCTTACGAGAAAAATGGTACCTCACTTGTGTGGGTCGGCCTAGTGCCTGCGACAGGAAACGGCGCAAAACGCAACGTGGTCACACCTCAATTTCGCAGTGAAAAATGACCCTTTTTTGGCAAAGTGCCTAGCTGTAGTTTTTGAACCCTACCTCTGCCGGCACCTAGGGAAACCTAGCACACCTATACATTTTTGAAAACTAGACACCCAGGGGAATCCAGGATGGGGTGACTTGACTGCCTCCCACCAGGTTCTGTTACCCAGAATCCCTTGCAAACATAAAACATTGTCAAAAAAACCACATTTTCCCCACATTTCTGTGGTGGAAAGTTCTGGAATCTGCGTGGATCCAAAAATTTCCACCCACCCCACGTCCCCCAAAGTCTTACGAGAAAAATGGTACCTCACTTGTGTGGGTCAGCCTAGTGCCTGCGACAGGAAACGGCGCAAAACCCAACGTGGTCACACCTCAATTTCGCAGTGAAAAATGACCCTTTTTTGGCAAAGTGCCTAGCTGTAGTTTTTGAACCCTACCTCTGCCGGCACCTAGGGAAACCTAGCAAACCTATACATTTTTGAAAACTAGACACCCAGGGGAATCCAGGATGGGGTGACTTGACTGCCTCCCACCAGGTTCTGTTACCCAGAATCCCTTGCAAACATAAAAAATTGTCAAAAAAACCACATTTTCCCCACATTTCTGTGGTGGAAAGTTCTGGAATCTGCGTGGATCAAAAAATTTCCACCCACCCCGCGTTCCCCAAAGTCTTACGAGAAAAATGGTACCTCACTTGTGTGGGTCGGCCTAGTGCCTGCGACATGAAACGGCGCAAAACCCAACGTTTTCACACCTCAATTTCGCAGTGAAAAATGACCCTTTTTTGGCAAAGTGCCTAGCTGTAGTTTTTGAACCCTACCTCTGCCGGCACCTAGGGAAACCTAGCAAACCTATACATTTTTTAAAACTAGACACCCAGGGGAATCCAGGATGGGGTGACTTGACTGCCTCCCACCAGGTTCTGTTACCCAGAATCCCTTGCAAACATAAAAAATTGTCCAAAAAAACACATTTTCCCCACATTTCTGTGGTGGAAAGTTCTGGAATCTGCGTGGATCCACAAATTTCCACCCACCCCGCGTTCCCCAAAGTCTTACGAGAAAAATGGTACCTCACTTGTGTGGGTCGGCCTAGTGCCTGCGACAGGAAACGGCGCAAAACGCAACGTGGTCACACCTCAATTTCGCAGTGAAAAATGACCCTTTTTTGGCAAAGTGCCTAGCTGTAGTTTTTGAACCCTACCTCTGCCGGCACCTAGGGAAACCTAGCAAACCTATACATTTTTGAAAACTAGACACCCAGGGGAATCCAGGATGGGGTGACTTGACTGCCTCCCACCAGGTTCTGTTACCCAGAATCCCTTGCAAACATAAAAAATTATCAAAAAAACCACATTTTCCCCACATTTCTGTGGTGGAAAGTTCTGGAATCTGCGTGGATCCACAAATTTCCACCCACCCCCCGTTCCCCAAAGTCTTACGAGAAAAATGGTACCTCACTTGTGTGGGTCGGCCTAGTGCCTGCGACAGGAAACGGCGCAAAACGCTACGTGGTCACACCTCAATTTCGCAGTGAAAAATGACCCTTTTTTGGCAAAGTGCCTAGCTGTAGTTTGTGAACCCTAGCTCTGCCGGCACCTAGGGAAACCTACCAAACACACACATTTGTGAAAAGTAGACACCCGGGGGCTTCCAGGGAGGTATGGCTTGCGTGGATCCCCCAACGTTTCCTTACCCAGAATCCCCTGCAAACCTCAATTTTAGCTGAAAAAATCACTTTTTTCACACATTTTTGTGTGGGAAAGTGTGCCATCACTGGCCTCACACAAATTTCCTACCACCCAGCGTTCCCCCAGGTCTCCCGATAAAAATGGTGCCTCACTTGTGTGGGAGGCCCAAGTACCCGCGACAGGCAAGGGCCCACAACGTAGTGAGGCGACCTCAAAATTGCCTATCTCAAAACCACCTGGTTTTGCAAGGGGGTCACCTGGGTTTTTGGCCCCGTGCTCGGCGGCCATCTAGGGAAACCTACCAAACCCACACATTTCTGAAAAGTAGACACCCGGGGGCTTCCAGGGAGGTATGGCTTGCGTGGATCCCCCAACGTTTCCTTACCCAGAATCCCCTGCAAACCTCAATTTTAGCTGAAAAAATCACTTTTTTCACACATTTTTGTGTCGGAAAGTGTGGCTCACTGGCCTCACACAAATTTCCTACCACCCAGCGTTCCCCCAGGTCTCCCGATAAAAATGGTGCCTCACTTGTGTGGGAGGCCCAAGTACCCGCGACAGGCAAGGGCCCACAACGTATTGAGGCGACCTCAAAATGGCCTTTCACAAAACCACCTGGTTTTGCAAGGGGGGTCACCTGGGTTTTTGGCCCTGTGCTCGGCGGCCATCTAGGGAAACCTACCAAACCCACACATTTCTGAAAAGTAGACACCCGGGGGCTTCCAGGGAGGTATGGCTTGCGTGCATCCCCCAACGTTTCCTTACCCAGAATCCCCTGCAAACCTCAATTTTAGCTGAAAAAATCACTTTTTTCACACATTTTTGTGTGGGAAAGTGTGGCATCACTGGCCTCACACAAATTTCCTACCACCCAGCGTTCCCCCAGGTCTTCCGATAAAAATGGTGCCTCACTTGTGTGGGAGGCCCAAGTACCCGCGACAGGCAACGGCCCACAACGTATTGAGGCGACCTCAAAATGGCCTTTCACAAAACCACCTGGTTTTGCAAGGGGAGTCACCTGGGTTTTTGGCCCTGTGCTCGGCGGCCATCTAGGGAAACCTACCAAACCCACACATTTCTGAAAAGTAGACACCCGGGGGCTTCCAGGGAGGTATGGCTTGCGTGGATCCCCCAACGTTTCCTTACCCAGAATCCCCTGCAAACCTCAATTTTAGCTGAAAAAATCACTTTTTTCACACATTTTTGTGTGGGAAAGTGTGCCATCACTGGCCTCACACAAATTTCCTACCACCCAGCGTTCCCCCAGGTCTCCCGATAAAAATGGTGCCTCACTTGTTTGGGAGGCCCAAGTACCCGCGACAGGCAAGGGCCCACAACGTAGTGAGGCGACCTCAAAATTGCCTATCTCAAAACCACCTGGTTTTGCAAGGGGGGTCACCTGGGTTTTTGGCCCCGTGCTCGGCGGCCATCTAGGGAAACCTACGAAACCCACACATTTCTGAAAAGTAGACACCCGGGGGCTTCCAGGGAGGTATGGCTTGCGTGGATCCCCCAACGTTTCCTTACCCAGAATCCCCTGCAAACCTCAATTTTAGCTGAAAAAATCACTTTTTTCACACATTTTTGTGTGGGAAAGTGTGGCATCACTGGCCTCACACAAATTTCCTACCACCCAGCGTTCCCCAGGTCTCCCGATAAAAATGGTGCCTCACTTGTGTGGGAGGCCCAAGTACCCGCGACAGGCAAGGGCCCACAACGTATTGAGGCGACCTCAAAATGGCCTTTCACAAAACCACCTGGTTTTGCAAGGGGAGTCACCTGGGTTTTTGGCCCTGTGCTCGGCGGCCATCTAGGGAAACCTACCAAACCCACACATTTCTGAAAAATAGACACCCGGGGGCTTCCAGGGAGGTATGGCTTGCGTGGATCCCCCAACGTTTCCTTACCCAGAATCCCCTGCAAACCTCAATTTTAGTTGAAAAAAATCACTTTTTTCACACATTTTTGTGTGGGAAAGTGTGCCATCACTGGCCTCACACAAATTTCCTACCACCCAGCGTTCCCCCAGGTCTCCCGATAAAAATGGTGCCTCACTTGTGTGGGAGGCCCAAGTACCCGCGACAGGCAAGGGCCCACAACGTAGTGAGGCGACCTCAAAATTGCCTATCTCAAAACCACCTGGTTTTGCAAGGGGGGTCACCTGGGTTTTTGGCCCCGTGCTCGGCGGCCATCTAGGGAAACCTACCAAACCCACACATTTCTGAAAAGTAGACACCCGGGGGCTTCCAGGGAGGTATGGCTTGCGTGGATCCCCCAACGTTTCCTTACCCAGAATCCCCTGCAAACCTCAATTTTAGCTGAAAAAATCACTTTTTTCACACATTTTTGTGTGGGAAAGTGTGGCATCACTGGCCTCACACAAATTTCCTACCACCCAGCGTTCCCCCAGGTCTCCCGATAAAAATGGTGCCTCACTTGTGTGGGAGGCCCAAGTAGCCGCGACAGGCAAGGGCCCACAACGTATTGAGGCGACCTCAAAATGGCCTTTCACAAAACCACCTGGTTTTGCAAGGGGAGTCACCTGGGTTTTTGGCCCTGTGCTCGGCGGCCATCTAGGGAAACCTACCAAACCCACACATTTCTGAAAAGTAGACACCCGGGGGCTTCCAGGGAGGTATGGCTTGCGTGGATCCCCCAACGTTTCCTTACCCAGAATCCCCTGCAAACCTCAATTTTAGCTGAAAAAATCACTTTTTCACACATTTTTGTGTGGGAAAGTGTGGCATCACTGGCCTCACACAAATTTCCTACCACCCAGCGTTCCCCCAGGTCTCCCGATAAAAATGGTGCCTCACTTGTGTGGGAGGCCCAAGTACCCGCGACAGGCAAGGGCCCACAACGTATTGAGGCGACCTCAAAATGGCCTTTCACAAAACCACCTGGTTTTGCAAGGGGAGTCACCTGGGTTTTTGGCCCTGTGCTCGGCGGCCATCTAGGGAAACCTACCAAACCCACACATTTCTGAAAAGTAGACACCCGGGGGCTTCCAGGGAGGTATGGCTTGCGTGGATCCCCCAACGTTTCCTTACCCAGAATCCCCTGCAAACCTAAATTTTAGCTGAAAAAATCACTTTTTTCACACATTTATGTGTGGGAAAGTGTGCCATCACTGGCCTCACACAAATTTCCTACCACCCAGCGTTCCCCCAGGTCTCCCGATAAAAATGGTGCCTCACTTGTGTGGGAGGCCCAAGTACCCGCGACAGGCAAGGGCCCACAACGTAGTGAGGCGACCTCAAAATTGCCTATCTCAAAACCACCTGGTTTTGCAAGGGGGGTCACCAGGGTTTTTGGCCCCGTGCTCGGCGGCCATCTAGGGAAACCTACCAAACCCACACATTTCTGAAAAGTAGACACCCGGGGGCTTCCAGGGAGGTATGGCTTGCGTGGATCCCCCAACGTTTCCTTACCCAGAATCCCCTGCAAACCTCAATTTTAGCTGAAAAAATCACTTTTTTCACACATTTTTGTGTGGGAAAGTGTGGCATCACTGGCCTCACACAAATTTCCTACCACCCAGCGTTCCCCCAGGTCTCCCGATAAAAATGGTGCCTCACTTGTGTGGGAGGCCCAAGTACCCGCGACAGGCAAGGGCCCACAACGTAGTGAGGCGACCTCAAAATTGCCTAACTCAAAACCACCTGGTTTTGCAAGGGTGGTCACCTGGGTTTTTGGCCCCGTGCTCGGCGGCCATCTAGGGAAACCTACCAAACCCACACATTTCTGAAAAGTAGACACCCGGGGGCTTCCAGGGAGGTATGGCTTGCGTGGATCCCCCAACGTTTCCTTACCCAGAATCCCCTGCAAACCTCAATTTTAGCTGAAAAAATCACTTTTTCACACATTTTTGTGTGGGAAAGTGTGGCATCACTGGCCTCACACAAATTTCCTACCACCCAGCATTCCCCCAGGTCTCCCGATAAAAATGGTGCCTCACTTGTGTGGGAGGCCCAAGTAGCCGCGACAGGCAAGGGCCCACAACGAATTGAGGCGACCTCAAAATGGCCTTTCACAAAACCACCTGGTTTTGCAAGGGAGTCACCTGGGTTTTGGCCCTGTGCTCGGCGGCCATCTAGGAAACCTACCAAACCCACACATTTCTGAAAAGTAGACACCCGGGGGCTTCCAGGGAGGTATGGCTTGCGTGGATCCCCCAACGTTTCCTTACCCAGAATCCCTGCAAACCTCAATTTTAGCTGAAAAAATCACTTTTTCACACATTTGTGTGTGGAAAAGTGTGGCATCACTGGCCTCACACAAATTTCCTACCACCCAGCGTTCCCCCAGGTCTCCCGATAAAAATGGTGCCTCACTTGTGTGGGAGGCCCAAGTACCCGCGACAGGCAAGGGCCCACAACGTATTGAGGCGACCTCAAAATGGCCTTTCACAAAACCACCTGGTTTTGCAGAGAGTCACCTGGGTTTTGGGCCTGTGCTCGGCGGCCATCTAGGGAAACCTACCAAACCCACACATTTCTGAAAAGTAGACACCCGGGGGCTTCCAGGGAGGTATGGCTTGCGTGGATCCCCCAACGTTTCCTTACCCAGAATCCCCTGCAAACCTCAATTTTAGCTGAAAAAATCACTTTTTCACACATTTTTGTGTGGGAAAGTGTGGCATCACTGGCCTCACACAAATTTCCTACCACCCAGCGTTCCCCCAGGTCTCCCGATAAAAATGGTGCCTCACTTGTGTGGGAGGCCCAAGTACCCGTGACAGGCAAGGGCCCACAACGTAGTGAGGCGACCTCAAAATTGCCTATCTCAAAACCACCTGGTTTTGCAAGGGAGTCACCTGGGTTTTTGGCCCCGTGCTCGGCGGCCATCTAGGAAACCTACCAAACCACACATTTCTGAAAAGTAGACACCCGGGGGCTTCCAGGGAGGTATGGCTTGCGTGGATCCCCCAACGTTTCCTTACCCAGAATCCCCTGCAAACCTCAATTTTAGCTGAAAAAATCACTTTTTTCACACATTTTTGTGTGGGAAAGTGTGGCATCACTGGCCTCACACAAATTTCCTACCCTCAGCGTTCCCCCAGGTCTCCCGATAAAAATGGTGCCTCACTTGTGTGGGAGGCCCAAGTACCAGCGACATGCAAGGACACAAAGCGTTTTGAGGCAACATCAACATTGCCTATCAAAAATGTTTTGGGCCCTTGCCTGTCGCGAGTACTTGGGCCTCCACACAACTGAAGCACCATTTTTATCGGGAGACCTGGGGAACGCTGGGTGGTAGGAAATTTGTGTGAGGCCAGTGATGCCACACTTTCCCACACAAAAATGTGTGAAAAAAGTGATTGTTTCAGCTAAAATTGAGGTTTGCAGGGAATTCTGGGTAAGGAAACTTTGGGGGATCCACGCAAGCCATACCTCCCTGGAAGCCCCCGGTGTCTACTTTTCAGAAATGTGTGGGTTTGGTAGGTTTCCCTAGATGGCCGCCGAGCACTGGGCCAAAACCCAGGTGACCCCCTTGCAAAACCAGGTGTTTTTGTGAAAGGCCATTTTGAGGTTGCCTCAATACGTTGTGGGCCCTTGCCTGTCGCGGGTACTTGGGCCTCCCACACAAGTGAGGCACCATTTTTATCGGGAGACCTGGGGAAAGCTGGGTGGTAGGAAATTTGTGTGAGGCCAGTGATGCCACACTTTCCCACACAAAAATGTGTGAAAAAAGTGATTTTTTCAGCTAAAAGTGAGGTTTGCAGGGGATTCTGGGTAAGGAAACGTTGGGGGATCCACGCAAGCCATACCTCCCTGGAAGCCCCGGGTGTCTTCTTTTCAGAAATGTGTGGGTTTGGTAGGTTTCCCTAGATGGCCGCCGAGCACTGGGCCAAAACCCAGGTGACTCCCTTGCAAAACCAGGTGGTTTTGTGAAAGGCCATTTTGAGGTCGCCTCAATACGTTGTGGGCCCTTGCCTGTCGCGGGTACTTGGGCCTCCCACACAAGTGAGGCACCATTTTATCGGGAGACCTGGGGAACGCTGGGTGGTAGGAAATTTGTGTGAGGCCAGTGATGCCACACTTTCCCACACAAAAATGTGTGAAAAAAGTGATTTATTTCAGCTAAAAGTGAGGTTTGCAGGGATTCTGGGTAAGGAAACGTTGGGGATCCACGCAAGCCATACCTCCCTGGAAGCCCCGGGTGTCTACTTTTCAGAAATGTGTGGGTTTGGTAGGTTTCCCTATGTGGCCGCCGAGCCCCGGGCCAAAACCCAGGTGACCCCTTGCAAAACCAGGTCATTTTGAGATAATGTGTTGTTTATTTCTGCAGCGTGAAAATTTTGGCACAATATTGCAAGGAAAATGTGACAGATATTTTGAGGTTTGCAGGACATTGTGGGTACCATAACTTGTTGGGATCCACAAGAGAGATATCACCATGTACTCCCATGGGTGTTTCGTTTACGACAATATCTACAGTTGGTAGGTTATTCTTAGACGGAATGTACACCTTGGCAGACAGACTAAAAAGACAAAGATTACTGCACAGCCATCTATTCCTCAAGCACACACACATACTGGTTGGATTTGGCACGAGGGCAAGTGATGGTTCAGTATATACAATTTTATTAACAAGAGATTTCACAAAAATGAAATGCACTGTCAATAATTGAAAGGACAAAAACGGAACCAGTGACTCGCAGCTCGTGAGCTGTAAAGCCACGTCAAGGCCCCAAACGCTTTACAGGCCATTCACACACCTTTCATACGTGATACACACAAGACCATTCACACCCCCAGGCACGAAACAAACACATTACAACATTCACAAAAAGGGACAAGGTACACCCTGCTTGAGAAAGACAAAAAATAAATATTACTGCACAGCCATCTAATCCTCAAGCACACACACACATACTGGTTGGATTTGGCACGAGGGTGAGTGATGGTTCAGTATATACAATTGTATTAACAAGTGATTTCACAAAAATGAAATGCACTGTTAATAATTGAAAGGACGAGAAACTGAACCATTGACTCACAGCTCGTGAGCTGTAAAGCCACGACAAGGCACCAACCTCTTTACAGGCCATTCATACACCTTTCATACGTGTGACAAATACAAAACCATTCACACCACCAGCCGCGGGCCCATCACATTACAACACTCACACCAGCAGACAGCGCCATTCAAGGGCCCATCACTTTCACACGCCCACATTCCTAACACAGCAACCACACAAGCTGATGGATTGCGTGGAGTGTCGCTCGGCTAGCAGTGTGTGTAGTGACCAGCAGCAAGTCACTACTCACACACTGCCAGCCGAGCGCCAGTCCACGCACACCGCCAGCCAAGCGCCATTCCACGCACACCGCCAGCCTAGCGCCACTCCACGCACACCGCCAGCCTAGCGCCACTCCACGCACACCGCCAGCCTAGCGCCACTCCACGCACACCGCCAGCCTAGCGCCACTCCACGCACACCGCCAGCCTAGCGCCACTCCACGCACACCGCCAGCCTAGCGCCACTCCACGCACACCGCCAGCCAAGCACCACTCCACGCACACCGCCAGCCAAGAGCCACTCCCCGCACACCGCCAGCCAAGCGCCACTCCACGCACACCGCCAGCCAAGCACCAGCCTACACACACCACCATCACATTTAGGATTTTTTTATACAAAAAGAAAACACAAACAAATTGCAAATAGATACAAATCTACTAACACAAAATCAGAAACTAAATACATTGCACTAATGCCAACCTTGAAACAGAACAACAATTCTTAAACATTACAGACCAGGCAGTTCACTTTACCACTCATGGTTGCTCCCAATAATTCTTTTGCTTGTGGTACGCTCTATAACAAGCAGGCACACACAGCCCAGGATTAGAAGGACACTCAGGGCAGTACATACGAGTCTCCTTCCGCGTACCTCTTCGCCAATAGACTCTACATCTCCTAGTGGGAAAGTCTTTTGAGAGTGTAGGAGGAATGTGATCAGGAAAGTGGCGATCTTTCAATCGAGCCACATCCTCCACCACTCCAACTCTAGGAACACTTGCCTGTTCCACAACAACAAGGCTGCCTATGACAGACTCCTGAAACTGAACAAAAGTCAACTTTGACGCAGGAGAACACTCCTTGAACACAACAAAAGCATTGAAAGTTGCTAAATTGAAGAGATGGATGGCCAACTTCTTATACCAAATGTAAGACTTACGAATAGCAGTGTAAGGTTCCAACCTCTGATCTACTCTATCAACACCACCCATGTGCTTATTGTAGTCTAAAATGCACACAGGTTTGCGCACTTCAGCAATCTGACCCCAAACAGCCACAGGTGAAGTACTCTCATCATGGATGGTAGTCAGCATGTACACATCCCTCCTGTCCACAAATTTCACAGCTAGCAGTTCCTCACTACGCAAGGCACTGCACTGTCCCCTCTGAAGTTTTTTGCAAACAAGCTCTTTTGGATAACCTTTACGGTTAGAGCGGATTGTGCCACAAGCAAAAGTGTCCACTTTGAACAATTCCTTAAACAATTGCACAGCAGTGTAGAAGTTATCAAGGTACAAATGGTGGCCTCTGTTAAACAGTCCTCTAGCAAGATCCCACACAATTTTTTCTGTTACTCCAAAAGTGGACGGACAACCAGGGGGTCAATAGTGGAATCCCTACCAGTGTACACACGCAAATTAAAAACATATCCTGTCCTACTCTCAGACAACATATACAGCTTAATTCCATAGCGTGCCCTCTTGCTAGGAATGTACTGCCTAAAAACCAAACGGCCCTTGAACAGGACCAAAGACTCATCAATAGATATTTCTTTCCCTGGAGTATAGATCTCTGAAAATCGATCTACAAAATGATCAAGAACAGGCCGAATCTTAAAAAGACGGTCACATTCAGGGTGATCTCGTGGCAACGCCAAACCATTATCAACAAAATGCAGCATCCGAAGCAAAAGTAAATACCGATCACGAGTCATAACTGCAGGAAATATGGCCGTTGCCATCAAGGGACTGGTAGACCAATATGAACCCATGGACGGCTTCCTTATCAAACCCATCAAAAAGTCAAACCCAAAAACTTCTTCATCTCTTCCAGATTTGTGGGACTCCACCGGGTAGCTCTAGAATGGGGCCTAAGTCTGGCACTGTTGTCCCTCAAAAACTGTTCAGCATACAAATTAGTCTGCTCAACAATCTCACCCACAAATACATCATCCATAAACAACTGAAAATACTGTATAGGCAAATAATGTTCACAATCCACTCTACACCCTGCATAACCACTAAAGGCAGGCAACACCGGCTGCACCATGTTTGGATCAACCCAGAGTCCAGCACTTCCAGTAGGAAGCCTAGCAGCCCCAGGCTGCAATCCAGATGCCTCTTGCACCATCGGCACAGTAGTATCCTCCTCTAAATCAGGCACTTCATCTGCACTGAGAGTACCTTCATCATCCGATGATTCCATGTGGAGAGAAAACTCACTGCCTGAATCTTCCCCTCCCTCCTCTCCCTCAGACGCACTGTCAGTCTCATAATCCTGCTCAGAGGAAGATTCAAGAAGCAAACCAACCACCTGCTGAGCAGTAATTCTACGGCTAGCCATAATGCTTACTAATAAAGGTTACTTGTCAAACAAGTCAACAACAACAAACCCTTTGTAAAAAAAAAGAAATAAACAAAATGTAGCTTTATCACAAAGACCTATATACTCCAACACTATACCACTCACGTGACAGAAGCAGCTAGACTCACCACCACCTACTCTGCACAGACACAGTAAGGATCAACAATATCCCACTAAAAAAGAAGAAGAAAAAAATTACACATAAGACAATGCAAAACATCGCAAAGAATTTCATGCTCTGAACACTAACAAATATGCTGCCATTATGGCACCACTTACAAAAAAATTCATTCATGCATGACAATAATACTCATTTGGAGTACACACAACAAAAATATTTTTCTTACCAAATAAATGCAATTACGCAAAACTGCAGAACCACAACTGCCGAAACCGCAAACAGGAATCAAAAGCTTTACACTAGAATAAAAAGGAGAAAAAAAAACATTACAATCACATATGCAAATAATGCACCAGTCCACACACAATCCACCAGCCAAGCTAAGGGGTAGGTGGGCCTAACAGTATAAATAAAATATTCACACCCGTAAAAGGGGAGCAACCCTTGCCCTTTTGGCCACTCCCCAACACAAAAATTAAAAAAACCCTGGTGCCTAGTGGGCATTCCTGCTACACGATCACATGATCGTGCAGCAGGAATGCACAAAAGAGGCATCGGGGGAAAGGAAAACCCTTTCCCTCGATGCCTCTTTTGATACAAACCCCCCTCCCCGAGCCAAACCTCACCTGATTTCCCGACGCGCTGGAAGCAAATGGCTTCCAGCGCGTCGGGAAGAAAGGGAAACCCTCAATGATGTCAGCGCACCTCGCGCGCTGACGTCATTGATGGGGCGGGGGAGGCAGGGAAGCCCTTCCCCTGCCTCCCCCAAAAAAACCTAACGATCGGATTCCCACGGGGGAGCGCCAGCGCTTCCCCGTGGGTGGTCTTATGACGAGCTGGACTCGTCATGAGCACACGAGCACTGTGTGCCATGACGAGTCCAGCTCGTCATAAGCACCGAAGGGGATAAAGGGTCAGAGCAGGATCTCAGCGGCAGACGAGGAGAAGGAACCTCCTGGTCACAGGAACTACACAAGCATTGCGCTCGAGAAATTCAAGGATGCAAAGACCTCCATCAAGGATTACAGCTAACTTTTCAGGGTGTTAATGGAGAGAAGGCACATCTCCACGCTCACGAATTCTACATGAGAATTGCGCTCGAGAAAATGAAGGATGCAAAGACCTCCATCAAGGATTACAGCTAACTTTTCACGTTGGAAATGGAGAGAAGGCACATCTGCCCTGCATATTTATCCACGAAGATGCCACCGTTTTGTGCAATACCTCTACTCAACTGGAGTACTTTCTACTGGCTAATCAGTAAGTGCTACCTCGTTGGGTAAATGTATAGTGCCTTTCCTACACTACAGCTGCGTAAAGGACCAGAAGAATTGTCTCCAGTGACCTGTGTGTCTGTAACTTTGCCACCGCGCCGAAAGCACCGGGGTCCTTTGAGTAAGCTGTCCATCATAGTGGGGAAAGGGCGGGCATACGTTGCATACCGCTAGTGTATGTGTGGCGGGGCCAAACGAGTGGGGCTTCTAGGCCCGTTCACATGCCTCTTGTTTATAAAGGGTCAGAGCAGGATCGCAGCGGCAGACGAGGAGAAGGAACCTCCTGGTCACAGGAACTACACGAGCATTGCGCTCGAGAAATTCAAGGATGCAAAGACCTCCATCAAGTATTACAGCTAACTTTTCAGGGTGTAAATGGAGAGAAGGCACATCTCCACGCTCACGAATTCTACACGAGAATTGTGCTCGAGAAAATGAAGGATGCAAAGACCTCCATCAAGGATTACAGCTAACTTTTCACGTTGGAAATGGAGAGAAGGCACATCTGCCCTGCATATTTATCCACGAAGATGCCACCGTTTTGTGCAATACCTCTACTCAACTGGAGTACTTTCTACTGGCTAATCAGTAAGTGCTACCTCGTTGGGTAAATGTATAGTGCCTTTCCTACACTACAGCTGCGTAAAGGACCAGAAGAATTGTCTCCAGTGACCTGTGTGTCTGTAACTTTGCCACCGCGCCGAAAGCGCCGGGGTCCTTTGAGTAAGCTGTCCATCATAGTGGGGAAAGGGCGGGCATACGTTGCATACCGCTAGTGTATGTGTGGCGGGGCCAAACGAGCGGGGCTTCTAGGCCCGTTCACATGCCTCTTGTTTATAAAGGGTCAGAGCAGGATCTCAGCGGCAGACGAGGAGAAGGAACCTCCTGGTCACAGGAACTACACGAGCATTGCGCTCGAGAAATTCAAGGATGCAAAGACCTCCATCAAGGATTACAGCTAACTTTTCAGGGTGTAAATGGAGAGAAGGCACATCTCCACGCTCACGAATTCTACACGAGAATTGCGCTCGAGAAAATGAAGGATGCAAAGACCTCCATCAAGGATTACAGCTAACTTTTCACGTTGGAAATGGAGAGAAGGCACATCTGCCCTGCATATTTATCCACGAAGATGCCACCGTTTTGTGCAATACCTCTACTCAACTGGAGTACTTTCTACTGGCTAATCAGTAAGTGCTACCTCGTTGGGTAAATGTATAGTGCCTTTCCTACACTACAGCTGCGTAAAGGACCAGAAGAATTGTCTCCAGTGACCTGTGTGTCTGTAACTTTGCCACAGCGCCGGGGTCCTTTGAGTAAGCTGTCCATCATAGTGGGGAAAGGGCGGGCATACGTTGCATACCGCTAGTGTATGTGTGGCGGGGCCAAACGAGCGGGGCTTCTAGGCCCGTTCACATGCCTCTTGTTTATAAAGGGTCAGAGCAGGATCTCAGCGGCAGACGAGGAGAAGGAACCTCCTGGTCACAGGAACTACACGAGCATTGCGCTCGAGAAATTCAAGGATGCAAAGACCTCCATCAAGGATTACAGCTAACTTTTCAGGATGTAAATGGAGAGAAGGCACATCTCCACGCTCACGAATTCTACACGAGAATTGCGCTCGAGAAAATGAAGGATGCAAAGACCTCCATCAAGGATTACAGCTAACTTTTCACGTTGGAAATGGAGAGAAGGCACATCTGCCCTGCATATTTATCCACGAAGATGCCACCGTTTTGTGCAATACCTCTACTCAACTGAAGTACTTTCTACTGGCTAATCAGTAAGTGCTACCTCGTTGGGTAAATGTATAGTGCCTTTCCTACACTACAGCTGCGTAAAGGACCAGAACAATTGTCTCCAGTGACCTGTGTGTCTGTAACTTTGCCACCGCGCCGAAAGCACCGGGATCCTTTGAGTAAGCTGTCCATCATAGTGGGGAAAGGGCGGGCATACGTTGCATACCGCTAGTGTATGTGTGGCGGGGCCAAACGAGCGGGGCTTCTAGGCCCGTTCACATGCCTCTTGTTTATAAAGGGTCAGAGCAGGATCGCAGCGGCAGACGAGGAGAAGGAACCTCCTGGTCACAGGAACTACACGAGCATTGCGCTCGAGAAATTCAAGGATGCAAAGACCTCCATCAAGTATTACAGCTAACTTTTCAGGGTGTAAATGGAGAGAAGGCACATCTCCACGCTCACGAATTCTGCAGGAGAATTGCGCCCTCCCTCCCTCGTGGGCATTCCTGCTGCACGATCACATGATCGTGCAGCAGGAATGCACAAAGAGGCATCGGGGGAAAGGAAAACCCTTTCCTTTCCCTCGATGTCTCTTTTCGAATCAAACCCCCTCCCCGAGCCAAAACTCACCTTATTTCCGACGCGCTGGAAGCAAATGGCTTCCAGCGCGTCGGGGAAGAAAGGGAAACCCTCAATGATGTCAGCGCGCCTCGCGCGCTGACGTCATTGATGGGGAGGGCGGGGGGCGGGGGAGGCAGGGGAAGTCCTTCCCTGCCTTCCCCCAAAAAACCGACGATCGGATTCCCACGGGGGGAGCGCCAGCGCTTCCCCCGTGGGTGGTCTTATGACGAGCTGGACTCGTCATGAGCACACGAGCACTGTGTGCCATGACGAGTCCAGCTCATCATAAGCACCGAAGGGGTTAATCCACTGCCTTCAATACCCAACAACTCCCAGGAACATTCTCATTTCTTTTTGCGTCTGAGGTAGTTGCATCTCCTTGATTATTTTTATTCTTTCCGGTGTCACTTTTCTTACTCCTCTTTCTATTTTATGCCCTAAATATTTAACTTCTTGTTGACAGAACTGTAATTTTTCTGGAGACACCTTGTGTCCTCCTTCAGCCAAATGGTTCAGCAATGCAATTGTGTCAGTGACACAATCTTCTCGTGTTCTTGATGCCATCAGTAGGTCATCAATGTACTGAACCAGAACTGAATTTCCAGGCATAACTAATGACTCTAGGCACTTTTTCAGGATTTGGTTAAAAATTGAGGGACTCTCTGTGTCCCTGACACGATTGCTGGCGTGGAAGCAAGCGGACTACAAGCATGGCGGCCGTTTAAAGGCGCGCATGCGCAGGGATAGGTCGGGCGCGTTAAAGCCATGCCTCTCCCGTATGACGGCGCTTCGCGTTCTAGCCCACTCTCTCTTACCTGTGTCACTTCCGGTGCGTCGCGGCCCTTCACTTCCGCGTCGCGTAGCGTTCGAGTTCTCCGTCGGGTCGTCCAGGTCTCGACTCCTTGCTCGCCCGGTTCCAGGAAGCCCTGCAAGAAAGAAAAAGAAACGCCGGATTGAAGATTAGACCATGGTTACGGTAACAGCGCATTTTGCGCTGCTCTTTACTTTACCTTTGTTTGTTTATCCATATCCTCTCGTTCTCCTGACATGGGACTTCATAGTGGTACAGACTCCTTAGCCTGATCGAGTGTACGGACAGTCCTACAAGGGGATAAGAGAGGAACCTGAAATATGTTACGCAGTTACTCACCTTCTATAGTTACATTGTGTAGCTGCTCTTGTCATTTAGGTGGGCAAATACCTTCTCTGAAAGATTACAGACCCCTAATTAGTCCATCCCCCTTTTAAAATATTCCTTTATTTATTCACAGCAATAACAGATGTTGGGACATCACTACCCTCCTTTATTTTTCCTGAGCTTGAAGAAGGGAAATTTAGGTAAAAGACAAAACCTGCAGAAAATACAAGAATGTAGCGAGTCATGTTTTTGTACTTAACGTATGTTCCCTCTTACCTACAGTTTTGTGTTTCGATTTGAAGCGCTCCTGCAGCTCCAGGGTGGTGGCGAGGACTTGTCTCCCCCTCTTTCCTTGTTTTGTTTCCCTTCTTCCCCGGATTACCTTTTGTTGCTTAGACTTAGACAAGCACAATAGGTGGTTGGGAGAAGTTGCAGACTATTCTTCAGTTCCTTGACGTTCCTGTGGAAATTCAGGTGAGATCCTGACAGTACCCTTGAGGAACTCGGCACCATGCGAAAATACGATCCTCGAACTTAAATGCAAAAAGATACTGGCTGTCTGGATGCAAAGGAATAGAAAAGAATGCTTGGCACAAATCAATTACTGTAAACCAGCCCGCATTCCAAGGTATCTGATAAAGGATCACTGCTGGATTTGGCACTATTGGGCAACATGGCACTACTATTTTATTTATTTTTCGTAAATCTTGCACTATCCTATATTTTCCACTAGGCTTTTTAAGTCCCATGATTGGTGAGATACAAGGACTACTCATTATTTCTTTTAAAATGCCTTGTTTAACCATTCGATCGATTTCTGGAATAATTCCTGCTTTTACTTCTGGACTCATCTTGTATTGTCGTGTGTTTGGATAAACTGCACCTTCCTTCACTGTCACTTTCACTGGGTCTACATTTGACATCAGCCCAATATCTTTTCCTGTAAGAGCCCACACTTCTGGATTGACTGTGGCTCTCAACTCTTCAGGTAATTCATTCTCAGTTATCAAAGAAAACATTTCATCTACTTCTGTTCCTTGCTTCATTAGCATCATTTTGTATATGACATCCTCATCAGGGGTCTGGAAAGCGACACCATCTGGTGTACAATAGATCGTGCAATTCATCTTGCACAACAGATCTCTTCCCAACAGATTTACGGGACTGGAATCGCAAACTACAAATCAATGCATTTCTTTAAAGTTTCCGATATGTACCTCCATCGGTTTTGTGATTGGGGTTCTAATCTGTTGATTTGACACTCCTACAACTTGGATGGACTCTCCCGAGAGGGGTAGGTTTGGGATGTCTGCTGTTCTCACAGTATACCGGGTAGCACCAGTATCCAATAGAAAAGTGATGTCTTTACCTTCCACTTTCCCATCAACAAATGGACCTGACTGATCTACCGGCAAGGATGCGCCAAGCACGCACTCCTCGTCCTCCCCCCTCAGGCACCGTCATTGTACAAAGTCTGAATTTTCCTCATCATTCTGCAAAAAATATTGTGCAACTGTTCTATTATTCTTACCACTTTCTCCTTGAAATCCAGTGTTCGTACTGAACTTTTGGTGGTTCACAAAGTTTGGCAAAGGAGCTGGTGGCACCTGATATTGTGGAGTAACTACCTGCTGCTGCTGATTCATAAGTACCTCATTCTGCATCTGTGGAATTAAATTTTGATTTGGCCCATTATTATTCTGAATACTCTTACACTCGTTCTTCCAATGTCCAAGCTTTCCGCACGCATGACAAGGAAACTTCTTCTTTGCTTCTTCTCTGTTCATTCGTCCTCTATAATTACTACCATTCGCCACTTGATCATTCTGACTCTGCTCTTTCACTTGATTATCAGTCTGAGTATTGGTTTTATTCTCCTGTTGCTCTGCCAATTTTACTTGTGGCCACATCATTTTCTCCTTTAACTTTCTACGCCTCGCCTCAATGTCATCTCCGCAATATTTTGCATACTTTAAAATTTCATCCACTGTCTTACTCTGCCAACACAACATGTGCTGCTGAATCATTTGTCTAATCTCCGGTTTCAAACCATATACAAACCGATACACAAAATGTCCCATATCTTTATCACCAATATTCTTAAAACCACTAAACTGCTTAAACACCTGCAGTAGCCTTTCATAATATACATGTACAGGCTCGTTTGGTTCTTGAGTTGTCCTATCTATCTTTACCCAATCTGTTTCTTTAGGAGGAATTTTCCCTTTCAAGTATGTAATCACTTGGTGATATTTCTTCATCACCTCCTCTGAGGGTGCTCCTGTCTTTGAGTCTCTAGAATACTCTTCACTTGGCCAATCAATTGTAATCTTACACTCTGTCCATAAATCAGCAGGTACCACAATGTCAAATAAACCATCCAAATCTTTCAATAAAACCTTTGAAACTTTCACAAATCTTTCCACCTGTTTATACCATTCCACTGGTTTCTCTCTCAATTTTGGAAAGTCATTTGTAAAGGACAAAATATTTTGTCTACTCCAAGGAACATAAACGTATCCACCTCCTGGAACCTCTCTCATTGGACACAATTTCTCAACCTTTTCTGTTTCCCTTACTGGAAATGCAGATGAAGCTTCTCTCGCTTGAACTTCCTCTTTCTTTCTTATCCATCTAATTCTCCATTTATCAATGTCTCCCCATTTTCGCAAAATATTAATTAATTCCTTTATCTGTAGTCTCTTACCAGAAGCATTTACACTTTATAAATCCTTGTCAGTAAAATCCACTCGATATGGTTTCTGCAACAATTTTGATTTCCCTATATCTATTCCAATCTCTGAAGCGATTTCTGTTAGTTTCTCATGAAATACTCTTGCTCTCCTGGTTATGCTCTTAAATAAAAATAATAACTCTTCATCATTATAAACGTTCAATCTTTCTATGCTCACACTCCCCACTATCATTTCTTCCAATTCCACTTTCAATCTGCTGATATCTAGCTTTTTTGGTGGTGGGTTTCGATTATCTATTTCCTGTGCCCATCTTTCTATATCTTCAGGGGTAACTACTGCTGCACCTCCAGTTCCTATTGGAACCAATGATCTCTTTCCTCTTAAATTTCTAGGCGTAACTCTTTTCGGAGTTTCAGTTGAAAGTTCTACATTCGGGGGATCCATTAGTGAAATAACTGATTCACTTTCACTGACCTGATCATCTGTAATTACTACTTCTTTTCTGGGGCTATTTAACGGAATTGTTACAGTTTGTGGTTTCTGGCAAGTCTTTTATCTCCATACAATGGAATTACCGGACCAATGGTCACTGGTACTGTCAAAGCTTCAGCATTTAAATTTAATTGGCTTATTTTCTGAACTCATTCTTCTCTTGTTTTATTCAAAACATCTCTCTCATTATCCTGCAGCACCCTATTAAATGATGTATCATGTAAAATTTGTGGGGTTAAAGGCATTCGTTTCACTGGTGCACTTGGGCTAACCTCACTAGTTGCTTCTTGATACGGTGGTGGATTTTTAATTAAAATATCCTCTAATAACTCATTATCTGATTCACCATATCCTGTTGTATTCAAGTGTTTCGTTTTCTCTTTACACTTTCCTCCAGACTGTTCCTCAGCCATTAATACTGGATATAAACCTTCAGATACCATAGCTCTCCTCCACTGTTTCATCTGCCCTTCGCGTGATTCATGCAAGTATCTGGGAAAGAATCCTTTATATCTCCCACCTCTGCATTTCTCGCGTTCATATGACTCAGTCTCCCATTCTTCCAAAGCCTCGTATTGAGTTAACCTAGGCCTAGGTTCCAAATCATTCATTCTCATTCTCAAATTCTGAAGAATTCTCCCATTAAACGTACCATTTTTAGGAAACACTAGCACTCCATCACCTTTCGTATATTCTATCCAATTTTCCAACCACACGCAAGTATGATATCCTCTTTCCATCATCATAAAGGATGCTGGTGTCTTCGGTGGCGGAATAGGAATTCCCTCTCTAGTCAACACAGGCTTATCTTTCTTAAAGAAATTCTTAATTTTCTTTATAAATGACATTTTCTCTTTTCTCCATACATCCTAGATGAACAATATATAACATTGTATTCTGCAAACCCTTGAAATCTTCTATCTGCGCATCTCACACTGGCAGTCAAATCAGAATCCTGCATACAATTTCTCTTTCTACCAATCCTAGCGCGGCTTCTAACTGATTATCCAATCAAACTCAGGCTCACGCTCGTGGTCTGACCAATGCCAGCGCGGCCTTTTGTGACGTCAGTTCTGCTCCTTACTACTTACCCCTCCTTTACAAGGCTGCTTTTGTCACACGCCCGCTGTTTCTACCAATCCCAGCGCGGCTCACTGTGACGTCAGTACAACTCCTGCGACTGACCCTCCCTTCACAAGGTAATACGAAAAACTTATTTCTTAATACTTTTCATTAAATTCTTTGTTATTAACAACATAAAAACATTCGCTACTCTGTTCCACTAAATCAAAGGATAGAATTTTTCGACTTATTCTGGAGTCTCAGAATTGCTCCTCTTCTATTGCGAGTAAAAACCTCTGTTTACCCTTCACTCAAGCTCCAGAGAACCTGCTACTCCCCCGGTGTCACCCGTATTGGGAAATGAGACAAAAGTTTCACCAGCGAACCCCTTTTGCTATCATTCGCACTACACTTTTATACGAAATAGTCCCTAGTCTAACACTGCCAGCCCTACCTAGCTTCTCAGTGTTATTCCAACAGACGAGTAACCTCACTGCAGTATGGCTTCTGTCACCACCCGCTATTCATTTCCCGGGAATTCTGGACAACATAGAACAAAGACGCTAACTCTTTTGTTAAAACATAAATCAATAATCTATACTTATCACCAAACTAGTCAATAATAACCATAACTCTGCTTCCAGAAAACTGATCCAGCGGTATACTAAAAACAGATACTCTACTACCATATACTCACCTGGGCCCATAAACACTTACACAAATCTAAGTAGACCGCTGGGTTTAGTTTATATTTTCCTTATTTAGGATTAGTTATTTCTTATTCCTAACTAACCTTTCACTGATCAAAAAGTTCTTTCCTCTGGTCGATGGACCATTAGTTGAACTAATTGATGGTGATAATTAACATAACTTTTAACTTTTCATTAATTAAAGTAAATAACCACAGACTCGGGAAGTTTTAAAATCTTTATCTAAAATGAAAGTGAACCATCTCAAATTTTCAGTACAAACACCCACATTCGTATGATTGCAAATTCAATCAAATTTCATTAAGAAAATATTTCAGACTCATACAATAACTATGCCCGGAAAGGAGAGGACAGAGAGAAAAGATCATCAACAAATACCATGAATTTATAGTTACCAAGGATGGTGTGAAGACCAAACCCTCTGGCCAAAGGGCTGGTAAGGGTCCCCCGGGATAGATCAGGAGACAAAGACTTCAGGACAGGAATCAGGACAGGATACTTAACCTCTCTAAAATACCGACGACTGCGTAGCACCCCTCTCTGACACTCTCTTCCTCCTTGAGTTTCTTCCGCGATCTTCTTGTCTAACCCAATTAAGTAAAGATAGATGGTTCTGCATTCGGTGTCTTCATCAGCATCTCACAGCGTCTCTTTCAGCATCAGCACCACCCACAGCACCGACAGCATCCCGAGCTCTCGACTTCCAGCATCGACGTCTCTCTAACTAACTAAAGCTACCTCAGTTATACCTTTCGTTTACCATGTACCACCCACTAAAGTTTCAATATCGCAAAAATACGAAATCTAATTGGTAAGGCCAGGGGGATGATCATCACACCATGCTTACATATTACTTTTTCCATTGAACTATTGTTCGCAAAACCCATCCCTTTAA
Organism: Calotriton arnoldi; assembly: GCA_963921515.1. Taxonomy (NCBI): domain Eukaryota; kingdom Metazoa; phylum Chordata; class Amphibia; order Caudata; family Salamandridae; genus Calotriton; species Calotriton arnoldi. Next base: position 867,714 of record CAWUFW010001802.1, read on the forward strand.
ACTTTATTCTTTTCTTCCGTTCCCATACATGTCCAAACTTTATTAGATACATTTATTTCAATATATAATGAATACAAGTCTTCTTGAGTGAACTCTTCACCCTCTGTTCACAGGGCACATCATTCTCATCGTTGGACGGCTGTCAAAAGCTTGGTCATCCTTCCGGGTTAATTCTCATGTAGGTATGCGCAAACTTGAATCAGTCGGCTGAGTTCAGACAAACGTGAAAGGCCCAAATGCGCACTAATAATAAAGTCAAAAGAAGAAATGTTACTTTCACAAATAAATGGTTTCACTGTATACCACCCATCTCTACTCTAACCCTCCTTACTTATTAATACTTTCCCGCATTAGCATTAGTAAAATAGCAGGTTTTCATTTCAGCTAAGCAGATGCCATGCACATGAGTCTTAAAGACTCAGTTTTAATGCCTTCTGCACATGCGCCAGAATTTCCCTCCAAGCGTTACCTCGTCATATTGCGTAGATGCAATTGACGCATGCGCGATATAGATTTCCCAGTTAAAGCTGGATTAGTCCGTTTTCTTTGTTATCTATATTAGTACACACATACGCAAGCTTCGCTAACCCGCGTGTTTTCTGTTGTGCATGTTATTATTTACAAGACATTGTTAGTAATTCGTTAGTGAGTTAACCACTTAACCGCGGCGCGAATTCCGCCGCGGTGCGGCAGTTTAAAAGAGTGGGCGGGGCCACGTCGGCCAACGGACGTGCGCAGCACTAGCGAGGTAGTGCTCGCGACGGCCGTTGGCCGACGGAAGCACGGAAGGGGTTAAACGAGAGGATTGCTTCCGAGCAAGTCTTTTTCTTTACGAGTCCTTGCTCCATCACACCGGTTCGCCTGGCTCTCTTAATCTGCCCCCCTTCGGCCTGTCCATATATATCAGCGACGGCCGGCACAGGTAAACGCGGTGGGGCAGGGCGGGGTGGGAGGAGGGAAGTCGACAGATGACAGAATAGGTATAATTAAATAAATAAATAATACCTATTCTGTCGGCTTCCCCCCTGCCGTGCCCTGCACTGCCCACCGCGCTTACCTGAGCCGGCCGCCGCTGATATATATTGATTTTGGCCAATGTTTAGACCTTTAGATCCTTCCGTTACAGAAGATAATGAACAACTACTGTATAAAGTCATACTTTGGCTGGTTAAGAACAAGAGTTTTAATGTTTGTAACTGTAACCAAATAAGTTCTATAAAATGGATACCATGGGTGGGCCCATCCAGTAATCCAAGAAAGGTGATTGTATCATAATTCATTTTAGAAGCCCTATTTATGTACGCGACTTGCTATTGTATTCTCAGTTTATTACTGCCAAACGTAGTTGTATTATTGTACTTCCTTTTTTTTTTTTACAAATCTTTGAGATCCCACTAAACAAATCACCAATATGGATGGAAATCGCAACATCATCTTATTAAAAATTAGTAAAATAGAATCAATTGGTGTTGATGAGATTAAAATTGCCCTACAAAATAGTGCAAGTGGTAAGGCTGCTGGCCCAGATGGGGTTCCGATAGACATTTTTAAGCATGATGTTGATTTTTGGTCCCCCATTTTAGTTAAAGTTTTTAATGCTATTATTGATGGGGTACTACCAGCAACTTGGGCTGACAGTACGATTGTCCCTATCTTTAAAAAAGGCAATAGAGCTAGCGCAAAGTGCTACCGTCCGATCTCCCTTCTTGATTCCACATTTAAACTTATGGGCAGAATCCTGCTAGCCAGATTGGAAGGCTGGGCTGAAGATAAAAACATTTTAACCGATGCCCAGTATGGCTTTAGAAGGGGCAGCGGAACGGTTGAGCAGTGCGTTAACCTCGAACTGCTTATAGGGAAATATACCCTTGCCAAAGAGGGTTTACTCCATCTTTGCTTTGTCGATCTTTGTAGCGCGTTTGACTTAGTAAATCACACTAAGTTATGGCAAACGCTGGAAGGGATGGGTGCCCCACTTGATATTATCAGTCTCCTATCACAGATATATGTTCATTTAACTTCAAAGATACGGTATGGCCAGAATGGGGAATGCACTACGCATTTTAGAGTAACTCGAGGGATTAGGCAAGGTTGCGTCCTTGCCCCCCTTTTATTTTCATTATATATCAATGGTGTTGATTTTTTATTGCAGAGCTTGAAAACTGATTCTCCAATTGTTGGTAAGCGTGTAACCCCAGTTTTACTATATGCAGATGATGCAGTCCTGATTTCCAGGACTGCCAATGGCCTCCAACTTTTGATAGACAATTTTACAAATTTTATGGTCAATAAAGATCTATCAATAAATCTGACTAAAACTTTAGTCCATTACTTTGATGGAGTACCCATTGAAAGGACATCCACTTTTTCTTATCTGGGGTTACTGTTTAATTGTAAAGGTACATGGAGTACACATATTAATTCCTGTAAATTAAAATTTTTAAGGACTAGTGAGGCTATCTTTAGATTCTCCCAAAAAATAGGCAATAAGCCAGTGCGAGAAATTTTTAAATTATATGGGAGTAAGTGTATAACAGGGGTATGCTATGGTGGAGCATTATGGGGTATGGCAGACACTACCCCATTACAAACACTGGAAAATACATTTTTAAGAAGGGTGTTATCAGTTCCTAACTCCACGGCGACTTATATTGTCCATAGGGAGACTGATGTACCATACCTTAGTGACCTGATTAGTATGTCTGCCCTTATTTTATGGTACCGAATTTGGACACAAGATTAAACGACTCTCACTAAGGAAATTATACGAGACTGCCTTACACTTGACCATTCAAAGAAAATACCATGGCTACAGCATATTTATGGCCTATTAAATGAGTGCAATGCGATAATTGATTTTAAAGACCCTGCGAGAATTTAGACCTATAGTAGGGGGCGGGGTTAAAAAGGCGACTTTTTAACTCTAGAGAAGATAGGAGAGAAGTTGAGATGAGTACAAAATCATGCGTTAGATCATATTGTGAAGGGACTTTTTCACCGGGTACCCAGCCTTATCTTATTTTCACTAGAAATATTCAACATCAATTTTATTTAACAAGATTAAGGATGAGTACGCTCCACTACCAGATAGCATTCCCTAAGATGGGTAGGTGGAGCGCAAACCTACCAAAGTGCCCGTGTGATGGTAAATCTCCTCAAAGTACTCTGCACTTCTTATTGTTTTGCAACTTTTATAGGGATTTTAGGAAATCAATATTACGCCCACTTTTTATTGTTAAAACATTGTACTCCTATAAAACCGCTTTTAATCAAATTTGCCTTTTGTAAAACGTGTTAATATGTAATGCGGTTATTGTTTTTACTCAATTGGCCATTAAGCGAAGGAAGGAACTTTCACATCTGGAATCTTTGAATTATGAAATAGATTAGACTGTATATCTTTTTAAGAATATTTTTTTAATGTATTTTTATCTTTTTAACATTTTATATGGCGATATGTAAATAATGATTGATATGGTGTATTTATATTAATGTGGAAAATGTGTTTTAAGCAAATTTATTAGGGAGGAAATGTTCAAAAGAGGATCCATATTGGAAAATTAATTAGAATATTGCTGTTTTTTTAGGATGAATTGTTATAGAATGCTTTAATGTTTATATTATTATATACCGAATAAAGCTTGTTTTGACTTTGACTTTGAGATCTGTTGATCAGGTAATCCCACCGCCTAAAATAAACTTGCTGCCCAACCACGTTGTTGGTCCATCGCCACTGGCTAGGCTTTTGCTTTGCATGACAGACTTTCGACTCTTTAGAGTTTAGCAGAAGTAGTTTGATATGAGGTGTTACCAGCTACAATTTCCCAGGACCCGTATCAGTTTGTGGTTCCAAGCTTTTCCCCCAATTCTGTTAACCTTATTATCTGAAATATCGTGGGGATCCTTCCAAAATTAAATCAAACGGACTGGGTATCCGTGGTCAATCATTTTGATATAGCTCTTTTCAGGAAACCTGGGCAGCTACCCCAGTGCTTTGTGATGGCTTCAGATGTTACTCAATCCCGGCTATTCCATCCTGATCAGGCCGTGCAAAGGGAGGACCCTCGACCTATTTTTAATTTTCCTTCAATATTACAAACCATCCAAGTTAAGGTCACTTGGGAGTTTCAGACCTTTTTTTGTAAGTTAGAAAAAAGATTTTGACATTTATTTAACTTTTATAAAAATGTTTTTACTGATAATCTTAATTTTCAATCGTTTTCATTTATCAATGGTTTGTCATCCTGCCATAAATCTCTTCTACCTAAGTCAAATCCTATACTTTGCAGTGACTTTAATGCCAAGTTGTCTGTTACAACTTTTGACATTAGTATGTTAGGTAACCATTTACTACCTGCAGTTTCTTTGGCCCACTCGACCACAGGGGAGACGATTTAGTAAACCATATTCTGGTTTGTGATCCAATTAACATCCTTGCCAATGATTTTTGCCATACTACCATAGGGACCGCAATCCTTTAAATATCTCTTTTTCGCCCCCCTTGCTTATTGCTCCCGAACTTGCTGCGCCCATTGGCCGTCTCCCCAACATCGTGGATTAAAGTTGGAGCGGAATCTCCCCTATCCTTCTGTGTTTTTTGGATTCCCTAATGAAGACTAACCACAGCCTTTTTGTGATCTGTTTATCTGATGCTACTGTGCATAATTAACGGAGGCTTTTTACTAATTTGTGCCATTGCATCAATAGTGGTCTTCTTAAGCCACATCCTCATCAGATAGCATATTCCTTGCGTTGGTTTGATGGGTAGCTTTATATAAAAAAAAATTAAGAATCGCAGAGGAGGTTATAGTTTGTCGAGCACAATATAGGTCTACTTTAAAAATTAGACAATTTGAGGTTAATACCACTAATGGGAATGTTTAACCGAGGCTTTGCGAAAGCGCAATCCCTGTTTTTTTCGGCAGACTGTTAATTTAATCAGCACCAGTGACAACATTTTATCTACACGGAGTACCGACATTATGGATGCTTACTCAGCATCACATTTTATGACTATTTATAGTCTTATTTTTAACAACACTAGTGCTTCAGCTACTCCATTTAACTTAATACTGGCCCCAAATGTATGTTTAGAATATCACAATGTTCTTCTAGCTATCAGCAAGAGTTCCTGTACTAGAACTCCTGGCCCAGATGGGGTGCCCATGGATTTAATTAAATGTAAGACTGATCTGTGGGCACGCCTTTTAACTAATATTTTTTTAATAATCTTAGCTTTACTCAGCTACCTGTGTCTTGATCGGAATCCATCGAAATGTCCATTTTTAAGAAGGGTAACAGATTGGAACCAAGATGCTACAGAGCAATTTCTCTTATTGAGTCATCGTTCAAAATTATTGGAAATGTAATTTTATAATTGAATTCCCGAATGGGCAAACTAGCACATTATTTATATTTTTTTTGTATCTCGCTTCTTTATTGCATTTTCAAAGTACAGTATGCAGAGGATACAGTAACAATATTGTTCAGAAGCAAAGAAAAATAAAAGATGGGATCCGTGTTACATATGCAAAAGAAACAATTGATGGACGGAATGCTGGACAATGCAAACATTCACCCCCAGTCACAAGGATCTGGGTTAAATCCATCATTCTTTTGCTCACCACACCACCCCAGTTTTGACCCAGCCATATGCAAATCAGTCTTGACCCTGTTCCTTGTGGGAACAGTCCAGCCCGAACTGCCAAGCCAGGTCCTCCCTGGACCGGAAACAAGCATCCTGGGACCGGTTTCAGGGCATCACCCTTCATCAGCCAGGCTAGCTTGAATCCAGTGGTGTAGTGAGCACGGGACCCACGTCTGGGCATACCCTTCCCACTTAGGGCGACAAATGCAAAAGAAACAATTGATGGACGGAATGCTGGACAATGCAAACATTCACCCCCAGTCACAAGGATCTGGGTTAAATCCATCATTCTTTTGCTCACCACATCACCCCAGTTTGGACCCAGCCATATGCAAATCAGTATTGACCCTGTTCCTTGTGGGAACAGTCCAGCCCGAACTGCCAAGCCAGGTCCTCACTGGACCGGAAACAAGCATCCTGGGACCGGTTTCAGGGCATCACTCTTCATCAGCCAGGCTAGCTTGAGTCCAGTGGTGTAGTGAGCACGGGATCCACGTCTGGGCATACCCTTCCCACTTAGGGCGACAAATGCAAAAAAACAATTGATGGATGGAATGCTGGACAATGCAAACATTCACCCCCAGTCACAAGGATACGGGTTAAATCCATCATTCTTTTGCTCACCACACCACCCCAGTTTGGACCCAGCCATATGCAAATCAGTCTTGACCCTGTTCCTTGTGGGAACAGTCCAGCCCGAACTGCCAAGCCAGGTCCTCCCTGGACCGGAAACAAGCATCCTGGGACAGGTTTCAGGGCATCACTCTTCATCAGCCAGGCTAGCTTGAATCCAGTGGTGTAGTGAGCATGGGTCCCACGTCTGGGCATACCCTTCGCACTTAGGGCGACAAATGCAAAAGAATAAAACCCAGATCCTTGTGACTGGGGGTGAATGTTTGCATTGTCCAGCATTCCGTCCATCAATTGTTTCTTTTGCACATGTCTCCCTAAGTGGGAAGGGTATGCCCAGACGTGGGTTCCGTGCTCACTACACCACTGGATTCAAGCTAACCTGGCTGATGAAGGGTGATGCCCTGAAACCAGTCCCAGGATGCTTGTTTCCGGTTCAGGGAGGACCTGGCTTGGCAGTTCGGGCTGGACTGTTCTCACAAGGAACAGGGTCAAGACTGATTTGCACATGGCTGGGTCCAAACTGGGGTGGTGTGGTGAGCAAAAGAATGATGGATTAAACCCAGATCCTTGTGACTGGGGGTGAATGTTTGCATTGTCCAGCATTCCGTCCATCAATTGTTTCTTTTGCATATGTCTCTCTAAGTGGGAAGGGTATGCCAAGACGTGGGTCCCGTGCTCACTACACCACTGGATTCAAGCTAGCCTGGCTGATGAAGGGTGATGCCCTGAAACCGGTCCCAGGATGCTTGTTTCCGGTCCAGGGAGGACCTGGCTTGGCAGCTCGGGCTGGACTGTTCTCACAAGGAACAGGGTCAAGACTGATTTGCACATGGCTGGGTCCAAACTGGGGTAGTGTGGTGAGCAAAAGAATGATGGATTAAACCCAGATCCTTGTGACTGGGGGTGAATGTTTGCATTGTCCAGCATTCCGTCCATCAATTGTTTCTTTTGCATATATCCGTGTTACATATCACACAACATAGGTGAGTGGAAAAGAGGCTGCTAGTGTGAAACGTGGTGAATATTCTCTATCAAGTTCAACACGAACAAGCAAGACCAATAAAACTCAAAGAAAAATAAAAAGGAAACCGAATCATCCAATGTTAAATGGAGACCTATAACTAACAGTGTTATGGAGAAGGGTCGTAGACAGGTTTCATGCAGTTAGAACACCCACGCCTGTTTACAAACTATGGTCCCTGTAGTCGTTATTCCCTATATCCCATCGTAGCTCTGCAGGCCTCTGATTGACCCTAGCTAAGAATCCTTCTGGGGGGGTGTAGAATTAGAGTTGTCCCTCTCAGGTTCCCCAAATCTGGTACTGGGGACCTCGATCTATCCGAGTCAGGAGTGTTTGGGTGGGAAGTGTCGGGGTGAGCCTCGTCTCTCTTACCTTGGAAAAGTAATCGGTTAAGGGCAATCGCTCCGGTTCTGGAGTTTTAGGGCCGCGAGTCCCGTACCCTGATAAGCAGTAAGTAGAGCGATGCCGCAAACCATCGAGACATTCATGTGAGTAGGAAATTGCCCCATACTTCCTCAAATTTTGGTAGCTGGTCACTGAGATTGTAAATTACCTTTTCATATGTCGCCATCATGTACATGTCCGAGAGCCATGTTTGGTATGAGGGTGGTGTAGCAGATTTCCAGTGTCAAGCACAATATGTTAATTCCCTGTCAGCGTGGTGTTAGAGAACAGCTGGGCACAGTGGAGCAATGCCTCATTCTTCATTTGTTAATAGACAGGTATACCATAGCCAGGCATTGCCCACTGTACCATTTTCTTTTTTTAATGTAATTTTATTATTTTACATTATATAAGGTCGTCGTCATCATGTTGCACATTGACATGTACATTGTGGATGTCTTTTTCTTGGTCCATCATTACTGTAATCACATTAGTCCTCTTAGGTAGGTACACCATATCTGTATCATTGCCCATTGTACCTAACATTTATGGATTTATCCAGGGTAAATATGACAAAGCTGCACCTCCTATTATTGGACTTGTGTCTTGATCTAAACCAGAGATTACCGACCTTACATTGACGACTGATAATTAAACGCCCTTTCCATCAGGAACAAATATCCTGCCCCCTCATATCTGACTTACTAGATTAGATCATGGAAGTTCAAATCTTCTCCAAACGACATCTCCGGGGAGCATACAACTGGGTATCAATTTGGTACGGGATGAGTGGAAGTCTGTGACAGAATGCCCCATCTGAGTGCCAGGCTACAGCGGGATTCAAGGATCCAAGGATTTGAGGATCTACTGGAGTATTTGTGGATCTAGATCTACTGCAGGATTTGAGGATGCTGCAGTATATTAAAGCCACAGTCAGGACGTGGTCAGGTGCTTGGCTTTTCTTCCTGTTGATGAGATGAGAGGACATCTCCCCTTGGGCTCTGCTTTTCACCTCTGTTCCTCAGCTTGGGTTCTGCCCTTCACCTGCCCTCCTGGCTCTACAGTTGAGCTGAATTAATCTTCTCAGACGTTTTCTGCTTGTGGCACAACTTGGAACTTCTTATGCAGTGTCACTTCAAATAATTTCCTCCCATTCTTGGAACTCTTCAACAAATCTCCCTGCATCCTTAGAACTCTTCAACCTGTTCATCTTCAGAGGCCTCAGGTTAGTGATTAGCTAGGGAGGGTTAGATATATTTGTTTGGATTCAACTCCTGTCAAGGCCGGTTCAGGCTCTCATAATTCCAGTGTAAGTAAATTAAGTAAAATTACATTTCTAATAGTAACATTTGTTACTTATAGTATTAAGTAAACGCAAACTGTGGGAGGAAGCACTGTATGCAAAACATGCTAATATTAGAGCATTATAACCCACTCTTACCCAGCCTTTTGAGCCTTTCCAAGGCAGCTGCCCTTTGGGAATGGGATTTCAATATGCACCAGCAAGCATCTGAAAAACAGTACCATTAAAAATAGTCATAATATTGTTTGAGGCAGATGCCTCAAGACACGTGTGCCCCTTATAGTATTTTTGTGGCTCTATTGGAACGATAGAAAGACACACATAAACAATATGTGTGTGTGCATATGTATGTGTGTGCCTCTATGTATGTGTGTTTCAGTATGAGTGTCTGTGTGTGTATGTGTGTTTTGGTATGTTTCTATGTGTCTGTGTTTATATGGGAGTATGTGTGTGTCTGTACGTATGTGTCTGACCGTGTAAGTGTTTATGCCTGTGTGTCTAGGAGTGTGCATGTGTATCTGTATGTCCCTGTGTCTAGCAGTGTGTATGATTATATGTGCCTGTGTGCAAATGTGTGTGTGTGTGCGCTTATCAATGTGTCAATTTGTCACTTTTACTGTGTATGTTTCAATATGTGGGCATATCAGTGTGTTTGTGTGTCCGTACTTGTGTGTGTGTGTCTGGCAGTATTTATATGTGCCCGTGTGGGCCTAGCAGTGTTTAGTATCTGTGTATCAAGGTGCATGCATCTCTGTGCCTTTGTTTATGTGTGCCTGTAGGTGTCAATCAATATTTTTTTTTTTTTTCTTATTTAAACTCCGTTTATTGCGTTTCAAAAATAATCAGCAATGCTACCACGCAGGGCAGCTACCGTATTAAACCAACTAGAAACAAGCTGCACTTGCTCGACACCACAGGGGTAAAAACATTACACAGCAGATCAGCGATATCAGTTCACAGTCTGAGTGCCAACTCTCTTTCATAGACAACAGTTACTCTGCTCCGGTTGGCGAGCCTGCCATGGCCTGCTGCTGAAGATAGTGTCGCAATGGCTCCCAAATGTCTTTGGGTTTGGAAGACGTGGGCAGGTCCTCTGCATATAACTCCAAGTTTTCTTTGCAGTATACCATGTCTGTGAGCCAGTGTGCCACCTTCGGCGATCGTGCCCCTCCCCACGTAATGGCGACTCTACGTTTGGCCATCAACAGTGCAATACGTATATATTTACCCATGACCCCTTTCACATGAGGAACATAACATAAAAGGCATACCAACGGTGTACATTGTAATGTTGTTCCAGACATTTCTTGTATAATTTGTACCACCTGCCTCCAGAAACCTGCCACTCTCCCACAGTCCCAAGCAAGGTGTATAAAATCAGCTTCCAATTGACCACATCTCCTACATCTACTAGAATCCTGTAAACCATAGCCATGTAGACGAAGGGGCGTGTATACGTCTGATGCAGATATTTAAAATGTATTAAGCGGAGGTTTCCGTTAGGTGTGAGCTTGCCTGTGAGATTGCAGACATGTTCCCATTCCGCCAGCGTCATAGGAGGGGTCAACGTGTCATTCCAGCGTGCGAGACTCCTATCTGATCCGCTGGGCGTCTCAGCTCGTATGGCCCTGTATAACTTGGTTATTAATTTTCTACGTGTAGGAGTAGTCAATAATAACTGTAGGGATTGGAGCGCCGGAGGTTCGGCCGGGTAGGTATCGTAATGTGATTTAATAGCATGTCTCAGTCTATGAACAGTGAACTGAAAAAGCAGTGTAGGGTGAACAACATACCGCAGAGCTTCAGGGGTAAGGAAAGCACCGTCTGGGTACAGGTCTTGCATGGTATTTATACCTGCTTCCCTAAGCAGTCGCATCGGACCAGCTTCCTGCGTCACCGATAATGCCGCATGATGCACCAGGGGCATCGCTGGGGCATATATGGGCAGCTTATTGGCAAGTCGTCCGATAGATTGCCAAGCTGCCACTGTAGTGTCTATTGTGTTTATTTCTGTTTTAGGGGTACCCCGGCGTGTGTGAGTAATGAGACTGTGCAAGGGGGTCGGAGAAGCGTCGCCATCTTCAACTGCCACATGTGGAGTAAAGGCGTGCGGGTTAAACCAGAAGTATGCATACTGTGCTTGAGCGCTTAAATAATAGATATAAGGGTATGGTGCACTGAATCCCCCTCTGGCATAGTCCAATGTAAGAGTATTCCACCCCACCCGCGCCTGTTTACCCCCCCAAACCAAGCGAAGCAATGACGTTCGCAGAGTCTTAAAGAACCCCTGTGATAGTTTTATTGGAATGTTAGAAAAGAGATACAGAAAACGCGACAGTACCACCATTTTTATAATCACAATGCGGTCTGCTAGGGACAGCGGCAATGCTATCCATTTATCAATTTGTTGTTCCAGTGAGACACTTGCTCGTCCATAATTTTCCCTTATAACGACGTCGGGGTCTCGATGAATTCAGACCCCTAGATATTTGACTGGTTCTGCAGACCAAACTATCGGGTAGTCCAGAGGTGGGGGAGGGGTGGCCGCCGTCAGAGGGATGATAATGGACTTTTCCCAGTTAATTGCGAGACCTGAAATCAATCCGAATCTGATGTATTCTCTTAACACCTGCGCCAAATATCGAGCAGGTTCTCTGACAAAAAGCACCATGTCGTCGGCATAGAGAGATATTCCAACTGGACGGTGATTAAAATTTAGAGCCGTGTCTCTGTGTCTTTGACGTATCACACATGCCAGGGGCTCTATTGCTATAGCAAACAACAGTGGTGATAGCGGGCAGCCTTGACGGGTACCCCGCTTGATAGAGAATGGCTCAGACGTTAGGCCTCCCACTCGGACCCTTGCCGACGGGTCAGCGTAAAGTATCTTCACCCATCCCAAGAAAAGTAGGGGAAACCCCATACGCTGTAAAATATGAAACATGTAGTTCCATTCTATGGAGTCAAACGCTTTAGCCGCGTTGAGCATGACGGCCGCAGCGTGCAGTTTAGGGTCAAGAACATGCATCATTGCGAAAATGGTCCGCAAATTGTGAGACGTGGATCGCTCTGGTATAAAGCCTGATTGGTCCGGCAGGACCAAACACTGCATCAGTGGCTGTAATTTAGTGGCTAGGATTTTGGCGAGTATTTTAGCGTCAATGTTAATCAAAGACAAGGGCCGATATGAATCACAAGCGTCAGGGGGCTTATCCTTTTTTAGAAGAGTAACAATTAAAGCCTGGCGAAGGGATGGGGGCAGAACACCAGCCTCATCCGCTTCTGCGTACATCTCCAGTAAGTATGGCGTTAGAAGTTCTGTATACGCTTTATAAAATTCTATGGTTAGACCGTCTGGCCCTGGTGCTTTTGAATTTGGTAGAGCGCATATTGCTGCTCTTATGTCCGTTTCATCTATTGGTTGACTCAGGTATTCCCTATGATTGCCCGCCAACCATGCGCAGGCAATGTCATTCAGATACCCTTCCACTGCGGACTGTGGAGTCACCCCTGAGAGGCATAGATATTAGCATAGTAGCCTCTGAACTGTTCAACTATCTCCAGAGGATTGTAGTGCTCCCCACCCTGAGAGTCAGTTATTTTGTTGATATGGTGTTCCACTCGAGTTTTGAGTTTTGCAGCTAGATTACGCCCAGGCCTACCACCCTCTCCATATTTCCTGGCAACGTGCCTACGTGATATATAGCGAATTTCCGATTCTGCCACTGTGTCATATTCCAAAACTAACTCATGAATACGGGAAAGCGTGTCTGGGGAGGGGTTGTTCGTGTATGCACTTTCTAGGGTTTTCAGCGTGGTCTCTATCTGGGTGAGTTGGGTTCTGAGATCTTTCAGTATGCCGGCTGTGGTGCTGATGCATACTCCCCGGATCGTCACCTTAAATGCCTCCCACAGCGTGGCAGGACTATCCACTGTACCTTTATTAGCCTCAAAGTAGTGTTCTATTGCCTTGCGAATAGTGTCGTTATAAATTGGGTCAAGCAAAGCCTCAGAGCAAAAACGCCATGTGAAAGGGCGATGGACAACACTGGGAATATGGAGATCCAGCTGCACTGGATTGTGATCGGAGAGAGTGCGTGGATATGTAGTTACAGCAGACACCCACGCGGTAGCACCCTCACTCAAGAGCCAGTAATCTAACCTAGACCAGCTATTATGCGACGGTGTGGCGTGCGTTCCCTCCCTCGCTGTGCCATTGCGAAGCCTCCAGACGTCCACCAGCCCAAACTCCAACAGTGCATTATTGATGCTTTGAGCCACTTTAGGTGTGCGAACACTTTGCGGGTTAGATTTGTCCACAGTGGGATCCAAATATGTATTAAGGCCCCCCCCCACACAATGGCAGTCTCGGGCCACTCTCTCAGTATGCCATACATTAGCTGGAACACCTCTGGCTCATCCGTTATAGGCCCATATGTATTTATGAGAGTAATCAATGTGTTCCCTAGTTTACCCTGCACCATAGCACAACAACCCTCACTATCCACGTGAGTCCTGAGTGGTGTAAACGGGATTCCCTTCTTTATCAATATTAAAACCCCCGTGCATAGGAGGACGCCACTTGAATCCTGCCCATTTAATTGCAATGTTCGCTTCTGTAGCCTTGGTCAGGTGTGTTTCTTGCAAGAGGGCAATCTGAGTGCCATGGCGGTTTAAATATGCAAAGACTTGGCGATTTTTTTTAGGGGTATTCAGCCCTCTAATGTTCCATGTGAGATATCTGTAATGTTCACCCATGGGCCTCACTAACGCTGTTTGTCACATGTGAATCGAGCAACTTGCTATCGTGGTGCCTTGTATGAAAAATGCAATCCCCAAATCTGGTGTCAATACAATTGCAGCTAACAATCTTCTGACATATTACAACTAAACAGTTGGTAACGGTAAGATTAATGCTCCCTTCTGCCCACCCCCCACCCACTACAACCTCCCAATTAGGTCGAGAATACAACCCCCCCACCCTACCAATAATTACCCGAAGCCCACTGTGAGATATCAACCAAATGGGGGATCACCCTCTGGGGGGGAGGAATGACGACAAACACCTACCAAGCGGCAGGGTGGCCAGGCTACTATATCATAACAAAACTCAATCCCGATCCTCTAGTTTCTGAAAACAATTAACTGTGCAATAGGCCGAGCTAAAACATAATTGTACTGTACTAACGGCATGTTTCCGATACCAAATCAACGCAATTGAGCTACAGGCCCTCAAACAGTAATTCAGTCTATTGTGCCCATGCGCGCAGTTATGTGAATAAACAACAATAGGACTCATCAAAGCCATTTGCTTTCAGTCAGCATCACTGAGAGTCGATGCCATCGTTGAACTTTTCGAAGCGACCTGAGGAGTCTTGCGTGGACATATATGCTTCGTGAACTTCATAGCCGATTTGGAGTCTGTGAAAAAATGTGCTTGTCCATCATGAGTGATCTTCAGTTTGGTGGGGTACAACATTGCATAGGGAACAGAGGCAGATTGCAGAAGTCTTTTCACTGGCATGAATTCCCTACGTGCAGCCTGTACTGTTGGGGTGTAGTCCGGGAAGAAGGACAAGTTGTTGCCCAGATGAGTGATGGGGCTCTTAGCCCTCGCCTCACGGAGAACAGCATCTCTGTCCACATAGTTGAGGAGGCGCGCAATGATGGGGCGCGGGGGGGACCCGGCACCGGTTGGGGTCCGAGCGATCGGTGAGCCCTCTCCACGACCATGACCGGAGAGAGTACCGGACCAAACAGCTCCCGCAGTAAGTTTTCAATGAAGGGCTCCATCTTCGAAATGGCTGTCGACTCCGGAAGGCCAATTATTCTGAGGTTGTTCCGTCGGGAACGTGCCTCCAAATCTTCATTTTTCGCCCTTATTACCTCCAGCACCTTCTCCATACTGAGGATCTGCGTCCTGGATTCCGACTGAGAATCCTGGGTATCAGACAGTCTATTCTCCAAAACATCAAGCCGAGTTTCATGGACGTCTACTTTTCTCTTTACTGTGTCGAGGCTGGACGCAAGGGCATCAATCTTGCTATCAATAGTTTTAAGACCAGATCGTACTTCTAGCAAGATAGTCTTCATGTCCTCCTCAGGATTATCTGCACTGTCAATTGTACCCTGAGCAGCACCCAGCTCCGACGACGATTCCATTGTGCGAGTGTGGCGCTTGCTTTCGAACAGTATCTTGGGCTGCTTGGGGTCCGTCTTGCCCATGGTCTCGAGCTAGTCACAACACAGCTGGTCCAGCACGTCCATGCACTATGTCCCGTTATGTTGAGCCACGTCGTCACGCACAGGCCGGATCCAAGCCCCGGTCAGTGGACTCTGGTATGCAAGGTAGACTCAACGGCACCCTAGCTGAGATAGGGCCCCATCTTTTTCACCGCTGTAGCTATCGGCGCAGCAGCCAGTGGTATATATTTGCGCTTGTCCCCAGCACGCCTTACCACCAGCACCCAGAAGAACAGGGGCCTGCCCCCGTGGCGCAGCAGCAGGAAGCACAACCATAGAGAGCAGCGGACCGGCCCCCAGAGTCCTCTTAAGTTTCTCAGCAAGTGTCCCTGCAATGCAGATGGCCCGTGGTGGCCGGCCCTCACCCGCACACCTCGCCACGGATAATCCGGCCAGCAGTGTGAATGGTTTGAACAGTTAGGCAGCCCTCGACAGCCCGAGCCGATGCCACAGTGGGACCCCACCTAGCCGCAGCACTAGGGACTGGAGACCCGGCGGGCACGCACACCACCACAACGACCCCTCTCTGCCGCTGCGGAGGGGAAGCCAGGCACTGCCCGCAGCCCACCTCAGGTGTCCCCCCCCGGCACCGGATGGCACAGCGGAAAGCCCTCTTGATGGAGGGAGCCGGTGAAGCCCAGGATCCCGGCTGAGACCGGCCAACTCGCGCCGCTAGCTCCGGGCCCCACCAGGCAGATAGGCCAGGCGAGACCTAGGTCGCGCCACCCAAGTTAGCCTAGTCCCAGCCCCAAAACCAGGCCCCGCCACTCTCACCTCATGTCCGATGTGCGCCGGAGGCCAGCCTCCGCATCAACAGGCACAGCCGCTCTCTCCGCGCATCCACACAGCCCTCCGCAGCAGGCGTCAGCGCAAGGAGGCACCACGGGGCGGCAGCCACGCGTCGCAGAGACCGCCCTCCGTCTCCCGATGTCTAGCCGTGCAATTCAGCAGTCCGCTCAGTCTGTCTCCGCCAAGCCAATCGTGGGCACATCTCCCGCCTTCGCTGTCCTACCCCGCTAAGCCAAGCACCGGGCGTGCGATCAGCGGTGCAACAGTGTCAATCGCCCCCTGGGGTAGGCACAGCTCACTCAGCTTCAGCGTATAATGTGGCAGCCATTTTCCCTCAGGCCCCGCCGCGTTAATTCTCCTCTCGTCAACTCCGTGTTCCACAGCGATCGAGCCCCCAGCTCACAGCCGAGTGCTCCAGATGAGTTCGGCCGATGGTGCGCCCGGTTTCAGCAAGATCTGGTGAGTTTTAAGGATGGTATTCGTAGGATGTTGGGGCCTGGCCTGCGGAGCTCCTTCACCAGGCAGCCATCTCGCAACGCGCCGTAGCCACGCCCCCAGGTGTCAATCAATATTTATGTATGTATCTGTGCCTGTTTTTCTGTGGTTTGATGGTATGTTTCTATGTGTGCCTGGCAGTGTGTAGGCATGTCTGTGTCTATGAGTGTTTAGCAGGTTGTACATGTCTGTGCATGTCTGCAGAGTTTATGTGTCTTTGTGTGTATACCTCTGTTTGCATTTGTGTGTAGCAGTGTTTACATGTCTGTGCCAAGATGAGTCGAGCAGTGTGTCATTGTCTGTGTGTCTATCAGTGTGTATGTGATTACACATGTGTGTGATTAGCAGTGTGTGTGTAGCAGTATGTATCTGACTGCGTGCCTAGCAGTATGTGTGCGTGTGTGTTGCTTCCTGTGTGTCTTGCCTTGTATGTGTCTGTACTTGTGTGTGGTTAGCAGTATGCATGTGCCTGTGTGTCTAGCTGTGCATGTGTGTCTGTGTCTATAGCAGTGAGTGTGTGACTGTGCCTGTGTGTCTAGCAGTGTGTGTCTAGCTGTGTGTACATGTCTTTGTGTGTCGAGCAATGTGTGTATAGCAGGGTGTGGTGCCTGTGTGTGTGTCTAGCAGTGTGTTTGAATGTGTGGATTTGGTCTTGTGGCAGTGTGTATGTGTGTGTTTAGCAGTGTGTATGTGTGTCTCTTGCAATATGTATATGTGTGTTAAGCAATGTGTGTCTAGGAGTTTGCATGTGTCTACGTCTCTGTGCCTGTGTATGTTTAGCAGTGTATACTTGGGTATCTAGCAGTGTACACATGCCTGCACGTGTGTCTAGCAGTGTGTATATGCATGTATGTGTAGGAGAGTGTGTGTGTGCCTGTGCGTGCCTAGCAGTTTGTCTGTCTGTGCCTGTGTGTCCAGTAGTGTATTTGTGTCTGTGTGTCTAGCAGTGTGTGTGTCTGTGTCTAATAGTGTGAATATGTCTATGTCTGTCTAAGGGGAGCCTTGATTGAAAAAAGAATGGCCGTATGGTCTGGCCACACTACTGGCAGGACCTTATCCACTTTTAATTCCTGATTATTTGTGAATATTTCGTCCAGAGTGTGGTTGGCCAGATGGGTGGGTTCCTCTATTAACTGATTTAAGTCGAAACTCTTAAGAGTATTGACCAAATGATCTGTATCCGAGTTGTTTAAAAGCTCAAGGTGAAAATTAAAATCGCCCACAATCGTTAAGCTAGAGTAATTTATGCAGGATTTCATAAAGGCCTGAATTTTTTTAATAAAGTTGGCCCTGGGGCCTGGTGGTCGATAGACTAGTAGTCCCTGATGGAATATGGGCTGAAAAATTGCATTAATTGAGCTACGATACACTATCACAATTCCCCCACCTTTCTTGTCTGGTCTGTCCAGTCTTTCAATATTAAAGCCAGTTGTGATGGCGATTTTGAGATCTGGGTCAGTGAAGCTATCTGCCCAGGTCTCTGTGAGAAAAATAATATCTGGAAGATGTTGGATCATAAGATAGGCAAATTCATATTTGTTTTTAATAAGGGACCCTCCCCGAGACTTGCCTCTCTGTTGTCTTTACAGGGGCCGCTGGGAGAATAGCATGACCCTGCTGAACCTTGCAATCTTTCTTAAAACTAAAGTTACAAGCTCAACAATTGTAACTATCTATACTAGAGCACCATTTGTGTGTCTGACAGAGAATCGATTTGCCAGTATTCCGTAGTGCCCAAAGCTCTTCTCTCGTGAATCTTACTGATGGAGCAGGGGTCCTGGCGTCTGGCGCCGTCCAGGCGCGGATGGGCACAGAAGGGCTTGCCTTTGGCGCGCCCGGTCCTTCATCTCAATTTATCGCCTGAGGTGCAGAAAAAGCTGGACCGCTAACCTCTAAGATGGCGGCCAGCGAGGAAGTGGAACACCTCTCCGTTGGCTCTCTCCGCACAAATGGGACGAGACCCGCGGCAGACCGGAAAGTCAAGGGAGGTTGTCAGGTAAGTTATCTTTGTTTTAAAAATTTTTAAATACGTGGTACCCCTGATGGACATAATAACAATAGTATCAGGAATTTAAAAACAATGGTTTTACTAAGGGCTACTTAAACAGCCAGCCTATGCATATTTACAGATGAGAAATCCTGGGTGAAAGATAGTATTAAGAGCTTAAAAGAAACGCAAATCCTTACTGTAATAATTCGGAGTAGTGTGCATATAATTACAATATGTTTCAGTGGTTCATATAACAAAAAACATTTTATTTTGCTGAACAGATCTTAAACTGAGTTACTTGTCAGGGGATCAATGACTGAAGTCTTGCCATAATGTTACAATGATGTATCAGCTTTCATATATCATTATCTGTTTTGGGCCTTGAACTGAAGATACAACAGATACCCTAGAAAGAGCCATATACATTAAACTGATTAGAATCACCATCAAATATTAAGATGAGGGGAAACAGTCGGGGTCAAATGTGTCCCATGTATCTTAATTCTGCTAGAAAATAGATACATCACTATCGTCCTTACTTCTTTCCATGTCTCTCTCATGTATCTTCTTTCTCTACTATATTCTCACTCTTTAGGTTCTCTTTTCTCCCTATTGTCTCCCCACCCTTTCATTTCTCTATTTCCCTTTTCCTCTTATATTTTCTTCTTAGCATTCATTTTTCATAATAGTCTGCACAACTAATAGTTTATAAATTGGTAATAGGATAAAGAGCGACAACTCAGGCATCTTGGCCAGTGGTCAAGAATAGCCAGAAATCAGCAGCTGCTTATACCGTCCTAAAGGGAAAAACATGTACAACCACAAAACACATTCCAGAGGTCAAGAATTATCAGGCTTCATTATAAAGAGGTTAGTCAGAGAAGTGGGAAAAAGGGGGCTGGACAAGGGAGTAGACCAGTGAGTGACAAATGACAAGGAGGTGGCTGAAAGAAGAAAGCAGGAGAAAGAGATTACCTCATGGATATGGGTCCACAAAAGAGCGTGAGAGCATATATGATGCATATAGCAAATCCACAAAAGATGGAATTCCATCTAAAGAAATTATAATGCCATAACCTAAACATTTATATTTTTAGGAATCCTTACTAGTTTTGAATTTAATGCCTAACTCAGCTCATTCATCAGAAAACAATCCCAAACATACAATAATAAAAAAGACAAAGTAAAACGTATCCAGTGAATTTGTGAACTAGCGTTCGATGAATGATGCATGAGGCAGGTTCATTTCTCAATAGTGACACATAAGCAAGAGAAAGTTCAACATTGTTTTGACAATATTTTAGAGAGCAATAAATCATGACATCTATACCTAAGAAAATGTATTGTGATTAAAGTAGGTGGCATTTAAGCTCTTTAGATAGGCTGTATCTGACAAACAAAAAAGCTGTACTAGATAAGGAAAGAAAAAGATGCGAGGGAGAGGACATACTCAGGAGTGCGAACAGTTTCGCTGCCAAGATGTCATAAATCAATCAAACGGTAAAGTAAGCTGGGTTTAAAAATGTTGTTCTTCCACTCTTCGCTTTCACCTTTAGCCTGCTTTGTAAAGGATTGAACTTTCATAGTGATTCGCACAGGGTACTTTGAGTGAGAGTGAAGTGATCTCCTCTTGGTACTGCAAGAGTAAAACAGCAAAGTATTGTCACTTCCATTCTTTCATCCCCTTTTGAGGCCCAAAACCCTAAGAAAATAGTGAACTGTTCAACATTAACAAAGGGAGGAGGCATGCCTAGATGATTCAGATCTTCTTGGTACGGCAGTTGCTGAAGTAGTGGTATGTCATTTTCTAATTTTGTTTTGCCTTTCCTCCAACACTACCAATGCAGAGTGATTACAAAATTAATATATTTCATAGAAATTATAATTTTTAGTGAGGATAGTTCTTGGCATAATCAAATAAAATATTATTTCTCAAAAAGTTCATTAAGCTTTTGCTTTGAACAAAATGTTGGATAAAGATCCGAACTTTCCGTTGCTGCAATCATTCTTTTGCACATCTATGATGTAGTGGTACTCTGCAGACCTAGAAGACAAAAATATTCTATCTTTATTTAAAACAAAAAACAGAACTGCCTTTTGTACAAAAATAGCAAATGTTAAAGCAAATACACTAGATGTATTAATTCAAAGCACTCAAAGACATCTGGCACACATTGAAAAATGATATTCCAATATAACTCTAGTTTTGCACAAAATTGCAATCATAAAATATTTTACCAATATACTTTTTAAGTATGTTTTTGTGCACTTTATAAAGCTATAAGGAGGACATTTTGACTGATTGATTTTATAACAGCTAGGCTTTTGATGTTGTAGGCCTTCCCTTATGCCACTTAGAATGTTGAGAGCCACTTGGGAACGATTTGCATTATTCGCGTTTTTACCACCTGCTATTAAACCCAGAAATTCTATTGGTTGTAATTTGGGGATCAGTATGCACTGATCTTTTTGCTGTGTGTACTATTGTATATAATTTTGTTTTCAACTTTTCTAATTTTGGGACAAGTAAATTGAATTATATGTCAGACTTCTACCTCTTTAATATCGACCTACCCCTGTATCAACACCATTATAATGACTCCGAACTATATCAACTTGTTAAGTGCAATACTGTCTTTACCTTTATATTGTATAGCACTTTATCAACCAGATCTTTTAGTGATAATTTATTTAATGTACGTGTTTACTGTGGTTTATATTTATTAACCAAATTACCTGAAGGGGTTCCAGCATGCAGGTGTTTGTGTTGGGAATCATTCTCCCTCTATGGACTGCAGAGACATCCTTCAGACTTTAAACTAAACAAATTGCACCTCAAAAAGGCACAGGATATGCCTCAACAGCGTCCTTTTTAAAAAAGATATATCTATATATGTATTTATTACATGCGGGCCTGCAATCAACGTATAAAAACCAGTATCTAATTTCCTTATTACAGGTGACTTGTGATGTCTCTAGTCTCCGGTAATAAAGAAATGACGTGGCCGCACAACTGTAGTAACGTATTACAGTTGAGTTCTTTTGTCACAATGCATGCTGCCCGAGCTAATAGTCAGAGTGAAAGGCAGGTCACAGAGAATAATAAAATTGCAATTTAAACAACATTAAAACGAAACCTGGCTTAACCATTTGCTCTATTTTCTCGATGAGCAGTGATAAGCAGTAAGGCAATATTTATGGCAACATATTTATTTTTTTGCACACTTTACGTAATTATAGGACAGATAGAAAGCCTCCCTCTGCATGTTTCTACACATTCTGAGCTGCAGCGTTTTTATAAATCTGACATATTAAACTGATTCTAATATTTTTGCAACAAATATCTAACTGCTGTTTTGTGTGTTTAATTTTGCAGTTTGGGATTATACTTTTATTATTCTTCATGTTTGCAAACACTATCTCTTTCATATGAAAGGGCAACACACTGAGGGCTCGATTACGATGTTGGTCGGAGTTGCCTCCGACCAACACCGTTGCGGTCTCAGAACAGCCCGACCTTCAGTCTGCGGTCCAGATACCGCAATTACAATGTGAAATGGTGCGGTCGCAATCTCACATTTCTCTATGGGAGCTTGTGCTGCGGCCGTAATCCGACCGTAGCACAAGCTCCCATAGTGAAATGGGAGATTCTGTTAATCCCTGCACCGCGTGGCAGGCACCTCTAGGTCCTTCAGGTGCCTGTCACACAGTGCAGGGATTAACAGGGAGGCACCATATGTGCCCCCTTGGCCCCCAACCGGAGGCCGCAGGGAGAAGCTTTCCAAATCACATCGTAATAGGGCCCTGAGGATTGAACCAGTTTGTGAGAAGGGTGATGGTGTGACCCTGTATTATAAGGAATAAAGTACTGTCTGCCATCTTCCCCACCTTCCCCCTCCTCACCCCCCTGTTTTTCCCCTCCCCCCCCTTATCCTATCCTCCAGTATCGGAAATGACTACCCTGAAGTGCTATAAACTTGAACGGGAATGATTAGACCATAGCGGCAAAGTTCTAAGGGAATGTTATTGGGGTGGGATGTATTGAGGGAGGGATAACAGGGGAGGGCTAAAAGTTACTGAAAAAGGTATTGTTATCCACTATTACGCTAGAATTGGTTTGCGAGGATATGTCTTACTTAGCTTAAACAAGTTTTTGTTACTGCTAATCTGAAAACTGTCATATCTGTAAAAACTATGAGCCTACGTGTATACTATGTAATATAAAATGTTAAAAAAGTTTTTTCAAAACTGTACAACAAGACTGCAAACCCTGAAGACTAATAAAATTATGTGTTAAAAAAAAATAAAGTACTGTCTGCCATATATTATAAAGATATTGCAAGTCAACTCGGAGTTCCATGATCTTATAAAGGAACTCAGCCAGCAGCCTCCTTCCTGTCTATGGTCACAGAACTCCTGGGTGACTTGCAATATCTTTATAATGTACGGCTGGTGGTGGTCGCCACTGGGTGGTTATAGCTAGGTTAGCGGTACCATAGGAAATGCGTTTTTTGTGTTGCTGTTTGACAAATCTCTAGGTTCTACTTTTTGACTAGTTTGCACATGGAAAGTTTTGGGGGTGATCTGTCAAGCAGGGGCCGAGAAAAAAGGAGGGACCCGAAATCCTCATGCATTTTCCATAGATTTCTTTTAAAAGCACTACTGCAAAAACTGCTAAACAGAATTACGTCAAATTTTGCAGGAAACTGGATCTTGGTCCACAGGTTGTGCTTTTTGTTATTTGGTGTAAATCTGTTCAGTAGTCTTTTGGCAAATTAAGATTAAAAAATATTTGCATATCAGGAAAGTTGGGTTTGAGGAACTCTCGCTAAAGTCCCTCTAACCAATTAAAAAAAATAGAGCATTATGATTGGACCAGGGAGAATTTTTTTCCCCATTGGTCCATCTTGCTCCCGCAGGAGCGAGCGCTCTGACTGGCTGCCACCAACATGAGAAAAATATTGCTGGCAGCCATTACAGGCCTTGGGGACTTAGTCCCCTGTTCTGAACTTTAAAACATAAAATAATATAAGGGGGCAGAGTAGGGATCCCCTGCCCCCCTAGGCCCCATGGGGAGACCAAGAGGGACTGCCCTGGGGCCACAATAAAAACTTAAATCGGCAGAAGGCCGTGTGCAGTGGACTGTTGGGCTTTATGTATGGTAATAAAATATTACTTTACGTTAAAAACAACCCTAGAAATTCAATGAAAAAACCCAAGGTTAAAGTAACATTACAACTAGGTGAATGACAGTGACAACATTAACTTTTTCAACTAAAAAAACATGGAAATTTACCAGTTATAGTTAGCTCAGCTAACTATAACTTGTGCTACCGTCATACACTGCTTATGACCTCACATATTACATACCTCACAACATGTTCTATGGCATCACTGATGACATCAACCAATGAGTGTGTTAGTTTGTTTTATAGTTTACATGGTGGCGGGTAGCTACCATATTACTTTTCTACCTAATGTTCTACAGCCTGTGTCCAGCTAATGTGTGTAAGTGTTTACAAAACGTGTGTGCTCCTAATGAATCATAGGTGTGTAGAGTTATTGAACACATTATAAATATGTGCATGGAACTCTGTGTGCAGGTGAACGTTGACGACTTGTGTTCAGCATGTTCCACACAAGTTTATGTACTACATACTAAGTATTGTAAGCAGCCTTGAGTTATTAGACAGAATCGTCACAGCATGACAACTTCTATATAACATAGAAGACTGTATGCACCAGGTACTATCCTATGCACATGTACTTCTTTTGCTTCAGAAGATGGGCTATCTGTAAAGTTTCTCACAACAGTATGAAGGTTACAGGTAGTATAATCTTTAGCACCTTCAGAATTTTGTTATTTTAAGCTAATACTGTCTTTTTTGACAAGTTTTGCATAGAGTCTACACTGTTCTTAGTAGATACTTTTAATACTATGTGGTATATTTCTCATGTGAGTTTCACTGTCTGCAAACAGTGTGGTACAGAGTAAACTCTCCATAGAGTAAACATTGTTTACAGTACCCACTTTTTTACTCATATCAACTTCATTTCTCAATGTAGGCTCAGTGACTGTGAAGGGTTTGATACAGATAAAAGCTGTTCGTAGTAGGGCATTAATTTTGGAACAGATGTTGAGTATCTTGAGTCACTTAGCTTTCTCTGAACAGCAGTATACACATTGAACTCCATGTGCAATGAGGGTTTCCCATATATCTGTGGTTGTTTGTTGATGTGAACTAGGCTACCAGTGAAGTGTGTGGTATAGGGTCAATGATGCACATAACACATGCTTGCTACACCTAAGGGAATTGTATCTGTGATGGCATTATTAAAGCTTCATGTTATTCTGAGCTATTTTGTTATTACTTTCAGGCCTCTAATGCCATTCTAGTTTATAGAGTAATGTGTACGAAGGAAGCTTGGATGATGTCATCAGCGATGTTGTCAATGATGCCATATAACATGTCATGGGTGATGATAATATGTGAGATCATAAGCAGTGCATGGCGAGGGCGCAAGTTACAGTTAGTTCTGTTAACTATAACTGGTGAATTTCTGTGATTTTTTTAGGTTAAAACATTAATGTTGTCAATGACATATTCACCTAACTATAACATTACTTTAAACTCTGTTTTTTTGTCAGTGAATATATATATATATATATATATTTACACTTCCTTTTCTCCACGAGCCCTTGCCCCTGGAATCAGAAAGGGAACGGACACCTCTTATTTCGTGCAAGTAAATTTCTTTATTTTTCAATCAATCTTTGCCGCTATATATATATATATATATATATATATATATATATATATATATATATATATATATATATATATATATATATATATATATATATATATCTACTGGCGGTCGCCAGTAGATAGTTATAGTTAGGACCTATTTTCCATAGGAAATCCGCGACATTCTATTTGAAATAACTCTCTTGCCGGTTGACGTATCTTCGCGAAATTTTCAAACTTTATGGCCCGCTCCGGTCCGCTCCTACCCTGAAAGTCTCGGGGTGATTCGTCAAGCGGGGGCCGAGAAAAAGGGGGTCCCAAAACGTGTTTTCCCCATTCATTTTTCCATAGGAAACTTTAGACACGGCTACAGCCCGAACTGCTGAACGGAATTACACCAAATTTGGCAAAGAGGTAGTTCTTGGTTCAGAAAGAACCCTTTTTGTTAAATGGTGTAAATCCGTTCAGTAGTTCCTGAGAAAATCAAAAGGAAAATCACATATATATCTATGGCCGCGTCGGGTCCGCGTACCCTCCCGACCTCGAGCTGCATGAAAAAAAACCCAAAAGAAACAAGTGCGCAAAACGCACAAAGGGGTCAGGGTAGAAACCCCTGACCCCTAGGTCTGCTCAGGGGTCCCACAAGGACCCCCTGGGCAGAAAAGCATTTTTTTTTTTTAAATCGTGGGGATGCGCTCAGGGTGCGCGGATCCCGCCGAGAAAAAAAAAACCGAAGCGCGGTCTCCCGCGCTTCCTTGTTAATTGGCCCCCGGGTGGGCCAAGTCCCGGGGGCATGCAGGGGTTTCGTTTAAATATGTGGGGGGCCTCTATGGCCCCCCCAAGCCCCGGGGACCGTCACCCCCCGGGGCTTAAAAAAAATAATGGTGCGGGAGGGCTCTTTGCCCTCCCGCTGCCCCGGGGACCGCCACCTCCCCGGGGCTTCTTTTTTAAAATTATTTACCGCCACCTCCCCAGGGCACTAAGAAATTTAAAATGGGGGTCCGTTTTGGACACCCGAAGCCCCGGGGACCACCACCTCCCCGGGGCTTTCTAGATGTGGGGAGGGGGCCGCGCAGCCCCCCTCCTGGAGCCTGTGGTGGCCCTGGGGACCGCCACCCCCCAGGGCCGGCTCCTGCAGTGTCCCGGAGTGCCTACCCCCGGGACACTGTAGTTTGCAATGACAGGACGGGAGCCTCGCGGCTCCCGTCCTGTCATTGCAAACTTGCTTTGGACATTGGAAGCGAGAGCAGGAAACCTGCTCTCGCTTCCAATATCCAAAGCAAATTGCTTTCCACATGGGGAGCAGCATCTTAGCTGCTCCCCATGTGGAAAGCAATGCCGCTCCCGTAGGACACGGGGAGCCGGCGGGACTGTGGGGGTTTGGGGACCCCCCACAGTCCCCAACGAGAGGCCAGGCCCCGGGGGATGGGGTCCCCGGGGCCATAAGTGGCCAGGGAGGGGGCCACGCAGCCCCCTCCCCTAAAAATTAAAAAAAATATATATATTTAAAGGCCGGCCCGAGGGATGGGGTCCCCGGGGCCTTAAATGGCCTGAGGAGGGGGGCCACGCAGCCCCCCTCCAAATTTATAATAAAAAAAAAAAAGGAGGGCTTGCCCCGGGGGATGGGGTCCCCGGGGCCAATACAGGCCCAGGGAAGGGGGGGCCACGCGGCCCCCTTCCCGTTTTTTAAAATGTAATTTAAAAAAAAAAAAACACTCCTCAGGCCCCGGGGATGGGGTCCCCGGGGCAAAAAGTGGCGCTTTTTGGAAGTACATGGTGGGCTAGTTGGACTCCAGGGACCCTCAGGATTCAAGGGGACTTAATCCCCCAACTTAAAACGCGCCACGGGGCGCGTTTGCACAGTGGTGAAGGGAGGGGGCGGGGCTTCAGGTGACATGTGTGCAAACAGGCCCCATGGCGTGTTTTAAGATGGGGAATTAAATCCCCTTCAATCCTGAGGGTCCCTGGGGGCCAACTAGCCCAATAGGTACGTCCAGAAAGCGCCACAGAGCTGCGTTGCAGAGAGGTGTAAAAGGGGTGTGGCCTCTGTACACGTCTCTGCAACGCAGCCCCTGGCGCATACTGGAGGTTCCTGGTGGGCTAGTTGGCCCCCAGGGACCCTCATGATTCAAGGGGACTTAGTCCCCCAACTTAAAACGCGCCACGGGGCGCGTTTGCACAGATGTCACCTCAGGCCCCGCCCCTCCCTTCACCATTGTGCAAATATTCCTCTAAAATCAGCCGAAATACGAATTCCGATTTACTCACCTGTTATCAGGAGAGACCTCAGTGCTGCATCTTTCAGCCCAGTACTGGTCCTGAAAAGTAATTCTAACCGTACTTACCAGTAACTTGAATTTCCTTCCATAGGCTAACATTGACTGGTTTCACTTGGAAATTCTTCTAAGTGTGCAGTTTTGGAACTTTATAATATTCCTCTAAAATCAACCGAAATACGGATTCCGATTTACTCACCTGTTATCAGGAGAGACCTCAGTGCTGCATCTTTCAGCCCAGTACTGATCCTGAAAAGTAATTTTAACCGTACTTACCAGTAACTTGAATTTCCTTCCATAGGATATGATTGTCTGCTTTTTGCTGAAAAAGTTTCTAAGTGTCGATTTTTGAAACATACAAATATTCCTCTAAAATCAGCCGAACTACGAATTCCGATTTACTCACCTGTTATCAGGAGAGAACCCAGTGCTGCATCTTTTAGCCCAGTACTGATCCTGAAAAGTAATTTTAACCGTACTTACCAGGAACTTGAATTTCCTTCCATAGGCTAACATTGACTGGTTTCACTTGGAAATTCTTCTAAGTGTGGAGTTTTGAAACTTTATAATATTCCTCTAAAATCAGCCGAACTACGAATTACAATTTACTCACCTGTTATCAGGAGAGACCTCAGTGCTGCATCTTTCAGCCCAGTACTGATCCTGAAAAGTAATTCTAACCGTACTTACCAGTAACTTGAATTTCCTTCCATAGGCTAACATTGACTGGTTTCACTTGGAAATTCTTCTAAGTGTGGAGTTTTGGAACTTTATAATATTCCTCTAAAATCAACCGAACTACGAATTCCGATTTACTCACCTGTTATCAGGAGAGAACCCAGTGCTGCATCGTTTAGCCCAGCACTGACTCTGAAAAGTAATTCTAACCGTACTTACCAGTAACTTATATTTCCTTCCATAGGAATCCATTGTCTGGTTTTCAGCAGAAAAGTTTCAAAGTGTCGATTTTCACAAACTACAAATATTCCTTAAAAATCGCCTGTATGACTTAAACGCATTCTTTCAACTGTTTACAGGAGATAATCAGTGCTGGATCCAGGATCCAACACTGAGTAAGAAAAAGTAACGATAACACTACTTACCTGCTAAGTGAATTTCCTCCCATAGGATAACATTGGTGATTCTATGTGAAAAAGTTTCTAAGTGTCAACTTTTAAAATACAATAATATTCCTTAAAAATCACTACTGTAACCAAAACGCTTTTACTCAACTGTTTACAGGAGATGTCCCAGGACTGAATCTAGGATCCAGTCCTGTGGTTAGAAAAGTAATCCATAAAGTAACTAATTGCATTTAACTAGAAATTCACATTGAGCTCAATGTTGCATTGTTTGAAATTGTGTTGCCCATTGCAACAACTGTAACTACTGTACTTAAAACTCTATTGCCTATTTGCAAACTATTTAAACTAAAGTAATTCATTCTGAGAAAGTATATTTTGTAATGTAATGTATAATGTAATTACAATGTAATTGAATAAATAAAATATCTCAAAATAAATAGTTTTAAAAAATGTAGTAAATCAGTGTCAAAAAAATAAATATAACAATTAATACATTTAAAAATTGTCATTTACAAAACCTTTGAAATTCACTGAAAAAACCATAGGTTTTAGGGCGTTATAGTTAGAAATTAGCATTTAAAAAACCTTTGAAATTCACTGAAAAAACCACAGGTTTCAGGTACGTTATAGTTAGAAATTAGCATTTAAAAAACCTTTGAAATTCACTGAAAAAACCATAGGTTTCAGACACGTTATAGTTAGAAATTAGCATTTAAAAAACCTTTGAAATTCACAGAAAAAACCATAGGTTTTAGGGACAGTTATAGTTAGTTGGACATTTCACTCGTACAAAACCCGTGAAATTCCCCCGTTATAGTTAGTTCAGCTAACTATAACTCGCGCCCCACAATGCACTGCTGATGACGTCACATATTACATCACTCATGACATGGTCAGTGACATCACCGATGACATCACTGATGACATCTCAAATGACATCACTGATGACATCACTGATGACATCATCCACGTGATAATCTGATGCACCTCCTCACACCCTAATATAACCTTTGATACACCCACTCTAAATTACAGACTGCCATTCGCAAAACCATAGACACTCCAACACCAATAACTACATACCCACTCACTGATTCTTAGGTCTACACACACACATCCACTCACTCACCCATACAGTCACTCATACTTATGGTCACTCAGTACAGGACTAACATATGCACTCTTACTCCTATATAGGCACTCAAACACCGCCACTCATCCATAGAGGTACTCACACACCTAGTCAGTCATGCAAATAATTAAACACACTGCCATTTACTCACCTATACAGTTATACACACACCAGCTCACTTAATCATACAAATACTAGCACATTGTTACGCTCTTATACAATCACTGATACAAGCACACACTCATCCATACAGCCACTAACACAATCACTCACTCTCGCTTATAGCTATTTATATACTCCAACACACATATATACTGCCTTTCACATATGTAGTTACTCACACATGTACCACTGGGACATACATTCACTCACTAACACACTCTTACACACACTTACCCACCCATACAGTCTATCACAGATGCACTCTTGAAACCATCCACCCAGTGAATCACCCACTCACACATCTATGCACAGAGTCGCACACACACCTCCCACACAAACACTCAGGCACCCATACAGATACTCAGACAACCATTCAATAACTCATATAGACACTCATGTAGCTATTCACAAACACATGCAGCCACTTACACAGCAACAGACAGACGGATACAGACATTCACCCAGTTTAGTCACTAACCCATGCATTCAGTAAGATACGTTAAATCACTCACTTATAGAGTCAGTCACGCACCTACTAAATCATCCATACAGACACTTATACACCCACTCATTCTTCAATACGTCTTTTCCTATATATATTAAAAATATTTAAACTTTACAGAAACACACAGTCACTGGATGATGTCATCAGTGATGTCATCAGTGATGTCATTTGAGATGTCATCAGTGATGTCATCAGTGATGTCACTGACCATGTCATGAGTGATGTAATATGTGACGTCATCAGCAGTGCATTGCGGGGGCGCGAGTTATAGTTAGCTGAACTAACTATAACGGGGGAATTTCACGGGTTTTGTACGAGTGAAATGTCCAACTAACTATAACTGTCCCTAAAACCTATGGTTTTTTCTGTGAATTTCAAAGGTTTTTTAAATGCTAATTTCTAACTATAACGTGTCTGAAACCTATGGTTTTTTCAGTGAATTTCAAAGGTTTTTTAAATGCTAATTTCTAACTATAACGTACCTGAAACCTGTGGTTTTTTCAGTGAATTTCAAAGGTTTTTAAATGCTAATTTCTAACTATAACGCCCCTAAAACCTATGGTTTTTTCAGTGAATATATATATATATATCTCCATCCAAAAGGTTGCCCAATGTGAGGAGGCCCTCCCGGAACCTCTTAAAGTGAGGGCTGCAGTCCTTCTGGCTTTCCACTTAAATCTATCGATTGGCTTTACGCTTTTCGGATAACTCCTTGTTCACAAGCCATATGCTAAAGACCACACAGCAACATGAGTGTCGATCACCTGCGGTTTATTTAAATGAATCCAGCCCCAATGGGCGTGTCCTCTGCTTCAGTGGGCGTATGCAACTAGGCATTGTGGTATTCGCAGTCTCAACACCCTCATTACTTCCCTAGTGGGTGTTGTCACGTGCCTCATTGTTTGAGCAATAAAATCCTCAGTGGGTAAACACAAGCGGAAATTGTCAAGTACGCTGCCAAAGCATGTCACTCACTTTTAGGCATTTTTCCGTCCTGCTCAATACGCCAGGTCCTCCTGACGTCTCAGGTCCGCAACTCTGGGGCGGTTCCTCCTCGCGGCTTAGGCATCGCTGCTAAACATCCATCCAAAAGGTTGCCCAATGTGAGGCGGCCCTCCAGGAACCTCTTAAAGTGAGGACTGCAGCCCTTCTGGCGTTCCGCTTAAATCTATCGATTGATATATATATATATTCACTGAAAAAACCAAAGGTTTCAGGGACGTTATAGTTAGGCTCAGGTTTCACTCGTACAAAGTGAAATTCAGCAGTTATAGTTAGCTGAGCTAACTATAACTCGCGCCCCCGCATTGCACTGCTTATGACCTCACATATTACATCATTTATAACATAGTCAGTGACATAACTGATGACATCTCAAATGACACCACTGATTTGTGTAGGGACTCACGTCCTGTCTCCGCGGAGAAGGAGTGGGAAGGGGCTGCGGCCCAAGGTGCCCGAAACCCGGTCGCAGAGCCTGGGTGGTTCCAGGAGGGAACACCAGGTGTGGAGCCTAGGCTGTACTGATAGGCCATCCGTTGAGGGGGATCTCCTAGAGTCAGGAGAACCTGGAGCATCTGTAAACGGAGCTCCAGTGGTTCTGGTGTCTGGCGGTGCCGCTCCTAAGTGGAGGGTGCAGAAGTCCAGAGTGAGGGGTGAGAGGGGGATGTGTTCCCCAGTGGGAGAACCAGTGGGTCAGCGGGCCAGCCAGAAGGGCTGAGCCGCCTAGCAGTGACCATGGTGACACCACTTCTATCCTGGGGGATCTTCGCGCACTGTCAGATGGACAGAGGTCAGGAGATCTGCGCCAGGCAGACTGTCACACAACGCATGAGTCATGTGTTACCCTCAGAGGGGGCATGCGTGCTCCCAAGGAAGTCCTGGTGCGCCGGGCAGGTGCTCAGCTGCAGGGTTTAGTCCCTGGGTTGGGAAGCCAGGTTCAGGTCCTGCCTGACCTGGAGGGAAGGACGACTGTAAGCAGTGTCCTGACCGGGTTGTCTTCTAGGGGTACCACTCCAGGTGGGAGGGTGCAGAACTCTGGAAGGGGGTGCAGAGGGAGGGAGTCCTCGCCTCTGACCCCGGTTCAACTGGAGGGTTTAGACCCTCGGTTGGGAGACCAGTTGCTGGAGGGAGGTCCTGAACTGGTGGGCGAGTTGGGCAGGACACCTGCCACAGGAGCCCTGATAATTTTGGAAGGACCAGTAGGTCAGGGGTTGCCAGCTCTGAGGTCAGAGCACCCCAGGACTGACCCGGGTGAGGCCACTTCGGGCCTGGGGGTCTTCATGCTCTGTCAGGTGGACAGGAGGCTGGAGACCTGCGCCAGGCGGATTCTGGCACAACTCATGAGGGGTGTACTCCCCCGGAAGTCCTGGGTTGCCAGGCACAGGTCCAGCCTAAGGGTACAGGCCCTGGGTTGGAGGACCCGGTTCAGGGTGTGCCCCTGGCCTGGGGGAAGGGGCAACTGCTAACAGTGCCACTACCAGTTTGTCTTCTGGGGGTGCCGCTCCAGGTGGGAGGGTACAGTGCCCCAGGGAGGAGGACCGGGTGTGGGAGAGCCTACCCCAGTCCCTGGTTCAGCCTCAGGGTACAGACCCTGGGCTGGTGTACCAGTTGCAGGATAGCACCCCTGAACTGGTGGGTGAATTGTGCAGAACGCCTGCCACAAGTGGCCTGACAATTCTGGAGTTGAGGGGGACTGCTCCCGGTGGGAGAGGCCACCCCAGTCCTGTGTCCAGCCTCAGGGTACAGACCCCAGGCTGGTGTACCAGTTGCAGGATAGCACCCCTGAACTGGTGGGCGGGTGTGCAAGGCACCTGCCACAGGTGCCCTGACAATTCTGGAAGGGGGTACCGCTCCAGGTGGGAGGGTACAGAGCCCCTGGGAGGAAGACCGGGGGTGGGAAAGCCTACCCCAGTCTCCTGTCCAGCCGCCGGGCCCTGAGAGGCATAAGGCCTGGGTCTCCCCACTGACAACTGTCGGTAGCCACTGTGGCTTACTGTCCTGGTGGACAGCGTTGCCCCTGGGAGGGGGACAGGAGTCACACCCCGGGGGTGGACTGGGCCACACCACTGTGTTGGCCATGTGGGCCCTGTCGGGACACATCTGTGAGCAAAGTAAGTTTAGGCGCTGCACAGATGGGGTTCACAGGTGAAGAGAAGAGTACCCCATGGGTCAGCTTAGTGGGCCCTGAGAGTATGGATAGAGGGATCCAACTGGGTTTGGAAAGGCGTAGAACCAGAACGTGCCCCCGCTGTTGTGGGCCAGGTCTATGTTCTATCGCCGCAAGCAGGGAAGTCCATCAAGGGATTGATTAGTCTACCCTGGCTTTAGGCTGGGAGGGGGTTGTGTTAGACTTGGCTTTTTCAGCGGGTTTAACCCCAGACTTTTTGCTTTTTGGCCTCCTGTTTTTGACCCTGTTTCTGTTGGTTTTAGGACTCTGGGCACTTTACCATTGCTAATCAGTGCTAAAGTGCATATGCTCTCTGTGTAAATTGTGTTATGGATGGGTGTTTCCATGATTGGATATTTGATTTACCTGTTAGTCCCTAGTAAAGTGCACTGCGTGTGCCAGGGCTGGTGAATCAAATGCTACTCGGGGGGCCTGCAGCACTGGTTGTGCCACCCCGTGAGTAGCCCTGAAAACAGTAACTCAGACCTGCCATTGCAGAAGTCTGCGCGCAGTTTGTACTGCCATGTTGACTTGGCCAGTGCACACACTGGCCGGTCCCTAACCTTCCCTTTTCTTACATGTCAGACACCCCTCAGGTAGGCCCAAGGTACCCCTGTGGGCAGGGTGCAGTGTATGTGAAAGGTGGGACATGCCCTGGTGTGTGTGGCATGTCCTGATAGTGAATTACAGCCAATTTCGTTTTTCACTATTGCAAGGCTACCAGTTCCCCATAGGATAGAATGGGAGGTTTGTTTATAACATCTTATAAACATAACTGGCCCAGGGAATTCGGTAAGAAAATAGAATTTAGTATGCCTGAACTCAGAATCTAAAGATGCATCTTTTAGTGAAGGTGATTTTTACATTCTGTGTTTGAAAATACAGCTTTTAGAAAGTAGGTATTTTCTTGCTCAGTCATCCCGTGTGCCTCTGCTGAAATGTGGATTGCCTGTCTGGGTTTTGGATGACAGAAGGCTGGGGGAGCAGGAGGGGCGCCAGATGGTCTAGGTAGGTCAGGAAAGGGCTGAAGAGACCTGGGTTACGATGGGGGAGGGGGGAGGAGATTTCCTTGCACCTCAAAGGGCCTGCTCTGTCTCTGACAAATGCTGTCTCCACCTCCTGCCAGGAATTCACACCAGAGAAGGCAGAACTGGCCTGACCGGGCACAGGCCCTCTATGCCTAAGAGATCAAAGGATTTTCGGACATAAATGCTGGGTCCCAGACCCCTGAACTTCAGAACTCATCTGGACAAGAAGACTGCCAAGAAGAAGAGCCGGAGAAGCTGCGAAAAGGAACGACTGCTTTGCTGGGTGCTGTGCAGTGGCTGCTTCTGTCTTGGGCAGTGAAAGGCCTGGACTGGACTTTCTGCAACCTAATTTGTGAGTCTCTCCAAGGGCTTGAGGTAGAGCTTGCCCCCTGTTCACGAAGTCTCAGGAACAGCAAAGACTTCAAGTTCTTCGACCCGCAGCACTGGGGACTGTGTGTTTTGTGCTGCAGCAAGAAGAACGCCAACTCAACGACGTCTACGACGCCGCTGCCGACTCCGTGTCCTGAAGGCACCGCAGAGGGCACCGCCGCAACGCAACCTTGGTCTCACCGACGGCGCCTGTTGACGCCGACACCGAGCCGCTGCTTGCACCGCGACCTGTGGGCACCGCACTCCGCACCGCCTTGCTTCACGCCGAAGCTTTGGCACCACAGAGAGCACCGCCGCAACGCCGCACCGCAACCCTGGTCTCACCGACGACGCCTGTTGACGCCGCCACCGAGCCGCTGCTTGCAACGCGACCTGTGGGCACCGCATTCCGCACCGCCTTGCTTCACGCCGAAGCTTTGGCACAGCAGAGAGCACCGCCGCACCGCAACCCTGGTCTCACCGACGACGCCTGTTGACGCCGCCACTGAGCCGCTGCTTGCACCGCGACCTGTGGGCACCGCACTCCGCACCGCCTCGCTTCACGAGGACGCCTTGGCCTTCCTGACGCCGCCACTTCCCGCCGAAATCGACACCGCTGCTTGCACCGTGGTTCGAGGGCACCGCTCGTAAGTCACACGACGCACCGCCCTCATCCTGCACCGCAACCTTGGCCTACTGACGCCGGCGCCATCGACTCCAGTTCGTCAGCCGACGACAGCGCTTCAGCAACGACGACGACGCTGCTTGCACCATGACCTGCTAGCACCGTGGCGAGCACCGCCTTCATCTCGCACCGCAACCCTGGTCTCACCGACGACGCCATCTGACGCCGTCACCGAGCCGCTGCTCACACCGCGACCTGGGGGCACCGCACGCTGCACCGCTGCGCACCACAGCACCAGACGTCTGCCGGCGCCAGCGCTCCTGATTCCATCAGAGAGGAGCTCGACCTGCAACGCGAGTGACTTCAAGGGCCTCAACACCCTGCATCTCTCACAGGTACTGTTTGCGGGTCTTCCCGACACCGTAGCTGGCCCGCGACTCCGCGACCAGCCAGAACTGTTGGATTTGTTGTTCACGACGCCGTGGTAGCCCGGACGGAGCTATCCACACAAGGAACTCTTTTAATCAGCGTATTTTTGGAACTGTGAACTTTTAAGTATAGTATTGTGGATTTTTATCGTTTTTGGTCTTGTCTTAAGTATATAAAAATATTGGATATTTTTCTAAACTGGTGTGGTGTCCTTTTGTAGTGCTTACGCTGTATTACTGTTGGTTATGTGCAAATGCTTTACACACTGCCTCTAAGATAAGCCTGGCTGCTCGTGCCAAGCTACCAAGGGGGTGAGCAGGGGTTATTTTAGACGTGTAACTCCCTTATCCTGACTAGAGTGGTGGTTTTTGCCTGGCTTTGGCCCACGCCCAAGCCTACCAAAAATCCCATTTCTAACACTGATTATAAGCTCAACTCGAAGAAAACGGAAGTCCTCATCCTCGGATCCACCCCCTCCGCATGGGATGACACCTGGTGGCCCCTCGCCCTCGGAAACCCATCCACCCCCCCGGACCACACCTGCAACCATGGCATTATACTCAACTCCTCACTCACCATTAACCGCCAGGTCAACGCCATGTTCTCCTCATGCTTCAACACCCTCCGCATACGTGGCAAGACCTTTAAATGGATCCCCCCCGACTCCAGGAAGACCGTCACCCACGCACTCATCACCAGCAGGCTGGACTATGGAAACGTGCTCTACGCCGGAATCAACAAAACACTCCTTTGCAAACTCCAGACCATCCAGAATGCTGCAGCCAGACTCGCCCTCAGCATCCAACGACATGACCACATCACCCAGCACCTCCGTGGCCTCCACTGGCTCCCCGTCAAAAAGAGAGTAACCTTCAAACTGCTCATACATGCCTACAAAGACCTCCATAACACCTGACCCCAATACCTCAACGAAAGAATCTCTTTCCACGCCCCCAAGAGAAACCTCCGCTACGCTGACCTAGCCCTTGCAGAGGTCCCCCGCATCCACAGAGCTAGAACAGGGGGCAGACCCTTCTACTACATTGCAGCCAAGACCTGGAACTGTTGTAGGGATTCTGCACATACACAGAGCTATGCACAGGATAATAGGACCTCGGAGTATAGTGGTGAGCCAACCATACACCTCAGTACCTAAAACCCTAATCCGACTAGCTTTAGCGTCTCATTGGTAACAATGCTACCAATAATTAGACAACCCAGAACACGGTATCTCTCTCTCTCTCAGGACTCGCAGGAGCAAGAACACCCTTTCATAACTCATGCATACTCTGTCCACAAAGTGCGTAATAAGAGACACAGTATAGTTTAAAATGTTTATTTCAACTATCGTGCTCTAAGATACAGTACACGTGCCAGTACTATCAGCAATATGCATAAGAATAAAATAATAAGCATTGTCACAATTCCATAGAATACAAACGGGGAAAGCATTTCATAAAGCAGTGGATATATGGCTAAATGACCATACCACCCTCCCCGTGCTAGTAGCTAGTTTATTATAAAAACAGAAGACCTCTGGGCATTGTCAGGCGGACCCTCATACCTCAATATCTAGATGCAAGGTTTACATCATCAGACAAGCACAGCTCTTCGCTCTGGAAAGGTTTTTCTCCAAGTGCCTCTAACAGTGAAATCACAATATTAAAAGCCCACGAATTTCTCAAGTGCAGCTGTACCTAGTGTTATGTCTAAGTGCGAGGGACTGGCCAGATCAGCAAGAACAAGGGACGTTGTTTTTCGACCTTGTACATGTTGTGCAGACATAACCCAAAGGGAACAGGAGAAAAGGTGAAAGTCAGAAATGCAGACAGTTCTAAAATAGCCGGGCAGAAGCAGAGGCTGGAAAAACAAGGGGACGAAGTAACGTGCGCAAAAAAGGCACCATGGCAGACAGGCCTAGGCCAACTTAGCAAGGCAGACCATGAGGCCACAAACCACATGACACCCTCCCCTGGTCAGTCCATTGGCGAAGACATAGTTCAAATAGATGGAGCAGAACAGAGACGCCCGTTTTGGAACAGTCCCCATGAAGGAGAATGAAGGGGAGAGGGTAAATAAAAATTGCAGAATAAAAAGAATCCAGTGAGGCAGGTCGCGGAAAGCGAAGGCCCCATCAATCCAACAGAGTGTAAGTGCAGAAAAACGCCACACCTTCCAAGAGGACATCGTTGGAATCGTCAGAAAAAAGAGACGCCATCCAGTCCATCAAATCAAAACTGCATTCATGTTCCTCGCAAGAGGGAGCAGCGAACAGCATTGCGGGACAACTTGCGTGATACTCAATATAACTTTGTTGTAGGAGATCCTGAGCAGCCGCCCAGATATCCCATTGTGCCAAAATCCCCAGTGCAGCCGCACGCGCCATGTAGCCCGCACCGGAACAGTTCCGTTCATGGGCCTCTAAGGGACCCACCAGCTGGACAAAATCCGGTCGAGATAGAGACGCATTGGAGAGGCAATAATCCAAGGACCACGAGAAAGGACATCGGATGCAGGACATCACAGGGTGCACGCACCTGAAATACGCCAAGCGAAAGGAAAGTCTATACGACACACCGAGTGTCGCCAACGGCAGGATGCCAAAGCCCGTGAGGATGCGCTCACGGAGCAGCTGGAGCCGACCTGGGTCGAGTAGGGCCCAAGGAAGTGCAGCCATTGCGTAGCAAACAGACCAAAAGCAATATACCAGCCGCCAAGGCGAGGATCAACGGAAAGCCGCCAAAGACGCTGGAAAAAATGGAATGAATAAAAGCCGGTATTACACCAAAAATAGTTTGAAAGGAGGTAACAAGGCCAGAGCCCACAACTTTAAAAAAGTGCACAAGACCTTCGGTGTGTGATGCATTAAAAACACGGTGAATCAGTTCACCGAAATGTTGTGGGAGGTTAGTGTTCAAAAGAGCCTGTATTTCACTGTGGGTACTTGCCACCTGGAGAATGAATGTCTCCCGGGCGGATGTGAGCATAACCTCCTGGTTCAATAATAGTGCCTTTATTCTTCTTAATTTATTGAAATCCGCCTTCAAAGTAGGAATGGAAGGCCAAATGGAACTATCTATGATGTCGTGCGGGGGAGGAAAAAGCACATTTTTGCAGCAGACAACCCTGTGGGAAACTGTAACAATATAGGGTATGCCGGCCAGCATGCCACAGCAGTCCTGATTATTCAGAAGCAGATAGCTACCATTTGCAAGCACATTGAAAGTAGGAGATAAAGCAGGAGAAGGAATGCCCTTTAAAACACAAGCAAGATTCGGAGCCGAAATGTTACAAGCTCTGTGCAATTTAATGTTTTTCCAAATAAGGGAATGACCCACAGTAGTCAGTCAGTCAGTCAAACCACTTTATTCGGTTGATAAGAACCATAAAAGTATGCAACATATATTACAATTGTACAACTCCATATAGTATAAAATAGTTAAGAGGTCAAATACATGGTACATGGGCGGTAAAAAAGGGTTAAAAGACACTGAAGACAATAAATTCATGTGATGCAATATAAAATCAATTAAACATCAATAATATGTTAAAACATTCAAAAGCTAAAATGCTATAGTAATTTCCTCTGACGCACAGCTGCCACTAAAAAACTCGCAATGTTAAAGATCTCCCATGGGTCGTTCAGCATTTGCAGGTAAAGAAGAGCTGGTTTAACCTGTATAAAGCCTTTCCCCTTCAAGATTGGGACTAAAAACCTCAGTCGAATGATACTAAAATGTTCACAAAACATGATAAAGTGCATAGTGTCCTGGGTTGAGAAGTTGTCACAACTACAGGGGCCTAGATCACACACCCTACTCCAGCTTTGCGAATTACCTAAGAGGGTGTGAATTAGGTTAAAACGAAACTTCGTTAAGAGCTGGGGGGGTAGGGCCTAGTAACTAATTTCAGATAAGGTTCGATCAAAGTTGTGGTTTTTAACATAAAATAGGCCTTTACTGTGGGTTTCAGTAGCTCCTTCTCCTCCCTCTCAACCGACAACAAGTTCAAGAATTGGGTTTTAACCCAAGACACATCACCTCTCCTTATTTCATCCGGGACATTAAATAGTTCAGGGCGCCCTAGTTCACTTAAAACAGTCTTTACATATTGTAACCATGAGATGCTGCTCACATTGTCCAGGGCCATACAATCCCTGATAATCTGATGGTTTAACGTTAGCTCAGGATTAAGCCAGGTTTTTAGCCAACAGCTCACTGGGGCCAGTTTCGATAGGTCTGAAACATAGCTGGCCCCAACCTCTTGGTGTACTGTAAATGTTGGGGAGGACTGAGGGACAGACAGGAGGGCTCGTAAAAATTTATTTTCCACTATCTGCAACCCTTCTCCTAACCTATATCCCCAGATATCGGAGCCGTACAAGGCAATAGCCATACATTTAGACCTGTAAAAATTGAGCATGGCTTCGATCGGCTTGGCCCCCAGCCGATGCACGAAGCCGTGTACAGCAGCAGTTGATCTTGCCATCAGGTTCCGTTTCATTGTTTGTTGGGGGCCCCATGTTCCCTTCTCATCAAATAGGACCCCATGATAGTTAAAAGAGGGTACCCTCGACAACTCGGCGCCTTCACAGTAAAAGGTTTTTACTTTTTTGTTTTTTTGACCCATGGACATTGTTTGGGATTTTGCTAAGTTCACAACGAGGTCCAGCAATTTCATGTACGCCCCAAATGAGTCCAATAACCTCTGGAGCCCTATTGCTGTGCGCGCTATTAAGACAGCGTCTTCTCAATCACATGACTCTCCTGTGAGAAAAACGTCCTTGCCGTCCCTAAGGCATCTATACATGAAAGGCAGGGACCAAAGTTCATGCAGGAAGGCCCTGCCCAAGGGCTGAAAACGGCCCACAGGATAGTTTCATGCACAAACTAAATTCAAATAAAGAAAAAGGCAAAGCGATAACCCCGTGCACTAGCCACACGGCAGAATCCAATTCCGCCACAGAGAATGGTAAAGGCTCTATCTTTTCAATATGTAACAGAGTGTACGCCGCATCTTTCATGGACATGAATTGCTGTTTGTCAGTTAAATTAAAAGGGAAGAATAAGGCAGAGGTGTTCAAAAAATGCCAAGGAACTTTCCCCAATTTAAGTGTTTGCAAAGTCCATGCAAACTGCATTACTGAACGCAATTGATTTTGGCCATGATATAACACAGAAACATCATCCTGTACAATATCAACAACAGAGGAAACAATATTCTCTAATGTGTAAATGCGGGAAGACAGGGTATTAATACTATTGTCAACAACAGCAAGCACCTTTTCTAAATTTGCTTGATCTATTTCCCGTAGACGGGAAGCAGCTTCAATTTGCGAAAGCTTCCAGAGTTCATTGTAAGTCTCATAAATGAATCTCTTAGGTCGAGGGCCACGAGGCCCCAAAACAAAATCGGACAGATCAATGTTGCCTGATAGGAGGGATAAATGCTGTTTTACGGAATCTAAAGAAGGGTGCTGCAACCACTGTTTACATAATTTACCAACAGAATATGTTGTAACAGTACGAGAGTCAGAAAACCTCGGGTCTGGCCTATCCTGTTTGTAACCAGGAGCTGAGTCATGAAAACGCAGTTGGCAGGCATTTGCCGCCGTTGGCCAAGCCAACCAGGGTGACTGAACAAACGTGGAGATATTAAATGAATTGTTCTGAAACAAAGCTTGCAAATCTGTAAGGGAAATATTGAAAGGCAAGCTTATGTTGGGAGCGGAAGACAATACAGGAATGGAAGGTGCATTCAAGTGCTTGGAAGTAGCCAAACCCCAACACGTAGTTTGATAGATGGTATTATTTAAAAATACAATTTGGGCCGGGATAAGGTAAACACGATGCAAGGCTTCTATGCCTTGCACCTGCCATGGTTTGGTGCCCCAAATGGATTTTAGGTCAATGGTGTCCTGCCAGTGCTCATAACCACCCACGGCTAAGGCGTTCAAAAAGGAACCCGAATATAGCAATTTGGTGTGGGTCAGCATGATTTTCTGTGAGGATGAAGTGTTTAATTTAAAATAATAGGACCCAGGGTTTGATCTATCGAAGTCTGTAAAATAAGTAAACTTATTTTTAAGAGTCTGGGAGCTACCTGGCAAAGGGGTCGGACAATGCTCCCATTGGGTGTAATTAACAGGACCCCGATGGGTACTTGGTTTATGGAGAAAATGGTTGCCCCAATGCTGGTAACAATATAAATCGGCATAACTTGCAGAATTCATGTACAAATCTTCAGCATTAAAAGCAGCATAATATTTTAAATCAGTAAATAACGATTCAACTGCATGCACATCCCAATCGTCAGAATGAATATTACTTTTAACGACATCACCAATTGAAACACAAAGGACATTTGGTACATTAATAATCTCGGTTGGTCCATGAATTTGGAAATTTACTGCATCCCATACGATGCCATCAGCGACAGGAAAAGCTGAAATGTTCACAAATGTGTGGTCACGCTTCATGATGTGAGATAAAGAATGTGGAGCCAAAGTTCCAGCAACACAGTTCACTGCAGAGCGTTCTGGTAAATAGTGACCATTAATGAGTAGAAAAAATACTGTGACAAAGCCAATAGACATGAACAGAAAAATCAGGAATAGTACCAACCAGATGTATGTCCATGGAGGAATCAAAAAATTGTCTCTGAACCAGGATACAAAAATACTGAATTTGGACGGGACAAGTGATGAGGTGGAATCCGAGTCGAAGGAATAACGTGTTGGGCTCAGTGGCGTTGTTGGTAGGTGAGCCACCGACTCGTTTGCGGGATAGGTATACTCAGACTCCTCGTTGCAGGGGGAGTCCGGGTAGTCGAGTAAGCGATCAGGCAAATCTACCATCTCGATAGCAACATCAGTGACCGTTCGGGCAGGAGGGCCACAAACATTTGTCCGGGAAATGACTGGACAAGAGACCGCTGGTGTTACACTATTCAGGATCGGCCAGATGTTGTAGCTTGACATTTTCCACTGAGATGTATCTGTGCTCTTTGCGACCAGGAAGCGGTGGTAAAATGACTGTAAAAGTTCCCTTCAAGCCAAGGACTGGAACCGGTGCACGATAAGAGGGGCCAAATTCTTTTTTGTTCTCCACCTTCTCTCGAACCAGATCTCCAATCTTTGGAAGCGAGCCGGCTACCGGAATCTGCAACGCAGCGTCTGTGGCTGAAGGTAAATGTTCGTTTGCAAGTTTGTCTCGGGCTTCTTGTAAGTCCTGTAACATAGTAGAATGGTTATCTACATCAAAGATTGCGGATTGCGCCGCCATGTCTAGACCATCAAGGTCAGGCACAAACATTCGGATGCCAAAGAGCATTTCGTATGGGGTCCGCCCACCCAGAGGTCTTCTAGGGAGATTATTAATTGCACGTTGTACGGTATACAAGTGGGCCAGCCAGTTCCTGCCAGTACCTGAGACTGTAGCTGTCAAGGATTGCTTTAAGTCACGGTTCATTCGTTCAACAATCGAATTGCCCTCAGGCCGATATGGAGATGAAAATTTCACCTGCACCCCCAGCGAACCCATTGCGTCCTTGTAAGCCTTAGAGGCGACCGCTGGACCTTGGTCAGAATTGAAGGTTCCACAGGCGAAAATTTCCACAAAGACACGCAAATCCCTTGACATTTCGAGCGTCAGCACTCCGTTGTGGCCAAACTCAGATGAAACGTGTGCACGAATCCACTGCAACCAAGATGTACTTATAGGCAGTGTCAGAAGAAAAAGGACCGCAGTGATCCAGGTAAACACACCCAAAAGGTCTGTTAGAAATGCAGAGCGGTGTCTGTGGTGGCCGGGTAACCGTCGAAGGCTTAATTTGTTGACAAACGTCACAAGAAAGCACATAAGTACGGGTCTGTTTATATAAACCACGCCACCGGTAACGCTGCTGCAAGATGGACGCCGTCGCAGACACGCCAGCATGAGCCGAAGCCATGCCTTCGTGTGCGGCCGTTATCAAGGAAAGTCTGCGGTCCGCGTTGGGAATCAGCCGATCACCAACGCCTGGAATTTTTACATAAGGAGCCTGTTCGGGACCTAACTGATAAGAATATTTGGAAGGGAAACCCATAGGGTAATTGGCACCTTCCTTTGTTGCAGCAATAGCTGCTAGAATATCATTATCTATTTTAGTCATGGATCTTGTAACTGCTGCGACTGAACACGTGGCTACTGCTGATTTGGCAGCTTCGTCCGCCAAACCGTTACCGACAGCGTGTGCGCCCACACGCTGGTGGCCAAGAGTGTGAATCACCTGTGTGAGTGGCAGACGTCGTTGCAAGTCCGCCACTCGAACCCAAAGCATTTTATGCTTAATTGTGCTACCTTTGGCATCCCTGTAGTCGTTTTGCGACCAAAAGAACAGATTGTCATTGTAGGACTGAACACAGTAATATGAATCGCATACAATAAGAGTGGTCACGTCTGGATTAGCGAACTCAAGTGCGAGCACCAAAGCGCGCAGCTCGGCCAATTGTGCAGTACTGTCTCCTAGTGCCTGAGTGTGCACTACCGTCTGTTTGAAATCTCCGTTCACCATAGTACCTGCAACAATAGCACATGCTGCTGAATAAGCATGCTTGGAGCCCGTGGCCGGTTGTGCCGAACCATCGGTATAGATAATACATTCGTACTCCTCAAGCGGTAGCAAAGACAGAGGAGGATGAACGAATTCCTACTGTAAAAACTCCTGCGTCTGAAGTGAAGAATCAAAGATAAAAGTGACATCCGGAGATGTCAGTGACGTTGCCCA
The DNA here is from genome assembly GCA_963921515.1 of Calotriton arnoldi. Taxonomy (NCBI): domain Eukaryota; kingdom Metazoa; phylum Chordata; class Amphibia; order Caudata; family Salamandridae; genus Calotriton; species Calotriton arnoldi. The sequence continues at coordinate 912,514 of CAWUFW010001802.1, forward strand.
TTGTATCCAACGGGGGTGCAAAGCCTTAGAGTTCGATACACTTGCTTTCGTCACCGCCTCAAGGGCAGGATAGGGTGTTACCACCAAAATGCGTTTTCCCTGTGCCAGTGCGCGTTCTTTTAGAATCGCCATTTGCACTGCAGTCAAAACTTTCTCCACAGAGGAAAAGCGCATTTCTGCAGAGGTGTAAAGATGTGACTTGTATGCGATTGGTACTGTGTCTCCTTCGTTAAAGGTTAAGTACGTGAAACCCACTGCCCCTGGAACGATTCTAATCACCAGGTTTGTGTGGTTGTCACGTGTCAACAAGAATTTAGATTCAAGTAAATCAGACTGCAAAGACTGTAGTATAGATGAATGCTCAGGAAGCCAGCATGACTTCGAGAAGTTAGGTTTTATCAAGGCATAAATGGCTTGATATGCTGGGCATATTCGGGAATGTAAGTACGTCCGAAGTTCAGAAAACCCAGCAAAGACTGAAGTTTCTTCAGAGTAGTTGGAGGGCACAAGAGTGCGCATTTCTCCAAGAAATGGGGGGCTAAGCCCTTACCTTCATTGTTGAGCTCATAGCCCAAAAACAAAACGGTAAATTCAGCAATGTGAGATTTGGCAAAGTTAAATTTGTAACCTAAGACCGCAAATTCAAGAATAATGCGGTCCACTCGGGTAAGATGCGGGTATAATTCGTCGTCTGTCAGATAAATATCATCGATGTACGAACACGCATCTGGGTCTATGCTGTCCAACAAAGAGACAACACGGGCGGCGAATACACCCGGACTGTTCTTGTAGCCCATGGGTAAACGCCGGAATTTGAATTGTTTACCACTGGAGGTAAAAGTGCTCCATTGGCTACACTCCGGGGACAAGTTGTGCGTGTAAAATCCATTGGATAGGTCAAGTGTCGTTTTATATTTTTTACGAACAAGACTGTCTACAAGCGCAGAACTGTGTGTGTTTTGCGATGGGGCGGATCTTGCCTGGCTGCAAGATGGCCGCTCGGTGATCGAGCTCCGCCAGCCACCGACATAATCCGGCAATATTTGCACCTTCCACAGCTTGGATGGGACACGCGCGGACTGCTGCGATGACCCCCTCTACCTGCTGATCCCGATGAGGAGTCCCGATCCTGCCTTGTGTCCTCCGCTCTGACGATCCGGGCCGCCGCTGCTCCCATCGGCGCGCGGCCTTGTGGCGAGGCCGACGTGCGTGCAGCGGAGTGCTGTTGGAGCCGGCCGCGCCAGCTTCTGGAGGGTGCGCGGTGATCCTTCGGCGTGCGCCTGCTGGAGTTGCGGCTTGGCGGAGAGCGGAGGACGCGACTCTGGGCTCTGAGACGCGGGAGGTGAGCTGCGCGCTCTCGTGGGCAGCGGATCGAGTGCTGGATGGAAGTGCCCCTGATGCCTGCATTGCGCCCCTGCTGAGGTGCCCCTGCTGACACCTACACAGGTTGGGGATATTGAAGCCCTGGGGCGCTGATACCGCGTTGGGTCCCGGTGCTGGATTCTGGTATCATTGAGGCCGGATCAACAGCTATCCCTTCCTAGGCTCCTGACGGCGGGCGGAGGCCTGCTTACCGCAGGAGTGGGATTGGGCCCTGCTGTCCCATTCCCGAGTGGTGAACAATCTGTATGGCGGCATTTGCGGATCGACAGCCCTGATCACGGCTCTGGCCTCACTCCCTAGTGCCCATAGACTTCCTGGCTCGTGGTGTTCTGGGCCTGGTGCGTGTGACTGTGCGCCCCTTGGCATACTTTGATTGTGTGGTTTGTGCATACCACCACTGTAGCTATGGGCAAACCGGATAAGACCCAGCCGAAGCTCACTTTCGAACAGCGCAAATCGAAGCGACATGAAGACGCGGCGGATGCGGCGACGGCCGACTCGGACAATCCTAATGATGACCCTGTGAGCGACATTAAGCAAATAATTGCATCCATGCAGCGTGGCCTGACAGCTATAGACGCCAAAATTGATACGCTGGCTTATAGGATGGACAGAATGGCGGAACGAGTCGATAAGCATGCGGAACGCCTAGATATGGCGGAGCGTCGTATCACCGAAACTGAGGAAGCCCAAACAGATACCAATAATACCCAGCGACAGGTCAAGAAGGCACTAGTTGCACTGCAGGACAGGGCAGAAGATTTGGAAGCGAGATCGCGGCGGTGCAATCTCCGTATCACGGGCTTACCCGAATCAACGTCCACGGGCCCCATGGAACTCTTTATTGAACACCTTCTTAAAACGCTACTTGGAGCTGAAACTTTCTCTGCCATGTTCGTGATTGAAAGGGCGCATCGTTCGCTGGGCCTGCGGCCGCAGCCTGGAGCTCCTCCACGGCCTATCATCGCGAAGCTCCTCAATTATCGTGACAGAGACGCTGCCTTACGCAGGGCAAGAGAACTGGGCACGTTGCAATATGAGGGTTCCTCTCTATCCATCTTCCCTGATTTTACCATGAAGGTGCAGGATGCCCGGAGGCAGTTTGCCCCTCTGAAGCGTAAGCTGCGAGACCATTGCATCGAGTATGCTATGCTGTATCCAGCGCGGCTGAAAGTTCTATTTGATGGCAAACCTAAAATCTTCTCAGATCCGCAATCCCTGCAGAAAGCTCTGAAGTCTTGGGAGGTGGCTGGCAAACGCAAGAAAGTTCAGGGCGCTGACACTGATGGCGATGTTTCCTCACAGAACATTGATGATAACGACTGAGTTTTGAGGACTGGGATCATAATGTTTCTCTCTTAGTATTTTGCAGTGCCTTCTAATGTGTTTTAGTTGCCTTGACATTCTTGGCCGTTGGGGGGGGGGATTTCTTCCCGATGATAGAAGGGTATTGATAGTGGTTGTATTGTTATTTTGAACAACATCCTGAGAGTGGTGGTCTGGGACGCCACGTTGGTGGACTCGGTCTCCCGCAGTAGTTTCTCCTTTGTAAGTGAAGCGTTAATATATGCTTATCGGTGGTATGGCGTAGTAGTATGTAGTTCGGGATTGCTGGGTAACATCCGCCCCCCAGCATTACCCGCTGTTGTTGAAAATGTCTGGGAATTTGTTTGTTGTGTTTCTTTTTTCCATGTGAATATGGTGCTGTTTTTGGAGCAGGGAGGGTTGCGTATCGCCTCTGCACAGTTGGGGTATGCAAGGCGTGGGAGGAGGGTGGTATTGTGGGGATTTGTTTTGTGTGTCTATGATATTTTCTTTTTGCAGGTCACATTTTGTTGGTTTTATCTCTTTAGTTGGGGAGGGGCATGGTCACGTAGGGGCGGGTACAATATAGGCACGTCCCTGTCCTGCATACAGACTTCACAACAATATGGCTCATAAGGCACGTTTGAAACTTTTGACATGGAATGTTAGAGGTCTAAATGACCATAGAAAGGTGCGCAAAATTCTGGCTTATTTGAAGAGGAAGGAGGTGGACATAGCTTTATTACAGGAGACGCATCTCCATCCAAGCTGTAGCTTATTGACGGGGAGCCGTGTTTTGGGGGTCTTTCATGCTGCTTGCTTCACCTCACACTCTAGAGGCGTTATGACTTGGATCAACCCCGCCTCGAAGCTCAAGATTGACCGTTGTAATACTGATCCTTCTGGTAGATATGTCATTACTCGCTGTTATAACTCCTCTTTGGACATTCTCGTAGTGAACTCCTATGGCCCGAACTACGATGATCCCCAGTTCTATCAATCCCTATTCCGGGCTGTTAAGGCACATCCCCCTTCATCTGTATTATGGGGCGGGGACTTTAACTGTGTTTTGGATCCAACGTTAGATCGCTCCCGGGGGCCTATTAGAACTCCATCTGTTGCTGCTAGAGCGATTGTTGATGTCTCGGTACAATTGCAAATGGTGGATGTGTGGAGAGCACGCTCTAATACCAGAGGTGGGTTTACGCACTATTCGGCCCCTCATGACATACACACACGCATTGATTATTGGTTCATCTCGCAGGCCTTGCTGCCCGCGGTTCAGGACTGTGAAGTATTGGCCCGGACGTTCTCTGACCATTCACCTATTCTGTTGACTATATCTGTCCCTCCGCGTGGGCCCCTTCCCTTTTTGTGGCGGTTCCCTCCCTATTCGCTATTAGACGCAGTTTTTAAAGCAGAACTGAATGGGGCTATCTCGGAGTTTTTTGCGATTAACATCGGTACAGTAGATTCTTTTGCGACTGTATGGGAATCATTTAAGGCCTATATTAGGGGCATAACCATTAGTAAACAGGCTGGAGTGTTCCGCTCCATTCGTAATAGGCTAGCCCTTTTGGAAACCCGGATAGCCGCTTTGGAGGTTGATCTGGCACGGGAGTCCTCTCTGCACCTCCTTGAGCTCTTGAACTCCACGTTAGCCGAGTTTAATGCCGAGGCGGATGGCGAGGTAAAACACATGGGCAAGTACGCTACAGCTAGAATGTATGGAGAGGCGGATCGACCGGGTTCGGTTCTGGCATCTATGGCAAAGTGCAGATTAGAGTCCAGAGGCATTCCAATTTTATCAGATGCCGGGGGTTCGACCTGGTCCGATCCGATAGATATCACTAATCAGTTTCGGAATTACTATCAAGAGCTATATAGCTCGAAGGTCTCCCCAAGTGAGGAGGAGATATCGCAATATCTAGAATATATTGAACTGCCTTGGTTACAAAACTGGCATAGGGAGTTTTTAATGCGTCCCATTGAACACCAGGAGATAAGGTTAGCATTGAATTTTATGAGAGAGGGTAGTGCTCCGGGCCAAGATGGCCTTACGGTGGCATTTTACAAGGCCTTTGGTGATCTGTTGACTCCCCATTTAGCCTCATTGTTCCAGGAGATCGGGGCTGATGGGATTATGCCGCAGACCAAGCGGGAAGCTTTGATTGTCACTTTATTGAAGCCGGATAAGGACCCCCAAAGGTGTTCTTCCTATCGTCCGCTATCTTTGTTGAATGTTGACACTAAGATTTTTGCCAAGATTCTTGCTAACCGTCTCTCCCCATTATTGCCTCAGTTAATTGGCCCTGAGCAAGCAGGATTCATTCTGGGCCGTTCTCTATCCCATAACCTCCGGACGGTGTTTGGAGTCCTTCAACATACCCGTCCAGATGTCCCTGCTGTGGCTGTTTTCTTAAATGCCGAGAAGGCGTTTGATTCCATTGAGTGGCCATTCCTTTATGCTGTGGTGCGTCGGGTGGGGGTTGGTGAGGTGTTCCTGCAGCTGGTTGAGATACTCTATAACTTGCAGATAGCTCGAGTCCGAGTTGGTGATATGGTGTCTGACCCCATCTCTATTTCAAGGGGCACCAGGCAGGGATGCCCCCTTTCCCCGCTCTTATATGCTCTAGCAGCCGAGCCTTTATTGAGAGCACTGAGGGAATATCATGGTCACAGGGGCCTCCGCTTTCCTAACTATAATTTAGTAGTGTCAGCCTATGCGGACGATACGCTCTTGTATATTAGGAACCCTGAAGTGCACCTCTCCCCTGTTATCCGTGAAGTGCTGCGCTTTGGGGGGATATCGGGGTTGAAGATTAACTGGGATAAGTCTTTAATCTTCCCGCTGACGTTGTGCACGACTCCTGTTCAGTTAGATTACCCTTTGCAGTGGACCACGGATCCGGTCCGTTACCTGGGGATTCAAATCCATTCGGAAGCTGATCTGGTGATCCGTGCAAATTATGGTAGAGCGATTGCCAAGTTGACTGAGGATGTTGACCGTTGGATTCGTCTCCCGCTCTCACTGGTTGGGAGAGTCTCCCTGATGAAGATGGTGGTATTGCCTCGCTTTCTTTTTCTGTTCGTTAACATCCCCATAGTAGTTCCTCGTCACCTGCTTAAGGAATTGCGAGTGTTGATGACTAGGTTGGCCTGGGCGGGTAAGGCGCCACGGGTATCCATGGACACTCTCATGTTGCCTTATTCCGCTGGCGGTTTGGGTGCTCCGGATTTTGATCTTTACTATCGTGTTGCACAGGCATCGCACGCACATGCCTGGGTTCATGGTCCTCAATCCCTTCCACATCTCCAGATCGAAAGGGTGGCTGCTGCCCCATAGCCATTACCTTGGCTTTTATCTAAAGCTCCAGTCAGGTGTTGTGGGGTCTTGGACTCTGTGAATTCTGTTGAACACGCCTGGATCGTCCTCTTTGGGTTGTTTGCCGGAGCTCAATTGTATTCGCCGCGAATGCGTATTGAATGGTGTCATTGGTATGTTTTTAGCTCAGAAAAAGGCATGCTCCGCTCTCTGCAGAGTCTGGGTCTATCTGATATGGGGGAGCTTTTTAAGAATGGCCGACTAGTTACTTGGGATGAGGTCATTGCTAATCTAGAACAGCCCTCAGCGTTGACACAGTTTCAGTTTTTCAGAACAAAACATGCTCTTCGTGCGGTGTTGGGGGACGAGCTGACGGAGCCTATGGAAATTCCTCCACTAACTATCCTACTTAGCTCCCGTTCCCCCATTAAGTTGGTTTCTAAACTCTATGCTTCGGCCTTGCAGACCAGGATCACCCCGCTCTCTAGGGCCCGACTTGCATGGCAGAATGATATTGGAGAGCCACTCCCGGATGACATATGGTTTTATTGTTGCGAGGTAACTCGTAAGATCTCTTTTAATGGTAGGCATAGACTGGCGCATTTCAAATTTCTGAATAGGGTTCACTATACACCAGAGCGACTACACAGATATGGGTTGCGTGAATCAGACTGCTGGGAGCGCTGCGACATGCCGGGTGCAGGTTTTTACCATCTGGCGTGGCAATGCCCTCCTGTTGCTGCCTTTTGGAGCCAGGTCTTCTCGGTTCTGACTGATATAGTGGGTATTCCCATTATACCTGAACCATTATTGGCGCTATTAGGCTACACGAAACCGCTGCGTAAAAACGTGCGTAAATTGATAGCCTAGGGCTTATTATTAGCTAAGCGCAGGCTTGCTATGAGATGGATGCGTGGGCCTCTACCAACAGTGGCTGAATGGCAAAGTGATATGGTGTATTGTAACACTCAATCAGACGTTTATAATGAACTGCTCCCACCTACCTCCCGCCCCTTGAGTTTTTGGGGCCTCTTTGCTCAATACCAAGAGTCCATACGTAGTGAGGCTGAATCACAGAATGAATAATATTGTGATGTTCTCTTGTTCAAATGCTTGACTGTTGCTTAGCTATTGGGATATGGAAGACATTCCACGCTACACGTTTATGGGATACAGCTGCTTGCTTAACTAGTTCTCTTTTTCATGGGACGTGTCACTTTAGCACTGAAGTAGTATCTACCGCTCTGTGCCCTTGGACCTCCTCCTACTTTTGCAGACTGATGATGTAAAGCGTTTAATGTATGAGACCTGCTCTTTATTTGTGTATGGCTTTGATTTTATATTTTTGTTAATTTTGTCTTTTTTTCTGTAAAATTTACAAATAAACAAATAAAAAAAAAAAACTGTGTGTGTTTTGCACCGCAAAGGTCCGACAATGAGAGTTCAAATGTCGGAAATCCAAAACTAGGCGGTACGATCCATCGGGTTTAGAAACCGCGAAAAGGGGATTATTCATGGGTGATACGCATGTTTCAATCACTCCTTGATATTCTAACTGTGTCAGAATTTCGGAAACGGGACCTTTAGCTTCCCGTTTGATGGGATATTGGGGTTGTGGCTGTGGCAGCGACCGCAAAGGAATATCATGGGGGGGGGAGTCTTCATCCCAGCCCACGTGATTGCAGTATAACGCCGGAGCCAGGGACGCAGCCCACTCGGCTGCGAGAGCCTACGCTTTGTCCTTGGGGACATGACGAGAAAAGCTCAGAAGGATTACCTCCTCCCGTCTACGCGCAGCATGTACGAATGGGGGCGGCCAATCCGCCTCCGCTAACAGAATGTCGTAAGAAGAGGTCAGATTCTCCAAAAAAATCCCTTTAATAACACGCTGTATGTCACCTTCAATTTGAAGGACAATATTATATAGTCTGTCAGGGGGTGCCACTCTGGTGTCTGCTGTCTCGACAGTAATGAATGTATCAGTTGCTGTCGCCTCCACATGAGGACGTAGTGCCTCCCGCACTATGGTAACTTCCGCGGCGCTGTCTAGGAGCGTCACTGCCCACGTCCAATTCAGGAGTCTCGTTCTCACCGTCTGTGGCATACCTCGCTGTTACACCTGCAACTTTTTTCTTCTGAAACTGTGGGCGAGAACGTTGAAATTCTTCTGGTTTCCCTCTGACCTGTTGTCGAGGTTGGTCTCGTCCTTGTGGAGCCTCTCGACCCCTTCCTCTATCCTGGCTATCTCCTCCACCAGCCTGGGACGTAGTTGGTGCCTGTGAAGAACGAGGAGAACGCGAATCAGGGACTTGAAATCTCTCTGGAGATTTAATTCTCGCCCTATCGCGCAAATCATAAGTGCGTTCAGAAGAGACGGAAACCGGGGATGCGCCTCGCGACCCCGGCTTCTTCTGTTGCTTACCCTGTTTTTTCAATCTCCAGCTCTTTTTAGTAAAGACCGGCTTCTCATCCTTCTCAGATTGAGTTTTCGGTTGAGTTTGCGATTGTGTTTGCGTTTTAGCAAAAGGCTTGATTCCCAGGCTATTGCGGCCAATTGTTTTGTAAGCCTGTGCAATACTTTTCGGTAATTCGCGCGGCTTGTCCGGTTCTGGGATCAAAGCCAAAGCATTAGCTACTTGAAAGTTAACTGCATCGCCCTTGACATTCGCAAGGATCAAATCAGCTACTACATCGAACACTCCCACTAGTCTCATCCCTAATTCCACAGCCGCTTCAGGGCCATGCTCATCCTGCACTCGTTTAATCACAGAGGGGAGAACCGTCATGGAAGGAGTGCCGAAACACTTCGCATATACTGCGGCGAATACCTTACCCCAGTTGTTGCATTCTGCCAACTCAGGGATCAAGTCTTTTGGCAAACTAATCGTCAAAATCCTGTGTTTTTCCACAGGAGAAGTATTTGGAAAAACTGCCTCCAGCTGGTCAAATTTTTCTGCAAGCCAATAAGGCAAATCGTCCTTATTTTGTGGGCGCTTGCCCATCACCGAATTAACCATGACGGGACTTCTGGTTACACCGCCCGGTCCAGCTGGATGCGCGGCAACTCCAGGCGGGGCTCCCTGGAGGTTGCCTGTAACAAACTGTACTAAAGCTCTATGCACACGTATCAAAGACGAATGCAAATTACGCAGTTCAGCGACTGTAAGCATCATATAACGCGGATGTGGGGTATACCCGGCCAAAACAGGCCAAGTGGCCCCTTCAATCGATAAGGGGCCTAAACGAACCGAGGTAACCGGTTGGGGGAGGGCGCCATCAAACCAAACACGGTGTTGCCATGCCGTGAGCGGTACTTCAAGATTCCTATAAGGTCTATAGAGATTAGGAACAGCGGTGGCTGTATATTCATGGAACAAATTATCATTCCCATCCACCGCCGGAAAGGTGACCCAAGAGTAAAACACCTCAAAGTGGTAAGCTGGATCCGCTTGTACCACAAAGATCAGATCGACACCCGCGTCAGGCACTCCATACACTGTCAAGTGAGCCCGGAGCGCTGCGCGGCTATGTGCCGCAATTTGGACAGCCATTTAAGGCTAACAAGTTTCGACAACCTAGTATAAGGCTGCACAATATAGGGTTGTATTTAAAAACCTTTTAACAACTTCAAGCTTGAAAGAACCTATAAAAACGTCAGTATAGGAGGTATCACCCTCACACACGCTTCCGGAAGCGTCTGCGAAGGGGGTTGTGGACAAGCACAAGTACTACTCAAGCGTCTCGCAGATAAGCAGCCCACTCGTTGGTTGCGCCATGTTGTAGGGATTCTGCACATACACAGAGCTATGCACAGGATAATAGGACCTCGGACTATAGTGGTGAGCCAACCATACACCTCAGTACCTAAAACCCTAATCCGACTAGCTTTAGCGTCTCATTGGTAACAATGCTACCAATGATTAGACAACCCAGAACACAGTATCTCTCTCTCTCTCAGGACTCGCAGGAGCAAGAACACCCTTTCATAACTCATGCATACTCTGTCCACAACGTGCGTAATAAGAGACACAGTATAGTTTAAAATGTTTATTTCAACTATCGTGCTCTAAGATACAGTACACGTGCCAGTACTATCAGCAAAATGCATAAGAATAAAATAATAAGCATTGTCACAATTCCATAGAATACAAACGGGGAAAGCATTTCATAAAACAGTGGATATATGGCTAAATGACCATACCACTCTCCCCGTGCTAGTAGCTAGTTTATTATAAAAACAGAAGACCTCTGGGCATTGTCAGGCGGACCCTCATACCTCAATATGTAGATGCAAGGTTTACATTATCAGACAAGCACAGCTCTTCTCTCTGGAAAGGTTTTTCTCCAAGTGCCTCTAACAGTGAAATCACAATATTAAAAGCCCACGAATTTCTCCAGTGCAGCTGTACCTAGTGTTATGTCTAAGTGCGAGGGACTGGCCAGATCAGCAAGAACAAGGGGCGTTGTTTTTCGACCTTGTACATGTTGTGCAGACGTAACCCAAAGGGAACAGGAGAAAAGGTGAAAGTCAGAAATGCAGACAGGTCTAAAATAGCCGGGCAGAAGCAGAGGCTGGAAAAACAAGGGCACGAAGTAACGTGCGCAAAAAAGGCACCATGGCAGACAGGCCTAGGCCAACTTAGCAAGCCAGACCATGAGGCCACAAACCACATGACAGAACGAACTCCCCCTCAGCATCAGATGAAGCCCAAGACTGCAAATCTTCAGAAAGGACCTCAAGGCCTGGCTCTTTGGATGATCTAGGAGCTGCCCGAACCCCCACCAGCGCCTTGAGACCCTCACAGGTGAGTAGTGCGCTCTATAAATCCCTGATTGATTGATTACATCATCCAGTGATTGTGAATGTTTTTAAAAAGTTTGAGTGTTAAATATATATACCAAGGTGTATTGGTGAATCAGTGGGTGTATGAGTGCCTGTATGGATGATTCAGTGGGTGTGTGACTGACTGTATAAGTGAGTGATTAGGTGTCTCAATGAATGTATGGGTGAGTGACTGGTTATGTGAATGTCTGTATCAGTCTGTCAGTTGGTAAGTGTCTGTATAGGTGTGTGAGTGAGTACGTGAGTGATTGGTTGTCTGAGTGTCTGTGTGGATGGCTGAGGGGGTGTGTGATTGCATGTATGGATGAGTGAGTGGGTGAGTCAGTGGCTGTATGGGTTAGTGAGTGCATGTGAGGGGCTGTATGGATGAGTAAGTGTGTGCATGGTCGTGTGGGTGAGTGGATGTGTCAGTGGTATATGGGTGAGTAACTGGGTATGTGAAAGGCAGTGTAGGTGAGTGATGGGGTATATGAGTGAGTGAATGAGAGTGTGGCTGTATGGCGAGTGCATGCTTGTGTCAGTGACTGTATAGGTGAGTGAGTACGTGTTAGTATCTGTATGAGTAAGTGAGTGGGTGTGTGTGTATCTGTATGGGTGAGGAAGTGGCTGTGTGATTGACTGTAGGGATGAGTGAGTAGGTGTGTGAGTAGCTCTATGGGTGTCTGGCTCAGTGTGTGAGTGGGTGTATGAATGGATATGTCAGTGGATGTATCAGTGAGTGAGTGGGTTTATGAGTGGCTGTATGGGTGAGTGAGTGGATGTGTGTGTAGATCTATGAATCAGTGTGTGGGTGTGTAAGTACTGGAATGGGTTTGTGAATGGTTGAGTGGGTGTATGAAAGGTTTAAAGGGGGTGTGAGTGGGTGTGTCAATGATTTTGTTGATGATGTCATGAGTGATGTCACTGGCCATGTCATGAGTGATGTAATATGTGAGGTTCTAAGCAGTGAATTGCGGGGACGCAAGTTATAGTTAGCTCAGCTAAATATAACTGCTGAATTTCTCTGGTATTGTATGAGTGAAATGTCAGCCTAACTATAACGTCCCTATAACCTTTGTTGTTTTCAGTGAATCTCAAATGACATCACTGATGACATCATCCAGTAACCATGACAGTTTATAAGTTTCTCAAATGAGTTAACGTATGTCCGTTTCCGGTTTCCATTAATTACTAAAGATGTATTTTAAACAACTTGATTTATAATATGCCACTTTTTCTATAAACTGCTAAAAATAATCCTTCATTTGGCCTATATCATCCTTGGCATTGTTTAAGATAAATAATTGTAGTTATAACTGATAGCCTACACATTCTGGGTCTACCAAGGATGTCCCGATGCAGGGAAAATATCCATTCCAATATGGCGCTTTTCATTTTACACGTTCTGGTTACTCTAAATAGACCAGATTTCGGTTGCGCGGATGGCGTTCTAACTCATTTGGAATTTGCCTCGTGATGGTGAGACACATGCCACGTCTCCTTGAAAAAAGTAACCCTTGAATATGTTTATCTTTTCTTTTTATTGAGTAGCTTTAATTCCATTTTGTCAATATACCTTTTTTCTAATATGATAAAAGAATCTCTGAATATATAGGTCGCTGGGTGTTTTGAGAATTTTTTAAGATAAAACATCCTTCACGGTTACAATGACTCATCGACAGCGATCAGTTTAGAAGTAAAGTCCCCTCCAAAACTCTCGCTTGAAATTCTTTTCTGGTTTTGCTTACATTTGACTATCTGGAATTTTCCATTGTCTTTCTAATTATTAATGTCCATTTAACTAAGCCATATAACCACTCAAGTTAATTTGGCTGTCCATGAGTTTTTATTAACTCATTATACAACTTCAGCACAAACAATAGAATGTGCATTTTTAGTCTAGTATACTTACTTCGAGAACTATAATCAGGAATTTACTCTTCTTTTCAATAGGAGGACCACTATTGATGTATATATACTCTTCCTAGGAAATTTGTTTTCCTCATCCTTCTGAAGAGGCTTATCGATTGAATACCTCTGTGAGGAGTATATACTTTGTAAAAATTTCTTCTTTTCATTTTTAAAATAATATTCTGTCACATAAAGTGCATTTTGAATTCATTCAATCTAGGCCCCTATCTGACTACTGGAGATATCTCATTTGGAAATCCCAGCTACCTTTTGACTTTTTGACCAGTAAGCTATCAAAATCTCTGATATTAGGCCTATTTTAAAGCACCTAACCTATTAAGATACACTGCTTATGACCTCACATATTACATCCCTCACGGCATGTTCTATGGCATCACTGATGCATTCATCTATATTTAACAAATTGGATTTTTCTTCTACCCTTTGAACTCTGTCCACACTTTTCACAACTATTCAAATTAATTCATCTCACTTCCACCGGGTGTATTATCTAATTTTTTCAATATTAATTAGTTCATTTAACCTTATTCTTGTTGTTATAGAGGGGTCAAGAAATTACATACAACTACGTTTGTCCTGAAGATTGTCTCATTGACGTGACGCAACGGAGACCGAAACGTCGACGCTTAATCCATTTTTCTTTTGAATGATTGTTAATTGATTTATCTCTGAGTGTAGAATCCTATGTATAGGGCAGACTCACTGTATATTTCACTGAAGATGGAGAATTATACATTGATAACCAGGATATTTGTATATGTTTGATTGATACGTTTTCTGTTGTCAATGTTTGTTGATCTTTGCTTTTGTTATTTCTGTACCCTTATTTCTTTTATCTATGATATTTCAAATATATTTTTCTACTTTGGTCCACCTGGTTCTTGTAATTAATTTACTTATTTTTTTGTTTAATGGAGTTTGAGTTTTTCCATTGAGTGTGATTTGCTGCCACTCCAAATACACATATTTAACTATTTAATTTTTTTTTTTTGGTAAATAAATCCCTTGTAGGCATCCTTACCTTTCTAACTTTAATACCCAAGCCCACAAGGGTCTACAGGGTTGCCCAACTACCTGCTAAACTTTCTAAAAGTGGCATTTTCAGAATTTAAAATCAGACTTCATCATAAGTTAGGATTTTAAATTGTGAATCCAGAGGCACCAAACATGAGCAGATTATCTCTTTCCGTTTGGAAATTACACTTAGAAATTGTAATGAGGCAATTCGAATGTTATCCAATAGAGGAGATAGGCCTTGCAATGGTGTACATCAAATTTGAGAGTTTTTTACTACCAGGACATGTAAAACTTAAATGTGCATGTCTTACTTTTGAAATACATTGCACCCGGCCCTCTGGGCTTTCCAAGGCCTACCCTAGTGGAGTTTTATATGTATTCGAAAGGAAGATTTTGGCATGGCAAAAGGTTTGACTTGCCAGGTCGAAATGGCAGTTTAAAACTGCACCCACAGGCTCTGCAATGGCAGGCTTGAGACATGTTTAAAAGGCTACTTAAGTGGGTTGCAGGCCCACTAGTAGCATTTACTTTACAGACCCTGGTTACATGTAGTACCAATTTACCAGGGACTTACAAGTAAATTAAATATGCCAATTGGGGACAAGCCAATATTACCATGTTTAGAGGAGAGAACACAAGCACTTTAGCACTGGTTAGCAGTGGTAAAGAGCAAAGAGTCCTAGTGCCAGCAAAGACGAAATCAGGAAAAATGGAGGAGGAAGGCAAAAATGTTTGGGGGAAGACCACCCTAAGGCTGACAGGTCTAACTATGCCATTTTAGATCTGAGGTTTCTGCTTCGATTGTAAACTGAGTTTCACCTGCAGGGAGACAGGTTCTTTCCTATCGATCACCCAATGAGAAATGCAGGGTGCTTTGTATGAGATTCTTATTACTACTGCTAAACAGTGCAGAGTTTTTATTTCAGGGGTAATTTGATCCTGCTTTGTAAAGGTTCTGAGGTGTACTCTGGATTCATTGCAACTTACCTATTAATTTTTTCTGATACGCCAATGTAAGGGTGATTTGCATAGTCACGAAGTGACAACAATAGGGCTATTGATCCCTGAACTCTTTACAATAGGCCTAGTTAGGAAAGATACGTTGCTACGTTTTCATGAAAAACTGATATTGTCACGTTGGTGGCGATCATTGCTGCAGAAACCACATACGTAGAGGGTCATAATGCGGTCATATCCCATAGATGAAATTTTTGCTTTTTTGATGATTTAGGTTTAAGGTGATTACTTCGCATCCACTTAATCTACTGGCAGCAGGCCATCGCTGAGGACAGAGGTCCTAAGGTCTGATGGGTTTTCTAGTTTTAAAATCATCTGAATGTCATTGGCCTGTGTATAGCAGGTATGTTTGAAGGATTCGATAAGGTCAGGAATTCGATGACTGGCAAACATGAAAGAGAAGAGGAGCAATTGTTGATGCTTGAAGAACACCTCCCTTAAAGGTAAAGGATGCCGAGCAGAAGGATGTAAGTGAGATGGTTTATGCTCTTCCATAGGGGATTTTGCCCGGTTGAAGACAGCACATATGATTCCTATTTTTTTTTAGCCTTTTTGATAGTAGTTGGCTGTCTACTATGTCAAATACCAGCAAAAAATGCACAAAGAGCAGTGCAGCAAATGTATTTATACCTGTGGATTCAATAATCCTGATTCTGTGTTACTTCAGAGTCTGAATCCTGCCAGTCTGTAAGATAGGAGTTTATGTTATTCAATGAAGCTGGCAGTCTGAGCAAATGCTGCCTTTTTAATGACCTACCTAGGAAAGAGCCTTTGGATATTAGTCCGTAATTTGTCAGGTCCACTGCTCAAGCCCCTTCTACTTCAGTATAGGTATAAAGTAGAAAGTGTTTAGCTCACTCAGAAATTCTCTGTTTGATAATGACAAGATGATGATTGTTCTGGCCAGTATGGCCGCACAGGTTCCTTTTATATATACTTTTATATACTTTCAGAGGGCAGGGGTCTTAGGAGAGCATGCTAGGTTTATAGCTTTTATCAGATCGTTGGTTTTGTTTATTATAAGCATTTCGAATTAGCAAAATGCAGGTTGTAAATTGGAGGGAAGATGATTTTGAGAGATTTGTGGTGGAGAAATTTTTCTGCCTGCTTTTAGGAGAAAGTAAGTTTCAATGTCTTCACTGTTTTCATTAAATGGTTTGCTGGAGGGGTGCATAGCACCTGTATGTGTTCTATTCCCTTGGATGTGCAGCTGGGTTACAGAATTCAGTGAGTATTTTTAAAGAGCTATTTCCTACGGCACATAGCTTGTGAGATAAACTGAGAG
The DNA here is from genome assembly GCA_963921515.1 of Calotriton arnoldi. Taxonomy (NCBI): domain Eukaryota; kingdom Metazoa; phylum Chordata; class Amphibia; order Caudata; family Salamandridae; genus Calotriton; species Calotriton arnoldi. The sequence continues at coordinate 928,600 of CAWUFW010001802.1, forward strand.
TAATGGAATATTTTGTCTTTCTTGACAGTCTGTACATCCTGTATTGTGTTTGAAGTTGGATTTTGCCATTACAGCTCTATATTTTCCCTCACTGTGTTTCAAAGCTTCTAGTTTCCTTTTTACATAATTTTACATCCGAAGTGAACCATCCCATCTTCTTGTGATAAGGCTGATGTATACTTGCTTTAGTGGGATGTCAATGGCCTTAGTCAACCATAGACAAAATTGCTTTATGGGCATTGGTGAGTTCGGTGGTTGGGTTGCAGTAAAGTGTGCATGCAAGGTATTTCCAGGGTCTAGTAGATATACTTACAGTACTTGTTGGCAGAGCTGTTTTCCTTGAGAAGTTAAGGTTCAAGTAAATGATGTAGTGATCACGCCAAGGTGTTGGAATGGCATTTGTGACAGAATTAAGGGCCAGATGTATCAAGGGTTTTACCTTATCTGCGAATCGGCCTGCTTGCGAACGGTAAAAAGCCTTTTGGAATGTATCAACCCAAAAGGCATTCGCAAAATAGGTAATCGCAATTTTTGCGAATGCAGTTAGGGAATCGCAATTTGCGATTCCCTAAATGCAATGCAAGAAGCATTCTCAGAATGCGACTTTGCATTAAGGAATCGCAAATTACCACCAACTTCAAGTTGTTGGTAATTTGCAAATCCTTAGAAAAATGCACAGAATTGCATTTTTCTAAGTTCCATGTGGCGCATATAGGGCATGTGTGTGCGCCACATGTGCACACTTACCTTTTTTGGGGGTGCATCAGGGGGGCCATATGTCCCCCTGGCACCCTTGCAAATGCATTCTCAATTTGCGATTACCTATTTGATAATTGCAAATTGCGAATGCCTTTCCAATCATTCCTATGGGCCTCTAGGCCCATAGGGATGAATGGGAAGGCATTCCCTAATAGCGAATCGCAATTTGCGATTCGCTAATAGGGAAGGTTAAGGATTCGCAAAACAATTTTCAAATCCTACATACATTGCATTTTGCGATTCTAAAATAGCGAATCGGTAAAATTCGCTATTTAAGAATCGCAAAAGCAATTCTTGATACATCCGGCCCTTAGACCCTTAGGTAATATTATAGAATGTGATATGATAGAACCAAGAGTCTGACCTGTCAATTGTTTAAACTCTTTGGCTAGTTGATGTAAATCCAGTGATTCAAGTTTAGCAAGGAGGCTTGATTTGCAATATAGTGCTGGTTTGGCAAACCAACATTTCAGAGGTTTAGGTGGTCAATAATAATTTTGCATATTCAATCCAGTAAAGCATCAGTAAAAGTTGGCTTGTCTGGAGGCTGTCGTTAAACAAGTAGGAAAGAGGATAAGAAGGTTGAAGTGGGTCAGCGGCAAACACAGCGATTCACATTCTCTGATACTGAGTATTCTTCAATTGAATGCTGTTTTTCCACTGTTAGCCCTCCCCCACTCATAACCAGGGGGTGGTTTATGTACTGTGTCTGGTATCATGAGGAATAACCACATGTATTATAAATGTCACATTGTCTCCTAGCCAGGTTTTGGTAATAAAAAAAAGGCCCATTTTGAGATTATCTAGGGGCCATATGAATGTTTTCTGTGATTGCTTAGTGATCTGACAATTCCTATCCAGGATAGTTGCCTTGTAGAAGGTGGAGCCCCTGGTTGATTACTGTATTGTCAACAATGATGTCCTTTCAGTTGACATCAGTGATGTTATCAATGATGTCATAAAACATGTCATGAGTGGTGTAATATGCGAGCTCATAAGCAGTGCATCTGGCCAAAGCACACTTTCTGGATAAAGATCTAGCTGTCTGCCAAATTTGGTGTAATTCCGTTCAGCCGTTTGGGCTGTAGCGCTGTTCAAAAATCCGTATGGAAATTGTGTTTTGGGACTTCCCTTTTTTATACAGACACATTTACCTTATATATATTTATCATGCATGGTAAAGGCATGTGTGGTGAAGAAATCTGCGTGTAATGGCGGCATAGAATGGCATGCTTAGGAACTGCATGCATTTTAAAGACATAATACTCCTAGCATAGCATCACCTCTACCCACTATGGGTTCCACAGGTTCCAAACAGTGGAGACCTATGTTGTTGTAAGTGGAATCCCACCATGAAATCAAACAATCTTAACGGCGGTCACCACTTCTCAAAAAGCAGCACCAATGAGTGAGCGATATATGGTAGAAGTTGGTGTTTAGGTGAGCCCTGAAGTGGAGAAGACTGGATTCAGCTTAGGGATTTTTAGTGATAAGGTTCCAAGGGTAATTGTTTAGATGATAAATATATTTCAAAGCAATGACTCATGACAGAGGATATAAATACCTGGTAGGGAAGTATAGGTGGAGTTGATTGGTAAGACATGCTGGGGTCTGAGACAGAACATACAAGTGAGTAATGGACAGATATCAGCGTGAAGCGTATCCTGCCACCTCCTGGAAGCCAGTGTAGGGAAAATATTAAGAAAGAGATACGCTCTCTTTATTGTATGCTGAAGATCAAGCAGGTGGTCCATTTTGGAAGACCTTTATATTGAAAATGGCAACGGCTGAGGCTGGAACGTTAGGAGCTGGCATTCTTAACCCTTAAGCTTATGTAGGCAACAGTATCTTTGCCTTGTTTGGAACAAAGGGCAAAATATGGCTAACTGGGAAAAGTTTTTTATTTGTGGACTAAGGGATGGTGTAGGGCGCTTTTGCGACCATAATTAACCCAAGATCCAGGCTTTTTCTGTCAAAGTCCAATCAAAACAGAACAGAGGGACCAAAATAAAGATGTTCTGTACGAGTTAGAAAGAGGCAGCAACAACAAGGTCCTCTGTTTTACTCCAGGGTCAAATGGGTCCAGCTGTCAAGCATGCAATCTTTTATGCCACTGACAACGTTTTAAGGGTCTGAAAATGGATGGTGATGGTTGAGAGATGTATAGAGCTTCATTTATTTAACACAGAAGTGGTAAGCAACTCCAAAGTCGAGAACAGGCAGAAAGGAGGGCAGACAAAAAGCAGAGTATTTTAAAGAGTGGCCTACAGAACATCACATTTCAAATACGTCGTGGGGGAACGGAAGGGGTAACACTGAGCATGGCGGCTTCTATTATAAAGAAGAAAAGTAAATCATAAGACTGCATTGTTAGACAGGTGGGAAACAGATTGAATTCAGAGTGAAAGGATTTAATGATTCTCCATGTGAAGGTAGTGAAGTGGTATAGAAAGCTGACATTTGCTGCTTTAAGGGCATCATTCCTTAAGATCAGAATCTTTGGCTGACCTTTGGAAAATACTTGGACTGAAACTAGTAAAGAATGGAGCAGCTGTTGATATGGTGCGGGACCTGAGCAGTAACAATGTTTTTAAGGACAGAAATGCACAGCACCTCAAACCAAATATTCCCCATCAAATTGCTAAATCATTATGAAATAAGTGCATGTATTCATGGTACCCTGTGCATTCTGTAGATCATGGGTAGGACCCCCCACCCCAAATAAAGAAATACCAGTACAAATTAGGCAGAATGCAAACACCTACATTCAGCTGTGATAAACACTAAATCCAATTTGCAGACGTGTGGCTTTTCCAAGGCAATGGCGTTGTAGATTTGTGTCGTAGTAGGGTTGTCCCCCCACATATTTTCTATGCAGTAACAGCAGCCATCATCAGTGGTATTAAGTGCAGCTGTATAATGGTCTCGAGCTGTCTTTCGTCAATTGCTTAGAATCGGTATCCAGCGGTTAATAGCGGCATGAAACCAGTAAATTGCTGACTCGGGATCATAATGGAGTGTGAAACAAGGCATGCAAGTTAGCTCTGTGGTCCATGTGATGACACAAATCTGCAACTGAATTGTCTTGAAAAAGTCCCAGGCCTGCTAGCCACAGGGAGCGCAACAGGTGCTAGTTGTCAAAGCTCAGAATGAAAATAAGATCCTTCCTATCAACAAAACTCAATGAAGAAAGAACAAGAAAACATATACTAATGGGCTACTGAAAGGAACATCGTTGTCTTGAATCTGATTTTATGATTTTCACTTCTTAACTTAGCTGTATGCATTCTACTTCATTTGTATTAATGTTTTAAAGGATGTTTATGCGTCAAAGAAGGCCAGTGATACACTTGCAACTGCTTGTAACAAAAAGGCGTGAGAGGCTTTCTGGTAATAAGGGGTTGATGACATGCTTGAAACACTTGCAAAAACTGCTTCTTTCAGAGAACCATTAAGGATGTCACGACAAGGAGTAGCAAAAGATCAGGAAAGGCCATGACTGCTGGAATGAGATCAGCCATTGAAGCAGTGGGATTAAGAGTAGAGTAATCTGTTAAAAGGTTAATGTGTGTCAGAAGTCAAGTCAAAGGTTTTTTTACTAGAGGGGACGGATCAGCAATTTGTTGTGCTTCCTCCTGTTTAGCAGTGGGGGATAGGGAGCATTTTGTTTAAAGTTTGTTGGTCGTAAAGTAGACTGACAGGTTGTTTCAGGACTTGTGACTTCGTAGAGGATGCCAAGAAAGTGGGTGCTGGAAAACATGGTCGGTGCATTGCTTACAATGGTGCAGTTCTCCGACTGCAGTTGTGTAGCAGTCTACTCTGGAGTCAGCCAACTTCATACTGTAACAACAGTATGATGCAGGAAAAGTTACTTTGTGAATCCCTCTGCTATGCATTCTCTCTGAAGTGTTCTGCTGCTGGTCTGGACCTATACACACAGGCAGTGCTGGTACCAGAAAGGCTCTGTGATTAAAGATTAACCAGGAATGACCCACAGCCATGCATCACTGCCACAGGAAGGTCTACCGCCTATGCTGCAATCGGAGAAAAGGGGAGACTCTGAAAGGAGCTCTCTGACAAACGCAGACAGCAAAGGCAGCTCATCATTTGGAAAAGAACAACTCCTGCAGCCTTGGCACATTTTAAAAAGCCCATTTGCACTATATTTTAAGAGAAAATAAATAAAACAGCCTGAAATATTAAGAAGGAAATAGGAACATGGTGGACAACAGGTGCTGCTCACACATCTCCCCCGATAAGCATTTGCAGTAACAGGAAACTGCAAAATATATAACATGTGGGCCACTTATAAGTTAGCTGACAGTAAAAACATTTAAGTAACACTAAATAACGTAAGGAGTGCCTAATACTTAAATAAATATGCATGTCACAATCAGTTTGCTAACCTTACCTGATAAAACTTTCTTTATTTCACTGTAGACTTGAGAATAAATATTTTCTGATTTGGTTCCATCAATATAAACTGAAAAAAAGAAAAGACATAAAACAAGGTCATGGTAAATTATTTGTCGGCATTAACCAGGTGTCACTTTTTGAGCAAGGTCACAACTAAGAATACTGTTGAATAATGTTGAAAATATTAAATATCATATAAACTACCCTCCCACCAAAAAGAGAGAATAAATAACGTCCCTCAAGTAACCCAGAAGCTGTGGATAACTCGCCGTACTCTGCATATATCTATAGTGAGAATAGGCTAATACATTCTTTAACAAACACACAAATTGACAAGTAGCCATCACGTCTCATTTTCTATATAAATATCACGCCTTCCTCGTTGTCTTAGTATGCAATGAGAAATCACAGTGCTTGTTGTATGAACCACTCTAAAGGCCTTCTACATCTGTGACTATGTTATTTCTTTCCATCAATTATGATAATTAGGTGTCATATTCTTAACATGAAAAATAAATTAAACTTCCTACATGTAAAGCTACTTAACTACAAATAAAACATAAGAAGCAACGAAGCACTAAGAAAAAGCATTTAAGTATATGTTCGGAACTGGCTTCCATTTTGAGGGGCAAGAATTAATGTCACAAAAAACTTTGGATAAATGTCATGCTTTTATAGGGCATACTTGACTGGTGTCTGGCCAATCACAACACGTACTGATACTTGTAAGGTGGTGAATAAACAACCTAAGCAGCCCCGTCAGCGGCTCAAAATACATCATACGATATTTGTCAGTAGTTAGGGGCAGGGGCGCATTTCAGAATAACTGTGTCGGTCTCTTCAAGTCCCATCACTAGTATCTCTCTACTTCAGGTTCTCAGTGAGTTTCCGTTTGTCTCAGCATGTGTATCACTTTCTCTGTGTCTTACTGAGCATGCTCAAAACTCCTTGTCCCAGTTCTGGCTTGGGGTAAGCGTACTCCCTCTTCTGGTGAATGTGTGTTCCCTGTGCCCATATATACCTCCTAGAGGCTGTTGCAACTGTCCATCCAGTATTTATTCCGTATCCCTGTGACGGTGTGTTCTCTGGTCCCATGCATGTGTCTCCAGTGTTACCATTCGAAAGGTCCTTGTGCAAGTGACTCTTGGTTCTAGACTCAAGAGTCCTCTGGCCACAAAGTAATCTGTTCTAGTATCATCGTATAGCCTGATGAAGCACCGGTGAATTCTCTCTCACTGACAGTGTGGATTGAAACAAATAGTGATGCGTAATTTACCAGAATTAATCTCAGCCACAGGTAATTACTAGGAGACACATTCCAGTTCATTGTTTTTTGCCCATCATGCCACTTCAGACATGTACTAGTCATATGTAAATCAGCCGTGTGTTGCTCAATAGGAACAGTCCAGCTCAAACTGCCTGGCTAGGCGGCAAGTGGCATAGTGGGTGAAAATGAGGAACTTAACCTGAGTGATCAGCAGTGGCTGAGACCTTTTGCGAGCATTCCACCCATCACCTTTGTGTTTTCAGTGCAGCAGGTAGGCCCATAAATGGATCTCGTGCTCACTGTGCCATAGGACTGAAGCTACATATCACTGACAAAGGCTATCTATGCTGAAACTGGGCTGGAGGTTCTGTTCAGAGGGGACCTGGCAGTTGGCATATGGGGTTTCAACTGGAGCAGAACCAAGTTCGATTTGCATATGGCTGGGCTCTGTCTGGAGTGGCACACTGGAAGACAAACGAAGGACTAAAATGCAGCCTGGACAATTGCCAGTAGCTGATCCTTTCTACAAGCATTCCACCCACCACTTTTGTGTGACACTCTACTTGTGATGGCTGCGCTCAGATGTGGGTCCCGTGCTCGCTGTGCCACATAATTCGTTCTATACCTGACTGACGAGGCCTAGGTAGGCCTGGCCAGGGGAACCTGGCCCGGCAGTTTAGGGTTGGACTGTTTCTATCGAAGCAGGACCCAAACTGGAATGTGGCATTGAGGCATTGCCAGTAGCTGTTACTTTTTGCGGGCATTCTACTTTTTACCTTTGGTTTGTCCTTAGTATGACACGCTAATTATGACCAATATGCCCAAACGTGGGTCCCCACTCATTGTGTCCAGGCCTCAAACTATAAACTGATGAGGCCTAACTGGGTCAAAAATGGTCAGGGGTTATTATGTTCCAGTTCAGAGGGAACCTGGCCTGAAAGTTTAAACTGGACTGCTCCTACTTCAGCAGTACCAAGGCTGATTTGCACATGGCTGGTCTGCTTCTTAAGTTGCACAGTGGGTGCAAAACGACAGACTGCAATGCGGCTTGAGTGCCTGCAATCGTCAGAGACTTTTCGCAAGCATTTTAGTCATCACATTTGTGTTTTCTACATTTACCATTCCATATTCTGCTCTCAGTTAATTTGCTGCAATGGATAGTGTGCATTCACTTCTCAGTGTGTATGCGTTACCAGATCTGTGACCACAGGCAGTGTTTTTTTCTCTCCCTGAAATGAGACTTTCCTTAGCACAAGAATAAGTGCCTCCCAATGTTGCTTTGTGATTTTAAGCTACACAGAGATACTGGTTGACATGCCTGACTTTGTATAGAGAACAGTGCATTTCTATTTGATGGTTGATACAACAGGCAAATATGCCGTGCAGCTATGGGCATTTCTTTAATATCTTCCTTTGCAAACTTGATATTGTGGAGATGGTACGCTTAAGTAGAGTGGGAAACACATTTGATAAGGAGCAAGGTATATTATGCTTCGGATATAATTATGACCTGCTGCTCACTTGGAATGGGGGAAAGCTCTTGCTTGGTGTATGCCTTAAGCAACTTAATGTCCACTTGGAATTTCCTTACAAGTACAATCGACATCAAACTACTTGTTTAAAGTTCAGAGTTAGGGTTTCTGAACATAGGAAAACAATATCTACTAATAAGATACTAGTGGCGGCTCCTTCGCTAAGGCGGAGGAGCGTTGCCCCACTGCGCAAAAAGGAAAAATAAAATGACAATAACGTATCATTATTGTCATTTTATTTTTCCTATTGCATGCAGCCTGTGTGCAGTGTGGTGCAGGGCTGGCCAGAGCAAGGGAGGAGTGGTTTGCACTCCCAAAGTGCGCATGTACTGTTTGGCCGGTTCCCTCATGACGGAGGCAGAAACACAATGAGTCAATTAAAAATGTGGCTATACAAAGTGGAGAAGTGATAGGGCATTTTTGCGGACCAGAAACGTGAAGAGAAACAACGCCCTTATAAGCAGAAACGGATACACAGATGCTGAACAATCCAATAGGAGCACTCTACTGTGGATGAATCTGAACAGAACGCAAGCAAATCCAGTGATGCAAGTCTTTAAGAATTGGTAGATACAGATATAGGGAATGTCCACAAATTGCATATAGAATAATCGCAGCCCACAGAACAGATTCTTAATTTTCTTCAAGACAAAGTAATATTAGACAAACAATGTGGTTAATAATATTTATAGAATTCGCGTTTTGCAGTCATTATAAAGCATGTCCGCATGCAAGGATAGGAACAAAGTATTATGTGAACTCCAAAGGAGACAAAAAGTGACAGATTAATTATTTCACTAACTAAAACACAAAGAAAGCGATTTACATTTTGGGGAAGTACGTGTTATGCACTATGAGCATACACACAATAGTGAGGTTCGAGAGCTCTCGTTCATTCATGCCAAGTAGATAAGATCTCTAAAAGAAAGGGCAATTTAAAAAATGCAGACCAAACAAATATAAGTTCTAGACAAATTTATATTGCAATGTTATCTGACCACAAAATTCAGGTTTTTACTGGGGACTGAGGGATTTACAACCTAAATCCAATACAGTGAAATGGGTAATACTGAATATGGATCTATGTGCATGTCCTTTGTGCAACTGTGCAAACCTGCGACTGCAGCAGCTTTCAAGACAAACTCCTAGAAAGATTTGTGAATCTACAGAAGGGTGTAAATCTGTACTGAAGTGATGGCGTAACTCCCTGCAGGTGCAAATCTACAACGTTTTGTGTAAACCGGCCCCAAAGTATGTCACTGCTAGAAAATGCTTTTAGTAGATCTCCATATGGATATAGTCTGTTGTGTTGGATTTCCGCAAACACAGTGAGTTTTAAAGATTATTTATAGAGGGTCCTTGATGATTGATTGCAAGTTCCCAAAAGCACACAGATAATTGAATTAAGTGTAAGGGCTTTAAAAATAGTTGTTTCCTAGGTCAGGAGTGTCATTGTCCAAGTTTGAGGATGAATTGATTTGTCTCAGAATAGATGTCACTGCCTTCGGGAAGTGGGATAGGGGGTGCGACATACATCGGCGTGTCAATATCTATTCATCCTACTGCCAGTCACTGTCTCATAGTGATTGCTGTGGTGAGTATGTCCCACAGTAGTGATGAGTTAGTTGCATCCAGGGGTGTGGAATTCCTATAGCCTGACGCCCATATTGTTTTGGGTCAAGGACAATAGATTTTTATGTTTACTTTGTCACTGGGACAAGTAGGCCCAACACCCTGCAGCACAAACCCTTTGGCTGCCAGTTTACAGTAACACATTGTGGATCAAGGAAGGGAATTGTCTGCTGCCAATGAAATATTTGTGTCCCTATGTTAATGCTATTCGAACTTGTGTGAGAAGTTGGCCTGGCATATGCTGTCCACTAATTATAGTGGGCACCTTGCACCAGTCCAAACATCCCCTTATTGGAGATAGGTTAAAGACAACCTTATTGAAAGCTATCCTAGTGGTAGCTATGGAGAGCAGCCTTCAGGCTAAGTCTTGAAGGAATGTAAAGCAGCTTGTTTTACCAGTCTATAATCTCTTGAGTGATCAAATGAAAGAGTACCACACCAGGTATATATTCAAAATATATGTATTTATTGCTAAACACACCCCTCTAGTCTCTTTATGAGGCTAGAGTTCGAAGTACATAAGTTAGAAGTTATTTAAACACAGTAATAGCACAAATACACGTTTGGGCCCTAGGGGCGTACCAAACCATACACCAATAAAGTGGTATGCGAACCACGACTGAACTAGACACTAGGCCTAGAGCCTCTAGAAGTGCTTGGACCACAAGGAACCACCCAAGGTAGTGACACAGGGGACCCACGGGAGACGCGTGCAGTGTAAATACACAACCGCGATACGCCGTTGACTTCTATGGAGAAAGTCGGGATCGGGAAATTAGAGAAAAGGGACACTTAAAAGAGGACTTGGACAAAACCCTTTGAGATCTAGGACTTTGAAGAGTCTCTACCCACGGGAGCACCGGAGTACTCGTGTTACCTCACCCAGGAAGCCGGGTGCATAGGTGCCTTTCGGGGTCGGGTTTCGTCGTCGATTCGAATGGCGATCTGCTGCAAAGTGCTGCTGGCGACCAAGAGAAAAGTGTCCGGGTGGATCCAAGAGTGGATCGGAGTTCTGAAGAACCTGAAAGCAGAGGGGACAGAGTCTGGGTCACTAGCCAGTGACCAGGAAGGCGATGGACAGATGCCCACCGATGTCGAGTGCTTCAGGTGCGTTGACGGTCGTCTTGACTCTTCAGCCACGAGGTCCAGGAGGCGTTGTCGGCGACCAGGAGCAGGATTCGGGCTGGTACACGATGTCTGTCGAGTGCTGAGGTGTCGGCGACCGGATTGGACCCAACAAGCCTTGGCAACGGCAAGTCTCGGTGAAGATGTAGATCGTCGATGGTGCAGACCAGCAAGGTCTGTGGAACTCACCCAGCGAGGGTAAGTGAGGGCAGGCCTGGAGCAACCAGGATGCCAAGTTAGAAAAGGATTGGCCTTCGTTAAGGGCTACTAGCCAACGGGCTAGCGACCGCGAAGGAGCCTCGTGACGCCGCACGTGGATCTGGCTTACAGGACACTCGTGGAGTGGGGGCCAGTGATCTTCGGTGCAGGTGGTGCTGGAGGCTAGGGCTACTCGGAGCCCAAAGCACGACTTCTTGGGAGACCCAGAAGAGGATGCACTTGCAAATGTGCTCGGTGTCCAGGGGTCACGGTCTCAAGTCACCCACGATAGCCACGGGCCTCAGCTTTGCTGGGGACTCAGGGTAGCCTCGGGGAAGTCTGAGAATCCACCTCTGGTGATGCGATGACTTCGGCGTCCGACGGGAGCTTCAGAAATGCGAACCGGACAGATGTTTCTTTGGTGCCTGCCAAGCAGGGGAGTCACTCCTTGACCCCAAGGGAGATTCTTCTGTCCTCTAATCGTGAGTAGAGCGTCGAAGGTCCAGGATTCAGTTTCAGAGTTTCGTCCAGGGATAATCTAAAGTCCTAAGGACTGGGTTCCTACCTTTATACTAAAGATAGGGGTTGGACTACTCTGTGGCCCCACCTATGGGTGGGTCAGGGCAGAGGGGTGGCTACACCCCTCTCCCTTTGTCCAGTTCGTGCCAAAGCAGGGGCTGCAAGCCCCTGATCCGGTTTGAACTGGGGTATGCACTAGGGACACCAAATGTGCCCCCAGTGCAGGACTTCAAAGCACCCGAAAGTGCTCCCGCCCAGCCCCAATACACATTATCCTGTCTGGGGAGGTGGTCACACCTCCCTGGGACAGGAAACCTGTTGTCCAGGCCTCCCCTGCCGGAGTTTCGTCCAGCAGCAGGAGGCCAGACTCGTGTCTGTGGCAGCAGCATCCATTTTGTGATGCCAGGGCTCTGGAAAGAAGTTACCGGACTAGTCAGAGTTAACATGTCTTTCCCTCTAGAAGGGTGGAATGCTACCCCCGCCGCCAGGATTGGCGGGGGGTAGTATTCCAAGATGTTTGACACCAAACACGACATGTTTAGGTGCAGCCATTCCAAAGTTAGCATTTTACCGCGAGGATATAATGCGCTAAGAGTATATGGTCAGGCTGCACTACAAACAGCATCAGAGATGGTCTCCGAACGCTGCAGAGGGGCCCTGCTCATGCAGGGCACCCTCTCACATAGGAACCATGCACTCTGCCTTTAGGATTGATAAGGCCTGCCTTAGGAGTGACTTATAGGTTTATATGTGTGTATGTATTTAGTGATATAGGTAACCTATATCACAGTAAGGAGTGCATGCACCACCTTACCCAGGCTGCAGTAGCAGACCTGTGGTGTCAGTTTGGATGGCCTTCCAGGGGTGGCATAATACATGCTGCAGCCCCTGGCAGGCCTCTGAGGTACCTATGCCCTTGGTACATAGTATACCATATACTAGGGACTTATAAGGGCACTCGAGATCCCAATCAGTGATGTGCCTAAGGCACATGGAAACCATTTTAGAGAGGAAGCAGCTAGGCTGGGGTTCTGATTAGCAGGGCCCCAGCCAGACTAATGTCGAAAAACAGTGAAGCATCAGCAAAAAGTGGGGGTACCCATGTGAAGCAGATCCTACTCTCCTACACTTGTATTTATGGTTCATTAATACAACGCCTTTATTATGAGGGTGAGCGCTTAAAGGAAATGTTGTAAGCTCCGACTACACTACTGACAGTGGTTCCAGTATAAAACAAGCATTGGCAACGCCAATAGGTCTCGCCTTCGAGACTATTGCCCCTGGCTTTTCCTTTTGTTCTTGTGGGTTGGAATTGTTTGGTGTGGAGTGAAATTATGTGCTGTGGGGTGCAATTGTGTGGCATGTAATTGTTGCATTAAGTGGAATTTTGTGGAGTGGAATTATTTTGTATAATATAGAGTAAAATTATGTGGAATATAAGTATGTGGCATAGCGTGGAATGGCATGTAGTGGAATGACGTGGAGTGGTATTGAGGAGTGGCATGGATTTGAATTATGTTTTGTGGGGTTTAATTATGTTTTGTAGGGTGGAATTATATTGGATGGGGTGGGTGGAATTATGTGGTATGTGGTGTGGAATTGTGTAGTATAGATTTGTGTTGTGTGAAGTGGAATTATGTGGAGTTTAATTGTGTGGTGTTGAGTGGAATTATTTTGAGTGGGATTATGTGGCATGGAGCAGAGTTGAATTTTGTGGAGTGCAATTATGTGGTGTGGAGTGCAATTATGTGGAGTGGAATTATGTGGAGTTGAGTTCTGTGGTATGAAGTGGAGTGGAATAATATGTTATGGAGTAGATGTATGAGGTTTGGAGTTGAAATTTATGTAGTGTAAATTTGTGTGTAAATATGTGGCATGGTGCGTAGTGTAATTATGTGAAGTGTAATTATGTTGCATACATGTGGATGTACGTGGAGTGACAGTGTGTGGTATGTAGTGCCATGTAATTATGTAAAAAGAACAATTGATGGACAGAATGCTAAACAATGTCAAACATTCACCCCTGTACAGAGATCTGGGCCTAAATCAATTATTTTTTGCTCCCCGTGCCATTCCAGTTTAAGCCCAGCCATAAGCAAATCAGTCCACCCTTCTCCCCCTGGGAACCATCTAGCTCGAAATTGAAGGCTATATTCTCATATTATGTGGCATCATATTGAATTAAATTGTGTGGGTTGCAATTATGTGGTGTGGAGTAGGATTATGTGGGTTGGAGTGGAATTGTATTTCGAGGAACTGTGTTTCATGGAATCGTGTGGCATTCGTTGAGTGAAGTTATGTGTAGTGGAACTATGTGGCATGGTGTACGGGAATTATGTGGATCGTAATTATGTGGTATTGAGTCTAGTGGAATTATGTGGAGTGGTATACTGTGTGTCATGGAGTGGAATTATGTGAGTGGTATTGTGTGGTGAAGTGGCATGAGTGGAGTAGAATTATTTGGCATGATGTGCAATTATGTGGTGTGGATTGGATGTATGTGGTGTATAGTGCAACTATGTGTTGTGGAAATCAGTTTTTGATCTGCAATCATGTGGTGTAGAGTGGAATTATGCGGCGATGTGTGGAGTGTATTTATGTGGAGTGATGCTATGTGGCGAGGAGTGGATTTATATGAAGTCTAATTATGTGGTGAGGACCGGAGTGAAATTATGTGGAGTTGAATAATGTGGAGTGAAATTATGTTGCATGGTCTGGAATGGTGTGGAATTATGTGAGATGGTATTGAGTGGAATTATGTGGAGTGGAATTATGTGACATGGTTCGTAGTTGAATTATACCAAAGGAGCTTTCATCCCCGCTCTCCAAACCCCTACCCAACCTCATATCGCACATACCACGGCCTATGTCATCTAAGCAGCTGAGCAAATAGGTTCCCTGTCCTGTCACCAAAGGTAAATATAGCGCCATTAACAGTGGAATCACCTATGTCTTCCCCTGCAGACGGGATAATGTACATGCCGATATCTGGCAATTATATTTGCCCTTTGACTTGCCCTAGATGAGAGAGCTTGTTAGGGAAACAAGTAGTAAAATAAAAGTTGATAGATATCACCTTTTTTGGCAATAAAGTGTGAGAGTTCCCCTAGAAAGGGGGGCTTTGCATTCTAGGGTCGCAGTTCTACTGGCAGGTTGGGGCCTGAGTAACAGTTAAACCTAGAAGTCGCAGTCTGGCCTGTTTTCCCACTCTGGTGTAAACTGCACTTTAACAGTTTCAAGTGGGCTTTGTCCCACCCAGTTGCACAGAATGTATTTTGGGACACTAAACAAAAGAGTTCACCAAGAAAAGCAATTATGCTCGACTTGTTAAAAAAAGTACAATCTAAAATTAACATGCACCATTAGACATTCCCACATATATTAAGTACAGCCCTGCCCTTTCCATGGACTCTTGGCGCTGTAACTGGGATTTTGTGTTCACAACAGCTAATTATATGTCGCACAATCCCAGGTTCCACAAAATTCACCAAATGGAACATAGCACATGAACAGGCACTTTATTTGTATTTTGTTTACAGTTTTATAGTGCAAACCTAGCCTAATCGCATTACAACAGAACCAGACTCATTACGCATTATTGTCACTTACACAACTAGACACCCCCGGCTCCTACATTCAGAGCCAGGGATGAGCTATTGCATCGAAGTGCGCACCCCCCTTGCCATAACTACGCAACTGGGTTACTGTCATCAAAAATACACTGCAGTGATGAACGCACCGCACTATGATCCTGCAGCGCCGACAGACGTATGTGGAAAATCTGGTCCCCTTTGCTTTGAAGTCAGACTCGTGTGCTTGGTGTCGTTTAGCTATCGAAGGTTCTGTGTGAAAGGAATCGGTCTCATCTGCATGACAGAGCAAGATGATCAGAGAACAAATCTTTAATGCAACCTGAAAATCAAACACCACGGGTAGGTGAAGCAGGCCTTCCCTAACTGAGCCTGTCCTGCTCATCTCTACACAGCAAGATGCGACTGGAGGCAATGTTTCTAGCAGGACCAAAGTAAAACAAGAAAGGCGTGCTGCCATTGTGAAAGTATATGCGGGCACCGTGCTGTAACATTAAGCACGGCACACAGGGGAGGGACGGGGGTGACGGGCTGTGAGCCACGGGTGCCATTGTTAAAAGTGTGTGGGCCCGTGCTATACATACAGTGCGGTATGCATTCTGTGTAAAAAAACTTTTTTTAAAAGCAGGCGCCTTGTTAAAGATAAAGCACGGTGTGCGTTTTGTAAAAAATAAACAAGCGCGGCCGCGAAAGTGAAAGAGACCGCGCTATAAATTAGTAACCTAATCCACGACCAGCTGCCAGCCTGCGCGTCGCTGCTCGCTCCCGAGACCCAAAGGCCATGGGAGTGAACATTTAGAGGAAAGGCGGGACATGCATCCGTCTTTGGACATTTGCGTGCTTTCATTATTGAAAGCCACACGCAAAGGCCAATGGAATGTGTGGGAGGAGTCCGACCCACACGGAGAAGTCTCTTGGAAGTCTGGAGTGATTCCAAGAGGCCCTCTCCTAGAGCAGCGCATGCGCGCTGCGCTAGGCTCGACCTAAATATGTAAAGTTTGCAAAGTTTAAAAATATGAAGCTACGTAGAATGTTCCCATAATGCTCTCTGATAAGATGCAAATATTTGCAGAAGCTTGAAAGCAAGATTGATGATTCTTTGCTTTCAAAATAAAATATTCACAAACAAAAGAAACTAGGAAAAAAAACGTTTTGCTAAATTACTGTGAAATTGTAGGTACCATTTCTTTGAAGCATCAGTTATTAAAATGTGTTGATACATAATAGTAGTTCCCCAAAAATATTCATAGTGTAAAATCAGTGTAACCAGTTTCAACAAGATTATGAGAAACATGAAAATAAACAAGCATTGGCAGAGCCAATAGGTCTAACATTGGAGGTCGGCCATTTCATTTTGTCAATGTGTGTCTTGTTTTGACATGGTTTTTGTAAAACTTTATTGTTGTAGGAGCTGTCAGGCCCTCGCCATTATAACAAACATTGGCAAAATACAAAAATATTTTTTGGTCTCAAAAAGCACACATTGCGACAGCAGTTCCTGGCATTGAACAAAACTTTGTGTGCTGATATGCTTCTTGTGAAAGAGCAGAATGCCGTCACAGTCAAGCCAACCGATTGAGAAAGAGATTAACTTTCAATAAAAACAAAAGATCTTTGTTAGCACCTGATTTAATTAGATGCCGTATTCTTAATGAAAGTCACAAAGGTACATCCATGGTATATGCCCTTGCATTAGTGCAGATTTACGGCTTTCATGAATTCCCACAAATTTACGGAAGTAGACCTGGAAATCATACTCCTTGAAAATATTTGTGAACTCCATTTTAGCACAAGCAAATATGCATGTGTAGATTTGCTCATGCGAAAATCAGTAGAGTGTTTACAGGTTCACTTTTCCTCCAACCACTTTTTTCCAACCCTGGAAGAAGTTTTATTTCTGCCCTTGTCAAGGAGTAAATTTTCAACCTTTCTCAGTATGGGAGAAGATTAGAGACGAGCTTGTGAAAACCTCTAAAACATGCAAGTTAGTAGGTTTGCCAGACTCAAAAGGGCATTCCAACCCTGGAACTATTGCTTACCGCTACCTCCAATCCCAGTAAGCAGATCTGAAGAAAGGTGACAAAATAAAGCAATTGCTAGTATTCAGACGTACTATAGAATGAACCCTTTTAAACCAAACAAGGGAACCACAAGGTAGATAAGGACCTTGGGTGTCAGTTTTATACGAAAACAATGGTCCTTAAAAGAAACAATAATGATGTGATAAATATAGACTTGAATCAGTGCTATATTGATGATGTCCAGCCGGACAATCAATTTAATGAATTATAAATGCAAAAACAAATAGGAGCACAACAATGCAGTGGGACACAATCCTGCATCCTACACATACACAAAACAATTACATTTGGACAGAAACATTTCAGGCAAGACAAAGGTAGCTTGTGGAAAATACGGATAATTAGGACAAGCTTGGAAAAAACAGTTAATGCACTTGTTTTATCACATTGGATTAATGTGCATGCTGTTTAAATAAGTCGACGACGTTTCGATCCTTTTAAAACAATACTAGGATCATCATCAGGACGGGTATAAAACAAGCCTGAATTTTATAGTGCCTGTGGAGAAATGGAAAATAGGGAAAGAAGGCACGGAGGGAAATTAGAATGCACGTAGTAGGAAGGATAAGGTAACAACCTAGTACAAACTACTGGGCATGCTGGGGTGGAAAAACAACGGTCAGGCAAGTGCATGGTGAGTGAAATCAGAAATTTATTGAGGGCAGAAGTTCATAAACTCTTGCGTATGTGGGGCAAATGCCACCGTGAAAAGACCAGCTAGTGAATCTCATTACCGTGCTGATAATAGAACGTGATGGGGCAATTGCCTCTGTGAAAAACAGTAAGTCAATCTCATTACTGCGTTTGGAAATAGTGCAAATATACCTCTGTGCGGCTGAACTACACAATCCGAGTCAACGAAGCGTGCGAAAAGGTAATACATGTGGTAATCTCGTGTCGCTGTGCCTACGAAATCTCTTAGGTGGCAAATTAAACTAAAAAACCAGCAGGACGGAGCTACGGATGCACGGGTGAAGGTAGCCGGAAATTAGGACACAGTAAAGTGTGGACCTAAGCGGGGGAGAGTGAGCGCCGGGATGGCGGCGGTGAATGAAAGGATAAAAGCGCTAACCTTGTATATTACAGGCGGGGTCACAGAGCGCATGGAGGCTCGGATGGAGCCTGAGAGGGGCTGCAAATGGCGGACCAGGTGGAAAAATAATAGCGGGGTGAGAGGCAGAATCGATTAAAATTAACCGCCGGCAGCAGGGAAGTGGAGCCGCTTACCTTGGGGGAGTTAGGTTGCAGCTGTAACAATGGATCTTTACTTTGAGATATTTAGCGATGCAGTAATAGACTTCGGTGAGGGCTGGGTGGCGATGCACTGTCTGCCCTGAGGGAGGAAGGGGTGAAAGTGAGGACGAGCACAGCGATTGAGCTCGGTGATGTGCGGGTGTAATGCAGGCGCGCTTACCGTTCAAGGACGCATCCGATCCGGAGCTTGATGGCTGGGATACTGTGAGGCCAGATAAGGCCATGAGCTTACAGCGCTGTCAGCAACATGTGAGCTGACGTGATGTTACGGTGGCCATATTGGGTGAGGGATCAAGTAAACACCCACTGAAGAGAGACTATACTGCAATGATACATGCTTCGGCGATAGAAGGAGAGGATAGATGATAAATAGATAAGGGAATTCGATACTTATAGTGGGTTAAAAAACAGAATTGCATATTGTATATAGACTTGGTTGAAAATAGACCATCGATTACGTATAGGAAAGGGATAACTTTGAGAAACACTCTTTGTCCCAGTTATGTGATAACCCCAAGAACCACACAGACATGGTTACCACCAAAGCCAAAAGGCTTTTTTACATGCGGGACGTGTAACATCTGTCCCTTATGCAAGAATAAAACCCTTGAATTTGGTTATAATACCACTAAGAGATTTAAGATAGGTAATTTCTTGAATTGTAACACCACATATGTGGTATATATTCTGGGTTGTAGATGTGGTACCATTTATGTTGGTAGTACTATTCGCTGTCTGAAACAAAGGATACAGGAACATCGACGAGCCATTAAAACTAAGGACGATAGGTATCCGATAACAAATCATTACCTTCAGGAACATCCGGAGGATTTATCTTTCTGGTTTCATGCCATTGATCATGTCCCGATGCCAACAAGAGGTGGTAATAGGGAACTGCTATTACGGCAGAGGGAATCTAAATGGATTTGTCGCCTTAGAGCGACCAGTTTAGGACACAATACAGATGGGGAGATGCATTACTTCCTTTAATTATCTGCAGAAGTTGTTCGGTTAGTAATATTAGGTTTGAGAAAAATATGGAACATACGTTCTTTGACTATCGAATTTGATTAGAACTGTGAATAACATTAAATTAATAATGTAATGGTGATCTCTCTAGGAGTGTCTTCTATATTCTATTTTTGATCACTCTTCTTCTTACTAGTATCCTTTTTTCTACTTTTCTGGTCTACAAGATTGAATGTTTTCCTTGACATCCAGGACGTATATAGGAACCTTGGTTCCTTGAGTGTCACCATTAGTATATTATATATATATTTTTTGGTAAAAAAGAAAGAGAAAAGAAAGATTTTTGCCGTAAATGCCCATAATAGAATAGGGTGTCATATCATTTTTGTTGTGATAATACTGGAGCTTTCTGTAATGTTGCGGAGTTATATCATTCTTTCTGTGATAAAACTGGAGCCTTCTGGAATATTATGGAGTGCATCGAGGATGGCATCTATAATACCATTTTTGAATTTGATTTTATGTTTTGGTTTTCGTTTTTGGGACACCTGATCATGGTCTGCGGCTCATATCGGGGTTTTTTTCTTTTATTATTTGGGGCATATAATGGAATAAGTGAATTTATTCGGTGTGATTTGAACTGCGATATCAATGGTAATGCCTCGGGGTATCTTAGAGATGACGTTAACATCCCCGACTTCTAGAAATCACAACCAACTCAGTGTATTTGTTTGATATATTTGAATTTGGGCTCCGTTATATTAATTTTGAATTTAATCCAAATGGTATTGAATCGGCGTCAATTTTGAAATATTCCTGAGCTCACATGACATTTTTCCTGATATTTTCCAAGTTCACATAGGGGGTGTCTTGATGTTCGTTTTTTGACATATATCCAAGTAAATAGTGTTTGCGTTATAAATATCCGAGCTGATAATGAGATATATTCCCTTTAAATATGGCGCTGGTCCTGTATGTGGGGACACACGTGATTTAGCACGCTTACGTATGAGTTTCATGACGGGACGCGAGACTGCTATTTAAAGCTGAAATTGTATGGCGCCCGGTTTGACAGCGGGATACGAGGAGCGCGCCTTATTGATTAAGGTAATTTGGATTCTTATACTTTGCAGGTATTGCTGTACGTTTGGAAGGCTTGTGTGGTCAGGGCTTTGTAACACAGATGTGTGTGATGGCCACACTTTGTGGGGTGCATGGAGACATGATCGGGTGGATCTATTGAACTTTACTGGCTAAACACCAGGCTGGGCGTTATAGCGTTTATGAATGTGACTGCCGTTACGCGTTTGGGGGTATAGGGTGACTACCCGGTGGATTCTGAATTTGTCTTTATCTTTATTTTTATTTTTAACTGTTATTTCACACTATGTGATAAAAAATGACACTGTTAACGGTTTGTGATGTAAATAAGAAGGATCATTACATTTAGTTATTTATTTTACATTTTAGGGTGGTAGGCCGCGACACTGGCCCACCAATTATCTATTATCATCCTGGGGTGACTTTTTCCCTATGAGTGAACCTCCAGTTTAATACGGAGGTAAGATGATGCTCTTACCATATTCTTTCTATGTCAAGCCCTCTTTTTTGCAAGTGTGCTGTGGATGTGTACTATGCTAATACTCGTCTTCTATGGGAATAAGTGTTTATCCACTTATAGTTCTTTATTTTTCTATTTTAGGACGACAGGCTGCTACACTGGTCCTGTTATTTCAAAATTATTATTTAGGGGTGATTTGTTCCCCTTCGAGCGAACCTCTAGATTAGTACGGAGGAGTGCGGGCCGGTTCTTTAAGCCACTTGATATTATCGACATATGCGGGAATTTTCCACACAATTCTACTTACCTGTTATTACAGAGGTGAGATATGGAATGTTCGCTGTCTGGTTATATTAATATGGAGCGACTCTCGATATGTAGGATTTATTAGGACCTTACTATATTGCTTATATAAGTGACTTTTGTTACTGTTTGCTAGTCACTTCGAAAACAACGTGGTGGAGGTTGTCCCATGGCTATCTTACTTGCTGATTTGGTTTTTGCGTTATTTTTATTTATTGTTTCTGATTGTTCAGACTCAGGTTTTTAAGATCTACAACGCTGATCTGCTTGTATTATGCCCTTTTCTCTCTTTTTTCTCTCTTCTTTTTCTTCTTCTAAACTTTTTTGTGCCTTGCTTTTCTAACTGTTCTGAGAAGCATTTCTAAGCTTGACTCAATATTTTAGTGCTGTATTTTTATAATGTACTTTCGTGTTTGTTGTTTGTATTATTAGTATTATATAATTTATGTATATTTGTTTGTATACATATTATGTTTTTTGCTTGTTTTTGCCCCTCTTTTCGTTTTTTCGTTTTTCTGTTTCGTTTGTGTTGAGAAAGGTTACTTTGTTGGTTTATATTTGTATATATATGTATATTTTTGTGTCGTTCTGAAGCTTGGTAGTGGAATCATGATGCTGTTGTCTTATATATATATGTAATAATATGCATGTTGATTGTATTAATTTTTGTGTTGTGTTCAATGTATTTAGTGTTTTTATCTTTGTGCTCTTTCAGCCTTGACGAAGTTCCAATGGAACGAAACGAGTTGGCTGTGGTTGAATTTTATATAAATTTAAAGAATAAAGGACATATTTGAATAATTCTGAAGCTTCATTTTGACTTTGCTTCTGGTGCACCGTCCTTATCTTCATGTATATATGTTATACAGTAGGACAAAGAAAACCAGTGATTGTTACTGGTGAGAGCATGTAAACCTCAAGCAGCGCAATGTAAACAACGCAATGTAAACATAAGGAAACAATTCTGTAATGAATGGTAATGGCATGGTCACGTTTGTGTGGTTGAGACAATTTTGGTCGATGGCAACAAAAATACAATACAAACTGAAAAATAGAGAGGAAGCAGTTATGAGATATTGATAGTAAGGTAAGGGGATGCTAGAGCAGGGTGGTCCAATCTTCATTTCTGTTCAATCCGTTCTTGATACTAACAGTGCGGATAATCAGTCTCAGTTCCTCTTTGTTTAAAAGTTGTGCAATGTCTGCACCTCTGGGTGGTGGCTTCACCACGTTGATAACTGTCCATTTAATGTCATCCTCGTTATGGCCGGCAAGATTGAAATGCTCTACCAGAGGCGCATTCTGGGTTTTACAACGGACCCTGCTCCGGTGTTGTCCAATACGGGTCTTCACTTTCTGCGTTGTTTGGCCAATGTAAATTTTAAGGCAAGGGCATTGAATCAGATAAATAACATTGCAAGTATTACAATTTGAAAATGACCTTGATTTAATTACAACATTGTTAAAAATGAATTCTTTGCCTTCAATTGTGAAATCACAAACATTACAATTACCACATTTGGCGTGTCCAATCAATAGTTCAAGACCCCAGTGTGCATCAAGAGTTAGAGCCGATTTAGAGTTAGGTAAAGCTGCTCGAACTAGATGGTCTTTCAAGTTACGGCTTTTGCGAAATGCAAAGAGAGGGCGTTCAATATTCAAGTTGCCAACGTTCAGGGTAGCCCAGTGTTTTAAGATGGACTTCCGAATAGGATTTGATACTGGTGAGAATGTGGTCACGCAAACTATGCGGTTTGTGTTGGACTTGATTTTGGGGGATAGCAGAATTTCCCCCGGGCAATACCATGCTCGCTTTTGGGCATTGCGTATGAGTCTTTTAGGGTAGCCTCGTGCCTTTAGCTTGGTAGATAAGGTTGAGGCCTCATGAAAGTAATCTTCTCTTGTAAAGCAGTTACGCCTGATACGTAAAAATTGAGAGTATAGTAAAGAGTCACGTAGTGCTTGTGGGTGATTGCTTTCTTAGCGAAGTAGCGTGTTTCGCTCTGTGGTTTTCCTGTATAACCTCGTGAGTAGTTCACCGTTAGAGTGGTAAATGGTGAGATCTAGGAAAGGGATTGAGGTTTTGTCAAGGGCCAAGGTGAAATTGAGTCCTTTGAGGTATTGTCCTGCAAGAAAAGGAACTATATAAAGCAGAAATCTTACGCCAACTCTCTAACACCGACCATTACCGCAGATTGCCCACCAATCCAACGAGGGAACTGCAAAGCCTTATTCTACAGATCACTACTGAAGCAAAATCAGAAGGTTTCCTAAGCCAAAAGGAATTTCTCTTTCTGAACGCAAAGTCACCACGCATGCCGGTGATATATACACTCCCAAAAGTACATAAAAATCTCACAAGTCCACCTGGACGCCCCATAGTATCTGGGTGCGGCTCTATACTTGAACCTCTAGGCCAATATGTGGACTATTTTATAAAGGACTTTGTACCAAAAACTGAATGCTATGAAAGGGACAGCATGGCTATGATAAACTTAGTTGAACACCACCCATTCGACCCTATCGTTGACATGTTGTGTACAATGGATGTTGAATCCTTGTACACGAACATCCCGCAGGTCTTGGCAATGACCGTAATCCAACGGGTGCTTGACTCCAGGCCTCGCCCTCACTCCGTTCCCACTCTCTTCATACTCCAACTACTTGAACTCTGCCTCACAAGGAACTTTTTCTTCTTTGATAACGAATACTACCAGCAGGTTAAAGGAACATCAATGGGGGCCGTTTTCGCCCCCAACTTAGCCATACTTTTCATGGATTACCTTGAGATGACGATAATCCTCTCCCCCACAAACCCATTTTTTTCCGGCGTCACATTATGGCGCCGTTACATAGATGATATCTTTTTGATCTGGCACAACAATGAGGACACACTCAACCAATTTCTACACTGGTTAAATAACAATTGCCTAGGACTCAATTTCACCTTGGCCCTTGACAAATCCTCAATCCCTTTCCTAGATCTCACCATTTACAACTCTAACGGTGAATTACTCACGAGGTTATACAGGAAAACCACAGAGCGAAACACGCTACTTCGCTACGAAAGCAATCATCCACGAGCACTACGTGACTCTTTACCATACTCTCAATTTTTACATATCAGGCGTAACTGCTTTACAAGAGAAGATTACTTTCATGAGGCCTCAACCTTATCTACCAAGCTAAAGGCACGAGGCTACCCTAAACGACTCATACGCAATGCCCAAAAGCGAGCATGGTATTGCCTGAGGGAAATTCTGCTATCCCCCAAAATCAAGTCCAACACAAACCGCATAGTTTGTGTGACCACATTCTCACCAGTATCAAATCCTATTCGGAAGTCCATCTTAAAACAATGGGCTACCCTGAACGCTGGCAACTTGAATATTGAACGCCCTCTCTTTGCATTTCGCAAAAGCCGTAACTTGAAAGACCATCTAGTACGAGCAGCTTTACCTAACCCTAAGCCGGCTCTAACTCTTGATGCACACTGGGATCTTGAACCATTGATTGGACATGCCAAATGTGGTAATTGTAATGTTTGTGATTTCACAATTGAAGGCAAAGAATTCATTTTTAACAATGTTGTAATTAATTCAAGGTCATTTTCAAATTGTAATACTTGCAATGTTATTTATCTGATTCAATGCCCTTGCCTTAAAATTTACATTGGCCAAACAACGCAGAAAGTGAAGACCCGTATTGGACAACACCGGAGCAGGGTCCGTTGTAAAACCCAGAATGCGCCTCTGGTAGAGCATTTCAATCTTGCCGGCCATAACGAGGATGACATTAAATGGACAGTTATCAGCGTGGTGAAGCCGCCACCCAGAGGTCCAGACATTGCACAACTTTTAAACAAAGAGGAACTGAGACTGATTATCCGCACTGGTAGTCTCAAGAACGGATTGAACAGAAATGAAGATTGGACCACCCTGCTCTAGGATCCCCTTACCTTACTATCAATATCTCATGAACTGCTTCCTCTCTATTTTTCAGTTTGTATTGTATTTTTGTTGCCATCGACCAAAATTGTCTCAACCACACAAACGTGACCATGCCATTACAATTCATTACAGAATTGTTTCCTTATGTTTACATTGCGTTGTTTACATTGCGCTGCTTGAGGTTTACATGCTCTCACCAGTAACAATCACTGGTTTTCTTTGTCCTACTGTATAACATACATACAATATGCAATTCTGTTTTTTAACCCACTATAAGTATCGAATTCCTTTATCTATTTATCATCTATCCTCTCCTTCTATCGCCGAAGCATGTATCATTGCAGTATAGTCTCTCTTCAGTGGGTGTTTACTAGATCCCTCACCCAATATGGCCTCCATAACATCACGTCAGCTCACGTGTTGCTGACAGCGCTATAAGCTCATGGCCTTATCTGGCCTCACAGTATCCCAGCCATCAAGCTCCGGATCGGATGCGTCCTTGAACGGTAGGCCTGCCTGCATTACACCCGCACATCACTGAGCTCAATCGCTGTGCTCGTCCTCACTTTCACCCCTTCCTCCCTCAGGGCAGACAGTGCATCGCCACCCAGCCCTCACCGAAGTCTATTACTGCATCGCTAAATATCTCAAAGTAAAGATCCATTGTTACAGCTGCAACCTAACTCCCCCAAGGTAAGCGGCTCCACTTCCCTGCTGCCGGCGGTTAATTTTAATCGATTCTGCCTCTCACCCCGCTATTATATTTCCACCAGGTCCGCCATTTACAGCCCCTCTCAGGCTCCATCCGAGCCTCCATGCGCTCTGTGACCCCGCCTGTAATATACGAGGTTAGCGCTTTCATCCTTTCATTCACCGGCGCCATCCCGGCGCTCACTCTCCCCCGCTTAGGTCCACACTTTACTGTGTCCTAATTTCCGGCTACCTTCACCCGTGCATCCGTAGCTCCGTCCTGCCGGTTTTTTAATTTAATTTGCCACCTAAGAGATTTCGTAGGCACAGTGACACGAGATTACCGCATGTATTACCTTTTCACACGCTTCGTTGACTCGGATTGTGTAGTTGAGCCGCACAGAGGTATATTTGCACTATTTCCAAACGCAGTAATGAGATTGACTTACTGTTTTTCACGGAGGCAATTGCCCCATCACCTTCTATTATCAGCACGGTAATGAGATTCACTAGCTGGTCTTTTCACGGTGGCATTTGCCCCACATACGCAAGAGTTTATGAACTTCTGCCCTCAATAAATTTCCGATTTCACTCACCATGCACTTGCCTGACAGTTGTCTTTCCACTACAGCATGCCCAGTAGTTTGTACTAGGTTGTTACCTTATCCTTCCTACTACGCGCCTTCTAATTTCCCCTCTGTGCTTTCCTTCCCTATTTTCCATTTCTCCACAGGCACAATAAAATTCAGGCTTGTATTATACCCGTCCTGATGATGATCCTAGTATTGTTTTAAAAGGATCGAAACGTCGCCGACTTATTTAAACAGCATGCACATTAATCCAATGTGATAAAACAAGTGCATTAACTGTTTTTTCCAAGTTTGCCCTAATTATCCGTATTTTCCACAAGCTACCTTTGTCTTGCCTGAAATGTTTCTGTCCAAATGTAATTGTTTTGTGTATGTGTAGGATGCAGGATTGTGTCCCACTGTATTGTTGTGCTCCTATTTGTTTTTGCAATTATAATTCATTAAATTGATTGTCCGGCTGGACATCATCAATATAGCACTGATTCAAGTCTATATTTATCACATCATTATTGTTTCTTTTAAGGACCATTGTTTCGTATAAAACTGACACCCAAGGTCCTTATCTACCTTGTGGGTTCCCTTGTTTGGTTTAAAATATGTTCAGCGCAATCGCTAGATTGCAAGGGAGACACTCCCTATCCCCCTCCTTGTGAGTGGGCCATTCCTCCCTCCTCTTCTCTTTACCCACCTCCTTAACTTTTCCTGTACAAAACTCCTGTCTGTGCAACTGTTATGTC
This sequence comes from Calotriton arnoldi, assembly GCA_963921515.1. NCBI lineage: Eukaryota > Metazoa > Chordata > Amphibia > Caudata > Salamandridae > Calotriton > Calotriton arnoldi. The sequence continues at coordinate 955,773 of CAWUFW010001802.1, forward strand.
AGACCACGCACCTCTATATTCTGACAAATATATCAAAAAAATACTCGAGGGTCCATCCCTGTTCACTGATTCAGTTGATACCCCCATTAATACCAATATATCTCTCTCAGACCAATTAGAGAAATGTAAGAAGAAACAGGTCCGTCTCCAACTAATGATTTGCATGCTGACTGAATATTTAAAAGCGGATATAATCCCCGTTGGTTTGCAAGTAAGAAATATACCAGGCATTTTCACAGACAATCCTAAATATATTAACAACTTTAGCTATATAGGTACCACCTGCTCCAGACACTGGTTAGTGCTAGGCATCGACACTGCAACCGAAACCCTCAAGAACCTAACCGAAGAGATCAGTGATATCGAAAAGCAGATTAAAGAATCTAGTTCTGTCACTGATGGTAAAAAATTGCTTGAACAAATCCAAAAAAACAGTCGAGGATTTTCACAGACTAGAACAGAACAAAAAAATCACTTAAAGTTAAGAAAGATATCAAAGCCTATAGTGTAGAACGCACATATCCATACTTGCATAAAGATTTTTACACAAACCGGACATACACTAATCCCCAGAACACCAGACCTTGGGGACGCTTCAACAGACGCAACAACTTGGTAGGATTCTCTGACACCTCTGTTGACTCTTCGGATAACTCAGATTCAGGCGAGGGACCTAGCACTTCCAACCGCAACCCCGGTCCCAATTTTTTAGGCAGGGGCCAAAGCGAGCCTCCAAAACGTGGTCGCGTGAAGCAAGCACAACAATGGTACAATCCCCCAGGCGAACGACAGACACGCCAGAAGTTTTATCAATGGTAAACATTGACAGCAATGACTCTGTGCATTCACAAATCATACCCATTTTCAACCTGTCAAAACACACCCTTGCAGATTCGGAATTGTCTCTCCTTAGTAAAGGCCTATCCTTTGTTCCGACCATTCACCCCAATTTCCTTGAACTCCACACTGAGCTACTGAGATTCTTCAGACGCCTAAGTCTACATGCTTATTTTTTGTTGAACCCCTCGCCTGTCACCATCTCCAACACTCCCTTCCGTCCTCCATCCACTTTCTCCCCCTCGGCCAATATGATCCCAGGAGAAATAGCTACATTTGAAAAAATGGTACTTAAGGATTTAACACTACTTGAGAGTAAAAAACGTTTTATTCCCTACAATATATCTATCCATCGAAGAGAAAAAAGCCATTGAGACCCTTAAAAGGAATGAATCCTTAATTATAAAATCTGCAGACAAAGGGGGAGGTATTGTCCTGCAAGAAAACGAACTATATAAAGCAGAAATCTTACGCCAACTCTCTAACACCGACCATCACTGCAGATTGCCCACCAATCCAACGAGGGAACTGCAAAGCCTTATTCTACAGATCACTACTGAAGCAAAATCAGAAGGTTTCCTACGCCAAAAGGAATTTCTCTTTCTGAACGTAAAGTCACCACGCATGCCGGTGATATATACACTCCCAAAAGTACATAAAAATCTCACAAGTCCACCTGGACGCCCCATAGTATCTGGGTGCGGCTCTATACTTGAACCTCTAGGCCAATACGTGGACTATTTTATAAAGGACTTTGTACCAAAAACTGAATGCTATGTAAGGGACAGCATGGCTATGATAAACTTAGATGAACACCACCCATTTGACCCTATCGTTGACATGTTGTGTACAATGGATGTTGAATCCTTGTACACGAACATACCGCAGGTCTTGGCAATGACCGTAATGAACGGGTTCTTGACTCCAGGCCTCGCCCTCACACCGTTCCCACTCTCTTCATACTCCAACTACTTGAACTCTGCCTCACAAGGAACTTTTTCTTCTTTGATAACGAATACTACCAGCAGGTTAAAGGAACATCAATGGGGGCCGTTTTCGCCCCCAACTTAGCCATACTTTTCATGAATTACCTTGAGATGACAATAATCCTCTCCCCCACAAACCCATTTTTTTCCGGCGTCACATTATGGCGCCGTTACATAGATGATATCTTTTTGATCTGGCACAACAATGAGGACACACTCAACCAATTTCTACACTGGTTAAATAACAATTACCTAGGACTCAATTTCACCTTGGCCCTTGACAAATCCTCAATCCCTTTCCTAGATCTCACCATTTACCACTCTAACTGTGAACTACTCACGAGGTTATACAGGAAAACCACAGAGCGAAACACGCTACCTCGCTACGAAAGCAATCACGCACGAGCACTACGTGACTCTTTACCATACTCTCAATATTTACGTATCAGGCATAACTGCTTTACAAGAGAAGATTACTTTCATGAGGCCTCAACCTTATCTACCAAGCTAAAGGCACGAGGCTACCCTAAACAACTCATATGCAATGCCCAAAAGCGAGCATGGTATTGCCAGAGGGAAATTCTGCTATCCCCCAAAATCAAGTCCAACACAAATCGCATAGTTTGCGTGACCACATTCTCACCAGTATCAAATCCTATTCGGAAGTCCATCTTAAAACACTGGGCTACCCTGAACGCTGGCAACTTGAATATTGAACGCCCTCTCTTTGCATTTCGCAAAAGCCGTAACTTGAAAGACCATCTAGTACGAGCAGCTTTACCTAACCCTAAGCCAGCTCTAACTCTTGATGCCCACTGGGGTCTTGAACCATTGATTGGACACGCCAAATGTGGTAATTGTAATGTTTGTGATTTCACAATTGAAGGCAAAGAATTCATTTTAAACAATGTTGTAATTAAATCAAGGTCATTTTCAAATTGTAATACTTGCAATGTTATTTATCTGATTCAATGCCCTTGCCTTAAAATTTACATTGGCCAAACAACGCAGAAAGTGAAGACCTGTATTGGACAACACCGGAGCAGGGTCCGTTGTAAAACCCAGAATGCGCCTCTGGTAGAGCATTTCAATCTTGCCGGCCATAACGAGGATGACATTAAATGGACAGTTATCAGCGTGGTTAAGCCGCCACCCAGAGGTGCAGACATTGCACAACTTTTAAACAAAGAGGAACTGAGACTGATTATCCGCACTGGTAGTATCAAGAACGGATTGAACAGAAATGAAGATTGGACCACCCTGCTCTAGGAACCCCTTACCTTACTATCAATATCTCATGAACTGCTTCCTCTCTATTTTTCAGTTTGTATTGTATTTTTGTTGCCATCGACCAAAATTGTCTCAACCACACAAACGTGACCATGCCATTACCATTAATTACAGAATTGTTTCCTTATGTTTACATTGCGTTGTTTACATTGCGCTGCTTACATGCTCTCACCAGTAACAATCACTGGTTTTTCTTTGTCCTACTGTATAACATATATACAATATGCAATTCTGTTTTTTAACCCACTATAAGTATCGAATTCCTTTATCTATTTATCATCTATCCTCTCCTTCTATCGCCGAAGCATGTATCATTGCAGTATAGTCTCTCTTCAGTGGGTGTTTACTAGATCCCTCACCCAATATGGCCGCCGTAACATCACGTCAGCTCACGTGTTGCTGACAGCGCTATAAGCTCATGGCCTTATCTGGCCTCACAGTATCCCAGCCATCAAGCTCCGGATCGGATGCGTCCTTGAACGGTAAGCGCGCCTGCATTACACCCGCACATCACCGAGCTCAATCGCTGTGCTCGTCCTCACTTTCACCACTTCCTCCCTCAGGGCAGACAGTGCATTGCCACCCAGCCCTCACCGAAGTCTATTACTGCATCGCTAAATATCTCAAAGTAAAGATCCATTGTTACAGCTGCAACCTAACTCCCACAAGGCAAGCGGCTCCACTTCCCTGCTGCCGGCGGTTAATTTGAATCGATTCTGCCTCTCACCCCGCTATTATATTTCCACCAGGTCCGCCATTTGCAGCCCCTCTCAGGCTCCATCCGAGCCTCCATGCGCTCTGTGACCCCGCCTGTAATATACGAAGTTAGCGCTTTTATTCTTTCATTCACCGCCGCCATCCCGGCGCTCACTCTCCCCCGCTTACTTAGGTCCACAGTTTACTGTGTCCTAATTTCCGGCTACCTTCACCCGTGCATCCGTAGCTCCGTCCTGCCGGTTTTTTAATTTAATTTGCCACCTAAGAGATTTCGTAGGCACAGCGACACGAGATTACCGCATGTATTACCTTTTCGCACGCTTCGTTGACTCGGATTGTGTAGTTCAGCCGCACAGAGGTATAGTTGCACTATTTCCTAACGCGGTAATGAGATTGACTTACTGTTTTTCACTGAGGCAATTGCCCCATCACGTTCTATTATCAGCACGGTAATGAGATTCACTAGCTGGTCTTTTCACGGTGGCATTTGCCCCACATACGCAAGAGTTTATGAACTTCTGCCCTCAATAAATTTCCGATTTCACTCACCATGCACTTGCCTGACAGTTGTTTTTCCACCCCAGCATGCCCAGTAGTTTGTACTAGGTTGTTACCTTATCCTTCCTACTACGCGCCTTCTAATTTCCCCTCTGTGCCTTCCTTCCCTATTTTCCATTTCTCCACAGGCACTATAAAATTCAGGCTTGTATTATACCCGTCCTGATGATGATCCTAGTATTGTTTTAAAAGGATCGAAACGTCATCGACTTATTTAAACAGCATGCACATTAATCCAATGTGATAAAACAAGTGCATTAACTGTTTTTTCCAAGCTTGCCCTAATTATCCGTATTTTCCACAAGCTACCTTTGTCTTGCCTGAAATGTTTCTGTCCAACTGTAATTGTTTTGTGTATGTGTAGGATGCAGGATTGTGTCCCACTGTATTGTTGTGCTCCTATTTGTTTTTGCAATTATAATTCATTAAATTGATTGTCCGGCTGGACATCATCAATATAGCACTGATTCAAGTCTATATTTATCACATCATTATTGTTTCTTTTAAGGACCATTGTTTTCGTATAGAACGAACCCTGGCATAATCAGAGAGGCTATTTTCAGAGCTCTTATATAATGAGATTGCTGCCATAATGTAGATTTTGCCCAGCTTTGATGGTCAGAAAATCTGGATTTTATTAAAGACATGGAGGCTAATATTATTGCAATCTCCATTACTACATGGCACCAAAGGGACAAGTGGATTTTGTTACAGGACAAGTAGATTTAAGATGCAGCCTGTCCCACAGACAGGTAGATATTTTATTAAATTACACACCCCTTGAGTGTGTGAAACAGGAGCGACAAATAGAGCAAGGAAGGAGAAGACGGAGGAGGAAGACTGAAACAGAGAGAATGATGGCGACTAAAGAGGAGAGAAGGATATAAACAGAAAGGGAGAGACAGAAGGTTTGAATGATGAGAGTGTACGGTGAGAGCAGAGGAAAGCAAGCGAGGGTCGGCTAAATAAGAAAGAGAAAATTGATGGTGAAAGAGAGAAACCACGATCATAGTTGGAATGTGGTGGAAAAATAAGTGAGAAAGACACAGAAATAGTGTGACATAGAGAAGGATGAAAAGAAAGAAAGTAGCGGGCATACAAAAAGAGAGGTAAAAGGAACAGAGAGGATGCTTGTGGGAGAGAGAAAACAAGAGAGGCAGAGAGGAATGACAAGGGCAAGAGAGAGGATGGAACAGATAGAGAAAAAGGAAGCTGAGAGAAGAGTTTGAAAAGAGAGTGAACAGAGGGATTATGTGAGGATTCAGGTTGTAACGTGCATAGCAGAGCTTTAATTCCCAATAACATACTTTGACAAGGGGGCTGAGAGGGATAAAGCGCATGTTGTTAACATTTGTGCAAAACTCCTCCTGAGGGTCCTGAACAGAGTTTGAAGTGGGCAGAACCTATTGGGAACACCATTCCCAAGCTCTTTTAATTTGGCCTGAGCTCCCATACTTCTTGATAAAAAACAACTGCTCCTGATTGGTTAGTGCAAATAGTGAGTGGTCTCAAGCTGAAAAGGAAAGACAGGGTCTCTTGTACTGTGAAGCGAGAGAAGCGACAGACAGCTAAAGAAGAAACAGGCCTTCTCTCCAGGGTGCTTGCTACCTGAACGAAATGTAAATGTGTGCAATTACTCTAATTCTTTAAAACAAAAATGAAATTTCTTTTGGTTGGGGAGGGGGGGGAGTTTTATATATCGCGCAAACTCGACCCGAAGGTATCAGAGCGCTTTACATGAGCACCAGTTGAGTTACAGACGGACACATTCATTTTGTGAGGCACGGAGAGATTAAGTGATTTGCCCAGAATCACAGGATTTTGAGTGTCCCTGCCAACACTCAAACCCGGTTCCCCAGCTTCGAGGTCGACCGCTCTGCTTTCTGTCATAGGCTGGGACTACAAGGCACTATATTCATGCCATTATTCGTCAGTGCACTAAACAGGATTCAAATCAGTGACTTGTTGATTTGACACAAACATCTGAAATGATCACATGAAGCAACCAAGCTCGGAAGGGCAGAGCCTGGCGCCCAGAGACCACGGAGGAGTCTGTCTGAGCTTTGCACCAGACAGGAGCTTGAGAGGACAGCAACCAGCACTCAGAAACAGCCAGCCCATCACAAAATGCAGGGAATGGTGGCAGAGACATTAAGTGCCCAGATGATCAAGTGGCATTGAACCAGCACAAGTCTGCATCGGCAGCAATTCTCCCCAATAGTATGTGCTGTCTGCTTCCTATCTAGCCGCTTGGCCAGGTAGCCCAGAATTGACCCAAATACTCACCAGCGCAATCAGGCAGCAGGAACGGTGGTGAGTTTTGGTCGGTGCATCGGATAGCTGTGTATGAACACAGAGAGGGCCGTGGATTGGAGCTCTTGGAGGTGTTGATTAACTCCCATGGAAAGAGTACTGGGAGTGACGGCAGCCATATTGATGTGGTTGACTTCATCTTAGGGGTAGCTTGCTAAAACTTTAATAACAAAGAGCTTGCCACTACCTGAACGCAGACAAGTCAGCATAATAAGATAATTCTTCCAAAGTGGGTAGAGGACGCAGCTCTACAGGAACCGCTACTGATGAGTCCTCCTCGCTATTTTACAGGCAAGCACATCGAACTTTCTCATGGATTAGAGGACTTGATGTGCTCTCTGTCATGGACTACAACATGGAAATTGCACTATTAAATGTCTGAGGTTTTAAATCTCGGAAACTCATTAACATAACAGATGATGTAGCTGTTGACTAATCAGTCACTAAAGGCCTCTTCTGTTAATCCCCAGCGCAATACCAAACAGGAATGACACAACCTCTACTCTTTTGTGGCAGGCAAATTTCACTTATCAGGGCATGGTCAGCCAGCAATCAAGGAAACACGCAGAAGATCACCACAGCTTCACATCTCCCTTCTACAACCAACCTCAGACCCATTGGCTCCACGCAGACTATTTATTAGACATACCAATATAATACTCACTGACACCCTGTCCAGCCCACATGTCAAAACCAGCCAGGTCGCTCCTATTCACAGAGATGGTGACAAGTAAAAACACCAAACCCTTACATCGCCAGATAGCATAGAGAAAGACTCAGCTCTCGATGTGATCCTGAAAGAGTTCCGCACTTAAGGTTTTGGTAAAGACTATCGAAGAGAAACACAGTGAAAACCTCTGCAGACTTACTCCCCTTGCAAACTGAAATAGGGACTTTTTATACCTGCCTCATGGTGATGGAACAGCACCTAGATAAAGGTTGAGCACGAGCTATCTACAGCTATAGACTAGGAGCAATACCAATGGCAGATACAAGCAGAGCTCACAGAACTGTAAGATAGGAACAGGTGGAACAACATTCACTTCTCTGGGGTGCCTGAACAGCTAGAGAAAGGGGACACAGAGACTTTTCTCTGAAGCTTCTTGTCTGAATTAACAGGCCTGCTGTCATTCGGCCCGCCAATGGAGTTTCAGCAGGCCCACCGAGTACAATCACGACGAGTGGGCCCTCAAAAGACTCTGCAGCAAATATTCACCTGTTTTCTTCAATACCAACAGGGGAGACAGACACTGCAGGAGGGGAACACAGAGGGACATTTATGTTTGGGGACACTAATATATCAGCCTTGCAAAGTCTTTTCAAATGAGACACTGCAGCGGAGGAATGGCTTCTTAGTGTTTAGACCTAAACTCAACAAGATGGACATTCGCTTCGGGCTACTGGAGCTGGCTACCATGCTTATAACACACAATGGTCGTACAATGGAGTTGAAGGACCCAAATTCTCTGGACAGGTATGTAGATGATCAGACTCTGTCACTATAAGGATACATCACAGCTACTGCCAGGATTCTCATCATTCTCGCCCGACCTACATTATTAGCTTAGCTGCATTAGCTAAGGAAAGGAACTGCTGCAAGGACGTTACTAGACTGTGGGCCTCGGAGGAGGGGTGGAGTGATTTGAGAGGCACCAGCAAAGACAACAGCGAGACAAATCAAGATCTCCACTCAAACCTATTCCTGAAGGAGAAGCCTTAAAACTATCTCATGACCGTGATAAATGTGTTTGAACTCTGATAACTTTTTCTTTCAGCACGTAGCACTCTCCCTACACGTTTTCGCCGCTCTTCTTGCCCGTGCTTACTGCGAGCACTGCATACTCCCTGTCCCTTCCATCTGAACTGCGGTAGGGATGGAAGGTGGCGTGGGGGATTATTGCTGCTGTGTTAATTTTATTGCTTATGTAGTTGATTTAGAGTGCCACTGATAAGGCCTCATCGCAAGGCCATAGGTGTCTTATGTCATTCGCCGCACAGGTTTGTTAACAATATGAGTATGCTCAATGGAGAATAATATGCGCAAAGTCCCATAGTCCTGTACATCTCCCTCTAGCCATCCACTCCTAGGCTAGCCTCCGTTATCCCTCAGGCATACATGCTTCATGATGGACTGCGGCCCATTAGGGTGACGTCCTGCACTGTTAAGCATCATCCAGCCACTTACTTGGATCCCTAGTCACTCACTCGACCACAGTTACTGGTGAGTTGTGTTTCCATTATGCCTCAAGACTTTGCTCAGCTAATAATCTGTAGAATATACTGTAAACACTTACCCAATTGCAAGTATCTGATTTTAAGTGTGTCAAGTATACACATAGGTTTATTTTCCCTGTATTATCACATCCCTCCCGTAGTGTCGATAACTGGTGACCACCAGAATCACATGTCCCATAACAATGACTTAGTGATTGTGTCCCTCAAAGTAAACTGGCTTAATCACCTTAATAATAGAAAGGCGACCCTCTCATATCTTAAATTACTCTATCCAGGCACAGTCGTACTGCAGGAGACTCTTCTTACACTCCCAGAAACAGAAAACCTAGAAGAGAGTGAGTAGAGAAGATATTTTAATCTAGCATAGTGCACTCATGCAGTAACCCTGGCACCGTAGCTGAAATGCGCAGGAAGGGCGGAGTGGCGGTGCTAATCTGTAGAGGGCTTCTGATATGGTTGGCATAAACTTGGGCAGATCCCAATGGCCATTATACCTTTATAAAACTACACGTCCACCAACGATCATTGACAGCTGAATCAATATATAGCCCGGTAGAAGACAAAGGTACCTTTTTCAAGAATCAGGTTGCTGAGCACCAAGGTGTTGTTGGGTGCTGATGGGAAGCTGGTACCAAATCTTTACCTAGATAAGTCACAGCATCAAATGACCCAAAGTCCCAGACACTGGCAATATACATTCACCTCTGTGTCCACGGCACCCATACTCTAGTTGATTACTGTTTGACGTCACATACTGCCCAGAATAGCCTTCACAGATATTGCGCCCTGCAGCATATCAGATCACGATATGATCATCACAAGTATTAATCTTGGAAAGCAAAAACTGCGCAGAGGGATCTGGAGACTTAATATTGCTTGCTAAATGGCAAGAGATGATAAGAAAAGTCTCCAGACTTACTTAACTTCCTATCTGGCCAGAAACAGTCTCCTCAATACAAATGTTATGGGTGGTGGGGAAAGCCAGTAACAGGGGTGACCCTATGAGGGACTTGGCCCAATGTAGGAATCAAACCACACAACAACAATCCCTACTAGAGCAAGTTAATACTGACGAATACAGGCAAAAACTCAACCACCAGGAATTACAATCCCTCCTCAAAACCAAGCTTGACTTAAACTCAGTGCTGACTTTGTAGGCAAAAAAAGCGTTATTCCACATTTGACAGTGTCACCATGAGAAAGGGGAAGAAAGGACAGCTCTTAGCCCTTCAACTCTGATAGAGAGTAGCACAACACGCCATACCTGCCATTAGTAACCAACAGGTCACCCTATTGAGACATCCAGTGGATATCCTAGAGACCTTCTGTGAGTTCTATCAGTCCCTGTCCACAACAGAAGGAACTAATTCTCAGGAGCAAGAAGCTTGCATTGCTTTACTCTCTCTCTCTCTCTCCAGATCTTACTCAAACACTTGAAGCGGAGATTGCTGCAGAGGAAATAATACAAGCAATAGATGCCCTGCCCACAAACATAGCTCCAGGTCCAGACAGCTACCCAGCAAAATATTATAAAATAAAGAGAAGATGGTTCCCTTGCTACAAAAGCTCTTTGCAGAGATTTCACCAGATTTCACCAGACACACAACCTTTCCCAGAACTCAGCACAGCCTGCATCACATTAATACCAAAACCAGGCAAAGATCCTCGTCTTTGTGGGAGCTAAAGACCCATATCAGTAATTAACACAGACATTATAATCCCGGCCAAGTTTTTAGCCACCCGCCTATCGTGGATACTGCAGACACTGATTCATCCCTCGCTTCGTTCCACATCACTCCTTTGCATTCCACCTTTGGTTACGCTAAGAGGTCCTTTGGCAGGTACGACGTGATAGGGAGGAAACGGAGGCCATATCACTGGATGCAGAGAAAGAATTTGATAGAGTAGAGTGGAGCAACATGTTCCGAGTGTTAGAGAGAGGTTTGGAGTATGGGAGGGCTTTCTGACCAAAATCAAATGGTTATACTCTAATCCGACTGCCAAAGTGACATTAAAACCATGCAATAGATAATAAATATCGACCATCTTCCCAAGGTTTACAGGGTTTAGTGGAAAACCTTAAAGCACTGCATTAAAAATACTTTTTTTTAAATCAAAAGAAAAAAAAGCTTTGTATTGTTCTATGGCTTAAATTGTCCGAGATTTTCTTTCCCATCTTTTGATTGCTAGATATACTTGACTGGGTGACTAGCCCTGAAAATAGAATGGAATAGCCTCCCGTCTAGTTCTTATACCTTCTGTAGTGAAGGAGTGTTTCAGCAGCTTCTTTCTAGTGTCTGTTAGATCAGGGCATCAAACTGGAGGAATGGCAGTTACAGTATTCAGCATAAACAAGAGGAAATTACCTTAGTGTTCAATTTAAAATCTAGAAATGGTTGCCTTTGAAATGAGTAGGACTTCATAGTATACATAGCGTTTTTGTGTTGAGATGCCCTCTCGACATCAAGAAGACGGCTAACCTTTTTAATTTCTTGCTTTAGCAGAAGCTTCAGAGTGGTTCTGGTCATTTTATATAATTTACTCAGGGATGGCAGATTATTTAATCAGGAGATCCTTCACACAAGATTCTGCCACTGGAATATCATTATGTGAATTAACCAATTCTTTATTTATATGATATCTTATAGTGTTGTTGGACACCCGCTTGCTGGCTATATAGTAATTGATACAGTTAATATTTGTCAGGCCCGTGATCGTGAACAGGCCCAGTTCCAACCTAATTAAGCATTGTGGAGTGGCTTTCCGTAAATTGAAAATCTTCCTTATCTTGGCAATAAATGCTATTTCTGTTCCATTAATAATTGCCGGCAGCCAGCATATGGCTCCATAAGTGCATACTGGTGCCAGTTTGGCATCAGCAACAGTCACAGGAGACCCAATGGCATTTCCACCATATTTTGCAGCAAAGCTTGTTATAGCTCCGGATCCAACCATCAATTCCTGTGGCAAGTATTCCATATGGGCTTTCCAGTTTAGTTTGTTATCAATTTTCATTCCCACATATGAGTAGGTGAACACCTGCTCGATTTTGTCCGGCCCTATAAACCAGGCGTAGCGGGGGTTTTGGCAACTGAATGCCATAACTTTTGTTTTAGTTATGTCGATCTGTAGGTCATTAGCCAAATTGCATACAATTAAGCTGACCAGCTGGTTTTGGAGCCTAATCTGCGAAGTTGATAACATCACAATATAATCAACGTAAGACAGATATTCTACTTTAGTGCTTCCTAGTTTGGTGAAGTCACCCCTCAATTCCTGCAGCACCTGTGTGAGATCAGAGATATATATGTTGAAAAGCAATGGGGCTAAAATGCTACCTTGTTTTAGCCCGTTATGGGAGAGGATTTTTGAGGACATTCGTTTACCGTGTGAGAGTTTCACTCTCACCCATGTGTCGCTGTGTAAATCCATTATGAGTTTTAGCAGACATGCTTCAATTTCCCACACTTCCAATTTGTGACATTTAATGGTTTTTCGTCCCACACAATCAACATTGGCAGAGGTACCAGGCAGGTCTGCCCCATGTCCCCTTTTCTCTTCATTTTGGCACTGGAACCGCCAGCAGCGGCAATATGGAAGGAGTCCTAGCTGTAGGCAACAAACCCCATGGGAGGAACATAAAGCTTTGTATTATGCCGATGACATTTTAGTCATGCTCTCAGACCCAAGTAGATCCATCCAGACACTGACCGCTTTGCTTTCAGAGCTCTACGCATTCTCCGGCTACTGTATAAACTGGGACAAATGCAAGGCACTCCCTCTTTCCCCAGTTACAACTAGAGAATCATTTGGAAATTCACTGCTCAGTTGGAAAACTCATAATTTGAAATACTTAGGGATCAGTATGAATAGAGATAAATAGAGGGCTTCAGGATGCAGTCCAAGATAACCTAGACCCCCTGAAAGAGAGGATAAGAAATGACATCACCCAGTGATCTCAGCTAAACCTGTCACTTTGGGTTAAAGTACAAACGATTAACATGAACAACATGCCCCGCTTGAACTATATTTTTGTAATGCTCCCGCTTCGAATTCCAAACAGCCTTCAAAACACACTCTCGCAATTACGGAAATCATATTAGTGAAATGGAAGGAAACTGAAGCTCAAACTGGGCGAACTTCTTGAAGCCACAGAATCGGGCAATGTCTTGCAGAATCCTACTGGATAGCTTCTCAACTGACCCAGCTCTGGTTCTACCTCTATACCTCTTTGGAAACCCGATTCTGGGTAGTGACAGAAAATGAACTCATGGAACGCAACATGGAACTAGGTCTGGTGTATACTATGTCTCATAGGCAGACTGAGAAGATGACCACATACTGCATGCCACAGAATACTTCTGGCATAGGGCCCAAAATGTTACTCCACATGGATAGATACCTTCAAGAGCAGGCAAAACTCTGGGGCAACAGAAAGAACCGCAGGGGTGGAGAGGCACAATATTGGACAGAATTCATAGCACAGGCTGACTTCCATAGGCTAGATTGTCCAGGGGAACAGTCTTAAGACATCTGCGGAGATACAACTAGAATTTGGTCTTCCTCCCAAACACTTTTGAAATTACCAAAGACTTTGGTCCAGGAGTCCAAGGGCCCAGACCTGAAAGACCTACATGACTTCCCTATTTTCGATACTTGGGCACTTGGGGTAATTTCTGGGCTCTGTCTGACCATACTTTCCCGTGCCCACTAGCTAGTGATTTGCAGAAACGGCAGCCGGAGAGAATTGACTTACATGGAAGAAGACTGGGATGAACTGTTAAAGGTGCAAGAAAAGTATCTCCGCGAAGCTAGACCTACGTTTAGTTATTTCAAGATCTTGAAATGCAGGCCTGACTGACAACTCTAGATGCTGGAGATGTCCATCTCTATTCAGTGATATCGCTCACATATTGTGGGTTTGCACTGCCCTCGGTGCCTACTGGAATGCAGTTTGGCTCAGAATAACTCGCACCACAGCCATCATTTCCCTGTTGAACAGGAGCGCATAACTTTTGCATGACACCTCGGATTATCCACCTATCACAGAGCGCAGAGGTAGATGCTTTGCCACGGCCTTGGCAAAAACATGTGCGCTCCATCTTTGGCAAACAGGCAAGTCCCGATCTGAGGAGGCATGGCTGGAGGAAATGTATTAAATAGCAGAATTTGAACAGATCGTGCACAGACATAATAGTCAGTTAGATAATGTTGTGGATGTACTGGGTGCTTTCCTGCAGGACATGCAATAAATAGACTTTTTAGCATGGGAACAGACTATCACTAGATGGCCGGACTAAGAGCAAGGTGCACACTGAATGGTAGATGGCCTCTAACCTTCGTATTAGTCCACAGCTCTTCCAACAATTTGGATAATCTCTTCTAAGGCACACCACAGAAGCCTTCCTCGGCCCTTCAGACCATGTGGGAGCCTCTGCCTTAGAAAGATAGGTGCAATTTTCCTATCAGAACAACGCGTTTCCTATGGATTAAATTAACCTGCTCCTACTGTTCATTTTAGATGTATGCCTAATATTTAAGTGTAATGCGAACCATATAGTTATTTTTAGATGCCACCACCCTCATTGGACTCGGGATCACAGTTGTCATACAAATTTATTATGCTGGTCCTGCAGCAAAAAAGCTGTGCTACCTGCTACAGAACCTCGAGGTTTTTATGCACGGGAGCAGCTGTAGATTTGTATTTTTTTGCAGCTTTATATAGTGCAAACTCGACCCGAAGGTATTGGAGCGCTTTACATGAGCACCAGTTATGTTACACAAGGATACATTCATTTTTTGGTAGGCACGGGGAGATTATGGGATTTGCCCAGAATCACAGGATGTTGAGCCGACGCTGAGACTCGAACCTGGATCCCGACGTCCAAAGTCGGCAGCTCTGACCGTTACACCACATCCTCTCCTGTTTCTTTTCCCCTTTAAGTAGTGGTCACTGTGTGGCTGTTCCAAAGTCTGACTGGTTCCAGGTCACTGCTCACAGCATTTCCCATAGGTACGGACAAAAGCTCCGTAAACTGTAAAAATTACAGATAACGTGAAAATCACGAACAGATGAGCACACTACTCCACAGCAAAAATATTTTCCCTTTGGTAAAAATTAATTGTAATAATAGTATAATAAAAGTGAAGTGGCACTCATGCAAAGCCAATTTCACATGTATAATTATCTATAATTCGTCATGCCGAACTGCCTTCACATAAACACAATTAGGAATTCATAAAATAGTTCCAGAAGTACTTTTGGAAAGGACTGTGAATTACTCAACCTTAGAAATATGAACCCACAGGTGTAAACCTGTGGGTGCAGATTTATGAAAGCTTTTGTAAATCATGCTCAAAGTCTTCAAGAAAGCTCTCTTGGGGCCATATGTAGGTGGGCCGGCCGGCCGAAAATCGGTAAATTTCCCGTTACCGACCGGTATTTAGCCCTTTGCGATGTAGGAGGCCGGATTTAAGGAGTCGGTAATTTACCGATTCGTTATTTTAAGGAATCGGTAAATTACCGATTCCTTAAATCCTATGTAGGGAGCACTCAAGTGAGTGCATTTTTGGTTTAAGGATTCGTTATTTACCAGCAACTACAAGTTGGTGGTAAATACCGAATACTTTTTAAAAAGCAATTTTGTGCTTTTTTAAAAGTGCCATGTGGCAGACATACATGCCCTTAGGGCATGTATGTGCGCCACATGTGCACACATGCACGATTCAGGGGTGCAACAGGGTGTCAATTTGACACCCTGCCACCCTTGAATATGCTCTACCGAATCGGTAATAGTGAATGGCTTCCCATTCATTCCTATGAGCCTCCAGGCCCATAGGAATGAATGGGAAGGTATTCCTTATTACCGATTCGGTAAATACTGAATCGGTAATAACAAATATTACCTAATCGGTAAAATTTACCAAATATTTACCTACATTCTATTTACCGATTCTTAAATACCGAATCGGTAAAATTCGGTATTTAGGAATCGGTAAATAGAAATTACCTACATATGGCCCTTGGTTGGCTTTGGTACTGGATTCAAAGATGATCAGAGATCACAGGTAGGCATGCTGAAATTGACACACATACAAATGAAGAGTGGGGAACCAAAACTTGACTCTTAGGCCCTTCATTACAAAAAGGCCTGATGTTAGATGCAATATTTATCCAACCTGATCAATAACAATTCAGTGGGGTACGTAATTTACCGATTGTGATAAACAGCACCTGTTACAACTTTTCCCCCCTAGATTAGGGCATACAACGTGGATATTGTTGATCACCGCTCCAAAATCTGCCTGCACTGTATATTCAGGCATTTGTCTCCCTTTATTTCCAACAGGTTTGAACTGCTGAAATTTATACAAAATAATTTTATTGGTTTTCCATTAATGTCTAAAAGGAAAACAAAAAGGAAAAGGGTATTATATTACGTAGTGACAATGACAGCTGGAATCCTCAATTTCTGATGCAAAATACATACATTTTACAAAAGATGCATGGAAAGATAAACCGCCAACTCTTCCCTCCTTGCCCTCGAACCAAACTACCCACTCCAGAGGAAGTAAATTTAGCAATGGTTCCCAGTCTGACTCACAGCCTTTAGCATTAACTGATAGATTCCAAGAGAGCTTCTCCATGGCCATAAAATGCCAAAGCTGGATGTACCATTGTGTGATTTCTGGATGATATTTCTTCTGCCATGAAGCCACTATAGCAGTTTTTGCCTCACCTAAACAGTTCAAATATTGTAGCCCCTGCTGGGTCACCCCAAATAGTATAAAGGGATATTCCAATATGGCTCTGAGGCTGTTTAAGATCTCTTTCCAAAAAGGCTGCATCTTGGGGCATGACCACCATATAGGACTTAATTCTTCCACATTACCACACTCTCTCGAACATAGCGGGCTCACCCTGGGGTAAAACTTGTGTAGTTGAGCTGGATGCATGTACCATTGGTTTAGTATAGTAATTTATAATGGACTTCTATGCTTAAAACACTGTATAACGTTTTGCTTAGATCACGCCATATGCGTGCCCATTGTTGCCATGTGAGTTTCTTGCTAAAGTGTGTGCCAGTTGGTCTCACAGGGATGTACAGGCGACAGTGTTTCTGTGATTATTAATTGATATAGAAAGAGATCACTCCTTTGGAGCCTGCAACATATTTGATAAGCTGATCCATTAGTGTGGGGTCTTGCGACATGGCAACTTTAATGGTTGGACGCAAAACCCAGTGTCTTTATTGAGCATAATGCATAATACAACCTCTTGTGGTCACTTAGTTCAAACTCTTTTTTACAATCAGGGAATAGTTTGATAGAAAGGGTCCTTTGAAGTACATATCGCTCACCCCGAGACAGTCGTCTCTATGCCAAGCATCAAAAGGTCCTAGGAATAATGCTGGTGTAAAAGATGCAAGGGATCGGCATGCCACAGCTTTATCCATATGCAGCCAGCCATGGTTTTTGTGATTTGCGCACATTACATTCTGCTAGCAACCCATAATTTGGGCGCTACATAATAAGAGTAGATATTTGGCATGGCTGGCCGCCACTTTCCCTTGTTCTACATAAGATCGTATGGGCAAATCAAGCCCTCTCCAAATATATTTTAGGAAAACCCACAGAGTGGTAAAGGAAATGTTATTGGTAGGGCCTGAAACATGTGAGTCTGTCATAATGTTCATTTTTATGGAATTAATTTGGTCCAGCCACCATTTGAAGTCTCCTCGAATCGCTGTAAGCAAAAGTGATAAGTTGTGCCCACATCAGATAGGTCTACTGAAAATGTGACTCACAAATATATGATATTTGCCTGCCCACCAAAACCTAGTGGCACCTCATGTTCTTGCTAGGATCTCTTGTGGCAGCGTAAGATTGAGGATCTCAGATTTCGCTATATTTATTTTAAAATTCGATACCCTTTAATAGATCTCTAAAGGAGTTTGCAACTTTAGGGGAGATTTCTCAGGTTCCGAAAGGGTCAGCAGAACATCATCTGCGAACAACATGAGTTTGTGTTCATCCTTTCGGAAGTGTAGGCTAGACACCTCTCCTGCCCCCCCATATATGAGATGCAAAGTGTTCTATACTGGGAGCAAAAAGTAGATGGGAAAGAAAAATGCCTTGGCATGTACCAATGCATAGTGGAAAAGGTGCAGATCTATTGTAATTCAGCAGGATATGTGATATTGTGGACTGGTGTCCTGCTAGGGCTATGGATCGAAACTGGGCCAACACCTGCCTTTTCTAGTATCTGTGCCAGGAAACCCCAGTCCAACCGGTCAAAAGCTTTTTTTGCATCAAGAGAAATCATGGATGCTGGAATCGCTTTTTTCTTAGCTTTTTTGATGAGGTGGATACCTCTTCTAATGTTCTCATGTGTTTGTCGGTGTGTGAAAGCTCAGTTGGTCAAGACCAGTGGCCAAGATTTTGGTAAAGGTCTTCACATTTATATTCAGAGGGGCTATGGGCCTATAAGATGCACATCTGTTCGGATCTTTGCGTTGTTTATGCAGGAGGGTAATAGTTGTCTGATTCATCAATGGGCTGGCCGTTTTATTTGCTGCAAAAGAGTTGTAGAGTCTTTGCAGATCGAGAGTCACTTGTGCCCCAAAATGTTTATAAAAGTTTCATAAAAAGCCATTAAGTCCAGGGGCCTTATTTAGCTTAAGGACTTTAATCGCCTGCTTAATTTCTTCCACGGATATCGGCTCTTCTAGTTTTTCATATTGCTGAGGAGTGACTGGCAAGACTTTAGGTAATCATTTTGGAGATTGAACAACAGACCCTTTGCAGTATATAGGTGGGATTAAAAGGAGTGGAAGGCTGACTAAGTATCCTCCTCTTAGGCAACTCTAGTACATCATCAAGGATGATGTTATTTACAAAGGCTTTTTTTGTTTTACTCAAAGTAGACAGGCCAAGTGAGGACCCACGTTATTCCCCAGAGCAAAATATGCATTTTCTTATTTTAGTAGGGAGAGTTCCTCATTATTGGCATCTAAGGTCCATATTTGTCCGCAAAGCGCAGTAAGTGTTCTAAGGTTTTGATGTGTAAGCGATGCCCTATACCCCTCTTTCATTTTCAAGTCCAGCTCCAGTTTTTCTTTATGCTGTCCTTAAAGTTTCTTAAGGTTGGCCACCTTGCTTATGCAGTTACTCCTGAGGAATGCTTTGAAGGTATACCAAAGGAGACCCACTGGAGTCTCTTCTGTGGCATTATCTAGAAAATAATTAGATATGGGAGTTCCTTTCAGAGAACTGGGACTCTCAATAGTGATGGATGAAAGGTCCATCTGTTACTATCCCTGGGAGCTTCCCGCCAGGCCAAAGTGGCGCTTATCGGGGCATGATCGAAGAGTGGAATTGTGCCAATTTTAGTTTGGGAAATTAGTTGCAGCAGGGGAGAGGAGAGAAATACGTATTCTATTCTTGTCCCAGTCTTAAAAGTTAGCAATCTGGCCAACAGATCTGCTTTTGTTAGGAGCCATGCCTATAGCTTCCATAACAATATTATTTTTAGCGTTGTCTGTGGAGTTCTTTTCTCCTGGGGACAATGAAACTTAAGAAAAGCCTGGCGACTTTTTCTGGGCTTGCTGCTTGGGTAGGACGGGACTGATGTGAAGTTCTTGTTGAGTCCCAGAATGCTAGTGACTCCCCTGGTCTTTCTGTGATTGCAAACTTGCAACTTCCTTAGTTCTGTCAAGCTGGTGTCTTCCTATCCAGCATAACAGAAGCAGTTGTCTTGGAGGGCTCCCAGGTCACAAATAAGCAGGCCTTTTGTATCTCTGAGAGTTCTTGAGGAAAGTTTTGCAAAGCTTGCATTAACTGCGCTACAAATGTTGGTCCATATAGAGCTAAGCCTATCCTGCTTCCATAAGTGTATGGGCTCAACCAGATGTTATGAAGACGTTGGGCTAATAACACTCCTCCATTAATGTGCACAAGTGGGTTATAAACCACCAGGTAGCCGTGTGAAGTTTGCGGGGGGGTGTTCATTTGAGATCATTTCTTTAGGGCCCCCTGCGTCTAAATGCCCATGTGGACGATTTCGGGGGCCTTTATTGAATGTGAAACCCAAATTCACTGGATCCCTCGTATTTGACGGAGGCTCCTGCCTCCTTCTCTTCAACTACTGCTTGTTATTCCTGGTCCCAACAAAGTCTCTAGAAGAAGACCTTATTCGCCTTGGGCATGGGCAGCTTGTTTAACGTCTTAGTGCCCTCAGACGACTCCGGCCGGGATGGGTGACCAAACTGATGGGGGAAGGGCCAGACTCACTGTGCCTCAAATTCTTCCCATTGAAACTGCAGCGCTCCCCTCACGCACGTCAGTACTCGTGTCTTCGAAGTGAGTCCTGGCTGTGAGCTCAGTGTCTCAAGGCTATCGGGGCAAGACGCGTCTGATGGCACCGTCAACAATGGTGCTTTCATGTCAGGATCGCAATCTTGAAATACACGCGGCTTTGGGTGCGGCACTTTATGACACCTCTGGAGCACGAGAGGGTCTCCTCCAGCCAGGACTGTGCCCTCACAGGACTCAGCAGCTCATTTGCATGCGGAAGACCCAAATTCAGCAGTCAGCGGAGCACATCTCTCACTGCCCACAAAACTTGAACGGGGAGCTCCTCTAGGTTGTGGCCATCTTGGTCCGCACCGAGGCTCCGCCCCTGGCTCTTCCTGAAATGTAACGGGGATACGATTTTTTATCGCGGTATGTACTGGGTCTGATAAAAAAGCACAAAATCCATAATTCCAATATGTGCAGTAACAATTATAACTAGGGCCTTCGTGCTTAGAAGAGACCACACAGAAACTACGGAAGGTAGCACCACCTTTTCTCCTTTTGACTCAAAATGCCTTGCTCCATTAAACCACACTAAGTGACTCAGGCTTACTGCATGACTGACTGAGGCAATATGTGAAGGACAGAATTTCCTTAAACACATGAATGTACTGCTGAACCCGAGACTGGAGCTGGCAGGAGTTCTAAAGATAAATTCTTATTTTCCAATTTGCTAAATGCGCAGGCAACTGCAACAGAGACAAGTATGTGCTGCAAATACCAAGAGCACAAAGAAGAGCAGCTTACTCTACAATTGACAAAGCGACTCCTGGGCCAAACACTTTGAGAACATGTAAACTGCAGGAACAAGCTGGTCAGTGGAGACAGAGATGGTAACAGACTGAACCAACTTCAGCGTGGTGGCTTATTCATTAGGGCGTAGGGGCCCGGTCCCGCTGCTTTCAGGCATGTAAAACTTCCAGTCTTACACATACATTTGCCAGGCTGCTTCACCTTACCTACAAGCATCACTGGGCAGTTAGGCAATATGGTGATGACAATTCCACATCTGTGGGAATATCTCCCTTAAAGCTTAACCTTTTACAGGCCTTTATTGTTATGATAAAGATGTTGCAGGAGCCACGCCATCACGCAGATGACATTCAGTCTTGCAGGGCATAGGACACTGAAGTCCTTGCGATGCAGTCTGGCCCCACGTCACTCATTTAATGAAAAGAAAACAAGTTACTTACCTGTAACTGTAGTTCTCCAGAAATGGAAAGTTTCAAAGATTCACATGCTTGAATCATTCCCAGTCGTCGAGATGGGAGTCCTGGTATATCAAAAAAGCAATGCTTAAATCAATACAAAGCAGATAAAAGGCCTAGGCCCATTTCAATTTTGTAACCCATAACTCTCGTTTTGTGAAAGAGACCAAAAATCATCCTTGAACCAATCAGGACCCTTCACCCTTTAGACCTTCAGATTTTCCGAGCACTTGTGACCAAGATAACCCTGTGCAAAAATCCAAAAGTGAGCCTCTCAGGGTAGGAGGGAGGGTCGCATGTGAATCTATGAAAGTTTCCAATACTGGAGAACTACAGTTACAGGTAAGTAACTTGTTTTCTTACTCCAGTATTGGAACTTTCATAGATTCACATGCTTGAATCAAGTAGCTAGCAGTACGCAGCACATTTTATTCTGCATGAACATGAACATATGCAAGAATGTGCTTTAAATTGTCCATTTGTAGGGAGGAACAGTTTTACCTAAGAAAACCATCGAAGTCCCAATCCTTAAATATTCCATGCTTAACCTCTATAATTGAAAACATCACAGAGAATAAACAGTTCTTTTGGAAACCACTACATTATACAACCCTACACAATGAGAAATGCATTTATAATAAAATGTGCATATTTTAACAGTAAAAAGGAAGGCAGGATGAAAGAGAGACCTCACCGTCACTGGAAAAGGTTTCTCAGCACCGCCTGTCCCACTGCCACATCCTTGTCAGCTGCTGCATCCAGGCAGTAATGCCTGGTGAAGGTGTGTTTACTCTTCCAGGTAGCAGCCCTGCATATATCCTGGATAGGTACTGCAGCAAACAACGCAGTGGATGTAGATACTGCTCTTGTCGAATGAGCACGAACCCGTGCTCACAAAGGCTTCCCTGCAGCCTGATGGCAATATTGGATTGCACTTGAGATCCACCGAGCAATTCCTCTTTTGGAAAGAGGATAGCCCTTTCTGGGTGCACTGAAGGATACAAAGAGCTGTGACGATTTGCGAAAAGCCTTAGTTCTTTGTAGTTAAAATTTTAGACAACGCTGGATATCCAGCGAATGGAGAGTCCTCTCCGCTGCAGTAGTCAGTTGAGGAAAGAACCTCTTTAGGATAAGAGGCTCATTCAAGTGAAAGTCTGATGGTACTTTGGGTATAAACTTTGGATTAGTTCGAAGGACTATCCGATCCTCTTTGAACTGTAGAAAAGGTTCCTGTATGGTCAGGGCTTGAATCTCCCCAACTCTCCTGGCCGATGTGAGCGCCAGGAGAAGAGCCACCTTCCAAGACAAGAATTTAAGTTCCGCCCTGTGAAAGGGTTCAAAGGGATGCTTCATGAGTTGCGATAACACTATATTTAGCTGCCAGAGAGGTGGCGGAGGCTTAACTGGGGGAAAGGCACGAAATAATCCTTTCATGAACTGTTTTATGAATCTTTCTGACCATAACGATGGCCCTGATGAGGTCCTTCTATAACGGGTTATAGCGGCTAGATGAACTTTTATTGACGCATGTGCTAATCCAGATTTTGCCAAAAGTAGAATGTAAGGAAGAATCTCATGAAAAGCAGATTTTAGAGTTTGAATATTAGACTCCTGGCACCATAAACAGAATCTTCTCCATTTCATCCTATACGTCTTATTTGTACTCTGTGCTCTGGCATTTGAGAGAATATTCCTGCATTCAGATGGTAGTTTTAGATGTTGAAATTCACAGTGTTCAGGAGCCATGCTGCTAAACGTAGTGACTTGGGGTCTGGGTGAAGCACTTGTACCCGCGACATCGTCAAGGGCGATGGAATGGGCTGAAGGAGAATCGGTTGAGTTTCCGATAGAAGGAGAAGCTCCGTGAACCAGTGTTGTCTGGGCCACCATGGGGCTATCAGGATCATTCTGCACGGCTCTCTCTTGATCTTCGTGAGAAGTCGTGGTAGTAGGGGAATCGGCGGAAAGGCGTAGGCAAAAACGCCTGACCATGCCATCAAAAACGCATTCCCCCAGGATCCCTGTTGGTGACACCAACTTGCAAAGAAGCGGCATTTTTTGTTCTGAGCTGTTGCAAAGAGATCCACTGTTGGTTTGCCCCACTTTAGAAAGATACTGTCTAGGGTTTCCTGATTGATCTCCTACTCGTGGCAGGTTGACCTGAGTCTACTTAATGTGTCTGCCTTGACATTTTGATCCCCGGAAGGTGTTCTGCTTTTAGCGAGATTCCATTCTGAACTGCCCATTTCCAGATCCTCTGGGCCTCCTGGGGTAGGGGGAGAGATCTCGTGCCGCCTTGCTTGTTGAGATAATGTATTGCTGTTGTGTTGTCTGTCCTGATCAGCACAGCTGAGTTCTTTATCCTCGGCAGAAAAGCCAGCAATGCTAATCTCACTGCACTGAGTTCCAATAGATTGATGTGAAGTTGTTGGTCTTGACTCTGCCAACGTCCACTGACCTGGTGGTCTTGAAGGAAGGCCCCCCAACCTTCCAGGGAAGCATCGGTGGTGATGACCTGTGGAGGCAGCAAGGTGAGAAAAGAAAGGCCAACTGAGATATTTTGACGTTGGGTCCACCAAGACACGGCCTGTATCATACCTGGTGTGTTTGTGATGACATCCTCGAAGGATCCCACAGCTTGACGCCATTGCCGATCCAGTTCTTCCTGTAATGGACGCATCCTTAACCGGCAGAAAGGGACGAGAGGGATGCATGAAGACATTGTCCCCATGAGTGACTTGTAGCGGCGTACTGAAAGTGACTTTCTTCTTGCGAATGCTTGGGACAGAGAGATTAGCTTCTGCTGTCTCTCGAGAGAAGGAAACGCCCTGTTTATTGTGGTGTCCAGAACTGCCCCATAGAACGTAATGCTCTTGGAAGGATGGAGAGAAGATTTCTTCTTGTTTAGAGTCAAGCCTAATTCGGCAAACAGCCTTGTGCATGCCACTGTGGACGACTGAGCAGCTGCGTGTGAAGGTGCTTTGATCAACCAGTCGTCCAGGTACGGGAATACCTGTTGCCTTTGTTTCCTCAGAACAACTGCCACTGGAGCCAGACATTTTGTGCAAATTCTTGGGGCTGACTTGAGGCCAAACGGCAGCACCTTGAACTGGTAATGGCTTCCGGCTATGACAAATCGAAGGTACTGCCTGAGGGAGGGATGGATGGGGATGTGAAAATATGCATCTTGTACGTCTAAGGTGGTCATATGATCCCCTGGGTTTAGGAGTAGCAGAATATCCTGAAGAGAAACCATACGGAAGGACTGTTTTTTGAGATAAGTATTTAGAGCTCTCACATCCAGGATAGGATGCCATTGACGAAAGTTCTTGCGGACCAGAAAGAAACAGGAATAAAATCCCTTCCCCCTCTGGGAGATTGGCACCGGTTCTATTGCTCCTTTTCGGAGCATTGTAAGAATCTCCAAGCGCATGAGATGTAGATGTTTGACTTCCTGGCGTCCTGGAGGAGCACAAGGAGGGATCTGAAGGAACTCCAATGTATGGCCAAATTGTATTAGATTGATGACCCATCGGTCTGTGGTTATTTTCTGCCACTGGTAAAGATGAAAAGAAATTTGTCCCCCCGGGGAACTTCTGGAGAGGAGGTAATAAAAATAGCCAGAGCCTGAAGCTTGTCATTGACGTCGTGAGGTGTCTTTTCCCTGACGACCTGTTCTTCCTCTGGGGGCAGATTTAGAATACGCCCCTGACTGTTGCTGTCGTTGAACATACTGCTGACGGTATGGTTGGGAAGATGTAGCGTAAGAGGGGTATCTGTATTGTTGGTATCCTCCTCTGTAGGATGGAAGGCCTCTTCCTCTGGCTCCTCTAAAGGTCACTTTCCGATATTGTAGTATCCCTAGAGCCTTCGCTGTATTGGTATCCTTCTTGATATCCTGCAGCGCATCGTCTATATGCTTTCCAAATAAAGCTTCTCCATCGAAAGGAAGGTCCAGGATCTTATTTTGGTTCTCCGGTCTAAATGATGTTGCTCGTAGCCATCCTTGACGGCGCAAAACCGCTGCACCTTCCAGCGATCTAAAAGCTGTAGTTGCGATATCCATCGCACAATCTATTACTTTTGCAGAAGCTCTCTCTCCCTCCTGGAGAATTTTCTTTACCTCTGGTCTACTTTCCTCTGGAAGCTGACCCATATACGGAGCCAGGTCACACCACATCTGTCTGCATATCTGACCAATATGGCAAGGGTATTAGCCGCTCTGACCAACAGAGCTGACATTGAGGAGAAACGCTTACCGGCGTTATCTATGCGTCTGCCTTCTCTATCCGGCGGTGTTGTGATGGGCGCCAATGGATTTTTGGATTTCCGTTGAGCTGCTTGGGAAATAACGGAATCCGGTTTGGGATGGCCCACCAAACAGGCTGGAGCTTCCTCTGGGGCCTTGTACTTCTTTTCCAACCTGGAGAGTACTGGTGTTACTGTCGCTGGTGTTTTCATGACCTGAAGTCTTCCTCCCATAAATGACTTATTATCGGGATGGCCCTCACAGACTTCCTATATGGCTCCTTAAAATCATATAAAAAACACTGTCTGGGTAGCCGGCATAGGTAGGTCAAATCTTTTTGCAGCTCTTTCCAGTAAGTTATGAAATCCACCAATATCCTCTGGTGGTGAGTCAACCTGTACCGGAGAGGGAGAAGAGGGCATGGCAATGAGGTAGTCATCCCATTCTCTATTAGGATCTGTAATTTCTCCCTCCTCTTGGTTGTCGTCTGTAGTAACCGGATCCTGTTGAGGGATTGGTGGAGGCGATCTTTGTAAGGGTTCCGCCAGCACAGCTTGGCCCCTCATCGGAGTAGATGGTATAGAGCGTGGGCGAGGAGCTGCTGATGGCATTTCTTGAGATACAGGAGTAGGTGGAAATCTCTTCCTGTAGTCAGCCAACATGAATTGTAGGTCCGCCAATAAAGAGGCATGCAAACCACTACCTCCTGATAACTCTGGTGGTATTGTTCCTGAGGAGGGAATTGATACTCGCCATATTCCTCATCAAAGTCTTCCTCCTGACACTTAACGTGCAGCTGGGATGGGCTACTCGCATAGCCATAAGGTCCTTCATCTTCTTCCTCAGAATCCTGCTCTTCTAGCAGATGAGTTGGCAAAAGAGGCGTAACTTTGCTAGGAGATGTGATTTCAGGTGTAATTCTCCTCTTCCTAGCGCTTTCTGACCTGTCCGGTGTTTTTTCCCTCGTCGACGAGCCCGTCGACGAGATCGCTGACACCGTCGTCGAAATTGCAGCCGTCGGCGGTAACTTTGAAACCATCAGTGATGGTCTAGCCGTCGCCGACGACGTGGTTACTGTTGTCGTCGGCGCCGTCGTCGACACCGTAATCGGCGTCGATGATAGCGGTGTCGAAATCGTCGTCAACGGTCATAAAATAAACGTCGACGGTGACTTCGTCGACGGAGCTCCCTCGACCGAGGACGTTGAGGCCTTCTTTGGAAGCAGGCGAATCTCAACCTTCGTCGACATAGATGGTTTCTTCATCGACGGACCCGTCGACGATGAGGATTTCATCGACATTTTTACTACAGGTGGCACTGAAGAGGGCTTTTTGAAGGAGCGCCTGACCTGAGGGGGTGTCTTAGGTGGCTCAGAACTCGCCTTTTTAGCAGTTTTATCCCCCAAAGCATGTCCCTTCCTCTCCTTTTCATGTCTCTGTGGAGATTTTGAGGGACTGCGCCCATGAGACCCTTGACTGGTCTTTTTAAGGGCTTTTCTTGGACGCTCCTCAGAAGAATGGGTATGTGGTGATCTTCTTCTTTTATGGGACCTTCTGGATGAGGAAGAGGATGCCTCATCGCTGTCACTAGAAATCACCTCCCTTCTGGCCTTTAGCTTCTGAAGCCATATCAAAAGGCGTCCCTCATGGTCCTTTAAGGTCTTACTAGAAAAGGTACGACATACCTTGCAGTCCTTTGCTTGACGGTCTGGATAGAGGCAATAAATACAGTCCTCATGAGGGTCATCAGTATAAAGCCTCTTCTTGGAGCAGGTAGCACAGGCTCTAGACAGACCCTTTTTCTCCTTTTCTGACATAATAAAGTCAGAGTGATCACCAACCAACACTGAAGATGAATCCTGCAGATGAAATCTGAGATGAAAGCTAAGAATACTGTCCAAAATCACTAATTAACAAGAGAAAACTGAGCAGAGCTCAGAGGAGACTCCCTAGCACAACGTGCAGTAGAAAATCTGAAGGTCTAAGGTTCTCTCAGGTGTGTTCTAGAGGGTGAAGGGTCCTGATTGGTTCCAGGATGATTTTTGGTCTCTTTTACAAAACGAGAGTTATGGGTTACAAAAGTGAAATGTGCCTAGGCCTTTTTCTGCTTTGTATTGATTTAAGCATTGCTTTTTTGATATACCGGGGACTCCCATCTCGACGACGGGGAATGATTCAAGCATGTGAATCTATGAAAGTTCCAATTCTGGAGTAAATATCTGTTATGTTGAAGTTCCTCTTGAGCGTTTAAAAGATAGTACCCTGGCTGATTAGGCTGTGTTGTGAGCCCTCACTAAGTCCCCCTGCACCTTTTTACAGATTAACAAAGATCTGTAAACTAGTGTTTCATGCTTCTCAGAGAAATTTTTACAAGTAGGTCTAGGTGACATAGGTAGTGCTTTAAATGACTACATTTTAGTGAGGTAATGAACACTGTAAACCCTATTTCATATTTTATAATACTGCATTTTATATAATGATATTTAGTTTATCGATTTTCATGAGATGCAGTTGTTCTGAAGTATCGTAATCAAACAGTGCCACGTTCTAGGAGGTTGCAACGGATGTATAAATACAATGAAATTAATGCATACTTGTCAACTCTACTTAAAATAGTTGGGTTTAGGTAAAGTGCAGTTTTCATAGCGTATTTACAGCCCTCATGGGTAAACGGGACCGAAGCAACCCTGTGCATTGGATGTGGTGCTTGCTTATTTGTTATCCCAGGACAGGAAAAGACGCCTTTCCAGAAACATAGTCTCACAATAGTACTGTTCTGGTGAGAAAGCTCCCCCTTCCAGGTCGCTGAACCCTTCTTTCAAGAGTTAGGTCCCGTGTTTTGTTTGCTCTATCAGTGCATTTCACCTTGGTTCTTTATGCCCCTCTATTTTCAAATTTCACCAGCCACCACTGCAACTTCTGTCTCCTGATGGTGATGAAGCTCTGTTATCTTTCCTCAGAACAAACGTTTTATGGAGTACATGTCAATCCACACTGCATCTTTTGCAGAAACGGGGGGTGGGATTATTGAATATACACCAAACTGCACTGCCAAAAACGTTGAGTTTCATAGAACCGATTGAAGTGCAGCATTTATGCCGCAGCCATCTTGCTGATGAACACGAAGCAAACAATGATTTGATCACTTTACTAGCACATCAGACACCAGCTCAATAAATAACTTTCTTAATTTATTAACATTCTCAGCAACAGGTAAATAAAATACAGCCAGTGCGCTGAATTTCAGCCCTATTGACATATGCCAATACAATGAGAGAGCACAGATCTAAAACTGGGTTCACTCTCAAACAAAAGTAATATTACTGAATTGCCGGGTGCCAGATAAGGTTGTAACTGTGAAATAAACATCTAGACACTTTGAAGTTAGTTGAAATCCTGTCAAAACAATCAGCCATGAAATGTGCCTGGGAAATGCATTCTTGTGCCTCAAGAGGACTCACTTCAAACCTTAGCTCTGACTATCAATTCTAACTTTGGAATATACACTCTAGCTTCAATATACATTATTTTATAGGCGGCGATTCCAGCACTTCAGCAGGTACATAACTTTATTGTTCAGTCCAGATATTACCTATATCCTTTGTAATGTCTTCCATTTCTCGCGTGTTCTTAAGGTACATGGGCCACACATGTCCATCAAAATATCCTGGTGGGTCTGGAGGCGCATAGACTCTGATACTAGAAAAGAAAGCATACGTCTAAAAATAATCTTTAATGCTTTTAAATAGTACTTCATCATTGTTGTAGATACCCTGCCCAGCACGTTATCATAAGCACCATGATAAATACTTAGGCATAATAATTCAAATTTTGCATGAGGGAGTGCGCAGTGATATGTTTTTTACTATCACTAGTTATGAGTGAGGTAGAGACCATAACTCTGTGACACATTTTTTACAGTGCACATTGAATCTCACATCCATTATATTTTTTGGTGGCCAACACATTTTTTATCAAATTGCAGTAAATTATTGGAGTCCACAGGACCAGCAATTGAAAATAGATTTGAAAAACTTCATGAACATTAGCCAAGGAAGCCAAAAGTTATGAGGGGAAAGGTACACCAAAATAAAACTAGACAAGGCTTTTCTAGTATGGAATTGATGCCAACTGGTACAGGAATTTTTTTTGATTTGTTCAATGACCAACTGGCATGCAATTAGTTCAGTCAATTTACAGACCATGGTACAGCAGTGTAGATATCCAGAAAAAAAAGGTTATTTGTTCATCGGATTTGCAGATCATCTAAAGAACTGTAGGTCAAAGAGACATACTATGCACATTTCCATCATCCTCAGGCACTCAAAGGTAACAGTGGTCTCCAGTACGCACTGTTGGCATTACCTCGTGGCTGGCAGATCAACAGGTACTTCTAGTTTTTTGAAGTCTAGGGTGGGGTATATGGATAGTAGTTTTGTTTGACTGTTTTTATTCTCACACCTTGCCAAAGGCACACGATTTGACACCAGCTCAGCGCGCACCTGCATGGTGCTTTTTCCCTCCCCTCATGACGTTCTGCAACTTCCATGGCGTATGAAGTACAGCAGGGGGCGAGGCCCATATCTGTATGGTTTGTTACTTGGAATGTAAATGGGTTACTGGATAATATTAAGAGGGGAGCTGTTCTTGGAACGGGCTGTAGGTAAGACCCAGACATCCAGCTCCTGCAAGGGACACACCTCATAGGCGACAATTGTCCCTTCTTGGCACGTGTAAGGTTTGCAAAGGTGTATCACTCAGGATTTTACAGAGGCTCCAGAAGGGTTGCCATACTGTTAAGGGGTCACATCCCGTTTCAACATCTATAGACATGACATGATAAATGGCTGTGATTTGTGGCAATCTCGGGCATACTGTGGGGTAAACCACTCTCTATACTCAATGTACGCTCCTCTGCCCTTGTATGAGGCTTTTCTACATACCATCAGGGCCATTCTCCTCGAGTTCCCAGAATGATCTTGGGTATGGGGGGTGACCTGAATGGAGTAGGCGACCCGGGATTAGACCGCTCATCAGCGGCCTCTGGGCGTCGTTCATCACCCATAGGGATGGCTCGTTTTATACCCAGACTGGGATTATAAGACACCTGGTGATTTCGCCACCCCGTGGGGAAAGGATACACATTTTATTCAGGGGTTCACAACTCTTTTTCACATCTGGATTACTTCTTGCTCCCCGGGTCATGTGGACAGATGGTCGAGGAGGCACGAATACTGTCACGCGATCTATCAGACTATGCGCCGGTGGAGGTGCAGTTGGTGCTCGGAGAGCAGGATAGCTCACCCCAGAAGGAGTTGAGTCACTGCACCCTAGTCAATGGGGAATTTAAGGCAGCATTCAATACCACCACTCGGGAATACCTGAGTCACAATGTTGGCCCCCGGGATCCTGTGGGAGGCATGGAAAGTCACATCCCGTGGTTTTATTAACAGTTACTAAGCCGCCCAATGGCAGAAGATGGAGGAGGCAGTGGAGGACCTGGAGGCCAGAGTCCTCGACTTTGAGTCTCGATACCTGGTGACATTGGACCCGGCGATCCTTTGGGACTCGATTCTTACCGGGCCCGTTTTACAACAGACTCAGATGGAGGAGGCCCGAGCGGCATGGATGGCGACCCCAGAGTAGAATTTATCAGTGGGGTGATAAATCGAGCAATACCCTACACTGGCTGTGCTCTGCCTCCTATTCCCCACCACCTATTTCATATATCGCTGATGTATGTGGTGACAGGGTGGTTGGTAACCAGCGCATTGCAGTCGCCTTTGACTCTTATTACTGTGCGCTCTATGCTAGTTGCCAGACAGAGAGCCCCACGGAGTTGGCAGCGTTCGTTCCTGACATTACAACTAGGTCTCTCTCAATAGAGGATAGGGACGCCCTCAACGAATAACTGACAGTCGATGAGTTGGGAGGGACTTTAGCACAGCTCCGACAAGGGAAGGTGCTTGGGCCTGATGGATTCCCAGCTGAGTTCAATAGGGTCACCTGGGCACTCACAAGGCCCTATTTGCTGGCGGTCTTCCAGGAAGCTATGGGCAGTAGACTGTTCTGCCTGCGTTCAGAAAGGCAGACATTATTGTCTTACAAAACCACAACAGCAACCGGAGCTATAAGAATCATACAGGCAGATTTCTCTTCTCCCCATAGAGGCCAAGGTGTGGGCCAAGCAGCTGGAGAATAGGCTGGTCAAGGTGACAGACACCCTGATCCACCCAGATCAGTCTGGCTTTATGCCAGGCAGGGCCGCAAGACATAATATCAGAAGAGTCAGCAATGCGATCAAAATGTCTTCACAGGGATGGAACACTGTTACAAGTGGCATTATTGTTCTCAATCTTGGCGAAAATGAACTTCAGACCTAAGTACATAAGTTATGTATGCCTTCAATTCACAGATTTAATGGCCCAGGTGGAGAAGCCCACCTCCAGGCTGTTCCATATCGAGCGAGGCACCCGTCGGGTGTGCCCCCTTTCACCAGTCCTCGTTGCTCCAGTGATCAAGACTTTTGCGAAGTGGGCCAGAGTAGAGCTGTGGGCCTTTGAGTGGGGACTGGGAGAGGAGGAACACATTGGGTTATACACAGACAATATGCTTTTGTTCCTAACAGACTGTAAGTCGTTAGGGCCATGCGCACTTCAGATGTTGCAGATATATGGGGACTTTTCTGGGCTACAGGTCAACCTTAGCAAGCCCTCCATCTACGTGGTGGGTGATGATGCCCGGAGTTGACGTGGGCCAACGGATTGATGGTTTCGCATGCAGGGTTCCGATACCTGGGAGTGTACATCACTATGGACAAGGCTAGAGCGAGAGAGCAAATTATTCAGGCCCAGCTAGATACTCTGGCAGCAGATTTCAATTTGTGGGCTTTTATACCCCTTTTTCTCCTGGGGAAGTCAGCTATTTTCAAAATGGTGGCACTGCCCCGACTGTTGTACCAACTTCAAAACTTCCTGTTTCCCATCCAGGCGTCCTTCTTTGCAGGTAGAGATTGGCTCCTATGGGCCTTTCTATGGAGCCAGGGTCTGCCTTGCATAGCATTGTCCATGTGCTGCAAGTTGACCTATGATGGCGGCATAGCTACACCAGATGTCCGCTCCTATTACAGGGCGGCTCATCTAGCAGTTTTGAATGATTGGTGGTTCAGGGGGTTTCGAGACCATGCCTAAGTGTCAGAGGGATGGGCACTTGGCAGGACCCCTCTCCAGCACTTATTATATGGAGGGACGGAGCCCCCAGGGGCTCACTCCGGCTAATTGGGAGGTTCTCAGGGTTTGGAGAGAGATGATGGTTGTCATGGGATGGAAGGGAATCTCTACTCTGAGGGGTCTGTTTCCACCTAGGCCTTTGCTTATTGTAGGCTGCCACCAGAGGTAGACGACAGGACTGCTGTTAGTAAGATGGCCTGTACTGTTGCTGATAGGGCTGTTGAAAGCACTGATAATCCCCTCTATAAGAGGAGAAACCTCTTCCCTGCGTTCCTTGAAAAGGCACCTTACAAAACGGCAAAGTTTCCACCGACTTCTCCGTGTCCGTATCTGCCTTGATGGCCTGTAAAGCATCATCAACATGCTTTCCGAAGAGGGCTTCCCCATCGCAAGACATGTCCAGAATCTTTGATTAGACCCCAGGCCAGGGATGCCTTTAGCCATCCCTGCTGCCTTAACACTGCGGCTCCTGCCAGCTGCCGAAATCCAGTAAAGGCTATGGCCATCGCACAATCGATTATTTCGGAGAATGTTCTCTCTCCCTCCTAAAGGATTCTTTTAGCCTCTGATCTTCTATCCTCTGGCACGGGATCTATCAGCGCACCAATATTGGACCACATTTGTCAGTTGTACTGGCCCAATATGGCAAGGGAATTAGCAGCGTGGACTGTGATGGTCGACATTGATGAAAACCTTTTACCTATATTGTCTAGGAGTCTGCCCACTCGGTCTGGTGGAGCTGAGACAGGTGTAGTAGGATTTTTTGAATGGCGCTGAGCCGCTTGAGAAATAACGGAGTCCAGTTTTGGGGTCACACCAAGCAAGCAGGTGAATCCTCCGGTGCCTTTTACTTTTTGTCTATTCGCGGCAAGAAGGCCGCTACCGTAGCTGGGTTTTGCATAATCTGCGTGCCTTCTTCCCAAATGTAGTCTACTATAGGAATGGCGCGCAATGACTTCCTTGAGGGTCCTTTGAAATCATATAAAAAGCAGTCTGACTGCTTGACAGACATTGAAAGCTGGAACCTCTTTGCAGCTCTCTCCATCAGGTTGTGGAATCCTCCTATATCATCCACAAGAGAATCCACAGGTTGGGAAGCCGGTGGAGATGGGGTAGGAATTAGATAGTAATCCATTCCTGATGGGAGGGATCGTAAGGAACCTCTCCCTCCTCTTGATCATCATCTCATGATGAATGATCCTCCCTAGGAGGCACTGCAATGTTAGATGAAAGAGTCAACTTGGGTGTTAATGGCAGTTGGATAGGCCTTGGTGTCTTGGCGATGGAGGTGGAGCACTGGGCTACACTGGTGATAGTGGTCTTGCGGGCTCCGGAAACCTCTTTTGATAACCCTGGAGCAACCCCTGAAGGCCTTGCAATGATGATAGAGGCACTTGTACTATAGCTTCTTGCGAAGGAGAGCGGCCATACAGTTGGAAATGCGCTCCGAATATCATGTTTGTGGCTCATAACATTTGTTTGGTAATATTGCTTATCCTCCCCATCCTCATCCTGGTACTTCACGTGGAGTTCTGAGGGGCTGTGGGCTGTCCCGAATGGGCAGTCATCCTCTGACTCTTCCACGACCAGAAGGTGGCTTGGAGGGAGAGGAGACACATTGCTGGGAGAAGTGTGTTCTGGGAGGAGGAAAGTCTTTGCTGCTTTTAATGTCGTCGATGACGCTGTCATCGATCCTTTTGTTATCTTCAACATCAACATTTTTCTCATCAATGAGGCGGTCGTCGATGGGGCTGTTGGTGACAGGGTCATTGTCGACGAGGGCACCTGTACCGTCGGCGGTGCTTTCGTCGATGATGCTTTCGTTGACAGAATAGGAGCTGATGATAATTTGGAAGGTGTCGATGTTATTGTCGCCGACGTCACTGTGGTGTTTGTCGTCATTGTCGACAATGGTGATTTTTATAGCGAGGCAGTCATCATCGAGATTTTCAAGGCGGGTTTTTGGCCTTGTTGTCGACTGTTCCGAGGAGGGATTTGAAGGACGAACTCCAGACTTCACAGATAGAGTACTAGGCTCAAACCTGCTAGTTCCTGTTTCTCCTTTTTAGAACTGTTCTTGATAGACCTGTGATGAGTCTTCTATAAGGCCTTCCAGGACTCCTCAGAAGTACCTTGTTTACGTAACCTTTCTCTCTTATGTGACCTTCTGTGAGAGGTTGACGAGGTGTCACTGTCCTCTTCAGAGCTGGTAGATTTTTCAGATTTGGCTTTCTGAAGCCACAAAAGAAGTCTCCCCTCTCTGTCTTTTAAGGTTTTATTAGAGAATGTGCAACAGATTTTACAGTCTTTCCCCTTATGATGAGGGTAGAGGTAGTAAATACAACCTTGTGGGGGGGGGGGTCTTCTGAATGAAGCCTTTTCCTCTCACATGTACCACAGGGCCTAAAGTGCCCTTTTTTTTTTAGTTGTTTCAGGCATGGTAGTAGTAGTAAACAAGTTTTACAATACCAGTTAGAAGACAACTGAGCAGAGCTCAGGGAGACTCCCTTTACACGACATGCGGTAGAAAATCAGAGGGATTCAGCCTCTCTTGGGAGTATTCTGGAAGATGCTATGCATCATTGGCTGAAGTTTGGTTCTTTTTTTAAAAGGAAATAGATAGGCCATTAAAGTGATTGTTCATTGCCATTATAGCCTATGATAATGATACATACTGCTTTATTATGGTACAGTGGGACTCCCAATTCGACGACGGGGAATGATTCAAGCATGTGAATATATGAAAGATCCAATGCTGGAGAACACGACTTAGTATTAAAGGAGGTACTCTGAGATTAGTGCAAATAGGAAAATGCTGTAATTTATGCCCTGTATATACTCTGCAAAAGACATGCTTTCAGGCGTACATTCATCCCTTCTATGTGCATGGCATGGAGTCTAGACAG
The DNA here is from genome assembly GCA_963921515.1 of Calotriton arnoldi. Classification (NCBI taxonomy): domain Eukaryota; kingdom Metazoa; phylum Chordata; class Amphibia; order Caudata; family Salamandridae; genus Calotriton; species Calotriton arnoldi. Next base: position 991,655 of record CAWUFW010001802.1, read on the forward strand.
GGCATGGCCATAGACTATGCACAGGCTGCACCTAACAATAGTATAACAATAGGAAATGAACAAATATTTTTGATGAAGAGACATTAAGCTAAGCATATTATCCCGTGTTTACAAAAAACGTTATGGATTGCATAAAACACACTGCAACAGAATGAGGAGGCAGAATACTGTTACATACTGGGGCAGACATGCAGGAGACGAAAGCGGTCATTAAAACTGACCGATCAAGGAGCAAGTATTATATTTGCCCAGGGAAGCAACAGCAAACACATAAAGAACATAAGGGGCACAATACAAAAAAGGGAGAAAGAACAACCAACATTAGCCCTTTAATGTTTCCGGGTACTCCAGGACAGAACACTCAATGAATACATAGTGTAGTACTCAAAAAGACCAAAAAGTGTCTGCAGGCTTTAGCTGTTGATCATAAGTAAGCGGTTTCTACAGTACCCCAGTACCCCCACATTACCAGGTTTCATAAGGCACCAGCAGGTTCTCATTATTAGTTGTTAAATAAAACTTTTATTTGCATTTTCCATTACAGAAAAACCGTGCACACACAACCAGAAACGATAGAGTGCCTTCTCTGTCATAGTGCATCCGTCCATGACTCCCCGCCACTCGCTAAGGGTTGGAGGGGCGACACTCCACCACTTCCTTTCAAAGTCACGTTTAGTGATCAGGTAGCCCAGCCCAACCAGCAAGTATGCATTACAGCCACCCTTCCATCCAGCCATAATTCCAAACAAAGTAATCTTTGAATCCAGCAAGAAGGTGCGACCCAAAACACCCTCTAAGTAGGTGTGTACTCTAGCCCAATATGTGTGCGATGATTGAACAACCCTGGATGATGTGCAAGAATATGCCCTACATGTTACTGCAGCGCCATCATGCTCCATGGACAGGGTGAAACCTATTGCAAGAGTATAAACTTGGTTACATATGTGCCATTAGGCCAAGATTCAAAGTTTCGTGCATTCATTTCCAGCTACAATAATGCTCTAGCATCTCATTGCTCCAAGTTTACATAATCTCTCTGTAGTCCCACTAGTTTCTTATAATCCGAATATGTCCTTACTTGCAAAATGTCTGTTAGACCTGTTAGCCTTAGGGTGGTCTCCCCCCAAACCTTTGGCCTTCTCCCCTCCAGTTCTGCTGAATTTGTTTTTGTTGGCCTTAGGATGGACTCTGTGCACTTTACCACTGCTGACCAGTGCTAAAGTGCCTGTGCTCACTCCCTAAAACAAGGTAAAGTTGGCATACAGCTGATTGGCATATTTAATTTACTTATAAGTCCCTAGTAAAGTGGTAAACCATAGATCTAGGGCCAGTAAATTAAATGCTACGAGTGGGTCTGCAGCACTTATTGTGCCACCCGCTTAAATAAGCCTGTAAAACATGTCTCAGGCCTGTCACTGCAGCCTATGGACAGAGTTAAACTGCCAATTCAACTTGGCAAAATAAACCTTTTGCCAAGCCTAAAACCCATTTTAATACATACAAGTCAAACTTAAGGCAGGCCCTAAACAACCCATAGGGCAGGGTGCAGTGTATTTAAAAAGTTTGACATGTACTTTTAAGTTTTAGATGTCCTGGTTGTGAAAAACTCCAAAATTATTTTTTCACTACTCTGAGGCCGACCACTCCCATAGGATAACATCGATTTATCTTATTACATTTAATAAGTGATAACTTTTGTTTGAGAACAGGTAGACATATCATGCTTGGTGTCAAAAGAATTGCAACTCAAAATCCTCTTTAATAGTAAAGCCGGATTTTAAATCACAGTTCTGAAAATGCCACTTCAGAAAGTTGGTATTTTCTTGTCTTAACCATTTGGTGCCTACAGCTAGATTCCTGGGTCACATGACTAGGTGTAGTTGTCAGTTGGCCCTTGCATATTCCTCCCACACAGTCACACAAAAAGGGGACTGGGTGGTGGCAGGATGGGCGACTCTGACAGGATGGGAGGGTGGAGCTATGCATAGCTTCACTTGCACTTCAAAGACACTGACAGCATACACACAAAAAACCTCACACTAGCCTTTTGTGACTCCAGACATCCTAGGACCAGGGCAGGTAGGCAGGAAATTCCAGACACTTCTGTGGGGGGAAACCTCCAGAAGTATTGTCCACTTCAAAGCTGACACCAGGTATAAAAATAGGACCCTCAGACCCACTCTTGAGTGCACCTCTCGACCTGTGGAAGATTTAAAAGGACTGCCTATTGCCTTGCTGACAGGAGTGTCCTACTGCTTGAAGGACTGACTTGCTGCCCTACTGACTGAAGATGAACTGGTCCTGCTTCTTGGACCCAGGCCCACCAGAGTGACTGCAAGGACTAGTTGGCTGGCCTCTTGTTCTGAGCTACAGGGCCATATAAAGCTCCAGCACATTTGAACCCTCCCCCTAGACTGCCTAGTCGGACATAACCAGATAACCACAGTTGGCGCTTTGTGCTTTTTAGCGCTATTTTCACTTTAAACGTTAACGATTTATATCTCCGGTTCTAAAGGATTGTATTTTTGTTGTCAAAAAATGTCTTAATTTTACTCTATTTTTCAAAATTGGTATGGGATTTTTCTTGTGTTGTGGTTTCACTTTATTACTGTTTGATTGCTGCATAAATACTTTACACATTGCTTCTAAATTACGCCTGACTGATTTTTTGACAAGCTACCAGAGTGTTGAGCACAAGTTAATTTTGTGATTTTTGTTGTTCACCCTCACAGGGATGGTGGCTGTTGCTTGAGAAGGTCTCACACTGCCTCAACCAACATCCTAATTTCTCACAATGCCCTAGTATGCCCCTTTTCTAGTTTCCATAATGCTGTTGGAGGCCTACAACCTATTTTTCTATACGACTCCAGAAAAGTCACATTCTGCATTTCCATAAACCCCACCATAAAACTCGTATTAGTTTAAATAATGGCCCTGTGTGCCCCCGGGCTACTTCCCATAATGCCCAAATAATTATTTCCCAGTTTCCAAAATGGCTGCATAAACCCAAAATACTTTTTTTATTATTCCATATATATGCCCTCATTCTGTTCCATAATTTCGCAGTATGTCCCATAACAAGCTCCACACCAGGAAACCTACACAGTTTACATGGTGCCCCAACATGATCTGCTTCTCAGTGTTCAGCAATTCCCAAGTTTCCAGCAGCACTAAAGAACCCCATAGATGAGGCTTCCTCCTACAATGCAGTAAATGCCAAAAGACTGCAGACGTAGCTATGAGTGCTGCGTAGGGAACTTGAATGACCAATATGTGGTATGATTGTGCCTGTTGCAGGCTTTAGCTTTAAAGCATGATGGGAGTGGAAGGACGAGGCATATTGTAAGGACTGTAGAACAGGACTGAGAAGAGCAGGAGCACTGCTTTCTGAAATAAGATCAGACATGCTTATGTTCCCTTAAAACTTGATGGACTTGGTTTGGCCCCAAAGGAAGTTTGCGTACGCCAGATTTGTGCAGTCATGCCACCACTCAGCCCAGAACAGCCAGAACTAAGGGCATGATTCCATGAAAGAAAGTTCACCAAAAATAGCTTGCAGTTTGAGGTTAGCTTGTAGCACACAATCATGCTCGCCCACCTGCAAAGCATCTGGAAGGGTTTGAAACGTGTGTTGCAACCCACAGTGCCAGGTTCAAACCAGCCCATGTCTTGCAGAGAGCAGAATTCACTTTTTTAATAAAAAAGATCTGAAGAAGCAGCACCGGACATAATCGTGGATTTTCAGGTTGAATAAGCTATATCTTAATACTCTGCGTGAACGACAAGACATTTTTCAAGGTTGGGAGACAGGTCATCAAAGACATTTACAAGTCTTGCCATTCATGGAAAATGCCATCTTTAGTTGCCTGGTGCATGGGCAGTTGTGAAGCAGAATGTCTGAATCGTTGAAACAGTTGCATGCTGGTGCTGAGACAATTCAGGAAGCAAATCGTATCCCAGTGCTGTAAGGACTGGCTGGCTGTAGCCATAGGTTTGTGGCTCAGATCTGTGGCTACTGATTCTAGTAACTAATATTAATAACATGCTTTATTTTATAGATTATTCTAAACACTTTACAACATTGTAAAAGTTCATGTTTGCCTCTGATGCACAGTTTAAAAGCAACCTATTGTTACTCAAGGGCAGAATTTAACACATTTGATGAGAAATATATACCACCTGTAAAGCCACCAAGAATATGGTACTTTAATTTGCGCTATTTCTTATTATCATCTTCCATTATTTAAAAAAAAGGTATCACTTTACTTTCTCTGACTGAAAAACATATCACCAACCTGTATCTGAAAAGAGAGTTCAAGTTGTTATGGGCAACAAAAACGAATGACAAGTTTATTACTAAGGACATATTTTCGGAACAGAAAACATACTCAAAGTGTCAAAGATAAAGAAATACCAAACTGTGCTTCAGATGCATCAGCGTAGGTTTGTGATGTCTGTATAGCGTGAACCTTAGAGGGAAAAAAATGAAGAGCGCTGAATTGGATCCAAAGCAAAGACGCAGCTTACTTGTGACTGACTTAACAGATGATGATAAAGATATGACAGAAAAAAGTAACTACATTTAATATCCCCGGAGTAAATTATTAGAAAATACAATATTTCACAAAGCAAGAGCGATTTCCTTGAGAAGTCTGTCTAGTTATTCGTGTTACAGAAAAACAAGCATTGGCATGGGCAAAAACGCCTGACTTTAAATGCAAGCCTGTGTTTGCAAGCCTTAGTACATTAAAACAGACCTAATGTCTTTGCCAATGGTTCTTGTTTGCTGGATCACAGCTACCACCTTTGGATACAGCTATGAAAGATGATAAAGCTACCTTCCCATTTTTGTTGCTAACCTATAGTCTCCTAGTCTCTCAGGTTTTTTACAGAGAGAATGCAAATATATTTCTTTCCACATGAATAGCAATTCAGAACACCACAAGTAGAATGGGTTCACTATAGCTGAATTGTTACTTTAAACAGAGAAGAAAAGTAATTTCATTGTCGGATGGGAGGGTCGGAAGGAGTTGAGGAAGTGCTTCATTGTCTTGAGGAGCTTTTCTGCTGGTAGCTTCATTTGTTCTTCCATTTTCTTTCTTGCTTGCGGAAGGAGCATTTGTTGTTGTGAGGTCTTTGGAGTATCAGGATGCTGAAGGTTTCAGCTTACACTTGCATGTTTTAGTTGAAGTGTGGTTTTCCTGAAATATGATGATTTATTTTTAACACTGTGTTGACGTTAGATGTGAAGTTGGCAGGGCAAGAGATGAGTTCGTGCTTTAAGTTGATGATGGTGAAAACTGAAGAATCTGAAGTTTTCTTGTTCTCTTTTGGGTTGACCTTGGTGTATTGGTTGAACGCTGACAATGGTGATGGCGAGGTGGTCAGTCCAGTACAGGCATATGGCTTCTTTGCGTTAGATGGTTGGTAATGTCAAAAAGGCAAGATCGAGGATGTGATCTTTTGAGCAAGGAGGTTGGGTGCCATGCTGTTTCAAGGTAAGCATGATGATGAGACTGAGAACAGAGACTTGCTTTTTGAGCTTGGATTGTCTGGGAAGTTGAAGTCAACCAGCAGGTTGGAAGGGATGTGTCAGATGTATGAGGCGGAAAGTAGGTTTGAGAATTTGTCAATGAAGGCTCTGTTCTATCCATGAGACCGGTAGATGAAGTGAAAGTTGGCAGGCTGAATTGTGGAGAGTGCGAAGTGGCATGGGAGGAGATCCATGGAGTTGATTTTTTCCTGCTAGTCTAGAGTACACAACTAGGAGGACTTATTGATGATGGCAGAATTACGTGTGTGGTCCAAATGCTGGAAGCTGTAGCCTATGGGAACTAGGATGTGCGATGAAATGAGGTTAAGTGATGTTTCTGATATGAAGAGTGTGTCAAGATTGCTTTAGGTGATGAGGTCTACAGTTTCTGGAGTCTCCATAAAGAAGTAGGAGTTGAAATGTATGTTAGACAGTCTGAAAGTGTGTGGTGATTAGTGTGTTGTGTATGAGGTTGGAACTGTGTGTGATGATGATACAGTCTAAGTCTGTATGTGGTCTAGGTTCACATGTGATAGCTGGGGTGGGCAGTGTGAATTGCAGGGCTAATTACTTTATGAGATCTTACCTTGTATTTGTTTTCTCCTTAGCAGTAGAGCAGAGGTTCTGGCCCAAGGCCCTCCGTATAAACATACATGCAATGCCCTTGTTTGTTCACCCTTTGCTTGGGACACCCAGCCAGTGGGATGCCAGGAGGAGTTAAGTAGAGAGGTTGCTGGGAAATGCAGTGATGCCGCTTCCTGGAGAGGGAGATGCTGGGAAATGAGCTCTTTCTTTTAAAGAAGTGTTTGGCAGAAAACCATGATACCACTTCCTCAAGAAGTGGATGTTGGGTGATACAGTGATGCTTCCTTCAGAGGTGGATGCTGTGAATAGTGCAATGCCATCAACCTCTTCTTTGGTGAAAGAAATACAGAAAATCCAACTGCACATTGACAATGACTCTTAGATGCACTCCTCACAGCAACCCAAAATGGTCACCTTTGAAGGCCCTATATCTTGCATATCATGCCAACATGCTCAACATCCTCAAAGCCACCTTCTATGAATATAATGCCTTACCCTCATCCTTCATTCAAGTCTCTCTAGTGATCTCTCTCACCATTGTCAATGCCTCCCTTGCTCAAGGCATTTTCCAAGAAGCTCTTAAGAAAATTCAAATCCTGCCACTCGTGATGATACCTACATTAGATCATGGTTATCTCATCAACTACTGGCCCTCCATTCAACCACACTTCATCAGCTAGATGATGGAAACAGCAGTCTAAGCTCAACTCCAAGATTACACCAACACCTACCATCGACTACCCAACCGGATTCAAATCAAGCTGCGGCATAGAGACAGCTACCTTACACTCTCTAGATGATGCCCTACTGGCCACAGATGAAGATGACCACAGCTTCAAGATATTGCTAGACTCTCAGCTGTCTTTGACATATTTGACACCCAAGCTCAGCCACACCCTGAAGTCTCAAATGGGATTAACTGGCAACCTCATTCAGTGGTTCATTTCTACCCTATTAATCTCACACCATTACATTCAGGCACCTCCAGATCCCAGAAGATACCAATTGGCTGTGGAGTCTCCCAGGGTACCATCTTGTGCCCAGTCATCTTCAGTCTCACCATGGAGTCACTTAGTGCCCTACTCACGGAAAACAGCATCAAAATGCAACAGTACACTGATTCACAACTCTACTTGAAAGTTTTCTCCACTCCAGGCATCCAACACCTCAAACACTTCAAGCACCTCATCCAGGCCTGGAAGTCATCACTTACCTGAAGCTCAACCCCACCAAATAGAACGTTTGTTATTTGGACAAGAAAACCAATCAATACTTAGTGCAAACCTGGTTCAATGACATGAATGTTGATGGCTTTGAACCCCAACTTTCACCCAGTAGAAAGTCATTTGGAGTCACCATGGACACTAACCACATACTCAAGGAACACAGGAACACTTTGCCAAGAAAACTAGGACATCCTGTTACCAGCTCTCTAGTAAGGAAACAAACTGTTCCTCCCAGAAATCAACTTGAGAACAACCATTCAAGCACGCATATACTCTTGCATCTGAATGGTAGAAATAGTATGTTTCATTGCCTCCCAGATTCCACACTCTTTGCTTGAATGGCATGGTACAAGTCACAACACATTTCACCCAGGACCTGAAGAAATATGATCACATCACCCCTATCAGGATGGAACACCACTGGCTCCCCTTGCCAGCCTGCACCATCTTTAAACCAGTTGCATGATTTACAAAGCCATCACGACAAGAACCCCCACTAGATAATCATTTCATGTGGGTCTTAGCACACCAACAGTCAGGACACCATCAGACTGCAGACAAAAGAGATTTTACAGGCAAAAACATGGCAACCGACTTTCTTATTCAATGCACGCAGGATCTGGAACAACATTCCCATCGTCATCAGGGACGCGCCCAACACTGCTCTAATTCAGGACAGAGTTTAAGATGCATCTTTTAAGGAACACTGCATCACAAAGCAGTAACAGTACGACTGTGCTGCCAGAACCTAGCCTTCTCTTCAATCACTTGTTGACTGTATCTTTGCCTTTGACCATGTAAAACACTCCACTGCCTTTAGGCTAGGCTTGTGCTATACAAATACCATTTACATAGATGCATACATGATTTTGTAATAATGCATCACAAAAAAAGTTTCCTTTTCAAAAGGAAGTGGTACTTCTATTAGTTTATCCTATCTTTTAGTCAGAGGAATTTATGCATATGGGGTAGTGGAAGAGAGAGAAAGAGAGAGCACGAGCAAGTGTCTGAATGTGTTGAAAAAGAGAGTCCAATTGGCTTACCAATGTCACTTCAAAAAGCTGTGTATTTAAAGTATAGTCACAGTAGAAACAGCGGCATGGTTAATAAGACATGAATTGTAAAGTCAAAAAGAAGTATCTCTAGCATAGGCCGATGAGTGGCTGAATTTGACTGTAAAGACAAAGTTTAGTCTGAAGGTGCAATAGGAAGGAAGGTTTGAGGGATGGGCATCAAGAGCCACTCAAACTGTCAAGATATTGGTGCAACTTAGCATCAAATTGCCCATTATGAGCACCAGTGGAATTAGAAGGCTGCCTCATACAAACACCCGGCAGCAAGAAAAACGCCAGGAGCCAGCAAAAGGAAAATACTGGGCACTCTTGTTTTCACCCGAATGGTCAGCAGGAGCAGAAGGCTGCTTCACATGTACACTTAGGAGAAGAAGAGCCGACGGGCTAAACACATGAGCGGCTAGGTGCTCTGATTAGAACACTAGTTCCTGCCTTGTGCATAAGGGGCACAACAAAAACACATCATGTGCCAACCAATTAATTACTAATACTACAACTCCACTTTCATATGGTCTGTTTGCTGGCAGTTGCAAAAAGCAAAAAACAAAAAAAGGAGTACTTTACTCCATCACCAATGCAAACACTAACTGCCAAGGACAAGCCAGTGTTTGAAGGGAGCTCAGAGAAACAAACCAATGGCTGCATGTTGTGCTGACATGAGATCTGGCAAACAACTAAAGCTTGTTCTAGCGAGACCTAACAAGACTAAAATACAGGAATTCATTAGTCTTTTTCCTGTTTTAGAGTTGGCGAGACATTGTCTTTTATTCCTGATGCTAATTTTTCCCTAATAGTTATTGATAACATACTTATAGGTGCTCTCTGAAATTTTACGAGATAAATATTACAGTTTGTTCACATAATCCTGACATTGGTACATTGGTATCAAAGAGAGCTCAAGCTACATTTAGGCCTGAGAGGAGGATGACCAATCGCTAATGCTAATTGCTTAGTATTGCATCTGATCTGAAGTTGTGCACACCAGGAAAAACACTGCACCATAAAATCAAACTAAACTAAGTTTGTCTTTTAAGCTCTTAAACAACTGGATAGATGAACATGTGTTATTTAATTTCTTAAGACTATTTTTGGCCCATGGGACTTGCACAGGCTTCATAGTTAAACTGTGTCAAAAGTACTGACCAGATTAAATAATTGGTGATCCACATATGAGTAATTTGGAACGTGGTCCAAAATAATCACCCATAGTCTTTCCCACTTTCTGTTGCCAGTGCAGGGAGGAACCATTCTGTGATTGAATTTGTGGGTGAGGCAAGGGCTCTTAGAATTTACCATGGTTGTTGGTTGGCAGTCCGTATAGTAATAGAAGGATCAAGGCAATAGAGTCCCAGGGCTGTTACCAATCTAGCAGTAGCAGTGGGGAACATTTCAAACCAAGAAATGGGATATTTATACACCCTGAAGGAGAGGAAAGCTGCACAGACAACACTAGAGTCATTGCTACCTCCTGCTATCGGGCAATGTCCTCTGGTGGGATCACTGCTGAATGTGTGTCAGAGTAGGTTTATAATTGTGGAAAGTACCAAACACAGAACTAAGAAGGTCATCAGGCATAACACTTGAGCTGATGGTGTTTTCAAGGTCTTTTTTTATCCTTGATCCTGACAATGACAGGCTGACATAGGTTGAGTGTCAGAGTTTGGATGAATCAAATCAAAATACTTTATTTCCAAGAATTAAATTCTGACAGAAATATTGCACATTACCCAATTCATAAACAGACAATCCCAAATATCATTGAAAATTAATAACACACATCTAGATCAATTTTAACCAAACACATAACTTTGGCTGAGCCGTATATACACTAAAAAGTTCAGACGCTAAAAAACAGCAAATAATCGACAACCAAAAGACCCACATATATTAACAATCATCAAATTTTGGATAACACGCTTAACATTTTAACACTGACACGCAGTGCTATTTGCAGCACTGAAGCATTTACAGTGGCACAGATTTTGCACTGGTTGTGCGCTACATGTCACATTCTATAACAGGCCCTGAATTTTGACACTTCGGAAACATTAGGATTTAACAGCAAGTGGACTGAGCTGCTATTAGATATTGTGAGCCAGATGTGATAAATACTTGTTGCAAAAAAACTAGTTGCAATTAGCAACGAGTATTTTATTTTATGAACCGATGTATCTATTAGTAGGTCACTTCTAAAAATTCTGACTCGGAGTCTGACCTACCTCATAAATATTAATGAGGTAGTTTGCAAATTGTGACTCTCTACGATTTGTGGCCATCACCAGGATGGTGGCCTGCTATGGTCAGCAGACCCATATGTTTGTCATTGCCTTTTAATGAAGTAAACATTTTTAAATGCAGTCCATTTTCCTTAAAGGAAATGGGGCAGCAATAAAAAAAATATATATTTTTTAAAGTTTGTTTGAGGGTAGGTGGTGGTCCTTTGTGCCATTGCCCACTCCCCAACAAACTTTTTTTTAAAATTCACAATGGGGATTGGGTCGCGAGTGGACCTCTGCCCTTTAGCGAATGGCTAACTCAGAAGTCGGTAAATCTTCAATATTAGGCAACCAGATTTTGGTTGCAAAATATTGATACATGCCATACTGATTTGGTATTTGGAAGGGAGGCCTACATCACACCCCTTCCAAATACCAAATCAGTATGGCGTCACAATCCCATATTATGAGTGGGTAAAAGTTTATTGACTCCTTAAATGGGATTAGTATATTTAAAAAAGCATTTTTGCGTTTGCAAACTCAGAAACGGAGTAGTTGGAAACAAAAATATGCTTTGTACACACCTTAAACCTGGCTTCGAGATAGATCTTAGGCAGTATTAGGTATTATTCCAGCATAACGATGAAGGAAATGGATAACAACGATAGTGAGGAGTGGGAACCCTTTGCAGCAATCAGTAAATCGAGATAGTGGCAATATAACTTGAGAAAAAAATTAGAGTCCAAGATACACAAGAGTCAGAGGAGGAGGGGGAGATCCTAATCACCAAGGTGCAAGACACTAGAAGGAATCATGCTCATCACACACCATGGATGACTTTCAGCAAAATAGTGCTCTATGTTGGGCAGGGGCACTAACACAGAGTTAAAGCAGCTGATAGATACTTGAAGGCATTAAACAGAGTGCACAAATTAATAAAAACCCTGGCACAAAATGTGGCGATTTTTAGATACGGAGAACCAGAACAGAGCAGAGCAGCATAAAGAGAACAGGGAAAACTGGAAATGTTGAGAAGCAGTCAGGCAAGCAAAGCTGAACGAGCAAAACCACCAGTTAGATGCAAGGGTCAAATTCTTTGTGTATCATCTCTATCATGTTGGGTTACTAGAAATGCCACAGAAAATACAGGGAGGTGTGCCACGATGCAGTGGGGGAGGCCTTATACTTGAATTTCCTGTTCCAAGGCATGCACCATTTAGGGTAGTTGGCATAGCATACATTATGACAGGTGGTGAATGTTTTTGTTCTGCTATGTTGTGCACCACTCAGATCTTTTGGCATTCTACATACAACTGTAAATTGTCATTGAGTTTGTCGGTTGCAAGCTTGAAAGGCTGCTGTGCGTTTAAGGTTGGTTTTGTTATGTTGCATGGGTTGTGAAGGTGGTGGTATTGTTTGCAGTGGTCTACTCCAATATTTCTTTAAAAGAAGACACTGTATGTCACTTTACTTTCTGCCTTATTCAAGGTTTTAGATATCACATCTTTTCCTGAAAGAACGTAAGAAGTTAGACAACTCACTCATAGTCTATCAAGTCCATTGACCATCCACAACACCACTGACACCACTCATCCATCGTGAAGACACGTCAGAAATTTAGGTATGGAGGACAGCAGGCCCTTAAACCCTGCCGGGTCACCTCTACCCAAAACATGCAATTTGCTCTCAATATTGTGTCACAATTTAAACAGAGAATACAGAAAACAGGCAACAAAGTTACCAACAAGTGGCTCAGTTGAGAAATAACATAGCTGAAATGTGTTAGTTAGAACTTGGAGCAGCAGTGGCATAACTCATAGGCCTTAGATGAAAAAAACAATTTAAAGCAACACAAGAAAAGATATCAAAAGCCTCAAAAATGCCAAAGCGTACGTCTATATCAAACACATCTGACAATCAAGTTAGGGAAATCTTCCACATTTATCACAGTGTTTAAGCCAGATACCTTTAAAACCAATCCCAGCGCAACCATGAAGCCCTCCATGATTTTTGAAATCCAAAATTTCCACTATCTATTGTTGTATTCCTCTTAGGGTATCCATAAACGGGCTTTCCAGTATCATGTCCTTATATAGGCACAATTCGCCCTGCCCTTATATAGGCATAAAATCCCAGCCCTTATTTAGGCATTAAACCATGCACTCCAAATACAGGCATGGTCTCTGACATCCGTCCACCCTAACGTCACAACGAGTTCATGAAGAACAGACCCTTAGGATGCGGGAGTTTCCCTAGTCCAGGACTATTGATTTCTTCAAGGACTCATATATTATGCATGAACCATTATTCCTTAGGGGGTTCATTCATGACGTCTTTCGCTGTCCGACTCACGTCAATACTAACATTCTTAGGTGCTCTCAGGTATAAATATACCTTCCCTAGCCCCTGTAAACCAGAGGAGACCTCGACTTCAGAGGAGCCCGTTTCCCGGCCTGACGCACTGAGAAGACGCTGCCATTCCCTGCACGCAGAGAGCCCAGCTTCCAGCTTCCAGCGATCTGACTTCCCTTGCGGGGTGTTGGAGTTCGAGTCTGGCAAAGAGATTCCTACCTCTCTCATTCTTCAGGTATGGAGCTGACTAGAACCTAGAGGGACTCTTGGCATACTAGGCATACTAGACTTAACATACTCTTAGTATACCGTAGTAAGGAATACTTCACCTACTTCTCCCCTCTTCCTACACCTAGGTTAGGTTAGGTACATTGGGGTAGAACTAGCTTAGCAACGCATCGTATGAGTACTCGCATTTTTAGTCTGTGTTATTTATGTAACAGCATATGTACTAAAAGATAATGCTATCGCAGTATTATTTATTTCTACTGCTCACCCTGTACATTATTTATCTCGCATACTGTCTTGTGATCGTAACAGCACATTTAACTTACACCAGAAACAAGACTGTTCAATAAATCCTTTATTGAAACGCCCGTCTATTTCTTTCTGTGTAACTTGGAGAAAACTAAGCATGCACGACTGAGCTGAGTGAAATAGTTATCTATTGTTTCCACGACTCTGGGACACGTTCTGATTCTAAAGGGAAACACAGTGGTCATGTTTTGCGGCTGCCAGAAACTACTCCCTTCTTGTTGTCAAGGAGTTTCTAGTGGCCTCTGAGCTAGCTGGCACAAGTAATTAAGTTTAATATACTCGATAGGGACATACTGACCTTAGTCCTATGTCAAACCTATAGGATATATTATTCCAATGCGCAGAGCCTATTAGGGAAATAGGAGCTACACACTACATGGCGCCCAACGGTTTGGTAAGGCAGTAATTCAACGTTAGATACTGAGTAACTCAGCCGTGCTTTTTCTCTCAAGAGACCCCTACCCATATACTCCAAAAGACGTCTGGAGTGGGCAGGGTTAAGTATCCACCAAGGCTACATAGGGCAGTACCCTATATATTAGCTGTTTGGTTTGCTCAACGTTGAAGGATACAGTGTTCCACAATATTGTGCACCTTATCTTTGTTTCCTTGAAACTTGTTCTACATTTTTCAAACAACAAAATGCCTGGCTCCGACAATGAAACCGGAGACGGTGTAACTGTGGCTGATCCAGCCCTACCAGTAGTTTTTAACTTTACCGGTTTAAATGAAACCGAGGAGGGTGTTATACACATCCATCAAAACTTAAGAAGAGCCATCACTCTAAAACTTATGAAACATGGCCTACCACCAAGAGGCGGTAGAGCAGTTTTCGTGATAGAGGCACATGAATCCTTTCAGACAGAGGTATTCTATACATGGGTAATATTTCCTGAATCCAATCCAATAACACACATGTTTCACTTCTACAAAGAAGATGAACCACCAGAGGAATACAGTCCTTTCGAGGATATTGAAATTCCATTAACATACCAAGAGCATCAGCTCTGGTTTAAAGGCGCCCTAAAACATCACAAAAACATTACTAGGCTCGGTCCACTAGGGAGACCAGGAGCAACATGGCCGATTTTAGCCGGCTACACACCTCATCCAGACATTGAAGAGATGTCAGATGAGGATTTACTTACTCAACTCAGAGTTAATAAAAATTTACAGACAATTGGTCCAATATGTCATGCGGACTTTTACAGTCCGACCACCATTGACATATCCAAATCCAACTCCCCAACAGGGGAATACACTAAAAATTACACCACAGACTCTATACGCAGTCATGGGTAAAATGCCCACAAAACGTGAGCAAATTCCATTTTGGATAGCTCAAAAAATTACTCAAATCGAAGCAGTATTTCCAAATACTAGCCCGCATGAGAAGCACAGAATCCTAACAATCAGTTTACCAATGGGGATCACACCACAACTGGAAGACTGCACCACTTGGGGCTCAGTCTTTGCTGCCATCTATACTAAAACACATGGCATTCTGTCAATTGCGGTAATACCTGATGTCCTCAAACAAATTCAAAATGAATACGGGGCAGAGCCTGCTCTAAATTTAGGTATGAAATTACTGAAAAATTTCGACCAGGTCTCAACAATAATATTGTCTAATATTAAAGGGGAGGCAGCAGCAGTGGCGATCCACCAAAAATTGATGGAATTCGATGTTACAGAACATCAAACTGAGCTACCCAGAATTATAGAACAATCTTATGCAGAATAAGGCAGAGATAGTTTGGGTGGAAGACCACTGAAACCAAAACTATCGGAAAGTCCTGAGAAGGACTCAATAAAACAAACTCCTACACCTTCTAAAAAGAAGTGGGAGTCTACTAAACAAAAATCAAACGAGAAACGTTCTCAATCCCGAGGTAGGTCTCCTCAAAGGAGCCCTCTGAAAGGAGGTATAACCTCAGGAATAGGGATAATTTGAGAAAACCTGATAGGTATCAAGATACTGATACACGTTCCTCTCGTCCCTTTCAGATCTCATCACAGACTTCGGAAAGAAGAGGACGATCAGAACATAAAGAAGAACGCGTGAAATCGAAAGACGACAAACACGCTTCAAAAACCAAACCAAAACCTCAATTCTCCAAAAAGAAGGTAGCAGGTCTGAAGATCAGACATGCCGAGAATACTGAGAACACAACTCAAGAACGGAGAATGGGCTCAGACCATGCTGGACAGTGCAGCAGAAGTCACAATAGTTCGCCAGACCGTGAAGGAACTTCTGGAGATAGTGGACTTGAATGAGTACATCACAGTAGAGACTGTAGACACCAGGGTTAGTACTCCACAAAGGTTATATGAAATAACACTCCGGATGGAGGGAGACAAACCTAGACAGGTGAAAGCACTTTTTTGGGAAATACTATCAAGAGGCTATGACATACTTCTAGCAGAAAAGGACTGGCCACCACAATTTGTCAGGGAGTGCCCACATGGCGAGGAATTATTATGCCTGCCTTCTCCAACCATATTCCAATTCACCTAAAATATACATATGCCAGGAAATGGGCAGTGGTCCAGGCCCCAGCATTATATAAAAATTATGTAGGATGGGATGAGGACTCACCTCACCATAAAATACATCTGAAACATGAACCAACTGCACAACGGCAGTACCCAATAAAGCAAGAAGCTAAAAAACAGGTCAGGGAGATCTTAGATCAACTTGAATATCAAGGAGTGATTTAAACATGCACCTCCTCAATGAACAATCCTTTGTTTCCTGTCTCCAAACCAGACAATACATATCGTCTAGTTTTGGATTACAGACACCTAAACACTTGTTCTAAAACTTTTGCAGTGCAAAATGCACATAGCACAGCATTAATGAATAACATTGTGCGTAAAAAATATAAAACCACATTAGATATCTCAAATGGTTTCTTTTGTCAAAACATAGCACCTGAAAGCAGGTACTTAACAGCATTCTCCATAATGGGGACCCAGAGTCACTTTTGTCGACTCCCACAAGGGTTCAAAAATAGCCCAGGTTTATTCTCAGCGAGGGTAACGGAGTTACTACAAATTTATGACAATGAGGCATTGTCCTATGTCGATGACATATATCTGACAGACGATGACCTGAAAAAACACTTGAACAGGGTGAGCACCATTATACTGGGTTTCGCCTCTGAGGGCTATAAGTTCAACTTTAAAAGTCCAGAATTGCCCATCTCAATGTCCTATTTCTAGGATATGAGCTTTCAAGTGAAGGCAAGAGCTTGGCAGCTAACTTTTTAGAAAAGTGTGCGCTGCTCCAACCTCCAAAAACGCTAAAAAACTTACAATCCATCCTGGGTTTCCTAAATTTTGGAAGAACATACATTCTAAACTACGCAGAAAGGGTTAAACCTCTCTACGCATTAATCAAACCTGATTTTTCAATCAAAAACTGGACACAGGAACACACAGAAATCTTGCTTTCACTCCAGGCTAACATGTTAGCAACAAATCACTTACAAACACGTGTAAGTCAACGTAATTTGGTGATCCGAATAATTTCGGGTCAATGCGGATTCACCTACTTAACCTTCAATGAGGGTGAGAAGATACCAACAGCATACAAATCTCATTTGTACACACAAGCCGAAATGCGCTTCAGTTCAACTGAAAAAATTCTGACAGCAGTTCAAACCGATGTAGCAAAAGAAAGAGCCTTAGCCCAAGGGAAACGCATTATTGTCATAACCCCAGTACCGGCTTTAGAAGCGGTCACAAAAGCGAGCATTCCAAATGCTAAAGCATTACATCCAAGATGGATACAATGGGTTAATTCTCTTGCTGCAACAGATGTTGAATATGTTTTTGATCCAGATTTAAAAACACAAGCATTCCTACAATATGAACAAGAATGTCCTCTGCCTACTGAAATTCTGCCTCTTGATCAGTACGAATTTATAATTTACACTGACGGATCCGCACAACCCGCAATAGGGGGTAAGCAAGCTTACAGTGCAGCGTGTGCTATCGTTAAAGGACGCATGCGAGATGGCATCTTCAGACCTATGGTCACTAAAACACAATCTCTAGGGGATTGTACAGCTCAGCGAGCTGAACTACAAGCATTCAAACTGGCACTTGAAAGTACAGATCGAGAATTCCCCACACTAATAGTGTGCGATTCCTTTTACTGTGTTCAGTTGTATAATGACTATATACAAAACTGGCTTGAAAATGGTTTCAAAGATACGAAAGGTGGCACAATAAAGCATAAATTGCTTTGGGAACAAGTAGTTCAGTTGAAAAACGAACTACCAAAGGCTCACGTGATACACACACTGAGTCATCAACGTGATGGCGTTCACGTTGCAGGGAATTCATTGGCTGACGAAGCCGCAAAGGAGGCTGTCCAAACGGCTTTCGTAGCTGCGATCACTCGTTCAAAAACAAAAATAGACGGTGAGATAATGTTGGCTGTCAATGCTTCAAGCAAAGGCAGCAGTGCAGCGTTACCAAAAAAGTTTCCACTCAAGTACTCTTATGTAATTGATGCGAACAACGTTCCTTTTGCTCGAATCCCTGGAGTGGGGGATAGGGTAATTCCAAACAAGGAACGCAGATTAGAGCTAATCCTAGCAGCACACGAAGGGATAGCTTCTGCCCATGCAGGTGTTTCTGCAACAATATCTTTACTCAAGCAAAGATATTGGTGGCCTGGCATTAGAAAACAAACAAAGAACTATGTTTTAGAATGTGATATATGCCAACAAATGAAAGTCTCCACAGTGAAACGTCCTGCGCAGACACCCTTGTTAATTTCAGATAAACCATTAGCTTGTGTTTACCTTGACCACTGCGGTCCTCTGCAAAGGGACGGTAACTATAAATACATCTTGGTTGCAGTGGATTCATGCTCTAGGTTCCTATGGTTATGGCCTCAGCGCTCGGCTGACGCTCGAACTGTTATAAAAGATTTACGAGTCTTTATCGGCACATACGCAATAGGCACGCTACATTCTGACCAGGGTCCTGCGTTTAGCTCTAGGGCTTACAAAGAAGCCATGGCCAGTCTGGGCGTTGCATTGCGGTACTCCTCTCCATTCCATCCTGAGGGAAATTCGGTTGTGGAAAGGAAAAACCGGGACATAAAGCAGTCTATAACAGCTAGGGTATTAGGTTCGGGTGATGGGTGGGTCAAACACCTTAATGGCGTACAGCGCGCAATGAACAATCTGCCAAGAAGTTCTCTAGGGGGTCACTCCATATGAGATCCTATTTGGGACAAGAATGTGGGTACCAGACCTTGAACACGTAGGCACAGTGGTGGAAAATAAACCATTTGATATCAAAGATCGTTTGGCTGTTTTACAGGACTTAAACAAATTAAGAACGAAACAAAGCAACTTATTCCTACAGTCAACCACCACTGGGGATCAACCGGCTGTCCCAGCAAGGCCTGTCTGGATTCCAAAAGTTGGGGATCTAGTCAGAGAAAAAATTGCGGACAAGAAGGAATTTGGACCTTCTTACAGACAACCAGTACCTGTCCTACAAGTTCAAGGAACAAGAACAGTACTTCTGCCGCCCCTTGCTGGAAGAAAGGAGAAAAGATTTGTGTCCATCGACCTCATCAAACCACAGTATGTGGCCAATACTAAATAGTAGGCCTCGTGGACTCCGACCTACTAGCAGACGCACTCCTCTCGCTACTATCCAAGAGGTTCAGACTGAAAGACTGATAACTATCGAGAATTCAGCTGTAACAGACGGAGGACTATGCAACAATGCTATGGAACTCATCCCTCTTGAACACCAAGTAACAGTTCGTCCAAATACACCTGTCTACACCAACGTGACAAGTGATGAACTGGTTCCAGTGATTTCTACAAATCCTGATGCAATTCCAACAATTGACAGAACTGCTTCTGGCTATTTCATTAACTTTGATACTTTCTCAGAAGATCCGAGTGAACCTGAAACGACGCCAGTGTCATTGAAATTCAAGCAGCAAGTACAAGACTTTCTTCATTTTGTAAAAAAGACTTATTTGGTTTCTCCATGGATTGAACTCTGGATTACATCTGGACTTTTTGTTTTCCTGCTCTGGCTAGCTTTGGTAACAACTGTAAGCGTGCTTATAAGTGGCAGATACATCCATGTGAACACTGAAGGAAAAGACGTAAACGTACTTTTGAAACCTCATAAATCTTCCCATCGTGAAGCAAGAGACTTATCATCAGTGAACATCACAGCTGTTCCTATACAGGATGGTATAGTGTGGGACAAAACAGATTATGATATCCTCGGCCCGAATGAACAATTGAACATTCCACATTTGTTTAAAATTTCACTAAGTGATCTAATTACGTCCAGTACCTATTCAGATGATTGGGACTTTGAGACTGTAAACGATATAGGGGCCGATTCCGATTCGGACTGGAAAACGTACCGACCGACTCGGAGCCGGAATAAATACCGACCGACACGTACCGGTGCAGCCCGACCCGCAAAGTACGATGAAAAGCGTGCTAAATCCGACCGACTCGTACGGAACACAAGCCGAACGACCGAGCCGCGCGGAAAACAGCCATCCGGCCGGAAAAGCACGCGAATCGAACCGACCGACACGCACCAGGAAGAATCCCGAGCGAAACGTACCCGCGAACTCCGACCCGCCAAGTACGATGCAACGCGTGGAAAACACGACCGAGTCGCACGGAGCCCAAGCCGCACGACCGACACGCATTCAAAACTGCGAGCCGAAGCAACCCAAAACCCCGCGACCGACGCGTACGCAGCACAGAAAACAGCACAAACACAGCGTGAACGAATCGGAGAGGCTCGCACGAGACAACTGGAGGGTCCGACTAGGTCACAAGAACGTCTCCTACATGCACAAAAAGAACCAAGGAAAAAAAACACAAAAAAAGGCCAAACAAGGTATCACAAAGCAAATAAATACTGGGGGAAACAGGGAACAAAGACACACCCACAACTCCACCCATATAAAGGACACAAATCCCTACCATGATCCCTTGCAAATTCAAATTACCTGCCAACACTCAACACCAACAGACAGCAACCACACACACACTCACAGCTCATCCATCACACAAGCCACACACCAGCAGCACCACAACAAATAGCACCCTCACATACACCCAGCAAAACACACACTCACACACCCTCCCTTGCACACCAACACACACATCACACACCAGCACCACCCAACACCATGCCCCCAAAGAAGAATCACAAGTTCCTAGATAGTGAATTGGAAGTCCTGGTAGATGAGATCCTCAGGGTAGAGCCACAGCTGTTTGGCACATTGGTCCAACAGACACCCATGGCGCAGAAAACCAAGATGTGGGAGAGGATCGTCGACAGGGTGAACGCACAATCACCATGTTTGCGCACAAAGGTAGACATCCAGAACAGGTGGTATGACGTGCGCAGGAGGGTCAAGGAGCTGTTGAAGAAGGACTACATCTTGAGCCAACACACCGGCAGTGGCCCTCCTGCCAAACCAGTATACCTCAGGCCCTGGGAGGAGAAGGTGCGGGCCATCCTACCACCAGTGAGCGTCTATGGACTAGAAAACATCCCAGAGCCTGGTGAGTACACAACAAATGTACACAATATTGTGCCACAATACACACACATCACTGTCAAGGGGAGAGTCAAACCATGCACCCTTAGCAAATACACACCAACCAAAACAGATCATCCCAAAATGTGTATGTCAGCCAGATAAACACAATACATGCCAGCTCATAGTGAAATGTAACTGTGTCATGACACGTACAAACCTAACAACAAATACAGCTAGGCAGTGGCACAAATATAACCAACAAACACTGTCAGACATGTAGCCACCACCACAACACCACCTCACAGGGAAGCACACTGAAAGGAAGGAATACTGTGTATGCTGGGCAAGTCAGTGTAGCCAATAGCATCATGGGAGTGGCAGTCACAGAAATTGCCCACCCTCACAATGCGCACATCAACACCACCATGAACCATGCCCACATCACAGGCAGTGCAAAACAACTGACAAGATGGCTGACACTGGCTACTGCTGTGGGGAGCACAAGGCCCTGCTGGGAACTGTGCACCAACCAACAGCAGGACACCACTGACTGACATCCTGAAAGACAACTTGCACTCCCTGCAATGGAAGCACGTTCCATGGTGGGATATCTGGCTGGGTGGGAAGGAGGACTCACAGCACTGACCATAGTCACCAGCAGCTCCACCCACACACCCCCTAACACAAACTACACACAACTCACCTGGGAGAAAGCATTGCCTCACACACCAATCAAATATCCCACAAAGAACCACAACCCTGGGTCATGCAGTGTGAAGCACAGGGACACACATGGGACTTGTAGCAAAACAAACCCCAGGATAACACTGTCAGCCATCTTGTCAGCACAGGCACACAACCCCACAGGGAAGCTGAGTCAAAGGAAGGAAGCATGGGCATGCTGGGAAGGGGGTGGAGGCAAAAGCATGATGGGAGTGGTAGTCACAGCCCAACATCCCCCACCCACATGGCCCAGCAAGAACACACCCAAGCATGCACACCTCACAGGGAGTCAAAAGCCACTTCAAAGATGTCTGACACTGGTGCTCTGTTGTGGGGAGCACAAGGCCATGCTGGGAACTGGCCAACAACCAACAGCAGGACACCACTGTCAGCCATCTTGCCATTGCTGTCACACCCACACACAGTGAAGTACACTCAAAAGGAAGGAAGTATGGGCATGCTGGGAAGGGGGTGGAGGCAATAGCATGATGGGAGTGGTAGTCACAGCTCAACATGCCCCCCCATGGCCCAGCAAGCTCACACTGAAGCATGCACACCTCACAGAGAGTGGAAAGCCCCATCAAAGATGTCTGACACTGGTGCTCTGTTGTGGGGAGCACAACGCCATGCTGGGAACTGGACAACAACCAACAGCAGGACACCACTGTCAGCCATCTTGCCATTGCTGTCACACCCACACACAGTGAAGTACACTCAAAAGGAAGGAAGTATGGGCTTGCTGGGAAGGGGGTGGAGGCAATAGCATGATGGGAGTTCTAGTCACAGCTCAACATCCCCCCCCCATGGCCCAGCAAGCTCACGCTGAAGCACGCACACCTCACAGAGAGTGGAAAGCCCCATCAAAGATGTCTGACACTGGTGCTCTGTTGTGGGGAGCACAAGGCCATGCTGGGAACTGGACAACAACCAACAGCAGGACACCACTGTCAGCCATCTTGCCATTGCTGTCACACCCACACACAGTGAAGTACACTCAAAAGGAAGGAAGTATGGGCATGCTGGGAAGGGGGTGGGGGCAATAGCATGATGGGAGTGGTAGTCACAGCTCAACATCCCCCCCCATGGCCCAGCAAGCTCACACTGAAGCATGCACACCTCACAGAGAGTGGAAAGCCCCATCAAAGATGTCTGACACTGGTGCTCTGTTGTGGGGAGCACAACGCCATGCTGGGAACTGGACAACAACCAACAGCAGGACACCACTGTCAGCCATCTTGCCATTGCTGTCACACCCACACACAGTGAAGTACACTCAAAAGGAAGGAAGTATGGGCATGCTGGGAAGGGGGTGGAGGCAATAGCATGATGGGAGTTGTAGTCACAGATATTGGTCAGCCTCACAATTGGCCCATCAACACCACCCTGAACCATGCACACATCACAAGGAGTGGAAAACAACTGACAAGATGGCTGACACTGGCTACTGCTGTGGGGAGCACAAGGCCCTGCTGGCAACTGTGCACCAACCAACAGCAGGACACCACTGACTGACATCCTGAAAGATAAATTGCACTCCCTGCAATGGAAGCAACTTCCATGGTGGGATATCTGGCTGGGTGGGAAGGAGGGCCGGATGTCAACCAAATACAACCAATGCAGACCATGTACACACCCCAACATTCACATGGAAATGCCCAAATAATGCAGGACAATGTGCTACACCAATATCAACCCCTGACTGTGACAACTTAGGACAATGCAATGTACAGGCCCGCATCCAGAGGCACAGTCACAACTGTCAGGTGTGTCAACCATTGATGCCTGCAGAAACATAACATACATTGTGTGTGTCTCCTAAAACAGGTGATGATGGGGACACAGCAGCAGACGCTGAGGAGTCCCCGTCCCAGGCTCAAGAGGATACGGAGCTCACTGGTGTGGAACAGCCTCTGCCCTCCTCGGATGAAGAAGACCAACCTGGCACCTCCGGAGCAAGTCATCATGCAGCACCAGCAGGACCACCAGCTGCACCCCTGCACCCACCCCTCCAACGACTGTCAACACACATACCACCCCTGCCGACATGGAAAGACCAAGGAGCACCACCACCACCAGCACAGGGACCCTGGACCAACGTGGGGCCATGGACACCAACACCACCAACAACCCCCAAGGGGGCCCAGGGTCACCTGTGCGTGCCACCTCAGGTACTGCATGTGTCGCCAGGGGTGGTGGGAGGGGTGGGAGACACAGGTCACTGATCGCAGAGGGGTCTGGACTGCATGATGACCCACAACTGGCACGCATAGCCGATGCGTACCAGTCCAGCACCGGAGAGCTCAGCCAGGTAGTGGGGCTCCTCAGGGACATTAAACAGCAGCAGGCTGCCCATCATGCCCGCTTGGACTCACACATGTCCCGCGTGGAGTCCAAGTGGGACACACTGCAAGAGATGACGGCGGTGCATAGGGACATATTACAATGCCTCCGCCAGATGAGCAGCAATCAGTCAACACCTCCCTGTGTGCCCACAACATCTGGTGCTGAAACAACTGCAACTGCCACAGGGAGGGAGGATGACTCTGGCGGAGAGTCCCCTGCACCGCAGCAGCCTGCACTTGAGGGTCCCCCCCCAAAGAAGAGGGGCCATCCGAGGAGGGGCAAGTGAGAGGCCGATGGCCATGTGCAACCCCCAGGAAGCCAAAACCTGTTCTGGATAATCACCTTTGTGCGCAAACTGTTCACCCTGTTGACTGCAACACAACTCTCCCACATGACATGGGGAGCTCAAGTTGGACCAATGTCTCAGATGACTGTGGACTTTACTCTGGACATTTATGCTACCAGGACTTCCAAATCATCTAGGAACTTTGGATTACAATCACAATGTACAGCACCCACCATCCTGTGCACTATACTCACACATGTATGTCAATAAACTCACTAATACACCATACTTGCCTCTGTTGTGATTCCTACGTTGTCTCTGAAGTGGCGATGATGATCTGGGAAATGACACTGTGCATGCTAACTGCTACAGCAAGTACAACACCGGCATGTGAGTTATGGCGACGTCACACATATGAGGGAGGCACACCACCAGGGCTACACAACACATACACACCATGGCCATCTGACTCATCGCCTACACTGATGTTGCCAGGAAATACGTTGCATTGCACAGACCCAACACCTATTCACAGTCTGTGTTAACTAGCCCACTGGTGCAGTAAGCAAATGTCAGTCAGATGTGTGACCACAGACAACGCACATCACAAAGTGAAGCACAGGTTTATTACACATTTGCAACATGTTGTAACCACCACAGATGCAAGGTAATCCCACCTGGCAGCGGGCACACAGTCAACAAGTGTAGAAGGAAGGAAGTCCATGGGTGTGGTGCACATCACCTGTAGGGACACGACAGCTACCACCCTGGAAGTCGAATCACGGTGTCGGGGATCACAGTTGACCAAACGACTCTGAAAGTACCCTGTGAAGGACAGAAATGACACACAGTCAAAAGCACTGAAGAACAGGACAGAACTGCAATACTCATGCCCAATACATGTCACAAGATACCCACCCAGAACCAAGTTAGCATGTCAACACTGTTGGGGAGTACAGACTACCTGTAAGGACACATCGCTACACGCATACAGTCATGTAGCACATGCACACACTCAAACAGCACCAGAGCACCACCAACACATATCATGCAAACTCACATCAGTTACATGACATCTCTGGATACTTACATTCAGCTGAAGAAGTTGGTGATGAGCTGTGTGCGGACATCACCATCACCATCATCATCATCACTGGCATCGTGGTCCAGGCCAGGATCCTCCACAGGTGGCAGACGTTGGTCATCGTCATCCAGGATGAGAGGCAACTCCTTCCGCACTGCCAGGTTGTGTAGCATGCAGCAGACGATGACAATCTTGCACACCTTTGCCGGGGCATATGGGAGGGACCCTCCTGTCTTGTCCAGGCAGCGGAAGCGGCTCTTCATGAGACCAAATGTCCGCTCAATCACTCTCCTCGTCCGACCATGTGCCTCATTGTAGCGCATCTGGGCTGGTGTCACAGGGTTCCTGAGGGCGTCAGCAACCACGGCATGTTGGGATATCCGGAGTCACCTACATACAGACAATTGCACATTAGCTGAGTTGGAAAAGAGGGTGGAACACTACATTGCAGAACACACACAATGGTACAAAGTCAGTACACACCAACAAGCCAGGCACGCTGGTTCCGCATCTGTGACATCATCCTCGGGATGCGACTACTCCTCATCACGTAGGCATCGTGTGCAGAACCGGGGAAACGGGCACACACGTGTGAGATGGTCATATCTGCAAGACAGACCACCAGTGCATTGACCGAGTGGTAGTGCTTGCGGTTCCTGTATGCCTGCTCCTGGGCCTGTGGTGGTACCAAAGCCACATGTGTCCCATCAATGGAGCCAATGACATGCGGCATCCTCCCCAGGGCATAGAAGTCACTCTTCACGCCAGTCAGTTGCTGGAGTTAGGGAAATAGATGTACTGGTTCAGGTATATCAACATAGCCTCCAATACATCGCGGAGCACACGGCTGAACATGGTCTGTGACATCCCACCAGCAGTCGCCAGAGTGTGTTGAAAGGTACCGGTGGCAAAGAAGTGTAGGGCTGCCATCACATTCACCTTGGGGGTCAGCGCTGTAGGATACGGCCGGCCAGGTTGCAGGTGTGGTGCCAAGCGCACTGCCAAATCATCAATCAGCTGCCTGGTGAAGCGGTACCTTCGGATGCTGTCACGTTCCACCATCGTTGCCAGGTCAGGGAATGGTCTATGGACAGCTGGTGCCCTGCAGTGCATAGGTGAAGAAAGAAAGATTGTCAGTCACCCCACATATGTGGCATTGAACACACTCAATATCACATGATACATCATTATGAGGCACAAGTACATGATGTGTGCAGTTCCGTAAGGACATGTATGGCACATACATGGCCAACATCCAACATCACAGTTCAACAAGTGGCATCAATAAGTCCCAGGTTGTGCCATTGGGTATCATGAGGACGTGTCACATTTCCCATCTCCTGCTGCCACGTTACAAACACACCCCACAGTGACATGTGAGGACAGATGTGCCCCAGGCATCACAGCCCAACGACAGGTAGATTCCCAGGGACCCTGTATTGCCACATGGACACTGGCATGAATGGCGGAGAAGGTGGAGAAGTGTGGCTCAATGGTTAGAGCGGCAGACCCTGATGCAGAGATCTGGCCCGGGACCAGGGTTCAATTCCCGCCTCGGCGGGTCTTGGGCTCAATTTCCTCGGACCTGATAATTCTCGCCTCGGTGCCTATTCTAATCATGGGTCCCACTCTGCAACTCTGGGCAATAGCTTGCTTAATCTCCACAACGGCCCCAACAGCGCTGGGATGCCTGGCTTCACCCTGGGGGTGCCCAGGAGTGGACATTTCACAGGGAAAAGCCAGGAAGGGTTCCACAGCGGTATGCGTACAGCGCCAGGACACCTCTTTGGGGGTATAAGTGCGCTTTACAAGTACGAATTTCATTTCATGTACACACCACAGCAAAACAACCATGACCCCCACAGGTAGTGGTCCCTGTTGCCTCGGCAGGACAGACATGGACGTCTGTGACACACACACGCACAACATCAAAGTCCATGCACAAACAACGTGGATGTGGAGACTGTCTCCCATTGTGCACATGAAATCAGAGACATTGTAAACACAACATGCACACAGACTGTGGAGGACCATCACTATTGTGCCAATGGGTCAGCCTGGGTTAAACATACCGTCCCACATGGGACTCAGGGGGTATGTGACATGACATACACATACACCACCGTGAAATGTGACCATGCCACATGCTCAGATATGAACAGTTGCACATCACAGTGGTCATGTACACGAAACACCAAGGATACTGTCCCCATGAACACGTGCACAGCCTGGGGGTGGCTGCCCCAAGTGACACCCACAGAACAACATGTTCACCCCCATACACGGAATAGGTAATGCAGCCTTACATGCCTTAGGATACAGTTTGGACAGGCTGTGGTGTTGTAGGTGTGCCCCTCACTCCCTGGGAAGTATATGTGGCTGGCATATGTTCACCTGTGACAGGCATGGTGACATATGCCAGTGACATGTACAGGGACGCGTTGGACAGCAATGGACCGATCGGTGCGCACACATTGGCCATTGCATTCAATGTGTGCTGGTGCACGCGTTGTATTCGCAATACGCGTTGGACAGCAATGGACCGATCGGTGTGCCCGGCCGGCCCATTGCAATCAATGTGTGCGGTGCACGCGTTGTATCCCGAGTACACGTTGAACAGCAATGGACCGATCGGTGTGCCCGGCCGGCCCATTGCATTCAATGTGTGCGGGTACGCGTTGTATCCCGGGTGCGCGTTGAACAGCAATGGACCGATCGGTGTGCCCGGCCGGCCCATTGCAAATCAATGTGTGCGAGTGCAGCGTTGTATCCGGGTACGCGTTGAACAGCAATGGACCGATCGGTGTGCACCCATTGGCTATGGCCTGGCCTGGCAACGGACGCGTTCTCAAATTTTGAGCAGAGTCTGATGCTGGAAATTCAGTTGGTCACCCACAACAATGTTGCAAATTCATGGGTGTCATGAAGTTGAACTTTGAAGGATGCTGTGGGCGTGTGTAAGTGGTGCAATTCCATGGATTGGCCAGATTCAGAAGATGCTAACGACTTGGACCTATCACTTTGGACACATGGGACAGTAACTGCCTCTGCAGCACACATATAATGCTGGCTGTTCCCCTGAGAGCTCACTTGCCTGCACTACATGCTCCAGGACGACATCTGCCACCACCACTGCTGCTGTATCTGCACCCTCTGGACCCTGCAATGGCACGTACTGTGGAGAGAGCCCCAGCCTTCAGCACTGAGGCGAACCAGGCCCTGCTGGACAGCCTCCTTCCACAGTACAGCAAGCTGTATGGGAAAGCAGGGGAGCAGGTGAGTGTTCTGTCCATTGCCTTCCTAAATGTGCATGTTGTATGACTAGCAAGGCTAACAGTCTGCACGCCACTGGCTAGCAGGCTCA
Source organism: Calotriton arnoldi (assembly GCA_963921515.1). Lineage (NCBI taxonomy): Eukaryota > Metazoa > Chordata > Amphibia > Caudata > Salamandridae > Calotriton > Calotriton arnoldi. Next base: position 1,020,541 of record CAWUFW010001802.1, read on the forward strand.
CTGAGTAGTTGTCACCCCCCATAGTGTGTAGTTACATGCACTGGACAGGTATAGTGCAGTGACAGTGCATTTAAACTAGAACACAGGCGTTATTGTGGTCAAATTTAATTTTCTGACTATCTTGTATATATAAACTGTATATATTCTGCAATTTTTGACCACCTTTAATTTAATTTACTTATTTTCGCCGTTCACGCTGTTTTTGCACACTTATGTCACTGCGCCGTCCCCCTTCACTAGCACGCCCAGTGCTCACGTTGTGTGTCATGGTCATTGTATAATGATGTACTGTAGTGCTTATTAAACTACTTACGGAATTATAGTTTAATTTACTTCACTCTACTCTTACGTTGTGGTCTCCCTTCCCTTGTCCCCCTTTCTCTTTGTGATTTATTTCACTGTTTTAAATTGACCTCTTTTTTTATCCTCCAGTTGAGACATTGTTTTTTGTTGTAAACTGCGCCTGGTCTCACCTGGGCTAACGGGCCTTACTCCTGTTAATTTTTACTCGGCATACTGTCCATGGCCATCGTTGCACTGCCTGTGTATATCATGTGCCCCTGTGATTGAGACATGTATACACAATTGTGTAATGCACGGATATGTTGCATGTGTAGTAATAGCATTCTCACTTTGTCATCCTCACAGGTTGATGCCCACCAGAAGCAGAAGATATGGCTGACCATCATCCCAGCAGTGAGATCCGTGGGGGACTACAAGCGCCGGATCCGCAACTGCCAGAAGAGGTGGCAGGACCTTCGGGGCTGGACCCGGAGGATCGCACGGGTCCAGCTGAAGCTGTCGCCTCCTCGCAGGAGGGGCGGACACCGGACCCTGACCCCCACATGCTCAGGATCCTGGCGGTGGTCTTCCCTGATCTGGATGGGCAGCTGAAGGCCAGGGAGCAGCACGGAGGGGGTGAGTCCATGACTGCATTGTGTACTCTGTCTGCCATGCTATGTGCCCTCCTCTGGCCTGGTTAAACTTCCACAGCACATCAGTCATGTGGTCCAGGACCCATGTCCCTCGATTGTGCACTGCCCACTCCTCATCTGATACCCAGGTGTGGCCCTTGCAGTCAGGGAATTGTGTCACTTGGGTACTGTGTCCTTGCAGTTTGCTTGACTCAAGGTGGGGGACAGCATCTGTTCCCCTAACTGTGGTGGGCATCATGGGTGGGTCCATTGCTTACACAATGCCTGTGTTCTGCCATGTAATCTGCGTGTTACTGTGATCTGTGGTCCAATTGCTGAGCTGATCCACCACATGTGCCTGGGGTAACTGGCACACACCCAAGCTGCGGGTGGGAACAATGTTTGGGCCCCAGGAGTGTGTATATTACGTGTGTCACACATACTTAGCCAGCTGCCTACTGTCCAGGGTTCATCCCTCATTCATGTGGGGCAGGACAGTCATGCCTACTCCAGGCCATGCAATGCACTCTGTACTCCCACTCCTGTGTATCAGCTGACACGTTGTGCTCAGTGATATGTCCCCTCAGGTGTCAGCCTCTGTGTCAGTGTGCTGTGGCTTCGATGTCAGGACTGCTGGGGTGTTTATCGGTTGGGGCTCAGCATGCCACCGGAGATGTGACCATAGGAGACGATACTTGTGTGACACATAGGTGTTTGTACACCTGACCGTGCAGACTGGGGTATGCGAATGTGAGGTCCATGCAGCTGTTTCCCATTCACAGCAGATTGTGAGGTGCTCAGGTTCAGAAGCTTGTGTTACAGGTCACCCATATGTCCAATCAGTATAACCTGGACAGATAAGGGTTCAGATGATGTGGTGTGTGGGGGATGTACATGTGCACTTGTTCAGCTCCAGGACTTGCATTCCCCATGACCTACTATTGTGACACAGTGCAGACTGTTGTTGTGTGGCTGCCCTGCCCATGTGACTGGAGACAGTGATGTATGACTTAGCAGGCATGCCTGTGCCATGGCATGTGACTTTCTATGGGTGATCCTGCAGGGGAGTGACATGTGCTACATGCACACCATAGTGGCAATGGCTATCAGCACATGGGTGCATCGTGGTGTCTGTCGCGGATATGCATCACATGCATTTCATATATCTGACTCTGGGCATCACTTTCATCCGGGCACCTGTACTGACTCAGTGGCAAGAGTTGTGATGTTTGCATGTTCACATGCTACACCGTGTTCTCTGCACCGTCCAACTACTGTGTAGGTGGTGCATGTGTCCACACTGGGGTATTGCCAGCCAACGGACGCCAGACAGATGGGTGCAAGGCCAGGTGGGATGTGAGTGCCATGGTTGACGATCAGACTGACAATTGGCTTCTCCTATTCTGTTTGGGCAATTTTAGCAATGTTCAACTAAGGATGCCAGGCCTTGCTCTGTATTGTGCTGTACTTACTGTGGTGTGTGCGTTCGGTGCAGGTGACTGATGTCTGTCTGTTTCCCTATTGTTTGCAGATACATCCACGGCCACAGGAGGGGACAGCTCCACGGACCAGGAGGAGCCGCAGAGCCAGACTGGGTCAACAGCCGAGGAGTGGTCGGAGGGACACAGTGGCACGGAGGGCGAGCGGAGCCACACCGAGGAGTCCTCAGCACCATCCACCTCAGCTGAGGACCACAGCAGCTCGGAGGATGACTCCCTTATGGAGGCGGGTGTCAGCAGCCACCACACCCCAGCTAGTGTTGCTGTCCCCGCCACCACCACCACCACCGCCCTCCCATCGGCTCCCATTCCCGAGGTCCGTGGAGGCTCCCATGTTCGGGAGCGTGTATCCATCGGGCCAGGCACCGCACCCCCTGCCCCTGTGTCCCCTGCTGCCCTGAGTGAGGAGTCTGTGTACCTCCTTCGCCAGCTCCATGTAGGGCAGACAGCGATGCTGAGTGTCCTCCATACACACACCACTCTGTTGACTCAGCTGGTGTCGTTCATGGAGGGCATCTCATCGGGCATGTCTGCCCTACAGAGGGGCAATAGGTCCATGGACTCCTCCCTGACGGCATCAGTGTCCCTCCTCCAACAGTCCCTCACCCCTCCTGTCTCTGCCCCATCCACACTCCCCAGCACCTTACCTGTCCCAAGCACACACACACCGGCACAGGCACACACCAGCACAGACCTGAGCAGCACACACACACACACGCCACAGACAAGACGCACACGCACGCACAGTCAGGGGACTGAAACCACACTCACAGGGGATGGGGCCCAGTCACACACACACATCCACGAGCACTGCGCAGTCCACATTTGCCTCTCCCTCCAAAGCCCCCTCCGTTGCCTCACCTGCAACCCCAAAGACCCAGCGGCTCTTCCTCAGTGACCTCGGCCTCTTCCCCTCCGATCCAGCTGATACAGCATTCAGGGGGAAGAGGAAGCCCACCCACACGGAGCGGAGTGCCCCTCGCCACCGGACACCCTCCCCCAGGCGCAGACCGACTGACGCCCCCATCCGCAAGTCCCCGGACCCGGAAGAGCAAGACCCCGCCGCCGCCCTGCAGCTCAGGCACCAAGTCTCCTTCCTCCATCCCTCAGGCCCCCACTCCACAGGTGCCCCCACCACACCCTGCCCCAGGTTCCCCCACCCACAGATACACCATCCCCAAAGGATCAGGCCTTCTCCCCCTGCCACTTGCTCTTCCGGCCCCACACACCCCGCTGCGCTTGTCTGTGCCACTGGTGTGGAGACGGTGTCCTCCACCTCTGTCCTGCCCACCTTACCTGATCCCCATTCTCCTCCCCTGGAGGTAGGCACTGCAGTGGAGTCCACTACCACCCTGTCTGACTTGGGCACTGCAGTGGGGAACCTGTCCACTCCATCTGCACGGTCCCCTGCAGTCTTGCCGGCACCCACACCATCAGAGTCATGCCCCCCACTTGTGCCGGCACACACCATGTCAGACACCTCCACTGCAGTTGTCAGTGGCTCTCCAGCACCCACCACCCCTTCCCTGCCTCCTTCTGGTGAGCCATGATCCTGTCCCTGCGGTGCCTGGCCTGCCCCCCGTATGCCCCTCCGAGGGGATTGTCCCTGGCTTTCATCAGTGCAGGCATGCGTAGGGTGACATCTGCCACTGTCACCCTGTTTTAACTTTCAAGTTGGACTGGCCATTGGCCTTTGTTAAAAGTTTTGCTGGACATCAACTGTTAGACCCACATATGCTGAATAAAGCACCTTTCTGTTCTCTAGTGCTTTTGCTTCTGATGTACATGTTGTTGATGATGCTAACCATGCCCTTGCTGCAGTGATGGTGATATTTGGTCTCATGATAATGAAGTGTTACTGTGCAGGAACACATGTGGTCCAGGGGAATGTGTCCTATCCTGTGGTGTATCCATGTCATCCTTAGCAGCATCTGAGGGTGTCATGTGTTCAATATTTGGCAATGGGATTTCCTACTTACATTAGCAATTTCACATCTGTGGCTTCCACCCCTGCACATCTGTTGTGCCTGCCATTGTTCAATTCGTCTACTTCCCTGACCGTGTGGCCATCTCCACCGGACATGCAGGTTTGGGCATCAATGGGGAAGGACTCATCTGTGTTGTCAGTGCAACATTGCTATACAAGTGTGTTGGATCTGTGCTGATGATTTCGTTGGCACTCCCATGACCAGGCTGATGTGACGGGAGCATTCATTTGGTGCTAATTGTTGAGTGTGTGACCAAGTGCTCAGCTGACATGATGGAGCCCTACTGAGGCAACATATGGCACAGCTTTCCTCACACAGGAGTGGAGTCCCCTCATGGCAGTGTGTACTCCTGTGACATTGCCTGCGCCCAAGGTGTGTGTTATATGAGCATGTCTGTGTGTTCACTTCCGTTTTGCTGTGCATGCTGGGATCCCTAGTGTTGTACCTGTTTGTGATGCTTGCTGAGTTGACCTATGTTCCCCCCAAGTCTTCTCCCTGGATTCTCTGTGATGTGGGTGCATGGCACATTACTGGTCATCAGGGTGTCACCCATAGGTGTGTTTGCTGTCAGGGCTGAGTTTGTGTGCAGACGCAGATGGGTCACAGTCAGGATTCCCCTTGGCACTTGTTGTTTACACCTGTCATGTGATTTCCAGTTTGTGTTATCTTTCAGTTATTGTGACACGTTGTGTGTGTGACTGCTGGCACTCCTCAGGGTCCGGGCTGCAATGTTGGTAGTTGTCTATGTGTGTTCTTTGTGGGTGTCCTTGGCTTCTTCATTGGTGTGTGACTGTGGATGGGATCCCATTGGTTGGTGTGGTATTGCCGTCATGTCCATGTACAGCGTAGTGTGCAGTGTGTCAGACATTCAGGAGTCTTGTTGATTGGCCATGTGTGATGTGTTTCTGCACCTTGGTTCCCACCCACCACCCTGGGATTGTCATGGGTGCATGTGCAATGTCACCAGTGCATGTGTGCTTCACTGCTGCACATTGTTGGAGGTCGAGGTGTGTGGTGTTGAGTGTGTGCAGATGAGAGTTGTTGCCCGGCTAGACCCCTGCCTCCATGTTGGCCTTGGCTTACTGGCCGTGCTGATTGATTTGTGCTTGTGTAGGTGTGATGGTAGTTTGTTGCTCAGGACACATGACTGTGGTTCACAGTGTGAACGACATCTAGCTTTGTCATCACAGTGGGATTGTAATGCAGCCCAGGCTCACCACATTGTGGGGACCCTGGGGGTAGTGCTGTGGTGTCTCTGTGTCTTGCTGTGTCAGTTGCTGTTCCTACATGCTTGTGTGACATGTGTGATTTGTGCTCCCTCTCATCTGACAACGCCTGATTGCCCACATAGGGGATTTGGATCCATGAGTTACCTTTGTGTGGCACTGTATGCACATCTGTGTAATTGGTATTCAGGCCTCCTCATGTGTTGTGTGGTTGCCTGGGGACACTGGCACCCCCCCCTCACCTGTTATGTTTGATGTGCAGTGTGGGTCTGCCTGTTTGTGTTTGTGCATCTGCACCACTGCATTGGCATATCTTTGGTGTGCCATTGGCTGTATGTTGTTTGGTGGGTTTCCCCTGCTGTCCCTGGGACTCCTAGGTCATCGGTCAGCACAATGATCATGGTTTGTGTGTCCCATTGCTGCCATGGTATGGTTTCTGTTCACCTCACATCTACAGTCTCCACAGGGTATCTGCATTTGTGTGCCCATTGGTGCAAATATGTGGGTCTGCATTCTGATGGTCACTTCTGTCATTGTGTCATTGATCAATGTTGACAGTGTCAGCCCCCATGGGTGTTGTTTGTCTGCACATGGCCAAAGGTATGTCTTATTTGCACTGCAGTATTTGCCTCCCCCAATCTATGTTACAATGGGACACATGCACTACTTTGCCACTGATGTGTTTTATGTTCTGTGACCAGGAATCATCCATGCAGTTTGGCAGTTGCAACTTTTTCTTTGTCAACACTTGCATTTTGGTCACTGTGATGATGGGGGTTTAGGCCCCATTGCCACAATGTTCAAAATGTGCTTCAGCTATGGAACCCACACTTCCCTTTTGGTCACTGTGATGATGGGGGTTTAGGCCCCATTGCCACAATGTTCAAAATGTGCTTCAGCTATGGAACCCACACTTACATTTTGGTCACTGTGATGATGGGGGTTTGGACCCCATTGCCACAATGTTCAAGATGTGCTTCAGCTATGGAAGCCACACTTACATTTTGGTCACTGTGATGATGGGGGTTTAGGCCCCATTGCCACAATGTTCAAAATGTGCTTCAGCTATGGAACCCACACTTACATTTTGGTCACTGTGATGATGGGGGTTTGGACCCCATTGCCACAATGTTCAAGATGTGCTTCAGCTATGGACCCCACACTTACCTTTTGGTCACTGTGATGATGGGGGTTTAGACCCCATTGCCACAATGTTCTGAATGTGCTTCAGCTATGGGCCCCCACACTTACATTTTGGTCACTGTGATGATGGGGGTTTGGACCTCATTGCCACAATGGTCATGGCCTGCTTGCATTGTGGGGGCCACACACATATATGTGTGGCACATGTGATAGGGGGTCACATTGTATGTTCAAAGTCATGTTCAGTGTTGTAGGCATTTGACACAGTCTACACACGCTTGTCATGGTGTTGGGGGGATGTCTTTTTCTTGCATTCCCTAGGTTGTGGTGTGCTGGTTGTGTCATGCATTGTCCACCCAATGAGTGGGGGTGGTGTTGGTGGTAGGCATCTGGCACCCCCTGGGTAAGGGTGGTAGTAGTGGTAGGCATCTGGCACCCCCTGGGTAAGGGTGGTAGTAGTGACAGGCATCCAGCACCCCATGGGTAGGGGTGGCAGTAGTGGTAGGCATCTGGCACCCCCTGGATAAGGGTGGTAGTAGTGGTAGGCATCTGGCACCCCCTGGGTAAGGGTGGTAGTAGTGGTAGGCATCCAGCCCCCCATGGGTAGAGGTGGTAGTAGTGGTAGGCATCTGGCACCCCCTGGGTAAGGGTGGTAGTAGTGACAGGCATCCAGCCCCCCATGGGTAGAGGTGGTAGTAGTGGTAGGCATCTGGCACCCCCTGGGTAAGGGTGGTAGTAGTGGTAGGCATCTGGCACCCCCTGGGTAAGGGTGGTAGTGGTGACAGGCATCCAGCACCCCATGGGTAGGGGTGGCAGTAGTGGTAGGCATCTGGCACCCCCTGGGTAAGGGTGGTAGTAGTGACAGGCATCCAGCCCCCCATGGGTAAGGGTGGTAGTAGTGGTAGGCATCTGGCACCCCCTGGGTAAGGGTGGTAGTAGTGACAGGCATCCAGCCCCCCATGGGTAGAGGTGGTAGTAGTGGTAGGCATCTGGCACCCCCTGGGTAAGGGTGGTAGTAGTGACAGGCATCCATCCCCCATGGGTAGAGGTGGTAGTAGTGGTAGGCATCTGGCACCCCCTGGGTAAGGGTGGTAGTAGTGACAGGCATCCAGCACCCCATGGGTAGGGGTGGCAGTAGTGGTAGGCATCTGGCACCCCCTGGGTAAGGGTGGTAGTAGTGACAGGCATCCAGCCCCCATGGGTAAGGGTGGTAGTAGTGGTAGGCATCTGGCACCCCCTGGGTAAGGGTGGTAGTAGTGACAGGCATCCAGCCCCCCATGGGTAGAGATGGTAGTAGTGGTAGGCATCCGGCACCCCCTGGGTAAGAGTGGTAGTGGTGACAGGCATCCAGCACCCCATGGGTAGAGGTGGTAGTAGTGGTAGGCATCTGGCACCCCTGGGTAAGGGTGGTAGTAGTGACAGGCATCCAGCCCCCATGGTTAGAGGTGGTAGTAGTGGTAGGCATCTGACACCCCTGGGTAAGGGTGGTAGTAGTGACAGGCATCCAGCACCCCATGGGTAGGGGTGGCAGTAGTGGTAGGCATCTGGCACCCCCTGGGTAAGGGTGGTAGTAGTGACAGGCATCCAGCCCCCATGGGTAAGGGAGGTAGTAGTGGTAGGCATCTGGCACCCCTGGGTAAGGGTGGTAGTAGTGACAGGCATCCAGCCCCCATGGGTAGAGGTGGTAGCAGTGGTAGGCATCTGGCACCCCCTGGGTATGGGTGGTAGTAGTGACAGGCATCCAGCCCCCCATGGGTAGAGGTGGTAGTAGTGGTAGGCATCTGGCACCCCCTGGGTAAGGGTGGTAGTAGTGGTAGGCATCTGGCACCCCCTGGGTAAGGGTGGTAGTAGTGACAGGCATCCAGCACCCCATGGGTAGGGGTGGCAGTAGTGGTAGGCATCTGGCACCCCCTGGGTAAGGGTGGTAGTAGTGGTAGGCATCTGGCACCCCCTGGGTAAGGGTGGTAGTAGTGGTAGGCATCCAGCCCCCCATGGGTAGAGGTGGTAGTAGTGGTAGGCATCTGGCACCCCCTGGGTAAGGGTGGTAGTGGTGACAGGCATCCAGCACCCCATGGGTAGGGGTGGCAGTAGTGGTAGGCATCTGGCACCCCCTGGGTAAGGGTGGTAGTAGTGACAGGCATCCAGCCCCGCATGGGTAAGGGTGGTAGTAGTGGTAGGCATCTGGCACCCCCTGGGTAAGGGTGGTAGTAGTGACAGGCATCCAGCCCCCCATGGGTAGAGGTGGTAGTAGTGGTAGGCATCTGGCACCCCCTGGGTAAGGGTGGTAGTAGTGACAGGCATCCAGCACCCCATGGGTAGGGGTGGCAGTAGTGGTAGGCATACAGGCCCCTATGTGTAGGTGTGACATTGGTGAGGGCCATCCCGCCCCTATGGTGCTGCTGTTGCTGGTGTAGGTATTTCTGCATCCCTCTGTGTGTGATGTGTCGGGTACGTGTAGTTTGTTTTAGTTGTTGGTGTCTGACTTACCTTCTGCGCCGTACGCGTCCGTGCCTGTTCCGGTAATAGAGGTAGAGTATTGGTAGGATCGGCACGAAGGGATTCATGGTTGGTTCGTCTCGTTCGTCTTTCTCTTTGCTTCGCCTCGTCCTCGTCCCTGGCGTGTTCGTCTCGTAGCCGTGGATCGTGTTGTGGCGCGAATCGGAGCTTATGTGCGCCTCGCCCGGATGCTTTGACGTGCCGTGCGTAGCGACGGGTTCGGCGCGTACGGGATGCGCATCGTACTTTTCCGGCCGGACAGGGCTGCTTTTTTGCTTCCGTGCGGCTCGATTCTACGATTCCGGATCCGGCTCGGTCGGGGAACAGGACCTGGATTGGGTGAGTACGACTGGGTCGGAATCTATGCTGTTGTGCGCATCGTACTTGCTCGTTCGGAATAATGTGCGGATCGGTCGGGAAACAGGCATTCGCATGGCTTTTTTCCCGACCGAATGGTGTTAGGTGCGCCTCCGACCGAGATCGGAATCGGCCCCATAATGTTTGACCTAGAAAAATCTGCTGCATTTTCTAAACATGAATATTTAGAGGGTTCATCAGACTATGAACAAATGTATTGTTTTAATAACTATGGTCATCATTATTTGCATAAATCTGCATATCCAAGAAATGTGTTTATGTTTAACCAATGGGAACATTGTCCTACACCCCCTAAAGGTAGTTCAAAAACATTTGCTAACAAGTTTCCATATTTTTCAGGATACAATACATCTGATCCAGAAATGTTTTACTATAAAAATGTAAACAAGACAGGACTGAAAATTATGTTAACAAATACAAAACAGATTTATTCTACATTTTTAATGCCCAACTGTCTAGACAGGGTTTCGACTTTTGGAAAGACACAATTGACACAAAAACTGTGTGGGGTACTAAATATTGGCAAGTGCAAGGGATAGAAGCTTTATTTAGAGCCTGCATCATCCCAGAACAAATAATGTTTTTGAATGAAACTATCCAACAAACATCTTGTCTTGGATTAGCCAAGATAAAAGAGATGAACACACCTTCTGTACCAACACCTGCCAGTGATAATAATACAAAGGCAGTGGTGACAGTTGACAATATACTACAACTCAACAGATCTAATCCTACTTGGAAAAAATGGTTGATCTGGCCCACAGACACGAATAACTGTCAGGAAAGATTCCTGAATAAAACTCAGGGCTTTACTATTCATAGGCCAGACCCAAGATACGTCCAAAGACAACATCCGGGAGTAGTAACAACATACAGTGTAGGAAAATTATGCCTCGATTGGCTGCATAAATCTACACTACAGGATGTGAAACAACACTTAACCTTACTTAAAAAGGACGCAGACCTTAGGGAATTCTTGCTTGGACCAAGAAAACCGCGTCAAAAACGTTTCATATATGCCGGCATTTATGCTGCTTATAATGAAGCTTGGAAGGTATCACAGATAGAGGCCGCAGAACGAGTACGTGAACTTGATCGTATTAATTTAGAGAAAACACTCTCTGTGGTCGACAATGGGTTAACAACTTTGTCCTCCAGAATATATTCATTGGATGGCATTGTATCCTCTGCTATCGACATACTAGAACAAGATTTGGCGATGTTGCAACAAGGCCAATCTCAATTACGTTCTATTATGTTATTTAGCTGGACGCTGCAATCTTTGCGAGCGGGCTATGTGCCTTGGCGTTTCATCAACACAACGGCTCTGTTTGCAGAATACAATCTCACTGATAAACAGATCGAACTGGCACAAAGAGGAGCAAAGTATACAGTGCGGAGCATTGAAAAATTGGAGAAGTTACCATTCACTGTGGCAGAAAAACCAGCTACAGAATGGCTTATTCATGGCAAAATAACATTACCTGTGAGTACTTTTCAGTTTCAGTATTGCCTCAGACAAATGCAAGCAGGCAAATATGAAAGGTTGGGTAAGGAATACATTAAGACATCGTGGGATTTACCGTATACATATAGATGTTGGAGTGGGGATCGTGAAGTGTTTTTGAGCGGTTCAAACTGTAAACTTGCACTGAGTGGTTCATTTATATGTCAAGACATTTCCTTGCACGGGGCTTGTAATGGTTCAGTGGAGAATTTGTCTTGCCATCAGCAGGGTACTCCAGCTGCTGTGATTAATCCAACGTTTGGACAACTTTCTAATGGGAGTTACCTCATGTTGAATGATCAGAGCTGCTGCGGAATGCTGCCAGGCATCCCATATCTAGTAACGGTCAACTCCAGGGTCACTTGCTGTATGCAAGTATTGTTTCCCCCAATAGACACAGTCAGGGAGTCGCCTCTATGGCCTTCGCTGAACGTCTCTTTTTATAAGATTTGATACTCTAAGCAGAATGAAAGCCATGCTTTTACAGCAAACAGTGCCTTTGACCTCGGCCAAAGAAACCTATGATCTACAAGTAGCAAGGACTTCGGCTGAGATACAGACTTTAATATGTACAAACTGCCCTATACATTTCGTGGAAATGATATCACGTATCTTTCACATGTCTGATACAACCGGAATTGTACATGTATTTAAGAGCATCTGCTCAGGTCTGTTAGCACCTTTCCAGGCAATACTCGGAATCATCCCGAACTTTGCACATTCGGTGTTTGGTGGCATACCATTAATTCTAGCACTTGTTGCCGGAATTCTATTTCTCTTCCTGCTATTGCGCTATGGCCAGCCTATTCGCAGACATCACTCCGAGCGAACTGGAGAAAGCTCTCCTTGAACGAAAGTGCCGTGAGCAAATAGTAAAGCTTTTGGGCATGACTCGACTACGGGACCTTAATACAACTTGGTTCCTGTCATTCAGACCAATCTGGCAAGATTGCATCTTACCTGTTCTACGATGTCTGCTATGCGGTGAAGAATGCATGTTGGACACCTGTCTAACATTTCCATCAGCAACGCCAACGGATGTCGATACTCTGCTGGACCAGATAACGGCCCATGCTCTGTGTTGTCCCCAGAGGCTTCCTATCCTGATGTCAGCATTCATTGAGATTTCACAGACGCTTCCGGCTGCTGCTGAGGTACGAGAAAGATCTACAGGCACACAGGTAACAACGGACGCGAACATTGCTGAGGCAACCTATGCTGGAAGCAATGCTTCCCATCTCTGTGCAATTAATCTGCTACACGAGGCGTTCCAACTAACACCAACAACAGTGGATGATGTTTTGTCTATTGAAATAGCTGATCTCATGTTTACACCAGACCCGTGAACTAACTCTGATTCGGCTTACTGTGTTCCAGAGATGCAGTGACAATTTGGCCTTCATTTTTTAAACATCTTGGAACTCTACCAAAATTGAACTGTTTCCCCATTTTTTTGAACGAAAATGGCACATCAATCTGCTTAAAGTAGAACTAGCCTTATAATACAGACTTCAAGGTACTTCCACGGACACTTAGTCATCTTGTGTGTCTAAAACGGTTCATTAATTTTCATGACATGAAATGACTTTGATTTTTGAGTAACTTATCGATCATTTTCTGTCAAATGTAACTATTACTGCTTATTTCATTCCAATTGCATTTATTTTTGAACTTTATGCCTGTAATGAAAAGCAATGCTTCAAATGTACAGTACCTTTTGCATTCTAATAGGTTTTTTAATGCCTTTTTTAAATGGTTTTATGAAATTTTTTTAGAAATATGCGGTACTCCATTTTAATGTTTAGCATTTTAAATGTTTAGCATTTTAGTATTATCGCACACACGAAAGAGGAGTGGGTGTTGTATTCCTCTTAGGGTTTCCATAAACGGGCTTTCCAGTATCATGTCCTTATATAGGCACAATTCGCCCTGCCCTTATATAGGCATAAAATCCCAGCCCTTATTTAGGCATTAAACCATGCACTCCAAATACAGGCATGGTCTCTGACATCCGTCCACCCTAACGTCACAACGAGTTCATGAAGAACAGACCCTTAGGCTGCGGGAGTTTCCCTAGTCCAGGACTATTGATTTCTTCAAGGACTCATATATTATGCATGAACCATTATTCCTTAGGGGTTCATTCATGACGTCTTTCACTGTCCGACTCACGTCAATACTAACATTCTTAGGTGCTCTCAGGTATAAATATACCTTCCCTAGCCCCTGTAAACCAGAGGAGACCTCGACTTCAGAGGAGCCCGTTTCCCGGCCTGACGCACTGAGAAGGCGCTGCCATTCCCTGCACGCAGAGAGCCCAGCTTCCAGCTTCCAGTGATCTGACTTCCCTTGCGGGGTGTTGGAGTTCGAGTCTGGCAAAGAGATTCCTACCTCTCTCATTCTTCAGGTATGGAGCTGACTAGAACCTAGAGGGACTCTTGGCATACTAGACTTAACATACTCTTAGTATACCGTAGTAAGGAATACTTCACCTACTTCTCCCCTCTTCCTACACCTAGGTTAGGTTAGGTACATTGGGGTAGAACTAGCTTAGCAACGCATCGTATGAGTACTCGCATTTTTAGTCTGTGTTATTTATGTAACAGCATATGTACTAAAAGATAATGCTATCGCAGTATTATTTATTTCTACTGCTCACCCTGTACATTATTTATCTCGCATACTGTCTTGTGATCGTAACAGCACATTTAACTTACACCAGAAACAAGACTGTTCAATAAATCCTTTATTGAAACGCCCGTCTATTTCTTTCTGTGTAACTTGGAGAAAACTAAGCATGCACGACTGAGCTGAGTGAAATAGTTATCTATTGTTTCCACGACTCTGGGACACGTTCTGATTCTAAAGGGAAACACAGTGGTCATGTTTTGCGGCTGCCAGAAACTACTCCCTTCTTGTTGTCAAGGAGTTTCTAGTGGCCTCTGAGCTAGCTGGCACAAGTAATTAAGTTTAATATACTCGATAGGGACATACTGACCTTAGTCCTATGTCAAACCTATAGGATATATTATTCCAATGCGCAGAGCCTATTAGGGAAATAGGAGCTACACTATGACACCATCTCCAATTATCAGGATCACTCCCTCTCCCATCCAATGGCGTGGCGAGCAAAAAACCAATGTATTAAACTCAGTTCTATGACTGAGGGTGAATCTTTGATTTGTTCAGCATTCCGTTCATCATTTGATCTTTTTGCTTTTGTTGCCCTAAGTGGGAAGGGTATGCCCAGATGTGGGTCTCGTGCTCACTGTGCCACTGGATTCAAGCTAGCCTGGCTGACGAGAGGTGAGGCCCTGAAACCGGTCCCAGGATGACTGTTTACGGTACAGGAAGGACCAGGCCTTGAGGTTTGGGCTGGACTGTTCCCATGGGGAACAGGGTCAAGACTGATTTGCATATGGCTGGGTCCAAACTGGGGTGGCGTGGTAAGCAAAAGAACGATGGATTAAACCCAGATCTGTGTCTGGGGTTGAATGTTTGATTTGCTCAGCATTCCGTCCATCAGTTGTTCTTTTTGCTTTTGTCACCCTAAGTGGGTAGGGTATGCCGAGACATGGGTCCTGTGCTCACTGTGCCACTGGATTCAAGCTAGTCAGGCTGATAAGAGGTGATACCCCAAAACCGGTCCCAGGATGCTTATTTTGGGTCAGGGAAGGTCCTGGCTTGGCAGCTCAGGCTGGACTGTTCCCCTGGGGAGCAGGGTCAAGACTGATTTGCATATGGCTGGGTCCAAACTGGGGTGGCGTGTTGAGCAAAAAAATGATGGATTAAACTCAGATCTTTGACTGGGGGTAAATGTTTGATTTGTTCCGCATTTCGTCAATCATTTGTTCTCTTTTCATTTGCCGCCTTAAGTGTTAAGGGTATGCCCAGACATGGGTCCAGTGCTCACTGTGCCACTGGATTCAAGCTAGCCTGGCTGATGAGGGGCGATACCTCGAAACCGGTTCCAGGATGCTTGTTTCCGGTCCAGTAAGTACCTGGCCTGGCAATTTGGGCTAGACTGCTCTTATGTGGAGCAAGGTCAAGACTGATTTGCATATGGTTGGGTCCAAACTGGGGTTGCGTGGAGAGCAAAAAAACGATGGATTAAACCCAGATCTGTGACCTGGAGGTAATGTTTTATTTGTTCAGCATTCCGTCCATCATTTGTTTTTTCTGCTTTTGTTGCACTAAACGGGAAGGGTATGCCCAGACGTAGGTCCAGTGCTCACTGGGTGACTGGATTCAAGCTAGCCTGGCTGACATTGGTGATACCCCGAAACCAGTCCCAGGATGCTTGTTTCCGGTCCAGGATGGGACCTAGCCTGGCAGTTCGGGCTGGACTGGTCCCATGGGGAGCAGGGTCAAGTCAGAATTGTATATGGCTGGGCCCAAACTGGGGTGGTGTGGTGAGCAAAAAATGGATAAAACCCAGATGTGTGACTAGGAGTGAATGTTGGGGAGAGGATGTAGCCTTACGGCTAGAGCGGTCGACCTCGGAATTGGGGAACCGGGTTCGAGTCTCGGCAACGATGCTCAACATCCTGTGATTCTGGCAAATCACTTAATCTCCCCGTGCCTAGCAAAAATTAATGTGTTCATATGTAACGAAACTGGTGCTCATGTAAAGCGCTCTGATACCCGATGCCTCAGGTCTAGTTCGCGCTATATAAAACTAAAAAAAAAAAATGTTTGGTTTGTTCAGCATTCCGTCCATCATCTGTTCTTTTTGCTTTTCCCGCCACCTCAGCAGCAGTCTGGTTTTGCCTCCTTCATGTCTTTGGAGCCTGAAGCGATGCTGAAACTGGCCAAAAAGATAAAAGCATTCAATGCGCTGAGAGATATCACAGACCTTTGCTTGCTTCTCACATCTTGTTGGACACATCTCCCTCCAATTAGTAGTCATCCTATGCCCCTGAAACACTGCATCATAATCATCTCTTCAGAGAGAAAACTACTACAGACCCAAGAATGCTGATGAACCATTGACCTAACTGTAACCTTCTTTTTAATAAAAAGAAATCCAAGAATATAGGGAACTCAACATCCTCTCAGACTTGCTTGGGACACCAAATCATCCCTCGCTAAAATCAGAGAGGAGGCTTTCAGTTCCATGGACAAGGAAAACATTATCCCTAAACTCCTCAATCTATCCATGGCTTGAAACACTATTGAACACATTCTGCCAGAAAGGCTGGAGCAATGGTAAGGACCCACCTGGGCCAGCTCCTTTGTGGATTCAGTGCCAACTGCTGTCCCATGGGAACAATTATTAGATCAATATCATATATACTTCAAAATGTAGACAGATGACACTCAAATCTACTTCCAGGTAGACAATAAACATGACAAACTAATCAATATCGCCACATACTTGAAACATACCTTTCTGGGTGGAGAGCTTCTTCTAAATGAATGGATCAAAAACTGAGATTCTAGTCACTGGAGCAACCAAATCTGACTCTGCGCCCTTCAATTGGATGACAGGACTTGAAGCCTCCCCATACACTCAAACCTAGGGATAAACTTAAATGTCAAACTTTCATTTCATTCTTAGTGCAACTCAGTATGTAAGCACACCAACCTCCATCTCTTTTTACGTGCGAAAATTCTATTGCTATTCCAAACTGACCACAGAGTGGAGCTTACGAGAGCTTCACTCATGGCATGCCTGGATTACAAAAATATCATTCACAAAGGTCTTCCAACAAAGACCATGGATGTCGATTGAGCAAAATGCCTAGTTTAGCAGAAGTGACATCACACTCCTTGACTCCACCCTCATGACTTCTAGGAAGTGAGCTCACATGACCTTTGACCCCAATGACCTCGCAGGAAGTTGTCGCATGACAGTTGACACTGTTGATATTAGAGGAATTGACATCACTTAACTTCGAAAACACACATCTATAAAAACAATACTAATAAAATAAAGACAAAAGACGCTAAAACAGAAAAAACTCTATTAAAATTACTACCCATAGAGTGGTGCCATGGTATGGCAAAGGTGCAAAAATGATAGAAGAAGTGCAAGGCAATCGTTGGCCAGCAGTGCTGCTGTCACATTCCCAAGCACAACCTCAAATGGCCTTGCACAACCATCATTTGCTCAGGAGCAGTTTTCGTAACATCACATGCCCAATTGCAGCCACATAGGAGCATGTGTGCAGGATCTCCTCCCTCTCACAACCAGTCTGTGTACAGGTTAAAAGGGCCCTCAGGTCTCACAGCATGTGAAATCCTGTGGGTTCTGCACCCAACAACTATGTGTGTGCTCAGGTAACAGGTGGTTTGATCACTGATTTGTGTAACATAAACATACAAAATGTTTCAAAAATAATGATAATGTGGTTTGATATACACTAAATACCACTGGCATGTATATAACACACACCACCAATAATAATAGTGTAGGTTTATATGCTCTAAACATGTACGTCAAGTACATAGCACACACCTCAAACCAAATTGCCGTCTGTGGATTTAATTATAGTAGTATGATGAGTGAGATGTAGAGAGTTTGCAATTGCGACAACATACCTTTTACACAGACAGAATTCAGCTTGCTGAGCTATTCTTCCACCAATAAAGCTCTAGACATTTTGCCAAAATACGACAGGAAGGGTTACGCTTAAAAACTCACAGTAATTTCCTAAAGGTCTGCACTGCAGGGCTTCTCATGCCACCGGCCATTTTAGAGTCATGAAGCACAGGGCAAAGTGTAGTTGCAGTATAATGCACTGCATGAAGAGCAGCTAGTGTGTAAAAAATTCATTTTAGATTAACACAGTATGGCACATCAATCACTGTTAGAAAAGTGATGCATCAAGGACTTTTGTGCATCTCATGTTGGTGATTGTGATTGTTTATTATTAGAAAGTATATGCACCAGACAGGTGTGGAGTGGAGAACATTCCTGCAAAGACAGCTGGTTAAAACATCATGAGAAGTGGGTATTTAAGGTGGTTGAAACCTTGTGCATAGAGCATTCAAAAAGGCATACAAAGAAGCAGGCAAGAATGACGAGCCATGCGCTGTACACAGAAACAAAAATATACTTAGAACTGTGCAACTGTATATATTTAAAAATTGCCACATGCCCAAGCTCGCCCCCAAAAAAACGTCATCCATACTGATAAACATAATATGTTAAGAGTGCTTGTTCTGGAGAAATGAAGAGGTAGATTTCCTAGGTTTTCAGGACGCACAATAACCAAAGTTGTGTGCTGTGTTGCGTGAAAAGGGGGAGAGCACAACAGTACCATATCTACTTAGATATGGTGCAGTAGTGCTGTTCTCTAGTGCTGGCGTACCTTAGGCTGCCTTGCACCAATGCACCCACCCTTGCACCATAGTTAAATGGTGCACATTTGATGGCAAACATAGGTTTTATACTAGAAGGGTACCTTTCCAGCACTAACATCTACGCTTTGACAAAGTTTAACACTTTGCATGTGTGGTGTACGGTGCAGAATACATGCAAAGTTGGAAAGGTTTGGAGAAAATAAATCTTTTCTACAACTTTACACCTGCCTTAAGGAGCATAATTTTTTTATGCAAATCCCTTTCAATGAAAGTCGGTAGGTAGGTAGGAATTAGTGTTAAAATCCATGGATAGGTGCATGGGAACGTCCATGTACCACCCATGGTATACCTCCTTGACGCAAAGTAGAGCATAGTCCTACTTTATGCAACTTCAGGGCTACTTTCCAACACAATTCAGGACTTCCGCTGGAAAGTAAACCCCAAACAACACAGGTTTGCAATACTTTTGCGATGCAAACCAGCTCGAGGGGATTGAAATGAGGCTCCGTGAGGCCTTTGTTCACAGCAACATTGGAATGTTGGAGCTCCAGGCTTCTACCGGCCATTAGAAGCCCGAAGCACTCCATTGTGTTCAATGGAGCTCCCAACATTCTAATGTTGTAATATAGCCTTATAGCCCGCCGTAGCGGGCTATACCGGCTATTAAAGGCCCGCTCCAGCGTTAAAGGCCCGAGCTGAAGGCGAGGGACTTTAACAAGGGAGCGGGACTTTAATACCCGGCATAGCCCAGCTACGAAGGTCCATAAGTCTATTAGAACATTCTGCCACTAGAGGGCAGAATGTTCTAACAAATTAAACAAAGGCCTCTCGGAGTTCGAGGGGTTTTAAATCCCCTCGAGCTCCGAGAGGCCTTTGTTCACAGCAATAGCTGTGAACAAAAGCAACATTGGAATGTTGCTCTGCGTGCCTTTACCGGCCCGTAGAAGCATGGAGCACTCCATTGTCTTCAATGGAGGGCTCCACATTCCAATGTTCTAATAACATTTAGTGAGCGGTCTTTGTGAACGAGCCTGGGGCACAATCCTTTTGCGGCCCACAATAAGATTTCAAAGTATAGTTCTATGGGCATTTTTGCTTAATTTAGATCCTATACATTATCTGTAAAAGGTAGATGAGCTACTTTGGAGGAAGCTTTAATAGTAAGATCTCTCATCCAAACAGCTAATGGGACACTGCCCTCCAGGAAGTAGGATCTTGTTAACTCACTTTCTTTACGTTTGTGTGATGCAAACAAGGAGCATGCAAAAGTGTAAAGAAGGTCTATGGAAAACTTGAGAGCTTCATGAACCTACACCAACGAAAAATAAACTTTGCACATTCCTTAACTGAAATCCTGAGAAGAAAGATATATAGGCTTATAGGTTTATGTAGAGTAGCGTTGTCAATATAGCAAAATTTGGGATTAATGTAGTTATGTGATAAATATAATTTCTTGCTCATCAGCTACATAGTATTTATTAATAGGCAATTACACTCGACTCTCCCACAACCAAATTTTCAGTAAGAAAATTTTGATTGTTTTTACCTTCTTCTTCTTTTACATTCTTCGTATGGAAGTGTCAGAAAATATCTTCTGTTGAACACATCATTAAGAGGCCTAGGAAAATAATGGTGATTTAGTCATGGTATTTATATTAAAACACTGGATGCACTTTATTTAAATGTGGTGTTCTGCTTACCTATAGTTATAGACAAGAAAACCTTCAACAATCAGAATGTGAATGTCGTCTTTTGTGTCAAGACTATTTTGGCTGTTCTTACATTCTTGGGCTGAATTCAAAAGATTTATGGGTTGCTTCATCCAGGAATATATACTTGCCATCATCGCTTCCATATTAAGAGCATCAAGTACTGTGGAACAGAAATGATTCATTCTTAAAACAAGTGTGAATATGTAATTGTATATTAATTCCTTACTGTAGATCTGCATACCATCTCTAACTAAAGGATTATCTAAAAGGATTCATATCTGATACAAAACACTGGCACTCCTTTTCATTAAGACTAAACATTAAGAGTAGGGTGGTGTTAAAAAGGCCTGGATGCAAAGGTATCTTTACACCCAACGTTTTTCAGATCTAGGGCTTGTAGGTGGTTGATGTCACATATTAGGTCATGAGCAGGGCTAGGTGGGGCGTGAATTATGGTTTGCACAGCTTACCATAACTGGGGAATTCCAGTGGGGTTTAGGTTTTGCATTGTAACCATAAAGTTACTATAAAGGTCACTTCAACTGTAATTTTTAAAGGGAATTTTTCGAGCTTTTTATTAACTGTTTGTTACCTTAAACAGTTTTTCAGTTAACCTTTTCATGATACATTGTACGCTGCTCCACTCCACCCACACCAGTTGCACATGGCCACACAGGGCATACAGGTCCAATTCCATTAGAACCTAACCAGATGCAGACAGCCTTAAGCCGTGCACAGCAGCCTTGGAGTAAAGGCCCTAGTCAACGATAAAGCCATATGCCCATTAAGGGCATATGGCCTTCAGCAGCACACAGTGGGATTTGGGCATGGGGCTTGGCTTTCAGACAGTCCCTGCACCCAGATATTAGCTCGTCCCAATCCAGATGCACGCCACTTAACGCTTTGTGCTGCACAGTCCTCTATCCCACCCAAACCAGCTGTGCTTTGCTGTCTCAGACTCAAGTTAGAACATCTACCTACTTACTAGGAGTGGTCCAATGAAATGCGTAGACTTCTCCACGAAAGTAGCTGCTTTTTTAACCCCTTGACCGCGATCGGAATTCCGCTCGTGTGCTGGACATTCCGATCGCGGGTGTGGTCGTGACGAGCTGAGCTCGTCATGCGCACAGCGCTACCGCGCAGCATGACGAGCTGAGCTCGTCATGAGCATCGAAGGGGTTAATGGAATTCTGATTCTCTGAATGTATTTCAAATGCATAAATCATTTTTATTTGCACCTAAGCAACATCTTAGAGCGCAACAAAGGTTTAGAATCCAATACAAAGTAATTACACAAATATCATATTTCTTTGTTCTCAACCTTCTGTTTAGAGACTCTTAAAAGGGGGTACATGTGTCCTTTCATCAAAGAGGCTAACAAAGGGGCAATGGTCTTGACCACCTGAACACCAAAATAACAGTACTGCAAAAGATCTATGCACATTAATCCCTTTTTTCCTTAAAGGTGACTTAAGGTAGAAGGGCATTACTAAATCTCAATAACTTGAAGTAAACATACTGTACTTTTGTTCGGAGTGTGCTTGAGTATATGGGAGTCAAATAATGAAAATAGATCAAAAACAATACATAACATGGTGCATTATAGTGAAAAGCCCAATCATTCATTCAGCTTTTCAAAATTTGACAAAGGTTATCTGTAAAGTAATTTATATCTGATTACTAATTGCTAAACTATACAAATGTATATATGTAACAAATGTTTAAACAAATAAACTGTTTAACAAACTGTACATGTTCACTTAAATAACATTTTTAGGGGTTCAGGAGGTCTCCAGCATGAATATATTACGTATGGATTTAAAAGTTGTAGGATTATTTGCTTATGGAGCAAAAATAGCATATTATTTCTTTGTAAAAGAAATCGACGTCTAGCACATGTGAACTGACAATATGAATAAGATTTGCCATTATTAGCAATAGACATAATTGCCACCAAATTTGTGTAGTCAAATTATATCTTTCATTGATAAGATAACTCACAAATTCACAAAATGAGTGAATTGTTCAACTAATTTAAAATATATATTAATTCAATCCAAACTTGTTCCCAATAATTATGATATTTTACATATAAATTATTGTATATGAAACATAGTCAGAAAAACACAAAAGTGGCTATTCATATGACATGCTTCATCAATCTTTTTCCAGTCGCACTGCTTCAACAACTAGTTGAATCAAATAAATTATTTTTGTGGTGCCAATACTCCGTAAATTAAATACAAAAATTAGTTTAGTTCAGTAGGTTGATGGACTGGTACCACATTTATCATCACTATACATTCTGTACCACCCAGTGTTATGTATTAACAACCTTCAGATGCTAAATTAGCAGGTGCTGAACAATAAGACAAATTATTTGGTTGAACTCAGAAAAAAGGCCTTTTAGAAAGGCACTGTAAATAGCTTTATTTAAACTGGACTAAACAATTATTTTAATTCACAGAGAGATTAAATGTCCTCCTAACATCTCATCATTTTAAATAACAAATAAATACAATCACACCCCTGTGCATGGTTTTAAACTAATTTCCCAAACTACAATTTTCAACCAAGCATATAAATATCAGAGTTATTTTCAAGTCTAGGCTTGTCAGGAGTTACGATATTTCAATCCAGAATATTTTCAAAATCAAACATAAATTCCCAGGTGCAAGTAAAACAGATTTATTGTGCAATTTGTATCTAAATATATTATTCAAATATATATTAATCTGAATGGTTCTACCATTCTTCTTCCCAATTGGAGCCAAAAGGTTAGATTGATATCTTACAAGTGAGCCCTAAATATGTCCAATTCGGAAAAAAAAAAAAAAAAAAACAAAAAAAAACCCAAACAATATATATATATATATTCACTGAAAAAACCATAGGTTTCAGGCACGTTATAGTTAGAAATTTGCATTTAAAAAACCTTAGAAATTCACTGAAAAAACCATAAGGTTTTAGGGACAGTTATAGTTAGTTGGACATTGCACTCGTACAAAACCCGTGAAATTCCCCCGTTATAGTTAGTTCAGGTAACTATAACTCGCGCCCGCATAATGCACTGCTGATGACGTCACATATTACATCACTCATGACATGGTCAGTGACATCACTGATGACATCACTGATGACATCACTGATGACATCACTGATGACATCATCCAGTGACTGTGTGTTTCTGTAAAGTTTAAATATGTTTAATATATATAGGGAAAGGCGTATTGAAGAATGAGTGGGTGTATAAGTGTCTGAATGGATGATTTAGTAGGTGCGTGACTGAGTCTATAAGTGAGTGATTAAACGTATCTTACTGGATGCATGGGTGAGTGACTAAACTGTGTGAATGTCTGTATCCGTCTGTCTGTTGTTGTGTAAGCAGCTGCATGGGTTTCTGACTAGCTAAATGAGTGTCTATATGGGTTATGGATTGGTTCTCGGAGTATCTGTATGGGTGCCTCAGTGTTTGTGTGGGTGGGGTGAGTGTGACTCTGTGCATAGATGTGTGAGTGGGTGATTCACTGGGTGCATGGTTTCAAGAGTGCGTCTGTGATGGACTGTATGGGTGGGTGAGTGTGTGTATGGGTGTGTTAGTGATTGAATGTATAACTCAGTGGTACATGTGTGAGTAACTACATATGTGAAAGGCAGTATATATGTGTGTTGGAGTATATAAATGGCTATAAGTGAGAGTGTGTGATTGTGAGAGTGGCTATATGGATGAGTGTGTGCTTGCATCAGTGATTGCATAGGAGCGTAAGAATGTGCTAGTATTTTTATGAGTAAGTGAGCTGGTGTGTATAACTGTATAGGTGAGTAAATTGGAGTGTGATTAATTATTTGCATGACTGACTAGGTGTGTGAGTACCTCTATGGATGAGTTGCGTTGTGTGAGTGTTTATATAGGTGTATGAGTGCATATGATAGTCCTGTACTGAGTGACTGTAAGTATGAGTGACTGTACGGGTGAGTGAGTAGATGTGTGTGTGTAGACCTAAGAATCAGTGAGTGGGTATGTACTTATTGGTATTGGAGTGTGTATGGTTTTGAGAATGGCAGTCTGTAATTTAGAGTGGGTGTTTCAAAACTTATATTAGAGTGTGAGAAGATGCATTAAATTCTCACATGGATGATGTCATCAGTGATGTCATCAGTGATGTCATTTGAGATGTCATCAGTGATGTCATCAGTGATGTCACTGACCATGTCATGAGTGATGTAATATGTGACGTCATCAGCAGTGCATTGCGGGGGCGCGAGTTATAGTTACCTGAACTAACTATAACGGGGGAATTTCACGGGTTTTGTACGAGTGCAATGTCCAACTAACTATAACTGTCCCTAAAACCTTATGGTTTTTTCAGTGAATTTCTAAGGTTTTTAAATGCAAATTTCTAACTATAACGTGCCTGAAACCTATGGTTTTTTCAGTGAATTTCAAAGGTTTTTAAATGCTAATTTCTAACTATAACGTGTCTTAAACCTATGGTTTTTTCAGTGAATTTCAAAGGTTTTTAAATGCTAATTCCTAACTATAACATGTCTGAAACCTACGGTTTTTTCAGTGAATTTCAAAGGTTTTGTAAATGACAATTTTTAAATGTATTAATTGTTATATTTATTTTTTTCATACTGATTTACTACATTTTTAGAAACATTTTTTTTACATATTTTATTTTTTAAATTACATTGTAATTACATTATACATTACAAAAATACTTTCTCAGAATGAATTACTTTAGTTTAAATACTTTGCACATAGGCAATAGACTTTTAAGTACAGTAGTTACAGTTGTTGCAATGGGCAACACATTTTCAAACACAATGCAACATTCAGCTCAATGTGAATTCCTAGTTAAATGCAATTAGTTACTTTATGGATTACTTTTCTAACCACAGGACTGGATCCTAGATTCAGTCCTGGGACATCTCCTGTAAACAGTTGAGTAAAAGCGTTTTGGTTACAGTAGTGATTTTTAAGGAATATTATTGTATTTTAAAAGTTGACACTTAGAAACTTTTTCTCATAGAATCACCAATGTTATCCTATGGAAGGAAATTCACTTAGCAGGTAAAAACTGTTATCGTTACTTTTTCTTACTCAGTGTTGGATCCTGGATCCAGCACTGGTGCATCTCCTGTAAACAGTTGAAAGAATGCGTTTAAGTCATACAGGCGATTTTTAAGGAATATTTGTAGTTTGTGAAAATCGACACTTTGAAACTTTTCAGCTGAAAACCAGACAATGGATTCCTATGGAAGAAAATATAAGTTACTGGTAAGTACGGTTAAAATTACTTTTCAGGGTCAGTGCTGGGCTAAAAGATGCAGCACTGAGGTCTCTCCTGATAACAGGTGAGTAAATCGGAATTCGTCTTTCGGCTGATTTTAGAGGAATATTTGTATGTTTCAAAAATCAACACTTAGAAACTTTTTCAGCAAAAAGCAGACAATGATATCCTATGGAAGGAAATTCAAGTTACTGGTAAGTACGGTTAAAATTACTTTTGAGGATCAGTACTGGGCTGAAAGATGCAGCACTGAGGTCTCTCCTGATAACAGGTGAGTAAATAGGAATTCGTATTTCGGCTGATTTTAGAGGAATATTTTAAAGTTCCAAAACTCCACACTTAGAAGAATTTCCAAGTGAAACCAGTCAATGTTAGCCTATGGAAGGAAATTCAAGTTACTGGTAAGTACGGTTAAAATTACTTTTCAGGACCAGTACTGGGCTGAAAGATACAGCACTGAGGTCTCTCCTGATAACAGGTGAGTAAATCAGAATTCGTATTTCGGTAGATTTTAGAGGAATATTTGCACAATGGTGAAGGTAGGGGGCGGGGCCTGAGGTGACATCTGTGCAAACGCGCCCCGTGGCGCGTTTTAAGTTGGGGGATTAAGTCTCCTTGAATCATGAGGGTCCCTAGGGGCCAACTAGCCCACCAGGAACCTCCAGTATGCGCCAGAGGCTGCGTTGCAGAGACGTGTAGAGAGGCCACACCCCTTTTACACCTCTCTGCAACGCAGCTCTGTGGCGCTTTCTGGATGTACCTGTTGGGCTAGTTGGCCCCAGGACCCTCAGGATTGAAGGGGATTTAATTCCCCATCTTAAAACGCGCCACGAGGCCTGTTTACACACATGTCACCTGAAGCCCCGCCCCCTCCCTTCACCACTGTGCAAACGCGCCCCGATGGCGCGTTTTAAGTTGGGGGATTAAGTCCCCTTGAATCCTGAGGGTTCCTGGGGGCCAACTAGCCCACCATGTACCTCCAAAAGCGCCACAGAGCTGCGTTGCAGAGAGGTGTATAAAGGGGCGTGGCCTCTGTACACCTCTCTGCAACGCAGCCCTGGCGCATACTGGAGGTTCCTGGTGGGCTAGTTGGCTCAGGGACCCCAGTATTCAGGGGAATTACTCCCCATCTGCAAACGCGCCAGGGGCGCGTTTGCAGAGTGGTGAAGGAAGGGGCGGGGCCTGCGGCCCGATCGTTTTTGTTTTTTCCCTGAAGGGGGCTGTGTGGAAAAGCAATTGTCTTTGGATATTGGAAGCGAGAGCAGGTTTCCTGCTCTCTCTTCCAATATCCAAAGCAGTTGCAATGACAGGACGGGAGCCGCGAGGCTCCCGTCCTGTCATTACAAACAGCAGTGTCCCGGGGGTAGGCACCCGGGACACTGCAGGAGCCGGCCCTGGGGGTGGCGGTCCCCAGGGCCACCACAGGCTCCAGGAGGGGGGCCGCGCGGCCCCCTCCCACATCAGCAAAGCCCGGGGAGGTGGTGGTCCCCGGGGCTGCGGGAGGGCTCAGAGCCCTCCCGCACCATTTACAAGAAAGCCCCGGGGGTGGCGGTCCCCGGGACTTGGGGAGCCCTTGAGGCCCCCATACATAAATTTAACCCCCCACCATGCCCCCGGGACTTGGGCCACCCGAGGCAAAATACAGTCGAAGCGCGGGAGACCGCCCTTCGATTTTTTTTTCGGCAGGATTCGCGCTCCCTGAGCGCATTCTGCCGATTTAAAAAAAAAAAATGCTTTTCTGCTTAGGGGTCCTTGTGGGACCCCTGAGCAGACCTAGAGGTCAGGGTGTTTCTACCCTGCCCCTTTGTGCGTTTTGCGCACTTTTTTACTGCTTTCTTGTTCCTCGGTTCTACCGAGGAACAAGATGGCTGCCAACACTTCCTGGTTTGGAGTGTTGACAGCCAATTAGCAGACAGCTCGTGATCGGGAGGGTGCGCGAATCCGACGCGGCCATAGATATATATGTACTTTTACTTTTGATTTTCTCAGCAACTACTGAGACGGATTTACACCATTTAACAAAAGGGTTCTTTCTGAACCAAGAACTACCTCTTTGCCAAATTTGGTGTAATTCCGTTCAGCAGATCGAGGCTATAGCCGTGTCTAAAGTTTCCTATGGGAAAATGAATGGGAAAACACGTTTTGGGACCCCCTTTTTCTCGGCACCCGCTTGACGAATCACCCTGAGACTTTCAGGGTAGGAGCGGACGGAGCGGGCCATAAAGTTTGAAAATTTCGCGAAGATTCGTCAACCGACGCAAGAGTTATTTCAAATAGAATGTCGCGGATTTCCTATGGAAAATAGGTCCTAACTATAACTATCTACTGGCGACCGCCAGTAGATAATATATATATATATATATATATATATATATATAGCATCTAGAAGGTACTGAGGTCATGGACGTATATATTTATTATTGCCTTGAACAAAAGTTCTGAATATGTTTGTGACAAAACAATGATGAGGCAAATCTGGGCTCTCGTTGAATGCTTTATGCTGCTATAAAATGACGTAGGTCAAACATTAAAAGCCAGTTGGTTATTATATTTTAGTATAGTGTTTTTTGCCCTTTGTTGTGCTAGAAGGTTTTGTGATAGGAACTGGCATATTATGTTTAAGAGGTCTAGCACAAACAATCTTCAACAAAGAATCAGGAGCTTTCTATGAGCAAGATTTAAAAAAACATTAAAAATATTATTCAAGATACTTGCAAAAGATTTCACAGATTGATTGATAAAGTCATTTCTAAAGAGTTACCTGTACCATCCAGCAAGAGAATGCAAGGCAAAATATGGGATAAAATTCCCAGATCCATATCCAAGTAGAAGCAATGCCACATCCCAAATCAGCAAGCAAGTTTTCCTTTTAACAATATGCACAATGTACTCAATGTTTAAGGGCGCAATTTAACTGTATTTGGGACAGCCATTATATAAGCTGGTTTAGAAGCTTCTGTATGAAGTACCTGTTTTAATATTATTCATTAATTGTAGTAAAATATATATTAATTGAACATTAGAAAACAGAACATATTTGTAAATTACAACAGGGATACAATCAACATTACACTGAAGCACTGATAAATGTAACTGTATTGATTGTAATATAGTGAAAAGCTGTTGGCAAGCCTCGGTCAGCTGGACAGTACAAGCTCTTCTTGCACACTGCACGGATAGCACACAGACAGCATCAGTGCAAGCTTTACACAAATAAACACAATCTGTAGAGTACAATATAGGAAGAAGGGGCGAAAGATCTGCTCACACAAAGGAATGGTTGCTGAAATATCATGTTGCAGGGAACTTTGGTTCCAACACTTCTGAAGCATTGATTTGCACCGGAGGGGGGGCGGGGGGGGGCGGAAAGGATCAGGGGAAAGAAGCAGGGCGCACGGGATGGACACAGGGATAGGTTGTTTACTAAAGCACAGAGGAAACAAGGGCCAGTGTCATTTGGACATTACATATGGTGCAAGAAGATGTCAGAGGCACAGACGTGGGCAAGGCGAAAGATGCACATCGGGCAAGAGAGGGGAAGCATGGAGTTGTAGGAGGTACAGGTAGAAGGGCAAGGAGGCACAAGTGGAGGAGGCTGAGCCCAGAAAGCAGAATTGCATGAAAAGAGAGGCATGGAAGAGAAATGAGCTGTGTTCAAGAGTGTGACAACAGGCAAGCAACCACAGGAAAAGCATGAGCAGTGAAGTAAAGGAAGGGTCAGAGCATGGATGCCCTGGAGGACAATGGAGGCACAGATATAGCACAATGAAGTGGCGCAAAGCATGGTGGGGTACGGGTCACATCTACAAGTGCACAGTAATGGATGTACAGAGCTCAAGGAGAGAGGGAAGCAGGGAGTTACAAGGCGCATAGAGGCACCAGGGTTGCAGATGGAGAGGTAAGCATGCCAAGGTAGGATCATGGGAACAGACAGGTTTGCGTTGAATAAGAACAATGTTTAGGCTGCACACAGACTTTGAGAGGTTAATGATTTTGTTAAATAGCGGAGTTTATCACTATAAGTAAAACTGTGAGAACGACACCAAGAAGGTAACTCTCCCGTCCATATACATGTGCTTATTATGACAGCATAGTCATCCTTTGCAGGATGTTTTATACTGGCTACATCCTGTTTACACATCTTATGTATAATTTAAAAGAATATGGGGAGTAGCCTAATACCTTGGAGGATACCTGTGTTATTTCACCACTGTGCTGCTGACATTTCAGGTTTCTCATCAAGGCCATACCATTGTGGCACAGTGATGTATGGCACTTAACGTTTGCACGGACTGCGTTGATGTAATGATATGACACTGACTGTTTGTAGCTACCTTTGATTCAAACAGTCAGAACACTCGCATCTCATAATGTTACTGGATGTGCACCATTCTAGAAACACACCGTGATTAAATAAATCAACCCTAGATATTGGTATCTTTCAAGAGTTACTCTAAGACAAATATCCCCACACTACTTTGACCGGATAATTATTGTAGGGTCATCTACCTTCGTGATACAACACCTACGAACTAAGAGTTTTTTGTGAATCAAACAAACTGGCTTATAATACAAGATTATTTTCTTTGCCTGTGTATTTTACAGTTGCATATGCTTGATATATTTCAATAGTTGCTGATGAGAAAGAATCTTTGACAATTGCATTTTCTCCCCAGGAGAACAAGATGTTCCAGCGGGTCAAAAAGAGAATCCCTTCCCTAGGTCGAGAAATATGCCACATGTGTTTATGAAATAAGGAATTAAATTTAAGTCATAAGCAGCTGCGGTTTCTCATCTTGGGCGGAAGAGTGTTGCCCCACTTGCTGGTGAAGCGGTAAACACAGAATAATAAAATGGTCATTACCATTTTATTATTCTGTGAGCCGCCGGTCCACGCTGCTGGAGTGTGAGGGTGGTGGCGGGGCATATTCCTGCAGATTGCAGGATATCTCCCAGGGCTCCGTGGGCATGTCAGATTGGCCGGCCATCTACAGCCGACCTATCCGGCATGCGTACTTCAGACCCAGCAATCCCAGGGCTTGAAAAACAGCCGGGGATTGATGGCACAGACCCCCAGCCTCAAAATGAGCGCTGGGTTAGCCCCCTCCAACCAATCCTGGAGCTGCTCTCATGCTGAGAGCAGCTCCAGGATTGGTTGGATTCGGGCTGCACTTGGAAGGAAGTTCTTCCCTTTCCTTCCTACACCTCGTCACCGCCAGGATAGGCGAGGGGGGATGAGCACCAGACAGAGGGCCCGGCGGCCAGCAGCATTTATGGTGGGTGCTACACCACCATTTATCAATGTTGCCAGCCGCCACTGGAGACTTGATTTTATGAATTCAGGATGGCATGCAATCTTTGTTTTCTCCATACAGCTGAAAAAAAACAGCAGTTGCAGAAATGTACTAGCCATTTTTTTAAAACTAAAGGATTGCCCAGCCTTTTACTAATCTTGTGTAATTGCACCCGGTGCATTAGCTTTCCTTTGCAAACATGCCGCCTTTGCCACCGAATGAGTTTACATCACCAGTAATTTGCTTTAACTGTAATATTGAGGATTTACGTAGGTTGACCCCAGAATCAAGGCCTCACCCTCTTTTCCTGTTTATGGACTTGCGTAGCTGGAGCTCAGATTTTACTTTTGTGCACAGTTTAGGAATAGTGACAAAAGATATTTTAGGCCATGCCCCGTCTGTGCTTAGAAGACAATGCAGAGGATTTTGAACTTAATCAAGTGCAATGCAGTTTTTATGGGCCAGTATTCTATGAGAAGATCTCTTTAAATTGAAGCAGAGTATAGCTGCTTGGTTTTGCAGCCTGGAGGTTCTGGATCTTTTTCCCTGGCACATCATCATAAACAACACTGTAGAAGTACAGTCTCAATAACACCATGGATCTGGTAAATTCAATATGGTGAAAAAGCTGAAGACCTGGTAGGATTCTTCTCAGCAACATGTGGTGACAGGTCATGTTTACGTTCAGAGAAAGATCATAATCAGGTCACAGGGCCAGTACAAGGGAATACTTTCACCAGCAAGTTCTCCCACTCTGGATATTTCAATTTTTGAAGAGGCAGAAGAAAGACTCCATTTCCAGCAATAAATGGCTCAAGGCAAATAGGGTTAATCTCATTTACAAGAATGGCTGCTCTCTTGTATATGAACTTAATTGTCATTAGCATACACTTGAATCTGAAATCGATATTGGGAGATCAGCTGAAGCAGCCAGATCAGCAACAGTCAGGAGACGGAGGACAGCACTGTATGCCGTCTCACTAGACTGAACCCTGACTGCACATCATGTGGAATCAAATTAGAATCTATGAATTTTTATGCTGTTGAGTAACGTCTTATTGTAGTTGTTATGTAAGCTTTGGCAGTTTCACAATTTGATAAGTCTGACTGTGTAATTCATGAAAAAATAAAATAAAAAATTAAATGATAAAAGGGGAGTAAATATTATCTGGCTTTAAAAAACAATTAAGACCCCGCATTAAGGAGGCCAATTCTAGAGATGTGGCAGCTGATTTAACTTCAATCACACACGGTCTACGTCTCAAGGATTTAGCATACCTAGATTTGTGCAGGGAAGGCATACTTTTTCCAATTATAAAGTGCATTTTCATAAAAGGAAATTTTGCCAGGATGATGGCATTTCAATATTCGCAAATTTAGTAGCAGGGGCCGGTTTGTGGGCATTCCTGGGTGCGCCTAACTGAAAAAAATTGGTGAACAACAGAAAACGGTGTAGGTATTCACTGAGAAATTTCATGCGGTTTCCATCCCTGGAACCTCAATCAATAGTACTCCTGCTAAGGGTAGAAATACAGGTGTTTTCATGGTACCAACGAGGAGCTTACACTACCAAAGTAAATAGGGGTGTAGCACAAGTTTTTACCTACATCTTTGTACTAGCCAAAGCTCCACAGCAGGGGTTCATGCCTTTCATGCATTATATCTTCTCCAAACTATACAACCTAAGTATTCACAGTCCCTCATTAAAAACCTAATGGAAAAAATAAGGCAAGTTCCTGTTTTTCTACATGATAGTCTCCCCGAAGATCGAATAAATATGAACATATTATTTGGTCACAAAAAAGCTGAAAATATTTACACATGCTTTCAGTTTAATATACAATTATACTAAAAGGCAACGTACCATCATATTGTTTAAATCCATTTTCATCCACTGCAACCTCTGAATCTGGCTAAAAAGGAGAAAAATAAATCAGTGTGTAAACCAAAATGCTTTTCATTTAGTCTAGAAATACTCTATAATATAGCAAACTAAAGAGTGTACCGCTTTGTAGGAAGGTACGATCCTTCTAGCATGGTTACCCCCACTTGTTGCCTGGTGTCAGTGTGTTTTTGACTAGCCTGACTGGGATCCTGCTAATAAGGACCCCAGTCACTGTGCTTCCTCCCTAAATTGACAATGGTAAGTACCTCTGTACATCCACAATTGGCTACTGGTGTACCCTTGTAAGTCCCTAGTATATGGTACTAAGGTACCCAGGGCAGGGGTCTCCCATGGGCTGCAGCTTGTATTGTGCCACCCATGAGAGACCACTCGAACTGTGACCACAGGCCTGCCATTGCAGCCTGTGTGAGCTGGTGCTAGCACCACTTATGACAGATATGTTTCCTTATATCTAAGGTCTAAAACCTATAAGTCACCCGTATGGCAGCCGGTTCAGTCCTGAGGGCAGGGTGCTTTGTTACAAGTGTGAGGGTGCTCCTGCATAAGCAGGACACCCCTACAAACCCCAGAGTTGATTCTCCAGGCTTTGTAAGTGCGGCCAGCCATTTTGATACACATAGTGCACATCCGTCATTACGCGATGTCTAACTATGTAGTGGCTGTGCCGAACCTGGGCATGTTTGGTATCAAACATGGTGGAATCATACCCAAACACTGTTACTGGTGTTGGAGGTATGATTCCATGCACTGGGGGGGCTCCTTTCGGGAAGCCCCCAGTACTCCTGGTAAAAGCTGTTCGGGGTCTGCCAGCAAGCTAGTGCTGCTGCCGACCACAGACCCGATTCTGCCCTCCTGCTGCTGAGCTGAGCTGAGCTTGAGCAGGGGAAAGTAGAACTGTCACAGGGAGATGTGACCACCTCCCGGACAGGACTTAGTGTGCTGGGGTGGGGGCACTTGCCAGCACCACCAGACTTCTTTGAAGGCACATTTGGTGCCCTCCTTGCATACTTCAGTTTGAGCCAGTTCAAGAACCCCTTGGCTCCCCATCTGGCGAGAAACTGGACAAAGGACATGGGAGTATCCTCCCTTCTGTCCAGTCTCTCCTCTGGGAGGGACCCTTGAGTTGTTCCAACCCTTCCCTTAGGGTACTTAAAGACTTACCTGTGGGTGGGTCCTCAGATTAGTCGTAGGACAAGACTCAAGACTGAAACCACGTCACTCTTTGACCGTCTGGACACTTGGACTATGGCTGGAACTGAGACTGCATCAAGGAAGACTCCTGCTGCTCCTGGTCTCGCTGTTCTGCAAGTCTTTTTCATCGTCTGTGTCTGTGCTCAGCGGCGGCTCCTCCGCAATGGAGGAGGAGCGTCTCCGCACTGGCTCAGAGCCAGCAAATAAAAAATAAAACAATGTTCTAGCACTGTTTTATTTTTCATTTGCCGGCTCTGAGCCAGCTTGTGCAGGGAGGGGCGGGTGGGGCATGGGAGGGGGAGGAGGAGTGCTATGTGCACTCTCAAAGTGCGCATATGTGTTTGGCTGGCCGTCTCAAGCCGGCTAAACACACATGCGCACTTAGGTTTCTCCAGCCCGGCTGCATTGAACAGCAGGGCTGGAGAAACCCCGCAGACTCTCTGACTTGAGCGGAGCGTCTTTTCAGCTCGCTCAGGCCAATCCCTGTGCTACTCTCATTTTATGAGAGCAGCATTGGGATTGAATGGGAGTCTGTCTTAGGGGTTGCTGGAACCAGGAAGAGGACAGTAGGAGCGATGCGGGAGGCAGCCGGCGGCTTCAGGTACGTTTAAAAAAAAATATATATATATATATTATTACTAACACCCTACCTCCCACGTTCGCTCCACCTGCCCCACCACCCTTTGTTTGTGATGTCCGCTACTGTTTGTGCTTCTTCCAGGATCTTCACCAGACCTGTGGGCATCAAGGATACCTGAAGTAATCTCCCTTGGAGTGAAGGAGTCACTCCCCTGCATCTGCAGGCACCGTAACGAAGCTGACCGGTCTGCTGCTCCTACCTTCCCACGGACTTCGAAAGGCTCATCAACACAGGTGGTGGTTGTGCAACTCCCTCAAGGCCTGATCTGTCCTCTCTGCAATTTTGAGGGCTAGTATCCCTTGTCAGAACCGCTGGTACCGAACCCCTGTGGCCCTCTCTCCCTGGGGCAAGAGAAACAATGAATAATTCGACTCAAGGAAACACCCAAAACTAAAAGAAAAAACGCTCAAACATTAGGACAAAAAAAAAATTCCAGATAAAAAGGCAGAGTCGAGATCAGCCAAAGCCAGGTATCTGAGGCTACAAGGGAGGGCCACGTTACACACAACGTGCCAGGAACAGGGAGATGCACAAGCATAAACATGTGTTCACGGGGGACGTGGCAAGCACCAGCAAAACTAAATGGAAACCCACTTCCCACATTTCCACACACATATAGCGACATATAAAGACTGAAATGCACAACTCATAGCAAGAGCAACTGGGGGTAATACCAAAAAACAGGTAGCCTCCAGCAGGAAAATAGTCTCAGGAAGAGGTCGCACAGCAACAACGCTCTTATGCACACACCGTGCAAGGCGCATTTGGTAAAACTAGTAACACCCATAGAAACCCTGCTAAAGCCACAATTCTATCCTTCCCTGAAGTCATGAGACCACTTCACAAACATACCTAATACTGATCTGATCACTCAGAACCAAAATGTCGGAGAAGGTCAGGAAACACCCAAGTAGGATTCGGGGGTCAACGGCTTATAAAAATAAGATCTGTCTAGATAATAATAATCACCCTGCCTCCCCAAATCACTGAAAGACGTTTCCAACAGGGGTTACCTTCTGAAATCTCACCAGATCGCGACTGGTAGGTTGATCGGATCACATCCCTGGGGTAAAATACAGGTTCTCCAAAGCCATTAATAACGGAGCGTATGTAATTAGCTGAATCAACAGGCAACCAAGTTCTTTCAAAAACAGGTAACTGCAAAGACAACAAAGTGCACCAATGCTGACATGATGTCAAACCCCACGACCCAAAGGAAAAAAAGGGACATGGCCTTACTTGTGCAAATGGAAGGAGGGAAAATCCACAGGCCCTCAGCGAGGGGTGTGCTTAACACCCATGGGCGATGACAACCGTGAACTAAAAATGTTTTCAAACTGGTCAGAAGGTACACAGTCTCCGGAAGAGCACAGACGACTCCCAGGAGACCCCCTAACTAGAACTCCAGTGTCACGACAAAAGGTATGTATATTTATATGGTTATGTACGATCTGCCTATTATGGGTAGTCCGACACTTCAGTACTACCGAGGAACTGCAGAGTCGAAAGAGATTCCCTAAAGGGGAAACTACAGTGCCTACGTAGGGACCTCTTATATGTTACCTACAATTACACCAAACAGAACACCAGGATCCCACATGCAAAGCATAGCATCCTTTTGCATAACACATGGTACCAGCACATGACCAATGTCGGCTCCCAAGCATCAACCAGGTCATGTTAAGTTTGCTCATTGATCCCACATGCTGTAGGAGCAGATAGGCTTCACTTGTTCCAAGAAGTAGCCTCCGGGGACTGTCTTCCCTGCTCACCATGCACACCCTGACCCTGGTCATTTCTGGAGAAGAGCTATTGTACCAGCACCCGTTAAGGAAAAAGACAACCTTGCTGCACCAAACTCCTGAAAGGCGCGATGTAGTCTTTTTGGGCTGGGCACAGATCAAAGACATTCCAGAAGAATTTAGGTTGTTCACGGAAGCACGGGTGGGGGGGAGTTGGGTCCAGACCCTTCTTCACTGCAGATACAACCTAATGCCAGCTGATTACAAATCACCCAGTGGGTGATGATCAAAATGATGAACAGCACTGAGCTCGACTTCAATTCAGAAGAAATGCGACCTATCCACCTCATGGTTATGCAGCACCATTGTGTACTGGACTTTATGACTGCAATGGAGGGAGGGTTTTGTGCCAAGATTGGAGTAGTCTGCTGTACATTCATCCCAGGGAATGACAAGGATAATGGCACACTGATGCTTGCCATTCAAGCACTGCACAATCTACAAAGAAACAAGTGTGAAGAGGGAGGTGCCCCTGAGCAGGAGTGGTTTTCAAATTGGTTCTCCTGGCTCCCACAATGGATATACGGTTTATGTAACTCACTGTTGCCAGTTATCATTATGTTGCTATTGGTATGCAAGGTTAAACAATTGGGGATGGAGCTAAGAGGATTCCCTTAATGCCATGATCATAACATCAGAGCAGAGGCTGATGGTGTGGGTGTCGCCTCTGAAATGCACCCCTGTGATCAGCAGGTAGTTGCTCACACACTGGGCCATTGGATCCATACAGAGAGCAAACAGGACCGTGGATAGCAGGCACCCCTGTCGTATTCCTCTCTGTTGGGAAAAGAGCTAGGGGGAACCCCATTCCCCGGTGCCACAGCTCTGGGGAGCTGTATCCACAGGCAAAATGTATCACCATAGACAATGTGTTTCAGAGTGGTAATAAAATACGGCCAGTGAACCCTATTGAATGCTTTTTCTGCAGCTACAGCAAGCAACATCGTCTCTCTCTGAGACCTCTTCACTTTGCCGATGAGATGTAATATTCGCTTAGTGTTGTCCCCAAAGTTAATGTTTAGTATAAACCCCGCCTGGTCCAGGTCTACCAATAAGAGCATGCAAGGGTTCAATCTAGTAGCAAGTATGCTATTGAAGAGTTTCACATGGATGCAGATTAGTGAGATGGATCTGTATGAGCTACGGAGTTGTTAATCTTTCCCTGCTTTGGGTCTTACTGTTAACGACACCTCTAGCAGAGAGCGTGTTAAAGTCCCCCTGTCCACTGAGTTAAAAAGTCTGGTGAGGACCGGTGCAAAGGACTGACAGAAGGTTTTATAATACAGTTGGGTAAAGCCATCCGAGTCCGGCGACTTAAGGGGTTTCAGCCTAGCTACTGGAGAAATGACCTCCTCAATTCTGATAGATTTTTCAAGGTTCTCAGACTGTTGTGGTGTTAGCTTAGCCACATGGGCATCTTGCAAATACACATCTATGCTGTCGTCCTTCATGTCTTGGAATGAGTAAAGAGCCTGGTACAAGTACCTGAATGTCGTCGCTATTTGCTCATCTCCAGTGATCTCCACGTCATCTGTGTTTAAAATAGTGTGTATTCCATCCTTGTCCTGTCTGGAGCACAGCTTGTGCGCTAGCATTTTACTGTACTTACTGCCCACCATATAGAATTTATGTTGTAGATGGAGTAAAGCAAATTCTACCCTGTCTAAGTCTAATCTGTGAACTTGGGCTTCTGCCACATCTAATTTACTCCAAACCCTCTGCACCCTAGTACGTTTAAGGATGGCCTCTAGTTCTTTCACAAGTCCTTCCAACTCCTCCCTTGTCTCCTGTCTGAGTTGGTTTTAAGTTGGCAACATAGTTATCAGCTCTCCACTAATCACCGTCTTCAATGTTTTCCAGAGTGCTTCTATCGACACCTTCCCGGTGTTCAATCAATCAAACAGGACTTATAAAGCGTGGCTAATCACCTGTGAGGGTAGCCAGGCACTGAGAACCCTGCTGCTAGGGAGGGTTCAGTTGAATACCTAGGTCTTGAGTCCTTTTCTGAATTCCAGCAGAGAGGATGAGGTCCGGAGGTGAAGTGGGAGGTCGTTCCAGGATTTTGCAGCGAGAAAAGAGAAAGAGAGTCCTCTACTGTTTCTGCAGGGGATGCAGGGGGTGTGAGGCAGAGAGCAGGTATCTGGAGGGTAGGTGTAAGTTCAGGCAGTGGCCGAGGTATGCTGGTCCTTAGTCGTGTAGGGCTTTGTAGGTGTGGATCAACATCTTAAATTGACAACTCTTCCGGATGGGGAGCCAGTAGAGCTTCTTGAGGTGGGCGGTGATCTGGGTCTACTTTCGGAGGTCTGGGATGAGTTAGGCTGCTGAATTTCTGTACGGTCTGCAATCTCTTCAGGAGGTGCAAGGTGATTCCTACATAGAGTGCTTTACTGTAGTCCAGCCGGCTGATTACTAGGGATTGAGTGATGGTTCATCTGGTATTGACGGGGGCCACTTGAAGGTCTTACGGAGCATGCAAAGAGTGAGGAAGCAGGTGGAGGAGACTGCGTTGATCTGGCTTTTTATGGTGAGCTTTGATGTCCAGGATAATGCCAAAATTGCGGGCATGGTCTGTGGGAGTGGGTGAGGGGCCTTGTTCGCAAGTCCACCAGGAGGTGTTGTTCCCGAAGATCAGCACTTCTGTCTTGTCTGAGTTGAGTTTTAGGCAGTTGTCTTTCATCCAGCCGGTGACGCTCGTCATGCACCTGCAGAAGTTTGTCAATGTGGTGGAGAAGTCTTCTGATAGCGAGAGGATGAGCTGGGTGACCTCGACGTAGGATATGATGTTTAGTCCATATATGTTCAGACGATGTCGGCCAAGAGGGTCATGTAGGTGTAGAACAGTATAGGGCCGAGGGACGAGCCCTGAGGGATTCCACAGATGATGCTCTTAGGTTTTGAGGTGAAAGGTAGTAGGTAGTAGGCGGACTCTCTGGGTTCTTCCAGTGAGGAAGGAGGCAACCATTTGAGAGCATCTCCTTGGATTCCAATGTGGTGAAGCTTCTTGATAAGGGTGTGGGGGGATACTGTGTTGAACGCTGCTGAGAGGTCAAAGAGGATCAGGGCTGCCGTTTCTACCCAGTCAAGGAGGGTTCTGATGTCATCTGCGGCAGCAATCAGGGCAGTTTCAGTGCTGTGGATGGTGCAGAATCCGGAAGGAGAAGCGGCCAGAAGATTGTTGTTCTCCATGTGTTCTGTGAGTTGGCAGTTGATGGTCTTTTCATGGACGTTGGCAGGAAAGGGGAGCTGGGAAAGTACTTTTGAGTTCTCCAGAGTCGGTGGATGGTGTCTTGAGAAGGGGTTTGACATCTGCGTGTTTCCGTTTTTCAGGGAAGGTGGCCATGGTGATGAATGGGTTGAAGATGGCGGTGATCGTGTTGCTGATCATCTTGCTCCCGAGGTTGAAGATGTGGTGGGGACAGGGGTCCATGGGTGCTTCTGAGTGGACAGAGTTCATGATGCCTGTTGTGTATTGTGTGGTGAGCTGGTCTCAGGTGGTGAGCAGGTGGTCAGGTTTTTCATATGTGAGAGCGAGGAGGCTGAGGATGTCGGTGGTGGTGGAGATTTTTATAGATAGTGGAGATCCTGTTGTGCCGTGTTGTTGTCCCATATAAAGTTTGGGATAGCTACATTGACCACCGTAACATTATCTGGCCGTTGAACAATGCCATTCCTTAATCTCTAGAGTCCCAAGACCCGCCTTATTGCCTCTACTTGGAGAAGAATAGATATTGGTGTATGATCAGACAGTAACATGGGTTCTATATACACATCCTGGGCTTGTGTTTGTGTTGGGGGTACCCAAAAAATAGTCTATACGTGCATATGTTTTATAGCGGACTAAGAAAATGGTACAATCTCTAAGGTCGGGGTGTGAAAGGCTCCTCAAATCCACAAGGCCACTCTCTCGTAGCCAAGCTAAGCCCTCAAAGGAGAGGGCCCCTATCTGGCCAAAGTGCTGGCACAATCTATCGAGATCATTAGCCAATACAAGATTAAGGTCACCTCCCATGAAGACTGCTGGATCAGGGGTCTCCAGGATCTAGGAAGTAGCCTTACGTAGAAACCTTTCCTGATTCTCACTGGGGGCATAAACAGTTGTAATTGTGAAAAATCACCCACCTATTTGCACTCATTAAGACAATAGCTTCCCTCTAATTTCAGCAATGGTGCTAGTCACTTCTATTGAGAAATTCTGGGAAATAAGGACAGCCACCCCCTCTCTTTTTGCAGGCCCAGAGAACAGATATTGCTGTGGAAACCAGCACAAGCACAAAACATTAGTCAGTCTTTTGCAGGAAGATGGGTCTCCCAACTATTTTGCAAGAGGGACATTACTGCCGCCTTCTTGGCTGGATTATTCAAGCTTCTCACATTGAGGTGGATTATTTTAACATTGATGATGACTTATTAAGTGTGCTGTAACAGCCTTTGATACCCAGGGAGGAAGGGCAGGAGTAAGGCAGACAACAATCAAGCATAATTGGCTAACTAGAGGCCCACAGAAGCCCACAAAATTGAAGAGTGAGTCCCAACTCACTCAATGTCGTAGTGAGTATGAACCCAAAACAACTCCCAAACATAACGTGAACAGTGAAACAGTCAAAAGGTCCATTCAGCATGTTTCACAAGGAATTTTGTCCTATGGGCTGTGTCCAGACTGGGGCTCAACCATCACTCATCAGAAGATAACAGGCTATCCCTTACATCCCTCCACCCCCTCTCACCCGGACATCTGTTACTGGGGCAGGGAACTTAGGCCCATAAACAGGCCAAACCTCTGAGGTCTCCTAAGCAGTCATTGGGCTCATCCTATGTCCTGGGGCCCACCTCCTCTGACAGTCTATCCAAAACTGCCTGTTCTTGAGTGATGGTGTTGGGATCAGGTCGTAAACCCCTTCAGTGATCTTGATGTCTTCTGCTATTAATAGGTGCGCCCAGGCTGGGTCCTTTCGGACCTCTTAGGCGTGCCTTGCGAAGCGTCCTCAGAAAGATCCAAAGTGTGACGAGCTTCAGGTAGCGACCTAATTGGGTGCAGCCTTCCTTCCCAGCAAAATATAATTCGGAACAGGTACCCCAGCTGTAAGCAACATCTTTGCTCCTGAGGTGATTGGTGTGAAGTCTGTGCGTTGTTGGAGAGTAAGCAAGGGTAGTTCCTGAAATTGCTAATATGTGGCCTTGAAAAACAAGGTTTTTTGTACCGCAGGTTTTATGAAGCATCTTCTCTCTGAGCTAAAATTAATGGAAGGAGTCTAAAATATCTTCCAACCTTGCATTATCTCCCCAAGAGGGCCCCCACTCTGTGGATTCTGTCCAATTGTATATTTAACTCTTCTTCCTCGGCCAGCATCTGGAGAAATAAGGCCTTTGTAAATCCTGCATATCTGTAGTGGTCGGCACACTTCTTATTCTAATAGTATTCCTACCTAAGCAGTTTTCTAAATCCTCAGCAAGTGCCTGAATGGTGGCTTGGTGCTCCTGTAGGCACCAAACCTCTTGCTGAAAATTGTTTTGTTCTTTGCCCCACATTATCTTGTTATCCTCCGGCATGGACAAGCGGTCGCCAATTGTTCCGAGGTCTTGCTTAACAGCATGTAGCTCCTGTGAGTGATCCTGTTTTGCTATCTGAAGATCTTCTTGGAGAGAGTCCAAAAGGGGCTCTATAAATGCTCTGGTGAGTGGTGCAGTCATCTACATGGTCTTCCGCAAATGGGTCCTTCTGCATGGCTAGCGGAGTGTGAGAGTATACCTCTCACAATGTTGTCTTTTCTACTTTTGGACATGGCCATGCTTGTCACTACCCTGTCAGAATGGCACCTACCTAGACTCGCAAATGCGTTTGGCTTCCACTTTCCCTCTGTCTAGCCCCTGGCCTGCTGTGCCATTGCCGCTGGGGGATCAATAATAACTGGACCAGTGAGGCAAGTAAAATTGTTGCATCACTTATTGTATGCTAGAGGTGCTCTGACCTTTCGGTCCAAGAGTCTGCTGGTAGAATCTCATACCTACTGTTGGGGGGAGGGGGGATTAAGGGGTGAGTGATTGTCACAGCTATCAAGGTGCCTGCTGTGCATGGGGGCCTAGACATTGTAAATGCGTCGGGGCACTGGATGGGGTGTGCAGCAGAGAAGTGCAGGTCCATGGACCGGGTCCAGGTGGCAGTTAAGGAGCAGCTCACCTCGCTGATGCTCCACTACACAGGGTTGGACCACTGTGGTTCCAATCCACGTATTGCAGATCACATTATGCTGCAGGGCTGCGAGTGTCCAGGCCCCCCCTACAGTGGCAGGACTGGGATAACTTCTGAAGCACCATACAGGGCTGTACCCTGTACTGGGTGCTAGGGTTCTGTAGGCGACCCCAGCAGGTGTTTCCCAATGCAGTGTCAGCTCAACAGGTGTCCCATAGGCCAGTGGTTCCCAATCTGTGCGCCGCGGCACCCCAGTGCGCCGTCAAAACTAGTCAGGGGCGCCGTGAACAGATGCGCACCAATTACACAGTTTGGGAACCACTGGTAGGTGAACACTCCTGTGATGTCGGATATCTCTAGCACTGAAAGAGTTACAGCTGTTGCTGTCACTGGGCACACACATGAACATTTCAGCAGCGTGGAATCCTAGCCTCAGAAAATGCTGCCACTGTGCATCTATTAAACATGAGGCTTTTTCTGCCTGGGTCCGGAAATTACTCCTACGCAGCCTCGTCTGTTTCGAAGAGACAGACGCCATGGACACGAGGAATCCTAAAGTTGCAAATGCCTTTTTGAACTATTTTCTCACAAGCGGCTATCTCCACTTTCACTTTTGAGTATGTTTATTTGTAGCAGTGCGCAGTGAAAGAGGATAACTTCAATAAAATATGAGCATGGTGTACGCAGACTGGTAGAAACATAAAACAGAGTAATGTCTTCTAGCATTTCGAATTTCAGGTTTGCTGCAGAAAGCAGATAGTTTTTATTAATATGTCTTATTAATTAAGCATGATCTACTGAGGGTGTGTAATTGTTAAAGAGACATGAAATACTGACTTGTCATATTTTGTTATATAGATGTGCTCTCTACAATCCCTTCTGCCCAAGATGTACCCCATTATTTTTACTTTTGGACGCCCTAGATTTTTACCTCTATCAGTGATTGGCACCTACTGAACAGGCCTTAGCCCCTGTATGCTCATTTTAAAATAGCATTCACTTCTCATACAATGTAACACTGGTTAGCGTTGTCCTGCCCATATTAATAAACAGGACACCATAAATTGGCTGCATAAAGCCACTACTATTGGCTTTTTATGGAGGGGAGTGTGTATTTTTTTTCTTGCATTGCCTAACATTGTTTAAAACTTTATTTTTGTCAACCGTGACTTTTAGCACGTGGCTTGGTGCTAACAAAGCAGCTGGGTCCATACAAAGTCCCAAATATACTATTTATGATTTATATATTATATTTTGATTAGAGGCAGCATATGCACACACATTTATATTCAATCTTTGTCTAAATGCCACAGGTAAGTCTAGGATCTTCAGATTTTTCCTTTTGTGCACTATGGAGTGGTGTTCCTCTACTCATGCCATTGACGGAGTACAAATATTAGGTGTGTGCACAAATTAGGTCCCTGTGATCATTTTGGGCAATTTCTTGTGGTAAATAAAGTTGGAGGTACCACTCTACTATGGCTGCCGCTATCTGCCATATATGCAGATCGGACGGACGCGTTATCTACATGATGCTGCAGCTGATTCTGCCACTGTGGGTTTGGACTCTGGGGGTCTCGAACATACTGATTCACTGAGTGTGCACGGACTTGAGCCCCGCAGCCACTCGGACAGGGCCGGTGCTCGCTGGCTTAGGGGCTCAGGATGA
Source organism: Calotriton arnoldi (assembly GCA_963921515.1). Lineage (NCBI taxonomy): Eukaryota > Metazoa > Chordata > Amphibia > Caudata > Salamandridae > Calotriton > Calotriton arnoldi. The sequence goes on from CAWUFW010001802.1 coordinate 1,064,698, forward strand.
AGTTCGATGAGTGGATCAAGACCCCGATGGTGGATAATGTGCTGTTGCACCAGCCCTTCCACCCACCTGTAGAAGAAACCCTGTGCTTGACTGGCCACCACCTCATCCTATCCTCGGCCAAGACCGAGGAGCTGTGGCTGCTACATGCCAACATTGACTCCATAGAGTAGAGGTGAGGGGTCAACGTACCTCATAAACAATGTATCTGTTACTGACCTGCATCTTAGAATTAGGTTAATGTTCACCACTGTATCCTGGAAATTACATAAATTTACCTACTGACTTGGAGCAAAGAAGAGCATACTAACTAAGCACTTGTGACCAGGGATTCAAGCACTATGTTCACTTTCAAAGGAAAGATGCCTTACTAGCTTATCTACTAGTGTGCCTACTACAGGACTTGGTTTGCCACAAGCATGCTTTGACTCCTGATGGATTGCTTGAATGTTACAATGCCTGCAGCAGAGTTGCACCCTGCTAGTAACATATTCTCAGGAAAGTATACCATTAAAGTAGCTCAGAGGCTTAGATTTGTGTAGAGATCCTAGAATAATTTGCAGATTATACGTTTGAATCCTCAGAAGGTGACTCACAATTCTTCTGTTATAAGATTGGCAAAATCAATACATTTACACATAGTAATACCAATAGGACTGGAAAATGTAACACGCCCTCTATCCTCACTCTAATTACCAACAAGAGAAAAAAAGTGTCTTCTCCTCCAACATGCTAGAGGCCATTTTTTAAAACAAAAATAGTGAAACAATTCCAAATGGATGCTCCAGTGCTAAATAGTATTGTTTCTGACTTAACTAACCAATTAAAGTTTTTTTATTAAACAACTGTTATATTTTTATTTTGTTACATCTATGATTATAATACCTTCATCGGCCTGAGGCAGCTCTTGCATCCCTCCAGCCGCCCAAAAAAAGTAACATAATGGGGAGCCGCGGCCAGCGGCCAATAGGTCAAGGGAGCCGTGGGTTGAAAAAGTTTGGGAACCACTGCATAGGCCCTAGAATTGAATGAGGCTGGCAGAGACGGTCGGCTTAGGCCTGAGGTGCTGTTGTATGTCCCTCCACTTACTTCCATGTACCTCAGGTCACAATACGTAGGACCAGAGGCGGCAGGGCACCGATGGGTTCCCTGCCTATGAGCCTGAGATGTGAACCCTTCTCACTGAATAGCGCAGTCCTGGCTTCATGATCCCCAGGATCTCCACCGCCGTTGTTGCACCAGCCATTTTAGTTTCTGCACTGCCTGAAAAGAGCCTTGCCATGCACCGATATGGGGCTGCTCCGCAATTTCCGGTTTCGGGCCGTCTGTAGAGTCTTCTAAGGGTGTTCATACGCCTCTACTGCTGTTTTCTGGACCTGCAATGCTCCGCCGTTATACAATTCCATCAACAGGTGGCGGAAGCGCTGGGTACATCTCAAGCAGCCACCATCTGGCCACACCCCCTATATTATCTTTAAAGAACAGCTATTTATTTTGCTTGCACTTCAGGTGTCTAGTTAGATTTAATTCCTGTCCCCTTTTTAAAGTTGCCGTTATGAAGTGTTCATAAGGCATTGTAGCTGCCTCCAACTTGAATGCCTCGTCGGCTGATGATTTCTTTTTTTTTACCTTCATAAAATAGTAATTGTACAATGATTGGTGCAAATGAAAAGCTTGTTTTTTAATCACTGGGAAACATCATTTTTAAATGTAATTTTTTTTATTGCAAATATATGGTGGCCACATTTATGTGCTGGTCTATTTTCTTTTCTTTTACTTTTGTGGCATATGGTTGCAATAAAAATGTTCAAAAACAAAAATAACCATTGCAAAACTTAAAAATCCAATAAGGCCTCCAAAATATTGAGCACTTGCTTTAATTGACTAAAGTCAATGGAAGTTCCACTGGACATTGTGCCATGCTAACTTTGTTAAGTAATGTGAACTGGCAAGAGCAGAAACAAGACATGTGTTAACAGCAGCTTCTGTAAAAATCTTTCAACACACATCTTTTACTTTGTTCAGCATATGTTAACTCTGACGCTGCTGCAGTCCTATTACCTCCTTTTACTGCAGAAGCAAACAAAGACTAAATTGTGGCGTTACTTAAACTCATTCAGTTCACAGTATAGCACTTTTCATTAGACTTTACCTTTTTGAGAGGTGTTGGGAAGTGAAAGTACTACCTGAAGAGAATATTAAAGAAAAAAATAAAAGAACTGAATTTACCCATATTTACTACTATGGGCCTTTTTACTAGTCAAACAGGGCGGTAACCCTGAGAGAGCTACCAATTTGTTCCCGGGTACAGCTTTCTTGGGTGCGGGAACACCAAACCCGATTTAAATGGCTACTGAGAATGGATGGTAAAAAATTATAGAAGGCTTTGACTGACACAGCAGCCAGAAGTATCATTCTTGTTCCTTCACCTACACTCCCTCATGTCTTCACCCTTACCCCCACACAGAAACTTCGCATACATTTACCACTGGCAGGTGGCAAATGTGTGCATTAAACCCCCTAGGACTAGGGTATTGATGAGGAATTCTGCATGGTAATTCCATGCATCCACAGCTATCCCTCATTCTGAAGGGTTTCACTCAAAAAGGGTGGAATTCTATGAGGAGATACCAGCCAATGGGAATCTCCGCATTGAATTCGGCTTAACTCATAATTAGTTGTGTGGCTGCAGTTGATCTCCACTGATTTGGCCTTGTCTCATTTTGTAATCTAAGTTCTATGAGCGATATGTACAAAAGCATTTTTGAGGTCGGAAATGGCCGGATTTGCAGAGTTGCCCCGTTTCCGACTGCAAAAATGCTTTTTCGCATGTACAAAACACAAATTGTGTTTCGGTAATGTTACCGCATCGCAATTTGTCTTTAGTCATTCCGTATTTGGAAGGTGTGTGTTTAGGGCATCCCTTCCAAAAACTGAATTGCAGTGCTATGTATGTATGAATGTTCTGCTACTTAATTAAGGTTGCAAAACATTCATTGTTACCAACACCTCAAGGGTGATTGTAACCAAATACTGAATTGCAGTGCTATGTATGTATGAATGTTCTGCTACTTAATTAAGGTTGCAAAACATTCATTTTTTACCAACACCTTCATGGTGATTGTAACCATTCGCAAATGGTAAGGTGTCCCTATGGGACGCCTCCCTCTTTGTGAATGTTTAAACAAATATTTCTTAAGAGCAGACAGTGATCCAAAGGACCACTACGTAATCTTACAAAATTAAAGTTACAAGTTGTTAATTTTATTTTTTGAAACACATCCCGTTTTCCTTTAGGGAAAATGGCATGCCTTTAAAAAAAAAAAAAAAGAAGATTGCTTTATCAAAATGCAAAAACAGGCATGGTGGTTTGCTGACCCCAGCAGGCCACCATCCCTGTGATGCCTGCAATTCCCAATGGGTCGCAAATTGTGAACTACCTCATCAATCTTCATGAGGTAGGTCTATATTAGGAATCACTATCTCAAGTTTGTAATCATTCTTATATTAGGAATGAAAAATCTCCTAGTAAGCATGAAGGAAAGTTTTAATTCTATTAAGGACATGGAAGCGAGGATTATGCTCTGCTTTCTTTCATTTATTCTATTCCAGCAGACTTCAACAATAAACAACAAAACTAACTTTCCCATAAGGCAAAGGGACCAGAACTATAACAGTTTGTCCAATCAGCATTCAGATCCTCCCACATTGGCAGACATCCCCTGCATATCTTCCTCTTTCTTGAGTGAGACAGGAGCGCTTCCATTTATTTGGATCACTCTCCTTTTTTACCATCAAAACCTGGAATAAGCCAAACACAAGAGCCATGAACCTGTACGTCATAATTCAGAACTCTAAGTAACCTATCAGAATACGCTTAACAAATGAACCATGATGACATTCAAGGGGAAAGCACACAGTAAGCTGATAACTCAATATTGACGTAACAAACCTCCTCCCCTGACCATGATCAAAACCCCAAAAAAAGAATAAACCACTATCCACTTGGGTTGGGAAGAGTTCTCAGGAACCTTTATGCTTACTAGGAAATTTTTCATTCTGTGTCAGGACCAGAGGTGAGAATTATGCTCATTCAAAGCTTATCCACCACCAGAGAGGCCATGTCCAGGACTGGTTTAAAATAAAACAGTTCAAACATGGAGTCTGAAGACCATTCTGCTGCATTAATGATATCCTCTAGGCGAGCCCCTAGGGAAAAAGCATTAGAGGCCATTGCACCTCTAATAGAATGTGCGCCAAATTGCGAGACATCAATGCAGGCCTCCTGCATGGCCCAGTGGATCTGTGTAGCAATGGTGGGGGGAGTGACCGCTTTGAAAGGTTTCCTGAGGGAGATTAACAACTGGCGTTCTTTAGGCAGGTGGAGTTTCTCAGTCATGTTCTCATATGCCTTTAGCCAGCGCAAAACACACAACTTTGGGGATTTATCGAAAGTTGGATAGGACAACACCTTCAAATCCGATTTCGTGCATCTCGAGATATGAAAGGTGACCCCTTGGGGAGTAAATATCCGACCCGTGATGTCTAGGGTTCGGACATCCAACACCCGTCGTCAGGACACCAGTCACAACATGGCGAGCTTTGCCAAGAGTTCCATGCACGACAATTATTCGTTCTTCTGCCATGACCAAAAGAGACAGAGAACTTTGTTGACTTCCCAGAGAAACAAGTATCTGGGTTTGGGGAGCAGCGCCAAGCATATCCCTCACATCAGTTTGCACACAAATGGATGTTCCCCCAAAGAGACCCTTGCAAAGGGATGTGACCCGTGGAAATGGGAGATCTATAGGAGTTTATTGTCCGATAAGCTAATCCCTGAGATGCTAGAGACGCCAAGAAATTCATGATTGAGACCACATTGCACCACATGGAATCCTTATCATTTAGAGCACACCAATGCACCCATCTGGACAATGCGGATCAGTAGAGTTTGTTGGTGTCCTCTGCCCAGGCTGCAGCCAGCATTCTTTCAGCTTCCTGCAAAAGTCCTGGGACTCGCCAGCGTTGCTGGTAATCCGCCAAGCCATGAGGAACATGTATCCCTGGACCACTAGCGGGAGAGGATTGCCCAGAGGATCAAGAAGGAGATCCGCAGCGTAGGGTAGAAGGATTAGAGTATCCCAGGAAAGTTCCAGAAGAGTTGGAAACCATACTTGAGACCTCCAGCACAGAGTTACTTGGATTACTTTTGCATTCTGTCTTCTCACTTTGGCGGATAACCTCATGATCATTGGGAACATAGGAAATGCATATCCCATCTCTATCGACCAATCCTGTAGGAAGGCGTCTGTCGATATTTCCAAAGGGTTCCAGCTTGCAGCTGAAATACCTGGGAACTTGGTGATCCAGCCTGGAGGCAAAGAGGCCAACTGTGAAAGGACCCCACTGGGCTTCCAACCTTCTGAAAACACTGGGGTCCAGTTGCCACAGACTCATGTCTGACTATTGTCTGGAGCACCAGTCTGCCACTGCATTGGAGGCTCTGGGAAGATACTTCGCTGTAACGGATAAGTTGTTGGACAGACAAAAAGCCCCGAAATGTTTGGCCAAGTCTGCTAGAGCTTTCGACTTGGAGCCTCTCAGGTGACTGATATACTGGACATCTGAGATGTGGTCGATCTTCAGAAGCACACTGCATTGCACCCTGTCCTTCGTCCAGCATTTGATTGCGAAGGACACTACCATGAGATCTAAACAATTGTTGTGGAGTTGCTGTTACTCTGTGGACCATTTTCCTCCTGTAAAGGAGTCCCCGCAGCGGGCACCCCAAACCGACTTGCTGGCGTCTAACTTGATCACTATATCTGGGTCAGAGCCGAAGATGGCCCTCCCATTCCAAGGCCCTATGTGCGCCAGCCACCATCCCATTTCATCCTTGACCTCTTCTGTGAGGGGAATCTGTTCTGAATACTATACACCCTTGCGTAAATGGGAAGCTTTGAGTTGTTGGAGGGCTCTGTAGAGGAGAGGGCCCGGAAAGATCGCTTGAATGGAAGAGGAGAGCAGGCCCACCACACGGACCACCAGCTGGAGAGAGGTTGTTGCTCTGGTCAATTTTCTGTGAAATCTGGCTATTTTCTGGGAGGGAAGGCTTAAGGTTCTTTCTACTGTGTCAATGACAAAGTCCAGAAATGTCTGCTTGGACGGAACCAGAAGTGATATCCACTCGTTGAGAATGAAACCCAGACTCTTCAGTAAATGGATCGTCGTTTGCAATTGCTCCGCCAAGCGGTTTGGACATTGGTCCAGAAAGAGTAGATCATCTAAGTATATTATGAGACGGAAACCTTGGGACTTGAGGTTTTCCATCACCGGTTTGAGCACCTTGATGAATCACGAGGGGGCGGAGGAAAGACCGAACTGTAGTGTTGTGAATGTGTATACATGTACTCATCACCAAAACTGGATGAACCTGCTGTGAGGAGGAAAAACTGGAACAGTCATGGAACGCATCCTTTAAGTCCAAGCGTATCATCGAACTGCCGGGCGGTGCAGATCGCTCAAGAGATGGATTCCCTCCATCTAGAAACGGCGATAAACCAGCCATCCGCTGAACTCCCTGAGGTTGATCACTGGCGTTTGCCCCCCCCATCTCTCTTCTCCACTAAAAAGATGTTGCTGAGAAACCCCGGGGTGGAATTGGTCTCGGCTAATCGCCTCTTTCTGCAGGAGATCTGCAACCTCTGGGTCAAGGATGCCTGATTGTCTGCAAAAATCAGTGAACGTGGCAGAGAATATTGGATTGGGGTCCCACAAAACTCTATGTGGAAACCCTTGACAGTCTGCAGAACCCATGCGTCGGATGTAATCTTCTCCCAATTGTGACTGAATTGTGCCAACCTGCCTCCCACCTTTAGTCAGGAAGAATGGCGAACTCTCACCTGCTTGGGCTTGAAATTGTCCTCTGGAAGAACCGCTGGGGTTACGACCCAGTGTCCTCTGCATGTGGCGAAGAACTCTCCTTGATGGGACTGGTCCTGCGTCTTCTTGAAACCTCTACGATGGCTTGGGGTATAGAAGCGGCAAGCCAAGCGCCCTCTGCCACGGCGGGCCTGACAGAAATTGGGGGGTGGAATATCTTTTTGCTAGATGCTTGTGCCTTTTCTAGGGAAGTGAATGTGGCAACGAATTTGCCATGCTCTTTGGTAAAAGGCTCTCCAAGGAGCCCTACCTGCACCACTGCCCCGGCCTCTGTGGTCATCAGATCCCCCAACTTGGGGTCAACTTTTAGCAAAAAGGAACGACGCCTCTCGGCAGACAGGGCGCAGTTTGCATTACCTAGGAATATCACAGCGCGCTGTGCCCAGCCTGAGAGTGCCTCTGGGGAGATAGGGTTGCCTGAGGCCTTGGCCTTTTCTGCCAGGTCCAGAATCTTGGTGACGGGACCACTGACATCAAGGAGTTTGTCCTGGCAGGAGCGCCAGGACCTATCTACACCCTTCTTGCGGTCCCTAGTATGCAAGAAAGTGGCCATACAGGTGTCTAGTTCGGGGGTGAGAGCCAGGGAGGGAGGGTCGGGATATTCAGCGTTCAGACATGCCCAGACTTCCTTATCTAAAGGCTTCAGAAGGCGGCTCGCCACATACTTGGAAAACTTTCTGTTGGGGCCCATTCCACCGAGTTCCTCTGCATCCTGATGGTCTTAGGATCCAGAGGGGGTTGGGACAAGGAAAGGGTGCCAAGGGCGTGAGGGGCCCGCTTCCTCGGGAGACTCCACATCATTGCCCTCGTCGGGGCCAGTGGATAGGGGCGACACAATCCGGCGCACCAAAAGGGTCACCCATCGCCGCGGGCACAGAGAGCAAAAGAAAAGCTTATTTTAAGGTGCCCGAAAGCCCCCAGGTCTACCCCGCGTCACCTTTGCATTTAGTTGTACACCTCTATGAGGGGAAAGCCCTTAGTACAGCGCGCGAGTCATCCAACAGATTTAGAGGGGAAGGGCAGGCATAAGCTAGTTCCATCAAACGACACTCTAGAGCATGGGTACTCACAAACTTTCTCTCGGGGGCCAAATTTACAGTGGGGTTTGTGGCCGAGGGCCGCACCGGTGGGGGCGGGGTCAGTGGGGGAGGGAGGCGGGGCTAGAGAAAAAAAAAAACTATGACCATGAGGTTGAACACAGGCCCCTGCAGCGGACGCCTTCGTCCACTGAGCCACCAGACCCGGCATACACACATCTCTCTCTCTCTCTATATATCTCTCTATATCTCTCTCTCTCTCTCCATCTCTCTCTCCCTCTCTCTCCTTCTCTCTCTCCCTCCCTCCCTCTGTCTCACTCACTCTGTTTGTCTCTGTCTCTCCCTCCCTCTCTCTCTCTGTCTCCCTCCCTCTCTCTCTCTGTCTCCCTCTCTCTCTCTGTCTCCCTCCCTTTGTCTCCCTCCGTCTGTCTCCCTCCGTCTGTCTCCCTCCCTCTGTCTCCCTCCCTCTGTCTGTCTCCCTCCCTCTGTCTGTTTCCCTCTGTCTGTCTCCCTCTCTCTGTCTGTCTCCCTCTCTCTGTCTGTCTGTCTGTCTCCGTCTGTCTCCCTCTGTCTGTCTCCCTCTGTCTGTCTCCCTCTCTCTCCCCCCTCTGTCTCCCCCCGACTCCCGCCCTCTGTCTCCCTCTGCTTCCCTCTATCTGTCTCCCTCCCTGTCTCCCTCCCTCCCTCTGTCTGTCTCCCCCTGTCTCCCTCTATCTGTCTCCCTCTCTCTGTCTCCCTCTCTCTGTCTCCCTCTGTCTGTCTCCCTCTGTCTGTCTCCCTCTGTCTCCCTCCCTCTCCCTGTCTCCCTCCCTCCCTCCCTCTCCCTGTCTGTCTCCCTCCCTGTCTGTCTCACTCTCTGTCTCCCTCCCTCTCCCTCCCTCCCTCTCCCTCTGTCTGTCTCCCTCTCTGTCTCCCTCTCTCTCTGTCTCCCTCTCTCTCTGTCTCCCTCTATCTGTCTGTCTCCGTCTGTCTCCATCTGTCTGTCTCCGTCTGTCTGTCTCCGTCTGTCTGTCTCCCTCTGTCTGTCTCCCTCTGTCTCCCTCCCTCTCCCTCTGTCTGTCTCCCTCCCTCTCCCTGTCTGTCTCCCTCCCTCCCTGTCTCTCTCTCTGTCTCCCTCCCTCACCCTCCCTCCCTCTCCCTCTGTCTGTCTCCCTCTCTGTCTCCCTCTCTCTCTGTCTCCCTCTCTCTCTCTGTCTCCCTCTCTCTCTGTCTCCCTCTCTCTCTGTCTCCCTCTATCTGTCTGTCTCCGTCTGTCTGTCTCCCTCTGTCTCCCTCCCTCTCCCTCTGTCTGTCTCACTCTCTGTCTCCCTCCCTCTCCCTCTGTCTGTCTCCCTCCCTCTCCCTCTCTGTCTCCCTCTCTGTCTCCCTCCCTCCCTCTCCGTCTGTCTCCCTCCCTCTCTGTCTCCCTCCCTCTCTGTCTCCCTCTCTCTCCGTCTGTCTCCCTCTGTCTCTCTCTCCCTCTCTCTCCATCTGTCTCCCTCTGTCTCTCTCTCCCTCTCTCTCGGTCTGTCTCCCTCTGTCTCTCTCTCCCTCTCTCTCTGTCTCCCTCTCTCTCTGTCTCCCTCTCTCTCTGTCTCCCTCTCTCTCTGTCTCCATCTCTCTCCCTCTGTCTCCCTCTGTCTCCCTCCCTCTGTCACCCTCTCTCTGTCACCCTCTCTCACCTCACCCCGCGTGTGTGTCAGCCGGGGCTGAGACAGCTTCCCGGGAACACACACAGCTGCACCCGAGTACTTCACAGGTCTTTAAAAGACCATTCACTTGTTAATGAGGCTTTGTTGTATTTTACCTCTTCTTAGCGCCCCTGCATCTCCACTCAGAGTGGAGATGCAGGGGCTCTAAGAAGAGGTAAAATACAACAAAGCCTCATTAACAAGTGAATGGTCTTTTTAAAGAATCGCCCAGCCCCCATAGAGCAGAGTCTCTCAGAGTCCGCGCTGCGGTGTTTGCTGACACTTTAAAAAATAAAACAAAAAACAGGTACGATGTCTGCAAGGTCCGCGGGCCGCCAAGGAAGGCTTGCCGGGCCGCTGGTGGCCCGTACTATGAGTATCCGTGCTCTAGAGGCTCCATCGACGATGCCACCTCTTGATGAATGGAGGCGTCTACCGCCTTGCAAAATTCATCTAGGGGAAGGACCTGTAGGGACTCTTCCTCCAAGTATGCGTCAGCCATAGCCACTGAGATGCCCAATAGGGGCCTGCAGTGATCAATGTTTGCTGAACACGCTGCACAATAATATAACAGCAGGGACCTGACAAATTATGAGTGCAGGGGAAGACCTGGCAATAGATTATAAGCAGCGTAGGCTGCAGGCGCTTTTTGTAGGTAGCACAAGGTTAATGTGGCACTAAGAGAGCCAGTCTAGGTTTAGGGCGTGCTGCGTGCGAAATGGGGTCAATGCCCTGGGGCCAACTCACCCAATGGTCAGAGGGTATTGCAGAGTGCCTGGGCATAGCCCCTGAAACAGCACTGTATAGCGCAAGTATGCGCTGCTGGTTAATATGGTAATTAGTACAGACCTGCTCCGCGGGCATCAAGCTGTTTTACAGTATTTATCATTTTATATTTTACAGACAAGTTTAAAAATGGGCGCCAGGGCTTCCAGGCGGCTCTGGGGAGGCGCCGACTCCGCAGGGACGCAAGCTTGTCAGTTACTGTACTCTGACTAGAGCGTGTCTCCTGCGGAACGATGTCTCGTCGGATTCACCGCACTCACGTGGTCCTGAGGCTTCACAGCTGCCGGGAAAGGTGCGCTGAAGTGCGTTCCCGCGGCAGCACGAAGGCGGCGGGATAACGCGATAGACACAAACAGAGCCACTGCAAGCCGAAAACATTAGCGGACACGTACAGGAGAAATGCAAAAAAAGGCACTTAGCTGCTGGAAAGCAGGAAAGAAAGAGGAAGATCTGCTGGGGATGTCCGCCTTTATGGGAGGATCTGAATGCTGATTGGATGACCTTATGTAGTTCTATTAAATTTGCCTTATGGTAAAGTTGGTTTTGTTGTTTACTGTTGAGGACTACTGGAATGGAATAAATGAAAGAAATCAGGGCATAATCCTTGCCTCCGGTCTGGATATAGAATTGTGATTCGGTAAAAATAGCAAGTAGGGAATCTCAATTTCTATTTTTTGTACATATGGCGATATTTTCCCATTTATTTTGGACTAATATAATTTGAAATGGATTAGCTTGGTGCATATATTCTAGACATGGACAGTAGAAAAGAAAGAGAAGATTAAACCATAATAAATAACATTTTGCTAGTTGCAATTGCAGTCGGTCTTCTATAAATAGGTCTACTGGTATCAGACTGCAGTTTAGAAGATTGCAAGGCAGAGTTGACTATGTTACCTGGCATGGAAAGACTTATTAAAGGCTTATTATCTGACAAATTCTCTACTATTATAGAAAACGGATCTCAAAGTCATACAAAACGTATTCTTTTTATACAAGAAAACCCTATACCTTGACTAGATCATATTTAAAATGTTATGCTCCACAAATAATGATTTTATCATTCGATGAATACCAAAATGACAAGTTATTAACAATGTCTTTGTTACCAAATAGAGAAATAGTTAGAGTAAAACATATGCAACGCGGCGGTCAGTAGATAAACACTTATTGTACAAAGAGGTGTGCTTCCTATATTCTTCGCGTCTCAGCTGAGTTGTAAAAACTCTTCTGTTTCAAACTTACTCGGTTTCACATATTTGAGGGCTCTAGAAACATCTATATCAGCCCTCCAGGAAAAGTCATGTACATTATGTATTTATAATACACTTCCTCACTAGGAGCTACTCTAATAATAAATACATCATTACCTTATAAAGGTACAAAACAATAACATTGTCTTTATGGTGACTCCAATAGTCCTAGTCCAGAATTTGATTGCCAATTAATTTCCATTCTATTTACTAGATAAATCTTCCCAGGTGTGTTGACTGTGGGGCTCTACAAGACAGCCCAACTGTTATTTTCACAGGGGAGTGGGGAATACCTTTGGAGGTAACATTTGGTTTCTGTGAAGGGGTGTAGCTTTAGGGGAGATCTCCTTTCCCGGAAGCCTTCCATCATTTGATCGTTTTACTACATGTGTACGTCAGCTAGCCTAAAAGCAAACTCAAGGAGGCCTTGTCTTTCATCAAATGTAAGTAAAATGGGTTACAGTTGGGAATGTTTGAGGATAAGACAGAAGATCCTAGGTGGATGTTTCCTTCAAAATTACTTTGTAACATCCTGAGTAAGAGCTCAAGATTTGATGAGGAGAGGCAGAGTTGACGCTTTTGCTGCACATGAAGAAAAGACTTGAGAAGCAGTCTAAACTTCCACCCGAAAAAACTCTGGGTCCTTTTGCCTTTGATGTCGGCACCAAGGTGTTATACATCACCATGTACTGATGGAACTCCACTGGCTCCCCTTGCCGGCCCCCGCCATCTTCAAAACCGCTGCATTATTTCTAAAACCATCATACCCAGCACCCTGCTTATCTTGCAGCAAGCTCACACTCTCTGGCGGTTCTCAGCATAAAAGCAGCCATGCCACCATCACGCTGCAGCCTATGAAGTGTCAAAAAGACAAAACAAGGCAACAGGCCTTTTCCGTCTACGCACCCAGTATCTGAAACAACACCACTTTAGCGATCCGGACTGCTCCAAAGCTGCTCCGATTTAGAAAAGAGTTGAAGACTCACCTCTGTAAAGAACACAACATCACAATGCATTAATCGTCCCCATAACAGGTACATCTCCTAATACTCCTTGACATTATGCTGGTCTTTGACCCTGTACAGGCAGAACATTCCTTATGATGTTCATTTGCCGACTGCTGTGAATGTGGCCAGGGCTGAGTTAGAGCTTGTGAGTTACTATAGTCAATGTTCTGTTGTATTAGTATCTGGCGCACCCTGAGCAGTGCGATTCCTCTCCATGGATGTTTCCCATGTACTCGGATGTGTCCTTCACCATGGACCATGCTGATGGTTGTTCTCCAGCCTGCCCACCCACCCACTCCTCTCACACTGGTGTTTGGAGGGACGGCACATGTGGTTCTTAATTAGTTTGCCATGCGTATGGTGTATGGGTCTTCTGTTATTGCTGCACTTTGATGCTTGCTTCTTCTGGATGTCTTTGCATACTTGCTCAGATTGCTGGGTGCCAACGTGTGGAGAGATCACCATGGCTTAGGTGTAGGGGTTCTGGCATTGCCTTGGTGGTATCTTTGCTCCATGGCTCCTCATGCTGTTAATACCCTTATGGCCTAGTGGTACCTCGGTCTGGGGTGTTCTACTACTAGGCTTACTGCCTTTAATGACAATTTATTTCTGTTTTGCCTTTGACACATGTACTTACTGTTGCAAAGTGACCCATTTTCGGGTGGTCGACCCCAGTTTTTAATTCTTTTATGACTCACCTGCTGGTAGCCTTGATCTCTAACTTTGGGGCACTGCTATCCAGAGCCCTTTGTATGTGCTTTGGCCCCTAAAATAGGTCGAAAATGCAGTAAAACAGGATTGGTACATTTAACTTTCCTACAAATCCATAGTATATGGTGCAGAAATTCACCCATGGCATGGAAAGTTAAATGCCACTTGTGGTCAGCAGCAGCTATTATGCCATCAACTACAGTGACACTGAAAACAGGGTTCCAGGCCTACCTGATATAGCCTGAGTGTTTCAGTGATAACTGTCACAATAAACCTTTTTGACAGGCAAAGATCTCCCCTTTAAATATTAGTAAATCAACCCTAAGAAGCCCTTGTAGCCCACAAGATTTGTATATGTATTGAAAATCTAATTTAATGATAAAGTCGGATTTTTAATAAACATTAAAGGGAAGTAACTTTTATAAAGTTACCTTTTCACTGTCGGAGCCTTCAGGAGGTTAATTATCATTAGCCTCTAAGAACTGGCCAGTCTGTACTCAACCTGGATAATGTATGACAGAGGTGTGAAATTCCTCCCAGGAAGTACACAATATGCCAATTTGATTGACAGGTGAACCTGAACGGGCATGGAGGACTCGTCTGAGCTCAGCAGAATATTTAGGGTGGGGTTGTGGGCATGCTGTAGACACAACACTAACAAATACTGCCTGACAGGGCTCTCCGAGGCACATGAAAAACGGTTGCGTCCTTCGAGCTGATCAAAATGGAACAAAATGCTATGTGCATCGCCGGTCTGGTTTCTAGAGGACTCTGCTTTTGTCCTTCCAGGCATTCGACTCCTGTTTTGTTGTGGGTCCAGATCCTGCTTCAATCTGGATTTTAGTGTTTCATGTGGGAGAACACAGGTGATCTCAATTATCCCCTCCCACACACCCTCCCAGATCTCAGGGTCCAAGCTTAGTCGTCTTGGCATTTCCCTGGCACATGGCATTTTTGGCCTGTTTGCAGTAAGGCAAACAGGAACTACAGAAAAAGTAGGTAGACCAGGGAACATTTACTCCATTGGTCATAGAGGGACTAGGAGTGTATTTGTAGGCTCGTTAACCCTACAAAACTGGACCATTACCTAGATTTCCTCAGAACACTTTCTGGACCTGGGGAAGATCAAACAAAAGAGGACTCGGCCTGTTGCCTGTAACCTCAGAGAAGCCCTGAAGATATGGACCTACTCCCTCTTGCATCCAGGACAAAGAAGTGGACTCCAAGGGTCAGATGGCCGATCTCGTGTGTTTACAGGGGCACAACAAGCTGTAAGAGGCCTTTTCCTGGAACTTTTCACATGACCTGTAGCAAATAGATCTGGACTGGAACTTTGCTGTTGGCCTCTGCCTAAAACTCTGAGAGTCTCTAAGTGACCTTCCTGGAGGTCCTGGGGGCCTTAGAAATGTACTCCTGTGGCTGTTTGGGTACCAGATAAAAGTTTGGAAACTTTTCAAAACCTTTCCTTTAGAACCTCACCAGGATCCTCCGGCAAAGTATCTGAATGGCAGTTCCACAGCGTCGGACTGAATTTCAGTTGTGTCCAGCTTAAGGCTTCCAGCTCCTCTGAAAAATCGACTAAGCCCCATTGTGCGATGGGATTTTTTTTTTTTTTTTTTTTTTGTAGAGTTTTATATAGCGCGAACTAGACCCGAGACATCGGGTATCAGAGCGCTTTACATGAGCACCAGTTTCGTTACATGAGGACACATTCTTTTTTTTCTTTTGAACATTATCTGCGATAAATCGCTAAATCTCCAGCAGGACCAAACAGTATCAAGTATCTCGTCTTTGGTTCCATGGAAATGGCTACAATTTCAGCAGCGGCTCGCTCAAGGAGGCTTTTTCTTCTCAAAAAGTGCCTTTCTGCATTGGAAGTTAGAAACTTTTTCAAACTTTTGTACCTCCAGCCTTTTCAACTGGACCAATCCACCCGTTTGATCCAACCAGGGCTCTATCGCTGTCAGCCTCAATTCGCACTTAGGTTCCGTTCTACCGCTCACACAGGCTACCATTGGTACTTTGTCCTTTTTGGCGCTATTTCTACTTAAATCTTTAAAAATTCACATATCTGCTTCCTGTTACTGGATTTTTGTTGTTTTGGTCTTAATTTACTCATGTTTATTTCCTCTTTATTTTAAAATTGATTGTGAAATGTTATTGTGTTTTGTGTGGCTTTTTCTAGTGTGTGCACTACTTAAATACCTTACACATTGCAATTGATTTAAGCCTGACTGCTCTCTGTCACGTTACTAGGGTCTAATTACAGGTTTATTTTATTTAATGAGTGTGACATCTAGAAGGTGGTGGCCCTCAACTTTGAGTTGGACACCTGCCCTCCCAAATAATAATCCACTTTCCTACATTTACCTTTTGTGTGGTTACTGTTCTGGTGTGGCTGGCTTCTGGTTTGACCTTTGCACCTTAATCATGCTGTCCCTCTGATTGGGTTTGCAGTGTGTCTCACCTGTCCTAGGATACGTTTTATTATCACCGCATGCCTACCTGCTTCCGTGGAGTACTGTACTGGTATTAATTTCATGAGGTGAGAAATCTGCAAGTAGAAGTATCCATCAGAAGAAAAAGTAACTTAAATACAGTCTTTCCGGTGGACACTATCTACCAGAAGATTCCTCACTATTCCTGTCCGCCTCCCTGCTCTGAGATGTGGTTATTTTATGGCAGCATAGATTTTGACTGATTTTCTGCACTGCCCTGCTGATTCTTTCGTCGTGCCTGTCTTCGTCACTAAGACTGTTTAAAAAAGGATGGGAATGACGTTAGTTCACCGAGTGTCACCTTATACAGTCTACTATGTCATGACCTTGGAGGAGCCAGAATGGAGACAGAGCCAAGGCGCCACCTGCTGGTGCAGGAGAGCTATTTCAAGTTTCTAGATCCAGTCTATTGTCTGGGAAGATTCATGAGGTGATTATTTGCATGAGAAATATTATTAAGGAAGGTAAGTAACTTTTTCTTCTCTGCTCATAAGGCTTTTACAAGCTAGTTGCCTCATGCCACAAACCAGAATTTGCAGTTGACTTTTGCCTGCTGGCAGACTTCAAGGTACCCGCCTAGGTTATCCTAAGGCTTCTCGGGGGCTCACAGCATCCTCAAATTCTTCTTGAAAGTGGGAATCTATCCAGATACTCTGAAAATGTCCTATCTCAAGGCATTTCAAGAAGCGCCGATTTCATCCGAGTAACCCAGACAACTGCAGTCCAATTACCAATGGACCCTTTCTGGATAAACTGAAAGATAGAGCAGAGTTAATATAACTTAACAGCCACATTGCAGCCCAGGAATAGCCTCCACATGCATGATCACTGAAATGGGGATGTCACCCTTCTACTTCACCTTTCAGTTGCTTGTCATACATTAATCATCCCACCCAACTCCTTCACCTCTGCGACTTGGAAAATCAACTTGAAGGATAAGCTACAGTTTATCCTTCCTCTCAAACTGCCTCCAGTCTCCTCATCCAGTCGACTCTAGCATACTATAAGCATCAGTCATTGCTTTAGTCCTTTACAACATGTACCTGATGCCAATGCCCTATCTCATCAAATCCTCTGGAATTATCTAATACAATTATCCAGACAGCATAGAAATTTTGCTGAAACTGGATCCAGAATCAAACACTGGCTGCACCTTATTCAGTTCTCGCCTTCCCACCACTCTTCACCGGTTGACCAGCATCCCTATGAAACTGTACACTAATAGAACAGAAATTACGATTTGTGATCACTGGCACATTTGATGCCATCCACTTGGACACTTGTGATACAGCTGATAAGCAGCTAGATCCTTTGATACATATCTAAACCGATTATGAGGCATTCTGGGTAGCACAAGAATAAACACGCATAAATCACACGGTAAAGAGTCATGAAAACTAATATGTGAGAACACTTAGTTACTGCATCGTAAAAGCATGCAGATAAATTGTAGGATAGATGGAATCATATACATTAAATAATATAGGTTCATAGTTTTAACCAGTTTCAGTTGCTAATTCAATGTGTATTAAAAAGTTAATGTGATGTACTCATGTGTTATAAGATTTCTAACCATTCCTATTGAAATAACGATGGGTGTGAAGAATTAATGAAATGTAACATAATTTAGATTATTTTACCTGTGATATTGAAGGGTTTCACTGTGAATTTCATCACTGCATATGCAAAAATGTGCACAAAAAGTGACAAGAGAAAAAAGGGGTGCTGCATAGTCATATTTAGTGTAACTGTTCTGAAACCTTTAGGTTATGATCTTTATGTATGTACTAATGTAAATTATTTGACACAATATCAAAATTTTATGATTTGAAATGATTTTACATGTTAGTACTTTGAAAATTCAGTAATATGTCATACTTACATGTGATCCCTGCAATCCAACAAATAACAATAATCTGAGTTCTTATAAGCTGAAAGAATTTTAGAATACTGATTTTCTTTTCTGAAGTGTATACCTACTATTTTATATTCTACACATTCTAAATTGACTTTATTGAAGGCCTGCTTTATTCCCTATTCTGTGGTGCCTTACACTCATAAGAAAAGTTTCACAAACTTTCCTTGTGAAGCGAAATTGTGTTTTACTAGAAGAGTTCTCACTTGCTTACAAGGACTATCTGCAACAAAGTCGACACTTTGGGAACATTTGCTATGGGAAACTGTTCTCTTGAACTCGTTCATGTGCCTACTCCTGAAGGATCATTGTTTGGAAGTTCACATGTGCTGGATGATCTGACAAAGTAGGTGTTTTGCACCACCTCTTTTCTAGAATATGTGTCTTCTTTATGTCTTACGACAATCATCTTACATGGACTGACCAATGGATTGAGTGGTCTGACACGATCAGGTGACTAAGGAGGTGTCACCACCAGATCTAGAGGAATATATTATACATTGATCTGGAGCAGAGAGGGCAGATGAGGCAGATTATGATTTTATGGATTTGGCAGAACTTGCTTACTCTCCTGACCAGACACTTACTTTGGGAACTTTGCGCACTCCACGTGCTTTCCTCTCAGACTGACGCATACACTGTGTGCGCCATTTGTGGACTCTTTCTCTATGGGACAATGCCTATGAGCTGTTATGGCTCATGTCCTTGCTGAACTTTCCAGAGCTTTTGTCACCTTATACCACCCATTCAACTAATTACATTTACTAGCACTCCTTAGACCCTAAATACTCATTAATGATGTACTACTTTGAATATCTTTGATAAATTGTGCCTTTAACTAAATCATAGACTCTGAGTTTGTCATGACTCATCTCCTAAAAGTTGATTGTGAATACCCATTTACTGATTAATGACAGGGAAAGATCAATATAGGGAGATCTCTAATCATCAGGTACTAATTATTGTTTTGTATTGCCTTAACCAAACTATTGGTTTTTATGATTTTAGTTCGGCTAAATTTCTTTAAAAGATTAAGACTAGCAGTTATAATTCTTTATTTATATAGTCTGGTATTGACAGTCATAGACATTAATCTAATTGTTAATTTGTGAGTTGGTTATCCAATTCCTGTTCCTCATTGGATTTCCGGATGTTAGATCTCTCATTTTCAACCACTCAGTGGCACAATACAAGATTAATCGGAGGATCGAGTGAGTGTCAGAAGAAATTAGATATATGATAAGAGTAGAGAAACAAATTGGGCCCCAAAAGTTCTGCTGCATTACCTGCTAATCTAAGCAGCCCACCCACACCGGAGAAGTCAGTGAAAATCTTTTGGTTCTCATTCCATTTGGGAGTACTATAACTAGTTCGGGAACAAACTACTCAGCAGAAAAAGAGGACTTCTACTAATATTGACATGCGCTATTTTCTTTCTTATAAATGGTGCTCTATTAATTTGTCCAAGTCGATATGGGAGTAGCTCAGCCATTTCAGATTTTGTCTTTTGTGTTATGGAACCTGAGAAACTTTAGAGCTCTGTGTCAGAGGTGGATATTATTCAAAGTGATATCACTTTTTATAAATTGCCAAATGTATTTCATTTACCTTAAAGTAGTCATCCTGCGAAATCATGCTGCAGTTTGGAAGCTCCGTATGAAGTCTTTTTGTCAAAGTTGTTTTCCCGCCATTTGTCACGCTTGACAAAAATATGAATGTGAAAAACATATTATTTGAGAATGATGGCAAAGTTATGAAAAACGTCATAGGTGCACATGCAAATATAATCAGCATGAACTAGATGCATTTAACCTGGCTAAATCTACAATAGATTCCACGTATTGAAAGTTAAGGTAGTAAAAAAGAAACGTTCATTGTAAAATAGAGCACACATGAAAAGATTTTTCATGATCATTTATAATCACTTTCACTCTCTTACATTCTTTTATCAAACGTTATTTACCTTAAATTCAAGGTACCAGCAAAAGTTGAGAGGGGGCCACTTTGATATGAATTGATTGAGTGAGCACCAGGGCTGTGAAACTGCACAAGGCTGGGCGTGCCAGGCCGTGCGACTCTTAGTGGTAGTCAGGACTGGATACAACCTTCCATATTGTTCAGTCTAGCAGAACATATCATAAATAGGAGCCAGGGGGCAGGGCCAGTGAAACTTCACATATAGGTAAATGTTGAGTGACATTTCATGTGCACCTGAATGGCTGCTGCAAGAGAGGCACAGGTTTAGAGGCCTACAGTAAATGAAAGGCTAATGAAAGATGAGAACGAGGCTACAGGACTCAAGTTGCTGGGTGAAGTACATCTACCTACCTTTATTCCATTTTCAGTTTCAAGTGAGAGGACATGCAAAACACACCCTGGTGCACGGTTCATTCTCCCCTTACTGCAAAGAACTATAGTTACCTATTCCCATAAGCATTCTGTTTTCAGAGGCAGTAGAGGTTCTTCTGCTGGCACCATATATTTAATTTAACCAAGATAGTAGAACAACCACAGGAGTTTCAATGCTGGTTACTGGGGCTGCAAGCACCAACCTCTGAGCATCAAACACTACCCACATTTTACGCTCTTTGTTTACCGGTGGGTGAGTTTAGTCACATAATGAATGACAGACGTTTCCCCTTATTTTGAGGGCCATGGGATGGTGTGAGTTATATTGATTGAACAATAGTTACAGGAAATTATTAAGACACCAGACTGATTCCACTAGCCATTGTTGAGTTGAACCGCAGAATTAGGGCAAAGTCAGAAGGAGTGGACATGCAAATATTCTGTTTGACTGGTCAGCTCTTGAGCTTTGTTATTTTCAAATGTGTCAAATTCATGGCTCAGATTACCCCAAAGTAAGGCGTGTAGTTGTCTATTTTTGAGAGATGTTTTGTTGTGGCTATAGAAGGCTCTAGATAATGACTATTACAGCTTGTGTATCAATTACAAGATAGAAACTTCCAATATGATCAAGTGAGATGGTAGCAGGTTCAATAAATGCCATCTAAAATCCTGGCTGCTGGCTCTGCAATAAATAAGGGCAGTCCTAAATCTCTGCATCCTTGGACCATGACCTAGCCCACCTCTGCTATTAAGAAAAAAAGAACGTCCTTCAAAGCTATGAATAATTTTACGCATAGAAGCGAGAATGCAAAGAAAGAAAATTAGAGATACTCTGATGGAACAGCTCCAGGATGTGAAGTGTGAGTGCAAAGGCTTGAGAATGCATGTAATCAAAAGAGCGCTCACAGACCTAACTGAGGTCCCGTCATCACTTGAAGCAGTTGAGGCACAATCTTTCCACCATACAGACAAGATTGAAGACTTGGAGAATCCCTGTCATAAGGAAAATATCTAAATCTGCAAACTGAAGGGAGGCATCAAGGGCTCAGATAGCAAGATATGTCTCAATGAACTCTTCCTGCAACTTGGTGTCTTGTTGGAATAAGTACACATACTTAGGAAGAATAAATTAAGTAATGGCAAAAATCTGAAAGACGTTTAGGACACTACCTACAAATTAAAGAAAGTATTTTCAGAGGGGTGGGAACAAGAGACAAAGCCATTTTCTGAGATAAAGTGACAGAGTTGTACCATAACTAAATACATGACACCCTATTGAAATGGCGCTAGATCAAGCATGAGACAGCCAAGCTACAAGAGGAAGTCAAATATAAAAGTACTTTGAACTCTGGTATCTTGTTCCAGTACATTGGAGTGCCTCAGAACACCATACCTCTGCAGGAAGGCCTTTGATTCATGCACGTCCCAGATGGACCAAGTGAAAAAATCTCTAACCCTCCTGACTCTTTTTTTTCAAATCTGTTTATTAACTTTTTTGTAATGCAAAATAACATAGAACGTAAGATTCAACATAGGATATGAACCACGATATAACATACAAATATAGAATCAAATAGTATGAGTGGGATGTTAACAGTATTGGGCCACTGAGCCTCATAATTCTGGCCCCTAAAGACATCTTACCCCAAGCATCATTCCCCCCTCCCATGTCCCTTTAAGGCCAGAACAACGCAGGGCTACAAAGTGTATTCCAATCTCCTGAAGCCTCAACCTACGTATCTGAAATCTTTTAAAGGCCCTCAGACCTTCTCCGCTTTAATGGGGCACCCATGGGCTGTATATAGGTCTCTTTGGCCCGCATAAACCAATTCATATTTGCAGCCCAATCCTCCAATAGATTACAGGGTACATCCATATTGCGCTTAATGGTACTGCCAATGCTATACGTGCATACATAAGGGTGTACATTGCTATCGTATTTATCGATCTCAACAAAAGCATTGGAAAACTATTATCTCTACCCTGAGATGAGCTGCCATCAAGGACATCAACGTGGTGAAGATTCGAAGTGTTGATGTTGATTCGAAAGGGAGGACTGTGTATTTGGTAGTAGGTGGAGCCTACCACTAGGTACCTCCTGTGTGACTGCAGGATCGGTATGTGAAAACAGCCTTCCTGCAAGACGAAGGACACCATACAATCTCCAGTCTCCTAGAACCTATGTAAAAGTGAACTTCTTGAACTTCTCCTTGCAAAGGAAGATGTACAAGACCTGAAGGCTGAGAATCAGACAAAGCTCACTGTCCTTCTCGGAGACAAGAAAGTAATGCAAATAACATTCCTGCCCGATTGCATCCTTTGGGACAGGTTGCAAGTCTTCCTTACTCAACAGAATCGAGACTTATTGTTGCAGAATGAGGACATGATCCACTAAAGTGGCCAAGAGGACAGTAAGAAATGGTGAGGGACCACAGACCGCACGTGCTCTCTTGAGAGCAAGCTCAAGTGGTTTTGTGTGTGGGGTGGCAGAGAAGGAAGAAGGCATCTGATGGCCGGGACTACCCCTTAAACTAGCATGTTGGAGCAGCAATTGGTTCATCTCCTTAACTAGCGGGATGGCTGGAGCTGCCAAAATGGCATCCCTCTCAAGTATCTGGTAAACTAGAGGTATTCTTTGTGAAATCAATGGGAAGGGGAGGCCTGCCCCAGGGAACGAGACATGGCCCGACTCTGCTTTAACTTTTCAAGGATTGAATCAGCATTCTTGCCGAACAGACAAGAGCCATCAAATAGTATATCCATCAAGTTGACCTGGGCATCCCATGAAAATCCAGTGGAGCATAACCAGGCGCAACACCGAATGGCAACAGTATTCACTGCCAAAGTATTCACTGTATCTACTCGCAACCTGAGAATTTTGCTTAGCCATATTCTGTCCTACCTTTGCAAGCAAAGTGGTCTCCCAATTGGACAGGAAGATTTGGCATGACTATCTGAGTGCTCTCCCAAAGTGCTTGAGGAAAAATCTTTCAATCTTTTTAGAATCACAATTGGGGAGGAAGAGATTATGGAATGATCCAGAGTTCTGCTTCAAGAAGGAAGATGCCTGCACCACCAGAGTCTCCAGGGAAGGCTGGGCAGTCAAAAATGTAGAGTCACCAAGAGCTGGCCGATGGTAGCTTGTCACCTGAAGGTTCACCGCCAAAGCTAAAATTGGCTTGCCACAGGCAACAAAGATAGGTTCCATTTTGGCCTCACTAAAGAGAAGCAAAGGCTCTTAGGCCGAAAATGCCAGCTGTAAAATCTCAGTAAGAATATCTGCCTTGTTTTCTCCAATGGGCAAGGGCAGCTCCGGGACCTCAGCCGCCCTCTTCAAGACAGCCATGAACAACAGCAACTCCTCTGAATGAGGTTCTGAAGGACACTACAAGTCAGTCTCTAGAGAAGTAGCTACCCCACTGGAATTGTATAGAGCTCATAAGTATCTATGCTTGAAGGAGGGAGTAGTTTATCCACCTCACTGCTGCTGTCATCATGCTGGACAATCTCAGTTATCTGTACGGCATCTGAGATTGACACAAATAAAGATTGCATCCTTTCAAAGTATTCGTCCTCACGTAGGGGTTCAATATGGAGACTCCTCTACCAGCCGCCATTCTTGGAGTCAAGAAAACATTAAGATGGTTTTGTCATTTGGGAACTTTACTAGATCATGCAGGCTTCAAAGAAAGCCCAGCCCCTCCACAGATAGTGCTGTGTCAGTGGGGCACCACCAACAAGGTCATTGGTGGAGGTATGAGGTCAGGTGGTTCCGCAATGGTGCTAAGGCGAGGCAGTACAGGGCCAAATGGAGTGGAAGGTGTACTTACCTCAGACGCCCAGACTGGAAAACCAGTAGCTCCACTGGGCCAAGCGGCGCACCAGAGTGAGCCTGACGGAACAAGGTCAGCTTTGCCTGAGTGAAAGCTGTGATTCGTGTCGGGTCAGCTCCGGGTGCTGGAAACGCCAGGAAAACCTGATATGGCACAGAACCACAGGGGAAATCGGAGATAAGAATTTTTAAAGTTTAAGTAAAAATAGCACCACAAAGTCACACTCGTAGTCAATTGTCGCATTAGAACAGGGCCTAGGCACAATTTGACGTGTACCGTGTCAGAACCACCAACTAGGTTTGTTCTGAGCAAAAGCTTTTAGCTTCTGATTTTAATCCTTTGAGTCCCAAATCCACCTCAGGAGTTCATTACTAAAGCCTCAATAGAACCTCAGGGGAGAAACTTAGTGACTCATTGGGTGTCAGGTAGAGTCCAGTCCACGTCCAGTTGCCACTGGTCAGCTGGGGAGTTGCAGAAAAAGGCCTCTTGTAGCTTGTTATGTCCATGTAGCTTTAACAGGTCAGCCTTATGACCCTGGAGTCCAATTCTTTGTCCTGGGTACAAGACGGAGAGCAGGTCCAGTCTTCAGGGTTCTTCTTAGGTCATAGATAGCAGGTCCAGTGTTCTTCTGTACTTCCACAGGTCCAGAAGTTATCTGAAGTTGGTGCCTGGAGGTGCCAAGTTTATGCCTGGCACAAGCTAGTGAGTAGGAATGACCACTTGGGACATTCAAACTCATAGACTAATGTACCCCAACAAACTCAGAGACTGAAGTCTGGCAAATTCAGAGCTGAGCTTTCAGCAACCAGACAGTGGATACACACAAAGTGTTTTGGCATTCCGTTTCCCTACTTTGAAGTGCGTGCCAAATGTTATATGTAAATCCAGCAGACCTGTCAAACACTCAATGACACTGTAATGTCCAAGAGAGTTCCACTGTGATTGGTGTTTGACAGGCTGGCAGGACAACAGAAGGGCCCTTTCCAAGTGCCAGCAAACATTTACCTATGATTGTGGAGGCGTCTTTGAAGTGCGCCCCAAGTGCTGTATGGAAAACCCCAGCAGACCTGTCAAGCAGGATGCGTATTCAAGCAGGACTTGACACTTTATTGTACAAAAGGATCCTCCCAGGCTCTCCTGCACTTTCTATCAGGATCAGATGGGCCATCTCTGCCCATTCAGGTCAGCCTGATGTTTATTCCTGGGAGTGGTTCGCACCTCACCACAGGGGAGTCATCAACTACCAGGTGACAGTTGGAAGGCCTCAGAAGCTGTAGCCAAGCAAAAGGTAACTTTTCCAAAGGTTATGAAAAGCTGTTTCCTAAATGTAGATAGCAAATATTAAACTTAATATTGTATCCAAGTGCTTTCCTATGGAACAGCTAACCCTGCTACAGTGAAAATGGCCTTTTCACTGTAAGGCATGTTTAACACTGAACCTTTACATTTCCTACTATTAAATACCATACACCTTGCCTTGGGGCCAAATACGGCCTAGTTTGGGGTGACTTATTAATATTCAAAAGGAGGATTTAGGCCTGTCAAAATGGGTCATTTTTCCAGGTCGAATTTGCAGTTTAAACCTGCACATACTGGATACTGGTGGCAGGCATGCAATCATGTTTGGAATGTCAATGAAGTGGGTGGCATAATACGTTTGCAGCCCACAGGTGACATTTATCTTACAGGCCCTGGGTACACTGTGGGTACCATTTACTAGCAACTTATAGGTAAGTTAAATATACCAATAAGGAGTATACCAATTTTGCCATGTTGAAAGGAGGAGCACAAGCACATTGTTCTATAGCGAGCAAAAAAAGTATTCAGCAAAAAGGCTGAAACATTTGGTGTGAGCCTACAGAAAGGGCACATTTCCAATAATCTCATTATCAACCTAAGAAAAATCTTGTGCTGCTTCTTGGTTTCAGCCCTTGAGGTGTTTGAGTACTTGCTGATTGAAAACAAACTGCTAGACATAGAGCAGACCTAGAATAGCACCGACGGTCAAAGCAGGCCCGTGCCATAAACAGCTTGGTTTCCTGCTTCCTAATAGCTTTTGTGTGCATAAGGTCTTAATTATTGTATGATCTGAAGTCATGCTTGGGTCCAAGGCACCACAAATACACCTCCTGGGGGTCAAAGATAAACATGCTCGTGTGACAGGACTGTCACTGCTTAAACCCATATTACCAGGGTTGGGAGCGGGGGAAGATGGAAGGGAAGGAGTGACATTCTGCCAACACTGCAAATTATAGTTGAAAGATGTTGACAAAACAGGAACTAAAGCTAGTGCACTGAGGTTGTGGGGGTTGTGCTTATGTGGCTCTGTGATGTAATTTGGGTGCTATAATATGACAATAAAGAATTGAGCATCACCTACTCATTCAAGAGAGCGGTTTTGACTTTTCTGGGTCCAGTTTTGCAAATGAAGGAAATTAAGGAATCTGCTGGTAGAAGAATCCATCAAAAATTATGTTAATGGAGAACACATACTTACTCAAGAAGGACAAGAACAGGCAGTGCCACAACACTTTTTTGCAATTATTTTTGGGCTGCAAGAACTGTCAAAGTGGCTGGAGGAGGTACTCTATTAGGGCAACAAATAGTGAATATCTTTCCTTTTATCCAAACCTGAACCAAAAAGGGTGTCACTGTACAGCTCCAGTATAGGAAAGTAGCTTTTTTGAGAACAGATGTTGCCCCTTCTATTCACCTTTGCTAAAAGTGAGATATTACTAGGTGGCACTTTCAGTATGGTCATAAATGGTAAACCAGATAGGTCACACCACAAGAAATGCAGGCAGCATACCAAGAAGGATGTAGGAGTTTGGTATTCACTGAATTCTAGAGGGAAAAGCATCTGAACACCTAAGAATATGCATCGCTCTCACAAAATATGTGCCTCAATAGACTACATATTTATTAGTGAACTACTCATATAGCATTTGCTGACATGGGCAATTGAATAATTTTGAATCGTGCCCCATTCACACTGGTAATGTTTTTAGGCACAGTTAGTACAAAGCATTGAATCCAGGTGATTCTGAGAATATATAATGAGAAGCAATGCTATGGGTTGTCTCTAATGTGGCGGGGGGAGGGTCTGTCATCTCTAAGCAGAGTGGTGTTGTGTATGAGCCCGTGGCTTGAACAAGCTCTCAAGGCCTTGAACTCCCAAAAAGTATGGACAAATCTTTTAATGGTTAGAGGTCAACCATATATGTTGCTCTCGAGGTAAAACTGAAGCACCGAGGAGTGGTTAAAAAGGAGAGATGCTTGCTGGCTACCGACTACCAGACTAAAAGCTAAACAAGTCAAGTCACATGTACAAAGCATAAAGAAAACCAAAAGAATCATGCGTCATGTAGCTCCCATGTAGCTCGAGTTCTACTTTAGGTTCTAATAACAAATGATTATCAGTAGTCTATGATAGCAGCATAGTAAGATACATATTTTGTGCGATGTGAATAACAAAACATACCAGGCAGCAAGGGCAAGGGCTAAGCACCCTAATTGCAGAGGACACATTATTAAGTTGAAGGAACCATAAAATCCTTAATTCATCTGGTTAATACGGGCTTACTGCTGCTGTTTACAAGCAACTGATCCCACCATGTTTTCACCAGTCTATTCAGTCACTTTAACTCAATGGATACTGTCACTCCAAACATGCTAGAAGTGGTGATCACCATTCCTCCCAAGTCAGGTAAAGACCTGATGCTATGTGGTTCATACTGGCTGATAACCACAACAAATGCAGATGCAAAACATTTTACCAAAATACTGACTACTGTGCTGAGATGGTTATAATCCAGTCAGGTCAAGCTGAACAGCCCAGCTTTAGAAGGGTTTGTCATTCAAGTGATAATATTAACAAGCATTGGCATAGCCAATAGGTCTCGCTTTTTGGACCTTATAAGTATTTAGTTATGCAGCACAATATCCTTTGTGCAACAACATCAACTGTTGCATGGCTAAACACTTATAAGGTCCCAAAAGCGAGACCTATTGGCTATGCCAATGCTTGTTTATCGAAGAGGGCAGCGTGTCGTTCCTGGCATCAGTTGCATCTAAAGGATCTGTTATCGATGGAGACCACCTACGCCGGTGTCCCTGCTCCCTATTCACAGTCATTTTATGGCTTTGATATCACTACTGTATTGTTGACTTCTGGCGTTTTTGTTCAGTTTTGCAGTGTGAGTCACAGCTTCAGCCCTGTAACCTCTCTGCCCTGAGATTCCTCAAAGAGGCGTCGCACAGGGATAATACGCTGAAAGAATACTTTGGTTGGCCAAAATGTTTTGTTTTGGTGTACAGGCGGGGTTTGCCTAGAAAAAGGTCGCATCATATCCTTATTTAGACATTGTAATTGAACATACATGGAATTGGAACCCCTTGGGGGATACTTGATAACCGGAAAGCGAAGGATTGAGTTGGTTCCGTATTCTGATTGGCCGTTATAAACCAGGGACTTTAATTGAACCGAATTATGCCAAAACAATCCTGTTTCGGGATTGCCATCATGACAGAGCTGTGTGTCTAGTGCTGAGGGAGTGGTAAACCTGCTGCAGGCTTGGGTGTCTATTGCTGCTGTGCTGGAATGATGGCGACTGGCGAGCCTGTGACTCTAGTGTAGGGGGGAGTCATTAAGGTAACAGGCGCGGCAGAGCTGAGAAGCCACAGTGATGGTGGCCCCTCAGCGTCTCAGCCTCAGGCCTTCTTGTGCTTGAGGGGCGAGGATGGGTGACATCATTGCAACGCTTAGTGGTGACTTGACATCATGGCAGAGCTATGCGTCTAGTGCTGTGCATGTCTTTGTGTCTTTGACATGATCACGGTGCTGAGAAGACAGAGGAGACAGAGAAGACAAGCATTGGCCGCGCGGCCGCGAAAGTGAAAGTGGGAGAAGGTAGAGAAGAAAGATCGTGGTGAGAGGGAGGCGGGGTCCGAGGGGGAGAGAAATGCATGAAAGAGGAAAGGGGAAGTGATATCCTGCAAGAGAATTCAGACAGTGGGTAGGAAGATGCTTGACAGAGAGAGGTAGAGGTGAAAGAAACAACTTAGAGAAAGGCGAGGGAACGTGATCATTGGAAACGTGAGACAAGAGAAAACATGGCATGGGAGATAAGAGGAGAGAGACAGACCATCTGAGAGCACATAGACATGGCAGCAGAACTGTGACAGACAAGTCTGTCGAAGAGAGTAAAAAGACAGAGAACAGGAGGCAAGGTTGGGGGAGGGGAAGCAGAGTGAATCCTATGGGTAAGAGCAAAGGCGCACCGGGATGGAAAGGGGACGATAAAATAAAAAAAAAGCACGCGCGTGCGGCAGCAGGAAAAAGTGAAAGTGATCGCTCTTACCGGCACCGTGGCCAAAGTAAATAAGGAGGTGGGCGATCTGCGCATAACCAAAGAAACGCGCACAGCCACCGTTGTTAAAAGATGAAGCTCAGCATGCTGACGTTAATATGACGAGTTCCAAATACATGAAGAAAAGAACAGACTTGCGAGGGACAGAAACTACGAAAGCAAGGGAACATTAACAGGAGGCAAGGTTGGGGGAGGGGGGGCAGAGTGAATCCTATGGGTAAGAGCAAAGGCGCACCGGGATGGAAAGGGGACGATAAAATAAAAAAAAGCACGCAAGTGATGCGTGCGTGCGCGCGGCAGCAGGAAAAAGTGAAAGTGATCGCGCTGTAAGGGTGCCGCAAGTGATGTGCTTAATGAGGCATGACGGAAAGGCAGATGGCGGCTGCGCGCGTGCGCGCGTGCCCGCGCGCGTAACCGCAAGCTTGAGGCCAGCAAAAGCGTGTGGTAGGACTTTTAAAAGCCCACTTACTAAATGTCTCGCCAGAGCAACGCATGCGCTGGCTCAGGCGAGACCTAAAAAGGAGTCCTATTTGATCTATGGCGGTCATAATCATAAGAGAAGGGCCAGAGTACTGTCCATGGATGCAAACAAAGGAATCAATAGGGTGGGGTGAGATTTGTTGGAGTGTACACAGCATGAGATTTCTCTAAGGCTTTACAAAATAGGGGATAGTTTCCTATCCAGTGCCTGTGTCACAGATTCTTTTGAGGAGAAGACTATAAGACACAATCTGCCATTATAAAATATCACTCCATACTTGAAGAATAGTCTTAAAATAGGATCTCAATAGGGAAAGATACATTCAAGATGTCCATCTTTGCTGGCAATATCCTTGTGACTCTGCAGGACCACCAGAGTTCTGTGACATCCTTCTCAGGAAACTGAAGATTAACTTTGGAAATGCCACACTATCACCAGGTGTATGGGCTCAACTACCAGGGATTATTCGACAAAATAAAAATATCATTAACTGCCAAATAAATCCTATTTTGTGACTTTGGAGAGTTGTGAGATTTGAAATCAATAAGGTGGTGCACACACTTCACCTGAATTGGCAAAAGGCTGGTGGCCCCTATTACACTACTGATGCTATATATGAAGGGAGAAAGCACAGCCATACAGTCTGATAGCTTACTGTTACAGCATCCATCTCAGATGACTGACATGGTTGTATGACACAAGACTGGACAGACAAACAGCAGTAGCCTATTGAACAAAACAGTGCCTGCATTGTGAGACGAAGACTGGAAGCCGAATCTGGTAAACCCAGAGATTCTAGACAAACTAGCAATCACTAGAGTCAAACTTGACACTTAGGATAGAACAACTAAAAGCAAAATAATCATGTCTTACCTGGTACTGTTCACTTTCATTTTAACCACCCTTAAATCTCACCTGAATAAGACAGTATTAACATGTTTAGTAATCACAGTTTAAAAATTGTCCAGTCATAGCTAGGTCCAGCAGGCAGGTAAGGAGGTCATGGAATATTAGCTCTTTATAAACTCCTTCATTTATCAGACAAACCTATTTGGACATACTAACTGGCACATGCAAACAGCTACACTTGACTGATACAGACTAGGAATAAATAGTGGCTAGAGCGTACACTACAATAAAGATTGTCCATAAGTGAAGTCACTGCTTACATTATTAAAATGACACTAAACACCAGCTAGCCTTAAAAAATAGATATGTTGCTGTGTTCAGGAATTGGGATTTCATTTGTACTATGGAGCTACTCCAAAATTTCTATGGTAAGGACACAATGGTATCTGAGAGTGACATGATCTTGAGCAGGGTTCTCCAAAGTCGGTTCTGGAGGGCCGGATCCATGCCAGATTTTTAAAACAAACTACATTTATCTATATGGGGATGTGCTAAAAATCTGGCATGGATCTGGCCCTTCAGGACCGATTTTGGAGAACCCTGATCTTGAGTGAAGAAATGCTTAGAAGTCATGCCATGTACTGTTGGAAGGTTTATGTGCTACTTCATACCATCTAGAATCACTGAGTGAAAGGCTCAGAATGCATATACTACTGGTGGATAGACAGCAGTTGATAGCATAAGTGGGAACACCACAGGATTCATTACAAGCAGAAAGCAGAGTAGTATACAAATTATGAATCCTGTTGCTGTGAAGAAAGTTTCACTATTATTAACACAAAAGATGCGTATACTGCATCTCCCCCACTCCCACCCCCTCCCTTTTGGACTCCATGTCATTCAACGTCAGAGAAGGGATATGTCCCAGGAGCCAAAGAGAAGAATCACACTAAAGACTGTGATGGGGCACCTTACATTAGGAAATATACCCCCATCAAACCTACACAGGAACATGTAAGTAGGTGGGGAGTGGGTTCAGCAGAGCAGCAAATTGGAGATTGAATCCTATTTCAAATTTAAAAGCACCCAGCTGTAAGCCATAAAATGTAATAGAAAAGTGCAGATATGTAGTGTATTCATATAAACACCATGTAGATTAATCATTAAAATGCTCCAAACATTTATTTTTAATTTAAAAACTATTCTTTGGTGGGTCAGTGTGCGGCTGATATCCATTAACATCTGCCATTGTCTCACTTTGTGTGATATTAAGTTTTCATCTCTTATGTAGGTTAAACAAATCAATTTCATTTAGTTTTACTCATGTGTCTTATCACTTTTGACATAGTCTTGCTTGAATTTCTAATGAAGGTGTGGTCACAATGAAGCCACCCCTTGGTTGAAACTAATGATTTAGATACTGTCCCTGTACGTGGCATGCCTTGACATGTAGGAAGCGTTCTATGCAGGGCATTTTGGAAGTTGGGCTTCTTTTAATGCAGGATGCCTTTATTTGGAATTGATTCAGGGATACTAAGTAGAGCATTTTATTTCTGCATCTTTATAAGGGAAATTGTGTTTAAAACTGCATTGTTCTGCTTTATGATTTAACTTGATTCTGACACGTACTTTAGTTTTATGCTGATGTTATGTAGCTTGCCTGGCCTAAAATGAAGGCTGTCCAAAAATGCGAATGTCTGATTACCCTTAAATGTATGTCTAGTTAAACAGCCTGTTTTCTATGGGTCTGTCCCCAGTGACATGTGGTGCAGATCATGGCCCCTGGGGCTCTATAGTCTGGGACACGAACTACAGATCCAGGCCTTTGTTTTGTTATGTTATGTTAAGATGTCTTGTAGAGCGCACAGCTGCCCCAGCAAAGGGGCGTCCCGGCGCTAAGAGCAATGGTAGCAGCTGACAGCAAAGACCCAACATAACGAAAGAGAGGAAGAAGGCCAGTAGGCCGTTAAGCACTGAGCTGGCAGACAGATGGGCGAAGACTATAGAAAACTTAATGGGAAGGGAACAGATGGGTCTTTAGTGCTTTCCGGAATGCTAGCTAGTTATCCATATTCCGGATATGTACAGGGAGGCCATTCCATAGCTTCGCTGCCAGTGTGCGAAAAGAGCGCCCACCGGCGCGAGCCCTCCTCACTCGCGAGATAGATATGAAATGAAATGAAATTTGTACTTGTAAAGCGCACCTATACCCCCAAAGGGGTGTCCAGGCGCTGTACGCATACCGCTGTGGAACCCTTCCTGGCTTTTCCCTGTGAAATGTCCACTCCTGGGCACCCCCAGGGTGAAGCCAGGCATCCCAGCGCTGTTGGGGCCGTTGTGGAGATTAAGCAAGCTATTGCCCAGAGTTGCAGAGTGGGACCCATGATTAGAATAGGCACCGAGGCGAGAATTATCAGGTCCGAGGAAATTGAGCCCAAGACCCGCCGAGGCGGGAATTGAACCCTGGTCCCGGGCCAGATCTCTGCATCAGGGTCTGCCGCTCTAACCATTGAGCCACACTTCTCCACGCCAGGTGTTGGCCTGCTGAGCGAAGCTGACGGGTGGGAATATAGGCGGAGAGCAGGCCCGCTAGGATACCGGGGGTGGGGGGGTTCAAGATCTTGAACGCAAGGCAGAGAGACTTAAACTCCACTCGTCTCACCACCGGTAACCAGTGTAACTGACGAATGGCACTGGAGGTGGAGCAGCGTCTGGGCATGGCAAGAAGAGTTCTGGCGGCAACATTTTGGACCCTCTGCACCTTTCACTCATGTGCCACTATATGCAGTGCCATGCTAACAGTAAGGATCTGTAATCCGACTAAAGTTCAACTGGAATGCAGCTCAACAGAGCTAGGAACAATTCATGAGGCAAGAGGAGGATTCCAGTGGATTGACCACAGCAACGATATTGCCTCAAAATAGAGAAAACAAAACTAGGGTATGTTTACAGGGACAACAGGAATGATTGACACACCTTTTTTAATTACTAAAAGATTGTGCTGAATAAGCAAACAACACTCATGGAAGGTTGGAGAACAATGAGACAATGCAGTTTAATAAAGTCTGGGACCCACAAACTGAAGTGTTGCGAGCCAAATGTAAGCCAGAGTTAAGTTTGAGACTTCTGTGACTTTAGGTTGATAAAGTGTGCATCAGTCAGATTCGTCCAAAGGATGAACACCCTAGAACCAAATATTCAACTTATAGGATTCCAAACCACAGGGGTCATGGAGACCTTGGCTGGTGTACAGCTGAACAACAGATATATTTAGATATAAAATATGGATTCTGATCAAAACAAGAAAGAACCCAAACAAGGGCTCGGACAGCTGGTTCTAAATATAGCCATGATGCAACTAATTGATTCTTAAAGAAATAAATCAGAAGATTTTCACCAAGATGCACTTCAATTCACTTCACATAACAAACAACAAATTAAATAAAACACATCAATATCTACTTAATCCCGCAGGTCTGAGAGGAAAATCCATGGTATGTGTGAGAATACATGAACTGGTGGTACGGGTCAGCTACTGTATCTTTTGTAATCGTTCAGCAATTTTATATTCCAGTTAATTTACTTCAATGCAGCAAGGGAACAAACTATTTGAGCGCTTTTAGACAAAACTTTATATATTTCTAAAAATACATAAATAATTTTAAATTATATGTTTGTTCAAGGTTTAAGCAGACACATTTAACTTTCTTACTGTAATATTGGTTTATTGCTGTTAACTACAAATGTAGTCTAAACAACTGGACCATTAAAAAGCAGTTGAAAGCTAAATGTAAATATGCTGAAAAGGTTAGTGACAGCCTTAACTGTAACAAATTAAGTGATGTCCACTGAAATAGTTACCATGCCCCAAACATGGTGCCTGATTTAGAGTTTGGCAGATAGGTACTCCACCACAAAAGTGACAGATATCCAGTCTGCCTTATTACAAGTGCTCGCTCACCACCACAGAATATTTAAAACTCCTCCCCACCATACCCTTAAACTCCTCCCCCCAGCCCTCCTCTACAGTACCGGCAGCTGCATTATTGGTTCTCAGTGTGAGAGCTAGCATTGTGCCGACTATAATCCCACAATTCCGATGTTGGTGACACATGAAGGCCCCACTCATTCCCCCACCTCCATTGCCAATAATGGAAACAGCGTATTTTCCACTGTACTGATGGGAACAGACTACAAAAAATTAAGTTGTGCTGTTATAATGAATAACAAAAATAACGATGTATCTCCAATGCAATTTGTGATATGTGCTTATGGTTATCTATACAATTTGAATATTTTTTGGTAGGTCAACTAGCCCAGCCATCTTTTTCTCTCCATTCTAATTATTCCAGCCTTCTTTAAGCCTGGTGTAGTTCAGTTCAAATACATATTCACAATTAAAATACACTGCAGAAAGAAAATGTTGCCAATAAATGTTGTGCATTCACACAAAACAAACTTTGGTATAATTATTTGCATTGAAGGACTACACTTTTCTACGTTGAACACAATGTCGAACATAAATGAAATGAACAATCCATATTAAACAAGCCTCAGCGATGATGTTATCAATATAAACTTACCCACCAATTCCGATTATAAATGTTTTCATTTTGTAAATTCTTGTTAGATTTTCTTCAGCTTGCCTAGAGAGATGTTAAAATAAGGAATAAATTAATTTTAACAAGAGTAATCCATAGTCTTCCATTGAATGCACTGGTGAAAGACGAACCAAGACAAAGCCCCTATAGTGACTAGCAATAATATTCATTTGAAGCAAGAATGTGTGGCATTTTTGCATCATGCTCAGTTGTCAAGAATAGGGGGAGTGGATTGAAGAATGCTGGATCTCAACTGCCTATACATTCAGCTGCACACTAACTTCCTATAATCATTTTACTTTTTCAACATGTATTATTTTTAAGTTCAAAATATTTTATTAGATTTTAGCAGTACATAAAGGCAAACAAAAACAATACAGAATAGAGCACAGAATTAACAACAAGTAGAATTAAATGTATGTCTCAATATACAACAGAGTCTAGCAGAATACAGAGAACTGAGGACCAAAATAAAAAGAGCTACTTACAAGTATGTACTGTAAGAAAAAAATGTGTATTGTAGGACAAATATCATCTTTTAAATATATAATCTAATAAGTATTATGATGTGTTCAACAATAACTTAGCAACAAAAGAATCAAGGGGCAACCAAAATAATCACTGGTAAGAGAAAGTTCATGTCATCAACTGGTAAACATAGTCCCAACATGCATCAACAGAAAGCAATCTAGTATCCTTCCACTTACACGTAAATGATTTATTATCAGGAGAAAATTATATATTTTCTTTTATGCAATCGGTAAGGGATGCCTCAATATGATGTACATATGATTACGTTATATGAAATATTGTTTCAAATATCTCAAATTTTGGTAATAACTTCCAATATCTTGGAATTAAGAAAGCAGGACAAGTAGGTATTTATACAGTAAATGTCTTAAAGAGCCATGGTCCGGTTTCTAATGCCAACATAATGAGCTATCGAGCAACCTAACTTTGAACAATATACATGGAACACATAGACAATTACATAAAACAAATAAATTAGTCTGATAAAGAGAAACTTTCATCCAACCCGAAATATTGATGGACCACATTTCCTACCATTGTTTAATGGAAAGACAGAAAGTCAGTTATGAGTTCCAAAAATCAGAAATAAGATAAGATTAAGAGCATTCACACTAACATTTTTATACTTCACAAGAGAGATGACCTGATAAATTATATAGGCTTAAAAAGAACGAATGTTAGCAATATGCAAGGTCTTGTAAAGCTTTAAGAATGTTGGGGTGATTTAGAGTTTGGCAGACAGGATGCTCCGTTGCAGTGACGTCAGAGTACCCTGTCCACAAAACTAATTATACACATGACCTATTTTGGGTGGGGAGAACCACAGCTTTCCATCAACATGAGGGCCGGGAGGCAGAGGGAGTACACCATTTGCAGCATAAAGTATAGATACTATTCTCGAATTGATTACTTCCTATTGGACAGAGCATTTGTGAAAGCAGCAGAGCATCAAGCGGGTACTATTGTGGATCACATTCCAGTTAGTTGAACCTTAGTGATGCCAGTGGCTAAGCCCTCGGAGAGGTGGACCTTGCATGATAAAGCTATAATTGAGGAACTGATGCAAGTTAGTTCTTTGACCTCAACGTTGACAGTGCTCGAGGGAAGATCATATGGGATGTATATAAGGCTTACCTGAGGGGGTGCATTACACGACTGTTGCAGGTTGAAAGGATAAAGGTGCAAAAGAGAGAAAATGAATTTATCTGTAGCATCACCCAGAAAGAAAGGCATGTGCAGGAGGTGGCGTTGGGGTCACTACGAGACAGCTCAAAATTGAGGGAGGAGCTCAAGATAATGCAAAATGATTATAACGTTATCCTTGACCAGAGAATCCAAGCTAGATAGGTGGGATGCCAGCAGTTTACAGCACTTTGAATATAGAGAAAAAAGTGGCGCTCTTTTAGCTTGGAACACTAAGGTTGATTTCACTGAGAATAATATTGATAGGCTGGTAGAAGTAGGTTCAGGGAGGGTTTTGAGTCAAAATGAGGAAATAAAACTTGAAACGTTAAATAATATCAGAAGAATCTATAAGGAGGTCATTGACACCTTCCTCTCGAGAATTTAGTACTGGCTGTCAGACAGAGAAATAACCTCTCTCTCTGAGGAGTATAGCGCTTTTCTCCAAGAAGAAATCTCAGAGCAGGAAATAAGAAATCAGGTTAGTGGGCTTAAGAATGGGAAAGCGGTGTGTCTCGATGGGATCCCCGCAGAGCTGTTTAAGCACCTGGTGGTGTTGGTTCCATACTGGAAAACTTTGTTCAATGCATTTACTGAATAAGGAGGTGCCTCCCTCATGGTATGAGGCAATCTTGATTATGATTCTTCGCCGGAATTGTAGCTAAGAGATTACCTTTGGCCATTGACACAGTTATTAATCTGGAACAAAAAGGTTTTGTAGCAGGCAGACATTTGTACAAGTTAACCCAACTTCCTATTGGCACTACTGACTTGCCAGTGTTGCATTATGCTCTTCTCACAATTGTAACCAATGATGCTGCTAAAGCTTTCGACCGGGTCAATTGGGTAGACAACCATATACCGTAGTCCATGCCAGGTCGCGATGTGTGTTAAATAGGTACTTTACAGAAACATTTCTGCAAATTGTTCTTGAAGTCTGATCAGAAAACCCATTGACTGGTATCTGTAGCTGTTACCCAGTGACTGCTTTGTGAATAGGCTTGAGTGACATCAGGCCGAAAGGATTACCTTTTAAATTGTGCTTCTTAATGCACTTCGTGGCTTAAATGTAAGCAAAAGGGCAAGATTCTGATTGAGGCAGGCTGCTATATACTACCATGCCCCATGTTCTGCACACCAGACAATTGAACCAAGAACCAAAAACCAAAGACCATTTCTGTTCTTCCTTGTCTTGACAAATGCTCCCTTTCTATCACGTTTCAAATAAACAAGGATTGTAAACTGAGGCCAATGTTTAGAACTTTTTGCCCCCTAAAACCAAGGGTTTAAACATGGTAACACAAGCCAATAGTTCTTCCTTCCCTCCTCAAATGAACTGAAAAACCTGCCTTTGTTTTAATGTCAGGCAGCTTCGGGGATGGGGAAAAACAACAGCAACATACAAAAGGCTTGATATAAATTCTGCCTTCGCAACAAGAATTTTACTAGTCATAGTAAGTGACCTCGGACTCCAAAGTACGATCTTTTGCCTGACCTTGGGCATACTTTCTGACCAACTCTGCATGCCACCACCCTTTCAAAAAACACAGACCAAGAACTTTGATGCGATCTCGCACCTAAGGCCCTAATCTATCTTGTCTTCTTTCTAATTTGTGATGAGAATGCAAAATAAAACCTACTGCAATACCACAAAACTTGTTGAATAGAAATGTTATCAGAACAAAAAACAGATATCTTATCCATATAGGCAGAAGTAGTGACAGAACACCCCATTCTTCCTGGGACAGGAATCCCTTTAAGCAACTTATCAGCCCTCAGAGTTGCAATAAAGGGTTTGATGGACAAAACAAACTGGGGAGGGGGCAAAGCGGAATTCCTGACTTACTCCTGACAAAATGAGAAAAGAGTCTGTTAATGTGCCCTTGACCATGACTTTGCTGTAACAATTCGAGTACAATAAAGTAATCCATGACCTGCATTTTGGACAAAAATTAATGTGCTGTAAAACCTTGAACATAAAACAGAGGGTCAACCTATCAAAGGCCTTTTCCTGGTCTAGGTTGAGTAAACACAGAGATTTTCAAGGCATTATGCCT
Source organism: Calotriton arnoldi (assembly GCA_963921515.1). Classification (NCBI taxonomy): domain Eukaryota; kingdom Metazoa; phylum Chordata; class Amphibia; order Caudata; family Salamandridae; genus Calotriton; species Calotriton arnoldi. Next base: position 1,103,766 of record CAWUFW010001802.1, read on the forward strand.
ATGTCATAAAGCACTCCATGGCCCCAGGAAGAACAATTACATGCCTCGCTTTCTGTCTGCCATGCACTTACACAAACACTAAGATCAACATCTCAACAACTACTGTCCATCTATAGATATGAAAAAAAATTAATGGGAGACTGATCACTTTCAGTGACCAGCAAGGGCATGGAACAGCATGCTTCTGAGGCTGAGATCTCAAACCAATGTCATAAGTTTGAGAAAACTGAAGACTTATCTATTTGATCTAAAACTATAACAACAAATGGAATGTCCACTAATCTCTAACTATCTCTTTTGTTTCTATTTAAGGATTAGGTATGAGAAGCGGTGGGACACCTCCTGATGAGTTTTATAATGCTCTATATTATTGTACAATTCATTAATTTGCTTATGCTTAGAACAGTTTGCAAAGCCAGAGTAGGACGTACCCTGGGGCATCAGAGTATGCACATAAATGCCAACCCTCCCAATTCAGGCTGGAGACTACCAATTTCAAGGCTAGTGATGGAGAAGGGTAAATGAAAATTTTTTAACCTCCTAAATAATTTCGTAAAATAATTAATAAACATGTTCGTTTAAGTAAATAACCAACAATGTATGTTACATATAAAAGGGTTAAAGGTAACACGCTATTTTGTGTGCAAAATAATCAACTTATAATTGTTTATGTCTAACATAACATAATAATTGCGTACTAATAAAATAATAAACGCATGATCTGTGCTTTTTAAATAAAACGTGTGGTTGCAAAATAAAGCGATGGTAAGTAAGGGATGGCTTTATATGTTGCTATTTGCTAGGTAATACCTAATTGGGGTACGTAGAAAGACGGGAGGGAAACGAAAGGGTTTATATTCTTTGTTTTAACAATATTTTGTTTATCTTTCAAAATAGTGCGCTTAGGCCTGTCGAGCAGCGATATAAAATGGCCGCCATTTGCTAGAGTACGCATGTCCAAGAAACCGTGTGGTAGAGGAGAGAGGCTGGGGAAAAGGATGATCACGTGTTCGTGCTGAGAGGCTAAAATGGAAGTATGGTCAAGGCTATTGTGACCTTTCTGAGCAGATGTGTGCCAAGATGATCAGCAAGAAGCGTGAGAAGTCAAACTGAATAAATGGACGGAACTGTTAAATCTAAAAAGTAGCAGAAAAAGATACAAATTGGACTGATCGAAGCGGATGAGCAATGTCATGAACTGTGGGAAACGATGCAAGCATGGACATTCCACAAGGAACTGGTTAAGACAAGGAAGTTTGATTAAAATGTATATGGGCCTGAGTGGACCAATGAGAAAGAATCACGCCATGAAGATGCAACATTTTATTCAGTAAGCTAGAATTAGGGTATAAGAAGACCTACTCTTGGTGGGAGGGGTTAGATGCTGGAAAGTGAGATGCTGGAGAAGTTAGATGCTGTAGATGGGTGAAGTTGCGGTTGCTGATGCTGACGAGCTGATGCTGCTGCTGCTATTTTTATTTTCCAGTTGAGTATAAGATGCTGCTTTTGGAGAACCTTTTTATTCCTGATCGATTTTTCATTTAGAACTATTAGATTTTTCCAAGACAGATAGATTGATCTTTTAGAGTTCTTACTATGACAACCTTATTTTTCCGTCTAATAGATATGCATTGCAATTTCAATTTGTTCTTATATTGATGATAAATGTAATAATCTGAATAATAAGCTTAACCTCATTTCTTGCTTCGAAAACTTTATATAAACTTTATTATTCTTTAAACAAATGACTCAGTGATTCTTTAGCTCAATGATTAAGGTAAATTGATAAAGAGTTTATTGTGATTGAGCTGGTCTTAATCACCATCAACTGATTCCTACTAGTTGGTCCATCGACCAATGAGCGGAATACCTTAAAGCAAATGAGAAACATGATGTCATGTTAAAAGAGGTATCCCGTCTCCTTCCAGCGAATCGTTTTCTCCTAGGTTAAGGACGGAGGAAATCCAGGGAATAAATGAGTAAGTGAATGTATGTGCGGTGTTATGGGCCCCACCGTCATATGGATATAGTTTGTGTGCTGGAGGAATAGTTGCACCTGGATGACCGAAGCATATAGGAGAATAATTTTTATTGTTAGCGCTGGATCAGATTTCTTGGTAGCAGAGTTATGGTTACTATAGATTAGTTTGGTGATTATTGATTATTGATTAGTGATTATTGATAAGTTCATGTCTAACACTTTATGTTGAGTCGCGTTATGTTATATGTAAGTTTTCACGCTTCCGGGAAGTAGGAAGTGGAACACGTGTGGCAAGAGAAGTCACATGGAATGGTGCATTGTCTGAGTTCATATTGGTGATAACACAGGTTGTGTTATGATAGGGACATTTTCCGTATAAAAGGTGTGTAAGTGAAATAGTGATCGGTTTTCTTGTGAAACCCTGGCCTTAATTCTCAGGAGCAGTATAGTCTCCACATGTGTTTTATCCCCAGAGAAACGGGTTTACTGTTTGCTTGAAAGAAGGGTAAGGTAGAGGGAAGTACTACTTTATCGACGAAACTGAAAATTCTGTGGTAGGGTAGAGGTAAGCGCTGCCTACTGGAAAATACAGAGTTCTTGTGTAAATGGTCAAAGCTATCTCTTTGGTTTAGCGAATCAGACAATGGAAATGTGGTTTAAATGTTGTAACTAACGAAGAATTGTTGAAAAAGAAATTGCCGATAAATTTTGTAAAGGAGGGGTCAAGAGCAGAAGTGACGTAGACAAGAGTCGCGCTGGGATTGGACAGTGCGTTAGTCACACGGAAACAGGAGCAGAACTGACGTAGACAAAAGCCGCGCTGGGATTGGTCAGTGCGCGGTAGACAGAAATCGCTCTGATTGGAGCTTTGGTGTGAGTCGTGACAGGATTGGTCAAATAACCTAGTGACGTGAAAGTTTGTGATTGGAGTGTTGGTGTGAGTCGCGGTAGTATTGGTTGGAATAACGCATACAGAACAGTGTTGAATTGCGGATCGTTTGAGGAGAAAAGAGATTGTGAATCATGTCGTATTATGAGTATGGTAGAGAGAAAACGTCATGGATGTCAAAAGTTAAAAATTTCTTTAAGAAAGACAAAAAGGTAGTGACTAGAGAGGGACAAATAATTCCTCCGCTCGAAATCACCAGCTTCGCATATGATGCTGAAATATGGATATCATACATGCATATGGTTAGAAAATTGGACAAAATATACCAAAAATGATGGAGCATTGGCTTTCCCTGAGAATGGTTCATTTAATGTAGCTGTACTACGGAACTTGAGAGAAAAGATGGCAATGTTAGAACCTAGACCTAGACCGACACAGTTTGAAGCTTTAACGGAATGGGAAGATGAGATGTATGAACGAGAGAGATTCAGAGGATTAAAGAATCATGAGTTTGTGCCTGGAAGGTTATGGGGAGTAAATCATGAGGACAGAATAAAGCGTTGGAGATGTGCTAATATGACAGGAGGTTTGTTTCCAGCTTTTACAATTGAGGAAGAAGCAAAGAGAAAGTGTACCGAGAAAAAGAAACATGTAGTGATAGAAAAGTATGTGTATGGTGGTAGTGAAACGGATGACGAATTGCTGGAAGATATTTTAAACAGAAACCCACCTCCATACCAACAGACTTCTGCGGTGGTGACACCTAATGCACCGCCAATGGAAACTGGGAGGAATAAAAATCCCGAACGAAGAGATGAGACAAATAGGTCACAAGATTAATTAAAAACTTCACAAAATGAAGAGATAGAAAGTGACAATGCAAATGAATTAGCAAAAACAACAAGAGAATTGACTGAGAAAATAAGAGCATTGACAAAGAATATGGAAGCTGTAACTGTACCAGTAACGATAGGTCCAGTAATGCCAATTTTTGAGAATCAGAAAATTGATGAACGTTCTTTAGTGATTCCCATGAATTCACATTTGCAAAGAAAAAGAGAAGGGATGGAACTGAATAATGAAGGTGCACACCATTTGGCTAGTACCTATAGACCAAGCCCACCTACTAATTTGACGATAAATGAGAATGAGATTAGGAGAATACCTATGGTGACGGAGTGTGCATCAGGGACACCAGAAAGAAATAACAATTGGATAGAATAAAATAGTACGCCTGTAGGTCCGACTCCAGATGAGTTAAATGAATGGATGAAAGCGCTAAAAACAAAAGAAACAGAAGTGAAACCATTAGATGTAATTAGGTTGAAAATAGACATGGAAGAATTGATTTTAGGAACAATTGGTACAGAAAAATTAAAAAATTATCAGGATGATGAGATTATGTTTTTGTGCAAAAGTCTTACATGGAGAGCTAGAAATTTACATGACAAATTGGAAGAGACAGCAAATGAACTGGGAGTAGAGTTTGTAAAAGTGAGAACGTTGCAGAAACCATACAGAGTAGATTTTTGTGAAAAAGATATAGAGAATTTGAACACATCAGGAAGACTGACCCAAATAAAAGAATTAATTGTTTTACTGAGATGGGGTGATGTGGATAGATGGAGAAATAGATGGACGAAAAAGAACGAGAAAACAACAGATAAAGCATCTTTGGCTTTTGCAGTGACAGATAAGGAACCAGTTGTAAGGGAGTACCCGATGAGAGAAACTCCAGGTGGTAGTTATGTGCATGTTCCATGGACTAGACAGGATATACTGTCATTTACAAATGACTTCCCAAAGTTGAGAGAAAAGCCAGTAGAATGGTACAGACAAGTGGAGAGATTTGTTAAAGTTTCAAAGGTATTGTGGATAGACTTGGATGGATTGTTTGATATAGTAGTGCCAGCTGATTTGTGGACAGAATGTAAGATTACTATTGATTGGCCAACTGTAGAATATCCAAGGGACGCTAAAACAGGAGCTCCAGGACCAGAAGTGATGAGGAAGTATGACCAAGTAATTACCTTTTTGAAGAATAAGATTCCACCTAAAGAAACAGATTGGGTAAAAATAGACAGAACAACACAGGAAAGTAAAGAATCAGTGCATGCTTATTACGAAAGGCTGTTGTTGGTTTTCAAACAGTATAGTGGTTATGAGACACTAAATGAGAAGGATACGAGTCATTTTGTATATAGATTTGTGTATGGTTTGAAACCAGAGATAAGTGAAATGATTAAGCAGCATATGATTTGTTGGCAGAATAGCACAGTTTACGAGGTTTTGAGATATGCTAAGTATTGTAGTGATGATATTGAGAGTAGACAGCGTAAATTGAAAGAAAAAGCCATGTGGGCACAGGTGAAAGTTGCAGAGAAGCAAAAAGCTCAATTGAGTAATACCGGTAATGAAACAGGACAGGTTAGATCACGACCTAATATAGGTAAAGGAAAAGGACAAATGAGCATAGATGAAGCAAAGAAAAAGTGGCCATGCCACAACTGCGGAAAGCTAGGACATTGGAGAAACAAGTGTAAATTTCCTCCAAAACCTAATGTGGAAAATCAATCATTAAATTCACAGGTGCAGAGTGAGGTAGTTACTCAACAAGGTCAGGTGCCACAACCACCACTTCCCAAGAGTGTTAACCAACAGAAATACAGTGCAGAAACAGGATTCTACGGAGGAGAACGGGTAACACAGTTGCCGCGTGCAGCTGCAATTTCTCAATATTGGTTACAACAGGATGAGGATGACACGGATGAAAGTTTCTGACGGTGCCTAGGAGAGGGGGAAGAGTGCGTGCTTGGCGCAACTCTAGAGGTAGATCAGTCTGGTCCATTTGTGGATGGAGAAGTGAATAGTGCAAATGTAACATTCCTTGTTGACACTGGAGCTACCCGTTCTACTGTTAGGTCAGTGGAAATTCCAAACCTTCCTCTCTCAGGTGAACATATCCAAGTAGTTGGAGTTTCAAATCAGCAAATTAAGACGCCTCTTACTAAATTAGTGGAGGTAAGAATTGGTCCATTTAGTGAAATGCACCGATTTGTGGTATGCGATTGTAGTCCCGTGAACCTTTTAGGACGCGATTTATTGTGCAAGATGAATTGCACTATCTATTGTACTCCAGACGGAATTGCATTTCAGACCCCAGATGAAGATGTGCTGTATAAAATGACAATGGTGAATTTAGAACCAGAAGTGAATGATTTGTTTCCTGAATTTGATGCAGAGAAAATCCCAATTGAATTGAAAAAGACAGTGAAAGAAGAAGTGTGGGACTTTACAGGGGGGAAGAGGTAGGATTAATGAAAGGAGTAGATCCTGTTAAAATAACAGTGAAAGAGGGAACGAGTTACCCAAATACGCCCCAGTATAAATTGACACCAGAAATAATTGAAGGAATAACGCCAGTAATAAATAAAATGATTGAACAAGGGATTCTAAAAGAAATCAAGAGCAGTCCATGTAATTCGCCAATAATGGGACTGAAAAAGCCAAACGGAACATATAGAATTGTACAGGATTTGAGGAAGGTAAACAAAATTGTTGTGCCTTGTTGCCCAATAGTACCAAACCCTGCTGTGATTCTATACCAGATTCCACGTGAAGCAGAATGGTACACAGTAATTGATTTATGTCATGCATTTTTCTCTATTCCATTGCATCCAGATAGCCAGCCATTATTTGCGTTTAGGTTTGGAGAGCGTATTTTGGCATGGTGCCGAATTCCTCAAGGGTACACAGAAAGTTCCTCAATCTTTAATCAGATTTTAAAGAAATCGTTGGAAGATTTAAAAATGCCAGAAAAGTCAGTGATGGTTCAGTATATTGATGACCTACTGGTGGCATCAAAAACGAAGGAAGCATGTGTCAATGATACAATTGCTTTGCTGAATCATTTAGCAAAAAGAGGACATAAAGTGTCCCCTTCAAAATTGCAGTTTTGTCAACAAGAAGTCCAGTATTTAGGGCATAAAATTGAGAAAGGAGTGCGAAAGGTAACGACTGAAAGAATAAAAATGATTCAAGGAATGAGAGCTCCAATGACGCAAAGAGAGGTAAGAATGTTTTTGGGAATGGTTGGATATTGTCGACAATGGATACGCGGTTTTTCGCTGATTGCAAAACCGTTGCAAAAACTGACAAAGAAGGATGTTAAAGATCCTTTTGAAATGAATGATGAAGAAATGAAAGCATTCAGAGAGCTGAAAAAGAAATTATGTGAGGCTCCAGCATTAGGAATGCCTGACTATGAGAAAGATTTTGAGCTGTATTGCAGTGAAAGAGATGGATGTGCATTTTCAGTTTTGGTACAGAGACATGGAACTATGAAAAGACCCATTGCATATTTTTCAGCTGTTTTAGACCCTGTAGCGAAAGCGTTGCCTGGATGTTTGAAAGCAGTTGCTGCTACTTGTGTGAGTCTGGAACAGAGTGAAGGCATAGTGATGGGATATCCACTGAGAGTATATGTTCCCCATTCTGTGGAAATTCTCTTGACAAGAACGAAAACCCAATACATGACACATAGTCGGCTGACTAGGTATGAAAAAGTAATTTTGAGTGCAGATAATGTGACCATTGACAGATGTATGAATGTGAATCCGTCGACATCTTTACCAGATGAAGAAAGTATAATTGAAATGGATGAAGTAGATCACGATTGTCTGTATGTGCTTGAATATTGCACAAAACCAAGGTCAGACATACGAGATGAGCCTTTAAAGGAATCAGATTATATTCTGTTTGTGGATGGCTCATGTTTGAGAACGAGTGATGGAGTTCTAAGTGCAGCATATGCGGTTTGCACAGTAGCAACTGTAATGGAAGCATCTTGTCTGAAAGGGATACGGTCTGCCCAAGTTGCAGAACTAGTAGCTCTGATTCAAGCATGCAAGTTGGGAAGAAATGTACGGGTTAAGATTGTGACAGATAGCCAGTACGGCTTTGGGGTGGTGCATGATTTTGGTCAGATTTGGTCACAAAGAGGTTTCTTGACGTCTGCAGGAACGCCCATTAGAAATGGAGATTTTGTGAAAAGGTTGCTTGAGGCGATACAGCTGCCTAAACAGATTGCTGTTGTGAAGTGCAATGCACATAAAAATGGGGAAGACTACATAACTGTCGGTAATAAATATGCTGACGAGATTGCACAGTACTGTGCAAAGAATGTGGTTTCTTTAAACAAAAGTCGAGAAAGAGAGCATATTTCTTGTCCTTTGCTTTTTACTAACCCTGTTGAGACATGGGATGAGGTGAGACAGTTACAGGAAGCCGCAGATGATGAGGAAAAAGATACATGGATAAAAGCAGGATGTAGAAAACATGAAGAAAATGATGTTTGGGTTTACAGAGATGAAAGACCAGTTATGCCTGATAGCATGATTTCTGACATGGCACGGATGTACCATGGACAAGCCCATATTGGGAGAGATTCAATGATCAGACTTTTTAGACAAACATGGTATAATCCAAAATTCAGAGCCATAGCTGAGAGTCTTTGTCAGAGATGTCTTATTTGTCAACAGTTAAATCCAGGAAGGAAGACAGTAGTGAGTCTAGGAACAATAGGACGAGAAGGAGGTCCATTCACTAGAATGCAAATGGATTTTATTGAAATGCCACCTTGCAACAGACTTAGGTATGTCCTAGTGGTCGTCTGTTTGTTTTCCCGTTGGGTGGAAGCATACCCAACCAGAAGGAATGATGGAATAACGGTAGCAAAACTTATGCTGCGAGAATTCATTCCGAGGTATGGTTTTCCAGTCACGATTGAAACAGATAGAGGAACACATTTCCAAAATGAATTAGTTAAACTGATTTGTGAAGCACTCAGTATTAAACAGAAACTGCATTGTGCATACAGACCAGAGGCTTCTGGAATCGTAGAGCAAGTGAATGGAACAATTAAGAACAGGTTAGGAAAAATGTGTCAAGCTACAGGACTCAAATGGCCAGATGCCTTGCCATTAGTTTTAATGACAATCAGAAGTATTCCGGAAAGGAAAACTGGACTCAGTCCCCATGAAATAATTATGGGACGAGCAATGAGACAAGCACAAGTACCTGTCAACAAACTACTGACTATAACTGATGATCTAGTGCTGGATTATTGCAAAGGATTGGCTGATGTGGTGCGTTCTGTGTTTCATCAGGTTGGACCGGATGCGACCACTCTTGAAAGAAAACCAGCTCACGACTTGAATCCAGGAGATTGGGTCCGCATAAAAGTCCACAGGAGAAGAAACTGTTTGGTTCCTCGCTGGGACGAACCACGACAAGTGATCCTGGTGACAACCACTGCAGTCAAGTGTGCAGGAGTGAAACACTGGGTGCATGCCAGTCACACCATCAGAGTTCCAGAACCTGAAGATCGACATGTGAGTCGACATCTGGAAGTATTGGATAACAGTTCAGCATCAGAAGCAGAAGAGGAAACAAACAGGGTGCCAGAACCTGAAGATCGACCTGTAAGTCGACATCTGGAAGACCCAACTACAAGTGCAACGACAGAAGAAGTAGAGGAAATAGCTGAAGTTCCAGAACTTGAAGATCGACCTGTAAGTCGACATCTGGAAATATCAGATACCAGTTCAGAATCTGATACAGATCATTCGGATTGTGAAGAAATTCTAAAAAGGAATTGGAAATTTGAAAGCATAAGAGAAGAAACTGAGCCAGAAGATAGTAACAGTGAGCAACCAAGTACAAGTTGTGGTGAAAATCCTTCGGAGATAATATTAATAGATGAAGAAGGGACAGTTTCAAACAAAAAGTTAGAAAAATCGGAAGATCCCCGAGGAGCAATAGGGACAGATAGTCAAACACGAGAACAGGGAAATTTAGAAGCAGATAGAGAGACTGACACAAATTCGGAAGAACCTCGAGGAGGGACAGAAATAGGTGAACGAAGGAAGATAAGAAAAGAACCACAAGTAGAGGAAGAAAATGAAATTATAAGTTTCAAAATAAGAGACAATAACGAAAGAATTGAAACAGAGTCTGAAGAAAGTGGAGAAGAAATAAACCAAAAACTAGAGTCAAGAAAAAGAAATTGGAAAACAGAAAGAGAGGAAAAAGGAAGTGAGGCAAAAAGGCCAAGAAAAGGAGACAATTGGCCCAACGAAGTAAGAAAATTAAGATACAGAATCATAAGGTTAGATGGGAAAAATGCTGAACAAGTGAATGAAATAACAAGTCAGAAAGAGCAAGAAAAACAAGGTGGAAAACACTTGCAGAAAACGAAAAGAGTAAAGAAGGTAAATCCGAAGTATAGATCGCCTGAATGGTTGTATCTTGCTTTGACTGATAACAAAGAAGAAAAGAACACTCACGAGAACCCAGAACAAAGAAACCTAATGGGTGAAGGTGAGGTGCAACAAACCTGAAGAAGTTTAAACAGTTTCTACCGGACTTGACAAAACACTGGATCTGACGAATTTCTACCGGATTTGACAAAGAAAGAATTCTGAAAAAGAATTAAAAGAAAGTACCAAGTAAAGACAAAACATTGGAGTACAGAGTGGCAAATAAGTCATTTCTGAGGTGTAGTGACACAATTTTCAGGAAAATAAATAAATAAGGTTATAAAACAAAATGGAGAATACTAGAGATAGAAAATGTAGATGTGAGTTTTTAAGTAGATGGTGTAAGATGTGCTGCTTTTGTACAGGATTATTAATGACAGTATGGGTGGTTTTAGCAATCACTATTCCAATTAGTTTAGCTGTAGTAGAAACGTCTAATAACACTGAGAAAGAAAAAGGAGCTAACACTCAAGAACCAGTTATATTAAAAAGTAGTGCAGAATTACACAAGGACAAATCGATAACAGATTTTTCTAAAAATGTTTTTACTAAATTATTATATGAGTATGTCGAAACAATGGATGTAAGAGATTGCTATGTTTGTATGCAGTTGCCTGCATCTGTAGCAGAGGGTGTGACTTATCATCACCTCCCTTTGACGTATGGAATAACATGTAGTGTCTTAGCAAGTTTATTTTATAAAACAGGTAGATTAGAATATTATTACACTGACATAGATAAGATTTTTGCGAAAGTTTCTGTAGTTCCCGAGCTAAACAAAATAAAAGAGGGAAAAATGTTTGGTGAATATTTTTTAGAAGATAAGATTTTAACATTAGATAATATAATTAGGTACAACCTTACCTGTGAGTTAAAGAAGGAAGAAAAAGTATTTTTAGAGATGGTTGAAGAGAGAAGAGTGAAATTTCAAAGAAAAGTGATAGAAGAGACAAAAACACCTCTTTGGGCGTTTGAGGAAGACAATCATGACAAGAAAAAGACAAATGCAGCTATGACTCTGGATTGGCCCCAACAGGGAAGGTTGTGCATTAGAAGAAATAAGACAAGATATGACAATTATTTTGTGGGTTCCAGTATTTGCCATGACAATTATCAAATTTTAGGTGGATGGGGATTCAAAGGGGGAAAAGATCCAATATTTCCAGGGATCTATTATGTTTGCGGTAATAGGGCTTATTACAGGTTACCGGACCATTGGTATGGGTCATGTTATTTAGGCCTGGTTTTTCCTAAGATTTTCCATATGGACAGAAAAGAAAAAGGAACACACAGAATGATAAACACCTTTACACGTAGAAAAAGGGAAAGTTTTTCAGAAATAGTAGGTGATATTTTTGGCGCATTGATACCAGCAGTGGGAATATCTTTGAATGCATTTAGAATTCGGAAATTATCCACAGTGGTAGATCGTTTATCTACAGATACTGCTGGAGGGTTCTTGATGGTAAATACCGAGATGGTTGCCATGAGAGCTATGGTGATGCAAAATCGACTTGCCCTTGACATTCTTTTGGCAAAAGAGGGTGGAGTCTGTGGAATGTTGAAAGTCCAACATTGTTGCACTTACATTCCAGATAAAAGTGAAAATATACAAAAGTACATAACAAATATTACAAGTTTGCACAAAGAACTTGTTCCACTGGAGGTTGAAAGTGCATTGGGAAAACTTGGTAAAGGGTTTCCTTCAGTAATAAATTGGTTAACAAGAATGAGTGGATTAATAATAGGGAAAGTTATAATAATAGCAACCATGATAATAATAATAATTTTAGTGCTGAAGCTTGTAATTACCTGTATAAAGAGAAGAAGAAGACAAACTAAAATAGAAAAAGAAAACATGATAAACAAAGAAAGAGAGAGAGAAATGAGTGAAATAGAGTTAGAAGAAATAAAAGAGAACATGTACAAGAAAACGAAGAGACAAGTTGAAAGGGATACAGTTGTGTAAACTAACAAAAGCAAACGGATAAAAGATATATGCTGTCTGAAAGAATTGTATAACTTGGGTTTTGTGGTGATATTAAAAATCACCAAAGGGGGGAGTTGATGGAGCTGGGTAAATGAAAATTTTTTAACCTCCTAAATAATTTCGTAAAATAATTAATAAACATGTTCGTTTAAGTAAATAACCAACAATGTATGTTACATATAAAAGGGTTAAAGGTAACACGCTATTTTGTGTGCAAAATAATCAACTTATAATTGTTTATGTGTCTAACATAACATAATAATTGCGTACTAATAAAATAATAAACGCATGATCTGTGCTTTTTAAATAAAACGTGTGGTTGCAAAATAAAGCGATGGTAAGTAAGGGACGGCTTTATATGTTGCTATTTGCTAGGTAATACCTAATTGGGGTACGTAGAAAGACGGGAGGGAAACGAAAGGGTTTATATTCTTTGTTTTAACAATATTTTGTTTATCTTTGAAAATAGTGCGCTTAGGCCTGTCGAGCAGCGATATAAAATGGCCGCCATTTGCTAGAGTACGCATGTCCAAGAAACCGTGTGGTAGAGGAGAGAGGCTGGGGAAAAGGATGATCACGTGTTCGTGCTGAGAGGCTAAAATGGAAGTATGGTCAAGGCTATTGTGACCTTTCTGAGCAGATGTGTGCCAAGATGATCAGCAAGAAGCGTGAGAAGTCAAACTGAATAAATGGACGGAACTGTTAAATCTAAAAAGTAGCAGAAAAAGATACAAATTGGACTGATCGAAGCGGATGAGCAATGTCATGAACTGTGGGAAACGATGCAAGCATGGACATTCCACAAGGAACTGGTTAAGACAAGGAAGTTTGATTAAAATGTATATGGGCCTGAGTGGACCAATGAGAAAGAATCACGCCATGAAGATGCAACATTTTATTCAGTAAGCTAGAATTAGGGTATAAGAAGACCTACTCTTGGTGGGAGGGGTTAGATGCTGGAAAGTGAGATGCTGGAGAAGTAAGATGCTGTAGATGGGTGAAGTTGGGGTTGCTGATGCTGACGAGCTGATGCTGCTGCTGCTATTTTTATTTTCCAGTTGAGTATAAGATGCTGCTTTTGGAGAACCTTTTTATTCCTGATCGATTTTTCATTTAGAACTATTAGATTTTTCCAAGACAGATAGATTGATCTTTTAGAGTTCTTACTATGACAACCTTATTTTTCCGTCTAATAGATATGCATTGCAATTTCAATTTGTTCTTATATTGATGATAAATGTAATAATCTGAATAATAAGCTTAACACTCATTTCTTGCTTCGAAAACTTTATATAAACTTTATTATTCTTTAAACAAATGACTCAGTGATTCTTTAGCTCAATGATTAAGGTAAATTGATAAAGAGTTTATTGTGATTGAGCTGGTCTTAATCACCATCAATAGATTCCTACTAGTTGGTCCATCGACCAATGAGCGGAATACCTTAAAGCAAATGAGAAACATTATGTCATGTTAAAAGAGGTATCCCGTCTCCTTCCAGCGAATCGTTTTCTCCTAGGTTAAGGACGGAGGAAATCCAGGGAGTAAGTGAATGTATGTGCGGTGTTTTGGGCCCCACCGTCATATGGATATAGTTTGTGTGTTGGAGGAATAGTTGCACCTGGATGACCGAAGCATATAGGAGAATAATTTTTATTGTTAGCGCTGGATCACTAGTCTCCCGCCTCCTGATTCCTGTATGCAAATCCCGATTCCTTGGAAGGCTTCTGCAGACAGGGACTGGTCTTGTGTGACTCGAACTATGCACTGCGAGTAACTTGCTCCTGCAGGCCAATGCACAATCTTTTTGGCATGCTCTCTCTGCCTGCTATCGCGCTTTCTCTGTGTTACTGACAAGTAAGGGAAAACAATTATATTTACATTTAGCCCATACATGATAATAGACCCGATTCAGACCTCAATAGAAGTCAACAGGAGAAATACATTCTCCTGATTATTTTTAAAAAATCTCCTGCTTTCCTCTTCCAAAATGTTGGCATGTATTCAAACATTTCGAAACAGGAAAGAGAAATAGTGAAAACAAATCTGGAGAATTTATTGTCCTCATTGACTAACATTAAAACAGAGGCAATTTCAGGTGGGAGAGAGCTGAAATAAAATTTAGGTGGGAAAGAGCTGAAAAAAAGCCATTTTGGCTTTGAAAATCATGAGTCTCCCGCCTGAATAGGGCTGTTGGCATGTATGTCAGCTCAAACGACTTCAACTCCCTCAGTTGATGCTAGGTAACCCCTCGCTTGCTACGTGGCCTCTCCACTGCTAGATTGTGGTCTGACATGGTCTCTGGACAAGTATGACCTGTGTACCCTTCCTTTGAAAAGTGGAGGTTGGTTTGGCAGCAGTACTTCACAATAGTGCCATCTCTCTTACCCCAGAATCCTACTAACAAGGTATGGAGCGATCCAGTTGTTTAGACAGGCTGTCACTCAACACTATTCGCCCATCTTACCTTTTAAAACACACACGCCTTTGTCATTGGCAGGCGGCAGTAAAATTGAGTAATGCTACTGCTACTTGGACTTCCATGGTTTACTTCGTTTGATGCGTCTGTTTATTCTGCCGAATGCCTCGGGTGCATGCCACAGTGTGTGGGAAAACCCACGCTTATAAAATGGAGCTAATGAAATAGGGCGGGCCGTGCATAATGGAGTGAGCACTTTTTTCTCCTGCAGTTTTATATAGCGCGAGCTCGACCCGAATGCACTGGAGCGCTTAACATGAGCACCAGTTCCATAACAAAACGACACATCCATTCTTGTTTTTTAAGCACTGGGAAATTAATTCATTTGCCCAGAATCACTTTATTGTACATGCAATGGTGCCACTTTAGGGCACGACGGAGATGCAAACGTGAAGTAGAAACATGTTTTAATGGACATGTCATATGTGCTGCGTGGGCGGTGTGCCAGGGTGTTAAAAAACAGTTGAAAGTGACCACAGAACCTACCGATAGGAAGGTAGGCTCCTCCTGCTCTGCTTGTTTGGGGTGGTGGCTACGTGACTCCTGTACCTCTAAGCCACTGACGAATTTTCGCTGACTGTATCGTGTATACGGAAGCTCTGCCCCTTCTCCTCCCCCAGTCCTGCCCTGCGCGGTACCGCCTAGACTCCTCCCCCTGCAGTGATTGACAGGCCGGCTCTTCCGCATCCTCCATGCTGCAGGAGGAGGTTCTGTGTGAGCCGTGTCAGCAGTGCAGCATCGGCGGATCCCATAGCTCCAGGGATAGGCAGTCAGCGGACCCCGGACCCTGGACCCTTGCCGAACTGCAGGACACCTCCAAGCCGCAGTCACACAAACTTCTTTTTTGCTGTCAGTTCAGAGGCCATCACCCTGTTCGTCTGGCTATCATTGAGTCCTCTTTCATAAACTAAAAGAGCAGAAAAAGAGGAAGCGGAGTGCCTCCCGCCCTGCAACCAACATGTCCAAACCGCCTCCGAAACCAGCCAAACCAGGTAAGGAAGGGAGTGGCACGGCCTGTGCCCCTTGCCTGTAGCGCCCGCTTCCGATATATCTGGTGGTCGTGTTCTTTCACATAATCCGTCGGAGGAAATTACCTGGTGCAAAATGAGCTGAGTGGAGAGTGTGTCTTTAGTTTGTGTCTCATATGCTGAATTTCTACTATCGTTCCCGCACAATGAATCTCGAGTTATATTTCATATGAACACACAAATAACTTTAACAACTTTGTCTTGTATTTTTGACACAAGAAGGCAGTCTAATCCCAAATAAGAGATATCTAACAGTGACTATGTCACTACATATAATATACATCATATATGCCTTCCACTATCTATTTTGCACGCTCATTCTTACTAGAATATCTTTCACTCGCACTTGTGTATGTCTCTCATTCACATCATTGCCCTACAGGCTTGCATCTTCGGATGAGTGACGTTAGGCTTGGCAATAAGAGACCCCTCTGTGCTGACACCTCCTTGTAGTTATCTGCATTAGAGGGACATTGGATGAAACGGTAATATAATATTTGAATACGAAAAGCAGTGGGCTGTTTAGGTTTGTAGAAACTTTACCATTCCACTATCCCATATAGAAAGATAGGTATACTTCCAGGTAAGAGTTGATCAGCACGTGATATACCACTGTTCCATCCCTGTGGCTGGGTCTTCTCTCAGATCCCTTCAGTTTTATAACTCATAATTTCAGAACCTTCTTCCACCCACAGGCTAAATGTGGATTAGATGGTGACATTGAGGCTCTAGGCATGAGGAAGTGTAATCGAGAGGTGTGGATAAAGAAAAATAGACTTGTTTTCGAGGCATTAAGGGTTAACAAAAGACTGGAACATCTGGTATGGGTCCCACTTATACATATTTCTGCATACTTGGATTTGGGTGCCCGGATGGGAGACGTCTTTTCAGTTAGCGTTACTGTTAATTGTTTTCCAGTGAAACCTTAACCACCTCTGCTTCTCAGAGGCTCAGCTGCATCACAGGTTGAGTAGGAGGAAGTATGTGTGGCCCGCTTCATCAGATTAGATGTACCTTATACGTATCCAATTGTTTTGATTGAAGATGACCATGTTTACCTCTTACTTTTTTATTACATGTAGGATAGAACAAACGGAGAGAAATTAAGAATTGTGCATGAAGTTGAAAGATTTTTTAAAATTCATGTTTCAATCCTATCCATGAAGAAGCACCTCAACGTGGCATGAGGTTTGCCAATTTTGCGTGACCACCATAACATGACATGCTGGGATTGCCCGTTTCTGTGACTAAGGAGACATGCATTAAGCAGCCTTTGATTCACTAATATATTTGTGTTTTAAATTGTTTCACTTAAACACAAAGTGAGAATTAGGTTACTTTTACTGAGTGGTAGTTTGCTATGAAACCCAGTCTTGGCTCTATAATTATTATTTCACTCTCGGGGCACAGAACAGTTGGCTGCCTGTGTTGTGGTTTGCAGGCAGACTGACTGCTGGTAAGAGGCATGGCCTCTTTGTATTTTTTGTATATTTCACCTTGCTAACACTTAACCTCACTGTCCTTATCGGAGGGTTTAAGCCTGCACTTAAGATGGTTGGAAATATATGCATACGTTTTGCTTTGCTGTGTTTATGTTTACTCCCTTTATCTTATACAATGTCATACTTCTCATTTGACTTCCTGTGTGCTTACCACCAATTGTGTTCATTCTTGTTTTTTATGGCTATTACTGGTTAAAACTTTGTCACAGTAAAGTTCAAGTGAAGAACGCCTCATCAGTTTATTTATCCGAATCAGGAAATTAGACAGCTAATTCACGTAAACACAGCGCTAAAAGCGTGACTAAAAGGAACACCGCTCATCACCTCCCTTAACACTGGATCAGTTTTGTTTGCTTGTAGACACAATTATGCAATCAGTAACCAACTAACGTAATCTGCTGCCATTTTCCCCTTTTGGAAATCAAATAGTGTTGGGTTACAGTGTCCCAAGATTACTTGTAACATCTAAAAATAAACAAGTTAAGGAGGGAGCTCGGAGTTAAATGGTCACCACATGAGCACATCAAAAATGATTGCAAGCCAAGCAGCAATTGTACAGAGGCCCAAAAAGTGACTTATAGGGATGTGTTTCAATATAAATTGATTCGCTTTTGAACTGTAAAGCAGTGTCTCCCATTGGTTACATTTGATTACTATCGGATCACTCGCCAAGGCCAAACAGCTTTGCCTTGCGAGATATTCTAATGTTTCATCACATACTTGATGGTACTTGCAGTCAGTGCAATGTCTGTATATATATTTGTGTGTGTCAACGAAGTGTTAGAGAAATCAAAAACCCTTGTCATTAGATGTAGTACTATATAATAAGTGACAAATAATGAAAGTAGCAAAAACTGAAATATTTATTTCAAGAAGCTTTTAGTCATGAGTAAGTTGAGACACAGACCATTCAGCAGCTTTTTCGTCAACACTTTATTGGTATTATTACAACAGTACTGTGTGACCACGATTTCAGCAACCATTTCCACTTCTTGTTTTCTTGCGAGAAGCATCTGTATTCTGAACTTGTTTTGCAACAGGAAGATGCTGTCCAAGCATCAGCTATTACATGAATATTTTGATGTAACTGCTTACCTAGTCAGACCGCCCTGATAGCCGACATTGACGACATCAGATCCATACTCGACAGAGGTGAAACAGCTGCCCTGATCCTCCTCAACCTTTCAGCGGCTTGCAACACAGTATCCCACCACACCCTCATTGACAGACTCAACCTCATCGGTGTCCAGGGGGACTCCCTCAAATGGATCACATCCTTCCTCACAGGACGAACTCAGAGAATCCGCCTACCACCGTTCACCTCTGAATCCAAGAGCATCATCTGCCGCGTACCCCAAGGATCGTCCCTCAGCACTACCCTGTTCAGCACCTACATGACACCCCTCGCCAACCTCGTCAGAACCCATGGACTCAACATCATAACTTAAGCAGACGACACCCAACTCATACTGTCGCTCACCGAAGACCAATCCACCACCAGAATGAACATCCACAACGCTATAACCAGGTCCACCAACAGGATGAGGACCAACTGCCTGAAACTCAACACTGACAAGACAAAAGTGCTGATCTTCCGGGAGAACACCTCCCAGAGTGACAACTCCTGGTGGCCCCATGAGCTCGGACCCACACCGACAGACCTCGCCTGCAACCTCTGCATCATCCTTGACAGAAAACTCACCATGAAGCGTCAAGACAACGCAGTCACCTCCTCCTGCTTTCACACTCTTTGCATGCTCTAAAAACCTTCAGAGGGATCCTCATCAAAACCAGAAAGAGAGTCACGCAGGCCCTCGTCACCAGCCGGCTAGATTATGGTAACTCGCTCTACACAGGCCTCAACACCCAACTCCGGGAGAGACTTCAGGCCATACAGAACGCAGCAGCCTGTCCCATCCTCAACCTCCCCAAGTGGGCCCACATCACCCCCCACTTCAGGAACCTCCATTGGCTCACCCGTCCAGAAAAGATGCCAGTTCAAGATCCTGATACATGTCTACAAGTCCCTACACGACCAGGGACCAGCATACATCAACCACCGCCTGAGCTTCCACCAACCCGCCAGACACCTGCGCTCCACTACCCGGGCCCACACCCCTCCCCGCATTCACCAAAGCCACATCGTAGATCGTTTCTTTCTTACCGGGCAGCCAAGGCCTGGAACGACCTACCCTTCCATCTACAAACATCACTCTCCCTGGCGGATTTAAAAAATGGACTTAAGACCTGGCTCTTCGACTGAGACCAGTGAAACATCAGCGCCCGTATACCCTCACGGGTGAAGAGCAGCCATTTATAAATGACTGATGGATTGATTAAGACTGTGGAACATGAATTGCCAGTGGAATGAATGACAAGTCTTGCTAATGCATCTCTGGTGCAAGAATCTGGGTGCAGTGGCTTCCAACAGCGTTCAACACCAAAGGTGCACCAACATTGTTAGTAGATGGAGACACTAAGCTGGTTCCATCTGTGCAGTCAGTGATCTGTGTAAAGAATGGCTGCATGTAGTTGTAGGGAGTAGCTGAAGGTTGAGGAATGGTTAATTGGGAAGACTCATGGCGGGCAAGAGAGACCATGAATGCCCCTTATATCAAAGGTCTGACCACCTTTTATGTGCCCTAGAATGAGCGATTTACTATTCCGCCAGTTTGATACATTCATCAGGCCCAATACATTTCAAGGGCATTTTTGCATCAGCTGTACGCCTCATTGCTTTGACAATTTGTAAACAACAATGTTTTGGGTCTGAAGGAGGGCCATAAATCAACACTAGATTGAATTAGATTGGTCAGAATAGGTTTCAGAGCTCTGGGAGTTCAGGTTGAGCGGCAGACACTTCTCCAAATGCTGTTGAGAGATCTCGTAGTTAAGGGAAAGGATCATTCATGAGTTATGTTGATTGTTCAGATCCTCTAATGATGAAATTATTGTTAAGGTGGAGGATTAAAATTCACCTGGGTTGGGCTTATCCCACTGTTTGCTGGTCAGCTAGGAAGCAAAGACTGTGTCGCAATTACATTGTCTTTAGAATCTGGAGAAAATGTATTTCCAGACTTAACTATTGGAATCAAACACTGTTTAGAAAATTAATTCGTTTATGCTTTCTACAGGTAAAATAAAGCGATGTCCACGCCCTCCTAATAAAATCCTGTTTCTTTACTTCTCTAAAGAGTTGTGGTCGTATTAGTACTCCAAGACAGTGCGAGGTACCTTGCCTAGACATTCCATGAATCTTTTGTCGACTACTCAATCGAATAACATTTGCAAGCCTTACTGCTCCTCGCTCATAAAGACCCAAAGCAAAAAGTGTTCTTCACAACTGACATTTTCTGAATTGTGGTAAGCCTTGCAATCTTTAGTCATAAAAACATTTCTGTGGGAAAAATGTCTGTAGTTTGAGTTCATTTGATGCCTTCTCCACGTTGTATGTTACGTGACAGGGAGCGGTAGAATGTTGTATTTCCTACCATTGCTGTACTAGAAGATTGGTCTTTGTAGCTTTTTTTAGGTTCTGCTTTTTAAGATGAATGCCTGCCCATCTGCAATGATAATAAATGGAATGTCCATTAATTTAAAATGGTGTCTGTAATGTATTTCAAAAGAGTGGTAAAATAGTCACCGCTGTGTTTAAAAAAACAAACAAACAAACAAAAAAAAACAAATGTATTGATTTATATCAACAACAAATTAATTACAGCACAATTGCACAGCAGGAACAACTACACTTGAACGCCATTTAACATTGTCCATGTTTTAATTAAAATTGAGAGTTCCATTAAACAAACTCTATAAAAGCATCATTTTTGTTTAACACATACCGCTTTGTGTCGTACAGTTTTCAGGCTAATCAATTACGCGAACTAATGTAGGTTAAACAGTGTGAAGTGGAATGTCTGAAGGATTGAGACTCTGTATCATTTGGGTGATTTGTGAAAGCCTTTTGATCTTTCTTCAACGAGACAAGCTGTTCTATTGTGTACCACTGGCTGAATGAGATCCAGATTTTGATATATCAACGTAAGCCTATGTAATAAACCCAAAACTAAAGAACGAGACTGGAGGTTGGATTTTTTAAGGAAATTAGGAGCTGAGAAGAAGAAACATGCCTGAGAGTTGGCTTTTTCAGCCTTCATGTCTGTAAACACAGAACCATTAATTTAGAAAAATGAACGAACACTGGGCAAAATGCTAATTATGAATGATGTTCTAATTGCTGCACAAATTAAAAGATTTATCTTTCCCAAAAATATTCTCTTTAGCTTTAATAACTCTGATCACTTACAGGGATAGTTTTTCAAAGATTCTTAGAAAACAGTTAGATATTCAATACTGGTGATGTGTTAGCCAATGTCGGTAATACTAGTAGGAAATCCATCTTGAAGAAATATTTATTTTAAAACGCAGGCCAGAGACTATAGTATATCTGTCTACAGAAGACTCTGTGACCCAGACCAGAGACATTTTGGGGAGAGGATCATTTGCAAGCTACGTTGATTGTTGTCCAGATCCTGTACTAAGAAAATTATTGTTAAGGTGGAGGATTGGTATTTAACCAAGCTAGGCAGTCCAAATGTTTGCTGCTATGTTTACAAGAACAAAGGCATTTTCTCTTACTTGCTACTTATGAGATGTACAGGTATTACATTGGTTGCTGTCTTTAAGGCTACTTTATCTGTGCCCTTTTGGTTTTTTAGGTCTCGCCTCGGCAGCGCGCATGCGCTGTTGTAGGAGGGCCTTTAGCCATCGGTCTTCACTTTTCAAGCACTGTGCTTGTGGCGGCATCCACCTTGCGGGAGCAAGCAGCAACGCGCCACAAGCACGAGTGCAGTGCTTGAAAAGTGAGGCTGCGCGCGCACGCACGCACCACTCCCGAAAACAGCTGCTGCTTGTTAATTAGTGCAGCGCGCGCGGCGCACACCACTCGTGTGTTTTTTTTTTTTAGTGTGCCGGGTGCGGCATGTGACCAGCGCTTGTTCTTTCTGTGTTGGCCTATTCCCTCGATTACCTCTTGCCACTGTTTTTTCAGCCATTCTTACCTTTGTTTACGTCCATACATTTTCATGTGCCTGCAACTTTCTTTCTCCTTGTTGGTTTGTTCAAACTCACACTTTCGCCTCATCTCCCTTGAATTTTGACCGCCCTTCATGCATAACTCCAAGATAGCCACCTCTTTTGTGCATGTACACCGTTCCAAGATGGCCGCCAGGGTACTCCCCTTCTTTTGATCCCCTTTCTATTTCTAATTATGCATCCCATTCGGCATCCTAGCCTTCCTGCAAATCAGAGAACCTGCTGGGCTGATCCTCCACTGCCAGACTTCCTGCCTATGAAATAAGATTTCATTATGGTCATTGGGGCATTTCCCCCCTGCTCACTCCTTGACCCCTGAACTCTAAGTGGCACATGGTTATTACATGTTCTCATGTTTATTGCTCTGCCATCCATTCATATCTTACATCATTTCTTCAAGGCTGGTTCATGACCCCTGGTGCATTACACACACCGTTCTTCATGATCAACGTCTCCCAGCTGCTTATGCGTTTTTTCCACAGTTTGGGTGAGCTTTTTATCCTTCTTTTCGCCTCCCTTTTCCATTTTCGTAACTGGCACCTTACACAGAATTGTTTTTCTTTTCTATTACAGTGCGTATTGTGACTTGAGGAAGTGAGTAGCACACACCGCTTTCTTCCTTCTCATATGTATGTTGCTCTTTACTTATATCTCAGAATAGGATTCCTTTCTCTGTCCTTTTACAGAGTACTCTCGGGCTCCATATTTGACAGAGTTCTGATGATAATCCTATATTTACTAATGGATCAAAATGTCATTGGCTCGCACAAAGCCCAATTATTGCATATTATAATTCAAGGAGCGTTCTGTTCTTTAATGATTTGATATGCACTTTTATCACTTTTACTGCACGTGTGTAACACACTTCAAAGAGCACCAATCACATTTATCACTAGCACCCACTCTGTCATTTATTACATTTTTGCACTTTGTTGGTACATTAAATTACCATTTGTCCACCACGTCCACCACGTCCACCACCACCACGTCCACCACCACGTCCACCACCACCACGTCCTCCACCACCACCACGTCCACCACCTCCTCCACCACCACCACGTCCTCCACCACCACCACGTCCTCCACCACCACCACGTCCTCCACCACCACCACGTCCTCCACCACGTCCTCCACCACCACCACGTCCTCCTCCACCACGTCCTCCTCCACGTCCACCACCACCACCACGTCCACCACCACCAGCACGTCCACGTCCACCACCACGTCCACGTCCACCACCACGTCCACCACAACGTCCACCACCACGTCCACCACCACGTCCACCACCACCACCACGTCCACCACGTCCACCACGTCCACCACTTCCACCACGTCCACCACGTCCACCACTTCCACCACTTCCACCACGTCCACCACCACCACGTCCACCACCACCACGTCCACCACCACCACGTCCACCACCACCACGTCCACCACCACCACGTCCACCACCACCACGTCCACCACCACGTCCACCACCACGTCCTCCACCACCACCACGTCCTCCTCCACCACCACGTCCTCCTCCACCACCACGTCCTCCTCCACCACCACGTCCTCCTCCACCACCACGTCCTCCTCCACCACCACGTCCTCCTCCACCACGTCCTCCTCCACCACCACGTCCTCCTCCACCACCACGTCCTCCTCCACCACCACGTCCTCCTCCACCACGTCCACCACCACCACCACGTCCACCACCACGTCCACCTCATCCTCCACATCCTCCACGTCCTCCACATCCACCAGGTCCACCACCGCCAGGTCCACCACCACCACCACCAGGTCCTCCACCACCACCACCAGGTCCACCACCACCACCACCAGGTCCACCACCACCAGGTCCACCACCACCACCACCAGGTCCACCACCAGGTCCACCACCAGGTCCACCACCAGGTCCACCACCACGTCCACCACCAGGTCCACCACCACCACGTCCACCACCACCACGTCCACCACCACCACCACGTCCACCACCACCACCACGTCCACCACCACCACGTCCACCACCACATCCACCACCACGTCCACCACCATCCGTGACAGGTAAAGTGTCACTGGAGGGCAGGGGTAATAGGAGTGTCAACCCCGGCTGTAGATGGGACATTTAAGGATGCATTGGGTGCGAGAAGACCGGAATAGGGGCTAGAAGTATTACACCAGACCCAAGATACATTTTGAAGAGGCGCAATGTCACAGGGGCTCCTGTAAAAGCACTCGCAGCATCTCTACCTCACAGTGGCATACCTGCACGAGCCACTCACTCAAAACTAGCATTGGCATAGCCAATAGGTCTCGCCTTTGGGACCTTATAAGTGTTTAGCCATGCAACACTTGATGTTGTTGCACCAAGGATATTGTGCTGGATAACTAAACACTTATAAGGTCCCAAAGGCGAGACCTATTGGCTATGCCAATGCTTGTTTTAGGTCTCGCCTAGGCAGCGCGCATGCGCTGCTCTAGGAGGACCTTTAGCCATCAGTCTTCACTTTTCAAGCACTGCACTCGTGCTTGTGGCGGCATCCACCTTGCGGGAGCAAGCAGCAGCGCGCCACAAGCACGAGTGCAGTGCTTGAAAAGTGAAGTCTGCCCTCCCAAGCGCGCGCGCGCTCACCACTCGTGGGCTCACCTCCTGCTCCCCCGACGCTGCAGCGGCTTGGAGCTGCCTTCTGCCCGGACTTGGCATGTTGACACCTCATCTCCCATGGTACGCTTTTATTTTAATTAATTTCTGTGCACTCGCTGCTCTTTCTGCCCATGCTGCCACATGACAGTATCGTTGCCTGCATAGCTGACGCCAGCTTCCTCTGCCAGCGCTGCAGTGCTATACAAATGCAGCCACCATAGCTGCACTCCCCTCCCCTTGAAATACTGGGAACAACTTGCTCTCACCGGCACTGTTGAACAGTCAGTGATATCTCCCTGGATTACTGTGTGCCTTGGCTGTGGTGCCCCATGACCTCACTCTGAGGGCTGCTCCCAAACAACTGCACCTACTTGGTTGAAAACGTGCTCCCCCTTCCCCACTGCTGTCGTAACTCCTGCTTGGGCTGGCCGTCCCCCTGAGCGCTCGGATCTCTGAGCGATATTTCATCCTGAGGAGCCCTTGGGACGACATGTTATGACTTTTGGTAACCACTTGTGCTGAAGTAGATTGATAGTTCTCATTACCTTCGCACATACCCCCCCCTCCATCTTGGCCCGGTTCCCGCCCACGATAACCCTTTCCTCCCATGAAATGGATGACATCTTCACTAGGCTTTCATTTTGGGTGCCTGACTGCAAAAAGTGAAAAAGGATTCTGACTTACTCGCCTGCTCGCATTGGAAGAAAGCCCACCTTTCCCCTCAACAATGATGATGGTCAGAAGCTAGAAAGCAACATTGGAGCCCATCCTTCCCAAAGCCAGAAACTGAAAGCGGACTCTCCTCTGCCTGGAAGCCACAAAGGAGGCAGCCATCTTGAAGTGAGCCCTGGCTTCCCATCTCTACCCGCATTTCGACCCAGCGCGTTATTCACCTCCACACTAACCCTTTCCCTCCCACAGGCAATGCTTCTTCATCGAGGTCTTACTCGGGACATCACCCCCTTGCTGGGCTCTTACTGCAGTGGCTGCACCCTCTACGTATAATCCACCAGTCTCTTTATTCCTATAAGGAAGGGCTAGATGACAAAGGGCCCATAAATTGCAGCTGCTTACAGGGTGCATTAGTGATATTAATGGTACCCCTCTGATCGTAAATATTAATATGTACCTATTTAGGATCAATGTCTCTTTGAATGAGAGCCTTTCTATGCTGCATGGAGCCCTCTCACCTCACTCTTCTCCCCTCCCTAATGGCACCCTTCCTGAAAAGCACCTTTAACTACACTAATTTACTCGACCCTAAGTCAAGTCACATCCTTGGCTTTGTCAAGGGGTCACCACATTAAAATGCCATGTCATAATCACATACCAAGATTCACCATTGAAACCAATGGATTCAGTAATCACATTTAAATATATTCCCTATCAATAAGCATTACATTGTTCATCCACACAGTTGTCAATGAAGCATTTGTATTCCAAAACGCATTATACATATGTTAGCCTTTCTTTACCACTTCAGGCCACATAATACATGTATAGGACCAACCGCCTGGGATCCTTGTACTCCCAAGTTCAACAATATCAAGTTCCAGCTCCAGGAATGCTTGAAAATAGCTAAACAGTCTCACCAGGTCTTGTATCCTATCATGCAATCTATGACCTAAGAGATATAGGTTTAATTTCCTAAATCAGTCCTGGGGTGCTGC
This sequence comes from Calotriton arnoldi, assembly GCA_963921515.1. NCBI lineage: Eukaryota > Metazoa > Chordata > Amphibia > Caudata > Salamandridae > Calotriton > Calotriton arnoldi. The sequence goes on from CAWUFW010001802.1 coordinate 1,130,347, forward strand.
TGCACATCCTGAATCCCCCGCAACACCTAAACAAGCATTGGCATAGCCAATAGGTCTCGCCTTTGGGACCTGAAAAGTATTTAATTATGCAGCACAATATCCTTGGTGCAACATCATCTGTTGCATAGCTAAACACTTATAAGGTCCCAAAGGCGTGACCTCTTGGCTATGCCAGTGCTTGTTTTAATATGAGATGACTAATATGGATGCATTGTTTTTAATATGTAAAATGCCTTCACTTGATATTGCTTTTGCTCTTGGACAAAGTTTAGGTAATATTATCCATAATTTTATATTGTAACTGTTTTTATCTTGTTATATTGAAATGTAAGGCCTGTAACTGTATACAGTGTTTAATAAGCTTTGAGTAATTGTGAATTAATATTTGCACAAGTCTACAAAAACAGACTTTTGCGGATTGTATTGTTCTGCCATTATCCAAGGTGCTTACAAGATCATTCTTGTGATGAAGGCAATTCCTAAGAACCTTATGAGCAGTTGAAGGCCATTATTTCCTTTTCTCTCCATTTTTGCAAGTGTTCACTTTAGGTAAGTTTGTTGGTGCATTTGTATAGTAAGGATTCCTTTATTAAAGAACAAGAATGCATATTTTAAAATATTCTCCTGCTCTGTGTAGGACAAGTTATAGTTGGGAGTTCAGGTTTAAGGTAAAGGGTGTCTTGCTATGGAACATCATTTGCCCTGGAGTGTAAATACTCAATATAATCCTTACGATGGCTGGAGTTCCAGTCTGCTAGTACATTTCCCAGTCTTGTGAGATTACAATAAAAGTGTAATATTTGGGCAGAGTCATGGCACCAGATTTCTTGGCCAGGTCTGAAAGGTGTTTTTGATCTCGTACTTACCAAGTGATTAATGTAAAATATGTGTGTGTGTGTGTGTGTGTGTGTGTGTATATATATATATATATGTTCAATATGTAGCTTGTTAGATAAAAGGCATATGTAAAAATTGCTACTCATTTTATTTGTAAGAACATGCAGTTTATATCTTCAAAGGAAGGACACATAAAGGGAGTAGAAGCTTAAAAACGGTGAGTTTGGGCTGTTATTTATTCATCCTCCGTGGAAAACTTGGGATTGTGCGCGGTTTGTTTTGCCCTTGTCTAATCAGTTGCACAGTAATTCTGAGCTACTGGGACATAGACCCAAATGTTTTACATGTGTCCATGACAAGATTAGGCTACAGGCTCTGGTGTGTTTTATATTCTTAATCAAAAGTTATAAATGTATGGTGGTTTATGCTAGATTCAGAGCAGCATGACAGTCCTTCCAGGTGAGGCAAATTGTTCTGGGATCAAGTTTGTCATCTGTAACTCCCATGCATGCCCCGACATTTGCTTGAAAGATCAACACTATGACATCTACTGAACACTATCCACTATTGGAAAAATTGTTTGCAATACGAGTTATGCTCTTTTTCAGAAAGGCATTTCTTGCAGTACTTGTTCAGTTTGAACGTGGATTAGAATTTAACCACGAGAGTAACATTATAACGGACGTAATACAAGTCTGTCAAAAGATGCAGATTTTAGCTGTTGTTATTGACACCTCCGTTAGTCACACCTGCCGACATGAACTTTACTGTGGTTTTGGATTACTTTACAGGCTTGCAGTGAAACGCTTGATGATAGGGATGTAGGTGAATATTTTCAAACTTTTTTTTTAATTAGAAATGCTATTAATGAGATACCTGACGTTCAGAATGGTTAGTGATCTATATGTATGGTCTATATATTTCGAACTTTGTCTAGTTCTAGATGGTGTGGGCCCTGGGATAAACTTGTGGTAACAGCATGTTGTGGTAGTGGTGGAAGTTCAAACTTGTTTTCAAATGGAATGCTTCAAACTCTGCATCAGGCCATTTTTATGATCCAATTGATGGAAATGTGAAGATTGCTCTCAGTTCTGAATAGTTGGCATCTTTATTCAGGACCCCCTGTTAGTCATATAGTCACTCACACTCCTTTTCCAGCTGATGACTAGAGCTTGTGGGGAGGAATACCAGAGGCTCAATGAAGTACTAGTGCATGCATAATGTGGAGATATTTCTTGACGAATAGCATTTATTTTTGGTACATGTAGTTGTAGGACTTAAATGTGAGACAGGTTTGATGCCTATTAAGAGGGCACTCCGTGATACTATGAAATCAATTTCATTGTACTGTCACTATCTTGGTGCACGTTAATGACTATTTTATTAAATTGCTAGTGAAAATACGTCTAAAATGCACAATGTATCTGCAATGTGTCAAATTATTGTGGGTAAAATTGGAACAACCTTCAGCTTTGGAGGATCATAAATAAGTTATTAATTTTCCGAAGAAACTGGCATAGAATGACTGAATGTTTCTTTTTTAATTTTGGGAAAAGCGTTAGGCGGAACACTTCCTTATCCTATAACTTCACACCCACTCCTTAAATGTCTTCCCATTTCAAGTGGTTCATTTAAATATCTGTTTTTTCCACAGATGTAGTTTAAAAGTGTACACTTTTACTATTTTTTGACATTCATTTGTGGTAGGGGATATTCTCCATATCTAACTTTGCATTTGTGCCCTGTTTAGGTCACATTATTTCATATTTGCGTTTGCATCTCTGACTTGTGGTATATATTTTGAATCCAACCTTGCATATTTTGTTATTTTCTTGAAACAAGTGTAGTTGGAACTGTGTGCCGACTGCAGTGCAATCGTTGACCTGGCACCCAGATGCAATACCTGCTCAAAAACTGTGACCCAGTTTCCACTTTTTTGTGTGCTCCGAGACAAAGCTGAAAACAAAGAGCATTCAGTGTACCTCTCAAGTGGTCACTGCCCATGAATCCTCAGCCCTCCACATGTGCCGGCGGGCAAGTGCAAACAAAATGAACCTCCTTCACCCCAACAGCAATTTAGTAGCTGAGATGCTGTAGTAAGGGACCTACTATGGACTTTGGAAAAAACATTCCTTCCAGTGCATGCCTGCGGTTGATTATGTGCGAAGTTTGATATCACGGTCAAATGAGTGTCCACGCGTGATGATATCCTTTCTGACGTTTTGATGGTTTAGGTTTTGTAACTCTTCGTCTTTTTTTTTCTTCTTTAAATAACTGAAGAACTTCAGCCGTCGGCCTAAATGAAGCATTGTCTGCTTCCTTGCGGGGTTCTTTTTAGATGACTATCTTAGGCAAAATTGATTTGTAGATGCTACTTAAAGATGAACATTATACTGTTTTATATGTTTAGCTGACCAATGCAGTCCTCGTCTGTCCGACGATTAAGAGGTCTCTGAAAAGTGATAACTGTAAGGTGCCTTGAAATAATATGAATGCATTGGCTCCTCCTGGTGGGCTTATCTTGGACAGGTGTGATGCGTAAAAGTTTTAGATTTACAGACATGGCAGTGGTCGGAGCTTCCCAGTTATGATGCAATGCCTTGACGTATAGGGAAACTGTTTTTTCGTTTTGCTTAAACTGTCTTTGTTTAACAAATCAACACAAACAAATTGCAAAAATGAAGCCTTCTAATCTTGATCCTGCAAAGTTTCTATTCGACTGTTTAGTAGGGTATAGTTCGTGGATTGTCCAGGAATTAGTTTGCAGAAGGAAAGCTTGAGAAGATAAGATGCGCTAAAATATTTAAATGCCAAACTTGCCATCGAGACAGTGATTGTCATTCTTCACGCTCCCTTTTTTATGTGGTGTAAACCCGCCCAGCAGTTCTGAAAAAACTCCATAAAATGTATCTTAAAATTAGTATGCAGGTATGGTAGTGGAGTTTGGGAATCGCCTCACTGACAAACATTTGATCTGAACTGGCTTTCTGATTGGCTGGCAGGAGGGAATGATTTTGAGATCCACAAACCAAGACCAAGCTCACAAGCCATGTTGCGGGGGGGGGGGAATAAGTGGAAATTCTGGGTTCGTGTGTGGGCATAGATGAAGACATTAAAGCCTAAAAGGGCACAGGCACACCAGAGATATGTTAGCACTCTCCAAACTGAATATGCATCTTTCTGACCCCCCAACCATCATACTTAAAGTGGCTTTTAAAAATGCATCTTCGTTGAAAAAATGTTTGCACCTGTTTAAACTGAACAGTGTGGGGCTGCAGAACTCACCAAAACATTTAACAATAAACAGTGCGCAGCTGGCATAGTTTCTGGGCACACAACACGGTCCAAGACCATACACAATTTACAGTTTCCTCCGGGCAGGTCCTACAAGTACTCCAGGCATGGGTATCCAAAGAGTGCATATAGACAAGACCACAGGGCAGTGCCTACAGATACTGTGGGCATGGTTATTATGCAAAGATGCCCCTTGAACAGCACATGCAGGGCATGGCCTTAAACAAGGATCTCCTCGTACAGTGCCATGCCCTATACTCGATGAGCATGGTATATGTAAAGGTCATGCATGCTATGTTGGTATTGCACTCAAAGGGGCAAGTATATAATTACAAAGTCCAAGAAATGTTCTGAAAAACCACCAGAACCATTAGCCTTGCACTGACGAAACCTCACTGCAGAATATTCCCAAAATGTTCAGCGCTGTAGTTTGCAGCTGGCAGTGGACATATCTGTCCATGTCCTGTGCATCCTCACTAAATGTGCCCTCTGCCCCTGTATGCTGCTCGTGCGGGATTGGAGCGAAGACGATGCGGTTTGTGCTTTACATGAAACCCTTGGCCTTAGTGCTCCGTACGTACCTGTGTGCGTAGTACGCGCCCATCGGCTTTTAATGATCATAAGCAGTTCCGGATTACCAAATAGGCAAAGTAGGCACTGGCCTATGGGCCCCACTCCTTTTAGGGGCCCGCGACAACGGATCAAAATAATGTTGATTTGATCTTGAAAGAAAATTACAATCAGACTTTCTTAAATTGTTTCCAGTTAATTTTTGTTTAATTACATTAATAATTGTTAATGTTTAGTTTTGTGTAATAAAATTGGTATATTAAAATTGTTGGTTGGTAAAACTAAAAACGTGTTGAGAGGTCATTTGCGAAGGGGGTTGGGGGAGCCGACATTTTGACTGCCTAGGGGCCTTCACAGGATTTAATCCAGCACTGATCAGAAGGCACAGCTGATGGCCATGCTTTATGTGCATGATATGTAAGAAATGGTGCCGGTTGTGCCCTGTGCTCTTTAAGAAGCAGGGAGATGTCATGGCTGATAGAACTAGTGATGCACTGGTGACTTAAAGGGATTTATCTTTAGAATTATAACTGAAACGTCCCTTCATGTGAGGTTTTTTATATTAGCGTTGCAAGGAGAACATTTAATAGGAAATTATCTCGAAAAATATGCTGAAAGCATTAAAGGCAGGGGCAAAACGCAAGGGTAATTCAAAACATTATTTAAGTAAGTGGTTTTAGCTCTCACTTCACGGCTTTCTAAGAACTAGTTTGCATGCTTGTTTCACTGATGATAAATAAACGCATTGTTTGCTACCTAAACGGGGCTGGCACTTGATTCACAGTAGCAGTAACCACAAACTGCATGGAAAATGTTTGCCTAGCCGTTCTTATTAAAAGAAGAGTTGTCTCAAGTACTGAAATATCACTTTGTGCATAGGAGTAAGTACAGTAGGATTTGTTGCCCAGCACAGAGTAATCAGAGATGTTATATATGTTTTTTGTAAACAAATATTCACATAATTGCATGCTGCTGGTGGTGGCAGCGTGGGATTAGACAATACAGGCTGTAGAAATACAGTAAACCATTGTAAGGACAACACTAATCTTTTATATCGGAAGACTTTCTGGAGAGGACTTTTTGCTTTACTTTGCTACAATGAAAACAGTTTGTTTTTTTATAATATGAAGCATTAACTCTTGCCTTACCTTTCTATATCCCAATAGCATATCGTAGTCTCACAAGCTGGGGGTTACCGTTCGAACCACACTTTCTCCATTTTGTTCAGTGTATGTGCCAAATTGGCTGTTTATCATAGCAGTGCGTATCTGAATACGTAAATATAATACAGAATGTTGCAATTTCATAATATTTTAAAATGCTTGTATTCAAAAAGCATACCGTGCCATTTCGTAGTATATTTTCTGGGTGCTGAATAAACAGCTGCAAAGCACTGGATAGTAACCTATGGTAAAAATATATTAAGATGAGGCAACTGTAATGTTTAATTAGAGCAGTAGCCCTACTGCCACTTACTTTAAATAGAGAATCTTGGCAAGTCCCATCACTGCAGTTATAGTGATTACACCCATAATAGCATTTTGCCAGCAGCTGGTATAGTTGTGTCATTACTCACGCTTTTCATGAACTTTTAGCTAAAGTGACTCAAGCTTTGTAGACTAGTGCTAAAAGTGTTTTTATGTAGTTCTAAACTATCTGACTTCAAAATAGTGTATATGTATTTGAGATTGTTGAGCCGGTATTTGTGGTAGCACTGTTTTTTAGGTTGAGCCTAGGCATCACATGCGCTGTTTCTCCGAGACATGCTGTATTCACTCTGTGGGCTTACAGCCCGCCCACAGCTTTTGATTTGCTTATGTTGGTGTCCTTTAAAAAAAATGTTGCTTCTATGTGCTTGAAGTTTCCTGTTTGTCCCACTTTTTTCTCAATTGTTAACTCCCATGGAGTATTGTCGCAGCACTTGTACTCTTCCACTTGTCCCATTGTATTTCGTGTCTTTGGAACTTTTTTTTAAAATTCAGAACAAGCACTTCTTATAAGTGTAGGTGTTTTTGTTTTTATGTCTCAGCGCTTTTCCCGTTTCATGTACACCGCGCTTTATCGTTCCAAAAATTTGATATTTGTGTTGCTGTTCTTTGAGGTGCTTTTACTGTTATTGTTTTGTGTTTCCTGGTGGGAAACAGTGTTTTTTTTTTTTTTTTTTTACAGGAAGGACTTCTGAAAAAGTAAGGAAATGCTACGTAATTTCCTGATATGGTGAAATTGGACCACGTTCACAGTGTTTGTATCGTTTTCCATAGTGAGCACAGCATCTGCTTCCTGTCCATGGTGTTTATTTTTTTAAACAACTTTGTATTTGTGTTGCTGGTTTTTTTTTTTCTTCCGTGAAAATAGACCACTTCCATTACCAAACTTTAGATTTGTGTTGCTGTTTGTTTTTCTAAGGAGAAAATGGACCAATGTTACTGGGTTTGTGTTTTGTTTTTCGTACCCACCACGACGCCCGCTTCACGGACGCCGTGCTTTATTTTTAACCAACTGGTGATTTGTGTTGCTGTTCCGTGAGGAGCTTTTAATGTTCTTTGTTTGTTAGCGTCAATTTGCGTTTTTCTTGTTGTTTAATGTAAGAGGCATGCCATTTTGCAGTTAATGATTTGCACAACTTAATTTTGCTTGGTGCCCGCTTCACTGCCACTGCATTTTATCTTTGTAACTTAATCGAGATTTGTGTTACTGTTTTGTGAGGTGCTTTTATTGTTCTGTGTTTGTTTGTATGAAACAGTGGTGTCTTTTAGCTTTTTTACTTTTGTTGAAACTTAATTTTGTTGTTTTTATATTGGCCATGTTTTCTTTGGTTTGTTGTTGGTTTTCACGGGAAGGACTTCAGAGAAAGTATGTAAACTCAGTACTTTAATACGTAGAAAATTGACCACGTCCACCATGATTGTGTTTAAAATTTCTTACTTTGCACAGCCTTCCTTCTCATGGCCGTTGTGTTTTATCTATGATTGCAGCACGTTTGTGAGGAGGAAGGACCCCGGAGAAAGTAAGGAAAGGCAAAAGTTAAATATGTAGAAAATGGACCACTTCCACAGTGATTCTTTGCATGACATCCGTCTCATAGCCGCTGTGTTTTATCTATTATTGTGGCACGTTTGTGAGGTGTTTTTATGTTGGCAAAAGGATTAATACATTTTTAAATAAACCTTTTCCTGTATACGTAGTCTGCCTAGCGGATCCTTGCTAAGAAGGGCAACATTTTAATTGAAAAATTATAAACCGTAAAGGACACTTCTCTACTTTAAAATGTCTCCTCATAGCTTATAAGTGACGAAGGCGGGGGTGGTTCGCTGGGGCTGAAGATTCCCCACAGCAACGTCACTCTCTGTTATGATAACTTGCAACTCTGCATGCTACGGTTGCTGCACACATGGCTCCCCTGTTTCCACGCATCTTAGTGACTTACTAAATAGACACTTTTGATAACTACTAACTTTAACTGTTCCGTGTTTGTTGGCGGCAAACAGCGTTATTCTTGTTCTTTAATGTGGGAGGAAGGTAATTCCATAGTTTATGGATTGCCCGATTTATTTTTGCGAGGCGCCAGCTTCATGGCCGCTGCATATTATCTTTCTAACCAAAACCAGATTAGGGTTAATGTTTTGTGAAGTGCTTTTATTGTTCCGAGTGTCTTTCTTTTTGTTATTGTTAGTTGGAAGTTAATTCCGTTGTTTCCAAATTGGCTATTTTTTCTTTGTTTTGTTGTTGCTTTTCACAGGAAGAACTACATAAAAAGTAAGGAAAAGCAATACTGTAATTTGTAGAAAATGGACCACTTCCACAGTGATTGTGTTTAAAAGTTATGTCTGCTGTGTTTTATCTATTATTGCGGCATATTAGTGAGTTGTTTTTATGTTGGCAAAAGGATTATTACATTTTCAAATACATTTTTTTCATGGATATGTAGTCTGCCTAGCGGCTCCTTTTTAAGAAGGGTAACATTTTTATTTAAAAAGTATAACCTGTAGAGGCCATTTTTTTTACTTTCAAATGTATCTTCAAAGCATATAGGTAAAGAAGCAGAGAGTGGTGCCCTCGGGCTGAAGAGGCCGCTTAAACGTTGTACGTTATAGTGCAGCAACACATCCTGACCAGCCACACTGCTCTACAACATAGCTTAAAGTCATTGGCAAAGCCAGTAGCTCTGCCTAAACACTTCTAAGGTCCCAAAGGCGAGACCTTTTGGCTATTCCAATTCTTGTTAGTAATCTGCCCTATATTTTTGAATTAATTTTTCTTTTTTGTCAATCCTCTGCCCAATTTACATGGATTCCAAGTGCTCATTTAGAATAATCCCATTGGTAAGCTTTGCAAAGTTACTCGAAACTTTCAGATCCACAGACTTTGCTCAACTCTTTCATATAGTATAAATCTTTGAATTGCCACAAACCTTTTATTGGGTGTGATAATAGCAATTTAAATGCACTTCCTGGACGAAAGTAATTTAAGCATATTACCAATTAATAATTTACTTCTCAAAGTAAACGTCCAGCCAGTTTGTCTGCCATACAATTTCAGTAGGATGTAGGGTCGCATCACGTTTCTGACTCTTTTTAAAGGGGGACCAGGCCCAGACATAGCATAGAGTGCACTCTGCTCAAATTACAAGATAATCTTCTCGGGGCCACAGATTCAAGCTCACTTTCTACCATTTGATTATTTCACATTTGACTCTTGGATAACTAAGAATGCTAACTGGAATACCCCACCCCCCAACCTAGTGGTAAAGGTGTCAGACATGAGTTCTATACACCTTCATTCTTTGGTCTCACTGAGATCTGCACCGTCAGCAGCAGAGAAGTGTGCTGTTGAATAGTCACTACTACCTTACCAAGAGATTATTTAATTACAGTAAGTGGCAGCAATGCAGTTGATTCTCTAATTAAACATTGCAGCTGCTTCATTTTAATATATCTTCTCCGTGTGACTTGATAGTTTCTAGTTGTTTCACAATGCTTTCCAAGGAAATGTCTGCCAAAGGGAACTTAAATTCCTGGTGAGTAAGGATTTGACAGATTGGTGATTGTCTGGGTAATTTGTATATTTTAGTATCAAATGGGAGTAACTGATTATTTTCTTTTTGGGTATGAATCCCAATATATTTTGCATAAGTAAACGATGAGCGAAATAAAGTGGCATCTGCAACAATAAATCGCAAATCTTGATTTTTGAAATTGACTTCTTTTTTTTAATTTTAAAGACATTTTTATTAAGATATTATGTGAGCAAAAGAGTACAGATACAGTAGATAGAAAAGAAACAGGATCCCGTTGGGGTCTCAGTTGAATACAATATTGAAGGCTGGGCAGGAAAGACAGGTAAAACAGTGGGTGTGTGCATCCATAAGTGTGTCGGGGTGATGGAGAGGGTTTGGCTGATGTACGTGTGGAGAGAAGCGAAGGGGTGATTGGTGGAAGTCAGGAATGGGTTACCCCTTCTGATCTCGTATTGTGAGTGGAGAAAAAGAGTAAATAGAGAGGAGATAGGGCAGGTGAGAAGAGAGTAAAAGCAGAATTGTGGCAACTGTATGTAAGGGAGGTATGAGAAGGGAGGGAGTGGCAGTTACTATGGGGACTTGTTAAGAATAGAGTCGTCTAACTTGGGCCAAATTGTATCTTTTTTCCTTGAGCTAGTCTTTAGGTAAGTGTTTAGAGAGTTATCCGCGCCTCTGTTGAATTGTACACATTCCCACCAAGTGTTAGATGAAAGTTTGGTTAGGTGTTTCTATCGAAGAGAATGGCTTTAAGCCAGATAATGATGTCCCATAAAAGACGGTCTTCTGTATTTGGCATAGCCTATGTATCAGGGGAAGGACTCCCAAGGTAATGGAGGCTACGTTCGGTGTCCAATTCATATTTAGAATTTGTGAGATGATTTTACTTATTTGGGCCCAAAAATTCTTAGAGAAGGTGCATTCTAGCAGCATGTGTCCCACGCCGCTCGGTTCTTTCTCACAGCACCAGCAAGTGTCTGAGTGTTGGATGCCGAGTTTAAATAGTTTGGCAGGGGTCTTATGGGCCATATAAGCCACCCAGTATCTGCACTGAGCTAATGATGGAGTAATGTTGTTTGAGGTAAGGTTTGCCCAGATGTTCAACCAGTTCATTAGTGCCACCTAAGGGCTGTTTGTATCGTGTAGGAGTGATTCCCATTTATTTTGTATTGATTTGGTTAGTGCAGAGCTGGTAGGGGATAGGAGTGAGTAGAGTTTGAAAGCTACATGGCCTTCTTTGAGCTAAGAGTGTAAAGTGGAGGGTAGATCAGCATGTGTCAGGCACAGATTTTGACACTTGAAAATCAGCCAAATGGGTGGATTTTCCACAGCCTGAAGTGTGAGGTGAGAGCGAGTGCTGAGGGAGCTGGCTTGGCAAATGCTGTAAACATCCACAGAGCAGTGAATTTGAGTATACACAACTCAATCCCTTTTCCCACACTGTCTACTTCTGAGCCTAAATCTCTTTAAGTAGGTTGCAGGTAGAGGAATGAGTATGCAAATCGGTGCAGTCAAATTTAATAACGTCAAATACAGGATGGTGCTGCATGTTGCAAGGCTGAGTGGACTGAAAAGATTCTGAGCCAAAATGAAAAGCGTTGTCTTCTATAAATTGTTATTGTTGATAGCAAACGATAGAGGCACAAACTGTTCATGTTAATTATTCCAAAATTGACTAAAACAGTCATTTTAAAAAAGTAGTAAAGTGTACATCCGTGTAAATTGTGTTTTTTAAAAAAATTTATTGCTTGTAAAGCTGCTGTAATTGTTTTTGAGGTGTGTTCATATTAATTGATTTCGGTTCTAATAAACTTTATTATTATAAGACAGGTGACCCGGGTTTGTTATTGAAAGCAACTTTTGGGGCTAATAGAGTCGTTTGACTGGATGAAATAATCTGTGTTAAGTGTTCAGATTTAGCTTGTAGGATACTTTGTAAAGTTACTCATGGATTTCCTTTTAATTCGTCTTAACGGTATTGGGTATGCCGCCAAACTAAGTCTGCACCGTGAGCATGTTGTGCACTGAGTAATAAACGGAACGTGACTGAGTAGAAGTTGAGTGACATTATTTCTGTAGTTGCATTTTGTGCCGTTCCCTTCCACGTGTGATGAACCCACACGTACTTTTGATGTAACAGTGTTATCGGAAGAAGCCTGTGAATGCTAGATGTAGGACTGTTGCCGTTCCCTGTAAAATCCAGATATTTCTGACACTGAAATTCTGTTTTTAACCTTAGTTTGATATTTGCACTGCACTCTGGAGAAAGCAAGCGCTGGCAATGCCAATAAGCTATTGTGACTTTGCCAATGTCTATTAGCTATGTTGTACATCAGCGTGACTGCAGCATGGCTAAAAGTAAAGTCAAAACAAGCATTGGCATAGCCAATAGGTCTCGCCTTTGGGACCTTATAAGTGTTTAGCCAGAGATATTGACTTTGCCTATGTCTTTAAGCTGTGCTGTACAGAAGTCTGCAGCATGCTGAAAAGTTATAATAAAGAAGTGTCAGAAGCATTTTTGTTACCTTATATATGACCAAGAAAGCATTATGTACAACTGAACGACCATATTAAAAAAGTATTAACAATAAATATCTTGAGGTTTTTTTTGCCCTTTTAATGCTGGCAACTTATATCTGCCTGTCCCAATGGTTGCTTGTTATGGGTTTTTTTTGTTATGGGGGGGGCATAAATAACAGGAGGGTGAAGGATGGGAAATAGTACCTGTATAACAACACTAGCAGCGGACGGATGCTAAGGGAGAATCAACAGATGCCAGATTCCAAGGGCAGACTGGGGTGGTGCTTAGTAATGCTGAGGTGGTGGTGGTGACTAGTGCGGAGGTGCAGAGGTAATGCTCAGGTGATGCTGAATGATACTCGGGTCTTGTTGAGTGATGCTGAGGTGGTGGTGTACTGGTGTAGAGGTGGTGGTGACCTGGTACAGAGGCAATGCTGAGTGATACTGAGGTGGTGCTGAGTGATGCCTAGGTGGTGCTGACTGATGCTGTGGTGCTGAGTGATGCCTAGGTGGTGCTGACTGATGCTGTGGTGCTGAGTTATGCGGAGGTGGTGGTGCTGCACTGGTGCTCAGGGGATGCAGAGCTGGTGCTCAGGTGGCGCTGAGTGATGCTGTGGTGGCGCTGAGTGATGCTGTGGTGGCGCTGAATTATACTGTGGTGGTGCTGATGGGTGCTGAATTGGTGCTGAGGTGGCACTGAGTGAAGCTGTGGTGGCACTGAGTGAAGCTGTGGTGGCACTGAGTGAAGCTGTGGTGGCACTGAGTGAAGCTGTGGTGGCACTGAGTGAAGCTGTGGTGGCGCTGAGTGAAGCTGTGGTGGTGCTGAGGTGGGGCTAAGTGATGCTGTGGTGGCACTGAATGATGCTGTGGTGGTGCAGAGTGATTCTGAGGTGGTGGTGAGTGATGCAAATTTGCATTGTATTATTTAATAAAACAGATTTGAGGTTAGTTTGAAGAGAGAAAAATGTGTCCTTTAGGCACCTTTTGATTATTTACTGTTTTTAAAATAGGTATGTTATGTCTGAAAGTTATGAAAAGCACCTTATTTTTAAGCTGCTACAAATGTTAAAATGCCCTGTATTAATTTGTTTGTAAATTACACTTGTATTGATGTGAGTCAGTCAGAGAGAGTCAGTCAGTCAGAGAGAGAGTCAGTCAGTCAGAGAGAGAGTCAGTCAGAGAGAGAGAGAGAGAGAGTCAGTCAGAGAGAGAGAGTCAGTCAGAGAGAGAGAGTCAGTCAGAGAGAGAGAGAGAGAGTCAGTCAGAGAGAGAGAGAGTCAGTCAGAGAGAGAGAGAGAGAGAGTCAGTCAGAGAGAGAGAGTCAGTCAGAGAGAGAGAGTCAGTCAGAGAGAGAGAGTCAGTCAGAGAGAGAGTCAGTCAGAGAGAGAGTCAGTCAGAGAGAGAGTCAGTCAGAGAGAGAGTCAGTCAGAGAGAGAGTCAGTCAGAGAGAGAGTCAGTCAGAGAGTCAGTCAGAGAGAGTCAGTCAGACATGCCTATTGGGCCAAGCATATCTGTCACATGAGGAAGAAGACACCTGGAGATCCAGATGGCAGGAAACCTATAGTTTTCCGGCAGCCTGTAGACCCAACCCCAAGGACACCAACAGGTTCTGGTGTATGGCCACATAGAAACAAGCTCAACAATATCCATAGGTCTAGACATCGGGCTACCTATAGACTCCTATGTCAGAACACCTATTGATGTCCGAACACCAAGAGATAAGGCTTCAGCCCTGATGGTACTATAAGCATAGGGGAAGCCACAATTCTAGGTGTCAGATCACGCAGAGCAGGTATCAGGACAAGCGTAGATACAGGCATATGATCACATATAATCAGAGGCGCAACTAGAGCCAAATTTCAGGGGGGCTACTAAAAATTTCGGGCGAGGGGGCTGACTCTTCCAGCAATATGCAGAGTGTAGCTGCGGGGGCTCTAAGAAGGGGTGAAAAACAACAAAGCCTCGTTAACGCGTAAATGGTCTTTTAAAGACCTGTGAAGTGCTCTGGTGCGGCTGTGTGTGTGCCCGGGAAGATGTTTCAGCCCGGGCTGACCCACACGACGGGGGGCTGTAGCCCTTTGAGCCCAATGGGCGGTGCGTGCCTGCATATAATACATTTAGGCATCAGGATGCCTATATACCAAAATTTCAAGAAACCTATAGACTGATACACACGAACACCAATACAGCCAGTCATCAAGGCATCTTACAGATCCAAGCGCTCAGTCAAAATCCCTACAGAGCAGGACACTAGGAAACGCATAGATACAGACGTCCAACCACGTAGTAACAGGAAACAGAACGTCAACATATCAACACCACAACACACTTGTGTATATATATATATATATATACAGCCACTAGGGCATATGTATCCAGACATCGGAAGTGCTTTTGATGCAAATTTTAGGACACCTAAAGGCCCAGGTGTTGGTATACCAGTTTGGTCGCCAGACACATGGTCGATCCAAACGCCATAGCGCCTATAGATCCATACACTGAGACATATAGATGCAACACGTCCAGCCATCTATTCGATGCTCGTTTTGGGAGCAAAGAAAACTGTTGTTCAAAGATGCGAACGACCCACCACTTGCAGTCAGTGAACTCAGTGTGAATGCCATGGGGCACAACTCACCTTGAACTCCGTGCCTGTCACATAGACAATAAGCGCGATGCAGTCGCCTAACCCTATTATGTGGCGCTATGAAATGTAACATTTTGTTAACGGACCTCGTAGCACATTAGCACCATCTCGTAATTGTTTTAAACTTTTACGTTAATGCTTAAGTCTCCCGGTGTTATGAAAGTTGGAGGGAAAAAAGTATAATTTTTTCTACGATGTTGTGCTGTGTCTGCCTGCTGGCAATCTAAACGCGGACGCGAAAGTGAAAGCGCTCACGCTGGGTAAACACAAAACCTGTAACGTGATCCTAGAATGCAGCCTGGAATGCAAGTGGCACACTGCGCGCCCCTGCTCACTCCGCTCGCTCCCGAGACACATAGGCTAGGGGAGTAAACATTTAAAGAAAAGGCGTGACATACCCACGCCTTTGGCCATTTGCGTGCTTTCATTTGTGAAAGCCAGACGCAATGGCCAATTAAATGTGTGGGTGTAAACAAATCCACACGGAAAAGTTGCAAGGAAGTTGGGAGTGCTCACAAGAAGCCTCCCATAGAGCATCGCATGCGCGCTGCGCTAGGCTCGACCTAAAAAAGCACTGCGACCCTGCCAGCGCTGGAGCCCCGTCATAGTGCTTGATTGACCTAAAGTTAAAAAAGAAAGTAAACCTTGTGGCCAGTCCTATTTTCCCCACCTAATTTGTTTTATTTCATTAATCAGTTTCTTTAGGAAAACATTAGGCATTCTACCCAAATGACACCTTAAAAAATTTATAATTTTGACACATTTTCAGAGGGCTCACCCATTAGTTTCACATGTATATCTCTGGTAAATTGCAAGGAAATGGAAAGCACAAAAATAGGCATTATTGGCCAACAGTATATTGGTATGCAAACGGTGCTAAATGTTTTTTACCCTCAGTTCTCAGATGCCATTTTTAAACCAAAAATCCCCACATTTTCTAGCACAGAAATTGATTCCCTTTTTTTTAGCCATATTTTTTTCTATTTTCTACCGAATTTCCATGATAAATCCCCAACCCTGGGAATCTTTACAGCCCCCCAACATCAGGGGAAATTACTTATTATTGCCCTGGATAGAATTTGGGGAAAAAAGATTTGAAGACTTAAGTGCAAACTGTCCCAGATGTCAAAAAAGCACATAGCGTTGCAGGTGAGAGGTGGACGTCGGTACCTAAAAGGCCATCTCTCGAGGTTTGTCTAGGATGAAACAAACATATATAATAATTCAAGAACTATTGGGTTACAGCATACATCTGAAATCAGCTTCCTCCCAGGTTGAAATTCGTTCCCATTCACAAGTCCATCAAAACTGTTGTTGCATTCTTGAACTCAATCAAAACCGTAAAAATTCTAAGTCAGTTTATTTTTCAGTACTCTCAAAATGAATTCTTAGTGCGGTTAGATTTTGCATTGGTGCAGTTTGTCCAAGTGAATCCTTTTGCCTTTCTTATGTATGTGAGCAACGTTGCAAATACACTTTTTAGTGCTTAGGTCATATGATAGACAAACTAGTCATCACTTTCACAAGCCGTCTATATCATAGTGTGGCCTTCCCTGGGAAGTCGGCGGTGTTATCGTCCAAACAGCCAATTAGGATACTTTTTATGTCGCATCCTACCAGACAGCACATCTGTCTGGTTTGCTAAAGAAATCTTGGAGGCATTCAGAAAGTTGACCTAGGAATGCATTCCGCCCGTTGCTTACCATTGGCTTTGTGGTTTGTAGCTCATATCATCTGGCTTTCCATTTGCTGACTTTATTTGCTTTAGGCTGTCCGGCTCGTTTGTCTCTCCCATTGCCCAAACCTTGTTTACTGTTTTCTCCACATACTCACTTTCTGTAAACAGGCCTTTAAATCTTGTTCTTATATTGTCATCATTTGCTGTGCATTCAAAGACAGAGGTCAAATGTCAGGCTGTGTCTGCCAGGGAGCTTGGTGTTTACTTTTCTTTCTTTGACTTCAAAATTAGAGGATTTATGTGTCAATCATGCTGGCTATTGGGGTCCGCTTGAGGAAGGCTGTACGATGTTTTGTTTTTCTAGTGCACAACAAAATTTAAATGTCTGTAAATGAACTGTGCTGATGATCAAATCAATACATTCGGTGATTACTTTTCCACACATTATCGTTTGTGCGCTGTATTTTTTATCAGTAAATCTGTATGTGAGTGCAAATGTAATGGTCATTTAAATTGAAGATGTGTTGTCTGTAATGGCAGTACGCTACCATACCATGCATACTTCTCATTAACCCACCCCACTCTGCACCACTTTTCGCCACTGCATTCAACACTGCGTCACTGCACTCTTTTCCGCACTACTCCACTCTACACCACTCCACTCTATGCCAATGCACTCTACCCCAGATTACTCTACTATGCACCACTGCGCTATACACCACTCCGCGCCACTTCACTCTATGCCACCCTACTTTACAACACTACACTTTATGCCACTACACTCTACAGCAATGCACTCTACTCTGTACCACTCCACTGTACGCCAGTGCACTCTATGCCAAGCCCGCCTACGGCACTCTAATCTACTCTACGCCACTGCACTCAGCGCCACTCCACTCTATGCCACTGGACTCTCTGCCAATGCACTCGCCACCACTTTACTCAAAACCAATGTCCTCTGCACCAGTCTACTCTGCACCACTGCACTCTATGCCACTCTATTCTACTCTGCAGCACTGCACTCTACGCCACTCTATTCTACTCTGCAGCACTGCACTCTACGCCACTCTACTGTGCTCCACTGCACTCCATGCCACTATACTATACACCACTGCACTCTACAACAGTATACTCTGCAACACTGCACTCTCTGCCACTTTACTTTATGCCACTCTGCACCCCTGAACTCTACACCACAGAACTCTGTACCAATGATCTGTATCACTACACTCTACGCCACTGCACTCTATTCCAATACACTCTAATCTACTCTGCACCACTGCACTCTACGACACATCACTCTACTCTGAAACAATCTACTCTGTGCAACTGCAGTCTGCGCCACTCTGTTACTCTCTGCGCCACTCCACTTATAGACCTGGCTTTTTCTACCCCCTGATGCTCTGCCACTCCCTCATCTTGTCAGTTCTTCTGGGTTATCGTCTCGAAACTTGCAGTGCCAGGATGCTCCCTGTGAGTGGCAGTGCACTATATAAGTATACAATTCATTCATCATTCACTCTGCACCACTGCACTCTAGGCCACTGCACTACATGCCAATCCACTCTGCAACACTGCACTGTACACCACTATACTCTACTCTGCCACTGCACTCTACGCCACTCTACTCTACCACAGTGCACTCTATGCCTCTCTACACCACTGCACTCTACAACACTCTACTCTGCAGAACTTCACTATCTGCCACTGAACGCTGTGCCACTCTACTCTGCGCTACTCTACTCAATTCCACTCTTCTCTACACCATTGCACTCTACATCACTTAACTCTGCACCACGGCATTCTATACTAGTGCACTCTGTGCAACCCTACTCTACACCACTGCACTCTACAACTCTACTCTGCAGCACTGCATGCTGTGCCGCTGAACACTATGCCACTTTACTCTGCGCCACTTTACTGCGTTCTACTCTATACCACTCTTCTGCACTCTATGCCAATGCACAGAAGAGGAGTAGAAACTCATTTCCAAAATCAAGCTCTACATGGAGAGCCATAAATCAAATTAACCAACCTAAAACTTAATATATTGGAAATATCTAAAAAATGTTTTAGATATTTTCGTACATAAGTGAATATAGTACAACAATGATTTCATCATATATATTTACTCCGCTTTGCTTGTGTAACAGCCGCCGCAAACTCCTGATCAGAGGGCGCGTTGTCACAGCACACCACCCAAGCTCGGCCCGAAATTATAGAAATTACGTTCCTCTGCAACAAAGGATTGACGACGCCGTGTTTGGACAAATATTAGGTTTTATTTGTCGGCTGATTATCTAATCAGCCGACAAAACCTAATATTTGTCCAAACACGGCGTCAGTCAATCCTTTGTTGCAGAGGAACATTATATATATATATATACACTAATCTCACCCCACTGAACAAGATAAATGTCACATTACACATTCAGACTCCACACATACCACTCATATCGTACGTAACAACACATCCTAACACAGTCACTGCACTCTACGTCTAGCTATTCTACTCTGTACCACTGTACTCTACGTCACTGTTCTCTGCACCACTCTACTCTGCACCACTCTACCCTGCACTCCACATTGCATCATTCAATTCTACTGCACTCTACGCCACTGAACTCTACACCTTTCTACTCTACACCTCTGCACTCTTCCCTGCACTACTCCACTCTACCCTGCACCACTCCACTCTATGCCACTTCACTGTGCGCCACTCTGCGCCATTGCACTCTACGCTACTGCAATCTACTCTGCACCGCTTTACTCTAAGCTACTGCACTCTACGCTACTTTGTCACCCCGCTCTATGCCAAAGCACTCTACAGCACTTTACTGAAAACCAATGCACTCCATGCCACTGCACTCTATGCCAATATGTTCTGCACCACTATACTTTACACCACTTCACTTTAGGCCACTCTACTACACTCTACTCTACCACACTCCATTCCACAGTACTCTACTCTATGATGCTCTACTCCATTAAACTCTACTCCACTGGCACTTTACTCCACTCTATTCCACTCCACTCTACAGAACTCTACTCCACTGTATGCCATTCTACGACACTACTCCACTCTACGATACTCTACGCAACTCCGTCTATGCCACTCCATGCCACTTTTCTCCTATCTATTTTATGACGTCCTACTCCACTCTATGACAATCTGTTCTGCTCTACACCACTCTACAACACTCTTCGCAAAGTACCCTATACGCCACTCCACAACACTTTGTGCCTCTCCACTCTACGACACTCAAATTAACTCTGACACTGTTCTCCACTCTACGACACTCAACTCTATGCCCTTCCACTCTGACACTCTACTCCCTCCACAACACTCCACAACACTGTACGCTACTTCATGACACTGCAGTTTACTCCTCCCCACACCACTCAACTCGACTGTACGCCACTCCATAACATTCCACATTACTCCACTTTACGACACTCCACTCCATGCCACTGTCCTTTACCTCACCTACTTTTAGCCACTGTACAGCAGCTTTGCCAATGCTTGTTCTTTCTGATGTGACTCTTATCTGTATTCTAATTAGCTGCGATTGATTTGGCCCCATCTTTTATTTGCTGGTAATGTAGAGGTTTTTTTTCAGCGTTTGCTTTCCTTTGAGAAAAACGTTCCTCTTCTTTGTTAATCTATTTTAGGTATGCGCAATGAAAACAACTGGCAGAACAGCTGAGCTGGCACTTCTCTCAGATTAGAGAGCTCAGTCATCTCAGTTTTAGTTTAGCTACTAATTAATATGGAAGGGCTCCAAATGGTGTATTTTAATTTATTTTATATTTTTTGTGAAGCCCTATGTCCCTATTCAACCACAGCATGGTAGGAAAGATTGCCTCACATGCTTCCTGTGTAAAACAAAATAAAGTGGACTATTATTTGGGGTGGGCAGTCGCCTAGCTCAAGGAATAAGAACACTAACTTGTTGGAGTGAACCCCAAAGTCACTAAGTTAACGTGAGCTAAAACTCCTTGTAGCTATGGCACATAATAGACAGACTTAACTTAGGGCAATGTGTAAAGTATACAGTACCGAAACTAATAAAGTGAAACCCCAAATAATAAAAATTCCAAACCAAATTGGAAAAATAGAGTAAAATTTAATAAACAAAATTACACCAAAACAACAAAAATCCAACACGGAGAACCAGAGATCTGAATTTTTAAGTTTAAATAGAGCTCAAAAGCATAAGAGCAAATGATAGTCTATGGAAGCGGTAGACCGGGACCTAGGTGTGATTTCAGGCAATCCGCGATGGAGCGCAGGTCAGACACCAAGTGGGTTCATCCCGTTCAGATTTTACCTTTTGACTTAGTCTTTTTTATGGAGCTCAAAATCCTCCAACGGGGTAAGCCTGAAGCTGTATCGAAATGGACACATCAAATTTGGACACCTTTGTCGTGAGGTCCCCCTGACAGCTTTGGATGTCTTTTTAAAGTCCCAACTTTTCAGGTTTGGTAACTTTAAAAACTCTCAGGACCTCTGGGACCGCACTTAAGGGTCAGGACCCACTCATGTAGAGGCCACCAGCAAGGTCCAGTCCAGGTTCAGTCGGTATTGGTCAACTGGTCACTTCATTCGATCTAGTGGACAGGAGATGCCTTTGGGAGACCCTAAGAAAATACAACATCCCAGAGGGGCTCTTGGTAATTATCCAGGAGCTACAAAAACATAACTGGGCGCAAGTCATCAAAGATACAGACTGGGCCTTAACACCTAAAATATTGATTAAGAATGGTCTAAGGCAGGGATGTGTATTAGCCCCCTTACTGTTCGCAATATACCTGGCTGATCTCCCAGCCACTTTGGAAGTGAATAGAAGTGCCAGCCCTAAGATGAATGGGAAACATCTTTCTTGCCTGTTGTACTCCGATGACTTGGTAATCTTCGATCAAACGGAGATGGGATTGCAAAGGAAGTTAACTGCCTTTAATGTATATTGCATGGCTAAATGCCTGACTGTAAATATGGATAAAACTAAGATCCTATGTTTTGGGGAAAAAATCCAGAATTTTAATTGGTACCTGGGTGCTACCAAATTAGAAATTGTGAATGAATATAGATACCTTGGTATCTGGTTCGAAAAGTCCTTAAAATGGGACATCCATCTGGTAGCCCAGAGCGCCAAAGCCCATAAATCAGGATGTGGGCTAAGAAAATGTAACCGAATTTATGGGGATCTGTCCCACAGACCATTATTGAAAGCCTATAAGGCAATGATACCCCCACAAGTGCAGTATGGTGCTGAGGTTTTGTGTTTAACTGGGAAGACTAGTTGTGATATTGAGGAAGGGAAATGTCTAAAACCATTGATGTCACTACCAGGCTCCTCTATGATCCAGGCAATCAGATTGGAGCTAGGATTGACATCATGGAACGTACAGGTGCAAGTGGCCCTTCTAAGATTCTGGAAAAGATTAGGATCTGAGGAAGTTACAAAAGTATCACAATGGTGTAAAGAGGAGGCCTTGCACAGTGACTTAAATTGGGCCAATGAGACCAGAATGAAATTGTGCACAATGTGTAAAAACCTAAAAGTGAAATTTGATCAGGCGACACTCTCGGTTGAAGCTACAAACGGGGAGCTTAGAACAGTAGGAAGAGAAGTATCCAGGCAACATGACATGATATACCTGAGAGAGAAAGTATCAGTTCATTATATGATGAATAGCTGGGAGAATGAAATGTGGTACCCCTAGTTGGATACACTACCTAACGCCGGCTTGAGAGCCGAAGTGCTCAGATGGAGAATAGGAGTTAACCACTGGGTATCGCATGTAAATAGAAAAGCAGTAATGGTACAATCTGATGGTAAATGTCGCTGTGGATTAGGTGCTAAGTGTGACAATTTACATATTCTATTAGATTGTCAAAAATTTGTGCCACAGCGGAAACTGTTTTTACGACCCATCTTTTTAAAATATGGTATAACTGAGCGCCTGCTAGCAATTAAACTACTTACTGACATGCCAAACCTCGATATAGCAATCGCTATGGCAAAATATATGAAGGTGGTAAAAAGGACCTTGTTGGAACCAAATATGGTTGGATGGAAATTGGCATGGAAATAAAGTGGGGCATGCTCTAAGTAAATTGTGTTTAGGCTGTAACACCAGTTTTAAGATATATCCCGAGACTGTGTTTTTTTATTGAAAATTTTATGAGTATTTCTATAGGAAACTTGTAAGTTGTGGGAGGGAGGTAGGAATTGCCCTTTTAAGGTATTAGCGAAATTGTTTTGTATGTGTTTTAAATTATTTATTGTAATATGTTTTATGCTGTTTAGAGACCTACGGTCTAAATAAACTTATTTCTAAACTAAACTGAACTGGTCACTTCAGAAAAAGTGCCTTTTACAACTTGCTGTGTCCCTATACCCACACAGTAGGTCAGTCAGCTGATCCATGTAGTCCACTTCCTTCTCCTGGGTATAGAAGGGAGCAGGTCCAGTCCTTCAGGGCTTCTCTCAGGTTGCAGTAAGCAGGTTCCTCTTCTGATCTTTCGCAGGTCCAGAAAGTGTTCTGAGGAAGGTACCTTCGAATGCCACATTTATGGTTGGTACCAGCTAGTTGGTGGTGGTGACTCTGACCACCTCCCTAACCAATAGGGCAACTCCATGCATTTGTGCAGCAGTTCCTGTTCGACCGAATGCAAGCAACCTTGCAGTGCACCTTACTCCCAAAACCCTAGATAGGGAAAGCATTCTCTTATTGTGCAGAGCCTCTGTGCCCATCCAGAGGTCTGACCAGGGAAGTAAAGAGTTTCCTCCTCTGTGGTCACACAAAGCTTGTTCTGGGGGTACCTCACCTCCCACTGGGTTTGGTGCCAGCCTGGCTTAGAGGACAAAGGGTTGTCTTTTACAGGCCTCCACTTCTATTTACTTGTGAAATGGCAGTCCCCTTTACAAGTTAATTAGGTTCCTGGGTTCACCCTATCTGGTCTTCCTGCAAGGGAAAGGAAAACACCTCCCCACACCCAGGCCATCGTTCCTGCTCTGGGAGCAGTTTTCACACCTCATTAAGGTCAGACATTTGCTGGGCAGCTGTTGGAAAGCTAATGCAAATTACCCTGAAGGAGCTTCATGCAGGGAAAGGTAACTATCTAAAAGTTACTTTTCCTAAGTATTTATTAAACATCTAACTTCACCTATGAATTGAACTTTTAATAAATATGAAAAGTAGTCTTTGAATTACTATTTTAGCCATCTCCTGTCCCAAGTTATAGGTTCAAGTTTATCATCTGTATTTTGAAATTTTCCAGGATTCACCTACATCTCTGCCAGTGAAAATATCTTTTGGGACCTAGTCACTTGAGGAACATGGCAATTTTTATTTCACACGTTCCACTTTTAAAAATCAGGCACCATACCTTGTGGGTAACAGTGTTCTCAGGTGTAACTCATTAATATTTAGATGCTGGGTTTCCTATCAGTCAAAAATAGTTTTTTTGGTAGGTGTGACAGCAGGGTTTTCGGCTGCTGTAGTCAGGCTACACGTAGTAACTTGAAGCCGTGTTTTGCATGCTCACTCTCTTGATGGCACAATATGTGCTGAAATCTGCTGTGGGCATATGCTTTACAGACCCTGGATGCTTTTTCTCCACTATATAATAGGAACCTCTATGCAACTTAAATATGCCAATCGTGGAGAGGCTAATTTAACCATGTTTTACATAGTAGCACAGGCACTTAACTCTTGTTTAGCAGGGGTAACTATGCTCCAAGTTCAAAACCCTGCAAAAAATAGCTTCTAGAAAAAGGCAAAAAATAAGGTGTGACCATGCAGAGAAGGCTGATTTCCTACATTTCCATTGTAAGATTTCTTTAATTGCTTTTCTCCCCAATGAAGCCCCACCATCTGCATATTCAGTCTTTGGGATTCATCTACTAGGCAGACTATCATTTCTTTTTGACTGCTTCTGCCTTTTTCGATTTTCCTGCTCTAAGTCTGGCTTTGCATACCTACGCTTTTTAGTTGTGGTACAGTGTAATCATATTACAAGTAAATGGGCGCTAGGGCAGCAAGTGCCAAATTTCACCCCATGTTCTACCTCCTTGCTTAGCATGCTTCAGAGTATACATTGCTTTAATGGAATTCTCTAGTGTAAGTGGCCTTCTACATTATTTCAGATTCCCAAACCCAAATGTTGTTAATCTAATTAAGCTCTTCCCAGTCATAGAATATGGTATTTACCGGACATATGAAGCACGGTCACCATTGCTATGAAGAAGTGTCCATGAGTATTGGCCTCACGAAACATCTTCAGAAGTGCATGCTACGTAGAACTAAAAATGTGATGGCCATCTTAGAACATCATTACTGGTACAAAGGTTTTTTCATATTTCAAATACTTTATTAAGACAATCAAGTCCATTCAAGTGGCGGCAGCAAGAAATAATAATGAAAAAAGTAAACACAGCCCATGAAAAGCAATATCATAAATAACACAATTCATAGAAGGTTAAGACATCTGTGATGCATAACTTCATATTGTAAACAAGAAATTGTCAAAAATCCAGACATTTAGCAGCGGAATTACGATGAATGCTAAGAAACAAACTAAGTCCTACTCGATGTGCACGTTACAGATTCCAACATGTTATAGCAAAAGAAGGAGACACAAAATGGACTGATCTACTTGCAATGATTCTAGTGTAGCTATAATTTGATGCTTCTAGAACTAAGCCTACTGATATTTCAGCACTGCAAATACACTTTAATAAAGGAGAATTGGTCAAGCCACTGGCAGTGATTTTAGTGCAGCTCCTGTTCATTTAAAGCTTTTAGATCTCAGCATAATGACGATTCATCGCTATAAAAGCACTTGGGTAAAAGGTAGATTGGTCGGAGACCAAAAGAATTAAGCTAAAATGCCAGTTCACAAAGAAGTGCCTCGTGCAATTGCTGACAATACAAAGATTACACAAGACAACAGAGGTAATAGGTTCATTTGCCAACACCAAGATAAACAAGCATTTGCAATGCAAATTGGTCTCGCCTTTGGGGCTTTATAAGTATTTGAGCCATGCAGCATAATATGTGCAGCTGGCCGCCTGCCTTTGTTTTCTATTTATTTACTTTTATAGCATTTGTGGCACACTACGCTTGAACTTCACATGCTAAAAGCTAAAGCACGGCGTGCCATAACTGGTTAACAGTAAATAAATAGAGAAGAAAGGTGGCCGTAGGATCATGTCTGGGGTTGACTCTGTCTTTCATCTTACCGGGTCGATGAACTGAGAAACATGACGTGGTCACCCAGGAGGGGGCTCGGTGTACTCTGTACAGGCTGAGGGGGTGGTGGGGGCTGTGTACTGCCCACAGATAGGGAGAGGGGGGGGTCGGTGTACTTTGCACAGGCAGGGGTGTTTGCGTACAAGGAGGGTGGGTCGGTGTACTCTGCAGAGGCTGAGCAAGTGGTGGGGGCTGTGTACTGTCACAGACGGGGAGAGGGGGGTCGGTGTACTCTACACAGGCAGGGGTGTCTGCGTACTGCCCACAGACAGGGAGAGCGGGTCAGTGTACTCTGCACAGGCAGGGGTGTGTGCGTACTGCCCACAAGGAGGGAGGGAGAGGGTCAGTGTACTCTGCACAGATAGGAGAGGGCTGAATACTTCCCAGAGACGAGGAGTAGAGCGAGTCTGTGCACTGCTCACTGCCCGGCAGTGGCTCTGCGTACTACGGAGAGAGAGGAGGCGCTGTGTATTGGCACAGAGACGGAGTCTGTGTAGTACTGACAGACAGCGGGGGTCCGGTCCACGCACCACTCACAAACAGGAAAGGTTCTGAGTGTTCACATACAACAGCTGCTCTGTGTACTGTGCACAGACCGGGTGGCAGTGTACTACTCACAGGGCTCTACTGCTCACAGAGAAGAGAGGGTCGGTGGTGGCGCTGTGCACTACAGAAGACCGGAGGAGGGGGTCTATGCACTGCGCACAGACATCCAAGTCATCGAGGGGTGGCACTGCGATCAATACTCCGGGGGCCAGTAGCCTCATTCACTTGGCGGCACAGAATTCCCGGAGTCAGGCACAGCTGGGCCCCTGCAGCCGGAGCTCCGTGCTTCGCATCTGTTTCACCTTAGAAACCGAGATGCTTCTCCGCTGCCTCTGACGTCATCCAGAGCACCAAAGCAGCGAGTACAGCCGAGTGGAGGGCACTGCTATCACTGGTTACTGCTGCCGCAGAGTGGAGTTTGTTCTTCTTCATTGCACACCTGGGACAGCGGTGAGTCTGGAATGACTGAACTCCCTGCTACAGAAGGCAGAGAAGTGCTGCTGAGGCGCTGTTGTTGCAGTGTCAGCTTCCCCTGCTTCCCTGCATCCAGTGCACTTCCAGGACCAAGAGCAGTGCTTTACTACAATTAGTGCTGGTCTGGACTCCCTCTGCTTTTCATAGCATTTACGGCACCGCATGGAGGGCGCCCCCTACAGCTCTGTTTCCTTTCTGTTGTCCAGCTCTACGGTTCTGCCCAAGAGCTGCGGTTCTGCCAGAGCGCTACGCTGTGCCCAATACACCGCTGTGGATTCTTGTGCAGCCCATTCGTGCGCCGTCTCGCGGCGGGAGGGAGTAGGGGGTGAGAGATTCAAGATCCAGGAGTGCGGAAGTGGAGGGTAGAACAAGGATGGGGGAGTGACCGGGGTAATAGCAAGGAAGGAAGGCTTGGGGCGAGTAAGGGCAAGAGCTATGAGAGGGGATGTCTGGAGGAAGAGGGAGGGGCGGGAGCTGTGCCTGGGGTCCCGAGACAGCTCGGCTTCCTAAACACTGGTGAAAGCCTGCGCACGGGACCTCCACCCTCGGAGCGCCGCACACACGGGACCCCAGACACACACAGGACCCCAGACACACACTCACAGACAAACATGGACACTGCGGCTACATACTCACACACAGGGTGGATACTCGCGCAATTAAATACTGCATGCTCGCACCCGCCCCAAGGTATACAACATGTTACAATACGATCAATATACAGCCACACTCTTAAAGATATACAAAAATACACAAACACTGCCCCACCCCCCCCCTGCACATTGGGGATGATGGCCCACGAGCTGCGAGACAACGGACCGCGGGAGGGGAGCGGGAACAAAAGGAACGCGGACAACGGGAGGGGGGTGGGAACAGGAAACTAAACAGAGCAGCGCTAGCGTGCTGGCTCAGGCTCCACCTAAAACAAGACTTCCGGAGCAACCGAGGGTTCTTTTCCGGTGCACCCTAGGGATGTCACTTCCGGTACACTACGGCTTTGTCGGACTACTTTAAAACAAGCATTTGCAATGCAATACGACTCGCATTTACGCGAGACGTATTGCATAAAAAATGGGAGTGCGGTGGTTTAAAAAGGCACGAACGGGAGTGGGGGGGTGAGAGTGGGGTGAAAAGTCACGAACTGCGGGAGGGGGCGGGGGGGGACACAGGTCAGAAAATAGTGTTTGAGTAAAGGGGCCAATAGCCAGGGAAGGATACAAATGACAACATGGCCGTCAGGAGGAGGGACTAACAAGCCTAAAACCAATTAGAAGGCCGCATTTAGGATGTAAGCCAATCAAAAAGATGGGCAGAGAGTGGGCGGAGCTTACAGAAAGTTTTTACGCTATAGTATATACTGCATGCCTCGCAAAGCGAGCAGCGCATGCGCGCTGCAACGCTAGGCGAGACCTAAAAAGGAGAGGTCCTTGAATGACAGGGAAAGCAAAACACAGGGAATGGGTGGAAGTGGTAAACAACTTGAGTTAAAAACAGAGGTTACTGCGAAACAGTTATTGATTTAAGGCTGTTAAAGCCAGACATAATAGCATTTTATTGCTAATAATGCAATCTGAGAAAAGAAAATGGACCGAGGCCAACAATTGTGCTTAAAGTGCAAAGTCTTAAAGTGCCATGCGCTGTAAAGGATCTACTTTTGCTAACAACAGACTCCGGGCAGTGAGAAACTAAAAGAACAGGATAGGCGAAATTCAGCGGGGTATCAATGAGCAATGGTACCAGACAACGGTTACCTCTATTTAATATTCACAGATTTTGCCTAGTAGGCTGGACCTACTGTTTCCCCATTAGCAAGTAAACAAAAGACAAGGGAAGTGCTCTAGAGAAGCTAAAGGTTTAGACGGTACACAGAAAGGCCCTGACCTTGATGATTTTTTTATATATAAATCTTTTTATTTAAACAAAAAGTAAAAACGACAAGCAATCAGCGAGTCAATGCACATTCAGTATCATGTTACATGTTGCAACAGCAGCACCAGTCGCGGAGTGTTTGTCAGCAGGATCATACATTTCCAGGATACCATTGATCACAATCCCAACCCCACCGTACCTCGGCTCATTAATAACAGAGTTCCCTGCTCTGTTGCTGGCATTGGTGAACATATCATGCCCCGGTATTCGTTCCACTCTCCTTGATAATTTTAAGCTTGCTCACTCAAAGAACATAGGGGCAGAGATTCAGACTTTGGGCGCACGCCTGGATATTACCCCTAGGACCCTAGACCCTAAGGGTATTCGATACAAAATGAAGGTTTCAAATGGGGTCTCTGTTCACCTACTTATGAATTCCATCTGAAGTAATTTGTGGCAGTGGCAAGAGAATAGCTTTCTTGTTGCCACCAGGTGCTAACTTAGAATCTAGATTTGTGGCACTTCGCACTGTGCTGCGAGACAAACCACATTTAGTTGGATTCTTTTACCTAGGCAGCCAGTAGCAGCCGGCATGGATCGGGGGTGGCGGCTAAACGAAGGGTGTAAGAAAGGGGGAAAAAAAAACTTACCTTATCGCCGCGTCTCTCCCACGTCTTCTCTCC
The DNA here is from genome assembly GCA_963921515.1 of Calotriton arnoldi. Classification (NCBI taxonomy): domain Eukaryota; kingdom Metazoa; phylum Chordata; class Amphibia; order Caudata; family Salamandridae; genus Calotriton; species Calotriton arnoldi. Next base: position 1,159,740 of record CAWUFW010001802.1, read on the forward strand.
TCCTTGTCTGAGGCGAACAGGAAGCACCCAGGATCCCCGGCATTGCGATCCGTCTGAGTGCTGTGGTTCGGTGCTCAGCCAGGGAATGGAGGCCTTGGCATGTTCTCCACCCAGGCTGTAATGTAGCCTGGGTGGACAACATGCTAAGTGCGCATGACACTTTGGCTGGCCCGAGACAGCCGGCCAAAGTGTCATGCGCACTTAGTGTGCTCACCACTCCTACACTGCTCTGCGAGCAGAGCAGACCCGTCCATCCAAGACGCTGCAGCAGGAACAAATAAAATGATAACATCAAGTTATCATTTTCTTTTTCCTTTCTTTCACTGATGCTAAGCAGTGGGGCGTCGCTCCTCCGCCATAGCGTAGGAGCCGCCACTGTAGGCAGCAAGCAGAATTTATGGGTGAGAATAGATTCCATTTCATAGGTGCTGCAACCAGTTAAAGTAGGAAGAGACACTTTTGTTATCCTCTAGTAAGTTAGTAATTAGTCAGTAAAATCTTTATACTATGCAACCTACCTGCAGTTTCATCGTGTTCTAAAAGAACTGCTTCATTGTTCTCAAGATATGAATATGTATGTTTTTTTTTTACAATAGCAAGGAGGTTGGGGTTCTAAGAAATGTCTTTTTTTTACTTAAGGAAGGTTCCAAGAAGACAGGCTCTAAGAAGAAAGTTACCAATCCGTTCTCGCAACTTGTCTCTGTGCACAGTATGGTCCACAGTGAGATTTTAGCTGTGCATCTCTCTTGCTAAAACTACCAGTTGGTTTGCAAGCCACATCCTCTTGCTTCCCTATTGCTTTGCAGAGTGGCTCCCGTCCTCCTTCCACCCCTTCCTTGGGAGGGGCTGTCAGAGTGCCATAAACCCAGGAGTATTGGAGGGAGCAGAACATGGGGTAATTGTGCTCTGCCTGAACCACCAGACATGACCTGAGTTGAGTCGAGGCATCTGTACCCATGCCTGTTGCAGTACAACTCTTCCAAATGTTGTTTTAATTGCTTCAGCTTCACAAACCTAAAACACGGATATCTCCTCTACCTTTCATGTGAGGCCTGAAAAATTGGACACCTCACACACAGCCTGAACAGGACACAGTGTGGCCCCCAGAACTGGACAAAATAATCCTGATAACACCCTACCAAGGAGAGAGACCTCACCGGTCCACTTCACTGCTTCAGCATGCCTCAACATTGGTCTCGCTACTAAATTGTTTACTCACTTTGAGGTCATGCGATAGGAAACCCCCAAGATGCTCAAGGACAAGAAGCGTGCACTGCTCCTGCCTTTGCTATATCTGTTCTGTGTATGGAACGGAAACTTGCACTGATGCTGAGAGAGACAGAGACAGAGAAAGAGAGATTGTTTGTTTGTTTGCTTTACGTCTTCTGCCTGAGCTGTGTAAAGAAAACGTGTACTGGTCTTGCCCATGGTTTACTTCCACCATACGAATGGATCATACGTGAGGTTGGCAATTCTTCGTGGTGAATCTGGAATTCTCAAATGTTTACGTTTACATTAACACAAAGAGGGAATGGACCAGCAATAAATATGAAAAATGATTTTTTAAGGGATGAGATGAATTGCTCTTCTAAAGAAGGAGAAAGGTTTTCAAGGATGAGTTGTCAGGTAAGGTAGTGCAAGACAAATTATCAGATGTATTATATATATATATATATATACACACACACACACACTCACACTCACACTCACACACTCCGATAAACATAGAGGCTGTCAAGCAGGAAACCCTGCAATATACAAACACAGTTTTTCGGACGTTTCCAGAAAAATGCAAGGACACCTTGAGAGTTGCAGTGTAGGAACTTTACTGACTGTGCAGTCAGTAAAGTTCCTACACTGCAACTCTCAAGGTGTCCTTGCATTTTTCTGGAAAAGTCCGAAAAACTGTGTTTGTGTGTGTGTATATATATATACACACACATACATACATACATTCTACTGGCGGTCACCAGTAGATAGTTAGGACCACGTTTTATATATATATTATGGCCTAAACTCTAAATACCCTTTTTGCTGAAATATCTTTTCAGCAGTCACTTAAAAGGCTCTATTCTTTCTAAAGACAGACTTGGTTTTTAGTGACTTAAAGGAGGCCTGTTTAGTGGCAATGAATGGACTATTGAGTGTGTATATACGGAAATTGTAGCATTAAATTTCAGTTGTTCAGTGGGGTGCGGCTCACCTTCAGTTTTCAGAAGTTTCTTCCTGGAGTTTATAGGTCATATGAAATTACACAGATTGGGTTTACAGGAGGATTTGTGCCGGGCCTCTGGTTTGTTAAATGGAACTGATGTGTTTTTCAACTGTTCATAGGTCATTCGTTTCTAGGATTAAGTTACAGGGTAGACTTTCCTTGTCCTGAAGAAATATATCAGGGGCTTTCATAGTCTGATCTTGGTTTGCGTCATCTATTTGGAGCACATTCTAAGCTTGAAGGAGAATTTGTATAGAAGTTCATTGGGGATAGCTAAGAAAATGTAATTAATGTTTGTTGTTAAGCATTGCCCAATCATTGATGGCTGGATTCTGGAAGTTTGCTACCAAGCAGCTTTAGTAAAATTCTTTTTTATAAAAGAGTGACTAAGCCTTACATATTTATTTGATGGTATGACGGCCACATTTTTAGAAGTACATGTGTACTAGTTTCCTACATGTGCATTCCAACTTTTTTTAAATTCTCCTATACTTGTTTTAGAATTATGCATCGGTTTGAATTTTCCTCATTGTCACTCCTGTCTTATATTTGTTTTCCGTTGTCATTTTGTTTTCTCAAATCATTTTTTTGTTGTTTTCCTTGTATTCCATAGCTTTTCCCTCTTCTTTAAATTGTATTTCTACGAACAAAAACTAGTTATAGATTTGTTTTTTATGAGGTCCAGTATAATTGTGCAAATAAGAGCCTCATCCTTTTTACTGCTTGTTTAGATTTCTGGTATCTTGTGTAGACTATAGAGGGAAATGCAAGTCTTGTTTTGTTACTATGTCCTAATACAATCACCGCGATGAGGGCCTAACACGTGTGCAATAGTCACAACCTTAAGTATTCCAATATTAATGGTGTTGACGCTCAACTCCCCGTGGTCCACCGCAATAGGCCACTATTTCATAATACAAATTCAATAAAGAGAAAGGAGCGTCTTCTTTATCTACACACTATGTAAATGTTTTAATTACATAAGTCCCAAGAACACTCTCCAGGCCATTTTGAAAATTTAAAGTCCACTCATTTCACCTTTATTCCGATATACTCAAAGACAAATATTCATCTACCCTACACAATAATTTTAACAGTTAATCACAATGTATTCAACAATGCATATTCATATTCAATATACAAAGGTCTTGACAGCTACTAAACAAAGATCTTGACAGCCAACGCGCTTCGTCCCTTTGCTGGACGTCATCAGGGCTGCAAAAATATAAAAGTACAAATCAACATTACTCTTATAAACACGAAACGAATTGCGTACGTAACTCTTATCTACAAGAAACCATTCAGATACATTATTATATAATGACCTGCCTATATCCATTCTATACTTGATAGCCCAGGATATTAACAATCAGTTACTTCCACATCACAATTGTACTCATTAACAAATTCAAATAATTTGACTACCCTCCAAAGACCAATCACAGTGTGTTTTGCACGGGACATACCTAAATTTCAAATCTGTACTCTTTTACTGTATGATACTGTGAAATCCCTCATTCTGGCCATTCCTTGCTCCTCCCGATTTCAATTTTCTACAAAACAAGGCGTCAACCATTAACAACCTGTCCTTTATTCCTATTCTTCTTGATTCCCTTGTTATTGTAAACCAACACCCACCTATTTTATCGTATAATTCCGTTTGTACTTCTGTTTCCCTAGTTTCTCTTCTCCAACCTATTTGTGAATTCTGCGTGGCCCTTGCAACGATTTTTCCGATGTTAATTGCTCTTCTTCAGAACTATGGAGCAAAAGAATTTGTATTATGATCAATCACCCATATTTCTCCATAGACGTTGAATCACTACAAATTAAACGTGGAGGTGGTACAAACCTTATATTAATGGACGTGTTCTTCTAGAAACAACAGTCTTAGACAATCTTCATACTCAATCGTTATGTTTATTCTTCCCTTCCAATCCACGTATTACTCTTGAATTCCTCAATCTAGTAATAAAGAAAGAAAATTAAATACTAAAAGGAAGAAGAGAGCCAATCTTGGACTCACTATTCTCCTCTGAATCCCAGTAAATGATTTCTATGACTTTAATCAGTCTGTATTTTTATTAGAGACATGACGCTAAAACCGTCTCCCTCCTGTCATTTCAACCCTTCGGTTGAAAATCCACCTCAACAAAAAGTCTATACGCTAAAGTAATTCAATAAACTTATATTGTAAATTTTATATGTACCCCCTCCTTAGTCATCCCAGTACCCAAGTACTCCATTGCTAATACATTCTCTTTAAAATACAAGAAAATCCTCTTAATCTAATCAATATCCTTTAAATCCCCTACAAAACTGCCCCAGTCCTTACCTGCTTTCTTCTGCCACGCACTTGTATCCACGAACAGCCAGTCTGATAACTCCTGCTGTCGTGTTGTCTTCGCGCTGTTCCCTTTTTCAAGTTTTCACGTGAACCAATAGAATTTGTTCACTATAAGCCCACCAATTACAATACTCATTACCATGCACCATCCAACGTTCCCTTTCAGGTCCGCTTCCCTTCATCCAATTACAACGCACTATCACAAACCGGGCCGCCTTCCGTTCCCTTCTGGCCTTACAGCAGTTTCCGGTATCTGCTCTACCAATCTTCGTGTTCCTATCTACATACAACCAATCAGGTTGCAACAAAAGAGAAAAACAAGTCTATACCAGTCACGGATTGCGCGCTGTGCTCTAATGTATTGCTTTCTAATGAGTCCGCATTTACCCTCAGACGTTCCCTTTCAGGTCCGCTATGTCTGATCCAATCAAATAGCGATATCTCTTGTGCGGCCACTTTCTGTTGCCTTGCCTGAATTTCCTGTCTCCCATCTGCCCGACTTTCACTTTACTTTGTCCTACTTATTAATTTAGTATTTGGTCCGATCCCACTACAACCAATAATATTGTTAAAAACCAGAAAAAATGCAAGTTATACACTGCGCTGCAGTCTTATTCCGATCAATTAACCGATAACAATATTTACTCTAGTCCACTATGTCTAATCCAATCAAATCGCAATATCTCTTGTGCGGCCGCTTACTATTGCCTTCCATCCTCACTTAAGTTGCCAGTATCCAATCTGTCAAACTTCTCATTACTTAGTCCTGCCTATGAATTTACTATTCGATCCTATATCAATGCAGCCATTAATATTACACCACAAAAAAGAAAAAGTACAAATTACACACTGCGCTGCAGTCTTATTCCAATCAATTAACCTATAACGATCTTTATTAATCAAATACAATTCCTAGAGAAACGGGCCAGATGAAGTGTTTGACCCTGAATTATAGTAGGCTGACGCTTCCTAAAATATGTATTTGTTCCCATTCCAATGTGTGCCAATCCGCTCTCATCTCCATATTCTTAGTATATATTCTGTGACCGTCTACATCCAGTTTTAGGCTCCCCGATACAAAAATCTGTGGTGCCTCCCACAGCTCACACCAAGTTACACCGTCTCTGAAAACTTCCATCATTCTCCTACTCTAACATTTCAACCAGTATACTTTTTCGTGAAACTATTCATTACCAAATCCAAAATCTTATCCTTAAGTGCCAAAATCTTTTGTCTTCTTAACCTTCAATCCTTTTGCCAGTCCTTAAGCACTGGCTACTAGGTCCTTACTTCTCTTGATGTTATCCACACTTCTTTGTTTCAACTTTAGCCCAAAAGTAGTGAAGTTCATTATCACTATTCAGACCTAATGATACTGCTCTGCACCTGCTGATCCACCTAGCCTCTTGCTGCCTCAAATACAATTCCCAATCGCCACCTCTGGCCCTTTGTTCCACTCTCTGTATCCCATGAAACTTAATCTTTTGGCGATCTTTGTGATTCTCATTAATGTGATTAAATAGCGGTGATTTTGGATCCCTTTAAGATTGCCCTTCTGTGCTCTTGAATTCTGACTTTGAGCACACGCTTTGTACTCTCCTATGTAAATTTTGTGACATTCACAAATAATGACATAAATTACTCCACAACTATTGCAGTTTATGAGTTCATTAATTCTATATTTAGTCGAAGTACTGTAGCTAAATTCCTGAATCCTGTTTATACCCAGATCACACATTACAAGCTCCACAAGTGTAAAACCCTTTTGGTGGAGGGGCAGCCAATTCGTGTTTGATTGGTCTAGTGGTTCCAAGTAGTTGCGTGTAATTAATGAACCTAATGTGGGACATTTCCTATGTATCAACTTTGGTTTATCTCCCACAATCTGTGATAAACCCGGAACTCCCTGAAGCAAGTTCCAATGTCTTGCCAAGATCTTGTAAATTTGTTTTTGATTAACACTATAGGTTGAAATAAAGGCTACTCTTTCCTGATTTCTGGTTATAGTTTTTGAACTAATGTTGTCTCTCTCTTGATTTTGTTCATTTTAGATTTCAGCCGGCTTAAACCCATCTTTGAGTAGCCCCTCCCTCTTAATCTTTTCTGCAACTGATTCAATTCCATTACGAAATCTTGGTCTAAGCTACAGTTGCGTCTGATGCGCGTCATTTCACCATAGGGGATCCCTTTCATCACCGATGGCGGGTGAGCACTGTCTGCTCTTAAAATTGAATTTGTTGCTGTTTGCTTACGATATAGTTTGCTGTGGATTCTATTTACTACTATGAATAGTTCCACATCCAAATATTCAAATCTACTCTTATGGTGACACATGGTAAAGGTGATATTAAAATCGTTGTTATTTAAAAATTCAAAGTAATCTATCAATTCATTGTCTGATCCTCTCCATATTAACAAGACGTCATCAATGAATCGCCCCCAAAATATAATTGAGTCTATCCATTTTGATGCTCTTCTGCTCCAGGCATGCTCCCTCTCAAACCACCCCATAAAGAGGTTGGCGTAAGAGGGAGCAAACCTGGAGCCCATTGCTGTACCCCTGGTTTGGTGATACCATTCACCTTCGAATAGAAAATAGTTGTTGCACAAAATCAACATACTCATCTCTGCTATCATTTTGGAATGGTCCCTTAGACTAGCACTTCTCTTCCCCAAAACATTATGTAACGCCTCAGCTCCCTTGTCCATTTTAATGCAGGTATACAAACCCACGACATCTAGTGTGACAAAACTCATGTTTTCCTCCCAGCCAATATCCTGCAACTGATTTAGTACATCCATTGTGTCCCTTAGATATGAGGGCAAGTTAGTGACCAAAGGTTTTAGGAACAGGTCTACAAATTCAGAAAGGTGTTCTGTAAGGCTGCCTATACTTGATACTATAGGTCTTCCCGGTGGCTTCTGTAAAGATTTATGCACTTTAGGCAATATATAGATAAAAGGATAGGTAGGATTGAGCACATTCAAATATTTGTATTCTTGTTCATCTAATAAGCCCAATTCCTTCCAAGAAAATAATTTTTCCGTAATTATTCTGCCTGCCTCTCTGATAGGATTTGCATTTAGTTTCCTATAACAACTTGCATCACCCAGTTGCCTTCGGATTTCATCACAGTAATCCTCTCTACTCATCACCACTATATTCCCGCCCTTATCGGCGTTGCGTATTACAACAGTTTTATCATTTCTTAACGTGGTGATTGCATAACGTTCTTCCCTGGACAAATTATCATAACTACCCGGTTTTAGTCTACCACATTTAATCTGGTCCTCTAGACTATGTAAATCTGTTGTAATCATTTTCACAAATAAATCTATAGATGCAAACTGAGGACCCTGAGGAATAAATTTTGATGCTGACTTCAAACCGCTTGTACAATTATAGTCAACCGGAATGTTTAACTTTGATGCTACATCTTCTACACTAACTTCATCACCTTCAGACAAAGAAAGTATGCACGTTTCTTAAATGTTCAATAGATAATTGAGAATATTCCGAACTTGTATTTGACTTCAAAGATGGTTTATTGATCGTTGAGAAAAAACTTTTCAATTTTCTCGCAAATTTATAAACCTCAATCTCAACATCTGTGAAATTACAATGATTATTGGGACAAAATGACAAACCTTTTTGTAAAACAGAAAGTTCATATTCATTCAACATCCTATTAGACAGATTAATTACTTTCAAATCTCCTGTAGAGGTTTCTTGTTCCTCACCCCCAATGTGTCTCACTACTTCCTGAATTTGTCCTGGCTGCATGTGCCAATCCTTATATTGTCTGTGCTTTCGCCTCCCCCTCCTTGCCCTGGCATTGTTTTTTTCTTGCCCCTTCTGATTCTCTGAATTTCTTCGGAAAAAGAAGAACTTTTACTAGGTTGCGGGCCAATGTTATTTGCTGCCCCCAGTAATTCGTTTGATGAAACATCTGAGCTTGAGTAATTTACTGAGCTTAATTCATCCTGCGCTTGGACCACTCCTGTGCTTTTAACCTTTTGTATATCATCAAAGCCTTTCCCAAAGGTGAATACTCTCCTTGGTTGTAATCTCGTTCATCTCTCCTGATTTTACTTAATTTTTTCTCTTTAATTTGTAATTGGTGTCTATTAATTACTTCTTTTAATATCACAAAATTTTTCTCAGTTAAATCAGTAGAAACATTATCGTATCAAACATTGTGTAGAGGAGTATTAGACGGCTCAGGATGGAAGATGACAGGGAAAAACTGGCGGCAGAATTATTTGCTCAGAGTAAACAGGGACCATCTAACAAGGGGAAAGAACCAACAAATAGTAGCCTTAAAGCTAAATTTTTGAAATTGGAGAAGCTTAAAAATAAAATGGAGCTCTCGAAATGGTGGGATGGGATCACCTTAAAAAACTATGTAGATCAAAAAAGTGCCTAGAGGCCTACGTATATTGATTTTCCCAACATTCGAGGATTTAGATGATGACTTACTGCAAGAGTGGGAAGAAAATTTACACTCATCATCATTTTGTATGATGCATATATTAATTAAAAATTGTGAGAGGAAAGTGGAGAAGCTCAAAGCACAGATCGCAGAGCTTGAAAAAGAGATAAGGGACATGAACCTAACAGATTTAACTGCGAAAAATGTTGTGATATTAAAAGAAGTAATTAATAGACACCAATTGCAAATTAAAGAGAAAAAATTAAGCAAAACCAGGAGAGATGAACGAGATTACAACCAAGGGAGAGTATTCACCTATGGGAAAGGCTTTGATGATATACAAAAGGTTAAAAGCACAGGAGTGGTCCAAGCGCAGGATGAATTAAGCTCAGTAAATTACTCAAGCTCAGATGTTTCATCAAATGAAGAACTAGGGGCAGCAAATAACATTGGCCCGCAACGTAGTAAAAGTTCTTTTTCCGAAGAAATTCAGAGAATCAGAAGGGGCAAGAAAAAAACAATGCCAGGGCAAGGAGGGAGAGGCGATAGCACAGACAATATAAGGATTGGCACACGCAGCCAAGACAAATTCAGGAAGTAGTGAGACACATTGGGGGTGAGGAACAAGAAACCTCTACAGGAGACTTGAAAGTAATTAATCTGTCTAATAGGATGTTGAATGAATATGAACCTTCTGTTTTACAAAAAGGTTTGTCATTTTGTCCCAATAATCATTGTAATTTCACAGATGTTGAGATTGATGTTTATAAATTTGCGAGAAAATTGAAATTGAAAAGTTTTTTCTCAAGGATCAATAAACCATCTTTGAAGTCAAATACAAGTTCGGAATATTCTCAATTATCTATTGAACATTTAAGAAACGTGCATACTTTGGTGTCTTTGTCTGAAGGTGATGAAGTTAGTGTAGAAGATGTAGCATCAAAGTTAAACATTCCGGTTGACTATGATTGTACTAGCGGTTTGAAGCCAGCATCAAAATGTATTCCTCAGGGTCCTCAGTTTGCATCTATAGATTTATTTGTAAAAAGGATTACAACAGATTTACATAGTCTAGAGGACCAAATTAAAAGTGGTAGACTAAAACCGGGTAGTTATGATAATTTGTCCAGGGAAGAACGTTATGCAATCACCACATTAAGAAATTATAAAACTATTGTAATACGCAACGCCGATAAGGGCGGGAATATAGTGATGATGAGTAGAGAGCATTACTGTGATGAAATCCGAAGGCAACTGGGTGATGCAAGTTGTTATAGGAAACTAAATGCAAATCCTATCAGAGAGGCAGGCAGAATAATTACGGAAAAATTATTTTCTTGGAAGGAATTGGGCTTATTAGATGAACAAGAATACAAATATTTGAATGTGCTCAATCCTACCTATCCTTTTATCTATATATTGCCTAAAGTGCATAAATCTTTACAGAAGCCACCGGGAAGACCTATAGTATCAAGTATAGGCAGCCTTACAGAACACCTTTCTGAATTCGTAGACCTGTTGCTAAAACCTTTGGTCACTAACTTGCCCTCATATCTAAGGGACACAATGGATGTACTAAATCAGTTGCAGGATATTGGTTGGGAGGAAAACATGAGTTTTGTCACACTAGACGTCGTGGGTTTGTATACCTGCATTAAAATGGACAAGGGAGCTGAGGCGTTACATAATTTTTTGGGGAAGAGAAGTGCTAGTCTAAGGGACCATTCCAAAATGATAGCAGAGATGAGTATGTTGATTTTGTGCAACAACTATTTTCTATTCGAAGGTGAATGGTATCACCAAACCAGGGGTACAGCAATGGGCTCCAGGTTTGCTCCCTCTTACGCCAACCTCTTTATGGGGTGGTTTGAGAGGGAGCATGCCTGGAGCAGGAGAGCATCAAAATGGATCGACTCAATTTTATTTTGGGGACGATTCATTGATGACGTCTTGTTAATATGGAAAGGATCAGACAATGAATTGATAATTACTTTGAATTTTTAAATAACGATTTTAATGTCACCTTTACCATGTGTCACCATAAGAGTAGAATTGAATATTTGGATGTGGAACTATTCATAGTAGAAAATAGAATCCACAGCAAACTATATCGTAAGCAAACATCAACAAATTCAATTTTAAGAGCAGACAGTGCTCACCCGCCATCGGTGATGAAAGGGATCCCCTATGGTGAAATGACGCGCATCAGACGCAATTGTAGCTTAGACCAAGATTTCGTAATGGAATTGAATCAGTTGCAGAAAAGATTAAGAGGGAGGGGCTACTCAGAGATAGGTTTAAGCCGAGCGAAATCTAAAATAAACAAAATCAAGAGAGAGACAACACTAGTTCAAAAAACTAGAACCAGAAATCAGGAAAGAGTAGCCTTTATTTCAACCTATAGTGTTAATCAAAAACAAATTTACAAGATCTTGGCAAGACATTGGAACTTGCTTCAGGGAGTTCCGGGTTTATCACAGATTGTGGGAGATAAACCAAAGTTGATACATAGGAAATGTCCCACATTAGGTTAATTAATTACACGCAACTACTTGGAACCACTAGACCAATCAAACACGAATTGGCTGCCCACTCCACCAAAAGGGTTTTACACTTGTGGAGCTTGTAATATGTGTGATCTGGGTATAAACAGGATTCAGGAATTTAGCTACAATACTTCGACTAAATATAGAATTAATGAATTCATAAACTGCAATAGTTGTGGAGTAATTTGTCATTATTTGTGAATGTCACAAAATTTACGTAGGGAGTACAAAGCGTGTGCTCAAAGTCAGAATTCAAGAGCACAGAAGGGCAATCTTAAAAGGGATCCAAAATCACCGCTATTTAATCACATTAATGAGAATCACAAGGATTGCCAAAAGATTAAGTTTCATGGGATACAGAGAGTGGAACAAAGGGCCAGAGGTGGCGATTGGGAATTGTATTTGAGGCAGCAAGAGGCTAGGTGGATCAGCAGGTGCAGAGCAGTATCATTAGGTCTGAATAGTGATAATTAACTTCACTACTTTTTAGGCTAAAGTTAAAACAAAGAAGTGTGGATAACATCAAGAGAAGTAAGGACCTAGTAGCCAGTGCTTAAGGACTGGCAAAAAGGATTGAAGGTTAAGAAGACAAAAAGATTTTGGCACTTAAGGATAAGATTTTGGATTTGGTAATGAATAGTTTCACGAAAAAAGTATACTGGTTGAAATGTTAGAGTAGGAGAATGATGGAAGTTTTCAGAGACGGTGTAACTTGGTGTGAGCTGTGGGAGGCACCACAGATTTTTGTATCGGGGAGCCTAAAACTGGATGTAGACGGTCACAGAATTTATACTAAGAATATGGAGATGAGAGCGGATTGGCGCACATTGGGATGGGAACAAATACATATTTTAGGAAGCGCCAGCCTACTATAATTCAGGGTCAAACACTTCATCTGGCCCGTTTCTCTAGGAATTGTATTTGATTAATAAAGATCGTTATAGGTTAATTGATTGGAATAAGACTGCAGCGCAGTGTGTAATTTGTACTTTTTCTTTTTGTGGTGTAATATTAATGGCTGCATTGATATAGGATCGAATAGTAAATTCATAGGCAGGACTAAGTAATGAGAAGTTTGACAGATTGGATACTGGAAACTTAAGTGAGGATGGAAGGCAATAGTAAGCGGCCGCACAAGAGATATTGCGATTTGATTGGATTGGACATAGTGGACTAGAGTAAATATTGTTATCGGTTAATTGATCGGAATAAGACTGCAGCGCAGTGTATAACTTGCATTTTTTCTGGTTTTTTAACAAAATTATTGGTTGTAGTGGGATCGGACCAAATACTAAATTAATAAGTAGGACAAAGTAAAGTGAAAGTCGGGCAGATGGGAGACTGGAAATTCAGGCAAGGCCGGAAGGCAACAGAAAGTGGCCGCACAAGAGATATCGCGATTTGATTGGATCAGACATAGCGGACCTGAAAGGGAACGTCTGAGGGTAAATGCGGACACATTAGAAAGCAATAGATTAGAGCACAGCGCGCAATCCGTGACTGGTATAGACTTGTTTTTCTCTTTTGTTGCAACCTGATTGGTTGTATGTAGATAGAAACACGAAGATTGGTAGAGCAGATACCGGAAACTGCTGTAAGGCCAGAAGGGAACGGAAGGCGGCCCGGTTTGTGATAGTGCGTTGTAATTGGATGAAGGGAAGCGGACCTGAAAGGGAACGTTGGATGGTGCATGGTAATGAGTATTGTAATTGGTGGGCTTATAGTGAACAAATTCTATTGGTTCCCGTGAAAACTTGAAAAAGGGAACAGCGCGAAGACAACACGACAGCAGGAGTTATCAGACTGGCTGTTCGTGGATACAAGTGCGTGGCAGAAGAAAGCAGGTAATGGACAGGGGCAGTTTTGTAGGGGATTTAAAGGATATTGATTAGATTAAAAGAGGATTTTCTTGTATTTTAAAGAGAATGTATTAGCAATGGAGTACTTGGGTACTGGGATGACTAAGGAGGGGGTACATATAAAATTTACAATATAAGTTTATTGAATTACTTTAGCGTATAGACTTTTTGTTTAGGTGCATTTTCAACCGAAGGGTTGGAACGACAGGAGGGAGACGGTTTTAGCGTCATGTCTCTAATAAAAATACAGACTGATTAAAGTCATAGAAATCATTTACTTGGATTCAGAGGAGAATAAGGAGTCCAAGATTGGCTCTCTTCTTCCTTTTAGTATTTAATTTTCTTTCTTGATTACTAGATTGAGGAATTCAAGAGTAATACGTGGATTGGAAGGGAAGAATAAACATAACGATTGAGTATGAAGATTGTCTAAGACTGTTGTTTCTAGAAGAACACGTCCATTAATATAAGGTTTGTACCACCTCCACGTTTAATTTGTAGTGATTCAACGTCTTTGGAGAAATATGGTTGATTGATCATAATACAAATTCTTTTGCTCCATAGTTCTGAAGAAGAGCAATTAACATCGGAAAAATCGTTGCAAGGGCCACGCATAATTCACAAATAGGTTGGAGAAGAGAAACTAGGGAAACATCGTATAATTCCGTTTGAAAAACGGAATTATACGATAAAATAGGTGGGTGTTGGTTTACAATAACAAGGGAATCAAGAAGAATAGGAATAAAGAACAGGTTGTTAATGGTTGACGCCTTGTTTTGTAGAAAATTGAAATCGGGAGGAGCAAGGAATGGCCAGAATGAGGGATTTCACAGTATCATACAGTAAAAGAGTACAGATTTGAAATTTAGGTATGTCCCGTGCAAAACACACTGTGATTGATCTTTGGAGGGTAGTCAAATTATTTGAATTTGTTAATGAGTACAATTGTGATGTGGAAGTAACTGATTGTTAATATCCTGGGCTATCAAGTATAGAATGGATATAGGCAGGTCATTATATAATAATGTATCTGAATGGTTTCTTGTAGATAAGAGTTACGTACGCAATTCGTTTCGTGTTTATAAGAGTAATGTTGATTTGTACTTTTATATTTTTGCAGCCCTGATGACGTCCAGCAAAGGGACGAAACGCGTTGGCTGTCAAGATCTTTGTTTAGTAGCTGTCAAGACCTTTGTATATTGAATATGAATATGCATTGTTGAATACATTGTGATTAACTGTTAAAATTATTGTGTAGGGTAGATGAATATATGTCTTTGAGTATATCGGAATAAAAGTGAAATGAGTGGACTTTAAATTTTCAAAATGGGCTGGAGAGTGTTCTTGGGACTTATGTAATTAAAACATTTACATAGTGTGTAGATAAAGAAGACGCTCCTTTCTCTTTTTTGAATTTGTTTTGTTACTAGCTCTGCAGGTCTACTGCTGTTGGTTCTCCTGCAGCCTGCAAACAGTCTGCAGGACCAGGCATTGCAGTGTTTTATCTGTCTCTCTGAAGTTTATAAAGCTGGCATGCATTTCTCCAGCACGTCTTCTGTCATACTATTGTAGGCTACACTGATTCTCATCTTCAGAATGTTTCTTATTAATATACTGGTCTCTGGGAATGTTCTTCAATAGCGTATTTTGTTTTTTTGGAGCCTCATCGGTCTCAGAAATAATAAGGGTTCCATAAGATTTTTTGGGATCTTCGGCAGGATGTTATTCATCCTCCTAGCACATTGGCTACATATATAAATATTTTATTGTAGTACCTGGGACATAAAGGGGCCTCTTGATCTGTTGGCCGCTTTTGATGTAGTAACTCAAAAATTACTTGTCTAAACACTAAAAATCGCCAAGCTAAATTGTTCACCTTATACCTCACAAACAGAGCATAGAGCTGATACAACCGTCTCTTCAGCACATTAGACCTGTCACTAGGGACTCCTCAAGAATCCAATTTGCCTCCCCCTCACCCCCCAGGAACAAAAATCCTCAAAATGTGCCATTTCCTTTCACCTGTACGCTGATAACACTCAATTGAATCTAAAAATATCAACAACTGAGGGCACGTCCCACTTCAGCAAGCACTCTATAGATCATTCAAGACTGGAAGGTACTTCACCACAATAAACGGTACCCACTGAAGGCAGAATTTCTGTGATTCTCTCCTAGTCAAATAAACACCCTGGCACATTCTTAAGTGACCTTCATGCAATTTTTGGATGGACATTCTGAGATTATAAAAGGCAAAATATGGCCTGCTTTCACTCTTGACAAAAGATAAAACCTCCAATGTCTCATATATAACATGGTCAACAGTGCACAATTTCAGCTAAGTCTACTTTGAGGTATTAAACCTTTCATCCCAGACAGAACAAGACTTCCTGACTCTATTACTTTTCTTGGTTCTTTCGTGGCTTGACCATGGCAGCTCCCTTCTGACCGTCTTTCCTGCCAGGTACGTAGCTCGAATTAAGTAGGCTTCCATGCAGTGGCGCACTGACTGAGGAAGCAAACAACATGATCAGATCACTCCCATTCTTTTGTCACTGTAACAGCTAGAGTACAAAACAGTCTACTTTACAGACAATCCCACACATGGCCACCCTTGAATATCCGAATGAGAATTGTAGGAGCTCACTCATTAAGGAGTGTTGCATCTCCTCTACTAGAACCTCCATCCTTTTAGAAACACTTCACTCTCACCCATTCATTCCTTTTCTGTGTGCACACCCAAGATATCGCTCTTTCTTCCTCTGCCTGTTTGCACTTTTCCATTTAACTCTAATTTCAAGAGAAACTTTAAATGTCTGTCTTCTTTTTGACAGATAAACGTGCTCGCATTAATGCTGTTTTTCCAGGACCATTGTACATTATTCCCCGTGTAATTCTGGTTTCCACTCAGCCTCTATAGTACTAATATATTATTTTGCATTCATTCTCCAATAATCGCATTTTGCTGCTATTTCTTACAGTTATTGATGTGTGATATCCTTCTCTACCCCTGCTCAAAACTTATTTGTGTAAGGCTTGACCTGTCCTTTATCTAAGCCTAAGGTTACACTACCCTCAATGGATTCATCCCTAGAACTCTACTTTGAATTTTAGTTGCTAGTTCTTTAGGTATAATTTAAGTTGTATCCTTTTTCATGTAACCAGAAGTCGTCACCGTTTTATTTTTTTTATTCCAGATGTTTAATAAGGTTTATTGTACATATGATAATCACTAATTGTACATTTTATTTTATATTCTGAAGTGCCGTGACTAGGTTCACTCTATAAAAGTAAAAATAAAATGAAATTCGTTCTTACTGGAACGACAGGCAAACGACCAAGCCTTTATGTGGGGTGTAATTCAGAAAGGTAGTTTCACCATTTTCCTTCTGAAGAATTTCCGAAAAAAACCTTTGATAGAAGCCCAGCGTCGCGTTTGTGCTGTGACACAAAGTATATTTTGCAACGAGATTTGCTTGCATGTGTAGTAGGAGACAGTGACCACGTAATACCTTCTCTGCCTCCACAGCGGTTATCTGCAGAATTATTCTGAAATGAGGAAGGGATGTTTGAACAGGAAGTGTTAAGAGTTCAGTTCAAGTAGGGGTTGATAAAAGGCCTTTTTTAATCTTCCAGTGACTGTACTGCATGTGAAACCAAAAGTACTACTTGGAAAGATTCCAGCCACAGTTAGTGCCCGGCATGGCTCTGTTCATCCCTATGTAGCCCTTTACCCTACTCCCATTATCATATTTTCAAATTACAGTCTTGGTTCTTTAGGCCCCGGACCCTGAACATGTTGTGGTGTCATAGGAGCACACATCATGTGCCGTGATGACTGGACTCCGAGACTGTGTTCAGTGGGCTACCAGAGGAGTCTATAGTGGGAAACAGATCATGAACTGAATCACGAGACGCAAGGGAAAAACTATAACGCAGTGCTGAGCAATTTGAACACTACATCCCCCTCAAAATAGAAATTAGATTAGACATGCACACTGGCACAAAAATACTTGCTTTTCTCTGAAAGCACGGAGTCTGAGTGTAGGTAATAGTGGGCCCTCAGAAGCCCGACCATAGGAAGTAGGTACCGACAAGGAGCACACATCAGGCCCTGCATAAGGACTCTAAAGAAGGGTAGGCTGTTCAAAATCTTTTCCAAAGGGTGCAAACAGCCTGACATGCTTGAGGCATCCACATTTGGACCAAGTAGGAGACTCAAGTTATTTTGCAATCGCTGACCAGTTTGCTTGTGAATGACTATCAAATCACAAAACGCTTGTACGTTTCCCTAATTTCAGAGAAAAAGACAAATACTTTTTAAAAACAATGCCCAAATGCACATAGACTCTTTTTCTTTGGGCACTTTGCCCAACCTCCAGCTGAAAGATGCGTGCAGTGTCTTTGACAAACGTCATGATTTTGCTCTTGTGCTTTTTAGAAAATATTTCTCTGCATATGATATCGGAGCTACTTATACTCGTTGAATAACAACTGTTCCGAGGTCAAAACAATCACATCATGTGCATGAAAAGGGATTGAATTTGTTTAGAGCCTAGTACTGAGAGAAATGTCCTTATATTCTCACATTAAAGGAAACCCATGCAAATAAAGAGAAAATCAAAAAGGGCCAGAAGGCTTCCTAGTTTTTACCCATTTGGTGTTTTGATTATTTCTATTAATCCTTTTACTCTACATCAAGTAAAAGTGTAAAGCTGTCAATATCGTCAGGTGACCAGGAGGAAGATTCACGGTAGCCGGTTTACCTACTGGTAAAATGCTGTCAAAGTCTATAAATGTAGTGTTTACTGGCCGCTTATTGGTCTTAGTATATATGTCAGCTATTGAGTGGCCTACACCTCCATTATAAAATGCTGAACAATTCTGTCTAAATCCAGACTGCTCCAGCAAAATGTTGTGCTCCTGAACGTACAGTACCAGTTGCTTTAATATTTGTCGGATTTAGAACCTTTCTTTCTATATATAAAAGAACCAAAATACTTCCTTTCCATGAATTTGGAATAAAACCAGATATCCAAAATGTTTAGAGAGGTTTCAGCCACGTGGTAGCTAATCAATGTCCTATAGACTTTGCGGCTTATGTTTTGACTCGAGCGAAGTGGTACTTGTGAGAAATGCCAGATTTGAAGATGCCGCAAAGCCGGAGAGGGCTACGTGTTGCAGAATGCCAAAAGGCGAATGTTGGTGGGACAGAACAGTCATGGAGCCATGAGAAGTACGAATTCTCATTTGGCCCTTATGTTGATGGTGTTCCCTGGTGGTAATGAGGACAATGATGAGCTGATCATGGATCTGAGCTTTGCACTTTGGCTGAATGCAGTGACCTGCTTCGTTCAGGTTAGTAGAACAGACAACTTGAATGGTGCGTTGTGTATCGTTGCCATCTTCATCCATGTCTTCAGATCTGGAGATGGAAGGCATTGGTGACTTGACCCATTCTTAGGTACCAATGTTCTAACATAAAAAGGAGCAGGTGCTGGAGCAGCACACTTTTGCAAGATGGTTCTCTCTACCGCAGGTAGAACAGTTCTTGCTCCGAGAGGATAGCCATTGGTGTGGAAGAAGGTGCCGCCAAATAAATCACCAAGCTGAGGGGTTGTTGAGCTTAGTTTGGTTGCAATCCTGGGCATTTGATTGGTCCTGTCTTGATGGTTGGCTTGTTAAGGGTGCTTTGATGTGAGATGCTCTGGTATTTAAGAGTTTGAGGAACACCCTAATATGAGCATGTTGAGCAGAATAATGGCCATTTCTCTTTGAGTGAGGTTCCAATGTTAAGTGGCGGTGAAACCTAAATCGCTTGTGCCTTGATCTTCTCCACTTCATTATGTAATATGCAGGTGCTGGGCAATTCTTTTAGGCGAGAGTAGAAAATGTCCAGAAAGTCATCTGCACCTTATTTAGTCCTGGTTGGCTATGGGGGTAAAATAGGTATTGATAGCAAGGCTTGTGGTTACACAGATGAAACGCTGGCCATAGTAATTCAGAGACTCACATTTTGAAAATGCCTCATCCGTTATGTGAACCCCAACTGACCCGCCTGGCTTGATCTTATACTTTGGTAGCTTGAAAGCACATTTTTGAGCATGCATCTCAAGTTCTCTATTTGGGAGCCTGTGATGATAGTGGCCCGCCACTAAAAAGGAGCAGTCGAGTTTATGCCAGCCATGGCACTCAAACAGCCACAGATCCCTAGGAGTGTTTGCAACACCCAGAGTCGTTGTCGAATTGTGTATTTATATTTCACCCCTTTGAAAGTGTTCAGTGTCTTAGAGGGCATAATATTGGCTTCAAAGCACTTTCTTCCTATCCTCGCACCGTGTCCTCCATTAGAATTATTTGCCTGCACAGTGCTTAAGGGGGGTTCAGTCAAAGGCAGGCAGCAGGAAACCTCAAGAAAAAAGGCAACAATTCGTACCTGGCCGAGACCGGAGGAGGATAAGGGTATTTGGCAATTGCAGACTGACTGTTTCAGGCATAACCTGAACAAACACCATGCTGGCTGCTGCAGAGCCCATGGGAACTATCAGAGCCTTTTATTGAGGCAAACGCATAAACGCAGGGAGGGGCATAGCTCGTTGTCACACAGGTGCGACTATACATGGGGTCTCATCGTAGTCCTTGCCTTGTTCTACAGCACTGCTTACATCTAGTACGCTTTGAGGAACAGATAACTTCAAGTCACCATGAGACTACTTTTCCAGCCCTTTCGCATATTGCTTTCATGCAAGCCAGTCTAATAAGTTCAGTTCACCTCTGTGTCTATGGACTGTTTTGTACAGCACTTCTGTTAGAAGGAAGTATAAAGTCCAATAAATAACAACTGAATAAATATATAGAACCAAGGTTATAACTCCCAGAATGCGCTGATATGGTTACTGAAAACCTAGGACTGGCAACAAGATGCTTAGATGTCAAGGAGGCATCAGGTAACCCAATGCGTGCACTCCTCTGGCATGAATCTCCTTAATTTTCGTTGCCACACGAACACACTAAACTTCAGCTTTCAAAGTGAAATATGTGTGTGATGTTTACATTGTTGTTGCAGGTACTTTAAATGTAATATCTTTCTCCAAACAAGCATTGGCAAAGTCAATAGGTTCCGCCTATACAAGAGCTATTGGCTTTGGCAATGTGTTTTTGCCATGTTGTACATAGTGTGGCTGCTGTTCAGCGTGGCTAAAAGTTAGTGGCGTGGCTTGTCCTCGAGTGGAGTGGGGAAAGTAGAATGTTGTAGACTGCATTTTTTGGTGTAGAGTGGGTTAGGGGTAGTAGAGTGTCATAGAGTTCGGTGGTTCAGTGGCAGATAGTGCCATAGAGTGCAGTGGCGTAGAGTGCAGTGGAGTGGAATCAGGTGGAGTGGATTGAGGGAGTGGGGCGGATTGGAGTGGGGTGGATTGAAATGGGGTGACGTGGATTGGATTGGGATGAATTGGAGTGGGGTGGATTAGATTGGTTTGGGGTGGATTGGATTTGAGTAGGGTGGTTTGGAGGTATGCGGATTGGATTGGGGTAGAGTGGGGTGGATTGGAATAGAGTGGGGTGGACTGGAGAGGTATGGATTAGTTTGAAGTAGGGTGGATTTAAATGGGGTGGATTGAGTTGGATTGGGGTGAAGTGGGTTGGACTGGACTGGAGTGCGGTGGAGTGGACTGGACTGGACTGGCATGGGGTGGAGTGGATTGGAGTAGATTAGATTGCAATGGGTTGGATTGGAGTGGGGTAGATTGAATTTGGCTGGATTGGATTGGGGTGAGATGGATTGGATTGTTTTGGATTAGAGTGGGGCAGGTAGTTTTGGATTGGAGTGGGGCGGATTGTTTTGGATTGGAGTGGAGCGGATTGTTTTAGATTGGAGTGGAGCGGATTGTTTTGTATTGGAGTGGAGCGGATTGTTTTGGATTGGAGTGGAGCGGATTGTTTTGGATTGGAGTGGAGCGGATTATTTTGGATTGGAGTGGGGCGGATTATTTTGGATTGGAGTGGGGCGGATTATTTTGGATTGGAGTGGGGCGGATTATTTTGGATTGGAGTGGGGCGGATTGTTTTGGATTGGAGTGGGGCGGATTGTTTTGGATTGGAGTGGGGCGGATTGTTTTGTATTGGAGTGGGGCAGATTGTTTTGGATTGAAGTGGGGCAGATTGTTTTGGATTGGAGTGGGGCAGATAGTTTTTAGGTCTCGCCTAGCGTTGCAGCGCATGTGCTGCTCGCTCGGCGAGATTTATTGTTAAGGACTTTCAGAAGAGGGCTTTAAGCCCCGCCCCTCATTTCCATTGGCTGGCGTCATCGTTTATGCTAAACGGTGGCCTGCCATTGGAAATGAGGGTTTTTGGTTCACGCCCTTTGGCCTCCGATCCGGACTCGGTGGCCTGCTTTGCTGCTGTCGCAAAGCACTTTCTTATCTTTATGGGGCCATGTGTTTCTAATTAGAAACACATGGCCCCCATAAAGACAAGAGATCCAGGCTTGTCTTAACATGGCGCTGCTTATTTGTCTACTTCTATAAAACACTGTATTTGAGAGCAGTACTCTGAGTGACCCAACATATTTTAATTTTACAAGAAGCCCGTCTTGATTCTGCTTTGCAGATTATAAGCAAAGTATAGTGCGAACAAGCAGTGCTTCGTTAATATTACTCCTTCCTCGTCTACCAGGTCATAATTTCCAGCTCGATTCATAGAGTAATTCCAAATCACAAGCTGACCAGCTAGATGCATAACAAAAGAAAAGCCTTACTTCGCGCTTTACCATTTTTAAAAACTGTTCAGTACCTACAGAGAAAAGCACATTCCCGGAGCTGAAGGAGAAACCACGCCGCTGCCTGAGACCTGCGTTGCTTGAACTCAAGAAGAGCTGAAATGACTTTTTCCGCAGGGGTCGTGCTATAATCACGAATACAAAGAGTCGCCATCTTGGAATTTAAAGATATTAACGGAATAACTAGGTACTTACTGAAAATATACGAATACAATAATTTAAAAGACTCCGAGCTTTATTTCCAAACTGGTTAACTTATTAAATCAAGTTGTGCCTTTTAATGAGTGTAAAATACAAGTTTCATTTATAATGAATTTTATTAATAATAAATGTAGTCCTTGGAGACTGAATTTTCGTTCTATGAAATACAATTTAAATTTGCTTCTTTTAATTCTAATTTATGATCTAGATTATTTTCCCTACGATAAAATAAATAATTTTCAACGACGGATAGCCTGTCTACATTACAAAGAAAAATCGGAGGGTCGAGTTTTTTGCAGCGCAGGCTCGGACTGGCTGACAGCTCGCTGTCTCCCATTGGTTGCTGCTAAAAATGTACGCTGCCTTGGCTTCGCTTATTGGGACTCCGAACGTAGCCACAGGCCTCTCTGAATTGACGATAAACGACTTTACTTTCTACTGTCTGCTACCCGTTCTGAGCACTGTCAGCACCATTAAAAATGCAATAGGTCTCGCCTTTGATTAAGTTAAAGCCATTTGCTTTGCTAATGGTATTGTATAGCAAAGCAAATGGCTTTGACTTAATGAAAGGCGAGACCTATTGCATTTTTAATGCTTCTTTTGTTTTGCAGTTGTATATAGCGTGAACTCTATTCAAAGGTATCGGAGCATTTTACATGATCACAAGTAGCATTAAAGATGGATACATTCATTGTAGGCACGGGTAGATTAAGTGATTTGCCCAGAATCACAGGTTGATTGAGCTTCCAGCCAGAGTTGAGGCTGGTTCCCCAGCTTCATAGTCGGCCGCTGTAGTCATTAAGCCACACAAATGACGGGTGACATCATTGTTAAAGCCTCAGCACAGTTATGAGAAAGACACTTTGGTATTATTTCCCAATACCCTGGGGAGCCGCGGCATTGGAAATAATAAGCTGGAAAACAAATCTTTATGGAATGCCTCACCCCATAGGCGTACTTCCATTCATGCATAAACCTGCTTTTTTTAGGATTCAAGTGGTAGCTGTTACCCCAGAGGAGCGAGATGCAGGGCCCCTAACGCCGCTGGGTTGGAGTTTAAATAGGCTAGTGGAGGCCAAAAATCTGAGGCTCGACTGCTGACCAACCACAAGCATTTGCAATGCAATAGATCTCGCAGTTACGCGAGTTTAAGCTATTGGCATTGTAAATAACAATGCCTTTTATGTTTTTAAAAAGAAAACAAAAATAAAAGGCATTGTTATTTGCAATGTCAATAGCTGAAACTCGCGTCAATGCGAGACCTATTGCATTGCAAATGCTTGTTTTGATTGGAGCGGATTGGAGTGGCACAGATTGGACTGGGGCAGATTGTTTTGGATTGGAGTGGGGCTGATTGAAGTAGGGCAGATTGTTTTGGATTGGAGTGGGTGGATTGGGGAGGGAGGGGAGTGGGGTGGATAAGATTGGGGTGAGGTGGATTAGATTGGAGTGGGATAGATTGAATTGGGGTGTATTGGAGTGGGGTGGACTATGGTGGAATGGATTGGGGTGGTTTGGATTGGATTGGAGTAGGGAAGAATGTTTGGGACTGGCGTGGGCGGACTGTTTTGGGACTGGCGTGGGGCGGACTGTTTTGGGACTGGCGTGGGGCGGACTGTTTTGGGACTGGCGTGGGGCGGACTGTTTTGGGACTGGCGTGGGGCGGACTGTTTTGGGACTGGCGTGGGGCGGACTGTTTTGGGACTGGCGTGGGGCGGATTGTTTTGGGACTGGCGTGGGGCGGACTATTTTGGGACTGGCGTGGGCGGACTGGTTTGGGACTGGAGTGGGGCAGACTGGTTTGGGACTGGCGTGGGGCGGATTGTTTTGGGACTGGCGTGGGGCGGACTATTTTGGGACTGGCGTGGGGCGGACTGGTTTGGGACTGGAGTGGGGCGGACTGGAGTGGGGCGGACTGGAGTGGGGCGGACTGGAGTGGGGCGGACTGGAGTGGGGCGGACTGGAGTGGGGCGGACTGGAGTGGGGCGGACTGGTTTGGGACTGGAGTGGGGTGGATTGTTTTGGGTTGGTAGGATTGGAGTGAGGAAGATTGGAGTGGATTGGCTTGGGTGAGTGGTTTGGATTGGAGTGGGGTGGATTGGATTGGTCTGGGGTGAATTGGATTGAATCAGTCTGGAGTGAATTGGACTGAGTAGGGCGGATTGGTTTGGGGTGAGGTGGGTTGGATTAGCGTGGATTGGAGCAGGGTGGATTGGGGTGTACTGCACCATTATGTGTTAAAGCATCATTTCAGAAATTACACTTAAGAAAGAAACAATGTCGCTTTGCAACAAAATTATTCAGATCTTTTGATTACAGCACCCACGAGCAAAAACAAAAGAAAACTTGAGTGCAAAGTGAGAAAAGAAGACTTGACAAAATAAAAGAAACTATAGAAAACTAATCTTTGCAATTTTTTTTGTCCTGCTGAGCATATTTTTGCCAGTCACAAGCCTTCTGTTTGCAGGGCTCTAAAAGTTAAATAGAACAAAACAGTACCTCAATCAAGTTGGGCGCAGCGGCGGGCACTGATTACGTTGAATCAATCAGTACTTGGACGCAGCTCCACAGAGAGGAACGGAAGTGATGTTAGGCCTGCCTAGGCAAATTACAAGGCTGTAAAAAAGACTGCCACCCAATCCAACAAATGCTAAGCAACGGGCCGGCTCCAAGCCCTATAACAGTGTCTCGCAATCGAGATGCAGGCACTAGTGCATGCTCTCGCAGGCTGGACCCTAAAAGTGGACATAAGGCCTAGTGCAGAAGGTATTGGCTCTGAAAACTGGAGGCCTGAAAGCTATTTCTCCTTCTAGTGCCCACTCCTTCAATTTCTGTTAGAGCAAACCTTGATTTACAAGTGTAACAATGCTTTATATTAAATATTTTTGTCCGCAATTTGTTAGAATTTAATTGTCTGTTGTAACTGCAATTTAGACCTTCCAGTTCCTTGTTTTACATAGTTTGAATCATCCATTTAGCTGTGTGCTAGGATTTATTCACAACTGGAGCTGCTCTAAGGGGCATCTGTACCACTGCAAGCCCAGGTTTTATTCTAATTGCTGTGTACTAGTCTACCCTCAGTGAGAGTAGCGCTTAGCCCAGCATTTCCTTAACTGGCACCTTTGCCACAGGAAGTTGATTAACTGGTCTGGATGAAATCCATACCATCCTTTTCTGTGGTAGGTTATAATTACCTCTGCAGAACTGCTATTTAAAATTCTTAGCCACGCACATTCTGAAATGTGTTCCATTCCATGTTTTTTTAGCATACATGACGGCTAGTGCTTTAAATGGGAAAAATAAGGCAGGTACTCATTACAATGAGCTATGGGTATAGCTAGGGATGGGGCTAAGTTCGAGACATTATGATACATGAGACACTACTATCAAGGGCAATATGAATAGTCTATAGATGTCTTAAATTCCCCATTCTTGCATCCCTACGCTCATGTGGCACAAGACCTATATATAGTAATTAACAGCTCGCATGATGCATGGTCCTCAGAAATATGTATGTCGTCTACTGCATGTAAAGGGGAAAGGTTAGGTTAGATGATCCTCCAGATGCCTCAAGAGATTCAGGTTTAGAACTGTTCATAATGGTCAACAAGATCTTGATGATGATTTCTACCCACCAGCATGTGATCTTGGCTTAGCTCTTTGTTACGTTTATCCAGTATTGTATGTTCTGGGGCCAGCGAATATTCGATTGTGGCCTAACATTGTGTGAAATTGGTTCAGCACTGTGTGATCTTGACCCATCCTGTGTTGTCCTAGGCTAGGAACTAGTGAACTTGGCTCAAAACAGTTCGTTTTTAAGTCATCCTTATCTGATCTTGAGCGATTGCTGTGATTTAGGCCAATACTAACACTGGACCATTGATGTACTACCTTGAGCCAGTGATGTGGGGTCTTAGGTCAGCACTGTCTATCATGGCTCAGTCACTTCAGATCTCTGCTCAGTGCTTTGTTCCCCACAGAGGACAGATAATGAAAAGATCCGGGTGAACTCATGAAGAGCAGCACTCCAGGCTTTGAAAAATCATAAAAATGTTACTAGACCTGCAGGTCTAGTGACTTAAATATTGTACTCGACCTATTTGTAATGCTCTTGACCTATAAACTGGATTCAAATGATGTGATGCTGGGCAAATAATTTAATTCATTGAGCCTCCATTTTCTTCATTAACACAAATGAGAGCACCTTCAAATGTGCAAGTTCAGCATGTCTGCTGTACAAAAAACTCTTTTGTTTGATTTAATAGAGTAAACTTTCTTTCCATATATAATACAAATCTAGCCACATATAGGATACACATGACCCTGACTTGCCTCTTAGTTCATTAACAGCATTTTCATCACGGTGGGGGCAGGAATGTTTCTCAAATCTTGTTTAAAACCTATCAATTTTAATAAATACATAACTAAAGCATGAAGTGCTAGCACACTGTCAGCAGATTTTACATTGAAATGGCCACAAACTTTCCCACTGACATGCAGCTTTACTGATAAAACTATATAGTGTACAAACAATAATATTTGGAAATAGAGTTTCTGCAAATATGTGTCATTGCACATCACCAAGTAAAGTGTTCTGTTTTGTTCCTATTTAGGTCTTTGTTTGCATCACACTTCTTAATTACAAAAAATGTGCTTTTGTAATTCCTGATATATTTGTAATATTAATTTACAGGCTTTTTATTTAATGTTCTGTTATAGAAAAATAACAGACATCTTCAGACCACTCACTTGACAAAAACCTCCAACTCTAGTAAGAGTGAGAACAATAATCCTCATTTTCCAAGCAGCAATTTGTTAAAAGGCAAACTTACATTTGACTTCTTTCCTTCTGCAAATGTCAAGATTAAAAAAAAGATTTAATGGCATCTTTATTGCTCACAGATGGGACTAGTAGGTGCTAAAAATAGCTTGCCCTGTAAACTTTTACTGGCAATTGTGAGTGGGTGAATACATTTTTTTGAGGCCTTCGTTCCTAAAGGCATGCATGCAAAACCTCATGAAGGAGACGAGAAAGTTTAAATAATATTATAACTTTCTCATGCTTCCTTCATTCTGATGAAAGCTAAGAAGAAAATACAGTCATTACCATGTATAGGTCTGTAAAACTATTTGGTATTCCCAATATTTTGCCATGTATATAGTAGGGTCTGTAATGAGAGTGGTCGTGGTCCTGCCACCTATCTTCCCTATCAGAGAAGGAGATTGAGGATTCAGCTCCTGCAGATCAGTTTCAACACAAACACTCACACAATTGCTGCTTTTCCATTTTTTTTCTGTTTAACCAGGTAACACCAATTCATACGTGTGCAGTCCTGGGCACTCCTCCTCTTCAGCACCACAGTTTTTAAGTGGTACTCATTTTAACGGCTCATCCTCATTTCCTCTTGCAATAAGGGGCATATTCAGGAGGTCCACTGCATTTATTTGGACTGGCCATATCAGACCATGGCAAAGAATCCTTAAAACGAATTTGACACATTTTGAACGGTGCACACTGGCCACCACTGTGTGTGATATTAGACCTGGACAGTGTTGTAGGCCAGTGTTATGTGATTCCAGCACTGTGGTATATTGGACATTGATAGGACAGTATGTGAATTTATGCCATTGCTATATATTGGACAAGTACCGTGTCAGACTGGGTGTGCGGTTTGTGATACTAGGCACAATTTTTGTGATAATGCCACAAAGTTGAGGGATCTTGCCTACAGCTTTCCATTTAGATGGACTGGGCCAGCACTGTAAATTGAGATAAGTGCCACTAATGTACCAACATTATGTACAGGGAATTGACCATACATCTCATTAAGTGTTTATCAGCTTCGCTGGGAAGTATATTTGATTGCACCTGATGTAGAGTCATGTGTATCCTCAAGACAAGATAGAAAAGCTTTTCACTGTTACCCAGATGTAGTTTGTGAAGTGATAGTTATGAAGTTACAGTGCAACTGATATAATACTGAGTTGGTTTATTAAATTAACTGAAAGTAGCCCTAGTTCTCCTCGCTAGTTGCTGAATTTGAAAGCACCAAGCTGGGGGGCCTGAAGAAGCCCAGACTGGATGTAGCTGCACACTAAATAAGCTGTGATAGGGGAGCCTTTCAGGGACCAGTCTTTACAAGGTGAAAAGGCGAAGGCATTTTACCTTTACATATGTTAATAAAGAGCGCTGCAAATCCCTGCTGCGGATAGGCCTTAAATCACAGTGGAAGAAACCTTTAAAGAATGAATGCACCCAAGCCATTGACAGCAGTACTATTGGCCCCATTGAGTTAATAATCGGTGTGCCCCTGGAACCGGACTGGAATAGCAGCATTAATAGTGACTTGTATACCAGTTGCAGCACATGCCAAAACATGTGAGAAATGTGTTAATAAAACAGGTTAACCCGTTACACAAAATGAAGGCCAAACAAAATGATGTCATACTCTCATATGCTTGCATTTGGCTCGATACTTCTATATTCTTGAGTGTGCAAACACAGAAAAAAAACAAGTAAACATGCACACACAAAGCATTCTACGAATTTCCTTTAAAGTGCCTCCTGCGTGTCCGGATTCTCTCGGTCTTTTGATCATTGTTCTCTCGCACACAAACACGCCCACACAAGCAGGCCAACACACAGATACAAGCAGACGCTCCCACAAAAGACTCAGGTGGGATTAAAACAGTTTTAAACCCCTTACTTTCAGTGGCTTTCTTAATTGCTACTGTCAGTGGCTGCCTGGATTCCAGTGTGTGCACAAATGCACAGGATAGTGTGAATGTGATTGACAGCTCGGGGCCTGAATGGACCCTACTCTGCCAAACACAGTGTGATGGTGGACGCCCGGACAGTATGCAAATGAGCCTCTGCTGAATAGTTCAGCAGTGGCTCTGAGCCTCTGCTGAATAGTTCAGCAGTGGCTCAGCTCGGGGCTGCAGAGGTGCTTTGGCTGTCAGAGTGTTGTCCAGACAGGCTCCACTCTGACAGCCTCGTGCTCAGCAACATTCGCAGCAGTGAGTCTACTTTTTATGAGTACCGATACTCTCCTTGAAAGCAGAGAAGTGCCTGTACTCAGAGCGATAAAAATAAGAAGTGCCGGGAGTCAGTACCTCTGAGTACTGGCCCATTTAAAGCACGTGATTAGTTGGTTCAATTGAAACTGCCATGTTGGGTTAACGTGTTATTTTTCAGCAGTGGCTCTACTAACACCTCAGTCTTCGAAACTATTATCAGCCTTAAGGGAAGTATTTTCCATTCTCCCTAATTATGGTGAACGGTTGTTTTTCCAGTGTCTGAGTCTTCATAAGTACAGGGTATCCTTTAAAGCGTGTCTGAGGGTCGGCATCTTGAAAGGGATTTTGGCCCAAGGATAAATATCAGTGAGTGCAGAATATGGGATTGTTTTTGCTGTTGTTGGCAGTCGCCAGTCTACATGCTATCTGTTGTAATTTATCTTCATGGTTCAGTCCACTTCCCCCTCCTGTCCTGTCCCAGTTGGAATGTTCGTAACTGACTTGTCATCTTAAGACTCCACAGGTGACTCCATCTGACTGGAACCTGTGATGGTGTATGACGCATAATAAAGATTTTTTCTTCTAATTGCTGCGTCTCCTCTTTATAACACAATCTCATCTCAATCCAAAAGAAAGGTTCTTTATTCTTGGAAATAATTGTCCATACAAATATGACCTAATGTGAAACATGATTTGGTAAACACTGAGTGAGTTCACTGTAGGCCAGTCACGCGTATTGTTCGAATTGACCATTGATTGTGCTGTTTTGCCCTCGTTTTGTCCCTCCATATGGGCATCTCCTGTGGAGTAATTCTTTTCTTTTAACTTTATTAATGAAAAACACTTTTTATGAGTGTCGCTCACACAAAATAGCACTCAGAAGTTAGTTTTTGCTGTAGTTTAGTTTTGTTGTTTGTGGATGTTGATGGTGCTTACGTTATTTGGGTATTTTCTTCCTCTTGGTAAGAGGGCATTTTCACCGAAATATTTTTGGCGCCTTTTGCAATGGCTTTCTGACCTCCGCACTTATTGTGCCCTCTATGCCTGCCTTCAATGTTGCACCATTTTTCAACACAATCCAAAATGGATACCCAATGCTATGTTGTCCAAATCTGATGCTGTGAAATCCTTACTCTTGTCTTGAACAAGGCCCCTTTGTGTCTCTAGCTGTGTTGTGTGTTTGAATAATGCCACCAGATACTACATTTTTGTCTTATGTCCACTATCCCCCCCCCGGACTGTAGGTGATTCCATGCCTCCATTATTTCTCTTTCTAGGTCTGATGAAAGCTGTTGTGCCTTCTCCTTTCAATCCCCTTTGAACTTCTCCTGTAGTTCTTAAGTCCTCTTTAGTTGTCATTTTTTTAAGGCAAATATTGCATGAATGGTTTAAAAATATATAAATCTGGAGCATGGCCTGGGCAGCATTGTCTCCTGTGTGACTACCGAGGTCCGGTGCCCGCAAAAGCTAGTATCCTTGTCCCCTTTGGCCTTTGCTAGGCTGGACGAGTGCAAGAAGGCTCGGAGGACTGAAGATACCTGCGGTGGCGCCAGTCAGGACCAGATATCCACACTGAAGCAACAATCAGATGGAGGTGCACTACTGCAAATGATAGAGGCCTCGCCATGAGCAGCCTGAATCAGCCTCCCTGGTGTCATGGGAGGGGACGTGCAGCACCTTCTGGGCCCGAGTAGTGTTTACCTGGTGTCCCAGGGACTTGGTTGGTTCTCCTCTCTTCTCCCGCGTGAATGCAGCGAGGCTCCACCCGGAACGTACAACAAACAAGTGGGGGCAGTCCCCAGGAACCGAGGCCGCAACTGGACCGGACCAGACTGAACTGAGGAATGCAGTACAGGCGGAAATAGGAAAGGCCTGTGAACCTCCATTATATACCCCCCCCCCCCCAACATTGTGATATGAGGCAGTGGGACCTGGAATGGGGGGAGAACTGATGACTGGGGTGCCACCGGGTGACCGAAGCCAGATTGGAGCTACTTGTACTCGATCCAATGTGCACAGTTCACAAAGACAAATGTCAAACAATTTTTTCAATCTCTTCAAATTGAATTATATTTAAATTGGTTCAATTTTCACTTTAATTCATACATAACATTTGAAAATCACATGCATGTTTACTCAAATATGTATATTAACACATATACATGTTATGTTTCATCATATTACTAGTTTAACATGTTTATATATTTTCTTTCCACAAGCATATGTTCTTTCTTTCATGCCCAATGCATTTCGGGACATGTGTCTCTTCATAAGGGGCCAATCTGTAACGATAAAAAAATAACATACAGGGAAAGTTATCATCATCCTTTTGTACAATAGTGTTTGGTGTAGTTGGTGTCATGCTCATTAAAGTCGGTGATGGTGCTCATTATAAATGGATTAGATTCCAACTCTCGGTGTGCAGAAAGATGTACTGATGTTCAAGTCTGATTAACGCCACCTCGTGTTCATGCAGCTTCTCAAACTGTGACTATTGCTTAAACGATATGTAATGTAGGGGACAACAACCTTATCACCCATGCTGTATTATATTCATGGCAATCACAATGACTTACTCGATATCAACCTCTAAAACGCCGAACTCCACTAGGTGATGCTTTCAATTCTATCTACAATCCAAAAACCAATACGCGTGAGATCAAAAGAAGACCCACTCTTATTCAAAATTACTCATAGATCAAGCTGTAATTAACCTTCTCATTTATGCTACTCCAGTACTGTTCGAGTAAATGGTGAAACCGGTACTAGTCTCTAAGACAAAACCAGTTGTCTAATCGGTATTCTCTCTCTCGCACGAGTGTTTACTTTCTAACCAAATCACTACCATGTTCTCCCGTAACTCCTTGTAAAAGTCACCCCGCACTTACCTATAAAATAATTTGTTTGTCGTTTCAACGGAATTCAGACGCCGATATCAGTCGTGTGACCGAGGCTCTTCATCTCTTTTGAAATACTCTACCGGAAATAAACACCAAAAACGGGTTCCTGCATAACCATGATAAAATCTCAAAACTAAAGCATCCATCTTGGATGGATACTTGTTCTACACGAGTGTGCTGGTCCTCAATGTTACCAAGTTTAATCGTTAGTAGTCCTTTCTCATTAACTGTTTTATGGCACGTATTAATGTGCTACTGTCACTGATTTTCAACAGAATTCGGTTAGCCCTGGACTCACGTCAACAATCTAAAATGACAATCATGCCCAATTAGTCGAGGTGTGTGTCAATGGTTAAAAATCATACCTGGCACTACCATACATGCAATGTATTAGTGTGAAACATTTGGAAATGTCCCGCTTTTGAATAAATCCCAGTGGTTTGTGTTTATGGGAATACACACATGCATTTTATAATCTTGAAAGACCTTGTGTGTCTGGGAGCCTAGTGTGCCACCACCTATTATCCTGATGAAATATTTAATAGGAAGCAACTCATATCAACCTTTTAATTTAGGCCTCTGTGATGTTGTCCAATCTTTTGATCCAATGTATTTCCCTTTGTAGTAGGGATCTAGTGAATGCAAAAGGCATCACAAGGGACGGAGATGCCCACAAACGGCTCCCACAAAAAACCTGGCGGAGTCAGAAAGGGTGAAAGTGACAGATATTCAGTAGAAATTGACCCTGGAGGCTGCCAACAAGTGGGAAACCCTGGCAAGAGAGACTGAAGATTCTGGGGAAGGGGACTTGGAACAGGGAGAAAAATGGGGGGACCTGCACCTTTCGTTGGTGACCCCGATGACGTCTGAGGAGATTATCTTAGAGACTGCCTGTAAATCATGGCTGGAGTTTCCCTGAATCCCTGGTGGGTGCCACTGGCACGACATGCTGCTGACTTGATTTATTATTTGCGGGCAGCGCCCCCGCGCACCGGAGGCATATAGTACTGTTTACCACTGTTTCCACTTCAAAAAAGTTTGAGGTAGTTGGATGACGGACATACCGTGGACTGGGAAGGCAGCCAGTTGACAGACTACAGCGTAGTATGGTGGGGTGGTAAGGAAGTTGGGGCACAGTTCACTTGTTCTTAGTGATACAAGGGCACATAGGACATAGGAGAGGGTTACACTACCTGAGCGAAGCTGAACCAGGCAGGAGGTGGGACTGGACATGTCAACTGCGATGGCGCATTCTCTTAAGTTGTTGACATGAAATGCCATCGGACCTGGGAGTCCTGTTAAGAGAGGTCTGGTTACTAAAGCACTGATTCGATGAGCAGCAGACATGGTGTTTCTTCAAGAAACACATTAAAGATTCCAAGTGTAGCTTGCGAGGGTGAGGGAAATGCACAGTGGCCAGTCCCTTGTGACCTATTACAGGCTCTAGAGGAGCAGCTATCCTGCTTAAGGAAGATGTTTGGCTCTTTCTTGCTTTTCCCCTATTCTCTGCTAGTGTAATTTGTACTGTTAATTTCTCCATGGTGTCCTTGTGTGCCTCAATGTGCCTCCCACTCCTGTCTAGATGCTTATTTTCTGACCTTGGTACCAGTGATGGCTTACCTGTCCTTTTATTGTTTTCTTTAATGGAGTGTCGGAGAGCTCACGAAATAGGATGTTTCCCCATTTTGTTCACAGGATAAGTTAATTTAGTGAGCACAGTTCTGGAGGTAGTTTCTCTTGATAACTGGAATATTTCCAAACTCTCAAAACGGCCTCTTCTGCAGCGAACCTGGAGAAATATGTCGTAATTGCATACACCTCGATACACAAGGCTGCAGTTGAAGAAGACTTTCTGGTAGTCTAAGCAATCTACTGCGCACTTTGGTTGGTCATGGTATCACTGTTCATACCTGAATTTCAGGCAACGGCGCCAGTTGAAGAGATCCTTCTGCCAATAATGAATTTATTCTCTCCACTTCCTCTTGGGAAGGGATCGAGGCTTCTAATAACATTCCATTTTCCATTCCAGTTAAGGTGCAGATCTGAAGTAAATACCAGACCCGACCACGTCTAAGATGGTTTCTGACTAAATTTGGTACCAAGTAGCCTTACAAATCTGTATTTCCCTTTATTTTGAGTTGTCTGCCCCAATTATAAAGTCTCACAACTAAGCCCAAGTGCCATAAGTTATATTTGCCAGTTACAGAGAGTGAAGAGTAACTACTGTAAATGTAAAATGTAAATCCGTATTTGTAAAGTGCGAACTACTCACCCTTACGGGTCTCAAGGCGCTGGGGGCCGTCGTGTAAATTAAGTGAGCTATTGCCCAGAGTCACATGGTGCTGAGCTGCCGCCAGAGCCGGGGATCGAACCCTGTGAGCCCTGTGCTCCGAAGTCAGCTGCCCTGGCCGCTGCACCACACCTCTCCACTGTGAAGTTCCAGTGTGTTCTTCTGCTCTATTATTGCTTCTGTGGTGCTGCCTAAGTATTTATTTCAGTGTCGATTCATTTGTCATATGATTTTTCAAATTGCTGTACATTTGCTGTATTTAGTCCCCTTCTTCCCAATGCGATACAATACAGTCCATTTGTAGAGCACACCGCTGCCTCAGAGGAGGTGTCCCGGCGCTAGTGGAAAGGATCACTCAGACAAAGACAGCAGAAGATATGCTTGCGAATACATTTACTGGAATAAAAAAGAAGGGTTTTTAAAGGCTTTCTAAAAGCAGGCAGGCTGACGGGCTGCTTCTCTGATCAAGAGGGAGTGCGTTCCAAGGCTTAGTTGCCAGGAAGAGGAACAATCTACCTCCTCTTCTGGCCGTGTGAATACTGGGGATTTAAAAAAGTTTGAGATTGTTGGATCTCAACGATCTGTCCCGGACCTTCGATTTGAAACGGCACCTAAGGTAAAGAGGGCCCTTGTGGTTGTAGGCCGTAAAGGCCAGGATAAGTTATGTTATGTTAAAGCAGAATTTATAAAGCGCACGTACACCGGGGAGGTTTCATGGCGCTAATTCGGTTGAGATCCAAGCCCAAGAGAAAGGTTCAGAAGGCCTGTCGGAAGAGCCAAGTTTTTAAGACTTCTGAAGCCAAGAAGATTGGTGCAAAGACGAATTTCGGAGGGGAGAGAATTCCAGAATGTAGGGGCCAGGGTAGAGAACCTGGCACCACCAGTACGCTTTAGTCTGAAATGGGGGGTCAGTAATAGATTTTTGTGAGCTGAACGAAGATTTCGTGTAGGAGCATATTTGTTAATCATATTGTTGACAAATTTCGGGCTCCTTCCGTTAAGTGAATTCAAATTAAGACATCCAATCTTGAAAGCACACCGCTGAACAACCGGAAGCCAGTGTAATTGCTTCAGGAGAGGAGTGATATGCTGATGCCTGGGATGGTGGACAAGCAGACGCGCAGCCTGATTTTGTATTATCTGTAGACGTTTGGAAAGATAGAGAGGGATGCCAAAGTATAATGAATTGGCATAATCGACATGGGACATGACCATGGCGATAATCATCTGAATCCGGGCGTCATAAGTAAGGAATCTACAGATCTTTTTTATTTTGCGGAGTTGAAAAAAGCAAGTGGAGATCACCGAGTTGATCTGAGGCTTCAGAGTAAGGTCCTGACTAATAACCACTCCAAGGCTTTTAGCCGAGCTAGACGGGACGGGGGCTGACCCAGCTCCCTAGGCCAGAAGTGGGGTCCCCATGGGTTCCTAGCGGTACCACCTGTTAAAACCAGCTCCGTCTTGTCCGGATTAAGTTTTAGATAAGTGCTTTAAACTGGATTCTTTTGTTCACAGCAGGCCAGTGAAGATGACGTAAATGTCCTGACACCGAGACCCGAAGGGGGATCTTGAGAATCAGCCAGGTAGCATCGTTCTGAATGGTTTGGAGACGCTGAGTCAGAAAGGCAGGGAGTCCCAAGTACAAACTGTTGAAATAGTCAACCTAGAGGTTATCAAGGCATTGGTGATAGTCTTGCGATGCTCTTCAGGAATGAGGTGCAGCATCCTTCTCAAAGACCTGAGGGTGAAGAAACAGGTGGAGGATAATGCCTTAATCTGGGGCTCGAAGGTAAGGTCTGAGTCAAATTTCACCTGAGGTTTCTTACCACCATAGAAGGAAGGGGGCGGGTGGGGGACTCCCATCACCGATGGCCATCAGAGGCTGGATGAAGGGGTGGACTTAATGCCGATAAAGAGAATCTCAGTCTTGTCTGAGTTAAGTCACAGACAGCTTGCGTTCATCCAGTCCACCAAAGGTTTAAGGCAGAGTTTGAAGGAACCAAGGGATGTGGGCATCTTTTCCTGGAAAGCCAGGAGGAGTTGAGTATTATCTGCATAGGAAATAGCTCTCACTCCTCAGGATTCAACTAACTTAGCCAGGGGCTCCAGATAAATATTAAAAAGTGTGGGGCTGAGAGCTGAGCCCTCTGGGACTCCGCATTCTAAGGGTGTAGCCTCTGAGGTAAAAGGGGGGAAGGAAGACAGCGTGGGAGTGTCCTCGCTAATAAAGGATTTAAGCCAAAGTAGGGCTATATATATATATTTTCAAGGTAATGCTGTTGCTGTTCAGTGTTGTACAAACCCAAATTTTCATTGGGATACAAGGTTACTCTATATTTGTCCCTGTCATAATGTTGCCCATTATTGGTGTATTGTGAGTATTCCCTGCATATTATAGGCACCTATGGAATTATGTAGACTTTGCCTGGCATATTGTTAGTATCCTCAGCACTGTGTCGCCACTGCCTTGTATCATGCTGGCCCCATAATACTAATGTTCTCTTTTTGCCTTGGTGTTGCTTTACTAGCATTATGGGAATCAGCCTAGCATAGTGTTGCCCGTTAATTACATGTAATTAGCTTCCTTGCTGTTATGTAGTCCATTCCTGGGATTAATGGGGGTATTGTTACCTATCCTTTTTAGGTCGAGCCTAAACAGCGCTTGCGCTGTAGGCGATCTGTTGCATTACTTTGTGGAGTGATGGAGTATTGGCTCTGGCACGAGCAGCGCCGCGCACGCTGCTTGCTGCCTGTATCTCCTTGTTTATTAGGTCTCGCCTAGCGTCGCAGCGCATGCGCCGCTCGCTCTGCGAGATCTATTGTCTGGCTGCTTTTGGAAGTGGTGTTGGTGACCGCCCTGTCTCCCTTAGGCCCCGCCCACCCGAACTGGACTCGTCGTCTGTTGCTCATCATGCGCGCTGCGTCTCTTCACTTCTCCCTTCGCACGAGGCAGTGGGCGTGTCGGCACTTGTTTGCATTAGGCTCCTCGGCAGATCCTCCTGGGCGCTCGTCAGGTGGCTGTCCTCTCCATTGTCTGGTCTTGGCACGCCGCGGGTCCTTTTATTGCTGGGGAACGTGGGCGCGTTTCCAGCGGCAGCTTGTAATTATACCCACCACAGGTAACAGCTATAAGAGCGCCTCGGTAATCATTTTAGCTGCCTGATCTGATGTTTATGGAGAGAAGCTCTCCTTGTGGTCTGCCGAGAGTTACTGCTGTGCATTGTCCTTTCGTTTATACTTCGATTTATGAAGCATTTTCCATCCATTGTTTTATTAAGTGCTTCCTATTCGGGTCTGTCGTTTTCTACACACTGCAGAAAGGTCTTTAAAATGCGGGATGCAACAGAAGATCTCGGGAATCGGGGACGTGGGGGAGGGGGGTGGCGAGGCACTGGATGGAAGCAAAGCATTTGAAAATTAACAAATTGCGGTAGGAAAACATTAAGTATTGGATCGTTGGGAGGGGAGACCAAATTTGTTGATGAAGGAGACTCGGCAAGATAAATCTGAAGACCGCTGCTTTGTAGGGATTCTGCACATACACAGAGCTATGCACAGGATAATAGGACCTCGGAATATAGTGGTGAGCCAACCATAAACCTTAGCAACTAACAACCCAATCCGACTAGCTTTAGCGTCTCATTAGCAACAATGCTACCAATGATTAGACAACCCAGAACACGGTATCTCTCTCTCAGGACTCGCAGGAGCAAGAACACCCTTTCATAACTCACTCATACCTGTCCACAACGTGCGTAAGAAGAGACACTGTATAGTTTAAAATGTTTATTTCAACTACCGTGCTCTAAGATACAGTACACGTGCCAGTATCAGCATAATGCATAAGGATAATATAAGCAGCATAGTTACTACTCCATAGAATACAAACGGGGAAAGCATTTCATAAAGCAGTGGATATATGGCGAAATGACAATACCACCCTCCCCGTGCTAGTTGCTAGTTTATTATAAAAACAGAAGACCTCCGGGCTTTGTCGAGCGAACCCCCATACCTCAATATCTAGATGCAAGTTTTACATCATCAGACAAGCACAGCTCTTCCCTCTGGAAAGGTTTTTCTCCAAGTGTCTCCAACAGTGAAAATCACAATATTAAAAGCACACGAATTTCTCCAGGGCAGCTGTACATAGTGTTATGTCTAAGTGCGAGGGCTGGCCAGATCAGGAACAAGGGACGTTGTTTTTCGACCTTGTACATGGTGTGCAGACGTAGCCCAAAAGGGAACAGGAGAAAAGGTGAAAGATAGAAATGCAGACAGTGCTAAAATAGCCAGGCAGAAGCGGGGCTGGAAAAACAACAGCACAAAGTAACGTGCGCAAAAAGGCCTCATGGCAGCCAGGCCTAAGTCAACGTAGCAAGGCAGATCAGGAGGCCACAAACCACACGACACCCTCCCCTGGGCAGTCCATCGGCCAAGTCAAAGGATGAGGACATAGTTCAAATAGACGGAGCAGAACAGAAACGTCCGTTGTGGAGCAGTCTCCATGAAGGACAACAGACGGAAAATGAAAAAATAAGTGCCGAG
Source organism: Calotriton arnoldi (assembly GCA_963921515.1). Lineage (NCBI taxonomy): Eukaryota > Metazoa > Chordata > Amphibia > Caudata > Salamandridae > Calotriton > Calotriton arnoldi. The sequence continues at coordinate 1,198,872 of CAWUFW010001802.1, forward strand.
GCAAAAAACAAATCCAGCGAGGCAGGCCGAAGAAAGCGAAGGCCCTGTCAATCCAGCAGTGTGTGAGTGCAGAAATACGCCACACCCTCCAAGAGGACATCATTGGAATCGTCGGAAAAAAGCGACGCCATCCAGTCCAGTAAATCAAAACTGCAGTCATGTTCCTCGCAAGAGGGAGCAGTGAACAGCATTGCGGGACAACTTGCGTGGTATTCAATATAGCTTCGTTGTAGGAGATTCTGAGCAGCTGCCCAGATATCCCATTGTGCCAAAATCCCCAGTGCAGCCGCACGCGCCATGTAGCCTGCGCCGGAACAGTCCCGTTCATGGGCCTCTAAGGGACCCACCAGCAGGACAAAATCCGGTCGAGACAGAGACGTATTGGAGAAGCAATAATCCAAGGACCACGAGAAAGGACATCGGATGCAAGACATCACAGGTTGCACGCAAGTGAAATACGCAAAGTGAAAAGAAAGTCTATAGGACACACTGAGCGTCGCCAACGGCAGGATGCCGAAACCAGCTAGAATGCGCTCACGGAGCATCTGGAGACGACCTGGGTCGAGAAGGGCCCAAGGCGGTGCAGCCATTGCGTAGCAAACAGACCAAAAGCAGTATACCAGCCGCTAAGGCGAGGATCAATGGAAAGCCACCAAAGACGCTGGAAAAAATGGAATGAATAAAAGCTGGGATTACACCAAAAATAGTCTGAAAAGAGGTCACAAGGCCAGAGCCCACAACTTTAAAAAAGTGCACCAGACCTTCAGTGCGCGATGCATTAAAAACACGGTGAATCAGTTCACCGAAATGTTGTGGGAGGTTAGTGTTTAAAAGGGCCTGTATTTCACTGTGGGTACTCGCCACCTGGAGAATGAATGTCTCCCGGCCGGATGTGAGCATAACCTCCTGGTTCAATAATAGTGCCTTTATTCTGCTCAATTTATTGAAATCCGCCCTCATAGTAGGAATGGAAGGCCAAACGGAACTATCTACGATGTCATGCGGGGGAGGAAAAAGCACATTTTTGCAGCAGACAACCCTGTGTGAAACTGTAACAATATAGGGTATGCCGGCCAGCATGCCACAGCAGTCTTGGTTATTCAAAAGTAAATAGCTACCATTTGCAAGCACAGTGAAAGTAGGAGAAATAGCAGGAGCAGGAATGCCCTTCAATACACAAGCAAGATTTGGAGCCGAAACGTTACAAGCCCCGTGCAATTGAATGTGTTTGCAAACAAGGGAATGACCCACAGTTGAATCGCATGACTCCCCCGTGAGAAAAACTTCCCTCCCCAAGGCATTTAAACATGAAAGGCAGGGACCAAAGTTCATGCAGGAAGGCACTGCCCAAAGGCTGAAAACGGCCTACAGGATAATGCTTCATGCACGAACTAAATTCAAACAACGAAAAAGGCAAAACAATAACCCCGTGTACTAGCCACACAGCAGAATTCAATTCTGCAATAGAAAATGTTAAGGGCTCTATTTTTTCGATATGTAACAGAGTGTATGTTGCATCCTTCATGGACATGAACCGCTGTTTTTCAGTTAAATTAAAAGGTAAGAACAAGGCAGAGGTGTTCAAAAATTGCCAAGGAACTTTCCCCATTTTAAGAGTTTGCAAAGTCCATGCAAACTGCATCACTGAACGCAACTGATTCTGACCATGATATAACACAGAAACATCATCTTGTACAATATCAACAGAGGAAACAATATTCTCTAATGTGTAAATGCGGGAAGACAGGGTATTAATACTATTGTCAACAACAGCAAGCACTTTTTCTAAATTTGCTTGATCTATTTCCCGAAGACGGGAAGCAGCTTCAATTTGCGAAAGCTTCCAGAGTTCATTGTAAGTCTCATATATGAATCTCTTCGGTCGAGGACCACGAGGCCCTATAACAAAGTCGGACAGATCAATGTTGCCTGATAGAAGGGATAAATGGTGTTTAACAGATTCTAATGAAGAGTGCTGCAACCACTGTTTACACAATTTACCAACAGAATAGGTTGTAACAGTACGAGAGTCAGAAAACCTTGTATCTGGCCTATCCTGTTTATAGCCACGATCCGTGTCATGAAAACGCAGTTGGCAGGCATTAGATGCAATGGGCCAAGCCAACCAGGGTGAGTGAACAAACGTAGAGACACTAACCGAATTGTTCTGAAACAAAACCTGCAATTCAGTAAGGGACATATTAAAGTACAAGCTTTTGTTGGGATTGGAAGACAAGACAAGACAGGAAAGGATGGGGCATTCAATTGTTTGGAAGTAGCCAAACCCCAACATGTCGTTTGATATATGGTCTGATTTAAAAACAGAATTTGGGCCGGAATGAGGCAAGCACGGTGCAAGGCTTCTGTGCCCTGCACCTGCCATGCTTTGGAGCCCCAAATAGATTTCAAATCAATGGTGTCACGCCAATGCTCATACCCACCCACAGCTAAGGCGCTTAAAAAGGAACCGGAATATAGCAATTTGGTGTGGGTCAACATGATTTTCCGAGTGGAGGAAGTGTTTAATTTAAAGAAATAGGACCCAGGGTTTGATCTATTAAAATCTGTAAAATAAGTAAACTTATTTTTAAGAGTTAGGGAGCTACCTGGCAAAGGGGTCGGACAATGTTCCCATTGGGTGTAATTAAAATGACCCTGAAGGGTACTGGGTTTATGGAGAAAATGGTTGCCCCAATGCTGGTAACAATACAAATCAGCATAATTTTCAGAATTCATGTACAGATCTTCAGCATGAAAAGCAGCATAATATTTCAAATCATTAAATAATGCTTCAACTGCATGCAGATCCCAATCGTCAGAATGAATATTACTTTTTACGACATCACCCATTGAAACACGAAGGACATTTGGTACATTAATAATTTCGGTTGGTCCATGAATTTGGAAGTCTACCGCATCCCAAACGATGCCATCAGCGACTGGAACAGCTGAAATGTTCACAAATGTGTAGTCTCGCTTCATGATGTGAGAGGAAGAATGTGGATCCAAAGTTCCAGCAACAGAGTTCACTGCAGAGCGTTCTGGCAAATAGTGTCCATTGATGAGTAGAAAAAACACGGTGACAAAGCCAATGGACATGAACAAAAAAATCAGGAAAAGTACCAACCAGATGTATGTCCATGGAGGGATCCAAAAATTGTCTCTGAACCAGGACACAAAAACACTGAATTTGGATGGGACAAGTGATGAAGTGGAATCCGAGTCAAAAGAATAACGTGTTGGGCTCAGTGGCGTTGTTGGTAAATGAGCCACGGACTCGGTGGCAGGGTAGATATACTCGGTCTCCTCATTGCAGGGGGAATCCGGGTAGTCTTGCAGGTGATCAGGCAAATTCACCATCTCAAGAGCAACATCAGTGACCGTTCGGGCAGGAGGGCCACGAACATTTGTCCGGCAAATGACAGGACAAGAGACCGCTGGTGTAACACTATTCAGGATCGGCCAGATGTTGTAGCTTGACATTTTCCACTGAGATGAATCTGTTTTCCTTGCGACCAGGAAGCGGTAGTAAGATGACTGTACGAGTTCCCTTCAAGCCAAGGACTGGAACCGGTGCCCGATAAGAGGGGCCGAATTCTTTTTTGTTCTCCACCTTCTCTCGAACCAGGTCTCCAATCTTCGGAAGCCAGCCGGCAACCGGAATCTGCAGCGCAGCGTCTATGGCTGAAGGTAAATGTGCGATTGCAAGTTTGTCTCAGGCTTCTTGTAAGTCCTGTAACATAGTAGAATGGTTATCAACATCAAAGATGGCGGATTGCGCCGCCATGGCTAGACCATCAAGGTCAGGCACAAACATTTTTATGCCAAAGAGCATTTCGTATGGGGTCCGCCCACCCAGAGGTCTTCTAGGGAGATTATTAAGTGCACGTTGTACGGTATACAAGTGGGCCAGCCAGTACCTAGGACTCTAGCTGTCAAGGATTGCTTTAAGTCACGGTTCATTCGTTCAACAATCGAATTGCCCTCAGGCCGATATGGTGACGAAAATTTCACCCGCACCCCCAGTGAACCCATTGCGTCCTTGTAAGCCTTAGAGGCGAACGCTGGACCTTGGTCAGAATGGAAGGTGCCGCAGGCGAAAATTCCCACAAAGACACGCAAATCCCTTATGACATTTCGAGCATCAGCACTCCGTTGTGGCCAGACCCAGATGAACCGTGTGCACGAGTCCACTGCTACTAAGATGTACTTATACGCAGTGTCAGAAGAAAATGGACCGCAGTGATCCAGGTAAACACACCCAAAAGGTCTGTCCGAAATGCAGAGCGGGGTTTGTGGTGGCCGTGTAACCATAGAAGGCTTAATCTGCTGACAAACGTCACAGGAAAGCACATAAGTACGGGTTTGTTTATATAAACCACGCCACCAGTAACGCTGCTGCAAGATGGAAACAGTCGCAGACACTCCAGCATGTGCCGAAGCCATACCTTCGTGTGCAGCCGTTATCAAGGAAAGTCTGCGGTCCGCGTTGGGAATCAGCCGAGCCCCAACGTCTGGAATTCTTACGTAAGGATCCTGTTCGGGACCTAGTTGATAACAGTATTTTGAAGGGAAACCCCTAGGGTAGTTAGCACCTTCCTTTGTCGCAGCAATAGCTGCTAGAATATCAGTATCTATTTTAGACATGGATCTGGTAACTGCTGCTACTGAGCACGTGACTACTGCTGATTAGGCAGCTTCATCTGCCAAACCGTTACCTACAGCGTGTGCGCCCACACGCTGATGGCCAAGAGTGTGTACGACCTGTGTGAGAGGCAGACGTTGTTGTAGATCTGCCACTCGAACCCAAAGCATTTTATGCTTGGTTGTGCTGCCTTTTGCATCTCTAAAGTCATTTTGTGACCAAAAGAATAGATTGTCATTGTAAGACTGAACACAGTAGTAAGAATCACATACAATAAGAGTGGTCACATCCGGAGTAGCGAACTCAAGTGCTAGCACCAATGCACGCAGCTCGGCCAATTGTGCAGTACTGTCTCCTAGTGCCTGAGTATGCACTACAGTTGATTTGAACTTTCCGTTCACAAAGGAGGAACCTGCAACAATAGCACATGCTGCTGAATAAGCGTGCTTGGAACCCGTGGCCGGCTGTGCCGAACCATCGGTATATATAATACATTCGTATTCCTCAAGCGGTAGCAAAGACAGAGGAGGAGGATGAACGAATTCATACTGTAAAAACTCCTGAGTCTGAAGAGAAGAATCAAAGATAAAAGTGACATCCGGAGACGTCAAAGATGTTGCCCATTGTATCCAACGGGGGTGCAAAGCTTTAGAGTTCGGAACACTTGCTTTCGTCACTGCCTCTAGGGCAGGATATGGTGTTACCACCAAAATTCGTTTTCCCTGTGCCAGTGCGCGTTCCTTCAGAATCGCCAACTGCACTGCAGTCAAAACTTTCTCCACAGAGGAAAAGCGCATTTCTGCAGAAGTGTAAAGATGTGACTTGTATGCAATCGGCACTGTGTCACCTTCATTAAAGGTCAAGTACGTGAAACCCACTGCCCCTGGAATGATTCTAATCACCAGGTTTGTGTGGTTATCACGAGTCAACAAGAATTTAGATTCAAGTAGGTCTGTCTGCAATGACTGCAGAATGGAAGAATGCTCCGGAAGCCAGCAGGACTTCGAAAAGCTACGTTGTATCAAGGCATACAGTGGCTTGATACGCTGGGCATATTCGGGAATGTAAGTACGCCCGAAGTTCAGAAAACCCAGTAAAGACTGAAGTTTCTTCAGAGTAGTAGGAGGGCACAAAAGTGCACATTTCTCAAGGAAATGGGGGGCTAAGCCCTTACCTTCATTGTTGAGCTCATAGCCCAAAAACAAAACGGTAAACTCAGCAATATGTGATTTGGCAAAGTTAAACTTATAACCTAGAACCGCAAATTCGAGAATAATGCGGTCCACCCGGTTAAGATGCGGGAATAACTCGTCGTCTGTCAGATAGATATCATCGACGTACGAACATACATCTGGGTCTATGCCGTCCAACAAAGAGACGACACGGGCAGCGAATACGCCTGGACTGTTTTTGTAGCCCATTGGTAAACGCCGGAATTTGAATAATTTGCCACCGGATGTAAAAGCGCTCCATTGGCTACTCTCCTGGGCCAAGTTGTGTGTGTAGAATCCAATGGATAGGTCAAGTGTAGTTTTATATTTTTTACGAACAAGACTATCTACTAGCGCAGAACTATGTGTGTTTTGCACCGCAAAGGTCCGATAATGAGAGTTCAAATGCCGGTAATCTAAAACTAAGCGGTACGATCCATCGGGTTTAGAAACCACGAAAAGGGGATTATTCATCGGTGACACGCATGTTTCAATCACTCCCTGATATTCTAACTGGGTCAGAATTTCGGAAACGGGACCTTTAGCTTCCCGTTTGATGGGATATTGGGGTTGTGGCTGTGATAGGGACCGCAAAGGAATTTCATGGGGTGGGGATTCTTCATCCCAGCCCACGTGGTTGCGGTATAACGCTGGAGCCAGGGACACAGCCCATTCAGCTGCAAGAGCCTCCGCTTTGTCCTTTGGGACATGTCGAGAAAAGCTCGAAAGGATTACATCCTCCCCTTTACGCGCAGCAAGTACGAATGGGGGCGGCCAATCCGCCTCCGCCAACAGAATGTCGTAAGAAGAGGTCAGATTTTCCCCAAAAATCCCTTTAATAACACGCTCAATGTCACCTTCAATTTGAATAACAATATTATATAGTCTGTCAGGGGGTGCCACTCTGGTATCTGCTGTCTCGACAGTAATGAATGTTTCAGTTGCTGTCGCCTCCACATGAGGACGTAGCGCCTCCCGCACTATGGTAACTTCCGCGGCGCTGTCTAGGAGTGTCACTGCCCACGGCCAATTCAGGAGTCTCGTTCGCACCGTCTGTGGCATATTTTGCTGTTACAGCAGCAACTTTCTTCTTCTGAAACTGTGGGCGAGAACGTGGAAATTCTTCTGTTTTCCCTCTGACTTGTTGTCGAGGTTGGTCTCGTCCCTGTGGAGCCTCTCGACCCCTTCCTCTATCCTGGCGATCTCCTCCACCAGCCTGCGTAGGTGTTGGTGCCTGTGAAGAACGAGGAGAACGCGAATCAGGAACTTGAAATCTCTCTGGAGATTTAATTCTTGCCCTATCACGCAAATCATATGTGCGTTCAGAAGAGACGGAAACTGGGGATGCGCCTCGCGACCCCGGCTTCTTCTGTTGCTTACCTTGCTTTTTCAACCTCCAGCTCTTTTTAGTAAAAACTGGTTTCTCATCTTTTTCAGACTGAGTTTTTGGTTGTTGTTGCGATTGTGTTTGCGATTTAGCAAAAGGCTTAACTCCCAGACTATTTCGGCCAATAGTTTTGTAAGCCTGGGCAATAATTTTTGGTAATTTGCGCGGCTTGTCCAGCTCTGGGACCAAAGCCAAAGCATTAGCTACTTGAAAGTTAACTGCATCGCCCTTGACATTCGCAAGGATCAATTCAGCTACTACGTCAAACACTCCCACCAGTCTCATCCCTAATTCCACAGCCGCTTCAGGGCCATGTTCATCCTGCACTCGTTTAATCACAGAGGGGAGAACCGTCATGGAAGGAGTGCCGAAACACTTCGCATATACTGCGGCGAATACCCTACCCCAGTTGTTGCATTCTGCCAACTCGGGGACTAAGTCTTTGGGCAAACTAATCGTCAAAATCCTGTGTTTTTCCACAGGAGAAGTATTTGGAAAAACTGCCTCCAGCTGGTCAAATTTTTCTGCAAGCCAATAAGGAAAATCATCCTTATTTAGTGGGCGCTTGCCCATCACCGAATTAACCATGACAGGACTTATGGTTATACCGCCTGCTCCAGCTGGATGGGCTGCAACTCCAGGCGGGACTCCCTGGATGTTGCCTGTAACATACTGTACTAAAGCTCTATGCACTCGTATTAAAGACGAATGCAAATTACGCAGTTCACCGACTGCCACCGTCATATAACGCGGATGTGGAGTATACCCGGCCAAGACAGGCCAAGTGGCCCCTTCAATTGATAAGGGGCCCAAACGAACCGCGGTAACAGGTTGGGGGAGGGCGCCATCAAACCAAACACGGTGTTGCCAAGCCGTGAGCGGTACTTCAAGATTCCTATACGGTCTATAGTGTTGAGGAACAACGGTGGCTTCATATTCATGGAACAAATTATCAGTCCCATCCACCGCAGGAAAAGTGATCCATGAGTAAACACTTCAAAGTGGTAAGCTGGATCTGCTTGTACCACAAAGATTAGATCGACACCCGCATCAGGCACTCCATACACTGTCAAGTGAGCTCGGAGCGCTGCGCGGCTATGTGGCGCAATTTGTACAGCCATTATAAGGCTAAAAGATTTCGACAACCTAATTAGTTGCAGCACAATAGAGGGTATTATTTAAGAAACCTTTTAACAACTTCAAGCTTGAAAGAACCTATAAAAACGTCAATATAGGAGGTATCACCGTCACACACGCTTCCGGAAGCGTCTGTGAAGGGAGTTGTGGACAAGCACAAGAACTACTCAAGCGTCCCGCAGATAAGCAGCCCACTCGTTGGTTGCGCCATGTTGTAGGGATTCTGCACATACACAGAGCTATGCACAGGATAATAGGACCTCGGAATATAGTGGTGAGCCAACCATAAACCTTAGCACCTAACACCCCAATCCGACTAGCTTTAGCGTCTCATTAGCAACAATGCTACCAATGATTAGACAACCCAGAACACGGTATCTCTCTCTCAGGACTCGCAGGAGCAAGAACACCCTTTCATAACTCACTCATACCTGTCCACAACGTGCGTAAGAAGAGACACTGTATAGTTTAAAATGTTTATTTCAACTACCGTGCTCTAAGATACAGTACACGTGCCAGTACTATCAGCATAATGCATAAGGATAATATAAGCAGCATAGTTACTACTCCATAGAATACAAACGGGGAAAGCATTTCATAAAGCAGTGGATATATGGCGAAATGACAATACCACCCTCCCCGTGCTAGTTGCTAGTTTATTATAAAAACAGAAGACCTCCGGGCTTTGTCGAGCGAACCCCCATACCTCAATATCTAGATGCAAGTTTTACATCATCAGACAAGCACAGCTCTTCCCTCTGGAAAGGTTTTTCTCCAAGTGTCTCCAACAGTGAAAATCACAATATTAAAAGCACACGAATTTCTCCAGGGCAGCTGTACATAGTGTTATGTCTAAGTGCGAGGGGCTGGCCAGATCAGGAACAAGGGACGTTGTTTTTCGACCTTGTACATGGTGTGCAGATGTAGCCCAAAAGGGAACAGGAGAAAAGGTGAAAGATAGAAATGCAGACAGTGCTAAAATAGCCAGGCAGAAGCGGGGCTGGAAAAACAACAGCACAAAGTAACGTGCGCAAAAAGGCCTCATGGCAGCCAGGCCTAAGTCAACGTAGCAAGGCAGATCAGGAGGCCACAAACCACACGACAAAGACCGCTGCTTTTTGTTAATGATCACTTCCGGTCTGGACACACAAGAGCCGCAAAGGAGGCAAGCTGCTTTGGCTCAGACGGTGCAGAGGGTGGGAGTCGGGTGTGCTTGCGGGGCGGGTGCTGGCATGGTTACCAGACCAGACCTCAGAGCCCCAACTTTATACAATATACCTTCGATTGACACAATCTTGTGCACCAGAAAAGCACAAGAATCAAATAAAGATAATGAAGTGCAACATAGCATGTGAAGCTCAGCAGAAGAAGGTTCAGAGCAGGGTAAGGATTGCCAGACACCTTGTGGAGCGTGGAATAGATTTGGCGCCTCTATTCCTGGCCCGCTGCCAAGGGCAGAAAGTGTGTATCCAAGCAGGAGCCAGGGCGGTTGTTTAGGCTTCGTAGGGTGGCATCGGAGTTCTTCCTTCTGGGTGAAGTGTATTTAGATAAAAGCTCGCCTCGGATGCCTCGTCCTCTTTTTCATTTACCTTGTATGCACAGACTTGCACACCCTCCTTTATTTTGTATTGCGTTATTACTGTAATCTATTTTATATTCAGTATATACATAGGGAGCATCATGAAATAAGTTGTCTTGTGACATTTGAATTGCGTGGTAATTGTACTGAAGGGAATGATGCTCACTTTGTCGACCTGAGAATGATTAAAGCCTGAAATTTGGGTGGCCCGGACCTGTCATCAGCAGGGTACTGTAGATCTTCAGTGGGAGCTCACCTGATGAAATTTTAATTATGGACTGTGGTGTTCTCTTTCTTTCCTCAAGTGATGCCTGCACAGACGACGATCTTCTCCGCTCCTTCAGCCCACCCAACCTCGGGTCTTTCATCCCCACCTCCCGCTCTCTGCCTTTCTTTGCTCCCTTTCTTTGGTCTCTTTCTTCCAGTTTGCTGCTGTATTCTCCTTTGTTCACTTCCTCACATCTGCCTCTCTCTTTTCTTTGTATTCACTCTTTGCTCCTTTGCCATCTTTATCTCACCCTCTCACCCTCTCTCCTATACTCGTATTCCTATGCTGTTTTTTCACTTTCCCTATCTTTTTCTCCCTGTTTTGTTTTCCGGTTTTCCATTCTCTCTCCTCTCTTTTTCTCGTTTTCTTACTTCTTCCCCACCTTTATTGGAGTGTTGTGAAGGCTCAAGTGATACCTACTCAAAACCTGATCCTCTCCCCTTCTTCATCCCACCCAACCTCGGGTGTTGCATCCCCAAGTCCAGTGGGTGCTCACAAAGGCCCAATTAAAAAAAAAAAAATCTGAACAATGACACAGTTAAATGTTGATTAAGATTCATGAGCCTTTCAAAGGTCCTCTGATGAGCCATAACCATCCAGTCAAAGACGAGATGAGTTGTCTGAGTGAAGGGAAAAAGGGTAATATTTCTATATTGGCTTCTAATTTCTGTACAACCTGTTAAGCTGAATGATCTGGGCCCTGTGCTGCCAACGACCCGCCCGCCTGCCCCGTGGCGATGGCAGAAGGTGGACTGACTACTATGGTCTTGGATAGCATAACCTCTATAGGAATCCGTTCCAAGACATGAGATGTACATTGAGTCCAGGACCAAGGACCATATGCCCTTTTTGGTAAAGGAAAAATCCTGTGAAGTCAGTTGTACGTCAGAATATTGTTAATTAAGATAACATCTGCCATAGATATTGTGCCCTAAATATTGCTTACAAAAACATCATCCTATTTGGTGCTAATTTTGTTTTATTACCTCAAACTGAACTATTATTTTGTAAATAAAATTTAGAACAAGATCATTTTGTCAGCCGATATTTAATAAACAGTATTCTGGTCCCATATCTTTGAGTCACAAGGACAGCTTTGCTTCTATTGGTCGGTTTGTTGGAGAAGAGGACCAGTGCACATGGGGAGGACAGGTTCACCAAAGTTAGAATCACCTCACTTCACTAACACGTGAAAAAATCCCTGCATAGTGGGAGCTCCACAGCTTCATCTGTGCTGCTGTTTGGTGGAAAGGGCGCACTCAGCCCTCTGGTATCCGTCACTGTGGGTGGCTCTCTTGAATGTAAGGTGGCAGTGCAAAGAGAGATGCTGATGGATGTAATGATGAGAAGGGCCAAATTGTTCTGGTGTTCCTTCATTGCACGCATAGCCAAGCATGATTTGCGCATGCCTGGGCGTTAGCCCTACAGAGGTGAGGATGTAGAGGAGTACAAAGGCATGAGAAGCAGTGGTCTGTCAGAGGAAAGGTTTAGACGAGGACCCCTGTGAGAAAGTGATGTCCCACCTGTGAAAAAAGATAACGCTGTTGAGTGAAGTATACTATAGAAAGGGGGATTAACTGTATCCCTCAAACTGTTGTTCAAGGCAGTGATCTTGAACATATGTCAAATGGAATGTAGATGGAGCCCATTATCAAATATGTCTTACTCCATATTCATACAGTAAACACTAAAGAGTTGGGTGGCTATGCTTGCATGGCAGTGAACATGGAATTGTTGATAGCCAAACTGGGCAGGTAATTTCTGTGAGGCAAATGTGCATGAGTGCGGACTGTGTCTTGTTGACGGATATTACGTTTTGGGCTACTCTTGAACCTGGGAATCAGATGGGTTGGTGAAAATCCAACCAAGGACATATTCGGATTTATATTACCTTTTTGGGGGTATTGAGTACAGAATTATTGAGCTGCATTGGTAGAGCTGTGTGTTGTGCTTTGTTCTTTCACTCCGTTGGTGACTTCCTGCTACAATAGTTAGACGTGCTGGTACCAAGATGGCAGCCCATTGGCAGAGCAGTGTGCAGAGAGATCTTTCAAAGGGTGCCATTAATCAGGCTTGAGGCTGATTGTCAAGACAAACCATCACCTGCAGGAGGTTTGCCGTGGGTCAGAAATGTGCAAAGATGGATTGCAATTGTGTGCTGTATTGATTTATGGCCCACTGGTCTAATAACTTGAACTGTAATAATATTAAAAAAGAATTGTTTGCAGAACCGTGCATTTTGAATCCCTTTGGGCAGGATCATTTGTAAAACATGGCTCCCCCTTCACTATTTCTGTTTCGTTGGTTCCCAACATTTCTTTTTCCCCTTCTTCACTCCTTTTCCAACTTTCTATTTCTCGTGCTCTAGGTCAAAGCCCGATGTTGAAAAATAAGTACTAGTCCCCAAGAACGAGTGCACTTATAATTGGGGCAGATCACTAAGAATAAAGCACTTAAAACAAGCATTTGCAATGCAATAGGTCTCGCATTTCAGTTTGTGCTATTGGCATTGTAAATGACAATGCCTTTTATTCATTTGTTTTGAAAACCTAAAAGCGGTGCATAAACATGCACTTTGTACGTATAGTCCTTGCTTACGAGAAGCAAGGCTGGCAGTAAAAGAGACTGCCAGCATTGCTTCTCATAAGCAAGGACTATAAGTACAAAGTGCTTGTTTACGCACAGCTTGCAGGTTTTCAAACGCATAAATAAAAGGCATTGTCATTTACAATGCCAATAGCTCAAACTCTCGCAAATGCGAGACCTATTGCATTGCAAATGCTTGTTTCTGCCTGGATGCACTTTCGGTTCGCTGACACCAATCAACAGACGCACAGCGCCTGCCCCCGCCCCATGGAGTATGTGGTCAAGCTACTGTCTGAGGATCCGGCGTCACATGCTTTAAACAAGCATTTGCATTGCAGCGTCCTCCGTTACGTAATTAATTGTGGCGGAAACGATACGAAGCAGTAATGGCAGCTTCTCTCTCGTGACTACAGAAAGGAGGAGATGAAAGAAGCGAGCCTGCTCATGCTGGCTGTTAGCAGCAGACTCTCTCTATCGTGAGAATGCAGTTGCCCGCGGCCCTTTAGTGCCATTTGGGCACTAGCCCACCCCTCCAATGCCGGGACTCAGGGAGGAGTCCCCCTTACCTTAGGCGCGTCCCTTCCGGCGCGCAGAGGAGGTGGGGAGGGTATTTATGCCTCCCCCGGCCATCCTGGCGTCCTCTGTCGCGCCAGGCACGTCGTCGCTTGGTCGTGTTGCGGGTCTCTGCGGTCTGGGTGCCCTGAGGTCGTGCTTGATCGCGTTGGAAGCGAGGTGAGGTTGTCTGTAGTAATCCCCAAAATCCCCCTCCCGGGTCCCACCATGCTGCCCAGAGCCCGCGCGGGACCCTGTCCGAGTGGCAATTCCTCAGGCCCGATCCCGCGGAGGGCAGCTGGGCGTACCCGCGGTCGTTGCTGTGGTGAGGGATTGGGACGGGGGCAATGACAGGGGTGGTTTTACCGCTACACGGCCGCATGCCACGCGGCCAGGCCCCTAACCAAGGAGTGGTTTCGGACTCCTCCCACTTCCATCAAGGCACGACTCCCCCCGGCATCAGTACCCGTACTGCCACATAGGCGTTGCGGCAAGGGGCAGCAAGCGGGCCAGACTGCGCGTTCGCACGTCTCGCCTCGTTCCCCGCCAGCTTTTTCACGGACCATATGTAAGCGGAAGGGTGGTGGTCAATAACCACCCGCGGGGCAGAGTTTAATCGCAAGCCGTGACCCCGCCCTGGGTTTGGCGCGGGGTGTGGGACTCCAACAAATGAACGCGTCTGTGGTAGATATCCTGCATATCGGGCGGGGCGCCTTCGGGGTCTCTCTCAGCTTCACCGGGCTCGCTCCGCCGTGGGAGATGGGGGCGGGGGGTGTCTGCGCTCCGCTCCTTCAGTTCGCTCCCCCCCCCACGACTTTGTATGGCAAAATAATGTTTCTTTCAGGGGCCTTCGGCTGGGCAGCCAGATTTTCTCGTGTTCTGGGACCGCAGGTTTACATCTCTGCATGCCACCTTATTTGAAATCGGGTGGTATACATGTGCGGATCAGGGAGCGAGGTCTGGCTTTTGTTGTTGGGATGTTTCCACCTGTGGGGCGCATGGGGTGTTCGCCGTGGTACTGCGAGGCGGGCCATGTGTTCCAAATCCTGGTTCAGTTACTCCGTTATGGTGGTTCCCAGGGCCCGGTTCTATGCAGGGCCTCGTGCGAAGTCGCTGCTGGGGGGTAATTTGTACGCGGACTGCTTGCTCGCACCGCATTCCCGACAAGGCCCGGGGCTTGTCGGTGGTGCAGGCGAGGAGCCCAGAAAGGAGCGCTGCCGAGTCTTTCTTCCGCTTCAGGCCGGGCTTTGAAAGTAGACAGGCTCCGGTCGCAGCGACCTCAGAGCAGCGCGCTGACGATCTAGGCGGAGGCCGCAACTCAGGAGTCACCATGGCCTAGTGGTTGAGGTCTCCCCGACTCTTACTCAGGAGGTGATGTGTTTAGACCCTGGTGTTTCAAGGGTCGTGAGTCGTCATTCAAAATGGAAAGTCAATGTCACTCTGTGCTAGGGCCCGCCATCACGATACGGGGCGATATCCACCCGCGGGGCAGTGCTGCTGGGAATTTGAAACGGGGGTTTTTCTGTTTTAAAATAAATGGCATTCGCCACCGGCGGGACCGGTCCCTCTGGGCCGGAGATCGCCTGGAGCTCTGTTCTCCTGGGCCGCTCGGTGCGTGGCACTCGTCGAGCGGGTGCGAGGGCGGGGGGCGTGGCAGAGCGGTGGTGGTTCGCCGGGCGGTGTGTGGCGTGCGGCGCGTGTGTGCCTGGGTGCCAATGCCGGTTTTTGGTTGTGCTGGCACACGTGGGGCGAGTGTGTTCTCCGGCGTGGTCGGCGTGGTCGGTGTGGAGGTCCGGTCGCAGCGACCTCGGGAGTTATCATTGCCTAGTGGTAAGGTCGCAGACTCTTACGCGCTTACATTTGGAAGTGATCGGAATGATTTACAGTCTTGCTTGGCGGACGTTGATTCGAAACTGAAACTAGGCTAGGTTGCATTACATTACGTCCCATTTACTTATGTCCCCAAATAGCTAAGGACATATTTTGCACGAGTTTCTGTGTCAAATCCTGGTGCTTCAATGGTTGTTAGTCGTAATTTAAAATAAAAGGGCAATGTTACTTTGTTGAGCATCACTGTGGTCAAGTGTTTACGGTATTAGTCGCTTACCTTCAGAGTTGAGGGTTCAATTCCGGGTGTTTCATTGGTTGCTAAGGTCACGTTATTACAAGGCGGGGCGCCTCTGGGTCTGTGGCACCCTGGCGTCGATCAGCGGTGTCATGTGTTCACAGTACGGAAAGCGGCACTCGGGTATATGCAGGGGCGCTTTGCGGTCCCGATCAAGGGTTTTGCGCATGTTGGACAGGGCACCGCGACGGGCACAGAGGTGCAGATCTTGCAGGGTAAGCCCACGATCCAAGAGGGCAGCCGACGCGCACGGGGTCCGCGGGTGCCCAGCGTCTGAGCATACCAGGGGCAGTCCCTGAAGCGTGGTCGCTCCGGATCAACCAGGACGGTTCTCGGTCGTGAACGAGTAGACACTGGTGAGGCAACACAGTCTTTCTTTGAACCCCGAATTCCTATCTCCAGGTACGTGGACTGCGGCCATGGTTTTTCAATAGGACAACAACGTTCGTCTCCTGGGATGCCGGTGGTAGTTTCATTACGATGGCAGTCACTAGGGCTACGACCATCTTTTCACCAGAACAGGGTCCATTTTCCCTCAGCCTCGCCCAGCCGTGAAAGCCAGCAGACTCTTGTGGGAAATAGATGAATAATGTCACCAGAGCGGATGGGGCTAGTGCAGCTCCCTGCGTGGCCTCGCAGCGCTTTTAGAGCAGGGCAGGTGAGGGGTTCAGAGAGAACAAACTTGACTAGCACTGCCTGGGTATGGCAGGACATGCAGTCAGTCTGGATGAGGATGGGCTCCCGGAGGTGAGGGTAGAGCTCAAGACATGAGTTGAACACCGGGACAACAGTGCAAGGGCAGAGAGTGTGCCTACCTGAAAGGGGATGGAAAGCACACTACAATTGAGAATAGACATCGCAGCATGTTTGCTTGAGCCTGGCACAGACGTGCTTCGGGCTCTGTGCGTCCGGCCTCATTCTGTTGTGGCCCCCCCATGTTTTTTCACGGTGCATCACCGAAGGGTAAGAAGGTGACGTCAGCTGGGGTGCTTGTGTGGGCTCTCAAAGTGCTGGAATTTTGTCCTCGTCCTCATGAATGACCTCAACAGGAGCAGTTCCACCGTCCACTGCATTTGAGTAAATTTAAATGACTCATTGAGTTCTTTCACATTCTCACTATTTCAGAATGGTAGCATTTTCTGTATGCTATGCAGCAAAGCCATAATTGGGGCTTAGTTTCCTTATGCAACTAGCAAACATTGACAAAGCCAATAGTACGGGCTTGATGGTGTAGGGTGAACCTAGTACTACATATTTGGACCCTAGTCTTACAACGAAGCTACAAGTTGTTGCTGATTTACCTTATAAGACTAACAACCTTTAACAACATTTCTCCACGGGCCATGCTTTGCATGCCACATTGCATTGTGCTGACATGGGTGATGTATCGGTATTGTTACAGGCAGGTGAAGGTAGATGGTCGTTTGCGTTACAATGCAACATTTATAAACTTAGCAGAGAGTGGCTGCGGGACCCCGGCTAGTCACTAACGTTCTCCCGTTGGCTTCGAGGGCAATGTGGTATGCATGACTTTACAACTGCCCCAGGGTCAATAGGCCTACGGACAGGGCGGTAGGTTTTGCCCTTACACCCCCCCCCCCTTAGAATCGCTATAGAAAGCTTTCGTGACAGAGAGGTGATGGCTGCGGTTGGGTACAGCAAAATTTGGAGAGCAACCCATTCCTGTTAATGAATAAAGACTCCCTCGCCAACGCATCTTGCAATTTTTAAGTTGCAGTGGTAACACCTACATTGTCCCATCCTATGGTATACAAAATCATCATCTTGTTTTGGGCATGCAAGCGGCACAGGGTATGACTGACCCGCCGCCTGAACCAAAAATGTGAATGATAGGAATAGAATAGCCACTGACTCTGCCAAGACAGTCACAAACTTCCTGGGTCCTCCAAATTTTACTATGAGGACCCACAATAAGGTGGGTTGTGGGGTATAAGATTCTGTGACTATTAAATTTAAAACGTAAATGTGATTAAACCCCTCCCATTGTTAGCAAGTAAGCTAGCTTAGTGAGACGGTGGGCAGAACACCGCAATGGCAACCTGGACACTAGTCATCCCTTCAAGAAAGGTTAGGTATATTGCAATTACATATGGGCATCCATTCCTTAAGGACATCTCATCAGAAGTTGTGCCACCCACTCAGCCTTTCACCCTCCGAGGGCAAAAGAATGAGTACCATTAACTTTGGTAGCAATAACACCTGCAAGCAGCGTCAGGAGATACCTTGGGTGGTGAAGGTGAGCACTAACACATGTTATGTTGGGCATAGCAAGGTCAATAACATTTGCCTGCCTTTCCTCCTTCTGGGTAAAGACAGGAAACACACACGGAGGGTAGCACCTACCAGACACAGCGCTGGTCCATTTCTACAAATTCAAATGGACCTCCTCCCACGTCCTTGAATTACCAGGACAGCTATTTTTAGGAAGGATTTAAGGGAATGCGGTTTAATCAGCTTCAACAGCAAACATACGCATGTCCCCCCCCTACACACAAGTAATGGCATCACTGGCCTCTTTCACCAAGCAAGTTAGAATGCAACAGTAACAAATTGAGCCATGATCACATAAGCTAAGCACATAGAAGTAGCACATAGCCCCTAATGACCGTGGTCACGGTATTCCGACGACCAGTCTTGTTACAAACGTTATGTTGCTTTCTTGGACGTGTGGCGGCACTGGGCTCTAATTCCCGGCATGCACAGCATGCACCCGGGGGCAGCGATCACATAGGATTGTCTGCACAGTATGAACAATGAGGGGCAAAGCCAATTGGTTCCATATGTCGCACAGCTGCAGGACCTCAAGTGGTTAGATGTCCCATGAAGAAGTAACAATACATGGCTTCAGGCCATCCTGATGTTACATGGGGTCTCTCTAGTCTGGTGCAACGGACTGGAATCCACACCAAGCAGCAGGGCGTCAAGTGTTGCAATGAAGCTGCCTGGGAAGTCTGGGTGCAGTCACCACAGTTTAAACTGAGCAGGCAACAGTCCGGCAGGAAAGGAGGGATGTTGAATTGATTGCCCACTTAGCAGTATGACTATTGCACAGTAGGATGGAGGGTGAGTCAAGGGACACGGGTGGTGTGACGGCAACGCTAGACTGTCAGCTTATGCTGGGTAGGAGGTTCCGCATCACCAACCAGAAGGGTGCCAAGTGGCAAAAACCAGTAAATGGGTTTAATATATGTGTGTCTCTGGCCTTACGGCTGTGTAGAGCCATTCTCATTTAGAGGTACGCCCGGGTGAAAATTGTGTGCTTCTTAAGGTTCTCATGACCAATGCGGTTTGTGGTATTTTTTCAAGGGGAAGAGATATAAGTTAGGCACTTAATCACTTACACCGTTGCACATTAAAGCGGGCAGTGTTTTATTGCAAGTTGCAACCGGGAGATTCCCCCATTAACGTCAGCAGCTGCGCACAGGGCCAGAAGTACGCAGCCTGAGAAGCCTAGGGGCGAATACCACAGATTAAACTGTAAAGGCAAAATTCCTGTACGAAAGGAGGGATAAATTGCAAGTACACGAGGACTCCCTGGCTTGCTGTCACATATTCCATGGCGGGATAGTCACCAAGGTGGGACAGGCTATTGGGTATGCCTTGCCAGGACAGTGACACATACTTCACACGAACTGGAGCCCCTATAAAGGATAAATGCTGGAAACACAGACTGGGGTACGTTGGGCTCAAAAATCCTCTTCACCAAGCTGCTGGGCATTTTGTTGCCAGGTGTCGTTGAGTGACAGGCAAGGGCATTAAGGGGCGGTATTAGGTAACAAGGTCATTTGCAGGGATGCAGAGGGGTCCCAGCGGATCCACTGAAAGTGGGCTGCAGGTAAACATGAAACTGGGAATCTTGGATTCCGACACTCTTGCTGGTTTAAGCATCTAATGTCACAGCAGGATAGCAGGTACTGTGCATCGGTGATTGGACGGCAGTTAAGCAAGCCTGGTGAGCTGCGCAAGTTGTCACTCCACGAAAGAGTGAGGTGTCTCCAATAGTGGGCACAGTACATATATTCTTTCAAACCAGATTTGACACCATTAATGTGTTCACCAGGGTTTAGCAATCAAAGAGGTCTGTGCAATTGTCTGGTCCACGGGGCGAAGTAAGTGCACTCCAGAACCGAGGGTAGGTGACATGTTGCTCGGATAGCTATATTAGCCAGGCTGGGTGGGGACGCTGTCGGCCAACATAGTGTGCTGCTGTCCCAATAATTGGGGAAACAAGGTGTCAAGCACAAAAGGCTACGATGTAAAAAAGAACATTTGGCACGTCCAGTATTCAAGAAAATTAAAATTTAACGGAGCAGGTAATTGTCAATGCTGGGGCTGCACAGGGTGGGCAGTGTGAACCCCCAAATTTGGGAATAATCTAGTATGGGGGAAAACAAGGGCTTAGTCAATCCTGAATGTTAGGCACTATATTGCAGACAGTGCACACTGGATTAAATCGGACAGAATCACAAACCTGGAAAGCCTAGGGGGGGTCACCACAGAGGGAACTGAGCAGGCGTAATTCCCATAAGGAATAAGGGATACATGGTAAATGCATGAGGACGCACTTGCTCATTGTCACATACTCCTAGTTATGAACATTCCTGTGCGCCATGATTTAGCAATCAAAAAGGACTGTGCAAATGTCGGGTCAACCGCAACAAAATATGTGCTCCCTGCTCCACGGGCAGGTTATGGGTTGCTTCAGTTAAGCATAAAACTTCTCGCCCTGATAGCCAAAGTAGACAGGCGGGTTGTGGGAGTGGTCACCTAACAAGTGGGCTGCTGTCCCATAGATTGGGGACACAGGTGTTCAGGCACATACAGTGCTAGAAGGACGGCAACTACAGGTTGCAGCCTACATTAGCCTGAAGGGTAATATAGCCGTGGTTAAGGTTAGACCTCCCTTTCCCACCGAACAGGTGTAATTTCTGTAAGGGAACTTAGGAGGCAACGACCTCACTGCCATGGGTAGGGGGACATTGTTGCAAGCAATGAAGGCTGACTTAGGTGAGATCAGCAAATACATGAGCTCTAGTGGTCTGAGATTATCCCCCGCAGAGTGTGCCACGGGGCTAAGTCAGAGGAGGCCGTTGAACATTCCCGAAAGAGAGTGAGCAGTTCAAAGCGTAAGTTCGCAGATCAGAGGGATCTGGGTTCATCAGACATGAGCTGATTCAGGCCAATGTTAAAGGCTACTTTGATAAAGATGGGGTCCATTTGTCACCAGTGGGTATGGATTTGCCATCCAGGCGTACGCCTAAGGTTAAGTTGACAAACATGGGATACATTTGTCACAGGTGGCCATGGACACGTTCCACTGGACATGCAGGAGGCCCTAGAAAGCAGGTTGCAGGTGAGAAATGAGCTGTTTTGGTTGGGGGCTCTGGCGACGACGGGGACCGCCTCCAGAGCTGTGGCGGAGTTACAGGGCGATCTGGAAGCAGATGGGTACAGAAGGGTACCTCTGCGGGGCACAATAGGGGTGCCAGAGCCAAAGACCAGGAGCCTCATGGCAGGTTCCTGGAAAACCGCGTCGGCGTCCCGCTAGTCCTTCGGGCGGTTGTGGGCCTGAGCAACCGGGGGCTTGCCTTGCTACGCTCTGCCCTGAAAGGGGCGTGAGTAATAAGGGACCAATGTGTCACGTGATCCGGTAAAGAGGAACACCCCATAAGGTGTAGCACTGATTGGGTTCTCCACAGTGCTCGGCTAATCAGGCAGGCGGGGCAGCATAGGTTGGTTACAGCTGCCTGCCCTTGGATCGCCTGTAAGATAACCCACCATATTGCATACTTTTGTATGGAATAAACCTGCAGCAATATTTTCCCAAACAAAAGTTGTGTTGTGTATTTATTTATTCATGCATGCTCTGTTATTGTGCGGGTGGGGTTTGTTGCCAATAATGGCACTATGCGGCTGCCCGCGGCCCACGCAGGGGGCCAACCTAAGAGGGCGGCCCTTTAGTGCCATTTGGGCACTAGCCCACCCCTCCAATGCTGGGACTCAGGGAGGAGTCCCCCTTACCTTAGGCGCGCTAGGCGCGTCACTTCCGGCGCGCCGAGGAGGTGGGGAGGGTATTTATGCCTCCCCCGGCCATCCTGGCGTCCTCTGTCGCGCTGGGCACGCCGTCTCCCACCCTACCGCTTACCCGGCGTGGGGGTTGCAGGCAAGGTACATAGAATGTTGTAATGTTTTCTTTTGTGTTGCAGGCGGAGTTACAGGGCGATCTGGAAGCAGATGGGTACAGAAGGGTACCTCTGCGTGGCACAATAGGGGTGCCAGAGCCAAAGACCAGGAGCCTCATGGCAGGTTCCTGGAAAACCGCGTCGGTGCCCCGCTAGTCCTTAGGGCGGTTGTGGGCCTGAGCAACGCTCCGCCCTGAAAGGGGCGTGAGTAATAAGGGACCAATGTGTCACGTGATCCGGTAAAGAGGATCACCCCATAAGGTGTAGCACTGATTGGGTTCTCCACAGTGCTCGGCTCATCAGGCGGGCGGGGCAGCATAGGTTGGTTACAGCTGCCTGCCCTTGGATCGCCCGTAAGATAACCCACCATATTGCATACTTTTGTATGGAATAAACCTGCAGCAATATTTTCCCAAACAAAGTTGTGTTGTGTATTTATTTATTTATTCATGCATGCTCTGTTATTGTGCGGGTGGGGTGTGTTGCCAATAATGGCACTACAGAAAGGAGCGGCGAAAAACATGTCAACAAACAGGGCAGAAGAGAGAATCCTAGAGCACACAGAACAAGATGAAATCGATACAGGCAGGTCTGGCTTTAACTCATTGTGGGCTGGTGAGGAAAGTACAGTTGAGCCCGGACTCGCTCTGAAGACAAACACATATTCATCGTGATTGACGTCACCTCGATGAATGATGCCCTAAAACTGCCCCTATAAAGCAGCCCTCTGCGCAGCCGGTGCACGTTAACCCTGAAGTCTGGGTGACTCTAGGCTGTCGAGGCCTGTGTGACTGAGTGCAGCAGGGCGAAGCCGGCCAGGCGCCTGTTCCATCTAGGCGCTAAAATACAGTCACATCACCAGCCCACTGCATTAATAGAAGAATCCGGGACAAAGCACCTCCCTGCCTAAGGTTCACAACCCACCGCAGATGCATGGATCTTAAACTGTGCTCGCGGGGTGTAGGGCCAAACACAAGGGAGTGAACCCAAATACAAACTTTCCAACGAACACCTGTAGGGACGGGTGACGGCAGAGTGCTGCTAGTCGAACCCCCCTCCGAACTTTGGGGCGCAGGGGGTGTTTGTTTGATTCTGTGTTCATGTTTTTTGTCCACTCAAATCGGATCTGTGAACACGAAAATAGAGTTATTCTGGCCGGCTCAGCTTAAGTTACAATTAGGGGCGCAATTAATGTTGAAGTTTTCTTCCACATGTGTTGTCGTTTTTCTAAACTTTCTCAGCTTCACAAAGAATCCTAAATTTAAAGCACAAAAAAACAAAAATACAGTCATCTGGGTTAGCAGAAAAAAACAGCAAAACTCACTTTTACTGCGCAAATTGTACTGCAAAGAAAGGTTTCCACAGAAAAATCTTTTGCATAAAACTTCTCTTGCAAGAATTTTCACCCACAATTTCTCATCAAATGTGAACTTTGTTAACGTTATTTGTGAACTTTCAGTTTTTTATAGCACCAACAGACAGCTAAGAGCTTGTGTCCAAGCGGTTTGCCAGAGAGCACTTCTTGCACAGGGAGGTGTTGCATCAAGTAGCATATCAAATATTATTTTTGAAAGCATTGTTAGCGAACCTCCACCCTTTGAAGTTTGCACAGAAAATCCAATGCCATTCTAATTCTTTCCCCTTCGAGTGAATATAAAGGCATCTGTTCCACGGGGTAGATAAAGTAACAGCGCTTTTTAGGTTTCGCGCCTAGCGTTGCACTGTGCAGCGCGAGACATTTAGTAGGTGAAAAACGGGGATTCAGCACTGACCTAGCAATCTCACACGCTCGTGCGTGTGCGATTCCTTTTGTGCTACCCCATTGGCCTTTTCGTGCGTGTTTTTTACCAAGAGAGCACGCAATAGGCCAAAGGTGGGCGCATTGCTCCGCCCATGGCCTATTGGTGTCTATTACGCGCACCAAAGGCCATGTGGTTTCAATTATCGTGCCCAGACACGGGTGCGATAATTGAAACCACATGTTTCGCTGTGGCGCGCGCACCACTTGCGGGCGTGTTTTTTTTCTTTTTTTTACTATAGCGATCGCTTTCACTGCCGCTTGTTATTATAGGTCCCGATTGTAGTTTAAGTGGAGATTTTCAGAATACAAAGCTGCCTTAAGCTGTCGTCAGAAGCGTGGCTGTAGTCGGCTCCGCGCGCCGATGGCCACGTCGCAGGAGCAGCTGATATATATTACAGATGCCTCCAGGACCAGAGAACGAGGTAAAGGCATTTCTTGGTTGTCAGTAATATAAACTAGTCAAACAAGCACGTTGGTGTGTTATCCCTCTCGAAGCTGACTGCGTCGTTGCATTCGGCAATTCATGGCCATTTTTAGGTCGAGCCTCGAGTAGCGCGCAAGCGCTGCTAGGCGAAGACTTTAAGTAAGTGAGTTTCAGAAGCAGTCCAAACGCTCGTGCGTCGTGGCTGGCCTTTTTGGGATGGGTACGCGCGGCAGACATGTGTTTCCAATTATCGTGCCCAGACGCGTGCGCGATAATTGTAAACACATGCCGGCAAAAGGCCATGACGCACGAGCGTTTGGTCAGCTGAGCAGGCTGCCGCGCTCGCTGGCCCCCGCTCCTCTCTTGTTTCACCTTTGCCTCAGTGCCCTGGTTTCCTCCCACTACAATGCCCCCTGTCGCCTTCCAATGGAACATCCTGTATCGCGACGACCTGCTCGCTCTCGCGGGACACGAGGCCTAAGCTCGCGCGCTGCCCCTTCAGTCCCTCGCAGGTCGTAGAGCTCCGCTGTGACGTCACGGCCGGGATTCCGTCGCCTGCTTCGCTGCAGGGATCGTTGGTTTCATGGCGGCTGTTGCTGGGCGCTGAGAGCTAGAGTGCCGGGGTGAGGAGCGAGGGGAAACGGGAGGGACTCTGCAGGGCAGTCAGTGGTAGTGATTAAACTGGGGCGGTTGGTGTGGGTCATAGACTCACAACGGCATAGCTCGCGCCTGATTACACTGGCAGTCGGGCATTCCTCTGATCTGTGGTCTGTGATCGGAAGGAACACTGGGGCCTTTGCCACCCGTGTCCACCTCTCTCTGTCGGGGTGGCCGCATGCTCTCCTAGGGACTGCCGCTGTCTTTGTTTCTGGTGCGGAGCCCGGTCCAGCCTGGGATACAAGCCTTATAGCTGAGGTCGAAGGGCACCGGAGATCGCCAGAGCAAACGAATACAGACAGTGGGCGTCTCCCCTGTCAGTACCGCTCTCCCTCTCTCTGCATTCCCAATCCCTCTTTACCTTACTTCTCTCTGTACCCCATCCCTGTCTTTGCTTCCCTTCTCCCTCGTTTTCACCTCTCTCGCTATACAATTATCTTTACCTCTCTGTCCTACTTTCCCCTGCCTCCTCCAATGTCCCTCACTCTGCAGCACCAGAGGTCACCGTATGACCAGAGACATGTACCCACAGAAAGAAAAGGGTGGGACTACAATTAGGAAGAAAAATATCAGATTTGTCCCATTGAATGATTAACATCCTCAAAGCAGTGCTTTGACTTTGCAGCAAGAAATCCAGCTGTGAAAGCTTTTTTAAATAGATTAATATCGTGCAATTAAAATACAATTTCAAGCAATATCGTATAGGTCTTAGTGAATCAGCCACTAAGCTACGTTTAATTTCTTTACTAGAATGGGAAGAACAGACAGGTTGGACACCTAAGATCTTGAAAGCCTATAAAAAAAAAAATCTAGATCTCAGTGCAAAAAAAAAAAAAGTTTCATCAATACTTGCTCAAGCTTCTTTTTGCACTGTTTAGCTGGTGGAAGCCTGGTAGATTTATCTTTCGGTTGTTTTTCTGTGCTCCAACTTCTGCAAGTTTTAACATATAACTCAATACTGTTTATTAACATGAGGGCTTGGATGATATGAAAATGGATAATAAGATTAAAGTGTTCCAAACAGAGTGTCGCAATATATATATTGCTTGGAGCCCCAAAATACTTAAGATGGTACTGAGTTTTGTTGCAGATTGCTCCTGTTCACTAGAGAACAGTGCCTCTGGACGCTGCAGCACCCCGGGCACCTATGAAGAACAAAAAAAAGACCTTTAACAAAAGGCACACTAGGCCTGCAATTTCCCATACCCAAAAACTTAAGACTAGCGCAGCTACTCCATAAACCTTTGAGCAGAGCTGATCTTGGGAAACATACCATCTACCAACCGTCAAATATTTTCCAAATGTAATGCACAGGTAGGTGTCCCCTTCTAACTGGTTCCTATACGGATGACACTTAATTCCTAACATGTAATTATTTTGTCGAGTATTTCTAGTACAAATTCTCAAACAATCAAATCAATTAAAAATATTTTACATTAAAATGCAAAAGAAAGCAGCATGATCCAGCAGCATGCATTTAACAGGTCCTAATCCCTCACATTCGGGTGAAAAGCCATCTGCATGTGAAATACAGATAAGCACCGCAACAGCCTGCATACCTGAAAGGCCTGCGCTTGGCTCCTCTCCTTAACTGTCCTTGAATACTTCTGTTATTCTTGATGGGAGGTAAGGGAAGGAATGAACGGGGCGAGTAGGAAGAGGGACGGTATATCAGATGTTAGAAGGCAAGGGACTACACTGGAGGCTGACTGCAAGCCGCTCTGGCTGGTCATCTACACTGCTTCTGCAGTGGGGGCACCCCTTACTATAAGTATGACCATAGAGTAATTATCATTCTGTGTTAACCTTGGCTTTCCCCGTCACTGCCTCCCACCACTCGGCAGCACCGACTTTGGCTAAGACTCGACTGGATCTTTCAATCAATCAAGTTGTACTTGTACAGCACGGCTTATCACCCGAGAGGGTAGCCAGGCGCTCTGCTGCAGGTTTCAGTCAAAGAGCCATGACTTGAGTCCCTTCCTGAAATGGATCAACGAGGTGGAGGGGAGGGCGTTCCAGGATTTGGCGTTAAGGTGGGAGAAAGAGAGTCCTTCGGTTTCCAATGGGTGGACCGAGAGTGGTGTGGTCTTCCTCGAGCACCCCTGCAGGTCAACAGATCCTCAGAGACCACTGAAGACAGGCAATGGCGCCTACGTCGAACCCTGGCTATCTAGAATTTATAGAGATATAGGATGACTGAGAAGCAGACAATTATGCAGTACCGGTCATCCTCTGATAAAGGTCAGGGGCTGATGGAGTCCAGTAGTGTAACACCAGAAAAACTGACCATTGGTAAACCAAACAAGCATTGGCATAGCCAATAGGTCTCGCCTTTGGAACCTTATAAGTATTTAGTTATGCAGTACAATATCCTTAGTGCAACAACATCAACTGTTGCATGTCTAAACACTTATAAGGTCCGAAAGGCGAGACCTATTGGCTATGCCAATGCTTGTTAAGAAAAGAAGGCAATCCGGAGTCTGTATGCGTGGGTTGCCCTTGACCAGCCCGCTAACTTTATATGACGTCCCCCACAGTGTGATTATCGCCACGGAGGCGCAGGGCGTTATTTAACGAGGTCTTGTTAAGGGAGGGATCCCAGGAAATGGACTTGATCAAGGCAGACGGTCGCCCTTTCGATTTCAGCTCCGAACTTGTGAAAAGAAGCGTTTCTTTCTGTAACTAACGGATCGGATCAAGGTGCAATTTAGTTGGAAGCTTTCAGGACACCGGGGCCTTGTTTATGCTTCATCTCTGGGTCTGAGCAAAATGTAGGCATTTGGGCAGTTTAGCTAAACCAACAAGTAAGCTGCCGACAAATGAGTTCCCTGTGTATTTGTTTCTTCGTTCTCTCCCACCGTTCAAGGCTGCTGTGAAAGCCTAAACTGAGAGATAACCAGGCTGGAACTGTGCACCCGCACCCCTCCCTAGCCGCTATCCCTCCTATGGAATGCAAATCGCCCTTTCCTAAACGTCCTGGCTCGGTAAAGTATTTCTGTTCGAGACGTTCCTGACTGACTAGGAACTTATAGCGCTGCCTGTGGCTTCGGCGCGCTGTGGAGAGTCACGGACATCACATACAAACGGGCCAGCGCAGCTGATGTTTGCAGCCTGGCGCTTATCCTTAGGGAAAGTAAGTGGATGTACAGCCAGTTAATACTGGACAAAACCAGCGTGGCTTGTTACACGCAAGTGGTCATTAGGCACATGTGTTTGCAAGCAGGGACTGTGGGTCGTGACAACAAAGCGCGTGTCGTGCCCGGAGCTGCGCGTGCTCGAGTGCCAGCCAGAGCTCTTTCAAAGGGGTTAATTATCTCATCTTGCGCGCAGCTTTACACTCTGCGGGGGCAAACGCACCCGTGGTCACTACGTGAGGGGAGATAGGGTCTGCTGGTAAGCCAGTTACAACCCCCCCCCCACCCCCCCCAAAGAAAATACGGCTCCGGCTTTCCCTTTTCATTATCATCAGCCCACTAATACTTTTACCCGACGTTTAGATCTGGCTTGATAACGTAGCTGTGTTATTGTTTCTAATTGTAAATTGAGTGAGCTTTGGCTCTCGCACCTTTCCTATTGAAGTATCATTCCGCCTTTGTGGAACGAGAGACTATTTTACATCTAAAAGTGCGCTCGATCATTGCTGTCTCTCACAGTAAGTCTTCTCTGTGCGCTGTATGGGGAAAGGCATCGTTGTTTGCCAGTTTTGCTCCCTGTCGCCGGTAAACCTAACAGGAGGACAGGCTTTAATGTGATAAGCAGTATGTGTGCAAGCAAGCCTGTGATGCAATAGGTCTCGCATTTGTGAGAGTTTGAGCTATTGGCATTGAAAATGACAATGCCCTTTATGTATGTGTTTTAAAAACTTGTAAGCGGTACGCCCTTTTCTACTTATAGTCGTTGCTTACGAGAACCAAGGCTGGCAGTAACTGCGCCTCGTTTACTGTGAGACTTGCTTGTCGTAAGCAAGGA
Source organism: Calotriton arnoldi (assembly GCA_963921515.1). Lineage (NCBI taxonomy): Eukaryota > Metazoa > Chordata > Amphibia > Caudata > Salamandridae > Calotriton > Calotriton arnoldi. The sequence continues at coordinate 1,227,416 of CAWUFW010001802.1, forward strand.
CTACAAGTACAAAGTGCTTATTTACGCACCGCTTTCACGTTTTCAAAACACATAAATAAAAGGTATTGTCATTTACAATGCCAATAGCTTAAACTCTCGCAAATGCGAGACCTATTGCATTGCAAATGCTTGTTCATTTTGCAGACATGGAGCTGGTCTTTTTCCAGATATTTTGAGTTATTTTACGATTTGCCCCTTTCATAACCACATTAAATTGTCTAGGGTTCTTGTTTTTTTTTTACTAGAAATTGGTTATGATAATATTTTATAGAAAGATCAGTCTAGTTACTTCAGACCAAGGTCACTCATTATGTTAACCTCCCCTTCCAGCAAAGCTTATTTTAGTGGCCATCCTTCTCGGAAAAATCATTTATTTCCTTCAAGGGAGGGACATTTGCTTCCAGAAAGAAACAGAAACACAGATGAATCATTTAGAGTAGAGCCTCTTAAGAAGCTGGAAGAGTCCAATTGTGTAGGACCACAAGAGGCTTATTAGCCACTAAAGTGTGAGCATCCTGCACAGAGACAGAGCCCTGTGTCCTTATTAATAGTTTGTACATCAGTAGTTTAATTATTTACTCAGCGGACTTCGCAGCTCCTAGCTGCCATGTTTCTCCTACACTAAACTGAGGCGTCAGGTTACAGGGAAACAGCATCTATGTGGTAAGAGAAGTAAAGAGAATACAGAGTAGTAGGTCAGTGGAACACACAACGACATGCAAAATATAGTAATACAATTTTCAAAAACAAGCTGTAGCACAATAAGTAACATAGTTGTAGAATAAATGACTTGCCACTTCAGAGCATTGAGATGCCTAACCCTAAGGAGGAAGGAATTTCTCTTCAATGTAGGGTCCATAGTAGTACATATCCAGACGTGTAGAACACACAAAATTTAAACAAAATGATAGGCGTGGCCTCCCCCCCCCGGGTGTAATGCTTCATCATTGGCCACTCCTCATTCACCAAAGAACATTCCCATGGTGAATGGGCTCCTCACAAAGACGAGGAGTACATTTGAGAGGGATGGTTAATGTGTCTAGACTATATGAAAATCCCTGTATCTAATCCCAAGGATTGTCCTTTAATGTGGGTATATCTAGGGGATGATTAAAAACTATATTGACACACAGGATTAGCTAGAATCCCTGCATCTGTAGGGGTCGATATGTTTCAGCCTATAAACCAGCCATTTAGCAAGTCCCAGTCTTTTTTTCAGGACACCAGATCCAAATTTTCCTGATTCCTCGCTGTAAACATATGTTAGCAAGCATACACCACCAGGCACACAATACCTACTAGTATGGTCTTGTGAACCAGCAGCTGGAACTGCACGTTTAATGGGTCCCTTGCTACTATATAGAGGGCCTAATAGAGTGTTTTGTGGTGGAATCCTTGTGGTCGCACATTTGTCACAGGTATTGCCTCTGTTGCAGCTGTAAAAATATGGTTAACTCTCTGAATGTCCGAATTCGTATTGTGTGCCAGATGACATATGATTGCTAATAACAATATGATCTAGGTGGCCATAAATACACAATAGACCGCATGCAGCTCTACAAGTACACATAACACTAGCCATAGATCTGCACTTTCCTCATTGTTTATTTAGATTTTGCCTGTGAGAGGGATGGCCCCAGCACGATATACCTCATGGTGACTATCTAAATAAACTCCAAGCATCGCCATTCCATAGAGGGTGGGTTACAAGATGATAAAGCTTATCCAGAGTTTGCTCTTTGGGACACCTAGAGGTGCCAGCAGTGTGTCACAGATTTGGTGACTTACTTGTCCTTTAGAATTATTTACTCTTTTGTTGGTGGGTGTTTTCCTTTATATTGTCTTCCCCTGACCACTCCATTCACACTCCTTAGGCACTCCCATCTCTGTAGGTAACGTCCCTCATTTTCATGGCACCCATACGATCTTAAACTTTTTAAATGAACATGGCATAGTACTTTTACTGAAACAATACAGCACACAAGAGTAATAGAAGGAATTTGGCCTAGGAGCTTGTTGATTTTGTTATTCTTTAGACTCTAGCTAGCTTTATAAGCTGTTACTTTTCAAGGTCATTATAAAATAGTACAAAATCCACGTCTTCACAATAAAAAGGTAGGATCTTTGTTCTCACAGACCTCATCTCCCGCTTTCCTCTGTAACTATCATCACTTGGAATTTACGTACTCCAAGGTTCCAGCTACCCTCAACCTTCTATTACATACCTAAGACATCACACTTCTCCCTTTCTAAAACATTTTAGAACATAATAAATACAAAATAAATACACCAAATATAGCTCTTAACACCTATAAAATGAAGCTAATACTATAATGATTCCACCAATCTACAGAAAATGAAAACTAAGCAATGAGAATATTCTCACTTTAACATCATAGAACAAGTATAACATATAACATGTTATAAGAAGGTTTTAGCTTAGGTAGTTTAACTGTGAATAAAATCTTTCAAATAAGCAGGACTTCTTATTTTTCTATTATGTCTTCCTTTATCAGAACCCTCCAAACGGGCCCCATAACGTGACTCCTCAGCACTCAACAAAGTGGTAACACCCGCACCACCATTCGGTTGACTCACACATTGTTCTCGACACTTAGATATCCTATTGAAATTCCATATTCTGTTGTCAATTGTCTTTACTGCATTCTTAAATAACTTCACAACTTGCATTGGTTTAGAGAATTTGGACCATGACACATGGCCTACTGGTGGCTTCACTTTTACCAAATTTCCTATCTCCACACTTGGCACACTAATAGCCTTTTCCATGTCATATCTATCTTTCCTTTTTTCCTGACATTTATTTTCTTTTTCCTTCCAAAATCCATCATTCAGGTGTTCCACATATCATTTACCCCACACCATCCACCATCTTTCTCTTTAGTGCTGACTAATCTTGACAAACAATATGCTGCATAGTTGCCGATACCAGGAATATATTGCACCTCAAATGAATACTCTTTTAGGTCAATCACCCATCAACAAATCCTTGAAGACACAGCATCAAGCCCTTTTTTAGGTCTCGCTGAGCCAGCGCATGCGCTGCTCTGCGAGACATTTAGTAAGTAGGTTTTCAAAGTGCTACCCCACGCTTTTGCTGGCCACCAGCTTGCGTTCACGCGAGCGTGCACGCGCGCAGCTGCCAGCTTTCAGCGCCCGATCAGGTGCCATCTGGCTTTCCTCTCGCTTGCTGTCTGAACGCTCCTCCGCCCCTCCCCTGCCGCGTCGCGTTAATTGTAAACATATGCTGCTTTCACTTTTGCCGCGGCGGGCGCTCGCGCGCGCACCACTTTTGAAGCCGGGCTTGTCTTGTTTTAACTTTGAGCGCGAGGTGCGCGCGCGGCCAATGCTTGTTTAGTTAGGGAATTTTTTATTTAACTTGTGGTGTGAGCGTCTCCAGGCAGTGACCCTACAATGCGCACTGCAGATTTCTGAGCGCTGGCTCTTACTTGCCTTCTCCCCCTTCTCCCATATATTCCACATTTATCCTCTGTTCTTTAAATTTCTTTCTTTATTGGACATTTTTTTCTCTTCATCTTTTGTGTCATTTATGTGATTTTGCCTGTCCCCGCTCTGTTTCTCTCGTGTTTCTGCTCTGTCTTCTTTTTTTGTCTCGCCTTTTCTGTTTCTCTTAAAGTGCCTGCTTTTTATCTCTGCTTTCATCCTCCTGCACCGCCCCTCCGCCCGTCTCTCTAGTCCTCCCTCTGTCTCTGTCTCTCTATCTTCCACTGTTCCTGTCTCTCCTCCTCTCTCTTTCGCCGCTCTTTCTCCTCTAATATATCTTTCTCTCTCGTGCCCTCTTTTCCACTGTCTATCACGGTCTCTCTCTGTGCCTCTGCTTCTCTATCTTTTCCAGTGAGCCTGTCTCTGCCTCACTCTTTTTCAGCTGTCGCTATCTGCCTCTCTGTGCTTCAGTCTGCGCCCCTCTCTTTCCCACTGTCATTCTCCGCTTCTGTCTTCCCCCCTGAATGTCTCTATCTTTTCCATTGTGTCTGTCTCCTTGTCTACCTTTCCACAGTCCGCCTCTGCCTCGCTCTGTGTATCAGTCTCCCTGTCTCTGTGCATTGCACTGTTTCTGTCACCGCCACTCTATCGTTTCCCCTGTATTTCCCTCCCTCTCTGATCCGCTCTCTGCCTCTGCTGCTTCCCTTTCTTTTTCAATGTGTCTGTCTCTGCCCCTCTTTCTCTCTTCCCCTGCCTGTCTCTGCCTCTCTCTTCCACTGTCTGTCCCAGATTCTCTCTCTGACTGCCTGTCTCTCTTTCTGTTCCGCTGTCTCTCTTTTCTACCTTGCCGGTCTCACTCTTCCACGGTCTATCTTTGCCCCTTTCTCTTTTTGACTTGCTCTCTCTGCCGGTTTCATTTTTTTCTTCCGCTGAATGTCTCTCGCTTTCTTTCTTTGACTGCCTGTCTCTCTTTCTCTTCCGTTGACTTTCTGGCTGTCTTTTCTACTTGGCCTCGCTCTTCTCTCTCTCTCTCTCTCTTTATGCTTCTATCTCACTCCACTGCCTGTCTCTGCCTCTCTCACTAACCACTGCCTGGCTTGCCTCTCTCTGTGACTGCCTCTCTCCCTCTCTTTGACTGCCTGTCTCAGCTTCTCTCTCTCTTTGACTGTCTCTCTCTCTCTCCTCTACCCCTCCCGTGCGCTCTCTCTCCTCTGAGTCTGCTGCCGGTCTCTCTCTCTCTCTTTGACTGTCTGCCCCCCCCCCCCTCACGCGCTCTCTCCCCTCTACAGCCCGCCTCTGCCTCGCGCTCCATGCCGCAGTCTCTCCCTTTATCTTTCATTTATGGCCGAGGCGCCGCCAGCCAGAACCAAAACAAACCGCAGAAATATTTCCGAGCAGTCGAACAGCATTCCCATGCAACGACTTCACGTCGCACTAACCAAAATACCACGCTGGGGTCAGTACCGCGAAAAACGAGAATACCCTCTCGTCTCCAAGGCAGCGGCTATTTATATTTCTGGGTTTGTGGATTTGGCATTTTATGACAAAAATAGGAAAGCAGTGAGTCACAGCAAATGCAATAAAAGCCTGGCATGCGAGGTCAGACCTGCGTGTGAGGAAAACATTTGTTGTTAATGCTCCAAAACCCTTTAGGTTTTTGTGTTGAGCTGAGAGAACATAAAACGTAAACATGGATTGGTTCGGTTACACCTTCTTACTTGGTGCTCTTGTAATGTGTGGCTGATTTTGTCGTTCATCTCAGCAATGTGTTTTTTTCTGCTGTAATAACTGTAGACACTACATGTGGGGTGCGCGCTTTTTAGGTCTCGCCTAGCGATGCAGCGCAAAGCGCTGCTCGCTATGCGAGATCTATTGTTGCTGACTTGGGTCGGAAGGGGGACAGGACATGTGCACGCGTACGGCAAGCCCTGGACAGGAGATGTGCACGCGTATGGTGCGAGCAGGAGTTGTAATAACGCCGCAAGCCGTACGCGTGCACATCAACTGTCTGTGCCGAAGCTTAACAGACAGGAGATGTGCACGCGTACGGCTGCGGCATTATCACAACTCCTGCTCGCACCATACGGGTGCACATCTCCTGTCCAGGCCTTGCCGTACGCATGGCTATACCACGCCTTCGTGGCAGTTTTCAGCCCTTCCTTGCAGGTACCTGGTCCGCTACGTCTTCAGCGGCGCCCATCACATCGCTGGTGGGCGCCATGTCTCGCGGTCTCCGCTCCGGAGGAAGCCGCGCGCAAGCTTCGGACACGGATGGGTAGAAAAAGGAGGGGCACTGGTCCTGCCCACAACTCTGTCTTCAGCTGCCACGTACGGGCAGCTCACCGCCCGGACAGGCGATGTGCACGCGTAGGGCTGGCGCGTTCAGCATAACGCGCGCATGGCGTGCTTGCGCTTTCACTTTCTCTCCCTCCCCCGCAGCTCCAACACAGGCACCCCCTCCGTGTCTCCTGCTCCTCGGGCCTGCCCGGACAAGAGCTGTGCACGCGCACGGCGTCTCTTTGACTCACGCTCGAGGTTCCCCTGCAGCAGACTCTCCGATCTGGAATGGGGAGTGGGTGGCAGAAGGAGATGCTGCACCCGCTGCTCTGCGCTCGGGGTGGGGAGTAGTAGCTGCCTCTTGCTGTCTCCTTGCTTGTCTATGCAAGTTCCCCTGCTTCGCTGTTCTCGGGCTGCATACAAATAGCAGCAGCGGTGGATGTGGCCTTCCTCCCCTGTGCTGGCTTGGGGAGGGGCTACTCTTCCAACTACCTCCGGCAAGCCAGGCACAGGCAGACAGGGAACCAGCCCTCCAACCTTCCACTGGCCAAGCACAGAGCAGCCCGGCGCGGACCCAGCTCCTCCCGCCTCCGTGATGATGGCAGGTGGAGGATTAAACAAATGTGAAAGCCCTCATCTGGCGCATCTCCCTCCGCGACAGCCCGTGAAATAATTGTTAACCGCCAGTCTTCACAAAGCGCCAATACCAATGCTCAGCCTGTTTATAGGCGCTCCTAAATGTCACCCGTGTGAACCGAGGCACGTGCTGATGACGTATTTCCTAGAATCACAACACGTTGTCGGGTGGGACACCATAAATTATAATTTAGGTAACAGTCTAGTGCTACCCGAAGCTCTAACAATGCAGCTTGTTTTCAGCCATTGTGTGTTTTAACGCATAGCACTTGCTCACCATATTGCAATCTCGCAGCACTACGGTGCGGGCTCAACTTAATAATACTCACGGTATCAACTTCAGACGAATACACCGGGGGTGCAAACTTCTGGCCGCCATGAAATGCATTAATCGGCCCATTGATGTGTCTTATTTGATCTTCTATGGCTCAGTTGCTGGCTGCACACAGGACTTTCCACATTCTGCAGCTTGTCTATTCTTTCCGCCCCTGCTCACCTGGGACTGAGCGGGCCTCGTGCCATCCGGGGGCACTGCCTCCGGCCGGGACGTAGCGTAACTCCTGTGTCTTTTCTGTGCTCTCCTACTAAGTACTGCATTTCTGAGTGTCACGGAATCACTGCAGCTTTACTGTTTCTCCTGTGCACGTGGAGCATCAGCGCTTCTGTACTCAGTACACCAAATGCATTCCATGTACTCCATCGACCCCTCGCCTGTCTCCAGTAGAGCATCTGTCTGTCTCATGTACTCCTGTCAACCAAAGTGTCTGTTATGCTCCTTGAAGCCTCGGTGCTCGCAGATTTAATTTCCCTATACTCCGCGTAGTACACATCAGTTTCTCTCCTGTACCCCTCTGAGCCCTCGATGTGCTCCGAGAAGACTCTGCGCTTCTCATGGTGCATTCACAGGGTTTTCCTGTACGCGGCGCCTCTCATGTGCCCCTTTCAGTAGCAGTGGATGCCTCGGAGCCTCTCCTGTACCCCTTTCAGTGGCAGTAGACGCCTCAGTGCCTCTCCTGTACACAGTACATCTCCGGTACCTCTTTCAGTGGCAGTAGACACTTCGGTGCCTCTGCCTCTGCTGTACACGGTACTTCTCCTGTACCCCTTTAAGTGGCAGTCATGGCCGGTCCCAGTGGCAGTAGAGATCAGATATACAGTATAAATGTGTGAATGTTCTAAATAATGTGTTATTGAGACACCTTATTTTAACTAGCAATATGTATTTGAGTATGTATGACACTGTGATGAGTCCGCCGAGGCCCCATCCCTCTCTGACGTGGGGAGCCCCGGGCACTCCAACATGGCCGCCGAGAACACACCAACAGGAAGTGACAGTTACGGTCCAGTCTCGTCGGCTCGGAGCACCGAGACCACACCCCTCGAGCCAGGACAAAAAACGGACAGCGAGGACGGAGAGGCGCGCGATCGAATGTCGACCGAGGAGAGGAAGCGAGAGGCGAGCAACGCGACTGGAGAAGGCGAAGGAACAACGGAGGACGGCGCGAACGAGGACAACGAGGCGGACCGACCACAGAGCCCGGGAGACGACTTCCAGTTGACCGCGAGCAAGACCGACCCTCCGAGGAGAGAGAAGGAGGCCGGTTCTCACCACACCACGGCCCCGGAGGGTCGTGGATCCAGGCAAGTGGCTGCGGCGCATCCGTTTACCTTAAAGGGGTGGTGGGCAGGGCTGAGGGCCACACCAAGCTCGACACCTTGACTACCCCTCACCTAGGCACCTCACAAATAGGGACACTGGTGGTGGTGCACAAACCCTTTCCCCTTTGATGTTAGAGCAACAGGACAGTTGCCTTAAAGATTTCCTTTCTTTCTTTTCCCTATTGCCCTGCCATTTCATCCCCGACTGCTGCAACCCGGACAAGACAGCCCGAGAACCCCGAGGAGTGGAAGCGGATCCCCATCGACCGAGAAACTATCGGAAGAAGGAGGACTGAACCACCTCGCCCTGTACACTTAATATTGTGTGGCCGTAGAGTCTGAACGCCTAAATAAACACCTTGCACCTAAACCGACGTCCCTGCTTCATACCTGCTCACATCAAGGGGGGCGTCCCAGCCGGGGTAGACCATCACAGACACCAAGAGGAAGTCATTGAGTGCTGGGAGAAAGACATTCATCCAGTTTAAACAAGTGCATGCTGGGATCTGCAGTCCGTGAACCGGGGCTGCAGTACTTTCTTCCGTGTAATAGTGGTCAGCTGTGCTCCCAACCAATAGCAGTGTGGCAGTATGTTCAAAACAAGCATTTGCAATGCAATAGGTCTTGCATTTACGTGAGTTTGAGCAATTGGCATTGTAAATGTCATTGCTTTTTTTAATTATGTTTTGGTTTTTAAAACATAAATAAAGGCATTGTCATTTACAATGCTAATAGCTTAAACTCTCGCAAATGCGAGACCTATTGCATTGCAAATGCTTGTTATATATCTCTTTCTACAGTACAGATAGAGTGGAAAATGTACCCCTCTTTTTTTCTGCTACAAGGGCTCTATGCGGCGTTCTTAAATGTTGGCAATTTACCTTTTCCGAGCTATCGACGCAGGCCCTTGCAAAAATTAGATCAGTAAACGGATAATCAAATTGTTTATTTAATTACAAGCCCTGCGGCAGTCACAATCCATCTATCTGTCTGTCTATCTATCTATCCTATATACATGCAGATCTATCAGATAGCCTAAATAAATAGCCAATAGGTCTCGCCTTTGGGACCTTATAAGTGTTTAGCCATGCAACAGTTGATGTTGTTGCAGTAAGGATATTGTGCTGCATAACTAATTATACGATTATAAAACACCCAATCTCATCTCAGAACGCTTTAGGAAAACTACCAACATCATTCAAACAACCGTCTTCCATACTTGCACTTGAGGTTGCATGTTTCGATCAAGATACACACCAAGGTCTTTTTGTACAGGCCAACCCAAAATAACATAACCTCTTTCAGAGTCATAAACCTTTCCTTTTGTTATTCTGTTTTTAAATACTAGGTCGGCATAAAAATAACCACACACAGGAATTTCCTGTCCATCATAGCCACCAGGTTTGATATCCAAAGTATTTAGATCCCCATCATTTCCATTAAGGTGTTTATATATTTCTTTAGATAATGTCACCATGGAATAAGAATCAACATTTTTTTTATACTCTTCCCTTTCAATTTCACCATCTTGCATGGATTTCTACATGGCGTACTACACAATTGCATAAGTATCTCATCATAACAGTCATTCATATCCAAAGTTTTTCTATTCTGCATGGATGACATACAACACTTCAGAAAATGCCCCTTTTTTCCACATTTATTGCATGTAGTTCTTTGAGAAGGACAGTCATTATTAGCCGTGTGTCCTTGTTGATCACACCTAAAACACATAGCTTTGAACTTCCCATCCTTTACTTTTAATCTTTCTTTATTATCCTTGCCTTGTTTCTCCTTTGATCCTCCCACCACACCTACAAGTGATTGTGTTTAGGTCGAGCCTAAGGGCAGCGCGCATGCGCTACTCGCTCTGCGAGGCATGCTGTATTAGGGTATGCACTGGAATCCCCGCCCACTCTCCGCCCATATTTGTCATTGGCTTTGTGTCATTGTCCTTCATAAATGCTTGCTTCTGATTCATAATTAGGCTTGTTAGTCCCTCCTTGGTACCGCCTTGTCTGCATTTGTAACCTCCCATGAGGACTGGCCCTTTTACTTCGGTTGGTACACGGGATGCTTTATTTAGTCTGTAAGCACTATTTTCTTTAATGAATAATGTGGGACAATGGCGGCGCTTGAATTTGCAGCGCGTCCACACAGCACTCGCGGGACAATGGCGGGCGCTACTTGTATCCGGAGCGCGCAATGCGATTTCATTTTAAAAATAGCTGACACCGCACACACTTGACACAGCAATGCCTGAGTTGAGTCACTCGTGGTAGCGCTGGAGAGTGCTCGGGAAAACGAGTGAAAGCCTGCACAAACAGGCTGCGCTGCTCAATTAGTGGTGTCACAAAGACTCGTGAGGTCCCCTCAGAGCCCTCTGAGGCGTGAGCGCGAAGGCATTTGGTGACTCCGTCGTGGCGTGTGCTGAATGAGGTTACCTCAATAGAGATCCCAGTAAATAATTGTCATAGTTTCTAAAAAATAACCTACCTGTGGCTGTTCTTGGTGCGAAGGACACATCCAGTACTTACCGGTACCATGAATGAAGCTTGTGCTGCCGCACGCCGTGACGTGCAATCACTGGAGATACGGGGGCTTTACTCTGCGCCATTGACACCCGCTGTGCTGCAGCCCACTTTAAGACCTAAAGTGACACTCAGTTGGGAGTAGGAGACGTGACGGGTCACTGAAAGTCGTGGGTGTTTACATTTGTTAGGCATTCTCATCTTCCAGCGCGGATCCTGTGCTTATTGCGATAAGGAGCGATTCACTTGACTGCCTCTTCCAACTTAGGCACCTGAATGAATTTTGCAAAATGTTTCGTTTAACACAACGATTCATTATTCATCACTGTGCGCAGGGCTTTAAGTGGAATGAAAAAAGTGGGAGCCATGCAAGGAACGGGGCATATATAATTAAGGATATGACTTAAACATACACACTAACATTTGCGTAGAGCGTCACCCTACCCACACATTTGCATAGAACAACAACTGCAGCCGGCATGCCTCACCTTTGCTCAATGCCTTTGCAGAGATGCCAATCATTGCATGACCACGTAATCTAACACCCTTTTATCATACTGATAGGCACTGAGAGAAACTCGCACTGCCTTCAGCCGCAACTCAAATGTGGCCCAGTAGAAACACCTGGATGGAACTCAGATCAAATTACGCACTAGACAAAAGTTATATGCTTCCTAAAAAAAGTAACCCAACCTGAAACAAGCGTTTGCAATGCAATAGGTCTCGCATTTACGCGTGTTTAAGCTAGTGGCATTGTACATGACAATGCCTTTTATTTATGTTTTAAAAACGAAAACAAAAATAAAAGGCATTGCCATTTACAATGTCAATAGCTCAAACTCGCGTAAATGCGAGACCTATTGCATTGCAAATGCTTGTTTATATTGCTGGCATTCTTGACGCAGTTGTGACTAGCCCTAGCTTACTGGCTGTGGATGTCCCCGTCATAGGTATGGGGGTACCCCTTGGATTTAATTATTGTACCTGGGCATGTAAGGTATAATCTGTAAATGTGTAATGGTAGTAAATGTGAGTACATGATAAAATTACTAGTTGATAATTGCAGACCAATTTTCTAAAATAGTAAAGTTGCTTTTTCAGGACAAAAATAGTGTTTTGCATCAAAACAGCAAGGCTTTGTTTGTGACCGCTTAGTTAATCCAAAACAAAAAGTTTGTTTTTGTTTGCAAAATACCCTTATTTTCAGAAACTGGCAAGTTGATGTTTGGGGCAAAATGTTGAGAAGATTGTGTTATGCTCCCTTGATGTACGTCGCAGGGCTCCGGCTGTCAGGCCCGTTTTCAAGAGGAATTGCAGGACTGCTGTCGTATTTCTCCAGTGTACAGGGGAAACATCACAACATGTTTGCTAAGAATCTGGGAGGTTACTTTCCTCATCTTAGTGAGAAGAAAGGAAGTAGTAGGACTACGCTAGGTGTGAGTGTTCTGTTTGGAGGAAAGTACGCCATGCTGGGGGCCAAGCACCAATATAGTCAGCCCCAATCTATCATGGCGGACTATCCGTGTTGAGAACAAGAACAAGGATATGCTTGCACACCAGCCATTAAGAATAAAATAAGCGCTCTTAGGTATCCTCCAGATAATAAGTTGGTGCTTCAAACAGTGAAACTTTATTAGCTTTCTTCTTCTAAAATTTCAAGCCAGTACAAAACTTCCAGCCAACACGTGCGTCGTCATCTGGTTAAATAACCCCACAACTTAATTGCTAATACCTATGTAGAAGCATATTGTTCAAAATAATCTTTTCCATGCCCCATGGGCTTGTGCTGTCTATCCACCCGGCTGTATAACAGCTCGGACTGGAGAAGTTTAAACAGTGCATGTCAGGCTGGCCGTCAGCAGACAGCCGGCCAAAGTGACATGCGCAGTTTAAACAGGTGTAGTCCGGAACCCCTCCTCTCTGCTCCCAGGCTGCAACTGCAGCAAATGGCACACCCTCAATGCCCTATCGCTCAGCTGGCAGAGCGGAAAATAAAATGGTAATAAAGTCACTTTATTACCATTTTATTTTTTGCTTTGGCTGAGCCCCCAGCAGGGGGGGGGCGACACTCCTTCGTCCAACTGGAGAAGCCGCCGCTGAACTATTCCTTCAATTGTAAAGTGATTTCCTTGCTAATATTGTACTGAACATTATTGTGACGTTTACAGTAACAATCTGTGTGCCATAACTGGGACATAAATTCCTTGTCATTATAATCAGTATTGTTCATATCCACTATAGTACTTCCCTTATCTGCTTCCTGCTTAAATAGGTTAATTGAGGAGTTGCCTCTGATAATAAGAATACCCTTAAAGGAAATAAAAATGGAATATACCATGCGTGACCATTCAGTGCCACTGATTTGGCAATAGGTGGCAATAATAAAGAATAACTTCTCAGGAGAGATGTATATTGGAGTAGCTACATTGAACACTTGGTGAATTAATGAGTGTATTGATCTGTCGTGCTTTATCAGTATTTGAAGTTGTTTTGTGAAAAAGGAATATTTCATCTGATTATATGTTTAGAAAAATACATGATGCTGTATTCATGCTGGTCATGATGCCAGAGTGTAAGTTCAAGTGGCAGGTCTACCATTATAGAGAGAAGACAGAGTGACTCAGAAGGCATGTGTTGTTATGTTATCTAGATTTATAAAGCATGCATTCACTGAGAGGTCTCTTGGCGCTAAAGCGACAGAAGCAAACCTATAGTTATAAGCTCTTACCGGTTATCCATAAGCCACCCTGAACAGCCAGGTCTTTAGGAGTTTCCTAAACTTGAAGTAGCAAGTGTGTGGATGAAAACTACCAGATTGAAGGGTTGTACAGTTCTGGAACATGATTAATATGGAAGTTCAAATAGATATTGGACACATTGTGGATGGGGTCACTTTGAAGTTACTCTGCCCATATATGTCGGCAGAGTTAAGGGGATTGTTTAACAGCCCTTAGAGGTCTGAAATCATGCAAAGGGCATAGAGAGAAATGCCATTGCTTAATAAAAGGCCTCTAAGTATAAACAACTTGCACACTTTTTAATCCATATCTCTCCTTTTCTAGCTAAAGAGGTTACTAGAGAAACTTGTCTTTCATCAGCTGAAGACCCTTGTGGAAGACAGTGGGCTTCCTGACTCTGGCCTGGCAGATGTACAGGCTGTCTGAAGCATGCTCTTCTGCCATGGTGTTTACCTAGTTGAAAACTTATCCACAGGGCAGAAAACAAATGCGTCCCTTTCCAGCTTAGCTTTCTGAGCCTAAAACAATAATCTGTGGAGTCCCTCAAGGGTCAATTCTGTCTCCATTTTTCTTAATATTCTACATGAAAGCCAAATTGCATCTGCCGGGGGCTCGTTTTTTACTTGCATGCCAGTAGCACACAATTGATCTGTGGGTTCTCACAGGAATATAACGGCATTATCTGAGAAACCTTATCCCCAGAATTTGAATGCCATCTTGTCTCGATTCACTAATGAATATTCAGCAATTTCCTTCAATTTTACTTCCCAAATTGCAGGTGCTTCTAACATTCTAACATGCCATGAATTGGAAAACTAACTTCTGGCCGCAGGTGATAGCTTCCCTTCCCACACCTGCCTATGTCGTCTGCAACCTATTTATTTATTTCAAAAGTAAACTATCTTTTGAGACCAACGTGGCCAATATAAGTTTCCTACAGTTTAAAATTCTGAAAAAAACCCTTCATTGAGCCACAGCAGTATGCCCCAGTTGTGAACACTTTAGTTCCATCATGGCTGGACTATGGTAACCCCTACTACCCAGTGAACTTATAGAAAATACTCAGCCACCCAACACCTGGTCCAGAATGCTACTTTCTGTTTGATCCTGGGATCATCTTGACTGAATCATACTTCACCTGTCTTACTATCTCTAGAGTTGCTGCCCATCAGGAGAATATTGAGTTTCAAGACAATAATAATCACCCACATAGCCACATACCAGAAACACCAGGTGTTTTGGTTATTAAATTCAAACAGTAAGTGCCTGGCGGAACACTTCATTCAGCTCTTCAACTACGACCTTGTTTATCCACGTTAAGGATGGTAACGTACAGAAACAACACATTTCCAGTCACTGTCCAAGTAACAGAATTTCTTTACAGACTCATTTCATTCAGAACTCTGCCTCTTGGAATCAAGGAAAGAGTTAAATAGGATCTGTGTACATTTTACGTTCTGCTATGTAATCCATTAGCACCAAGAAGCATCAGCATACATGTGTTATATACTTCTTAACATAGCTTTCTGTCTTGGGGTGGTTACTTCTTTAAAGAATGAGTTGAAGAGTGATCTGCAAGCTGCGGTGGAGAGTGTCATCACAAACTAGAGGATGTGCAGGGTCCAAACGAGAATGGATCGAGATCTTCCTGCTCCGTCAAACCATTCATTCAAAGGTGGATATGTCTGAAGAAGTTACTGTCATGGTCAGCCTGTGGCTTGATAGAAAGATGTGAGCTAATACTACAGGCTGCAGTTTGTTGGAAAGATGTAAGGCTTGCGATTCAGGGGGTTCTCTTCTTTCCAGATATAAACCCTGACATTTTAGCAAGCACAAAGGCTTAATAGAATATAATAGGGTGACCACCTCACTCAAGGTCGTTAGGAACACTGCCTTCAGTCCTGAACATTTCACCTACAAATCATTGATCTCAGGTGCTGTATTCTATTAAGTTCAATCAGAGGAAAATAAGAATGCAACACCTGGAATGCATTAGGCTATCGAACAAAAGTCTAGGACTGGAAACAGTGTCCATAATGACCTGGAAGGAGATGGTCACCCTAATAGAGCATAAAATGCTTTGTTTGAAATTGTAACTTCGCAGCAACACACTGCTGGATTGAAAGTTTAGCACTGGGATAAAACATGTGTTCCACCTGGAGGAAGATAACTAGAGTCCTACTGGAGAACATGAAATAGAGTGCAGAAAGAACAAAGGAGCTTTACACTGCAGTTTATTGATATAGTTACTCTAATTAGGCAATGGATTTCTTGAGGTACCAAACATGAGTTGTGGTGACAGTTTCTCTGTGGGGAGGAGGGTGTAAAAAGGGAGGATTCAGTCTTCGTTAGGTGTTACCTCTTGTTGACCTTTTGAGTCTCTTCTTCACCTATGGCGTCTTTGGACGTCAATTGCTTTCTTTTATCATGAAAAAAACGTTTTTGGTTTTTACTGCTTCTTGTGTAGCGATCGCATCAAACCACACAGGAACTGTTGTTTTTTAACTTGTATTGACTGTCCAATTTTTTTTTTTTACAAAGAATTAACGAGAATAATGGCAGATGTCTTTGTTTGTTGATGTGCTTTATATCTAGTGTAGACTGATCCGCCAGTGCTGGAGTTTAGATCAGCCTTTTATGTCCTTTATTTCTTTTTTAATCTTCAAATATCTGGGGAAAGTGCAGTGTATATATTTTTTTTAATTGAAAATGGAAATCCAGGAAATCGCTGTAGTGCTTGCAATTTTAGCAAATTAAAAATGTGTATCTGTTGTGATGTTTTTTGTTATTGTCATCGCTGTTTGCTCTGTGTTGCATTAATCTGTTGTAGTATGTAATGGTGTGTGGCCTACAACAACATAGTAACATTATTTTAAACTTAATTAATCTCCCTCTTTTTAGTAAGGTTTTTGTTTACCTCTCTCTGATTCTTTTTTTTTTTTTAACCCTTATTTTTCAGTTTTGTAAAACATTACAATTCGAAAAACAGTCACCATAAGCGTGCATGGTGAACGGTACAATACATTTATCATATCATGACATTGCAACCACAGTTTCCAAGTATGTTTGAGCCACCCACTTTCTCCGAGAAAGTCCATGTGTACCCTGCAGGCCTGCTCCATACTACGACCGTGGCACAATGAGATTGAGTACCTCATCAGTGCGTCACCCCACATTGCCATCAGTGCTATCACAGTACGATGACGTAGTTTCCGAGTCTGGATCTATGAGTGTGTCACATAGGGCTTCCCAGTCACCTAGGTCGTCCTGCACCTTGTTGTCTCGTCTGTTTAGTTTCATGTGGACCTCTTCCTCCAACGACCATTCCGACACATCTTTATACCAGTGAATCATCTCAGGTGCCCTTTGTCCCATCCAGATGATAGCAATCCTACGACTCGCTAGGACTAACACCTGCTGTAGGAATTTGTATGGAATCTTCCTGCCGCTTGGTCGCTGAGGGGAAAGGACTATGTTCAAATGCGTGGGCAGTGTTATATCGACTACCACCTGTCTCCATAATTCCTGCACTAGGCGGCAATGACAACCTAATGCAGGAAGTCTTCCCCGGTTGCTCCACAGCGGGGGCAGCTATCTGGTCGAGTTGGGGTCATGTGGTGCATGCCTCTGCGGGTAAGGTAGGTCCTGTAAAAGGAAGTTGTAGTGTATCAACTTGAAGCGGGCGTTGCAAGAGACTGTGTGAGTTAGCTCATTGACTCTCATCCAGTGCTCGTCCTCTAACAGGGTTTCTAAGTCTAGGTCCCAGGTTGCATGAGCCCCAGGCGGTGTCCCTGCTGCATCCGTTCGCATAGCCCTGTATAACAGTGCCTTCAAGTGTCTGCCTGTTCCACAAGTTAGTAGGATCCCGAGCGTCTGTGAAGGACTGGGCGCTGCAGGGTAAGTTGGCCATGCCACTCTGGCTATTTTGACTAGGCCAGCATGGTGTAAGAAGTGGCCTGAGCGCAAACTCCTGGTGAGCCTCCTCAAAGGAAATGAAAGTATCACCAGGGTATAAATCACCTAGAAAGGCACACCCTTCCTCATGCCATGCCTGAATGGACATATTCTCCATTATCTATCTGACTGGTTTCAGAGTCCAGAGTGAACGTTCTGTGTGGAATGGAGCTCGTTTCATAACAGTCTGCACAGAGCATTGACAAACGAGGGCTGTTTGACGGACTATGTACAGAAGGTCTTTCAGGACCCCGGTGCCCTCCATCAGCACTTCCGGTAGCTGCGCCGCTGCAACTCTACCTGCCAGGAGGCGTTCCTCCCAGTTCTCACCCGGGTTGAGTCAACGTGCCGCATGTTGAAGGTGTGCAGCGTAATAATGCAAGTCAAGTGCGGGACTTCCGGTCCCCCATCCTCGTATCTTTTAGTCAGTGTCCTCAAAGCCACCCTGCTGTGTCGTCCCGCTCACACGAGAGTAATAAGAATGGTGTCCAACTGCTTAAAGACCTTTGTTGGAAGGGGGCAAAGCGAGTTCTGTAGCATATACAAACATCTTGGGAGCAGTATCATTTTCGGTATTGCCAGTCTGTGCACTAGGGAGAGCGGCAACGTGTTCCAGAAGGCCACAGATGCCTTCAACGCTTCCAAGACCCTATCCACATTTAGGCACAATTGTAGTGTTCTGAAGTGTGCCACTTGGATCCCAAGATATCTTAAGTGTGTTAATTTTCATCGCAGACCCAGAGCCGGTAACCGGTACTTCGGCGTGCCCACTAGTGAAGCTAGTGGGAATAACAGGGACTTGCTGTTAAGTCAGAGGCCTGACAGGTTCCCGAAGTCGTCTAGCAGCTGTAACAGTTTTGGCACCACAGCACGGGGCGAGGAGAGATAGAATAGGGCATTCTCCGCATACAGCGAGATGACATGCCGGACCTCTCCAATTTGTATGGCCTTCTACCACAAACAGATTGGATAAGCCTTGAGGTTTGAGTTCTGACCGTATGCAGGTCTCAAGAAATTATTCTGCCGATGACCCTTCCGCTCTTTCAGGGAACCCCAAAACTCGGATATTACTCTGTTGGGAAAGGCCCTTTGCGTCTTTGGCCCAGCGTTCCAGGTCTGCTGTGACTGAGTCATCTGGGCCATCTGATGTTTGCCCTCCACAGATTTGACTTTGTATGCCACTTTCCTTAAGTCTGCCCTGAGAAGGTTAACATCGATGGCGACCGCTTTGATTTTGTGCTCAAGGGTGGTGCAGAACCCCTGTATAGCTGCCAATAATTTCGATCTGGATGGCTCCAACTCGCGGCCCGCTGTATCCTCTGTGTCATTTGCGCCCATTTGTCTCAATATTCGCTATGGGGGCTGTGCTGCATGGTGTATTGGGTGATGGTGTTCGCCCCATGAGCCAGTTTGTACTTTCCCATGTTTTGGGGTATTTCTTTCTAGCCAGAGCACTCAGGCTCCAGGAACCTACACCAGGTCTTTAGCTGACCCTTGAGTCCAATCTCCCATTTGAGTCCGATTGGACGTGCCAGGATTGGGCCAGGAGTACCTTTGCCGTGTAGCCCACAACACCGAGCCTTTTTCCGCCAAGTGGTAACCTCAATGCCCGCCATACTTCCAGTGATTTGCATGGTCCTCCCTGCTCTTCGAGACCAGAGCCCGGCCGGGATCCTTTCCTCCTGTGAACCTAGGGGGACCAGCCTATGTTACTGCACAGCTCGTCACTCGCCTGCTTCGGCCTCTGCCTCCGGGCCTACCACGGTGGGAAGTATTGTATTTGTTCGCCTCTAGGAGGTCCTCCTGCACAGTTCCTGGATGGTCAATGCTGATGTGTCCCTTCGTGGCGAGATGCCCCCCGCCTCTGCAGGATGGCTCTTTCCCGCTGTGTGAGGGCCACTGGTTGGGCCCGGGTCAAATAAGAGTCCCACATGCTGGTGGATTCGCCCTCAGGACCACTTCATCCCAGTAGCCATAGGGGGGCCGCCGGGACGAGGGCTGCCCAAATGTCCCTGTGTCCAGCTGGAAATCAGTTGTGCTGAGCCACGCAGCCTCGAGACCCCGCTCTGTAGCACACTCTCTGTATACACGGAGGGCTCTTCCTTCTCCCTGCCACTTCAAGCCTCCTTACTAGCTCTGTGTGTGTGGCCCTGTACGGGTCTCTCCCGCCATATCAGCACGAACCAGGGGGTGGCCCGGGGCTCCCCCAGTGATCCCTTCGGGAGACAACTGACCAGTCAGGGGCTGGGCCCTCTCAAGCCATCCATTCAGCATGTGCAGGTCCGCCGACCCACCAGGCAACCAGCGCACCTGGGGTCCCCTTCATCTCGTGCTGGAGCTCCCCTGAGTGGTTTCACTGCCCTCCCTCCGGGGCTGTTGCTGAGCGTTCTCTGGGCGCTGGACCCTCCCAGGTCAAGGTCACCGCGTTCTCCCAGGACTCTGTCCCAATGTGTATCCCAGGCGCGGCTCCGCTGTAATAGCAGAGGAGCATCGCCCCACTGCCAGCAGGTAAAAAATAAAATGATAATAAAACAATTTTATTATCATTTTATTTATCATTGCCTGAGCAGCCTGACGAAGCCATGGAGTCTTTGGCGGGGCCATGGCAGGGAGGAGGAATTAGTGGGCACTTATAAGTATGCATGTCAGTTTGGCTGGCTGCCTCAGGCCGGCCAAACAAACATGCACACTTCTATTTCTCAACCCAGCTGTGTTGCATAGCCAGGTTGGAGAAAAGCCACAGGCTCCCTGTGGCTGAGTGAGCGTCTGACCAGCCCGCTCAGGCCAATCCAGGTGCTTCTTTCATGCTAGGTATAGCATGAGAGCAGCATCTGGATTGGATGGGGAGCCTGTGCTGTGACCCATGGACTGCCGGAAGGAGAGCTGGGGAGTAGCACGGAGGCGGCAGGTAAGTCTTTATTTTTTAAAATATTTATTATCCTTACCCTATTCCACCTCACCCCTTATTCCCCCCCCCCTCCTTTACTTTAGATTGGTGGCAACTCCCACTGGTCTATCCTCCACCATTCTGGCAATCAGCGGCTCTCTGCCGCAGCGCTTGGCGAGAGGTCACGCCAACACAGAGAGGCCCCACACCGCCACAAGCTACCGCAATACGCTGACCTCCATTGTCTCCGGGAGAGGAGCCCGGGCAACTGGAGCCTGCCTTGTGTTCCTGGGCCAGCAATCGCCAGTGCTTCAGGGCCCTTACTGCTTTGTCTGCAGACAGTCTCAGTGGTCCGCAGAGGGCCGAGGCATGTCACAATCCTAGCTCCGGTAGGCCCCGTTATCCGCACCTGCTCTTTTACCATTGGCTCATTCAGGCAGTTCAACCAGCGTTTAACAGCTCTCGAGGGGTGACCAAGGGTGAGTCCTACTTTCCCCTCCCTGGAGAGGCAGCGAGATGCCTAGTTTAGCAGAATTTAACAGGATTATTGCATGGGACTGGCCCGAAGCTCAGGAGCTCACGTCCTGTCACCCATGTTTCCAGGCCACGCCCCGTCTCAATTTGATTCTTAAAACATTTTATTTACAAAAGTACAAGTGCACTAACAATGCAAACTTGAGTAAAGAAATGTTGATTACCGAAAAAGATAGTCACCACCACGACACAGATTTGTCTCGCTGAATTTACACAAAAATGTAATTAATCGATATGGTATATGTTTATAGTTTTAACAATTCTCCAAACTGAATTTCTGAAATATCTGCGACTCTGACAGGATTACACTAGGAAAGAAAAATAATGACTGGAAGGAATGGCAGTCAGAAAAGCAAGGTGGGAACTGGGGAATGCAGAAAGCCATAGCGGAGAACAGAAGAAGGAAGGCACTAAAAGTTACAAATATATGGTGGTAACCCCATACTCCCTCCATTGCATCATGCCATTATAAACAAACATTGGCAAGCCAAAAGGTCTGGCGTTGTCCACCACCCTTTTAGCAATTCTTGTTTTGTTTTGTCATGGCTTTTGCAAGACTTGATCGTTTGAGAGGCTGCCAGGTGTTTGTCAATCCAAAAAAAAAAAAAAAAAATTGACCAAAAGCAGAAATGTTTTTAGTCTAAAAAAAAGCACACAGAGTACTTCATGGCACTAAAAGGAACTACTTTTTTGTGGAGGTGCTTCTTGTGAAAGAGCTTTATCCCTTAACTCAAACTAAAGTCAGCTAATGGCTGAAGTGGGTTGACGAGTTGCCCCTTGATGCATGCTCAAGTGGGTTGGGGAAAAATGTGAATGACACAAGTATACACACATGGATAAAATGTGGCTGAAGATCCCTATACGCAACTATGTCATACGCATACTTTAAGTAAAATCAAAAGGTCTTGGCTAACACAGATCTAAAAAAGACAATAGTTATGCCATTGGCTGCAAGCCTCTTTCCTTTAAGAGAGATAAAGAATTAAAGAGAAAAAGAAAGAGAGAAAGCAAGCAAGGCAAGAGAGAAGGAAGGGAAGAAGGGAAGAAAGAAGTAAATCAAGAAACATGAAAGGGAATGAAAGAAGAAAAGTAAGAAGGAAGGAAAGAAAAAGTAGGCAAGAGAAAGAAAGCTTGAATGAAAAAGAGAAAAAGCAAGAAAAAATTAAAGTAATGGAAGAATGGAAAAAAGGAAACTAAGAAAGGAAAGAAGTAAGGAAAGAGAAGGAATGGAAGAAAAAGAAAAACGAAGGAAAGAATGACAAAAAGGAAAGCAAAATGGAAGGAAAGAATGACAGAAAAATGGAAAGCAGGAAGGAAAGAAAAAGAAGGGTAAGAAAGAATGAAGGGTCAAAAGAAAGGATAGAAATAAAGCAAGAAAGTAGGAATGAAAAGAAGCAAGAAAGAGGAAAAAAGAAAAAACGAATGAAAAAACAGAGCAAGAAGGCAAGAGACAAGGAAGTGAAGAAAGAAGGAAAGCAAGAAAGAGGGAATGAAAGCAAGAACAAGGAAAGAAGAAATGAAAGCAAAGATTGTGCAGTGACTCAAAGTGAAGTTATCCAGTGGCTGAAGTGGGCTGGCCCTCTGCCCCATGCTGTAGTAGGCGGAAGCAACATTTGAATGACACACCAACAGACCAATGGATGAAGAAAGCTGGGTGAAAGCCCCTTTAAATAAGGGTATTGTAAAACATTTTTTTTAAAGCAAAGATCTTGGCTAACGCCAGACCTAAAAATCATTAAACACACAAAAGGTGATTAGTGGAATGTATGCAATAAGAACGTTTACTGGCAATCGGTTGGGGAAGCATTCCAACCCATCCTTTTTTTGCCTACAATACCACCTCAGTTTGGACCCAGCCATATGCAAATCATTCTTGATCCTGCTCCAATAGAAACAGTGCAGCCCTACGTGCAAGGCCAGGCCCTGAATCGGAACACAAGCAACCCAAGACAGGTTATGCCCTGATTGGGGCTTTTCAGTCAGTTGTAGCTTGGTTCCAGTGGCACAGTGATCACGGGGCCCACGTCTGGGCATCCCCATGCCATTTAGGGCAGTACATCAAACACACAAAAGGATTGAAGGTCTCCC
The DNA here is from genome assembly GCA_963921515.1 of Calotriton arnoldi. NCBI lineage: Eukaryota > Metazoa > Chordata > Amphibia > Caudata > Salamandridae > Calotriton > Calotriton arnoldi. The sequence continues at coordinate 1,250,185 of CAWUFW010001802.1, forward strand.
ATCTGCCACACAATTCTGTTTGCCAGACAGTCCCCGTGCACCGTTGCATCATACTCCTCTCACTGGCAGGGCAGGTGGACCAGGAGTTCGCACCTATGCGGATTGCCATTCAGAGAACCCGACGATTGCAGGGAAGGTTGCTTTGTCTTTTTGTTAGTGGATAGCACAGGCTTGCAATGTGATAAGTTGGCCTGGTTTATGCTGTCCACTAATTAAAGTGGGCACCTTGCACCAGTCCAAACGACCCTTATTGATGATTAGGTTAAAGACAACCTTTATTGAAAGCTATCCTAGTGGTAGCTATGGAGAGCAGCCTTCAGGCTAAGTCTCGAAGGAATGTAAAGCAGCCTGTTTTACCAGATCATAACCTCCTGAATGACCAAAAGAAAGCAGAACCACACAAGGAATATATAAAATATATGTATTTATTACTAAACACTCTCTACTAACCTCTTTATGAGATTAGAGAACAAAGAACACAATATTAAATCACTAGAACGACAGTAAATAGCACAATACACAGTGGGCTCCAGGGGAGACCAAACCATATACTAAGAAAGTGGTATAACAACCACGACTTGATTAGACACAGTGCCTAGAGCACGTAGAATCGCTGGGACCCCAAGGAACCACCCAAGGTAGTGACACAGGGGACCCACGGAGGACGGGTGCAGTGTGTGAACACAGGCGCGAGCTCCGTACAACTCTATGGGAAAGCCGCGGTTGGAAATTTAAAGATTAAGGACACTTCGGAGAGGACTTTAAGCAAACCCAGCTAAACATAGAAGGTTCTAAGACCAGCACCCTTGAGAGTACCGAGGTACCCGTGTTACCTATCCCAGAGGAGCTGGGTGCATAGGGTCAAGTGGTGTCGGAAACCCTCGTCGTTTTCAATGGCGTGATGCGAAAAAGTACTGCTGCCGTGTAGAAGAAAAGTGTCCGGTGTGATCCAAGCCTGGATCGGAGATGAGAAGAACCAGAAAGCAGAGGGGACAAAGTCTGGGTCACTTCACGTGACCAGGAGCGGAGCAATCGAATGCCCACCGATGTCGGGTGCTTCAGGTGAGAAGAGGTGAAGCTTGACTCTGCAGCCACGGGGACCAGGAGACGTCGACGACGACCAAAGTCCGGAGGTGAGCTGTCCCACGAAGGATGCCGAGTGCTGGGGGGTCAGTGTCCGGATTGAACACCAACAAGCCTTGGCAACTGCAACCCACGCGGTCAGAGGAAAGATGCTTCTGTGAGGACCAGCAAGGTCCTGGGGACTCTCCAAGCTAGGGAGAGTCAGGGCACGTCTGGAGCAACCAGGAACGCCCACTGAAAGTCAAAGTTACCTTCACAGGGACCCACAGGCCAACGGACCAGGGATCGTGAAGGGACCTCGAGCTGAATCACTAAATACCAGCCCACGGAACACTCGTGGAGTGTAGGCCGGATATCTTCAGTGGAATTACTGCTCGGGGTCAGGACTACAAGTAGCCCAAAGCACAGCTTCAGGGGTCGCCGAAAAGCATATGCTGCTGCAAATGTACACTGTGCACAGGGGTACGGGTTTCACTGTCCCCACGAGGGATACGGGCCTCAGAATTGCTGAGAGCGCAGATCAACCTCAGAGACCTCGGGAACCCACCTCCTGTGTTGCAGAAATCTTCGGAGTCCTTCAGGAGCTGCGTAGATGCAAACCGGTCAGATGCGTTTAGGTGCCTGCTCAGCAGGGGAGCAACTCCTTTACTCCAAGGGAGATTTCTTCAGTCGTCCAGCGTTGTGCAGATCGTTGAAGTACTTGGTTTCTGTAGCAGAGTTTAGTCCAGGTAAAATCCAAAGTCCTGTAGTCAGGGGTTCCTACTTTATACCCAAGGAAGGGGTGGGACAAACTCTGGGTACCCACCTATGGGAGGGTCAGGAAAGAGGGGTGGCTACACCCATTTCCTTTGTCCAGTTTCGCGCCAGAGCAGGGGCTGGTAGCCCCTGCAACCGGTTTGAGCTGGACTATGCACAGGGACACCAAATGTGCCCCCAGTGCAGACTTCAAAGCACTCTTGGAGTGCACCCACCCAGCCCCAATACACTAAAGCCTGTCTGGGAGGTGGTCACACCTCCCTGTGACAGGAAATCTATTGTCAAACCTTCCCCTGCCGGAGTTTCGTCCAGCAGCAGGAGGGCAGACTCGTATCTGTGGCTGGCAACATCCATTTTGTGATGCCAGGGTCAAGAAAGCTGGTACCAGGTGTACTGGTGTTGTCATATTTCTCCCTCTAGGAGGGTGGAATCATACCTCCCACACCAGTTACTGGTGTGGAGGTATGATTCCAAGGTGTTTGACACCAAACACGAAATGTTTCCATGCAGGCGTTTTAAAGTTAGCATTTACCGCGAGGTTATAATGCACTTAAGTATATAATCATTGGCTGCATCACAAACAACCCCGGAATATAGGTTCCGAAGGCTGCAGAGGGGCTCTGCTCATGCATGGGCACCCTCACATAAAACCCATCACCCTGCCTTCAGGATTGATAAGGCCTGCTATAGGGGTGACTGATAGGTTTATATGTGCAGTGATTAGGATAGATATAGTGAACCTATATCTAAGTAAGGGGTGCATGCACCACCTTACACAGGCTGCTGTAGCAGACCTGTTGTGTCATTTTAAATGGTCTCTCAGGGGTGGCATAATACATGCTGCAGCCCCTGGGAGGCCTCTGGGGTACCTAGGCCCTGGGTACATAGTATACCATATACTAGGGACTTATAAGGGTACCCCAGAATCCAATCTGGAGTGTACCTAAAGTACATGCACACCCAATTTAGGGAGTAAGCAGATAAACTGGGGTCCTGATTAGTAGCATCCCAGTCAGACTAGTCAAAAACCAGCAAAACACCAGGAAAAAAAATGGGGGTAACCATGCAGTCAGATTCCACCTTCCTACATGCAACACTTGCTGCTGCCAGCATCAGCGACCATATCTCCTCACCGCTCCACCACTCCAGCCTGAGGCAGAACCGAATCTGTGAAGCTGCTCTGGAAGCAAACAAAGGGAGTGGGTCACAAAGCTCAAGAAAAGGTAACCATTACTTTTGCTGCCGAGCTCCACCCCCAGATCATTTCAAATCATAAAACACTGACTTTTAAATATCATAGCTAGATTTACCAAAAATACATTGAATATTGTTCTTCAATGATTACTTTACACAAATGAGTAAGTAGACAAATAGAACGTCTAGCATCAAAATTTGTTATGGCAAGGTTGACAAGTATTTAACTTTTTGTTACATATTTAGAATTGTGAAGAAAGTATTAATTTGCTAAAAACATGAACGCTGAAGTGTGCTCCGTGATAGACCTAATTAAAGTTTTGCACATAATCCCGGTATTATACGGAACTGCCAGGCACAATTCTTTCGGATGATCAGATGTGGTTAAGAGAGGAAGGGCAGGCTCATGGTGCCCAGGCTTACGTGTCAGGGATTTATATTGAGCAAACCTCATGCCAACCAGCGCAGAAAATCCATAAATTATTTCTTTAACAAGTTAGAACTGGAAACCCAATGACGACACCATGAAAACAGTTTTGAGGTCACTTTTTTTTTTTTTTAACAATTGTGCATGAGTTTAAAACAGTTACTCTTGGTACATCCGGCTAACGTTGTAGCATGTTGTGGATAGTACGGACTCCGTTCCTGTACTTGATGTGTTCTGTACTGGGAAATTACGATTGATCATATCCCATAGGGAGCTTGAAATTTGAGTCTGAAAGCACTTGAGTGATGAGTGAAAGTAGTTTGGATAGCTTTGTATTATATCTTGGCATCACACCCGCAATGCTCCTGTCCACTAGCCTCACTTATTCTATACTTTTTTCACAGTCCGCGCTTCTGGTTCTGTTTTCACTTCTTCCCTACACTTAGTCTGTTGGTGGCATTAAAGCTTTTGATGGCGTCTAGTGTCACTTAAGAGACTCCTTTCAGCCGGCACACCACGGGTGTTGAAGCTTGGAAGCAATTCTTTCATGAGAGATTTTCTAATGGCCCTATTTTAACAGTTCTGCTGTGCTCTAAATCACTATGAAACGTTTCACATGAACGTAGTTTGCTTTTTATATGTACATTGCTTGTTTTTGTGTGTGTGACCCATACATTCTACATGGGATTTGCCGTTCCTATTGTACTTTTTTTTTGTATTTTGATGTACCTTTTAAAGGGGAATATTTTGCTGTGTTGGAGAATTTGACTTGATGTATCTCTGAAGGTTGGATGACAGAGGCACGCATGGCTAAACCACTCGTGACTCTACTACACATCCAGACAACCAATGCGTCTGAACAACGCCTTCCTTTACCACGCAATTTCGTAGTGAAGTCATGATTGGTAAAGGGATGTGTGGTAAAGTTCACACCTCAGCCCTCTGCCCTGAGCCCTAAAACCCTGTCACCTGCCTTATAATTAACCCAACCCCCCCGAGCCCTACAAATGACCCCACCCCTAAAACCTTAAACAACATCACCCCTCTTCCCTGATCCTTAAAACCCTGACCCCTGCCCTATAAACCAACCAGACCCTCCACCCCGAGCTCAAAAACTACCCCATCCCTAAAACCTAAAACTACCTCGACCCCTCCCCTGAGCCCTAAAACCCGACCGCCCTGCCCTATAAACAACCCGACCCCCCCTTGAGCCCTAAAACTACGCCCCACCCTAAAACTACCCCCCTAAGACCCAGCCCCAGCCTCACTTAACACTCCTCTCCTGATCCTTCCTCTTCCTGTGCCCACCCATGCGCAAAGCTAGACCGCGCACTGCCTTTACCACGCATATGCATGGTTAAGGCATATGCATGGTTAAGGCAAGCATTGTTTCCCTTGCGGGGAAATGGAACACGTGGCTCTGCTCGCATTGTAAAGGCTGTTTCCCATCCTTGAACACTGCACACAAGCAAAGGAAACAAGCATTTGCAATGCAATAGGACTCGCATTTACGCGAGACCTATTGCATTGCATCACGGACAACGAGGGGGGAGCACAGACAACGGGAGTGCGCGCGGGGGGAGAAGGGGGCGAGGAGGCACGTACAAAGTAGTGCTCACAATCTCATAATCAGACGGCAGCATTTACGAAAGACAATGACACAAGCCAATTAAAAACGTGGGCGAAGCTTCCACGGAGCTTCCCCTCCATACTCGATTACTGCATGCCTCGCAAAGCGAGCAGCGCATGCGCGCTGTCGCTATAGGCTCTGTACTAGAAAGGAACAATGGTATACTAGAGGCCACTAAGGTCCTCGGGTAGCCTGGGCTACAGTTATTTGAATAAGCGTTTTAGTCAGGTAAGCAAGGAAAAAGTCCACATGGGACTAGTTACGCAATATATGCAGGGACACACGGTTGAAATGACATCACATTTATTAACAGCATAAATGGAGTATCAAGTTTCTATAACTCAAGTGATAGTTCTGGTGCTCACACAAGAATATAGTGAAGGTGCGTGAAGTGAGGGGTGCTAGTGACATTTAAAATTACATCGCATTGACAACATTTAAACAAAACTCCAAATTAAATTAATGCAGTGAAGGAGTTTTGGTTGTAAAGGGTCGACGGCGTTTGGATCTCATAATTGTGAGATCATCATCAGGACGAAAAGAGTGCGAGCAAGTCGAATCTATGTGGAGGAGAAAACATGGTATCAACCATAGGTCCCAAGTAATAAGCAATTACATTGTATACAAACCCATTCCTGAATGAGAATGAATGGTAATAAAGAGAAGGGGCTCGAAGAGCAAAGGAGAGAGAATACAGTTAATGTTAAATCAGGAAATAGCCAAAGAGCTCTCATTCAAGTGTGGGGGGGAATACCGCCAAGAGGAAAGAACAAAGGTTTGGAGGCGTGAGAGCTCCGAAGTGGCTGGTCTCCAAGATCAAGTCAGGACAGAGTCTTGAAGGAAAAGTAGAAGACAGTCACAATAGGATGGGACAGTGTGAGTAAACCACTGCTATGGACGTTACTAAGCGCCAAACAGGGGAGAAAGCGCTAGAAATTTAATGAAATTGGGTAACCTGGCGCCTGCTAGAGATAAGATAAGGAAATTGCAGGAAGGTTAGCGTTGAAGGACCTAGCTCGGTGCACAGAGATGCAAGCGCTAACCGTGGTGCAAAAATGATAAGGTCGCTGCCCAAGGGCGTGAGAGCGCCTGCAGAGAGCGTGAAGGTAGGTGCAGGAGCAACGAAGGCACTGTCAACTGCAGGACTTACTTGCCAGACGGAAACTGGTGCCCGTGGCCAAGGTTGACCGAGTCTTGAAGCAGGAAAAAGGGGAAAGGATCCGGTGGCTAGAAACCCGGGATAGCGGGTGTGCGGGAGCACGAAAATTACTGAAAGATGAGGATGAGGCAGGGAGAACCCGGGAGCAACCCCGTGGAAGCGCTAGAGGACCGGGACTTACTTGGATGACCGTGAGGTCGGGTCCGGGGGCCACAGGGGGCCGTGTCGATGGGCGGGAACGGCGGGGAAGCCTGGAGTCCCGAGTGGGTTGTAGGCAGCGTGGTAGAGGGTAATTATGAGATCGAAACGCCGTCGACCCTTTACAACCAAAACTCCTTCACTGCATTAATTTAATTTGGAGTTTTGTTTAAATGTTGTCAATGCGATGTAATTTTAAATGTCACTAGCACCCCTCACTTCACGCACCTTCACTATATTCTTGTGTGAGCACCAGAACTATCACTTGAGTTATAGAAACTTGATACTCCATTTATGCTGTTGATAAATGTGATGTCATTTCAACCGTGTGTCCCTGCATATATTGCGTAACTAGTCCCATGTGGACTTTTTCCTTGCTTACCTGACTAAAATGCTTATTCAAATAACTGTAGCCCAGGCTACCCGAGGACCTTAGTGGCCTCTAGTATACCATTGTTCCTTTCTAATACATAGATTACCCTTGGTCAGGATACTGGGGTCCCCTTGTTCTTAAGAATATATCTTACGTGCACTGGCTTCACTGCAAGGGTCACCACTTCTAGTGGTTTTTCTTACATTAATTTGTGTCTTAATTCACATTCTCCTTCCTGTTTTGATTTTTTTCTGTATAGCCACTCTGGCCTACACCCCCTACACGTTCCCCTCCCATTATGTCCATACCAGTCATCCCGACCTATACAGAGGACTATATTGCCAAAATCATAAGTGGACCTTCCCTGTTCCAAACACCAGTACCTTCAGCAGCACCCACAGATGTTGCAACAGACAAAATAACAGCTTTAGAACACCTAAAAAAGAAACATAACCGCACAGAGTTACATGCTCGAATGTTGATAGAATACCTAAAGGCCGATATAATACCCCTAGGCCTACAGGTTCGTAACACCCCAGCAATCTTCCTACAAGACAAAAAATTTAAGAACGGCTTTGCACATATTGGCACAACGTGCTCACGCCATTGGATGGTGTTAGGGATAGACACAGCGCTGGAACATAGCAAAAAAGAGCTGGAAGAGATATTAGAACTAGAGAAAGCAATTCTAGAGTTGGACAGCTTGGCGGACGCCAAAGCTGTCCTTGAGAAATTAGAGAAAACCATTTCCGACTTCCAGAAATTTGAACACCACAAGAAAGCCACCAAGGTAACGAAAGACATAAAAAACTACAGCAAAGAGAAAACATACCCTTATCTCCTAGACGACTACTTTACGAACCCCCAATACGCTCAAAGACAGGCAGGCACTTGGGGTAGGTTCAAGAATAAGCAACCAGTAACCTTCTCTGACTCGTCTGCAGACTGACTCGTCGGACCCAGGGGCAGGACCCAGCACCTCCTCCAACAACTCCAATTCTTTAGGGAGAGGACAGCCATTCCAAATAGAGAGGGGCAGGGTGAAGCAACGATACATCTTCCCACCCGGAGAGCGTCAAACGAGACGGAAGTTCTATCAATGGGGCTACCAATATTGAACACCGTAGGGATAGAGGACTCCTCTCCCAACACGGAACAGATCCCCATTTTTAATCTGTCCAGCCACCAGCTAGCCTCCACAGAGATTTCCCTACTGAGTAGAGGGTTATCGTATGTCCTGACAGAGAAACCCGATTGGTTTACCATCCAGACAGAGATTTTCCAATTTTTTAGGAAAATGAGACTTAAATCTTTTTTTCAGGATAGAGACTACATCTAGCTCTGACACGACGGGACCATGTCCCAAATCGACCTTTAACCCACCTACTGGTTCCCTACCACCAGAAGTCATCACTTTTGAAAACCTAGTCCAAAAAGACTTCGACAAATTGAAAAACCAACATGATTTCATCCCATATAACATCAGCCTTGAGGAGAAAAACAGTCTCTCAAGATTAAAAAACATGAACGACATAATTATAAAGCCCTGTGACAAAGGCGGTGGAATTGTCATCCAGGATAAAACTTCCTATGACTATGAGATCCTGCAACAACTTAGTAACACCACCCATTATGAGCCTCTGACACACAACCCCCTCTCTGAAATCGAGAATCTCATTCAGACCATCACCAAGGAAGCGGAGGAACTAGGCTTCATCAGTCACAACGAGTTCTTGTATCTCAACAACAAAAACCCTCGGACGCCTGTACTATACACACTACCAAAGATTCACAAAAACCAAGAAAGCCCTCCAGGTAGACCCATCCTCTCTGGGTGTGGCTCTATCCTCGAACCACTTGGCAGATATATCGACTTCTTTATCCGAGACTTGGTACAAGACACTATAGCCTATTTAAAAGACACCACACACTTTATCAATCTGGTTGAGCAAGAGCTATTTGACCCCACACGCGAGCTTCTAGTCACTCTTGATATAGAGTCACTTTATACAAACATTCCGCAGGACAAAGGCACCACAGTCATTAAAAACCACCTGAATAACCGTCCTAGATCACATCCTGTCCCCACTGAGTTTATCATCTCACTCCTGGAGGTAGCCCTGATAAAAAAACTTCTTCATGTTCAATAACCAGTTTTACAAGCAATGTAAGGGAACTTCTATGGGGGCAGTTTTTGCCCCTAATTTTGCCATTCTTTTTGTTGACGACATAGAAAAAACATTTGTCCTCGACCCTGCCAATCAACACCGGCTTAAAATCAGAAGTTGGCATCGCTACATCGACGATGTTTTCATGATATGGCAAGGCACTGCGACAGAATTACACGACTTCTGCACTTGGCTCAACAACTGCCAACCCGACCTCAAATTTACTTACAGTTCTAGCAATACTCAAATAGACTACCTGGACGTGACAGTAAAACCAGCGGAAGGTGGTCTTTACACTACACTGTACAGGAAGCCCACCGAACACAACACTCTTCTTCACTACAAGAGTGCCCCCCCTCGAGCACTCAGGGACGGCCTCCCCTATGGCCAATTTCTGAGGATACGCAGAAATTGCAAACTCAAAGAAGATTTCTTTAGGGAAGCTGATACCCTGTGTAACAAACTAGCCAGTATAGGCTACCCTAGACGCTTGATAAAACGATCAATGAAACGTGCATGGTACTCACATAGGGAATTCCTACTCGAACCCAAACCCAAGAAAACCATGCCACGCATTGCCTGCGTAACCACATTCTGCCCAGCAAGCAACAAAATAATGAAACTGATCAAAAAACACTGGCCCATTCTCACCTCTATCAACATCACCAAGGAAGCACCTCTCTTTTCCTTTAAGCGTGGACGCAACATTAAAGACCATTTGGTACGAGCACACAAACCCACGCGTAATGACAACACTTTACAGTCATGCTTAGGTCTCCCTCCAGTTGTGGGCCATTTTAAGTGCGGTAACTGCGCAGCGTGCCCATTCACTACGAACACCAAGGTCTTTGAGTATGGTACTGTGTCGCATAAACTCAGTTTTTTCTCAAACTGTAACTCAGTAAATGTAATATACTGCATTCGTTGCCCTTGTGATCTTATCTACGTTGGACAAACCACCCAAAAAGTGAAAGCCAGAATAAGCCAACACAGGAGCAGAATACGCTGCAAAATCATCACTGCACCATTGGTCGAGCACTTTCTGGAGAAAGGACACTCCGAAGGAGACCTCCGCTGGCAAATTATTGACATCGTACGCCCTCACAGCAGAGGCGGAGATCCACAAGCAATCCTAAACAGACTTGAATGCAAATGGATGTTCAACTGCAGATCTATTGAAAGTGGACTCAACACACTTGAGGAATGGAACATGATTTTGTAATTTCCACTTTCAGTAGCCCAACTCTTCCTCACCTGCATATGTAATAACCTGTATATATGATGACTTGTATATAGTGTGTACATAATTATTTATTAATAATTTTTCTCTGTTTACTTTTATCCTTTTTTACCTTGTATATCTGGCCACACTGCTCGCCTACATCTGCTGTCCCTGGCGTTGCAACTTTCTCTGGAAAGCCAATAATTAGGTTTTGCCTTCTGCAGTCCCTCCTTTATTTTTTGTATCACTTTCACCAAACATGTACCTCCCCATTATGGCCGCCATATTCAGGCCAAGTTTCCCAGTGCACAGATGGTTTTTCCCTCGTGCGCTCCCAGTTACTTAGTACCTCCACTCTGCCTTCCTAATATGGCCGCCCTCCTGTGCGCACGCGCACACCTCCCCGCGCGCTCTAGTTAATTATTTATAGCCAGTGCCCACCCTCTTCCGCGCACCTTGCGGCTTCACTCCCAAAACAGAAGACCTCGGAGACCTGTCCCCGTCCTCCTCACAGACCCGACTAACGCGGCTCTTCTAGTAAGTACACTTGCCATTGTTTGGGTCCGTTCAACCCCCTCCAACCAGCTCTCCCTGTTAAATATACCTCCTCTTGGTTTCACAGACTAATGCATACACCCACGCTTGCCGGGGTGTTGTGGCATACCTCCACCGGGATCCGGACATCCAATACCGCTCCTGTGTGATTCCTCCGGCCCCCTCTGTGGCCGCTGGATTTTAAGTAAGTTGCGTTTCACTGCAGCGCTGACCCGCGTCCTCCTCTACCGCTGCCTAAACCCCTTGCGGTTATTTTCAGAAATTACCCTCTACCACGCTGCCTACAACCCACTCGGGACTCCAGGCTTCCCCGCCGTTCCCGCCCACCGACACGGCCCCCTGAGGCGCCCGGACCCGACCTCACGGTCATCCAAGTAAGTCCCGGTCCTCTAGCGCTTCCACGCGGTTGCTCCCGGGTCCTCCCTGCCTCATCCTCATTCCTTGTCTTTCAGTAATTTTCGTGCTCCCGCAAACCCGCTATCCCGGGTTCCTAGCCACCGGATCCTTTCCCCTTTTTCCTGCTTCAAGACTCGGTCAACCTTGGCCACGGGCACCAGTTTCCGTCTGGCAAGTAAGTCCTGCAGTTGACAGTGCCTTCGTTGCTCCTGCACCTACCTTCACGCTCTCTGCAGGCGCTCTCACGCCCTTGGGCAGCGACCTTATCATTTTTGCACCACGGTTAGCGCTTGCATCTCTGTGCACCGAGCTAGGTCCTGCAACGCTAATCTTCCTGCAATTTCCTTATCTTATCTCTAGCAGGCGCCAGGTTACCCAATTTCATTAAATTCCTAGCGCTTTCTCCCCTGTTTGGCGCTTAGTAACTTCCCTAGCAGTGGTTTACTCACACTGTCCCATCCTATTGTGACTCTGTCTTCTACTTTTCCTTCAAGACTCTGTCCTGACTTGATCTCGGAGACCAGCCACTTCTGAGCTCTCACGCCTCCAAACCTTTGTTCTTTCCTCTTGGCGGTATTCCCCCACTTGAGACGAGAGCTCTTTGGCTATTTCCTGATTTAACATTAACTGTATTCTCTCTCCTTTGCTCTTGAGCCCTTCTCTTTATTACCATTCATTCTCATTCAGGAATGGGTTTGTACACAATGTAATTGCTTAATACTTGGGACCTATTGTTGATACCATGTTTTCTCCTTCACATAGATTCGACTTGCTCGCACTCTTTTCGTCCTGATGATGATCTCACAATTATGAGATCCAAACGCCGTCGACCCTTTACAACCAAAACTCCTTCACTGCATTAATTTAATTTGGAGTTTTGTTTAAATGTTGTCAATGCGATGTAATTTTAAATGTCACTAGCACCCCTCACTTCACGCACCTTCACTATATTCTTGTGTGAGCACCAGAACTATCACTTGAGTTATAGAAACTTGATACTCCATTTATGCTGTTAATAAATGTGTTGTCATTTCAACCGTGTGTCCCTGCATATATTGCGTAACTAGTCCCATGTGGACTTTTTCCTTGCTTACCTGACTAAAACGCTTATTCAAATAACTGTAGCCCAGGCTACCCGAGGACCTTAGTGGCCTCTAGTATACCATTGTTCCTTTCTAATGCATAGATTACCCTTGGTCAGAATACTGGGGTCCCCTTGTTCTTAAGAATATATGCCGCTATAGGCTCGACCTAAAAACACATAGCCAAAATACTTTTCTGTAAGACTCAAAACAGCAATGAATGACATACAAGACAAGGTTGTTGTCTGTATAGTTCAAGCTCTTGGTAATTACAACCTTTGGTACTGTTATTGGTCCAGACTGGGTTGCTTTTGTTTGAGGTCGGTTCGCCATAGGAAATCCTCGCGTGAAAAGCAATTTAAGCTGCATATCTTCTTTTGTTGACAGCTGCTTTTCGTTTTTGTATTTCAGGTCAAGTCAAAGTTTTCCGAGCCCTGTACACATTTGAACCAAGAACAGTAAGTTACAATTTCCATCTTTTCTTTCATTCTGTATTTTCAATTCTTTTAGAGTGGTAATCTTTACTTTGCCAACTCCTATTAGTTGGAAGTGCTTGACTGGTCAAAGCAGGATACCACAGGCATTATGCACAATAACGATTGCGTCTTATTACTCATTGAATGATTCCTGGTGTTCAATCACAGCTCAGTGTCTCAAGTCCTCGCTCATGCTTACGATATTGATTTGACAGATTTAACTTTCTCTCTAAAATGCACTTGTAAAGTGGTTTTTCAACCCCTTAATATTGCCTCTGATTTAAAATCTCTGTTACTTCAGTAAGACAATAAGGACCAGACATACTGAGGGCCTTATTACGAGTTTGGTGGTCTTTCACAGACCCTGCACCCAACCTCATGCCAAGCATGCAGATTAATATCTTACTTTCATTTTTAAAAACTTAGAAATTCCCTGAAAAATCTAAGTTAAATTGACGTTCTAGTTAGGAAGTCTAATAATATGTTGCTTTACATTAAACAAAACCTTAGTAACTTAGTAATGCAATGAAAAAAACAAAGGTTCAAGGGATGTTATAGGTATTTGAAAATGTCATTTGAACCATATCATTTTAATTAAGAAAACCACTGAAATTCACTAGTTATAATTGTCAAGTAACTATAGCTTAAGCCCTAGTAGTGCACTGCTAAATAACTCCAGTATTACATCACTTACGGCATGTTGTATGACATCAATGATAACATCACTGCATCATCTGAAATAACATTGATGACAACACTGTGCATAGATAGGAACAGAGTTATAGTTAATTTAGGGCACAGTTATAGTTACATAAGAGTACTAGAACTGCTACATTTTACTGGTTTTGTTAGTTTAAAATAGTATGTTTTAACTGACATTTTCACCAAACTATAACATCGCTTTAGCCTTTGGTTGTTTCATTGAATTTATATATACATGTATGCGTGTGTGTATATCAATCAATCAGGAATTTGTGAAGCGCACTACTCACCCGTGAGGGTCTCAAGGTTCTGGGGGGGAGACGGGGGTTTGCGCATGTCCGTCTCAGCCGAAGAGCCAGGTCTTGAGGCTCTTCCTTAAAGCTTTCAGTGTGGGGGTTCGTCTGATGCTGAGGGGGAGTTTGTTCCTGGTCTCGGCCACGATGTAGGAGAACGCTCTTCCTACCGCTTTGGCTGTGCGGATGCGTGGGATTTCGGCCAGGGCAAGGTCAGTGGAGCGAAGTGATCTCTTGGGTGTGTAGAAGGAGATTCTTTTGTTGAGGTATTGGGGTCCGGTGTTGTGGAGGGATTTGTAGGCGTGAGTGAGCAGCTTGAAGGTCACTCTCTTTTCGACAGGAGGCCAGTGGAGGTCTCGTAGGTGCTTGGTGATGCGGTCTTGTCGTGGGATGCCGAGGACGAGTCTGGCTGTGGCGTTCTGGATGGTCTGGAGTTTGAGGAGTAGAGTATTGTTGATTCCGGTATAGAGGGCGTTCCTGTAGTCTAGTCTAGTCAGCTGGTTATGAGTGCGTGGGTGACGGTCTTTCTGGATCCGGAGGGGATCCATTTGAAGGTCTTGCGGAGGATGCAGAGGGTGTTGAAGCACGTGGAAGATACAGCGTTGACCTGTCAGTTCATGGTGAGGAAGGAGTCGAGTATGATGCCGAGGTTGCGGGCGTGGTGCGTGGGTGTGGGGAGGGTTGCTGAGGGCGGTGGGCCACCATGTGTTACATGCGGAGGGGGTGGGTTCGAGGACAAGTACTTTCGTTTTCTCCGAGTTGAGCTTCAGGCAGCTGCTGCTCATCCAGGATGCAACATCTTTCATTCCTTCCTGGAAGCTGTGTCTGGTGATGTTGGGTTCCTTGGTGAGGGAGAGGATGAGTTGGGTATCGTCGGCGTAGAATACTATACTGAGTCTGTTTTTTCTGACGATGGTAGCGTGGGGGGCCATGTAGATGTTGAAGAGTGTGGAGCTTAGTGAGGATCCTTGGGGTACTCCGCAGCTGATCGCAGTGCGTTCGGAGAGAAAGGGCGGGAGTCAGATTCTTTGGGTTTGGCTGGTGAGGAAGGAGCGGATCCAGTCTAGGGCAGTTCCCTTTATGCCAGCGTCGTGGAGTCTGGCGGTTAGTGTGCGGTGGCAGACGGTGTCGAAGGCTGCTGAGAGGTCTAGTAGGATGAGGGCAGCCGTGTGACCCTGGTCGAGGAGGGTGCGGATGTCGTCTGTGGTGGCTAGGAGGGCGGTCTCGGTGCTGTGGTTGCTGCGGAATCTTGATTGGGAGGTGTCGAGGATGGAGTTGGATTCTATGAAGTTAGTGAGCTGGATGTTGACGATCTACTCGGGGGCTTTGGCTGCGAAGGGGAGGAGAGAGATGGGTCTGTAGTTCTTTGGGTCCGTCGGGTATGCGGAGGGCTTCTTGAGGAGGGGCTTGACTTCTGCGCGCCTCCATTCGCCGGGGAACGTGCCTATTTTGAGGGTGCAATTGATGGTGCGTCGTAGTTAGGGGGCTATAGCTGAGGCGGCTCTGTGGAAGATGTGCGGT
The DNA here is from genome assembly GCA_963921515.1 of Calotriton arnoldi. NCBI lineage: Eukaryota > Metazoa > Chordata > Amphibia > Caudata > Salamandridae > Calotriton > Calotriton arnoldi. Next base: position 1,265,420 of record CAWUFW010001802.1, read on the forward strand.
GGGCAGGGGTCGGTGGGGGCTCCGGAGTGTATAATCCTCATGGTCTTAGCGGTGTCTTCTGTGGTGACAGGGGTCCAGGCAGTGATGTTAGGCTGGGTGGCGTTGCCGTTGGTAGGTTTAGTGTCGGTGCATAGGTTCCGGTCATCGAAGTTGTCGCAGAGAGTCCTGATCTTGTGGTGGAAGTAAGAGCCGAGTTTGTTGCCAAGGTCTTGGGAGGGAGGGACGTCGAAGGTTTTGCTGGGGGGTTTGGTGAATTCTTGTAGGATGCTGAAGAGTTCCTTGGAGTTGCGGGAGTTGGAGAGGATTCTGTCCTGGATGAAGTTTTTCTTCGTGGTTCTGATGAGTTGGTGGTGTTCTGTCATGGTCTTGTATGCGGTGCGTGCTTCCGGGGTTTTGCTGTTCCTCCAAGCTTTCTCGAGTCATCGGCACGTGCACTTGGATTCTCGGAGGTCGGTGGTGAACCAGGTGGTTTTGTGGTGCTTTCTCCGTCGGATTCCTGGAGGGGGGCGAGTGTGTTTGCGCATTCGGTGAGCAATCTGTGGAGTTTGTTGGCCGCAGAGTTGGCGTCGGTCATGGTGGGTGGAGGGGCGCGGTTGAGTGCGGAGCTGAGGTGTTGTTTGGTGATCTTGCTACAGTTCCTGCGCGGGGGGCGTGGTGTAGGCTTGTGTGCGGTTGGTTTGGAGAAGAAGTGAACGCAGTGGTGGTCTGTCCAGAGGGGTTGCGTGGCGTGGCTGAAGCGGATGTTGTTTCTTCCTATATATATATATGTATGTATGTATGTATATATATATATATATAATTATTAACAGCTGCACAAATGCGGAGCCCTCACAGAACTTTTAACTTAATATATTTTGAGCAAATGCATTTCGGCACTCTGCCTTCAGTGCTCAATAGCACTGCCCCCAATATAGCACACTTTTAAATACCGTCAAGATGATTTCGTTGGGGAAGCACAGAGTCGCGGCCAACAACAAAGGACTAACAAAGTTCTTGGTCCAGATACGAATATCACTGGCTGCCATGTCTCTACGTGCTTTTACTGTTTCAAGCCGTATGGTAAGTATTACGTTTTTCATTTATTTCAAAGTTATTAGAAATGTACAACAGTTAAAACCACAGCAGTGGTGAGGGACGGAAAGATGACCGAGATGGCACTTTTGTTTGGAAGCACATGGGCCTTTTTTGTCACGAAGGACTACACGGATTTGTGCTACGTGTAAGTTACATCAGACATTTTCGGGTTTTTTTTCTATATAAGATGTTATGCTGAAATAGTGCCCCCTTCCCATCTTTTATATCTGTCCCTTGACCCCAGCAGTCCCATATCTTCGTGCTCAAAATAGCTTTACCTTGAACAAGGTGTCTACGTTCCAGGGTGGGAGAATGCATCACTAACTCCCTTTGCCAATTTTGTGATCAGAAACTTGGGAAACGTCAACCAGAACTGCCATGAGACGCTGCATGTACCCTGCTTTGAAGGAGAAAGCTGACCAACTGCTTAGGAAGGCAGTTGGAAGCGCCCTTGCACAAGGGAGACCAACCCTGCTCAGAAGGAGATGGGCCATGAAGGAGTCAAGTCAAGTCAATAGTTCTTTTTTCGACCATTGAAGACCATAAAAGCGCATTAAATAAAACATATGTACCTAAAATCTGATTAAATAAATGGATATTTCAAAACAGACCAATAGTGCATGTTCATATTCAATTTGATAGGAATGAAAACCAACTAAAACCTTTTGTAAGAGGGGTAAGTTAAAGCAAGACAATAAAACAAGAACACGGAATCTCAGAATCAGAAGTATAAAAATTGGACATGTAAAGTGCAAATGTACAGTGCAAGCACAAAATCAGTGTCGTCGAGAACAGTCAGTGATACGTACACAATTAATAATGCGTGAAAAATGCCCCTAGAGACCCATTCAAACAGGAGCTTCCTATTCCTTAAACAACTTCTTCCTGTGTCTTAGGGCTCCTGAAAGAAAGCTTGCAACTCCAAAGCAGACCCTGGGGGAAGACCGCATTTGTAGATTCACCAAGGCGGGCCTCACTTGTCCAAAATTACAAGTCCTCACCAACGGAAGGATACATTTTTTCCGTAGAATACTATAAAAGTTGCAGAAAAATATAAAGTGCACGGTGTCTTGCTCTGAAAAATTATCACAAGGACAGGGATTTAAAGCACCTGGCTTTGAGAATCCTTTAGGAACTGCTAAAAACCAGTGTAAAAAATTAAATCTGAATCTGGTCAGCAGGAAACGGTGGTGAACATTATTAATAAGCGACAAATAAGGCTGCTCTAGTGGACTTGTGCACCCATGACATAGCCTAGCCAGGGGATACTCAAAGCCCCCTCAAGTGCAATACAATCCTCTAAAACATATTGGTTTAAAGTAGGAACGGGACTGGACCAAATTCTCAGCCAGCGCATTAGTGGTGCAACTGCAATAAGGTCAGAAATATAACCCAGACCAAGGTCTTTGTGCATCATAAAGGAGAGGGTGCTGGTAGAAACAGCAAGAAGTTTACGGAAAAAAAAATTCTCGCCCACCTGCAGTTCATTTATGTCTTTGTATCCCCACACATTGCAACCATAGGTGGCCATTGGGATACATTTTTCTCTGCAGATCTTTATTAGGGCGGGTACAGGTTTAGCCCCTTATCTCTTAGCAAAGTCCATAGTCGCACCCGCTGCCCTTGCCAGGATTTTACTTTTTAAGTGCTCTTTGAGCCACCCATAACCCTCTTTCGTCAAACAGCACCCCCAAATAAGGAAAAGTGGAAACTTTGGTAAGTTCTGCCCCCCTTCTGAAGAACTTGCGGCTAATAAACATGAAGGAGCTTCGATGGGACGAGCCAAAGGTGTCCGCTGCTGCCCCAAAAGTTCTTGCTGGCCTTTGCAACTGACAGTTCTTTTCTCTAAAGTCTGTCTTCCCATCTCAGTCCATCCGTATTCCTCTGCAATGCCGTTAAGCATGGTTACTGCCTGGACTTCCACCCAGACTAGAGAGGAGGGGCTGAGCCCTGCCCACACACTCCAGGGAAACTAACAAAGCAGAGGTCCAACTGGCATAGAAGCTATGCCCTCTCCCTATACTGCCATGCTGAGGAAAGCATGGGGGAACGAACCTCCGCACTACAGTGTAGAAATGCAACCGACAGCCAGCACCAAAGATCTGAATATAAGCAGCGCATGGGGTAGAGTTGAGGGGGTGCAGCCTGTGAACTGAGTGCAGGATTGGATACATTCCACTGACAGGACACGATCGGAATCACATGTCTTCAGTATTCCTGTGAAATATGCCTTGCAAAATCATGTGCAGTGTAAGGGGCAAGGGTTGGTTTGCAAGATGACAGAAGACCCACCTACGTTAACAATTAAAGATACTAACAAGGAGGAATTGAGCGCTTGTAAAGGAGCAGCAATAAACCAGCACAGAACCTTTTCCTAAGCTGTGAATGAAGTCAGGTGGTCTAGCATTACGTGAATTTATTAAATGACTAGACTGCACTTGCAAGTGGTCACTGGAGGTGTGGTATGCAACCTTTCCTGATAAGTTTGTATTTGCAAAATGACACACGATTGAGATTCTTCCAGGTTCCAGACTGGGGTGGACAAAACTTGTCTTGAGGGTTAAGGGGCAGTTGTGCAGATTCCTGCTACCCTTGTGTTGGGCCAGGGTGAAGCACTGTACCTCACTTGTTACTGCAGTTTTGTAGGTGTTTACATTGCTAACAATCAACTTGCTACATCTCCTTCAGTTGTGTTTGAACTGGACCAGACAGTATTTTGTTTACTTGTCATGTGTATAGGGCGTAGAGAGGATGAGGCAGGTAGACTGCCTGCTAGGAGTCCTGATCCATTAGCAGTGGCGGCTGCTATGGGGCCTTGGTGGTGAGGCGGACAGGGAAGAGGGAGGAAGCGGGGGGGGTTAAAAAAAGAAAAATGCATTTACCTGGCTGCCGCCACTGCTGCCGCAGGCTTTCCTCCGTTCTTACTGAGACGAGGCAGGAACAGGAGGCTCCCCTAGCCAATCACGACACTTCAATGCAGCGTCGTGATTGGTCTGAGGGCCGTGGTTCGGTGCTCAGACCAGCAGTGGGGGCCTTGGCATGTTCTCCATCCAGGCTGTAATGCAGCCTGGGTGGAGAACATGCAAAGTGCACATGACGATTTGGCAGGCCGATTCGTCATGCACACTTAAGTGCACATACCACTGCTCCCCCTGCTGGCTGACAGCCCAGCCACCTCATCAAAACTGTGCCAGAACTGTAAAAATAAAATGATAATGTTATGTTATCATCATTTTATTTTTCATGTGGGGCGACGCTCCTAGGAGGAGCCGCCACTGTAAAAGGCAGAGAAATGTACAGTTTGCTCATGACTGCAGAAGTGGTTTTGAGCTTGTTCTGTTTTTTCCTAGGTGTAACATTGAGCTCCTTGTGGTTAACAGTCAATGGTGGCTAAATATTTGCTGCAGTGTAAAGTTGTGAATGTTGTTACTCCGCCTATTTCCTTTACTTTCAATTATCTCTGTGATGCTCGAAATTCTGAAATTATTTGAGAACTTGAAGCATGTGATGTCAGGGAGGCGGTGGAGGAGTAATTCTCCAATTAGCTTGTTTCATATAGTGCTTAATATTATTGTTTTCTAAGCATTGGAGGGATTTGGTGGCAGCTGTAGTGGTCGAGGAATGTTATGTTAAAAAATTGTAGAGCGCAGCATATACCCGGGGGTGTCTTGGCGCTAGTCAGAGTGCTGAGCAGATGCAAAAGAAAAAGGCTGCTGGTTAAAGAGCCAGGTTGGATGGTGCATTAGACGGATGGTTGACAGGAGAGGTGTTGATAACAGGAGGTGGCATTGTGGGAGAGCGTGAGTTCCACCGTTTTTTATTGTATGCCACTGGATATATCTGTAGAGTTCTTGGGATTGGCTGTTCCACACATCACACGGTCACACACCTTAGTAACAAATGGCTGTTGTCTGAAGAATGACCGGATGCAAATGTGGTTTGGGTGAACAACTCTTGTAATGTCTGGTTTCCATTGAAAGCCATTAACATCAATAACCAAATTGAAATCCAGTTATTCACTTCTGTGATATAACCGAGGGAAACAAAAGTGATTTCCCACTTTTGTGACGTCACCAAGGTACCCACTTGTTTCCATGTGTTCTGCCGCCTCATCCACGTCTTCAGAGGCAGAATCGAGGTAGCCAAATGGCAGCTGGCATACTCGGCCGCCTTCTACCGCTTCTCCTGGGGGAGACTCTGTGATGCACGGGTGGGTGCTGTCTGTGTGCTTCAACGTGTTGCCTGTGTGTGATTGTTAACTGCACTGCACGCATACCTCTGGATAGTGTGGTCGGTCTGTACATGCACTATTTATAAGAAAGACAGCCCTGTCGCCTTTGTGATGTAACTGAACGTTTCTCCTATTTTTGTTTCCCCAGCCTGATGAATTATACTTTGAAGAAGGGGACATTATCTACATTTCAGATATGGTGAGTTTACATTAATGTATGTTAAGCAGTCATTGATAGTGCAGTTTGTTTTCTAAGCTTCACTAATTTTGCATCTCCCCTTCTGCTCCTAGAGTGACACAAATTGGTGGAAAGGTACTTGCAAAGGGCGGACAGGACTTATCCCCAGCAACTACGGTAAATGTTAGCAATCTATGAGCATAAGAGTAACTGGAACCTTTCCAGATGATCTAATTGATGCACGTTTAACGACGGCTATTTTTTATCAAGGGCGTGATTTCTGTTTTGGGAGAGTAAATCGGTAAGTGCTTGTTTGGCACAAAAGATTACAAGCACAGTGACCCACACTGGCATGTGATACTGCAGGCCCTGGAAAAACACGAAGCATGAAGACCTTGCTAAACATGGCTTTCAGTCTATCAGAATATTTACTCAGAAAATGTTTGCTTCGTCCATCCCTTACATACTGCTAACGGAAATAGTGCTTCATTTCACGCAGTGCATCCTGGTTGACCACCGCCCTTTGGCTTGCACATTTGCTAGCATGTTCATTGTACGTCTGTGCTGTTTTCTTCAGTTTGTTGTGGCGAAGCTGAAACTACTGAAGTGATTGTGGATGGGATTTGATGAAATGTAATTTGCATGATTTAGTAAGAACTGACCAATTATGTTCGGAAAGTTGCAATATTTGCCATTTTCATTCTTACTCGCCTTTTACAAGGCCCTCTGAAGTTAAGGGTGGCAGCTATTGCAGTTGCCCCCAGGCTCTGCACTGCTCAGTGCCCCAATCTGCTGCAAAAGGTATTCATGTATCACAGAAGCGGGCTTTACCTGTGACGGGTAACAAAGCCCTCTGCTACGTGGCATCCATCATTTGCTGGAGCTGCTTCCAAATATTTCCAGATACATTGTTTTTTAGGGCTGGCTTAAGCTGAGATCTTTTCATGTATAATATACTTACATAAAGGAGCTTTCCACCATATCTCTTTATCCATTTGTCAGTTCTTGCCGTTCACATTTTACTCCACCCACTACAGCATATAGCATGGGGCAGTGGGTGAGCCTACTTCAGTCACCGGCTAACTTCACTTTGAGTGACTGCATTTAGCCCTTTCACAAGGAGCACATCCGCACACAAGGTAGTTCCCTTCAGTGCCAGTGCTTTTATTTTTACTTTATTATTACTTTAGTGTTGCGTTGTTTGTAAAGCTTGACGTGATAGGAGGACGCTTTCTACCAGATGAGAGCACAGGGCACATTCCAGCTTTATCAGTTCCTGCTTCCTGCCAATGCTATTGTTAATTCCTTTTAAAGTGCTCTTTCTTTATCTGACTGCTGCTTTTTCATAGCGTACAAGGAGCTCGCATGAACTCTGAATACGAGCTCATGATGGTGATCTATCTTTGCAACCCTCACTGTCCGTCTCTCATTCCTTCTTTCTGTCCTCCTTTCCCTTGTTCTTTCCTTCTTTCTTTTGTTCTTTCTTTCCTCCTTTCTTTTTGTCCTTTCTTTCCTCCTTTCTTTTTTGTCTTCCTCTTTCTGTCTTTCTGTCTTTCTTTCTTTCTGTCTTTCTTTCTTGCCTTCCTCTTTTTTCCTTGCCTTAACGATCCACGAGATATGATAATGGAGAACCAATTCATGTAAGTATCCTACAGTTAGTGGTAATCTGTCTGGCCTTAAGGGCCTTCTTGCCAGTAGTACTAACGAAGGGGTTGATGGCCCGCTCTAGCAAAGCCACATTCAGGTTCTTTGTGAACACGCAGCTGTGCACACACTCCACAGAACTATGCATTCTTCGTCACAGGTCCCTCCTCACACAGACAAGAGCTTCTCTTCCCCCAGACAGCACCTGTAGCCGGCATGGCAAACATCCAGGTTTCACACACCTTATCTGGAGAATGAGTAGAGGCGAGATCCCTACTTAGTGTTTGTCCAGAATCAGTGGATTATAACAAAAAACATCCTACTATGGATTGTTTTACTTTCTTTGTTTCTATCAATTCTACTCTTGAGAGTTACACTAGCGGAGAGATGTATGGTCCTGGAGAGTGCATCCACACTTCTCCTTGGAGGGTCTCATATAGACACAAACATGGTGACACCCCCCATTCTAGTTTGAATTAACCCCTGTACTTTTTATTTACGACCGGTGCCAGGAATAACATTTAGAGGCCACCAGCAGGAATCTTATAGCAGCACTTTGTTTCCCCTCTGCAATTTTAATTTCTTCTCACATATTCACCACCCCCATAGAGAATCCTCTCTTTTTCCATCTTCTCCAGAGCTCCCCTCTCAGGAGGGTTGTAGCCCACACTGGTGCCCTCGGTGGAGTCTGCATGAAGAGGAGCACTATGATGAAGCATGCTAAGGTTGGGTGGATGAGGGATTCTTTCTTTCATATAATTGCACGTACACCTCAAGCATGTGTTATATTTTAGGTTAGTCGACTAGGAGTATCTATTGTAGCATTGACATACACCTCCCATCAATGAGCATTTTTTTGTAAGTTTGGCACTCCTTTTAAGTTGTTGGTCAGTTAAAGGTGTGTAGGAGAGTAGGATCTGCTTCACATGGGTACCCCCACTTTTTGCTGATGCTTCACTGTTTTTCGACATTAGTCTGGCTGGGGCCCTGCTAATCAGAACCCCAGCCTAGCTGCTTCCTCTCTAAAATGGTTTCCATGTGCCTTAGGCACATCACTGATTGGGATCTGGAGTGCCCTTATAAGTCCCTAGTATATGGTATACTATGTACCAAGGGCATAGGTACCTCAGAGGCCTGCCAGGGGCTGCAGCATGTATTATGCCACCCCTGGAAGGCCATCCAAACTGACACCACAGGTCTGCTACTGCAGCCTGGGTAAGGTGGTGCATGCACCCCTTACTGTGATATAGGTTACCTATATCACGAAATACATACACACATATAAACCTATAAGTCACTCCTAAGGCAGGCCTTATCAATCCTAAAGGCAGAGTGCATGGTTCCTATGTGAGAGGGTGCCCCTGCATGAGCAGGGCCCCTCTGCAGCGTTCGGAGACCATCTCTGATGCTGTTTGTAGTGCAGCCTGACCATATACTCTTAAGCGCATTATATCCTCGCGGTAAAATGCTAACTTTGGAATGGCTGCACCTAAACATGTCGTGTTTGGTGTCAAACATCTTGGAATACTACCCCCCCGCCAATCCTGGCGGCGGGGGTAGCATTCCACCCTTCTAGAGGGAAAGACATGTTAACTCTGACGAGTCCGGTAACTTCTTTCCAGAGCCCTGGCATCACAAAATGGATGCTGCTGCCACAGACACGAGTCTGGCCTCCTGCTGCTGGACGAAACTCCGGCAGGGGAGGCCTGGACAATAGGTTTCCTGTCCCAGGGAGGTGTGACCACCTCCCCAGACAGGATAATGTGTATTGGGGCTGGGCGGGAGCACTTTCGGGTGCTTTGAAGTCCTGCACTGGGGGCACATTTGGTGTCCCTGTGCATACCCCAGTTCAAACCGGATCAGGGGCTTGCAGCCCCTGCTTTGGCGCGAACTGGACAAAGGGAAAGGGTGTAGCCACCCCTCTGCCCTGACCCACCCATAGGTGGGGCCACAGAGTAGTCCAACCCCTATTTTTAGAATAAAGGTAGGAACCCAGTCCTTAGGACTTTAGATTATACCTGGACGAAACTCTGAAACTGAATCCTGGACCTTCGACGCTCTACGACAAGATTAGAGGACTGAAGAATCTCCCTTGGGGTCAAGGAGTGACTCCCCTGCTTGGCAGGCACCAAAGAAGCATCTGTCCGGTTCGCATTTCTGAAGCTCCCGTCGGACGCCGAAGTCATCGCATCACCAGAGGTGGATTCTCAGACTTCCCGAGGCTACCCTGAGTCCCCAGCAAAGCTGAGGCCCGTGGCTATCGTGGGTGACTTGAGACCGTGACCCCTGGACACCGAGCACATTTGCAAGTGCATCCTCTTCTGGGTCTCCCAAGAAGTCGTGCTTTGGGCTCCGAGTAGCCCTAGCCTCCAGCACCACCTGCACCGAAGATCACTGGCCCCCACTCCACGAGTGTCCTGTAAGCCAGATCCACGTGCGGCGTCACGAGGCTCCTTCGCGGTCGCTAGCCCGTTGGCTAGTAGCCCTTAACGAAGGCCAATCCTTTTCTTACTTGGCATCCTGGTTGCTCCAGGCCTGCCCTCACTTACCCTCGCTGGGTGAGTTCCACAGACCTTGCTGGTCTGCACCATCGACGATCTACATCTTCACCGAGACTTGCCGTTGCCAAGGCTTGTTGGGTCCAATCCGGTCGCCGACACCTCAGCACTCGACAGACATCGTGTACCAGCCCGAATCCTGCTCCTGGTCGCCGACAACGCCTCCTGGACCTCGTGGCTGAAGAGTCAAGACGACCGTCAACGCACCTGAAGCACTCGACATCGGTGGGCATCTGTCCATCGCCTTCCTGGTCACTGGCTAGTGACCCAGACTCTGTCCCCTCTGCTTTCTGGTTCTTCAGAACTCCGATCCACTCTTGGATCCACCCGGACACTTTTCTCTTGGCCGCCAGCAGCACTTTGCAGCAGATCGCCATTCGAATCGACGACGAAACCCGACCCCGAAAGGCACCTATGCACCCGGCTTCCCTGGGTGAGGTAACACGAGTACTCCGGTGCTCCCGTGGGTAGAGACTCTTCAAAGTCCTAGATCTCAAAGGGTTTTGTCCTAGTCCTCTTTTAAGTGTCCCTTTCCTCTATTTTCCCGATCCCGACTTTCTCCATAGAAGTTAACGGCGTATCGCGGTTGTGTATTTACACTGCACGCGTCTCCCGTGGGTCCCCTGTGTCACTACCTTGGGTGGTTCCTTGTGGTCCAAGCACTTCTAGAGGCTCTAGGCCTAGTGTCTAGTTCAGTCGTGGTTCGCATACCACTTTATTGGTATATGGTTTGGTACGCCCCTAGGGCCCAAACGTGTATTTGTGCTATTACTGTGAATTAATAACTTATAACTTATGTACTTCGAACTCTAGCCTCATAAAGAGACTAGAGGGGTGTGTTTAGCAATAAATACATATATTTTGAATATATACCTGGTGTGGTGCTCTTTCATTTGATCACTCAAGAGATTATAGACTGGTAAAACAAGCTGCTTTACATTCCTTCAAGACTTAGCCTGAAGGCTGCTCTCCATAGCTACCACTAGGATAGCTTTCAATAAAGGTTGTCTTTAACCTATCTCCAATAAGGGGTTGTTTGGACTGGTGCAAGGTGCCCACTATAATTAGTGGACAGCATATACCAGGCCAACTTCTCACATTGGTGTGCAGCGTGTGGGATTCCAGCTTGCTATTGTTTTACCAGATAATCTCAATTGAATTGATCAACTGAAAACCACTAAAGGTACCTAAGGTACATATAATTTAAGCTTAGAATACAGTAAGTTCTACTGAACTTAGAGTTGTGTGTTAAGGGATAGCACAACCCTTTCTACAACTCAAGAGAGTTTAGTAGGCCACACTAGAGTAGGTAGTGCATACACCACACCACACTAGTAATGTCTTTAAGGGCAGGATCCAAGAATCCTTGCAGGAAGCCATTGAGCTTCCACCCTCCAAGTATGATACACTCCCATTCTTGGAATTGAGAGCTTTATGTAACTTGAGAAAAATAAGGACAGGCCAAAGCCCCACCACCCAACACCTCAAGGAGTTGTTGGTGGCTTATGACCTTAGTAAGCCTGTAGGGACTGAAGGGGTAGGAGCTGAGGGTGGGGCAGGAGAAGAGGAGGACGCCAGGGGTACCAATACCCCCAGCCCCCCTCTGAAACTGGCCAGGAGGGTGACAATGACCCTGACCTGGAAAACCCAATCCCTCCTGTGGATGATGATGAGGATGATCAAGATGATGCCCTCTTTGTCCCCCAGGAAGGATTAAGAGTGTGCCCAGGAAGTCTAGATCTCCTTCTCAGGAGTCTAACCACTCTGGCACCTCTATAGGGAGCTCTGTCTCATCTCACAGGAGGGAATCCTCTCATGAGAGGAGAACCAGACTGGTGCAGTATGAGGAAACTCAGCTGGAGATCAGAAAAAAGCAATTGGCTTTAGATAGGGAATCCCTAGATCTCCTTAGAGAGAGAAGAAAGTTGGGACTAGAGTCCCATGGTGGCAGCCATGTCCCTAGAGACAGGGAAAGGTCCTATGACCATAGGAACCTGAGCAAGATTGTCCCTCCCTACCAGAGTGGGGATGATATCCACAAATGGATAACTGCATTGGAGAGGGCCTGTAAAGTACAGAAGGTCCCTCAGGAGCAGTGGGCAGCAATCTTGTGGCTCTCCTTTGCTGACAAAGGTAGAGATAAGCTCCTCACTGTTAGAGAGGAGGATGCTGATAATTACAAGGTCTTGAAGAGTGCTCTTATTGATGGGTTTGGCCTAACCACTGAACAGTACAGGTTGAAGTTCAGAGACACCCAAAAGCACAGACTCAAGACTGGGTAGACTATGTGGATTGTTCTGCCAAGGCTCTGGAAGGCTGGTTGATGGGCAGTAAGGTGTGTGACTTCTCAGGATTGTACAATCTGATAATGAGGGAGCAGATTCTTAATAACTGTCAAAATCAGCTGTTGCATCAATACCTGGTAGACTCTGATCTGACCTCTCCCCAAGAATTGGGAAAGAAGGCAGACAAATGGGTCAGAACCAGGGTGAAGCAGAAGGTACAGAACCAAGGTGGGGAAACCAAGAAGCAAGATGCTAAGAACTCTGACAAGGGTGGGGAGAAGGGTAAAGATCAAAAGTCTTCATCAGGCCCCCAAAAATCTTCTTCTGGTGGGGATTCACAGTCTACCAAAGGGAAAGGCCAAAGAAAACCATGGTGCAAGGTCTGTAAGCAAAAGACCCACTGGACCAGTGATTGCACCAAGTCCAAAGACTCCAGTCCAGCACCCACCAATGCCCCTAAGGCACCTGTTCCCCCTAGTACAGTTGGTGGAAGTGCTCCAGCAAAGGGTTTAGTAGGGTTCACCCTGGGAACTGAGTTGGGCTCTGACTTAGTCAGGGAACTGACTCAGGCTGTGTTAGTCTGTGATGGAGGCATGGATGTGACCTCCACTGTGAGTCCCAGTAATCTGGGCAAGTACAGACAACAGCCTTTAATCAATGGACGTGAGGCTTTGGCATTTAGGGACACAGGGGCAAGTGTCACAATGGTGACACAAGACCTTGTGCTACCTGGGCAAGTTATGCTTGGTGAGATGTACCAAGTGACCAATGCTAGCAATGTCAGAACAGACCATACTCTGGCAGTTGTTAACTTCTCCTGGGGAGGGGTAACTGGCCTTAAGAAGGTTGTGGTAAGTGCAAACCTACCAGTCGAATGCTTGCTTGGCAATGACTTAGAGACTTCTGCTTGGGCAGAAGTGGAGCTCAGGACCCATGCAGAAATGCTGGGGATCCCTGCAGATGTGTTTGCTGTGACCAGGTCACAAGCCAAAATGTCTAGCACTGAACAGGCCTTGGATTCTGGAAGAATGGACCAAGTGCCTTCCAAGAGGAGGAGTAGTAGGGTTAAGGCAGTGCCTTCCCCTTGGCTCAGGAGGAAGATCAGTCCCTTGAGGGGGATGATCTCAGCCCTGAAGAAGGAACTGTCCCAGAGGAACTTGAACCTGACCAGGTTGAGTTCTTGGGGACAGGGGGACCTTCTAGGGCAGATCTGAGCCAGGAGCAGCAGAGCTGCCCCTCCCTTGAACCCCTCAGACAGCAAGCTGCTGCTGAGGCTGCTGGGAAAGCTAGTGGTCCCCATACAGTGTATTGGGATGATGGACTCCTGTACTCAGAGAGTAGAGACCCCAAGCCTGGTGCTACCAGGAGGTTGGTAATACCTTTGAAGTTCAGGGGCTTCCTATTGACCCTAGCCCATGATATTCCCTTAGCAGGTCACCTGGGCCAGAACAAGACTTGGGACAGAATTGTCCCTCACTTTCACTGGCCCCACATGTCTGAAGACAGTAAGGAGTTTTGTCGCTCCTGTGTAACCTGCCAAGCCAGTGGCAAAGCAGGTGGCACTACAAAGGCCCCCTGATACCACTACCTGTGGTGGGGGTGCCCTTTGAAAGGGTAGGGATTGACATTGTTGGTCCCATGGATCCCCAAACAGCCTCTGGGCACAGGTTTATCCTGGTGGTAGTGGATCATGCCACCAGGTACCCAGAAGCTATTCCCCTCAGGACCACTACAGCACCTGTGGTGGCAAGGGCCCTCCTGGGAATCTTCTCAAGAGTGGGCTTTCCTAAGGAGGTAGTCTCAGACAGGGGTGCTAACTTCATGTCTGGGTACTTAAAAGCAATGTGGAAGGAGTGTGGAGTGACTTATAAGTTCACCACACCCTATCACCCACAATGCAATGGTTTAGTTGAGAGATTCAACAAAACCTTGAAGGGCATGATTAAAGGGCTCCCAGAAAAGCTTAGGCGTAGATGGGACATACTCTTGCCCTGCCTTTTATTCGCATATAGGGAGGTGCCTCAGAAGGGGTTGGTTACAGCCCTTTTGAACTTCTGTTTGGCCACCCTGTGAGGGTCCACTGTGCTTGGTGAAGGAAGGATGGGAGTTACCTCTCAAGCCCCCAAAGCAAGATATAGTGGACTATGTACTTGGTCTCCGCTCCAGGATGGCTGAGTACATGAAAAAGGCAACCAAAAACCTTGAGGCTAGCCAGGAACTTCAGAAGGCCTGGCATGACCAAAGAGCTGTTCTGACTGTTTACCAGCCAGGACAGAAGGTGTGGAGTGTTGGAGCCAGTGGCCCCAGCAGCTCTCCAAGATAAATGGAGTGGACCCCACACTATTGTTGAGCAGAAGGGTGAGGTCACTTATTTAGTGGACCTAGGAACACCCAGGAGTCCCCACAGGGTTCTCCATGTCAACAGGTTAAAACCATATGTGGACAGGGCAGACATGGGCTTGCTCATGGCTACTGATGAAGGGCAGGAGGAAGAGAGTGACCCACTCCCTGACCTGCTCTCACAGAACCCTGACGATGGGTCAGTTGATGGTGTAGCCTTGGCAGGCAGCCTCACTACCCAGCAACAAACTGATTGCAGGCAAGTCCTCAATCAGTTTAGACATATGTTTTCACTGACACCCAGTCAGACCACCTGGTGCACTCATGAAGTGGACACTGGGGACAGTCTGCCTATTAAAAACAAGATTTATAGGCAACCTGACCATGTCAGGGACTGTATCAGGACTGAAGTCCAGAAAATGTTGGAATTGGGAGTTATTGAACCCTCAGATAGCCCTTGGGCTAGTCCAGTAGTCCTTGTACCGAAACCTCACACCAGTGGTGGAAAGAGAGAGATGAGGTTCTGTGTAGACTACAGGGGTCTCAATGCAGTCACTAGGACTGATGCCCATCCAATACCCAGGGCAGATGAGCTCATAGATACTTTGGCCTCTGCCAAATATCTCAGCACATTTGACCTAACAGCTGGCTACTGGCAGATCAGACTAGCTGATACTGCAAAGCCCAAGACAGCATTCTCAACCCCTAGTGGGCATTATCAATTTGTGGTAATGCCCTTTGGTCTGAAGAATGCACCTGCCACTTTCCAGAGGTTGGTGAATACAGTTCTCACAGGACTGGAAGCCTATAGTGCAGCTTATCTAGATGATATTGCTGTCTTTAGCTCCACCTGGGAGGATCACCTGGTCCACCTCAGGAATGTTTTACAGGCCCTGCAAAGGCAGGCCTGACTATCAAGGCCACTAAGTGCCAGATAGGGCAGAGTCAGGTTGTGTACCTGGGCCACCTTGTGGGTGGAGGCCAGGTTCAACCTTTGCAGAGCAAGATCCAGACCATCATGGACTGGACTGCTCCCACTACCCAGACTCAGGTGAGAGCCTTCTTAGGCCTGACTGGGTACTATAGGAGATTTGTCAAGGGGTATGGATCAATAGTGACACCCCTGAATGACTTAACTTCTAAGAAAATGCCCAAAAGGTTCAGTGGACAGTTAGCTGTCAAAAGGCATTTGATGACCTCAAGCAGGCCATGTGCACTGCTCCAATTCTGCAGAGTCCTGATTACTCCAAGAAGTTCATTGTTCAAACTGATGCATCTGAATTGGGGGTAGGGGCTGTACTGTCACAATTGAATGAAGAAGGTCAGGATCAGCCAGTAGCTTTTATTAGCAGAAGGCTGACCCCTAGAGAGAAACGTTGGTCAGCCATAGAGAGGAGGCCTTTGCTGTGGTCTGGGCTCTGAAGAAGTTGAGGCCATACTTGTTTGGTACACACTTCCTGGTTCAGACAGACCATAAGCCCCTCTTATGGCTAAAACAAATGAAGGGTGAAAACCCCAAACTGCTTAGGTGGTCCATTTCCCTACAGGGGATGGACTTTACAGTGGAACATAGGCCTGGGAGTAACCATGCGAATGCAGATGGACTCTCTAGGTATTTCCACTTAGAACATGAAGACTTAACTGGGCAAGGTTAGTTTAATGTCCCTACGTTTGGGGGGGTTGTGTAGGAGAGTAGGATCTGCTTCACATGGGTACCCCCACTTTTGCTGATGCTTCACTGTTTTTCGACATTAGTCTGGCTGGGGCCCTGCTAATCAGAACCCCAGCCTAGCTGCTTCCTCTCTAAAATGGTTTCCATGTGCCTTAGGCACATCACTGATTGGGATCTGGAGTGCCCTTATAAGTCCCTAGTATATGGTATACTATGTACCAAGGGCATAGGTACCTCAGAGGCCTGCCAGGGGCTGCAGCATGTATTATGCCACCCCTGGAAGGCCATCCAAACTGACACCACAGGTCTGCTACTGCAGCCTGGGTAAGGTGGTGCATGCACCCCTTACTGTGATATAGGTTACCTATATCACGAAATACATACACACATATAAACCTATAAGTCACTCCTAAGGCAGGCCTTATCAATCCTAAAGGCAGAGTGCATGGTTCCTATGTGAGAGGGTGCCCCTGCATGAGCAGGGCCCCTCTGCAGCGTTCGGAGACCATCTCTGATGCTGTTTGTAGTGCAGCCTGACCATATACTCTTAAGCGCATTATATCCTCGCGGTAAAATGCTAACTTTGGAATGGCTGCACCTAAACATGTCGTGTTTGGTGTCAAACATCTTGGAATACTACCCCCCGCCAATCCTGGCGGCGGGGGTAGCATTCCACCCTTCTAGAGGAAAGACATGTTAACTCTGACGAGTCCGGTAACTTCTTTCCAGAGCCCTGGCATCACAAAATGGATGCTGCTGCCACAGACACGAGTCTGGCCTCCTGCTGCTGGACGAAACTCCGGCAGGGGAGGCCTGGACAATAGGTTTCCTGTCCCAGGGAGGTGTGACCACCTCCCCAGACAGGATAATGTGTATTGGGGCTGGGCGGGAGCACTTTCGGGTGCTTTGAAGTCCTGCACTGGGGGCACATTTGGTGTCCCTGTGCATACCCCAGTTCAAACCGGATCAGGGGCTTGCAGCCCCTGCTTTGGCGCGAACTGGACAAAGGAAAGGGGTGTAGCCACCCCTCTGCCCTGACCCACCCATAGGTGGGGCCACAGAGTAGTCCAACCCCTATTTTTAGAATAAAGGTAGGAACCCAGTCCTTAGGACTTTAGATTATACCTGGACGAAACTCTGAAACTGAATCCTGGACCTTCGACGCTCTACGACAAGATTAGAGGACTGAAGAATCTCCCTTGGGGTCAAGGAGTGACTCCCCTGCTTGGCAGGCACCAAAGAAGCATCTGTCCGGTTCGCATTTCTGAAGCTCCCGTCGGACGCCGAAGTCATCGCATCACCAGAGGTGGATTCTCAGACTTCCCGAGGCTACCCTGAGTCCCCAGCAAAGCTGAGGCCCGTGGCTATCGTGGGTGACTTGAGACCGTGACCCCTGGACACCGAGCACATTTGCAAGTGCATCCTCTTCTGGGTCTCCCAAGAAGTCGTGCTTTGGGCTCCGAGTAGCCCTAGCCTCCAGCACCACCTGCACCGAAGATCACTGGCCCCCACTCCACGAGTGTCCTGTAAGCCAGATCCACGTGCGGCGTCACGAGGCTCCTTCGCGGTCGCTAGCCCGTTGGCTAGTAGCCCTTAACGAAGGCCAATCCTTTTCTTACTTGGCATCCTGGTTGCTCCAGGCCTGCCCTCACTTACCCTCGCTGGGTGAGTTCCACAGACCTTGCTGGTCTGCACCATCGACGATCTACATCTTCACCGAGACTTGCCGTTGCCAAGGCTTGTTGGGTCCAATCCGGTCGCCGACACCTCAGCACTCGACAGACATCGTGTACCAGCCCGAATCCTGCTCCTGGTCGCCGACAACGCCTCCTGGACCTCGTGGCTGAAGAGTCAAGACGACCGTCGACACACCTGAAGCACTCGACATCGGTGGGCATCTGTCCATCGCCTTCCTGGTCACTGGCTAGTGACCCAGACTCTGTCCCCTCTGCTTTCAGGTTCTTCAGAACTCCGATCCACTCTTGGATCCACCCGGACACTTTTCTCTTGGCCGCCAGCAGCATTTTGCAGCAGATCGCCATTCGAATCGACGACGAAACCCGACCCCGAAAGGCACCTATGCACCCGGCTTCCCTGGGTGAGGTAACACGAGTACTCCGGTGCTCCCGTGGGTAGAGACTCTTCAAAGTCCTAGATCTCAAAGGGTTTTGTCCTAGTCCTCTTTTAAGTGTCCCTTTCCTCTATTTTCCCGATCCCGACTTTCTCCATAGAAGTTAACGGCGTATCGCGGTTGTGTATTTACACTGCACGCGTCTCCCGTGGGTCCCCTGTGTCACTACCTTGGGTGGTTCCTTGTGGTCCAAGCACTTCTAGAGGCTCTAGGCCTAGTGTCTAGTTCAGTCGTGGTTCGCATACCACTTTATTGGTATATGGTTTGGTACGCCCCTAGGGCCCAAACGTGTATTTGTGCTATTACTGTGAATTAATAACTTATAACTTATGTACTTCGAACTCTAGCCTCATAAAGAGACTAGAGGGGTGTGTTTAGCAATAAATACATATATTTTGAATATATACCTGGTGTGGTGCTCTTTCATTTGATCACTCAAGAGATTATAGACTGGTAAAACAAGCTGCTTTACATTCCTTCAAGACTTAGCCTGAAGGCTGCTCTCCATAGCTACCACTAGGATAGCTTTCAATAAAGGTTGTCTTTAACCTATCTCCAATAAGGGGTTGTTTGGACTGGTGCAAGGTGCCCACTATAATTAGTGGACAGCATATACCAGGCCAACTTCACACAAGGTGGACCTCCTAAACTTTCTTAATTAGATCAGTGTGTCCTTACTATGCAAGACTTGAATATGCAGATGGGTCTAAAGGGTACCACGGTATAGCCTCTGTCCTTGATCAGCGGGTCACTGAGATGGAGGAAGTGGATGTCCTTACTCGCACATGAGGAACGTCATATTATAGTGTATTATATCCTAAGACTTTAGAAATCAGTGTGCAGACTGTTTTGTGCTTCACTGATGGTTGGATTTCCTGTCTCCTTGACAATAAGAAGATGCTGGACAAGCCATGTGCAAGTAGGAAAAATAATGTTCACATGTCATTTGACAATCCTACAGACGCAGGATGTTGAAAAATGTCTGTGGAAACTAGTAAGTGATACCTCTCTGCTGCGTGTGGGACAAGTTTGCTAGTCTTCATATCTCACACTTGAGTATTAGCTTTATGCTGCCAAAGCAAAATGCCAAAAATCCAAAGATAAAAAGATATGAAGAAGGAACTTTTGTTACACTGAGAAGCAGCACTGAATACGGCAGGTTGCAGCGGAGGGTAACTTTACTGAAGAATCGTTTTTGTTCTTTAAGGAGGTCATCAATAATATACTGTAGTCTAACGATGGAATTCTGAGTGTTAAAGAGTTTAACTGAGATGTTGGTGATGGAGAGATTCCTTCTCATTCCCTGTGAATTAACCAACCTTTGGGGGGTGGAAATCCAGCTTTCATTGTGGAGGCAGTAACTACACAGAAGATTGAACAGATAATCAGGAATTTGAACACCACATAGTGTATTGTAGAACCATGTCTGTCTGCATTGGTGAAAGAGCGGGCCTGCTCCCTCTTTTGGCTGATGACTAACATAATACATTGTTTCTCCTCTGAGAGTAGAGTTCCTGGGTGCTTAAAATGTTCTTGTGTCATGGTGCTTTTGAAAACGGCATACTAGGTCTCTGCAGCCTTGATAGTTTTGATCTACAGCAGGTCCTTATGTTTGATTGAGAAAGTTGTTAATTTCTAGCTGATATGCCATATGGAAACTGATGGCTTACTCTGAGACCTGCACGCTGATGATAGACCTTGCAAACGTGCAGACACTGTGTTAGATATGCTAGCGTAGCTCCTAAAGATGGCGGATCAAGGTACGATAGCCATCTTGGTGTTGCTGGCCCTGTCCACCTCCTTTGATATGGTTGACCAGGCGATCCTGTTAAGTCTGCAAGAAGTTGCAGGGGTCTACACTCCAGTCTGTGGAATCGTTTAGATTCTTTCTTGGATGAAGGGTACTTCAGATTCAAAGTGAGGAGGCTATGGTTTACCTGTAGAGTGAGTTTGAAGGGTCCAGCAGGGTTCCTCTTTTTCACCATTTGTTAATGTGAACATAAAGCCCACACAGGATTTGTTGTATGCACAGAATTTAGGGTTTCATATTTACACCTTTGAGATACAGTTCCTGATTCCCCTTATTGGCGATATGGAGACAGACCAAATGGTACTGAACAGTAACTTTGACGTACAGAGTTCGGTTCAGAAAAGTTTGTTAGCCCTCAGAACTAACAAGACACAACTGATGAAAGTCAGGTTGCAAATTATGTTTTAAATCTGGGGCAGAACAGATGTATGCATTGGTGTGTCCCTTATTAGACTAGCTCAACAAAGTAAATGGGATGCACACCCTTCTTTATACTAGAATCAACCATGTTTGTCCAATAATCTTCACGAGATGCGTGCTCACTGGGTTTAGTGCCTTGCCCTGGTGGCACATAGAATCTGAACCATATTATATGGGGCAACATTTCTGCCCCACGCCCAGTCGCACAGCTTTTAGGTAAGAATACCGCGTTTCTCCATACATTGTAATCCATTTATCTCCTCTTATTCCATGTACTCCACATTATATTCAACTTTTTTAGTTAAGTCCCAATTACTCCACACGTTTGGACGAATCATGCGCCTGTTCGTGTTCTTGATAAGAGGTCCGGATGGGCACATCTCGAGCATGAGAAACTTTGGAAAATAGCATGACACCCCAACGTGTGGAGTAATTGGGACTTAACTAAAAAAGTTGAATATAATGTGGAGTACATGGAATAAGAGGAGATAAATGGATTACAATGTATGGAGAAACGCGGTATTCTTACCTAAAAGCTGTGCGACTGGGCGTGGGGCAGAAATGTTGCCCCATATAATATGGTTCAGATTCTATGTGCCACCAGGGCAAGGCACTAAACCCAGTGAGCACGCATCTCGTGAAGATTATTGGACAAACATGGTTGATTCTAGTATAAAGAAGGGTGTGCATCCCATTCACTTTGTTGAACATTTCATGAAAATTGCCCTAATTGGGTTTGCACCTGCAGTAAAACTGCATAAAATTGTTAAATGAGTTTACATCATTACATTCCACACGCATGGCGGAACATCATATTCGTCGAGTGAGTTTGTGTTAATATTGTATGATAATGTTCACTAAGGCATTCACAGTGTGAAGTTTTTAAATGTTACGCGTTATTACACGTTATACTGTCTATTATGATGTAAATTCAGAAACATGCAATTTTTGATATTTATTATTTGAAAACGTTTTGGAATGGTATTGACATTGCACGATGGGAGTTGTAGTTTTTTGTTGTAACATAGGATGGTTTAGTTGCTAGAGGGCAGATCAGTGGCCTATTAGGCGGCACGAGTGAGGGAGGGACTTGGGTGGGAATGATTGGTTTAAAAACCGTGCAGTTGCATCGGGGAAGAAACACCATTTTGAAATGAGATGCTGGGACGGAGGTGTTAAGTAATCCTTGGCAGGTACGTGCAATGCTGTGGACATCGCGGTTGAAGAATGAGGAGCGTGATTGAGTTCGAAAGTGGTGTAAATGCGGGGGAAATGGGTGGGCAGTGTGATTAAGTTTGGAACGAAAGGGGATGTTTGCAGTGTATGCTACAGAGAGATCGGGAGGGTGTGTTAACAGTAATAGGGTGGTTGGAGATGTGTGGAATAACCCAGGGTGTATGCATTGTTGTGAGTGTGATTGGGATCACGTTAATGAGGGTGAGTGGTGAGTAGTTTTGAAGGTAATGTGAAAGAAGGATAGGGTGTTACTCTAGATGGTGACAGGAGCTGGAGGGAATGTGTGAATATAGTGTTAGAATGATTAAATTGAGGATAATGGAGGGTGCGAGTGGGGATAATGTGGATAGTTTGTTAGTAGAGTGTTTGGTTTGGTGAATGTTGTTGATAGTGCAGTGTGATAGTTGAGGAGGTGACGAGTTATAGTAAGCTAAAGGAAAGAGGGGGGATGGAATTATGTTTTACTAGGTATTTGGGAAATCACGTGGGATTGCCCATAAAAATGTTTTTTCTTTTATATTGATGTTTAAATGGACAAATATGATAACTTACATGATTATGACAGGTATTGGGGTTTAAGGAACAGTAGATGGCCAGTACCGATTTTTATACACATAATGATTGATAGTATTGTTTTTGATAAGTATAATAGTGAATAATGGTGTAATGGTGAATGTTTTTATTGTCATTTGTAGTGACCCCTGAAGAAGGGCTTTCTAAAGCCCGAAATGCATTGGGTTTTTAAATAAACACTGCTTTTGGACGAATCATGCGTCTGTTCGTGTTCTTGATAAGAGGTCCGGATGGGCACATCTCGAGCATGAGAAACTTTGGAAAATAGCATGACACCCCAACCTGTGGAGTAATTGGGACTTAACTAAAAAAGTTGAATATAATGTGGAGTACATGGAATAAGAGGAGATAAATGGATTACAATGTATGGAGAAACGCAGTATTCTTACCTAAAAGCTGTGAGACTGGGCGTGGGGCAGAAATGTTGCCCCATATAATATGGTTCTTATTAGACTAGCCCCATTAATTAAAACACTGGGCTTTACTTTTCATTAATCAACTACCTCATGAAAACATATCATTTGAGTAGTCTCATTCTAACTAAACGTTCCTTGAGAAAAAAGAAAGAGCAGAATGGCCAGAGTGATTGTGTTTTAATGCCTTGATCGCTAAAATACTCTGTCATGGCACTTAAAAGGATTTGAGGTTGAATGATTCAAAAACAAAATCCTGCTGCCAGGGGTTGGCAGATCTTAGGAACTGGAACCTTGTTGAACCAATTTTAGGAAACTCTGCTTGGTCCTCATTGTAGAGTTGTTGTGAGCTATGACCACGGTCATGTTTTTTTAAAAATCTTCTTTACTCAAGGTTTGTTAAACCATTCAAAATACAATCCTCAAGGTTGCAAGCATCAACAGACAGACGTCGACAGGCTCCTACAATAATAGTGTCTCAAAATGCAAGATCAATTACAAAGTACCAGTACTTAAGCAAAGGCTGCTGCGGAGGACAAGCTATAAGGGATCGAGACAGTATTGTATGCTCTAATGATCAAAAATACTTTGCACTTTCCACTATGTAGTGGTGCATCTAATACTTATGTTTGCAACATTGAACCCCCTGAGGTAACTAACAAAACGAAAAAGTAAACTGGAGTGACCCCCCCCCCCCACACCCTCCACTTCCTACCCCCCCAACTGGGACCTCACAGCGGTCACAAGGATGAGTGGGAGACTCGGGGCTAAAAGTCGGCCTTGTTCCAGAAAAGGAGGCAAGATCCATCCCAGCCCCCAGGTGGATGATATGGGTGTATAAGAGGGAATGGGAAGCAAGGCAACAAGCTGGATTATGTGAGGTCACAAAGGTGTCAGAGCCTAAGGGTACAAGCCAGAGAGACATTCTTGCAGTTCTGAAATAATGGAGCAGCAATATGGTTGGCAACAGCCTGGACTTAATTAGGGTGGCATGACATCCTCCTTAACATGCTTTATAAAGGCATTGCACAAGAATTTTCAGTAGCCTCCAGAGACCACTTTTTTCTCCCCTGAGGAGAGTGGTACCCTCTGCTCGTGCCCATTTTATGGCCTCATCTCTCCAGTGGGCCAAAAGGGAGAGATGAGGGGGTATTTCCAATGCATGGAGATGGCTTGCTTAGCCAGCAGCAACAAGAGGTCTATTAGGCAGTAGTAACTTTTTTATCTTTAGGCCTGAGAAGGAGGACGGGCAGGCAGCTCAGCCGGTCCTCAGCTATCGAACACTCCATTGTGGTATTTAGGTTCACAATTACCTTCAACCAAAGCTATTGTAATGATGAGCAGGGCCAAAACACATAGAGAATATCAGCCGTACCTGCAAGGCACTGGGGACAAACTTCGAGCTATGACTATGGTATTGTGGTCTGTGGTTCCTTGAAGGGTTGTGATGATTGCATGATTTAGATATTCTGTTGTGAAGACAAATTTAAGGTCTAGCTGAATTAATCTTACATGGGAGATTGAAAAGGAGGCACAATTCAGTTTTCTTGGTGCTCTAATGCTTTAATGATAAGTACTGAGACCTAAAAAAATAGACTGAAGACTGAATTTACGTTGTTTGTCGCCCTTACTTTGCGGAATTTTGGTCTTCATATACCATTTTTGATTTAACACCATATAAATAATTGGACCTGAATTTGAATATGGACCCGTTTATATTGAAGACAAACAATTGTTCGCCTCTTGGATCAACTGCTACTCTGACAGATGTACTTGTGACCTGTTGGTAAAGTTGGATTTCTGCTCACCTTCCAACTAATAATGCCCCTGATTCATAAACTGGCCAACATGTTTCAGGCAACTTAAAGGGGCCAGTGGATTTTGGTGGTACCCAAGTGGCCACCTATGGTCCTCAGAATCTGTGGCAGGGTAGCCTGACCATCATCTTGCAGGTCACACATCAGTTTACCGAGAGGCAATTTAGAAGCAGGGCAATCTGGTTTAGCTATCGTTGACTTCTGCGTTTTAGCCCATGTTCAGTTGATGATATTACTCTTGACTAAATGAGGGATGTAGGTGGCGTTGTGTACTGAATATTTATATTTGAACTTATTGCTTCTTACCATCTCCTGGCACAATTCTGCATATGCCACACCTCCGCATGTGGTGTCTCACATTGAAGTGGAAAGAAGAACTGGCAGTGGGTAAAGGACTAAGGGAGTGGTAGTGACGCTGCTTGTAACCAGGGGAAGAACTGTTTTCTGACTAACCTATATAAAGGCTATATATTATGTAGCTGTCACTTCTAGAGAAGGTGCTAGAGTGAAGCAGCGATAGTCTGACGTTCGCTATATTCTTCACTGCATACTCATTTCAAGGAGGACAACAATGGTCCCTAGTAGAAATATCTTCACAATGCATAAAACCAAGTGGCAATTTTAATGAATCAAGAGAATAAACAAAACAATCGAAAAACGCATTGCAGCAATGTGAATATACATGGGGACAAATGTGCTTGGTGCTCTCTTTTTAAGTGATACACACACGTGATTAAAAGTGATCAACAAGTATATCTGTAAACCAAGAATAGCATGGCCCATTAGATAAGCAAATGTAAAGAAGAGTCATATTCGGAGAGGTACAATAAATAACCAAACCAACCCTTCTCCGACAGACCGCAGTATTGCCTCTGCACTGATCGCGGTATTTACATAGCTAATGCACCCACATTGCCGAGTACTCATTCTCGTGACGTGTTGCTCCGCCAGGCCACGGCACACATTCCTCACTGCATTGCCGGGCTGGTTTGGTTATTTGATTCTGCCCGTCACTTTTTGCACCGACCCACAGTCGCCTCGAGTTTTCTTATTGGAGAAGCCATCCATGCACATTGTGCGTCCCAGAGTACGACTTTTCTTCTTTCAGGCCATCCCTGGCTCTCCCGTGTGTCGCAGTGTAGTTCTCTGGATTTATGACTGATTCCATTGGTGCACTTTCAGTAAAATAACCTCCCTTTGTCTAGGACTCACCCTACTGTTTTGAGTCCTGATAATGATCAAACAATTCCTTTTTGGGATTGAAACGCCGTTGAATACAAATTAACACGGGCGCTAGTTTATTGTGCACTTTGCAAAGTGTTTAAATAGGCAGTGATTAACACAACACTATACCAATGATAATGGTAAACAAACCTATCAATTGCAAGTGGTACATTGTTGCAAATTTCAGAAGGTTGATTCCTAAGGTAACCTCTTATTGGCTAGGAATGAAACTTTTAACACAGCTTCTTGAATAGTTTGTTATTCCTCCACCTCCTGTTTTTGATACAGTGCTTCTCCTCACCACTAAAGTCATCGAGTGCACCATTTCGCAGCCCAGTGTTTCTGTTTAAAGAAACTATATCGTAGAACCTTATCTGATAGAGGCTTCTAGCTGCAGATTCCTTACCTTAGAATATCCCCTGTCGACAGACTGGATCCGGAAGATTTTTGAGCAGTACCCCTGCGCGCCAGTAGGTGGCATCATTCAGCTCTGCGTTGTCCGCTCCGGAAATGACATGCGCCTATATAGGTGCCACCGTGGCACACTAACTTCAGCTCTTTCCATTGTACACCAGATAGCACTGATTTGGTCTAAGCTACCCTCAGTCTCTTTTTTGACTGGCTTTTTGCGACTTTATGATGACTCTTTTTTAAAAAAATTCTCCTGGTGTGAGGAATGTCAACCAAGAAACTGACTGGTTTCAAACCATGTGGAGCATGTCACAGACCCCTATTTGGTGTGTTTGTGGTGCTTGGAGCATGACCACGACTCCAAGACCCGTGAGGACTGATGTGCCATGACTCAAAGGTGCTGATGGTGCGATCCCGCAGGCTCCTCAGTGCCCGATATCGGACGACTCCGCAACGCTCAAGAACTCGGTCATGTGGAAGGTCCTGGGATCATTTACAGAGCCGCACTCTGCGATCGTTGTTGCACTCCAAGTCATTGAGGAAATCGGATAAGTCCCACAAACACAACAATTCCAAGAAGTCGAAGAGGTTTTTGGCTTCACCGCTCCCGTCAAAGTCGTCTTAGTTGTGGGGGCCCTCCAGGTCTCGCGCTTCGGCAGAGCTTGAAGCGCTTCCCTGACTTACCAGAACCGACCCCCACCCAGCTCAAAGACTTTGAGGCCATTCACCACATATTTGGGCAGCCCGGCCCCTCTGAAGCGACTTCGGGCCCCACGAGTTCGGGAGGGGACCCTAACTGGATCCCTGCTGGGGGGTGTGGCATAGGCGCCAGTCGGGCCCCATGTGTCCCTTGCTGGATCCAGAGCAGAGCCACCGCCGAGACTGCGACCTTCCTCGACGCCCGCTCCAGGGCTGACTCCCCACAGCAGTGACATACCCATTCTCATTCCCGACTTCCGATACGGAGTCAAATAGATGTCGCCCAAGCTATTGCTGAAGGGAGAGTTGCAGTAAAGTTCACCATAAGATGTGGACTTGACGCAACCGACTCGCTGGGTAGAGTGATTTCATTGGTAGCGGCCCTGCAGCACCATGCCTGGCTGAGAACGACTGTTTTTTTCAGGGGATGTCCAAGCTTCTCTTATGGAGATACCCTTTGATAGCTCTTGCCTTTTTGGAGAGAAGGCAGTCTCAGCGCTGGAGCACTTTAAGGACAGCAGAGCTGTGGCTAGGTCCTTGGCCTTGTCTATGGCTCCTCGTCATCCACAGTCCCCCTTTCACACCTTTCATAGCCACGGAAGTGGTCTCCAACCACGTCCATACCCTCCCAGCCACCACGGCCAACAGTCTTCCCAGCCATTTTGGACCCGAGGACGCAGGTCCCATAAACCACATGGAACAGGCATCCAGAGATCGGGCCAGTTCACTCCAGGTCCCCCCCCAGCAGCCTCCAAACCCCTTTAGTTTGTGCTTAGACCATCATGAGCATCCAGTGGGAGGCAGGATACGCGATCACCTGCACCACTGGCGGTCAGTAACATCGGACCGTTGTTTTTTTTTAAATAGTCAAGAGGGGCTACTCCCTCCACTTCATGACTACCGCTCCACCCATGCCACCCACTTGCAAACGACTGATGGAGGACCACCTCTCCTTGCTACATCAGGAAGAGCTGGCTCTCTTGGCCAAGGGAGCCATTGAGATGGTGCCGGCATCAGAAGTAGGTTGCGTTTGCTAATCCCGCTACTTTCTCGTGCCCAAGAATGATGGAGGCCTTGTCCTATCCTAGACTTGTGCCCTCTCAATTTCCTCCTGAAAAAGGATTGACTGTTGGAGGCGGGCTCTCCCCGACAGTCGTCTCCCACCTCCAGACTGCAGCTGAGGTTCACTATCAAGTGCCGAAGTCGCACCTGACTCCCTCTCAGATGCTCCCTTTCATCGTAGCTGTTCTGGACACAGTGCAATTTCGGGCTTATCCTCCTGAGCGGCGAGGCCAGGATATTCAGGCTATGATACAGATGTTACAACCTCTATCCTGGATTTCAGTGAGAAACACTCTGAGGTTGTTGCACCTCATGCCCTCTTGCATCCTGCTTGTGACTCATGCCTGTTGGCATATGCGGGCTCTGCAGTGGGACCTGAAGTCTCAGTGGGCACAGCATCAGGGGAATCTCTCCAACATGGTCCAGGGAACTGCGAAAGATCTGCAGTGGTTCCCCAACCGGAGTTGACTGTTGTGACAGATGCGTCACTCCTGGGACGGGGCAGCCAACTAGGAGTGGTGGAGATCAGAGGACTGTGGTCTCCGGCGGAGCCCGACCTCAATATCAACCTGTTGGAGTTTCGGGCAATTCGCTTGGCAATGAAGGCCTTTCCTTCTTCAATCAGGGGAAGTCTGGTGCAGGTGTTCACAGACAACACAATAGCCATGTAGTGCTGCAACAAACAGGGCAGGTGGGGACCCTTTGCCAAGATGCTTTGCGTCTCTTGACATGGCTGGAACGCCAGGACATTTCCCTGGTGGTTCAGCACCTGGCGGGCTCTCTGGATGCCAGGGCGAACAAACTGAACTGAAGATGACTAACAGATCACGAATGGCGTCTCCATCCAGAGGTGGTGGAAAGACTCTTTCAGCAGTGGGGAGAGCCTTGGTTGGAGCCATCCGCCACTACGCGGAACATGCAATGTCAGTAGTTTTACGCGCTGGAGTTTCAAAGGCGACTCTCGCTCTGAGACACTTTTCGTCTTGAGTGGAGCTCCGGCCTCTTGTACACCTTTCCGCCAATACCACTCCTGCCCAGAGTTATCAAGAAGGTCAGGAAGGACTGGGCCCAAGTTATTCTTGTGACTCCGGATTGGGCTCGGAGAGTCTGGTATCTCAAGCTGTTGAGCATGACAATTGGTCTTCAAATCAGGCTGCCCCTTTGAGAGTATATTCTGTCTCAGCAATAGGGGAGGGTTCTGCGCCCAACCCTGCACACTCCTCTTCATGCATGGATATTGAGCGGCAACAGTTGACAGCTTTTGACCTTCCTCCTGAAGTTTGTCTGTCAGGGGAGAGGTGTGTCCCAGCGGCCAGGGCGGCTGACTCCATACCACGGGGGTCACGGTTCAATCGCTGGCGGCAGCTCAGCCCAGCACCATGTGACTCTGGGCAATAGCTCGGTTAATCTTCCCAATGGCCCCCAGTGCCTTGAGACCCTTAGGGGTGATTAGTTCGCGCTTTACAAATACAAGATTATTATAGGTTAAGTTTGTGATGCTATTCTGTCCAGGCATCCCTCCACCAAGTTGGTATGTTGAGAAGTTTGTGATTCCCACAACATTGACCCACTCTGCACCTCTATCCCAGGTTCTTCTATTTGCTTTCTCTTTAGCTCAGCAGGGCTCTGCCCTGGGCACAGTTGAAGGTTATCTTTTAACCATTTCGGCTTTTTATCGGTTTTTGGCCCTAACTTCGTTATTTAAGTCGCCTGTTGGCTAGGTTTCTTAAAGGCTTGCCTAAGCAGTTCATCATGCCACAGTGGGATCTGAATCTGGTTCTCACCTTCTTGATGTGTGCACCCTTTGAGTCTCTGACCAATTGCCTTCTTAGGCTCTTGACCAGCAACACTGTCTTTCTAGTGGCCATAACATCTAACAGGAGGGTCTGCAAATTACAGCTGCTCTCGGCACACCCTCCATACACCACCTTCTACCTTAACAAGTTGGTCCTCTGGCACATAACTCCTTCCTTCTGAAGGTTGTGATTCCCTTCCATGTCGGACAAAACCTCACCCTGCCTACCTTTTTACCCTGCCTCTTCCCTCTGAAGAAGAGGAGAGGCTCCACTGTGTGGATCCAAAACGTTCTACCTAGACCGTACAAAAGACTTACAGGTGGACGATCAACTCTTCATGGGGGTACGTAGGAGCTAAGAAGGGGAAGGCTGTGCAGGAATGGACCCTTTCAAGATGGATAGTGCTCTGCATTAAGATCTGCTACGCACTGGCCAAGAAGCAACCCCCTGAGGGTTTGTGTGCTCATTCCAACAGAGCTAGGGCTGCTACTACTGTGTTAGCCTGCGGAGTTCCTGTCTTGGATATCTTTCAGGCAGTAACATGGGCATCCTTGCACACGTTTACCAAACACTACTGCCTGGACAGTCAGGTCTGTCACAACGGGCACTTTGCCCGTTCGGTTCTACAGAACTTTTAGATTTCGAATTGACTAAGCAGAACCACCCCTGAGGAAGGCATTGCTTGGGTATCTAGTCTAAGGTAAGTTATCTGCAGCTAGAAGTCTCTACCAGATGGACCAGTTACTTACCTTCAGTAGCGCCTTATCTGGTAAAGATTCTACCTAGCCGCAGATTCCTTACCGACTCTCCCATCCTCCCCGTTCATCGAGCCAATTGTAATATCAAGGGACACCTTTCTCCAGGGCCTTAGTTTTTCCACACCAGCAGTCAGTTATCATCATGGTTCTGTGCTCCTGGCGTGAAAGTTGCGAAAGTAGCATACATCAGTGCGCCGGGGTGGCATTTATATAAGTACATCACGCGTCACTTCGGCACGGTCGCTGACGTGGAGTCGAACAATGCCACGTATAGGCGCCCAGGGGTACTGCTAAAAAATCTTCTAGATCCAGTCTGAAACCTGGGGTTATTCTAAGGTAAGGAATCTGTGGCTAGATTGAGTCTCTACCAGATGAGGCGTTACCAAATGTAAGTAACTTGTTCATCAAATTGGTTCTATTGAGGTGAACAAGCACGACTCTTCAGAATTCATTAGGTTGCTACTTGACATCCAGGACTCCAACATGGCGTCCCTGATAATAGGGGCCCATCTGACAACATTGCTTGCCTTTTCCATTTCCCCTGTGGCTTGCTGTCTTCTTTCCGTTAGACTGGTTTCTGGGGTAGACTACTAAAGCAGCTACGAGGTTAGCTGTGGGTTTATTCTTGAAGTAGGGATACATCGGGCTGTCGAAGGTACTACTTATCTGCCAGCAAATAAGTTAGTTGCACTGAAGGTAATTGGCATTTTTATGCTGCGGCCCATCCGTTGCTCATCACCCAGCCCCAGTCTTTTCAGAACGTACAACGTGGCGTTCACTTTATTAAGGCCGAGCCGATAAGTGTGATGGGTGTTTCCGTCTTAAAGTATAAGTGAAACACAGAGATCACACTGTGGAAAATAAGTGTCAGCAGCCCACATGCCGAGGCAGTGTATGAACAGGAAGGCGGAAAAGCTGAGACGTCAGAGGAGCTGCTGCCTGTGCATAAAGCTCTTTAAAGTGTCTTGGATCCCTAAGCTAGAAATCTCTGCCAGCGTGATGTAAGCAGCCCTCGATGGCAGTCACTGTTTATTCATTGCTGCACAGTATCTCTTTTGATGCTTCCCATGCAGTTGAATACTGTGGGTTGTGTTGTGTGACAAATGTGTACAGTAACTTAAACAGTGGCAGCCATGTTCTCTCGTTTGGCACTCAGGATGTCTACAACGAAGGTCAGGCAGTTGAGGAGGTACTTTTGTGTTCAACTTTTGATCCATTTGACTGGAATTCATATTTCCACAGTTTTTTAGCCTTTCACATAATTTTCCCCTAGTCAGTTATTTATCATCGATGTGCGTGGCTCCTTTCATGTTAAATGTTTTATGCTCCACTGAAAGATGTATGGAGAACCCGTTTATTGAGGGACACACACGTGCATTTGTACCTGTCGCAAAAGTTTATAAATACAGCTTTCCACTTGCTCCCCCTTTTCTTTTGTTCGTGAGGCTAAAGAAATCAAGCATTGGCAAAGTCTCAATAGGTTTCTCCATTCAGTGGCCTTACCCAACATTTTGGCTTTGCCAGTTGTTTTTGCCAATGCTGTTCACCATCGACAAAAATAAAAATGAATTATTGTTTCTAATTTTGAACAGCATTGGCAAAAACAACAACAATCAGCTGCAGTGTGATGACATATATACTTTTAATCTGCCACTCCAGGGTGGCGGTTGCCAATCTTGGAGCATTATATTAAAACCTTATGCGCGAAATCACTTTAATGAAAAAAGAGCAGTCTGGTAGTAAATTGGAGTTGCCAGGCCCCCCAAATAAGGAAAAACATGTTATTTTTAATGAGAACAACAGTGAGGGGAAAGGGTGGAGCAGGTGAGGGGTTGGCCTCGGTCAACCCCGGAGGAGGGGGCAGAGGAACAGTGGAGAAGCTCAAGGGTGATGGTGGGAGCAACATGGAAAGCAGGGTGAGATTTGATGGAGGGAGGAACACACAAGGGAGAGAACAGAAAAACGTATGCACTCCTGTGGAGTGTTGAAATAAAAAGAAAAAAGTAGTTCCCTGAATTTAAGCTGTAGATGAATACAAGTCACCCAATCAAAATGATAGTAAAGAAGCTATGCTTGATGGGAGGAACAAATGCAAGAATAGAAAGGAAAGCCACTGAATAAGAAGCAAGAAAATGAGACTGACAAAGCAAGTAGGTGGTAAGCAATGGGCGGACCCAACTGTAAGTATTGCTTGACCCATGTCCCTCTATATGGCATCGAATAAGAAGCAAAAGAAGCAAGCAAATGAGACAGAAAAGAAAAACACCCAGTGGGCTGACCCAAATCCCACTATAAGTATTGCCTGGGCCTAGTCCCACTATAAGCCATCGAATTAAAAGCAAAAAAATGAGACGGATAAGAAAACCAACCAGTGGTAAACAATGGGCTGACCAAAATCCCACTGTAATTATTGTTTTTATCTGCAATAGGAATTTGACTACAGGAAGCTAATGCTGTATCTAGTTAAGAGCTAAAAATATGAACAAATGTATGAATACATATGTTTACCTCCCATTTTTTTGGTCTCCTGGGTTAAGTGATGGGAGTTTGACGCTGTTACCATTTGGTGACATTCATGCATTCCAGAGTCCTACTGTTCAGGTATTGCAGCTTATTGTTGTCCATGCTTCCACTCCTGCTCACTATGTATGTTCACATGCCTGGGTTCAGGAGTAGAGTCTCTTATTCAGTATAATGCAGGCCATGCTTTAGATTACTAACACTCCGCTGTTATGTGCTCCGTAGCCTTTAGTGGTGTTGTTCCCTTTAGTGGCTGGGGCTACCACCCAATTTCACTATTGGCACCAGCCGCTTTCTCTACTGCTGCTACCGACTGCCTGCATGGAAACCAGTCTTGAAGATCTACACACACCCTCCCCAGTATGGAGTTTGCATCCCCCTATGTTCCTGGCCTGAATACAAGGGTATTGCCCCCTCTCCGTAGGCAGTCCACAGCCTTCTCCTACCAGCAGGCATTGTAGATGTCACCAGGGGAACCCCAAAGTCCGCTGACCAGCTTATAAACAGCCAGCTGAGGGGACCTCTACCCCTCCTCTCAGCATCTCTTTTTATCACTCTTGCGCCCTTTGTGATCCCCAGCCCTTTCGTGGTCCTCTTCCTGCCTTTGCTTTGGAAAGAGTACCTCCACTTAAGAGATGCTGTGCAGTCAGGTGCACCATCTGTTGCAAACTGATGTGCACACACTGGGTGCTAAACTGCAGGTGATTTCACTGCCCAGATACCTATTGGAAAATGTGCAGTGCTCAAATGATGCCATTCTGTGAAAGAATCAGGATCCTTGTTTAAAGAGGATACACAAAGTCCATCTACAGAGGGGTGATGTATAGACAACATATCCATGTGTACAGTACCGAGTGCTATGTGCAGAGGATACCCACCTGCAGATCAACTGTGTGTACAGACAGTCCATGTCTAGAGGGGTGATGTGTACAGAGTTGCAAACCTTCATTTAAGTGATGTCTACTTAGTTTGTCCACCTCCAGAACTTGTGTACAGATTGTACATATGGAGATGAGTGGTGACTGCAAAGCAGATATTCTCTGTATACATACTGGTTAGGGAGGTAGACAAAATATTTCATTAGCGAGATCATTCTGAGTTACAGGATTTTCAATTTTTGCCACTGTTTTGAAGAAGGTGATGTGCACAGAAAATGCATATTTGGAGATGTACGGTTTCACAGGATCAAATCAAACTAGTGTCAGTGGGAGTCCCCGTAGGGTTACCTTTTGACCCTCGTGTGATCTGTGCCTGTCGCAGGCACTAAACCCAGCCACACAAGTGTTTTTATTGGGACAAATGGGCGAACGCTGGGGGGTAGGAATTTTGTGGATCACTGCAGACTCTGAAAGTTTACGTCACATAATTCAAAGAAAATGCATGATTTTAGGCAAAGTTTGAGTTTGCTGGGCATTGTGGACAGGGGCGGTACGTTCCTTAGGACGTGGGGGCGTTGTCCCACTCATATTTTGCCCCCCCCTGGACCTCTACTTACATGCACGTATGTGTATTTCACTGACTAACAGTGAAATAAACGATTCAATTGTGAAAACTTCAGCCGCTGCACTAAGTAAAAGCGGCCTGAGGGGTGGGGCTTAAATATGACAGACAGGTTCTGGTATTAGGAAGTTAGCCAGCGCGACACACACCTGGGCCCAAGTGCGCATGCCAGGTTGGACGGCTGCCTTTCTCCGGCCAGCCGGACATGCGCCCTAGAGGAGTCTCTACCTACCCATTAGTGAGGGGGGGGGGGAGGTTGTGGATGGTGACTCATGCTGCATCTCCCGTCTCAGAAATGAGCGGCGAGGTCCCCTGCCCCAGCCAATCCTGGTCCTGCTGCAACAGCAGGAGCAGCGCCAGGATTGGCTTAGAGAGTGAGACGGAAGGGGTGGGAGGAAGTTGTCTCTCTAGTCTCTGCCCCATTTTGCGAGATTGGAGACGGAGACAGTCGTTCATTACAACCGCCGAGAGGACGACCTGAGCGGCCCGCACAGCACTTCCAGTGGACCATAAGAAACCAGAGACTGCCATACTGCAAGTAAGGAGTCGGGCCCACTAGATACCTGCAGAAAATGCAGGATTCCAATGACCATTTTCTTTTGCTCTGCTCTTATTTCGGACCCCTGGCTTGGCCTTTCCCTTGATTTGTATCACACACAAACACAAGACAGGTGACCGCATTGGAATAACCCCCTGACCCACTGATCGCATGCTCTGGTTCGGAGTAACTGTAACTCGTCATTTGATATGATAACGGGTGTCATTTTTGTTCTACTTTATTAAACGCTTGGTGCCGCTGTTTGCCTTGTAATAATGAGCAGCAGGCCCAAGCCAGGACTTATTCTTAGCGCCTTGAGGTGCTGAACGAATGCTGCGGATTTACATTACAATTACAATAACGTTCGACTACACAGGGTGAAAGGGGTATCTGTACATTGAAGATGTCGTGTAAAGGTGACTTCGAGCTATTGATTTTCTCCACTGATGTAATTACAATCTTTTTGCCACAGCCCCAGTAAGTCACCTTTCTCAGTTCGTTTTATGTACATTGCGAGTTTCTACCAGCCAATGTTTGTGAGGTCTGTTCATACCGAAGTACACTTACTTCAGTCTAGAGAGCAGTCAAGCAAGCAATAATTTATGAAGAGCGCTAGTCTGTAAATTGTTGACAGGCAGGCAGAAAAGCCGGAGCGCTGCAGCAAATTCGAGTATCTTGGATGCAAAATGTGATTTTTATTTTTTATTTTTTTTACAGTATAGAGGAGGTGATTTAGTAGGGTATCTTTTTTTCTGTTTTTATTTCATCCTGTATTATGCGTCATTGAGAAACCCGTTTGCTCTATCCATCCCCTCCCCCTTTCACATTCATTTAAGAAGGGGGCTAGTCAACACAGCTTTTTTATCAAGCTCTCTTCATTCCCGAGCAAAACCAAAGCACTCAAAAAGCAGATTCCACCAATTCGTCCCACATTTAGTTCCCGTTTTCCATGGAAAATATAGGTTAAAATCTGTTTTTCACATTCTATGACTTACAAGAGCTTATCACAGGCAGAAAATATTAGCTCATTCGTTTGAATGGTGCCTTTGTTTATCCTTCTTTTTTCTGGTTTTACTCCAAAGTATCTCCAGGGTCTACACCTCTTTTACATTCAGTCACCCACCCAATACCTCCCTATATAATTAATCTGTCCATCTTTCAGAGGCACATTAATTTCTTGATGAACACTAGAATATTTGTAAATTTAGGACAACCTTCTGCTCACTGAGTTACACATGCTGAGTTAAAGGTGATGATGTGACATGAAGGTAAGAGAGGTCACTAAACATAAATAACCATCCCTGCTCATTACATATGCAGCTACCTACGTCATTATCATATGAAATGGTAGAAGCCCCCCAATCTCCCCTTATGGTGATAGCGCCCGCTTGCTAGGCTCGCCAATGAGCACTCATACAGAACTTTTACACCCTCACCACTTTCAGATGTCACCAGCCGCCACTGATTTTGTGAGCCAATCAAGGCATAAGCACCCTGTACTCCCCTCGGTTTGTAGTTTTCAGAAATGTTTGGGTTTGGTACGTTTCCCCAAGGGGCGGCTGACCCGAGCCCGAAATGTGCAGCCATTCATTATGGCAAGTTGGAAGATGTTGGGAAATAGCCCCTCTCTGCTAGCCCTTCTGGAAAACCACATGTATAGTTATCTAAATTACCTCTCTTACCATAAGGATGCAAATGCTTTAGTTCCCGGAGGAGCAGAAAGACTGTTGAGTCTTTAGGGGTGGGGGCTCATGTCACGATGGGCTAGACCCCATCCCATTATTTTATGAACATTATTCCTGGCATCCACTGGACTTTCTCACCCTTCCCTCCCCCATGGTGCAAATTGGGGCAGACTCCTTTTTGGCCCCTATAAGGACAGAGAGACCGGTTTGTCCCGCCCTTTGCTTTGCCCAAATGTAAAATCCTGGTGTCTAGTGGGTTTTGTACCACCCCCCCAACTCCCCATGGCCAACATCCCCAATCAGAACAAACCACCTGTCTGCTCCTAGGGGGACTTACAGCCTCTTCTGGGGTGGAGTATGATTAATGCCAGGGTAAGACACCCCATCCTTTTGTTTGGTTTGGTGCCATGTTGAAATCCCTGTTGTGTAGTGAGCTTTCTGCACCCCGTGCAGAATTTGGGTAAACAACCCCAATCCACGCCAAGAGGGGGCAGAAAGACGGATGCACTGGTGTGAGGGCGCAGTGTGATGCCTGAGTGAGTAGTCCTCATCCCACTCCAGCCCTTTTATTTGGCGCTATTTTTCCCTGGTATCTAGTGAGATTTCTGTCCCCAAAAGGTAGACTGGGCAGAAAGACTATTGCACCTATCCTGGGGTGGTTGCACAGTGCAGTGCGGTGGACAGGGTGAGCCTCCCCCCACCTTTTTTTCTTTTTCTTGGGGCCTATTTTTCCCCTGGTCTCTAGTTGGCTTTCTGCCCCCCGAGAGAGATTTTAAGTAATCGCCCCCATCCACACTCGTGGGGGGCAGAAAGTCTGATGCCCTAGTTTTGGGGTGGGAGCATGGCCTGATACCTAGATGAGGTGCCCCATCTCCTGTTTTTTTTTTATTGGGGGTTATCTTTCTCCTCGTGTGTAGTGGACAGGAGAAAGAAAGACTGTTGCATCTGTTTTGGGTTGGGGCAAGGCGCGATGCCTGGGTGAGCTTCCACACCCCTTTTTTGGGCCTATTTTTCCTCTGATGTCTAGTGACTTTTCTGTCCTCTGGGGACAGATTTTGGGTAAACACTCCTAATCAATTGCTAGAGGGCAGAAATACTGATGGATCTATTCGGGGGTGGGGGCATGGCGAGATACCTCAGCAAGCCATCCCAACCACCCCCTCCCCCATTTTTTCGGCCTATTTTAACCTTGTCTCTAGTGAGTTTGTCTCCCTAGTAGCACATTCTAGATACCCACCGCAATTCACCCCCCCAGGGGGTGGAGGAGGGTAGGTGAGCAGAAATACTGTTGCATT
The DNA here is from genome assembly GCA_963921515.1 of Calotriton arnoldi. NCBI lineage: Eukaryota > Metazoa > Chordata > Amphibia > Caudata > Salamandridae > Calotriton > Calotriton arnoldi. The sequence goes on from CAWUFW010001802.1 coordinate 1,303,290, forward strand.
CATCTTAGGGTATGGGCTTGACTCGATGCCTGGGTGAGTCTCCTCCACCCTTTTATTTTTTGGTGAGGACTATTTTTCCCTTGGTGTTTAGTGGGTTTTCTGCCACTGGGAAAAGATATGCGGTTAGTCCCCCAAATTGGCCTCTGGGAGCACAAAGACTCTTTTACAAATTTGGGTGGTGGGAACTCGGGCTGATGCCTGGGCTGACCGCCCCCCACCCTTTTGTTTTTATCCCTAAATCAAATACCTAGTGTCTAGTGGACTTTCTGCCCCAATTAAGGGGCATATTGGAGGTAAAGATGTCCTTCTGCCCCACAGGAGGGATACAAAAGGGGATGATGGACGGAACGTTTGAGCCAATCAAACACTCACCCCCAGTCAACTGATCTGGGTTTAATCCATCATCATTCTTTAGCTCACTCCACCACCCCAGTTCAGACATGGCCATATGCAAATCAGTCTGACCCTGTGCCTCATGGGAACAGTCCAGCCCGAACTGCCAAGCCATGTCTTCCCTGGACCGGAAACAAGCATCCTAGGACCGGTTTCTGGCATTTCAGCCGTCATCAGCCAGGCTTGCTTGAATCCAGCGGCAAAGTGAGCAAGGGACCCACGTCTGGGCATACCCCCGCCAACTTAGGGCGACCAAAGCGATACAAAAGGGGATGATGGACGGAACGTTTGAGCCAATCAAACACTCACCCCCAGTCAACTGATCTGGGTTTAATCCATCATCATTCTTTAGCTCACTCCACCACCCCAGTTCAGACATGGCCATATGCAAATCAGTCTGACCCTGTGCCTCATGGGAACAGTCCAGCCCGAACTGCCAAGCCATGTCTTCCCTGGACCGGAAACAAGCATCCTAGGACCGGTTTCAGGAGGGGGCAGAAGAACTGTTGGAGTCATTCGGGGTGGGGGGCTCGTCCCAAAGCCTAGTTTGGCTTCCCCCATCTTTTTTTATAATAATAAAGATAACTCCCTGGGGCTAACAGGCTTTCTACCATGCCCCTCCCCTCCCCGGTTGGGCAAATCGGAGATAAAACCCTCCAATTTGCTCCCCCAGAGGTGGCATGGGTCGGGGTCAGAAAGACCATGTTTGAAACAGATGGGGGGGGGGGAGGGGGGGGGTGCTCTGCCTACCCCACCACATTATGTAAAAAAAATGGCTCCCTGGGGTCTAGTTGACTTTCTGCCATTCCTCGGGGGCAGACTGGAGCCAGTGACCTTCTTTCTGCCTCCAGGGGTGTGCAAACTCTTTTTTTGCCCTGTAGGGAGCACTGGTCTATCACAAATGTTGAGGGAGTGGGGTACAGGGCAGCACTCCCACCTTAAAAATCTAATCCCTGTTGTCTGGTAGGTTGATGCCAACTTATTTTACTTTCACTGCAATCACATCAATGCCCAAACGCTTACCAAAAAAAAAAAACACAATTTCGGGCTTCTGGGGAAGCAGACAAACCTAAAAATAAATGGATTTTTTCTCGTTCAAGCACCAAAGGGATTTCCTGCAGCTGCAGTGTTAAGGGCATGTCCATAGCACTGAAGCGATTACAATAATAAATGACTGCGTCAACTGGTTTGTCATTTGGGGTTGTTAACATTGTAGGCAGTTAATATTAAATTAAGTAAGTTTATTGTTCAGGTAATTAAAACAATTACAGAGAGTAAAAATGGATCCACCCTAAATAAAATATCCTAGGTAAAACCTACAATAAAATACATTTCAGTTATGTTCTTGTTAATCAGGATCATGTATAGATATATGAACTACCGTAGGCAGTATAAATTATAACTCCGGGGATACTTAACTTACTGAATATGCATAGTTATTTGCTGTTCGCCGCACTTTCCTAGTACTTCACTAGAACCTAGAAATTTTACTGGTCTGAGTAATCAGATGTAATGTTCTCATTGGTCTTACTCAGGACCAGTAGATCACTAAGGGATTTCATCTGTGATCCACTCTGGTCAGTAATTCGACTTTCTCCGAATTAATTTCCCCGTGTTGCTAAATGTAATTAGTTGGTCTAGGTGGAGGCTCATTGCGGTGAAATTAAATGCATTAAGCAAAGACAGCTTCCAGCGACTTACTGTATGTTGTATAAAGTTCATGAATCGGGCTGCGAGCTAGGGCGACTGAAGGGATAAATAGGCTGTAATTGCTTCCCTGCAAAATCTTCTGTGGCGTTGCAAAAAAAGCGGCCGCAGCCAGTAGCATCTGTTAACCAGTAACAGATCACAAATGCATATGATATGCATTAAAGACTCCGACGCAGTCCCACAGTGCCTACAAACCCGATTCCACGTACCATTCATGCGGCCAAAATGGTACTCTTTAAGGAGGATTATGCCACTCCTTAAGCATAGTAATTGCTTTTTCATATAGAGTTTCAATGGATAGTCCATGAACTTTGAGGTACTTCCCAGATTGTATTGAAGTGGAGCAGCACTTATGAAGGCCAAATTGTTAACCGCTTCAATGTCCAAGTATCTCGAAATTAATCTTGCCTGTTTAGTCAAAATTCTGCCAATCGTTTTGGGTGGCAGGGAGCTTTCCCATAGATCCTTTGCCTTCAAGATTTCAATCGAGGCTCTCAAGTATTTATGCCACTTCAGCTTTTCATCAGAAAGAATTTGCCAAATTGCGTGTTTCAACAAGCCACTAACTGCATTCTTCGCTTTCAAACCGTATGCCAAGAAGCGCGATTTTAATATCAAACTTTGCCTTGGTAAGTTAAATTCCAGTCGAAGACCAGGCGCAGGAGAGGAATTTGGGAGGGCAAACAAAACAAAAGCATTTGTTTTTAGCTTGATCCAGCCAAACCTCAAGGCAGTCTCTAAACGTGAATGCTCCATACATCAAGGTAGGCATGAATTTACAATAAATGACCTTGCATGTTGCCGAAAGATTAGGGCCATTCACTTTTTGCAGTAGCTTCCAAAAAGTAGATATCAATGCAGAACGGGCATATTTCTGGGAGCCAAGATGATCAGTGTTGCTGCCTCATTCATTAAAACAAACGCACAAATATTTGATTGGTCTTATTCTCTCAAGCTTCTTCTTTGACAAGTACCAAGCCCCTTTATAATGCAGTTTCCAGGCTATTAGTAAGGTCTTACTTTTCGTGCTGTTGATTTGGATGTTGTTCGCCTTACTGTAGGCCTCTAGTGCAGTCAGGGAATGCGCTAACCAATCTACGTGTGATCCAAGAAAATGGCGTCATCAGCGTATTGGAGTAGTTAGATTTTCATTCCTGCCATTCTCGGTGGAAACACTCTTGCTCTCGCTAGGTGGTCGTTAATATCAGCGATTATACAGGTTAAAGACTAGAGGGGCCAGGATACAGTCTTGCTTTACCCCCCTTGATGTTTGAATTTTTTCCATTGTGATCCAGTTGGATGTTATTCGTAGCCGCACCCACGTTTGTGAGTAGAGACGGATGATGGACTTTAGCAGTGGAGCAGGCAATCCCCAGTTTTGCAGCTTGGTCCATAGTATACCTCTGTTCATGCAATCAAAAGTGGTGGTAAAGTCTATGAATTCTGTGAGCAGGGGTGAGCACCTTTCTGCATGGCTGCTTCTGAGAGGGTAGCCACTACTATCAGGTTATCCTTGGTCCCACTTTCTCTTCGAAAGCCCGTCTGGGTACGGGGAATTGGGTCTTTTTCCATCGCCCACTGCCCCAGCTCCTTGAGAAGAACTTTTGCAAATGCTTTGCATCGACATCCAACAAGGCTGTGAGCCAATCTCTAGGCCCTTTCTTTTCAATGGGTATCAGAATGGAGCCTCTCCAACTGTCTGGAATGGTATTAAATATCAGGCAGTTATTAAATAATGGAAACATGAAGCCCGCCCATTCACGAGTAGCCGCTTTAAATATATTGGCAGGCAACCCATTCGGCCCTGGTGCGCATTTGCTTAATTCCGTTCAACACTGATTCATAGGTTAAGCTTGGAACTTCAAGATCGGTAACTCGACTGTAATCCATTTCTTGACATGCGCTCTCCTCTTGCACTGCTGAATTGGAGGCCGCATATTGGGTAGCTATATATCTGGAGCATGTTGCTGCTGTAATATTTCAATGCACCAGTGTGCTATTTGATCTCAATGATCGGTGGACAAGGAGCCAGAATGTGTAGGGGTTTAAAGATTTTGAGGCCTCGTGCAATTTTAACCATCGCTTTTCCTGCGGTTTTTGTTTGAGATCTCCGTTTTCTCCTGTATTGTTTCCTGATTTGAGACATGTTGGTTCCAACTAGTTTATTTGATCCATCACGTACCAGTGGTTTTGCGGTGAAGTTTAACTTTCTTTTCAACAGTCTGATTTCTTCACCTCCTTGAGTGCTGTGGTTGATGGAAGACATTTTTTGTGACTGGGCAGGCTCTGGAGAATTGCAGATTATTCTGAACGTTCCCGGAAACTGTATGCCAGCTGTAAACCATACCACTGAACTCATTTGGCATCCTCCAAAGATAGCATTTGAGTTTCTCGCTTTCTTCCTCATAAGGCAGTGGTCTCCATCTAATTTTATAGACTGGTGTTAATTCTTCCTGGGTCTCTGATAGTTTTAATGGATCTTTACAGTGAACTCTATGTTCAAGCTGGCACTTTTGAATCGTGTGGTCACTGATCCCAGTATGCAACACTGAAAAGGTTTTGACTCTAGAAAAATGTTGGCCTGAGACGCAGATGTAATCTAACGTCGACAGTTGGTTTTGGGAAATTCGGTGTACGACGCCGGTTGATTAGACGAGATTCTTGTGTTAATGCTGCGATGGCCCAGGGTATTCAAGAGGGTAGCCATTAGTACACCAGCCTGATCAGATTTGCTGATGTCTTTTTTTTATGTTTAACTTTGTTTTATTGGTTTGCAGATAAGTGAAAAGACACATTACATACATCAGGTTATCCTATTTTCGGCCCCTGCGAGAGGCCCGGCTTGTCCGTGTAACATACAATAGCTAATAAAGTATAAAACTCCCTACCCCCCCCCCCCCGATGCCCCAACTCCCCCCTCCCCGAACCGGTGTGCTATGACGGATCCTTGGTATCTTGGTACATATAGAGCCCATGTGCGCCATGCCTCAGGAAGCTGCCTCAGGTTGTTGGATATCTGTTAGTCGCAAAAGGCGAAGGTATTTCGGGCAGGTGATTTCGTTGAATTCCAACGCTAGTAGGGGCCGCCATGTGGTAGCAAACGCGTCCGTAGATTGTGTAAGGCTAGCTTGGATTCTCTCCATACCTAAAGTGTACCACAGTTTGTGTAGCCACCCCATATGAGTTGGTCTATTCCGTGTGCCCCATAGGGAGAGAATGTGTTGCACCGCTGCTCCCATAGCCAAGCCCATCTGCCTTCCCCCTAACTGACTTCAGTGGGTACGTAAGCGAGTTGGGTAGCCCCAGCACGGTGTAGGCCGGGAAGCGTGGGACTTCTGTGTCAAATTGTTTGTCTATATCGTCTAGGACTGCCGTCCAGTATCCAGTCACTTCCCTACAGTCCCATAACAGGTGAGTCAGTGTTCCCTCTTCGTCACATCCTCTCCAACATGTAGGGCTACGGTCGGGGTTTCCTTTATGCAGTCTGGCAGGTGTCAAATACCAATAAGTTACTACCTTGACCGCTGCTTCCCTGCCTGCTGTGTTCCTAGCCGTGTGGTTCGCCCGAAAGTAGATGTCCCGCCATTCTTTTCCGGTCAGCTCTCTACCAAGCTCCCGCGCCCATCTCCTCTGTCCAGCCGAGGGTCCCGGGCGAGCCGGGGGACGTATCAGCCCGTAGAGTTCGGAGATCATCCTCTTATCCGAGGTTTTGGTTACGAGCCATTACTCGTAGGCCGTCAGTTTTCTACCGACCATCGGGCGCACGTCTGGGTGTAATAGTCAGTGGCGAATTTGGAAATATTGGAATCTCTGCGGTCTCTGAACGTCATAGGCCTGTGATATCTCTGAGAACTGGAGGAACCCCTCCAGGTCAAATAAATGCCCGGCTGACTTGCAAGTTGACGCCCTCCATTGTGGGAACGCTCGCTCTTCGAGACCCGGTGGGAATTCCGGATTATCGAATATGGGAGTTAATGGCGAGGGGAAGGAGGTAAGTCCACGTTTAGTCACCACCGTGTCCCACACTTGCATCACAGTGCGTGTGAATGGGGAGAGTGCAAGGTTCGGGGGCCTATCCGGGCGTTTGAGAAATGGCACTCTCCAGAGGGCTAGCTGTGCCAGCGCCCTATCTTGAAACAGCCACCTCTTTTCTGATTCCGGTCTGCTCCATTCTACCAGGTATCTGAGTTGCGACGCCCGGAAGTAGTCCAGTAGATTGGGAATTCCCAGCCCTCCTTCGTCCGGGGGACGGTGGGCTAGCTCTCTATTAATCCGCGGCCTCTTCCCGGCCCAGATGAAGTGTTGCACCGCACTTTGCAATTTATGAATGACGCCTTTGGGAGGCCAGGCTGGGATGGTCTGAAAGAAGTACAGCACTTGAGGCAAGATAGACATTTTGACTGCAGCGATACGGCCCAGGAGCGACAGAGGTTGTTTCTGCCATCTACGCAGATCCCCCTGAACTCGCGAGAGGAGGTTGGAGTAGTTTAGGGCGATTGTTTGCCCTGTGGAGGGGGTCAGAACTATCCCCAGGTATGGGATCTTGTCTTGAAGTTGGAGCTCCCCGAACTCTCCGTGTGTTACCCTTGGTGCCGTCTCATTGAGGCCAAGTGGCAATATCATGGATTTCCCCACATTGATCTTGAAACCAGAGACTTCACCAAAAGCATGCAGTTCCCGAAGGAAAGCCGGGACAGAGCGCTTGGGTGTCTCTAGGGCTGCCAGGATATCGTCCGCATTTAAGCGGATTGGGTGTTTCTCCCCTCCAAAGGGGATGCCGAGGATATCGGGGTTATCTCTTATCCGCTGTGCTAGGGGTTCAACATATAGCGCAAATAGAAGGGGCGACAACGGACATCCTTGCCTCGTACCCCTTTGAATGTCAAAGGGCTGGGAACTCGTTCCGTTGACCCGGATCGTGGCTGTGGGTTTGTCATAGCAGCTTGTTACCCATGCCCTAAATCGCTCACCTAAGCCGAAGTGCGCCAATGTCTTATCCAGAAAACCCCAGTCTACCCTGTTGAATGCCTTTTCGACATCTATCGACAGTAAAAGGGCATCCGTCTTGTTGTGGTGGACTTTATCAATTATATGCATGATTCGTTTGGTGTTGTCACTGCTTTGTCTATTGGGAATAAAACCGGATTGGTCTGGTTCGATGATGCCTGGCATGCGTGGGCCTAGTCTGGCTGCAAGAACCCCTGTGAACAATTTGAGGTCCAAGTTGAGTAAGGAGATCGGCCGGTATGAGCCGCATTGGGTAGTGTCCTTTCCAGGCTTGGGAAGGACAACTATATCTGCTGCAAGCATGTCTGCGGGAATAGATCCGGGGCCCTGGAACGAATTAAAAAGGCGAGTTAAAATCGGGGCGATGAGTGGACAGAACACTTTATAGAACCCCGCCGAGAAGCCATCTGGCCCTGGAGCTTTCAGTGGTTTGAGTCGAGAAATAGCACCTATCACTTCTTCGATTCGAATCGGCGCGTCCAAAGCTTCTGCTCCCGCAGTGTTTAAGGCCGTGATAGCGGCGCGTTGAAGATATGACTCTCCATTCAGTTGTATTCGTGGATCTTTGCTATACAAGGAAGCAAAGAATTCTCTGAGAGTTTCAGCTATCTGATCGTCCAGTTCCACCACCTCCCCCCCGGAGTTCTGAAGGGCAGCAATCCTGGACCTCTGGGTGCAGGCTCTCAGTTTACTGGCCAGGAGACGTCCCGTTCTATCTCCCCCTATGTAGTAAGAATGTTAAAGCCGCATATTCCGCCCTGTCGAGATCCAAGCTTGCCAGCTGCGCTCTGGCTGCTTTCAGTTTACGCCATATTCTAGGGGCACCTGTCCGGCTGTGTACTCGCTCCAGCACACTGGCCGTAAGCTGTTCTCTCTTTTCTTTCCGGTCCCGAACCTCTGCCGCGGAGATAGCTATCAATTCTCCCCTCACGACCGCCTTGAGGGCCCCCCATAGCGCTGTTAGAGACGTCTCCGGTGTATCGTTTGTCGCGAGGTAGTCAGTGATACATTTGTGCACCTGCTGGGATATCTCTTTGCGCAGCAGCAAATTTTCCCTTAGTCTCCACCTCCCCCTTGGTCCGTGAGTCGGGGGCACGTCTAATGTCACTATCACCGCATCGTGGTCTGAGAGTGCCGCTGGAGTAATGTCCACTGTATCCACTAGGGCATTGATTTCAGCCGACCCTATGAAGTGGTCCAGTCTGGCATATGTGTGGTGTGCGCTTGAGTAATAAGTGTACTGCTTGCTATGGGTGTGGGCCTCCCGCCACATGTCTACCAGCCCCCTGTGAGCCAGCCATTCCCTCCCTTCCTCTGATAAGGCTCCTGTTTGGCCATAGCGTTGCCCGGATCTATCTTTCTCTGTATCCATGACCAGGTTGAGGTTGCCTCCCACTAATATCCTCCTGTCTTGGGGACTAAGAACCTCTGATATGGCTCCCTTAATGAACTTTTTTGACCCTTCATTGGGGGTGTAGATGGACCCCACCACTATGGCAGCCCCCCCCACCCAAAGCCTGTAAGCCAACAACCTACCCTTTATTTCTGCTACCTTGTCTCCCACTTTGCCCCGGAACTTCTTAGCGAGCAAAATGGCTACCCCGCCTTTTTATCTATGGTAGAGGAGTAAAATTGTTGGGGAAAGGCGCGGGACCTCATTCTGTGCCAATACTTAGAGAGGAGATGGGTTTCCTGTAGAAGGCACACATCTGCCCCTGAGTGCTCCAGATAAGAGATGATAGCTCACCTTTTAACAGGGTTATTCAGACCCCTCATGTTGAGGGTTAGCACCTGAAGAACGTGTTGCGACATAGTGGGTTTACAAGTGGTGTTTGTGCTTGTGCCGTTGGTAGACTGCTCTTGCCTCGCATGTGTCTGTGCCCTTGGGCCCTTGTTCCATGTATCAATGGCTCTGTCTTCCGTCCATGCCTGCTCCCTAGCAGCACACCGGTTCCCCTTCCCTCCCTCCTCCCTAACCCCAACTCCCTCCCTTCAAATTTCCCTAGGTCGTGTCTTCCCCTTGTGTGGATTCTGTTCCGAAGGTGCGTCTTGCCCTCCCTCATGGTCCCCCTTTCCCCCTGTGTCCCCCCCTCCGCCTCCCTTCCCCGGGTCCCCCCCAGTCCCTCCCTAACCCCAACTAGACATTCCCCAGGTTTGACCATAGTTTAATGTCCAACATTCCGTGACGCGGACATTTGGAAATGAAAAATCGGGGTGAATATGTGGTCCAAGTGCCCCGGGCCCCCCCCACCCCAGCCGGCTATATTTCAGTGCAATAACGTCCCCTTGTGCAGCTCAAAGTTTGTCCGGCGAGGTAGTATCCCTCGACACTGCTTCCAGGGCTGCCAGTCTTTCTTGTGTGATGGTGGTAGGATCTGGCCGTGCTTCAAGTTTAGGCGAGTGTCTGCGGCCTACTCTTTGCCATCCTCCCCCTGAGGATCGTTGTTTGCGGATGGGCGAGTCCTCCGAGTCCCGTTGTTCTAGGCCCAGGAGCGCGCACGTTTCATGAAGTGATCTCACTTGTTGTAGCTTGTCTCCCCACTTGAAAATCAAGCGGTATGGGTGGCCCCATGAGTAAGTCACTCCCTTGTCCTTCAAAAATGTCGTCACCTCCTTGAATGCTTTCCTCTTTTGTAAGGTAATGGAGGCCAGGTCCTGATATAGTGCTATGGGCTTACCCTGATATTTGAGGGGTTGCTTACGTCTGGCTTCGCGTAGTATGCGTTCCTTAAGGGGGAAATCTGGCAAGAAAGCTAGGATGTCCGGTGGAGGGGCTGGTGCCCGCCTTGCCATTCCCACCCTGTGTGCACGATCGATGCGAATGTCAAAGTCTGGGGACTCGTCCAGGATCTCCCTAAACCGGTCTTGGAGGTATCGGGCGACGTCTGACCCCTCTTCTTTCAGCGGGACCCCCCTAACGCGGATGTTGTTTCGGCATGACCGATTTTCGAGGTCTTCTGCGTGGGCTTGCAAGTCTACCTGCTGATTCTTGAGTCGTATAAGTTCCTGCTGTAGTTGCTCTATCTCCTCGCCTTTGGATTGTTCACGCTCCTCGATGGCGGCAACTCGCTCCCCAATTTCGTCAACATCACGTCGGATCTCTCTCACCTCTCCTGCCACCTCTTGTTTAAGCGTTTGGAAATCCTCTCGCAGTGTATTGAAGAGAGTTTCTAGGAATGTTCGTGTGATTGGTGCTTCTCCGTCGCCTTGTTCTGCTTGTGCTTTAGGGGCCGGGGAGGTTCGCCCTCCCTTTTCCCCAGACAGCGAGCCTTTGGCCAGCATCTCTTTCAATGTTCTTTCCCCCTTTTTCCGCACTGTGGACATTGTGGGGCTCCCGGTTGGTTGGTCTTCCGCCTCCGCACTAGATCTACGTGCACTTCACGTGTGTATCACCTCTGGCTGCGTAGGTGACGTTGAGTTAGGGTCGCTCAACTTTGCCTCACTCCTAAGCCCCGTGGTGTGGTTCTGTGCTCTAGTGTCTGGACCGTGGCCTCCAGTTGCTGTGGGCTGTGACTGTTATTCCTCCTGTTTGTGGGCGACCTGTTGCGTGCTGGCAGTGTGGTTCTCCTGCGCGGGTGCTCGCTTGGCAGGGCCTATCCTGTCGCGGCTAACTTGCAGCGATCAGGCCTGCGGGCCCGCCTCGGCCCTATCACCTGGGTCTGTTCTCGGAGTTCGGCTGTGGCGTTGGCGTTGTCGGCCTGCAGTGAAGCCCTGTAAGGGCAGCGATGGGTTCCTCACGATCTAGTACGCCGTGTGCGACCTTTAACCATGGAGGCGCCGAGTCGCGGAGGCCAGTCTGCGGTCCCGCCCGCGGTGTCCACTGTCGCCTGGGTAGGGACTGCCTCCACCCGACCCGCCTCGGGTGCGGTCTCTGCAGCTAATTTACTCGGGCTGGATTCGGCCCCCCCAGGGTCACTGCCGCTGCCTCCACCGAACTGAGGGGTTATGTGAGAAGTTGGCCTGGTATATGCTGTTCACTAATTAAAGTGGACACCTTGCACCAGGGCAAATCGACTCTTATGGTAGATAGGTTTAAGACAACCTTTTAAAGAAAGCTATCCTAGTGGTAGCTGTGGAGAGCAGCCTTCAGGCGAAGTCTCGGAGGAATGTAAAGCAGCTTGTTTTACCATATAATCTCTTGAATCACCAAATGAAAAGACACCACACAGGTATATATATCAAATATATATGTATTTATTTCTAAATAACTCTCTACTAATCTCTTTATGAGATTAGAAGACAAACATATGCACAAATCAACGTTTCACAATAAGTTAAGCACAAAATATGGCTGGGGCCCTAGGGGCGTACCAAACCATATACTAAGTAAGAGACTTAGAAACAACGACTTGCAGGGAGACAAGGCCTAGGGCCTTCAGAAGTGCAGGGGCCTCACGAAACCACCCAAGGCAGGTAAGTAAAGGACCCACGGGGGACGCGTGCAGTGTGGATACACAGGCGCGGATCGCCGTTAACTTCAATGGGGCAAGTCGCGGTTGGAAATAAAGAGTTTTAGGATACTTCGGGAGAACCTACAAGCAAGTCACTTACAGGGTAAGTAGTTCTAGGGCCCACACCCACAGGAGCACCGTAGTGCTGGAGTTACCTCACCCAGGGAAGCCGGGTGCACAGGTGTCCTTTGGTGTCGGGTCGCGGCGTCGTTTTCAATGGCGGGCAAAGAAGACTTGCTGCTTGCGGGAGCTGAAGAAGTGTCCGGTGGAATCCAAGCCTGGATTCTGAAGAAGGATGACCTGAAAGCAGAGGGGACAGTGTTCAAAGTCACTTGGCAGTGACCCGGGGCAAGGAAGATGGATGCCCACCGTCGTCGGTTGATTCAGGTCGGTTGCGGGTGCCTTGACTCTTCAGCCACGTGGTCCAGGAGGTGTCGACGACGACCAGGAGCTGGATTCGGTGGGTCCTCGACGTCTGCAGCTGACTGCGGTGTCGGCAACTCGATTGGAGCCAACAAGCCTTGGCAGCAGCAAGTCTCGGGGAGATGAAGAAAAGTCGATGGCGCAGACCAGCAAGGTCTGAGGGACTCACCCAGCGAGGGTAGGTCAGGGCAGGCCTGGAGCAACCAGGGAGCCCTTTGGTTTCTTTAAGAAGTCTTCTGGGGACCCACAAGCCGGCGGGCAAGGGATCGCGAAGACACCTCGGGCGGAATCACTCAACAGGGGCCCACGGTCACTCGGGACGGTGTAGGCCTCTGATCTTCGGAGGGATTCCGGCTGGAGGTCGGGACCACACGTGGTCCAAAGCACAAGTTCGTAGAACGTTGTGAAGGGGTTGCACTCGACAATAGTGCACGGTACCCAGGGTGCGCGGTTCCTCGTTACTCGTGGGGTCCACTTGCCTCAGCTTCGCTGGGGACTCACGATGGCCTGGGAGAGGTCAGGAAATCCACTTCTTGGGCTGCAGGGACTTCGGACTCCGGCGGGAGCGGCGTAGTTTGCGACCGTCGTTGTCGTTTTTGGTGCCTGCCAAGCAGGGGAGTCACTCCTTGACTCCAAGAGAGATTCTTCTGTCTTCCAAAGGTAGTGGAACGTCGAAGGGCCAGGATTCTTCTGTAGAGCGTCGTCCAGGGGTTATCTGCTTTGCAATGGCAAGGTTCCCCCTCTTATACTAAAAAGAGGGGATGGACTAGCTCTATGACCCCACCTATGGGAGGGTCAAGGGAGGGGTGGCTACACCCACTTCCCTTTGTCCAGTTTCGCGCCAGAGCAGGGGCAGGTAGCCCCTGAGCTGGTTTGAACTGGCATATGCACAGAGGAGCCTTCTGCTCCCCCAGTGCAGGACTTCAAAGCACTCTAAGAGTGCACCCACCCAGCCCCAATACACTAAACCCTGTCTGGGAGGTGGTTACACCTCCCTGTGACAGGATGCCTATTGTTGGGCTTCCTCCACTGCGAGTTTCGGTCATCAGCAGGAGGGCAGCCCAGTGTCTGTGACTGGTGGCATCCATTTTGTGATGCCAGGGCTCTTTAGGATTCTACCGCGTTTCCACAGCAGGTACATGTCTTATCCCTCTAGAAGGGTGGAATGCTACCCCCGCCGCCAAGATTGGCGGGGGTAGTATTCCAAGATGTTTGACACCAAACACGACATGTTTTGATGCAGCCATTCCAAAGTTAGCATTTACCGCGAGGATATAATGCACTTAAGAGTATATGGTTTAACCGCATCCACAAACAGCACCAGAGAATGGACTCTGAGAACTGCAGAGGGGCCCTGCTCATGCAGAGGCACCCCCTCACATAGAAGCCAAGCACCCTGCCCTCAGGATTGATAGGGCCTGCCATAGGGGTGACTGATAGGTTTATATGTGTGTGCAGGAGAGATATAGGAAACCTATATCTCAGTGAGGGGTGCTAGCACCACCTCACCCAGGCTGCAGTAGCAGGCCTGTGGTGTCAGATTTAGACTGCTTCCCAGGGGTGGCATAACACATGCTGCAGCCCCTGGGAGGCCTGTGAAGTACCTATGCCCTTGGCACCTAAGGTACCATATACTAGGGACTCATAAGGCACCACAGTATCCAATCACTAGTGCACCTAGAGTGCACTCCATGTCGTTTAGAGAGAACAGAGAGGCTGGGGCCCTGATTGGCAGGGACCCAGCCAGACTATAGCCAGAAACCAGTGCTAACATCAGAAAAAAAGTGGGGGCAACATAAGAGGCAGATCCTACTCTCCTACAGGTTATCCCTCCTTTTCCGCTGCGCTGTGCTGTCCCACGCCGCTCCCGCTCCGATGCTTGCCCCTGTTCTGCCGGGCCTGATCTACGAGGTGGGCACCCTACGCATCCGCCGACGGCCTCCGCTGTTTATGTGCCCTGTGGCATGTCCTCTGGTCTTTGGTGTCTGGGCTGCGTTCGGCGTTGGTGCCCACAGGCCCACCTCTCCCCCGCTGCCGAGTGTTCGTCAAAGCTTTGGGCCTTGGCCCTCACCTCCCGGCCGGGCCGCGAGGGCCTACAGGGCAGCATGTCTCCGGTGGGGCTGGGCTCCTCGGGTCACCCACCTCTCCCCCGCGCCTTCCCCGCCGTTACCTTCAGGCGCTGCTTCTTCCCTGGGTCGCGCAGGGGGCTCCGGCCTCGCGCTCAGTAAGGCCCTCAAGCCGGGCGCTCTATTTACGCCGCCGGCCGAGCAGGGGCCGCCTCTCCGCTGCCGCTCCGTTCCTGCCTGTGCCTGGGGTGATTGTCGCTGCTGCGGGTACTCACTCGCCGTTCTGCCGGGTGCCCCCTTGGTGGACTGTCTCCGGATCCGCCTGTGTCCCCGCTAGGGAGGAGCGCGTCTGTCCTTTCCGCTCAGTCTTTTTGCTGGGCCTCCGGCCCGAGCGCCACCTCCAGCCGCTGCCTGCTCGGCCTTACGAGGAGCCCACCAGCCGCACAAGACGCCTGCCGGAGCCCGCGGGGTGTCGCCACACTCCCTCTGGTCGTGCCACCTGCTGTGGTGCACAACGGGGGGGTATGCTGGGTTATTTGACTGGTTACGGGGGCCAGGAGCGAGGAGCCTCCGGGTTGTGCGACCGCTTAGATCGCCATCTTGGCCACGCCCCCTGATGTCTTTTTTTAATGGAGGAATTACTCATTCTGCCTTGTCTATTTTCTGTCAAATTGGCACGATTGACCAGTCTAGCAAGTTTGAATTGAAATCACCTGTCAACGTCCACATAGCTTCTGAGTGGCTCGTCATCTGGTCTCATACTATTGAAACTAAGCTTCTTAGCTGTGATTTCTTCTTCGCCGGTTGTGAGTTGACATATACATCACTAATGATTATCGTTGAGCTGGGATTTATTACAGGAGAATTTAATTCCAGTTTTTTTAATATAAAGTCACTAGCACCTGTGTAGAGTGATATTATATTTGCCCCCAGGCTTTTACCTGCATTGCCACCCCGCCAGAAGAATGACCCCTTTTATTGATGGTTGAGCCGGAGCGAATATTTCGTTATAATCTTGCCAGCAGTTACCTGTTGTCTGCCAGGTCTCCTGTAGGCAAATGATATCGTTTTGCTACAGGACCTTCATTAATTCTGGTCTTGTGAACAGGTTATTAAGCCCTCTAATATTCCATGAGCACACTGTGAGCCCCGAGCCAGGATTGCATTTCGGAACACGATGTAGCCTAGAGGCCTTTATTTTGGGGATACTAATAGGTGTCTGAAAGTTCCCTTTATAATGATTTATTTCCGCTTCTAGACAGCTTTGCAGATTTTCATTAGCAAAGCTTCTTGTCATCGTTATCCCATGGAAGGGGTTGCCTATGAGCTCAACTCCCTTGGCATTTGTAAGGACTGATCTTGTCTGAAGTGGGCGGACAGTTACTGGGTACTTAGCTGATATTCTAGACCTATGTTGGCCCACTTGGGAAAACACTTCTGACTACCTAATGGTCAGGGGTTCGAATATTTGAATGCCCCGTGACTTTAGGGTTGATTTGTGTGACAATATTTTTGTCTAAGTCTCTCTGACCATGAGCACCATTCTCGTCCGCTCATTCAGTTCTTGATTTTGGCCCTGGCTGAATGCCACTGATTCTATATCAGCTTCTTCAAGCCTGGGAGCGCTGAGAGAATCAATAACAGGTTTCACCGATTTAAAGTGTCAACACGACCTCTTGAGGCGTATTCTGGATACAGAATAAGAGATGGGAAGTCTTCATCTTGTGGAGGGTTGATTTGGATCTTGAGTGTACATTATGTCTTTAATACATTTGCGTATGAGTACAATGTATCTGTAATTGGAATTACTCTGCTTGGGCCACCGATTTCATTTGGTGTAGTTTCGACCTTTTTGGCATTCCATTCAGTCTAGAAATTGGTGCCCAAGGGGCGGGAGCGTGTTTGCTCTAGCTGTTGTTGGACAAGTACTTTTGACTCCATGTTAGCAAGGATATTATCGTCCCGTAAAGTGATAAGGCTCCGTCTATAAATAGTGCTTAGATTCTGGAAATCCTCTTTTTCGATGCTTGAGCTATTAGTGTTCCCTAATAATTTGTCTGTTTGACTAGACCCTGAAACTCTTGATGGATAGCTCTCAAGCCATTGCCCAGCGGATTTAATGTCCTCGCACTGCTTGCACATTGGTGGTAGGCGCAGCACTTTCTGGTGCCTTTTCTTGAATAATTATTGGTTTTGTGCTTTAGTCGCTTTCAAAACTGTAGTCTCCCTCCTCTTGCCCTGATATCCTCTGGGACCCCTGGGAGTCCTTGTTAATTTTGAAGATGGAGTAAAATCTTTGGGCTGAAGTCAGCAATCTTTTTGTTTTCTTATTCCGCTTCTTAAGCTGTTTTTTGTTTTACCTTGAGAGTACAGGAGCTGATGGCGTAACAGCTGGTATCTCGTTCTGTTTTGACTAGGTTTCTAACTCTGCTTGGATGTTGGCTGATTCCGTAACTACCTTGCTCTCAATCACCCCAGTATGTTGGATAAGTTTCGACAATATGTCCAAACCCTGCTTTTGGTTTACTTGTTGGACAGAGAGGGATGATGGCTCCGTCATTGTACTTTTTAAATCCTAAATTAAGGATGTCGTTATTTCTGGAAGGTTTGCCAACTTATCCATCAAATGGAGACAGTAGCAGGGCGTTTCTGTTGGATTGGCCGCTAATTGAGCTTTTATTATTAAATCATTCAACTTGTCTAGCTTAGAGTCTATGGCCATTGTGTATGTAAGCTGAAGTTTGCAAGACCGAAATTCGAACCTCCAATTTATCAGCATGCATGATGGCCGCTATTTCATTCACAAGCATCACTTTTTCAAATATTGTCCACCACAGCGGAGGGGATTGATTTGAACGACGACTTGTTCTGAGTTTTCTACATCGGCCAACAAATCCACTGGAGCTACAGGGGCCACATTTTCAACATGCTTTGATCCAGCTTTGTCATAGGATGTTTGTGAATTTGTTGAATTAATGACTATTTGTGAATTCAAAGAGATGGTGTTCTCTATTTCAAAGTTAATCTCATCACATCCCATCATCCCTGCGCTGGCCCTGTGTTTCAGCCAACACGGTCCGGGGATCTAAAAAAAATTGCTCTTGGTCTTCCCTTAGTTGATTGCTGTTCATCTTAAAGTTTGGTGACAAAGGGAAGTGAGGTTTTAATGAAAAAAGATCAGGGGTCAGTTCTAGATTGTTCTTATAACTCGATTCCAACTGCTGTCGAGCCAGCTGGTCTTCAGGTGGCACCGGCTGCATGTCCAGTTGTTGCACAATTACATCCGCCCACAAGAGGTCGAGAGTTTTGCCCATTCCCTCATAACTCAATGTATCCATGGCTTTCGGAGTGTGCGAAGGCGTTTGTTGCCTTATCACCATTAAAATAATTTCGAATGTCCTTAGAGTGGTTTTAGTTTTGCGCGCTTTGCTGCGTTTGAGCCATTTGGGCGTTGCTGGATTGCTGCGGGCTGGAAGCAACACCACTCATAAGTTCGCCTGGTGTGAGCAGGGCCCTACTTTGCGCTTGCTATATAATGCTAAAGCCGCTGGCACTCAATTTCTTTGTGGTTTTTTTTAAAAATGTTTGCTTTCTTTTTCCTTTTTGGTGCCTGCAATAAAAGAGAACTACGTGTTCTCATTGCCAGCCCGTAAATTGTCCACAAATGATGACTGAATTAATTTTATATGATGGTGGTTTGATTTTATGCTTTGTCACAGTTTAGAGAAATATTTCCACCTAGTCTTGTTGATCCTCTTTCATGCTCTTCTAGGTTCTTTTATGGCAATCAGCCCAATATGCCCAAAATATGCTTATTTTGCTTATTTAGATGAAATAGTTCGACTAGTTGGTAATGCAGTTTGTTGTGCCGTGTAGCTACCTGTATTGTTATGTTACCATGTTTCCATATTACCGGGCAGAGTCACGATTGATTGCTTCTGGTCCTCACCTCTCTGTGAGAGTAAGTATGGGGGAAGACCCAGAAGAGTGAGGAAAGGCGGAGTAAAAATGTAACCAGGGGTGTGGGGGTGCTCCCCAGGGGAAGAAAGCCACACCGAGCCATGGCTCGCCCACCTTCGCACCTCCTGTGCTCGACCCTCTGGAGCGGCACGCTAACGCCGCTCCACGCTACCACCACGCTCCTCAGCTTGTTTGTAGCGACGTCTCCAAATTATGCATTCATCCCTGGTCGATCCTGGTCCTGATCAGACCCCAATGCTGTTGCAGCACCTGCCACTGTCAGAAATGTATTCAAGCCCAACTCACCCACCTAGTTAAGGCGGGCTCCAGCGGCTCCTACAGCTCTGGACCTTACAAGGGCCTCCACTTCCTAGGCGCCCCAGAATCCCCTGCAGATCGAGGCGCCCTGCCCGAGCCTCCTCCTGCACTCAGACACAGACAAGCCTCCAGGCCTGAACTGCCAACCTTGCTGCAGCAACCGGCGGCTTGGCTTCAGAGCCCGGAGGACAGAAGACGGAGTACTGGGTTCCCACGGGGCCCACAGAATGAGCTCGTGCATAGCAGTTCCCAGCACCTCCTCCCGGCGTCTGACGTAAACTGACAGTGTTTCAGAATATTAAAATAATTCAGCTCTATGTACATTTATAGTATTTTGTAGCTCCAAAATAATGTTTGTTGTCAAACAGTTTGAACATTTTGTTAATCCTTTATATGCAATTGGTGCAGGCACCGGAAGAAAAGTCACTGCAAAAATCATAAATTGCAAAAATGGATCAAAAGTTTGAACAATTTTCAAGAAAAGTAATTGAATTAGAGCAGAGTCTGAGTTCCTGACAAGCCGGATCACAGTTACTAAAGAAATGGCGCTATTCAAGTACGAGCAAGAAGACCTGGCGAATCGTTCTTGGTGCTTTAATGTGCTTTGGGAGGAGGGGGTATGAACACTGTGGCAAGTGTCATGGAAATTGTGGAAGAACTAATATTTGTGTTGCCAGACTTTTCTGGGGATCTCATAATAACCCGGGCATGTCTGGTTCATTTTCAGCACAAAGCAGGCATATTTTCCTAGAACTTTATTGTTCAGTTTTTCAGAGTAAAGAATCAAGGATAGGATTTGTATCAATGCTACTTCAGCTAAGTCTTATAAAGTGAACAATGATTTTAGTTTCTGAATCTACTCGGATATGACATATGAGAAAGCAGAAATGTGCAAAGATTTTAAGTATTTAATTTCAGATTTTTAATCCACTGGCACTCAGCCCTCAGTTCCAGCGTGCCCAACGTAAAGTGCTGGCACTTGACAAGATTTTAACTTTTTTGCTATTAGTTTGGCACAAAATATTGTGCAAAATGTAAGAGTCATCAAAAAATATAAAGTGCTTATGGTTATTTAATAAATTAGTCAATTTGGGACCACCCCAAGACAACGGTAAACCAGCTGACATCTTTGGGTGTTCTGGACCAACATGCTGAAGTCGCACCTGATCAGAAGTTTACTTTAATAACAGCTGTTTAGGATACAGTGCAGTTCAGGGCCTTCCCTCCGTTATAATGAGTCCAGTAATTCAGGCATGAGTCTTGGTAAGAATGGTTCTGAGACTTTTTGGCACGTTAGTCTCCTGCATCCTGCTTGTAGGCTATGCCAGGTGGCTTATGCAGGCTCTGTAGTGGAATCAAACATCTCAGTAGGCCAGCACCAAGGAAACCTGTCAGATTTCATCCAGGTTTCAGAGGAGATTGGAAACTATCTTCATTGGTGGCTATTCGACTGCAGTTAAACCAGTGGTGGACTCCTCTTCCTGCCCACCCAGAGCTAACAGTGGTGACATATGCATGACTAATGGATTAGGAAGGTCAGAAGACTCTGATCTCTTGCAGAAACCCGGCTCCAAATCAGTCTGCTGGAGCTGCGAGCCATTTGCCTGACGCTACAGGCCATCCTGCCGCCCATCTAGGGAATGCTGGTGCAGGGTCTCCTGGGGAACACCTCCGGCATGTGATATTGGAGCAGGCAGGGTGGATTTGGGCCCAGGATCCTATACCATGAGGCACTACACCTCTGGAGTTGGCTGAAGCGTCAGGTCATCTCCCTAATTGTGAACCACCTGGCGTAATCTTTAAATGCTGAGGTGAACAAACTTAGCCGGTGGTGTCTGTTGGATCACGAATGGCAGTTGCACCCCAAGGTGGCACAGGGCATTTTCTGGCAGTGTGTAGAACCCTGGCTGTATATTTTTTACACTGCCAAGTATGTGCAGTGGTACCAATTTTGTGCATTGCAGTTCCCAAGAAAGCTCTCTTTAGGAGACTCATTTGAGCTAGAGTAGAGCACAATAACTCTTGTACGCCTTTCTGCCTCACATGCCCCGAGTTCTGAAGAGGATCAGAAACAACCGGGCCCAAGTCATCCTAGTGACTTCGGTTTGGGCCAAGAGAGTGAGGTACTTGGAACTTCTGGGCATGAGCATCTGTCCTCTGATCAGGCTACTGCTTCTGGAGGAACTTCTGTCATAGCAGCAGGGTAGAGCTCACACCCAAACCTGTGCAATTTACACCTCCATGCGTGGAGATTGAGTAGCGGCAGTTGACTGCGTTTGATTTACCACCTGAAGTTGTGGTGATCATTCTTATTGCCAGGCGTCCTTCTTCAAAATCCATTTACGCCAGTGTAAGAAATTGGGATATTAGTTGAGGGGGGTAAGAACCCACCTCAAGTAATAATCATAATCCTTGTCAGGGTGGACCCTTAAAGTCACTAAATTAACCTGAGCTCAACCCCCTGGTACCTATGACACAGAGCAGACAGGCTCAACTTCGAGGCAAGGTGTAAAGTATTTATACGGCACTAAAACATTAATCAAGAAAAATAGAGTAAAAATGTTAAAATCAGAATGACACCAAAGTGACAAACATCCAATAAAGGAAATATGAATTTTTAAGGGTTTAAGTTGAAATGGCATCAATAAGCACAAAGTTCCAATGATAGTTAGTGGTCACGATAGAACAGGACCTACACTCAATTTGACACTGACTGCGATGGAGCGTGGGTCGAATGCACTAACGAGGTTCGTCCTGCTCAAAGATTTTACCTTCTGACTTTAGTCCTTTAAGTCCCAATCCACCATAGGAGTACACTTCTAAAGCCTCACAGGACCTCAGGGAGGCACATAGAGACTCACAGGATCTCAGACAGAGGCCAACAGGAGGGTCCAGGTGCCACTGCTCAGCTGGGCAGTTGCAGGAAAATGCCTCCTGTAGCTTGTGGCCCTGTAGTTTTAACAGTGTGCATTCTTATGATCCTTGGAGTCCACTTCTTTGTCCTGGGTACAAGTGGGAATCGGGTCTAGTCTTCTAGGCTTTTCTCATGTCTCAGACAGCACGTTTAGTCTTTTTCTGATCTTCTGCAGGCCAAAGACAGTTTTGAACTGGGTGCCCGGAGATGCCACATTTATGCCTGGCACAAGCTAGAGGGTGGGAATGACCCCCTGGGGATGCCCTAACCAATAGGTAAAGTGTCTTGGGGTAAACCTGACTCACTTTGGGCATTTTTCAAGATGGCTGATTTCTTCGGCCACACTAAACTTGGACTCTGAGGTCTGTGGAGTGCGTGGAGATTGTACTATGGTAATCCTGGAGTCCTCCCGCATCGAACACCAAAATCCAGTTTTAGGCAGTCCCTGTACCCACAAAACCTCGAAGACAGAAACTTGGTGGAACAAAGCTGAGATTTTTCAGCAACCAGACAAGGTATACAAAAGAATTGGGATGGCCTCCTTCTTCCCCCTTTGAAGTGCACCGCAAATGTTATATGTAAACCCAGAAGAGCTGTCAAACAATCTGTGACGCTCTAATGTCAAAAGGAGGCCCCTATGACTGGGGCCTGACTACATGGGGGGACAAAAGAAAGGCCCTGCCCAAGTGTCAGTTATCATTTGCCTTTGACAGGTGAGGCCTATTTGAAGTGCACCCCAAGTATCATGAAAATCCCCAGCAGGCCTGGCAATCAGGTTGTGACATTGAAGTAGGCACTGACATTTTAATTTGAAAGACAAGCCTCCTTACCCCCTCGTAGTCTGTTAAGTTCAGATAGATCATCTCTGTCTTTTCAAGTCAGCCTAATGTCTGCTCCTGGGAACAAGTTCACAGATTATTCATGCCTATTTAATTGCTAATTATTGGCTGGCCAAAGTGGGAGAACAAAATGCAGATTTAGCTTCCAGGGAATTCAAGCAGGGCAAAAGTAACTTTCTAAAAATTATTTTTCTGTAATATTTAGAAAAAAACTGATTTGACCATTTACATGGTCACAGTAGTGGATGGCACAGTGAGTGCTACAGTCCACTGTGGCATTTAACATACAAGCCCAGGGTATACCTTGGTACCATATACTAGGGATTTATAGGTTAGTTATATATGCCAATCAGGGGTATGCCAATTTCATCATGGTTAAAAGGGGATGATAGCACTTTACCTCTAGTTGGCATGGGTAAAGTGGAAAAATTTCTATTGCCAACAAAAACAGTCAAGGCAGAAATCTGGGGGAATACCATGCAAAACGTCCTTTTGAAACAGTAGGACCCTGGGGAAAATTTATGACCTGACATGATGGCTGCAACACAGACCCCTTATAAACCAAATAGTTGGTGCAGCGCCTCTACACCACCTTTTTCCAGTCAAGCAGGTGCTGAGTACTTGGGAGGCCTTCTTGCCAAAAGTTGTGACTCTTTTTCACATTGGACAATCCATCACTCTTCTGGCACTTTTTGCCCCGCCTTACCCTAGAAAGATAAACTCTTTCGACTGCACCCCAAAAGGGCTTTAAGCTTTTGCATGGATCGCACCAAGCAACATCCAGTTGAGGATCAGCTTCTTGTTTGGTTCTCTGGGGCAAAGAAAGGCAACATAGTGCATGAAAAGGACTCTGTCGAGATCGATATTCCTCTGCATTAAGCCCTGCTACTCATTGACCAAAAATAATTGGCCGGAGGATCTGAGTGCCCATTTTACCAGGGCTAAAGTTGCCACCACTGAGTTGGCATTTGGGATGCCTGTCCTGGACACCTGTCAGCCCACAACGTGGGCATCACTTCACATGTTCATGAAGCACTACTTCCTTGAAAGCCATGTCCGATGGGAAGGGCATTTCGCCTGTTTGATCCCGCAAGACTATGTGGTTGAGGCCATGCCACAGACCCTCCACCTTGGGAGGTACTGCTTTGATATCTGGTCTAAAGGTGAGGAATCTGTGGTAAGAAGTATCCATCAGAATAACAAGTAACTTACTTTAGATAACTCTCTTTCTAGTGAATATCTAACCAAAGATTTCTCACTGCCCACCAATCTAACCTTTCTTTGGAGTGGCCTCTTTGTACCATCTAAAAAGTCCCAAATTGGCGATATACACACTGATACCTATAACTGTTTGGTGGTCCACATCCGAGGGTGCAGAAAGAGTCACACAAGAAACAGATATCACCGTGCATGGTTGATGTTTTTATGTAGCTCTGCTCTGTCACTTCTGGAGCTGAGAAAATTGTCAGATCCAGTCTGGTACCTGGGGATATTTTAAAGATGAGGAATCTACATTAGAGAATTGTTTAGAGTGTTACCAAAGGTAAGTAGCTTGTTCTTCTAGACTAATATTAGATATTAGGTATTATCTGGGTTAGTGGATCCAGTGGGGCTTAAAACTCTGGGTATTTCTGAATTCACCTGTGTCTCATCAAGCTATAAATCAGTTGCATGGTTCGATTATTTATTTTAATGTAGACAATAAAAGTATTTAACTTTTATGGCTTTCTTAAAATGTTTTTTCAGACCATACAGCAGTACTTCTGAACATTACATCGGCTCCCTGTATTTAATATTAGAGTATGCATTTGAATAGATGATTTTTACAAAATGAAACCAGATTAGCTGACACGACAGTTTAATTACATTTTTTTTTATGTAGATACAAAGGGACTTGGCAATTATGTCAAAAGCATTTAAAGCTACCATCAAAGGGAAAGTAATTTCCTATTCCTTAGCCACTGCAAAGAAAAACAGTTATAAAAACTGGAGTAGGAAATCGCCATCTCTCCAAGAGCTTATCTTTCCTCTAGAGCGTTACTTGGTAAAGAGGTGGAACAAAGGCAAACTAGCTTTGAAAGATTATATTTCATACAAGAGGTGTTGAATGCAAACAGATGCACAAACTTGATATATCATAAGGGGAAAACTATAGAAAAAGTAGATAAATATTTCTAAAAGTGTTCACTTTTAAGAAATGTCTGTCTATGCAGTGATGTAATCTGATGTACTTAAGTAAAACGCTTCAGTGTGAAAGAAATACACTTTTTTGAATTTTGAAGAGGTTCTATCATATTTTTACATTATATTTATTGAACGATATTTATGGCTCCGCTTGTGCACAGACTCTTAGAGCTAAGCCAGGACCTGGGCTTGACTCGCCCTATTAATTTGCCTGCGCACCCTCCTCCATTTGTGACTTGGGCTTAGTACATGAGTCACTTGGTAAAATGATTTGTAAATGGCGAGGGCTAGAAACATGGAGCCGTGCCCACATGCACTGATTTGGTAACTCTACCATCAAGCATCTTGTAGCAGAGATGAAGAAGAGTGAATGTAGTGAAAATATATTTAAAATAAGGGATCCCAGGGCAAAGCCTCCATGTGTTGTCTTGTACGTGACCACAGTCCTGAGTTCCCAGGGAGAACTACCAGGCCCAGGTTGGACCGGCTGGGGCATAACTTCAGTGGGGGTGTTTGGGGTTTGACACTCCTCAAATGCATTCTTAGTTTGGTAGTTTGCACTGGGGGCCCTAAGTTGAGTCTGCTATGTCTGTGTCAGTTCTTCTCATTGTTCTTAATTCACTAAGAGGTTTTAACTCATTCATTTTTTGTATCAGCTTCTTAAATATATATAGTGACCAGTTTACTAAAAAGTGCACCCATAGAAGTACTCTTAGAGTTTGTGCAAATGTACTACTTTGTGGAATTCACAACCACTGCCAGTAGTAGGCTTGGAAAGCTGCGCCATTCACAACCACTCCAAAAACATAATAGTCAACGCGCTTCGGCCCCTCTGTTGGGACTCCTCAGGACATTGAAACCAGGACATAGGACATGTCTTCTTTACACCAAAACGGCGTGAGGCTAGAAACCCTTCACGACACAGGAGAATATAAATAAATTGGGAAAGTCCTCGAACA
The DNA here is from genome assembly GCA_963921515.1 of Calotriton arnoldi. NCBI lineage: Eukaryota > Metazoa > Chordata > Amphibia > Caudata > Salamandridae > Calotriton > Calotriton arnoldi. The sequence continues at coordinate 1,328,514 of CAWUFW010001802.1, forward strand.
GCATTAGTTCGCTCTTGAAATGGAATCATTCCAAACCGCTCACACTCGGGGAAGCACTGGGTTAGACTATTTGCAAGCATTCATCCCATCATCTTTTGGGTGTTTGGTTGCCAGTAGTATGCCTGGAAACGTAACAGGCGCAGCTTTCCAAGCCTACTACTGGCAACAAAACACAGTTTTGAAGCGTAGTCTCAAGATTAATAAAGTTAGATCTAAACAAGAAGTTTCACGGACTTTTGGCCAGATGTCACAAATTGAAAATCGGGCCATTTGCGACCACTAAATAGCCTTTTCACATGTACTAACCCTATTTTGCGAGTTGGTAAACTATTACCGACTCGCAAAATAGGGTTTGCTAGTCGCTATTAGGAAGGGGCGTGCCAAGGGCGCCCCTTTCCTAATAGCTACTTGCAAGGGGATGTACGATTGTTTTGCGACTGGAATGCGAAATAATTGCAGTTTACCACTAACTTCAAGTAGGTAGTAAGTAACCCTTTTACAAACAAGACTGGGTCTTCAGGAGACCCTTTCCGCTTTGTGAATGATAGCGAAAACGTTTTTAATAACAGGTAGTGGTCCCATGGACCACTGCCTAGCCTTAAAAATTAAACAAACGTTTCATTTTTCTTTTTGAAAACGCGTCCCGTTTTCCTGTAAGCAAAACGGGCTGCAGTTAAAAAAAAAAAAAAAAAGACTTTATTTAAAAGCAAACAGAGACATGGTGGTTAATGTCCCCAGCAGATCACCATCCCTGTGTTATTGCCCATTCCCAATGGGTCGCAAATTACGACCTGCCTCATGAATATTGATAAGGCAGGTCAATTACGACCCCATTCGGAATCACTAATGTGTCTGAGACACATTAATACATTTCATTTTGCGAGTCTCAAATTTGCGAGTTGCAAAAAATCGCAATTAGAGACTTGCAAAATAAAATGGTCGTACATCTGGCCCTATGTACTCCTGCAACTCGCCGACACAGGGCTATCTGGGGCTCTTTCTTATAAATAGTATATTCTAAGTTGAAGATGTATGTCCTTGATTAGATCTCGTTGAATGTAATCTTTTTTTTTTTTCAATTGTCTCAGTTTTGCAGCCTGATTTAGTATATGATTTATTTTTAAAAGTCCATTATGTCAAGTGGTCTTTTTAACATTTCAATCGTTTAAGGAATTCTTTCCTACCTATTTAGTGAGGCTACAAATATGCCCTAATGAAAGTTCACATTTCCGCCCATTAGTGCTATAATATGTGTATACTTTATATCTTCTAGTGGCTGAACAAGCAGAGTCAATCGATAATCCCCTTCATGAAGCTGCCAAAAGAGGTAGGTGTTTGTTTTTCATGCACGTAAAATGCTCTAGCCATATTTTACATTTTTGTCATTTAAAATTTTAGTTACTGCAGAAGTTTTTTTTAATAGTAACTTGTACTACTTCTAGGCTTGTTTTGGAGTAGCCTGGGGATTTATTTTCTTATTTTCCCTGTCCCGTTAAGTCTGCCTTCCTCCCACTCTGATCAAAACAACGTGCATTCATTTTCAGCAGCCTCACTGCACACTCATTGGGGCCTGTCTGCTTAAAAGGCTATGAAGGAAACCATGTCCAGAATGAGTTTTTAAAATCCTGGCCAAAAAAACGAAAACTATATAAAATAAACAACTAATTGAAGTTTCTATTGCAAAAAGTTGGAAATCGTTTTAAAATCATACAAATTGGAATAGCTTCAATACAACTTCTAACACTGAAAGAAAAACACCAGTAGAAACCGATCCTGAAAAAAATGTGAAACCAAGTCCAAAAACAGAACCTTAACCTATAATAAAAGTAATTGGCAAAAAAAATAGGCCTGACTTATTTTAACGAAAGTGTATCATTGTGTGGGAGTTTATTTATATGGACCCATGTACGAAATTCCGATTTTGTGATTCCCAAATAGTGAATCTGTAGAAATCGTTATTTGGAAATCGCAAAACGGAATGTATGTAAACTGCGATTTCCTAATAGCGATTTCACGGAGTCTCATTCGCTATTTGGAAATCGCAATTTAGGAAATCGCACAATGTGCGCTTATGGGCAGAGGCTCTTTAACAGATGCACATCCCTCAACAGAGGTTTACTGCCAATTCGATAAGTTGGAGAAATGCCTTTTTAGTGAACTGAATGACTGTACCTTTCGTTAGTGCTGGCTCTGAATCAGTCATCTCGGACTCCTTCCCCACCCACAGCACCGAGTTTCTCCCCGGCCCTGCTCTCGTTCATCAAGTGCCAGAGGAACGCGATGGCCTTTGCTTTAAAGTTTTTATGAAGCAGCGTGTGAAGGTGGATGAATGGGTTGACGAACACAGCCAGTAACTTTACAGGACCCTTTTAATGGTGCAAGACATCATCCGTCTAGATACACGCTGCTATGTCTAGGAAGAATGAGAGAGCGCAGCTTGGTGAGTGGATGGATGGATGGAAATACAGAATCTGGACATGGTGCTGAACATCATCGGTCTAGAGACACGCTGATCTGTCTTGGAGGAATGAGTGGACATGAATAGTCTATACATGAATAAGAGAGTGCAGCCCTTGACAAAACAAAAGATTTTTTGTTTGCAGAAATTTTGCGAAATGCCCAAAATGTATGTGGAATTCCACAAAATGCCGGCTTCATCATTTTACGGCAAAATATTTTCTCAAATCCCAAAAATTGTGCAAAATTCCGCGTGACCGGAACAGCAGCAGCTCGGTTTGGTTCCGTGCTCCAGCAGAGGGTTTTTAGTCTTATCCCAACGAAGTTTCAATTGAGCAGTGTGGCATAATGGCCTCAATAACTACCCTTATATGCCCGAGATAGTGTTGCTTGGTGAATAGAAGAATGAATGTAAACACAGCTTTTGCGTGGCGCTAGGCATCATTGGTGTACAGGCACGCTGCTGTGCCTAGGATGAGGGGTGTAGATTGATGAATGGATCGATGATTCTGACCACAGTTTAATGCAGAGCTTTTACGTGGTGCTGCAAACATTGTTTTAGACCCATCGTGGATGACTGAGTGAATGAAGCCTCATGAATGGGCATATGAGTGTCACCAGAGTTAAATGCAGACAATTGCAGATCCTTAGTTTAGACTCATGCTAATCTGTTTTCATGGATGAATGATAGTGTGAAGTTTCATGAATGAAGGATAAATATGGCCACCAGAAATTCACCGGACCAGATGAGTGTTGATTTGTATCCTTGAATGAATGAGCTAGAACCCCAATGGATGAACATGATGCAGTGAATGGCAGGCCTTCTGGGCAGCACTGCAGAATCATTGCTCTTTACCAATCTGTATTCTTGGATGAATGTAAGAGTGACCCGTGATGATTGGATGCAACCCTGGAATCAATAGATGACTGATAGATAGCATTTATACCTGGTGGAGAAAACCTAGCAACTGAAGGAAACGCCACTGTCTGCTGGAGCACTGTGCTCGCCTCAGCCTTGCCCAGCTTGTTCATGTGGTCTGGCCTCTGGAGTCAGCACTGTAGCCTGGCACCACAGCTATGCCATCAGGTGTGCTTCTTGGACTGATGCTGGACTCCATCAGCTGCTGCCGGGCCTCCTGTCTCTGGCAGCGGGAGGCTGGACCAGTTGGTGTGGCTGTTGGTGATGTGAACCGTGTCTGGTCTGAGCCCGCTGCCTGTTTTGGTGAAGTGGGATAATGGCGTAGGGGCTTGAGGTGTTGATGCAGAGACCTGCCAGACCTGGTGTGGGGAGTGTAGCCATGTCCATTTGTGGTGCTCTTGCCAGTAAGAGCAGTGGCATTAAACCCCAGGCCCCACGCTTTTTCAGAGCTGCTCTCAGCTGTCATCTTAAAGACTTTGAGGGCTCGGACAAGAAATATTTCTTTTTATCAGGACATTAACGGTAACCCGTGAAGGGTTGAGTCTGACTTCTGACAGCCACTAAATGATTCCAGCCATTGATTTGGTTTTGAAAAATGAATGTTTACTTAAAAAACACTCAGTCGGTCACTGAATGTCGTCCACATTGAAGAGCGCCTAACTGTTAGTAGTATGAAGCCAGTGTTCCTTGTGACATTCCTCTCCATAATGTTTAGACAGAGGGTGACCTTATTTGAAGCATTTTGGGTGTCTTTTTTAAGTTTGCACCTGGTTACCACCAGTTAAGTATCAATGTTCAGTATCAATGGTAATAGCATTTCCTAGATGCCCATTTCACAATTGGGAAATGCTATGTACATGTGGTTAGAAAATGCAAATAGGAAATCCCTATTTGTGATTTCCTATTTTGTGAATCACAAAATGTGATTTGTACTCATTTAGCGACGTCGCGTATGCCTTTCATACATATTGAAAGGCAATTTAGCCTTTCGTAAAGGCCAAAATAGAGATTTGGACTGTTAAGAAATGCTAATTTTGTTCGTACATATGGACCATGGTTCTGAAGATTAGTGTGTTGGTGAATGCTAGAATTGGTGAATGCCTGATTGAAGGAATAGATAAGTGCCTGCATGGGTGAATGAATGGGTGAGTAATTAGGTGAATGGCTAGTTGAGTGAATGGCATAGAATGGCATGGACGAGTTAGTATAAGTGGATGGGCAAGTGTGCTTAAGGCTGGATGCTTAGGTAATAGAACAGATGTGCATATGGTTGGAAAAATGAGTGAGTATATAAATACAAGAAAGAGTGATAAAGTGAATGGATCAGTGAATGAGCAAGATAAATGAGAGCACAGATGGCCAACTCCAGGATGTTAGGGGGGGACCATGGTCTTTTCGATGACAGAAGTCTACTCTCTTCTCCTCATCCATACACTTACTAATGCAGTCATCCATCCATTTGCTGTTGGATTCATATATTGTGTAGGCTTATGTTATTGATATTTGAAGTACGCAACAGTTACCAAAATCTCTGAGCGTAACCCGTATACGCCATAGAGACGCAGTCTCCTCTTTGGGCATGCGCAGGCTAATACTAACAGCTTTGCTTTATTGAGGATCTGAACAGTACTTTGATTTCATTTTTTCTTTCCTTGCTTTTTCTGTAGCGAAAAATGAAAGAACTGCAAAATTAAAATGACACCATAATATTACATAAATGGATTGGTGTGCTTCCGTTAACGATGATTGAGGATTACTGTGTACAGTGAAAACGGAGCAGGGCAAAGGGAATCAAAATGGTGACTACAAGAACATTGAAGACTGATAAGTTTAACATGCACTTAAATGCATAGAAAATGAAGTGTGCAAAAAGAAATCAACAATGTTAAAACAATATTAGGCCCAGATGTGCATGAACATATTAATATGGCCTCCGGTTAAGTATTAAACAGAAACCAAATGGCAAGGTCCGTCTTATGTTTCACAAATAAATGTAGCGATGGAAGAGATGTGATGGAAAGCCATGGCTGCACAATGTCGAAAAGTAGCCTACAAAACCTTACATAGTGGACCCTTTGAGTGCATGCAGAGCAAAAAAGAGTTTGTAATGTCAAAAAGGACTGCGTCTGTTTTGCGTTTCTGCATGAGTATTTTTGCACCCCTACCAAGAGAGCATCCGCAAGAGTTTAAATGCGCTTTCTCTCACTCCTCTCTCTATTAGGCCATAGAAATGAAAGACGTCCTACATCACCATAATGGTTTGGATATGCTGTCACATGGCCTGAGGTACATTCTGTAAGCTATGACCTGAGCCACTAAACATGCCTCTTTAAACACAATTTGCATACTCATTGCAAAATATTGGGGACGCAGTCTTTTTAGAAGGGCATCATATCACTTGCAAAATAGGAAATAAAACGTCACTGCAAAAGTGTTCCTACTAGCACAGAAATTACATATGAAAAGCTTAATTTAAATAGATGGACTATATAAAATCGAAAAAAACAAAGAAGAATGATGAGCATAGAACAGACTATTATCGATCCATGAATAAAAAGCAGACTAAAGTAATTTGCTTATAAAGAAAAATACTTAAAGGAAAAGAGGGGAGCAAAATATCCTAGTCCTACTAGATGTGGCTGAAAATAGCCGAAATCTTGACACTGCAGCTTTATATATTGAAAGCAACTCCAATAAAATAAGAAACAAGCGCTTGATTGAGCTTTGTTACAGAAATGCACTAAAATACTTGTTGGGTCTAATCTTTCATTAAAGTATATTGTTTATTTTTGCTTTAGTTTTTTGCTCAAAATCCATTCTTACAATTGCATCCCAGGAACAGGACAAGGGTGTAACTCCTTCACAGAGACACAGACTTCAAAGTGCAGGTCACAGGCCCTGCTCCAAGGGCAAAGAAACTGTAATGAGCTTAATCCTGATGTAGGGAGCCAACATCTTGTGGAGTGTACAACGTGTCTACACACTTCTACATGCATTGCACAAGTGAACACAATTGAGCACAATTACCCAAGGAATCGTAGTTATGGGGCACTTAATCCATTTCACCTGAGGGGTCAGTCGTCCCTTACCCATAGGAGGGAATAAAGACCTGTGCCTCTGCCTAATTAGTCAGCAGGCATCAACCATCAGTACAGTTTTATTCAGGCACTTTCAGCCGTTCGTCATTTTGTGCAGAGTACACAGGAACACGTGTATCAGTACAGCTCAGACTAAGAGGAAAATGCAGATGATATGGACCAGTCCAAAGGAATAAGAAGCTAAGCTTATTAATGAGAGTGATGGAATTTAATGATGCTTAATCAAGGCAGCGCACTCTGTGTTCTAATAAATCAGGCCAGAGGCATAGCAACTGCCAAAGGGGACCTAGCTTAGGGGCAGTAAGAAGATGTAGTGTAAGCGAAGTACTGGGCCATAGCATAAGCTCAGTATTGGGTCATAGTACAAGCTCGGTATTGGGCCATAGCATCGCTCAGCTTTCGGATGTAATATACGTCTTGTACTCCGGCACAGGTAAAACTTGGGGTTTGATAATGCAAATGCTCAGAATTGGGGCAGAACATAAGCTCAATACATATAGGTGGGGTGATCTCAGTATTAAGCCTTAACACATGTTCAATATTCGTGCTGGCATAAGCTTTGTATTAGGACACAAACAATCATCAATTAACAAGGGCAACCCAATAACCCCTTGTGTGCTCGAGTATCTAACATTAGAAAGGTAAACTGCTGACGAGAAACATTTAAGCCAAGATACATGATATAAAAGTATTTAGAATGCCCAATTGGTGGCATCTAGAATCACAATCTGCCATTATATACAAGTATTTTGAATGAAATTAAGCCAGTGAAAAATTCAAATTTAAGACAGGCACATCAATTGATTGAATCATAAAGTAAACTGTATTCACAAATTATACGACAGGGGTTCAGAATACAAAAATATCGAAATATACATTGACAATGCACTATATAAATTGTACTACACATTCCATGATTCCATTTGTCAATGTATAGAAAGCCCATTCTCCAGAACATCAATATAAAATGTCCGTCTGTCACGAGGATTAAATTCATCGTTGATGAAATCAAAAGCTTAGGCCGGAAAGCAGTCACATCAATAGCAGAGTACTAAGAAAGACAACAAAGCCACCGAATTATGAGACATGGCTGACCGGAAGCCCACTCTCAGTATATGTTGGAAACAGTAGTTCTCCAAAAGAAAGCTGAAGCTGTTGGAACCGAAAACCTAAATAATTATCCACACCATCAGTTGACATGGAGTTGTACCTAGCGTACAGTTCTGCACAGTGAGCAGGGAAGCCACATTTGCAAAGGACATTTTTTGCATGCTTTTTTTTTCTCCACAGGAAAAATGTTTTCCCCATGGAACCCCCTTCTACTACACTCTCAGCAAATCCGGGGGGTTACCCGTTCCCTTTCCCATGCTGTAAGAGGAGTTACTACATCCCTTCACTGGAGTAAATCTCCCCTCTTTTGCCAGTGTCTCATTTCAAGTTCGTGAATTATACACTTTACAAGATAAGGCATGCCTTGCTTCACCCAATCCTGAACCCTTCCATGGGTTTTACGACACTGTTGTCTCTACATTTGGTGGTTGGGGTGTGGGGTGAGGGAGCGGTGAAGAAATTCTCAGAAACTAAATTATTGACGCCTACCAGAAATCCTTTTTTGAATTCCTGACAGGCGTAAATGAAGACATTTTTAGTCATAAATGTATGCTTACAGATGAAACTGCCTTTGAGAATCGGGTACAACATTGGTCTTAATTTAAGAATTCCAAGTGTATGCAACTTTTCTGCTTTTGTTTTAGCACTTCCCACTGGGCGAACATGTGTTTCTGATGTAGTTTGTGTAGCCGATATTTATATATTTATTTAATATTTATTTATTTTGAATTTTCTTTCTGTTCATTGCAGGAAATTTGAGCTGGTTGAGGGAATGCCTTGAAAATCGAGTTGGTGTCAATGGTTTGGATAAAGCTGGAAGCACTGCTTTGTACTGGGCTTGTCACGGAGGACATCGAGGTAATGCACTCGGACTGTGGTTCAAGATATTGTGTTCATGTTCTCCACTCTTTCGACCTGCTCAGCTCATTTCATTGAGCGGTCATAGCAAAACGACGAGTTCTACCTCCTTTAGCGTACACGGCCTTCCTCTCATGTCTTTTAAGCCAATCATTGCATTCTGGACATTGAGGAGCAAGTTTCAAATCTTAAACAATGGTGCTCCAATCGGTTTGCTCAGTTTTGTGACTCCTTAAAAATGTACTACTACATGTATAACTTCTTGAGTAGTGACAGGTGGCTTCAGTGGTTAAAATGCATCACTCAGTGGTCTCCTATTCACTTTAGGAGTCTGTCAAACATCCTCACTCTGGACACACATTCTCCATTCTGGGGATGAGTAAGGGGGAATGTAATTTGCCGTACCCTGTAAGCTCTAAGCGCAGGCCCTGTCCTTCCGAACCACCTACGTCTCAGCATTCTGACTTCCGTCTAATGTAAGCAGTACGCTGCTTCTTAGACTGCTGTCTGTATAAATATGTAAGTCTATAAAACTAATGAGAATTTCATATCTACCTCCCTCAAAAAACATGTCACTGTGTGAGGAGGTGGCAGGGCTTCATGACAAGAACTGTTTGAGACACTTCTGCCCCCCCTCAACTCTACACTCCCCCCAAAAAAAGAAAGCTTGCTGATGTTGCCACCCCTCGGATGTTTTCACACCTGTTAACAGGCATCAACTGCTTAAAGCCGCCAAAGATGAGCTGGAAACTCACTTATTGCAGAGGGTTCCAGCTCACCTTCCCTGCCACAGGTGACCTTGTGATGGGAGACATTATTGTGTTAAATACGGTGGCACCGTGTGACAGTCCTGCTGAGTACCACTCATCAGGGGTTAGACTAACGCATTTTTGTGCTGGTGTCCGCATCACCTCACTAAAATGCATTAGTCACTCAATTCTAGTTCCCTCGACCACCCACGAGGCCCAGTCTGAGAGCTGCATTTAAAGAGCAATCACGCTGACAGTGAGTGCTCTGTGCAGAGATAAACCGACACACTTGTTTACTCAGAAACGGCACTTGTCTCTTCTTAACTTTTTCTACACATTTGAATTATATTTACACGATGAGATGAACTTTGGAGCCGTGCGTATGGGTGAATGATTGATTTCACTCAGAAGCCAAGCCTGAGCTTATACTACGTGTCTCTGTTTCTGATCATAAACAAATCCGGACCGACAGAGTAACCCACGTGGAACCGGGGGCGGCGCCAGAGTGGGGCCTTTACAGTCCACGGCCGGCCAAGCACACGACTGGTATCATGATTGAGAAGCCTGGCGAGTGGATCGTGCTCACAGTGTGGTATGGAGTCTGCAGCCCTGGCCTGCCTCAGCAGCCCCCAGCACTGGGACTGGCATGCAATCACCACCGCTGCCAGATCATGATGTTTCCTATCCCTTCGCCCTCCACAGAACAATGTTTGCCTTCCCTGCTGAGACCACTGGGAAGCTGCTCAATGCAGGGGCACTCACTCTGGATGTAATAGAGCAGTCGAATGTCCAGTGTGAGTATAGCAGAGGCCTAGGTACATCGGGACTGGTAATCCTGTTTTGGGACAAACTCCCATTGTGCTCAAAACTGCATCATAAATCGGGTGCAGATTGTGCCAAAGTTGACAAAACCTGCACAAATTGCTGGAGAAAGCCGAACCAGTTTGTGCACCCAATAATAGGTTAAATCATCTGATTCCAGGTTTATAACTGAGTGCAACAAACAAAAGGAAATGATGGACGGAGCGCCGAAACTTTTCAGACACTCACCCCCAGTCACAGATCTGGGTTGAATCATGATGAGGGGTGTTACCCTGAAACCGGTCCCATGATGCTGGTTTCTGGTCCAGGGAAGGCCTGGCTTGGCCGTTCGGGCTGGACTGTTCCCATGAGAAACCGGGTCAAGGCTGATTTGCGTATGGCTGGGTCCGAACTGGGGTGGGGAAGTGAGCTAAATAACGATGATGGATTCAACCCAGATCTGTGACTGGGGGTGAGTGTCTGTAAAGTTTCAGCGCTCCGTCCATCATCTCCTTGTGTTTGCTTTGTGTGCGTTAAGTTGGTAGTTTATGCCCAGACGTGGGTCCCTTGCTCACTTTGCCACTGGATTCAAGCTAGCCTGGCTGATGAGGGGTGTTACCCCGAAACCGGTCCCAGGATGCTTGTTTCTGGTCCAGGGAAGACCTGGCTTGGCAGTTCGGGCTGGACTGTTCCCATGGGGAACAAGGTCAAGACTGATTTGCATATGGGTGGGTCTTAACTGGGGTGGCGAAGTGAGCTAAAGAACGTTGAGAGATTCAACCCAGTTCTGTGACTGGGGGGGGGGAGTGTCAGAAAAGGTTCAGCGCTCCGTCCATCATCTCCTTGTGTTTGCCTTATAACGGAGTGCAAACTGTGCACCCACTAATTAGTGCATTTTGCTCTAAAGCACGGGTACTCGTAGTACGGCCCGCGGGCCGCCAGCGGCCCGGCAAGCCTTCCTTGGCGGCCCGCGGACCTTGCAGCTATCCTACCTGTGTTTTTTTTTTAAGTGTCCGCAAACACCGCCGGTTGCAGCTGCGCTCTATAGGGGCCGGACGAGTCTTTAAAAAACTATTCACTTGTTAATGAGGCTTTGTTGTATTTCACCTCTTCTTAGCGCCCCTGCATCTCCACTCTGGGTGGAGATGCAGGGGCGCTAAGAAGAGGTGAAATACAACAAAGCCTCATTAACAAGTGAATGGTCTTTTAAAGACCTGTGAAGTACTCGGGTGCGGCTGTGTGTGTGCCCGGGAAGCTGTCTCAGCCCAGCCCGGGCTGACACACACGCGGGTGAGGTGACAGAGCGAGGGAGACAGACAGAGGGAGGGAGGGATACAGAGGGAGGGAGACAGAGGGAGGGAGACAGAGGGAGGGAGACAGAGGGAGGGAGACAGAGGGAGGGAGACAGAGAGGGGGAGACAGAGGGTGACAGAGCGAGGGAGACAGACAGAGGGAGGGAGACAGACAGACAGAGGGAGGGAGACAGAGGGAGGGAGACAGAGGGAGGGAGACAGAGGGAGGGAGACAGAGGGAGGGAGACAGAGAGGGGGAGACAGAGGGTGACAGAGAGAGGGAGACAGACAGAGGGAGGGAGACAGACAGAGGGAGGGAGACAGAGAGGGGGAGACAGAGGGAGACAGAGGGAGACAGACAGAGGGAGACAGACAGAGGGAGACAGACAGAGGGAGACAGACAGAGGGAGACAGACCGAGGGAGGGAGACCGAGGGAGGGAGACCGAGGGAGGGAGACGGAGGGAGGGAGACGGAGGGAGGGAGACGGAGGGAGGGAGACGGAGGGAGGGAGACGGAGGGAGGGAGACGGAGAGAGGGGGAGACAGAGGGTGACAGAGAGAGGGAGACAGACAGAGGCAGGGAGACAGACAGAGGCAGGGAGACAGACAGAGGGAGGGAGACAGAGAGGGGGAGACAGAGGGTGACAGAGAGAGGGTGACAGAGAGAGGGTGACAGAGAGAGGGAGACAGAGGGAGGGAGACAGAGGGGGAGACAGAGGGTGACAGAGAGAGGGAGACAGACCGAGGGAGGGAGACAGAGGGAGGGAGACAGAGGGAGGGAGACAGAGGGAGGGGGACAGAGAGGGGGACAGAGAGGGGGACAGAGAGAGAGAGTGACAGAGAGAGACAGAGGGAGAGGGAGACAGAGGGAGGGAGACAGAGGGAGGGAGACAGAGGGAGACAGACAGAGGGGGGGAGACAGACAGAGGGAGGGAGACAGAGAGGGGGAGACAGAGAGGGGGAGACAGACCGAGGGAGGGAGACAGAGGGAGGGAGACAGAGGGGGAGACAGAGGGTGACAGACAGAGGGAGGGAGACAGAGAGGGGGAGACAGACAGAGGGAGGGGGAGACAGAGGGTGACAGACAGAGGGAGGGAGACAGACAGAGGGAGGGAGACAGACAGAGGGAGACAGACAGAGGGAGACAGACAGAGGGAGACAGACGGAGGGAGGGAGACAGACGGAGGGAGGGAGACGGACGGAGGGAGGGAGACAGACGGAGGGAGGGAGACAGACGGAGGGAGGGAGACAGACGGAGGGAGGGAGACAGACGGAGGGAGGGAGACAGAGGCAGGGAGGGAGACAGAGGGAGGGAGACAGACAGAGGGAGGGAGACAGACAGAGGGAGGGAGACAGACAGAGGGAGGGAGACAGACAGAGGGAGGGAGACAGACAGAGGGAGGGAGACAGACAGAGGGAGGGAGACAGACCGAGGGAGGGAGACAGACCGAGGGAGGGAGACAGACCGAGGGAGGGAGACAGAGAGGGGGAGACAGAGGGTGACAGAGGCAGGGAGACAGACAGAGGCAGGGAGACAGACAGAGGCAGGGAGACAGACAGAGGGAGGGAGACAGACAGAGGGAGACAGAGAGAGGGAGACAGAGAGAGGGAGACAGAGAGAGGGAGACAGAGAGAGGGAGACAGAGAGAGGGAGACAGAGAGAGGGAGACAGAGAGAGGGAGACAGAGAGAGGGAGACAGAGAGAGGGAGACAGAGAGAGGGAGACAGAGAGAGGGAGGGAGACAGAGGGAGGGAGACAGAGAGGGGGAGACAGAGAGGGGGAGACAGAGGGTGACAGAGAGAGGGTGACAGAGAGAGGGTGACAGAGAGAGGGTGACAGAGAGAGGGGGACAGAGAGAGGGTGACAGAGAGAGGGTGACAGAGAGAGGGTGACAGAGAGAGGGTGACAGAGAGAGGGTGACAGAGAGAGGGTGACAGAGAGAGGGTGACAGAGAGAGGGTGACAGAGAGAGGGTGACAGAGAGAGGGTGACAGAGAGAGGGTGACAGAGAGAGGGTGGGAGAGAGAGGGAGACAGACAGAGGGAGGGAGACAGAGGGTGACAGAGAGGGAGACAGACCGAGGGAGGGAGACCGAGGGAGGGTGACAGAGAGGGTGACAGAGAGGGTGACAGAGAGGGTGACAGAGAGGGTGACAGAGAGGGTGACAGGGTGACAGAGAGGGAGACAGACAGACAGAGAGGGAGAGGGAGACAGAGAGACAGAGAGGGAGACAGAGAGGGAGACAGAGAGGGAGACAGAGAGGGAGACAGAGAGGGAGACAGAGAGGGAGACAGAGAGGGAGACAGAGAGGGAGACAGGGAGGGAGACGGGGAGACAGAGAGGGGGAGACAGAGAGGGGGAGACAGAGGGAGGGGGAGACAGAGGGAGACAGAGAGGGGGAGACAGAGGGAGGGGGAGACAGAGGGAGGGAGAGACAGAGAGGGGGAGACAGACCGAGGGAGGGAGACCGAGGGAGGGAGACCGAGGGAGGGAGACAGACAGAGGCAGGGAGACAGACAGACAGAGGGAGGGAGACAGAGGGAGGGAGACAGACAGAGGGAGGGAGACAGACAGAGGGAGGGAGACAGAGGGAGGGAGGGAGGGAGACGGAGGGAGGGAGGGAGAGGGAGGGAGACAGAGGGAGAGAGGGAGGGAGACCGAGGGAGGGAGGGAGGGAGACCGAGGGAGGGAGACAGACAGACAGAGGGAGGGAGACAGACAGAGGGAGGGAGACAGACAGAGGGAGGGAGACAGACAGAGGGAGGGAGACAGAGGGAGGGAGACAGAGGGAGGGAGACAGAGGGAGGGAGACCGAGGGAGGGAGACCGAGGGAGGGAGACCGAGGCAGGGAGGGAGACAGAGGGAGGGAGACAGAGGGAGGGAGACAGACAGAGGGAGGGAGACAGACAGAGGGAGGGAGACAGACAGAGGGAGGGAGACGGACGGAGGGAGGGAGACAGACGGAGGGAGGGAGACAGACGGAGGGAGGGAGACAGACGGAGGGAGGGAGACAGACGGAGGGAGGGAGACAGACGGAGGGAGGGAGACAGACGGAGGGAGGGAGGCAGACGGAGGGAGGGAGGCAGACGGAGGGAGGGAGGCAGACAGACGGAGGGAGACAGACAGAGGGAGGGAGACAGACAGAGGGAGGGAGACAGACAGAGGGAGGGAGACCGACAGAGGGAGGGAGACCGACAGAGGGAGGGAGACCGACAGAGGGAGGGAGACAGACAGAGGGAGGGAGACAGACAGAGGGAGGGAGACAGACAGAGGGAGGGAGACAGACAGAGGGAGGGAGACAGACAGAGGGAGGGAGACAGACAGAGGGAGGGAGAGAGACAGAGGGAGAGAGACAGAGAGGGACAGACAGAGAGGGAGACAGAGAGGGAGGGAGACGGAGAGGGAGACGGAGAGGGAGACGGAGAGGGAGACGGAGAGGGAGACGGAGAGGGAGAGGGAGACGGAGAGGGAGAGGGAGACGGAGAGGGAGAGGGAGAGGGAGACGGAGAGGGAGAGGGAGAGGGAGAGGGAGAGGGAGAGGGAGAGGGAGAGGGAGAGGGAGAGGGAGAGGGAGACGGAGAGGGAGAGGGAGACGGAGAGGGAGAGGGAGACCGAGAGGGAGAGGGAGACCGAGAGGGAGAGGGAGACCGAGAGAGATAGATAGATAGAGAGATGTGTGTATGCCGGGTCTGGTGGCTCAGTGGACGAAGGCGTCCGCTGCAGGGGCCTGTGTTCAACCTCATGGTCATAGTTATTTTTTTTGCTCTAGCCCCGCCCCCCTCCCCCACTGACCCCGCCCCCACCGGTGCGGCCCTCGGCCACAAACCACACTGTAAATTTGGCCCCCCGAGAGAAAGTTTGTCAGTACCCATGCTGCAAAGCAAGTTACTGGTTTCGGAAGGGCGGTGCTGCTGAGCGCCTCATGGTTCCCAGAGCACAGAATACTTAAAACACAGCACCATTTAGCCACTCTGTTTTTGCGTTTTCTAAAAAGGCAGAACATTATAATAATTTCCAACTCCCATGCCTAGTTCTGTGTTTAAGATCCCTGCAAGCAACTTTATTTGCTCACACTTCGCAAACATTGCTTTTTATAGCTTACTTAAATTTAGGCTATCAAAATATTCTCTGCAGGCCATTTTTTCCCAATTACTTTACACAAGGGCAGATTCATTTTTTATTTTTGTTTAGGGTTGGGGAGATTAGGTGCTTTGACCAGCATCACAGGATGTTGAGCTGATGCCAATACTCCACCCTGGTTTCCCAGATCCAAAGTGAGCAGCTCTGACCATAAAGGCCAAGTCCTCTGCTCACTAGAACCAACAAAGACCATTTCATGCTACAAATACAACAGCAGTCACAGGGAGCGGCAAAACAAAGAGAAAACAAAGGAGGGAGAAAAGGGGTGTGTAGGAATGAGAGACACAAAGAGGGGTGAGTGGGAAAGACAGACAAAGATGAAGTGACAAGACAAGGGAGAGGAAAGCACCAAAGGCACAAGAAGAAAG
The DNA here is from genome assembly GCA_963921515.1 of Calotriton arnoldi. Lineage (NCBI taxonomy): Eukaryota > Metazoa > Chordata > Amphibia > Caudata > Salamandridae > Calotriton > Calotriton arnoldi. Next base: position 1,344,306 of record CAWUFW010001802.1, read on the forward strand.
GGAAGAGTTAGAGGGAAAGGAGCGACAAATGGAGTAGGGTGAGATAGGAGGATACTGAGACGGAGGTGAAAGGGGAGGAGATATACAAAAGGAGAGGGTGATATTGGCAGAGGAGAGATAAAATGATAACAGAGGAAGTAGGAAAAGACTGCAGAAAGATGAGAGCGATGAAGGAATATGGGAGTAAACATGAGGGAGAAGAGGGATTCAAGCCAACAAAGAAAATATAAGTTCATTGTTTACTTAAAGCGTAAAGCTTGGTTATTTCACTTAAAAATTTGCTTTACACATTTGTGCAAGCTCTTCCAGAATAATTTGTGCTGAACGCGCGTATGATAATGCCATAATTGCATTGTGTTGTCATAACGTGAGCAAGTGCAGCATTGTCTTGATATAATGTAGAATACATGACTTGTCATAGTTCCATACATTCTCGCTGCTAGCAGATGGAATTCACATACATGTCTATGGGTGCTTCTTGGAGAAATTTACCAAAACATTAATTGCGTTGATTGAAACAGGGTCAGCCCGTTTTCGCTTTGACAGCATATGCTGGGTTTTCCCGTTACATATACACAGTGTTAAATATACAGCAGCATCTAATCAAGCACTGTATTCCAAGAGTAATCTGTAGGAAAGACTTGTGTTTTATTTTGATATGAATGTGTATAGTTTATATGATTTGTGCCAGTAGATACTTGGAGAAAAAGAAAAAGAAATTAAAAACATCTTTTTATTGTTTTATTACCTTTGGCTATGAACAACTCATACAAAACATATCACAGTTCAGTGTACTTAGACAGTACATAGCATATTTCTTTCATTCCCCCCGCTCCCCCCCCCCCGCCGGATGATGCAGGAATGCTCTGGCACATGCAGGCAAACTCTCCCTCACACAGTTCCTACTCCCCAACATCTGCCCCCAGCTGCTCCCCCCTCCAGGAGTCGCGACATAGGTCTCCTGGGCCTCCACGTCACCTCCAGTGTCCCCCTCCCCTGGCAAGGCCTCAGGTGGTCTTGATGTTTCCCCTTCGATCCAATAGTATTCCCTCCATGGGCCCCATACCTTCCAAAATTTCCCTGGAGATCCCCTTGCCTCATAGACCACTCTCTCCACCTCCATGCAGTGCATTATGCCAATCTTCCACTTGCCCTTATTTGAGGGGTAGGACTCCCTCAAGAATGTATGTTCTAACCCTTAATTCTTCGCTGTTCTTTGAGTAGGGCAAGATCTGAACCCCAAATTTTGTGTTTACCTTCCAAACGGTTGCTGGAACAGGACTTGTGTCCCTGTGACATAAACGTATTCACTTTCTCATTCACTGTTCCCATGTATTTGTTTTTGGGCTTTTTACTCGCTATTTCATGGATGCAAAGAAACTTTCTTTTACCTTTTGTTATGTTTTGTTTTCATTTAGATGTTGTTGAAGTCTTGCTTGCCCAGCCAAACATTGAATTGAACCAACAGGTAAGGGTTCTCCGGTATGTGTATTCCCTTGTTCATTTGGTAATGAGCGCAGATGTACCATCAGTTTTTCCATATTTAAACACATGGCTTATATTTTCTTATTTGTTAGAACAAATTAGGAGACACCGCTTTGCATGCAGCTGCGTGGAAGGGCTATCAGGATATCGTAGAACTGCTGCTGGCGAAAGGTATGTTGCTGGAAGCAGTCTCTGGAAGCAACAGACCTTCCTGTACATGTCTGGCTTGAAGGGATGTGACTGTGAATCGGGAATTTAGTGGGAGTTTTGTTAATAAAGGTCACATTCTCTTCCCATTAGTTTTAATATTAATTTATACATGAACTGGACAAACCTTTAAAGACACCTTTCCACTCCTCTTCTCAAGCTAATGTGTTATTTATCCATGGACGTGGCTTTTGTCTAGATATCACTGGGGGCCATAGAGCAGGTCCCTCAGTCAGAGACCAATCAGGGGATTTATTCCTACCTATTTAATCTCTGTGCGTGCCCCATATTAGAAATGTCTAATTTTTGTGGCAGGTACAACTCACTATTAGTAAAGAGTTGTCCCATTTGCCATGTGAAGCATTTTTGGCAGCCTTCCTGTGCCAGTGGCAATTTTATATATGCTCATTTTTAATGACTTCTTGTTCTGTGCCTCTGTCCCTAGGGGGGCATAGGACACCAAGTCAGGTGGCACACTTTTTGTTAAACTGTGGACTCTGGCTTAACAAGGCTTTTTATCTAGCAGAGAACTTGACAACAGCAAGGACTGGCTATTTTTTTCATTGAAGACGATTGTTGCCCTTCAAAATAGGTAGAAGCACTGAAACAACTTCCATTTTAGTGGAACATTCTTGATGCATGTAGCTGTGGATTCATGGCTTCCTTTGTGCAGATTGTTGCCTTATTCTACCTTAAGATGTGTTGTACACAACTATGCCTAGTGCAGCACTGGCTTCAGGAAAAGAGCTTTGAGTCCGCTCTAGTTCAGTTTGCCGACACGTGCTCCGGGGGTGGCTGGTTGGCCATGAAGCAGACTGACCTAGTGCAAATGCCATTTCTCTCCCTACCTATGGAAATGGCTAGCCCAGTACATTACTCCAAATATATGTGGGGGAGGGGTTATTACCGTGTGCGCCATTAGATTTAAAAATGTACATTTGTCTGTGTCAGGTCATGTAACATCAGTGCCCTCACCTAACAGCCATCATTCTCGACGGTGGTTGTCTTTGCAGGAGCCACCCCCATGTTGTATATCAACAAGGAAGGCGACAATCACACCCCACAGATATGATTGCAGGTGGCAAAACTGTTGGAGTGTTAATGAGCTGAAGAGTCTTCTTTGTCATCCCATCTCCCATTACAACTGAGCCGCCAATTAGACCTCAGGTTTTGTGTTAACCTGCCTGCCTGAATAACAAGGTGTTACAAATTGGGATTCTGGTTGGCAGAGGTATGCACCATATCCAAGTAGGCACCACAATCCTAGTCAGGGTAAGTCAGATACACACCATAAAATCACCTGTGCTCACCCTCTATGGGAGTGGCTGCTGCCTCTACTAAGGTCAGGTTTTTATTTCTTTCCTGAGGGCCTTGAGTGTAGTTGCCCGATTACGGAGTATCTGGTCTTTCGATTAATCAAGACAATTGTAGATTTCTCAAAGTCAGCATTTGATTCACAGAAAAGAAAGTACTTAGACAACGAGTCCAAATCCAAATTCCGGTGCTACTCAATCTTTCCTGGAAAATCCTTGATGGATACCTCATTGATTTTTTGTTCAGTCTAAGGTGTCCTCTGCTTCAACATCGGTTTATATTTGCACATCCTGTACATATTTTAATTACCTTGATTTTTTGATCATCGTGATAAGTGATCTATCGGCGATAAAAATGTATATATTGCAATATCGCAGCTGAAGTCACACTAGGAAATACGTGATGTAACCCCGAGAGAAGATGAGCGACTCGTCAGAGCGTAGTTATGCAACTTTTCGAACTCACAATTTTTAAAACTTTTGTAAAGCTATTGTAGTACAAGGACACCAGCCCAAAATATTTAAGTAGACTGAGCTATTGCAAGTCTGAATGTCTGTAATATTGTTTGCAGCAATCAAATCTTAAATCAGTGGTAGAAGTAGCAGTACAAGTGTACCCTCAGGTCTGGAAGCAAAAGAATTACTACTGTGAGAAATTGAGTTATTGATTGAGGGGGTGTTGGAAGGTGGCTTATTAGTAGAGGTATGTATGCACTTACCAGTAGTAATAAGGCCACCAACACAATATAAGGCCCTGACAAGAGCTCAATAAATGAATCCCTTGCTCAACCCTTGGTAGCTGGCAATGAGCAGGCAGGCTTACCTTGGGAGACAGGTGTGTAAAGCATTTAAAAACACCAATACATGAAATAAGTAAGATACAATAAAAATCCAACAACATTTTATAAGCATTAGAAATATTTTTATCTTTAAAATGACACCAAAACGACAAAACTCCAATGTAGGGAACCGGAGATATGAATTTTTAAAGAATAAACACTTTCTAGTGCTTAAAAACTAATAGCGCCAGATTGAGACATCTGGTCGCGCTTGACCGTGACAAAGTTAAAGTTTGAGGCCGACCGCGATAGGAACACTGGTCAGATGCACTAAGCGGGAGGCCTCGGTCAAAACTTTACCTTCACAATTAGATACTTTTCTTGATGGTTTTCTCTTGACATTGAGCGGGGCTCTCTAGCAGGCCGGATTCGCAGCGACTTCATCAGCTTGGTTCTGCAGCAGGCTCCAGTCAACTCCTGGAAGTCTTGAGCTCCGGAGATTTCAGCGGGACGAACCTGAAAACCCACGCTGGGTCGCGATGTGACGTCGTCAGCTTGACTTTCGACATCAGGTCAATTACCTTATGGAGCTTTTTCCAAAAGTTGCCCCAAACTTCTGGAACTTCTTCCTGAAGTTCCTCTTGAGGGTTCAAAGTGTCCCAAACACAAATCCAAGGTTCCAGAGTCTGAGTTGCTCCTCGGAAGTTGGGACTACAGTTCCCACAATACACCTGGCCGAATCCTTTAAAGTCCAGTAGAAGGTGGTCAGCTAGGTTCTTCGGGCTGGAGATGATGCAGGTGGAGATCTTTTAACCTGTTGCTTTCAGGGAGTCCACTACTTCTCTTTTTGAAGCAAAGGCAAAGTTCTTACGGCTGTAGTTCCTTAATGTGCAGCAGGCACAGTCATTCATAGTGCAGTCCTCTTGGTGCAGGCCAGGATTCCAGCAGGGCAGTCCTCCTTCTTCTTGTCGTTTCAGGCAGATCAGAGTTGCTATGCAGCTCTCCAATATTTATCCTGTGTTCTGGGGCGACAAGCGGGGGGAGCTCCCCTGGCAAATGGGGTCCAGGGTGCTACCAAAAAGTATGACCGCTTTCTCCAAAGTGTGGCATATTCTTGTCCCACAAAGCACTGCACTTTTAAATTCGAGATGGAGAAACTTTCTCCTTGGGATTAGGATCTGGCTAAGCCAACCTACTGGTGTGGCTCATTTCCCTTAACACTCCCCTTCCAGGCCTGCAAATTCCATTCCTGGGGCTCCCATCTGGCTGGTGGGTACAGGAAGAGGGGGTAGGCTTGGCTTGCATCCTTACTGTCCTACTCTCTTTGAAGACCAGTTTGTTTACCCAGCCCCCTTCCTGGCCTGTTTTCTGCAGATCTCCCCCCACCAGATACGCTCTGTCTCTATGCAGGCCACTTATCACCTCATCCAAGCAGTTTGGCTTAGCCTGTCAAGGCTGGCCAATCAGGAGAGGTTGCTAGAAGGCTGGATTTTGGCTCATAGAAAAGAAAGTTCTATCACTTCTTTTCTGTACTAGTTATGATAAATTCAACAGTGGCAAGTTGTTGGATTTATCATTACCAATCTTTTAAGTCCTTGAAATATTATTTGAGCTCACTCCTGTCAAAAGTTATACTTTATTAAAGTATTCCCATGTTAGCCTATGGAGCTAAAATGCTACAATGAGGCAGTTTTCCCTCACCAGGGCATTTAAAACCTATTTTAAAATGTCCCTGCTTATTTTTGCATGCCACCCTACCCAGGGGACACCTAGTGTAGACCTTAGGGGTGACTGATATGTAAGAAAGTGTAGTTTAATACTTTGGAATTATCTTTAAATATATAGTGAGCATAAGTAAGAAAGAGACAGTGATAGAGAAATAGTGTGCGTGGGAATTACGTTTTTTCCATTCTTTCATTATCATAATGTTGCTAAAAAGGGTTTGTTTGGATAGAAATGCATTGTTATTGGTAAATATAACCCTAACCACTGGGTTACTATATTTTGAATTCTGAGTTTGTGCATCTCCAGTCCAAGCACACTTAAAAAAATGCCTTCACCTGGTAGTGCCCTGTGTCATATGCAACTTTTTCTATACACGGACTTGCACACGTATTATTCATTGTCTCTGTGTGTTTGATGTAAAGTGCTCCGACGCCATAATCTGGTATGAGAGGTGCTATAAAATAAATTGAATACTTGTGAGAGAGGGGCTATGGAGAGATGAGGGGCATTGTTGGAGGGTGATAGTGATGGAACCATTGAATGACCCGAATAAAGATTGTCGTATCCTGGTACACTGTAAGCCCATCATTTACTAGCTTTAAAGGCTAATAGAACTGAATATATAATGAAAAATGTGTTGTGGAATGCATCAATTTTGCCATTTTTCCCCAAATTTTCTTGGGGGAGAACCCTCCCAAGCCCTCCTTGTAGTGGTTGGGCCCACTTGCTGCGCTTTCTCGCTACGCAACGTACAGGGGCTGGTCTGACAAAATTTGCCGGGGCTGCTTTGGGTTCCTAGTCCGGCCCTGTAGGTGGACTAAACATCTAACATCCTAATTCTAGCATTTGCAGTAGAGGAATGAATAGAAATAAGAATTGTGTGGAGCTTGCTTCACTGTTTAAATATGAGACCTACAAATAAGGAATGTCAGTAAAATGTAAACCAAAGATTGAGCTTGAACATTTCCAGACATCAGATTCTAGATATGCATTTGACTATAAATGTTTAAAAACTTCTTCAAGAAAATGTTTTTTAATTTTCTAGTAAAGGTCCTAAATATGTACATATTAATTGGGTTTTAGTTGACTCTTTAGTTATTATTAATACACCTATGGAGATTCGGATTTTTCTCTTATTCTATGGCACCCATCTTTGTCACATCTACAATGAAGCCCTTCTGTTTCGGCTCAGTCAGGAATACTATTTAATCTCAAAAAGAAATCAGTAGTGGATCTGCTGAAGCAACTTCTCCACACACCTGCTCAGTGCTGCAGTGTTGATGCGGGACGCAAAACCCCATCCTCAAATTCCCACACTGTCCTAACTCATCGAATTTGAAGCACTCGCCCACATTTCACTATTTGGCTGCTGATACATTTTTTTTTTTTTTAAAAGAGCAGCACAGAAATGTTACTGCTTTGTCAAGCAAAGGTGTAAAAGAGAAACTATCTGTAACGTTTCTAAAAGTATGCACGGCAGGTCATAATTTATGCTTTTAACAACATGGAAAAGATTACTGAGTTAGTCCTATGTACTTTATAATGGCTGTATGACCTAGGCTACTGAATGTTACGTCGCATGTCCGATTTGGCATTTAAATTCATGTGTTAGTGACTTTCGAGGAGTACAATATTCTCCTTTGTGCAACGATCTCATTTGTTTTAACACTCTTAAGTAATTATTACATATTTTTGTTTCATTTGGAAAAGGCGCACGAACAGACCTGAAAAACAATGAAAAGAAACTCGCCCTGGATATGGCCACGAATGCCCAGTGTGCTTCTTTACTCAAAAAGAAACAAGGAACAGGTATAAGCTATGGTCAGCGTGATTGCTGTTGCTATGCCTAAATTGAACTGACATTTTATCTGTTAGTTTTTACTCTTTGTTTGATTCTCACTGTCGTCATCACTAAGTGGACCTGATGTATTATTCTGTGATTTTTTTTATTCCTTTAGTGAAAGATCATAATTTTCCTGCAGCTTAGATTTTTTTCCTTTTGCATTCTGGCCCATGTTCTCTTCTTTATATCGCATTATAAATTGAGGATAACAAATATGAAAATAAAATGAAAAATCTGGAGTCTATGGACTAATCGCACAAAATTGAGAAACTGGAGAGCTTATTTTTATTTTTATTTACAATTACAATTTGCTAGATTTGAAACTACTTTAGAAATTCTGTGTATCTTACATTCATTTATTATCAAGTTCGCAAAACAAAGATTCTGAAAGAAATATGATCAAAAGAGGTGCAAAGAGAATTCTTGCAGATGTGTTACTCTGTTGAAGAGAACGATGACTAAGTAAACTCTGCAGTTAGTAAACCATGGGCCAGATGTACGACCCTTCCAATTTGCGACTCGCAAATTGGAATTTACAACAGTGTCTCAGACACTGTTTGCAATTTCTAATGGGGTTGCAAATTGCCTGCCTCATTAATATTCATAAGGCATGTGCAATTTGCCACCCCATTGGGAATGGCTAGTACTCCCAGGGATGATGGCCTGCTGGGGTCAGCAGACCACCATGTCTGCGACTGCTTTTTCAATAAAGCAGTATTTTTTTTTAATGCAGTCAGTTTTCCTTAAAGGAAAGAAAAATAGGTTACTGGCTCGCAAAATAGGGTTTGTAAATAGGGCAGACCTATTTTGCGGTCGCAAATGGACTGATTTGCGACCCAAAAAACAGTTGTACATCTGGCCCAAAATGCCTCCCAGAAATTATAGGTATTAGGCGGTAATATTTTTGACTTGCATAGAGCTTTCTGACTTCTTAGATGTGGTTGATTTGAAGATCACCATAAGAAACTGGCATTTTAGAAATATTTGGTCTCTCAGACTGGAATGAAAAACTTATTCGTGAGATGATATTATAACATTTCGCTGACCCAAACACTGGCTAAAGTGGCTCTGCTTCAAATTGAAAATCGGACCAATGTTGGTCCGTCAGGCTAGGAAGGAGCTATCATTTCAACTGTCTATGCGTAATCCTTGGAAGGGATTGTGGTCCTCCATACTACATCGAGCGCTGCGGAAAACTCCTACTTGCCTGTTCTGATAAAGGCTTCTGTAAAGCTTGAACACCAGCACCTTTTGCCAACAGCTTTGGACTCTGCCCTCACGTGTCACGCAGCGCCATATCATATTTCTTGTATAGCGAGGCCACTGCATGTTTTTTTTTTGTCATCATTAGCCTATTGAATCTATAGCCTACAACTCTGTTACTGATATTGATTCTTGTGTGTTTGATATTGCTTTTACCCAGATTAAGATTAATATGGCCACCTCCTTTCTCTATCTCCAAAGTAGTGCTGTGCAAAACAGTGGAGGACCCTATTCAAAATGGGCACATTTTCATCTGAATATCTACATTTCTTTTATTTGAAATTGTAGTACTGATAAAAATAACTCCTAATAAAAGTGTGGTTTAAACTTGTACAGCGTCAAGAATGACATCCACTCTAAATCCAAGTCTAGTGCAGTGCTGTGTTAAGCAGAAGGTTAACAGAAATTAATAATCTAAAATAGCTTGGTCCCATTGGTACAGGAGAAGAAGCCAGCTGCATAGTATGTAGCCAAGCCCCAGTTTTAATGGAGGCCAGCTGCATGCGCGCATAATCCAACTTTCTCTCAGCAAGCTCCTGGATAGTTGATTTCTCTTTAAATGTGTTAACATTTTCCTGAGTACCATAAGAATTAAGGCAAAGACAAGAAGTAGGGTATGTGGAGACATGGAGTAGCGGATGCTGTACAACATGGAGGGGCTCTTTGGCATACAAGACATTCAAGGACTATTGAGGGGTAGCGTTACGTGTGTCACAGCAGCGACTTTCTCACCAGACTCTCGATGCTCTTTTCAGCCATATCATTCTCATAAAGCATTGTATTTTCGTTTGTTTTCTTTGCTGAATTTGTACATATTTAACCCTCGATGATAGTGGACTCTCCAGATGAAGTGCCCAAAAGGGTATATAATGCATTGAAGTTTACACATCAACAATCTTGCTGATGTGAATACTTTTAATGCAAATGATATCAGCAGACCAGCTGATTTAGAATTGTCAGAAATTATATTTATTTTGCCAATATGAAGAATATTCAGGTAATCAGTTTACACATAAAAAAATATTGAATCACAGAACAATACAAGGGTTTCTTTAATGGTGCGGAATGGGCCTGAAGTAAAAGCTTTCTCTCCAGGATGCGTCTGGATACGTTGGAATTCACGCAGGACTTACTGAGCAAGGCAAGGGCTAAGGGATCAGGGCAGTTTTTCACCGTGGCCCTCCCATTGTTCAGCCGAGTGCCATGGTGTATGAGGTTCTCCGGTGTACTTAGCAATGATTCCTTCCCCTCCCGCCTCCCCCCCCCTTCTCCAGATTACATGAACATCCGCTAGGAACTAATGCGCTCTCACTTTTGATCATCTTCCCGCGTCAACAAAAATGAATGTGTCCTTCTGTAACGCAACTGTTGCTCATGTCAAGCACTCTGATACCTTCGGGTCAAGTTCGCGCTGTATAAAGCTCCCCAATAAAATGAAAAAGTGGAAAAAGATTCAGAATTTGATGCATTCATTAAAATGTTGCATGCCTCTAACACGTTAATGAAAAGCATCATTGCCTTAACTGCCTAATCTAGCCTAGTCTGCAGCATTCCTGGTTGAGAGTGAACATAGCTCATGTCTCGCTGCAGAAATACTTTTCCCTATTTATTTTTGTTTGGTAGCTCAGCCATCAAATGCTTACTGGTCCAAGCTTTTTCATTAGCGAGTCTCTGCTACGATTTTTCTCAAGGACACAGTGTTGCTTCATACAAACCTATACCTTATACCACATGTCCTGACTTCCTCATCGGCCAGGCTAGACATTTATCAATGTTTTTGTTCACCAGATATCCCAGCATAAAGGTCTCTATGTATGCTTGATTTAATGAAAGTATTAGCATACTGTGTTGAAAGAACAGTTGCCATAAGGATATCATCAAAACTGGCATATCGTGTTTGGGCCTCAGTAGCTAAAGAGTCCATCACCAGATTGCCTGTTCACTACTATGGCATAAGAAAGTGACCATAGAGACCATAAGTTTCTTTATTCGGCACAAGGCCATAAAAGTACATAAAAACGTATGATTTGATAAAATCAATTGTTATAGTACACAAACTGATAAAACCATTCCAGCAATATAACAACAAATTGACATACAAAATATGTGCAATACAAGCGATAATAAAAGCAGGTTCACTTGACTGTAAAAATTTGGACCTTAGTCTCCACATACAGAGCAGAAATCGGGAGTCCGTAAACACTGTGGATTGCCTTGTATCGCTTCTCAATATCCTTAATAACATTCTGTAGTCTCGTATGCCCAAAAGCCTACATAATGGAGGTATCCATTTTTTCCGATATCCTAGGTAAGCTGGGTAAAAGAGCAAAACGTGTTCGATGGTATCATTGGGTCCGGCACAAAGAGGGAAATTTACTTCCAGATCCCCATTTGCTCGCTGATATTTGGAAGTAAAGGAACGTAGAGGAAGAGTCCCATAACGGAATTTCAAATATAATGACTTGTCTAAAAGGGGCTCAACCTCCTCGAGAAAGGATTCCAATTTAAAATCAAGGAATGCAGAAGCTAGGGTATGAGAAAGTAATCTACTTCTGTCTGGTATTCCGGGGGACCATATAACCCTGGTAAAAGCTACTGCTATTGCTGTGCCGAGCAATATCCGAATTCGTAGATCTGGTGGAGTGTCACTGCTCACTACACACATTTTTAATAGAATAGCCGTGTTGATTTTAAAACCAGAGAAGTTGACTAAATTAGCTGTTTCCTGTTTTATCCATCATTCTTGCTTCTTACATTTTCCACAGAGGCACTGTTTTCTATTCTATCGTAAAAAATATGAGTAGTGATGAAGATCGCATGATAAAGGATTAACATTTAAATAAAGGTAGTTTGCCATCATCAGTATCTTCACGTAACCCACATTCCACTGAGTTGCTGTGTTAAAGAATGAGTCATATCTGGGTAAGCCTGGCGCATGATTCCTCTTCCGGTGGTCCAATGAGGTCAACCCACTGGCATTAATGTTTGCCTCTCGCCCTTGCAAGTTGTGATTGATGCCTAGTGTTTTTCTGTAGTGTTCAATCAAATAACACACCCATTACTTGTCTTTGGCACTTAACGAAGTGAAGGATTTTCTTCCTGACATTGTATTGTCCTTTTATATAGTGCGTGAGTGCCCTGTTAAAAACAAGCATTGGCAAAGTCAATAGGTCTCGCCTATACAAGAGCTATTGAATTTGCCAATGTGTTTTAGCCATGTTGTACACCAGCATGGCTGCTGTTCAGCATGGTAAAAAGTTAGTGCCGTAGAGGAGAGTGCCGTGGAGTGTCATAGAATGGAGAGTCTTGGAGAGCCGGAGAGTGGAGTGGCGTAGAGTGTTGTGGAGGGAGCAGAGTAGAGTAGAAGGGCATAATGTGGAGGGGCGTACAATGTTGTACCGCAGATTGGAGTAGAGTGGAGTGGCATTTAGTGTCATGGAGTAGAGTAGCATAGAGTGGAGTAAAGTGGCATGGAGAGGCATAGTGGGTGCTCCATACAATGGAGTAGAATGGAGTGGTGTGGAGTGGCGTAGAGTGTCGTGGAGGGAGTAGAGTGGAATAAAGTGGCATAGAGGGAGTTGTCCACAATGGAGTAGAGTGTGGTGGTGTAGAGTGGAGTGACTTAGAGTGGAGTAGATGTCCAAGAATGGAGTGGCATGAAGTGTTGTAGAGTTGCGTCTGCTCTGTCTTTATTGATGTTGGGACAATCAATGAATGTATGCTCGCATGGTTACTTCACTAATTGCTGTGATAAGCAGCTCAACTAAGAAATTGGCAGGTTGCAATGGTCCTTTCTCGGATCCTTTGGCTTGTGGGAAATGAAATTACATGTGCAAGAATCCGGAGTAGAATGTTGGGAGCTGGCCAGCCAATCAGACTGCACTCATTGTTGGTTGTAGCTAATGTTATATGCCCACAAATGGAGGATTAAATGACTCCCAATATCCCTCCAGTTTACTTGAACCCTGTCCTGGTGGGTTCACACTTGGCTCCTCAACGGCTGCTTACCTCATGCTACTCCCGATTCATCTCCGTAAGTGCCCAGAATATATTTCGTTTAGAAAACTGCTTAAGACTGAGCTCTTCTTATTGTCCGCACCTGGTCTGCTCTGACAGCTGTTCTTCCTACAGTGCGGAGATACCCCTTAGGGGGTGATTCGGGCGCTCTATAAGTAAATAAAATAAATAAATGTTGAGTTGGATCCTGAACAAAGTACTGAAATACCACAGCTTCTCTCTTCCGGTGCTGAAACGGAAAGAAACGCCTATCTCTTTTCCCTTTTACAGGATGCTGGCTCCACCCCCTGCCTTGATGAAAACAAGCGCAATCAACAACAGATTTAGAGGGAAAGTAAACAAACATTTGTCTCTACTTCTGCGGTTGATGGGGCTTCATTGTAGCAAGGCATGGGGTGGAGCCGGCATTCCGTCGCAGGAAAGGGAGAGCAGCTCTTCTTTCAACAGTAGCACCTGAAGAGAAACAAGGCTGCTGCAGAAAAGGCAAGCTTTGCTACCTTTTTACTTTTCGTGGCCTAATGAAAAGTAGCCAAGAGGTACTGTTAGCCTTAAAGCCCGCACCAGTGGCAACAATTGCTTTTATTTACCCTTCCTCATTATGGACCCTGCAATCGGGCCCATGATTTCAAGGGCAGATAGTTAGCGGCCATTATTGCTTGTAGGTGCAGCCCAAAGCGCTTAAATATTTAATATAATAATATGAAACTATCTGCGCTTAAGCATTGGGCAAGGATTTTCGCTCAATACCCTGTTTGTCACTGATGTGTTGGTATAGATAGGCCTAATGGGTGCAATCATGCTTTGCTTGGTCCTTATCACAGTACAACAGATTAGTGCACTGGTGGTAATTACTTTCTATTTTTTTTAGGTATAGTGCGAACTTCAAGTAATGCAGAGGAGTATCTCGACGATGAAGACTCTGACTAACTTCAGATTCAGCAAACATCATAACGAAAGTACATTCCCTGTCCTTCCGACTGTGTTCCTTTTTGCTGTTCAAGCATTCTTGTGCGGTGTTAATTTAAAAAGCGATTGGAGAAGCATTATTTTGCAGAGAAGTTGATTTGAAACTTAATTTCTTCTTCTCCATTCACTGGCAAAACGGGCCAAAGTATGCTCAGGAAAGACGCCCATCCTGCGTGTGCCTTATAGATGTTTGGCGATGAGGCCTTGAAGTCTTTGCTGTGCAGATTTTTTTTATTGAAAAGCACAGAACTAAAGCTTCTATTTATTCTGTCTTGAAATGTACAGATTGATTTCTCTCTTTATCAGACATTCTTTTGATTCAATTTGCCCTTTCTTAAAACTGATCTACAGTATTTTAACTTTTCCTTAGGGTTGCAAACGGGGTAAAGAGAGAGATGTTTTTATTTTAAAAACACTCCAAACCAAAGGTATCATAATAAAGGTAATGATGTAAAAAATAAAATAAATGATATATTACAATAATCACAGTAATTGTGTTCAAGCTTATTGAATGAATTTATTAACTGTTCGATTAATTAAAATCATTACAGTAAAAGAAGCAACTTTTGTTAAAAATGATTCAATTGTTAAAACAATTCACCTCTGACCCCTGCCCCTCCCCAGCCCTTCAATGCCGTTCTCCTTATGAACGGCTTACATCCCTTAATTCATTTAAACATGTTCTTGGAATTTACTTGTAAAAACAATTTTAAACTAGGGCATTAAACTCTGAATTTATGGGATGAAGCTTTGGATAAAAGTATTGGCCTCTCTGGTGCCTGAGAGGGTTCGCCCTGCCGCATTCACCATTTTGTAAAACCCAACTAGCAAAATAGGGAAAAAGACATCAGACTGACACAGGAGAGTTGTGACACCTCCTTTATAGCAATCCTAATTAAATGCGTACATTTCGCCAGTCTCGCTAGGTTTCTTGCCGTCGATTCATAGAAACACAAGGCCGAGGCCTCCCTGTAGGTCCTTTCTCCGTTTGCAATGAGTAACGGGCGAAGAAGGCGCCGACGCTCATTGTTCAATTTGGGGCAGCAGCACAAAAGGTGTAGCCAGGATTCTTTAACATAGGAGCATAGCTTGCACTCAGTAATCTCCCCCTTACGAGTCCACCCTGGATTGAAATCTGTGATGCCTAGTGTGATGTCTCATGAAGAGTATTTTCCTACGAACTTCTATTGACCGTGCCTCCTGTAAGTAGGATTGAGCTTTTCCCAGACTATATGATTTGTCCAGTGGCTCTGTGCACAAGCTGGGGCTGAGGGATTCGATGTCTAGAGCAAATGATGTTTCCTGGACCTGCTTATTCACCACTTTCTTCCAGGAGGATTGAGGGATTTCAGATGATTGTAGGCTTGCTGCCTCTATCCTTAAGATGGTGATGACCTGGCCAAGACTGGTATGCCAGGCTGTACCTGTCTCCTAGAAAACTGACCTCAGTTGGTATTTGATTGAGTCTTCCGGAGCCCTCAAGGTCTTAATGTATAACTTTAGCAGGTCCCCCTGGCCTTTCAGGTCCAGCTCCAAAGGCCAAGCTCCAGTCTCAGCCTTGTTTTCCTTGCTGCTCGTGGAATGTGCAGCACTGATTTGTATGCCATATTTTGAGTTGTATTTAGGAACTTGTCCAGCACTCCGGGGAACGCCAAATGGCCATAGCTGATGGAAGGTAGCTTTAATGACTATAGCAGAACGGCTATTGCCACTATACACATCCATTCAAACCTGTGACCAGTAAAGAATGGTATGCTAGATATGACTGTTTGTGCGCACGCTTTGTCATCATATCGCTGGACTAGGTGGTCTTTGCACAGGTAGGTATTAAGCAGTTTTCTGTGTAGGTCATTTTATTTTTCAGTGAGGTCTTGTTCTCCATTCTAGGGGTATGACATGATAATAATCGCTTCTTGTTTTGTCTTTGCTTTATTTTGGCAGCTTCACTCTTCCTTGGTATTGTAGTAGCAGGAAATTGCCAATGTATGTGTTAAGTCAGGTTATGACTTTGACATCATCACTTCACATATGATGACACCGGTATTGAAGATGGTATGAAGTTAAAGAGACGGTGATAGTACATCAATCAAGGTTGGATTATGTCCTACAAATTGATTTGTAGTTTGAGGCTTAGAGACTCTCTCCAAGTATACAAGAGGTGCATGGGGAATAGCCGTCTACATGTGAAAGCAACGCTGCCTGGGCAGTAGCATGAAAATCTGGAAAGTGAGCTTTTATTTGGCGTAAAATTGAAAGCTGGTGACAGCCAGTGATGTTTTCTTGCCAATTTGAGAGTTGAAGGTGGCAGACCTTTTAATGTAAAAATTGAGTGATATGTTGCATGATGTCACTTGGGTGACTAAGCGCAGCCAATTTAAAGGCATGGCTTGTGCCGTTTCTGGACTTGAGGCTGATTAGAGGTAGTGGGGATTATTCATTTGATTATATTACAGCGCCATATAATTCTTTGTCATTGAGATATTTAAAATCTTAAGATAATGCCGCCAATGGGAGAGTTCACTTATTTTCCAATCTCTTACAAGAGACAGTTGGGAGATTCAATTCCCAAGACACGGCTTGAATCACCTGCTTAGACGAGCCCGCCAAATGATGTCTTGCTTGCAGACCGCTCCAGTCTATACCACACAGCTGCACATGGTGAATTCCAACTTACTCAAGGGATTACACCATTCCTCCAAATGAATTTCTGAGAAATAATTAGTCATTAGGCCAAATTTGACTAGCACAAAGCACAAGACTGAAATTGCCTGGGTCTTTGACTCTAAGGGCCTACATTGATCTCTCATCTTAAAGCAGCAATTGGTGCATATTTAGGCACCCCCCTTAATTGTATGTATTGGTTTACTCACTCTCTAAACTTTTGCTTCATAGTGACTAGAACCTTATTGCGAAATGACTCTAAACATTACAGCATCTTTGTAAAACCGACTATGTCCTCCAACCATTGCATTAGCCCTTGCATAATTATGTTTCTCCAAAAGATAATGCTAAGGCGTGCATATTCTTTAACCTGTACAAATTAAAAAAAGAATGACCACATCCCTTCAATCTTCTCTAGCCATAGTGAAAAATGTAGCTCAGTTTCACACATCTTTACAGTCAACCAGCTTTATATCATGTTTTGGCAATATCCTTTTATATTTATTTTTGTTGCATTGAACACATCTTTTAAATAGCATAATGAAATTGTGTGCCCTTCAGTCTTTCACGATATCCTAACCCTCTACTTTCTCCCTGCTTACACGTTTTCCCTCTCTTTTCCTTTTCCTGGGGCTTCAGGTCCATAGCTTGCTAATGCTATACGCTCCCTGCCTCCTCTTTCCATGGACAGAGCCATCTGGGGTTAGGGGGGTTCTTTTATTCTTAATCCTCAGCTTTGATCCTGAAGGGATATTCAATCGTTCTACATCTTCTACCGCAAGGACTGATTGTTCTGAGTGTGACTGACTTGTTCCTGAAGCAGCCTCACCAACGCCATATGTTGTCTTCTGTTACTGTGGTTCTCCCATCTCAGGGCCCACCCAAGTGCTCTTATGGGCCAGCCTCACCACTATGTCAGTGCACATAGTAACTTTATGGGGGGGTTCTGTTCTCAGCCACTTTATGGCCATGGTCTATTTCGTCATGCAGATGTTCAGTTCAGAAAGTGTTCTTCTATGAGTAGCTGCAACATCTTTCCTTCTGCCACCTGTGCCTTCGGTGTTATCCTGCGTCTTTTGCGTATTCTCTGTTTTTGGGGAGCCTCGAGTACCTTACATAATTCACATCCACAGTCCTCATTAGGCTGCCACCCATTTCTGGTGACCTTATTGTTGATTTGATTGTGGCAATATCAGGAAAATTAAGGGGGTTATTTAGTGTGGGGCGGATGGGGCATCCATTGCGTTTTAGGGATGGCCCGCATCTAACAAACTCTAAATCAGGCCATACATTTTTATTGTACTGTCTTCCATTTTATTTGATGAGGTTACAGTTCAGCCTTACCAATGTCAAAATATGCACTTGTTTTCAACAAATATGTCTCTGTAAAATTAAAATCGAATCACGTGCGACACCAAAGGGGAAAAAATGACTTTCACACCTTGTTTTGTACTTCCGGATAGTGGTTTTAGTTGAGCCTATCACCGATGTTAATTGTACCTCATTGGGCTATTTCCGTTTGCATCAGCCTGTCACTGTAATCAAATAAATGAATGTTGAACACATAAGCTCAGCTGCTCGAAGCAGAATTGTCTTAGCCACGGGGTTTCCTGTGAACGATGCACATGCCAGCCCAGACTCGGTCAAAGGAGGAATGAAAGGGTAGGGATACATTCTATTCCGGGTAGGATTGCTTATATAGATAAAGAGTAACCAGTGACACCCAGTTCACAAATTCGGTTGCTTTGTCGTACTCTCTTAGAACTCACATCTCGGTTCTGATCCTTTCTGTTGCTCTAATAGAGAAACATAAAAATACATAATCCGCAGCGAACGATAATAAAGCCTGCGCTTTAGTGGTGTTATTTGATGCTCGATAGAACAACGCAGCATGAATGTCTATTTGTAGCCCATTGCCAGTAAATAGGCTTTAATAATTTAGTGCACTCGGAGAACAAACCTACCTAACTAGACATTTAAGCTGTTTTCTAAATTGGAACTTCTTTTGGAAGCTTCTTCCCCTTTGTGTTGCTGTTACTGGACAGAGTCAAGGAATTCAGGCTATGTCTTGAGCGGAAATAAGTTGGGGGAGAGGATGTGTGACGGCTAGAGTTGCTTACCTTAGAACTGGGGAACGTGGTTCGAGTCTCGGCGTCTGCTCAACATCCTGCGATTCTGAGCAAATCAGGTAATCTCCCCTGCCTAAAAAACAAGCATTTGCAATGCAATAGGTCTCGCATTTGCGAGAGTTTAAACTATTGGCATTGTAAATGACAATGCCTTTTATTTGTTGCGATAAAACACTTCACTAAAAGACATCGTCATTTACCTTGCCAATAGCTCAATCTCTTGTAAATGCGGGACCTAGGCTGCTTGTAAAGTGAAGGCGCACATGGCGCGCTGAATGTTGCAGAAAAGCATGTCGTGCCTGAAGTAGGAGAAACTCATTAAAGAAAATAGTGCTTACCGACTAAGTAAGACATACTGTGTAACAACAGAAGTAAAAGGGCCAGTCGTCATGGGAGGTTACAAATGCAGGCAAGGCGGTACTATGGAGGGACTAACAAGCCTATTAACGTATCAGAAGCCAGCATTTACGAAGGACAATGACACAAGCCAATGACAAATATAGGCGGAGAGTGGGCAGGGCTTCAAGTCCATACTCGAATACAGCATGCCTCGCAGAGCAGCGCATGCGCTGCCCAGGTTCGACCTAAAAATTAATGTGACCTTGTGTAATGTAATTGGTGCTCATGTATAGCGCCCGAATACCTTCGGATCCAGTTCCCGCTATTTATAAAACTGCACAAAAACTCTAATGGCTGTGTTTTCTGCTGTTTCATTCCCTAATGCTTAATCAGTTCTCTGCTCCCATTTTGAATAGGTATTTAGCCGTGACATACCTGAAAATAAAGTTATTTCTGAATATTTGTTTTTTCTCACACTAATGTTTTACTGTCATTCCTGGGTGTCAGTTTGGAAGCCCGTCATCTTCCAAGCTACGCTGTTGAAGAAACAGTAATAATGTGACTGAGGTCTGGGCAGGAAGTTTGCAAGCTCTTACTTCACCATACGCCATCGCAATATAACCAACTGACAGAGTTGATTAACATAGGATGTGTCCGCAGAGGGCCCAGTTGGAGCACATAAAGGTTTCATACAGGAAGTTTTTTTGCTTCACAGAAATGCCTGATTCTGAGAGAGAAAACAGATCTAAGAGAGGCTATTCGAATGCTGAAGTGACTGCCTAGAAAATCATGTCAAATATTCCGGGGGACAGGGCGCAGATTTTAATCATTTCCAGTGTACACTGATAGTATGCGTTTCACCAATGCATTCTTGAAGGCATTTTTTGTGCCTTCCAACCTGCACTTTTAATAATTGTATTGTATTGTAGCATTCATGTAGCGCTTACTACCCCTGTGATGGACACTGAAGTATTTGCATACATAGTCAGAAAGCTGTGCTGCGAAGGGTGTGTGGTTGTAACATGTTGTCTGTTTTGTTTAATCCTATGTGCAAAGTGTTTATTGTAGTGCATGATGACCAGCGAGGCGTGGTTATGTTACGGGACATAGCACTTAGGAGTGTGGTGGAGGAAGAGGTGTGTGAGACAGATGTGAAGGTCCCTTTATGGTATTTCTTATGATGCTAATCTATGTAGCTGGTAACTGCACTAGGTTGGCCAACCTGATATTTTGTTTAAAGTTTTTGGTCCTGAGCAGGCATGGTTGGAGAGAGAAGTGGTTGGGAGTTCTGCTGGGATGGACTTTGTCATCATCATCCCATATCTGAATGTCATTATGACATGTAAAGAAGCGGACATACTATATAGCTAGTTGGATCCTGCAGTGGTGGGGACTAGATCAGAGTCCTCCAGTTGGCCAGCACTATATGACATATCTCTTCAGTTATTCCATGTCTGCACAGTTGGTGATGTCTGGTTTATGGTCTTGTACAGGACCTATAGGCTTGGTGTTTATCAATTTGTAAATTTTGGAAATCACAGACACAGCTTTAGTCTTTTTTTCCAGCGAATGACAGAATATCTGGATCCTTTAGGGGGCCAAGTTTAGAAATCCTGGCTTTTGGCTTAAGAAAAGTATAGAAGTCCAAGTCAGATAGGAATTGTACACGCTGCAGTTAAGCAAAAGAGTATGGGGCATTTGGGGATTTAAATTTGCAGATACTCGAGATACTTTAGCGTGCCTAAGAGTGAGCAAGATCAAACTGTATTCCAAGGGCCACCGTCAAAGACCAAACTGTGCACTACTGATGGGAATGTCTGATGGATGATCTGCATTAGAAGTGGAGTCTCATAACGAATAGGATCCTAACTCTGATCACACTGCTGTAGCGCAGCATACAGACAGACCGTGATGGACCCTGAAGAAGGCGTTGAAGGTAAGAAAGCATCCACTAGCATCAGAGTCTGAGATCCAGCAGGTACAGTGCACTTCACTTGAACCAGGATCGGTGACCCCAATTCTACTTGGAGAAGGAGAGCCAGCGGACTATGAAGAGTAATATCAGATGAAGACTGCTTATTCTCACATAAACCACTTGAGCGTGGAAGGCGCTATATTGTATTGGAAGCAGACCCGAGAGCCGCAGCAAAGTGCCGTTGTCAGTGCTTCTCAAGTAGAGGTTAGAGCTGTGCCCCCAATCAGATGGCTTTGTTAGAAGCAGGTGGGTTGCCACCATAGCGCTGTGCCAAGAGAGATCCGTTGATGCTGTTGATTTAAGCTGGTGGCGACATTGTGGTGTGGTGTCAGCTGTGTGGGCCGCAATGAACGTCTGTCAGTGGAGAGTCGGTTCTTGCTGAGTCTATTTCGTTGTAGAAACAAAATTAATGCATTGGAACAGATAAACAGGATCATTAGACTAAAGGGAGAAAATCAATTAATCCCTACGTCTGTCATTGGAGAGTCGGTTCTTGCTGAGTCTATTTCGTTGGTCATAGCCCGGGCTGGTATCTTCAAGAGGACTTGCCTCAGGCAAAGCACTGCTCGGGAAGCCGCGTGGAGAAGGCGCCTAATGTTCTTTAAAAAGCCAGGTTCAGTGTCTCCTGCTGCCTCAATGTTTTGTCGGGAAGTGGTGGAGGTAACTGATGATTCACACCATCCTACGGTGCAGACCTCATGCAGGGCAATGTTTTTGAGTAGTCATTATTGTTTTAAAGGAGAGCTAATGATTGGCTGATCAGCACTGGAATGAGGGAGAGACCATCTGCACTTAAAAGGTTATCTCTGCCCCTCCCCATCTTGACTGATAGATACCCTTTGAATTTCTGAGAAGACAAGGCAGAAAATGACAAATTGTATTGCAAGCAATTGCATTGATATATAGTGCTTATTACCCATGAAGAGTGGTAGCTAGCACTATATAAACGCAATAAAGGGAGAATTTGTTTTCTTTTTAAATGGGTTTGCAGAAAATGACAAATTGGCAGAAAATAGCAAATTGTATTGTATGCAGTGGCATTTATATAGCACTTATTACCCATGTGCAGCGGTAGCAAGCACTATATAAAAGCAATAAAAGGAAGATTTGTTTTCTTTTTAAATGGGTTTTCAGTGGTTCAGTGTCCACCAGACAGTCCAGACTTTTCTATCAATAGCATCACATCTTCCATTCTGTCGGGGTGGAGGGGTTTATGGTTTTTCTTCTAAAAAAATCAAAGTAGTGGCTAAAAAAATAAGAACCTGCAAAGTGGTTTTGGCAAATAGGGTTATGAGCAGTACTTTGTTTTGGTCGTTGCTGGTGAATGACAGCAGCTTTTATAAACAGGGCCACTGAAATTATGCGACCGGGGATGACCAAATTATGCAGCAAGGTTGACAAAATTATTCGGCAAGAATAGGGATACTATGCGGTGTATTGTGCCACATTTTGTGATAGTATTACTTCATTATTTCGTGTTTTTTATGCATCTGGGTTAAGGTTTGATTTCACTAGTGCTAGTTTAACATCCAAATACAGGAAAAAGCAACTAATGGTAGCCAGTCAACCTTTGCGTAAGGACTTCCACTGCACATCAACACGTCATTGCATTTCCAGTATCTTTTGATCCATTCGAGCTGGCAACACATTTTTCTGCTAAAATCTGCAACATGTGGCTAATGCTAATCCATTATAATGCAAAAAAGGCTGGGGCCACAGAATTACATAATTCCAGTGGCACTATTTATTAGTGGGGACAGGGTTCTTTAAAAAATGGTCCAGCAGGCAGCAGTCCAGATCCTCTGAATTAAATATTCCTGGTGTCCTGTTCTACCTCAGAAGGAAGGCAAGCTAAGGCCCAACCGCTGGTGTTCCTTGTCTGCCTGTCATCCAGTATTGGATTCAGGGTGATGGCTTGACAATAACATCATGTCACACAGTTACTCTAATAGTCAATAGGCAGTGGTGCAGAGCAGCCTGTCACGGTGCTCCTCTGCCTCATACTTGCTCTGTGGCTAAGTTTGGCTAGAGCAGGATATGCATGCTACAGATTGGACACAAATGAGGTGCAATATACCCTATGCCTTTGTCGAGGACTACTGGGTGCTAACCTCTCATAGTCTACTTCACAGAAGGCCCTGTCGCACGCTGTGTTTAGTGGACAGACACATAATAGACTAAAGAGGCAGATCAGCTTGGCACTGTGCATTGACAAAACCTGCCACTGCACCTACTAAAGCTTTCTGCTTCAGCAGCAACATATGCCACAGACAGCTCAGTAATTTGTGGGATCTACCTCTTGGTCATCATCCCATTTCTACAAGTGACAGCTTGTGCTTGGAAAACCTTGAAATGAAATGAGAGAGAGGGGACTGAGACACACATACATTCCAAAGGCTCACTTGAAATGCAGATTGGCTTCTCAGCCTTGCTGCTGTTCCTCAAGTTGATCCATTTTTGCAATCAGCTGGTGTCTGCTTCACTTTCTAGGACTCTATGCCAATTTCAAACTAGCAAGTGTCGTACTGTGGATTAACACACCTGCGGCTGTGACACAGTCCAGGCACCTTCCCTTTGTTAATATCCGCATGAAGAGTGGATTTTAAAGCTGAAGTTTGGTGCCAAGAAATACATTTTTTTTAACTTAATACATTTATTAGCTGCCTTTTGCTTTTCTTCCCAAGCCCGCTTTTTTCTTCCCATGCTCTGCAGGTTATTTCCACTACTATTACATCATCAATAGGGCATCACCTCAGCCTTAGCACTGTTCATCCTACCCTCTATCCTGCCCTGTATCCTTGTAGTCACTGACCTCTCGCCACATGCCACTCCTTCCTCTACTTCCCTGCTCTTTCTAAATGTCCTCACTACATATGCAGGCGAAAAGATCAAATTCACCCAAAAGCACTGACTGTCAAGACAGCATTCACAACAGCGCCTGGATGGTGAAGAAGGCAGAGGACGAAGAGAGTGTGCAGTAGAGAGTGGGATAAAAGACCAGGTAAATATAGATGAGAGGTTCACCTGCAATGCAAACCAACACATGTTGTGTTGATGCACAACGTACCAATCGCAGGGTTAGGACTGCTTGGGTTTGAGAAGTACATTTCAGTGCCTGTTTTATTAAGGAGAGGAAACTAACATTAAAGTTGATTGCTCATCTCAAGATGGGGATACACCTCTAGTAAACATAAATGAGTTCCTGCACTGATAAAATTAGTTTCTGCACATTCCAATGTCATGTCCTTTAGGCTAGTCCTGTCATGTATACCCCTATTTTCATACATTGTCCCATCCACACGACAATAACAATTCTAAACAGGTGACCTTTTACCTGGTAGCTTGTACCTGTCTCTTCGACACCAGGCTCTCAGTACTCTATCATAATCCCTGTACCTGACGTACATAAACATATCCTCAGGCACGGTATAATTATTCTGTATACGGGTCACCACTTTTTTCATCCTTGGCCAACAGCCAGCTGTGCATGATCGCATTTGTTTGGAAAAACATTCATGATTGTTTCCAAAACATTTATGGTTGTTTTCAAAACATATTGATTCTAGAAGAAACCCTGGAGTGACCACTCTAGTATATAAGACGCTTATTCCCCCCTGCAAACCAGAGGAGAATTCCTTCTAAGCTGACACGGGGTCCTGCATGCTGAATCTTCGACACACAGCGGTCTGACATCCCTTGCAGGGTGTCATCCTTGAAGCAGAGACGGGGTCCTTCAATTTCAACCATCAGGTGAGGGGGCTGGTTCTTCCCTAGGGGTTTCTTGGCTACAGATACACATAGCAACACGCATATACATGCTACACATACAGATCTAGGCTAGGTACATTTAGGCTAATTACTTAGGGCACGCATTTTAGCAATATGCAAGTGCTACTGTTTTTATCTGAACTTCTTATGTTCATCTTATTAGCACTATGGTAGAAATATATCTACTGTTTACTATATTGGTACTGGCAATCTCTTTTGTATGCTTCTGTCTACTGATTGTCGCAGCACCCATGTTTTACAAAAGACTGTCGTTGGACCAATAAATACTTATTGGAACGTCCTAATCGCCATCCTGTGTATTTTCTGAGAGTAAGCAAGCACGAGTGTCTGAGCGAAACGTACTGTACTGTTTTCCACGATCCCTGAGGAATCAGGGTTGTCATGTTCAGTGGTTGCCAGAACCTACCTACATCACTGTAAAATACACGGGGGGTGGTTGTGGCACTGTAGAGCTAGCTGGTCTAACAGCTGACATATCCTGTGGGGGTGTCTGGAAGCAATTGGGACACCAAGCCCTCAGTTTAGGTCATCCGAAACGCGCAGGTCCTGGTGATTCCTAGGAACTACACGACATGGCGCAGCCAAAGTTGGTTTGGTTCTTATATTAACAGTAAAATCTGAGTAGTTCAGTCGTGCTTATTCAGAAAGCCCTACTCACACTTTTCAGAGACATCTGAAGTGGGAAGAGAGATCCGCCTCAGCTGAGCAGATATACTCTGCGTATTGGCTGAAGGTTTAGCAAGCTTGTAAGGATGAAAGGTTCCCCACGTGCAAATCCCAGGCCCCTAAAAAATGTTTTTCCTCTTCTCCTTTAAAAATGACTGACCCCGCGAGTAGCTCGGTGGAAGAAGAATTGGCTAATGCTCTCAACATCACAGAGAACTGCAGACATGCAGTAACTATGAAATTGTTAGAACACGGCGTACCTGCAACAGGTGGCTGTGTTACCTTCGTGATTGAGGCATACGAGGTGTTCGGATCAGAGGTATTCTATTCTTGGGTTCAGTTCCCACCTGCAGATCCGGTGACTAATTTGTTTCACACATACATTGTAGTTGAACTACCGGAAGAATATATTCCATACGAAGACATTGAAGTACTGTTAACTTACCAGCAACACAGAAACTGGTTTAAAGGCGCCCTCCCACACGCAACATCTGTCGTGAGACTCGGTCCACTCAGCAGAGAAGGAGCGACCTGGATGGTCTTAGCGACATACACTCCACATCCCGAGATAGATAAACTACTAGTGGATGAAGTCCGTACAATATACAAAGACATAGTCAGGCTATACAGACACATTGTCCAGTTCGTCATGCGAACATTAACAGTCCAACCTGCGAGAAATGCTCCAGCTGGTCCATATCAGACCACACCTACAATCAACCCATAGACACTGAAATCAGTAATAGGGACAATTCCTTCCAAATGGGAGCAAATTCCGTTTTGGATTGCACAAAAAATCGCATAGCTGGAAGCAGTATTTCCCAATACGGGTCTGCAGTAAAAACACAGAATGCTAACCATTTGCTTGCCAATGGGGATGGTTCCCTCGATTGAGGATTGTACCTCTTGGGGAACAATCTTTGCTGCCATATACATTAGAATACACGGTACCCCTTCCATAGCAGTCATTCCAGCGGTATTGAAACAAATACAGAATGAGTACGGGGCAGGACCTGCCCTAGACTTGGGGATGAAACTGATGGGAAATCTTGCCCAAGTCTCTGCAATCATGCTTAGCAACATAAAGGGGGAGGCAGCAGCAGTGGCCATACACAGCTGCCTAAGGGAAATAACACCGTTAAATAAGGAGCAATAGTTACCAAAAACTATCGAAGAAACCTATGCTGCATTAGGTAGAGATAATCTGGGAACACTGCTACACGTTCCTTCAAAAAACTGAGAGAGGGTCGGGCGATCAGAACAAAAGCAAGAAGATCGGCCAAAGACAAAAAGGGACACACATCGTACTTCAGATTACATTATCAAACAGGAAGAACAACATAAAGCAAAACCTCAATTCAAAAAGAAGAAAGTAGCTGGCTTAAAAATTAGACATGCCCAGGTTACTGAGGACTCCGCTTCTGAACGGGTAATGGGCTCTGACGATGCTAGACAGCGCGGCAGAAGTAACAATAGTTTGCCAGAACTTGAAGGATTTTCTGGTAACAGCAGTATTGAATGAACACATCACGGTGGAAACACCTGATACGAGAGCTAGAGTCCCGCATAGACTGCATGAAATTACACTCCACATAGAGGGGAACATCTCAAGAAAGATTAAAGGTCTCTTTTGGGAGAACTTAACATATGGATATGACATCCTGTTAGCAGGAAAAGATTGGTCGCCTGAGTTTGGGATGGATTGCCCAAAAGGTGAAAGTGTCATTTTGCCTGCCTTCTCCGACCTCGTTCCAGAATCTTTAAAACATTCATACGCGCAGGAGTGGGCGCTAGCACCAGCTCCGGCATTATACCGCAACCATGTAGGGTGGGACGTGGAGTCTACCCACCACGAAATCCCATTAAAATCTACTCCAAATCCACAGAGACAGTACCCTATAAAAAAAGATGCAAAAACACAGGTCAAAGGAATCTTAGACCAACTCGAATACCAAGGTGTAATTGAGACTTGCTCCTCCCCGATGAATATTCCTTTGTTTCCAGTAATGAAACCGGACAACACATATCATCTAGTTTTAGTTTACCGACATTTAAACACATGCACACAAACATTTGCAGTTCAAAATGCACATAGTGCCGCATTATTGTGCCGAAGAAATACAAAACGATATTGGATATCTCGAATGGGTTCTTCTGCCAAAATATAGCTCCAGTAAGCCTATATTTGACAGCATTTTCTGCCCTCGGCACTCAGCAAAATTTTTGTTGTTTGCCCCAAGGGTATAAGATCAGCCCGGGGCTATTCTTGGCAAAAGTGTCAGAAATATTACAAACATGCGATGAGGAGGCAGTGTCCCATGTAGATGATATCTATCTGACGGACGATGAATTACTTGAACACTTGAGCAGGGTAAACAACATAATTGTGGGATATGCCAATTTGGGCTACAAATTTAATTTCAAGAAATCAAAAATTGCCTCAATGTCCTATTTTTGGGATCTGAGCTCTCAAGTAAAGGCTAGAGCCTGGCAGCCAACTTTTTAGAAAAGTGTGCGCTGCTCCAACCTCCAAAGAATCTAAAGGGTTTGCAATCCATTTTAGGATTTCTAAATTTTGACAGAACATACATTCTAGATTACGCAGATAGAGTGAAAGCTTTCTATAGCTTAATCAGACCTGATTTCACAGCACATCAGTGGACAGAGTAACAGACAGATACTCTACGGTCAGTTCAGGCTGACTTGATGGCATCTAAACATTTGCACACAGGTGTGAATACCACTAACTTGGTGATCCGGGTGGTCCCGGGTTTATCAGGATATACATATATCACTTTCAATGAAGGCGAGACAGCCCCAATTGCATGCAAATCACATTTATACACAAATGCTGAAATGCGTTTTGCGGCAACTGAAAAAATATTGACCGCATTACATACTGCTGTGGTGAGAGAAAAAGCACAGGACAGGGGAAATGCATTATCGTTGTAACACCGGTACCAACTTTAGAAGCTGTTCCCAAAGCGAGCATTCCAAATGCAAAAGCACTGCATTCATGATGGATACAGATGTAGATTACAAATACGATTTTACATTAAAAACACAACTGTTCCTGCAGTATGAACAGGAATATCCTCTCCCAAATGAAATTTTGCCTCTAGAAAATTATGAATACATCATTTATACTGATGGTTCTGCTCAGCCTGCCATAGGAAGTAAACAACAGTAAAGCGCAGCAAGTGCTATAGGGAAGGGACATATGCGGGATGGTAAGTTCCATCCCCGCAATACGACTACACAGTCTCTAGGAGATTGTACAGCACAGCTGGCAGAGCTGAAAGCCCTGATACTAGCACTACAGTATACGAATCGGGAATTCCCCACACTGATAGTGTGCGACTCGTTTTACTGTGTGCAGTCCTATAATGAAGATCTTCATTACTGGGGCCAGAATGGGTTTAGAGATTCCGGGGGTTGCACAATTAAACATAAATTCTTATGGGAACAAGTGGCAAAGCTGAAAGCATGCCTGCCACGGGCTCAAGTTATTCACACCTTGAGTCATCGGTGTGTTGGCGTACACGTTGATGGGAATTCACTGGCTGATGAAGCTGCCAAGGCGACAGTGCGAACTGCTGCCATTGCTGCAATCTCTCATTCTAGCAGAGGGATAGACGGAGACCTACTGATAGCTGTCAACGCCTCAAAAAACGGCTCTACCGTCCCGAAAGGCTTTTCACTCAAATATTCCTATAAATTATATTCGCAAAACACACCGTATGCTCAAATTCCTGGAGTGGGGGATAGAGTTATACCAGACATGGATCGCAGATTAGGTTTAATACTAGCTGCACACGAGGGTCTGGGCTCTGCACACGCAGGAGTCACCGCTACAGTTTCATTACTAAAGCGGCGATTCTGATGGCCAAGTTTGTCTAAACAAACAAAGGCTTATGTCTTAAAGTGCGAAATCTGTCAGCAGATGAAAGGTTCCACCATAGCACAGCCACCGCAAACACCATTACTAATTTAAGACAGACCTCTCGCATGTGTCTATTTGGATCACTGTGCACCCTTAAATTAAGATGGGGCTTACAAGTACATCTTGGTGGCAGTGGATTCATGCTCTAGATTTCTATGGGTTTGGCCTCAGCACTCGGCTGACGCTCGAACTGTTATAAAGGATTTGCAAGTCTTCATCAGGACATACGCAATTGGCACGTTACATTCCGACCGTGGCCCTGTGTTTAGCTCTCGGGCTTACAAGTGTCGTGTAGTTCCTATAGTACCCATGCAGGACCTGCGCGTTTGTATAACATAAGCTGTGGGCTTGGTGGCAGACTGACTCTGTGCACCCTCACCGCGTATGTTAGATTGTTTTGCATCAGCTAGCTCACAGTGCCACTAGAATCTCCTCTTATCGGGGAGAGATTAGTTTCTGGCAACCTTAGATCATGACAACCCAAATTCCTCAGAATCGTGGAAACAATATACTACCTTTTGCTCAGTCACTCGTGCTTACTTATTCAGTTTGTCTCAGAGAGTTACACAGAATAAACAGTCGGGCGTTTCAATAAGTATTTATTGAACAGTTGTTATTCTAGTGTAAAATATATGTGCTGCGGCAACCAGCAGACAATAGCAGAGATATATTATCAGCAGTACGATAAAAGCAAAGGGATAGAACAGTTCTACCATATTGCAATAGTCATGGATACATACATACATGAATATAAAAAGCATTCTGAAAAGTGCGCGTACTCCTACGATGCCTAACTAGATGTACCTGAGTGTACCTAGCATATGTGTAGGTCTAAAAGCCTAAGAGCCAAGAATCCTTCTAGGATTTAGTCGAACCCCCATACCTGAATAGAGAGAGTGTGGGACCACGTCCTGGTCTCGAGTTGGACACCCCGCAAGGGCTGTGTCAGACCGCTGTTAGCTGGAGCGACTGCATGCAGGAGCCTCAGCGTCTCTGGTCAGTGTGTCAGCATGGAAGTCGGTTCCCTCTATCTTACCGGGGCAAGATGTGGTGTATTTATACCCTAAAGAGTCTCGGTCCTCAGTATGGATTGTATTGGTCTGTCGTTAGACTTGAGGAAGACGTCAGGGGTGAACTTTGTACATACATATTATGCAGGTGGTGTATTCCTAGAGAGCCATGCATAATTGACGAGTACAGTGTGGGCCTGTGTTTGGGAAAAACCCTGCTGTATTCAAAACCACAGGATAGATAACGTTCAGCCCTCGAAGCACGTTGTGTACTAGCGAGGACCAATGTAGGTGAAAGATCATGCCTATATAAGGAATCATGACTATAATAGGACATGTACAGTTATGACCATAATTGGGCATATGCGGCTATGACCATAATAGGGCAAGTACGAGTATGACCATATTAGGGCAAATATGAATACGTCCATTTTAGGGCATATATGAACGGGTCTACATTAGGGCCTCTATACGGGACATAATACCCACTCCTCTTCCGAACAGGATGACAATGACCATACTTAAAATCTGGACAATTTAAAAACATTTTAAAAGCAAGTAAAAACATGGTTTTAAATGTGTTAAAAAAAACTTTAAAAATGTCACAATTCAGCTATTTCCAATAGCCACTAAAAAAAGAAATGTCTATTTTGTTTCTCTATATAAGTTGCTTCACTCAAAGCGGAAGAAGGCCATGCTTTTCTCAAGCGAAAGTGTAAATTTAGGAAATGTTCCAATTTTTGAAACGAGTGAAGAAGCAGAATTCTTTCCCAGGACACGATGAGCCAATTCAAGATTAAGCGTCCTGGCTGGGAAGCACAATATTATCGTGTTAGCTGCTGCAGACGACAAATCCAACGCCTCACAGAGAACGTCAATCGCACATAGATGGAATGTAGTACTGCCAACAGTCGGTGCTGCAGCAGCTTGTGCAGCAGTTGTAACCTGGGTGCCTGTGGAGGAGTCACCTAACCCAGCAGGAGCAAACGGCACCTGTGGATTCTCCAGGAATGCATTCATCAGAATCGGAAGACGCTGGGGACAACGCAGAGCATGGGCCTTTATGGGGTCCAGCATTGCATCCGTGTCCGGAGGCGCATCTGATGGAAATGTTAGACAAAGATCCAACGTGCATTCTTCTCCGCAAAACAGGCATCAAAGAACAGGTAAGATGCAGTCTACCCAGACTGGTCGAAAGGATAGAAACCAGGAGGCATTGAGTTCTCGCAGGCAAGAAATGCCCAGAAGTTGTACCATGTGTTCACGGTATTTCCGCTCCTGGAGCATGTTCGCCATTCCCTCGGGAATTGGGCCGTCCATTGCATAGCAGCAGTATTATGAATAGGACCCCTGCAACCAGCAATAGGATAAGCGGGAATCCTCCAAATACGCTTCCCAATACAGAGTGTATAAAATTTGGGATTACTCCGAGGACTGTCTGAAAGGTGCTTAACAGTCCTGACCCTATGGTCTCAAATAGGTGTACAATACCGCTCGTATCAGACATATTGAAGATACGTCCCACCATTTCTACGAAATGAAAGGGGCAGTTTGTACGTATAAGCGCCTGTATCTCAGTCAAGGTCCTTGCAACTTGAAGTTCATAGGTTTTTCAAGCGGAGGTTAAGGGCACGGGTTGCTGTAAAAGCATGGCTTGCAGTCTGCTCAGAGTATCAAATTGTATGAAAGAAACGTTCAGCGAAGGCCATAGCGGCGCCTCCCTGACTGTGTTCAGTGGCGGAAACAATACTTGCATACAGCAAGTAACCATGGAGTGAACAGTGACCAGATATGCGACGCCCGGAAGCATCCCACAGCAACCTTGATCATTTAGCATCAAGTAACTCCCATTTGAGAGCAGCTCGAAAACCGGCGTGATCACGGCAGCTGGGGTCCCAGTCATGTGACACGACGGGTTCGCTACTGAACCGTTACAGGCTCCGTGTAGTGAAATATCCTGACACATAAGAGAACCGCTTAAAGCGTTCTTGCAGTTTGTACCACTCAGATACACTTCTCGATCCCCATTTCGGCATCGATATCTATATGGTAACTCCCAAGTTTCCTTAATGTAACCCTTACCCATCTTTTCATATTTGCCTGCCTGCCTTTGCTCAAGGCAATATTGAAACTGAAACGTAGTGACCGGCAGAGTGATTTGGCCATGAATTAGCCATTCTGTTGATGGTGATTCGGCTACAGTGAATGGTAACCTTTTAAGTTTCTCAATATGCAGCATTGTATATTTGGCTTCCCTTTGTGCCATTTCTGTCTGTTTATCAGTTAGATTGTATTCTGAAAACAGAGACGTGGTGTTTATAAAACGCCAGGGCACATAGCCTGCACGCAAAGATTGTAGCGTCCAGCTTAGCATCATAATAGAACGGAGCTGAGATTGCCCGTGTTGTAACAAGGCCAGATCTTGTTCTAATATGTCGATTGCCGAAGACACAATGTTGCCTAAGGAGTAAATCCTGGAGGTCAAAGTTGTTAACCCATTATCCACTACAGCTAATGCCTTTTCTAAGTTAATACGGTCTATTTCCTGTATTCTTTCTGCGGCCTCTTGTTGGGATATTTTCCAGTTTTCATTATAATAGGCATAAAGGCCAGCATATATGAAACGTTTCTGACGTGTTTTCCTTGGACCTAGTAGGAAATCCCTAAGGTCTACATCAGGTGTGAGTAAGGTCAAGTGATGTTTTACTTCTGTGAGTGTTGAGGTCTCTAGCCAATCAAGGCACAACTTCCCAACACTACAGGACGTCACTACCCCTGGGTGTTGTCTTTATACATAGCGAGCATCTGGCCTATGGATACTAAACCCTTCGGTTGTATTCATAAATCTCTGTTGACAGGTGTTTGCGTCAATGGGCCAAATCAGCCATTTCGTCCAATCGGGATCTGATCTGTTGTACTGGAGAATGTCATCTAATCCTACCCCTTGTGTAGTTGAATTCTGCCCCCCACCCATCTGTGATGGTGTAGGAAACCCGGGTGAGTTCAGTTCTTTGTTCTTGGCTAGTCCAAGACAGGATGTCTGTTGCACAGTTTCATTCAGAAATATCATCTGCTGTGGAATGAGGCATGCTCTAAAAGCGCTTCTATTCCCTGGACTTGCCAGTCCCTAGAACCCCAGATCGATTTTAAATCTATAGTGCTCTTCCATAGGTCAAAACCCTGTGTAGACAACTGGGCCATAAAGGAAGCAGAGTAAATATGTTTGGTGTTTAACATAATTTTCTGAGCTGAAATTTTCGCCACTTTATAATAAAATGACTTCGGGTCGGATGTGTTAAACCCTGAGAAGCATGTGAATTTCTGTGCAAATGCCTGTGAACTACCTTTCGTTGGTGTTGGGCAGTGTTCCCACTGGTGGTACTCAAATACATTTCTAGGTGTTATAGATTTGTGCAAGAAATGATGACCATATTGCTGGTAACAGTACAATGTATCATAATCTGAAGTACCTTCTAACATTTCATTGTTCGGAAATGCGGCAGTTTTTCTAAATCAGACATCATAGCATTTACAGTTTGTGTCCCAATCATCAGAAAATGTACTGGAGGTAATGATATCACTTAAAGAAATTTTAAATACATGTTTTAGCTTTAAAAGTTCAGTCGGACCGAATACATCATAATCAATCTTGTCCCATACTATACCGTCCGGATTAGGAACTGCTGTAATGTTCACTGAAGACAAGTCTCTTGGTTCATGATGTGAAGACTGGTGTGGTTTTAAAATCAAATTGACTCTTTGGGCTGTAGAGCTTTGCTGGAGGTATCGTCCATTAATAAGCATACTAAAAGTTATAATTAAACCTAGCCAGAAAAGAAAAAAGAAAATCCCAGTGATGTACCATAGTTCTATCCAAGGTGACACCAGGTAAGTCTTTCTAAAAAAGTTCAAAAAGTCAATGAATTTCTGTTTGTGATTTTTTTGGCTGGCGTCGTTTCCGGCTCACTTGGATCCAGTGAAAACGTATCAAAGTTCATGAAATAGCCAGAAGCAGTTCGATCAATTGTTGGAATTGCATCGGGATTTTCTGAAATCGGATTTTGCTCTTGACGAGGCATGTTGACGTAGATGTCTGTTGTCGGTCTTATTGCAACTTGGTTGTTAAGTTGATTTTCATTTTGAAGATGAATTTCTTGTTGAAGTGGAACGAGTTCCATAGCATTGTTGCTTAGTCCTTCATTCCGTACAGGTGGCTCTTCGAACGTGATGAGTCTTTCTGTTTGGACTTCTTGGATTGTAGCGAGTGGAGGGCGTCTGCTACTGTGGAGTCCACGAGGCCTACTGTTTAGTATCGGCCACATAGTGTGGTTTGATTAGGTCTATTGAGACAAATCTTTTCTCCTTTTTCCCGGCAAGAGGCGGCAGAAGTACAGTTCTTGTGCCTTGGATTGCTAGGACCGGTACAGGGTTTCTGTAGGATGGCCCAAATTCTTTCTTGTCAGCAATCTTCTCTCTGACCAGATCCCCGACTTTTGGGATCCAGACAGGTCTTGCCGTTACTGCCTTGACTTCCTCAGTGGCGGTCTGTTTTTGGAGCACGTTACTTTGTGTTCTGGATTCATTTAGATCCTGTAAAACAGCCAAACGATCATGGATATCAAATGGTTTTTTTCATCCGCCACTGTGCCTTCACAATCAAGATCAGGTACCCACATTCTTGTCCCAAATAGGACCTCGTAAGGAGTGACACCCCCTAGAGAGCTTCTTGGCTGGTTATTGATCGCTCGCTGTACCCCATAAAGGTGATAGACCCATCTACCGCCCTTGCCTAATACCCTAGCTGTTAAAGATTGCTTTAAGTCCCGGTTTTTCCTCTCCACAACAGAATTTCCCTCGGGATGGTACGGAGAGGAGTACCGCAATGCTACGCCCATTCCTTCCATGGCCTCTTTGTAAGCCTGAGAGCTAAACGCCGGACCACGGTCAGAATGTAACGTGCCAAATGCGTATGTGCCGATAAAGACTCGCAAATCTTTTATAACAGTTCGAGCGTCAGCCGAGCGCTATGGCAAAATCTTGAGGAAACTTGAGCTGGACGTACACGAACGGACAACCTAATGCTGTCTAACAATGGTATCTGTACTGGACGTGTTGCGGTGGACCCTTCCATCTGCTTGCAGATGTCGCAGTTCCATACATCTGCCTTCTCATCACGGGCCACCAGTAGCGTTGTTTCAACAAAGAAACAGTCTCCCTAAGTCCCTTATGTACAGAACCTTCCACTTCGTGAGCCGCCACAATTAAGCCTTGCCTACGATCCATATTTGGTATTACTCTATCCCCCACTCCAGGATTCTGAGCATATGGAATGTTTTGTGCATCTAACTTGTAGGAGTACTTGAGTGGGAATTTTTTAGGTACTGCTGTGCTGCCTTTGCGTGAAGCATTGACAGCTACCATTATCTCGCCGTCTATTCTCGTCTTTGAAAGAGTGATTGCAGCTACGGAAGCCGTGCGAACAGCCCCCTTTGCGGCTTCATCAGCCAATGAATTCCCTTCAACGTGAACGCCATCACGCTGATGACTCAGTGTATGTATCACGTGAGCCCTTGGTAGTTAGTTTCTCAACTCCACTACCTGTTCCCATAGCTTTTTATGCCTAATTGTGCCACCTTTTGCATCTTTGAACCCGTTTTGTTCCCAATGATGTAGATATTCATTGTACGACTGTACACAGTAAAAGGAATCACACACAATAAGTGTGGGGAATTCGTGATCCGTATTTATAAGTGCCAGTATAAGTGCTTTGAGTTCTGCCAACTGAGCTGTGCAGTCTCCTAGAGATTGCGTTTTAGTGCAACTCGGATGGAACTTTCCATCGTGCATGCGACCTTTAACAATCGCACATGCTGCGCTGTAAGCTTGCTTACTCCCTATGGCTGGTTGAGCAGAACCGTCAGTGTAAATAATGTATTCATACTGATCTAGAGGCAAAATTTCATTTGGAAGAGGATATTCTTGATCGTATTGCAGAAATGCTTGTGTTTTTAAACTTGGATCAAATCTGTATTCAACATCCGTTGCAGTAAGAGAATTAGCCCATTGTATCCATCTGGGATGTAAGGCTTTCGCATTTGGAATGCTAGCTTTTGTAACAGCTTCTAAAGCTGGTACTGGGGTCACGACAATTATGCGTTTACCCTGGGCCAGAGCTCTTTCTCTTGCTACAGCTGTCTGCACTGCTGTCAGAATTTTTTCTGTTGAAGTGAAACGCATCTCTGCGTTTGTGGACAGGTGTGATTTGTATGCGATTGGTACTGTTTCGCCTTCATTAAAAGTTAAATAAGTGTACCCGCATTGACCCGCTATTACTCGGAATCACCAAGTTCTGTGCGTTTACGCGTGTCTGTAAATGTTTAGAAGCTATCATGTCTTCCTGTAGGGAACGCAGGATATTTGTGTGTTCCGGTGTCCATTGTCTGACTGAAAAATCAGGTTTTATTAAGTCGTAGAAAGGTTTTATTCTTTCTGTGTAATCCAAAATGTATGTTCGACCAAAATTTAGGAATCCCAGAATTGATTGTAAATTCTTTAATGATTTTGGAGGTTGGAACAGCGCACACTTTTCTAAAAAGTTTGCTGCTAGGCTTTTTCCCTCACTTGACAGCTCGTATCCTAAAAACAGGACACTGAGGTGGGCAATCTTTGATTTTTTAAAGTTAAATTTGTAGCCCTCAGAGGCGAATCCCATAATAATGGTGCTCACCCTGGTCAAGTGCCTCTTTAAGTCATCGTCCGTCAGATAAATATCATCCACATAGGACAATGCTTCTTCATCCAAATTTTGGAGTAACTCTGTTACTCGTGCTGAAAATACCCCCGGGCTGTTTTTATACCCTTGGGCTAGTCCACAAAATTGTCGCTGGGACCCTAACGCACTGAAGGCGGTCAGATACCTGCTTTCAGGCGCTATATTTTGGCAGAAAAATCCATTTGAGATATCAAGTGTTGTTTTGTATTTTTTGCGCACAATGTTATTCATAAATGCGGCACTGTGTGCATTTTGAACTGCAAATGTCTTTGTGCAAGTGTTTAAATGTCTGTAATCCAAAACTAAACGATATGTGTTGTCAGGTTTCATTACGGGAAACAAAGGATTGTTCATAGGTGAAGTGCAATTTTCTATCACCCCCTGGTATTCTAGTTGACCTAGGATCTCCCTGACTTGTTTTTTAGCTTCCTGCTTTATAGGGTATTGCCTTTGAGCATTTGGGGAAACTTTTAACGGGATCACGTGGTGGGTTGAATCCTCATCCCAACCAACATGATTTTTATACAATGCTGGAGCTCGGGCAACCGCCCACTCATGCGCATATGCATGTTTTAGGTGAATGGGAACGAGGTCGGAAAAGGCTGGAAAAATTACAGTTTCTCCCCTAGGGCACTCCTTGACGAATGCTGGCGGCCAGTCTTGTTCTGCTAATAGAATGTCATAACCAGATGACAGATTTTTCCAAAAGAGACCTTTAATTTTCCTGGGCTTGTCCCCCTCCAGCCGGAGTGTTATCTCATGTAACTTATGTGGGACACTTACCCGAGTATCAGGTGTTTCCACCGTGATATACTCGCTCAACTCCACTGTCACCAGAAATTCCTTCAGGTTCTGGCGAGCTATCGTTACTTCTGCTGCGCTGTCTAGCATCGTCAGAGCCCACTCCCCGTTCAGAAGCTGTGTCCTCAGAATTCTGGGCATGTCTGATCTTGAGACCTGCTACCTTCTTCTTTTTGAACTGAGGTTTTGATTTTTGTTTATCATCTTTTTTAGGTGCGTAGTCCGCAGCGCGTTGCGTGTCTCTGGACTTTGTACGCTCCTCTGACCGTCATTCCCTCTCAGAGTTTTTTGATGAACCCTGAAAGGAACGAGTATCAGTATCCTGATACCTGTCAGGTTTTTTAATATTATCCCTATTCCTGAGGTTATACCTCCTTTCAGAGGGCTCCTGTTGAGGAGACCTACCTCTGGATTGAGATCTGCTGTCTTTAGACTTTTGTTGTTTTTTATTTTCCCGCTTCTTTTTAGAAGAAGTAGGCGTCTGCTTTGTAGTGTCCTTTTCAGGACCGCCCACTAGTTGTGGTTTTAATGCTTTCCCACCTAAACTGTCAATGCCTAATTCTGCATATGCAGTTTCAATTATTTTGGGTAGTTCGTGTTGATGATCCTCTGGACTGAACTCCCTTAGGCATTGGCGGATCGCCACTGAAGCTGCTTCCCCCTTAATGTTAGCTAGTATTATGGCTGATACCTGGTCAAAGTTATTTAGTAACTTCATCCCTAAGTTAAGGGCAGGTACTGCTCCGTACTCATTTTGTATCTGTCTTAAAACGTCCGGTACTACTGCTAATGACGGGATACCATGTGTTCTGGTATATATGGCAGCAAAGACTGAACCCCAAGAGGTGCAGTCCTCTACTTGTGGTGTGATCCCCATGGGCAAGCAGATTGTTAGAATTCTGTGTTTTTCATAGGTGGTAGTATTCGGGAATACTGCCTCAAGCGGAGTTATTTTCTGAGCTATCCCAGAATGGTATTTGTTCGCGTTTTGCGGGCATTTTGCCCATTACCGCGTGAAATGTTTGTGGAGTAATTTTATTTCCTGTACCCATGAACTGGAGTACTGTTTGCTGCACCTGCTGGTGCAGGTTGAATTGTTAAAGTCCTTGTGAGAAGTTGGCCTGGCATATGCTGTCCACTAATTATAGTGGGCACCTTGCACCAGTCCAAATCGACTCTTATGGTAGGTAGGTTAAAGACAACCTTATTGAAAGCTATCCTAGTGGTAGCTATGGAGAGCAGCCTTCAGGCTAAGTCTTGAAGGAATGTAAAGCAGCTTGTTTTACCAGTCTATAATCTCTTGAGTGACCAAATGAAAGAGCACCACACCAGGTATATATTCAAAATATATGTATTTATTACTAAACACACCCCTCTAGTCTCTTTATGAGGCTAGAGTTCGAAGTACATAGGTTATAAGATCTTAAATCACAGTAATAGCACAAATACACGTTTGGGCCCTAGGGGCGTACCAAACCATATACCAATAAAGTGGTATGCGAACCACGACTGAACTAGACACTAGGCCTAGAGCCTCTAGAAGTGCTTGGACCACAAGGAACCACCCAAGGTAGTGACACAGGGGACCCACGGGTGACGCGTGCAGTGTAAATACACAACCGCGATACGCCGTTAACTTCTATGGAGAAAGTCGGGATCGGGAAAATAGAGGAAAGGGACACTTAAAAGAGGACTAGGAAAAAACCCTTTGAGATCTAGGACTTTGAAGAGTCTCTACCCACGGGAGCACCGGAGTACTCGTGTTACCTCACCCAGGGAAGCCGGGTGCATAGGTGCCTTTCGGGGTCGGGTTTCGTCGTCGTTTCGTATGGCGATCTGCTGCAAAGTGCTGCTGGCGATCAGGAGAAAAGTGTCCGGGTGGATCCAAGAGTGGATCGGAGTTCTGAAGAACCTGAAAGCAGAGGGGACAGAGTCTGGGTCACTAGCCAGTGACCAGGACGGCGATGGACAGATGCCCACCGATGTCGAGTGCTTCAGGTGCGGTGACGGTCGTCTTGACTCTTCAGCCACGAGGTCCGGGAGGCGTTGTCGGCGACCAGGAGCAGGATTCGGGCTGGTGCTCGATGTCTGTCGAGTGCTGAGGTGTCGGCGACCGGATTGGACCCAACAAGCCTTGGCAACGGCAAGTCTCGAGTAAGATGTAGATCGTCGATGATGCAGACCAGCAAGGTCTGGGGAACTCACCCAGCGAGGGTAAGTGAGGGCAGGCCTGGAGCAACCAGGATGCCAAGTAAAGAAAAGATTGGCCTTCGTCAAGGGCTACTAGCCAACGGGCTAGCGACCGCGAAGGAGCCTCGTGACGCCGCACGTGGAGCTGGCTTACAGGACACTCGTGGAGTGGGGGCCAGTGATCTTCGGTGCAGGTGGTGCTGGAGGCTAGGGCTACTCGGAGCCCAAAGCACGACTTCTTGGGAGACCCAGAAGTTGGTGCACTTGCAAGTGTGCTCGGTGTCCAGGGGTCACGGTCTCAAGTCACCCACGATAGCCACGGGCCTCAGCTTTGCTGGGGACTCAGGGTAGCCTCGGGAAGTCTGAGAATCCACCTCTGGTGATGCGATGACTTCGGCGTCCGACAGGAGCTTCAGTAATGCGAACCGGACAGATGCTTCTTTGGTGCCTGCCAAGCAGGGAGTCACTCCTTGACCCCAAGGAGATTCTTCAGTCCTCTAATCTTGTCGTAGAGCGTCGAAGGTCCAGGATTCAGTTTCAGAGTTTCGTCCAGGTATAATCTAAAGTCCTAAGGACTGGGTTCCTACCTTTATTCTAAAAATAGGGGATGGACTACTCTGTGGCCCCACCTATGGGTGGGTCAGGGCAGAGGGGTGGCTACACCCTTTCCCTTTGTCCAGTTCGCGCCAAAGCAGGGGCTGCGAGCCCCTGATCCGGTTTGAACTGGGGTATGCACAGGGACACCAAATGTGCCCCCAGTGCAGGACTTCAAAGCACCCGAAAGTGCTCCCGCCCAGCCCCAATACACATTGTCCTGTCTGGGGAGGTGGTCACACCTCCCTGGGACAGGAAACCTATTGTCCAGGCCTCCCCTGCCGGAGTTTCGTCCAGCAGCAGGAGGCCAGACTCGTGTCTGTGGCAGCAGCATCCATCTTGTGATGCCAGGGCTCTGGAAAGAAGTTACCGGACTCGTCAGAGTTAACATGCCTTTCCCTCTAGAAGGGTGGAATGCTACCCCCGCCGCCAGGATTGGCGGGGGGGTAGTATTCCAAGATGTTTGACACCAAACACGACATGTTTAGGTGCAGCCATTCCAAAGTTAGCATTTTACCGCGAGGATATAATGCGCTTAAGAGTATATGGTCAGGCTGCACTACAAACAGCATCAGAGATGGTCTCCGAACGCTGCAGAGGGGCCCTGCTCATGCAGGGGCACCCTCTCACATAGGAACCATGCACTCTGCCTTTAGGATTGATAAGGCCTGCCTTAGGAGTGACTTATAGGTTTATATGTGTGTATGCTTTTAGTGATATAGGTAACCTATACCACAGTAAGGGGTGCATGCACCACCTTACCCAGGCTGCAGTAGCAGACCTGTGGTGTCAGTTTGGATGGCCTCCCAGGGGTGGCATAATATATGCTGCAGCCCCTGGCAGGCCTCTGAGGTACCTATGCCCTTGGTACATAGTATACCATATACTAGGGACTTATAAGGGCACTCCAGATCCCAATCAGTGATGTGCCTAAGGCACATGGAGACCCTTTTAAAGAGGAAACAGCTAGGCTGGGGTTCTGAATAGCAGGGCCCCAGCCAGACTAATGTCGAAAACCAGTGAAGCATCAGCAAAAAGTGGGGGTAGCCATGTGAAGCAGATCCTACTCTCCTACAGTCCTCATGACAAATTGTGTCAGGTTTCTGTAGATTTTAATTAAATCTTTGTGTTGTACTAGTAAGTCTGGCTGTGGCGTTGTGTTAATGCCAGGATGCAGTGTGTAAGCCGCTAGTATTGGCCATGTGGCCCCGTCTCCTCCGAGCGGGCCTAATCTTACTCTTTGTTGTACGTGGGGTAGGGCGCCTTTAAACCAGTAAAAATGTTCCTGGTAAGTGAGTGGAATTTCTATGTCCTCAAACGGAGCATATTCCGCTGGTGCATCTCCTGCTATGTAGTAGTGAAATGTCTTTGTTATGGCATTCGCTACTGGGAATGTAACCCATGAATAGAATACCTCTGTTTTGTTTGATTCGTGTGCCTCAATCACGAAAACTACTATGCCACCCGTGGCTGGTAAGCCATTTTCTAATAGTCTTATTTTGACTGTCCTTCTGAATGTTGGTGCAATTTGTATTGCATCCTCAGGATCTTCTTCTCCTGTTAAGAGATTCAGATCAACTCTTTGGTCCCCTGCCTCGTTATCAGACCTGTTTAGAGGAAGAAGTGTTCAAAGGGAACTAAGATGAGGTGTTATGCACAATTTAGGAACTAAATGTCCTTCAAGCTTGAATAACCAACAGTCAAATAGTATTTTTGTACTACTCAGCTGCGGCGGAGTTTGTGCCCACCCACTCCAGACGTCTCTGGGGTTTTGTGAGTAGGTTCTCTGAGAATAGCACGACTGAACTACTCAGATTCTACTGTTAAATAAGTACCAAACCATCGTTGGTGGCGCCATGTCGTGTAGTTCCTATAGTACCCATGCAGGACCTGCGCGTTTGTATAACATAAGCTGTGGGCTTGGTGGCAGACTGACTCTGTGCACCCTCACCGCGTATGTTAGATTGTTTTGCATTAGCTAGCTCACAGTGCCACTAGAATCTCCTCTTATCGGGGAGAGATTAGTTTCTGGCAACCTTAGATCATGACAACCCAAATTCCTCAGAATCGTGGAAACAATATATTACCTTTCGCTCTGTCACTCGTGCTTACTTATTCGGTTTGTCTCAGAGAGTTACACAGAAAAACCAGTCGGGCGTTTCAATAAGTATTTATTGAACAGTTGTTATTCTAGTGTAAAATATATGTGCTGCGGCAACCAGCAGACAATAGCAGAGATATATTATCAGCAGTACGATAAAAGCAAAGGGATAGAACAGT
This sequence comes from Calotriton arnoldi, assembly GCA_963921515.1. Classification (NCBI taxonomy): domain Eukaryota; kingdom Metazoa; phylum Chordata; class Amphibia; order Caudata; family Salamandridae; genus Calotriton; species Calotriton arnoldi. The sequence continues at coordinate 1,387,053 of CAWUFW010001802.1, forward strand.
TCTACCATATTGCAATAATCATGGATACATACATGAATATAAAAAGCATTCTGAAAAGTGCGCGTACTCCTACGATGCCTAACTAGATGTACCTGAGTGTACCTAGCATATGTGTAGGTCTAAAAGCCTAAGAGCCAAGAATCCTTCTAGGATTTAGTCGAACCCCCATACCTGAATAGAGAGAGTGTGGGACCCCGTCTTGGTCTCGAGTTGGACACCCCGCAAGGGCTGTGTCAGACCGCTGTTAGCTGGAGCGACTGAATGCAGGAGCCTCAGCGTCTCTGGTCAGTGTGTCAGCATGCAAGTCTCGGTTCCCTCTATCTTACCGGGGCAAGATGTGGTGTATTTATACCCTAAAGAGTCTCGGTCCTCAGTATGGATTGTATTGGTCTGTCGTTAGACTTGAGGAAGACGTCAGGGGTGAACTTTGTACATAGATATTATGCAGGTGGTGTATTCCTAGAGAGCCATGCATAATTGATGAGTACAGTGTGGGCCTGTGTTTGGGAAAAACCCTGCTGTATTCAAAACCACAGGATAGATAACGTTCAGCCCTTAGAGCACGTTGTGTACTAGGGAGGACCAATGTAGGTGAAAGATCATGCCTATATAAGGAATCATGACTATAATAGGACATGTACAGTTATGACCATAATTGGGCATATGCGGCTATGACCATAATAGGGCAAGTACGAGTATGACCATATTAGGGCAAATATGAATACGTCCATTTTAGGGCATATATGAACGGGTCTACATTAGGGCCTCTATACGGGACATAACACAAGGAAGCCATGGAAAGTATGGGCGTGGCTTTGCAGTACTTCTCCCTCTACCATACAGAGGGAAATTCGGTGGTGGAGAGGAAAAACCGAGACCTAAAGCAATCCTTAACAGCAAGGGTATTAGGTGCGGGCGGGAGTTGGGTCAATCACCTATATGGGGTCCAGAGGGCACTGAACAATATGCGAAGAAAATCCTTGGGAGGACGTACCCCCTATGAGATCCTGTTTGGGACAAGAATGTGGGTACCTGACCTCGATTGTGCCAGCACAGTGGCGGATGTAAAACCATTTGAATTGAATGATCGTTTGACTGTTTTACAGGAACTCAATGAATTCCGGGCATTACAAAGCAATGTCCAAATAAAACGCTCCGCAACTGTGGAAGTGAAACCGGTTCCGGCAAGACCTGTCTGGGTCCTGAAGATTGGGGATCTGGTCAAGGGAAAAGATTGTGGACAAGAAGGAGTTTGGGCCATCCTACAGAAAACCTGTACCTGTCCTGGCGGTTCAAGGAACAAGAAAAGTGCTTCTTCCGCCTCTTGCCGGTAAAAAATAAAAAATATTTGTCTCCATTGATCTGATCAAACCACACTATGTGGCTGATTCTCAACAGTAGGCCGTGTGGGGTCCTGAGTAGCCACAGATCTCCTCTCGCTAATACACAGGAAGTTCAAATGGAAAGACTAATAACGTTTCAAGACTCCTCTGCGCAAGATACCGGAGTAGCCAATAACGGAGTACGAATCACACCTGTTGAAACTGAACAACATCCGAATACTACTGAAACGCAAATTGCAATGCGGCCCAATAATGAACTTTACATCAATGTGCCTTCACAAGAAGCAACTGCCAGTTCTACAAACACTGCTGAGCTCCCAAAGATAGATCGAACTGCGTCTGGCTACTTCATCAACTTCGATGACTTTTCTTCAGATCCAAGTGAACCTGAGCAATCGCCACCCACTTCTAAAAAAGAACAATTTAGACAATTCTATCTCTGGCTGAAAAAGACTTACTGTGTGTCCCCTTGGTTGCACCTTTGGTTTGCATTAGGGATCCTGTTCCTGTTATTTTGAATTGGTATAGTAACTGTCTTTTTCCTACTACTAAATGGACATTACCTCCCACAACGCGTTGCAGTAAAACATGTGAACTTGGTCCTGAAACCACATACGTCATCACACCGTGAACAGAGAGACCTGTCCCTAGTGAACATTACAGCAGTTCCAGTACCGGATGGTATAGTTTGGGATAGGGTTTCATATGATGTATTTGGTCCTACTGAACATTTGAAAATTCCACACGTACTTAAAAATTCATTGAATGATTTCATTACCCTGAGTACACTCTCTGATGATTGGGACATTGAGACTGTAAATACTATGCTCTCAGATTTAAAACAATCTGCTGCATTTTCTTACAGGGAATTGTATGAAGACACACCTGACTTTGACAGTATGTATTGTTACCAGCATTATGGTCATCACTTTTTGCACAGAGCTAGTGTTCCACGACTTGTAAACACTTACCATCAATTGGAACATTGCCCGACACCGCCGAAAGGTAGTTCTGACACATTCACACAGAAATTTGCGTACTTTTCAGGGTTCAATACATCAGACCCAATGTCATATTATTATAAGCTTACGCAAACGAATGCAACTGCGAAGAAAATGATGCTGACAAACACCAAGCTTATATATTCAGCACTTTTTATCTCCCAACTGTCTATACAAGGTTTCGACTATTGGAGGGACATGATAGACACAAAATCCATCTGGGGGACGAAAGATTGGCAGGTTCAGGGTGTTGAGGCTTTATTTAGAGCTTGCCTCATACCATTATAGATAATTTTCCTGAACAGAACAGTGCAACAGACTACCTGCTACGGGTTTGCAAAAATTAAAGACCTGAAAACACCACGCATCCCCTTACCCACACCTATTCAAGGTTTATTAAATGACACAGATAAGTGAGGGGATGATGGGTGCAATGATACAGAATGGTACATACAATTCATCAGCTCCCAATTGCAAGGGATGGTTGGGTTGGCCTATCGACACAAATAGGTGTCAATAAAGATTTAAGGGTACCTCCAGAGGGTTTAGTATCCACAGGCCTGACCCACGCTATGTACACACAGACGACCCTGGGGTAGTGACTTCTTATAGTGTTGGGAAGTTGTGCCTAGAATGGCTAAGAACCTCAACACTATTACAGGTGAAACAACATTTGTCCCTTCTGTCAGACAACATGGATCTTAGGGATTTCTTGCTAGGTCCCAAGAAACCGTGTAAAAAACGCTTCTTATATACCATCTACAATGAACTATGGAAAGTCTCCCAACAGGATGCTGCTGAGAGATTACGTGAGATTGATAGGATTAACCTGGAAAAGGCCTTGGCTGTGGTAGACAATGGTATGACCACACTTTCTTCGCGTATTTTTTCACTGGGCAACATTGTGTCCTCAGCAATCGACATAATGGAACAAGATTTGTCTATTCTACAACATGTGCAATCTCAATTGAGCTCCATTGTGCTTTTAAGCTGGACGCTACAATCATTTCGTTCTGGTCACGTACCATGGTGGTACATTAATGGCTCAAATTTGTTCTCCGCTTATCTGACCGACAGACAGTTGACCATGGCACGCAGAGATGCAAAGTACACCATGCTGCTCATTGAAAAATTCGAGAAGTTACCTTTTACAGTAGCAGAGTCACCATCTATGGAATGGTTAATTCATGGCTATTTTACGCTGCTAATCGCGACATTCCAGTTCCAATACTGCCTTAGATACATCCAAGCAGGCAGGTAGGAAGCATTGGGTGAAGGGTACATACAGGAAACCTGGGAGTTACCATATAGATATAGGTGCAGAAATAAGTCACTGAAGTTTTCTTAAGTGGTACAGACTGCGGGAAGGCTTTAAGTGGGTCTTTAGTGTGCAAAGAAGTGTTGCTTCATGGAGGATGTAATGCATCAAAAGTGAACTTATCTTGCTACTTGAAAGGCTCCCCAGATGCAGTGATTCATCCAGTTTTCGAGTTACTTTCGAATGGGAGTTATTTAATGCTGAATGATCAAGGCTGCTGCGGGATGGCGCCCGGCATCGCATATCTAGTCACAGTAAACCTCAAGGTTGTTTGTTGTAAACAAGTATTGTTTCCCCCTGCTCGCACAGTTAGGGAGATACCACTGTGCCCTTCATTGAATGTTCCCAGTATACGGTTTGATTCGCTGATCAGACTGAAAGCCATGTTGTTTCAACAAAATGTGGCCTTAACTTCAGCCCAAGAGACTTTTGTTTTCCAGGTTACAAGGTCTTCAGCAGAGATACAGGCCCTGGTCCGTACAAACTTCCCGATCCATTTAGGAGAAATGGTTCATCGTATCTTTAACATGTCTGATACTAGTGGGATCGTACACTTATTTAAGCGCCTTGGGTCAGGTCTCTTAACCACCTTTCAGACCATCCTTGGAGTATTTCCAGCCTTCATACACTCCATACTTGGAAGCGTTTTTGGAGGGCTTCCTTTAGTCCTGCTGTCAGAAGCGGGCATCCTGATTTTAATCCTATTGCTTCGCAATGGGCGTCTCAGTCCCTCAAGAAATGGAGAGAACACCGCTGGAACGACGTTGTTGTGAGCGTATGGTGTTCTACCTGACTACGCCTTGGCTTCGAGAGCTAAGTGAGCATTGGTTCCTGTCTTTCAGACAGGTCTGGCCAGACTGTGTCCTGCCTGTGTTCCGTTGCCTCTTCTGCGGATTTGGCTGCGTGTTGGACCTGTGTCTGACACTTCCATCAGTTGCGCCGCCGGACATAGAAGTGCTCCTGGAGCCCTTGCAGGCCCACGTGTACAGTTTTTCACAGCGTATTCCCATGTTGATGACGGCATTTCTAGAGCCTCCAAGGGATGCTTCTACTCCTGTTGAAAGGGAAATCGGCTCTGCTCCAGAGGTACAGGCATCGGTATCAGGCGTGCAGGCATTTAATTCTTCCCCGGCAGCTGCTGTGGGAACCGGAGATGAACATCTTTGCCCACTAGACATGATACTGAAAGTTCTGGAGGGATTACCACCTGCGGATACGATGTTCAGCGATGTTGAGACTTCAGCGCAGGATTCATAAACAATCTGGCCTCTCCTGTGCTGGGAACTAATTGGCAACGTTTTAAACATTTACTAAATTGAAGGCCAAACACTGACTTTGTTTTATTTTTCCTTCTCGGCTCTAACTGAGCTTAATGGCTTTCAAAGTGCTCAGTGTAATAATAACCACATATACACGTTAAGAGAACCTTTTGAACGCTTTTTAGAGAAAAATGACTTTTCTTTTATGGACATTTTTTTTCCAGGCTTTTAAAGTGCTTTTTTTTTTTATTATAAATGATTTTTATGCTTTTGATGGCCTTAAGCTTTATCATTATCTAGCTGACCCTGTTGACCTATTGATGAGGAGTGGGTGTCATGTCCTTTAGGCTAGTCCTGTCATGTATACCCCTATTTTCATACATTGTCCCATCCACACGACAATAACGATTCTAAACAGGTGACCTTTTACCTAGTAGCTTGTACCTGTCTCTTTGACACCAGGCTCTCAGTACTCTATCATAATCCCTGTACCTGTATAAGGGTCCCCACTTTTTTCATCCTTGGCCAACAGCCAGCTGTGCATGATCGCATTTGTTTGGAAAAACATTCATGATTGTTTCCAAAACATTAATGGTTGTTTTCAAAACATTTCGGTCCCGATTCCCAAAAGTAATCTGAGACAAAATCCTAACTTTACGACTTTCGGTATTCACAAAAGGCATTTAGGAGTAGTAAAGTTAGGATTCCTAACTTTACTACTCCTAAACTGAGACAAAATCCTAACTTTACGACTTTCGGTATTCACAAACGGCATTTAGGAGTAGTAAAGTTAGGATTCCTAACTTTACTACTCCTAAACTGAGAAAAATCCTAACTTTACGACTTTCGTTATTCACAAAAGGCATTTAGGAGTAGCAAAGTTAGGATTCCTAACTTTACTACTCCTAAATGCCTTTTGTGAATACCGAAAGTACTCCTAAATGCCTTTTGTGAATACCGAAAGTCATAAGGTTAGGATTTTTCTCAGTTTAGGAGTAGTAAAGTTAGGAATCCTAACTTTACTACTCCTAAATGCCTTTTGTGAATACCGAAAGTCGTAAAGTTAGGATTTTGTCTCAGATTACTTTTGTGAATCGGGCCCTTCGATTCTAGAAGAAACCCGGAGTGACTACTCTAGTATACAAGACCCTTATTCCCCCTGCAAATCAGAGGAGAATTCCTTCCAAGCTGACACGGGGTCCTGCATCTGAATCTTCGAAGCGCAGCGGTCTGACATCCCTTGCGGGGCGTCATCCTCGAAGCAGAGACGGGGTCCTTCATTCCCAACCATCCGGTGTGGGGGCTGGTTCTTCCCTAGGGGTTTCTTGGCTACAGATACACATAGTTACATGCATATACATGCTACACATACAGATTTAGGCTAGGTACATTTAGGCAAATTACTTAGGGCGCGCATTTTAGGAATATGCAAGTGCTACTGTTTTTATCTTAACTACTTATGTTCATCTTATTAGCACTATGGTAGAAATGTATCTACTCTTTACTGTATTGGTACTAGCAATCTCTTTTGTATGTTTCTGTCTCCTGATTGTCGCAGCACACATGTTTTACACAAGACTGTCGCTGGACCAATAAATACTTATTGAAACGTCCTAATCGCCATCCTGTGTATTTTCTGAGAGTAAGCAAGCACGAGTGTCTGAGCGAAACGTACTGTACTGTTTTCCACGATCCCTGAGAAATCAGGGTTGTCATGTTCAGTGTTTGCCAGAAACTACCTACACCACTGTAGAATACAAGGGGGTGGTAGTGGCACTGTAGAGCTAGCTGGTCTAACGGCTGACATATCCTGTGGGGGGTGTCCGGAAGCGGTTGAGACACCAAGCCCTCAGTTTAGGTCATCCAAAATGCGCAGGTGCTGGGGATTCCTAGGAACTACACGACACCAAAATAGTGAGACTCTGTCATAAACAGGTCCCATTTTCTTGTAGAGTTGAGCTGGAACACAGATACAGCTGAATCCCTGCATACATAGTGCTGAACCCCTGTCTAGATAGAGCAAAGTCCAAGCACAGGTGGAGCAGAGGTCATATAAATATATTTCTGAGGTCATTTACAGACAGTTGATTTCTTGCACTGGACTAGAGATGATTCCCTGGTATACATGGAGAGCCTGTTCAACGGTCAAGATGAGTCTATGATAGGAAGTGAGGAGAGGGTGGGAAGGAGGGTGAGAGTGAGAGGGAAAGGATTGATGGAAGAAATTGTGGAACAAGATAGAAGAGATAGAGAATAGTGAAAAAGCAAAAAGCAAAAGTGTTTGCAAGAATATGGAGGGAAAAGAGAAGAAAGAAATGACAGGAGAATGTGACTTAAACATAAAAGAGGAGTGTGAAATGGGAGTTGGCAGAGTGAGTGATGTGTGGACAAGCAGCATAACAATGACGCCAAGGCAAATTATACAGCACATTTCACCAATTCCTTTTGCTCCTTTCTTCACCAGAAGTCTGGATGTCACCTTGTCAGTAGGTGATGCCAGTGCTGGCAGTGAGTGCCGCAGGAACCAATCTCCAACGTAATATTTTGAACACCACCTTGACACCTGGGGTTCTGGGTTTGAATCCAGATTGGCACTTGACTGAAAATTGTGCAGTTCTGGGCAAATCACTTAATCTCACTGTGCTTTAACTTTGTGAGATGCTAGTGCAAATGTGTGTAATTCAAAGATGTAAGCGACCATTTGAGATCACTTCCCATAATGTGTAGTCCTCCGGCGCTAACCAGCTAGGTCCGTGCAATATAAATATCAACAAATACTTGTTTTTATATTTGTGAACAGGTATTTCACTTATTCCACTTTGTTAATGCCCCTACTGTTTGAGCGCTTGGTGACCCATCCTCATTTTGTGACAGGCAGATATAAGCCCCCATAATTTAAATTAATCCTAGTACATGCTCCATATCATTAATGGGATTCATATATGTTTACTTCTGTGCTGAATGGGAGTTCCTCCTAAAAAAATCTTGTTCCTTGGAAGCATTTGTTTATTATGTGGCTTATGTTGCTGTTTGTAAGAAAAGACACCTTTCCAAACAGGCTTCAGTGTTTTAATTTCTGTGTGTCAGACTCAAAAACCAGACACAGGACTCACTTGGTACCATCTTGCAGACATCTCATGGTCGCGGGTCTGGTGTACACTCTTGAAGCTGCAGCGGTGCTAAATGTCTCAGGGGAAAGCACAGGTAAAGCCACTAGATCTAGCTTTAAAGAAAAAACAGGCATGCATAAATGCTGTTTCCATGCGCTAGCACATGAAAGGCAAACCTGTTGACATTGCTAATGTGTGTTCTCACACAGCTTTGAGGATATCTCTGCCCCCATTGCGTGAAGTGGTAGCCCCACCACTGTGGCTTGAACTACTAGCCCCCCTGAAGTTCAAGTCTAGTTGCGCCCCTGGTCAGAGGTATCCACTCATTTGTTCAAAACACCGCACCTTGGACAGAAAACCTCTGGGCAACAGACCTTCATAACTATTGTTGAACAAACTATGTCCACTGGAGTAATTGATTTGGCATGAGTACCGATAGACATCTCCTTCAGAGAAGGCCCGCCAAAGCTGACAGGGAGCTGCCATCTATCTTGAGTACTAAGCAATGACCCCCTTTCCAGACACTTCTGAAATTCAAAAAGCTACTAAAACACACCTCTTCTCTATGTAAAGATCTATCTCTTGCATTAGTGAGTTGTTATAATTTATATTTTATATGAAGGTCGTTAAGTGCCAAGACACCTGCAGAGCAAGCTGTTGTGCTGTACAAGTTCTTCATTGATGCATCATTCAGGGATGGGGTACATCAAGATGTGAGGTAGAGAAGTAAGGCACACGAGGTAGAAGTAGACAGATGAAGAGCTGAAGCAATGAGAGAAGTTTAGAGAGGTACAAGCTAGAGATAAAGTGGCGAGGTGGCGAAAGGAACCAAATGATAAGTGGGGTATGGAAAGGCAGGTCAGATAGAGAAGTGAAGTAGCAGGAAAGAGGATATGAAGTCTAAAAAGATGAGATGTGTATAGAAACAAGCTAAAGAAGTGAGACAGGCGAGATCCAGAGGTTTGGTTGATAATGGAAGCAGAGCGTGTTATCGATGGAGAGGAGTGGGCTAGTGAGACAGACGAGGTAGAGATATGTATAAAGAGGTAGAGTGGGTAAGTTGAAGAGAGAATGAGGTGCATGAGAGAAGAAGTAATGATGAAGTAAAATAGAGGTAGTGAGAAAGGAGTAAGGTAGTGAAAGAGATGGGAGTAGAGTAGATAAGTAGAAAGGGGAGGAGATGAGAAGGGGCAGCAAACACATGCAGAGATAAATTGAGAGGTTAAGTAGTGAGAGATGTGATAGCAAGAAAGATGTGAGGTAGAGAGAAAAATAAAGTAGTGAGAGGTAAAAAAGAGAGTGGTAAAGAGGCGAGGTATAGAGGAAAACAGAGGTAAGGTAAAGATGAGACTGAGAAAGTTGAACTAGATGGAGGGGAGATACAGAGAAGTGACATGGAAATTTGCAGTGAGGTGCAGACTGGGAGAGGTGTAGAAAGTTGAGGTGCAGAGATGGTAGAAAGTATAGACGTGGCGGCAGGCAAAGAAGGTGGTGAGAGAAGTGAGGTCATGCAACAGAGGAAAAGGGGATAGAGGTGAACTGATATAGCTGAGGCAGAGAGATGTGAGATAAAGAGGGGGGAGGTACATAGAGATGGCAAGATCGGTAAAGCAAGAGGTAACAGTGAGGTGAATTAGGCAAAGAGGCATGGAACAAAGTTTGGTGAGGCTGAGAAAAAGATGGAATGTGGTAGAGAAAGGTGACATTGCGGTGATCTGAGAGCGGGGTGGCTAGAGAAGTGATGTGGAGAGAAAGGAGGTGAAGTGGTGCCTGTTTTAGAGTTTTGCGAACGGGTACTCCGTCACAAATGTGATGGGTATTCTGTCTGCCTCATTAAAGGTGCATTAGGCAGAGGTGAAGTGAAGGAAAAGAGAATGAGAAGGCAGAGTGTAAAGTGAGGATGAGCTTGAGAAAGTTGAAGCAGAAAGAAATTGGTTAGGCTGATAGTGGAAGAGAAGTGGAGACTGGTGAACTAGAACTGAACGGGAGAAGTGGAGACTGGTGAACTAGAACTGAAGAGGAGAAGTGGAGACTGGTGAACTAGAACTAAAGGTATAAGGTTTAGAAGGGTGGAAAAGAAAAACAGATGAGGGAGAGTGAGCAGAATAAAAGAGCCACACTTTATTACAGAAACTGTGTACAAAGTAGGTGGTCTGTTGAGTGTAATGGTGTATATGTTTTACACAAACTATTTTCTCTATTTGGAGAATTTGAGCCTGTATTCTGCCTTTCCTGGCTAACAATTTAAAAATGAACTCCCACAAGACATTACTGCTGTGGGGCTGTGTCCAAACACATGGGCATTCAGTTACTGTTACAGTGGGAGCTTCAAGATGTACCTTATTACTCAATTTAATAGGTCCCATGTCCCCTTCACATTCTGTCCATCAACACAAATAGAAATTTTACTCCACAGGGTCTCTGGCAGTGGTATTTTTGAGAAGACAAGAGATGGCCAAAGGGTGTGAAAGCTTTCCCATAAAAAGGAAATTGTACATTCCACCACATGCATTACTCCCACCAGGAGTAAAAGGTGATGCCTTTGTAGGAAATGGCACACCACCTCAAACAAGAAATCTCAAATTAAGCACCTAAAGAGACTGTGTGACTTTAGTTTAAAAAATAATTATGCCCAACCCTTATCAAGAGACTCTTACTTGTCTAGGATGATTTCAAACAAAGATAGATACAAAATAAATTGAAATATTTATACTCCCCTCCCCCCAGTCAAGAAGATGTATTGCAGAAAGAGATGCACATATTGTGATTGCTAAATAGGTCTTCATGGACACTGGCTTGCATCAAGGCTTTCCCATATCATCATTGTTGGAAATGACAATCTTTTGTGTGGTGTTCCCCCAGATTTTTGTCTTCTTTAACTGAACCCGTTTTTGTTGTCCATAGGACATTGCACACTTTACTCCTGCTAACCAGTGGTAAAGTGCTTATGCCCTTCCTTTTAAATAAGGTAAAATTGGCATACACCTAATTGGCACATGTAAATATACTTATAAGTCCCTAGTATATGTACTACACCTACCTATTGCCTGTAAATTACATGCTACATGTGTGCTGCGCAACTCATTTTGTCAACCACTAAAGTAGCACTATAAAACAGGTCTCTAGGTCGTCCCTTGCAGTCTATGTGTGCAGTTTTAAACTGCCATTTCGACATGGCAAAATATACCTTTAGCCAGGCAAACACCTTCCTTTCTAATACTTAGGTCACCTCTAAAGTAGGCCCTAAATGCCAGTGGGAAAGGATGCATGGTATTTTAAAGGTAGGACATGTATATTCAAATGTTTACATGTTCTTACAGTGAAAACCCAAAAGTATTATTTCACTGTAGCAAGGCTGGCTCGCCCAAGTAAAACACTTGGTCACATTATAAGAACTTATGATGCTTAATTTCAGTTTGGGAGCAGCTAGAAAGATGACACTGATGATGATGAGGAGGTGGACAACCTGCTTCCCCCTCACTGTAGTAATGATGGGCTATACCTGTATTTAGAAAATGCCAGTGTGCCAGATACATCCCCATAGACTGAGTTGGACATGCCACCTGTGCCACCAAAGGAAGAAAGTGCCTCTTTTGCAGTAGTTGTGTGAAGAACAACAGTTGCCTGCTGTTGAAATCAAGGAAAACCTTTTAACTGAAAGCCTTCAACCAGGTCCAAATACTTCTGGACCATTATTGCCATTCAACAAGGCTCTTACAGACACCCTTATGGGCACTTGGTCCAAGTCATGCTTGGGCCCTCTGGTGAGTTAACTATGTTTTCTCATAGGAGAGGGAAAAGCCTCAGGGACATCCTGGTACAAACCCATCCAAAAGCTCCACTCAGGAATGACAACAACCAACAAGTGATTAGCACACTACCAACAGGCCATCACCCATGTGGCAATTGTAGTGTGTGTCACTTAACCACTACCACTAAAAAGGTGACATTCAACACAGGGACAACATGGGAATTACGAAAATTCACCACCTGCAACACCACAGGGGTTGTATACATGATCACGTGCGTCTGCAATCTACACTATGTGGGCATGACCTCTAGGAAGGTCAGCACGAGGATATGTGAGCATCGTAGTACCATCAGATGCCACAGAGCAAGTACCAGAATGACAGCACATTTCAATGAAATGAAACACACCCCAAATGACATGTGCTGGGTAGTGTTAGAGCACATAAAACACTGCGACAACCTAGAGCAGAGGTTACTGGAAAAAGAGCAAAGATGGGTGTATAAATTACACACAGACACGGTAGGCCTGAATGACAATATTCCATGGGGGCAGTTCACTAAATGAACTACAACACCCACATATCATACATCCAGCATACTAACCCCAATACCACTCTGGGCGTTTTCTGAAGAAAGTTGCAGAAAAACATCTCTAAACTCCTTAGATGTCGTATTTATTTCATCTTTATCTTTTATCCTTCTATATCTCTTCTATCCTAAACTAGCAATCCACACCACCACCAAGAGACACCTGGTCCCTAGTTCCAACTTGACCATTGGGGCATTTGAAAACACTTTCATTATTTTTAACTTGCATAACTGAGTGTTATCCTACCCCTTAGGCGCATTGCTCCTATGTGAGGACCCCCATGTGACCCTCATGTATATTTTATTTTATTTTCACCTTTGGTATCATTTCTCATCCAACATGGCCCCTCTTTGAGCATATCTCGGCGGCCAATCAGTGGTTCATTCCATCGGTCTAACCTTTTAAGCACGACCGCGGTTACTTTTCCTTTTTCAATTTTCATTTTCCATAATTTTTCATTATCCCTCAAAAACGCTCAGTCACTGGCTCTACCCAGGGAGTCAGCCGATACGAGTGTTAGCATACCTCCAAAATGGCCATGTTTTTTCGCCACAGGAACAGGCCATTGTGCAAACACGGTCTAGCCGCGTTTTTGCCCTTATGAACGATCACGTGGTTTTCGTTCATTTTCATCTTTACAGCAGGGGCAACCGGACGATTACCTGCTTGGGTATCGTTGCAGGGATATGACACGGTGCATCTGCATCCTCACAAGACGGCCCGTATGTAGTGCCATCAGTAACGGCCATTTTTTGTTTCTCTGCAACGTTCACGGTCTAGTCATAATCTCGCACACGAGGATGACTGGCCTTTTTCTTTCGTATTTAATCTGCACCACGAGACGGACGCGCCAAGATGCGGTCCGCCCGGGTGCCAGTAGGTGTTATCAGATGGAGGAGTGCTTTGACATAGTAAGTTCTTTTTCCTCAACAGGATTCCCGGACTTTCTAAAGCACGATGGTTTCGCTTTGGAGTATTGTTATGGGCTGACACAACAAGATGCTTTTCTGTATTTTTTCTTATTTTTCTTCCTTCTGCGCACAGTCAATTACAAATGCTCTATATTTTTCTAGGGTGTGACTACAAGCCCCTCTACCCTTGCAGACCATGAGGCATAGTATTGCCAAATCATAAGTATGTTCCAGGCAATTTGGAGAACATTGTCTGTCTATATGTTTATGTTGGAAATGGCCCTTTTTGCAGGGTTATCCCCAAACGTTTTGCTTCTTCCTCCTACTTTTTCCTGACCTGTTTGTGTTGGTTTTAGGACTCTGGACACTTTACCACTGCTAATCAGTGCTAAAGTGCATATGCTCTCTGTGTAAATTGTGTTATGGATTGGTGTTTCCATGATTGGATATTTGATTTACTTGTTAGTCCCTAGTAAAGTGCACTGAGTGTGCCAGGGCCTGTAAATCAAATGCTACTAGTGGGCCTGCAGCACTGATTGTGCCACCCACGCGAGTAGCCCTGAAAAGGTAACTCAGACCTGCCATTGCAGAGTCTGCACGCAGTTTGTAACTGCCATGTCGACTTGGCCAGTGCACACACTTGCCATTCTCTAACCTTCCCTTTTCTTACATGTCAGCCACCCCTAAGGTAGGCCCAAGGTACCCCTGTGGGCAGGGTGCAGTGTATGTGAAAGGTAGGACATGCCTTGGTGTGTGTGTGTGTCATGTCCTGATAGTGAATTACTGCCAATTTCGTTTTTCACTATTGCAAGGCTACCTGTTCCCCATAGGACAGAATGGGAAGTTTGTTTATAACATCTTATAAACATAACTGGCCCTGGGAACTAGGTAGGAAAATCAAGTTTAGTATGCCTGAACTCAGAATCTAAAGATGCATCTTTTAGTGAAGGTGATTTTTACATTCTGTGTTTGAAAATACCACTTTTAGAAAGTAGGTATTTTCTTGCTCAGACATCCTGTGTGCCTCTGTTGGAATGTGGATTGCCTGTCTGGGTTTTGGATGACAGAAGGCTGGGGAGCAGGAGTGGCTCCAGATAGTCTAGGTGGGTCTGGAAAGGGCTGAATAGACCTGGGCTGCAACTGGGGAAGGGGGAGGAGATTTCCTTGCACCTCAAAGGGCCTGTTCTGCCTCTGACACTGCCGTCTCCACCTCCTGCCAGGAAGTCACACCAGAGGAGGCAGAACTGGTTCTGGCTGGGCACAGACACTCTCTGCCTAAGGGATCAAAGGATTTTGGGATATAAATATTGGGGCCCAGACCCCTGAACTTTAGAACTCTTTTGGATCAAGAAGACTGCCAAGAAGAAGAGCCGGAGAAGCTGTGAGGAGGAACTACCACTTTGCTGTGTGCTTTGCTGTGTTGGCCTGCAGTGGCTGCTTCTGTCTTGGGGTGTGAAAGGACTGGACTGAACTTTCTGCAATCTACTTTGTGAGTCTCTCCAAGGGCTGGAGGTAGAGCCTGCCCCCTGTTCAAGAAGTCTCAGGAACAGCAAAGACTTCAAGCTCTTCTGCCCTCAGCACTGGGGACTGTGTGTTTTGTGCTGCAACAGAAGAAAAGCAACTCGACGACGTCTACGACGCCACTGCCGACTCCGTGTCCTGAAGGCACCACAGAGGGCACTGCCGCAACGCCGCACCGCGACCCTGTTCTCACCGACGATGCATGCTGATGCCGCCACCGAGCCGCTGCTCGCACAGCGACCTGTGGGCACCGCACTCCACACCGCTTCGCGACGACGCCTTGGCACCGCAGAGGGCACCGCCGCACCATGACCCTGGTCACACCGACGATGCCTGCTGACGCCGCCACCGAGCCGTTGCTCGCACCGCAACCTGTGGGCACCGCACTCCACACCGCCTCACTTCACGACGACGCCTTG
Organism: Calotriton arnoldi; assembly: GCA_963921515.1. Lineage (NCBI taxonomy): Eukaryota > Metazoa > Chordata > Amphibia > Caudata > Salamandridae > Calotriton > Calotriton arnoldi. The sequence continues at coordinate 1,402,274 of CAWUFW010001802.1, forward strand.
GTATCCTCAACGACGCCGCTCCATGCCGAAATAGACGCCGCTGCTTGCACCGTGGTTCGAGGGCACCGCTCGTAAAGTTACACGACACACCGCCCTCATCCCGCACCGCAGCCTTGGCCTACCGACGCCGGCACTATCGACTCCAGTTCGTCAGCCGATGACAGCACTTCAGCAACAACGACACCGCTGCTTGCACCGTGGCCTGCCAGCACCGTGACGAGCACCGCCTTCATCTCGCACCGCGACCCTGGTCTCACCGACGACGCCATCTGATGCCGCCACCGAGCTGCTGCTCGCACCGCGACCTGAGGGCACCGCACGCCGCACGGCTGCACTTCGCACTGCAGCACACGATGCCTGCCGACACCAGCGCTCCTGACTTCAACAGAGAGGAGATCGATCTGCAACGCGTGTGACTTCGAGGGCCCCGACGACTCCTGCACCGACCTCCGGAACCGACGCCAGCGGATGCCGTGCTTTCGGAAGCTTAACGAGAGGTCGCTGACGCCCTGCATTTCTAAAAGGTACTGTTTGCGGGTCTTCCCGACACCGTAGCTGGCCCGAGACTCCGCGGTCAACCAGAACTGTTTGGATTTGTTTGCTCATGACGCCGTGATAGCCCCGGACGGAGCTATCGACATCAAAGAACTGTTTTTAAAGCATATTTTGATAACTGAAGATTTTTAAGTACTGTATTGTGGATTTTTATCGTTTTTGGTCTTGTCTTACGTATATAAAAATATTGGATATTTTTCTAAACTGGTGTGGTGTCCTTTTGTAGTTCGTACACTGTACTACTGTTGGTTATGTACAAATGCTATACACATTGCCTCTAAGATAAGCCTGACTGCTCGTGCCAAGCTACCAAGGGGGTGAGCAGGGGTTATTTTAGGAGTGTAACTCCCTTATCCTGACTAGAGTGGTGGTTTCTGCCTGGCTTTGGCACATGCCCTAGCCTACCAAAAATCCCATTTCTAACAGTTTATATGTTGTATGTCATGTGGTGTCAATTTCTTCACGAGTGTTTTTAATGTTTAATTTCTACATTTAACCACGCGTTCTCACAAAGGAGACGTCTGATGTGTTATATTATGTCACATTGGATCTAAGCACTAATTAACTATTATCCCTAAGGGCACCTACACCAACTATAGAGGAGTATATTGATCGGATTACCGCATTTGGTATGAACCTGCCCACGTGAGAGGTGGGCAGGATTTATGTGCTAATTTTCCATTCTGTTTTATTTCCCTGAACAGATACTACGAGTCAAACTAAACCGTATGTATTTTTAATTGGGTGCTCACACATTAGGTGGGTGCTTTTCTTTTTCCTTATTATAGTTTTTCACAAGGAGTGGCACACATGGAACTGGCCTCCATGTGGTCCTGAAGAAGAGGTTTAGGGGATACCGCGAAACATGTTATTAGGGATTGTATACACATAATAGTTGCATTTCTCCCTATTATTAACCCCCTTTTTATCCTTACCAACTAGGAGCAAGAATAAAACATTAGCTCACTAGCTAGGTATTTTTTAGCATCACTCTCACCACTCCACTAACACTGCACTACACATTTTTTCACAAAAAGTGCTCCTACGTAGTTCCGCAAGTCGCAGCACGCCCCAGACAGCAGCTGTTTGGGATGGCCCCAATGATGAAGCATGTCACCTAAGGGCAACCCTGGGTGAGTGAGAGGAGTCTAGAAAAGTAATTTTTCTTTTCTCAAAGATAGGGGTTTTTTTTCCGCACATTAAGCGGAATCCCCATTCCCTTGGTTAGGTTCTTGGATCTGACATTTACAGATTTTTTGTGAACTATATATACCTCGGAGGGTGAACCTAACCGTTACCTCCATCTCCCCCCATTTTTTGACTGTATTAATTGCAGCACGTAGCTGTGGGAGACCCCCTTTCCCCTTTTGTTTTGTCACACTCATTTTTACTTGACACCACACACTACTTAACCATCACAATGGCGGAGATAACCGGCCTTACGTTCACGGAGGAGGAAGTGGAGAGAATCTTATCCTCCATGACCCCTTTCGCAGAAACACCCTATAGGGAATGCAAAGATGCAGCTCTGGTTTGGGATGAACTGACCGAGCTGAAGAGAAATCAGATCAAAACTATGATCCATGGAGTCATGATGACCGAATATTTGAGGGTGAACGCAGCCCCAAGAGGACTAATAGTGCGCAATGAGCCATTTATCTTCCAACAAGATAAGTCCTTCAAAAAAGACTGGTCGCTAATCTCTTGGCATTGCACAAGAGATTGGTTAGTGCTCATTATAAAAACTGCAGCACGCTTATCCCAAGAGATGAAAGACGAGATACTTGCACTAGAGGTTCGTCTAAAAACCTTCCAAACAACGACAGAGCTTAAGAAAAGACTAGAGGAACTCAACAAGACAATGACTGAATTTGAGATAACACTGAAGGATACAAAGTATCAGAAATTTAAAAAAGATGCCAAGAACTTCAACCATGACAAGGTGTACCCATACACCAGAGATGACTATCATTTATCAGGAAGAAATCCAGGGTATAACACCGATACCGAAGGATCCGACACAGGCTCTGACAGCTCTGATAACAGTCTAGGCCGTAGAAACAACACAAGGAGCCACCGTAACCACGGTGGTAGGATGAGGAACAGAGGAGGACAGGGGTATGGATGGCCACCTTACCAACCACCACCTTTCCCAGCCCCCCCTTTCTATTATGGCCCCCCCACACTACCAACCACAACCATACACCTACTGGGAATCAGCCCCTCAACTGGATCAACCTGGATCATCGGCCCCTTTTTTAGGGCGAGGAAATGGGACGCAAAGGGGAAGAATCAAGAAAGGACAACAGGTACAATGTCACACCCCCTGGAATCAAGAGGATGAACCCAAGGAGTGTATGGGCCCACCGAACAACCCGACAACCAGCGGCCATCCAGTTTAGTTGTCAATTTATCAGGAACTATCCTGTCAACAACACAATTGACGGTTTTGGAGAAAGGATTGGGCTTTGTGCCTACACCGAATTTTGACAAATTTCTACTCCGCTGCGAGCTCAATGAGTTTATACGAAAGATTAAGCTGCAAGTATTTTTTGAAAATAAAACGACAATGGAAAATCAAGGAAGGGATACTGGCTTGCATCTGAAATCAACCTTCACCCCTCCATCAGTTACTCTACCGGTAGAACTTCTAGCCTTCGAGAAGGCAGTTCTGAAGGAAGTAGCCGATATGGATCCAAGATCTATAAAAACATTCCACAACACCACCAGGATTGAACAAGAAGCCATCAGAGACTTGGCCAACAACGCGAATATCACAATAAAACCAGCAGATAAAGGCGGAGGGATCGTCCTACAAACCACAGAGGCATACCGGGAAGAATGCCTGAGACTCCTATCAGACGACAGGAACTACAAGCGGATCAAAGAGGACCCTACAGAACGCTTACGGATTGGAATTACTAGCATGGTGGAAGAAGCGTTAACACATGACTGGATTACCAAGAAGGAAGGCGAATTCATAGTGAATACCCACCCAATCATACCCTATTTCTACACGATCCTGTAAATCCATAAATCACTAGAAAAACCCCCAGGACGCCCAATCGTTTCGGGGATCCATTTCGGAGCCACTCTCCAAGTTTGCAGACGCTTTCTTGCGCCCCCTGATACAAAAGACCAGCACCTATTTGAAAGACACTAAGGCAGTACTTTTCCTCCTTCAAGACCTACGGTTCGACCCAACATGTAACGTCCTTATCGGCTTAGATGTGGAGAGCCTGTATACGAGCCTACCCCACAAAGAAACCCTTGAGATTTTAGAAGAGGTCCTCTATGGAGCTGAATGGACCTAACACACTCCAAAACACTTGGTCCTTGAATGCTGCAAGTGGGCTTTGACAGAAAATTACTTTCGATTTGAGGACACCCTGTTCCAACAACAGCACGGGACCAGCATGGGCAGCACTTTTGCTCCAAGTGTGGCTGGACTTTATGTTTACCACCTTGAAGAACACAAAATCTTGTCCAAGAACAATCCACACCGTCAAAAAATTCTGTATTGGAAAAGGTACATCGACGACGTCCTCTTAATATGGCAAGGCAATGAATTGGAAGCCAATGATTTCATTGAATGGCTAAATCTACAGGACCCCTACCTAAAATTTACTCACACCATGAGTAGATCGGAACTGGTTTTCTTAGACCTAAATATCTATGCTGCAGAAGGAGCACTTAAGACAACAACACATTTTAAACCAACTGCCAAGAACTGTCTACTCTTATACGACAGTTTTCACCCGAGACACTTGAAGGAGAACCTCCCTTTGGACAGTTCCTTAGGCTCAGGAGGAACTGTTCAGAAATGAAGGACTACAAAGCACAGGACGAGGACCTATCCGAAAAACTCCGGAAGAGAAAATACCCTTCAACCATAATCAACAAAGCCAAGAAAAGAGCAGCAAACAATGACAGGGACGCGCTCCTTGAAACATATGAGAAGGAAGACAGAGAGAAAGACAAGAGACCCATATGCATTACAACTTTCAATATCGCATCAGACAGAGTCACTAAGATAGTCAATAAACATTGGCGTATCCTCAAAAGCGGCAAATTGAACATTCCAAAACCTATGTTTTCTCACAAGAGAGGGAAAAGCCTCAGGGACATCCTGGTACACACCCGTCCAAAAGCTCCACTCAGGAATGACAACAACCAACAAGTGATTAGCACACTACCAACAGGCCATCACCCATGTGGCAACTGTAGTGTGTGTCACTTAACCACTACCACTAAAAAGGTGACATTCAACACGGGGACAACATGAGAATTATGAAAATTCACCACCTGCAACACCACAGGGGTTGTATACATGATCACGTGCGTCTGCAATCTACACTATGTGGGCATGACCTCTAGGAAGGTCAGCACGAGGATATGTGAGCATCGTAATACCATCAGATGCCACAGAGCAAGTACCAGAATGACAGCACATTTCAATAAAATGAAACACACCCCAAATGACATGCGCTGGGTAGTGTTAGAGCACATGAAACACTGCAACAACCTAGAGCAGAGGTTACTGGAAAAAGAGCAAAGATGGGTGTATAAATTACACACAGACACGGTAGGCCTGAATGACAATATTCCATGGGGGCAGTTCACTAAATGAACTACAACACCCACATATCATACATCCAGCATACTAACCCCAATACCACTCTGGGCGTTTTCTGAAGAAAGTTGCAGAAAAACATCTCTAAACTCCTTAGATGTTGTATTTATTTCATCTTTATCTTTTATCCTTCTATATCTCTTCTATCCTAAACTAGCAATCCACACCACCACCAAGAGACACCTGGTCCCTAGTTCCAACTTGACCATTGGGGCATTTGAAAACACATTCATTATTTTTAACTTGCATTACTGAGTGTTATCCTACCCCTTATGCGCATTGCTCCTATGTGAGGACCCCCATGTGGCCCTCATGTATATTTTATTTTATTTTCACCTTTGGTATCATTTCGCATCCAACATGGCCCCTCTTTGAGCATATCTTGGCGGCAAATCAGGGGTTCCACCCATCGGTCTAACCTTTTAAGCACGACCGCGGTTACTTTTCCTTTTTCAATTTTCATTTTACATCATTTTTCATTATCCCTCAAAAACGCTCAGTCACTGGCTCTACCCAGTGAGTCAGCCGATACAATGAGTGTTAGCATACCTCCAAAATGGCCACGCTTTTTCGCCACAGGAACAGGCCATTGTGCAAACACGGTCTAGTCGCGTTTTTGCCCTTATGAACGATTACGTGGTTTTCGTTTATTTTCATCTTTACAGCAGGGGCAACCGCACGATTACCTGCTTGGGTATCGTTGCAGGGATATGACACGGTGCATCTGCATCCTCACAAGATGGCCCGTATGTAGTGCCATCAGTATCGTCCATTTTTTGTTTCTCTGCAACGTTCACGGTCTAGTCATAATCTCGCACATGAGCATGACTGGCCTTTTTCTTTCGTATTTAATCTGCACCGGGAGACGGACGCGCCAAGATGCGGTCCGCCCGGGTGCCAGTAGGTGTTATCAGACGGAGGAGTGCTTTGACATAGTAAATTCTTTTTCCTCAACAGGATTCCCGGACTTTCTAAAGCACGTTTGTTTCGCTTTGGAGTATCTCCCATCCACGTTATGGGCTGACACAACAAGATGCTTTTCTGTATTTTTTCTTATTTTTTCTTATTTCTCTTCCTTCTGCGCACAGTCAATTGCAAATGCTCTATATTTTTCTAGGGTGTGACTACAAGCCCCTCTACCCTTGCAGACCATGAGGCATAGTATTGCCAAATCATAAGTATGTTCCAGGCAATTTGGAGAACATTGTCTGTCTATATGTTTATATGTTTTTATGTCATGTGGTGTCAATTTCTTCACGAGTGTTTTTAATGTTTAATTTCTACATTTAACCATGCTTTCTCACAAAAGATACATCTGATGTGTTATATTATATCACATTGGAACTAAGCACTAATTAACTATTATCCCTAAGGGCACCTACACCAACTATAGAGGAGTACATTGATCGGATTACCGCATTTGGTATGAACCTGCCCACGTGAGGTGGGCAGGATTTATGTGCTAATTTTCCATTCTGTTTTATTTCCCTGAACAGATACTACGAGTCAGAAACTAAACCGTATGTATTTTTAATTGGGTGCTCACACATTAGGTGGGCGCTTTTCTTTTTCCTTATTATAGTTTTTCACAAGGAGTGGCACACATGGAGCTGGTCTCCATGTGGTCCTGAAAGAAGAGGTTTAGGGGATACCTCCAAACATGTCGACCGAATATTAGGGATTGTATACACATAATAGTTGCATTTCTCCCTATTATTAACCCCCTTTTTATCCTTACCAACTAGGAGCAAGAATAAAACATTAGCTCACTAGCTAGGTATTTTTTAGCATCACTCTCACCACTCCACTAACACTGCACTACACATTTTTTCACAAAAAGTGCTCCTACGTAGTTCCACAAGTCACAGCACGCCCCAGACAGTAGCTGTTTGGGATGGCCCCAATGATGAAGCATGTCACCTAGGGGCAACCCTGGGTGAGTGAGGGGACTCTAGAAAAGTAATTTTTCTTTTCTCAAAGATAGGGTTTTTTTTCCGCACATTAAGCGGAATCCCCATTCCCTTGGTTAAGTTCTTGGATCTGACATTTACAGATTTTTTGTGAACTATATATACCTCGGAGGGTGAACCTAACCGTTACCTCCATCTCCCCCCATTTTTTGACTGAGTTAACCTGTGGCCAGGTGACCCCGATTTTCTTATAAGGCATCCTACGCCTGAAAGCCTGGTGGTAGGAGCATTGATGAGTAGAGCCACTCCTAATGCCTTTCTGACCAATCCTCCATCATGATCCTTGGCACTCTTGTCGTCTGCCAAGCAGTTCCACCAACAGTACAGGATGTTTAGAGGATATTCCAGGATGCTAGCCTACAGAGAACACCAGCTTTTGAAACTTGTGCATCCCTGGCAGACCCAGTCCTTTCAGGGTAGAGGTTGTCGGTCGTCATAGCCATTTGTACCAGCAGTGATAGCTCTCCTTTACTTTTTGGTCTCCTGCAGCAGTGGCTGCCTAAATGCTTTAACTTGCCCACACAACCCCATGCTTGCCAGAATGCCAAGAGGAGGCAGGCTGCATTTCCTTCCTGGCTAGTGAACTATCACGTCGGACAGATGGGTTTTACAAATCATCCAAAGAGACTACGTCCTGCCTTTTATTTCCTCCTGCCCCATTTCCTTCCCACATCAGAGTGACTGTCAGCGGAATATTTCACAATCTGGCAACAAGAAGTTGACCTGCTGGCCAAGGGGGCCATCGAGCAGGTGCTTCAGAGAGAGAGGAGCTTTATTTGCACTACTTCCTCATTTCAAATAAATACAAAGGCCTCAAGCCTATACTGGACCATCATCCACTGAATACCTTTCTGCAGAAAGACAGATTAAAGCTGCTCACACTGTCCCAAATTCTTTTAGCTCATTACCCCAAAAAACTGTATGGTATAGCTAGAAGTGGAGGATAACAATTTTTACATGCCTATCCTGCAGTCCTACAGGCTTTATCTGCGGTTCACGATAAGGGTAGAAAACTTCCAATTTGCTTTGTTCCCCTTCCTGCCTCTCTGACTTCACCCAGATCTCATAGGAGACTGTTTAGGATATTCTGTGGGAGCAGCCAAATTCCAAACTTTCCTTCGGCAGACCATTCCCCTTTCCCTGCCCAGACTTTATGGTTCTCACATACACATCACTAATGGTGAGAGGTTATCTTGTTGAGGGGGAGCTCAGAGCCTTGTGGTCCACAATGGAAAGCCAGCAGTCGTAGAAACAAAAAAAAAAAACACCAGACACTGTGGCAGGAAACGAGGGCAGCAGGAAATGGAGGTCTTTAATTGCTCAGCCATATACAATTAGTCAGCAGCCATTGTACAAACAAAAAAATCCAGCCATTCCTGCAGGAAACTAGGACAGGAGGAAATGGAGGCCTTTAATTGATTGCTCTGAAGTGCATATTGTATTAACAAAAATACCAGGCACTTGTACTTCATTAAACAGACTTGTTTGCATTGCACACAAACTAAAATGCATAGCATGCCTTTTAAATTAAATACCCAGCAAAGCATGCAAAATATAGTACATAGCAGAGTACATGGCATCTGCCTAATTGGAGAATAGTGATGAACGGGAAACATACAGCACCAGCAGTCTAGGGTATGACAAATAGATAAGGAGAAATATATAATTGAATTTAAACTGGAAATAAGAATAGTCATGTTCCACTTTGTACTTGATGCAAAATTAACAATGATTCTCAAAAAGCTAGGAGAAGTCTATTATTTCTGTACAAGAATTGAATTTTATATTGTAATCCTTATAATTGAAGTATGATTTTTGTTACCCGTCACCATTATTTTGGGAGATGTTTGAGATCTGGTGTGACTTTTATCAGCCTGATCCTCTGCAGGCCAAATTTTCTGATGTAAGGTATTGCTGTGGGCACACTTTCATGTTGGCTATATTGAGTTTTTTTTGTTAACTTTCCCTTTTCAAGTCACATGTTGTGAAGCCATTTCTGAAATCTCTGACATGTTTATTTAGTTCAAAACCTCTTGTCATAGTGAGATCACAATATAGTCCTCCAGTGAACACCATTTGAGCTGATGTATAGCTGTTTACTAGGCTCCTGATGATGAAAATGATCTTCCTTATCAGGATTACTTCTGCACACCGCATGAGGGCATTGCAGTCAGTTAAACTGTCCTACACCACTTTCTTTCTAGACAAATTGGTGCCCCCTACACCACTTTCTTTCTAGACGAATTGGTGCTAAGGACTTGGTTCATCTACTGTCAAAGTGATGTTGTCCTTTCATGTTGGTTTCCCTACCAACCTTTTTTGCTCTACCACAGCTCCCTGAAGGCCTGCAGATCCATTCCTCCATGGCAAAAGCTGCAACAACTGCAATGATGAGGGGGGTGCCTGTTTTGGACATCTGGCATGCTGCTAAATGGACGTCAGTGAATATGTTCACAAAGCACTACTGCCTTGACAGTCAGATCCACAAGAAGGGCCATTTTGCCTGCTCAGTAGGTGTCGGCATAATCCACATCATTTGCTGTAGTGTCATTACGTAAAATTACAGCACAATTACATGAAATGACACAAAATTATGCAAGAAGTATAACCCTGCATTTAGACCATGTGAGAAATTGGCTATGGGTTGAGGGGGTGAAACCCTACTCAACAATAGCCATAATCCTTGTCCGGGTGAACCATAAAAAGTCAATAAATTAACCTGTGCTTAACCCTCTGGTAGCTTGGCACAAAGGCAGTCAGGCTTAACTTAGAGGCAATGTGCAAAGTATTCATGCAGCACACAAACAGCAAAAAGTAAAAACACAACACAAGAAAAATCCCAAACCAAGTTAGACAAATAGAGTAAGTTTTAATAAATAAAATGACACAAGAATGACAAAAGTACAGTAAGTAGAATTCAGGTTATGAATTTTTAATGTTTGTAATAAATTTTAAAATGGTGACAAAAAGCATTAAGCGCCAACCGCAGATATCTTAGAAAAACAGAGTAAATTTGTATAAACTATTTGACCGCCAAACAGCAAAAATCCAATCAGTAGACCTGGAGATATGCAATTTTAAAGAGTTAAGAAAAGTAAAGTGCCTAAAAGCACAAAGTGCCACTCGCAGTTATCTGGTTGTGCGACACTGAGAATGTCATTTGTTCAGGCCGACCATGATGGAGCGCAGGTCAGATATAGGGACCAGGTTTTAGTCCAGCCAAAAAAAGTACCTTCTAAAGTCCAGCGCGAAGAATTCTCTTTGTGATGGAGAAGGCCTTGAGGAGCAGGGAGCGTGTCATGGATGGGCTTCGCTGGGGCTTCACGTTGATAGTCACAGCGAGCTACCGATGCTGTCGGGTGAACTGCATATCTCACGTTGCCAGTTGTCGCTGGGGGTCGCTATAGTTGGCTTCACCGGAGTGTCATGTTGGTGGTCGGCACAGACGGCAAGATCTTGGCCCAAACAGGCCTGTTCATGGTCGCAAAGACCCCAAAACTTCAGGATTTCTCCTTTTCGTTTAGGAGGAACTCAACTGATGCCACCCCAAGGGCCCAGGACTTGAGAGGCACCTCTTGGGGCTAAGGAACTCACTCCAGCCGTGGCCAGCATGACTCAGGCAGGTCCAGTTGCAGGTCCAGTGCAGCAGGTCAGCTGGGCAGTTGTAGGGAATCCTCTGGAGCTCTTTGTGTTCCTGTAGCTCAGAACAGGAGGTCAGTCAGCTGACCCTTGGAATCACTTTAGCCTGGGATGAAGGGTGCACATCCAGTCTTCCTTCCCAGACAGTAGGTTAGGCCTCAGGCAGGCCCAGTGTCGGAGATCAGCTGGGCAGTTGTTCTTCTGTAGTATCCATAGGTCGAGGAGTGTACTGAAGAATGGGTCTGAGGGTCCTCTTCTTATATCCATTGCCCACTTTAAGTGGAAGAAGCTTCTGGAGTTTGCCCTTTGCAGAAGTGTCTGGAATTCCCAGCCTCCCTTTCCTGATACTAGTGTATCTGGGGGGACAATAGGCTATGGTGAAGTTCTTTGTGTGTGAGCTGAGGCAGTGTCTTTGAAGTACAAGTGTGACAGGTGAACGCTCTGCAACTCCCATCAAGTCAGGATGACCCATCCCGCCAACATCATGCCCTCTAAGTTGATACTGTCTGGGAGGAATACACAAAGGCCAACTACACCCAGTCATGTGATACAGAATAAAGGCTGCAGGCAGCAAATGGTTAAGACAAGAAAATGCTAACTTCTAAAAGTGGCATTTTCAGAATTGTGACTTAAAATCTGTCATTACCATTAAAGAGGGGTGTAAATTACAATTCTTTAGACACCAAACATGAAATTCTCACTTGCTCCCAAACAAAAGTTATCACTTATTAAATTTAAAATGGTAACCCAATGTTATCCTATTGGAGAAGTTGGCCTCGCAATTGTGAAAGATGAATTGGAGAGTTTTTCATTACCAGGAAATGTAAAACTTAAAAGTGTTGGCGCGCAAACCGGTCTTCTCATCTTACCAAGGGTATGCCAACGGTTCGGGATCGGTGTATTCCCTATACGGACTTTGTTGCTCCCAGACTTGACCCGTCTCTAATTCTGTAGAGCCCAACTCAGAATCTATACTGTGGCATTGTCAGTAAGATTGACAGACATGAATCAAAATGTAAGGCGTTTTATACAAAAAAGTTGTTAAGTAGAATACAGGAAGTATCTCACAAGTATGATTAGCATTAATAAGTCCAAATCATAAGTACAAAAAACTCAGTAAAGTTCAATGAAAAATCAAGCATAGATTCACCTTACAAAATGGGGAATGGGTTGTCCTAGTTACAGTGGAAAAGTACGTCCTTTTATAGGACTTTAGACAAAGGATTTCATACATTACTGAGCATGTATGTGCTTCTCAAGATATGAACCAATAAGGAACAAGCAAGAAAAACAATTTTACTACACAATTGTGATGGGGTCAAAAGGACTGAAGGGAACATAGCTCTAATGGGAGACCACAAGCCAGCCAGGACAGCGATAAAATGCCACCTAAAGAGGAAAAACGGCAGATGGTCAGGAATGAGGAGGAGTCAGGGAGGCAAGGAGAGGCGAAAGGGAAAACGGACATAGAGAACTGAAGAGGAGGATGGTCGAGACAGGAAGAAACACCAAGAATAACAATGGACTACTCTGTGCAGGAGGGGTGGAGTTAAGAGAGGTAAAAAGTCAGAGACGCCGAACAGGGGGTATCAGAAGAATAGCATGGAGGAAAGCTCGACCTAAAGGAGAACGACAGAGCTGAGGAGGAGGATGCGTGAGAAGAGTGGTGACTCCAGAGTGTAATGGAGAACAACCCGGAATGGACAGAAGTTGAGAAAGTGGTGCAAAGACTGGTGGATACCACCAGCAATCGGAAGGGAGACCGCCACAACTCAGGAGAGTTATGGCCTACCGGGTGAGTGATCGGGAATATATCGGGGGGAGGGGTGGAAGACAAGAAATCAAGTTTATTTTCCCTTCTTATTTGTGTTCCTTTCTCTTGCATTTGGGGAATACCAGTGTCACATCTGGGTGCCGGCCTATTCGTTTCACGGTCTGGAAAAAGGGGAGGAGGGGTACAGAAAACCGCTCCTTGTTATTGCTGTCCACACTACCTCCTCTTAGACGGCATGCTCACAGCCATGTGAACTATGTATAAGGTACAGAAAATATTGATGATAAGGCTAAAGCTGAAAAAAAACAATATAAGCCAAGAGAAAAGGAAATTAGTGTTCCCTACATATACGTACCTTGATGTTCTCCCTTGGGTGCAGGTGGAATCATTCTGACAAATCTAGGAGAAAGAAGAACCTCATTAGCTCTTGTAGGAAGGACAACCCTTATTCAAAGACAACATCAGAGTAGTCTCTCAGAACAAGGACTTTCCGCAAAGAACTATTTTTTTTGTTTGTTGTATTTTTTTTATTTCCCTTGTAAGACTCCTCTATTAAAGAGCAATCATTCGAAAAACTGACAAGCATCCAAAGCCGTATTTCCGGCCATCCCTCCGCAGGAATACATTTGAGGATTCTCTCATAATACTACCACATTGAATACAGCTGATCTCACTATTTATTCAAGCACATTAGTCGACACATTGCATAAACAGTAGCCTGGGGCAGTTGGGATGTCCTTGGTTGGGTACAACATGGTGAGAAGCTCCTGGGAGCACTCCATGTATTTTAGTAGGAAGACTGCACTTTATTTAGCTGAGAAAGAACAACAATGATAACGTGGTGTGGTACAGCGTCACTTCATAATGGAAGATGTGCATCTTCGCCTAGTTTAGCGCAAGTTTAATTTCAAGCAATTTAAAAAATAAGGATGAAACAACATTCACAGCTTCCCTCTGATGATTTCTAAATCATCACATCTACCTCTTTATTACAACACAGATTTCATCAACTTGGGCTTCTCCTTCTTCGATTCCCCCAAATCTTTCATAGTGTTGTAGAGTTCACTTTGCATATATTCAACTTTTACATTGATTCTCTTTCTTTTTCTTCCTCTCATTGCTGACAGTTCTTATACACACACCCAAATCCATTGCTTGATGAAATTCCTTTGCAGAATCTTGGGAAGAGAAGCACACATTCAATGGTGATAAGTATAATCAAGAGAACAGTTAAGAGCAATTTCAGTATTCCTCCACCCACACTCTCGAACCATTCACCTATCTTAGCAAATGCTCTTCCAGTTGACCCAACTTTTGAACCTATTCCTTGCCACGTGCCTGTTTCTTCCAATTCGGTTAATTCATGCATAATATTTGCAATGTTAGTGATATAACTATCAAGCTGATTATCTATTTTCAGAATGTATGCACAACATTCTCTTGCATGAGTGACTTTGCAGACTCTACCCTCCTTTGCGAGCAGCATATCAAACGCAAGTCGGTTCTGCATGATCCTAGCTCTCATAGAAAGCAACTCTTTATTTACCCCTGTTAAAGGTCCTGTGGTATTAGTTGCAAGAAGGTCAACTAGGGTCAGTAGCTTTCTAATCTTAACATCATTTAGCGCACCTCCTATGGAAGGTATAAGTGCGCCATTGATATCACTAAGGATCTGTTTGAAGCTTTGCCTGCTTCGTTTAATCTAGCGATCTAGTTTCTAGGAAAACCTAAAGCTGCAGAACAACTGCCTACCCAGTTATATGGTAACTGGAAATAATCTGACTTACCACATACATAATAGATACCTTTAATACTCACCCCCAATTCAGCAAAGGTTCTGCCTTTGACCAAGTAACTATGCTTGCATTCAACCCATCCCAATATCGTAACAGTCTTGTTTCCCTACTGTTTCCCTATTAAACATTAGAATACTTAGTTTGCAACATCAATGCTCAACCTAGGGAGTGGTTCCTTTAAAATCTCCTTTCCCAATATTATCCTCTGAACAAACGTTCCCTTTTTCATTGTCTCATCTTTTCCTCTTGTTCAACTCGTGTAGAAAAACTCTTTCTTCTTTGTTGATTTTACAGGTTACATCATGCATGCTTTGGTTAGTAGAGCTTGTGTTAGTTAATGGAGGATAGAATTTCATCATACACTCCTGCTAATCCCTTGATTGAAAGACTTTGAAATAACGAGAAACATGTTTAGTAGCCCAACAATACATATTTGCATCTGTCACCATTGACACATCTTCTGAAGGCTTATCTTAATGAGAATAAACCAACATAATGGAGTTCTGCTGATAATACGAGTTCAGAAAGACAGAACATAAGAATGCATAACACAGAGGCAGATGAAAATAGGCCGTTCCTTCAGCCGCAGAGGCTGGAAGATAGGAGCAGACATAACAATCTTCTACCTGCATAACCTTCACAAACTCAGCTAAATGTTGGAAATAAACGTTATAACTATAAAAGCTCTCATTCTGTGGGAGATGTGAAACTTTATCATGCACTGACTTACTGACAACAAGTTCAATAGTGATGTTTGCTGGGTTATGAGGAATCTCTCCACCTAGCAGCTAGATGTCCAACAGCCATAGAAACAAAAATGGCGACAGAGCTTTGAGTAAGAATTTGCAGCATTGCTGCACCATGTTAGCTTAAATCAAATCAAGGAATTAGATAGAAACCTTGGAATGAAGCGACTAGCCAACTAATTTCTACCCTATCGTCAGTACCCTATCCCAAAAAGCTACAAGTTTAAGGAGTTTTATACAAATAATTTTTTAAGTAGAATACAGGAAGTATCGCGCAAGTATGATTAGCAATAATAAGTACAAATCATAAGTACAAAGAACTTGGTAAAGTTCAATGCAAAATCCAGCATAGATCCACCTTACAAAATGGGGTATGGAGTGTCCTAGTTGCACAGGAAAAGTATCTCCTTTTATAGGACTTAAGACAAAGGATTTCATGCATTACTAAGCATGTACATGGGTCTCAGGATATGCACCAATAAGGAACAAGCAAAAGAAACATTTTACTACAGAATACATTTGTGAATTCTCTCATAATACTAGTAAATTGAATAAAGTCACTCCCACTTTTTATTCAACACATCTTCTAAACGATAGCCTGGGACAGGTGGGATGTCCTTAGCTTCGTACCACAAGTTGAGAAGCTCCTTGGAGCACTCACTGTCATTTATTGGGAAGTTTGCAATTCTTTATTTAGCTGACGCATAACAACAACAATGATCACGTGGGGTGGTACAAATTAACTTAGGAATGGAAGACCGTGCATCTTTGTCTAGGTTAGCACAAGTTTAATTTCAAGCAGTTTGAAGCATAAGGATGAAACGACATTCACAACAGTACATGTCGAACTTTGTAGATACAGAACACCCTGCACTGGGCTGTTTAGGGCCCACCCTAGGGGTGTCTTACATGTATTAAAAAGGACGGTTTAAGCCTGGCAAAAACTTTATTTTGCCAGGCCATAATGGCAGTTTAATCCTACACACACAGGCTGCAATAGCAGGCCTGACACATGTTTTAAAGGGCTACTTAATTGGGTGGCACAATAAGCGCTGCAAGCCCACTAGTAGCATTTAATTTACAGGCCCTGGGTGCCTGTCGTATCATTTTATTAGGGACTTATAAGTAAATTAAATGTGCCAATTGAGTGTAAGCCAACTTTACCATGTTTAAAGGAGAACACAAGCACTTAAGCACTGGTTAGCAGTGGTAAAGTGTGCAGAGTCCTAAAGCCAACAAAAACGAATTCAGCAAAAACAGGAGGGGTAAAGGCAAAATGTTTGGGGGTGACCCTGCAGAGTGGGCCAGGTCCAACAAGCCATTGAAATGGTTGATGGCTATGAAGGGAGAGAATCCCAAGTTACTGAGATTGTCTATTTCTTTGCAAGAGTTAGAATTTATAACGTAGCACAGAGCATGATTGAGACACAGGAATGCTGATGGACTCACCCTCTGGTTTTATCAATCCGACCATCCAACATCTCCATGTTAGGGGTTGGGTGGGGGTGTCTTATCTGAGAAGTGCATCTGTTGGGATGGAAAAGTCCTCTACATGGAAAACGTTTACCGCTGCCCTGAGTACCCAACTGTACTGTTTACCTGATCCCTAACGCTGATTTGTATTGCCATAGGTAAACATGGATCATGCTTGTGCACCATTACACATGCCTGTCTCACGGATTGCAGTCTTGTTGGACCGGGAGGGACGCCCAAAGCGCTACCCTCATAGTAGTGGAAGGCTACTACCTTCACCAGCAGTTAAGTAGCACGAGCGCAGTGGTGGCAGCATACAGTGTAGTGATCAGTAGGAGTAAACCGGTCCTTTTTACCCTGTGTCACTGGAGTAAAGCTATGCGTTACACCACAGGAAGTTGCTTGCCGTTCTAGTTTCCTTCTGCACCAACTTCCTGTTGAATACTCACCTAAGGATCGCGCTCCTGGTTTCCTTCGTCGTGGAGTCCGTCAGTTGCGGCCGGCATTAATCACGGGGGGGTGAGGGGGTGGGGGTCGCGTGGGTTAATAAATTTTAAAAACCTACCTTTCGCTGGGTCCCGCGTTTTCCTGCTCTCCTGCCTCTAGCAGGAACAGGAAGCAGGCAGCCTCCCTCCCCTATGCCAATCACAACGCTGCCATTGCAGCGTTGTGATTGGCTGGGACGCAGACCAGCCAGGCGCCTATGGGGAGGCCATTTTCTCCATGTAGGCATGGAGAAAAAGCAGAGTGTGCATGACTGGTTTGGTCGGCCCCAGAGGGCCTACCAAACAGTCTGCGTCCTCAGCAGTGGGCAAGCCACTCCTCCCCTGCCCTAGACCTGACCCGCCCGCCCCCAACCGAAACCTTCTGCTTTCTCGCAGTGCGAGAAGCAGAAACATAAAATGGTAGTTTTACCACTTTATATTTCTGCTTCTCGCACTGCGTGAAAGCAGTGGGGCGTCGCTCCTCTGCCCTGATAGAGGAGCCACCCCTGGTGTCCGTGCTAGTCTCCCGTCCTACTCTGCGGCGATTTGTTCAGCGTCCTCACCCTGGTTGGCATTGTGACAGGATTCTGGTGTGTTCTGAATTCTGGGTTCTTGACAGCGATTCGGCGGGGCGTTCATTAAGAGCTGCACAGTACTTGGGACCTGCAAAGAAAGAATGACAAGGAGTGAGACACTAATCCTGGGATAAGGCGCCGCACACGCATGTTTAAAATACTTACCTTTAGTACTTTGGCGACTCCATGAACAATCCACTATTTTCTGACAACCAAGTTGTTTGTTGGAACATATCTGTGAAAAAGGAAAAATAAGAGACGTTTTAATACTTGTATAAAAGAGAACATTATAAACGGGCACATGCAAAATTAAGGGCACAGATTGAAATGGGACATTAAGTACTTAATACTTAGGAATACTGTGCCATTTACCTAGGTGCTAAGCATGATGTAATGCACTCACTTATATTTTTGTTGAACCAGTTACTCCTTAATGGTTATTGCTGAGGTGTCTGTATAATATGTTGCTTACCTTTATAGTCCTATTCCAAGATGCAAGGGACCCATGACTAGGAGATCCAGATGGGCCTAGAGGCTCCCTCACCCTTTTAAAAGTTCAGCTGCTTTGTGCTTAACTCACCCTTTGCCAACATAAGTTAGATGTACAGTGCTGCACAGCACAGGAGCGGTAACTTTGTGCTGGTTGTATTTGTACCTGGGATGGGGACAGTTCAGGGATAGAGCAGTGTAGTGCAGTACATGCATGGTGTGTGCATGTACTGAGTGTGTGCATGCCTGCGAGGAATACATTACATGAGAGATGTAGTGCTGAGAAATGCACGTGCAGTGGAAGCATGTGCTGGGTATATGTGTGCTTGTGAAAAGTACAATGCATGAAAGGTTGTGTTGTGCAGTATGCACACGATTAATGTGTGTGCTGGCAGTGTTCGTGGTTGCAAGCAGCACACCATGGCACAATGCAGAAAGGCTACAGTACAGAACAGTGCGCAGAGCGAATGTGTGTGCTGAATGTATGTATATCTGTGAGGGCAAAATGCATGAAGATAACAGTACTGAGTTGAATGTGTGCTGTGTCCATACACTGAGTGCAAGTGTGCCTGCAATGGTACATTATATAGAGGACCCCAGGTTCCATTTTGGGAAGCCCAGGCCTGCTTGATGAAGACATTAGGAGTAAAGGAATTCCCCCAGACAGGGGGGGGCACGTGGGACACACTGGGGAAGGGAGAGCGAGAGAGACACCCCCTTGTACACTGCAAAGGGTTCTCTTTGAATCAGTGATAGATCACAAGGAAAGGGCGTTGAAACATCTAAGGAAGCAGATGGAGCTTATAATGGAATCATAAAGAGTAGGGCTGGGTGCCTGGGATTAACCTTTTGATGCACATATAACTGTGGCTGACATCCAGGTGTGAACTCTGGTCACTCACATGCTCTGTGTTGTGGGACTATCGGCTTCTGAGTCTCTCCTGTTGTGACAGACCACCTTTCAAGAGGAAGAAGACAGAGGAAAGTGTTCTTCAAAAGAAGAAGAACCACAACATAAAACTTTAAGCAGCCAGACCCTAAATCACATTTGGTGTCTGGAAATGGACTATAAGAGGAGGAGGTTGAGACCCCAAAATGTGTCATCTGCCAACCAGCCAGAAGGGCTGTGTGAGGAGGGGAAGCTCTGCAAGACTGCCTGTGACCAGGACTGGGGCACAAAGCCTGCTAGTTGCCCTTACTGGTGATGGGACATCACCCAAGAAAACCAAGACCACTTGCTCTGGAGCTTGAAGCACCAGTGCCTGTCTGTTTGCCAAGACCAGTGCCCCCTGTGAGGAAGAGGAGAGCGTTGGAGGGATTGAGGTCAAGTATGGAGCCCTGCCGAGAGGATTCCCGGTGAGAGGTGTGAGGAAATGGCTGTGCAGGATCTAATCGGTGACCCCCCGTATGCCAGAAGAGGGTCTCTGTGGGCTCGGCTGTGAATCGAGAGCCATGCGGTCAGCGTGAAGCCCGTACCACCTCATTGTGGTGACCCTATATTCAAAGAGAGGCCAACATGGAAGTAATTGTTGCCGTCAAAGTGGCAAGACCTGTTCAGGCGTTAGCGGTGACCCCGTATGCCAGGAGGGGCTGCTGTGGTATAGGTGGCTGCGCAGTACACACTGACGACTTGACAGCGGGTACACCGGCAACCCTGTGTGCCAGGAGAGGCACTGGGTACTGCTAAAGTTCGAGCCACTACCCGGGAAAACTGCAGCTGCAAGTCAGAAAGAAGCACCGAGACCTGCCTCCTGACCTGCCCCGTGGACTCCGGAGGACATTGACAGGACTTTGCTCCATCACTGAGACCCGTTCGGGAGCACGAAGATCAGTTCTTTCCCCTCGTGTGGGGGAAAAGCTGATCTTAAAGTGCCAATGGAAGCCAAGAGCACCTCTGATCGCTGTTGAAGTCACCCGTGCTGCTCAGAAGAGAGCCTGAGCTTGTTGGGTGCTACTCTGCATCCCACATGCAGTTTGACTCGACCAAGCATGACTGAAGCAAATGCCTGCGGTCGGGGCACCAGCTGTAATTCTGAATGCTTCCTAGCTGCTGTAGATGGTAAGGCTTGAAATGGGCCTGTCTGGTCCCAGGAGACTCACTTCTAAAGGAGCTGTGGCACCATAGATACTTTTGACTGTTTCCTAAGAGTCCGAGTGGACTCTTCAGTAAGTCCTACCAGTGAGCATTCCCTGGATGCAGCCACCAGTGAATGGGGAATACACATAATGCTTCTTTGAATGCGTAGAGTTAGATATAAAATACTTCTTATGATTACAAAAAACAAAAACACAACAGCTGACCAAGGTTAAGCACTTAAGCCCTAAAGAAGTTCCTTTGGCACCCAGGAACGAAACGCGTTGGCTGTGCTTCAGTTATTTTATACACTAATTTTGAATAAAGAAGACTTATGAACTGAACTTGCTCGACTGAATAATCATTTGGTGCACCTCCCCTTTTCCAATAAAATACTTATTTTTAAAATAAAAACAGGTATTTGACTGGACTTTGATTTATCGACATTACTGAATGCACTTTGAATTAGGAGTCGTGTTCACTAAACTGTATCCACACTTCCACCTCAAGGGAGCCTTTAACTGCTCATCCACAGCTACCACTGAGAGTCAAGTACAGAAATGCGATTTGGCCCGGTGGTCGGGCCCCAGCACATCAGAAGTAAAAGGCCTCAACCACCAAGGTTTGGCCATTAGTCCCCGAGTGCCCCGTGGCCCTGTGAATGTGGTATTGAAAAGGTCTGATCTGTAAATAGTCACCATGTCAGAATCTTCTTGCTCCTCTGAGACAACATGGTGTCTTTTTTCTGCAGTGTTTTTCCCCTCCATAGCTGCTAGGGAATCGTGTTCTCATTGAATTAGACAGACAGCAGCTCCCGGTTGTCAAGGTTTGCAGCAGTGGTCCGTGCAGGTAAGCGCGGCGGGGTGGGGCGGGGGAGGATGTCGACAGACGACGGAATAGGATTTATTTATTTATTTAATTTTCCCTATTCCGTTGTCTGTCGACTTCCCCGCCCGCGCCATGCTGCCCCACCGTGCTTACCTGCATGGACTGCTGCTGAGACCAACACTCATCTCGCAAGAGTTTGTCCCAGTCAAAAACTTCCTTTGGTGCCCTGCAAGTCAGTACTCTAGTGGGTGCCCCGGGGCCCAATCACAGCTTTATTTCCCCCACTACGAAGCGGCAATGCCACAGAGAGAATGGCTGCCCAGCATGATGGTCCCACGTCCCAGCTGTGCACATGTACACGGGGATTGGACTAGCTCGCCGCACCCAACACAACCATCCCCTAGAGAAGAGGGGTTGCAAGTAATGTGTATGTTTCTGTGCTATAGGTATTTCACAATAAAACAGCAAAAATCCAATTTAAAGCAGGAACTGTCCATAATACATTGTTTTTACCACGTCTACGACGACACACTTCAGGAAAAAGCAATTCCTATCTTGAGAAGGTGCCTTTTGTGGGAAGAGGGAGGGCTTTCTAGGAAAGATAGAAACAGTACTTGTTTAAAGCTGTGTCCCCTCCTCAAATAGTATGGAGTGGGGTGGGGACACGGGTTTTGGGATAATGTTGGGGTAATGTTTTACGATTTCGAGCTTGGTTGGGAGCTCGGCTGAACATTCAAACCACTCATTAAGAGAATTAAAAAAGATGCACTCTGTGGGTCACATTAAACAAAGGTCGGCAAAGCAATAAACCTAGGAGCAAGGGCGTAGCTTCTGGGTGGGGAGTTGTTTGGGGTGTTATACCTCGCAAATAAATGTAATTTCTGGTGAATAGTTGGGTACATGTGCCTTCAGCCATGGATGGTGAAGTGTCTGTCGGATTTCACCTGGGATTTTTGCATACACTCAGACAAAAACGCACACATTCTGTCTCCCTCTCTCTGTTTTGAAAGCCTAAAAATGTTGGTTATTTTACAAAATACTGTTTTCTTTAACTTAGTACCCCTACCTATCCGCATTCCTCTCCCTTTCCACTGCCCCTTAAGCCCCTCTCATGCGCCCTGCTTGTCACATAATGTATTTTAACATTATATGCCTGTGTGATTGTTGGAAAATCTGAAGCTTCCATGCCCCCCCCCCCGCCAAACCTTTCTGACCAGGCTACACCCCTGCCTAGGAGAGTGTTTACATTTCTCATGTGCTGTGTGCAAGGTAGGATGGTCAATGTGTGCAGTTACTCTCAGTCCAAAGACTTAATTTCGGTCATTCATAACCATAAAAGTGAGTCATAACCATAAACGTTACACTCATACTCAAAACCTACATGTCAGACAACAAAAACAATTGTTTTTGTTAGAAATGAATAACCATTTATTACAAATACCGAACTCGATGACACCCATTTTATCACTCCCAGAAAAATGAAAGACTGGGTAAAAATCAACAAAGTTTCAAATTCATGCCTTGCACGTTTCACACAGCTGTTTGCAGCAGGCCTGCCACAGACTGGTCTATTTTACTGGAATTGGCACTAGTGACCTGCGTTCTAAACAAGCATATCAGCAACATAGATTCTAAGGCACTGAGCTATCTTCAATAGAGCACGAAGGTATAGTCAGCGGCATAGACCTAATTACTGGATGGCACATTTATCCTCTAAATTATTCTACCGTGATTCCGATCTGTGACCTGAGATTGCATTGCTGGCCCCCGGGGGAAGTGAAGGTCGCAGACCAGTGTTCCCCGGGGCACTTCGCGCAGGGACGGAAGGACAAGGTGGGGATAGTCATAAGGAGCAAGAGAAGGGGCGGGAGTAAGGGTGGGGGTATAAAGGTGTCGGGAAGGGAGGAGTCGGCATCTTCCCGACACCTAGCACCACCGGGAGGGTAGGAATTTGGTTAATTTAGTGGTAGGGTTTTAGACGGGGCCTAGTTGGCTGGGCAGGGCGAGGCATAGTTAGGGCAGCAGGTTCCCCCAGTTGGCTTAGGCTTACCTGGTTGTGTGGCAGAGGAGTTATGGCGTCACCCGATAGCGATGCGGTGCGGGCCGCTCGGCCAAGCGGAGGAGCGGACCTCCTGCGGCCTGGGGTGTTGGACCAGGCGTGGGTGGGGATGACCCGACCCACGCGGTCCGCGTCAAGCGGTGTGGCGGCGGCTGTGGCGGCATGCCTTGATGAGCCGCAGCATGCCGGGAAGACTACCAGAGGCTGTGGGTGGGGCCCGAAAAAAGAAGTCGCGGAAGCCAAGAGGGGGCAGGAGGAAGAGCCTGCCCACGCGGCTGCCGGATGCAGATGAGGTCGAAGAACAGGTGAACAGGGGGGCACGGCTGCCCGATCGGGAGCCGGCGCCACTGGAGACTGGCGCTGGCAAGACCAAGTCCAGCATGAGCTCCCAGGGGAGAGCGGGCCACTCGACCGCTCCAGGAGGCCCTCCCCTGGGAGGGATGGAAATGAAGAAGCAGGCAGCCTGGGCCCAGCCTCAAAGAAGTCCAGATGGGCTGAGGCCCAACTGGCAGTGGGCCACAAGGGGCTGACTGCTACTGGTGGAAACTTTGAGGTCTCTCATGGGGGGGAGGGGACCCCTCCCATATTTGACACATGGGGTAAAAGCCCAGAGGGGCGGGGACCCAGTTAGTTTCAGGCCACCCAGAGCGAGTGGATCCGGTTTTGATTACGGGGGGCACCCGCAAGAAAGGGGTGGGGGGAGGAGTATTTTCCACCCTCTGTACCCAGATGGGAGGGCATGGATTTAGAGGAGCGCA
Organism: Calotriton arnoldi; assembly: GCA_963921515.1. NCBI lineage: Eukaryota > Metazoa > Chordata > Amphibia > Caudata > Salamandridae > Calotriton > Calotriton arnoldi. Next base: position 1,426,128 of record CAWUFW010001802.1, read on the forward strand.
TCAGGGAGCAGCGCAGGATCATCCAAGGGATGGAGGGGAAATGGGCCATGATGTGCGAGGAGAGGGAGAGGGAGGAACAGGCATCCCTATGGTGGGGGGAGGGGGCCCCACATGCAGGTGACCTGGGCATCAGGGTGCAGGAGCAGAGTAGGGGGTCCAGTGGTGGCAAGTGGGTCTGGGTGGAGGACAGTCGCCCCTCGGAGACGGGCAGAGGGACAGCCAGCACGGCAGTGAGGCCCGGCAGTGCACAGGCCCCCACAGGTTGGAGCAGCCTGTCGGGGGGGACGAGACCGGCAAAGGAGGCTGGTAGAGGGGGTTTGACACCAGCGGGCGCACGATGGCTCCGGGACACTGTTCAGAAGCAGCAGGGGGGTCCGCCGCAGCCTGCCCTCCAACGAGGGAGCGTGCAGTGAGCACGACAGCAAAGGATTGCGCCGGAAAGAGTGGCATGAGTACGAAAGGACAGAAGAAAGTGGCTTATAATGAGATGTGGGGGGCGATGGAGAGTGAGGCAGAGATAGTGTTGGATTACGGGGATGAGAGAGATGAATGGGAAGAAGGAGAAGTGTGCGATGAGGAGGAAGCGACTGCGGGAGGCTCTGGGGCAACGTAGAGGGCAACCAGGAAGATTGGTGTTTTACAGGAGGCAAGTGCGGCCAAGGACAAGTCGAAACCTATGGGACAGAAGAAGCACACCAGTCAGGGCATGGACAAGGAGGTCTAAGGTGGATTCTCAGGTAAAGGGGAATGGTGGTCGCATGGGATGGGGTGAAAAAGGGCAAAGGGGGAAATCCTGCCAGTCCGTGGGTGTGGGTGACAGGACAGTGAGGGATTCGGTAGTAGCGGCAGGTGCAGTTGCGGCGCCTGTGTTGGACAAGGATAAAAGCGGCGCAAAGTGTTTAGTAGGTGCGAGTGTCCAGACGGACAAGGTGGAGGGGAATGAAGGGAAGGAGGAGAAAGCAGACGATAAACACCACAAGAAGTTGCCATACATGGGGCTGGTGATGCCATTAGGCTCGCACTTATTTTGAGAAAACAAAAAACAGGATATGGAAGCACAAGTATGTGGACGTTTTCAAATTATTACATAGAGAGATACAGGCGAAGGAGGGCTCCAAAGAGGAGGAGTGGGAATTGACAAGAAGACCGAGGGTGCCCATTAACATGGAAAACTGGACCTCAGCTTTCTTGATATATGCCAAATATTTACTGCGAGAAGCACCTGGATACGGCGATTGCCTTACTGAAATACATGGATATTATCCGTAAGGCACAGATGCATTTTAGGGGCTTTGCCTGGCTGAGTTATGATGAGGAATTTAGGGCCAGGGTCAGCACCAACCCATATAAACCTTGGGGTGAGGTAGATTAAGAGCTATGGATGCAGTGGATGTCCTCTACACAATCCTCGGCATCCACGCATACGGCCAGCTGCTGGCCGTTGACGCATCGGTCCTTTCAGGCGCGTCCTGCTCAGCACGGAGCGGGAGGGTCAACTTTTGGGGCAGGAGGGGCAGGTTTCACACCAAAACAGGCGGGGGCCACCACAGGGGGCATGTTGGAACTTTAATAAAGGATTTTGTTCCAGGCACCCATGTAAGTTTAAGCACGAATGCTCCAATTGCGGGGGAGGCATCCACTTGCACAGTGTTTCACGCTGGCCACCCCAGCAGAGCAGTGGAGGGCCAGTAAAGGACGGGGGCAATCTGGGCCAAAGGGCCCCTACTCCAGTTAGGATCGAGGCCATGGGCCCATGGCTTTCGATGTACCCTGACAAGGCGGCATTGCGGATACAGTGGGGATTCATTGAGGGCTTCCGGGTAGGATACCAACGTCCACGCGGCGCAGATGAGCGGACAACTTGAAATCAGCTAAAGAATTGCCACAGGTGGTAGCAGCGAAATTGAGAAAGGAAGTGCAGGAAGGCAGAATCACGGGCCCATTCACAGAAGGGCCCCTTGGAGGACTTGATCATCTTGAATTTGGGGGTGGTGCCTAAGAAAGAGCCAGGGGAGTTCAGAATGATTCACCACTTATCTTGGCCGGAAGGGGGGTCCGTCAATGATTTCATTGCAGAAAAAGACTCTAGAGTACTCTATGCCTCAGTGGATGATGCCATGTGCTTGGTGAAAGCGTGTTGGCAGGGAGCAGAAATGGTGAAATGTGATGTCAAATCTGCCTTTCGCTTGCCTCCCATACACCCGGTGGATTTTCCGCTACTAGGGATGCAGTTTGAGGGAGCCATATATGTGGACAAAGTCTTGCCAATGGGCTGCGCGATCTCCTGTGCCCTGTTTGAGATGTTCAGTACGTTCCTGCAGTAGGTCTTCACAAAGAGTAGCGGTCACCGGGGGGTGTCTCATTACCCGGACGATTTTGTTCATAGGGAAGGGAGCCACCGGGGATTGTGCGAGGGCATTACATCACTTTGAGGGACTGACACAGGTTTTTAGGGGGCCCTTGGCACCAGAAAAAACGGCTGGGCCCCTTTACAGGCTGAATTTTTTGGGTATCAAATTGGATTCAGTACACTGGATGGCGAGGCTGCCCAAAGAAAAAGTGGAGGACATCCATGCCTTTTTGTTACAGGTGGTGGGTGAGAGGAAGATTGAGTTGAGAATGGTGCAGAAGCTGCTGGGCTTCCTGAATTTTGCGTGCAGGGTGGTGAGAGCAGGGAGAACATTTTGCCGGCACCTAGGCATGGCTATGTCAGGAGCAGTGCTGCCTCACCACAGGGTGAGGATTTCGATGGGGGTCAGGGCAAACTTGGGGGTGTGGCAAACGTTCTTGTCTGATTTCAATGGTGTGTCGGACTTTGTGGAAGAAAACACAGTTTGGCAGGTTCAAATTTTTTCGGATGCGGCAGGAGCTTCAAGTTTTGGACTGTTTTGGGATGGACACTGGTGCACAGAGAAGTGGCCGGCACACAGGTTGAGGCAAGGGCGTAGCATTGCATTCTTGGAGTTTTTTCCGCTGTTAGTGGCATTGGCCATCTGAAGGGCCGAGCTAGAGATTCGGACAGTGCTTTTCCATGTGGACAACATGACAGTGGTAAAACTGGTGAACAGGCAGAAAGCGAGAGACTTGAGGGTTTTGAGGCTATTGCGTCATTTTATGCTGATGTGTCTAAGGCTGAAGGTTGTGTTTCGTGCCAAGCATTTACCAGGAGCCAGCAATAACATTGCGGATGCATTGTCTCGTTCGCAGTGGCAGCGATTCCGAGGACTGGTGCCGGGAGCCGACAAATGCAAGACAGAGCTACCGGACGACATCTGGGCCTGGGGGGAGTGAGAGTGATAGGCCTGGTCGAGATGTCTTTGGCGGAATCCACAAGATGGAGGTACATGCTGGGGTGGGCCGAATTTGGGGAGTTCATGGGTTAATCAGCAGCTACACTGAGCCGCAAGCAGTAGGACACTGAGCAGGGAGTGTTGAGTTTTGTTTTACGTTGCATGGACAAAGGTTTATCACAGACGACAATAGCGGGGAAGCTGGCAGGGATATGTTTTTACAGCAAGTTATACTTAGGTTTTGATCCTGCCAAAGATGAGATTTTGAGCAGGTTGTTGAAAGGTTGGGGATGTGAGAGAGGTGGGGGGTGGAGTTCCGAGGGAGGCCATCACATTTGAACTGTTGCAAGAGTTGTTAGGGGTTTTGCCAGAATGTTGTGACCCATTTGAGGTGTCAATCTTCAGACTATGTATGATTTGGATGTTTTTTGGGGCTTTTCAGGTTTCGGAGTTGTTGGGGACGGCGCGACAGTTGGGGGTGTTGTATGGGGAAGTGTGATTGGACCAGGATGGGTTGGGAATCTGGCTCAGTCGTTCTAAGACAGATCAGGCGGGCAGAGGGAGATGGGTTTGGTTGAATGAGAGTGGCTGTAGTGGAGTATGCCCGGTGCGAGAATGGAGGGAGTATGTGTCGAGACCGGGGCAGCCGTTGCCAGGGGTTTTTTCTCATGCGTCAGGAGGACGAGTGACGGCGTTTCAGCTTCTAGCAGTTTTGCGCATGGCGTTACACAAGGTGGGTAAGGAGCCAGCCGAGTTTGGAACACACTCTTTTCGCATAGGGGCTGCCTCAGCGGCGGCACGCTTAGGGTGGTCTTGGGGCAAAATCTGGCAGATCGGAAGATGGAGGTCCAGGTGCTGCGAGAGATATGTGCGCATATAGAGGCCTGGAGCTAGGGGCAGAGCGGGGGCAGGAGGTGCCTGCGCACGGGGGGGGAGGTGTTCTTCAGGGCTAATCAATGTCTTTTCTATCGTAGGATGCGTGAGCGGCCGGGAACCAAGATGGTTACCTGGATCGTGGGACATTCTTTCGTCCACTGGGCAGCCAAATATGCGGACCAACAGGTGTATGGACGAAACCTGGGCTTGAGGAGCAGTCATCACAAAGTCTTTTGGTGGGGTAAAGGGGGAATATGGGGGGCGTTATTGCCTTGGTTGACGAAAATAGTACTGCAGAAGGCTGCCCAGACATGCTGGTAATACACCTGGGAGAGAACGATCTGGTGCGTTTGTAAGGCCTGTCATTACTGCAGCAATACAGAGGGATTTGGAGGTGATAAAGAGGAACTTTGCCGGAACATGCCTAATATGGACCGAGTATGTGCCTCGCAAAGTATGGAGGGGGGCTGTGAAGCATGCAGCCATTGATAAGGCCCACAGAAAATGTAATAGGGCAATGAGGGTTTTTTGCCAGACAAAGGACATTAAGGCCCAATAGGGGTCTCAGGCTGGAGGAGCCGTTATTGTTCAGGGATGATGGGGTGCACCTTTCACGGATGGGGAACGCATACTATATGATGGAGATGGGGGATGTGATTAGTAAGTTATGGAATGAGTCCATTTGGTGCCGCAGGGAATACTGAAGGGCGAAAGGTGCACAAGAACTGTTGGGGGGAGAGGGGGGCAGTTAACCGCCCTATGGGGGTTACCTAGTTGGCGGTACTTTGGAGGGGTTGTGAGTCACATACGGGCGGATCCACCTCTCGGGGGGGGGGGAGGGTACACAGGTGACTGATGGCGGGGCGCGGGATGCAATGAGCACAGAAGAAATTAATGAGAGGATGTTTGGAGGGCAATTGACAGGGGAGAATGGGGAGATGAAGGAGGTCGCAGAGTGAAAGGGGAGCAGTGAAACGGGTGAGAAGGCTTGAGAATGGCTTGGGGAGAATGAGAGGTATGGTTATGATAAAGTTATATGTTTACAGTGATGCATTGTTAATAAAGTTTAATTGTTGCAACCTTATCCTAATAAAATGGCCTTTTACGCTTCAATAATAGCTTGGAATGTGGTTATTGCGTGATCATCTATACTGCAAGTGTGTTAACCACCAAAGCTTTCTTACAAGTTGTGGGCGTGGGGAAGGATCGAGGTCGAGACTACGTCGGGATAAAGAAGGTTTTATTGGCAGGGTTCGTCTCCTTCTTACAGAAGCCAGAGTTATGCCACAATAATAATGTCTCTTATCCTGGGGCTTCTTCACTCGTGTCTATATTGTCCCTTGTCCGGTCTCCGCCTGTTTTCTGGCTTGTGTCGCTCCGGTACATATGAGGAAGAAGGGAACAGGGGTCAGTATCACGTAACGCCGTATGAGGGGGAAGGGAGTGAGGGACCACCCGGTTTAGTGCTCGGTGCTATAAACAAGGTGAGGGTGCTCGAAGGGTAGGGGAAACAAGGAGCGGGAGGATAGAGGATTAGTTAGGAAACACCTCTAATCGCCGGTCTTTCCCCGTGTCCCGACCCACCCGCAACCCTTTTCCATACCTTCGAGAGCCACGCTTCTCCTGAAGCGTGGCTGGGCGCAGCGTGGGGACATTGGCCTCCTGGCAGCTTTGGGTCGTCCACACCCTCTTCGTTTCGTCGTAGCGATGCTCGTCCTGCTGTTGGGATCTTCGTGTTTCTGGTCTCCGCGTCCGTCTCTCCTGCGTCTCCCTCCTCGAGTCCGGAAGTTTCCCTCCTCGCTTCCTGGATCTTCCCGGCACTTATTGGAGCTTGGGAGCTGACGTGTAGAACGGAGGCGGTCCTTGCCTGGATGTCGTCCCAGTTAAAGGGGCAGGTCTCTGTTTCGGGTTCGTCCGCTTCGGTTTCCTTAAAGGAGCCCTGGTCCCATTTATCCTGTCGGGAAAGAAGAGGGGGAGTGGTAACCGGGGGCGCCGACCACCAGTCAGCTGTTAGCTCGGTCATCCCTGGTTCCGGGGTCACCCTGTGACACTCCTCCCCCCTAGGATTATCCCGATCGGGGAGAGGAAATACTCGTGAGAGAAAGTCAGCACTCCCATTACTGGTCCTTTTTTTATGTTTCACAGTGAAGGAAAAGGGCTGTAGGGATAGGAACCATCTGAGGACCCTGGCGTTCAGGCTTTTATTTCTGCTCATCCACTGTAGCGGGGCATGGTCCGTGAACAAGGTAAAGGGGCGTCCCTCCAGATAGTACCTCAGTTTATCGACTGACCACTTGATGCCGAGGCATTCTTTTTCTATTGTGGAATACTTGGTTTCTCGGGGGAACAGTCTCCTACTAATAAACAATACGGGATGTTCCACCCCATCAATAGATTCTTGGGACAAGACCGCCCCTACGCCGTGGTCAGAGGCGTCTGTATGTAGTATAAATGGCCTTGAAAAGTCTGGTGAAGCTAGTACCGGGCTGGTGGTAATGGTGGATTTCAGTCGAAGAAATGCGTCTACTGCCTCTTGGGAGGGATGTGTCAGTGCTTCGTTTTTAACGTCCTTGCGGAGCAAGTTGGTTAAAGGGGTTGCCAGGTCTGAGTAGTGTGGAATAAATCGTCTGTAATACCCCAATAGTCCTTAAAAAGCTCTGAGATCCCTCTTGGTTTTGGGGAACGGGGTGTTTACGATTGCTTTCACCTTCTCGTCCTGTGGGGCTATCACCCCCTGACCTAGGATAAATCCCAGGTACTTGACTTTGTGAAAGGCCATCCTAGACTTCTTAGAGTTCACATGGAGCCCTGCGTTTTGCAGTGATCGTAATACCGGATGAAGGTGTTGCAAGTGGGTCTCCCATGTGGGGCTGAACACCACTATGTCGTCTAGATAGGCCGATGCGAACGAGTGGTGTTCGTTTAGGACCATGTTCATTAGGCGCTGAAAGGTGGCCGGGGCACCATGGAGGCCGAACGGGAGCACCGTAAACTCAAAAAGCCCATCAGGAGTCACAAAAGCTGTTTTCTTTCTGTCTGATTCCCTGAGAGGGACCTGCCAATACCCTTTGGTCAAATCGATGGTGGTGATGTATGTTGCCTCCCCCAGTTTTTCTATAAGTTCATCGATTCTAGGTATAGGGTAGGCGTCAAAGGTAGAGATGGAGTTCAGGGCCCGAAAGTCCATACAAAACCGTGTTGACCCATCAGGTTTCGGCACCATGACAATGGGTGAAGACCATTCGCTCTTTGATGGGCGAATGACCCCCATGTCCAACATGTCCTTTACCTCTTTCCTTACAGCCTCTCTTTTTGCTGCCGGTATCCTGTATGCTTTTTGTTTTACTACTCTTCCGGGTATGGTCTCTATAGTATGTTCTGTGAGGGGGGTTTTTCCTGGTTTGTCCGAAAAGATCGGGGCATAACACTCTAAGACATGGTTTAGGGACCGTCTTTGTTCCTCCGATAGGTCAGTGTTTATCACTAACTGTTCTAACGTTTCTGAAGTATGCGGGAAGGAAGGTAGGGTGAAGTGTGTGTTTTTGGGGAGGGGACCTATCCACTTCTTTAATAGGTTGATGTGGAACGTCTGGGCGCGAGAGGGTTTTACCTGTACCCTATAGCTTGTGTTTCCGATAGTGCCTACAATTTTATAGGGACCCAGCCATTCTGACCGGAATTTACAAGATGATGAGGGTAGCAAGACTAACACCCAGTCGCCGATGCTTAGGCGCCTCCACTTCTTTCCTTTATCGTACAGGGTTTTCTGTTTCTCCTGTTTCTTCTCTAATTGGGAGTAGGCCAGGTCCCTCAACTTCCCTATTTTATTCTTTAGGTTCTGTGTGTATTCGAGGAATCCTCGAGTTTCCTCCGCTTCCTCTTTTTCCCAGGCCTCCTTAGTTATTTCTAGAAGGGACCTGGGCTGCCTTCCGTACAATAGTTCGAAAGAAGAACACCCTAGGGAACTTTGTTTTTGGCTTCGGATCACGTACAGGGCCAGAGGGAGCAGTTGGTCCCATTCCTTTCCGTCGTTCTGAAGCATCTTTTTCAGAACCGTTTTCAGGGTACCGTTGTACCGCTCCACCAACCCATCGGTTTGGGGGTGGTACACGGACGTTTTTATATGATGGAGGTTGAGTGTTTTTCAGACCTCTTTCATGAGGCGTGACACGAATGGGGTCCCTTGATCCGTGAGGATCTCCCTAGGGAATCCCACTCTCGAGCACAACTCAACGAGGCGTTCCGAAATGTTGGAAGAGGTTGCTGCTCTCAAGGGAAGAGCTTCGGGAAATCTGGTTGAGTAGTCTACTATAACTAACGCATACAGGTTCCCTCTCTTTGTTTTTGGTAGGGGCCCAATGAGGTCCATACCGACTCTCTCAAATGGGGTACTAATGATCGGGAGTGGTTGTAGGGGTACTGGAGGAGGATGGTATGAGTTTCTCTTCTGGCAGATATCGCATTCTTGACAGTGCCGTTTAACATCACCGTATACCCCAGGCCAATAAAAATGTCTAAGCACGTTTTGGGTAGTCTTCTCGGCCCCGATGTGACCTGCCGTGAGGTGCGAATGTGAGAAGAACAAGATTTGTTCTCTAAAGGACATAGGGACGAGAAGTTGAGGAACGTCCTCCTCTGAGGCTACTCTGTATAGTAAGTCCTTATTAATTGTGAAGTGAGGGTACGTTGTGGGAGATGGGTTAGTCTTAGCGGTTTGCCATGCGTTTTGTAATGTGGGGTCATTGAGTTGAGCAAACCTAAAACTCCGGTCCATAACCCAAGGCTCGGGGGAGACGAAGGCAGGAACCGTCTTCTCTGGACTCTCCTTCTCTGGGGTGGTATGCACTGTGGCCAGGAACATCTCTAAAAAACCCGGGTTATCTGTCCCTATAATGAGGTCTTCAGGTAAGTCGTCCAACACCCCTACCCTTACTGTGTGTGGTTCCCCTCTCTTGTGGATAAGGCTGATCTTGGCCACTGGGTACTGTTTCACGTCCCCGTGCACACACCGGATATGGACTGTTGCGTCGGGAAGGAGCTGGGAGGGGAATACAAGGGAACCCTGTATCACTGACTGTCTACAGCCTGAGTCCAGTAGGGCTTTTACGAGTCTCCCATTCACCTCCATGCTTACGTAAAAGGCGGCCCCCATCTCAGCCGTGTACAAGATGGACCGAGGGATGTATCCTACTTCCATCGGTTCCTCCGGTGGTCTTCTTCTGGGACAGACCCTGGCGAGGTGGCCCCACTCCCCGCATTCAAAGCACTGCGGGCCTCTAAATGGGGGGACGTCTGGCTTTGAGGATTTGGGACGGGGTCCCTCCTGGTAGGGACGGTAGGTTTTCTTCTCAGTTTTCACCATTGTCGTTTTATGTGGTTTTTCGGTTTCCCACATAGCTGGTCGAGGTTGGGCCCTGGCGAAGGTGGTGGCCATGTCAACTGCCTGTTCCGTAGTCAAATTCGTGTGCTGGCGTAGCCATTTCTGCGTATTATAGGGTAACGCCTCTAAGTATTGCTCAAGGTATATTTGGTCCATAATACCTTCCTTAGTATTTTCGTTTGGTCTAGCCACTTGTCCGCTGCGGCCTTCAACCGGAAGAAGAGGGTTTTAGGGTTTTCACCGGGTGCTCCCCTCTCCCTCCGGAAACGTAACCTGAATGCCTCCTCATCGAGGCCTAGGTGGTCCAAAATGATCACCTTGATGGCGGGGTATGACGTGGTCCCGTTCGCGTTTGCCACCTGGTAAGCGGCTTGGGCCTCTCCGGTTAACAGCGGTGCCAAAAAGAAGGGCCACTTTTCCGCCGGCCAACCACAAGCCCTGGCGACCCTCTCAAAGTTCAACATAAACGCATCCGGGTCCTCCCCTGGTATATACTTCTGTAGGGACACCCCGGAGGGACCATGGTGTGGCCCGGTTGGTGATGACGTCACTAGATGGTCCGCCATCAGTTTCTGTAAGTTCTCCATTTGGGACGTCATGGAGTCTTTGAATACTTCGCGGTCGGCTTGTGCCGACGTCATTTGACGCTCGACGGCCCATCCTAATTTGTCCTGGCCGTGGACAAGGTGTTGTATCAGGTTGTCCATTATTACAGGTTCAATGGACGTGTTGCCCGCATTCTCCACCACTTGTGGGCGTGGGGAAGGATCGAGGTCGAGACTACGTCGGGATAAAGAAGGTTTTATTGGCAGGGTTCGTCTCTTTCTTACAGAAGCCAGAGTTATGCCACAATAATAATGTCTCTTATCCTGGGGCTTCTTCACTCGTGTCTGTATTGTCCCTTGTCCGGTCTCCGCCTGTTTTCTGGCTTGTGTCGCTCCGGTACATATGAGGAAGAAGGGAACAGGGGTCAGTATCACGTAACGCCGTATGAGGGGGAAGGGAGTGAGGGACCACCCGGTTTGGTGCTCGGTGCTATAAACAAGGTGAGGGTGCTCGAAGGGTAGGGGAAACAAGGAGCGGGAGGATAGAGGATTAGTTAGGAAACACCTCTACTCGCCGGTCTTTCCCCGTGTCCCGACCCACCCCGCAACCCTTTTCCGTACCTTCGAGAGCCACGCTTCTCCTGAAACGTGGCTGGGCGCAGCGTGGGGACGTTGGCCTCCTGGCAGCTTCGGGTCGTCCACACCCTCTTCGTTTCGTCGTAGCGATGCTCGTCCTGCTGTTGGGATCTTCGTGTTTCTGGTCTCCGCGTCCGTCTCTCCTGCGTCTCCCTCCTCGAGTCCGGAAGTTTCCCTCCTCGCTTCCTGGATCTTCCCGGCACTTATTGGAGCTTGGGAGCTGACGTGTAGAACGGAGGCGGTCCTTGCCTGGATGTCGTCCCAGTTAAAGGGGCAGGTCTCTGTTTCGGGTTCGTCCGCTTCGGTTTCCTTAAAGGAGCCCTGGTCCCATTTATCCTGTCGGGAAAGAAGAGGGGGAGTGGTAACCGGGGGCGCCGACCACCAGTCAGCTGTTAGCTTGGTCATCCCTGGTTCCGGGGTCACCCTGTGACACAAGTATTATGCCCTGAGACTTGCAGGATACACATCGATGTGTGCAGCATGTGCCTCAACCCTCTGAGCTATATCTAGATGCAGGCTAAATGTAACGGTAAAGACGAACATCTTAATCACATTTTTCCTACCTGTTAATTTTGGGGCAGTCGTTGTAAAAATAATGTTTGTGTACTCCGATTTACTTTCAAATTATTATAAGCTTGCTGTAAATGCCTCTGCTCCTTGTGACGCCACCCCTCATGACTCTGCCCTCCCTTACCCCACCACCTTTTTAATCCCACCCAGTGCTTAGTTTGTAAAATAATGAGTGCCAAGGCCCTGAACAGGAGGCCACTGCAGCTTGCACCACACATTGCCCCTCCCAGTGCTGCCAATGACAGTACCAAAACAACTACTAATCATCTCCCTCGCCTGCAAGTGCAACGGTTCAGATTATTCCAGGTCCCCAAAGCTAAAGAATTGGCTTGGAAGGCAGGTATTATTTTTAATGTATATTGTATTATTAGAACATTGGAATGTTGGGAGCTCCATTGAAGACAATGGAGTTGCTCTGGGCTTATAATGGCTGGTATAAGCCCAGCGCTCCAGCATTCCAATGTTTGTCTTTTTGTGTCTCCATTTTTAATTTAGAACAGTCTACCCTTAGTGGGTGGAATGTTCTAATAGCCTTATAGCCCTTCTGCCTCAGGCTATACCGGTTGTTAAAGGCCCTCTCCCTCGTTATAGGCCCTCGCCTGCGGCTCGGGCCTATAACTCGGGATCAGGGCCTTTAACAGCCGGTATAGCCCTCGGCAGTGGGCTATAAGGCTATAATAAACAACCGTTATTCTGCTCATCTGTAAATAAGATGAGCAGCGCCACCATGTGGCAGAATGTCATAAGTGCATGTTGCCAATTAAGTGCCGGTGCAGAGCACTGGAAACCAATTAAGTGCCTGTGCCCAGCACCGGAAACCACCGGCTCAAATTCGTAGAATCCCAGTGTATCTATTTTCCAACCCATCACATATATACTAGGAATGCATGAGAATGTTTCCGTAAGCAGAAGAAATCTGCGCACTTCTCAACTGTAATAGAGTACAGCCTTCTACAGGGAATTAACTGCTTGCTGGTCTCCCTTTCTTGACACCGAGGCCCAGATTCACTAATGGCTTGCATTGCCTTTCTGTCATGCAAGGCGACACAAAGCAACGCAAGCTCTTAAGTGAGATTTACTATGCCACACGAAGACACCTTGATTTACTAGAGTAACGCAAGGCAGCGCAAGTCGCTGCCTTGCACTGCTCTGTCCTGGGAAGGCGTTCCATGGGTGTAGTGTGGGTGTTCCCCCTCATCCACCCATTGTTTTTGGCACGTTCCCAGATTAACAATTAGTGGTAAACCTGGGAACGCGTCAAAATATGTTTTATTTTCCTCGTTTTCTCCTCTTTCTATGTGAGCTTAATTCTGCAGCACACATAGAAAGAGGAAAAAGCCTCAGAAGACTGTTTTAGTGCAGGAAGGTATCCCTTCCTTCACAAAAACAATCCTGGCTGTAACACAGGCACCCTTGCACCATGGTGCAGTGCAAGTGTGCTTGCTTTGGTGCTTGGCAGCCACAAGTACACAAGTGCAGAGGAAGAGCAGGAATGCGCCATATCTTAGTAGATATGGCGCATTCCTTCCCTCTCCATTTGACGCACCGCAGCAAGTTGTCTTGCTGCATTGTGTTGTGCCAAATATTAGTACATTTTCCTTTAGGGCTTTCTTGGAATTTGGGGCAATTACATGCCTTTAAAGAGACACCATCAGGTACCACCAGTCTAACTTGAATAGTTCGAGATGACTGGCCTGATAGAACTCCGTCCTTATCTATTGCAGGCATACACGATGGGCCTAACTTATGGCGTTTTGGCGTAGGGCAGTGCAGTAAGGCACCTTACTGCACTTCCCTACACCAAAGTGAAAGGGCAGGAGTGCACCGTATTTAAGCAATACGGTACATTCCTGTCCTTTCTGCCTGCGCCGGCGCCGTTTTGGCAGCCTAGTGTCAACTTAGGCACCCTTGCACCATGTTGCAAGGGTGCCTCCGTTGCAGGCAGGATTGTTTTTGTGCAGGAAGGGACATCTTCCTGCACAAAAACAATCCTACGAGGCATTTTCCTCTTTCCATGTGTGCTGCAGAATACAGCACACACTGCAGCACACATGGAAAGAGGAAAAACAAAAAGAAATATACATATTTCTCCTCGTTACGCCTCACCTCTGGAGGCGTATGGATTTCATGATTGCCCAGGTTTACATCACTTTGTAAATCTGGGGCAGCGTCAAATTCCATGGGCGTTGCCAGGGAAAACCCACCGCAACGCCCATGGAATGCCTCCCGGGAGCAGAGTAAGGCGACTCAGCGATTTGCGCTACTTCGCCTTACTCATGATTTATGATGCCACTTAATGCCACACAGGGTGGCTTTGCGTGGCTTCATAAATCTTTGAGAGCCCTGCATGTACCACGTTACGTGGTGGAAAAGTGATGCACGGCTCTCATAAATAAGCCCCTATAATTTCCTGCAGACCATCATCAAAAGGAAAACAGCAGCTCCTATGGTCAGATGGCGCCACCCTCAGCCCCAGCTTAGATACATTCTCCACAGATTATGAAAAATCATTAAAAGACCTTGAAAGAAAACAAGGCTATTGGAGAAAAAAGATAGAGATATCAACAGATTACATGTTACAAGGAAGAGCCTACATTTATGAGCTAGGCGTGTACCCAGATTTTGAGTGAGGGGATCCTGGAGACAATCAGAGATCTACTCCTGTTTAGGGCGTAGTAAGCTAAGTGATTTCTCCGGGAGTAAGACTGGAAACCCTATTGAATTAAAAAAAATTATAAATCTATACCAAGTAAGAGAAGAAATCTTCGCATGCAGTTAAGGATCAGGTAAAGAGTTTCTAGAAGTGGCCTGTATGTGAGGTAGATACTTTCAGAACCCGTCATCCGGGTCACTATTAGAAGTATCGATATATGTCAAAGAAAAGCAAGCATGACATATTTGGCATATGTTTCTTTTCTACTTATATTATTACTGTTTATCTGTTCACTTCTGAATTGCCTTTTCCCCTCTTTTTTTCCAGCTTCTCTTATTCGCTCTTTCTTCAGTGTGTGAGAGTAGGCTACCCGACCTTGTAGAGGATGATTAGGCAGATGCCATAGAGAAATTATTCATATAGAATCAACAGTTTTATGAATAATGAACTCTTTGTCTAAACAAGAATTGTACAGAAATTGTATGGTTTTGGTAGACATTGATAAAATAACGAAGATGGTGCAGACTAGCGTAAGAAGAGCAATTGTCCAGTAGATGGCACCCTCGCCAAGAACTAGACAAAGGTTTCGTAAAAGAAACACACTACAGAAGTGACGATATAGGTAGGAATAAGTTTGACAAGGACATAATGTATGGGTAAAGTCGAAGTATTTTGCTCCTCTGCCTAGTTAATGCGCAGGTATTTGTTCAGGGAATTCAAAAAGATAGAAAACGAATAATTCGACTTATTAACTTAAAAAACGTTGTCATTATCATAACCTCAGTTGAGACCCTGAAGCTGGGCTAAATAAGAACTTTTTTGTCGCCTATTTTTAATAATGCAATCTTGAAAAGACGAAGAAAATAAAATTTATTTTTGATTTAAACATACTAAAGCTTGGCATTATGTCTTGTAATGTCTGATTCATGTGAATTATAGAATGCCAATAAAACCGATTAAAAGCATAAAGATGAAAGAGTAGCGGGAGCAGGATTTATCTTTGAGGGACTATGAGGGACATGGCTGTGGTGCTGATGTGGATTTATCAGTTCGATACATTGGGCTCTGTCAGTCGGAGATGCCCTAACCACTTCAATGCACAAACATCTCCACCCATCCTGTCAGTCAGAGTATGTATGGCCGATGGTGTCATTATCCGAGGATAGATAAAGGAGCAAAGAGCAGGCGGGATTTGACTCCCTCCAAGACCCTCAATTCATTTCATACTTTTGGGAGTTTCTTATTACAATGATCCAGTAATTAAGAAGGGTTTCGGGTTATGGGACTCCTAAATTGAGGTGAGAGAATTAGAAAGTCAACTGGATGTGGCCAATGGTTTATATGTCCCCAACAGTGGTCATGACCATTCAGTCTTATTCATTGTTGATGGGAAGATGCCTCAATGCCAAGCGTGATCACATCAGCCAGCAGCCCAGGGGCTTAAATCTGAATGTTGCCCCTTTTAAAGATGGCTAGATCCTAAGGGAGGGTAAACTCTCCAAGAAATATGTACATGCATGTTAATGAGTGTGTCAACACTTCTCTGGCCTAGTGGTTGGTATATAAGGAGTGCCATGGTTTTTTATGGTTTGGCTTCACAGCGCAACTGTCGCCAGACAATTATGTGAGCATCACTAGAGAGGGGCTTTGGGTCCGCCCACATGTTGGGAGTCAGGAGTACATGTTTTGATTGAGCAGTAGTTGTGTGCTTCTACAGAAAGTGCTTGCCCTCACACAGCTATGATCATTTTGCTTATTTAATCAGCTGTCTGAGGTTGAACTTTCAGGGGCACAAACATGATGTAATGCTATTAAAGTGTCTTAGTTAGCTAGATAACTTATGGTGTTTTTCTCTGGCGGCAGCGTAGATGGGAGTAGGGTAGTCATTTACCTACATGGATTGTTTGGTCTGGCTAGACAATGCATTCATTAGCCATACCTATTGATATTGCCAATGCTTGTGTAGAAAGATATTGTATATGTCCACAGCACAAGCCAGGAAAAGTAAAGGAAGCATGGATACATGTGAGGGATTGCTTGAATGTAAGGGCCATGCCTCAACCAGTTTACCAGTTCTGTCTAGGGGACAAATCCTGAAGCTGTTTGGCAGTAGAAGTTCAAGAAGCAACTCTGAGGAGGGGTAGAACCATGTTTCCATAAGCGTAAGTGTTGGACCTGTTAGCTTTAGGGTGGTCTTCCCCAAAACATTTTGCCTTGTCCTCCACTTTGTTCTGAAATTCATTTTTGTTGGCCTTAGAACTCTGTGCACTTCAATGCTGCTTAGCAGTGCTAAAGTGATTGTTCTTTCTCCTCATAAATGGTACAATTGGCTTACACCTGATTGGCACATGTCATTTTCTTATAAGTCTCTTGTTTAGTGGAATACCAAATACCCAGGGTCTGTAAATTAAATGCTATGAGTGGGCCAGCAGCACTTATTGAGCCACCCACTTTAGGATCCCCTTAAACAAATGTCCCAGGCCTGCCATTGCAACCGGACTGCAATTCAACTTGCAATATAACCCACTTGCCAGGCCTAAAAATCTCATTTTTATTCCATATAGGTCACCCTTAAGGTAGGCCCCAGGTAGCTAATAGGGCAGGGTATGTTGTAATTGAAAGGTTGGACGTGTACTTTTAAGTTCTACATGTCATGGTAGTGAAAAACTCCTAAATTCGTTTTTCATTACTGTGAGGCCTACCTCTCCCATAGGAGAACAGTGGGTTGCCTTATTACTTTTTATAAGTGCTAACTTTTGATTGGGTACAGGTAAGCATTTCATGTTGGGTGTCTGAGAAATTGTAATCAAAAATCCTCTTTAATGGTGAAATCAGATTTTAAGTAAAAATTTTAAAAAGCCACTTTTAGAAAGTTGGATTTTTCCTGCCCTAAACTATTTGGTGCCTGCAGCCTGTCCTAGCTCACATGACTGGATTTAGTTGGCAGTTGGACTTTATTCCTCCCAGACAGTCACACAATAGAGGGATTAGGTGTGCCTGGATGGATGGGCAATCAACCGGCAGGATGTTGGACAGAGCTGGACACAGCCCCATTTGCAACTGAATAGGCTGTGCTCTGCCTTCACACAAATGAGTTGTCACCCTTGCATTGTTCATGCAGCCAGCTTTAAACCAGGACAGGAGTAATAGGTAACTTCAAGTGCTGCAAAGGAAATTCCCTAGAACCTTCTCCTACTTCGAAGAAGGCACCATGTATAAAAAGGCCCCTCTCAGACCCACTCTTCATTTCGCTTTCTGGACCTGAGAAAGGACTCTCAAAGGCCTACCTGCTTCTGTGGCCTGTTGTGCACTCCACAAGACTGCTTTGCTGAACCTGGAAGGACTACCACAGTGACTCCAAGGACTAGTTGGCTTGGCCTCCTGATCAGAGTATCAGGGATAGAAAAGGCTCCAACCATCTTGAACATGTACCTGGACCCAGTCTGATTGAGTCCTGAACCCTCAAGACGTGCCCCTTCATTCCTGGACCTTTGGTTGTGGTGTTAAATGTGCCCAGATAGGCAAAATCTAAAACTTGTTTGTTAGAAAACCTTTGGTTAAAAACTGCTCCGAGAACTGAGAAAAGACCATTACCAACCTGCTCGTCTATCCGCCCAAGGTGAATCGCAGCTGAGCCTGACTTTGCGGCAGCTCCTGCTGCGTTCATCTCCGCAGCCGCAGAGGTATCTCTCTTCGTGAAACTCATCGGCAACAGCTTCCTGACTCATCCCGCTGGAGATTTTCGACTTCCAAAAAAGAGACTAAGTCAGAACATAGAAATCCAGATGCCTCTTGCTGCACCATCGACACATCAGTGTCCTCCTCAAAAACAGGCACTTCATCTGCACTGAGAGTAGCTTCATCCACACTGAGAGTAGCTTCATCATCAGATGGACAGAAAACTCACTGCCAGAATCTTGCACTTCCTCCTCTCCGTCAGACGCACTGTCGGTCTCATAATCATGGTCAGAGGAAGATTCAAAAAGCATTCCAACCACCTGCTGAGCAGTAATTCTGCGGCTAGCCATAATCCTTACTAATAAAGGTAACTTGTCAAACAAGTCAACAACAACAAACACTTTGTAAAATAAGTAATAAACAAAATGTGGCTTTATCACAAAGACCTATATACTCCAAAAACAATATCACTGACTTGCCAGAAGCAGCTAGACTCATCACCACCTACTCTGCACAGACACAGCAAGGACCAACAATATCCCACTAAAAAAAGAGAAAGAAAAGAAAATTACGCATGAGCTAGTGCAAAACACATCGCAAAAAATTGCACGCTCAAAACACAAACTAAATATGCTGCTATTATGACACCACTTACAAAAAATTCATTCATGCATGACAGTAATACTCATTTGGAGTAAACACAACAAAAATGTTTTTCTTACCAAATAAATGCAACTACGCAAACTGCAGATCAACCACTGCCGAAACCGTAAACAAGAATCAAAAGCTTTGCACTAGAATAAAAAGGAGAAATAAAACATTTCAATCACATATGCAAATAACGCACCAGTCCACACACAATCCACCAGCCAAGCTGGGCGGCAGGTGGGCCTAAAAGCACAAGGCCGATCTGCCCCCATGGGGGGCAAAAACTGCCAAAATATTCACCCCTGTTAAAGGGGACACTTCCCAACACTTAAAAAATCCTGGTGTCTAGTGGCTTCTGCCCCCCTTGGGGACAGATGGACCTAAAATCATATGGCTGATCTGCCCCCAAAGGGGCAGAAACGGCCACAATAATACCCCCCATAAAGGGGAGTGACCCTTGCCCAAGGAGCCGCTCCCCAACAACCACATTTAAAAAAAACCCTGGTGTCTAGTGGCTTCTGCCCCCCTTGGGGAAAGATGGGCCTAAAAACATATGGCCGATCTGCCCCCAAAGGGGGCAGAAACGGCCACAATAATCACCCCATAAAGGGGAGCGACCCTTGCCTAAGGGGCCGCTCCCCAACATTAAAAAAAAAAACAGAAATCCCTGGTGGCCTAGTGGGGCATACAAAACTAAAAATATTCACCCCATAAAGGGTAGCAACCCTTGCCCAAGGGCCGCTCCCCAACATACAAAAAAAAAATTTAAATCCCTGATGGCCTAGTGGGGCCCACAAAATAAAATAAAAATCGGCCGATCTGCCCCCCAGGGGGGCAGAACGGCCAAAATAATGCTCCCCAAGGGGGAGCGACCCCTGCCCAAGGGATCGCTCCCCGCAAACACATCCCCGGTGGTCTAGTGGGGCCCAATATTTTAAAAATAGTCCGATCTGCCTCCCAGGAGGGCAGAAATGGACAAAATAATGCTCCCCAAAGGAGAGCGACCCTTGCCCAAGGGTTTGCTCCCCGCAAACATATCCCTGGTGGTCTAGTGGGGTACAAATGGCCCGATTGGCCAAAAACATTGCTCCCCAAATCGGAGCGACCCTTGCCCAAGGGGCCGCTCCTCGCAAACAGAAGATTACCTGTAAGAAAACAAAACAATCTAAAAAATCCCTGGTGTCGAGAGGGCATTCCTGCTGCACAATCGCACCCCGTGCGCGACCGTGCAGCAGAATGCTCAAAAGAGGCATCGGAGGAAAGGAAAACCCTTTCCTTTCCCCCGATGCCTCTTTTGTTTAAATCCCCTCCCCCGAGGAGAAACTTACCTCCCTTCTTGCCGACGCGCTGGAAGCAAAAGGCTTCCAGCATGTCCGGCTGCATGTAATGACGTTGGCGTGTGGTGCTCGCTGACACCATTAGATGAAGTGGAGGGGGCGGGGCGGCAGTGAAAGGGCTTCCTCTGCCCTTCCCGGTGGGGGCAATCTGAAGGGTGGGGTGCCGTCCGATGCACATGCCCACCGTGACTTGGGGCGGCTCCCGGCAGTCCCATGCACGGAAGGGGTTAAGACTTGGGTAAACCAGGGTGCGGACGGCCTCAATCTTTTTGCCACATACTTTTTTATGGGAGCAAGGTGGTCTAACGAGTTTGAGATCCAGCTATTAAACACCAAAATGTCTTATTGAACTGCTCCTTGCAGAGTAGGAGCAGAGGAACTGAGGGACTGAGCCAAGTATCCTTCGACATATTCTGCCACGTTCTTTTAAATTCCAGCGTAGGGGTATTCCTAATCCGTAAGGAGGGGCCCTGAAATGCAAATGGATTGCTGAAGCGGTCAGACCAGATCAGCTGCACCCAGTCTTTGACCTGCATGCTAGGGACATTTGTAAAAATCAGGTCAAGCATATGTCCTGTCCGATGGGTAGGGGCCTGCACATGTTGGATTAGATTAAGACCAGCCATGATCTAGACCAGCATCTGATCAACTTTGACACCATCAACAGGGCTGAGCTGCCGAAGTTTTGCAGAGAAGGGGCTGAAGGCAGACAGGAAGGCTACCATACTGGGTCCCCAGGTAGCCCTCAGAGCCTTTGAGGAAGCACAGAGGTGGCAGACCTCAGCCCAAAGGAGGATGATCCAGAGGAGGAGGAGGAAAGTTTGAGTGAGGAGGAGATAGAGTGCCCAGACCTGGGTCCTGAGCTGCAAGGAGAGCACAACTCACCCCAAGAGGATGCGCCAGGAGACCCAGGATGGGGCAGGAAGCTGTGTGTCTGGCAGGGGCCTGGCCCTAGAGCTTAAGGTCAGGAAGGTGGGGAGGGAGCTCAAGCTGCAGCTGGCCAAGATGAAGCTGGAGGCCGTGGCTGAGAGAGACTTGGCAAGAGACAGACTGGCCATGGAGGAAAGAAGAATGGCCTTGAGCTTAGTCTCAAGGAGCTTGACATCAGAGCCAAGCAGGCAGAGTCCAGCAGCAATGGTGACAGCATTGCTCCAGTGCCCATTGGAGAAAGAAAATGATCTGGTGACTAACTTTGTTGTGGGGATGACATAGACAACTGGTTTGAGGCATCTGAGGTTGCACTGGAGAAGAATAGGGTCCCTGAAGAAGATTGGGGGGATGGCCTCTGGGGGCATATCCCTAATGAAGGGAGGGATGCCCTGGTAGCCCTAGGGAAAGGGGACAGTATGAAGTATCCTCTTATGAAAGATGCCCTGACCAAGAAATATAGGCTCATTCCAGAGCGGTATAGGCAAAGGTTTAGGGACAGTCAGAAGCTGCCCCAACAGACCTGGGTGGATCATTTTTGCAAGGCAGTGGATGGTTGGATGAAGGGCAGTGAAGTGAATTAGTACAAAGGGCTGTACAACTTGATTGTCAGAGAGCACATTTTCAATCTTTGTTTTACAGAGCTGCGATAACTCCTTGACCCCAGTGAGTTTGCTATGGAGGCAGACCAATGATCAGCACCAGAGTCCTCAAAGAGGTATCGGGATTCTCCCAAAAGGGTAGCCAGAGTTCCCACCAGAAAAAGGAGGGGGGGAGATAAAAGCAAGAAGGAGATCTGTCAATGCCCCCATAATAGTTCACAGGGGAAAGGGTCCCATTCCCAATATGGTCACCAGAAGAAAGGTTTTGCTGACTAGAACACTGGTAAGTTTGTTCCCAAGTGTTATGAGTGTTACAAGTATGGACTCACCAAGGGAGATACACACACAAAAAAAGGAAGAGGAAACTCAAATAAACCTCAGATCTCTGGGAAATCCCTAAATGGTTTTAAAATTGCCCTCTCACACTGTGTCATGCTTCATCATAGGGCATGCTACTACACCCCGATGCAGACCAACGCTCAGAGTGGAGCAAAAAATTTAGTTTTCCTAAGGGTCAAAGAACCCCTACACAAATGGGATCCTGAAAACATTTAGAACTTAAAACTACCTAAGAGAGTGTCTGCCTTATTTTATTTTGGGCTTCTCTTGGCAGGATTAAAAAATGCCTGTCGGGGTATACCTGGGAAATTAGTATCCCATACCCCAATTCCGTGTTCATCAACATGTATCAGCCTTTCAACCGCCCCTTAGGGCTGTCAGCCTTTGGCAGGATGAAGATCCCTACTCTGACTCCCCTTACTGCCCCGTTCCTAACTCAATGCTAAGTGGGGATAGGGGATCAAACCCTGGCCATACTTTCCAATTCCAGGCACATTCTCAAGAACTACCTGTGAAGAAAAGCCTTAAAATCATTACCATACCATTTGAGGGTTGGCTACTGGTATTTACCGTGTTGCAACACATATATGTAGTACATTAACCCAGTGATTGATCATACACACCCACTGTGAGCAAAAAACAGGTGGAGGATACATGGGAACAAACACAAACAAACCCAAGTGAACCCATCTCTGAATTCCATACCCAAGTTTCACTAAAATCATTCCAAAACCAGGGTTGGAGTGGGAGCATTGTCCTGTAGTCACACTCTGTATGGGTACAAAGGAAGTACACCAATATATATGGGCCCTGTCTGTCATGAACAGTATTGGCTTCCCCGTAACCAGAGCAATAAGGGCTATCCCCTCCCTTCTTTTTCTCACATTCCTATATCCCTGTTCGGATATATAGCATCAACTTTGGGGCCTCCCTCCTGACCCCCATCATTGATCATGTCTTGTCATGTATGTCATCACAATTTTACTACGATATCTCCCAAAGCCTCCAAGGTTTCTCTCTTGCGTCCTGTGCGTATTGTATCTCTGCTCCATTATTCACAACGTTAAACCCATTTGGAGGCCTCTCCCATGCCCCCATCCGCAATTATGTGGAACAGAGTCCCACTTGCGCTGTGCTGGATACTTATTGCGCATGGTGCTCTTAATGAATACCTCGAACTCTCTCGGTTTTCACACAACCAGCCGTATGGCCGAGATTGCGAGTGACTGGGTTCCAAATGTGGGAGGTTACTTCCCCCTCTCACTTACGCCAAACAGTGATTTGATCGCGGAGACACTCATTTTAACATCTCTGTTCAGTAACGTGAGTGTGATGCTGCTCTATGCGGGATCTGACTGCCCTCAGTGAATCCTAACTTCTTCAAGGGTCTGACGTAACCCTGAATGTCACTTGCTTCCCTCCGATGAGCAGCTGCATATTGCCTGGCTGCCATTTTATTGTTACCCTTCGTGGGAGTCACGGGTCATGTGACCTTCCAGATTAAACCTGGAACGTACTGGTCCCCCTAGTCTGCTGCCATATTGGAACCCTGCCATGGAAGCCATGTTTTACTTGTCGTACTCATGGGGGCACGACTAGTGCAGCAGTCCACGAGAGACACTCTAACTTACAGGTCCCGGGTACCCCTGGTACCATATCCTAGGGAATTACAAGTACATTTGGTAATGACAACTGGGGGCAAGCCAATTAAACATGCACCATTTTACAGGTCAGAGCA
Source organism: Calotriton arnoldi (assembly GCA_963921515.1). Taxonomy (NCBI): domain Eukaryota; kingdom Metazoa; phylum Chordata; class Amphibia; order Caudata; family Salamandridae; genus Calotriton; species Calotriton arnoldi. The sequence continues at coordinate 1,449,347 of CAWUFW010001802.1, forward strand.
CATGCACTGAGTCCTGTGTAGCAGGACTCCGGTGCAGGTGCTACCCCAGGACGCTTATAGACCGGGCGCAGGGAGTCCTAACGCGCTCTCTGGCCGGGGGCGGCAGTGGGGCCAGGGCAGGCTGAGCCCGGCCCCCCTGAGCCTCTGGGTCTGCTGTAGGCACTGGAGGAGGCATCTATTTACACTTAAATACACAGTGATTAAACAGTTGAGTCCTGGTGGCCATCACTAGTTTTTCCTTCCGCCAGGGAAGATGGCGGGTCTCATTCCAGGCATGTGCTGCATGCACTGAGGACCAGGTCGGTGATCTGTAGCCCGGCCTCTGTCTTCACTTCCGAATTCTAGGCTGTACCTGATGGAACTGGAGAGACTAAAGGGCTGTGAGCAGCAGGGTTTCACCCTAGTAAAGGCCTCCTCCTATTACCACCATTTCTGTGTTCTTCAAGAACATTAATACCCAGGGTAGTGATGTGTGTGCAGAGGGGTCTGCTCCTCTCATGTCCTAGGGAGTGATGTGTTGGGCATGGAGGTGTCTGCTCCTCTCATGTCCAGGGCAGTGATGTGTGTGCATGGAGGTCCGAGACTTTGATTGATTGGCGTTCTCTTGTTGCCTTTTAACAAATGTGATGGATTTGCTAGGCATGGGCCATCCTCCATCTTAGGGCTCTCTCTTTCCAGCCCCGACATGAAGACGACTTATACAAGATGGCTCCCGTTTTTCAGATTAAATGATACAGTCATAGGACTGTTGATCTAGTCCTGCATAGAAAAGAAAGGAGGACTCTGTGCAACTTCGCACGGCATTAAATGAAAGGTAGGACTATTCACTGTGCAACTTGTCACTGCATTGAAAGAAAGGTAGGACTATTCTCTGTGATCCACTGAAGGAGCGGCCATATTGTAATGATGCTTCTTCATTGCCTATCATAGACCTGACTGTTTCACTGATCCTTTACAGACACCCCGAAGATCTGCACGACTATTAGGTCCATCACCAATACATCTACTCTTTGATTAAAGAGTATTCACTATTTATAACAGGATGTCAGTTACATCTAGGTGCAGAATTAAAATCTGACTAGTGGAGCAACAAATATATTTTCACACAAATAATAGTCCCATAATAATCCTGCCACTTCTCTACTTAGAAATCTACGCATATCACACCGTTGCTTCCACGTCTCAATGGCTCCAAAGAATACCCACCACAACGACTACCTGCTATCACGGGTCGGTCATTATTCATTTAAGATTGTCTGCCCCCTTTACCTATCCAAAAACAGGGCTAAGAACTTCAAACATAATCTACTCAAACGACACCCCGAAACACTGGTCTCTGATGCCTTTTTTTGCACCTCCAAAGGCATTGTCGTTAATGACCTAATCTTCTTCATTAACAGAAGAGCCCAATGAAGAAGAGTCCTAACTGCCATGTTCCGCTCCAAACCAATATGGAAAACACCACACGGTTTCAGAATAACCATAAAACCCTCACCGGACTTCAAGGCCGATCTCGCAGTTTCCATATACAACAGTGGGAAAATCCTCATACAAGCCTCGGACAGAAATCTTGAAAAATTTCACAAAAAAGTTATGGAGATTAAAAATACTTTGGCTAACACTGTACCGTCCATCCCGACAAATCAGAGACTCTCCTCCACTTGCCTCATCTACCACCTCTACCACCTCCTCCACCTCTACTTCACTTACTAGGACTCAACAAGACCAGTCTCTTTGCACTAACGATGAAACCATTGTGGATGGACCAAGTCCTTGGATCACAATGGAAGACTGGCCTAGTTCCTACATAGGGGACTTGCCTTCACCCGCTCCTCACATGTCACTGATACTTAATGCTTACCCCTCTAAAACATTCAGCAACAATAATGTGGGGATCTTGAATTCTTCTTGCTACCCTTCCTCTCCTTCACCCTCGCCTCTTTGGGCACCCAACTCATCCACCGCGCCCCCCAACCCTTAGGTTTCTACTGTCCCTCAGCACAAGAAGCCTGTAGACGACTGCCCTATTCCCAAAGGAGGGAACTTGCCTTCTCCTGTTACTCACATACCATTGATTCGCAATGCTTACCCCCTATAACGCTCAATAACAACACTCTGGGGAACTTCAGGTCTACTAACCACCCTTCCTCTACAACACCCTTGCCCCAAGGAGCACCCCACTCATCCACTGTGCTTCCCAACACCCGGGTTTCAACTACCCAACAGCACAAGAGGTCCAGTGATGAAAGTAATATGACACCTCGTTCCTCCCATTTTCAACTCTCCGTCTCCAGGACACCAACCACTAGCCCCTAACTTCCCAGCACATCCCCATCTACTTACCTCCCTACCAATGAGGAATCCACACCGTCTACCACTGCTCCCTCATTGGAGAGGTATCAATCATTATCTACCCCCAGACTAGCCACCCACACCTTGTACCCTCCCTCTATTGGGGATAAGCTGACAGACCTCAAGCATGATCTTCATCTAGTTAAAGATGGTCTTTAGAACCTATTACACTTCTCTATAAAGATGGAGAAGCATTGAAACTTCTTCATGTCCTCCAAGACTAATCAACCTTGCCATCCCACAACGGCTAAACACTACCAGACAAAAGATTTGTCCTTGGAAAACAAGGTAAATCTACACTGGAAATCAAGGCCTCTTCTTAATCACCTCTCCAGGCCCCATAGAATCACTGACCATCTGTCGGATGCTGACATTCACTCCCTTTTACTATCTTACAACGCCTCTCTTATTAATTCTTCATTCGCACCATTCAATATCCAAACTATTCCCTCCAACCCGTTAAGAGAATCCAGTGTCAATCTCAGAAATATGAACATGGATAATTTATTACCTGTCACCACATCTCACCCATAAGCTGTAGTAAATAAATCCTACATCAAATCGATGCTTCTTAATTGCAGGTCAGTGGTTAGGCATGCCGCTGATATTGCCGACCTCATACTCTCGCAAGAAGTGGACCGCCTGATCTTAACAGAAACTTGGCTTAATGACTCCTCACCAATTTTGGACATTCTAGTTCCCCCTGAATGTAACATCATCAGATTATATAGACCTCTTAAAGTCAGGGGTGGCATAGCATGCCTCTTTCGCTCAAGTCTCACCCTGAGACACACACAAACTGTTCCGATGTCCACCTATGAGCGCCTGGGCATCGAAATCTGGAACAATGACAAGTTAGTTTGTACACTCCACACGATCTATCACCTCCCAGGTGATAATCTTCTAATTGTAGAACAAATATGGAGACCATATTCTCCAACTCTGACCAACACCCTAACCATATCTTCCTTGGGGATTTCAACTTACACTGGAACGACGCAAATGTTCTCTTACTGTGCACTTTCAAGGCTTTCCTCTCCGACCTAAACTTCATCCAGTCCTGCAATGAACCTACCCATATCAAGGGATCCACCCTTGACTTAATCATTGCTAAAGACAACGTTATTCAACTGGATGCCATATCAACCTGTGACTGGTCGGATTATTACCTAATTTCATTTCTCATCTTGGAAAGAGTGCTGATTAGACAAGTACAATCTCGTAAGGCCAAACAATGGTCACAAGACTTGAGGAACATCAATTTAAATTATCTAACCAGGATTAGTAATAACCTACTTCCTCCGCCCCCTAACCTGACAAATCTGGATGAATACTACATTTACTCCATGACTGATATATTCGACTCAGTTGCTCAGAAAGCAATTCAAAAGAATACCCAGCTACCCTCCAAACCCTGGTTCAACTGCTCCCTTAATGAGGAAAGACGCAAACTAAGGCTGTCTGAGTGGTCATGGAGAAACTCTCCCTCCATAACAAACCTCAAGCAGCTGAGGACGACAAGAAGTACCTATAACAAACATATCCGCAGTGCTAAAACTGCTCACTTTAGGTCACAGCTTGACCAAGCCAAAAACAGACTGAAAAATCTTTTCAAAAACATCAAACAACAAGCTAACCTCTCAACTAACTTCATTGAAAAGACAAGAAAGATCGTACTAGAAATAAAATGCACCACACCAAATATGCTTTGCCTGACCCAGTCAACGGCCTCTCCGCTACCCTTGATGAGTTCCCCTCTTTCTGGCTCTATGTTTTACTCTCCAAAAAGTCAGGCATCGTGGAATACCTTTACACTACCAGACGATGTCGAGCAGCTCAAAACTATAACTTCATTAAAACCTTTTGATTGGCTCAGCATTCTGACCATCATTTGTTCTTTTGCTTTTGTCGCCTGCAGTAGGAAGGGTATGCCCAGATGTGGGTCCCATGCTCACTGTCTCACTGTATTCAAGCTAGCCTGGCTAATGAGGGGTAATACCCCAAAACCGGTCCCAGGATGCTTGTTTCTGGTCCAGGGAGGACCTGGCCTGGCAGTTTGGGCTGGACTGTTTCCATGGGGAGCAAGGTCAAGACTGATTTGCATATGTGGCTGGGTTCAAACTGGGGTGGTGTGGTGAGCAAAAGAACAATGGATTAAACCCAGATCTGTGACTGGGGGTGAATGTTTGATTGGTTCAGCATTCCGTCCATCATTTCTTCTTTTTGTTTTTGTCACCCTAAGTGGGAAGGGTATGCCCAGACATGGGTCCCGTGCTCACTATGCCACTGGATTGAAGCTAGCCTGGCTGATGAGGGGTGATACCCAGAAACCTGTCCCAGGATGCTTGTTTCTGGTCCAGGGAGGACCTGGCCGGGCAGTTCAGGCTGGACTGTTCCCATGGGGAGCAGTGTCCAGACTGATTTGCATATGGGTGAGTGCAAACTGGGGTAATGTGGTGAGCAACAAAATGATGGATTAAACCCAGATCTATGATTAGGGGTGAATGTTTGATTGGCTCAGTATTCTGACCATCATTTGTTCTTTTTGCTTTTGTTGCCCTAAGTGGGAGAGGGATGCCCAGATGTGGGTCCCGTGCTCACTGTGCCACTGGATTCAAGCTAGCCTGGCTGATGAGGGGTGATACCCTGAAACAGGTCCCAGGATGCTTGTTTCTGGTACAGGGAGGACCTGGCCTAGCAGTTCGGACTGGACTGTTCAATGGGGAGCAGGGTCAAGACTAATTTGCATGTGGCTGGGTCCAAACTGGGGTGGCGTGATGAGCAAAAAAACGAAGAATTAAACCAGGATCTGTGACTGGGGGTGAATGTTTGATTGGTTCAGCATTCCTTCCATCATTTGTTCTTTTTGCTTTTGTCCCACTAAGTGGGAATGTTATGCCCAGATATGGGCCCCGTGCTCACTGTGCCACTGGATTGAAGCTAGCCTGGCTGATGAAGGGCGATGCCCCAAAACTGATCCCAGGATGCTTGTTTCTGGTCCAGGGAGGTCTGGCCTGGCAGTTCGGGCTGAACTGTTCCCATGGGAAGCAGAGTCAAGACTGACTTGGTTCCAAACTGGGGTAGCGTGGTGAGCAAAAAAATGATGGATTAAACCCAGATCTGTGACTGGGGTGACTGTTTGATTGGTTCAGTATTCCGTCCATCATTTGTTCTTTTTGCTTTTAAAAGAGGATGGAAGGCAGATAAAAAAGGATGGGCGGAAGGCAAGAAGGAAGGGAGGGAGGGAGGGAGTCAAAAAGGGAAGGATGGAGGGCAAAAGAGAAGAAAGGAGAGAAGAAGGAAAGAAGGCAAAAAGAAGGAATAAGGAGAGAAAAAAGAAAGAAGGCAAGAAAGAAATAAGGAAGACAAAAAGAAAGAAGTGGAAAAGAAAAGAAGGTGAAAATGAAAGGTTAGAGGAAAAATATATAAAGAAAGAGAATGAAAGAAAGAATGCAAAACAAAGAAAAGTAAAGAAAGAAGGAAATAAAATGAAGCAAAACTAAAGAACAAAGGAAAAGGCAAAAAGAAAGAAACAAGGAAAGACAATGGAAAGATGGAAGAGAAAAAGAAAGACAGAAAGGAGAAAAAAATCAAAAAAGAAGTAAAGAAAAAGAAAATAGTAAAGGAGGCGAGAAATAAAGATGCCAAAATGAAAGGAAAGAAAAAGGAACGAAGGCAAAGAAAGAAACAAATGAAAGCAGGAAAGAAAGAAGGCAAAAAAGCAAAAGAGAAAGAAGGCAAGAAGTAAAGAAAAAAGTAAAGTTGGCAAAAAAGAAAAAGAATGAAAGCAGGCAAAGGAAAGCAGGAAAAAAGAAAGAAAGAATAAAATGGCAGAAAGAAGGAACGAAGGAAAGAAAAAGGAACAAAGGTATGAAAAAATGAAAGAAGGCAACAGAGAAAGAAAAAGAAAGAAGGAAAGAAGGACAGAAAAGGGGATGAAGGCCAAAAAGAAAGAAAGAGGGCAAAAAAGGGAAAGAAACAAAAGGCAAAAAGGAAAGGTAGAAGGAAAGAAAGAAGGAAGACAAATTATAGAAAGAAGATAGAAAGAAGGATGAGGGTTCACAGTATAAAATATTGGATACTAAAACTTAAATTACACTCCACCTATGTTCAAATAAAATAGTTACAAGTGTGCTGCAAATTAAATTCCATAAAGTTTAGTTTTCTTCCTGGGTAAAGTTTATCAAATAGTCATTGGTGAAACAGAGTCCTGGAACACAATATGGAATGCTGTGAAATATCAGCAGTCCACTTTAAAAGAAATTTACAACAGCATTGGAAGGAGACAGCAACTGATAAAGCTGGAATTGGCCTGTGCTCTCTTCACATGGGTCCTCCTATCACATCAGGCAACACTGACACTACGGGGAACTCCTTACATGCGGATGTGCACCTTGTGAAAGGGAAAAATGATGAATCAATGCAGTCACTCAAAGTGACGTGACCAGAGGCTTACGTAGGCTAACCATTGCCCCATGCTATATGCTGTAGTGGGCAGAAGCAAAATGGGAATGACACAACTACAGACCAATGGGTGAAGAGAGGTGGCTGAAAGCCCCTTTAAGTAAGTTTATTATACATATTTTAGTAAAATCAAATGGTCTTGGCTAACGCCAGATCTAAAAATGAATGTGCAATGTAACCAAAAGCCTATATACTTAAGCAATGGCTGTCCCAGAAGCTCGCCCCAATCATACGATCTACATCAACAACCTCAATGAGAAGATCAAGAAAGATGGTAAGCTGGGTTTGGGTACAGACATAAAGGGATACCAGCATTTGTAATATTGTCATAATAGTGTAGGTCTTTTGTGTTGACCTCGTTTACACAAGCTTATTATGATGAGCGTAAAGATTTAATTCAGTGAGTATAACGATCAAATTATAGTTCCAGAGGGAGTAAGACAGTTATGATTGATTAAAAGTTGATAGCGGTTTTATAGGCAGATTACAGCTCGTTGCTAAAAACGTGGACGAGACAAAAGCTTTTTGGGGGGGACTCTGTGCCAAAGGGCATGCTTGTTGAACAGGACATGGAAATATAGTATTCTGTGTTAACATAACCAGATCCAATTTCACTTCATCTCATGGTTATTCAGCTTCTTAGTAGCCTTTTTTTCGATACCTCTCACCCCAGAATTAAGGTACTTGGTGGGGATACGTTGGGAAGAAGCACACCAATAAAGCTATCTGCTTTCATTACGTTTTTCAGTATATTGTTTGTACGTTATTACTATAGTTAATTTAGTGCCATAAACATATGCTATATTTTCAGTTTCGCAAGTTTAGGCACCTTGAAGTGAATAATTTCACCATCGCTTCTTAACTTGCCCTATACCCGATTCTCTAGCTCTACATACACATGTATAGTTTGAGAAGCTCTTCCACGTGTAGATCTAGTTCCTTTACTGGTGAAATAGTGCAGAACTTAAATTGTGTAACAGATTTTACCAGTTTTCCTCTGGATCGTGTCTGTTCTCCTGCAATGCAATTGTAGTTGTAAAAGGAGTAGCCCATACTTTTCTCAATAAAACTGTATGTGCAAATGTAATGGTCATTTCTATTGAAGATGTGTTTGTTGTCTGTAATGGCAGTGCGCTACCACACCATGTATACTCCATGACAATCCACACTGCGTCACTACACTCTGCTCTACACCTTGCCACTGCACTCTTGCCAATCCACTCTACACCACTCTAATATGCTCTGTACTCTCGAACAATCTACTCTGTGCTGTATGCCAATCTATTCTGCGCCACTACACTCAACTCTGCAACATGTTACACCATTGCTCTTTATGCCATTGTACTTAACAACACTGAGCTCTATGCTACACCACTGCACTCTACACCAACGCAGTTAACGCCACTTGTCTCTAAACCAATGCACTCTACGCCAACTACTGTGCAGCACTGCACTCTATGCCAGTTTACTCTACTCTGCAATACTCTATGCCACTCAATTCTGCTCTATACCACTGCTCTCTGCCCCACTCTACAAGACTGCACTCTGCCACCGAACTCGGCACCACTGCACACTATATCATTGCACGCTGTCCCTGCACCATACACCACTTTTCTGCTGTACGCTACTACTTTTTGCGCCATTCTACTCTGCCACTTAACTTAACGCCATTCTGCTCTGCATCACTACACTCTACGCCACTATATGCTACTCTACAAATTGTTCTACTCCTTCTACTGTGCACCACTTTATTCCATTCTACTGCACTCTACGTCATTACACTCTGCATCACTCCACGCCACTCTACTTCATACAATCTACCCTACATCAATGTGCTGTGCACCACTGTACTTTACGCAGGTTCACTATAGGCCACTGTACAATACTCCACTTTGATGCTCTACTCCATTATGCTCTGTGCCACTCTACTTCACTCTATACCACTCTGCAACTCTACGACGCTCTATGCAACTCTCTTTATGCCAGGCCACCATACTCCATGCCTTTCCACTCTATGACAATACTCCACTCCATGCCACTCTGCTCTACACCACTCCACAGCACTCAACGCCAGTGTTCTTCAAACTGGGGACTGGCCCCCTGGGGGGGCCTCAAGTGACTCCAGGGGAGGGGGGGTGCTAGGCTCTGGCCAAAAGAAGCATTTAGTTGATAACGGTGCTTTGATTTCAGAAGAAAAAAATGAGCGGCTGTAAGCCGCTCTATAATGGGCCATCACTAACATCTTTTGTCATTTATATCCTTGTTGGGAGAAGGTGTTAAAATGGAAGGGACTCCAAATATCCTTCAAAACCCCCACCCCTATTTCTTATAATCACTCTGTGGATACTTTTACACGTTAGTAAGGCCTGCCTGAGCAGAATAGTATGTTTGGCAATCATGTATTTGATGGCATTTTTTGAAACTGTAACAAAACTTAACTGGAATGTTTAAATAAGGCTAGATATATTTAAACATTGCCAGTTTAATAGTATTGTGAAAAAGTCTGAGGGGACGGGGGGGGGCTTTTTTTTTCCACTGGGAGGGCGCAGCATTAAAAAGTTTGAAGACCACTGCTCTACACCACTCCATAAAGACTCCACTTTTCGACACTCCTTGCTATGCTGAACAGCCACGCTGGTGTACAACATGGCTAAAACATATTGGCAAAGTCAATAGCTTTTGCATAGGCAAGACTGATGTGCTTTGCCAATGTTTTTTTTAAATTTATTTTTTGGGCAGGTGGCACTGAGAATATATATACTCACACATATACTTACGAGGCAAAGGGATCAAATGAAATAGGTTAGGTGCAAGTGAACTATTGCACTCTGAATATGAATTTTGAGTATGTCTGATTAAAATGTAACCCTGCACTAATTACATCTATCCCTTAGAGCCGTGCACTAAATAGTCACTTGTATTGTTGTTGATTGTCCTTCCCATCTTTCTATTTTCTAGGCTTCAGACCAATTGCCCATTAAGTAATGTGGTACTTATAGAGCACATTTGTGCTGTATAAATACAAATGCATCAATACGATAAAGTACGCAGGTACAAACACAGTACCACAACCCATTCAAGCCTTCAACCTTGCATCGTTTCACTAGTTAATTAACATGCGGACCTAAAAAGTCAGTCCTAAAAATCGGAAAGTGCTGCCCTACCCAGGTGTAGGGTATGTGCTATCTCGTTCTTAATTTAAAGCATATTTGGCTGTAGATATGTTGATCGATAAGGAAAATAAAATGTTACTTGTTGTGATACCTCTTGTATATGATCTTGCTTGTTTTTTGACACTGTGAAATCAAGCATTCTAACAGCGTTATTGTTTTTATTCTTTTGCTAGAGCTGAAGAATTCGCTGTATGCAATTTTTTCTCAGTTTGGTCAAATCTTGGATATTTTGGTGTCTCGTAGTTTGAAGATGAGGGGTCAAGCATTTGTTATCTTTAAAGAGATCAGCAGTGCCACCAATGCTTTGCGTTCCATGCAGGGCTTCCCATTCTATGACAAGCCAATGGTAAGTACCATCTTCACCCCCATCATTGAGTGTATCTCTGGCAAGTGGGCGACGGTGCCTAAAGATCTTTACTGGTAGAAACTTATCTAAGATATCATGTAGTTAAGCTTCCCACACACACACTACATTTTGAGTGTTGTTGCAGGCAGTTGTCTCATTTATCAAATTGAACTACACTGTATTAGCTGTCATTGCTTTGGTTCTAAATCTTTAAGCTAGATGTAAACTAAACCAAACTTGGTGTTCCGTCTTTTTTCTCCACTAATGACAAATTGTGAGTCAGTATTTCATAGTCTTGTACTAATGTAAAGCATTGGTGCATCAAAGACAATTATGGAGATTGACTCGGTTGTCCTTACCAGCACAAAGAACAGGTTGTTAAAGAGGGGAAAGGAGAGGCACCCTGGTAAGGGTTAGTTTGCAGTGAAATAATAACTCTACAAATAGAAAGTGTTTGAACAAAAACTTGAAATTTGTCGAACCTGCCATGGAGAGGAGTTGGCCTAACGGCTAGGGCGGTCGACCTCGAATCTGGGGAACTTGGTTCGAGTCTCGGCAATGACGCTGAACATCCTGTGATTCTGGGCAAATCTCCCCGTGCCTAACAAAAATGAATGTGTGTCCTCATGTAATGCAACTGGTGCTATGTAAAGCGCTCTGATACCCGATTCGGGTCAAGTTCGCGCTATATAAAACTATAAAATAAATAATAACTGCTGCTTATGTAAAGAGCTTCTTCTGGACGAGTTCACGCTGTGTGAAACAGCCACAAAAAAAAGTGGTATCAAAGTGAAACCTCCAGATTTCTGACTGTCATCCAGGGGGAAGGGACAGTGTACTATGGTGTATGGCCACCAGCCCAAAGATCAAACTGTATGACGGCCACCCAGAATCATTACCTCAATTTTGTCAGAATTTATCCTCAGGTGGTCTTCAGACATCTATTTTGCTACTGCTGCGAGACCTGATTGAAAGTTTTTGCGGGTCGAATCGGAATTCCCGTCAAATTAAAGAATCATCTCAGTGTTGACAGCATCACACATGCAGAAGAAATGAAAGGATCCATTATGGAACTCAGGAGGAGCCACATGTAAACTGAATAAGGTGGGACGCAACAAAGAGCCCTGAGGGACTCTTCAAGAGACTGGAATAGGGAAATATTTAAAACGTGGTGTGTTGACTGCTTGACTTATGGTCCATTACATAAAAGTGAACTCATTTTAGGGCTCTTCCTCTGACTCCGGCCCACTGTAGTCTCTCCAGTAGGGTATCATGTTGAGACACAGTGTAGAAAACCGCAGAGAGATCTGAAGGAATCAGAACAGCTACACTTGTCTGATTGAGAGTCATTCAAAGTTGATTTTATACTGCATGTCAGTGCAACCTCCTCGCGGCACGCCATGAAATGACCTAAACCCAGCTTGAACTGGGGCAAGAACGGAATTGTTCTGAATAAACTTGGAGAGCCGAGATATACCTTTTCCACCAGATTAGCTTGGCAAAACAGGGCTTTTTCCATCTGGGAGAAAGGTGGCCATTTTAAAAAGTCTGACTGACCAGGCCACAGAAGGCATGGCCGGATGTAGAATGTGAGTGGGGCATGAGTCATCCGGAGAACCCGACTGCATACATCTCATGATCTTGGTGGTCTGTGTGATAGTGATGGGTTGGAAATCAGACAAATGATGAGGGATGTCGAGGGTGGAAATGTCGAGGCCAGAACTGGAGCTTATCGAGGCATCGGGATGGGAAGTTGAACCGTTGTGAGGTGGAAAGAAGTGACAGCAGGAATTGTGTCGCTGATAAAAACAGACACAGATTTTCAGAGTAAGGGAGAAAGAGTGACACTGTCTGATGCTAGTTTGATCAGAAAATTCCTTCGCTATTTTAAACCTTTTTTGACAGACGCATCGCTGGTACTAGTGAGAAGCTGCATAGCACAGTGATGAGAGTGGGCAGACCAGATTCTAATATGGTTCGGACATAAAATAGTCAGAGGCGAACAGTAGATCCATGATGTGTTCAGCGGAGTCGGTGGGTTCATTAACCTGTTGTGTAAGAGCCAGGGTAGCATATGAAGCTAATAGGTAAGCGGCCGACATCTAGGGTGCATCTATCCAGAGATAAAACTTGCCTAATGCTATAAACTTAAAGGTGTTTAAGACCAGGCCGAATAATACCAAACTTGTATTTATTAAAATAAAAATTGATGATTTCTGATCTTTGTCTCTCCCAGTTGTCATCTCCTATTTTTTTGTCATTATGTTGTCTTTTTAGCCAACACTTTTGGTGATACCTTCGTTTTTAGGCAGGGCAGGGCAGCACGTTGCAGGATACAACATACCATTCTATTATTCTGTGCTCCCTGTCTGGTTTTGTTTGCAGTGCTTCATATATGTACCATATATCAAAAATGGGAGCGCAGGGCTAACCCCTGTGGAACCTAGGCATCACCCAACAATTGTAAATAAAGATACCTGGGAGATAAATATCTCATTTTTACAAGACACAGTAATGATTTGAATATTATTGGTACCACCATATTCTTTTAGAATTAATTGCTTTATTGATTCTTCTCTTTACCAGAATTTCGACATAGTAAATTCCCAAAGTGCATTCATATCAGAACATGTGGTTGCATTATCAAAGAGATTTATTGTAATTTAATCAGCCACATCATAAAAAAATTGGCAAAACATCAAATTTATACATTTCATTGTCTTCAAATGATACGTGAACTATCTGGTGCTTGTGTAGTTGCTGTAAAGGTACGATACTCCAAATTATGGCCCTGATTCACAAAGGTAAACTTACACTTTTATGTAAGTTGACAATTTTTTTGCTATTCACAAACTACGAGTCCTATATTTCTATGTGCAGAGTTCTCCTCCAGACTGCGGAGTCACCAAAGTAGTTAACTTACTATTAACTCAAGGGGTAGATGGTCGTGTTAACCACCAATTGCCCCCTCCCACCCCCTGGGGGCAGAAAGTGCACTAGGCACCAAGGATATATTTTATTGCTGTAGAAAAAAATGGTGTGTGAATGGACCACCCTGGTGTTGGGCCTATCCTCCAGTCCTAAAACCCCCAGCTGTCTTTCTGTCGTCCAGGTGGGGTGCAGAGCCCCACCCCCAAGGCAAGCCAGAGGAAATGTTGATTCTTTTGGCCATAGTTTTGGCATATGGAGCCGCAGAGTAGGAGTAAATCCAAATATTCACCTACTTGACATGGTGAATGTTTGCACTGTTCTGTGCCATGCCCTGCCACCCAGTGAAACCAACTCAACCCAGCCATTTTGAATACTAGACACCCAGAAGACTGAAGGGTGGTGTGCCTAGAAAGGATCCCACAATGTTTTCTTATCCACAATGCCTGCAAACCTCAAACTTTGCCTAAAATAATGCATTTGCCTCACATTTCTGTGAAAGATAGTTCCAGAATCTATGGGAAGTCACAAATTTCCTACCACCCAACGTTCCACTACTTGTTCCAATAAAAATAGTACCCCACGGGTGTGGCTGACAGTAATACCCGTAATGCAAAAATCCCCTAAACGAAACATGGAGAAATTAACAATAGGGTTAGCGATGGTATCTAGGCCTGGGCTGGATCACGGCCGAGGGAAATCTACCAAACCCAGGCATTTCTGAAAACTAGACATCCAGGTAAGTCCAGGGTGGTGTGCTTTGTGTGGATTCTGTGACGATTTCTTACCCACAACGCCCTGCAAACTTTAAACTTTGCCTAAAATCTAATTTTTTCCTTGCATTTCAGCGATTTAAACTTCCCAAATCTGCAGGGATCCACATATTTCCTACCAACCAGTGTGCCTCCACTTGTTTTGATAAAAATGCAAACCCACTTGTGTGGCTGTGCTTAGTGCCCGCAACGGAACAAATCAAACCAGGGTCGATGAGAGTCTTTGCAGGGAGACTCCCATTAAGTAAACAGATGTGTACATACAGTCAGTTTAAACTGTCATAAAACACCACGCCAATTTCATGAAAAAATGTCTAGATCAATATGCATTGGAATGCAGGTCCTTGCTCTTTTTTAGGTATTGACTGGCAGTTTTTCACTTGTTGATTGTGGAACCCAGGCGTTAACATGGTGATATGTCTTTGTACAATACGCTCTAGTTATTTATGAATCTGAGGTCTTGCTCTTGCGCTTTTGCATTGTCAGTAAAGTGGCATTATTATCCATTATTTGTCACAAAAATGGTTTTGTTTATTTTACTATGGTTTCAGTATGTATGAGCGAATTCCTGGTCAAGCAAAAAATGTACATTTTTACATACATCATATTTATTGTTTCTTTAAATTGTATATTGACCCAATTTGTTTCACTATTTAGCACAATTCATGCTACATCATAATTTTCTGATACTATCATGTTTTAGGGGAGCATTCAGAATTTGAAAGAATCAAAACATGTAACAACCATTTCAAGGTCTCATGTATTGCACACGGGTGTAGCAAAGGCACCCTAGGTCTCTACGCAAGGTAAGAAACTTGACTCTCCATCACCTTGTCCTATCATAAAAAATGTATACGCTAAGGGCCTGATTACAAGTGGCCTGTAATATTCCGACCCATTTGTTAATCCCTGTTTAAGCATAGGTCGGAATTATGAGTTTGAAGGTATTTAACGCATCCAATATTTATCGGCTGTATTAAATTGCTCAGCCTTCGTTAAATGGCAGGTCAAACCTGCCTAAATTTAACAGGGGAAAAAATATGGTATTTACCTTATCATGCGCATTTCGTTACATTCAATCCGCATGTTGTACCCCTTAAACTCGTAATAGGTGTTATTTATTGCTTCTGATAAATAACGTACCCCGTGGTGTCGTTATTTATCAGGGACAATAAATAACACCTAAACTCGTAATCAGGTCCCATCTGGGACAAAATGAGCCACTCACATCCCTGGGCCTTGTGTCATTTCACCTGCTGAACTATTGATAGCTACTCCCCTGATCTTCAAGACACTCGTTCTCAGGCACAGACACAATAAATGTGTATCCACAAATATTGTTCTACAGGGATGTTATTTGCCTGGTGTGGTGCTCCTTGTAGCGGATCATGGAAGCATATAAGTTAGGGGAGAGAATGTGGCCTAATGGCTCTGGCGGTCGACCTCGGAGCTGCGGAACCGGGCCTATCAAAACAAGCATTGGCATAGCCAATAGGTCTCGCCTTTGGGACCTTATAAGTGTTTAGCCATGCAACAGTTGATGTAGTTGCACCAAGGATATTGTGCTGGATAACAAAACACTTATAAGGTCCCCAAGGCGAGACCTATTGGCTATGCCAATGCTTGTTTTACCCAGTCACAATGTCTGATGTTCAACCGTGCGGGCCTTTTTGTGATAAAAAAAAATACTATGAATCTTTCACGCCTCCGCCATTTTGGGGTCACTGAAATTGGAGGGGATAAAGGAGAAAAAGAGTAGGATACTGGGTGGAAGTGCTGTGGAAGTGAGGGATTTAAAAAACAGGGAAGTGCAAAAGTAAAATATTGGGTACTGACTGGCGAATTAAGAAAAAAAATGAGAGAATGGGGAGAGGAGGTGGCACCGCCAGGGGGCGAATATGTGTGAGGAGGGCAACTGAGAGTTGAATACAGAGTGTGGAAAAAAGGAATGGAATGTGGCAATGACTAGGGTAGACAGGAGGAAAGAATGTGACAGAAGTGGTGATAGAGAAAAGAGATGGAGTGAGAGGGAGAAAGGCTGTGACTGGGAAGCGAAGGAATGGAAAATGTGTTAAGAAAGAAAAGTGTGAGTGGGATGGAAGAAGGAAAATGCGGGATGAAATGTTAGAAAGGAAAGGCAATGGAGGAGAGAAAATGCGAAAAGAAAATGGCGGGATTGTGAGGAAAAGCAAGGAGAAACGTGAAAAGGCGGTGATGGGAGAGGGAGACTGTTTTAAAGAGGGAATAGGTATAGACCACTCTAACCACTAGTATATGTAGTAGACCTTTGTACTTACTACCATTCCTATGTGATTTTCGAGTTTATCTGTTTGTATCTCTTCCTTGACTGACTTTACAACTTGTTCATGTGCAATTTTTCCTGTTTATATCTCTTCCTTGAGTGACTTTACACCTTGTACATTTGCAAAAAAATTCTGTTTGTATCTCTTATGTAACTCATGTAATCCAAAGTCCTTATGTAACGCAACTGGTTCTTTTGTAAAGTGCTCTGACACCTTCGGGTAATGTTCGCGCTATATAAAATCGCATTAAATAAATAAAGAGAGAGAGGAAAACGAGTGTGAGACAGTGATAGGAGGTGGAAAGAGGTGATAGTAACAAAAAACTGAAAAAAACAGCAATATACAGGGGAGAGAGAAGAAAGAGTGAGCTATTGAGAGAGAGAGAAAGGAGAAGAGAAAAGTAACAAATTTAAGGAAGATGAATAGAGGCAATCCGTGGTAGACAAGGGTGAGAACTGGTGAGAGATTTCTAGGGAAGGAGGAGAAGAAAGGGTCGCAGATATAATGGATATAGGGAGTGACAGTGGATGGATGGAAAGTAATAGGGGAGAGGGAGGGATAGACAGAGCTTGCGCATAAGGGGAGAAGAAGTGAGGCTGGTGAAGTAGAGTGTGGAAGATAAAAGTAGTAGTATCAAGAAAAGTGGAAGAAAGGAGTGTGTCTGTTATGGGTAGAGGAAACGAGTGGGTGGTTGGTAGAAGAAGAGGGGGCAGTGGTGGCTAAATAGGGGGATAGACAAACAAACACAGAGGAGAGCAAATTGAAAAAATGACAGATAAAATGAGGAGAGGGGAGGAGAGGAGAGGAAAGGGGAGGCGAGAGGGAGATTGAGATGCAGGACTAGGAGAGACAGAGGAGAGAGGTGAGGTAAGAGGGGAGAAGGAGAAGGCGCAGAAGGAGAAGAAGAGGAGAGGAGAGATGGGATGAGAGGAGAGTGAGATGAGAGAGGAGGGATGAGAGGAGAGACCTAGAGAGAAAGGAGAGAGGCAGGATGAGAGGAGAGAAAAAAAGAGAGATGAGGGGTGTAAAGGAGAGAGACTCGGAAGTAGAAGAAGAAAACGCAGAGAAGGAGGTAGAGACGAGTGAGACGAATAGATGGGGAGAGAAGAAGGACAACAGGAGGTGGGAGAGTGCAGAGGGAGAAAGAAAGGAGATATGAAGAGAAGAGAAAAACTTGAAGAGAGGGTGAAAAGATGTGAGATGGTTGAAGAGAGGCTGGAGGGATGAGAAACTGAGTAGAAAGTCTGGGAGAGAAACGAGAGGCATGGGAAGAGGAGATGGTACAAAGAAAGCAAAGAGAGGGAAATAACAGAAGGCGAAGAGAATGGGACAAGAAGATAGCAGACATGGAGAAAGAAAGCAAATAGGCAAGGAAGAGGAGAGGGAGGAAGAGAGAAGACAAGAATGAAATGCTGTAAGGGAGATAGGAAACGAGCGGGAGGCAGGAACAGAAGAGAGCAGACAAGAAAGGGGGAAAGAGGGTGAGAGGGGAGAACGAGTTAGGACGAAAGGAGGGTGTACAAGCGAGCAAAAAAGGAGGAAGAGGTGACAGATACTGAAAGAGGAGGCATAGGGAGAAAGAGTATATATATATATGCAGCAAAAGTGGGGCGACCGGGAGAGAAAAGATAGGAAGAGAGGAGAGGGGGAAAAAGAATTAAAGGAAGCAGAAATACGGAAAGATGCGAGAGGTAAAAGGAGAGCGCTGTGCAGATGAAGACTTAAAGATGGACGGACAGGCCGTGCTATGGGTTAAAGTGAGAGGAGAGAGGGAGTGAAGGACGGCATGGTGATCGTGGTGACGTGGTAAGCTTATAGATGTAATCCTTATGATATGCACTGTCTATGTAATATCCCTATATGCCAATAAAGTTATTTTTAAAAAAACACCCCCAAACATGAAAAAAAGCTTGACGTAAATGGACAGCACCAGCAACCCACACCTTCCAGTAAGAAGAAGGCCACACACGGGGGCGGGGGGAGGAGCGACCGTCAAAGATAAGGACAGCAACCAGAGCACGGCATTATTCAAAAGTGAAAAATAGGGTTTCAACCCGCTTTCACCTCTACCTATTTCCTACTCCGTTAAGATCCATTACAAGCTATGAATGAAATGCGTGTTTCATGGCTGGCTGTTGTAACTGCTAGCGTGCAGTAGTCCATCTTTACACAGTGCCTGTGTGTGATAGAACTTATAGCATTCGGCGACTTTGCGCTGGTTCTCGTTCTCTAGGTACGGTGCAATGTAGGAGAGAGTGCTGCTCTTAAAATAGGACAGGGTGGAATCCTGTGGCCATGGAGTATTTGCTTGCCAGCCCCTGACACGCGAAACATTACTGAAGCGGCAGCCTGTGGCCCCTGCAAGTGGGAGCGGGGGTCAGTGGGGTCGGTGGGGGACGACTCGCGCGCCAGGTCATAACAAAAGCCCACCCAGTGCGGGGGGGGTGAGCTCCGGGGGCCCCCGCCGCCACTGGCAGGTCCCTGGCATGAGAGCTGAGGACTGGATCCGGAGCGTGGAGGGGGGGCATGTATTTTGTAGGAGGGGGGCTCAAATTTCGTCACGCCACCGTCACGCGCATCTGTGAGACGCAGCAGGCTCTGGGCGCATTCAGCACTCCGAGGCTTCTCCAGGGGGAGTCCGCTTAGGATACGAGTACCAATAAGTGCCTAACAGTTTATGATAAACGGTATTGTCGGTCTACGTTCTAAGATCTGTGAAAAAGTATTTCTTTAAAAAAAAAATCTAACATCAGAGCGGGCACATCAGTAAAAACACTGGTTTTGCACTCGAACACAAAAAAATTTCACCTGTTGCATAGGTCAGACCCGCCGTTCTCTGAACACGTTTCACTCAAAACCACCGTCTAAAACAAGGAACAGCAAATGCACGCAAATAAAAGCGAACGAGCAGGATGCTAAATATATTTGCAGTTGCAACCTCACCACTTCAATTAAGTGTGTCGTTTAATATTCACGTTTAAATGCTTAAATAACCTTTACCACAAACTCCAACAAGCGCGCGCAACTCACGCTGACGAGGAGAGGAGGAGGCAGCGGGGGGGGGGGAAGAGAGGAGGGGGCCTGCGCCTGTTTCCCTTGTGGGAGCGAGCAGGAACCATCTGTTAATTAAAACCAGATGGTTTTAAAGCTCGCTCCCGCAAGGGAATCGCCAAACGTGCACGTGTTGCCATTAAAAGCAATGCAACGCAACGCGTGCACGTTTTTCACTGCAAAACGGAATCGATTACAAGAGGTCTTTTTCCTATGTAGCGCATGCGCGCTGCGTAGGCGAGACCTAAAAATGAATGTGTCCGTCTTTAACGTAACTGGTGGCTCATGTAAAGCTCTCTGATATCTTCGGGTCTAGTTCGTGCTATATAACACTCCACACAAAAAAAAAGGACAGTAAAGCTAAAACCAAGCATCAGGGGACAGGTTTTAGAACGGACCTGCTATGGGGTAACTAAAAACGCAGCGGTTACTCCATTTAGGTTTCTGTTTTACTGCATTTAGGTCTCTGTTTTGCTGAGGGAAAAATAGTTTGTGTTTTAAAAAAGCTAAATTACCTTCAGAGGCGAAGAAACCATGACAAAATAGTTTAGAAATGTGTTCCTATGTTTCTGTGCAAGACTAACTCGTAAATAGTTGGTGGATACCGTTAGAGAGAGTCTGTCCAACATGTACACTTTCCTTCCTTAAAGAAATCTCTGTATACTTTAAGAATTTGGCCACATTTTAGGGTACTAACAAGGTGTATTAATATAGAATAATTTGTAAATATTATTGCCACAGAACATGTCACGTGATGTATATTTAATCGTATAAATTATATAAGTTAAAGAGCCACTGAGTTCTTAGAAGAAAAAAAACACAGTGAACAGCTTTTCCGTCTTTGCCCAGTAGATGGCAATGTTGCATTCAAACGAATAAGATTTAGTTCGATTCGCTTATAACAAGTATACTTTTTCTTTACATGACTGGAATTACGCATAAAAACATCCAGACTGTTGTGGTGAGCCATTTGTAGGCATCGCTGATCGCAGTCTCACAGGAATCGCCACGTTTTGGTAAAAACAAGGTTTCCCACCCGCATGCTGATTTCTGGTTTCTTTCCTCAGGAAGCATTTCCTAGGGCACTCTGATGAACGGAATGAGACTAGAAAACCAGAATGTTAGCTTTGGAAAATATTTCACATGTTTTAATTATGTCATACAATAAAATGAGTTCATATTACGTAGGTACCATGCAGGTATTATGCTAATGGGAGTTCAGACAAGGTCATCTTCAGAGAAAGGACAGTGGAGAGATAAAAACAGGGAGACTGGAGACTTAGGGCCTCATTATGAGTCTGGCGGTCCATGGACCCCAGACTTGCGTGGGCATGGTGGTGGCGGTCTTCCGACCGCCCTATTACGTTCGGGGCAGGACTGGCCGTAGCAGGCACCGGGCATTTCCCCTGGGGGACGGTTTTGTCACTGGGGGTGCTTTTGCAGCAGTGCTGCAATATCGGCCACCTGTAACACAAGTGGGAGCGGTGCTTCTTGCTAGCAACTCCCCCCCCCAACGCCCCGCTCCCAGGGCCGGTCGAGCAGCAATCTGCCAGGGCTGGTTGGTGTTCCCAGTCCGGCCCTGATTACGACCAGGGCGGTCACGCCGCCCTGGGACCACCGCAGTCGCCAGGGATCAGAGATCCCTGGCAGTGGTGCGGCGGTCTTGAGGCCACAATATGCTTGGCGGGGCCCGCAGCAATTAGCGGACCTTTAGTTCCAGGCTGAGGTATGACAAAGCAAATCAATACTTTTAAACAACGTGAAGCACATTTGTCCCCACAAAAATGATGGAGAGTGATAGATTTGCAAACCATGGAAGGTTTACTAGCAGATTAGCAAAGTTACATCATGTTAATCAAATTAGTTGTAAATCAGTAATCAATACATAAATGCATTAATCAGTATGATTCAAATCAATTTAAAATCACAAATACAAGGACAGGCTATTATAAAGTTGTCATAAAGCAAATCAAAGTAGGCTCACCTTACCATGAAGGGAAGTTCCATATTTAGCTAAACTAGGAAAGCCAGGAAGGTTGGGGAGAGGTCAGGCAGCAGGTGTCAGCCTGAAAAGCCTCTAAAGGCAGAATCAAATAAAGATTCAGTCAGGTAAGTGGGAAGGGAATTTGCCCAGCAGTTTAACTCTTTCGGAAAAGAGGAAAGGACATCATCTCTAAAGGGAGCACCGACAGCATCGCCAAGCTAACAGTTAGCTTAGATCTTCTTTTTGTTAAAAATGTTACATCTCCACACCATTCCCATGAAGGAAACCAATCATGATCAAGCCTATTATGACAAAATAACTACAGTTCTTTTCAACGAAGAAAACACAATGTAGTCTCTGCTGCAGGACATTCATCCTGATATCAGTGGCGAGACGATACAATTCGGTCAGGATGCTCTCATTCCCAGGTGCTTGCTAATGATTTCACTCTCTGTGGAACATGCAAAGATAAACATTCACTTAAAAACTAAAAGAAGAGATACATTCTACTAACGTTGGATGGTACAGCTTGGCTCCTGTAATGAGAAAGAGGAAAAATATATGGCAAGCAGAAAGCATGGCAACTGAAAATAAGCCAATCTTAAATTCAGGCCTATATTAACTATGTCAACTTTAACATGAATATTACACAATTAATATCTTTGTGCTTTGCAGATTAAGGTAAATGTATATGAAAGCATTAAATCACAAAATCCCATCAGAGTTCAATATACCCTTCTGTTTCAATGTAATTGTCCTTATGAAAAGCAAGCTAACGATTTGAGGGCTCCTTGGTGTTTACTAAACCTTGTATTGTACTACTTTTGTTCTATTATTTGTATGTCAGCATTCATACTGTTTGTGAAGGCAAAAACAGATTCTGGGTGGCCTTGTTCTATCATTTATATAGCGCTTGATACTCCTGGAGCAGTTGTGAAGCGTTTTCGTTTGCGTCTGTTTCCTGGGCGCTCTTCTGAATGCAAGGTTGGAAGTGTGTTGTTTGAAGAAAGATAAATCTTTCAGCACCATATTCATTGTTTAAACAGTCACATCTTCAGAGCTTTCCTAAACTTCAGGGACTGATTTTATACCCCAACAATTAGGCCCTGGTTTTCAGCAATAGGGCAGCACTTACTGAGAGAGCCATGCCACTGTCACATGTTGTTTGAATCTGGGAACAGCTGAGTAGTATTATTTGGAGAATCAAAGGGCGTGATTTAGAGATTGGCGGATGGAATACTCCATCACAAACGTGACAGATATCCCTTCTACCTATTACAAGTACACTTAATGAACGGGCGATTAATTAAAGGGAATTGGCGCTCTCAAGATTTCCACACTTTATTTGTTATCCTCTAACTATAAGTGTGGTGCTTATGAGGTACGAAAACCCACCCTCCTCCCCAACATGTGACCCAATACAATCACCAATATAGTATACTTTTATTCTCCAGCACACGCTAATATCAAATGCAAAGAGTTCATTAGCATTCGTTTGATATTTCCAAGGTTTCTTTTTATTCTTTCAATCCTTATGTCCTGTTTTCACGTTTTAAGTATTTTCTAGAACGGAATATATCTCCGTGCACCTTGCGATGTAACTTATAATTTCTTCGTACCCTTATCCGGTACGCGGCAGTTGTTTCCCAAACTTGGCGAGCGATTGCGAGAATTAAATGCACGCGCACCGCGAGTTTGGAAAAACGCTGCCGACATACGGATAAAGGTACGAAGAAATTATAAGTTACACAGCAAGGTGCATGGAGATATATTCCATTCTAGAACAGAATTGAAACATGAAAACAGGGAAAATACCTACTGAAATATAAAGTCCATACCGGGACGGAATTACAACCGGCTGCAAGGGAACTGTTGACAAAGAAACAGCCCTGAGGAAGCCGCGGGTTGAATCCCTTTACGCGACGAAACACGTGTTGGCTGAAGAACTGAACATAAGGATTAAAAGAATAAAAGGAAACCTGTGGAAATATCAAACAAATACTAATGAACTCTTTGCATTTGATATTAATTAGCGTGTACTGGAGGATAAAAGTAGACCTATTACAAGTAACATGGGATACAATGTGCTTGTAAGGTGGAGGACAGTATACCTGTCATATTTGTGACAGAGTATTTTATCTTGCGGCGGAGTGTTTCATACCCCAAACTTTACATCAGTCCCATTGTCTTCGTCTGGCAGTGTACTAAGTGAAATATTTGGAAAAAGCAGAGCATTTCTGGCCACTCACTGATTTATGATCAAGACTGGTGTGCTTTGAGTGTGACTCACACATGAACTAATTAATTGAATTATCTATTTATTAATGGAGGTTTTGTAGCATGGAACTGGCCACCGGGCAGCAGAAAGAGTTGACAATTCTAAAGTGAAGGGTAAAAGATGTAATGCTTCAATAACTTGGCAGTAATTGCCTTACTCCGAGTACATTTTTGCAGAGATAAGTAACCTATAGAGGATGTTGTGCCAAACAATCTCACCCATTAGAAAAACAAAACATATTAAAGCCCCTCCCAGCCTCACCACTTCCTGTTTTAGTTGAACTCAAGCCCTCTAATAATCCAATTGGACTCGTCAAAATAGGACAGGAGTGAGGGGTAAATTTATCTAGGCAAAAATGTACTCAGAGTAATCCAATTACCATTATGTAATTGAAACATTACCTCCTCGTAGCATTTTGGCCACAATTAATTACATATTGAGATGTAGCAAGCAATGACATCAACCAGGACAACTGAATTTTCAAGCTTAACTCTGTTTTATTTATTTGGAATCAGTCCCTCCTCTATCGCCTCATAGAAGAAAGTACATTCGATCCCAAAACCGTCTCTAGGTCAATTTCCTGCATAGTTGGATTTTCTGAAGGTCTTCCAATCCTGCACCCATACATTTCGGTGAGCCAGGATGGAAGACCCAGAGGACTCAGCTAAAGATCTTAAGTAGAAGGTCCAAGCAGTTTTCTTAGATGGCAGAAGAAAGGGACTGGAAATCTTACACCAAACATTGCACCGTACATGCAGCATAAACTGCCACCTTCATGGAAATAGAAGTAGCCACAATAGACTTCTTGATCGCACTGTCTACCTTGCGAGCCAATTCGATTGGGGGCAAGCAATTCTCTGGGTTTATCGCCTTCCTGGCAATCAAATGTGCTAGGAAAGAATCCACATTAATGTTCAGAAGAAAGACCTCCTCCCCTTCCACCAGGCCATGCTTTTTCTGTAAGAACCTGGCACGTTGGACTGATCTACTTCCAGTGGCTGAAGATCAGCTCCTTAACCCACTTATTAAGGGGCAAAGCCAGTATAGGTGGTTCTTCATACTGAGGAAAAAGCTTCCTCTGGCTGGGCTGATTTAATCTCAAATCCCAAACTGCTTATGGCATGGTCCAGAATATGCACCAGGCCCTCTCGGCAAATATATTTCCCAGATAATGAATTATTCACACCTCAGGTGCTGAATCTGATGAAGTGCCAGGTGAATAATCCTTACCCTTAGAGCAGTGTTTTCCAGACTATAGGTTGCAACCCACTGGTGGGTCACCAAACGATTTCTGGTTGGGTGTGAAAGAGCAATAAATAAAGATGCCTTTACATTTTGAAATGATCTTGTCCTATTTGCTGTGCTTCAAAGACAGAGGTATAGTTTCAGGCTATGCCTTCTGACACATTGCTGTTTATTCTTTTATCTTTTAACATTAGGATTGGTGTTTACTTTTCTTTCTGTGACTGCAAAGTGAGAGGAGTTTTTAAAGTAAACTATGTAACAATCTTGCTGGGGTTCAGGGACTGTGAAAGGAAAGGCTGTTGGATGCCATTAGTTCGTAATACACAACAAAATTATAATACCTGTAAATAAATGGTACACATATTTACGAATATATCAGGAGTTAGGAAAGCAAAATTGAAGCACTTTTTGTAATTCTGAAGTGTGATGGAAACAAAGATTTTAATAGGATCAAACAAATCAAAAAACATTTACTTGGTGATGCACAAATGATAACTATTCACTGAAACCCGATTTCCACACATTATCATTTGTGTGCTACATAGCTTTAGCAGTAAAACTGTATATTTGTGCAAATTTAGTGGGCATTTCAATGGAAAATGTGCTGTCTGTTAATGACAGTGTGCAACTGCAGAATGCTTTAATAATATATTTGTGACAGTGTGCTCCCAAATGCACCACTAACTAAATAATATACGCACACCACTCTCCTGCTGAATACATTTCCTACACTTTGTGTGAAGCTAGGACTTTTCATAACCCCATGACTTCAGTGATGTAACATTGATGTCAGCACCTCCACTCTGAAAATTGTTCCAGCACCACTTGAGCAAAGGTGCTGAACTATGTCCATAAGTCCAGTTTTAAAACAAACCCTTGCAAGTATTCCCAAGCAAAACTCCAGGTAAACCTTCCTGTGTTTTTTGCTGCTGTTTTTTTGTTAACCACAAAGCCATTTGAACAGAGAATGTTCCCATTATATGTGATCATAAGCAATCATCCCACTTGTGTATGTCTTTCACACATAAATTGAGAAATATGTATGTGGTCTAATGAAAACAGCTGAAGACTTTGGATATGGGGAACAAGTTTCAGTCCTGACGTTAGCTCCAGGCAATCATTTAATCTCCGGTGCTTAATAAAATTGAATCTGACTTTATGTAATGTAATCTGGTGCTCATGTTAAGCTCCCCAAAGCCCTTTGATATTAATATATATATATATATATATATATATAAATATATCAAACTCGATAGCGATGCACTCGTTCACTTCCTCGCGGCGAAAACAAGAGAGCACAAACTCCTCTTCAATTGTGCGATTTTCTTTATTGTTCACAGTTAACAGTCATGACGCGTTTCGGCCGTTGCCGGCCCTGATCACATACAAAATGCTTTGCGGTGAACTGTTTTGTACATCCCCTTAATGTCACGTGACCCAAAAAAACATAAAAGAAAGACTTTACTTTTGTCATTTTGTTCGTTGTGAAACAACACACAGCTTCAATCCATTGACTATGAATGCCAGTCGGCAAATTGAAATCGACTTCATTCCATATGGATGTATATATTTCTATTGCGATGCCAATTTTGTGCAATTCAATGTACCAATTGATTTAGATGCATGTATGAATATGTATCCATAACATCATAAACACATAAATATATATTTATAAATATATAAAAAAAATAGCTAAAACCAGAAAAAACATTCAAATGTTGCTCAAGGGATAATACCCTAAATATCATAACTGCATTAATGCAAGATAGAATGTCAAATTGAAATACCTTATACTGGTTTAAACACCTTCGACATCGTTTGTATAAAAACCTCATACTCAACATTGATTGCTTAAACTATCCGCATGTTACTAAGAAGTCATACATTCAAACTCTTATTTGTAGCTGTAAGTATTTCAATATCTTTTTACCAAACCTCCTAAAGTGTCTTGTGCTTACTATTATGTGCAAGAAGTGCATAAAGTGCTAAGTGCCTTACATTACCCATCTGTATTTAGTGCAAACTTACAATTATACATCCACTATTACACATCTATAAAATATTTTTTAAATTGTTTTGTTTTTTTGTATACAAAAATTAATATTTTTTCTTTTTTTAATAAAATTCATAATATGTACATATTTAGCATGAGGCGGCTGACACTTGTACTCTTTTTCAGTCATCGTTCTTATTAGAGTTGTTATATCCCGCATAGATGCCCTAATGTAGACCCATTCGTACATGCCCTAAAATGGACGTATTCATATTTACCCTAATATAGTCATATTCGTACTTGCCCAATTATGGTCATGGCCGCATATGCCCAATTATGGTCACAACTGTACATGTCCTATTATAGTATGATTCCTTATATAGGCATGATCTTTCACCTACATTGGTCCCAGCTAGTACACAACGAGCTCTGAGGGCTGAACGTTATCTATCCTGTGGTTTTGAATGCAGCAGGGTTCTTCCAAACACAGGCCCACACTGTACTCATTAATTATGCATGGCTTTCTAAGAATACACCACCGGCATAATATGTATGCACAAAGTTCACCCCTGACGTCTTCCTCATGTCCAATACAAACCATACTAAGGACTGAGACTCTTTAGGGTATAAATACACCACATCTTGCCCCGGTAAGGTAGAGGGAACCGAGACTTCCATGCTGACACACTGACCAGAGACGCTGAGTCTCCTGCATGCAGTCGCTCAAGCTGACAGTGGTCTGACACAACCCGGACGGGGTGTCCAACTCGAGACCAGGACGGGGTCCCACACTCTCTCTATTCAGGTATGGGGGTTCGACTAAATCCTAGGAGGATTCTTGGCACTTAGCTTCAAAGACCTACAAACATATGCTAGGTACACATAAGTACATCTAGGTAGGCATCGTAGGAGTACGCACATTTTGCATAATGCTTTTAAATTCATGTATGTAGCCATGATTATCGCAATATGGTAGAACTGTTCTATCCCTTTGCTTTTATCGTACTGCTGATAATATATCTCTGCTATTGCCTGCTGGTCTCTGCAGCACATATATTTTACACTAGAATAACAACTGTTCAATAAATACTTATTGAAACGCCCGACTGTTTATTCTGTGTAACTCTCTGAGACAAACCGAATAAGTGAGCACGAGTGACTGAGCGAAAGGTAGTATATTGTTTCCACGGTTCTGAGGGATCAGGGTTGTCATGATCTAAGGTTGCCAGAAACGAATCTCTCCCCGATAAGAGGAGACACTAGTGGCACTGCGAGCTAGCTAATGCAAACTAGGCTAACATATACGGTGGGGGTGCACGGAGTCAGTCTGCCACCAAGCCCGCAGTATATGTTATCCAAACGCGCAGGTCCTGCAGGGGTACTATAGGAGCTACACGACATGTTGCCACCAACGTTGGTTTGGTACTTATTTAACAGTAGAATCTGAGTAGTTCAGTCGTGCTATTCTCAGAGAACCTACTCATAAAACCCCAGAGACGTCTGGAGTGTTATGTTATGTTAAACTGATTTTATAATGCGCATAGCTACCCAAAAAGGGTTTCCCAGCGCAGACCTAGAGGAACTACAACAAATAGAAAGGAAGTAAAAATTATTGATTAAACAACCAAGTTTTTACTGATTTACGGAAATTTAGGTGAACTGTTTCTTTACGGATCGCTATGGGAAGAGAATTCCACAAGAGAGGGCCAAGATAAGAAAAAGAGCGGCCACCCATTCTTGTGAGTTTGACCCTGGGAACCATAAATTTTTCCTGAGTCGTAGAGCGTAACAGGCGAGAAGGCTGATAGAGACGGACAAGTTTTTGCAAGTATTGAGGGGCTATGCCAGTCTTAATCTTGAACATATAGTCCAGGGCTTTAAACTTAGTCCGATTTTCAACTCTAAGCCAGTGTAAGTCTCTCAAAGCATTAGAAGTAGAAGACATTCTTGGGATTTTACAAAGCAGCCTAGCGGCAGAGTTCTGCACCACCTGGAGCTTACGTAGCACATCCTTGTTTGCTCCCAAAAGAAGGATATTCCCATAGTCCAGTCTAGATGTAACAAGTGCCTGGACTACAGTCTTTGGGTAGCATTAGGGAGCATCCAGATGATTTTCTTCAACCATTTTAAAATGGTGAAGCAGGTGGCTGCAGTTTTTACCGCATGTTGTTTCATGGATAATTTATTATCCATAATAAATCCCAAATTGCGGACTTGAGAGGTGGGCAAGGGTAGAGGCCCCATTTCACTCGGCCAATGTTGGGGACCCCAGAGGTCTTTATTTTCCCAAAAACAAGGACCTCCGTTTTTCACCATTGAGCTTGAGTAGATTGGTTTGCATCCAAGATGCAATGTTACTCAAGCCCACTTGAAGAGTTGAAGGACCTTGCAGCTTTCCCATAGAAAGGGAAAAAATTATTTGGGTGTCATCAGCGTAAGAAAAAAGAGACAACCCATCCTCTTCTGCAATCACGGCCAAAGGTTGTACATCGATATTGAACAGAAGGGGCTTAAAATTGACCCTTGAGGTACCCCATAAGGAGAATTTTTTTTTTTAGAAGTAGCCCCAGATGAAAAGACTTGAAAGGTCCGTTTAGACAAAAAAGAAGTCAGCCAGCCAAGTGCTGTCCCGGTGATGCCAAGTGACTGCAAAGATTTAATTAACACGGTATGAGAAACCGTATCAAATGCGGCACTCAAATCTAACAATATGAGGGCCACTGTGTTACCTGTGTCTAAACGTTGTCGCAACATTTCGGTAACACCAAGAAGAGTCGTCTCGGTCGAAAAGCCCGCTCTAAAACCGGACTGGGAGGAGTGTAAAAGTTCGAAGATTCAATAAACTTGGATAGTTGTAAATTTACATGTTTTTCCAAGATTTTGGCAAAAATAGGAAGTAAGGAAATGGGCCTAAAATTCGAGGACTGATCAGGATCAGCATTTGCCTTTTTCAACAAAGGGCGGACCATAGCATGTTTCCAATCGGACGGAACCAAAGCCTCTTGAAGTGAGGCATTAAGTAGTTCCATAACAATTTCCAATAATGGCTGCTCAATTTGTAGAAGTACAGGAGCAGGAAGAAGGTCACAGGGAGATCCTGATTTAATGCTACCTACATTTTTTTTAAAAGAATTAATATTAAGAGGCGCCCACATTTCCAATTTCATGGGAGGTTCAACTGTAGAGGTGAGTTCAAGAGGGGAAACTGACTGAATAGGCGCCGTTGGCCTAATTTTATCCAATGTCAGATATATTTGCTCCACTTTATTTATAAAGAAGTTGGCAAGGGTGTTACATTGTGATTCATTTAAAATAGGAGAAATGGGCTGTGTATCAGAGCCAGCCAGTTTTTTAACCATTGTAAATAAAGTACGGGAACAATTTTGTGCATTGGAAATAGAGGAGGAGACATATTCCGCTCGAGCTAGTTTGCATAAAACGTGGTATTTTTTTAGAGCAGTTTTATATGTATTTTTAGAATCAATGGAATAGTTTTTCCTCCAACATCTTTCCAATGCTTTACACTTACTTTTTTCGATTTTTAATTGTTCTGTAAACCAGGGAGCAGGGGGACGATGATTATACAATTTTTTGACAGAGAGTGGAAGGCAGTCATTGATTGCATTAGAAATCCAGCTATAAATAGTTTCCAAAGACGATAATGATATTGAGCCAATACTTGGAATATTATTAGACAAGATTCGTTTAAAAACTTCCATATCCAGTTTTCCCCAATTTCTAGATTGTAATTGTATTCCATTTGCAGGTATGAACAGGTTCAGTGGAACTCTACATTGAAACTTGATCGCAAAATGATCTGACCAGCATAATGGAAGAGCAGGAAAGCTATGGATGTGGGATAAATTAGAAAAAATAGGATCTAATAAGTGACCAGCCATATGTGTCGGGCCACTATTGCAAAGTAATACATTCATTGCAGAGAGGTCCGCAATCAATGCGCTGCTAGTTGTACACTCAGTATTGTCAAGATGGAGATTTAAGTCACCTAAAATTGTGAAGTTAGCCATTTTAAGTAAGTAGGGGGCAATCAAATCTGGGAATGACGACGCCCAGAGACCAACCGGTCCTGGGGCCGATAAACCAACATACCAGAGAGAGTGAACTGTGAAGTCAAGGTAAGTTTAAATAGGGCTGCTTCACAACCGGCAAAAGGCAGGTCCTCAAACTTGCATGAGTAACATTTTTTAAAGATTAATGCAATGCCTCCTCCTACCTTTAAATTTCTATCTTTTCTGACCATGGCATAATTGGCAGGTAAAGCCATGGCCACATCGGGTCCTGAACTAGCGTGTAACCATGTTTCAGTTAAAAAAATTGCATCAGGTTCTTCACTACTTAGTAAATTAAAAATATCCTCTTTATGTTTAGGGAGGGATCGACAATTAATGTTCCAAAAATTAAAAGTTTGTTAGAAGAAAGGCCATACTTTTGTTGAAATGGGGCACTAACTGTGATTGTACTATTGGATTCACTTAAAAAGTTGGTACAAAAAGTAAAATTGCAACAAGAACAAGTAATAGTGTCTTTTATAGGACAGAGTAGGCTACAATCAGAGTGGTGCTTACCACGAAGATGCAACAGTTGTTCAGAAGAATACTGAATCAGCTGTACCGGAGGAGCTAAATTTTGAGCATAGTTTATGGCCCCTGGTCCCGTTCGGTCTCGGACGGGCGCAGACGGGCTTGCCTTTGGCGCACCTTTGGTGCGCCATCGGCGCGCCCGCTGCGCGTCCGGAACAAGGCCATTAAGTAAGGCAGTGAGCGTGCGGCGTGCAACGAGTGGAGCGCTGACCGCAAACAGCGCGTGGGTAGCTCAAAATGGCCGCCTGGGACCAAACGAGTCCCGATACAAATTTAAATTAATAGGAGTATAACACACTCCGCATAAAATTACATTAGCACCAGTAGCAGCAGAAAAGGATTCGAATTAGCAGCAAGTTAATTAAAAGTTCCCCCAAGCAATTGTGATTTAAAAGAATTCCCCACAACAAATAGTAAAATGTCAAAAGAACCTCACAGGCGCTGCACGTCCGACACAAGCCCCTTAAATAAGGCAGTGGGCGTGCGGCGTGCAACGAGTGGAGCGCTGACCGCAAACAGCGCGTGGGTAGCTCAAAATGGCCGCCTGGGACCAAACGAGTCCCGATACAAATTTAAATTAATAGGAGTATAACACACTCCGCATAAAATTACATTAGCACCAGTAGCTGCAGAAAAGGATTCGAATTAGCAGCAAGTTAATTAAAAGTTCCCCCAAGCAATTGTGATTTAAAAGAATTCCCCCACAACATATAGTAAAATGTCAAAAAGAACCTCACAGGAGTGGGTGGGCACAAAATCCGCCGCAGCTGAGTAGTACGAGAATACTATTTATTGGCTGTTGGTTACTCAAGCTTGAAGGATATTTAGTTCCTACAATTGTGCATTTACACCTTATCTTAAAATTTCCTTAAACACCCTTCTTCCAATTTAAAATGGTGGAAGAAACAAACGCAACAGGGGGAGTTGTATCAGACCTCTTCGGTTTAGGAGAAGAAGACCCTGAGGATTCAATACAAACTGCACCAAATTTGAGAAGGGCAGTCACCATAAAACTTCTAGAACATGGCTTAAGAGCCAGGGGTGGGTAAAGTAATTTTCGTGATTGAGGCACACGAATCAAACAAAACAGAGGTGTTCTATTCATGGGTTACATTCCCAGCAGCAAATGCAATAACAGATGTATTTCACTACTACCTAAGAGAAGAAACATCAGAGGACTATACTCCTTTTGAGGAGTTAGAGATTCCGCTCACTTACCAGGAGCATAATTACTAGTTTAAAGGCGCCCTGCCCCCCGTACGAGGAAGAGCAAGATTAGGCCCGCTCGGAGGAGCAGGAGCCACATGGCCCATATTAGCGGCATACACACCGCATCCTGATATTGGCACAATGCCACAGCCAGACTTACTCGTACAACACAGAGATTTAATTAAAATCTACAGAAACCTCACACAATTTGTGATGAGGACTTTAACAGTTCAGCCTGCACCAGTTGCAGCACACGACACTCCAGTCCAGAGTACAGTTAATAAAATTACTCCACAAACATTACACGCGATAATGGGCAAAATGCCAGCAAACGCGAACAAATCCCATTCTGGATAGCTCAGAAAATAACTCAGCTTGAGGCAGTATTCCCGAAAACTACCACCTGTGATAAACACAGAATTCTAACAATCTGCTTGCCCATGGGTCTCACACCACAAGTAGAGGATTGCACCTCTTGGGGTTCAGTCTTTGCTGCCATATATACCAGAACACATGGTATCCCGTCAATAGCAGTAGTACCGGACGTTTTAAGACAGATACAAAATGAGTACGGAGCAGAACCTGCCCTTAACTTAGGGATGAAGTTGCTAAACAACTTTGAACAGGTCTCAGCCATAATACTAGCTAACATTAAGGGGGAAGCAGCTTCTGTGGTGATCCGCCAACGCCTAAG
This sequence comes from Calotriton arnoldi, assembly GCA_963921515.1. Classification (NCBI taxonomy): domain Eukaryota; kingdom Metazoa; phylum Chordata; class Amphibia; order Caudata; family Salamandridae; genus Calotriton; species Calotriton arnoldi. The sequence goes on from CAWUFW010001802.1 coordinate 1,482,741, forward strand.
GGAGTTCGGTCCAGAGGACCAACAACACGAACTACCCAAAATAATTGAAACTGCATATGCAGAACTAGGCAGAGACAGTCTAGGTGGGAAAGCATTAAAACCACAACTGGTGGGCAGTCCTGAAAAGGACACTACAAAGCAGACACCTACTTCTTCTAAAAAGAAGTGGGAAAATAAAAAACAATAAAAATCTAAAGACACCAGATCTCAATCCAGAGGTAGGTCTACTCAACAGGAGCCCTCTGAAAGGAGGTATAACCTCAGGAATAGGGATAATATTAAAAAACCTGACCGGTATCAGGATACTGATACTCGTTCCTCTCGTTCCTTTCAGGGTTCATCAAAAAACTCCGCGAGGGAAGGACGGTCAAATGAGCGTACAAAGTCCAGAGACACGCAACGCACTGCGGACTACGCACCTAAAAAAGGGGATAAACAAAAATCAAAACCTCAGTTCAAAAAGAAGAAGGTAGCAGGTCTCAAGATCAGACATGCCGAGAATTCTGAGGACACAGCTTCTGAACGGGGAATGGGCTCTGACGATGCTAGACAGCGCGGCAGAAGTAACGATAGCTCGCCAGAACCTGAAGGAATTTCTGGTGACAGCGGAGTTGAGTGAGTATATCACGGTGGAAACACCTGATACTCAGGTAAGTGTCCCACATAAGTTACATGAGATAACACTCCGGATGGAGGGGACAAGCCCAGAAAAGTTAAAGGTCTCTTTTGGAAAAATCTGTCATCTGGTTATGACATTCTATTAGCAGAACAAGACTGGCCGCCTGCATTCGTCATGGAGTGCCCTAGGGGAGAAACGATAATTTTTCCAGCCTTTTCCGACCTCGTTCCCATTCACCTAAAACATGCATATGCGCAGGAGTGGGCGGTTGCCCTAGCTCCAGCATTGTACAAAAATCATGCTGGTTGGGATGAGGAGTCAACCTACCAAGTGATCCCGTTAAAAGTTTCCCCAAATGCTCAAAGGCAATACCCTATAAAGCAGGAAGCTAAAAAACAAGTCAGGGAGATTCTAGATCAACTTGAATATCAGGGGTCGATAGAAAATTGCACTTCACCTATGAACAATCCTTTGTTCCCCGTAGCCAAACCTGACAATACATATCGTCTAGTTTTAGATTACAGACATTTGAATACTTGCACAAAGACATTTGCAGTTCAAAATGCACACAGTGCCGCATTAATGAATACAATTGTGCGACAAAAATATAAAACAACACTTGATATCTCAAATGGATTTTTCTGCCAAAATATAGCGCCTGAAAGCAGGTATCTGACCGCATTCAGTGTGTTAGGGTCACAACGGCAATTTTGCCGACTCCCCCAAGGGTACAAGAATAGCCCGGGGTTGTTTTCAGCGAGGGTAACAGAGTTACTCCAAAATTTGGATGAAGAAGCATTGTCCTATGTGGATGATATTTATCTGACGGACGATGACTTAAAGAGGCCCTTGACCAGGGTGAGCACCATTATTATGGGATTTGCCTCTGAGGGCTGTAAATTTAATTTAAAAAAATCAAAAATTGCCCACCTCAATGTCCTGTTTTTAGGATACGAGCTGTCAAGTGAGGGAAAAAGCCTGGCAGCTACCTTTTTAGAAAAGTATGCGCTGCTCCAACCTCCAAAATCATTAAAGAATTTACAATCAATTCTGGGATTCCTAAATTTTGGTCGAACATACATTTTGGATTACGCAGAAAGGGTAAAACCTTTCTACGACTTAATAAAACCTAATTTTTCAGTCAGGCAATGGACACAGGAACACACAAATATCCTGCGTTCCTTACAGGAAGACATGATAGCTTCTAAACATTTACAGACACGCGTAAACGTACGCAACTTAGTGATCCGAGTCATAGCAGGTCAATGCGGGCACACTTATTTAACTTTCAATGAAGGCGAAACAGTACCAATCGCATACAAATCACACCTGTACACAAACGCAGAGATGCGTTTCACTTCAACAGAAAAAATTCTGACAGCAGTGCAGACCGCTGTAGCAAGAGAAAGAGCTCTGGCTCAGGGAAAGCGCATAATTGTCGTGACCCCAGTACCAGCTTTAGAAGATGTTACAAAAGCTAGCATTCCAAATGCTAAAGCCTTACATCCAAGATGGATACAATGGGCTAATTCTCTTACTGCAACGGATGTTGAATACAGATTTGATCCAAGTTTAAAAACACAGGCATTCCTGCAATATGAACAAGAATACCCTCTGCCAAATGAAATTTTGCCTCTAGATCAGTATGAATACATTATTTACACTGACAGGTCTGCTCAACCAGCCACAGGAAGCAAGCAAGCTTACAGCGCGGCGTGTGCGATAGTTAAAGGTCACATGCACGATGGAAAGTTCCATCCGAGTTGCACTAAAATGCAATCTCTAGGAGACTGCACGCTTCAGTTGGCAGAACTCACAGCACTTATACTGGCACTTATAAATACGGATCACGAATTCCCCACACTTATTGTGTGTGATTCCTTTTACTGTGTACAGTCGTACAATGAATATCTACATCATTGGGAACAAAACGGGTTCAAAGATGCAAAAGGTGGCACAATTAAGCATAAAATGCTATGGGAACAGGTAGTGGAGTTGAGAAACGAACTTCCAAGGGCTCACGTGATACATACACTGAGTCATCAGCGTGATGGCGTTCACGTTGAAGGGAATTCATTGGCTGATGAAGCCGCAAAGGGGGCTGTTCGCACAGCCGCCGTAGCTGCAGTTACTCGTTCATAGACTAGGGTAGACGGCGAGATAATGGTAGCTGTCAATGCTTCACGCAAAGGCAGCACAGCAGTACCTAAAAAATTCCACTCAAGTACTCCTACAAGTTAGATGCACAAAACATTCCATATGCTCAGATTCCTGGAGTGGGGGATAGAGTAATACCAAATATGGATCGTAGGCTAGGCTTGATTTTAGTGGCACACGAGGGTTTGGGTTCTGCGCATACAGGCGTTACATCGACTATTTCTTTATTGAAACAGTGCTATTGGCGGCCAGGGTTAACGAAGCAGACTAAAGACTATGTCTTGAAATGCAACCTCTGTCAGCAGATAAAAGGCTCAACCGTAACACGCCCAGCGCAGACACCATTACTGAAATCAGACAAACCTCTCGCATGTGTGTATTTGGACCACTGCGGACCCTCGCAATCTGATGGGTCCAAGAAATATATCATGGTTGCAGTGGATTCCTGCTCAAGATTCCTATGGGTTTGGCCTCAGCGCTCGGCTGACGCTCGAACTGTTATAAAAGATTTGCGAGTCTTTATCGGCACATACGCAGTTGGCACGTTACATTCTGACCGTGGTCCGGCGTTTAGCTCTCGGGCTTACAAAGAGGCCATGGAAGGAATGGGCGTAGCATTAGTGTACTCCTCTCCGTACCATCCCGAGGGAAATTCTGTTGTGGAGAGGAAAACCGAGACTTAAAGCAATCTTTAACAGCTAGGGTATTAGGCAAGGGCGGTAGATGAGTCGATCACCTGTATGGGGTACAGCGTGCGCTCAATAATCAGCCAAGAAGCTCTCTAGGAGGTGTCACTCCTTACGAGGTCCTATTTGGGACAAGAATGTGGGTACCTGATCTTGATTGTGAAGGCACAGTGGCGGATGAAAAACCATTTGATATCCATGATCGTTTGGCTGTTTTACAGGATCTAAATGATTCCAGGACACAACAAAGTAACATGCTCCAGAAACAGACCGCCACTGAGGAAGTCAAGGCAGTAACGGCAAGACCTATCTGGATCCCAAAACTCGGGGATCTGGTCAGAGAGAAGATTGCTGACAAGAAAGAATTTGGGCCATCCTACAGAAAGCCTGTACCGGTCCTTGCAATCCACGGCACAAGAACTGTACTTCTGCCGCCTCTTGCCGGAAAAAAGGAGAAAAGATTCGTCTCAATCGAATTAATCAAACCACACTATGTGGCCGATACTAAACAGTAGGCCTCGTGGACTCCACAGTAGCAGACGCCCTCCTCTCGCTACAATCCAAGAAGTCCAAACAGAAAGACTCATCACATTTGAAGAGCCACCTGTACAGAATGAAGGATTAAGCAACAAAGCTATGGAACTCGTTCCACTTCGACAAGAAGAAAATCAACTTAACAATCAAGTTGCAATAAGACCTAATTCAGACATCTACGTCAACATGCCTCGTCAAGAGCAAAATCCGATTTCAACAAATCCCGATGCAATTCCAACAATTGATCGAACTGCTTCTGGCTATTTCATGAACTTTGATACGTTTTCACTGGAACCAAGCGAGCCGGAAACGACGCCAGCCAAAAAATCACTCCAACAGAAACTCACTGACTTTTTGAACTTTTTTAGAAAGACTTACCTGGTGTCACCTTGGATAGAACTATGGTACATCACTGGGATTTTATTTTTCATTTTCTGGCTAGGTTTAATAATAACTTTTAGTATGCTTATTAATGGACGATACCTCCAACCAAGCTCTACAGCCCAAAGAGTCAACTTGATTTTAAAACCACACCAGTCTTCACATCGTGAACCAAGAGACTTGTCTTCAGTGAACATTACAGCAGTTCCTATACCGGACGGTATAGTATGGGACAAGGTTGATTATGATATATTAGGTCCGACTGAACTTTTAAAGCTAAAACATGTATTTAAAATTTCTTTAAGTGATATCATTACCTCCAGTGCATATTCTGATGATTGGGACACTGAAACTGTAAATGCTATGATGTCTGATTTAGAAAAAACTGCAGCATTTCCGAACAATGAAATGTTAGAAGGTACTTCAGACTATGATACATTGTACTGTTACCAACATTTTGGTGAACATTTCTTACACAAGTCTATAACACCTAGAAATGTATTTGAACACCACCAGTGGGAACACTGCCCAACACCTCCAAAAGGTAGTTCACAAGCATTTGCACAGAAATTCACATACTTCTCAGGGTTTAACACATCCGACCCGAAGTCATTTTATTATAAAATGGAGAAAATTTCAGCTCAGAAAATTGTTAACAAACACCAAACATATTTACTCTGCATCCTTTCTGAACCAGTTGTCTAAACAGGGTTTCGATCTATGGAAAAACCCAATAGATTCCAAATCAATCTGGGGTTCTAGGGACTGGCAAGTCCAGGGAATAGAAGCACTTTTTAGAGCATGCATCATTCCGCAGCAGATTTTATTTCTGAATGAAACTGTGCAACAGACATCCTGTCTTGGATTAGCCAAAGGCAAGGAAATGAACACACCGGGGTTTCCAACACCATCACAGATGGGCGGGTGGCGGAATTCAACTACACCAGGGGTAGGATTAGATGACATAATAAAGTACAACAGATCAGATCCTGATTGGAAAAATTGGCTGCTCTGGCCCCTTGACACGAACAAATGTCAGGACAGATTCAGGAATACGACCGAAGGGTTTAGTATCCATAGACCAGATCCACGCTATGTACAAAGACAACACCCGGGGGTAGTGACATCGTATAGTGTTGGGAAGTTGTGCCTTGATTGGCTAGAGACCTCAACACTGACAGAAGTAAAGCACCACTTGACCCTACTCACATCTGACATGGATCTTAGAGATTTTCTACTAGGACCCAAGAAACAACGTCAGAAACGTTTCATATATGCAGGCCTTTATGCCTACTACAATGAAAACTGGAAAATATCCCAACAAGAGGCCGCAGAAAGGATACGAGAGATAGACCATATTAACTTAGAAAAGGCATTAGCAGTAGTGGATAATGGGTTAACTACTTTGACCTCCAGGATTTACTCCTTAGGCAACATTGTGTCCTCGGCAATCGACATATTAGAACAAGATCTGGCCTTGTTACAACACGGGCAATCTCAGCTACGTTCTATTATGATGTTAAGCTGGACGCTGCAATCTTTGCGTGCAGGCTATGTGCCATGGCGTTTATAAACACCACGTCTCTGTTTTCAGAATGCAATCTAACTGATAAACAGACAGAAATGGCACAAAGGGGAGCGAAATATACAATGCTGCGTGTTGAGAAACTGGAAAGGTTACCATTCACTGTGGCCGAATCACCATCAACAGAATGGCTCATTCATGGCCAAATAACTCTGCCGGTCACTACTTTTCAGTTTCAATATTGCCTTGAGCAAAGGCAGGCAGGCAAATATGTAAAAATGGGTAAGGGATACATCAAGGAAACTTGGGAGTTACCATATAGATACCGATGCCGGAATGGGGATCGAGAAGTGTATCTGAGTGGTACAAACTGCAAGAACGCTTTGAGCGGTTCTCTCATGTGCCAGGATATTTCTCTACACGGAGCCTGCAGTGGTTCTGTGGCGAACTTATCTTGTCACATGTCAGGGACCCCAGTGGCCAAGATCACGCCGGTTTTCCAGCTGCTCTCGAATGGGAGTTACTTGATGCTAAATGATCAAGGTTGTTGTGGGATGCTTCCGGGCGTCGCATATCTAGTAACTGTTAACTCCAGTGTTACTTGCTGTATGCAAGTATTGTTTCCGCCACTGAACACAGTCAGGGAGGCGCCGTTATGGCCTTCGCTGAATGTTTCTTTTATACAGTTTGATACTCTGAGCAGATTGAAACCCATGCTTTTACAGCAACCCGTGCCCTTAACCTCCGCTCGAGAAACCTATGAACTTCAAGTTGCAAGGACCTCGACTGAGATACAGGCACTCATACGTACAAACTGCCCCATTCATTTTGCAGAAATGGTGGGACGTATCTTCAATATGTCTGATACGAGCGGAATTGTACACCTATTTAAGACCATAGGGTCCGGACTGTTAAGCACCTGTCAGACAGTCCTCGGAGTAATCCCAAATTTTATACACTCCGTGTTGGGAAGGGTATTTGGAGGATTCCCGCTCATCCTGTTCCTAATCGCAGGAATCCTGATTGTAATATTGCTGCTACGCAATGGACGGCCCACTTCCCGAGGGAATGGTGAACACGCTCCTGGAGCGGAAATACCGTGAACGCAAGGTACAACTTCTGGGCATTTCTTGCCTGTGAGAACTCAATGCCTCCTGGTTTCTATCATTTAGACCAGTCTGGATAGACTGCATCTTACCTGTGCTTCGATGCCTGTTCTGCGGAGAAGAATGCACGTTGGATCTTTGTCTAACTTTTCCATCAGATGCGCCTCCGGACACGGATGCAATGCTGGACCCCATAAAGGCCCACTCTCTGCGTTGTCCTCAACGGCTTCCGATTCTGATGAATGCATTCCTGGAGTATCCACAGGTGAAGTTCGCTCCTGCTGAGTTAGGTGACTCCTACACAGGCACCCAGGTTACAACTGCTGCACAAGCTGCCGCAGCACCGACTATCTATGTGCGATTGACGTTCTCTGTGAGGCGTTGGATTTGTCACCTACAGCAGCTGACACCGATAATATTAAGCTTCCCAGCCAGGACGCGTAGTCTTGAATTGGCTCATCCTGTCCTGGGAAAGAATTCGGCTTCTCCACTCATTTCAAAATAAACGTTCTAAATTTGGAACATTTTCTTACATTGACACTTTCGCTTGAGAAAAGCATGGCCTTCTCCTGCTTATGGTAATACAACTTCTATAGAGAGACAATATTGACTTTTAAGTGGCAACTAGAAAAAGTTGAATTTAAACATTTTTCTTTAAGCACCAACATTTTTTTACGATTTTTTAGAACCATGTTTTTACTTGCTTTTAAAAATGTTTTTAAATTGTCCAGATTTTAAGTATGGTCATTTATTATCCAGTTCGGAAGAGGAGTGGGTGTTATATCCCGCATAGATGCCCTAATGTAGACCCGTTCGTACATGCCCTAAAATGGACGTATTCATATTTACCCTAATATGGTCATATTCGTACTTGCCCAATTATGGTCATGGCCGCATATGCCCAATTATGGTCACAACTGTACATGTCCTATTATAGTATGATTCCTTATATAGGCATGATCTTTCACCTACATTGGTCCCAGCTAGTACACAACGAGCTCTGAGGGCTGAACGTTATCTATCCTGTGGTTTTGAATGCAGCAGGGTTCTTCCAAACACTGTACTCATTAATTATGCATGGCTTTCTAAGAATACACCACCGGCATAATATGTATGCACAAAGTTCACCCGTGACGTCTTCCTCATGTCCAATACAAACCATACTAAGGACCGAGACTCTTTAGGGTATAAATACACCACATCTTGCCCCGGTAAGGTAGAGGGAACCGAGACGTCCATGCTGACACACTGACCAGAGACGCTGAGGCTCCTGCATGCAGTCGCTCAAGCTGACAGTGGTCTGACACAACCCGGACGGGGTGTCCAACTCGAGACCAGGACGGGGTCCCACACTCTCTCTATTCAGGTATGGGGGTTCGACTAAATCCTAGGAGGATTCTTGGCTCTTAGCTTCTAAGACCTACACACATATGCTAGGTACACATAAGTACATCTAGGCATCGTAGGAGTACGCACATTTTGCATAATGCTTTTATATTCATGTATGTAGCCATGATTATCGCAATATGGTAGAACTGTTCTATCCCTTTGCTTTTATCGTACTGCTGATAATATATCTCTGCTATTGCCTGCTGGTCTCTGCAGCACATATATTTTACACTAGAATAACAACTGTTCAATAAATACTTATTGAAACGCCCGACTGTTTATTCTGTGTAACTCTCTGAGTCAAACCGAATAAGTGAGCACGAGTGACTGAGCGAAAGGTAGTATATTGTTTCCACGGTTCTGAGGGATCAGGGTTGTCATGATCTAAGGTTGCCAGAAACTAATCTCTCCCCGATAAGAGGAGACACTAGTGGCACTGCGAGCTAGCTAATGCAAACTAGGCTAACATATACGGTGGGGGTGCACGGAGTCAGTCTGCCACCAAGCCCGCAGTATGTTATCCAAACGCGCAGGTCCTGCAGGGGTACTATAGGAGCTACACGACAGAGTAAACTATCCCAATCATATTCATATTCTGATGAATGTCATTATGTGTACTTTACAGACAAGGACTGATGTCTGTACTCCCCTGTCTCATAAGAAGTTGTGGAGGTCTTCAGTAGTGTTAAGTCCTGTCGGAGATTTACTGTTGAATTCCAGAATCATATGTGTTTCTAGCTGTCTTAGCATACGTTCTCTGTTCCCCCCTCTTCGTGGCATGGGAACTGTATCCACTACAAAATATTTCAAGCAATTTAGGTCATTGTTGTGTGTTGTCTTAAAATGACGTGCCACCGGATAGGTGGCGTCATTATTGACAATGGCCCTTAGATGCTGTAGGATGCGCACATGTACCTGCAGCTTGGTGCTACCAACATATTTCAAGCTGCATGTACATGTGAACACATATACACAAAGTCTGTTCGACAGTTAAAATGTCCCATTATTGGTTTCTTAATGGGGCTAAATAGTGTAACATACTGTGTCATGTTTTCCCCAAACTTGCACGCCCTGCAAGACGTGCACTTAAAGAAACCTTGTCTAGGTTTGTGCCATGTCGTGTTTGGAACATTTTCCGGGCTACTCTTGACCACCTGTGTTCTCATCGACAATGCTCGTCTAAAAGTGAGTGTTGGTGTAGGTGGTAAACTTGGTGCCAGCACTCCGTCGGTCAGCAATATTGGGCAATTTTTATTTGCTATCGCCCTCAGTTGTCTTTGCTGTCTGCTGTATGTAGTGATTAGTTGAGGTGTGTTATCCTCCCCACCACTTTTGACTGCCATTTTATTTGGGGATAAAGATTCTACATTACTCCTCTGTATATTTTGATGGAGTAAAGATTCTCTAGTTCTCAGTTGAGCTTTTTTGCTGGCTTCTTTTAATATACCCTCATTGTAGCCTCTCTGTTTGAATCTTATCAATGCTTCTTGTGTGCCTTTAGTTAACTCATCCTCTGTACTACATATTCTCTTAAGGCGCAAGAGTTCCCCATAGGGGATACTCTTAACCAAGTATTTTGGATGGGAGCTTTTGGCGTGCAACGTTGAGTTGCCCGCTGTAGATTTTCTATGCAAAGTTGTTTCTAATTTGCCTTTAGCTACATACACAGTGGTATCTAGAAAATCAACACTTTGGTTACTTATATGTGACGTGAATTTTAAGTTGACATTATTTTCATTAATTTCTGCAATAAATGTTTCTGCACTTTTCCTGATCACCTTTCCTCACCATAAAAACATCATCGATAAATCGCAACCAATGAGTAACATGTGTGGTATACATTCCTGAGTGGGTCCCTCTCAGAACCTGTTCCTCCCACCAGCCCACGTGCAAGCAAGCGTAGCTGGGGGAGAAACAGGCTCCCATAGCAACACCACGTTTTTGTTTAAACAGGTCCTTGCCAAACATGAAGAAATTATTATATAGACACCATTTAATTAACTCAAGCAGCATGATATTATGGCTGTGACAGACTAATGGTCTGGTGTCCAAGTAATGTTTAACAGCTGTTAATCCTGCATGATGATCTATGCTTGTATAAAGCGATTCTATGTCCAACTTGATCATAAGTAGACCATCAGTCCATTTTACTTGATTTAATTTGTTAAGAAAATCACCAGTGTCCCACACATATGTGGGGAGGTTACGTACATGATTTTGTAAGAAAAAATCCACATATTGGGTTATGTTCTCGCATATTCCTCCAATGGCAGATATGATCGGTCTGCCAGGAATTGGTGAAATTTTCTTATGTATTTTTGGGATTAAATACATCGTGGGTACCACACGAAATTCTTTGTGCATGAATTTATATTCCTGATTAGATATGAGACCTTGTCTCTTCCATGCCTGTAGATCTCCTTTAAGTGCATCTTTAGCTTCTTTATATTCAGTCATAGTGGTTTTCTCGTAGCAGTCAGTGTTGTTAAGTTGGCGTTGTGCCTCATGAATGTAATCATTTCTTGGCCAGATAACTATATTTCCACCCTTGTCTGACTTATTAATCACAATTTCATGATTGTTATTTAACTTTATTAGATTTTCATATTGATGGTCACGATATTTAAGTTTCTTTTTGGTATGATTGACTTTGTAGTACAATTCTTTCAAATCCTCTGTTAGCCTTTCATGAAAGATATCGATCGCGTCCTTTGGCATCATAGGGAAAAAAAGTCGATTTGGCTTTAAAAGGATTGCTACCAGCACTAGATTGAATTATATTTAATGCTTGTAGTTTTTCCTGTGTGGATTCCTGATCCATCTGGTTTCCTTGGTCTTGGGTTGTTTCATCGCTTAACTCATGCAGATATATAGTTACAGGGACATTATAGTTAGGCTGACATTTCATTCATACAAATCCAGAGAAATTCAGCAGTTATAGTTAGCTAACTGTAACTCGTGCCCCCGCAACGCACTGCTTATGACCTCACATGTTACATCACTCATGATATGGTCAGTGACATCACTGATGACATCATCCACAGAATCTCTGACACAGCCACTCACACTCCAATGTAACCTTTCATGCACCCACTCCAACTTCCACACTACCATTCTCAAAACCATTGACATACCCGTACCAGTACTTACACACCCACTCCCTGATTCATAGGTCTACACACACATCCACTCAGTCACCCATACAGCCACTCATAATCCAACTCACTCACTAATATATCCACTCATGCACCCATTCTGCCACTCACACACTGTCAGGCACCCATAAAGCTACCCACACACCTACTCACTCACCTATAGAGTAAATCACAGAGCCACTTACTCACCTATACATTTATACACACACCCACTCACTTATTCACACAGATGCTAACACATATTCAGTCACCTATACAGTCACTGACACAAGCACACTCTCACCCATACAGCCACTCTCACAATCACTCACTCACACATACAGTCACTCATATACTCCGGCACTCACCTATACTGCCTATCACATATGCAGTTACTGACCCATACACCACTGACACATGCACTCAGTCACCAACACTCACTCACCCATACAGACCCTGACAGATGCACTCAGTAACTTTCACAGCCATTGACTCACCCACTCACTCATCCATACAGACACTTATGCAGGTACTCAGACAACCAATCACTCACCCATACAGCAACTCACGTACCCACTCACACACCCATTTAGCAACTTATACACCAACTAACATACTGATACAGACATTCACACAACCAGTCACTCATCCATATATTCACTGAGACACCTAATCACTCACTTATACAGTCAGTCACACAACCAATAAATCATTCATACAGGCACTCATACACACATTGATTCTCCAATACACCTTGGTATATATATTTAACATTCATAAACTGTTTAAATACAGTCATAGTCACTGGATGATGTCATCAGTGATGTCATCAGTGATTTTACTGACCATGTCATGAGTGATGTAATATGTGAGGTCATAAGCAGTGCATTGCGGGTGTGCGGGTTATAGCAAGCTCAGCTAACTATAACAGCTGAATTTCTCTGGTTTTGTAAGAGTGGCACCTGAGTCTACTATAATGTCTCTGCAACCTTTGGTTTTTTCAGTGAATTTCTAAGTTTTTAAAAAATTCCATTTCCTAACTATAATGTCCCTGTAACCTTTGTTTTTTCAGTGAATTTCTAAGGTTTTTTAAATGCTAATTCCTAACTATAATGTCCCTGTATCCTTTGTCTTTTTCAGTGAATTTCTATGGTTTTTTAACTAGTAGTCATGTTTGCAGAGTGGTGGAGAAAGGGGGCTCCGCCTCCGACCAGCTCTCAGAAATCCCGCTGTATAGGACTTACAGGAGGTACCAGGAGGACTTCTTGGCCCTCAAATCCCTCAGGAGTAAAGTGGACTTCATCTCCCAACAAGAAGTGCATCTTGGGTCATGTTTGCAGAGTGTTTGAGGAAGGGGGCATGGCCTCCGAAGATCTCTTAGCAGTCCCGCTGTGTGGGACTTATTAGTGATAACAGGAGGGGTAGTTGGCCCCAAGGACATCCTTGGGGGCTAACTACACCTCCTGTTACTGCCAGTAAGTCCCACACAGCAGGATTGCTGAGACCTGGTAGGAGGTCACGCCCCCTTTCTCTACCACACTGCAAACGCACCTACCGGCGCACTGCTAGTAGGGGGATGAAGTCCCCTTGGCTATTGAGGGTCCTTGGGGGCCAACTAACCCTCCTGTTACCTCCAGTAGGACCCACACAGCTGGATTGCTGAGAGGTGGTCAGAGGCCATACCCCCTTTCTCCATCACTCTGCAAACGTGCCTCCAGACGCACTGCTACTTGGGGGATGAGGTCCACTTTAGTCCTGAGGCCCTCAGGAAGCAAGGGGACCTCATTCCCCCACCAGCAGTGTGCCGAGAGGTGCATTTGCAGAGTGGTGGAGAAAGGGGGCATAGCCTCCAACCACCTCTTAGCAATCCCACTGTGTGGGGTTAACTGGGGGCAACAGGAGGTCTTGTTAGCCCCTAAGGACCATCAGCAGCCAAGGGGACTTCATCCCCCAACCAGCAGCGCGCCAGGATGGGCGTTTGCAGAGTGGTGGAGAAAGGGGATGGGGCCTTTGGCGAGTTGCCAGCTTTACATTTTTTTTCTACTCTTTAGGAAGGGGGGCCGGCCATGTGGGCTCCTTCCCTGGACCATTCTGGGCCCCGGGGACCCTATACCCCGGAGCCCAGCCTTTTATTTCTTTCTTAATATAATTCAAAGGAACCCCATGCCCCGGGGCCAATGTAGGTGCCCTGGTCCCAACCCAGGGCACCCACTCCACATGTTGGGGACCGTGGGGGGAGCCTCAAGGCCCCCGTTGTCCCTGTCAGCTCCCTACCTCCTGCGGGAGACAGCATTGCTTTAAGATCCAGGGAGCTGCTAACATGCAGCTCTCTGGATCCCAAAGCAATGTGTCTGTTTCCCTGCTCACTTCACAGCGGGCAGGGAAACATAAACTTCTCTGCTTTCAGCAGGCATGGCCCCCCTCGCAGGCCATTTTCAGCCCCAGGGACCCCATCACCCAGGGCCTGAACCTTTTAAAAAACAAAAAAAGGAAGGGGGGTGAGTGGCCCCCCTCCCGGGCCGAATTCGGCCCCGGGGACCACATCCTCTGGGGCCCAGCCTGTAGCGTGGGTGCCCTGGTCCCAATACAGGGTACCCACTGCAAATGTTGGGGACCGAGGGGGAGCCTTAGGGCCCCAGAAGTCCCTGCCAGCTCCCTGCCTCCTGCAGGAGCCGGCATTGCTTTGGGATCCAGGGAGTTGCTAACATGCAGCTCCCTGGATTCCAAAGCAAAGTGTCTGTTTCTCTGCTCGCTTCACAGCGGGCAGGGAAACGGACACTGCTCTGCTTTCAGCAAGCGTGAGCATTTTTGCTCTTACTTGCTAAAAGCAGAGCAGGTTTGCTATGGCTTGGCGGGAGCGGTGCTCCCGCCAAGCCATAGCAAACTGCAATGTTCCGGGGGTGGGCACCCCGAGAGATATTGCTGGAGCCGGCCCTGGCAGTGGCGTAATGAAAGTTTAAGGGGCCCCCCTGCAATGTACACGGAGGAGCCCCGCTCCGGATTTAATATGGAGCGCTCAAGCCTAAGTACTGTGCTGAGGGGGCCCTCTGCAGCTCGGGGCCCCCCGCAACGCTGGGGAAGTGGGGGCCTGTGTTACGCCCCTGGGCCACGGGGGTGGCGGTCTCCAGGGCCATGTAGGGCTCCATGAGGGGGGCAGTGCAGCCCCCCTCCTTTATGAATTAAACCCCGGGCGGTGGTGGTCCCTGGGGCCGCTACGGACCCTCTTAATTATTATATTTATGCCCTGTGAAGGTGGCAGTCCCTGGGGGCTGCGGGGGAGGCTGCAGGGCCTCCCCCGCTTGGTTTAATTTTAATAAGGTATGTGCCATGGGGAGGTGGCGGTTCCTGGGGCAGCGGGTGAGGCTGTAGGGCCTCCCCTGCATTTCTTTAACTAAACAGTGTGCCCCGGATTTACATTGCTCATTGCCCTGGGGAGGTGGTGGTCCCGGGGCTGCGGGGGGCCAAGCGGCCCTCCACATTTTCATTATTTACTGCCAAGGGAAGGTAGCGGTCCCCGGGGTTTTGCATAAGCCTAGGAGTGGGGCCCCATGAGCCCCCACCTCCTTCATGCCCCTGGGATTTGTCCCACCCAGGCTTTAAAAAAAGACACGCAGGAGCCCGCACATCTTTTTATTTTTATTTTATTTTGCCACGGATTTGCGGATTCACCCACGAGTCCATGGCAAAATGTAAAAAAAAAAATATTTTTAACCCCAGCGGGGTCCCTGAGGGACTCCCCAGCCATATCTGGGTGGTCAGCGTATTCCTACCCTGCTCCCTTTTCTTTATTTTTCACTTTTGGGGACTCGGCTTCAAGCGGAGTCCCAAGATGGCTACCAGCACTTCCTGGTTGAAGTGTTGGCAACCAATCAAATTTTAGTAGGATTCGCGAGTCCACTGCAAGGATTCGCGTCCCCTGATATCTATATTTTTTATAAGTTAGATATCACAAAAACTACTGAACGCATTTACACGAAATCACAGAAAGCACACTTTCTGGACCAACATCTAGCTTTCTGCCAAATTTGGTGTAATTCCGTTCAGCAGTTCGGGCTGTAGTCATGATCAAAAAAGGAAAAATCCCCACAGACATAACTTGGGGAAAACTCGTTTTGGGACCTCACCCTCTTTCTCGAACTCTGGTTGACGGATCACCATGAAACTTTCAACACAGCAGCTGAACCAAAAAGGGAAAGCTTTTTGAAGATTTGTCAAGCGGCGCCATAGTTATTGGCAAAACAAAAAACGCTACTGGGGCACAAAAATGGATATGAGGCCTTATCCCATACTCTGCTATAGAAGAGGTTTTTCAAATTTGCTAAAATCACTGGTATCAACACCAAGATATTTCAGAATCCTTGTGAATTTAGTGAATAGATGCCACATGCCAGCACCTCACTCTGAAAATTGTTCCAGCTCCAGGGCAGTTCACCATCTCCCACTTTTATGGGCAGATCAGTATCTTGGTCACAATTCGGTAAAAGGTTGTGACATTTAAAAACAATTGCTGTTAGAGAGGAAGCCAAAAATTGTAAAGAGTATGTTATTTTGGTCATTCACAGCATTTTGAAAACATGCCTGTTATTACATTAAAACATTACCCTCATCTCATGTCCATTTGAGCTAGGTGGGTCGCAAAAGTTTGTCGCTCTAAAAATTGGGTAGTGGTTCTAAAACGTTTGTAAGCACTGCCTTAGAGGACTTGGACTTCTTGGTCTTATCCTTAGGCATAGCTGCCAAAGACTTAGCAACCGCCTCTTTAATCATGAACTGCGCCTGCAATTCAGTCAAAAATGCCAGACTGTCAGGATACTGCTTCCTGGGTTTCTTAGGTCACTGACGCCCATATAAACTATCCTTAGAATCTGAAGAAGATGAGACCAAATGCCTCTTCTGTGTGCTCTTTCTGCTCTCCATAACTGCAATGTGCACCTGTGATCCAGCGTTTTATAGGGCCATAAGCTTACCATTGGTCCTCCGATGGACCTTTTTCTCGGACTGAGAGGTGACAGGAGTTAGCATTAGACAACAATCAAACTCATTTAATAGTGCAACCCATTTGGCTACACACTGAGGACCAGGAATCGGTAGCTGTGGGTTAAAAAAAGATTTATTACTAATTCAAAATTAAGTTCAAATACATGAATCTTAAAACCATGCTATATAAATCCAGACTAGCCACAGGCAAGCCAAGCCTGTGAAAGAAATTTAGGTGAACTAGGATAAAACAGACAAGCAATTCAGTCACAGCAATACAAAAGACTAATAATAACATTTGATGCTCGGAGAAGAGTCGCAACTTGTTTTGTCTATGCATTAGTTATCTAAATTTCCTAAATCTAGTCCAAACTCAGAGGATGGTTTGATAACCTAAAGTATGTAAAAAATCAGTGAATTTTGATGAAGGTAACCAGAACAAGGCAAGGAAGGGTTAGGTAGGAAAGCGCCAGCATCTCAGAAGCTTGGTCAAGAGTCTTCTGTGCATCGGGGAGTAAGTGTTAGCCTAAGCCACACTTAGAAAGAAATCAAACGTAAGCATAGAAGTCTAAACCTCTATAAGTCCATAGGCAGGAGTTAATCAAGTAAGAAGTCTTTAAAGCACCAAGAGAGAATCTGCATTAAATCGGGAAAATCATCAGAGACTCTGGTGGGGTGAAAATTAGATTATAACACCCAAAGTCCACTAGGTAAAACACATTTGACACACATCTTCAGGGTTTCATTGTTCTTGTTCATTTCTCCTGTTGCAGACTGCAACATTGGCAGGTTATCCCACACTGGACATGGGAATGAGATCTCCTTCTCACGCACATATCAGTTTGCTACATTTGCTCAAAAGGCCTTTCAGTTGACTCTCTGGTTCCCCATGTTCCTTCGTCAAGGTCTTCTTCTCAGGCTCTTCCTCTACCTCTTGTACAGTAATGTATCTATTCTACAGCTAACAATGCATGTGAATACCTGCAAGAAATGTCACGTTCGCAGGAAATGAAAAACAGTCTTTATGCAGCATGGCGAAATACGGCCTACTTAGGACAAGTTAAAGTATTAACTCAATGGTGCACATTTAATACATGTGGGCGCATTTAAGCACAATGAATATATGTTTCTAGAGTATTAGATTCATATTTCATGTATCATTCAGAAAGTCTTCAAAATAATTGCATGTCAGTATGGCTAAGAACTACATTTAAATCAAATATCTGTAATAATTATGCACACATATACATAGTTCTTTTATCTTTTTAAGTAAAATCATATGCTACATATGTAAGGATAGTCTCTTTCTGATTATCTAAGCAGTACCTGTTATTTAAAATATTAAAGCACACATTATAAAAGTCAAATAACATTTTTTAGTCAGTAGATATCTCCTAAATAAGGATGGTTTAATTATCACAATCAGTTATGGTAAAACACATTGATAAGTGTAAATGATCTAATCCTACAGTGAATGCACTCATTAATAAGTATATTAAGTGCAGCACATACATTAGTTTGTTAAACCATACAAGAAACCTGCCAAGTGCACTTTCATACCATGTCTCAGTTAAGTATTTGTGACGTGTAAAGGGTGGGCAACTTTTGCACTGCACCACCTGCCACAGTCGAAGAACAGCCAAAAACTGTCAGGTTACCTAAGCGCTCTTAAAGGCACCTCTAATTTGCACACCTGTGCCTTATTAAGTAATTATTTCTAGAACATTGGAACTCTTTGTGAAACAGTGCTTTTTAGGATTAACAACACCCTTAGGCAGAGACGTGATCGTTGTTGAAACACCAGGACGTTAGCCTAAACTTCAGAGAGAGAGTCTAATACCTTAACATTAGGACAGAAAGGATCCCCATAAAATGTTAACATAGGCCATAATGAAATACAGGCTCCCTCATTCAAACCCCTCATTTCAGAATGAGAGTCTAAGACCCCTATTCATCTCCAGGCCACAATTACTCTTTCAATTTCTAACAATGGCATTCTAATTTAAAAAATGGCAACCCTGCAGCTTTTACCTATTTGTTTTGCCGCTTGATCGGTATTCCCCATGGACACTGCGCAGTACCGGGGATGCCCGCCGCCTGTCTCCTCCCACGCCGGCTCCAGTGAGTCAGGGAAAATGGAAGTGTAGCTCTGCACATGACCCAGCTCCTGGACTGCGTCGAGAGCTACAAGGAAGCAGCTCCGGGGCCTGCAAGCTCAGCACTTCAGTCACAAGTAAATAAAACCTTAAATCCTTTTACAGATTGTTGTGTTGCAGTGTTCCTGGCAACAGAAGGCTGTTTCTGGGCAACAGGATGCTTCCGCTACTGGAATCCAGTCTGGGCATTCCAAGGAGCTGGAAGTAGACAGTTGCAGAGGATTGGTGGTTGGCCAGGGGTCGTTGTAAGCAGCTCAATAAAAGTCTTCACAAATCTACCTCTATTGGATTCTGCTATCTTAAAATTAGCGACGAGGAGAGGATACTGAAGAAGGGGACGTCTGGAAAGTGAAGATAACAAGTCTGTGCACTGAATTTTATTGGCTGCCTGATCTATAGAGGAGTACGACCTTTGGCCAAAAAGGAATTGCCCTGAGAAGTGAGATATGGCATAACCTGTATCCTGTCCAAGCCAGGTGAAAAAAGTGTTGTGGTGCTGATCCAGCGCGAAATGGCAAGGTTGGATACCTTACACACCAAAACTGACCTTTATTAATGGGCCCATATACCTTTATCCATATATCTTTTTATATATATTTCCTCGGCCAGTTTCCCGCTGGAAGGGTTTTGATTTCTAATAATTCCACAATCCCGATTAGTTATTTCCTGTAACAATAAATCAGTTACAATATCATGACTAAGTAATCTTCACGAATCAACACTCTTCCTCTGGTCGATGGACCATTAGTTGAGTTAGTTGATGGTGATATTAACAACTCCTTAACTAAACTTCATAAAGAAATAACCACAGACTCTGAATATAATAATTATGATGAATTTATCTAAAATCTCAGTCATTAGTTTGAACGCTCATTTATTACAAATCCACAGTGCAAAACTCCATTTTCTCAAACGGGAGAGAGAAAGCAATCATAAAAGCGAATTACATTCAATTACACAAGCTTTCAACAAACATCAATGCACCAGAGTGGATAGATGAAGAGACATAAGGTACATCAAATACATTTGCAACGAAATATGCAAATACTAGATAGAAATGACATTTACCTAATGAAGGTAACAGGAAAACCAACTCTCTGGCCAAAGGGCTGGTGGAGGTCCCCTGACTTAGGATCAGGAGACAAAGATTAAAGGATAGGATCAGGACAGGTTTGATACTTACTAGACTTCTCTATAACCCGACGCACCGGGGCGATTCCCTCTCTTTCACTCTCTCCCTCCTCGATATTCTTCCGCAATCTTCAATTCTAATCAGGCGATAGGCTGGGTCTTCTGAGTCTACACTCGTCTTCTCTCTCTTTCTCTCTCTTGCTCAGCTCCCAGCAGCGTTGTCTGCATCATCTCATCGTCATCGTCTATCTCAGCAGCAGCACTAACTTCTATTATTCAATTCACTCTAATTATATTCTTTATTTCTTCATGTCCCACCCTCAAATGTTGCGACTTCACTAAACTATGGACTATGATTGGACGGGGTTAGGGGTGTCTTCATCATCCCGAGCTGACGTATTCCTTTTTATTAGTTAAACCTATTGTTTGTTAATCCTGCCCCTTCTACTCGTTCATAATTTTATTTGAAACATGCATAATTTGTTGCAAATGCCATAATTCACTTAATTCAGGCTTCACAGTTTGCTGCTACATCTTCTTCTTTTCCCATCCTTTTTGTCCTCGGGGTTTGGCAAGCGTTCAGGTCCTTCTGTGTCATCGGTCGTCTCATGGGCTCACTGCTCATGGGCGGCTTACGCCAACTTCCTTTTTAGTCAAGGCCCAGTAGGCCCAAATATTCACTATTAATAAAAGAATCAAAAACAGATATTATTTTCTTGAACATGTAATCCTCACTGTTCACCAACCACCTCTACTCTATCCCATGTGATTATTATTATTCTTAAGCAAAAGCGTTAATAGCGGCAGCTTTCTTTTTAATCAAGCAAGCATATGTCGAGCATGCGGTACCTTAAGGCCGCATTTTAATTCTTCTTGCGCATGCGTGAGGGTTTTTCCCTCTCAAAGCGAGTTAGTCACGTTATTCTATGCGTCATTCAGGTTCGCGCATGCGCAAAGCATTTTAGCAAGTTAAAGCGGGTTTTAATCGTGCTGTGTTTTATTTCTTATTAATTCAAACATGCATAAGCTTTTCTCCCCATGTTTCTGTATTGGGTGCATGTTAGTTTCGCCTTATTTATCAATTAATACTTAGTAAGTGTTAATGGAGGATTCTATCGAGCAAGTCTCATTTTCTCGAGTCCTTGCTCCATCAATCCCCCATCTGATGGCATTTTTGAGCCATCATAAAATACCCATCATTACCAAGTGCCAACTTTTATTCATTAAGATTTTTAATGTCTTCCTTTCTTTCTTCTAATTCCTCTATTCTCCTTTTCACACCTACTCCTTTTATTTTATCATATAGACTTCCATTCATCTCTTCTAACTCGATCTCTTCTCTGTTTCTCTTTCTTCCCATTCTTTTATTCTCTATTTCTGCTATCATTCTTGGGTTTGTTTTATTCTTGCAACATCTGTATGTCATTACCATCAGCAGAGCTACTATTGTTAAAGAAATTACGGGTATTAGGATTTTTCCTAATAGATTACTCCCTAAAACAGAAAACCAACTACCTATTTTGGAAACACTTTTACTAAGTCTTTCCCATACACCGTCAACTTCCAGTTGGGTCAGTTCATCATGAATCTTTGTAATATTCTTAATATATCCCTCAATACCTTTACTTTTGTCTGGGATATATGTACAGCAATGTTGGACTTTCAACATGCCACAGACTCCTCCCTCTTTTGCCAATAATATATCAAGAGCAAGTCGATTTTGCAAAACCATAGATCTAATTGCAACCATTTCAGTATTAATCATTAAGAACCCCCCAGCAGTATCTGTTGAAAGACGATCAACTACTGTGGACAATTTGCGTATCTTATGTGAATTCAGTATGACTCCAACTGATGGTATCAGTGCACCAAATATATCACCTACTATTTCTGAAAAACTTGTTCTTTTAGTTCGTTTTAGTCCTTGACTTATTACATTCATTTCATTGTTCTTAGTAATGTGGTATACCTTTGGAATACTATCCCAGGATAGCAACTTCCATACCATTGTGTTGGCAACCTATAACAGGCATTTTTACCACACACATAATATATTCCTGGAAAAACAGGATCTGTTCCACCTTTTAGTGTCCATCCCCCATAATTAGGAAGGTATGTTCACAATCACTAGAACCAATGAAAATGTTGTTATAGTCTGTTTTTAGTCTATGTAGACAGAATTTTCCCAATTTTGACAAGTCTATGGACATTGCAGCATGAGTCTTGACTTTCTTATAGTCCCCTTTCTTATTAGCCCATAGAGGTATATGTGACTTCTGTTCAACAGCCTTCTTTTGAAAATTCTGTCTTCTTTCCTCTACCAAATTCAGGAAATCTTTTTCTTCATCTCGTAACATACATGTTAAATTGGTTTTATGCGCATATGTTATGTCTATTGGGTTTGTTGTTAGGAAGAACTCGCCCATGAATTCTGCATCTTTAGCACTAAGGGGCCCATTACGATGGCGGGCGGACAAAGTCCACCCGCCATCGCAACGGAGCCAGGGACCGACCGCCGAAGTTGTGGCGGTCCCGCCATGAGAATTAGGATGCGCCCGCCACACTGGCGGGTGCATCCTGGGCCTTTTACAATGCGGGTGGATCTGCTGGCTGCAGACCCACTCGCAATGCAAAAGGTCTGTGCACAGCATTGCCATGCACTACATGGCAGGCACCACGTGGTGCCTGCCACATAGTGCATTGCAATGAGGGGGGTTCCATAGGTACCCCCCATGTGCACCCCCCACCCCCCAACACCCTGGGGGCCCGCAACGGGCCCCCAAAAGCAAGAACCGCATGCCTTTCCATGGCGGCAACGCCGCCATGGAAAGGCGATTCACCACCTGCATCATAATATGGATGGCGGTGTCTTGAAAACACCGCCACCATATTATGCCCTTTTTCCGCCCGGTCGACGAATCGCCCGGCTGAAAAGCGGCGGACGGTCTTTCCGTCCGCCGCGGACCCCCCAGCCATACTAATATGGCGGGGGGACAATCAGGCAAGGATGGCGGGCGGTGGCTACCGCCGGCCCGGCGGGGGCGATCCGCCCGCCATCCTAATGGGCCCCTAAGTACGGGGTTTAGGTTTCTTCTAATAGGAATCTCTGGGAATACTAAATCCATAATAGAGTAATAATACTGCAATTTGCCTGTTTTATAGAACAGACTGGACACAACACTACATGACACACCATATGTTAAAGGGAGATGATGATAAGTCACCCCCTCCGAGACAGACGAAGGTAGTTTCATGCAAACATAACAGTCACTTATATCCATTGTATCAACATACTCAAAATGAAGTTTAGTAAATACATTTAATGACAAATCACTATTTGATCTGTTATTTTGATACATAGTCTCATCTACTTGTTCTAAATTAGTAGCAGTCACTCCTTTAGTGCCTGTATTCACTTGATTACTTGTATTAGTATTATTTTTATCGTTATTTACCATTAAAATAGGTATCACAACTGTTAGCAATAACCGCATTAACATTAGTGACAAAATACTGCACAAACAGCATTTAACACATCTTTGCTTTAAACTAGAATTTGGATGTTCAGTCACTTCTGTTTCTGCAATTTTTAGTATTGTAAATTGACCTATCTCTAACTTGTCTTCTATTTCCTCACTTATGTTAAACTAAGATGTATATAAATCTTTGTGTGATCCCACACTTCAACGGCTTTTAATCTTTTACTTTCCCCTGTATCTATTAATTTCTTTTCTTCATCTGGTTCTTTTATTTTTTTCTTTACTTGTTTGCAAAATTTCCACTTTCTGTGTCACAATCTTTCTCTTAAGGTGGTCTCAAATTTTTTTCATCACTTCTTTCATTAGTAACATTTTCTTGTTCTTCATTCAAATCAAGATTCTCAAAATCCTCAAGTATAACGTAAGTCCATTCAGGAGCCTTATATTTTCTATTGGGAGTTCTTGCCCTTGTTGATTTTCGCAAAGACTTTCTTCTTGGACTTTCTTCTTCTGTTTGACTTGATATTTCATTTACTTGTTCTAACCCTTTTCCTGTTCTTCTTTTTAATATATATCTCAGTCCTTTTACTCCACTTGGCCAATGATCACCTTTTCTGATTCTTTTTGTTTGAATTGCCTTTTCACCTTCTTCATCAATTTCTAACGTTCTTTTATTTTTTCTCTTTTAATTTTGCTTGTTCTGGGGTTTCTGATTTTTGTCTTTCTGTCGTTTGATTTTCTTCTTGATCTTTTAATTCTTCCTTTTCTACTTCTCATTGATCTTGGCCTGTAGCAGGTTCTTTTGTTAACTGACTTTGTCCTGAACTTATCAGTCTCTCATTTTCTTCTTCTTCTGATTGAGCTTGATCTGGATTTTCTGTTTCATTTCGTTCTGGTCTTTCAATCTCTTGCTCTTCTTCTTCGGCCACTACAGCAGTCTCTTGAGACCCAGTATCCAGTGCCCACCCTACTTGACTTGTACTCGGTTGTTCATCATCGATACGTTCTTCAGAGTCTGGTTCTCTGACTTCTTCGATTTCACAACTTTCAGTTTCTGGTTCTTTTCTTTGTTCCACCAGTTGCTGCTCTTTTCGTTCAGGAGGATTTGGGACTCTTTTGGTATGGCTTGCATGTATCCAATTTGGCAAACCAAAACACTTCACTGATGTTGTTGTGACCAATATGATTTGTAGCAGTCCTTTCCACCTGGGGTCAAGACACGACTTTCTTGTGTGCTTCTTTATCATAACCCAGTCTCCTGGACACAAATCATGAGCTTGATTCGGTTGTGCTGTGGTTGCATCTTCTCCAACCTGGTGAGACAGAACGTACCAGATCAGCTAATCCTTTACAATAGTCGAATACTAGATCATCAGTTATAGTCATTAGTTTGTTTCCAGGTACAAAAGCTTGTCTCATTGCTCTTCCCATGAGAATCTCATGAGGACTCAATCCTGTTCTTCTGTCAGGGATACTTCTAAGGCTCATTAAGACAAGGGGCAAAGCATCAGGCCATTTCAGTGAAGTGGATGCACACACCTTCCCTAACCTGAATTTTATTGTACCATTCAGCTGCTCGACCACTCCTGAGTCTTCTGGTCGATAGGCACAATGTAGTTTCTGCTCAATTTTGAAAGCTGTACAGATTAATCGAATTATCTCATTGTTAAAATGAGGTCCTCTATCTGATTCCACAGTGACTGGAAATCCAAACCTAGGGATGAGTTCTCTTAAAAGTAGTTTGGCAACAGTGAGACTGTCATTCTTTCTTGTTGGATAAGCTTCCACCCAACGAGAAAACAGACACACAATGACAAGAACATACTTCAGTCCATTGCACGGTGGCAATTCTATAAAATCAAGCTGCAGTCTTGTAAATGGTCCTTCTGCCTTTCCTATTTTTCCCCAACTGACAAATGTTCTTCTACCTGGGTTCTGCTGTTGACATGTCAAGCAGCGCTGGCAGAGACTTTCTGCAATTAACCTAAACTTGGGATTGTACCATGTCTGCCTAAAGTGTCTAATCATGTCATCCCTCCCAATGTGTGTAGCTCCATGATATACTCTTGCCATCTGTGATAACATACTGTCTGGCATTATCGGTCTTTCGTCTGGACACACCCATACCTCATCATCGGTTCTTCTCGTGCACCCTGTGTTGATCCAGAATTCCTTTTCCTTTATATCTGCCTCATCCTGTAGCTGTCTAACTTCATCCCATGTTTCAAAAGCAGAAAAAAGCATTAGTTGGCAATTGGTAGTTTCTTTTTCCAACCCTCTGTTCAAAGACATTGTATTTCGAGCACAAAATTGTGCAACCTGATCAGTATATCTGCTGCCTTGTGTCACATAATCGTTCCCTGACTTATGTGCGGCACACTTGACCACTGCAATTTCTTTTGGCAATTGTAATGCTTCCAATAATTCTTTGACATTTTTACTGTTTCTGATAAGAGAACCTGAAGAAGTCAGAAATCCCCTTTGCATCCATATCTGGCCAAAATCATGCACCACCCCAAAACCATATTGAATATCCGTGAATATGGTTATTCTCAATTTTTTTCCAATTTTACAAGCTTTTGTTAAAGCTACCAATTCGGCTATTTGTGCAGACTTGACTCCTTTTAGACAAGATGCTTCTAGAATAGCTGATATTGTACAGACAGCATAGGCAGCACTTAATTCTCCATTTTGTTTTCGTAAACATGACCCATCCACAAACAATACATAATCTGATTCTCCCAATGGGACATCTAAAATGTCTGGCCTAGGCCTTGTACACATTTCTGTTAGATCCAAACAATCATGATCAACTTCTTCCTTCACTTCTTCACAGAATGGGTCCGGCAATAGAGTGGCTGGATTTACTGTGGAGCATCTTATCACACTTAAATTTTCAGCTCCTAGGATCCCTCTTTCATACTTAGACAGCCGACTAGGGGTCAGGTATTGTGTTAGAGTCCTTGTTAAAAGGATCTCAACAGAATGTGGCACATACACCTTTAAAGGGTGTCCCATCACAATAGATTCACTCTGCTCCTTACTCATACATGTAGCAGCTACTGCTTTTAAGCAGCCAGGCAATGCTGCGGGCACAGAATCCAGAGTGGCTGAAAAATATGCCACTGGACGTCGCATTAATCCATGTCTTTGGGTTAATACTGAAAGTGCACATCCTTCTCTCTCACAACAGAATAAAGCAAATTTCTTTGCATAATCAGGCATTCCCAATGCTGGTGCTTGACATAAACAATCCTTCAATTTTATGAATGCGTCCTCACTTTCATCATCCCATTCAATCGGATCCATCACATTTCTCTGTGTCAATTTTATTAGGGGTTTTGCAAGCAGTGAAAACCCACTGATCCACTGACGACAATACCCAACCACTCCCAAAAACATTCGTACTTCCTTCTTGGTTCATCTGTCGTATCACCTTTATTCTCTCTGGTGTCACCTTTCTAACTCCCCTTTCTATCTTGTGTCCCAAATATTTGACTTCTTGTCGACAAAACTGCAATTTTTCTGGTGACACTTTGTGCCCACTTTCTGCCAAATGATTCAGTAAAGCAATTGTGTCTGTGACACAAGCCTCTCTTGTTTTTGACGCGACCAGTAGGTCATCAATGTACTGAACTAAAACTGAGTTTCCTGGCATTACCAATGTTTCCAAGTACTTTTTCAAAATCTGGTAGAAAATCGAGGGACCCTCTTTATACCTTTGAGGTACTCGGCACCATGAAAAAAACACGGTCCTCAAACCGAAATGCAAAAAGATATTGGCTATCTGTATGCAACGGAATCGAAAAGAATGTTTGGCACAAATCAATCACTGTATACCAACGTGTATCCCAAGGTATCTGATAAAGAATTACTGCTGGATTTGGTACTACTGGACAACAAGGTACTACTATTTTGTTGATTTTCCTCAAATCTTGCACTATTCTATATTTGCCATTAGGCTTTTTAAGCCCCATAATTGGTGAGTTGCAAGGACTGCCCATTATTTCTGTCAGAGTACCTTGTTCAATCATTTGATCACTTACTGGAGCCACTCCTGCTTTTACCTCAGGACTCATTTTGTACTGTCGGGTATTTGGATAAATTGCACCTTCCTTCACCATTATTTTAATTGGGTCTATATTTGCATCAACCCAATTTCCTTTCCTGAAAAATCCCATACATCTGCTCTCACTGTGTCTCTCAGCTCATCAGGTAAACTGTTTTCAGTTAGAAGTGAAAACATCTCATCCACTTCTGTTCCTTGTTTTGCTAGCATCATCTTGAAAGCGATATCTTCATCGGGGGTTTGGAAAGCAATACCATGAGGTGTACAATAAATGGTAAAATTCATCTTACACAGCAAATCCCTCCCTAACAAGTTAACTGGACTTGAATCACACACCACAAACTGATGCATGTCTTTGAAATTTCCTATATTTACTTCTATTGGTTTAGTAAGTGGGGTTTTTATTTGTTTATTTGAGACTCCTACAACTTGGATAGTTTCTCCTGAGAGGGGTATGTTTGGAATTTCTGCTGCTCTTACAGTAGAACGGGTAGCACCAGTATCCACTAGGAAAGTGATGTTATTACCTTACACTTTTCCATCAACAAATGGACCTGACTGACCTACCGCTAAAGATGTGCCAAGCACGCATTCTTCCTCCCCCCTCAGGCACCGTCATTGGGAACTATCCGAATCACACTCGTTACTGTGCATCCAATATTGTTGAACCGCCTGTGTATTCTTACCACTCTCTCCATGGAATCCGGTGTTCACACTGTATCTCTGTACTTGAGCGTTCATACAGTTGGGCATAGGAGCTTGTGGCACCTGTAACTGTGGAGTAACTACCTGCTGCTGTCGCTGCTGGTTCACAACCACCTCATTCTGCATCTGTGGATTTAAATTTTGATTTACCCCATTATTCTGTTGAACATTTCTACACTCATTCTTCCAATGCCCATGCTTTCCGCACGCTTGACAAGGAAACTTCTTCTTCGCTTCTTCTCTACTCATTCGCCCTTTTCCTTTATTCCCATTCAATCCTTGACTATTCTGATTTTGGTTACTCGACTGATTTTCATTTTGAGAACCAGTAATTGCCTCTTGATGTTCTGCTAGCTTCACTTGTGCCCACATCATCTTTTCTTTCAATTTCTTATGCTTTGCGTCAATATCGTCACTGCAATACTTCGCATATTTTAAAATATCGTCAATGGGCTTGCTCTGCCAGCAAAGCATATGCTGCTGAATCATCGGACTAATTTCCGATGTCAGTACATACACAAACCTATACACAAAATGTCCCATATCCTTATCACCAATATTTTCAAATCCACTATACTGCTTAAATACCTGCAACAACCTTTCATAATACGCATGCACTGACTCTTTCGGTTCCTGAGTTGTTCTATCTATTTTAACCCAATCCGTTTCCTTTGGAGGAATTTTCCCTTTCAAAAAAGTAATCACTTGCTGATACTTTTTCATCACCTCTTCCGAAGGTGCACCTATCTTTGCATCTCTTGGATATTCTTCAGTTGGCCAATCAACCGTAATCTTACATTCTGTCCATAAATCAGCTGGCACCACTATATCAAACAGACCATCTAAATCCTTCAATAGTACCTTTGAAACTTTGACAAACCTCTCTACCTGCTTGTACCATTCAACTGGTTTCTCCCTTAATCTGGGGAAATCATTTGTAAAAGACAAAATATCCTGTCTGGACCAAGGAACATGAACGTATCCACCTCCAGGAACTTCTCTCATGGGACATACTCTTTCAACCTGTTCTGTTTCTCTTAGTGGGTATGCAGATGCTTCCTTTATAGCTGCCTCATCCCTTTTCTTTGTCCATCTACCCCTCCATCTGTCTGCATCTCCCCATTTCTTCAAAATATTCATCAATTGTTTGATCTGTAATCTTCTTCCTGACGCATTCAAACTTTCTAAATCCTTGTCCGTAAATTCTGCCCTATATGGTTTCTGCAATAATTTCGATTTTTCTATATCTCTTCCAAATTCTGAAGCAACCTCTACTATTTTCTCATGCAGATTCTTTGCTCTCCAGGTTATACTTTTACACAAGAACAACAATTCTTCATCTCGATATGTACCTAATCTCTCTGGGCTTATTGTACCAATGATCATTTCTTCCAAATCCACTTTTAATTTGGCTACATCTATACTTGGTGTCTGAGGTCTCTTTTTGTCTAATCATTTCGCCCACTCCTCTAGATCATCTGGCGAGAATCCTTTTGAATTTCCTGCTATGGGAGTATCGATCAATTCCTTTCTCTTTTTATTCACAGGTGAACCTCTCCTTGGCTTTCAGTCTCTGTTTCAATATTAGGAAGATCTAGTAACGAGATATTTGAATCACTTTCACTGGGTAGATCTTCTGACATTGCTACCTCTTTTCTAACATTAATTTGTGGAATTGTCACTGTTTGTAATCTCGGGGTGTCTCGTTTATCCCCATATAATGGAATGACCGGACCTATCGTCACTGGCACTGTCAAAGCTTCAGCATTTAAACCTAACTGATTTATTTTCTGAATTATTTCTTCTTTTGTTTTATTCAATGCATCCCTTTCCTTCTCCTGTAACACTCGGGTAGCTGTTGGATCATATAAAACCTGCGGAACTAAAGGAGTTCTCATTATTGGTGCACTTGGAGTTGCCTCTCCAACATTTTCTTGATAAGGTGGAGGTCTTTTAACTAAAATATCCTCTAATAATTCATCATCTGTTTCATCACATTCTGTTCCTGCCATACCTGTATGCTTCATTTTTTCTTTGCATTTACTTCCTGTTTGATCCTCAGCCATCAATACTGGATATAACCCCTCTGTTACTACAGCTCTTCTCCATCTTTTCATCTCATCTCCTCGAGTATCAAACGGATATCTTGGGAAAAATCCCCTATTTATTCCTCTGCCTCCTCTGTATTATTCTCGCTCAAATGCCTCAACTTCCCATTCCTCCAAAGCTTCATCCTGTGTCAACCTAGGACTAGGTTCTAATGTTTTCATCCGATTTCTCAAATTCTGAAGAACCCTTACATTAAAGGTACCATTTTCAGGGAAAGCTAAAACACCATCACCTTTCGTATATTCCACCCAATTTTCCAACCAAACACACGTATGGTATCCTCGTTCCAACATCATAAAAGAAGCAGGTGTATTAGGGGTGGCATAAGAATCCCTTCTCTGGTTACTACACGCTTATCCTTTTTAAAGAAATTCTTGATTTTATTAATCAACTTCATTCTGTAACTAATTATTTTCAACAAGCTATACTAAAAACTCTTCCGTATTCTTACGTATCCTGTTTCCCAGCACTCGTCCTATACCAGCGCGACTCACACCAACAGTCCAATCAGGGCTCACTACGTATTTTCTTTCACAACCAATATCAGTGCGGCTCTTGTCTACCAACCAATCAGAGTTTTCAACACACCCACTTGTCTGACCAATGCCAGCGCGGCTCTTGGTGACGTCAGTATGACTCCTACTACTGACCCTCCCTTTACAATCTGGACTTGTTACACGCCCGCTGTCTCAACCAATACCAGCGCGGCTCTTTGTGACGTCAGTATGACTCCTACTACTGACCCTTCCTTCACAAGGTAATACAGCAGTGTTTTCTCTAAACTTTTCTTAATATCTTTTCTGTTAGTAACAACGTAAAAACAGTGCTACTCTGTCTGCTCCGCTAATCCAAAGATAGTTTATTCGCTTGCTTCAAAGAAAAAGTACTTCCTTACACTACGAGTAAAAACCACTGTTTACCCTTCACTTAAGCTCGGGAAAACATATTACTCCTCTAGGGATACTCCTCCTTCGGGTAAGGCCAAAGTTTCACAGGTAGACCCTTCGCTATCACTCACGCTCTACTCTTATACGATATAGTCCCTAATATAACACCTACAGCCCTCCGTACCTTTAGGTATTATGACAACAGACGAGTAACCTTCTGCAGTGTGGTTTCCTTCCCACACTCTTCAAAATTCAATTCCCGGGATTCCCAGGTATCTCTGTACCTGTACTTCCAGACAACATAGAACAAGACACTAACTTTTCATGTTAAGAACATATAGTCAATAATCAATAATCTCCAAACTAAACAATAATAACCATAACTCTGCTACCAGAAAAACTGATGCAGCGCGAAGTGGCCAAGGTTGGATACCTTACACACCAAAACTGACCTTTATTAATGGGCCCATATACCTTTATCAATATATCTTTTTATATATATTTCCTCGGCCAGTTTCCCGCTGGAAGGGTTTTGATTTCTAATAATTCCACAATCCCGATTAGTTATTTCCTGTAACAATAAATCAGTTACAATATCATGACTAACTAATCTTCACGAATCAACACTCTTCCTCTGGTCGATGGACCATTAGTTGAGTTAGTTGATGGTGATATTAACAACTCCTTAACTAAACTTCATAAAGAAATAACCACAGACTCTGAATATAATAATTATGATGAATTTATCTAAAATCTCAGTCATTAGTTTGAACGCTCATTTATTACAAATACACAGTGCAAAACTCCATTTTCTCAAACGGGAGAGAGAAAGCAATCATAAAAGCGAATTACATTCAATTACACAAGCTTTCAACAAACATCAATGCACCAGAGTGGATAGATGAAGAGACATAAGGTACATCAAATACATTTGCAACGAAATATGCAAATACTAGATAGAAATGACATTTACCTAATGAAGGTAACAGGAAAACCAACTTTCTGGCCAAAGGGCTGGTGGAGGTCCCCTGACTTAGGATCAGGAGACAAAGATTAAAGGATAGGATCAGGACAGGTTTGATACTTACTAGACTACTATATAACCCGACGCACCGGGGCGATTCCCTCTCTTTCACTCTCTCCCTCCTCAATATTTTCCGCAATCTTCAATTCTAATCAGGCGATAGACTGGGTCTTCTGAGTCTACACTCGTCTTCTCTCTCTTTCTCTCTCTTGCTCAGCTCCCAGCAGGGTTGTCTGCATCATCTCATCGTCATCGTCTATCTCAGCAGCAGCACTAACTTCTATTATTCAATTCACTCTAATTATATTCTTTATTTCTTCATGTCCCACCATCAAATGTTGCGACTTCACTAAACTATGGACTATGATTGGACGGGGTTAGGGGTGTCTTCATCATCCCGAGCTGACGTATTCATTTTTATTAGTTAAACCTATTGTTTGTTAATCCTGCCCCTTCTACTCATTCATAATTTTATTTGAAACATGCATAATTTGTTGCAAATGCCATAATTCACTTAATACAGGCTTCACAGTTTGCTGCAACATCTTCTTCTTTTCCCATCCTTTTTGTCCTTGGGGTTTGGCAAGTGTTCAGGTCCTTCTGTGTCATCGGTCGTCTCATGGGCTCACTTCTCATGCGTGGCTTACGCTATCTTCCTTTTTAGTCAAGGCCCAGTAGGCCCAAATATTCATATTTTCTTGAACATGCAATCCTCCCTGTTCACCACCCACCTCTACTCTATCCCATGTGATTATTATTATTCTTAAGCAAAAGTGTTAATAGCGGCAGCTGTCTTTTTAATCAAGCAAGCATATGTCGAGCATGCGGTACCTTAAGGCCGCATTTTAATTCTGCTTGCGCTTGCGTGAGGGTTTTTCCCTCTCAAAGCGAGTTAGTCACGTTATTCTATGCGTCATTCAGGTTCACGCATGCGCAAAGCATTTTAGCAAGTTAAAGTGGGTTTTAATCGTGCAGTGTTTTATTTCTTATTAATTCAAACATGCGTAAGCTTTTCTCCCCATGTTTCTGTATTGGGTGCATGTTAGTTTCGCCTTATTTATCAATTAATACTTAGTAAGTGTTAATGGAGGATTCTATTGAGCAAGTCTCATTTTCTCGAGTCCTTGCTCCATCAGTGCTCTGCGCTATTCTAGGGTGAACTGGCACCATGATGAGAGGAGTCTGCATTCCCTGATTGCTGGTGTTTGTTAATTTTGCCGGAAGATGCGAAACTGAGGCACTGTAACCCGGGCTGCGTGGGTAACGTGGCAATTGGAGGCAGCAACTGTGTAACCTGGGGCAGGCAATGAAGGTGCTACGGTGAACCACTTACCTCCCAGCGCCATCTTTTAAAAGTGTCAGAGCGTGCTTCAGGAGGCATTTTTTGAAGGAGGAAGAGCTCGTGCTTCTGAAGAAGCGTCCGACTTGTATCTTGGACGGCTGCAGTGACGTCAAGTGTCAAGCTGCTGGGAGCGCATTGGGCAGAGCAACTAAGCTACGGCACAGGAGCATCTGACGTGACAACAAATATGCCTACTGTGACATCAAGCTGCTGTCGTCGAGGTTACTAGCAGCGCATTGGTTGGTGGAACTAAGCTGCGGCACCCGCGACTGGCCAGAGGTATTTGGAGCGCTTTCACAGTGACTGTGTCTGCTGCGGGTCAAATCTGCATGTTAAGCAAAATGGCACCACTAGAAGACGAGCGCATCACTGATATGCACAGCTGTGCATGTTTTATGTCAGCAGCGGCATCTATGGGTGAAGGAAGGACTGTGGTGGCACAGAGCAGTGTGCGCATGGTTCGTTTCCTGCAAGGCACTTCGCTGATGTGAACAGAGGTTGTGCATTGTCTAAGAAGGATCACGCCGATGCGCTCGGCTTGGTCGCCATATTGATGTGATTAGTACTTTTACTTTTGTTTGAAAGCTGCATGTGAGGGAAGGTAAATGACATTTGGAACCTGTCAACTAGTTAGCAGGTGTCTGGGTGTGTAGAGTGTGTAGGATATAATGTTGATTTGGTTATTCTGAAAGGTTGAAAGTCCACACTGTATTATTCTAATATAATGGCACAATCCATTTCTTCTCCTCCGGTATTCTTACAGGATCCTGGTTCACCCTGTATGGGGTGGGAAGACTGGAAAGAGGCTTTCCACATTATTTGGAGGCCATAGAGTGTGTGTTTGTAGCCAAGAGGAAGTTAGCGATCCTTAAGCACAGTTTGGGCACAGAAGAAAGGAAGGTTCTAAAAACTTTGCTAAGACCAGAATTAGAGGGAAGGAATGTGGATGCTGGGTCAGACAATGAAGAGGAAGATGTATATGAGAGCTCTTTCATAGGGCTGAAAGAGAATTATGTGAGAAAAATAAGTGTTGTGGCATACATTTTTGTCCTGCGCTCCAGCACATGATTAAACTATTGGTCAGTATGTGGCGGTCTTAAGGAGATGGGCTACTACTTGTAAATTCAGGGATGTCAGGGATGAAATTATAAGAGATAAGCTAATAAATAGGATGAACAATTTGAAGATACAAGAAAAATTGTTGGATCTAAAGGATCCTACCTTGGATAAAACAATCGATGTGGCTAAGCGTATGGAAAACACTTCTCGGTATGTTAAGAAGCTGGGAGGCTCAGGGCCTAAACATCATGCTGAGTCAGAAAAAGTGTGCAAGTTAAATACGATAAAGAAAAGCACACGGTACACCAGCGACGGGGATAAGAAGAATGGGTGAAAGCAGGAATCAGAGAACTGAAAGATGTGTTTCAGATGTGGGTATAAGGCACACTGCAGAGGCAAGCGATTGTCCTGCTAATAGAAGCAAATGTTACAAATGCAAGAAAACTAACCATTTTGCAAGAATATACAGAATGTCAGATTCTAATTCCAAGAAATCCGTGAACTTGGTGAAGATTTCGGGGTCTCCAGATTACGAGGGGTAGTCAGGCATGAGCGAGGAAGATGATACTGATGTACTTGTAGTTAGTAACGTGGATGCACAACCTAATAATCTCTCTGTAGAGAGCAGTAGTGTGTATCACCCCCCAAAATGTATCATCCATTTGAATGATAGAGATGTACATGTTTAGGTGGATTCATGCTCTTATATTACTCTCATTGCTAAATCCATTTGGGAGGGGTTCAATAGCAATTGATTGTGCCCTACAGATGTGGAACCACAAGGTTATTGTGGCAACACGTTACCAGTTTAGGGGGACTTTATAGCTAATTTGGAATTTCAGGATAGGAAGACACAAGGTAAGGTTTATGTTTTGGGAAAAGGGAAGGTCTCTCCTGAGGTGGAAGGAACAGCATGCTTTGGAAATCATATTAAACCTCAACCACCCTCAGCAGGTGCTGATAATTGAGCCTTCGGAGGTGAATGAATGGGTCATGAAGTTTCCTAATTTGTTTAGGAAAGAATTAGGATGTTTGGAAAAATTCGAGCACCACATCATTCTAAAAAAAGGGGTAGCACCCAAGGTGCAGAACTTTCCCCTTGCCCTGAGGGGATTACGAAAAGCAGAACTTAAGGCCTCAGAATGTCTTAGTCCAATTGTTATCGCGAGGAAACCCAATGGGAACATTCGCATGTGTGTGGATTTGAGGGAGTTAAATGAGTGTATTTGGATAGACAGACACCCTCTTTCCTGCATTAATGAGATGCTTGCGAGTGAATCGGGGATTAAATGTTTTACCACTCTGGATTTATCCAGATCCTACCATCAGGTACGATTGCATGTGGAATACAAACATTATACATCCTTCATGACACCCGAAGAAGCATACCAATTTGTTTGCGTGCCCTTTGGACTGGCTTCTGTGTCGGTATTACAAAGGGTAATGCAGGGTGTTTTGAAGGACAAAGGACATGTCAAATGTGCTGGAATTCCGAATAACATGCTGATCTGGGGAGTGGATGGAAGTCAGCTTGACAAGACCTTAAAGGAAGTTTTGAGCAGATTGGAAAAGGCTGGGCTCACAATCAGTTTGGAGAAATGCAAGTTCTGCAGGCCAGAGGTGGAGTACCTGGGTCATACGTTAACTCACGATGGAGTTGAATCTAAGCACAATCTAGTTGAAGCAATAGAAAAAGCTCCACCTCCGCGGGACAAGGAACAGTTAAGATTGTTTCTGGCCCGGCAGAGTACTATGCCAAGTTTGTACATCATTTTGCATAGAGGGTACATGTTTTACGTGATCTAATGAAAAAGGGTATGAAATTCCAGTGGTCTGAGGAATGTCAACAGGCATTTGATGTGGTAAAAGGTGCAATAGTGAAAGCAGTAACATTGAAGCCATTTGACCCCATGGACAAAACGATAATGGTGACGAATGCAAGTGGTTACAGTCTTGAGGCAGTAATGATGCAGGAGCATGAAGGGAGAGAAAGGGTGGTCGCCTGCGCATCACGTACCCTCAGTGGAGCAGAAGGTACCTACTCCACTGTGGAGAAAGAGGCTCTCGCATGCTGGTGAGGGGTGCAATATTTTCACATTTATATGTGGGGTGTACATTTTGAGCTCTGGACTGATCATAGCCTGTTGGTGAATTTGTTCTCCACAGCCAGAGCTGGAACGGCTACTCCAAGCATTGCGAAGTGGTTGTGTCACCTTAAAGAGTACATGTTTTCTGTAAGGAATGCGCCTGGGGTGAGGAACATAAATGCGGATTGCTTGTCCAGGTTGCTGTTAGAGAGCAAGGAAGTGATTGAGGATGATGGTTGGATGGTGGCCAAAGTGTCAGATGTATGTCAAGCTATAGAAGAAGATGATTGGAAGGAAGCTATTTTGGCTGATCCCGTCCTAGTGAAAGTGATGGAAATGTTACCACAGGCCCGAGGGTGGAAAACGGATGATCAATTGGTGGTATATAAGAATGTGTGGAAGGAGCTATCTATGGTGGACGGAATTGCGCGGAGGAGCGAGAAGTTAGTTGTACCAGATAGTTTGCGAGAAAGATTGTTGCACAATGGGCATGGTGGGATATCCGCAGTGAAAAGAAAAGCCAGGATGGATTTCTGGTGGCCTGGAATGGACAGGCACATAGATAGGTTTGTTGGGAATTGCTTGCAGTAACAAGTTACATGTATTACAGGAAACTACATCAAGTCCTGCGATGTTACCCAGGTGAGCGTGGGAGAGGGTTGCAATGGACATATGTGGTCCATTTGATGGTTTGGGACTTAATGGAAGATATGCTCTTGTGATGATGGACTATTATTCCAAGTGGCCGGAGGTGGCATTTGTTTTGCGTGATCGCCTTTTGCAAGTACATTTTTCATACAGAGGGGTGTCCTGCAGGAATGCTTACTGACAATGGTCCGCAATTTGTATCGGAAAAGTTCAGTAGCTTCCTTAAGAAGTGGGGTGTCAGACAGAACAGGACACCGGTATATCATCCCAGGGGAAACGTTCTTTGTCTGTGTACCTAAAGAAAAACAAAAAAAGACATAATCCTCTCTTCCCTTATTTATTTTACTTCTCCTTCCCTCAATAGCAATCACCCCTTCATCTTTTCTATCTACATACACATTTGTGACATAAAAGCTCTAATTTGTTAAAATCACGCACCCAACACTCAGTGGGAAGTAGGACACTCTTTTTGTTTTTCTGTAGGTACGCATCTTGAGTGTGTCTACGTAAAGGCAAGTAAAGCCACATACCTGTCCTGATTTTCCAGTTAAATAAACTCAGAGGAACTAGGGTTATAATGAGGGATCAGTATCCTGAGGAAGGCCAGTGACCCATTAGGGTGTTTGTAAGTGGCTGAAACATGTCGGTACAGGCAGATGGGGTAATGGAAATGTAACTTTTTCTTTGGATTTATATAAAAAACATGAACTTCACCCTGAGTGTTGGTCTGCACCAGGGTGTGTCAGCGTCCCTATAATGAAGCATGCCTCTACATAGTGGGTGAGGGCAATCATAAAAACCTTTTGGATTTTCCAGTACGTTTTTTTCCAAACTTTTCCTTCTTCTTGTCCCCTTTAAGCTAATTTTTGATTAGCATTTTTTTTCCAGCTCTTGAACATAAGAGTATGGATTTGTCCTTCTCGTGTAGTGAGGTCGTAGTCTAGTTGGGAGAGCGAGAGAAGGCACACTCTCTACTCCCTCACTATTTGTGTGTATACACTATAAATTCTAACCTGACTGTCACATCGCCTCTTATGCACGGTGATGTGTTTCCGCTTCACACATGAGAGGAGAGTGCAGTGGGAAGTTTGGCAGGGCAGGGAACTGTAGTCTAAAGTGCGATGGCAAGAGGATACTGCACTCGCCCCTTCCACAGGAGAAAATCTGCATAAATGTTATTTTAGGCATAACCATTCTTTTATCAACCAACCGGGAACTATGTTCAGTGCTGAAGCCTGCATAAATCGCAAATACATAGATCCTTCTAACAATAATAACTGAGTCTGATTCACGCAACTTCTTATATCTTGCACTGGTGACGAGGAGGTTCAGAAATCAGATGTGCTGCCTCTCATTGAATTGTTTCCATGAAGTCGGCAAATTATAATATTGAATACAGCACCATGTTGTAGTCCTCATCGGATAATGAAATGTCTGTTTGCTAAAAGTGAACCAAAAACTTCCATGACTAACTTTCTGCAGCCATCAGCACCCACAGACCCAGTTGTTTCTGACTTGCTGTCTCTAGGGGTTTCCCCACCATTCAGTCTGACTGACACAACCAATTTAGGCCCAAGGGGGTGCCAATGGATAAAAGACTTTGACATCTATACTGGTGCTTCGGGCATCGAAATCAAAAAGGATCTCATTTGCTTTTTGATGCACTGCGTTGGATTTGATGCGTGTGATATGATCTTATAATGTGAAGAGAGGAGAGAGCTTCATATGATGGGTTGAAGTGTAGTCTGATAGTCAACATTCTTCTTCAGAAGAAAACACACAATGAGTGATACCTTTTCCACTTGACATTGCTGAGACTCAGTGAAACAACTGACTCTTACCACAAGGCTAAAGGAACATGTTCAACCCTGTAAGGAAGCCCTCCAGTCTCAAATCTTTGTTTGGTGTGAGTCTGTAGCCATAAAAATTAGACAGAATCCTTAACAAAGGCGTAACATATCACACTTTTGAAAGCTGAATGGAGATCATGAGTTGTCACAAACATAAATGAAGGTGATGAACGGATTAAACATATTGCGGTATGAAACTTGCTGAAAATTACTTCAGATGCATGTGCTCTTTCTGAGGCTGCAGCCTCCCACATTTCAGGCGTGCCCTGCCTCGACAGAACACATAACTGCAGCAAGAGGGGACATTTCCAAAACATCTGCAGAAGCTGAGGTGGACGTAGGCCATCAGCAATGACTCCTTTATGACTAAAGTAACATCTTCCCTTTACAGCAAATGAAACCCACTCATTCTTGTCACTGAGTGAGAGAATTGGCTGTATGCCCCAGATCACCTTCATCACCTGACCCATCATCAACACCTTTAGAATAGTCCAGAAAGGCTGCTTCCCCTGTATCAGGGGTAGCGTTCTGACCAAGATGATGAACAATCAGAACTTGTGCTCAACACTGACATCAGTAGAACTTTGATTTCTTTTCTCGTGGGCCTGAGTGCCAACATAACAGTATGACCAACACTGACTTTGCTGATCTTCTACCAACCCATATGCACATTTATGCATACAGCTTAAGGAAACCACTCAGATGCTTTGGTGTCAACTCAAATATGGATCACACTCCATCAATTATGACATTTATGTCTTTGAAGCTGTTGCTGTCATCTGATGTCTTCTGAGTTTCAAATGTGCAAATAAACAAGAACTTCTACAAGTGCTATGAGGAATTATAGACAAGAAGTTGACTGAAGCAGTGGCGGCTCGCATAGGGCGTGCTGCGAGGCGGGGGAGGGGCAGGATGGGGGGTAGTAAACTCGGACATGGAACGGAGGAACGTAATAATTACTTCCCTCCGTTCCGTCGTATGTCCGAGTTTACTACCCCCCCCACCCTGCCCCTCCACCGCCCCGCAGCACGCCCTATGCGAACCGCCACTGGACTGAAGAACTTGCTGGCAAAGAGAAGCTTTTTCCAAATCTATTGCGGGCCTAGGTAAACTAAAGGACAAACAGATCCGGCTACACATTGGTGAAACCGGTAAGCCTGTGTCCCAACACTTTTATGGTATTTCATTCAGTATTCAGAAGCAAGTTGAGGAAGAGCACTAAAACCGTCAGGGATAGAAGACAAATGATGATGCTAGGTAAGAAGGTACCTGCAGTTTGTACTGTTTATTCCTACCTTAACATTAATTATCAGATGGTAACTGTGGATAATTCAGAGATGTGTATGCTCCCCCTGAATACAACAGAAATTGAAGTGCCAAGTACTAGGAAAGGTGAGTTAAAAGGTCACAGTGAGAGTTCTGGTTATGTGGTCTGACATGGCGTCATTACATAAAGGAGGCTCTGACTTCCTGATCCTTGCTTCCCAACTGTTCAAGTGGTTTAATGATAGCTGGGAGGCCGTATTTTCTCTTCCTGAGAATTCTCTGGAGCTCAGAGGACCTGTTTTGGGATTTTGCTCACAGTGACCTTATTAGTTCTCGGAGTCAACAACACAAATTTTAAAGTTACCAAGTTAAGGTAACTAAAGTCTGTTCACAATTCTTGGAGTTTTCAAGTGCACTTATCCATTACTCGTTTAAAGATATTTTGGGGCTTTACAAGGCCCCTGCGCCACCGGAGTGCCACCTATTTTGACGCTCCTGTGGCGCACAATACTGAGCCATATTTACAAGGCCAACCAAAGCCATCCAGCGTGGTTTTTCATGGCTTTGTAAATAAGGCCCCTTTCACACATTACTCTGCATTAGAAGAGTGTTCCATGGGTGTTGGTCTGGGTGTTCCCATGCAGCACCCATGGATTCTGATGCATTCCCAGATTTACAAGGTTTTGTAAACCTGTGAATGTGTCAGATTTTAACACTTCCCCAGGGGAGGGATTAAAGTAGCTCAATGAGGAGAAATTCTTTTATTTCTCCTCGTTTTGTGCTCTTTCTATGTATGCTGCATTCTGCAGCACGCATAGAAGGAGGAAAACACCATCAATTATTGTTTTTGTGTAAAAGGTGTTCCTTCCGACACAAAAGCAATCATCCCTGCAATGCAGGCAACCTTGCACTATGGTGCAAGGGTGCCAGTGTTGCTGCTAGGCAGCCAATTGTGCGCCAGCACAGAGGAAAGCACAGGGATGTAAATATTGCTGTAAATACGACGCATCCCTGCACTTTCCTAATGACGCAGCTCGGCACAGCAAGATGGCTTGCAGCACTGCACTGCGTCATTTTCCAGTAAATATGCCCCTTTATTTTCCAGTGTGCGTATGAAGTACTGTGTATCAGGACTTTGTCGATAGGACTTCATTTATTTCGAAATTCTAAAAACAAGCAAAAGACATTTGTTTGAAACATGTTGAAGTTGTTCTAAAGCAACTTAACGATTATGAGGAGTTCATCTGTTCATAATTGACTCGTTAGACACAGAGACTCGATGCAATATATTCTGATTCAGCATGTGTTAAACAAGGTGCTAGGTAAATAGGTGAAATTGAGAAAGCATATTGTATTAGACTACAGGAAGAAGTCACTTGACATGTATTAACCTTGACATTTTCTTTCAGTTATTACCTGAAATATTCAAGAGAGAAATAGCCAAGAATGTGGTTTAATAATTGAAGGCGAGTAGATGTGATAGACAAAAGATAATAGCTTTCCTGCTTATTATGGTTGATGCTTATACATTGTCCTTCTCTTCTCTCTGTAGATGCAGTAGGAGAGGCACTATTTTTCTCCCAGCCCCATTCCCCTTTTCCGTTTGAGTTCTCTCAAGTCTTAGATATACAGTTTGGCTCTGGAGGAGCTCAGGTGGATGAGGTGAGAATTAGCTTTGGTGACCATGGTGCACCTGCAGTGAAATTAAGGTGCACCATTTCTGCATTGCGACAAAAGCCTTCTCAAACAAGACATTATCAAACTTGCAGAAGGGCTACTCCATGGAGCTCACCCGTTTTCCCTGTACCCAAATGGGAAGCTGAAGGCAATACTCATGTGTGTGGATATACCCCGACTGAACTTAGCCATTCAACGAGAAAGGCACCTGGTGCCAAGAATTCAAGACAAGATTCACCAGTTGAATGGAGCCCGCCTGTTCGCCAACCTAGAGTTAAACAAAAGACATCACTGGCTGGAGCAAGAGGTCACTTAGCTCGCCTGTTTGAGAGTCTCTGGTGATATAGGCTTTCCAAAGCTGCTGCAAGGTTCTCCTGTCACTGCATCACCACCATCAGATTGAGTCCATACCGTAGAGTCGTATTTTTGTATATGAGGTTACAAGAATATTTTACTAGTAGCTTTCAAACCTTTTACATGAACATGGTAGTTTGCATGACTAAAAACAGATGCATTACAGAGCTTCGCAGTAGTGCAGATGGCGTGTCTGTGTTACACACTTTGCAGAACACATTTTAAATGTGCTGTCGGTTGTGGACTAAAAAATATGAAGTTCCCGGGGATGAAAATATGTTTTAGGGACCTACTGCAATTGTTATATCAATGCTACGCATACATGCCTGAGCTGTTAGGACCTTGCAGGGCCCACATGCATTTTATGGTCCCACTTTAGTGACTGCAGAAACATGAAATACCCTGATGTGCCCACACAGTTAAAACCATCCCCTGCAAAAGCAAAACAAATCTGCAGCAGGGGGCGTATCATGATGGGTTTGTCTGGCACCAGTTTTTATCCACCTACACTGAGTAAAGTAAATTAATTTAATCCGATATATCTCCGAGTTATGCATTATTTTATACAGCAGAGCTTAGAAAAAGAAAGAAACTGAACCTGCTCACTGTTTCCAAGCTGTACTGTCTGAAGATCAAGCCCTAACTAGGAGTTAAATGAATTTGTTTCACACAATGGAGATGCAGAAAACAAGTGTTGGGTTCTGCGCTGAGTCAGCGAAGTCCATCACAATACTCTCCCACGTGCATTAACCTACTAGTCTACATAATGATGTATCATAAGGTCAAGATTCTAATGGTTTTCATAAAAATTAGCGTGTGTTCAACAGCGAGGTACAGCCATGGCCTAGCCCTGTATACTTTGAAATCCGTATAGTAATTTACCATTATTTCAGAACGGGCACAACACAATTGTTATTTCTCCAAAATGAATACGCAATAATTATGACTCTTTGTTGATTTTACGTATTTTGGAATTACCGTTTTAGCTACATCAACAAATGGTGGAGCAACGGTCCCAAGAGTGCACGATTCTCGTTTGTACGGGTTTTTAAAATAAGAGCACTTAAACACATCCAGGATGGTTAGATCGTCCTGGAAGACAACTCTGTTTATTATTCATGCATTTAGTTTTATATAGTTTTATTACCTTAAGTGCAAATGCCCACTGCTCTGCGTCCTTTTTTTGACTGATTGTTGCTCAAACCCTGTCCACTCCTCTCAAAGGCCCCATTTTAGAAACCGTGTACCAAGGTGCGTTGATGACGTCTGCAGTGCAGCAGTGGTTGGCTCTGGTATTCGTTGAAGTGTTATGACTGGAGCTCGGGTGCAGACTGTAACTGAAATATCACCAGCTCTCCAGGCTTGGCTCATGAAGAGCAGCGCCAGACACATTCCATGCGCCCGCCGAGATTGTTCACCATGGGCCGTATTACATAAGGTGCCCCGGGGGCGCAATAGGCGT
Organism: Calotriton arnoldi; assembly: GCA_963921515.1. Classification (NCBI taxonomy): domain Eukaryota; kingdom Metazoa; phylum Chordata; class Amphibia; order Caudata; family Salamandridae; genus Calotriton; species Calotriton arnoldi. Next base: position 1,526,554 of record CAWUFW010001802.1, read on the forward strand.
TTGCGCCCGCTTTGCGCGCCCCCGGTGCACTTTGGTATTATAGAAGGGGCCGCAGCTTGTGCGTCCCTTCTATGATACCGATAGCGCTGGCACACTTAAAGCACCAGCGGCGCTATTGTAGGACTTGGCCTTTTACTTTTTGCTTTCCCTCTAGACCGTTTTCCTGACCTAGAGATGCCAATTTAGATGCTTTGGGTACTTTGCCACTGCTGATCAGTGTCAAAGTACAGGAGTTCCCTGTGTAAAATGTATGGTGATTGGTTGGCCATGATTGGTATGTTTGCCTTACTAGTAAAAGTACCTAGTGATGTGCACTGTGTGTGCAAGGGCTAGTAATGCAAGGGCGCGCAGAGAAGGAAACTCAGGCCTTCAGTGTAGGGCCTGCACGCAGAATGCTAAGTTAGCATGTTGTCCTGACAAGTGCAACCACTTGTCAGGCCTGACTTTCCCTTTTACATACACATGGGGCACTCCTGTGGTAGGTCTCAGGTAACCCCTGGGCAGGGTGCAGTGTAGGTAAAAGGCAGAACATAAACTGAGGTGTGTGTTGTGTTCTGGCAGTGAAAAACTCTTCATTTAGTTTTTCACTGCTGAAAGGCCATTCTGCCCATAGGACAGAATGGGGGAGGCTAGGTGTTGTGTTTGTTAGCCTAGTTTCCTGTCAGTTTATAATGGAGAGGTGAAGTCTGGTATGTGTGAACTCAGTGTCGTAATGCATCTTTCTGTAAAGGTGGTTTTGTCTTTGTGTGTTTATAAACCACTCTTTTAGAAGAGGCTGAGTTTTGTGCTCTGAGCATTTCTGTGTGTCTCTGAAATGTGGATTGTCTGTCTGGAATTGAAAGGTGAGAGGAGCTGGGAGAGGTCTTGACCCAGGGAGGGGTTGAGATGGCACCAGGCTGCCCTGCATCTGGAGAGTAGGGGGAGGAGAAGCACGGGAGGTGAAAAGGCCTGGGCTGGTGCTATAAACCAATTGACCCATCTCCTGCTGAGTGATTAAGGATCCAGACCCCCAGTATCAAAGGGAGAGAGGTGACACTGGGAGGGGACACCCAGAACTGATTTAGGGAGGGGTCAGGGACCCCTGAGCACATACAAACTTCAAAGACAGTAAGGGGTATAACTATGAGAGCTGAAACCCCTGAACGTGGGAATGAAACAGATATGGATTGAGACTGAAAAGGCTTGGACCCATTCTGTGGTCAAGAGGGACCTCTGCTAAAGAAGGAACAACTGAAGAGACTGTGGTGGATAGACCAATCCTTGCTTGTGATCTGGGGCTGGTCTGCAGTTTGCTGTTCTAACTAAGGAAGAGGCTGTTGGGACTGTGCTTGGAGGCGCTGGGTCCCCCTGCTTGAAGAAGACTGTGCTTTGTGCTGTGTCTTGTAACCCCAAGGGCCCGAGGTGAGCTGGCTCCCAGTTTGGAAATACAGGATCATAAAAGTTTCCGGAGAAGTCCCAAGCAACGCGGTGTGCGCGTGCTTTGTGCCGCTTGTGACCCTCAGAAGTTGTGCGGTGTGATCGTGGGCACGCAGGAGTAAGCTAAGTCTAAGACGCGCAGAGTGCGTGTCGTAGTGCAGGCCAAGGCGTTGGTGAGGAGCGTCTGGTCGTGGAGTGCACAGGGAGACGAGGCGAGGCTCGGACGCGCAAGTGTGCGTGTCGTGTTGCAGCCCGGGTGCTAGTGAAGAGCGCCTGGGCCTCGTGTGCACCAAAGGAAGCAGTGAAACTCGGACGCGCAGTGTGCGTGTCGAGGTGCAGTCAGGGCGTTGGTGAGGAGCGCCTGGACATCGTGTGCACCAGCGGAAGAAGTGAGTCTCGGACGCGCTGGGTGCGTGTCGTGGTGCAGCCCGGGTGTTGGTGAGGAGTGCCTGGGCCTCGTAGGCACCAAAAGAAGAAGTGAGTCTCCGACGTGCAAGGGTGCGTGTGGTGGTGCAGCCAGGGCATGAGGAAGAGCGCCTGGACATCATGTGCACCGGGAGAAGAGGTGAGACTCGGACGCGCAGGAGTGCGTGTCATGGTGCAGCCAGGGCATGAGGAAGAGCGCCTGGACATCGTGTGCACCAGGAGAAGAGGCGAGGCTCGAACGCGCAGGGTGCGTGTTGAGGTGCAAGCAGAGCGTTGGTGAAGAGCGCCGGATAGTCGTGAGCACCAGAGAAGAGGCAAGTCTCGGACGCGCGGTGTGCGTGTCGAAGTACAACCTGAGGCGCTGGTGAGGAGTGCCGGGTTAGGTTGTGCACCAAACTGAAGTAAAGTCTCCACAGTGCTGAGGGCGGGTCTCGGTGTGGATCGAGTCCGCCGGAGTGAGGGCCAAGTCATCGTGGCCCTCGGAGTCCATCAGTAGCGGCACGGACCGGCAGCCACGGAAGAGCTGAGCCACCGGCCTGAGTCCGCCAAAACCCGTGACGGAGTTCTGGATCAAGGCCCAAGTCGCTGACGTCGAGGAGGAGAGTGGGATCGCGCCCCCCCCGGTAACGTGGATCAACACCTGGGGTGGGTGCGGTCCCGGAGGGACACTCTCTCGGCCTCCTGCTCAGTCAGCTGTGCGAGCCGTTGCTTTGGCTCGGAATCCCGGCCCGTGCTGACCCAGGATGGGGCAGGACTGGGGCTGGAGTGGGAAGCAGTACTTTGTGTGTCATCATTTGATCCATAACGGGGGCACTGTTACTGGAGCACGTAAAACTGTCGTATTACACAATTGCATTATTGCTGCTAACGAACTATCGAACTGTCGTATGATGCCTGACCTCATTTGTGCCTAACAAAGTTTATGCTTGGTGCGCTACGCACTGCGTTATTTCTCCCATGCATATTATTTGATTGTAACGTAGCGCATTGTATGATTTCGTCAGTGCACAGTGTCTGAGTATAACGTGGCGCAGTGTATTATTTCTTTATTGCACCGCACAGGATTGAAGCGTGACGCATTGCTTTGTTTCTTCCTGGTACAGGGCATGCTGGTGGTGATACGCATTGCATTATTCCTTCAATTGCAAAGTACATGACTGTGGCGCTACGTATGGCATTATTTCTCTGTTGCACAGTATAAGAGAATATCGTTACGCATTGCAGTATTGTTTCCTTATGCAACATGTGTGTTTCTAGCAATAAGACTAGTCTAACCTATTGGGAAACAGTTAGAGAAGAGCTTAACTGTTGGTTAGACGCGGTGGTTGGGATTAGAACCTACCAACCCACCGGAAAGAATACTACCCGTTGTTATATGTTGATTTTGTACCGTGTGGTCGTATCGTATAATTTCTTATATAAAGGTTATACTCTTTTTATCAATACTCGTGTGGAGTCTATTTGTGATGACATCATGGGGTTATTGTGAGCATGGTTGCACATACTGAACACTCAAGCCTTGGAGATAAGCCTGGCTGCTCGTGCCAAGTTACTAAGGGGGTGAGCAGGGCTATCTCAGACGGTGTCCTTACTTAGCCTAACGTTGAAGCGAGGGGTCGAGGGCGCACGCCTCCAGCATTTGGTGGCGGCGGTAAGCGACAGGGACCTCCACTTCCAACAGCTATCAACAGAGGGTATTGCCTCATTTGCATAGGGGTGAGCCCTATGCAAATGAGTGAATTCCTTTGACTCTGCGCCCCCGCCATATTACAGATGCGGGCGCAGAGTCAAAGAAGCCCTCAGAAGGCGCACTGACAGTACGCCATTTAAAAGGTGGCGCACTGTCAGTGAGCCCCCTGAGAGCAGCCTTCTGCAGGGGGTAAAGGGGGTCCCATGGACCCCCCAGACATCCCCTGACAGTCACTGACTGCACCCGCCTGCAAGGGGATTTCTAATCCCCTTTGAAAGTGCAGGCGGGTGCTGCCTGCACTGTGAAAACACGGAGCAGTTGCTCCGTGTTTTCACATGAATGTGCTGCCCCCAGGGCAGCATTCACCATAATGGGGCACATTGGCATTGTTTGCGCCTGGCAAATGAGTAACAACAATGATTTGTTATAAATAATTAACATTGGAAATGTTTCAATTCTGAAATAGTGAGTCTGTGAATTAAATAGCATTGAGGCCTGTGGAAGGAGTTTTGGCAAACAATGCAATACGTAATACCGCCCCATGTGCGCATCAGATACCTACATTCATCCATTTGCGGACATAACTGTACAATTGTTTTACCTCCTGTGACATTTTATCAGAAGTGAAATATGGAACAGATGAAACAACTAACGTGAGAGCAGAGAGTTGTTGCCACGTTCCCTCAGTCTTACTTGTAGTTGGACAGATGTGTATGGCTGCACTCCCGACCCCTCCTATAAATCCAAACCATCCCTTAGCTGAATGTTTCCCGTTGCTTTATGACATCATGCAACAATATATATTATTTGAAGACACGGAGCTGAAACTATTGAAGACTTATTTTCATGAGTATGAGTATTCATTCACAGTAAAACAGAGTGATAATTTGTTGGGGCTGTGTGGTGCTCAAGCCTAACGAGCTGCAGACAAAGGCTGTAACATTCTCACATTCAACTAACTCTCCATCACAACCAAACAAAACAACTAAAATCACTCACTCATCTGTTATAAAACTACAATAAAAGAAAGGAATTTCTCCCCAACCCGCCTCTCACCAACACACAACAGCCTCTGGTAATATGCCTTTGTTTAACTATCACTTTCACTCATTCTCCAGGTATTCTACTATTTCATGGCGCCATGGTTCTCGGGTTTCAGATAAATAACTCCGAACCTTACCTGTTCTTTCATTGACCTGCTTTGGCACCAGCCCATCCCATACCCGAGGATACCTGAGCAAACAGAGAACTGATTCATGTTCCACGATGTAGCAGATGTGTTTTGCCGATTTAATTCACCAGGATTTTTTGGTAATTGACTAACCGACATTTTGACTTGTACTGTTAGTGTCTCACTACCCGAGTCTTACTCAGTGTAAATTCAGAGTAATTGAGCTGAGCTTCCTAACTGCCAGTGTCTGCCTTTTTAGGTAAGGCCCAGTGGCGGCTGGTGACATTTGAAAGTGGTGAGGCGTAAACATTGGGCATGACTTTTATATAGCGAGTGACGTGAACAGGTTTAATGGACAAACTTGGGATCTAGGGTGGTTTCCTTTCCCGAGAAAGAAATAAAAAAAAGATTGCCAAATGGTACATTTCAAAGCAAATGAATGTAGCAGTAAAGCAAGGCTTATGAAGCAGTGGGTAAGTGTAGTCTTAAAATGTTAAACACATTAAAAACTGCCCCATATCTTACTGCATTAATATGTTGAGCAGTTAATGTAATGTGCAAATTGAACAGTCTCATAACTTTTACACTTTAAAATGTATGCTTGCCCACTGTCTTGCACTGCATGCAGCATTAACTTTGGAAAAAAATGCTCTAACCACCAGGCTTCGGGAAGCACCCACAGCTGCTGGCTGCAACCAGTCAAAAAGAAATATGTGCAGACAGGTCTTTAAGTGGGATGAGAAAAGTAGGGGCTCTCTATAAAGGAACATGTCAAATATATTTCTGTGATTCCCATAGTGTGCCAACAGACCAGTATTTTGGTTTACTGGTTTCTCTCTGAGATGTAATTGTATCCAGATAAATGACATAACACTGATCTACTCATAAAACCTTTCACTACGATTGGCTTTGTCAATGGGTGTTAGCTGTTTAAAATAAATGAGTAACAACAATGATTTGTTATAAATAATTAACATTGGAAATGTTTCAATTCTGAAATAGTGAGTCTGTGAATTAAATAGCATTGAGGCCTGTGGAAGGAGTTTTGGCCTTCAGTTATGTGTGCTTGTTGTTAGAAATGTATCCTCTTTTTCTCGTCATATCTTGTCCATCTACACATCTTCAACCCCTCTCTTTCCTCTTCAGCATCCTCTTTCCACTCTTCCCTGAATGCACTTCCTTGCATCTCTGTCACTTCACTGCCCCCAAGCATACACTGCAATCCCCCAAATGTAAGCATTTTATTTTCTCCTACTTCTGCCTTGCAAATATTTTGACTTCTGTGTACCCCTTTACACACACATCCACAGAATTTCAGTTGCAAATGGAATATATAAACATTGTTCTATGTGCTCTGCAGAGAGGCCAACCCACTGACATGCACTTTGTTTGGCTTCAACCTTAGCGCCTGCGGGGTCAATCAAAGCCCCTCATAAACACCTGGCATGGCTCAAGCCTCAAAGTATGCACAGAAAAAAATACAGATAAACAACAACATTATAAAATAGCTAACTCTTGGGGAATGCAAGATTAAGTAAAGTATGAGAAAAAAGAGAGGAACTAAATCTCTGAAATGTTTTGCCTCAACGTTTTTACCATTCACTGTTTGCAAGTCAATCCATGTTTTTGGCATCAGTGTTAACTTAGGGGCATGAAGCCACGGGCAGTTTTATTGTCACACATCAGAGAACTGTCCACTGTAAGCACATATTTCTCGCCTTGCTTGAATCGGATATTTGGATCAACTTTGCAAGGGAACAAGAGCGAACCCTGCTCGTTATTTGGATCCATTTCGCGGTGGAACAAATGCTGCAGCCCCACTTCTAACGGGGCCAGGTACGTGCAGTCAGGGCCTGGGGTGTCACAGTGGGGGAGGTTAGCGGAATGAGGGGTCTCAGCACAATATACATAACACAACTTTAGCTTGCAAACACTTACCATTACCCAGAACAAGGCACCGGATCAGACGTGCTTGCATCCACTCTCACGTATGACGAAAGGGTGGGATCTACGCCTTTGAATGATGGATGTATGAAGTCACCCAGGGATAAAGTCTCCCACGCCCGAAAGCATGACTCTAATTGCGCCACTGGCCTACAGAGTGCATGCAACCATAGACCCAGTGGCAATGAAGGGCTTTTAAACAGAAAGCCCTGCGTCCTGCATCATCACAGTTCCGAAAGTTGATTTACTGCCTGGTTTCCGTCTCCTGCTTCAGAGCGAGGCGGGGCAGGCAGCCTGAAACACACAGTCCAGCCCAGACTTAAATACATCGATTTACTTAGAGATACGAACGTATGTCTAAATAAATCAATCTATTTAATATGTTTATGTAAATGTGTAGGAATTTCAGAGGGGCGCAGCCCCACAGCCCTAATGGAGAAACTGCCCCTGGTAAGGCCGTTGCCGCGCAGCTAAAGTAAGGCGCACTGGGCAGGTTACACATGAACATATGTGCACATAGATGTGTGCTGGCTGTGCATACGAGACTAGACTACTGTTGTGCGCAGCTCAGTATATCATAGGTAGCCTGTTGCCGAAGGCACTCTGCAAGGATAGGTGCTGACCCTGGAGTAGGCCTTATAATTTGAGTGTGAATTCATAAAAGTGTTGGGCAGTAATGCTTACTTGAAAATCTGTGATATTTTCTCAGTATTTTACAAATAGGCGAAATCAGCCCTAAAGTACAGTTTTGCTCCACTTAGGCTGACAGCGTCCAGCAAGGTACCAAACTGGGGTAAAACATGCATGCCAAGTTTGAATTTCCAGTTATCTATAACTCACGTCCACATCTTATCTGCAGGATTTGTCATATTTCTCTGGCTCCGCTTGTAATCAGATTCCAGGCCTTTGTTCTTCCTACTGGCCCTAGATAATTACTGTGCTCCCAGTGCTTAATTTGTAAAACATTAAGTGCCAGGGCCCTTCTTGGAAAGCCACTGCACCACTCAAACCCTGCCAGCACTGCCAATGGCAGTACCAGCATAACACACAAACATCGCACTCCGAAAAGTGGGACAATTCAGGCTGTTTCAGGCCACACAAAGCTATAATAATGGCATGAGAGGCTGGTATTATTCATTTTCAGTGTCTATTGATTTAATAAACACGGTTGTTGTGCTCATATCAAAATGAAAAAGACAGTGCCACCATGTGGCAGACTGTCACTAGAGCCGGTGCTGACAATTTAGTGCTGGTGCCGTTCACCTGAAACCACCGGCACAAATTAAGCAGTCTGCTCCCCAGCTGAGGAATATGAGGCCTCCCCAAACAAAAGGGCAATTAACAGTGATTGACATGTTCCTAGGAAAAAAAGGGGTGGGAAGAAAATCCTGCTTCCGATAGTTCGTCACACTGCACCTGGCTGGGACAGCCCAGGCCCACGAAAACAAAGAAGAGAGCCCAGTCCTCTGAAGCCAACATAAAACTTTGACTTTTTGGTGGGAAGGGAGCAGGCATTGGTGTCAGCTAGGAACAGAGCTGAGGACCTCAGAGAAGCTCTTAACAGAGGAAACTTGAAGTCACCAATTTGTATTGTCCCAAAATGCTGTGCAGAAGGGTTGGGACAGGGGTGGAGCGATGATGTGGCATCGTAAAACTGGCCAGGGCTGCCTGGCCCCTAAATCTTTCCACCCCTCTTAATAACACCTGTACAAGGGAGAGACTTTTGAGAAGACCCTGGACCTAGGAGGCAAAGACGATGGAAAGGATGCCCAGCTTGAAGGAGAAGCTACCTAACCCCTGCAAGCATGGGCTAAAGAATATGGCTCCAGATGACCCCCAGAACCAGTTTGGTTCTATCCAGGGCCAGTGGCACTGACCCCCTAATGCTGAGGGCCAGTTGAAGGAAGCAACCTGGACTCCTCTACCCCCACCAGGTGCTCTTCAAGAGGCCAGGAGGAACTGGGGTCTGAGGAGTGCGGAAAAAAGGGTGTCCTCCTGGCTGGTTGTGGAAAGGCTGTGCAAGATACCTGAACCAGCAGGGCAAGCCTGACTCAGGGAGCCACAATATCCAGCTCCCCACATAAGGTGCCCCTTTAAAGGCAGGAGGCCTGATGAACAAGCTCCTGGTAGCTAGGCCTTGCCACAAGGAGCAACAGATGTCCAAGATGAAGAAAATCAGCCCAACAGGATCAGAGATATGCTTGTTTATAGATTTGTCTCTTAAGAGATCAAAAATGATATAAATGGGCACAAAGCGCTCTGCCATACTTTTAAATGATTCCCATGAGGAGGGAGTTCGCCAAAAATCCATGTATCAGTTTTAAATGAGGAGCTGGTGTGCATGGGTTCCACTCTCCAGAGGCTCTTTTGGCTCCAGGGACCCCATTTCCCAGTGCCCGATGCAATTAGGGGTGTTCCAAGACTCTATACCACAGGAAAAAGGAGGAAGCGGACGGGAGAGAAAGACTTGCTCTCCCATCTGCTGAATCAGTAAAGCTAGCAGGAAAGAGACCAGACAGGCAGCACACAAGTGGGCTCCCAGCGCTGCCCTTTAAAAACACAAAAGAAGAAGCAAGGAATATGAGTGTCCCAGTGGGACCAGGACACCCAGAAACTAAAATAAAAGAACAAGGAAACTACCCGTGGTGCAAGGCTACAGAGAAAGAGCAGCTTCCCGCTCTTTTATTATTCATATGAATTGGGCGAGGAGTGCCCCATAATGCCCTGCAACGGCCTATTTTTATATGATCATCTGCTTGTGGCAGGGGGTCACCTACAATGTTTTAAGCATGTTTGAGAGGTTGCAGGGGGTGTAGCAGCCTCCTAGCAATGTTTTTAGTATAACAGTGGACGGATGAGAGGATGGGGAGAGGATGTAGCCTTAGGGCTAGAGCGGTCGACCTCGAAGCTGGAGAACCGGGTTCGAGACTCGGCAACGACGCTCAACATCCTGTGATTCTGGGCAAATCACTTAATCTCCCTGTGCCTAACAAAAAAAAAATGAATGTGTCCATCTGTAATGAACCTGATGCTCATGTAAAGCGCTCTGATTCCCGATGTCTCAGGTCTAGTTTGCGCTATATAAAACTCTATAAAAAAAAACAGACTCAAAGTCTCATGGGGCCTTAAAGGATGACTCCAGGGGTGGTTCACCATTGATTTATGTACTTTTGGAACTGAAGCTTTTGCTCTTGGGTACTGGTGTGTGGGGACCCTTAGTTGGTGGTTCTATGGCTACATTATGTGGCCTGTACCAAGTGAAAAACACTTAGACCAACATGTTGTTTTGAATTCAAATGCTTTATCGACAACCTGAATATTGAACAAAGAATGTTTACCATTATAATGAATGTTTATGATTGGTAGTACTGGTTCCATTTAATTTAATGGTGTTTAACAGTTTAAACATTATATGTGGCTGATTTTATCAATGTGATGCAGTTCTGCGAAAGCCAGTAGGCTTACATAATATATGTTGATACTCCTATGTTTCATCGCCAAATTATAATATGTGGTTATTGTTATTAATATGTTGACCCCCTAACAAAGCCAGTTGGCTTGCCTTATTTTAAATGACACCCCTATATATTGTGATGTTGCATCTGGTATGGGTGGGGGTATTGAGATTCTAGTGTACAGGACCCACTAGGGATGCAAAGTGGTATGAGAGTGTCGCCAAAAGTGCATCCATCTACCTGATGTATATATTTATAATTTAATGTGTAGTATTTAGTTGTGTCCGTGTAATATAAGTACTTGTCCTTTATTAAAGAAAAAGCACTGACTGGATAGTAATTAATTGAGTGTTGTTGTTGCATGCTAGCGAATTGGGATTGCTAGCCCACACCCCCTCTCTTGAGTAGGCCTTGGACTGCTCTGCTCCGCTCCCCTGTTAGTCAAGTGCTACAATGTGGTAAAAAGGAAAGTCAGCACTATTACTTGTGAAGGACTCAAATACTTTGCAACTAATACACAGGATACCTGATACAATGGTTTTACTCCTTTTTAAAAACATTTCTTCACTGTCACTGATTGGGAAATACTGAACCCTCCATGACTCTCATAAAGATGTTTTATCCTTACACAATTATAAACACACATCTTAATCTCTCAAATCCCTCCATTCAATTTATAATTTTTAACCTTGCTTTGCAAGTTATTCATTCATTTGTAAAGTATCTTCGTGCATTTATTTATTTATTTATTTATGAGCTTTGTAAATTTTAAGCTGTTGCTTTTTGAATATGTCAAAAAGATTGAAAAGATAACAATGTACAGTGATGGAAAGAAACAAAGGATTATAATTTAATGGAATGGTTGATGGCCTCTAATCTGTGAGGAGCTCAATTGAAAAAGTCTGTAAAGTGAATAGTTCACATAGTTCTCTCTTTATGTTTAAACCATCCTGTGTACACGCTGCTATCGACACCTGTCCTCTTAAGACATTATAGGCAACCAATCTAGTTATAGCTTGAGGTGACATCCTATCAGCAACAGCCATTTTTCCTCATCGTCCCTGTCTTTCAGGGCAAACACGGGTAATTGAATATTCTCCTTCAAAGTACAGTTTAGCCTTTTTCATCCTGTTTCAGGAAGGCACAATACAGTCAAAAGGACCCAATCTGCCTAAAAATTGCTTTTATGGTGCTCAAGGTCACTGATGTATTAGAACATACCCAAACGACAATAGCCTTCCCCAATTACTGTAGGAAAACTGGTCTGTAAAAATTACCACATTTATTTATATCATTATGTCAAGCTGATAAGGAAACATGAAACAGGATGAAAATCAAACATATCTAGGCGCATCTGGAGTCACACACACACACTCTCTCAAGTCAAACAAACAACCACAAACCCAAACATACTCATACATCCCATCAACTCAGGATTCATTAAATAACACTGTACATTTAAGAACAAAGGCAACAATCTTCCCATCAAGGAAGTGGACCAACATGGGGTATGAATAAGGAATACACAAGTAAATAGACAATAGATATCAAGAGGTCAATTCCTCAATAGCTAATACAGTCCATAATCCAGTTTCTTCTCATAAGGGAAGGTGGGAACAAAGGAGACACATGGCACTCCAGCGCCGACGCGCGTTTCGGTGTCCAACCCGGATGTGGGTCACACCTTCTTCAGGGCGAACAGATCGTGTGAGAGACACAAGATGAGATGCGCCTGGAGTAGTTAACACTGGGAAGAACACAGGAAGTTGTAGAACAAAGGACAATGGACAAAGGGCTCCACACGGGGACCCAAGAATAGACAGAAACAGCTGTAGTAGCGCATAAATAATGGCATCAAATGGAACCAAGGTTCTTGGGACACGATATAAAGAGGTCCAAAAAGGGGGTTCGGAGATGTTAGATACTCAAGGAGCCGAGACAGCACCTCAATTTCTTTGTGTTGCAGATATAACAATTTAAAAAGGCGTCCGAAGACTTGTAGACACGCGGCAGTCACAACCATCCAGCGGCTAACGGGGAAAAGGTTCCCACCCGCTATAGAGAAAAACAGCTGAGCAAACACGAGTAATTGAATATTCTCCTTCAAAGTACAGTTTAGCCTTTTTCATCCTGTTTCAGGAAGGCACAATGCAAATGTTTAAGAAATACTTATTTTCTGCTCCTTTTTTTATATTCACATTTATTTGATTTAACTGTTTAGATGCACAATACAGAAAATATATGAAATACAATGCAAATTATGTTTGTAATATGTGCAAACAATCTTAATTATCAAATGATCCTTACTAAGAAGGGATTCTACATTAATAAAACATTGAAACAAGGCATAAAAGAAAACAAAATCATACAAAAATCAAATGGATAAATAAAGAAAATAGAGCTACCTTTACTAAACATAGACAATTTTAAGGGATAAACCATTTTTCAGGCATTAGTATAACAACATATGAAATTATAATAATGTACCAATATAGTTATCAATTTATTTCCAAAACAGGTAAAATGAGGATAGATTTTTAAGAGAGTCAATAATAGAAAATGTTGCCCCTTGTGCCTTAAAAGTTATACATGTCCACCATCTATGTACTGAAATATGAGTTATAGCTTTTCGATTGGAAGCAATTGATTTAACAGCTCAGGACATTAAAAAATCAAATACTTTCTTATGATGGAGAAAAAGAGGACTCATCAATATAAATGATTTTCAAATAATTAACTTGTATGTAAAACGCCAGTAATATGACGACTCTTTGCACCAATAGTCCATTCAAACGGACCAAGATATAATTAGAGAAATGATGGCTGTCAAATAATACATGTTTTAATGAACAGTTGATTTGCAATGACAACAAAGCAAAGAATCTATCAATTTGGCTTTAAAAAACTTGTGAGGTGTCCGTAAACAATTTTGTAAAACATAAAGATTGGTTTGGTATAAAATGGCAGGTAGTGAACCTGAAGTACTAGACAGCCAAAACTTTTGCCACTCAGCCTCAGAAAGTGATAGAGATAGACTACTATTCCAGATTTTCCCTATCATAGATAAATTAAATCATTAAGAGTGTTGTATTTTTTTATATGTATGTTTTAGGTACTGTATGCCCAGTACTAGTAAAAATATTCAAACATTCTTCCATTTCCAATGTTTTGGCTATTGGCAAAGTATTACAAAAAATGTAAGATTATATTATGTAATACCTCATATTTACTATAATCCGAAGGTGGTAAACTAAATATATTATTCAACTCTTAACAGGATAAATACATATTTTCCTGGCAGATGTTATGTAATTAGATAATCCGAACTTCAAACCACAACCACCAAAATTTTATATTATCTGATTAATTTAGGAGATTATACCACAAAAAAATAGGTGGAGAGACTTTAATAAAATTTAAAAAAACTAGGTCTAGTACTGTCATTTTGATTGTTTTAATAACCAAAAAGGATTTCATAAATACATTAGAGATGGTCATAGACAAAAGAGTGGGTAACGTAAAAAGGCTTGACAATATTTTGTTAAATTTCAACGCATTTCGGCAAGCCAGTTCGGATAGGCTGGTGAAACCATAATGAACCCTGTTTAATAATAATAGTAGTTGAAAACATTTGGAAAGCCAAAACCACCATTCAGCTTACAAGTTTTTAATTTATTGTATTTAATTCTAGGATTTTTATTATTTCAAACAAATTTGGAAATAATTTTAGCTAGGTTTTTGAAAAAAGTAATATGAAATTGAATTGCAAGCAGGGACAACATATATAATATTTGTGGGGCAATTACTATTTTAAGGGCTTCAATGTACACCTCCAATTTAGATGGAAGGATGATTATCTGTAAACGTCTCTTTGATTTAATTGAATACATGATCACAATTCAATTTAATGGTGTCTTTTACTGAATTTGTGAAAATAATACCAAGGAATTTTATTGTCCGTTTACAGTATAAAATATTGGATTGACGAAAGATATCTGGTCCACAATAAACATTTAGGGCCTGATTACGAGTTTGGTGGTCCGAGGACTGCCAGACTTGTGGCTACACGGCAGTGGTGGTCCAGCCACCGCCGCACCAGTGGTCTGACGGCCCATTAGGAGTTGGACCACCACTGCCGCTAGGGAGCCACCGCTCCCTGGAGGTGGCACTGTGGTCAGAGACCCCAATATGCTTGGCGGGACTGCCATGTTCCTGCCAAGCATATTACTAGTTTCCTCTCTGCCAGCGGTGACATGGAGGTTCCTCCTCCATGTCAACCCAGGCCTCCTCTGCTTGTGCATGCACACAGGAGGGCATAACATGTTCCCCCCTGTGTCCATGCCGTGCAGGTACCTTAAGAGGCGTTCCCATTGCGGTGCCTTTTTCTAAGGCACCGTGGCCTTTGAAACAGCCACCGCTCTGGCAACGCCACGCCGACCGCCTGCCAGACTATAAATGACTTGTAATCTGGCAGGCGGGCGGTGGTGAGTCTCGGCGGTGCCGGGGCACGGCAGTGGAGTACCGCCTGCCCTTGTACCGCCAAAACTCGTAATCGGGCCTCTAATGGAAAGAATTCTGTTTTATTAATGTTAAGAGTATAACCCCTCACAAAAGCATACCTATTTATGAGTTTAAATGCAAACTTGGATGGAACATTTCAGATTGCTTATAAATAGAAAAAAGTCATCAGCATTATGAGAAGTCTTAAGTACAGCATCTCTATTACATATACCATTGTTATCTTCTGAATTTCTAATTAAACAAAGGACACGCTTGCCTGGAATCTCTATGTAGTTCAATAGATTGGAGAAAAACAGCAATTCACAAATAACAAAGCAGATGGTTGGGTATATAAAACTGCAATCATCTTTCCAAAATCATTACCAAATTGGAAATTATTTTCTAACATGAAACAAAATTTCCTGTTAGCTGTATCAAGAGTTTTTCCACATCTAAAGCAAGAAGACATATAGGATCCTGTATGGAAGAGGCATTCTACAATACATAACATATGAGCTGAGCATTATTAACTGAGTCTACTTTTCTTTAAATCAGTCTGGACAGAATTGATGATATTATTAAGTACTTTAACAAGTCTATTTGGTAATATTTTGGTATAAATGTTGCAATTGTTATCAATGAAATTAGTTGGTAATTGGAAACCATAGTATGATCTTTGTCTTCCTTGGGTAGTACTATTATCAGAGCTTCTTTGAATGACTCTATTATTTCACCAACCTTGTTAAAGTCTGTAAAAAGATCAAGCAAGTATAGTGTCAATTGAGTAGAAAAGATTGATAAAATTCTGCAGGTATCCCATCAGGACCAGGAGACATCTTCAAATTAAGGGATTTAATGGCCATTATAACTTCAGCCATAGAAATGGGATGTTTTAAACTTATTCTGTCAGAATGAAGGAGTATGGATAATTTACAGGATTGTAGAAAGATGTCTATATCTGTGGGATCAATTGGCTCTGGCCTGCTATATAGTGCTTAATTGAATTTTTGAAATTCCTCAATATTGTGCAAGGTTAGCATCATAATCGTCCTTTATAGTGTACATTTGCATTTTGTCTTTTTTAATGTGCAGTAAATTAGCAAGTAGCTTGCCTGATTTATTAGAATTGAAATGAAGTTTTGCTTTCTCATTAGAGATCTGTAGGCCAGCATGTTTATTAAGCAATGAGTTGTATTCATAACAGAACTTTTGTAACTTCAACTTATATATATTATTACAGGATGTGATAAGGAATTGTTTAGCTTTGGCAATTTATTTCTCTAAGTCTGTTAACTTAGTATAAAATTGTTTATTATCAAATGCCATTATTGAAATTGTTATACCTCTAATGTATGCATTAAAATCATTCCAGCCAATTATCTCCGATGTTGAATTTGTAGCATTACAAATAAACTAATTCTAAATAGAAGACAACATATTTGACTTATTGTCATTTAAGGCAACATATGCATTCATTCTGCATCTAGAGGAAGAGACTGTGAAATTGTCATTCTTAAGTTTTATCGATACCAAAGCGTGGTCAAGAGACAATATATTTGTCCAATTTTAGGTTGTGAAATGGACGAACATTTGTTTTTTGAGGGCAATAAATATAACTGAGAGTGGGATAGGTGGGATTTAGAGAAGAATGTGAATTGTTTATGTGTAGTGTAATGAAGCTTTCAGTGATCAACTAACTTAGGCACTGATTTATATAAAAGCCAAAGGGAGTAATTACTTTCACCATGGCAGAGTACTTTACTCCCACCATAGCGAGGGTACTACACCCTCTGTATTTTGAGATGTCCGCTGCCCCTGTGGAGACCTCTTGCATTTTTAGGAACCGCCGACACAACGGTTCTTGGAAATGAATTGTAAGTTTGATGAACGGCTCTGTCAACATAATGGAGCCGTTTGTCAACGTACAACTTTTTTTTTATTTTCAAAAAGAAAATACCATAGTGGAATTTTGTTTTGAAAAAAAAAAATGCCCCCTTGTCTTGGGAGTTTCCTCTCATGGTCAGTGTGACATTGAACACTTTTCAGTGCCCTTTACCCCCAGGTTTTTCCTGATCGTGATGGGAATTGAAAATTGGCTGTGGCGAGGGGGGCACCGAGCACTTTTCAATGCCTGTTATTGCCAGGTTTTTCCAGGCGGTAATGGGCATTGAAAATTGGCTATTTGTCAGCCCATCTAAATTAGGTTGGAGGACATTTAGCCAAGCTTCTGTCAGCCCTTACTCCATTGGGCTGTCGGAGGGGTTTGACCACGGCATAGACGGAGTAGTCTTACTATCATCAAACCTGTGGTCAGCCCGATTCTAAATTGGGCAGGTCAACCATCATGTTGGTCGGGAGGGAACTCCATCACTGTTGCAAAGGAGTACTCTCACCACTCAAATTTAAAACAGGCCCGTAGTATTTTTAAAAAGGCATTCATATAAACAAGCCGTACATCTAAACAGTAAAATTGTGAGAAGCAGTAAAGCAAAGAAGAAGTAGTATTAACTCAATCAACAGATTTTTTTCAACAGCTGTTGGTGCTCAACAAACCAAAAACATTCTGCTACCTCAGGGGTTGCCTATATGTACAGTGAATACCGGGAACCCAAACACAAATATGAACAAATGGATGGGGCACAAAAATTAGCAATAAAGTCAGAGTATTCATCATGTAGCGTAATAGTGAATGAAGAATTTTAAAAATACAGAAGTTTCATTTTTTTTGTTGAGTTGTAGAACTTCAAATTGTAACAAATTGTACAGTTGTACAGCCAGCTGAGAGCACAATTGATGGAGCAAGGACTCGTAAATGAGACTTGCTCGGAAGCAATCCTCTCGTTTTAACTCATTAACAAATTACTAAATATGTGTTTGTAATTAATAATTCACATTTTAGAAAAGACACGCGGGACAGTGAAGCTTGCATATGTGTTTACTAACCATAACAACATGAACGAAGGACTAAAACGCACTCAAACAAGGGATATTTACTGCGCATGCGTCTACTGCATCTACGTAGTATGACGTACTAATGCTTGGAGGGAAAATCTTGCGCCTGCGCAAAAGATATTAAAATGGCCGCTTGAAAGTTCACATGCATGGCACCTGCTTCGCAAAATAGAAAATAAGTTTTATACTAACGCAAATGCAGAAAAGGGTAATAATAATTAAAGTGGGTTAGAGTAGAGGTTGGTGGTATACAGTGAAACCATTTATTTTTGAGAATAACATTTCTTCTTTTGACTTTATTATTAGTGCGCATTTGGGCCTTCCACACTTGTCTGAATTGAGCTGACTGACTTGACCCCACGCATGCGCACCAGAGAGAGAACAAGGAAGGATGAGTAAGGACTTGTCACACGTCCAAGGCCAGAGAAGATGTGCCCTGGGAACATGAGGGTGAAGAGTTCATATGAAGAAGACTTATTCATGAAGTTGAAACATTTTGTATTAATAAAGTTTGGAGATGTATGGGAAAGGAAGTGATTTAATAAAGTTTGAGGGGATGGGTTTAAAAGACAATGGTTCAATGAAAATAAGTGAAATGTAAGCATGGTGTGACGATCATCCCCCTCGCCTGTCCAATCAGAAGTTAGTATTTTATGAAATTGAAACATTAATGGGTGGTACATGGTTATGGAAAGGTATAATTGAGGTAGTTTTAGTTAGTAAGTGAAGCGGAAGCTGGGAGAGCAGTCACAGATGATAAGCAGACACGGGGAGAAGCGTTGATGCTGGAAGTCGAGAACTCGAGATGCTGTCGGTGCTGGGGGTGGTGCTGAAGCTGTGAGACGCTGATGAAGAAATCGAATGCAGAACCATCTATTTTAACTTAATTGGGTTATAAAGAAGAACGCGGAAGAACCACGAGGAGGAAGAGAGTGTCAGAGAGGGGTGCGACGCAGTTGTCGGTATTTAGAGAGGTGAAGTATCCTGTCCTGATTCCTGTCCTGAAGTCTTTGTCTCCTGATCTATCCCGGGGGACCCTTACCAGCCCTTTGGCCAGGGGGTTGTTCTTCACACCATTCTTGGTAACTATAAATTCATCGTATTGATAGATGTTCTTCTCTCTCTGTCCTCTCCTTTCTGAGCATAGTTATTGTGTGAATCTGAATTATTAGTGCTTATTGAGTATTGATTGAATTGACACTCTTGCGAATGAGGGTGTTTGTACTGAAACTTTGAGATGGTTCACATTCCATTAATTTATATAAAGATTTTTAAAAACTTCTCGAGTCTGTGATTATTTCAATTTTAATCAAGAAATGTTTAATAAGTTATGTTAAATATCACGATCAACTAGTTCCAACTAATGGTCCATCGACCAGAGGAAAGAACTTTTTGATCAGTGAAAGGTTTAGTTTGAACAGAAATATAATCATTCCTGAGACATGAAATCTATAAACTACAAGCTCCAGCGGTCTACTTGGTATTAGTGTGAGAAGTTATATGGGCCCAGGTGAGTATATGGTAGTGGAGTATCTGTTGTTAGTACACCGCTGGATCAGTTTTCTGGTAGCAGAGTTATGGTTATTATTGACTAGTTTGGTGATAAGTATAGATTATTGAATTATTGATTTATGTTTAATAAAAAGAGTTAACGTCTTGTTTTATGTTGTCTGGAAAATTCCCGGGAATGAATAGCGGGTGGCAATAGAAACCACACTGCAGTGAGGTTATTTGTCTGTTGGAATAACACTGAAAAGCCAGGTAGGGCTGGCAGTGTCAAATTAGGGACTATTTTCTGTGAAAGTGAGAGTGATTGATAGCAACGAGTTCGCTAGTGAAACTTTAGGCGTTATATCACCTAGAAAGGGTAACCCTGAAGGAGTAGCAGGTTCTTCCAAGCTAGATTGACAGCAAAAGGAGTTCGCTGGTGAAACTTTGGTCTCAAATTTTCCAAAACGGGTGACACCGGAGGAGTAGCAGGTTCTCTGGAGCTTATATAAAGGGTAAGCGGAAGGGTTTTACTCGCAGTGGAAAGAAATAAACTATCCTTTGATTTAGTGGAACAGACAGAGTAGCGAATGTTTTTATGTCGTTAATAACAAAGAATTTTAAAGAAAATATTGAGAAATAAGTTTTCGTATTACCTTGTAAAGGGAGGGTCAGTTGCTGGAGTTGTACTGACGTCACAATGAGCCACGCTGGGATTGGTAGAAACAGCGGGCGTGTGACAGGAGCAGCCTTGTAAAGGAGGGGTCAGTAGTAAGGAGCAGAACTGACATCAGGAAAAGGCCGCGCTGGCATTGGTCAGATCACGAGCGTGAGCCTGATTTAATTGGATAGCTAGTTAGAAGCCGCACAAGGATTGGTGGAGAGAGATATTGTATGCAGGATTTTGATTTGACTGTTAGTGCAAGGCATAAAGGCAGAAGATTTCAAGGGTTTGCAGAATACAATTTTATACATCGTTTCTCAAGGATGTATGGAGAGAAAAGAAAGATGTCATTTATAAAGAAAATTAAGAATTTCTTTATAAAAGATAAGCCTGTGTTGACCAGAGAGGGAATTCCTATTCCGCCACCGAAAACACCAGCATCTTTTATGATGATGGAAAGAGGATATCATACTTGCGTGTGGTTGGAAAACTGGATAGAATATACGAAGGATGATGGAGTGCTAGCTTTTCCTAAGGATGGTACGTTTAATGGGAGGATTCTTCAGAATTTGAGATTGAAAATGAATGATTTAGAACCTAGACCTAGGTTAACTCAATACGAGACTTTGGAAGAATGGGAGACTGAGTCATATGAACGAGAGAGATGCAGAGGTGGGAGATATAGAGGATTCTTTCCAAGACACTTGCATGAGTCACGCGAAGGGCAGATGAAACAATGGAGGAAAGCTATGGTATCAGAAGGTTTATATCCAGTGTTAATGGCTGAGGAACAGTCTGGAGGAAAGTGTAAGGAGAAAACGAAACATATGAATACAGCAGGATATGGTGAATCAGATGACGATTTGTTAGAGGATATTTTTATTAAAAATCCACCCCGTATCAAGAAGCAACTAGTAAGGTTACCCCAAGTGCACCAGTAATGGGAAAACCATTGACCCCACAGATTTTACATTATACGTCATATAACAGAGTGTTACAGGATAATGAAAGAGATGTTTTAAACAAAACTAGAGAAGAACTAGTTCAAAAGATAAGTCAATTATATTTGAATACTGAAGCTTTGACGGTACCAGTGACCATTGGTCCAGTAATCCCACTGTATGGAAATAAAAAGATTTGCCAAAAACCAAAACCGGTGACAATTCCATTAAATAGTCCTAGGAAAGAGATACTAATTACAGATGATCAGGTTAGTGAAAGTGAGTCAATTATTTCATTAATGGATCTCCCTAATGTGGAACCTTTGACGGAAACTCCAAAGAGAGTTACGCCCATGAATTTGAGAGAAAGAAGACCTTTGGTTCATACAGGAACTGAAGGCGCTACAGTAGTTACCTCTGAAGATATAGAAAGATGGGCACAGGAAAGAGATAATCAGAACCCAACACCAAGGATTTTAGACATCAGCAGATTGAAAGTGGAATTGGAAGAGATGATGACAGGATGTGTGGGCACAGAAAGAATGAATGCTTACAATGAAGAAGAATTATTATTTTTATGTAAGAGCATAACCAGGAGAGCAAGGGTATTTCATGAGAAATTGACTGAAGTTGCTTCAGAGATTGGAATAGACATAGGGAAATCAAAGTTGTTACAGAAACCATATCGAGTGGACTTTACTGATAAAGATTTAGAAAGTGTAAATGCTTCTGGAAAAAGACTACAGATAAAAGAATTCATGAGCATTTTGCGAAAATGGGGAGACATTGATGAATGAAGAATTAGATGGATAAGAAAGAAAGAGGAAGTACAAGCGAGAGAAGCAGCAGCTGCATTTCCAGTAAGAGAATCAAGCAAAATGGAAAAATTGTGTCCAATGAGAGAGGTTCCTGGAGGAGGATATGTTCATGTTCCATGGAGTAGACAAGATATTTTGTCATTTACAAATGATTTTCCAAAGCTGAGAGAAAAACCAGTTGAATGGTATAAACAGGTAGAGAGATTTGTGAAGGTTTCAAAGGTTTTATTGAAGGATTTGGATGGTCTATTTGATATAGTGGTACCTGCTGATTTATGGACGGAATGTAAGATCACAATTGGTTGGCCTAATGAGGAATATGCTAGAGACGCAAAGACAGGAGCACCCTCGGAGGAGGTGATGAAAAAGTATCACCAAGTGATTACGTATTTGAAAGGGAAAATTCCTTCTAAAGAAACAGTCTGGGTAAAAATAGATGGAACAACTCAGGAACCAAATGAATCTGTACATGCGTATTATGAGAGGTTATTACAGGTGTTTAAGCAGTATAGTGGTTTTGAGAATTTCGGTGACAAGGATATGGGACATTTTGTGTATCGGTTTGTATATGGTTTGAAACCAGAGATTAGTCAGATGATACAGCAGCACATGTTGTGTTGGCAAAGCAAGACAGTGGATGAGATTTTAAAGTACGCGAAATATTGCGGAGATGATATTGAGGCCAGGCGTAGGAAGCTAAAAGAGAAAATGATGTGGGCACGAGTAAAACTGGCAGAACAGCAAGAAGAGAAACCAAATGCCCAAAACAATAATCAAGCGAAAGAGAAGAGTCAGAATGATCAAGGAGCGAATGGTAATAAATATAGGGGACGAATGGACAGAGAAGAAGCGAAAAAGAAGTTTCCTTGTCATGCGTGCGGAAAGCTTGGACATTGGAAGAACAAGTGTAAGAGTACTCAGAATAATAAGAGTAATAATGGGCCAAATCAAAATTTAATCCCACAGATGCAGAATGAAGTACTTGTGAATCAGCAGCAACAGGTAGTTACTCCACAATATCAGGTGCCACCAGCTCCTATGCCAAATTTTGTGAATCATCAGAGTTTCAGTGCAAACACCGGATTTCAAGGAGAAAGTGGTAAGAATAATAGAACAATTACACAATATTTGTTGCAAAATGATGAGGAAAATTCAGATTTCACAGAATGACGGTGCCTGAGGGGGGAGGAAGAGGAGTGCGTGCTTGGCGCATCCTTGCCGGTAGATCAGTCAGGTCCATTTGTTGATGGGAAAGTAGAAGGTAAAGACATTACTTTCCTATTGGATACTGGTGCTACCAGATCTACTGTGAGAACAGCAGACATCCCAAACCTACCCCTCTCGGGAGAATCAATCCAATTTGTAGGCGTGTCTAACCAATAGATTAGAACCCCAATCACAAAACCAATGGAGGTACACATTGGAAACTTCAAAGAAATGCATCGGTTCATAGTTAGCGATTCCAGTCCTGTAAATCTGTTGGGAAGAGATCTATTGTGTAAGATGAACTGCACAATCTATTGTACACCAGATGGTGTCGCTTTCCAAACCCCTGATGAAGACGTTGTATACAAGATGATGTTAGCCAAACAGGGAATGGAAGTAGATGATGGTTTTCACTAGTAACTGAAAATGAATTACCAGAAGAATTGAGAGCCACAGTTAATCCAGAAGTGTGGGATTTTACAGGAAAAGACATTGGGTTAATGACAAATATAGACCCAGTTAAAGTAACAGTGAAAGAAGGTGCAGTGTATCCAAACACCCGACAGTACAAGATGAGTCCAGAAGTAAAAGCAGGAGTTATTCCAGAAATTGAACAAATGGTTAAACAAGGTATTCTAAAGGAAATGATGGGTAGTCCCTGTAATTCAACAATAATGGGACTGAAAAAGCCTAGCGGAAAGTACAGAATAGTGCAGGATTTACGAAAAATAAATAAAATTGTAGTGCCATGTTGTCCAATAGTGCCAAATCCTTTATCAGATACCTTGGAATGCAGGTTGGTTTACAGTAATTGATTTATGCCAAGCGTTCTTTTCTATTCCTTTGCAACCAGACAGCCAGTATCTTTTTACGTTTAAGTTTGAGGATCGTATTTACGCATGGTGTCGAGTTCCTCAAGGGTACACAGAGAGTCCCTCAATTTTTAATCAGAATTTGAAAAAGTGTCTAGAATCATTGATTATGCCTGGAAAATCTGTTCTGGTTCAGTATATTGATGACCTACTGGTGGCATCAAAAACACGGGAAGACTGTGTCACAGACACAATTGCATTACTGAACCATTTGGCTGAAAGAGGACACAAGGTGTCTCCAGAAAAATTACAGTTCTGTCGACAGGAAGTTAGATACTTAGGGCATAAAATAGAAAGAGGAGTTAGAAAAGTGACACCGGAAAGAATAAAAATAATCAAAGAAATGCAATTGCCACAGACTCAGAGAGAAATGAGAATGTTCCTGGGAGTGGTTGGGTACTGTAGGGTAATGGATTAATGGTTTTTCTATGTTAGCAAAACCATTAATACAAATGACCCGGAAAAGAGCAAAAGATCCGATTGATTGGAATGATGAATGCATAGAGGCATTTGTGAAAATGCAAAATTGTTTGTGTGAGGCTCCTGCCTTAGGCATGCCTGATTATTCAAAAGACTTTGCGTTGTTTTGTTGTGAGAGAGAAAATTGTGCACTTTCATTCTTAACACAGAGACATGGACTGAGTCGACGTCCAGTGGCATATTTTTCAGCTACATTGGATCCAGTTGCTTCAGCATTACCTGGCTGCTTAAAAGCAGTAGCTACTACTTGTATGAGTCTGGAGCAGAGTGAGTCAATAGTGATGGGACATTCGGTAAAGGTTTATGTTCCACACTCAGTTGAGATTCTTTTGACAAGAACAAGAACACAACATCTCACCCCTAGTCGATTGACTAAGTATGAAAGAGTGATTTTGGGAGCTGAGAACGTGACAGTGATAAGGTGTACGATTATGAACCCAGCTACCCTACTGCCAGACCCATGCAATGAAGAAGTGAGAGATGAGAGTGATCATGATTGTTTGGATGTATCAGGAGTTGCCTGATATAAAAGAGACCCCTTTGAAAGAGGCTGACCATGAGTTATTTGTAGATGGATCCTGCCTCAGGACTCAAGAAGGAGGATTAAGTGCTGCATATGTGGTTTGTAAGATATCTGGGGTAATTGAAGAATCCTGTTTACCTGGAGTCAAATCTGCACAAGTAGCCGAATTGGTAGCCCTAACCATGGCATGCAAATTGGGGAAAAATTGGAGAGTAACCATATTTACGGACAGTCAATATGGGTTTGGGGTTGTGCACGACTTTGGCCAGCTCTGGATGCAGAGGGGATTTCTGACTTCTTCAGGATCTCCTATTAGAAACAGCAACAATGTGAAGGATTTATTGAAAGCATTGCAATTGCCAAAAGAGGCAGCAGTTGTAAAATGCGCTGCACATCAGTCAGGAAATGACTATGTGACTGCTGGCAATAAATATGCTGACCAAGTGGCTAAATACAGTGCCAAAAATACAGTGGCCATTAACAGAAAAATTGAAATGGGTGAAACCAGATGCCAACTTATGTTTTTCTCAGTACCAGAAACATGGGATGAGATTAGACAATTGCAGGAAGAAGTTGAGGAAAAGGAAATTTGGATAAAGGCAGCTTGTACAAAGAGACCACATGATGAGGTATGGGTGTATTTAGATGGAAGACCAGTCATGCCAGATTGTTTGCTTTCAAAATTGGCAAGAGTGTATCATGGAGCAACACACATAGGGAGAGACTCAATGATCAGACTATTCAGACAGAGTTGGTACAATCCGAAGTTCAGGGTAGTCGCAGAAAGCCTTTGCCAAAGATGCCTAACCTGTCAGCAGCAAAATCCAGGTAGGAAGACAATAGTTAGTTGGGGAAAGATTGGAAAGGCAGAAGGACCCTTCACCAGATTACAGTTGGATTTTATTGAATTGCCCCCTAGCAATGGACTGAAATATATACTTGTCATAGTATGCCTCTTTTCAAGATGGGTGGAAGCTTATCCCACTCGAAGAACCCACTCGAAGACAGTCTTACAGTTGCTAAATTGTTGTTGAGGGAGTTAATTCCACGCTTTGGTTTTCCAGTCACTTTGGAATCAGATAGAGGACCTCATTTTAATAATGAAATAATTCGATTAATCTGTTTTGCATTTAACATTGAACAAAAACTGCACTGTGCTTATCGTCCAGAGGCTTCTGGAATAGTTGAACAGTTAAATGGCACAATCAAGTTAAGACTAGGGAAGGTGTGTGCATCCACAATGCTGAAATGGCCAGATGCATTACCTCTTGTATTGATGGGTCTCAGAAGTATTCCAGACAGAAAAACAGGAATGAGCCCACATGAAGTTCTCATGGGAAGAGCCATGAGACAAGCATTCATTCCTGGAAATAAATTAATGAATATAACTGATGATCTGGTATTGGACTATTGCAAAGGATTGGCTGAAATGGTGCGTTCTGTCTCTCAACAGGTTGGAGAAGACGCAGTTGAAAGACAGCCAGACCAAGCACATGATTTGAATCCTGGAGACTGGGTGCTAGTGAAGAAACACGCAAGAAAGTCGTGCCTAGCACCAAGGTGGGATAAACCGCGTCAAGTCATACTAGTCACTACCACAGCAGTGAAGTGTGCAGGTTTGCCCAATTGGATTAATGCCAGTCATACCAGAAGAGTTCCGAGCCCATCAGAACAACAAGAGCAACCACTGACTGAACAGGCTGAAGCGTCAGGAGTTGTAAGCTGTGAAATTGAAGAATCTAGAGTGATAGATTCTGAAAGACAACCATATGACGAACAGCCAGGTACAAGTCAGGAAGAGTGGATACCAGTGATTGAAGTTATTGATGATGCTATTGAAACAAGAAGAAGAACAGAATTGAAAAGACAGGAAAGTAGTCAGGAAGAGACAAGGAAAGAAGAACACACTCAGGTGGAAATAGAAAAAGACTTTCAGGAACCTGAGGAGGGAATATTAGAAGAACACGTTCAGGCAGAAGAAGAAAAGTTTGAAATAAGACCTGAACAGGATCAGACCACCTACAAGGACGCCATGACGGACTACCACAACCAGATCAGAGCCACCAAAAGGAACTTCATCCACAACAAAATCCTGGCCAACTCCCCCAACTCCCAGGAACTTTTCAGTGTCATTCAAGAATTCACCAACCCACGCAGCGAAGCCACAGACATCACCCCATGCCAAGACCTCTGCGACAAGCTTGGAACCTATTTCCACCTCAAGATCAAAAAATCTCTACGACAACTTCATCGACCATCCACCAGGCGCCACAGACGGCCCCCCGCCCCCCAGAAACACCAGCCAGCCCACCATCTCCAACTGGACACCGATCATGGCCGAAGACACTGCCTCGACCATGAAAAGCATCCACTCGGGGGTCCCCATCGACCCCTGCCCCCCTCACATCTACCACAGAGCCGTGGACGCCCGAACTACAACGCACCATCAACACCACCTTCAAAACAGGCACCTTCCCAGACGACTGGAAGCGCGCAGAAGTCAGACCCCTGCTCAAGAAGCCAACAGCTGACCCCACCGACCTCAAGAACTATCGGCCCATCTCGCTCCTCCCCTTCGCAGCCAAAGTTGCAGAGAAAACAGTCAACAGGAAACTGACACGATTCATTGAAGAAAACGCCGTCCTCGACCCGTCCCAATCCGGATTCCGAAGCAACCACAGCACAGAGACCGCCCTACTCACCGCCACAGACGACATCCGCACCCTCCTGGACCAAGGCCACTCCGCAGCCCTCATCCTACTCAACCTATCAGCGGGCTTCGACACCGTCTCCCATCGCACACTAGTCGTCAGACTCCACGACGCAGGCATACAAGGAACAGCCCTGGACTGGATCCGATCATTCATCACCGGAAGAAGCCAAAGGCTCAGACTCCCACCCTTCCTCTCCGACCCCACGAAAATCACCTGCGGAGTCCCACAGGGTTCATCACTGAGCCCCACCCTCTTCAACATTTACATGGCCCCCTCGCAGCCATCGTCCGACAACACGGCCTCAACATCGTATCCTACGCCGACGACACCCAGCTCATCCTCTCCCTCACCAAAGACCCCACCACTGCCAAACTCAACTTCCAGAAAGGAATGCAAGACGTCGCAGTCTGGATGACCAACAGCTGCCTGAAGCGCAACGCCGAGAAGACAGAAGTCCTCGTCCTCGGTACCACCCCTTCTGCATGGGACAGCACCTGGTGGCCGACCGCCCTCGGAAGCCCACCTACCCCCTCAGACCACGCCAAGAACCTCGGCATCGTACTCGGCATCAAGGAGTTCGCCCAACCCACTAGCGAGTCTACCGACATGCCTCCCTCACAAGACCTCTGCGACAAACTCAGCACCTTTTTCCACCACAAAATCAAGAGCATCTACGACAACTTCGACGAAGACAACCAACACACTGAACCCTCACCAACCACCCCCGACACCCGGAAACCAGCGATTGACGACTGGACAGCCCTCACCACCGAAGACACACTGAAGACAATGAAGTCAATCCACTCAGGGGCCCCCACAGACCCCTGCCCCCACCACATCTTCAACAGAGCCGCCGACACCATCGCACCCATGCTCCGCCACACCATCAACCGCTCCCTGGCGACCGCCTCGTTCCCCGACGACTGGAAACACGCCGAGGTCAACCCCCTCCTAAAGAAACCCTCAGCGGACCCCACCGACCTCAAAAACTACAGACCCATCTCCCTGCTCCCGTTCCCAGCGAAAGTCATTGAGAAAGCCATCAACAGCCAACTCGCCACATTCATTGAAGAACACAACATCCTCGACTCCTCCCAATCCGGCTTCAGAAAAAACCACAGTACGGAAACCGCCCTCCTCGCCGCAACAGACGACATCCGCACCCTACTGGACAAAGGAGAAACAGTAGCCCTCATCCTCCTCGACCTATCAGCGGTGTTCGACACAGTCTCCCACCGCACCCTAATACGCAGACTCTACGACGCAGGAATCCAGGACAAGGCCCTCGACTGGATCCGGTCCTTCCTCTCCAGCAGAACGCAGCGGGTCAGACTCCCCCCTTTCCTCTCGGACCCCACACCTACCACCTGCGGAGTCCCCCAGGGCTCCTCCCTCAGCCCGACGCTCTTCAATGTCTACATGGCTCCACTCGCACCCATCGTCAGAACCTACGGACTCAACATCGTGTCATACGCAGACGGCACCCAGCTCATCCTCTCCCTATCCAACGAGCCCAACACCGCCAGACGCAACTTTCGAGAAGGCATGGAAGCCGTCGCCAAATGGATGAAAAACAGCTGCCTACAACTAAACACCAACAAAATAGAAGTACTCATCATGGGCCCAAACCCCGATGCCTGGAGCGACACCTGGTGGCCCCCCGCCCTCGGAAACCCGCCAACCCCCACGGACCACGCACGCAACCTGGGAATCATCCTGGACTCCGAGCTCAAAATGGACCGCCAGATCAACTCTGTCTCGTCTTCCTGCTTCCACACCCTCCGCCTCCTTCGTAAGACCTTCAAATGGATCCCCTCGAACACCGAAAGACCGTCACTCACGCCCTGGTCACCAGCAGACTCGACTACGGCAATGCACTCTACGCCAGAATAAACAAAAACCTCACCCGCAAGCTACAGAACATCCAGAACGCCGCCGCAAGACTGGTCCTCAACCTGCCAAAACACTGCCACATCTCCCAGCACCTGCGCACACTCCACTGGCTCCCTGTCGAGGCGAGAATCACCTTCAAGATGCTCACCCACGCACACAAGGCCCTCCATGGCACCGGACCAGCATACCTGAACAGCCGACTCAAATTCCACGCACCCCAAAGGACCCTACGATCAGCCCAGCTCTCCTACGCCGTGGTCCCCCGCACCAGAAAGACCAGATCGGGAGGCCGCTCCTTCTCCTTCCGCGCGGCCAAAGCATGGAACGCCCTTCCGCTCCACCTCAGACAGACAACATCGCTCCCCATCTTCGCAAGAAACCTCAAAACCTGGCTCTTCGACAGACCCCTTCCTTGATGGATGGAACCTGCACCCCCCCCACCCCTAGCGCCTTGAGACCCTTACGGGTGAGTAGTCGCGCTTTAACAAACCCCTGATTGATTGATTGATTGACTCGACTCATCACTCTCCATGAACCGACAGGTCAACGCCGTCACCTCCAGCTGCTTCAACACCCTCCGCATCCTCCGCAAGACCTTCAAGTGGATCCCCCCCGAGTCAAGGAAGACAGTCACCCACGCACTCATCACCAGCAGACTGGACTATGGAAACGCACTCTACGCCGGCATCAACAAGTCCCTACTCCGCAAACTCCAGACAGTACAGAACACCGCCGCCAGACTCGTCCTCGGCATCCCCCGACACGAACACATCAGCCAACACCTACGAAGTCTCCACTGGCTCCCCGTGGAGAAAAGAGTCACTTTCAAAATCCTCACTCACGCCTACAAATGCCTACATAACAACGGACCCAAATACCTCAACGACAGAATCAACTTCCACGTACCCAAAAGAAACCTCCGATCTTCCAACCTCGCACTGGCCGAAACCCCGCGCATCCACAGAGCCAGAGCAGGCGGAAGATCCTTCTCTCACATTGCAGCCAAGACCTGGAACGAGCTACTGGCAGACATCAGACGTGCCCCTCCCTGAACACCTTCAGGAAGACCCTCAAGACCTGGCTCTTCGGCTAAACAGATCTGCGGACCCCCCCCCCTCAGCGCCTTGAGACCCTCACGGGTGAGTAGCGCGCTTACAATTCCCTGATTGATTGATTGATTGATTGATAGAGTTAGAAGAACAAGTTCAGGCAGAAAAAGAACAATATGAAGTAAGACCTGAACAGGGTCAGATAGAATTAGAAGAACAAGCTCAGGAAGAAAAAGAACAAAGTACGATTAGACCTGAGCAGGTGGAAGCAAAAGAAGGTTCAAGCACAGAAAACAGAGAACGAGAACAGATTGTGCCTAAATTAAGTGAAATTAAAAGAACCTTGAGAGGAGATAAAGAAGGTGAAAGTGCAGTACAAATCAAAAGAATCAGAAAGGGAGACAATTGGCCTACTGGAGTAAAGAAATTAAGATATCATTTGAGAAAATCAGAAAAGAAACCAGAACAAGTAAATGAAATCACAAGCCAAACACGATCTAAACAAACCTTAGCGAAAATAACTCGAAGAAGTCCAAGATTGAGAAATTTAAACAGAAGATATAAGGCTCCTGAATGGACCTATGTCATACTTGAAGAATTTGAATCTCTAGATCTGAGTGATGAAACAGAAGAGGTTCCTATTGCACAGATTGATGAAAGCAAATTGAGGCCTCCTTAAGAACGAAAAGAAAGTCAAATTGACAAAGAAAGGATAAGAGAAAATAAATTTTCTCGGAAGTAAAATGGCAGAAATTGAAGTTACCGAAAGACCAAAACGTGGATTAAAAAGAAAATGTTTTAGATTTTGTTTTTGTAGTATTTAATTAGTAGCATTGGTATGGTTATTCCTAACAGTAGGAGTACCTTTGTTAATGAAAAAAGTGACAAGAATAATACAGATACTAATGTTAAGGTAGATTGAATAAAAGGAACTAAAATAGAAATAGGGGTAGAAGATGAAGCAAATTATCATAATGAATCAGACTATAATACGTCCTCAAATGTGTTTATTAAATTGTTATTTCAATATGTTAGTACTATGGAGATTAATAATTGCTATGTGTGTATGAAGTTACCCTCATCAGTATCAGAAGGGGTGACGTATCACCATATACCTTTAACACATGGTGTGTCATGTAGTATTTTATCAAGTCTATTTTATGCTACAGGGAGACTTCAGTATTTTTATTCAAATCTAGATGTGGTATTTTCTGATTTACCTATTAGAAAGAATATGAATCCAGTAGTTAGTAGTAAAGATGCACAGTTTATGGGCGAATTTTTCTTAACAATGAGTTCAATAGATTTATATCATGTGGACAGAATCAGTGGAACCAATGGAAATTCTAATGGACTAACACATAGAAGAAGAGCTAGTTTTTCTGAAATTGTAGGAGATATTTTTAGTGCATTGATACCCTCAGTTGGAGTCATTCTTAATTCACAGAAAATTTGTAAGTTATCAACCATAGTTGATCGTCTTTCTACAGATACTGCAGGAGGATTCTTAATGATTAACACAGAGATGGTTGCAATCAGGTCTATGGTTTTACAGAACAGTCTTGCTCTTGACATATTATTAGCAAAGGAAGGTGGAGTTTGTGGCATGTTGAAAATTCAACATTGTTGCACTTACATTCCAGACAACAGCAGAGAAATTAAAGGATATATTGAAAACATTACGAAAATGCATAAAGACTTGACCCAACTGGAGGTTGACGGTGTGTGGGGAAGATTAACAAAAAGTATAACATCAATAGGGAAATGGTTTGCTGATTTTGGGAAAAGTTTCCTAGGTCAAATAATAATACCATTAGTCATGATAATAACCGTAGTGATGATAATAATGATTATATATAAGTGTTGTAGAAAAGGAAGGAGAGGAAAAATACATTTTGAAAGAGAAGGGAAGGGAAAGAAACGAAAAAGAAAATATGATGAAATATAGTTTGAAGAAATGAAAGGCAAACTATACAAGAAAATGAAGGATTTAGAAGGAAACGAGTTGGTTGATGTAAAATTGAGAGGAGAAATAGAGAACTGAGATGAGCTAAAGTTGGTATCTGGGATGGGATGGGTAATTTTGTGATGGCTTAAAATGCCATTAGAGAGGGGATTGATGGAGCAAGGACTCGTAAATGAGACTTGGAAGCAATCCTCTCGTTTTAACTCATTAACGAATTACTAACTATGTGTTTGTAATTAATAATTCGCATTTTAGAAAAGACACGCGGGACAGTGAAGCTTGCATATGTGTTTACTAACCATAACAACATGAACGAAGGACTAAAACGCACTCTAACAAGGGATCTTTACTGCGCATGCGTCTACTGTATCTACGTAGTATGACGTACTAATGCTTGGAGGGAAAATCTTGCGCCTGCGCAAAAGATATTAAAATGGCTGCTTGAAAGTTCACATGCATGGCACCTGCTTCGCAAAATAGAAAATAAGTTTTATACTAACGCAAATGCAGAAAAGGGTAATAATAATTAAAGTGGGCTAGAGTAGAGGTTGGTGGTATACAGTGAAACCATTTATTTTTGAGAATAACATTTCTTCTTTTGACTTTATTATTAGTGCGCATTTGGGCCTTCCACACTTGTCTGAATTGAGCTGACTGACTTGACCCCACGCATGCGCACCAAAGAGAGAACGAGGAAGGATGAGTAAGGACTTGTCACGCGTCCAAGGCCAGAGAAGATGTGCCCTGGGAACATGAGGGTGAAGAGTTCATATGAAGAAGACTTATTCATGAAGTTGAAACATTTTGTATTAATAAAGTTTGGAGATGTATGGGAAAGGAAGTGATTTAATAAAGTTTGAGGGGATGGGTTTAAAAGACAATGGTTCAATAAAAATAAGTGAAATGTAAGCATGGTGTGACGATCATCCCCCCTCGCCTGTCCAATCAGAAGTTAGTATTTTATGAAATTGAAACATTAATGGGTGGTACATGGTTATGGAAAGGTATAATTGAGGTAGTTTTAGTTAGTAAGTGAAGCGGAAGCTGGGAGAGCAGTCACGGATGATAAGCAGACATGTGGAGAAGCGTCGATGCTGGAAGTCGAGAACTCGGGATGCTGTCGGTGCTAGGGGTGGTGCTGAAGCTGTGAGACGCTGATGAAGAAATCGAATGCAGAACCATCTATTTTAACTTAATTGGATTAGAAAGAAGATTGCGGAAGAACCACGAGGAGGAAGAGAGTGTCAGAGAGGGGTGCGATGCAGTCGTCGGTATTTAGAGAGGTGAAGTATCCTGTCCTGATTCCTGTCCTGAAGTCTTTGTCTCCTGATCTATCCCGGGGGACCCTTACCAGCCCTTTGGCCAGGGGTTGGTCTTCACACCATTCTTGGTAACTATAAATTCATCGTATTGATAGATGTTCTTCTCTCTCTGTCCTCTCCTTTCTGAGCATAGTTATTGTGTGAATCTGAATTATTAGTGCTTATTGAGTATTGATTGAATTGACACTCTTGCGAATGAGGGTGTTTGTACTGAAACTTTGAGATGGTTCACATTCCATTAATTTAGATAAAGATTTTTAAAAACTTCTCGAGTCTGTGATTATTTCAATTTTAATCAAGAAATGTTTAATAAGTTATGTTAAATATCCCCATCAACTAGTTCCAACTAATGGTCCATCGACCAGAGGAAAGAACTTTTTGATCAGTGAAAGGTTTAGTTTGAACAGAAATATAACTATTCCTGAGACATGAAATCTATAAACTACAAGCTCCAGCGGTCTACTTGGTATTAGTGTGAGAAGTTATATGGGCCCAGGTGAGTATATGGTAGTGGAGTATCTGTTGTTAGTACACCGCTGGATCACAATCACCACCACGTATTTCGTTCTTAGTGGACTTTATCAAGGAAAAGAAGGTTGAAAGGACATTATTGAAAATGTTTTTAAGGTGATTTAAAAGTATTTTGTTTATATTATGGTCACCTTCTCGATTAATACATTGGCTCACACTAAAAGTTAATTCATGGCTTAACATGGCCTAATCACTTGTTTACAGCCCGTTTTCTTGGTTAGCACCACACCACCTTTACCTACACCTTTCTGGATTATTTCCTAGGATCATCACTTACTCCATCGATCCAGTCAAGCAGCTGTCCATATTCGTTCCAGTCAAGCAGCTGTTCATATACTAAACATAAAAGAAAAGGTAGCTGATTTTAAAGTAAAGAAGAAAAATGACACAAATGCAAATAAGGTCAAACAGTAAACATATAGGTGAGATATGAGACACAAAAGCGTCCTTTTGAAATGACCACACTCCTACCCGCTTAAAGACAAGAATATCTTTTTAATGAGTAGAGATTCAATAATACACCACCAGGCTTCACTTATCTGATTTATTCATAGATCATCTGATTCATATAGAGTGACGTGGATCCAGAAAGAGAGTAAGATCAGTTGGATTATGAAAAGATTGTCATTGTGGGGGGGTTCAAAAAGGTCTTATTTATATCCACGATCTCTTAACCTGAGCCTTGAAGCTGCAAAATCCTTTCTAGTAGAGACAGTCTCCTTTCCAAAAGTTAAATGAAAATAAATTTTGTTTTCTTCATTCATTATAGATGGAATTTCCAGAAACACATTCTTAATCATCACCAGATGGTGATGTAGTAGAACTTCAAAACGATTTGTTGAAGTTTGTCTTGATTTGGCTTGCGATGAGATGGGACTTTTATCGAATTCAAAGTTCTCTATAAATTTTAGATCAGTATTTGTATGTACAGCATTTATTTCCTCCAATATTGTGCTCAATGAGGACTCAAAATCTTCAACCACTTTCGGTTTAACACAAGGAGGAGACCCAATTTACTTTCTTTTGTTGGAGTGTTGGGTTGTGTCGTCCCCCTCCAGTTTGTTTGAAGGGAGTAAATGCATTACTGCAAGCGAGTCAGAGCTATAATATAAGTCTTGGATAAACGTATGCAAACTATAACACTTTAAAGAGTAACAGTTGCTGTTAAAACAATGTCCTGTAATATATTTTAAAAGGATAAAAGGAATGCTGCTGCTAAACTTAACATTACTAAAGAAAGGTTTTAAAATCCTATTAAATGCTTTAGTTTGGTGCAGCAGCTGGAATGTGCTGGAGAAGGACCTCAAGGGCAAAGCATACCCCTTGTCTTGAATGACCCACACTTGTTGTCTTTATTCTCAGCATACGCAGCAGTCATACATTGGTTGCTTCCTAGTTTAAGTATCAAGCTCCAGCTCACACTCCCAGTGGCCAAAAAACTGCTGAAAGTGCATAGCAGGGCTCTTTTCACATCAATTGAAATAACTGCACAATATCATCAATGAGGGATTGTTGTTAGAGGTGGGCGCAGTGGAACTCCAGGATGTTCCGCCAATCCGTTGCACACACTCACACAACTCCACTTGTGTTCTGTTGGAATTTCAATCCCAGTTTATTCAAAGGCAATTGCACCCTAATGATAATATCAGAACAACCTTTCCCAATGAAAAGAAATACATTGAAAAACTCAGTAACCATAGCAATGCAGAAATATTTTAATCCATAATCTTTCCCTTTGACCACTTAGAATAGTATTAGACCAGCACTACCAACACCCCAAATATTGCAGCAATGGTGAAAATGTGGAACACATTAAAATATTCGAGCTAACATTTTTCTATGCTTGTTTCAGATGATCCACTGGAGTCAAGGTAGCATTATTTTTTGCTGTGTCTTGTCACTATAAGCAATGTTTGTTCAATCTATAACCAACCAACCTTTCATTAGATTTGTCTAAGCTTGGCCACTAATGGTCTGCACTTACACCTGTTTGGCCTTTGTCATTCTCATGAGGCCTTATGGACTCTTAGCCTCTTTATGGTATTAGTCTTTCTCCTATCTATACTACCTTCCTCTCCATGCACATCTCCTCTTTCAATATTGCACATATTTGTATCTAACCTCTCTTAACAAAGCCAATTGTACTTCACAAAACATTTTCACTGAACCCTCTCAACCATTCTTCCTAAAATATATGTGTATTGGCAAACAAAACATGTTCACTTTCCTCTTCCTCTGTGGCCTGTATTTCAGACTTCCATGCCTCACCTTCTGTCAAAAGATGTAACATTCACAGTAACACTTCTTGCACAATAAACACATTCTGCATCAAAGTCAGGAGTGGCTCGTGTAGGTAAGAGCGCTGGGCAGGGTGGGGGGGAGGGGGATTCAATAGACGACGATGAGGGGAAATTAAATAAAGAATTAATTTTCCCTTGCCATCTGTTGATACCCCCCGCACCACTGCTCCACCACTGCTCCACCGCTCCTACCTGCACTAGCCGCTCCTGCTCAAAGTAACACCACTGCCACTGAGTAATCCACATACAAATATTTGAGGGTATCCTATTTACTTTAAGATTTTAGGATTCTTCTGCAAACATTCAATATTTCAACATATACAATTGTGAATCATATATTACCTAACCCACAGTCAGTGGCCCCTTCTTAACAACACTGTGTACTACTTTTCCCACTAATTAAGAAAGGGTTCCCAGGATAACCCACAATGTGAGATCCCTTTATCAGCAATGACATCCAGATCTTCTTGTTAACCAGTCAGCCCTCACCTCTCCTCGGAGCAACTGCTAGAAGAATCGTTACTCAGCCTCAGAAATCTAAAATGACTTCTCTCAGACCAGCCAATCACAGCATGACACATGAGGAGCAAAAATTGAATAATGACCACTGTCCTATTTGTTTGCTGTAACACTTTTCGCCCTAAGTGGGATGGGTATGCCCAGACGTGGGTCCCTTGCTCACTGCACCACTGGATTCAAGCTAGCCTGGCTGAAGAAGGGTGACATACCCTGAAACCGGTCCCAGGATGCTTGTTTCCGGTCCAGGGAGGACCTGGCCTGGCAGTTCGGTCTGGACTGTTCCCATGGGGCACAGGGTCAAGACTGATTTGCATATGGCTGGGTCCAAACTGGGGTGGCGTAGTGGGCAAAAGAACGATGGATTTAACCCAGATCTTTTGACTGGGGGAGAATGTTTGCATTGTCAGCATTCCGTCCATCATTTGTTTGCTGTAACACTTTTCGTCCTAAGTGGGATGGGTATGCCCAGACGTGGGTCCCTTGCTCACTGCGCCACTGGATTCAAGCTAGCCTGGCTGAAGAAGGGTGACATACCCTGAAACCGGTCCCAGGATGCTTGTTTCTGGTCCAGGGAGGACCTGGCCTGGCAGTTCGGTCTGGACTGTTCCCATGGGGCACAGGGTCAAGACTGATTTGCATATGGCTGGGTCCAAACTGGGGTGGCGTAGTGGGCAAAAGAACGATGGATTTAACCCAGATCTTTTGACTGGGGGAGAATGTTTGCATTGTCAGCATTCCGTCCATCATTTGTTTGCTGTAACACTGTCCTATAACAGCATTGCTGATACACCACAAAACCTACAAAACAAATGCAAGCAAATGTACACTTAACATCATAGCAAGGCTGGCCTAGAAAATGTATATTATGACGAGGAAAGGAAACACACTGATCAGGTGGAGTCTCCTTTGGCACCAACTAGAACTGTCTGATAATGCCATATCATCTACAAATGTCCTAGGCAATGCTGTCTGTTTTTGATGAACCCCCATCTGGTACCAAGATGCAGTTATGCAAATAAGTGTTTTAGTTATAGCATTTAACCTAATAATAGTCATTACTACACTTTTAGGACGACACACAGTCCATCCCCTGTTTTCACAATTAATGCATAATGTTTGAATTCTACCCAAGTAAGGCATGATGACAGTTAGATTATGTTGGAATACTTTGGTGCCTTCTTAATTGGCTATATCAAATCCTACCTAATTAAGAAAAACTCCTTTCTTTGATACCTCATGTCCAAAATATTTGATGTTCACCATTGTCAATTGATTTTTCTCTTCCTTTATAGTTGAACCCTGACCCTCAGATTCCTTGGCACCCTACTCAATCGTGGATTGTGATCTTCCTGAAACCATCCTCAAAGAACCTAACCCCTTCTTCTCCAACTCCTTCTCCAGTGGAACACCTACTGGATCCCTTCATATCAACATTTCCTCCACTCCACTTCACTCCCCTCCACTATACTTTCTTGCTTTGGTAATCTGGGAAGGAGAGGATCCTTTATAAGACTGTGAGAGACATCCAGGCCAATGTTTTAATAAGTTGTTTCAAGAATTGAACAACGCACACTGAATGGGAAAGAGAGGATATAAAAAATCCTACAACTTGATTATTCTCAGAGGCATATGTCACTGATTAAAAAGTCCACAGAAAGAGATTGTATATAGATACTGACATTTATGGCAATCGTTTTACATTAGGAAAAATATATTTTAAGCCTCTTATATGTGAAAGCAAAAATGAAAGTAGTTAGATACATCGTTAGAAGATGTGAAATTTTCACACACACACAAAACAACTGTGATTATTCATACAACACTTTCACACACAGGAAAGATTATACAAGCCATCAAAATATATTTATCTTCCATGAAGCACTGTTGACAGTAGAAGGCTACTTTTAAAGAAACAATTACATCTTTTGAAAATGAATCATGACATGATACACATGTTTACTGAGCTTCATGTGCTCTGATAAGCATTCCTGCATCCACGACCATTCCTAGGAGGATTGATGGTGCTGTGTGCTTATGGTCTGAATTCTGCATCTTTGCTCCACATGCATTTGGATACAAGAAATGTATATTTATGACAAGTACTGATTCAGAGATATGCTTGGAGATAGAGGGCATAAAATACAAGTTATTATCATATGATGAAAAATCTGATGCCTCCGAAACAGCTGAATATTGATGACAGCTGGTGTGAATTACATCACTTGTGCTAGTCATTACAAAGGTGTTTTCTGTACAAAAACCCTCTTTATCAATGTGAACCCACATACACCATTTAAAAATGACATAGGATTGACTTGAGGGACATCATAGGCAACTATGGGAACTAACACAGGTGTTATTGCTAACAAGTGGGTTACAAGTTCCAAAGCAATTAATTTTCACAGATGAAAACTCTAATTGGGTGACCACAGAAATAGATAATAGATGAATGATCAATGCAATTTACTTGAGCTCCATTAACTTTGTCAATCCTGTTTCACACAGATGATTTATGAACAAGTTGGGATGGTAGCCATTTTAGCAAATGCTGACTGCAGCTTCTGAGTGACAGATGATAGATGTTTTGTAAATAGAGCCAATTGTGAAAGGAGACACATGAGATTGCACAGTGATTGTCCCAGTCTGGTGTCTTCAAATGCTTTAATAAGGGACACTGTAGGGAAACTAATAGGTATGTTTCCCACATTTGCAGATAATAGATGTTTCTGCCACAGGTTTAATATATAAAAGGGTGTAGAACACATTAAGTGGTTATAGAAATGCTGACCTCGTGCTATTGTGGGTGAATAGTTTGGGCCAATGAGTAATTCATATGCTTAGGCACAAACAACTAGAGTGGCTTTACAGGAACAGAAATACAGTTTTAAAAGTCCACATATAGGAGAGGGATCTTGGTGATAACTATTAAATGCAAATAGGTTCCAGTGTATTACATGTATCCACATTTCATAACTCACACTAACATAACTATATCCTAATTATATATCATAACTGCATTGTGCCAGGGTAACCATTTTGAAAATATCCAGTGGAAGATACTAGTCCTTATGATGAATGTCCAACATAGAGTGTGGTCATCCAGTTTTATAGGGGGAAAAGTGGAGCAATGGTTTGTCTTTATTGTGTTGGTCACCAGAAACATCTGAGTGTCAAGGACTAGACCTCAATAGACCACTATATTAATTAGGCCTTAAGGAAAGAAATCAGGGAGGTGGGGAGACAGTTGTTAAGGTAAAATAGCTCAGAAGTTTTGCAGGTGAATTGCTAATCCTTAGCACTATGTGACATCTGAGAAAAGAAGGACAGAGATGCATACCAAGGAGACAGGAAGAGCTATCACTAGTGGAATACTTGTCAGCAAAACCCGAGAGCCAACATTGGTGCCATTTCATTCATGTGCAATAGTCAATGTTCCTCCTCCTCTTTTCAGTTGAGGTGCCAGTGCTGTTCGTCTGGCTACCTGCAACAAACAATGGTATGCAGACTGGTAGTGGTGGGGTGTCTAATTTATGTCATAGTGTCTCTGCAGAGACAATGTCCCAAGAGAAAGGTTGTCATCCTCCTTCTCTATTGCCTTTTGACACCACTCCCAGGTGGTTGGTTGTGTGTGCCTCCCTGGATAGTAATGACAGGTCTGTCATAGCACTCCTCCCTCTGTTGCTGTTTAGGAAGTTATGTGGCTGGAGATAGTAGCAGTGGTAGGCCTGAATTCACTCTCATTCTTCTATAGTAGTGGCTGGCATTCCTGCCAGCTGCTTTCAGCATTTTCATAATGTGTGCAGGGCTGGACTGGGGAATAAAAAGCAGCCATGGCATAAATGCTCATACTAGCCCCGATCTCTTTGTTTTTTGTGCACCCTCTCTCTTTCCATCGGTCCATTCTCTCTCCTTCTCTCCTCTCTCTTCTTGTTCTCTGATCACTTCTGTCTACCTTCCTGCCTCCCTCTATTTTACTCTCTCTGGGGGCCTCTGTGTGCATACTGCAGTTAACCTCGGGGAGCTGGGGAAGGTGAAAGAAGCACCAGCAGCGGCCCTGCACCTCCAACGGCTCCAGCCCACTGGGTAAATACCAGGTGGACTAAAAGGCACATCTGGCCCTGAATTTGTGGCTGTGGTAGCCTTCTCGGTAGTGCTAAATGCACCTATGTCTTGCAGCTTTGCAATGCAATCGATAACAATTTGATGGATGAACAAAGATGTGAATTGAATGTTTTAACAGATTTCTCATCGTCCATGGCAGGGGCCTGCCTCCTCAATCTTTAGACATCTGGGGTCATATTATGGAAAGAGCCCCGGGGGCGCAACGGGCATGGGTGCCCGCTTTGCTTGCCCACAGGGGACTTTGGTATTACAGGAAGGGCAGCAGACGCTTATGCAGCCCTTTCTGTAATACCGATAGTGCTGGCGCACATATAGCGCCAGCGCTATCACCAGTGGGTGTTCCCTCATTTTCATGGGGGCGTGGCTCCATGCAAATGGGAGGATCCCTGTGCCTCTGCCCCCGCACCATATTATAGATGCGTGTGCAGAGGCAAAGAAGCTGTCAGGAGATGCACTGACAGTGCATCACCTGATGGCAGCCCACTGGAGGGGGGCAAAGGGGGTCCTATGGACCCCCAGACATCTCCTATTTAGGCGGATGAAGTCACTCACTGCACCCTCCTGCAATGGAATCTCTATTGCCCCATAAAAGTGCAGGCGGGATGCCGCCTGCATAGTGAAACACAAAGCAGATGCCTCAAAGCAGCTCCGTATTTCACTTGAATGCACTGTCCCCAGGGCAGCACGAGTTCGCGGCTGCCCTGGGGGCAGCGCATTCAATGTAATACAGCACACCCCCCTTGTTAGGGCCCAGCACACCTTTTGAAAGGTGCTCTTGGCGCTAACATTGAGAGTGCGCCACATTCCATAATACAGCCCCTGGTGAGCTGGCAGCACCTGGAATAACAAAAGCAAGTTGATAGGCAGATATCCCTTATTTATGTTGTGAAGAGAATCCAGTTGTACCCGGAAGCTTGTCATACATCCTGCTCTGATGCTGCCTTTTGTTGTCACTGAAGCTCGTGCTGATATCAGTGTGATAGTAATTGTGATAATATCAGTGAGTCCATGGGGCAAGTTGCTTCCGCTCCTCAGAGTGAATGCAGAAAGTTTTCACTATAAAATGAAAAAAGTACATACAAAACGAAAGTTAAAATGCAAAAAAATTGAAAATATTTGAATAAATATTATATGAATTCAGCAGACTGTAAAACACTAACCCAAGACAAGTGATGGCTGTTGGAAAATAAATGGCCCTCTCTTGAGGGTCACCCCCAAACTTTTTGCCTTCCTCCTCCACTTTTTCTGACCTTGTTTTTGCTGACCTTAGGACTCAGAGCTTCGGACGATCTTCTAAAGGATCCCCACCGAGTCCAGGAAAACGGTCACCTATGCGCTCGGCAGCAGACTCAACCACGGCAACGCACTCTACGCCGGCACCACCCAAAAACTCCTTAAGAAACTGCAGAAGATCCAGAACGCCTCTGCCAGACTTATCCTGAACATCCCTCGCTGCAGCCACATCACCGGTCACCTGAGAGACCTCCAATGGCTCCCGATCAACAAAAGAATTACCTTCAAGCTCCTCACATACATCTAAAAAGCCCTCCACAATGCCAGACGTGCATACTTCAACCACCACCTCACCTTCTACACACCCACCAAACATCTCTAGTCCACCCAACATGCCCTAGCCACCATCTTACAGATCCGCAAGACCACGGCTGGAGGAAGATCCTTCTCCTACCTGCTGCGATGACCGCGGGCAAACACCATTGCTGCCTCAATTCAGGAATGACCTCAAGATCTGGCTCTTCAACTGAACCACAGATCCCCCGTGCCTTGAGACCCAAACGGGTGAGTAGTCGTGCTTTACAAGAATCCTGATTGATTGATTGAGAGCACTTTACCACTGCTAACCAGTGCTGAAGTGCATTTACTCTCCCCCTAAAACATGGTAGTATTGGCTCATTCCAATTGGCATATTTAATTTACTTATAAGTCCCTAGTAAAGTGCACTACATGTGTCCAGTGCCTGTAAATTAAATGCTTCTAGTGGGCCTGCAGCACTTATTGTGCCACCCACTTAGGCAGCCCTCTACCTATGGCTCAAGCCTGCCATTGCAGAGGCTGTGTGTGCAGTTTACACTACCATTTCAACTCGGCAAGATAAACCTCTTGACAGGCTCAAATTTTCTCTTTTAAGACATATAAGTTACCCCTAAGGCAGGACCTGGACAACCCAGAGGGCAGGTTGCAACCTATTTAAAAGCAGGGCATGTCCTTTTAAGTTTTACATGTCCTGGTAGTAAAAACTCTCAAATTCGTTTTTCACTTCTACAAGACCTATCTCTCCCATAGGATAACATTGGGATTACCTGATGATGTTTCATTAGTGTAATTCACGAATTGGAAAGTGATAAATCCTTCAAGTCTGGTGTCTCTAGAATCACAATTTAAAATCCAAACTTATGGTGAAGTTGGATTTTAAATTGCAGTTCTGAAAATGCCACTTTTAGAAAGTTGGCATTTTCTTACTTTAGCCATTTGTGCCTGCTGCCTGTCTCTGATCACATGTCTGGGGTGGGTAACAGTTGGGTTTTTTGTATTTCCCATAAACAGCCACACACAATGGGAGCTTAGGTGTGATTGGATGGGCAATCCTGGGAGGATGGGAGGGAGAAGCTGGACCCAGCCTCTCTTACATCTGAATAGGCTGTTTCCTGTCCCCACTCAAAGGGCTGCATAGCCCCTATAGTTAGTTTGGAGCCAGCGCAGAAAGGGAGGACCTCTGTGCACTTCAAAGGCATGTTTTAAAGTATCCCCACTTCAAAAACACAACTGGGTATAAGTACTGGACCTCAGACACTACTACTTCAGTACACTTCTGGACCTGTGAAGACTGCCAGGAAAAAGAACTGCTGTGCTGCTGAAAGGACTGCTACTCTGCTGGACTACTGATTTGCTGAACTCCTGCCTTGCTGTGCTGACCTGCTGCTTTCATGCCTGGGTGATGGGACTGGACCTGCATCACTTGAACCCAGAGTGACTCCAAGGGCTAGCTGGCTGGCCTCCTGATCTGAAGTCTGAGGGATAGAAATTACTTTCAACCAACCTACTTCTGCACCAAGACTCTGCCATCTGTGAGTCTGCCCTGCCAAGTGGTGCCACCCCAGTCCTGGACCCTTTGAAGTAAGCCTAAGGTGTAACTCCAGCGGAACCGACACATCCTCTGCTGAGCGACGCATCCCCAAGCAGAGCCGACGCATCTCCTTGGCTGAGTGGTGCATCTTCGAGCAGATCCGACGCATCTCCTTGGCTGAGTGGTGCATCTTCGAGCAGATCCGACGCATTGCTGCTGTTCCGTGGATTGGACCCTTTGCAAAAGACTCGCATTACTGCAGTCTCCCGGATCTGGCACCTACGCATTGTCTTTGGAACCGCCGCTGCGCAACGCTCTTCCCGGTACAAGCCCCTCGTTGACGGCAGCCTCGATGACGGATCTCTGCATCTCAGCTTCACCGCTCATCCGAACCAATGCATCGTCTCTACTGAGCCTCGCATTCTTGACACCGGACTTCGCATCACAAGCCTCATTGACAGAATCTTCAGCATCAACACATCAGAAGTTCTCACCACAGCCTCGTCGCATCTCAGAACCGACTGCGAGTTGTCTGCGAGACGCATCTTTGACGGGGATCCATGCAACCAAGATTAAGGTACTTTTATTGAGCTGGCCTAACTGGGGCCCTGTAGCTGTCCTGCACTCCATTGTAGTTGGTCTGAACTTTTGATTTTGTTCCGGTCCAACGTGACTAGAAATCCCAAATAGCGATTTTTGCTTCTAGGCGCTATTTTACCTAAAAACCTTGAAATTTATTATCTCAAGTTTTACTTATTGGATTTTTGTCGTTCTGGTATTGTTTTATATATTAAATTAAGCTCTATTTGTCTTACCTGG
This sequence comes from Calotriton arnoldi, assembly GCA_963921515.1. NCBI lineage: Eukaryota > Metazoa > Chordata > Amphibia > Caudata > Salamandridae > Calotriton > Calotriton arnoldi. The sequence goes on from CAWUFW010001802.1 coordinate 1,571,417, forward strand.
TGTGGAATTATTTATGTGATGTTTTCACTGTTTTACTGTTTGAAGTGTTGCACAAATACTTTACATATTGCCTCTAAAGTTAAGCCTGACTGCTCTGTGCCAAGCTACCAGAGGGTGAGCACAGGTTAATGTAGGGTTTGCCTGCTTCTTACCCTGACTATTGTGGCTGCCGTTGGACTTGGACTCATACCCCAGTCAACCACAAACCCAAATTCTATCACTGGCATTGCAAAAAGAATGAGAAAAAAGTATTTAGTTATTTAGATGTTTACATTTTTATAAAGCCAGATTCTACCAAGGTGTCAGCATGTACCAAGAAATAAAATTGGAAAGGCAAAGAAACTCTTATGTAAAACTGGCAACGTATAGAAATGGGGTATAAACTGGGTAGAAATTTGAGTACATTGAACATATTCAAACCAAGAGGGGCAGTGAGTTGTTCTGAATCACAAGGTGTAAGAAAATATCCGTAGTGTAGACAGCACTGGGATTACACGAAGGAAGAAAGGCATGTTCTAGAGAAATGAATGTTAGGAAAGTACAGGAAATATAGAGGGTGGAGGAAGGAGGCATAAACAGCAGAAAAAGAGTGAAGAAGACAGAGTTACATCTTGAGATGAAAGAGTGATGAAGGTAAAAAAAAAGGAATGATGCAGGAGACGTTAGATGGATGAGTTGCAGGCGGATATAAAAAGAGGTATTGAATGACAAAGAAGTTGCAGAAAGGACAGTCAGGAAACAGAATGCAGACACTAGCCCAGGTAACACCAAACAAAAGTGCTGTTAGCTTTTTGTGATCTTGGAGATGGCCCCCTCAATTATGCACTTACCATTTCAGGTCTGTTGGGAGAGAGTTCCAGAGGGGACAGTGGTTGCTTTAGAAAATGACAGACGCCCTATTGGGCTCTGATTATTTTGATTTGTAGTCTTAAGTTTTCAAGATTTCTTATCAGTTTGCTCCCTTGAGATGTCCCACGATCAAATTATTTACAGTGTTAAGCCACTTAACGTGGCTTAGCGCTGCTTTGTAAATAAGGCCCCCTTTCACGCTATGCTTAGCGTGAAAGGGGTGGGCAGTGGGTGTTGCGGTGGGCGTTCCACCGCAATACCCATTGATTTTGATGCTGCCCCATATTTACAAGGGTGGCGTAAATAGTAGGCAGCGCAAAAATTAAGACCAGGGAAAACCTGGTCTTAACTTGGCGAAACGAGGAGAAATGTTTTATTTCTTCTCGTTTTTGCTATTCCCATGTGTGCTGCCTTGTGCAGCACACATGGAAAAGCAAAACGCCTTGGATTGTTTATCTGTAGGAAGATGTCCCTTCCTGCACTTAAACAATCTTTTTAAAAAAAAGACATTTTGTAACTTCCCTGTGTGCTGCATTAAGAGAGTGCAACCTTCCCTCTCACTGAAAAACAATGTAAACATCTTACTGTAATCAGTCATTCCTTGTGCCGGGCATGACAGAGACTTTCTTTTAGTTCTAAGAAAGCTTTTAAGCACTTTGTGTCCCATCGAAGCAGGTGGATCAGACACATCTGTGTGTGCCAGCTCAGGAAAGGCTTAGCCACTAGGGAAAAGGTCGGTACCAACTGTCTACAGTAGTCAATCATTATGAAAAACATTCTGAATTCTCTTTGAGTTCTGGGTGGATTCATTTGAAGGATGCTCTCAACTCTTTCCGGGGACACTTTCCTTGCTCTTTTCTTAATGATAAGTCTCAAGTATTGGACTTCTTTCTAACAATATTGCAGTTTTCCTGGAGAAACTTTGTGTCCATTCTCAGCCAGGTATTTTAAAAGTGCAATTGTGTCCTGTCTGCAAGCTTCTTGTGCCTCTGATGCCACAAGTAGGTCATCAATGTACCTCACTAAAACTGAATTGTAAGGCATCTGCAGAGATTTATGATTCTTTTTCAAAATTTGATTAAATATTGACGGGCTCTCAGTATACCCTTATAGAAATTGACACCATGCCAAAACCCAGTGCCTGAATACAAATGAGAACAAGAACTGGCTGTCCTCATGCAATGGTACAGAGAAGAAGGTCCAGCACAAGTCCACAATGGTAAACAATTCTGCAGTGCACGTAATCTAAAAAAGTATGGTGGCTGGATTCTGTAACACGGAACAACATGGGACAACAATGCTGTTAATCTTTCGAAGGTGCTGCACAATCCAATATTTACCATTGGGCTTTTGCAAACCCATTATCAGAGAATTGCAAGGACTTCCGCTAATTTCTCTTAAAGTCCTTTTCCTCAACATGTCTTCAATGTCAAGAGTTATTCCTGCAAATGTTTCTGGGGTCAAATTATATGGTGGTGTTCTTGGATGCACTGCATTAGGCTTCACTGTAACTTGGACAGGTTCAACACCTTTAATCAGTCCGATATCTTTCCCTGTGAAATCCCACACTTCTGAGTTCACCGTCTCCTTTAAATCAGGAGTCAATTCTTCAACTGTCCTCACTGTTAAAAATCCTACAGCTGTTTCTTGTCGGGCCATTTTGAATTCGACATCTTCATCATGTGTTTGAAACTCAACACCCTTCGCCGTACAGTAAATAGTGCAATTTAACTTGCAGAATAAATCTCTTCCTAGCAGGTTTACAGGACTAGAATCACAAACAACGAATTGATGATTTTCCTCAAATGAGCCTATTTTTACAGGGGCTTTTTCCAAAACTGGGTTAGTGATCTGTTTGTTTGAAACTCCTACAACTTGGATCTTCTTTCCCGAGAGGGATAGGTCTGGGACTTCTGCTGTCTTAACAGTGAATCGGGTAGCACCAGTGTCAATCAAAAATGTCACTTGGTAGCCATTAACTTCTTATTCTACAAATGCTCCACTCTGGTCTACCTCTAAGACTGCGCCAAGCACACAATCTCTTCCCTCCTTAGGCACTGTCATTGGGAATTGTCGCAGCCGAAATTGTCATTATTTTTCATCTAAAACTGTTGAAATGTGTTCTGATTCTGAAATGGGTTTATATTTGCTTTGGGCAACTGATTCATTATAAATCTAGGATTTCCGATATTTGGGGTACCATCTGGGCTTGTGGAATCAGCATCATTGGAACCTTTTTCTGCATTTGCATTTACATTTGCTGAACTGGTACATTCTGCATCTGCATTTGATTTTCTCCTTGTATTTGACCAGTTCTCTTCATTGTATCTGGATTAAGTGTACACTCCCTCCTTCAATGCCCATTTTTATTACAGAGCTGACAAGGGGTCATTTTCTTCAACGTTGCAACATCTTCACCAAAATTCGGATCAACTGGAACATCTCTACCTCTATCCTGTGAAACATCAAATCTTCCTTGAGTACCTTGTACTCCGGTTTGTAAACCAACACTTTGAATTCCACCCTCATTTCCTGCAAACTACTGGTTCTGAAAACCTTTCTGAGAAAGCTTCGTCTGGGCTAGCATGAATTTCTGCTTTATCTCTTGTTCATCACTGCAGTACTTTGCATACCACCGAATCTCATCCAACGATTTTGTCTGCCAGCAAATCACACTCTGTTGTATGAGCATTCTAATCTCTGGTCTTAAACCAAAAACAAACTGAGACATGAAAAATTCCATGTCACTCTTTTCAGGATATTCCCTTCCCCTGTGTTGTTGAAACACCTGAAGTAACCGCTCAAAGTAATCATGCACTGAATCTTTTGGCTCTCGTGAGGTTCTTTTAATCTTTAGCCAATCAATAACTTTTGGAGGAACTTTGCCTTTCAGAGATGTGATCACTGCTTTGTATTTTTCCATGACTACAGGAAATGGTGCATTAGTGCGGGCATCTCTCGTCGGTTCTTCACGTGGCCATTGTACAGCAACTTTACACTCCGCCCTCAATAATTTGTCACTACAATATCAAAAAAGGAATTCAAATCAATCCACAGCACTTCTAAAATGTTACCAAATCTGTCAACTTGTGTGTACCACTGTACAGGCTTCTCTCTCAACTTTGGAAAATTATTTGTAAATATTGCAATATCACCTCTGCTGCAAGGTACATGAACATATACCCTCCTTGGATTTCTATCAATGGATAAGCTAAAGCTTCTCCTTCATCTGTGGGACCTGTTGGTGGTTTGTTATTTGCTTCATCTACCTTTGGTTGTTTCTTTTTCTTCTCATTCCTCTTTGCCCATTTGCTCTTTAATTTGTCAACATCACTCCACTTTCAAATGCATTTTACTAATTCAGTAATGTGAAATCACATTCCTGAAGAATGCATTGTCTCAATAGCCTCATCATCCAATTGTACCCTAAAACGTTTCTGAAATGGTTCACCTTTGTAATATCAACTTCATATTTTCTGGTTAAATCTGTCAATTTATCACAAGTAACGTCTGCATGTCTAGTAATCTCTTTGTAAAAATATTTCAGCTCTTTCTCCTGGTATTGATTCACATGCTCAAGATCTATACATCCTCTGAATATTTCCTCAAATTTTATTTTTAATATCAGAACATTTAATGGTCTTGCCTTCTCTGTCTGTTGTGTAGTGATAACCTGATTTTCTGTCTTTTTATTCTCTGCCATGTCTTCAAAACATGCGGGTAAAATCCCATCTTCAAAAAGGTTGGTTTCACCCTGTGTTACTGGGTGGCGGTGATCTTCAAGTGACAATCGGGGAATAATGCGACGTCGAAATAACCCTGTCACAAGTGCTCCCAAGGGCTCTTGGCGCTACTGTATTTAGAATATTAATTGGAGCAGTTGTGCAAATGTCTAATGGCTGTGCTGTTATAACCCTAGTTACGGGTGGCGGTACAGTTACAGTAGAAGCAGTAACACCTGGAGGCATTACTGTTGGAATATTCTCAATTTGTGAAGGCAAATATTTGATATACCAGGTTGTACAATAGGCTGTGTCATCTGTAATGGTCTTTCAATTTGCATTGCATTCTGATCAACAGGGGCTGTAACCACTGCCACATTAGGTGTTGAAGTACTCTCAGTACTTGTTACAGGGACACATAAGGTGGTGGATGCGCGGCCAACAATGCATCCAAAATTTCATCCCCTGAATCACTCTCAGAATCTAATTTCTTTACAGCTCCCTCATCAGCTTTTCCCTCTGTATCTTTATTTTTTCGACTTCTTAGGTTTGTCAGTAGTAATGGCTGGATACAGCCTAGTACCTTCGACTGTAGCATTCCTCCATCTCTGTTGGTCCTCATTCCATCTGCATAATTACACACTGCTCTCTTAGTTGTATTCTGGTATTTCTCTCTCTCCTTAGCATGTGCTGCTTTCTCCCAAATGTTTAATGCTTCGTACTGTGTGTGTCTAGGTGATGGCTTCATATTGTATAGTTCTTCTCTCAACCTCTCAATAATTCTCAGTTCAAATGTACCATAGTTTGGAAAACTCAATGGACCCTCATTTTCAGTGATCTTGCACCATTGATGATGCCACAAACATGTAGGCAACCCCAAATTCGTTGTCATAAAATGTGCAGGCGTATCCTAGGGAGGCAACTCTTCACCTTCCTGTACCGGAATTGTCACATCACCTCTCATAAAACTGTTTAATCCTTTAAAACGTTTCAAGATTTTGAATTATTTAACAAATAGCAAACAACGTAATTTAGATTCTCAAATGTTTTGATTCTATTCCGTAAATGTCAGATCCCTTTTCTTCAAATCTGTTGAAGCTTAAACACTTGAAGACTCGTTAACCAATCTCACTGCAGCACTTACAAAACAATTGATCTATCACAGCACAGCACTCTGTGTTGTCATCAACCAATCGCAGTGTGACAGTGCACCAACCAACCAATCGCACAGGGGCACATTATGACACATGATCTCACTCCTTGCAGCGGCTCACCCTCCTTTACAATTTGTCTCTCTTACTCACAATTCTAAAACTTTAAGCAAATGAAAATCTTTTCCTGCTGTGCTATTAAACAAAATCAATTCAACAGAGTATTAAGGTTTTTACGCCTTCTGACTTTTTCACACAGAGAGAATTTTTCACACATGTGAATGAAATCTTGACCAATGAGAAATCACTTTAATCAATGTTGCATCACCTTTTGCGCAATTAGGTTCTGCCAACATCAATCAATATTAGTACATTCACAACAGTTTGTTACAGTCCCTATCTCAATTGTGTAGTCAACGGTACATCACGACCTACACCACAAATCTCTAGCAGACCAGAAAAATCACTAAGTGTATTCTACACTTATCTCAATATCCCAGAATTTTAGGCTACATGTAGCCCAATAATCTCTTCAACTTCTTCACAATAAGAACATAAACATCACCAATTTATTTAACAAGCGAACACCCAATACCTCACAAATAAAACACAACAGTAATTACAATTCACAGGGCATAACCCTATTGATACTCACACTCGGGGGCGCCACTAGACCCGAACTTCGGAGGAGGCTACGACTCCCAGCCAGGGCTTGCCCTAACACTGGTCGCGCACGGTGCAACAGTCTTTTTTGGCGCCCCTCCCCCATTTTCTCCTTCTCCATGAATTCCCTCACTACCACTCCCCAACAATGCACCTCATCTCTCTATAGCCGCTTTCTGACAAACATTTCATTTTTTTATGGGGCTATCCGTAGTTTACTCACACTCAGTTGTGTGATCTGCATGGTACACGTTCTTTGTAGCAGGCACATTAACCCTCTGTGCTGTGTGGGTGACAGGAGTGCCCATGTGAGTGCACAGTGAGTGATGCAACAGTGTGAGCATAGGGTGAGAGGAGTGACTGCAGGGTGAGTGAGGTGACCATATAAATGTGGGTGCGGATGTAAGTGCAGAGTGGGATGAAAGAGTGTATTGTTAGTGATGGGCTTGTTTGAGTGAGATTGCAGAGTGAGCAGTGAGGGGGACAGGTGAGTGAAGTGTCACATGAGTGCAGGGTGAGTAGTGTGCTTGTGTGACTGCAGGGTGAGGTACAGGGTGAACAGCGCAAGTGCATTGTGAGTGCAGAGTGATCACTGTGAGTGCAGAGTGAGCGGTGTGCTCATGTGACTGTAGAGTAAGTGGAGGGAGATCAGTTTGAGTTCATGGCGAGTGGCATAAGTGCAGTGTGGTCACTGTGAGTGCAGGGTGAGTGGGTGAATGGTGTGAGCGCATGATGATCACTGTGAGTACAATGTGATCGCTGTGAGTTCAGGGTGAGTGTGAAAGTGAAGGGTGAGAGTGAGTTGTCTGAATGCAGGATGCATTCCCAGACATTTGAAGTAACTCAGCATGTTATTGAGGGCTGGCGTAGGGTTTCAGATATATGTTAAACTATTGCTATTATGGCATTATTCAGGGTCCAGGGATTGAGGGTGGAGGAAATAAATATTGTGCTCATCCTGCAACAAACTTCCAGTCTTGTGATTAGGTTTGCCAGCTCATTATATTGATGTCCCAGATGGTACAAAAATAAGCAGCCACCTAAAGCCCCATTTCAGCACTTATCTGTGCATACTTGGAACAGCAAATATAAATAGAAATCATTTTTAATTGTGTTCTAGGACTGCCTGAATGATTCATGACTGATAATTAAAGGGAACAAAGACAGTAAAGTCACATTACAAATGAATACATACTATTTTATTTATAACCCTATTTAGTGTAAAGACGAGGCCTTTGCAGGCTCTTTAACAATAAATGGCTGGAATTTGTTTTTGGGTAAACCTACTTTATATTCCTTTTCATGAAATGCATTCTCACACTACTGAAATGCATTCTCACACTACGGCAGTGAAAGTAAAATACAAATTTAAGGAATAGGCAGAGTAGGGGCCCAGGGGGTACTGGAACCAGCAAAAAAAACTAAGCCTCCGTTAACAGTTTACAAAGATATGTAAATATGCAAATGGTCTTTAAAGAACTGTGAAAACCTTGGGCGTGCCGGAGATAAGACTCCAGACACTGCCCAGCCGAACCCACAGCAGCTCGAGCTGCAGCAGCCCGGGCTTAGACACACGATGGGGGGGCTGAAACTCTTTTAACCCTATGGGCATTGCACACCTGCTCACACTCCAACACAGCAACCTCCTTCGAAACCACACCTTGTCAGACTTCAAATTCTGGACATTGGATTATGGGACTCGAGCATTACTCTAGCTCTGGTAATTCTTTATAGCTCCTCTTTTCCCAACGTAAACCGTCTTGCTGCTACCAAGTTTGCTGGAGTGGGAATCAGTTCACCAATTTTAAGGTATCTAGGTTTACCATCACTCAGGCTAATTCCAGTGCTGGATATAGGGGGCAATGGATCTTTGCCGTTGTTTTAGAGAAGAGGAGAGCTGGATATCACATAAATTATAATCAAAATCATTTGTCTATTCTCAGTCAATAAAGAGAGTTTAGTATGAGTTAAAGGAGTTTATTGATAAATCTTTGAATAAATCATCTTTATTAGGTCACAAGTTAAATTCATCAATTTTATTCATTAGAATCTTATTAGAAATCAATTATCAATCAAATTGGCAACATTTCAATAATATGCATTAAGCGCGTTCCATAAAGGAAAGAATCCCTATTCTGAGAATATGTGAGAAAGGAGTCAGTCGAAACCCATAAAGAGTTTTAGTTTGAGAGAGTGAGAAAGCATAAGGCTTCAGCATTTAAAATCAGCTCAAATAGATAAAAAATAATCCAAAAGAGAACTTCTCATAAAGATATGTTCAAGAAACTCGGTAAAGTCTCACATCAACATGGAATAAGGGTCTGGGAAAGTCATAAAGGCAAGTGGCAAGGAATAATGAAGAAAGTGGGGTAACCTACACTAGGAGCACACATTACTATACACTACACATTTCACAAAGCTTTACAACATGTTGCCTTTTCCCATCTTCCGTCAGCCAATCAGCATTTGATGCTCTCCTGGGAAAAGGATCCCTCCTCTTCTTCTCACTGAAATACAATAGTCCACAGACAGCAATGTTAGGTTTGAAACTATGTTGTAACAACTATGGTTTCATGTGGGTTATTTTCTAATTCAAATCTTCTTTCCCATGTATAGACTACATCTCTAACCTTCTAATGTAACAATTTCTACATTTGCTAATAATGATCTATATAGGAGTCTAATCATCTGCATTTAACAAAACAAAACATTTATCGGAACCACTATTGTTTGGAAATCAAATATGTAAATTTAAAGAGATCATGGTCAGTTTATATGCTGCATCTCTATATAGGAATTTTTCATTACCCACTAAAGGGCAAATTTCTTTTTTTTTTTATTGAGTTTTCCAATCGCATACAGCAAAACATAGAACAATACAGCACCTAAGAGCATGGCACGGTCAATAAGCATACATACATCTGAATGTCATGCTAAATTATGATATCCATAGCAGAGCGAAGGAACACATTTGCATGTGGAAACTAATGAGCATAGAATTCCGCCAGTTACATTTGCATCACAACAGGCCCAGCCATTTCACCATCACTGCATGTGAGGTAGTATTTGTTGCCAAATTAATTACATAAATCATATTTTCTCCCTAACCAGGAGGACCATAACCCCGACGTCCACCCCAACCAACCCAACAGGTATACGCAGGCTCAGTCCAAATGTTCTTGCAAATATTCCACTAGGGGCTCCAAAATATCTCTGGTACGAGACGAGGCAGGCAGGAGTTCCGCATAGATTGATAGCTGCTCTTTGCAATAAATGAAATCTGATAGCCAGTCCTTGAATTTAGGGGCTCGCCCTCTGCCCCATCTGCATGCCACCTTACGTTTGGCCAATAATAGGCCCATTGCAACAAGCTTTCTATGTGGTGTCTGTAACTCAGCCGTATAGCCTAGAAGCGCGAGCATAGGGGACACGGGAAGAGAAGAGCCAATCATAGTAGACAGGGCGGCAATCACTTCCTGCCAATAGCCATACACCTCACAGCATTGCCATGCAAGGTGAAGAAACCCCACACCCTCCTGCCGGCACCTCTCACAACAATCATCGTCGCTCAATTTAAATTTGCATAGTCGCATTGGTGTATAATAAACTCTATGTAAAAATGTTAAATGTATGATCCCCAAGCGACTGCTTGCCGTGATGGCTTCTGTCTGTGTGCAACAGTACTCCCATTGCTTGTCCGTCAGTTGCACGTTAAGGTCATGGTCCCATGCCGGTAAACAACATTTACAATGCATCGTTTACAATGCATGCATTTACAACGCAAGTCGTTACAACAACGCGTTGTTACATCGCATGCCATTACAACGCAAGTCATTACAACGACTTGCTGTAGGGGCCAGAAGGTGTTGGATTTGTTGGATTTTCAATCCAACACCTTCCCTACTGTTGCACACACTGGAGTTGGAATAGTAAATTATACTATTCCAAACTCCAGCGCCCCACCTACAGCAAGTCGTTGTAACGACTTGCGTTGTAATGGCATGCGATTTAACAATGCGTAGTTGTAACGACTTACATTGTAAACGCATGCATTGTAAACACATGCGTTGTAACGAGTGCTATTCCCCATGCCTCCCTAGCCCCATGTTTTGACTGTGGTCTCTCCAACAGTGCAGTGTGATAGATTCTGGACACCACGTGTGCTGGCCCCCCCATTTTCAACAAAGTGTGCAGGGTATCTAGCGTGGGGGGCTCCTGTGGGAATTCAGGGATATTAGCCCTTACTTCATGTTTCAACCTAATATATAAAAATACCTCCAGCGGAGTGACATTTTCCCCCTCCAGAAGCTCCTGTCGATCCTTAAAAGTACCCTTCTGGTAAAGGTCACCCCAGGTATGAAGGCTTCTTTTACGGAGCATTTCACGGCACACAGCCTCGTGGGTAACCGGTGTGAGGGGGAGGTAGAGAAGGGGCAAAAGTGGGGAGTATAGCACAGGCTTACGCACTGTTCTACCTAGGCGCTCCCATGCTTGGTTGGCACAGGTTACTGTGTGATGAGCAACTCCCTCTCCGGGGACACGCGTTCCCAGGAAGGAGGTTAAGGGCGTGGGCGCCATATATCCCTGCTCGATGGCCAGATGTGGCATAAATGGCGGTGGATGGAGCTAATATATCGCATAGTGGGCTTGGGCGCTAAGAAAATCCAATTCAATGTCTGGGGCCTCGAAGCAACCACTAGAGAAGGGTTGTGTCATGGTTGGCCATCCCACCCGGGGCTGTTTCCCACGCGATGCCAGTCTAATGAGCAATGATCGGAGAGTGTGGAATAAGGGGCGTCCCGGATTATAGCGTATGTTAAGAAATAAGTATAATAGTTTGGGTAGGATGATCATCTTCATCAATGCAACTCTACCTGCTAGTGAAAGTGGCAGCTTGATCCAGCGAGCCATCCAATTAGTAATCGTTTCGACGGCTGGGCCATAGTTTGCACGGAGTGTTTCCTCCCTGTCCCTTGTTATTACCACACCTAAATATTTTATTTCTGACTCACACCATCTCAGTGGGAATTCTAGGGAGAATTTAGTGGTGTTAGACGTGAGAGGAAAAATCTGCGACTTACCCCAATTGATGTTTATCCCTGATAGGGTGCCAAAACGAATAAACTCCTGGAGGATAGGGTTGAGGCTAACATGGGGTTCTCGAAGATGAAGGGTAATGGCATCAGCATATAATGAGACAAGTATCTGCCTTGAGGGATATTGTATAGCATATTCTCTATGGTGCTGTCGGAATTTGGCCACAAGAGGTTCAATGGCCAAGGCAAAAAGTAGCGGAGAGAGAGGACACCCCTGATGGGTGCCTCTTGAAATGGGGAACAGAGTGGAGTATAGGCCATTAATCTGTGTAGTGGCCTCTGGCTGAGAATAGAGTAGTCTTATCCACGCTAAAAAGGGTTGAAGGAGGCCCATTCTGCCCAGTATTATAAACATGTAATCCCATTCCAGAGAATCAAAGGAATTTGTGGCATCTAAAAAAATCCCGGCTGCCGAAATCTTCGGATCGACATTGTGTAGTAGCGCAAATATGGTCCGCAAATTGTGGGAAGTGACCCTCCCGGGTATGAAGCCTGCCTGATCCAGCAGCACCAGTCCTTCCATCAGCAATGTCAGTCTATTTGCGATAACTTTAGCTAGTATCTTGGTGACACAGTTAATCAATGACAAGGGTCTATAGGCCTCACATGTGGTGGCGTCCTTTCCCGGCTTGAGCAAGGAGATGATCATGGCTTGCCGCATGATCATGAGGAGAACCCCATTTTCCCTAGCCTCTTCAAAGACTTGTTTAAGGATGGGGGATAGCTGATCAATATAGCATTTATAGAAGTCTGCAGGCAGACCGTCACGGCCTGGGGCTTTGCCAGAGCTCAGGCCCATTATTGCAGCTCAAATTTCATCCTCTTCGATGTCAGCAGCAAGAAATTATCTGCGGGAATCTCTAATCGACCTGAGGGTGGCGTCTTCCAAGAGGGAAGCAATATCAGGTGAATTCCTTCTGTGCGTGCAATAGAGTTGCACGTAGAAATTAGCAAAAATACTGTGAATCTCTCGCGATTCAGTATGCCTAGTACCATCTTCGTCTATTATTTCCAGTATCTGATTAGCAAATCTGGGGGTTCTAGTTACTTCAGTTAGGGCCTTTCGGGGCGCTCACCCTCTCCATATGTCCTAGCTGTATGGTATTTAGAGCGAAACATAGACTCGCGCTCCGCCTCGGCTGTGTATTCGATTAGCAGTTCTTTGAGGTGTGCCCTCCGCTGCGGGTTAGGGGCAGTAGCCAGGTGTTCCTCTGCTTTTTTAATATCGCCTTCTAATCTGTGTAGGGTCCCTCTAATGGCGCTCAGGATCCCCCCACCTTTGGCTATACAGAGTCCCCGCATAGTAACCTTAAAGCTTTCCCATACGCAAGCAAGTGATGAGACGCTGTCTATATTTCGGGGTAAACATTCAAGGATTTCCTGGCGTATTTCTTCACAAAAGGCGCTATCTTATAGAGTTGTGGGTTGCAGCCTCCAGGATCGATACAGGGATTCGTTACCCGGCGGAGCCAATCTCATTAGCACGGGGGAGTGATCCAAGAGGGTTCGCGCCAGATGCGTCACCTCCCGGAAACACGTACTCAGTCCTTTCGAGAGCAGCCAAAAATCTATACAGGACCAGATGGAATGTACACTAGAATACAAGGTGCCTTCTATACGTGTGGGATGGAGGGACCTCCATGCATCAAACAGCTGGTGGTCTGCCATAATACCTGAGAGATGTTTATTCACTTGTGGGTGTGAGGAAGGGAGTGCGTGTGAACGGTCAGTCTTCGGGTCCAGTGCTATATTAAAATCGCCTCCCCATATAATGTGGGTGGAGCCTATCTCCAGAATGTGGCCCCAGAGTTTATCGAAGTAGGTGGCGTCATCAGTGTTGGGGGCATAACAGCTTACCAACGTTACTGAATGATTCACTAGTCTGCCCCACATCACGCTAAATCTGCCCTGTGGATCTCGAAAGGCCCCAATCGGGCAATACTTTACACAAGCCTTAACTAGGATTGCTGTGCCCCTAGCATATGTCAAGTAGGATGAGAAGCAGCTATGCGCTGTACACGTCTTACCAAAGCTGGGTGCTGTTCTAGGGTATAGGTGCGTCTCCTGCAACATTGCCACCTGCACTTGGTGCCTGCCTAGGTAGCCTGGGATTTGCTTGCGGGGATCGCGGATCCCTCGCACATTCCATGTAAGGAAGGTATAAGTGAGGTCTGTAGTCGGACTAGTCATAGCAGTAGCTGTTCTTGTGCCCCTGCGACAGGAAAGCTTTGTGGAATCTGTCATGCAGAGCTTTCATAGGATATTCTGTGTGTATTCGCAACTTCATAGATTCAGGGTTTTGACGTGCAATGCTGCTGTATATAACTATAAAGTCCCCATCCCTCCCCCCGCCCACACCCACGGCCCAATCCCGCAGGCGGATGGCAACCCACCCAGAAATCCCATGAACAATCAAGATTGGGATTCATTTAAAAAAGGAACAGTGACTGGACAGATAGAGTGTAGCCAGAAGAAAGAGTTGAGAGATGTGAAGATAAAAATATCTAAATAGGGACATGGCTGGGAGAGCCATAGTAGAGAAAGAAAGGTGAGAAGGAAGGTTCGGGTCAACAAAGTGCATTATTCAGGGAATTCCCACATGGGAAATGCACCAGAGAGACTGTCTGTGCTCCTCGCAAATGCGAGGGTGCCTGGGAAGTCATTAAGTGGTGGGCTCACTGATCCCATTAGCGACATCTGCACAAGTTCAGTCGAGGGCTATTGATGATCAGTTCAGTGAGGAACTGCGCGTGGCCCTTGCAGGAGCGTTGTGAGTTAGTTGCATAGCCTTAACAGATGTGGAGGCAAACATCTTGCATACAATGTCTATCTTTAGTCCCCCTCATGGGCCGGGGATGACCGTCTGGAGTCTGGATCTCCATCTCGAGATGAAGGCAACCGCCGTCCAACAGATTTTAGGAAGTCCTGGGTTTGTTGCGGGGTGTTGAAGATGTGTATCTTCCCCGGTAGGGGACACGCAGCCTGGCAGGGTAGAGCATTGAATACTGTATATTGGCCTGATGGAGCCTATGCTTGACTGGCAGGATCTTTTTCTGTGCTTCCTGCACTACCATAGTGAAATCTGGGTGTATATAGAGAGTCTACTAAGCAAACAAAGGTGGCTATGGGACCCGTTTGTCGCACAAATCACGTGTTTCTTTGAGTATCTGATTATACAAGAAACAAACAATTGCCCACCTCAAGAAATGGTTTGCCACCAATTTGAACCACAGATAATTAAATGTTTTTTTTCCAAGAATCTGAGAGGCAACTAGACCAACATGCAATAGGTTTACAGCAAAATTGCTAAGTACAAACAGATGAATCGAGAGATGTGATGTCTTTGATTATTAGATCCTTTATTTCATGTTCATTAAAAGAGGAAACTCAATACAGCCAACGCTTTTCGCCCATATCTGGGCTTCTTCAGGGCATCAAAGAAGACAAATTGATCACTTCCTTTGCTAATCCCAGTGCGGAATGTACTAAGTGAGTCAAGAGCTGTGTGACCTGTTTTCGCTTCGCACATCTACTATCAGAGTTCGCGACAGTGTATATCCTCAGCGCAAGCTGTGCGATCTAAAATATCTGTGCAAGACTAATGTTAATAGAGAAGTATTGTCGGCTTCGCCAGTACAAGCCGTGTTCGGATCCAACGTACAGCATATGAAAATCGAGTATTCAGCTTGGGCAGCGTCAACTCGATTTTCATACGCCATACGTTGGATCCGAACACGGCTTGTACTGGCGAAGCCGACAATACTTCTCTATCAACATTAGTCGTGCACAGATATTTTAGGTTGCACAGCTTGCGCTGAGGATATACACTGTCGCGAACTCTGATAGTAGATGTGCGGAGCGAAAACAGGTTGCACAGCTCTTGACTCACTTAGTACATTCCGCACTGGGATTAGCCAAGGAAGTAATCAATTTGTCTTCTTTGATGCCCTGAAGAAGCCCAGATATGGGCAAAACGCTTTGGCTGTATTGAAGTTTCCCTCTTTTTAATGAACATGAAATAAAGGATCTAATAATCAAAGACATCACATCTCTCGATTCATCTGTTTGTACTTAGCAATTTTGCTTTAAACCCATTGCATGTTGGTCTAGTTGCCTCTCAGGTTCTTGAAAAAAAAAATATATAGAGAGTCTGTTCCCTTCGTGCACCAGCTCTTGCTTGTCTCGTGCCAGTCTCAACACCGTGTCACGGTCCTTGTAGTTAAGTAGCCGCGCCAGAATGGGGCAGGGAGGTGCACACGGCGGTGCACTGGCCGAGAGTGAACGATGAACTCTCTCCACCACCAGAACTTTAGAGAACGCCTCCACGCCATAAAGCCCCAGCAGCATTTGCTCCACATAGTCCTCCATGCGGCCCGTGGCTGTAGATTCCGGGACTCCCATTATACGCACATTGTTTCTGCGCGAACACGCCTCCAAGTCTTCGTTTTTGGCTGCAATGATTTTTAGTAGCTTTTCCATTCCTTGGAGTCACTCTAGGCTTGTGGAGGAGGTGTCTTCGAGAGTGGAAATGCGCTGTTCTGTCTCGGTTATGCGGGTGTTAGCTTTTCCAGCTTTTGCGTTATAAAGTCCATGCGCATATTCATGGCGTCCATTTTGGACTCGATGAATGTAAGGCTGTGGCGCATCCTGAGGAGGAGGGATTTTATGTCTGAGTCCTGTGGGGCAGATGAGGACGGGTTATCCTCTTCCTGTTGTGAGTCTGTGTCCTAGGCAGCGTTAGATGCAACTTTACGTGCTGTGAACTGCAATTTTGCCTGTTTGCCCTCCGTGCGGCCCATGTGCACTTCTGTGTAGTTTTGATTGGCGCTGTTTACACCCTGGGGGGGGCAGGTGTATACCTGGGGTTCTTGTCACCCTCCGATCTATATGTGCCCGGCAGCACTGACCTCCAGCCCCCTCCGTGGCCTTGCAGTGCTTATTTCCTCAGGCGATTGGTTAACGGTGCAGGCTTCGGGCCCTCTCTATTGCAAGCATTCACAGGTTTTGTAATGCCCTTAGTATGTCTCTGGCCCCATCTCCAAGCGCAGCAGTGCACCCTCACCTCCCATCCGAAGGCCAGCTCAGCATCGGCATGCCCTCTCATCCCCTGCTACACAGGGGCACCTCAGGCGATTAATATCTGACAAACAGCGCTGGGCCTCGGATTCACGGCCTCCCGTGCCGCCCATCGCCGCACAGTGCCATCATTCCGGGCCAAGCAGGCCGCTCTGCACCCAGCGCCGTGCTCCGATCAAGTCCTCACCGCAGCTCCGCTGTGTACCTGATGATCGTGAAGGGGGGGGGGCACCTTCCCTGCAGCGGTGCCTGCCAAAAGCGGGCCGCCCGTCTCCCCGGCAGCAGCCAGCAGCCCCTGGGGGACTGGGCACGGATATCGCTCGCCTCAACCGCAGCGTCCGCCGGGGCTCACCTTGGCCGGTCACACCCTCTGACGGCGGCTCTCAGCCTTCGGGACCGGGCCGCCCCCTCCAGCCGAGCGTCGCTTGAGGCAGCCCCCTGCACCCAGCAGCGAAGACAGCGGGGATCGCCTCTCGCCGCGGCTAGTCGGCCCTGTCAGGCTACGCAGGTCCGTCTAGTCCACCATCACAACCGCCATTTTTCCCCGATCTTAGGCCGCATTCAGTTCCGCGCGGCGATGGGCTATGTAGGGTAGCTCCAGGCGGATTTCGGACGCTGCATCAGCTTCCCGGTATCTTGCTTAAGCCGGCTGTTACTTTGGCGTGGTTTCGCCACCATATAACAGAGGATTCTGCCGGATGTTGTTACCGGGCCGCCAGAGTCTCACGAGAGTGCGGCCATCTTGCTCGCCGGCTCTCTAGCGCCCCACTAAAGGGCAAATTTGTAACCATTTGTTAACAGTGGTCCTTGTGTAAATAGAAACATTCTGTGGAAAAGCATGAAAACGTTAAAACAACTATTATTTTTTATGAAAAACATGTATATGGAAGGGTCAGGAAATAAAAATGTTATGCGTGTTTAAGTGTTCTAAGCAAATCAGCCTTCCAAGCAGTGTTACTTTAGCCATTTGCGGCCCAGTATGTGTAAATGTTACTGCTTACTACAAATCTTCACATTTTGAATGCATTTTATTATCATTAAACCTACCTTGCATGTTAATACTGCACATTTATTATAAACTATTTTATTTTGCGTTTTTAAAAAAAAACACACCTACACTATATTGTAGTTACCAAAATGTGTGTGTCTTGCCAACCACTAATTACGTTACCAGGCCCTTTCACAGAGCTGTTCTGAAGAGACAGTTGCCCTGTGTTGTAGCACACGCTCAGGAATGCTCAAGTTCAGAAATTAAGCAATAGGATGTGTGATTCCTTCCCCTGAGACTCTACCAGTCCCTGAACAAGGCAAACACAGAGAGGTACTTCTCAAACAACATGATAAGCTGTGTCAACATCAGCGATATTCTGCAGGCTGGTTCCAAAATGCGATTTATAGCCAGCAAGATAATGTCTAAAAAAGGGCTTGTCCAATTGCTGAAGAGGGCTGAACCAAGGCCCTTTCTGTATGTGTATGTTGAGTGGTCTGTGCTGTTTGATGAGTTGTGTGATGACGTGCAGTCTGCCAACAGCTAAAGATGTCTGCATTCAAGCCTAAAAAGGAAGACATTTTGCAAGAATGACAATATGCAAGTGATATTCCCCAAGACAATATTCATGTTACCAGCCTCCCGTTCCTTGACATGAAGTCCCATTCGCTGCCAGTGTTAAAGTCCCCACGTACTGTAAGGCCGTGCATAAACAATCCCTCGGATTTCCGAATCGATCTATTACACATTGTGCGTCCCCTGTAAACACCTCCCATACAAGTCACTCTTAAGATGACTGTTATCAACCTGATGAAGCGGTTTGATTTAGCTAGATGTGAATATTTTTTTTTACTCGAGCAAAATGATGTCTTTGCCATTCTGTGTAAGGATCACCTCTGTCTTCATTATCGTAATAAGCAGCAACCAATGCTGCGACACAAGATAGAAAGCTAATAGCCTATTGAATCAAGGAGGACAATGGCCTCATTTATGTCACAAAGAGGCACATTCGCTCAGGTGAAATGGCCGTAGAGCAAGTGATTACATCATTGGCGAAGTGGAGAAAAATGACTGGATGCTACAAATGTCGCGTTAACCTGTGTAAACACTGACAAGTGGCGCGAGGCATCCTTTTCTACCGCGTCTAATGAGGCCCAACAGCAGCTGCCGAGTACAAATCTTTCATTGGTCATTTCTATCGAGATCCTTAGCTACAAGTATAAATGCAATGTCCCTGCTCATAAATTCAGTGGTATCAAACGGGGCATATCATCAAGGAGCCGCGATAGAATTATCGCTGCTTTAGCGTCCGTTTTCGGGCGAAAAGCGGCGATAATTCTATCGCACTATCAGCAAGGACACGCTAACGCGTGTTTCTATGCTTCTGCGCCCTTTCCCTCAACGCCCAGCTTTGCATCTCTAATGATATGCAAAGTGGGCGTTCCGCACCAAAATAACGTGGGAAATGTCGCTAACCGACATTTCTCCTATCATCAATCTGCACGCTAACCTGCACAGCGATAAGAAAAGTAGCGCTAACCGCGCTTATCGCTACTTTCCTTACGCCTGCTCTCAATCTGACTTAGACATAATATCCAATGGAAGGTGGATTGTATGGCTAAGTCCACCCTGCCCTATCAGCAACGTATCGCCTTTCGCTGTGCGATTATCGCTGGATTTCCAGCGATAATCGCACATTTTGCAGCTAACTCTGGAATTTTTATCGCTTTTGAGATAAGCGTCGCTGATAGCGCGCTACCTCAGCGATAAAATCCAGCGATAGCCGGCGATAATTATCCTCACGCTAAGCGCGCTTAGCGATAATTATCGCCGGCTGTTGCTGATATGCCCCAAACATGTTTTAATTGAAGAAGATAGGCACTCACTTGTGTAAAATGTGAAAAAAAATCTTTAACTAATAAGTTACCATCCTTCAGAATGCATTTATTGCATCAATAATGCGCATTGAATCTGGTCGAAGACATGAGCTATGGTCTGTTTTCTTACGAAAGGCGCATTTAAAGCATGCAGCGAGTTTCCACGAGAACTTATGGATCACATATAGGGGCATATTATCAAGGGGCCGCGATAAAATTATCGGCGCTTTAGCGTCTGTTTTCGGGCGAAAAGCGGCGATAATTTTATCGCAATATCATCAAGGACACGCTAACGCGTGTTTCCTTGACTTAGCGCCCGTTTCCAGCACGCCTAACTTCGCATCTCTAATGAGATGCAAAGTGGGCGTCACTGGGCGTACTCTGACGGACTACCTTGTTAAATATCGCGAAATGTACATCGCAATATTAACAAGGAAGTCCCACGCATTTTTGCAGACGCTAGTTTTTGGCGAAAACCGCGGTTTTCGCCAGAAACTAACGTCTGCAAAAATGCAGACTTACCTATACCTAACAATGGGGGTGGATTATGCTGATACGATCACAGGGTCGTATCAGCAAGGTTATCGCCGTTTTCCATGGAACATCGCTGGAAAACCAGCGATGTTCCATGGAAAACACCGCTATCGCTGGGAAATTATCGCCATTGCGCTATGCGTTGTTAATACAGCGATAGCATGGTGATAATTGCCAGCGATAGCCGGCGATAAAAAAAATCTCGCTAAGAGCGGCCAGCGATAATTATCGCTGCCGCTTGATAATATGCCCCATAGTTCCTTATCGTTTATGACCAAAAGCCATCCTTTCACATTTTCCTCAGGTTGTAAAAATGGCTGGTTGTAATGCAGGAGCAACCAGAACTATTGACAAATACATTTTTAAATATCTGTGGAAAGATGAGTACTCCAGGAATTGTAGGCAAAGTACTTTACTACATATAACATCTCTGTACATCTAAAGGCAGTGGAGCGGGTTGAACATACTCCTTCTCCCAACGTCCTTCATATAAAGCTAACCACTTTATATTCTACATTACATCATATGGGTATCAGCATTGTACGGTGTCCTAAATAGTACATTCTTATATGGCACCAGATGAGGTATACATTGCAAAATACCCGACACAAGACATCCCCTTCCTTTCACATGACAGTAAGACTTTTTTTAAAAAAAAACTGTAATTGTATAAACTGGAGAACAAAAAAAGGGTCTATATGCATTAAATGATTATTCACAGATGTAATCATTTAATTTAATTGAGCTAATCGCAGTCTTGCCAAACCTGCCTCTTTTCACTGCACACAAGCCCAGTGTTTGCGCGCCATCTTCCCTCTCTCCGTCACCTGTATTTTCCTCACTTTGTCCAACTTCGCATTGACTATCACTGGAAATGTTTGTATCCTTCTCTTTTTTTTTTTTTTTTAATTTCTTTATTGAATTTTATACATACCAAACATGAGACATCGACATACATCTTGAAGATAAGCATTAACATGTGGCGTACAGAACTGGACCCCGCTGACCCATGTCCAGCAGCCCAGCAAATTGCAACCTACGTTCTCCAGGTCCAGTATCTGTCATAACCCTCTCCCCCCCTCCGCCCCCATATATCCTAGCTAGCGCAGTAAGCATATCATACCAATGACATTCCACTATGTTCCCTCAGTATGCCCCAAGCTTGCAGCAAGGTCCGCGGGTACGGACAGTTGCGGTGCAGCAGTCGCTCCCGCAGACGAGTGAGCAGGGGCCATCGCGCCCATTTGGTAAAGGGCCCAAAAATTCTTTGGTCTGTTGCAAGGCGGTAATAATTCACTGAAATTTTCAGTCTGGGTACAACAATACCTCATGTCCGCCGACCACTGAGCGATTGTAGGCACGGGGCCTCGCATCCAGCACATCGCTACGCACCGTTTTGCAATAAGTAAGGACATATCTACCAGGCGTCGCAATGCTTTAGGGAGAGGCTTGGAATACCC
Organism: Calotriton arnoldi; assembly: GCA_963921515.1. NCBI lineage: Eukaryota > Metazoa > Chordata > Amphibia > Caudata > Salamandridae > Calotriton > Calotriton arnoldi. Next base: position 1,592,833 of record CAWUFW010001802.1, read on the forward strand.
GAGCAGAGCCAGGAATGGGTCGGGGACCAGCAGCAGTGCAGTGATCCTATTTATTTCAGTAAAAAGCAAATGCCAGAAACCCGCTATCCCCGGGCACGTCCAGGCTAAATGAAGAAAATCAGCCACCTGCTCACCACAACGTTCACATCGCGAGTCTTCCCGTAACCCATAACGAAACAGACGGTCCGGCGTGTAGTACACCCTATTCAAAAATTTAAAATGGACTAGCCTGTGTCTGCCGTTCAGCGAGACCCGTCTAGTGCTTACGCAGCAATAGAGCCACTTATCGTCCGTAAGGTCAACCTGTAAGTCATGCTGCCAGGCCAGCCGTGCTTTGGTGTAAGAGTTTCCCCTCTCCTTCAATACAAAGTTGTAGATCTTAGTGACCATCTTAGCAGGTGTCTGCGCCTTGATAACCGCTGTCAGAGCCAGGACCTTGGGTGGCTCCGCCATGTCACCCCCCAACATATCCCTGAGTGCGTGCCTGAATCGATGAAAATGAAATTGTGCAAGGGGTGTTGGAGTCGCTCCCCCACTTTGCATATCCTCCCACGATCTAACTGTGCCATCCACAAAGAGATCACCGATGGTATGTACACCAAGCGTTCTCAGGGCAGCCACAACCCCCCGCTCGGAACAGGGCGCAAGGCAATAACACCATTCAAGACGGGCCACAGGGGAATATAAAATATTGCCGGCCTGACTTTCCAAGATATAGTGCCATGCATGTGTCACCACGTTCAAGGAGTCAAGGATGCCCGTGCGTCTATCTGGGGGCAGAAACAGTAATGCCGGAAGTGGCCTGGGCGCAGCTACTATGGCTTCAATCCGCACGTGGGGAATGTCGAATGGCCCATGTATCCAGTGATACGCTTTGGAGCTCTGAGTGGCTCTATAGTATACTTCTAGGTCAGGGGCTCCCAGCCCTCCAGACATATAGGGCAACGTTAAAATATGCCAGGCGACTCGTGCTTGCTTACCTGCCCAGGCTAAATACACCAATAAGGATTTTAGGCGTTGAAAGAAGACGCGGGGCAGCACCAGGGCGATGTTCGTAAAGAGGAATAGGAAGCGCGGCAATACAATCATTTTCATGAGTGATACTCTGCCCAACAAAGAGAGGAGAAGACGTATCCATCGGTCTATATCCTCCTCCAACTTAGCCACAGCAACGCCGTAGTTCTCTCTGAAGACCACCTCAGAGTCAGTGTGCAGCCTGATCCCTAAGTACCGCACCGATTCTGTGGTCCACTGCAATGGGTACTCTTGTACAAGAGCAGCCGTAGCCGGAGTGAGGGGAAACATAATGGATTTGGTCCAATTGACCCTCAGACCGGACTGAGCGCCAAACAGCACGACCTCTCGTAAAACTGGCGAGAGGTTGGTCTCCGGGTCCCGGACGTATAACAAGGTGTCATCCGCATATGTGGAGACGATCAGGCGATAGGTTGGGAAACGGAGACCTCTGTGACCATGGTATTCCCGTAAAGCGCAGGCTAAGGGCTCAGCCACCAGCGTATAAAGGAGCGGCGACAGGGGGCAGCCCTGCCTCGTACCCCGACATATACGGATTGGCTCAGTGACCAGGGAGCCTATTTTGATACGCGCCATGGGAGAGGTATAGAGTACCTCGATGAGTTGTAGGAACGCCGCACCGACCCCCATACGAGTAAGGACCTGTCGCAGGAAAGGCCACTCGACCGAGTCGAAGGCCTTCTCCATGTCCAAAAATACCGCGATCGCCGAGACCTCCGGGCGTGTATGCTGTAGGGCCGCGAATACCGTACGTAAATTGTACGTCAGGTTTCTACTGGGGACGAAACCGGCCTGTTCCGGGGCCACCAAGGTAGGGACAAGGGGGGCCAGGTGATTGGCAAGGAGTTTTGCGAACAGCTTAGTGTCTACATTCATCAGGGACAAGGGGCGATACGAAGCACACTCATCCGTAGGCTTACCCGGCTTGGGGATGGCAACTATAATCGCCTCCCGCATGGACGGTGGCATCATACCCGTAGTGCACATATCCTTGAATAGCGTATGCAGGTGTGGTAAGAGAAGGTCCGAGAACGCCTTGTAAAAAGCAACAGTAAGACCTCCCCCACCCGGCGCACTCCCCGCTCTCATCTCAGCGAGAGCTAGTACTATTTCATCTTTTTCGATCGGCCGCATCAAGAATTCGCGGTGCCAATTGGACAGCCACGGCAGTTTGATATGTTCGAGATAGTCTAGTATTTGTTCGTCGGGACTGCAACCCCTAGAGGCATACAGGTCTTCATAATAGCTTCGGAAGTGTTCTGCCACCTGATCGTCCGTTAACAAGGAGTCCCCATCAGGCGTTCTAAACTCCGGGACCGCCCTAGAATTTTTACGCTGCCGGAGGAGCTGTGCCAGCACAGCCCCCGGTCTTTCACCCTCGCCATAGGTGCGGGCTATAGCGTATTTCCCAAGATGCTTTAATTCCGCGTCCGCTTCCTCGTGGTAGTCCTGCAATGTCCGAGTCAGTTCTAGGCTGAGCTCAGCCGTGTGCCCGTCTCGGAGCGCGTTCTCAAGCTTCGCGATCTTATGCTCCAAAGCTGTCAGTCTGTTACGGATCGCCTTCAAGACCCCCGCATGCTTCGAGATTGCCACCCCCCTAATATATACCTTAAAGGCCTCCCAAACAGTTTGAAAGGACTCAACAGAGCCCACATTGGTCTCGAAGAAAGTCTCAATCGCCGTAGCCATTTCCTCCTTGAAAACGGCATCGAGTAGGGAATAGGGCGGGAAGCGCCACAGGAAGGGGGGGATTCGTCTCTTGGAGGACTCCAACGACAAAAGCAGGGGTGAGTGATCCGAATAGGTACGCGGTAAAATCTTGCAAGCGTTAACAAGAGGACACAGGTCCCTGGATATAAACCAATAATCAATTCTAGTATGGACATCATGGTAAGCGGAGTAGTGTGTGTACCCACCCCGGTCACTGTGTTTGGTCCACCACACATCACACATATCCAACCCCACCAGTGAAGTCTCCATCACTCTAGCTGCCGCGGAGGGTCGCCTGTCTGGGCCACCCGACCTGTCCAAAGCTGGGTCCCGAACGAAGTTAAAGTCCCCACCCCATAGTATTCGCCCAGGGGTGTAACGGAGCGCTAGATCAGTCAATTTACTAAAGAAGTCTGGATGGTCGTAATTGGGACCGTAAACGTTTAGAAAGTGCAGCTCCAAACCCTTACCAATACATCTGGAAAGGACATATCTGCCCTCTCCGTCCGTCTCCAGTGGCACTATACGGAGCATCGTCTTGGGATTGATCCAGGTCAGCACCCCCGCGCATGTGTGGTGAATCCAGCCGCGTGCACATTCCCAGAGAAACCCCTAGCGCGCAAGAAGGGACTGTCAAGAGGTAAGTGTGCCTCCTGTAGGAGAGCGACGTCAACATTGTGGCGATACAAGTAATGTAAAATCTTCCGGACCTTCCTGTTGTCATTAAGGCCACGGACATTCCAAGTAAGCACCACAACTGATTCCAGCGGAGAGGGGCTGTTCGACGCAGTGCTATCCGCCATTAGGGAGAGTCCTACTAAAATGGCGTGCTTCTCAACAATGTATGCCTACGTAACCCCTGTGTAACGACACAGAAGCAACATGTAATGATGTGATGTCAGATAGGGGTCCCCCTTCTTCCCAAAATATAGATGTCAGTCTCAGAACATTCCCACCCCCCAACCACGGCAGGCCCACCCCAACAAGACCCGCACAGTACGACCCCCCACCCCCAACACTATCTTCAACCCAGATAGGTCCTCTTCAACAATCTCACAAAGGTGCATGACAAATCTCAATAACCCCCTACCCCCACCCACGCCTGCCCCACCCCAACTTGGCTGCGAACGGTGCCCGCCCTCCCAAAATACATTCCCTCCCCCCCCCAACCAGAAATGCATTCCCCAGTGTGGATCACGCAGGGGCGGATGGTGCTCTCCCTACAAGGGGACAAATGGAAGGAAACGTTCAGCGTTCATAATGCCGCACCTCGAACACCGTCAAAGCAAATATACGCAACTGTGTACAGCGTGTAATGCAATAACCCCAGCTGCGATCCCAAATGCCTCCCCGGGAAATGAGCCAAAATCCATAATACCAATAAACTCGAAGGCGAGCCAGTGCGCCAAGCTTGTACCGCGGGTGCCCACACCTTAGGCTAGATAGTTATCTGCGTTACGTGGGATCGGTAAGCCTCACAGGCCCCTCGAAGTGTCACTACCCTCCCCTAAAATTCAAACCTCATCCTGGACTGTGGGGGAGGAGAATGGTGTGTCCGCATTAAAGTTAACACATTACTGTGCCCAGGTGTGGTACCACCCTATCAAACCCACCCCTCTCAATCAGACACCCCCCGGGTTCACTAGTGAGCAAGTTCAAGCCTGGAAGCCCCCCAAACTGCATGTACAATCAACACATAGGCACCAGCAAGTGTCTAATCCTGGTCAGCCATAGAACCACCAGTTGCCTCATCGAGGAGTTGCTTCTCTGGGCTATGTCATCGCTCCTTCGCCCAGTCCTTCAATGCCTTCTGGAGCGCTCTGGGGTTGGTGACAATGTGGGAGCGTCCCTGGCGATTGACCCGGAGCTTTGCCGGGTAAAGCATTGCGTATCCACCCCCAAGTCTCGGAGTTGTTTCTTCATGGGGGCAAACTGACGCCGAGCCTCCTGAACACGAACAGTGAAGTCAGGGAAAAGAGAAATAGTAGACCCTTCAAAGTGCAACGGCTGCTTCTCTCTGGCTGTCCGCAGTGCCACATCCCGATCATGGTAGTTCAACAGCTTCGCTATGATCGGTCTAGGCGCAGCACCCGGTTGCGGTCATGGGCCCAGGGATCGGTGCGCTCTCTCTACCACGAACATGGCGGAAAACGTGTCCTCGCCTAGCAGAGTCTTCAGGAGGCGCTCCATGAATTGCTCCATGTTACCCGTCTGGGTAGTCTCAGGGAGGCCCGTAATCCGGAGATTACAGCGCCGAGAACGCGCTTCCAGGTCCTCCGTCTTGTCCTGGAGGATCTGCATGATTTTCCCCAGTTGTTTGTGCTCCGAGTCTAAGACCGTATGGGCCTCCTCGGCTTCCGTGAGCCTGCGCTCCGACATGTCGAGGCGTTCGGCATGTTTGTCCAATCTTTCAGCCATACGGTCCATGTGATAGGACAGCGCATCCATCTTGGTGCCAAGCGTCGCTATGCCCCCCTTTAAATTCTTCTCCATGGATCGCAGCAGGTTTCTGATATCCAGTCCTGGGTCGTCTGCCGGGTCATCCTGCCCCCCCGTCGCACCATCATGTGGGGCGTCGCTGGACTTAGATCTCTTCTGGCCAAACGACAATTTCGGTTGCGTTTTGTCAACGCGGCCCATCTCGGCGTCCGACCAGGCACCTCCCCTGGTCCCGCTTCTGTAAGGCGTCACCGCCGTTGGCAAACCCGTGTCCTGCACTGGTGACTCTCCTGTCGCCAACCGGGCCCAGCACCAGGGTTGTTAAGACCAGCACGACTGGCCAGTCAGTCCCTGCGCAGCTCCTTTTCCAGGGCCCCCAGATGTACCGAAGGCCTCGAGGGCACTGGCGCCGGTGGCAGGCACTCTCCAGGCACACGCGCACCCGGGTCTGGCCCCAGGACCGGGACACTAAGGAACAGGTAGGCCCAGCAGTTGTCTCCGTAGTCTGTGTGCAGGAGGCAGGGCTCTACTCGCCGGGACTCTACGGCGCTGCAGGGTTCTGCGCTCAGGGGTCGTCTCCTACCTCAGTCTGCACCGCGGGGTTTCGGCGCTCAACTGCCAGCACCCGTGAAGTTTGCGGCCCGTCCGCCGCCCCCCATTGCGCGATCCCGCCGTCCAGTACCTCCGGAGTAGTCAATCACGGCCCAATATCCAAGGCCCGATTCTGGGCGGCAGGCAGGCCAAGCCCCCAGCAACACAGTCCAAATAGCAGGACGAAGGGGGGCGCCGCGCACTCCCAGGCGCCGCGCCGGAGGTTTCCCCGCTGCACCCCGAGCGCACGTCAGCTCTCAGTGCGCCCGAACTCGCCACCTCTCTCAGCTGCCGCTGGTGGCTCCAGCAGGGCGCTCGGTCCGGGTTGCACCTGCTCGCGCTCTTCTTCCGTCTTCCTGCACCCCACCGATCACCCAATCGCAGCAGGGGCAAGGGGTCGAGAGCAAACTCTCCCACACTCTCCGACCCTCGGAGAGTGTGTCGCAGTAGGAAAGCAGGTCTCCAGCAGGAGTTCAGGTCCGCCATGGCCACGGACCGCAGGGGCTCGTCCCGGGAGCCCGGAGCACCGCGATTTTTCGTCCAAACTGGGCAGCTAGGCTTCAGGAGTCGTGGGGGTCGTTTTCACTCGGCCCACATGCGTCTCAGTTGCAGGATTCCTGGTGGATCGGCTGGCGGTGTGTCGGAGCTCTCGGCTCAAGCGGCCATCTTGGTCGCGAGCAAGCTCCGCCCCCCATGTTTGTATCCTTCTCTAATAGCCAATCACACGCACCTTTATTTTCAGAGATTGAAATTGCCAAGCACATTTCCCCTCTTGCACAATGAAATACAATGTTGGTGTCACCTCACAATCACTGCCACCTGCTGAATTACAGAAAAATTGATGCGCCAGTAATGGTTGTGAAATCTGCATTGTCCTTTCCTCAGCATACCTGATATTTCCACTCTGATTAAATCTCCTACTTTGATACAGAGAGCGTTGCTGTCATGTTTGTTTTCATAATGCTCTTTGTAAATTGCTTGGGCACCTGCCAATATGTATTTGACCTTTTCAGGTGACCGGTCCCCTTTCATGGACTTTGACATCCAACCCAAATTATTCTTTGAGAATGGTATTTTCCCTCTCATGAGTTCAAATGGACTACAGCCAGTAGTGAAACAAGGAGTTATTTTATATGACCACAAAGTGCAAAATAACTCTTTTCTCCGTTCCAACTTATTATTGGCTAGTTCAATGGATCCTTTGTTAAACTCGATTAGAGTGTGCCACGGCTCCGTTTCCATCATGGTGGTAAACAGAATACCATTTCTTCTTCGAGAACACTTTGAAAATTTCAGAATTGTGGTCCATTGTCAGTGACTATACTTTTGGGGAAAAATTATTTCAAGAGTATCTGGTCCAGAAATGGTACCACTGCAACAGAGTATGCTTCATCAACAATCTCAACTTCGGGCCACTTAGAAAAATGGCCCATCATGGCAAAAAGATACCTCTGCACACCTCTCTAAAGGATTGGCCCAGTGATATCTATTCCTATCCTCTCCCATAGTATGTTGGGACGAATGATAAGACATAAAGGTGATCTAAAAGTACTCTGTGTTTTGTCAGATTTGTCACACTTAGCACAGTCTCTCTGTCTCCTTTCAAATGTTACATCTAAGCTCCAATGCTGGGGTCTCACACGAGGTGAGCACCGAGACTGTGGCACTGGGTGGAGAGGGAAAAAATGTGCAACATGGGGTGCTCCAGTGAGGTGGACCGGTGAGGGGGGACTTCACTTCGGTAGTGGTGTGCATAATGCTGGATTGATATCTAAAGCAAACCAATGACATAAGACAGTCTGCAATGAGGTTTCGAGGGTACGATGTTTAGATAAGGTTATCCGCCGGCTGTGGGGTCTCCAGTGCGGGGGGGTCTGGGTGCCATTACGACAGTCTTCGGACTGGAGAGTGTCTTCTTCAGAGGAGAAGATCTGTGGGCCCTTCTCATCATCTGTGGTCCTAGTGTTAGGCTCCAGGTTATCTGCAGCCTGTAGAGACCACCTTCGGTCTGCAATTTTCTGCTCCAGATTAGGGGAGCTGGCTGAAGATACTCAAGACGGAAGTCTCACTCATGGTTTTCCCTGCTGCTGGCTCCGATGCAGGTGTGGCATGATTCGCTGCTGGTTCTCCTTGATGTTGGTCGGCCCAGTCCCAGGCTTCCCTAGGGTCAGTGAAGAAGATGGTGATGCCGCCGGACATTATCTTGAGGTGGGCTGGAAACAGTAGCGAGTACTGCACTCCCTGATGGCGGAAGCACCGCTTGACTTTCAGGAAGGATGAGCGTTGACGCTGAATTGCCCGAGTGTAGTCAGGAAACAAAATGATGGTTTTGTCCTCCAACCGGAGGGGGCCTATCCGCCTGGCCGCACGAAGCATGGCATCACTGTCTCTGAAGTGCAGGAGTTTTGCCAGTGCGGGGAGGGGAGGGGATCCCGGTGGCGGGCGCCTGGCTGGGACGCGGTGAACCCTTTCTAGAGAGTAGAAGGGGATGAGGTCCGCTGATTGGGTGAAAGTTTTGAACAAAGTCTCTAGGTAGGCAAGGGGGTCCATTCCCTCAATCCCCTCCGGGAGTCCCAGGATGCGAGTATTGCTCAGCAGGATTGCCCTTCCATATCCTTTGCTCTTTTCTTGAGGGGTAGGACTCGGTTTTGTAGGTCCTGGATCTCTGAATGATTGTAAAGCTGTGAGCGATTGTAGGGTAGCTAGGGTCTTCTCGCCATCTGAGACTTTGTCTGCAAGCTTGCGATGGTCATGGTGTAAAAAACGATGTTCTGTGGTCAGGGAGCCGAATCTGGCCTCCATGGAGACTTGAAAGCACTCTATAGCCACCAGCACTCTGTCTAGTTTGTCTGACATGGAGAGGGATGGTGTGACTCCCAACAGCGGGGTGTCTGGGACCATGGAAGGTGGGTTTGTGGCAGGGCTGGACTGGCCGTAGCAGGCACCGGGCATTTTCCCGGTGGGCCGCCAGGGTGGGGGCAGGTTTTAGACCCCTGGGGGGTGTTTTTGTTACTGGGGGTCGGATTTGCAGCATAGTTGCTATATCGGCCCCCAGCAACAAAAGTGGCGCAGAGCTTTCCATTAGCCCACCCGCGGGCTGGCAGAGTTCTTTGCCAGGGCCAGTTTCGGTTCCCAGGCCGGCCCTGGTTTGCGGAGGCTGGCAGCAGGGCAGAGGTGGCAGATCACAGCCTGCCCGTGGTCGATGAAATTCCCTGGTTTAAAATGTTGATGATTGAAGGAGTCTCAGATTTACGTTCTGTGGCCAGCTGAGGGGGACCCACTTTTACAGAGGCATGAGTGGAGAAGGGGAGATGCAGTCTTTGATGTGGCTGGCTGCGTATGGGGCTTTTGCCCCTTCGCACCGGTTCAGAGCCTGGCATGAGGAGGAGTAGGGTTCAGGGGCTGTCTAGGTTCTCAGCGCACAGCAAGTGTCTCATGTGGATGTATGACGAAAAATCGCACACCATCCCGCCGCGTGCTTTTACCACGCGTATATAATATCGCACATGCCACAGCATCGGCAACTTTAACATCGCACGGCGTTGCAACGCCAATGCGTTGATTCCTATTGGCGAGTACATCACCTCGCAGACAACGAAATCGTCCGCCAATACAACGCGTCCCTTGTGATCCCGCCTCTACCCCCGCCCCCGCCTGTCCCCCCCGCCGCCCCCACGACGCTAATTCTTCCCTTTCTATCGTTCCGACTGTTTAATTTGTTTAATTAAATTCCTGCCAAAAAATAATGCTATGAACATTTCTACAATATTAAAATGTTTACCCCCACTGTTGTGAAAAACTTATTGGGGGGGTACAAAAGGGGTCGCTGACCGTGTCTCCAGCCATTCTGACTCTATTGTCCAGCTGACCAGACGTGAGTCCAACGTTCGTGTGCCCAGACATCCGCCATATCGAGTAAGTAGAACCTAGTAATGGCTGAGCGTTGAACCCGCTGTTTGCAATGTTCAAACCTAAGTTATTTTGTTTTTTGTTTCCTCAAGGACGTGCCTTTCAGAGGAATACTGCTGACAATCTCTAAACTTCGTAGATTGCGAAGTTTACTGTACGCGTCCCTCGACTTTTCCGATCACAATCGGTAAGTGTTTGCGAATGCGAGTGATGTTACAGTATTTGCATGTTTACCTCCACCCTTGTGAAAAAAGCATTTTTAAATGCAGAATTGATTAGTCTGCAGCAACCAAAGGCTAAATTTACCGATACACTGGCAGGGCAGCGTGGAAGGGGGGTCGGGCAACAGATCAGAGGCTGATGCAGTTACTGTAATATGGTAACACAGACACTGGCACTGGAACAAGTGGACACATTTACTAAAACTTGGAACATGAATACTGGGACAAAGAGGCACTGCATAGGCCCTGGACAGTGAGAGACAGACATTAGGACAGGAGACATTGAGGCAGAGACATGAAACAGACCCTGCGGTAGAAAGGCATTAACACCGAGATAGACACATTTCCTTAGGATCAGGAGACAATACACTGGGACAGCGAGACAGGAAAAAACCAACACTGAAAAAAAGATCCTGAGATGGACAATAAAGCAAACAGAAATAGACATGAGGATGGCCAGACATGGGCAGTGGAGGCAGAACGTTTTCGATACTGAACAGGAAAGGCAAGAAAGGCAGAGACAGGCAGGCATAGAAACATGGAGGGGGAAACACAGACTCTGAAACAGTTTGCTCTGAAAATGCCTGCAGAAATGCATATGCACTGCTGTTAAAACAGTGTCATTACATTTCTTCAATCATTACAAGGCAACGAAAACCAGTTTTCTGTCCCCTCGCCTGTCAGTTAATCAGCTGGAATATTTTATTCGACGATGACTTTGGGGAGTTGACCCAATGAGAGAAAACGTCTAGAACGGGCATGCCCACAGTAATTTCAGAAATTGTCAAGCACTGCAAAGTCGTTAAGCTCTCATGAGCTGTTGTTGCCTACTTATACGGCATTGCCTGGCTTCAAAAGCAGAAAAGGAAGCAAATAATATGCACAGTCTGAGAGTCCAAACTCATCCCACCGCTCCTTCAAAAAATCGAAAACAGCAATGTGAACAAACATTGTTCAGCGAGTGCATAAGCGCAGTAAGTCGTTGTGCATTATTATAATTCGGCTGGCATTGCTCAAGTTTCTCTTGCGTTCTACCTCTGCTCAGGTTTTAGATCCTGCTGCGAGGGATTGCGTGACATCGAGGGAGAGGCACTCAGGCCGCTACTGAGTGATATTTGCTTTTTTAAATGCCTAATTTCCATTAGTAGTTTAAAAGATTCGAATCTTGTGGTCTTGTGGTCCCAGCCCTCGGCTCTCGGCCAAAGCACGGCAGACTGCGTTTATAGTATCTGCCACTTGGTGGCAGCGTAGTCACGTATATTTTACATGATAGCTATTTTATTATGACTTTGAAAGAACTGCTTGTGACATTTTGTATGTGCAAAATTGTATGGATGACGTGTGAATCAGAGCAATTAATGTGACGCTCTGGTCTCCATCTAACATAATGGTAAATGCAATTAAAAGCACACCTGCTGTAGAGTTGCTTGTGCTTGTGCGTCCAGCTATTTGCATGCGACAATAACTCTGGTGATTAATATACATTTTGGACAGAGAGTGGAGTTTTGTATGGTGGCAGTTTTGGCTCTAAATGAATTTTCGTAGATGGTTAATGTGCCTGCTGTAAAGCACATGTATTATGCGGATTACACAATTCTATTTTGCTTGCATTCTTGTTACTGGCTTTATCTGTGTTAGGCTATCCGGTATGTGTTTGACCTCGCATGGAGCATAGCCTGTTCACCATCACTCCTAACATTCTTCAGCGAGTGCTCGTTTTCTCCAAGGTCTTTAAACGTTGAACTTATCTTGTCACATTTAATGTGCATTTAAAGACAGTGGTCAAATGTCAAGCTCTGCCGTCTTACGGGATCTTGGTGTATACTTTTCTTTCTCTGACTTCAAAGTGAGAGGATCTAAGTGACAATCGTGCTGGGTGAGAGGAACAACTGTAAGATTTTCTTTTCCGTAGCACACAACAAAAATTCACAGTCTGAATGAACTGTAGAAATATTTTTAATATTTTTTAATATATCCGAATCAGAAGGCACAAATGAAGCAAAGTTTGTTAATTTTGATATGTCAGGGATAAAACTATTTTAAAAGTGTCAAAACAAATCAATCCATCTTGAGGATGCCATTTTTGCACATTCACGCTTGTGATCAGTAAAACTATATGTATGTATGTGTAAATGTTAAGGTCATGTCAATTGGAAATGTGTTGTCAGTAATGGGAATGAGCTACCACGCAATGCAAACTTAAGTTTAAATCCTAACATAGAACAGTGAGCTATTAACTGTCATCTAAGAGCAGCATACAAACAGCAAGTTCTAAATTACAGTCTTGCTATGTATATATAAACAACTGTAATATCACCATTTGACATTAGGTGTCATTTTTCTTCTTTTATTTCAACCTGAACCTGTCAACTTGCCTGTGTATTTAATGTACTATATTTTGTTTTCACTTCCCCCCCCCCAGCTAATGTCTGGATCAAAGATGGCGAAATACATCACCTCCAGCAGGGGGAACCGCCTACTAGAGCACAGTGGTTATGTGTATTGCAAAGAGCGAAATTCGGAACCTCGGTGCCATTGGAGGTGTGTGCAATACTACTCCACTCATTGCAGAGGTAGAGCGGTTACACTGGGTGACTCTGTTCTAAGAACCACAGACCATAGCCACTCTGCTTCCGCGACAGCGATTCAAGTGAGAGAATCGGTTAATGAAATGAAAGAAATTGCAGTCAACTCTAATGAACCGTGCAGTGCAATTTTAAGGGAGGTAGCCCAACATATCCCTGAGCATGTTGCAACGAGTATGCCTAGTATCACAAATTTGCGTAGAATTATACAACGTAAAAAACAGGCATGCAACCCCAAAAGAGTTACCCCTCAAACTTTTTCCGATATATGTATTCCTCCACAACTGTCTGTCACTGCTTCTAATGAACCTTTCCTATTGTATGACAATGCAAACGACCAAAAGCGCATTTTAATCTTTAGCACCCCCAGAAACCTTGTTAGGTTGGAGAACAGTGAGGTGTGGATGATGGATGGTACCTTTAAAAGCACGCCCCACCCTTTCACACAAATATATACAATTCATGGGTACTGTAACAACACAGTTGTCCCATTGGTGTACAGTTTGCTCCCAGACAAACAATCGTCCACGTATAGTGAGCTATTAGCAGTTGTAAAATCCAAAACCTCAGGCAAAAGTCCGCGCAAAGTTATAATGGACTTTGAACTGCCAATGATGAATACGATAAGTAAATTGTACTCAGAGACCAAACTTCAAGGTTGTTTTTTCCACTTTTCTCAGGCCTGTTGGCGCAAAATCCCAAAAACATCTCTAATTGCCGATTATGTGTCTGACAGCAAACTGCAGTTTGAGTTAAAAAAATTAACCGCACTTTGCTTTGTTCCTCCTGAAAGTGTAGATGAGTACTACACCTCGATTACAGAGTCTGATTACTTTACGTCAAACGAAGAGAAATTGGCACCTATCCTCAATTATTTTGAAGACACATGGATTGGCCATCTAAGCAGGTCAGGTCGCAGGAGGAAGCCACGTTTTCTTGTGGACTGGTGGAACTGCTACTCGACCTGCTTAGAGGGAGGAGCAAAGACAAATAATTCCATCGAGGGATGGCACAACTCCTTAAACCACTCAATAGGGAAGCCACACCCTAATTTGTACAACTTCCTTGAAATTTTGGTTAAGGAGCAAAGTTTTCAAGAAATGCGCATGTCTCAATCTTCGACAGGTAGTCTTAACCCATGTATTTCACATAGAACTAAAGAAATGTCGGCGAGACTATTGTCAGCATTACAACTCTTTAATTTGTCTGTGGCTTCAGACTACCTTTCTAGCCTTGCCCACATCCTGAATTCTTATGTGTAACTATACAATTTTTTCCCTTGTAACATACTATTGTAATCAATAAAGTCCCAAACGGTGCCCCAACAATTAATTCTAATTTAAGGTTGTCATTATTAAGGCCATGCAATACAATGACTTTGAATTCACTGTCAGAATGTGTAACCTTCATTACAGTGCCAAAGAGTTGGTGTTTCAAATGTGTAAATTGCATATACTTGTAAAACGTTATAATGGCATACAGTGTTGGATAATCATCCATCACAGTGATGTATAATTTTCTGTAAAGATGTGTAAATACAAAATGTAATACTGTTATGATTTATTTTGCCCACATGTGAATAAAAATGTTAAATAATGCAAACATTGTACTTCCATTTCCTGTGAAGACGTACATGAAGCAATTATTAATATGTATGTGTTTGTTACCATACGTCGTGTGCTTATTCACCTATCCACCAATACCACCAACCACCAACAATAGCACATAGTGACGTTACCATGGTAAACCTTAAGAAACAACATTGGTCTGCTTCCCGTGCTCCCAAGTAATCACCCATCCACCCACCCTTTCATCCATCCATCCACCATTCATCCACCCACCCTTTCACCCATCCATCCATCATTCACCCACCCACCCATCATTCATCCACCCACCCTTTCATCCATCCATCCACCCATCATTCATCCACCCACCCATCCATCCATCATTAATCCACCCACCCTTTCAGCCACCCATCCACCATTCATCATCCATCCACCCACCCATCATTCATCCACCCACCCTTTCATCCATCCATCCACCCATCATTCATCCACCCACCCTTTCATCCATCCACCCACCATTCATCCACCCACCCATCCATCATTCATCCACCCACCCTTTCAGCCACCCATCCACCATTCATCATCCATCCACCCACCCATCATTCATCCACCCACCCTTTCATCCATCCATCCACCCATCATTCATCCACCCACCCTTTCATCCATCCACCCACCATTCATCCACCCACCCATCCATAATTCATCCACCCACCCTTTCAGCCACCCATCCACCATTCATCATCCATCCACCCACCCACCCACCCATCATTCATCCACCCACCCTTTCATCCATCCACCCACCATTCATCCACCCACCCATCCATCATTCATCCACCCACCCTTTCAGCCACCCATCCACCATTCATCATCCAGCCACCCACCCATCATTCATCCACCCACCCTTTCATCCATCCATCCACCCATCATTCATCCACCCACCCTTTCATTCATCCACCCACCATTCATCCACCCACCCTTTTAAGCCGTCCATCCACCCACCCAACATTCATCCACCCACCCTTTCAGCCACCCATCCACCATTCATCATCCATCCACCCACCCATCATTCAGCCACCCACCCTTTCAGCCATCCATCCACCATTCATCCACCCACCCTTTCAGCCGTCCATCCGTATACCCTTCATCCATCCACCCTGGAGACTGCCCTCAGCCTGGCTATGCCACCCTTAGCATGCCAGGGTACTTCTGTGCCAGGCACCCCTGGCACCCGCAGCATCCACCAACATGAAAAAAGTGCTTCTCACTCCTTTCACTTTTAATGTACACGTGTTATCTCCCCCCGTCTGTGATGCTGTCTGTATTAATAAAATTGTAATAGTATGATAACAAGGCTCACAATAGCTTCTATTTGCAATCATCCATCCACCCACCCTTTCATCCATCATTCATCCACCCACCCTTTCACCCATCCATCCATCATTCACCCACCCACCCATCATTCATCCACTCACCCTTTCATCCATCCATCCACCCATCATTCGTCCACCCACCCTTTCATCCATCATTCATCCACCCACCCTTTCACCCATCCATCCATCATTAATCCACCCACCCTTTCAGCCACCCATCCACCATTCATCATCCATCCACCCACCCATCATTCATCCACCCACCCTTTCATCCATCCATCCACCCATCATTCATCCACCCACCCTTTCATCCATCCACCCACCATTCATCCACCCACCCATCCATCATTCATCCACCCACCCTTTCAGCCACCCATCCACCATTCATCATCCATCCACCCACCCACCCATCATTCATCCACCCACCCTTTCATCCATCCATCCACCCATCATTCATCCACCCACCCTTTCATCCATCCACCCACCATTCATCCACCCACCCTTTTAAGCCGTCCATCCACCCACCCAACATTCATCCACCCACCCATTCAGCCACCCATCCACCATTCATCATCCATCCACCCACCCATCATTCATCCACCCACCCTTTCAGCCATCCATCCACCATTCATCCACCCACCCTTTCAGCCGTCCATCCGTATACCCTTCATCCATCCACCCTGGAGACTGCCCTCAGCCTGGCTATGCCACCCTTAGCATGCCATGGTACTTCTGTGCCAGGCACCCCTGGCACCCGCAGCATCCACCAACATGAAAAAGTGCTTCTCACTCCTTTCACTTTTAATGTACACGTGTTATCTCCCCCCCGTCTGTGATGCTGTCTGTATTAATAAAATTGTAATAGTATGATAACAAGGCTCACAATAGCTTCTATTTGCAATCATCCATCCACCCACCCTTTCATCCATCATTCATCCACCCACCCTTTCACCCATCCATCCATCATTCATCCACCCACCCTTCCAGCCACCCATCCACCATTCATCATCCATCCACCCACCCATCATTCATCCACCCACCCTTTCATCCATCCATCCACCCATCATTCATCCACCCACCCTTTCATCCATCATTCATCCACCCACCCTTTCACCCATCCATCCATCATTCATCCACCCACCCTTTCAGCCACCCATCCACCATTCATCATCCATCCATCCACCCATCATTCATCCACCCACCCTTTCATCCATCCATCCACCCACCCATCATTCATCCACCCACCCTTTCATCCGTATACCCTTCATCCATCTACCCTGGAGACTGCCCTCAGCCTGGCTATGCCACCCTTAGCATGCCCGGGTACATGAACCAAGTGCTTAGCACTCCTTTCATCGCTCCCGCAGCATCCACCAACATTTTAATATTTATTAATATTGTGTACAAGAAAGTCTGACGACCCCTTTTGTACCCTACCAATAAGTTTATAACACTGTACCTTAAAACACTTTTCATATTGTGGACAAGAATTGCATTTAAAAAACCTTTTAATATTGTGGACATCGCTTTTCATATTGTGGACAAGAATTGCAATTAAAAAACCTTTTAATATTGTGGACATCGCTTTTCATATTGTGGACAAGAATTGCAATTAAAAAACCTTTTAATATTGTGGACATCGCTTTTCATATTGTGGACAAGAATTGCATTTAAAAAACCTTTTAATATTGTGGACATCGCTTTAACGTTTACCCCGTTTAAAACACATCACATTAACGTTTACATCGTAAAGTTGCGTTGTTGTGGCTTGCGACGATAGGCCTTACGATGTAAACGTCAAAGCGTTGCTGTGCCTTACGATGAAAACGCTTTTGCGATCTTGTACCCGCGTTGTAATGGCACCGCGAAGTTATCTCTTCGTTGCAGTGGGTGTTCGCCGTCTCATGTGTGCCTCCGTTATGGCTCGGTTGTCGAGAGTCAAGATGCAGGAGGGAGGGCGTCCTACCGGTGTTGAGTCCAATGTTGCTATTCGGTGCCGCTTGAGGAGTCGCAAGGGTATAGCAATGTACGGAATGCCTAGGACCTCTGGGTCAATACAGTCAGCTGCCCAGGGACCTGAGTGATGTTCGATGTGTGGCGGGATGCAAGATTAGGCTCCCTGCCGGCCCACAATGTGTTGTCGTCGTCCCCCACTGGAAGGTGGGGGGGTGGGAGCACTCGGCACCCCCGGGTCCCACAGGTTGGAGACCGGCAGGTCAGGATCGAGGTTGCTAGGGGAGGAGGCCCGTGGGGCACCTGCCTCAGATGGGCACTATCTGGGATGTCGCCAGCAATGTCGGTCCAGGGTGACTGCTGGGCCTCAGGTGGCACGCTGGGCTGTCATGTGCACCTCGATTGTGGCACTGGTGCACGACTGGTGCACGACTGGTGATGGGTGAGACGGCAAATTTAAGTTCCCGCTGATTCAATGTGCGCTAATGCGCCCCCTGCGCACCTCGATTGTGGTGCCAGTGCAGGGGTTGGAATGGAGGGAGGGGAAAATTGAGTGGGACACCCCCCTCCTGGGTTGACCCCTGGTCATGGCACATAGGCATCACCATCACTCGGGCCTCAACAGCGGGGCCGATGAGTGAGCACCTGTAGGCATCCCAGTGGAGGGCCCGGGGACCCTATCTGGGAAGGCGCAAAGTCAGGTGTAGCTTCGGGCTGTCAAGGGCCCCGGAGCTAATGCAGCAGGTGCTCAGGGAGAGGTGCACCGTAAGGTTGAAGGTTGATAGGGAGGGGGTTGTAGAATGAAGACGAAGGTCTCCCCGACTTTCCCAACTGCAGTGTCACCCCATGCACCTCGATTATGGTGCCGACATGAGGATACGCGGGGGAGTCAGGCCCCCGGGCACCGCAGTTTATTAGTGCCGCCTCTCACCTTGGGCCCAATGGGGTTCTGGATAACATCTGAGCCTGCAGCACCGGTCCAAATGTTGCAGCGAGTTGAGCATATGCCTCACATCTGAGGCAATTGAATGCTGGATTCACCGCTCGGCATTGTTGTGGCCAGTGGGCAAAGGTACAGCACCTCCCCGCGCCTCGTGATGGCGCTGATGCAGGGGAACCGGGCAGCTGCTAGGTTTGGGTGTAGGAGGATCCCCCTATCTGCTTAATGAGGGGTCCCCAGGGGCACTCCTTCCTGCTCCAGCGGAGACGTGCCCAAGCACCGCAGCAGGGAGCCGAGGCCGTGGAGTGGTCACCAGTTCCCCTCCGCCTGCACGGCTCACATCAGCAGTTCACGATGGCAGCCGCCGCCCACTGCCGCGGCATCAGGCACCACGTGGCTCTTGGGTCTCCCGCTTCCTGTTGCTCACAGGGCCAGCCTTAGGTTTCAGTAAGTGAAAAGCAAAGTGTGGGGAGGTATCTGCGCTCGCCATAGACCCCTCCCTCCATGTCCAGGATGGTAGACGATATTCGGGCTGGCTGATGGAGCACTAGGAGGTCACGTCCGCCATCTTGGCTGGCTTAGCCATGCCCCATGACAGCAAGACATTCCTCTCCAATGACCGGATAAGCTGGCTCACTTGGAAATAGCTTCCGTCTAATAAACAGGACAGGTACACCCAGTCCATCATTGTTGTATTAGGAAAACACTGCTCTGATACCTATCTCTGAGACATCAGTTTGGAGGATGAACATCTTCCTAAAATCGGGGAAATCAATACAGGGCTAGACGTAATAGCCTCTTTCAAATGCTTGAAGACTTCTAGAACTTTGGTAGACGGCTAGTAAAAGTCGAGGTTATTAACATTTTTTTGAGCATGTTGGTTAAAGGGCCTGCTATGTCTGAGTAGTGGGGAATAAATCACTGGTAATATCCTAACGTGGCGAGAAAGGCTCAAACCTCTTTTTTGTTATGAGGAGAAGGTGTTTCCGTAATGGCTTTGATTTTCTCGACTTGTGGCTCAATGCTCCCATTCCCCAACACGTAACCTAAGTACCTCACTTTGCTGTAGCTCGCTCACGATATTTGTGCGTTGATGTGTAGATTGGATTTTTTAGTTCTCTAAGTACTGACTGGAGGTGAACTAAGTGGTCTTCCCAAGTGTTACTAAAGATGACTATGTCATCCAAGTAAGCTGAAGAATATTCTTGGTGATTGTTTAGAACCTGATTCATGAGATGTTGAAATGTGGCTGGAGCCCCATGTAACCCGAAGGGCACAACAGTAAAATGGAACAGCCCAAAAGGGCTGTCTTCCCACGATCTTCCCTTTTTAGGGGCACCTTCAAGTACCCTTTAGTAAGGTCTATGTTAGTACTGTACCGAGCCTCGCCTAATTTCGTTTAGGGGATACGCATCAAATTTTGAGATGTTGTTGACTGCCCAAAAGTCAGTGCAGAAGCGTCTACTCCCATCAGGTTTAGGGACCAATGCTATCGGGGATGGCTAATTGCTTTGGGAGGGCTCGATAACCCCCATCTGTAACATCTGGTATACCTCATTTTGAATTGGCTGTCTTCAGGCAGCTGGAATTCATTAAGGTTTTTGCTTTATGACGACACCTTCCCGAGTATGTATAGCATGTTCAGCCAAAAGTGTCTTCCCCGGAAGGTCAGAAAAGATAGAGGTGAATGGTTGTAAGGTTTGAAGTAGTTCACTCTGTTGTGAATCAGAGAGGGACTCATTGATGGGCAGTTGACCTAATGATCAAGTGTTATATTGACAGGTATAGTGGCCTGTACCTTCCTCAGGATGAGTCCTAACCATTTTTTAGCAGGTTTATATGGTAAAGCTGCTCTTTACTGGGCGATATCCATATTTTATATGTGACTCTACCAATTTTCTTGGTTATTCTAGAGTGACCCTGCCATTCAGATTTCATTTTCTTAGCCGATGTGGGTAGAAGTACTAATTCCCAGTCGCCTACTTGGTAGGTTCTCCATTTTTTCCCTTTGTCATATACCTGTTTCTGTCTTTTTCTGACTTCTCTCCAGATTATTACGGGCAAGTTCTCATAACTTCCTTCCTTCCTTCTTCAGTTAGTTGGTATAGTTAAGCAGATCCCCGGCTTCTTCCTCACTATCTTTTTCCCACACTTCTTTTGTGATCTCTAGTTGTGTGCAAGGTTTACGCCCGTAAAGCAGCTCAAATGGGGAACAACCTAAGCTACTCTGCAATTGACCTCGTAGGACAAATAGAGCTAGGGGAAGTAACTGATCCCGGTTCTGACCTTCCCTTGTTAACAATTCTTTTCAGGGTTAATTTAAGCGATTCGTTATAGCGTTCTACTAACCCATCTGTCTGAGGATGGTAAACAGACGTTTTGATATGATGGATGTCTAGCTGTTTTTCAAATTTGCTTCAGCAGCTTGAAAACAATAAGGTGTTTCCTGGTCTGTGTGTTTAGGGAATACTACATGAGAAAAGATTTCTACAAGGTGTTGAGCTGTCACTTTAGTGGTAGGGTTTCGTAAGGGTAGCATAATAAACGAGTACCAGTGCGTACTGGTTTCCTTTAGCTGACTTAAGTTGGGGCCCAATGAGGTCCATTCCCACCCTTTCAAAGGGGATGCTATTATCGGTAAAGGTTGTAGTGGCACAGATGGTGGCCTTTAGGGGTTTTTCTTTTGACAAATCTCATACTTTTGGCAGTATTTCCTTATCTGAGCTAAGATACCCGGCCAATAAAAGTGACGTAAGACTTCATGGGTAGTCTTCTCTGAACCAGTATTGTAGGAAACTGGGTTTTTGTTGTAGTAATCCCATCACTTTCTGTGTGGCATTTGATGCAACTTTGACTGAGGTGCACTGGGTTCCTGCTAAACAGGTCCCCAGTGCCAGTGTTCTTTCCCCAAATCAACACAACTGGTCACTTGATCCTCAAGTTACCAGGCCTTTAGCACCACTGTAGGTCCCTAGTAAGTGGTACTCCTGGTACCTAGGTACTAAAGAGGGTCACTAAGAGCTGCAGCATATCTTGTGCCACTCTAAGGGACTCAGCATTAAACTCATACAGACTGCCACCGCAGGCTGCGTGACAAGGTGCTGTAAAAATTGAAAACACAACATGACACACACTTGTGTGCCATGTCCCCTAACACGAACTTGTGTGCCATGTCCCCTAACACTGCATGTGATCACCCCTCCAGCAGTCACCCCTCCAGCAGGCCTTACAGCCCTAAGGCAGGGTGCATCGTATTACATGTGTGGCCATGTCTGCATGAGCAGATATGCCCCTGTTCTGACCAGTTCAATTACTGCCAGTACAAGTGACCAGGGAAGCCATTTTAAGTACATGTGCTGGCCACTGGTCAAAAATGAGTTACCCAGCCACATGACAACTTCACTGAAACTAGAGATGTTTGGTACCAAACATCTTGTATTAATAAACCCACGATGATTCCAGTAATGGGAACCCCTTGAAAACCTACCAATTACTAGTGTGTTGACTGGCTGGTCCTAGCCAGCCTGCCACCAGAGATGAGTTTCTAGCCCCCAGCGGTGAGGGCCTTTGCTCTCATGAGGGTTTGCCCACAGAGGATTCACCGCCGCCGCCTGCAGCCTCTTTGTGCAAGTCCCCTCTACCGCCTGTCTCCGGTGACGAAAACCCAATGCCTCAGAACACCTCTGCACCCAGCCACCCTGGCCCAAGGAGAAGAGGACCAAAGATGTCCCCATGTCCCGAGCATTGTGAGACCTGAGCCCCCCTGTTGGTTCAGCCTGACTGGCCTCCCAGTCCCAGTCTTCAGCCTCTTTGCAACCAGACCGTTCCCCATTAAAGTGAATGGGACACCCAACGTCATAACACACCTCTGCACCCGGACGCCCCTGAGCCTCCCGAGGTGACCTGTTGGTGTGGCCTTGGACCTTGCCTCATACTCACCTTAAGTCCAGGAGATTGGTCTCGTAAGTCACTGTGAAGTGCACAAATGCAATACGTTTTTCCCTCATAGGATAACATTGGGCACCCGACGCTGAAACGCACCTCTGCACCCGGCTGCCCCAGTGCCGCCCAAGGTGACCTGTTGATGCTGCCTTGGACTTTGCCCTATACTTACCTTGAGTCCAGGAGATTGGTCCCGTTAAGTCGCTTTGAAGTACCTGTATGTAGTGTATGTCTTTCCTCCATTGTATAATATTATCGCTTCAGAAATTGCACCAAGTGTTGATTTTTCAAAACTAAAAAACACTCATAACTCGAAACATACTTACCTGATTTTGGTAATCTTGGTGCCAAAAGTTATATAAAGATAAGAGTTATTTTTATGAATTGGTGTGGACCTCCTTATTGAGTCGTGTGCATCATTTATTGACTGTGTGTGTATTGCAGATGTCTAACACTCCCCTCTGATAAGTCTAAGGCTGCTTGACCACAATACCCCCTAGAAGAGCACCTTGTGATTGCTAAGGCAAGCGCTTGTCCACTCATAAGAGATACCTGGACTCTTGGCACAGTATATCTCTTTCTGGTATACTATATAAAGAGCCAGCTTTTCCACATTGGTGGTGCCGCGGTGGGGTACAAGACCTGCCATCTGCTGTACCACATGGTTGATAAATGATTCCACTAAGGAATTCAAAATTGTTTTTAGTTTAAAGCATTTTTTTCGATTTTGATTTTTTCTCCAAATTATTTAAACTAACTGTTAGGGCCTTGTGTTAAGTCCCCCAGTCCAAACTGTTTAGAGTTTAAAAAGCATACTAATAGTTAGGCCTAAAAGTATATTTTAGATTTTTTTTCTAGAAAAAGTCCCAACTTTTAGTTCCAATGTCTTCTATAGAGGATCTGGTCCAGGAGCTCAACCTGATCCTTACCTGCAGCTTACAATGCAGCAGTTAAGGATCCTCTGTAAAACCTTTAAAATAAAAACAGGCTCACACCCTACCAAAGTAAAGCTCCAGGAGCTCTTGGCAGAGTATGAAAAAAATATCCAGCGGATGACACTGATCTCCCTGAGGGTCAGAATAGAGACAGTGGAAATGAGGAGAACTTAGAGCTTCCTCTCTTATAGAGAGAGGACTCCCAGAGAAGGAATTCATTCTAGAGAGCCTAGCCAGGAGGGAGGCTCTAGCAGCCAAAATCTTGGCTGTAGAAAAATAAAGAGCTGAGATGGGCCTAGGACCCATCTCTGGTGGCAATAACATCTTAAATAGGGAGAAAGATTAAGCTTTTGGCCGTAAGATCCCCAAAGGGATTGTCCCCAAATATGTGGAGGGTGATGATATCAACAAATGGTTTACAGCCTTTGAGTGGGTTTGTAAAATGAGGAAACTCGACCAAATGTATTGGGGCTCTCTTCTCTAGGAGCTGTTTTCAGGAAAGTGCAGGGATAGGCTCCTGACACTGAATGAGACAGATGCTGAGTCCTATGATCTCACGAAGGATACACTGATTGAGGGCTTTGGACTCACCACTGACCTGCTGTCAGGGTGTAACGGAACTTGACGGTAAGCCGCATTAAGATCAATTGTAGCAAACCGCTTGACACCTTGGTTAAAGACAGCATTTTGTTTATTTTGGGAAGGAGAAATTGATCAACTAAAATGTTTTTTGTTAAGATCCCTTAGGTTGACGCATAATCTCAATTTGCCAATAGCACGTCTCGCTACAACCAGGGGACAACCCACTCAGAGTGTTCCACATGTTTTATTATCTTTGCAGCATGTAATTTATCTGGCTCTCTAGAACCTTCTTCATTTATAGCTACAGGTATGTTGCTGGCCTTATGGACACACGTTATGGCATCTAGCTGCAGAAAACTCCTATGTTGAAACTCCCCTAGTTTCATAATTTTCCATTGGAATACTTTGTGATGGGAATTCAATATAAATCACCCAAATTCCTCATCAGCTTGGCGAGATACAACAGGTTTTGGGTTGTTTGGTTCTAACATCATCGCAGTTCTCACCAACTGAGAACTGATAGGCCTGATGTCGAAATATACAATTTGCACTTATCTTTCATGTTTTTAAACTTAAATATTAATTTCCCATGGGCAACCATATCTATTGTTTCCCATGTGAAACTTTTTGCGCCGATATCAGGTGGCTCTAGTCCTTCACCTAAGCTTGGAACAAATATATCCCACCGCACATCTTTGTAAACAGTCTTATAAATGACCCCACCGATGGCCAATTCACACATGGGTTTCTCTTTTGGGCCACTGATGTTTAACTCATCTGAGTCAATTCTCGAAACACACATCTTTGCATCTTCTTTCCCAAGCCTTCAGACTCCATGTTTATCATACACCAGCTTGATGGCACTATCTTTTCTTTTGTGGCAGACTTGATAAAAGTGCCCAATGACTCCACATTCAGAACATCTCTGTTTATCTGTGGTTCATTTTCTATTGTTTACTAGATGGTCACTTGTAACGATACCCTGTGAAGGTGCTTGGATCTAGTTTCTTCTTGAATTTGGATTTGTAATTGGACATACTTTTATTTGTAGTTTGTTTATGCTGTATGCCTTTGGTAGCCTATTCCTTGGCAACAGTAACACTTTTCTCTTTTTCCTTCTGCTCTGTCAGTACTCAAGGGTTTAGATCCCATCCTTGTCATCAATTTTGTACAAGACAAGTACTCCTGGAAGGATAAGCATAGTACTTTATTGCATATAAGAACCCTGGTACATCTGATGGAAGTAGAGGCAGTTGAACAACCTACCTGCCAAAAGTGTAGTAGAAGATACTACACAAGACAACTCTGAATGTAATGAAGTTAAAGAAGATACTTTGGTACTAAGTATCCAAGAGGAAGTGGGAGGTGTAAGGAGGAAAAAACATATGTGTGACATGGTGGTTGGAGGTATGGAGGTACATTTGGTTGCTGATTCAGGTTCTCCCTGCTCAATTGTCAACAAGGAGGTATGATAAAAAAATGTTTGTAAAAACCAAAGGAACAGAATTGGAATGTCCAGATAATAATCCACAAAGCTTGACTGGGAACCTATAAATTTACTTTGTTTCCGTAATCTTAAATTCAAATTTAAGGACAGGAGTGCAGAATGTAAGTTAAACATTGCTGAGAAGGGGCTCTTTTTTCTTGGATGGTGGGATCAAGTAGAACTGAGAATAATATTAGAGCCCATTAGTCCTAAACCTGTGTTATTGATAGACAATGATAAATGCATGTCAGCGGCATTGGAAAAAGAAGCTGCCAGAAGTATTTTCAGGAATATTTGGGAAGTTAAAATGTTTCATGCACAAAATGATCTTAAGAGAAGATGCCCAGCCATGGGTACATAAGGTTATGAACATGCCTCTAGCAGTAACAGATGAAATAACCACCAAATTGAAGAAACTGGAGAGTAGTGGAAACATAGAACAAGTGGAGTCATCTGATTAGGTGGCTCCTATGGGCATGGCATGCAAAGCAAATGGCTGGGTGAGGTTGTGTGTAGACCTAAGAGAATTAAACAAGAATGCTTTAATTGACAGAATTCGCAAAAAGACACCCACTACCCTGTAGCACCTGGGTTAAAGATAAATATATGGGCTAAAGTATTGAGCGATGTACTGTAAGGGGGAGAGCTATGGGCTATTGTAAAGCTGACTGACTATGGAAAAGGGAAAATAATTTCATTAAGTCTTTATGACTGTCCTGAAGAGTGCTCCTACTCTACCAATCTGATTAGACCTTGCAGTGTTACCAATTTCTTAAATAGCAAATGTAAAACCTTTGATTTACTGCACATGAGTATGGGTTACAGGTGAGCTGGAACCCTATAGGATGACCTTGCAAGATATATAGACCTAAAGCATTTTTTTAAAACATTTTTTTATTATTTATCTACAACAATAGAGACATTGATAAGGCATGCGTAGCATAATCAAAAGCATATCATGCACATACATGTAACACTGTACCTTGGATACCAACATCCGATCAGGAGCCAAAGACAGATAATAAATGAACAGTCACGGAATAGTGAGAGTGGTGAGAACTGCATAGAATGCAGTTTGGGAGATTTGCATAGTGCGACAGAGGAGTGATGAATAATCAGTGGTTCAGACTTTAGTAGCGGTGGGTGCCTCAACCCTAGTGTTGTGTCTATCTGTAATTGGCACCAACGGTACGCAGCAATGCGCTGTTACAGGGGAACGTGGGGACGACCATGAGGCAGGGGAATACGATGAGCTTGCAGCCGTGCTTCTATTGTATGGACAGTCCTATGGTGATTCTGGAGTCTTCCCCTCAAAGCGGGCGGGTGTCATTCTTGGCCTCAATGTTTGCAATGTAAGTGTCCCAGTTCCCTTCCGCCACCTTGCCTACTCCCTGCGAGCATAGTAGTTGTAGAGCGTTAGCTTCTGCTCATGCCCATTGCAACAATGTGAGTAGCTACCTCCATGTATCCGGAACTGAGGGCACCTTCCACGTCATTGCAATTTGTTGTTTGAAGAGTACAAACGCAAGGTCTATGAACCTATGTAAGTGTTTGTCCCCATAGCTTTGGGGCGAAGGCCCAGGAGACAGGGCTCAGGAGAGAGCACCATGGTGTGTTCTGCCAAATCCACCATGGTGGCCATAATCTCCACCCAGGGCAGTTGTAATGTTGCACGCTCCCACACCATGTAATAAAAACTGGCCTCCACTGTCTTACACCGCAGGCAGTCAGGTGTAGACACTGGGAACATGCGCTTATTGCTTTGGGGGGAGAGATATAATTGGTGTGTGAAATGAAATTGCGTGAAGCTAAATCTCGCGTTCCTAGTTACCTCCTTCACGTGCTGGAGCGCATGAGCCCAGGCTTTGTCTGTCAGTGGTTGCGGGAGGACACTGTTCCACCTAGCCAGTGCCCTCCTTGTGTCCTCTTGTGCACTAGATGTAATTGCAAAGTATAATGTGGATATAGCTCGTCGCATGCCACCATGTGTTAGGTGAGCGTGTAGTATGTGTGATGGGGATGGTTCCACCTCCCCAGCCACCCAAGTGGCCCGCACTATTCATTAGATGTCCATTATGTCCTGGAAGGCCATAAGGGTTCCGTCATCAAAAAGATACCCTAAGTGGCCAATCCCTGGCTCCCTCCATGGTGTCAAATCATGTCTCCCAGCGAGCCCACGGATGCCAAATAATTGCCCCAGCATTATTGATGGTGAGTGAGAGATGTAGGGGCTCTGGCTGGGCACAAATCGCCAGCAGCACATCCACGCCGTCACCATCTGGCTCGACTCTCATTGTGGACGGTAGTTCCGATGTGCCAACCATGTATAAACACTCTTCTCTCCCACCAGCATTCGGACTGCCGCCTGTTCAGGACAAGGGGTCATGCCTAGCCAGCACAGCCCCTTTGTAGCTATGCTGCCGCATAGTACATTTCAAAGTTTGGCACACCAAGCCCTCCCTCGAGCAGGGGTCTTTGTGCAATAGCGAGAGCCATTCAATGGCGTCCTGCCCCCCATATCAGTTCCAGTAAGAAAGTATTTAGCTCCCGAAAGAAGTACTTGCGGAGCACGAGCGGGAGTGCCTCGAAAAAGTATAATAAGTGGGGCAGCGCGAGCATCTTACAATCGCCACTCGCCTCAACAGAAAGAGGGACAGTGAATGCCAAAAGGAGAGAGAGAGAGATCCCTGGATCGATCTCAGTGTACTATAGGCATTGCCCTCCTTGAGCACCCTGTTTTTGTGGTATATTTGGATGCCTAGGTTTTTGAATGTATTGTGACACCACTTGAGCCGGAGCCCTGGCAAAGCCCCCTATTAGGTGCAGGGGTTGGAGTGAAAGGGAACAGGCATGATTTAGGCCAGTTGACCTTGAACCCCGATACAGTCCCTAATTTGTCCAGCAAAAGCATCAAGCCCGGAAGGGAGGTCCCAACCTTGCATATAAAGACCAAGGCATCATTTGCATGAAGTGACACGATGTGGTGAATGTTTAGCTCTGGGATCCCCCTTTCCAGCACCCACAGGTGGAAGCGGCAAGCTAGTGGTTCCATGACTATCGTGAAAATTAGCTGGGATAATGGGCATCCCTGCCTAGTCCCCCTTTGGATGTGAAAGGTGCCTGAGATCAACTGGTCTGTCCTAACTCTAGCCATTGGAGTTGAGTAAAGCATGCAAATCCAGCCCAGAATATCCGGCCTGAATCCCATGCTCTCCAGGGTCATCAACAAGAATCCCAAGCTCAGAGTGTCAAAAGCTTTTTCTATGTCGAGTGACACCGCTTACTCAGCTGTGCACCTCGGGTGGGGTATCATGTATGAACCCAACAAGATGATGGACTGAGTGCTGAAACTTTTCAACCACTCACCCCAGTCAAGAGATCTGGGTTGAATCCATTGTTCTTTTGCTCACTATGGCACCCCTGTTCATACCCAGCCATGTGCAAATCAATCATGACCCTGCTCCTCATGGGAACAGTCCAGCCCGAACTGTCAGGTCCTCCTTGGACCGGAAACAAGCATCCTGTAACTGGTTTCGGAGTATCACCCCTCATCAGCCAGGCTAGCTTGAATCCAGTGGCACAGCGAGGAAGGGATCCATGTCTGGGCATACCCTTTGCCACTTAGGGCATACATAGCAAACACAACAAGATGATGGATGTAGTTCAGAAACTGTTCAATCACTCACCCCCAGTCAAGAGATCTGGGTTGAATCCATCATTCTTTTGCTCACTATGCCATCTCAGTTCAAACCCAGCCATATGCAAATTAGTGAATCAAACAAACAATGATGGGTAGGGGATCCGTTTGTCGCACAATCACGTGTAGCTATGAGTGACAGAAAAGATCAACACATTTATCGTTGCCCACCTCCAGAAATGGTTCGCCACCAGTTAGAGCCACAAATAAGTCAATAAATACAGCAACAATCTGAGAGGCAACAAGGAAAATAAATCGTACCATGACGGGAAAATTGCCAACCAAAACAGATGAAGCGAGAGGTTGATGTTAGATGATTATGGGGCACATGCATCAACGAAAATACCGATCGCAAATGGGCAGATTTGCAGAATCTACCCCTTTGCGACCGGTATTTTTGCGTTTGGGATGCATCAACCCAAATGCAAATTTGCAATTTAAGTAATCGTAAAATTTACGATTACTTAAATTGCGAATGCATTTAGGGAATCGCAAATTGCGATTCCCTAAATGCAATGCATGATGCAATTCCAAATTGCAAATTCGCAATTAGGGATCGCAAATTACCATCAATTTGAACTTGATGATAATTTGCAAAAACTTTGAAAAATGCACTAAAGTGCATTTTTCAAAGTTTCATGTTACACACACACATGCCCTTGGGGCATGTATGTGCACAACATGTGGTAACATCTCAATTTCAGGGTGCAACAGGGTGTCCTTTTGGCACCCTTGCACTCTTGAAATTGCATGTGCAATTTGCGAGTACCTATTTGGTACTCGCAAATTGCGCATGCAATTCCCATTCATTTGCGATTCCTACATGCATAGGGATTCGCGAGTCCTAAATAGCGATTTCTTAAAATTCGCTATTTAGGATTCGCAAATTCTGACTTTGATGCATGTGGTCCTATATCTTTTATTTCATATTTCATGAAGAACTGTACACGCAGCTAACGCGTTTCATCTGTATATGGGCTTCTTCAGGGCTGCAACATATATAAAATGAACTTACATTAATTCATTGCTATTTGAACTCAAAACCACAATTTCAATAAGAATTTCTTAATGGCTAGATGCACAAATCATATATCCAATGAAAATTAAGGTTTAAAAGAAAACCCATGGGTAGGCATATGCTACATTCTTATATTATTATTGTTTTTTGAGGACATAGTCATAATTTACAATAAATTACATACTAAAGCATCTACATACATGAATAGTGCAAATGAACAAGACCCCCATCAACATAAAACACTCATACAATATCGTGTTCAAAAAGCAGTAACAGTATAGCCAGAACAAAAAACCACAATAAACAGATTTTAGCAGATTAGCTGAGCAGATTTTAAGGTTTAATTTGAGAACAGATATTTTTAGCAAATTCTCACAGTCTAGAGACGACCTAACCTCCAACCAAGAAACGGCTGGGTATCATATTAAACCCAATCCATCTATCAAACGTAAGGAGGCTAATGTGACTTACCATTCGGAGAGATAAGCTCCCCAACCTTCAGGCAAATCCCAGTGCGTGTGTAAGTAAAAGGGATATGATCATGAGCATTTGACACACCAAACGTTTTGTGAGAGCAACTATACAGACGGGTCAAAAGAAATAACCCGGCCCATCTTAAATGGAAAAAGAGACGAAAGAATATACTTGCAAATTAGTCTTGACCCTGCTCCTCCTGGGAACAGTCCAGCCTAACTGCCAGACCAGGTCCTCCTTTGACCGGAAACAAGCAACCTGGGACCGGTTTCGGGGTATCACCCCTCATCCGCCAAGCTAGCTTGAATCCAGTGGCACAGTGAGCAAGGGACCCACGTCTGGGCATACCCAAGACCACCTAGGGCGAACATAGCAAACACAACAAGAAGATGGACGGAGTGCTCAAACTTTATCATGTATGAGCCACAAGATCTACTAGATGTTTAGGAAGGTGCAGCACACAGGTATAAGGCCCGATTGATCAGCTTGCACCAGGGTTCTGACTATCGGAAGCAATCTGCTGTCCCACCGTTATCACATACTGTCCTTCGGTGTCCACACTGTGGTTATCCACCACATAGGAGACCCCAGGAGCTTCCATTTAAGCACTCCTCGTGCATATGCCGACGAGGATGTGCCATAGACCTGTCCCCCCAACTTTGTGCAGACCCTTTGGAGTTTTGTGTGTGTTAGACGCATTTCTTGTAACAAGGCAATATGTGTATGACGGCGCTTGAGGTAGGCATACATTCGATATCGTTTAGCAGGAGTAGCCATACCACGCATGTTTCATGTTATCACATTGTACTTTGGAGTACGACTTTCTGTGTGTGTTCCCATGGTGTGTGATGATAACTCAGCGGCAGCACCATAAGTCAGCATTACTGCACGAGTATGTGCCCAAAAATGATAATAATAAACTAATTAAATACATTTAGCTTAGGTCTGTGCCATAAAATAATGACCCCTCTTAGGCCCCGATTACGAGTTGTGCAGTACTAGTGTGGTAGTCACTCCCAATTTATACACATTGGTACTGTGCAGTGCCATGCAGTTACAAGTTAATCCCTACAGATTGGGGAATAACTGTGCGGACCTGGTGTTACCTGGAAGAATTCTGAACGGTGTTATATTTGGCCCATTTGGATTAAGACTCACATGTGCAAACTGCTTTGAGCAAGTGATAAATGTGACTAGGGAGAGCTGATGCTGGATGGAGTGGTGAGGAGGGAGATGGAGGGTGGTGTAGGGAAGGAGAGGGCATTTCTTGGCATTATGGAGCATTCTATGCTCCTCTGTGCCTTGTAAAGGGTGTAGCGATACAAAAGGGGATGATGGACGGAACGCTTGAGCCAATCAAACACTCACCCCCAGTCAACTGATCTGGGTTTAATCCATCATCATTCTTTAGCTCACTCCACCACCCCAGTTCAGACATGGCCATATGCAAATCAGTCTGACCCTGTGCCTCATGGGAACAGTCCAGCCCGAACTGCCAAGCCGTGTCTTCCCTGGACCGGAAACAAGCATCCTAGGACCGGTTTCTGGCATTTCAGCTAAAGAATGATGATGGATTAAACCCAGATCAGTTGACTGGGGGTGAGTGTTTGATTGGCTCAAACGTTCCGTCCATCATCCCCTTTTGTATCGCTTTGTAAAGGGTGTAGGCAGGCTCCAGGGTATCCACGGTCCAAGTCCCAAGTCGATTTTACTGGCCAGATTTTCTGGCAGGTAACATTGGGTCCATTGTTCCTGCTCCCGAAAAATTCAAGAGCGCGTACAGTGTAGGGTGACCAGAGCTTGAGAACCAAAAACCGGGACATTTTGCAAAAATAAAAGAAGGACTACAATTTTACATCAATAGTGCTGAGCAGAATGACAACTCTTAACATAGGAACACAGAAGATGCACTAAGAAAATAAATAAAATGTAATTTCTAAAACCAGCATCATACTGTTAATTACATTTCTTACTTATAACAGATGCTAACTAGCACAACTTTAGAACACCCAATAAGTGCCTCTCACAGGTTTCAGTCGACCCCTTCTAAAAACCGGGACATGAGCCAAAATTGCCGAAATCTGCCGGGACAGCTGGTGAAAACCCGGGACTGTCCGCACAAATCCGGGACGCCTGGTCACCTTAGTACAGTGGCCATGACTGAACAGAGCGGAATTGCTCATGACGGGGTGGGCGGAATTTGCGTAGTCGCGCTACGCAAAGCTCTGCAAAACGGTAAAAAATCTCTGCGAGCATGCAAAAGTTCAGCGAACACGAGGAATTGCTTGTTCCGCCCGTTTGCGATGCTTTTTTCCTGTTCGCGAACACTGTTTGCGTGCTCGGGGAGAAATATCTCGCGAACACGCATTTTGAAAGCGCAAACAAGCAAAAAATTCTGCGAAGCCGCGGATCGCGGAGTTTTTGGTAATTCCGCGTGCTCCGCGGAACGCGAAATTACCCAAATTCCGCAAATTCCACCAGCGGAACGGAATTTACCGCCCAGGCCTAATGAAAATTCCACTATGCTCAACTTGTAATCTGGGCCTTTGAATTGTGAGGCCTAAATTTCACAGGCACACAAAGGAGCATTTTCGAATCCTACTAAGCGAAGGTCTGGCTGAGCTAACGCTCTTCTTGATTGGCTAGCAGCAGTGTTTCTGGATTTTGTAAGCAGGCCAAAAGAGAAGGAAACTGCCTCTAAATGAACCTCACTAGAATCACCAATGCCATGGTTCATGGGCGCAGTATAAAACACGGGCAGGGACAAATAAACCCCTTCTGGGTGAGTAGAATGTACACCACCCATAGGGTGGTCCCCATGCTGCACCATTCTTCTTCCAGGATGAAACAGAACCCACATTCATGTGGACTCCCAGAAAGTAGTGTATTAGCTGGACCGTTGTCATAGTAAGCCATATATTATTACACACATGCCACAACTCGGGAGTGTGTTCCATTGGACCCAAGATGAGGCACAAATTCTGTTCTGGGCTGCTCTGCGGTAACAGTCAACAGGAGCAGTGGACTTGCCACTGGAGTACCCGACACAAGTTATGTAACAGGAATCCGGGTATTTTCCAAAATGCTATTTTTACATTCGTTCTACTTTAATGTCTTTTTATGAACTGGCTGTCTTATTTCTGTTTATATACTTGCCAACCCTGCTGATTTACAATGCCCAATCGCCCCATGTCATTTGAAAGTGCACCATAAGGCAGTTATGTTTTAGAAAACAGTGCTTTGCTTGCTGGAAAGCAGGATTCTACACTTACAATTTAAAACCCAAAATTACACGTCCCAGAATGCAAAATGCAGGTGGCTAAAAAAAGAGGACTGAGTGAAGGTGCCGCACATAACATATGGCCAATTCGCAGCTCTTCAATATGCGCACACTTCTCAGGTTGCTTTACGTGAATCTATGACACATCTTCACTAAGGTGATGAAAACGCTTCTTTAAATTAATTTTGAAACCTGAAAAATCCTACCTTTTATTAGTGACAGAATGTTGTCAAGTACATGTTTCCATTTTGTGTGCAAGTCGTTTTACATAATTCTTCTTCAGTTCCACCAGAGAAAAGATATTTTTGACTCCCATGAACTATGACCAACTAGCCCCGCCTCCCATACCCAGAAAATAAAAAAAAGTTAATGTTCTGGCAATTCCCTGTTTCTCCCCATTCAAAACCTCCACAAGATTGGGAACCAACGTGCCCCATTTTTTCTCCTGTCTAGGCAAAGAAACTAACAACCCCATCCTCCTCCCCGCATTGCCACTACAGTCCTTCATGATCCAAGCAGAGATGGTGGCGAGGTATCAGCCTGGCTGATTGGGTATTAGACAAGTATCGTCCCCTTGCATCTCCCTATTTACCTTCATAATAGATGAGGCCTGCAGACTTTAACTTCCTCTTTAAAAATGGTAGTGGCTATTCCAGGTTGTCCAGGAAACCACAGGACAAAGTAGAGGCCTGCAAATTGCAGGCCACTTACTTCAAGGCTGGTACAACCAGGCAGTACACTATATTAAATATCACATTTTCATGTCACACCTTCGGTCCAATGAATCTCATTAACTTTCAAATCACAATCATTGAATCAACCAATAGTGTCTGCGTTTGTTTCGTGAAAAGCTTTCAAAGTTGCAGTAGGTAATCAAGGATCAAGACGGGCATTAGAACGTAGCCTCCCAAAGGTATGGGATTGCTCTGGTAATGGAAGGCTAGTCCAACTCGTGCTTTTCAGTGAATGCACTAGCCCACCTGGCCTGGGTGAATAACATTTAGGCTCCCGCTATCAACGCCCTCTTAATTCCAATTCTAGATAAAAATGTAAATAGATTCATGGAGAAACCTATCCCAAGGTTGACAAAACAGATAGACGTGAAATACAAGAATCAGCGGTGAGGGTAATAGCACATTCAGAAAGACGGTCACCCACACTCTCATCAGCAGCAGACTACCTACGGCAACGCACTCTACGCCGGCATCACCCAGAAACTCCTCAAGAAACTGTAGAACATCCAGAACCGCCAGACTCATTCTCAACATCCCCTGCCGCAGCCACATCACCGGCCACCTGAGAGACCTCCACTGGTTACCAGTCAACAAAAGAATCACCTTCAAACTCCTCACACACGCCTACAAAGCCCTACACAATGCGGGACCTGCGTACCTTAACCACCACGCATTCCACGTACCCACCAGAGCCCTCAGCTCTGCACAACCTAGCCACCGTCTCACATATCAGCAAGACCACGGCCAGAGGAAGATCCTTCTCCTACCTGGCAGCAAAGACCTGGAACATCCTGCCTCTCCACCTCAGGCAATCATCGTCACTGCCTCTATTCAGGAAGGCAGTCCCCCCCCCAGTGCCTTGAGACCCTTACGGGTGAGTAGTCACGCTCTACAAGACACTCAATGGATTGATTCAGTATCGGTGCTTGGACAGAGCAATGTATAATTGGAGCCCATTTCAATGATAATCTGCAGGATCAGCTAGCATTAGATTTCCCACTGGTACACACATTCACAGCGAACATGACGTCTTATGCATAAGGGTCTGAATTAGGGTTAGGCGGGTGGCATGCTGTCCATTAGTGCGGCGGAGTACATTAGGTCTGCCACCTTGATTGTGTTCTCTGTGACTTCACAGAGAAGCTTATAATGTCTCCTCTGAAGGCACAGAAAGTTTGATGAGAGGTTGCCATGTTTCAAGCATCTGCTCATCACACTTTTTTGTTTTTCAAAAACAAAGTGTTAGTTTGTTTTTGAAAAACAAAATACTAACGATCCTGACACCCTAGGAGTTTTTTCTCTACGACTGCCACATTTTTCCCGGTGGTTCTGGAGAAAAAAGAAACATCAGACTGTCCACTGTAAACAGTGTGGGCAGTCTGATGATCCTACACTGATAGCCCCTACACCGTCAGGCCTTCATTGTAAGGTTTCCAATGGTTGAGTCGGTGGAGCCACAGCCATCGGAAACCTGACGCTCCGCCTGACTCAAAACAGAGAGTACGGATCGCTGATTCGATGGACAGGGTGCTCTGCCACAAATGTTGCCAAACTCATAATCAGGCCCTTAGTACTGGTATCATTTATGAGGAAAACACTTCATCACTTTCCACAAATGCAGGTCGCCGTCTTTCCCACATCTGCCCTTTTCTGTATTCAAGTGGGTAGAACTTTGAGTCTTTAACAAAAGAACAAAGCAAGTTTCCTCCAGGCGCACATTCTTCGTTTTTATCTCATGGAATTTCAGTACATTGAACGGATGAATATTTGTCCTGAGTTGAAGTAAACATATAAATATATTAATTAGCACTGGCATAATATAATTTATGCTATTTGTTCTCTTGCCTCAATGTGCCCAAAACGCTCTCTGATGACACCTATTGTGTTTTACATCATCAACATCTTCATGCAAATTTATACAGTTTAAGGTCTGTGTCTGCATATAGAAAAAGCAAGAAAAACAAGAGAATAGTGGAAAAAGGAGACAAATAATTCATCTCCTTGTGGCAACTCACCAACACACAGGAATAAATATTCAAATAGGAGAAGCGGTGTCTAAGTTTTGAATCATTTTAGGGGAAACTGGAAGTTAGTATTCTGTGTACATCATCTAAGTTTCCATTCGATGCGGGTTGCTTGGACGATTTGTATAATTTTTGAAAAGTTGCTGCACTTTTACCGAAAAATTATTAATGTTACAATAAAGCCACAGCAATGCTTTTATATACTTTTACTAAGAATATGATTATATCCCATGATCGTGTACTTAATATTTTCACATTCTTGTTGTTTGATGTTGGTCCATTTTTCGTACTAAGGGAGACTTCTTGTGAATGTTCTGGTGAAGCCTGCACGACTGTGATGGCCAATGATGAAATCAGACTTGTTCTTTTAGGCCTGAATTTTGACAGCACA
Organism: Calotriton arnoldi; assembly: GCA_963921515.1. NCBI lineage: Eukaryota > Metazoa > Chordata > Amphibia > Caudata > Salamandridae > Calotriton > Calotriton arnoldi. The sequence goes on from CAWUFW010001802.1 coordinate 1,629,714, forward strand.
GTATCCCTTTAGACCTATTGCTTACAATATATACACAGAGCGGGCTTTCGCCCTGTCTAATGTAACCACTGGCTTTCTTCAAGCAGCCTCTTTCAGCCATTGGCTTTAAACTTTGTTGATCAACTCTGAGCCAAACCCAGTGGAGTATACATATCTGACCAAATGCTATTGGCTTTTTTGGTGGATCCTGCCACCTCCTCTATACAGCACTGCTCGTGGACCAATACCAGCATCAGTCCCTGCTAGGCGCCCAGGCAGAAACAAACCAGCGCTTAATTTGTAAAAATAAATAAGTGCCAGGGCCCTCCTCAGGAGCCCGTTGTAGCTTGCACCGCCCAGTGCCCCTGCTATCGCCGCCAATGACACAACCAACACAACTACTAACCATCTCACCCTAAAAGTGTGACAATTCAGATTATTCCAGGCCCCCAAGCTATAAGAATGACTTGGACAGCAGGTATTAGTTATTTTTAATGTATATTGAATTAATAAACAACTGTTGTTGTGTTCATCTCTATTTAAGAAAAACAGCACCATCATGTGGCAGACTGTCATAAGTGCCGAACACTGGAAACCCCTAGCTCAAATTAAGCACTGAAACAAATATGAGAGCGGCAAAGGCATCTGTGGCATATTAGCATAAGTACATTGTTCTGTGTTAGAACCTTATGATGTAAGGACATTAGAATGTTGCGGCTGTCAGAGTGTCAGTTGAGAAGTTGAGCTGTTGGCTGAGGCATCTGCATTAAAAGGCTTGACTTACCTGACCTGCTAGTTTGTTGTCTTTCTGGGAACACCACATTTTCAGGCAAGGAGGATGGGATGGAGACAACTTCTACCCTAATCAGACACCTCAACAAGGCTGTGGTGATGCTCTGAGACTGCTCTTAGGGTGACTAGGCCTGCTGTGACTGCTGTTCGAGCTCGGAGGGGTCAGGTGCACACGAATACCTGTGAAATCTTACTGTGGCAGTTGGGCTTGCAGCACGTTAATATCCAGCATGAGCCTGCATAGTGTGTCTGAAGCTGGCATGTGTGTCTCCACGTGCACACTGATCTCTACATCACTTCTAAGTGCAGCGTGAGGCATCGGACAATATCCTGTGCGCACTACTCGTAGCGTGCATGCACGTTTTGAGCAGTGAACTGCCTGACTGTTTCATCGCGCAATAATTACACTCCACGCTGTTACTTGAAGCGTAAAAGGCCATTTTATTAGGACAAGGTTGTAACAACATTAACCAAAACATCATTAACCATAACATTTCCCATCATCCTTCCCCTCCTTCACTCTATCCATCCTCAAACCATCACACCTGTTGCGCTCATCCCATTTCACTCTGCGACCTCCTCCATCTCTCCATTCTCGTCTTCATCTTTCTTCCAACATCCTCTTTTGGATTTCCTGCCGTCGCTCTCTTGCATCCTGCACCCCCCCATCAGTCACCTGTTTCCCCCGAGGGGTGGACGCGCCCGTATGTGACTCATCACCCCTCCAAAGTACTGCCAACCCAAAAAACACCCACAACCTGTCCTAAACTGGCACGCTCAACTCACCCATATCCCCTGCCCTAAAACTTGTAGGGTGGGTGGGTGGACTAACTTTCTTTAACCCTCCCCGGTGATGCCAGGTGCAGGACGAGGCTGAGACCTCCCATCCTACACCTTTATATCCACCCTAATCCCTCCCATTGTCCAACCCCTTGACCCCCTCCCCAGCATGTCCTTCTGTCTACTGCGCGAAGAACCCCGGGGGAAGACTGGTCTGCGACCCTACTTCCCCCGGGGCCCGACATCGCACAATAATTACACTCCACGCTGTTACTTGAAGCGTAAAAGGCCATTTTATTAGGACAAGGTTGTAGCAATTAACATTAACCAAAACATCATTAACTATAACATTTCCCATCATCCTTCCCCTCAGTCACTCTATCGCCGAAACAGTCGACATCCGCTCCCTCCTGGACAGAGGAGAGACAGTAGTCCTCATCCTCCTCGACCTTTCAGCGGCCTTCAACACAGTCTCTCACCGCATCCTAACACGCAGGCTGCACGAAGCGGGGATCCGGGACAAGGCCCTCGACTGGACCCGCTCATTCCTCTCCGGCAGAACGCAGCGAGTCAGACTCCATCCCTTCCTCTCGGACCCCACACCGATCACCTGCGGAGTCCCCCAAGGATCCTTCCTCAGCCCCACGTTGTTCAACATCTACATGGCTCCGCTCGCCCCCATCGTCAGAACCAGAGACGTTTTAAGGCATGGGCAAAGTGGGCTCTGGCCCATGGCCCCAACCTTTCAGGGGCCCCCTGATAGAGCCAGCTCTGTTCTGCAGAAAGTCTTCCCTGATGACCTTTAATAATTCTTAAATAGATTAAATACAATTTTCCTTTAATTTATTTTTTACGTGGGTGATGTGTGAGAGTCTATTATAGACATTTTGCAGAGAAAGTGTGTTTATGTTTTGTGCAACATCCATAAAAAATATTTTAAATCAAAACAGGATCGCACATATGAGAAATGGGAGGGTTATCACAGAGATTATTTGCAGTAATATTCTTGAGCTGCTGCTGTGCAATATTGAAAACACACAACACTATCCCTGACTATTAGATGTAAACACATATAGAATTTGGACTAGTGTTCCTGAGCAATGTCAGTGACCTGGCCAAAGAGGGCATGAAAGAGCTCAAATTGGATCATAAATTCAAAGCTGTTCCGAACAGGGGCCCCCAAAATCCGTTTGGCCCAGGGCCCCCAAAATCCTTAAGATGTCCCTGGTCAGAACCCACGGACTCAACATTGTTTCATACGCAGATGACACCCAACTCATCCTCTCCCTATCCAACGAACCCAACGCAGCCAAACACAACTTTCAAGAAGGCATGGAAGCAGTCGCCAAATGGATGAAGAGCAGCTGTCTACAACTCAACACAGACAAAACGGAAGTACTCATCATGGGCCCACACCCCGACGCCTGGAACGACACCTGGTGGCCCCCCGCCCTCGGAAGCCCGTCCACCCCCACGGACCACGCACGCAACCTCGGAATCATCCTGGACTCCGAACTCAAAATGGACCGCCAGATCAACTCCGTCGCATCCTCCTGCTTCCACACCCTCTGCCTCCTACGCAAGACCTTCAAATGGATCCCCCTCGAACACAGAAAGACCGTCACACACGCCCTCGTCACCAGCAGACTCGACTACAGCAACGCACTCTACGCCGGAATCAACAAAAACCTCACCCGCAAACTTCAAAACATCCAGTATTCCGCCGCCAGACTAGTCCTCAACCTGCCACGACACTGCCACATCACCCAGCACCTGCGCACACTCCACTGGCTCCCCATCGAGGCAAGAATCACCTTCAAGATTCTCACCCATGCACACAAAGCCCTCCACAACACCGGACCAGCATACCTGAATAGCTGACTCACATTCCACGCACCCCAAAGGACCCTACGACTCACCACCCCTCCAAAGTACTGCCAACCAGGGAACCCCGTAGGGCGGTTACCTGCCCCCCCTCTCTGCTTTGCACCTTTCGCTTCACTCCCTTTCTTCCCTGCAGCACCAGATGGATTTGTTCCACAACCTACTAATCACATCCTGCATCTCCATCATGTAGTAGGCATTCCCTAGCTGCGAAAGGTGCATTCCATCGTCCCTGAACAACAACGGCTCTTCCAATTTGAGCCCCATGTGGGCAATCACCTGAATGTCCTTGGTTTGTCAGTAAACCCTCATTGCCCTATTCAATTTCTTTCGAGCCTTTTCCACTGTTGCGTGCTTAACCGCCCCTTTCCATACTTTGCGCGGCACAAACTCGGTCCATACTACATACGTTTCAGCCAAATTGCATTTTATCACTTCCAAATCCCTCTGCATGTGCTGCAAAATTGCCAATCCTGATAGCTGTATCAAGTCATTTTCGCCCAAGTGTAGGACCAACATATCGGGGCAGCCTCTTTGTGACACCATTTTTGTCAGCCACAGCAATAAAGCCCCCCTGCGCATCCCTCCTTTACCCTACCAATGCACTTCATAGTGGCTGCTCCTCAGACCCAGGTTACGACCATAGACCCGCCGATCTGCGTATTTTGCTGCCCAATGTACGAAAGAATGTCCCACGATACAGGTAACCGTCTTGGCTCCTGGGCCACCCACACAAACTGCGACAAAAAAGAATATATTAGTGCACAAAAAAATGAACCCATCTTCTCCTACTCCCGTACCCATGTCTCATGTCTCTGCCCTTCTTTGGTTCCAAAACCCCCTTTACTTGCGCACATATCTATCACAGCATCTAGACCTCAATCTCCCAATCTGGCGTATTCTGTCCCAGGACCAACCTAAACACGCTGTCGCCGTAGCTGCGCCAATGCGGAAAGAATGTGTGCCATATCTGGCAGGATCCCTGCCCAAATGCCGTAATGCCATGTGCAGCACCGCCAGCAGCTGAAACGCTGTCAGCCTTTCCCCTGACGCATGATAAAAAATTCCTCTCGACGGCCGTCCTGCTCTTGCTAAGAAATCTCGCTATTCCTGCACCGGGCACACACCACTGCATCCGCTCTCATTCAACCAAACCCATCTACTCCTGCCAGCCTGATCTGTCTTGAAATGACCCAGCCAGATCCCCAGCCGGCCTTGATCTAATCTCCCCTCCTCATAAGTCCTTCCTGCCTGTTGTCCTGTTCCCAACAATTCCGAGACCCGGAAGGCCCCAAAAAACATCCAGACCATGCATAAACGAAATACCGACACCTCAAAAGTGTCATAACAACAACTTGGCAAAATTGCAGATTGTTCAAAATTCCGCTGCTAGACTGCTCATGGGAATCCATAATCGTTGCTCGGCAAAGCCGGCACTACGCTCCCTCCATTGGTTACCGGTGCAGGAAAGAATAAACTTTAAAGCTCTCTGCATTGCCCATAAGTCTTTAGGAGGGAATGGACCTCCTATTATTAAAGACATGATTTGCCCTTACAAGTCCAACAGAAGCCTCCGCTCAGACGAGCTGCACCTAGCAGTGGTACCTAGGATTAAGAAGGCCAGAAGTGGCGGCCGGCGTTTTTCATATAATGCCTCAAAATTATGGAATAGCCTGCCTCTGCATCTGCGTAGAGAATCTAACCATCTATCATTCCGGAATCAACTAAAGACCTGGCTCTTTCCGTAGAAGTCCTGTCCAACTCTAGTAACCACACCAGTGCTGGGATGCTCCCGGGTAGCCATGCGCTATACAAAAATCCTTTCATTCATTCATTCATTGGCAACACCCCCAGTAAACTTCGCAACAATTCAAACGCTATGGCCTCCCTCGGAGCTCCCTCCCTCCTCCCCCCGTTCACGCCCCCAACCTTTCAACATCTTACTCAGAATCTCATCTTTTGCGGGATCGAAACCTAGGTACAGTTTGCTATAGAATGAGATCCCTGCCAGCTTCCCTGCTATCGTCGTCTGTGATAAGCCCTTGTCAATACAACTTAAAACAAAACACATAACTCCCTGCTCAGTGTCTTGTCTTGCCATGTTCCATGCATCTACGGTCTGTCCCATGAAACCTCCAAAATGAGACCACGCCAGCCTGTAACTCCGCCTTGTAGATTGCGCCAGAGATTTTTCGACCAGGCCTATCACTCTCACTCCCCCCAAGGCCCAGATGCTGTCCGGCAGCTCTGTCTTGCATGGGTCCGCTCCAGGTGCCAGTCGTCGGAATCGTCGCCACTGCGAACGAGACAACGCATCCGCAATGTCGTTACTTGCCCCTGGAACGTGTTTTGCCCGAAATACCACATTCTGTTTCAAGCACTTCAGCATGAACCTTCGCAACAGCCGCAAGACCTTCAAGTCCCCTGCTTTCTGCCTGTTCACTGGCTCCACCACCGTCATGTTGTCCACATGGAACAACACCGTCCTATTCTGTAGTTCCATGCCCCACACTGCCAGTGCTACCAAAAGTGGAAAAAACTCCGGGAATGCTATACTCCGTCCTTGCTTCACCCAATGTGCCGACCATTGCTCCGCACACCAACGTCCATCCCAAAATAGTCCAAAGCCATAAGCCCCTGCTGCATCCGAAAGAATTTGAACCTGCCAGATCGTCTTGTCTTCCACGAAATCCAAAGACACCCCATTGAACTCTGCCAAAAACGCCTGCCAGACCCTCAAATCTGCCCTGACTCCCATCGAAATCCTCACCCTGTGGTGTGGTAGCACTGCCCCAGACATGGCCATGCCGATGCGTCGGCAGAATGTTCTCCCAGCTCTCACCACCCGGCAAGCAAAGTTCAGAAAACCCATCAATTGTTGTACCGTTCTCAGGTCAATCTTCTTCTCCCCTACCACCCACAGTAGAAAAGCCTGTATGTCTGTCACTTTCTCACAAAGGCAGTCTCACCACCCATTGGACCGAGTCCAATTCAATGCCCAAAAAAGTCAGTCTGCAGCTGGGCCCAGCTGTTTTCTCCGGCGCTAAGGGGACCCCAAATGTTTGTGCCAATTCTTGAAATTGATGCAGCGCCTTCCCACAATCTTCTAAAGTTCCCTTCCCTATGAAAAGAAAGTCATCCAGGCAATGGGACACTTCCTGGTGACCACTACTCTTCATGAAAACCCACGGTAGGAAAGTGCTGAACATCTCGAAAAGTGCACATGAAATCGCACAACCCATCGGCAGGACCTTGTCCACAAAGATGGCGCCCTCAAACTGCATCCCCAGCAACGAGAAATCCGCAGGGTGTGTAGGCAGCAAGCGAAAGGCCGATTTAACATCACATTTTGCCATTTCTGCTCCCTGCCCACACAACCTCACTAGGCGGATCGCATCATGAAATGAAGCATACAGCACCCTTGAATACTCCTCCGCAATGAAATCATTAACTGACCTCCCTTCGGGCCAAGATAGATGATGGATCATCCTGTATTCCCCTGGCTCTTTCTTCGGCACCACCCCTAGAGGTGATATGATCAAGTCCTCCACTGGCCAATTCTCAAATGGGCCCGCTATCCTCCCTTCTTCAACTTCTTTTTTCAATTTCCTCTGGCAATTATCTGGCTGATTTAAAATTCTCCGCCCAACTTCGTTCTCTGGGACCTTGGTATCCCACCTGAAAACCTTCAATAAAACCCCATTGAATCCTCAATGCAGCCTCTCTATCGGGATAAATCGAGAGCCACGGGCCCATGGCTTCAATCCTAACTGGGGTAGGAGCCCTTTGGCCCAGACTGTCCTCGGTCCTAAGTGGCCCTCTATTGCTCAGCTGGGGTGGACAGTGTAAAACACTGCGTGAGCAGGTGTCGTCCCCCGCACTTGGAGCACTCGTGTTTAAACTTGCAAGGGTGCCTGGAACAAAAACCCTTGTTGAAATTTCAGCATGCCCCCGTGGTGCTTCCCCCATGCTTTGGTGTCGGACCTGCACTTCCTGCCCCAAAACTAGCCCCTCTCGCCCCTGACTGGGAGGGACACGCTGGAAAGGACCGGTAGGTCACTGGTAGGCCGCTAGCCTTATAGGTAGACGCCGATGACTGCGTGGATGACATCCATTGCATCCACAATTCCTGATCTACCTCCCCCCATGGTTTGTCAGGGTTGATGCTGATTCTGGCCCTAAACTCCTCATCGTAGCTCAACCAGGCGAAACCCCCGAAGTGCATCTGTGCCTTCCGTATAATATCCATATACTTCAGTAATGCGATTGCCCTGTCTAAATGTTTCTCACAGTAAATGCTGGCGTATATTAGGAAAGCTGAGGTCCAGTTCTCCATATTGATGGGAACCCTAGGCCTCCTCGTCAGTTCCACTCCTCTTCTTTTGATCCCTCCTTCGCCTGGATCTCCCTATGGAGCAACTTGAACACGTTGACATTTTTTGTGCTTCCATATACTATTTTTTGTTTTGTCATATAGGTGTGACCCCAAAGGCATTGCCAGGCCCATGTATGGCAGCTTCTTGTGGTGTTTGTCCTCCCCTTTGTCCTCCTTCCCTTTACTCCCTTCTACCTTGTCCGTCTGGACACTCGCACCAATTAACTGCTTCGCCCCTCTGTCCTTTGCACCTGACGCAGGAGCCGCTGCTGCACCTGCTTGGAGCACCGAGTCTCTTACAGACCCGTCTCACACACCCACCGACCGGCAGACTTTTTTCTTAACTGCCTTAGGCCCCCCTTCCCAAGCTGCCCACCAGTCACCCTCACCTGATAGACTTCCATGGGCCTCCTTGTCCTTGCCCCTGTTGCCGGCCTTCTTCGGGCCCGTCGTCTTCATCTTGTCTTTGGCCGCAGTTGCCTCCTTCAAAACACCAACCTTTCTGGTTGCCTTCTCCGGCGCCCCAGAAACCCCAGCATTCACGTCATCTTCGTCCCGCACTTCACCTTCTCCTAACTTGTCACTCTCGTCACCATAGTCTAACAGCATCTCAGCCTCATCCTCTGCAGGCGCCCACATCACTCCATGCACCACTCTCTTCTGACCCTTGCCATTCTTTCTGTTCACACCACCGCATTCGTCTGTCGCCGCCACTGATGCCCGATCCCTCGTTGGAGGGTAGGCTGCCGCGGACTCCCCTGCTGCTTCTAGCCAGCATCTCGGGCCGTTTTGTGCCCTGCCGGCGCCACCCTGTTTCTACCGGCCTCAGCTGCCGGTTTGCACCCCCTCCTCAGGCTGCTCCAACCTGAGGGGGCCCCAGCACCACCGGGTCTCTCCACCGTCATGGCTGTTCCTGGTCCTGACCCCTGCTGCAGCATCTCCTTAACCCACACCCACTTACCCCTTTCCCCCTCGGGTCTCTCCACCGTCATGGCTGTCCCTGGTCCTGACCCCTGCTGCAGCGTCTCCTCAATCCACACCCACTTGCCCCTTTTCCCCTCTGCCCCTGGGTCCCGCTCTAGTGCTGTTTCTGCATCCCTAAATGGGGGGGGCAGCCCTCCACCCATGGCCGCCAGCCCTCTGCCCTCCCTGGCTGCGCATAATGCTTCCCACTTACTTTCCGTCTCTTGTATGATCCGCCTCTGCTCCCGGATCTTGGTCTCCTGATCTAACCCATCCCACCTGGGTAAGATGTGGGGGGTTCCCCCTGGCTGACTACCTCCCCATCCCCCCTGGAAAATTGTGGGTGACTGCCTGGGCCCCCGCCCCTATCTGCTTCCTCAATATGGGTGGGGACATCCCACCCTCCTCCCTACCCTGCATGCTCCCAGGGAGATGCCTCCACGTGAGGTTCAGAGGGGACTCCTCTCCCTGGGGCTCATCTACATTCTGCCTCATACTGGCTCCAGCATGCTGCTGGGCCGGTCCCACATTGCCCAGCCCATCCCCTTGGAATAGAAATTCCCCTGGCCTCAAACCCGCTCCAGCGTGCTGCTGGGCCGGCTCATATGTGCTCGGCCCTGCCCCCTGGCTCACCGTCTCCGCGTAGAGCGCATTGTCCTGCAACCGCGTGGGCAGGCTCTGCCTCCGGCCTCCACGTTTGGGCTGCAGCTGCTTGGGCTGGCCATGCCCCTTGGCTCCTGCTGCTTTTTTCAACCGTGGCGGGTCGTCCTGTAACGCCGCCACCGCTGCCGCAACACCCGCTGAGGCGGACCGCGGGGGTCATACCATGCCGACCCACGCCTGGTCCAGGACACCTGGCTGCTGCAGGTAGCGTGGCCCACTTATCCCAGTACCCTCAGTGCGGCCCGCACCCCCTCATGATCGGGCTCCGCCTTGCCTGCCACGACCAGGCAAGTAAACGAGCTTTAATTCGGCCGAATTAAGCTCCAACGGTCCTCTGCCCGCAAACACTTGACCAAGTGTAAATCTAGGCCTCACTCCTCCTACTGGCTACGCTAATTGAAACTCCCACTAACTAACTTTCTTTAACCCTCCCCGGTAATGCCAGGTGCAGGAAGAGGCTGAGACCTCCCCTCCTGCACCTTTATACCCACCCTAATCCCTGCCATTGTCCAACCCCTTGACCCCCTCCCCAGCATGTCCTTCCGCCTATTGCGCGACGAACCCGGGGGAAGACTGGTTTGCGACCCTACTTCCCCTGGGGCCTGACATCGCCAGCGGAGAGTGAAAATCAGTGGCCATTTTGGGCTGGAACAATTTTGTATAATGCTGGCAGTGAGATATGAATTTTAATAAGGACACCCTCTGATTCCCGTTGTGGAGAGCGTTTAGAGGACTGTGGTAACAGTAAACATCTTTAATTTGGGAGAATTTGGAACCTTCATATAAAAGAAGTATTAAATTGCGGTAGAGCACAATAAAAAGTGCACTTCTCTCTGGGGTTTCATTGCATAATTCAAGCCCACGGTGGGGTACCAGGCCAGGAGTTCTTTATTCAACAGAATCATCTGAGTGTCATTTGAAGTCTCACAATGCAAAATGTCACAGCACAACCATTCTTTTTACCTTCTCCAGAAGAACCTATACTCAAGTGGAGAAAATGGAAAAACGTTTTCAGCAAGTATGCACATGTGTGCGGCACAAATCTCAGCGCAGAGAGGAAACATGCCCTTTTGTTACATTGTTTGGGTGTGGAGAGGCAGGAGGATCTTGAGAACTTACCAGAACATAACCCAAATGAAATGCATGACCTTAATGTATATGAAATGTGTTGGGGTGTGGCTAAATCGTCGACCATAATGGCTGTATGGCTGAGAAGCTCCGGTGCAGATAGCCCTCATCCTATGGGTTACCACACTCTAACATGATCCTTTACCATCGGAGGGTCGAGATGTTGAGCTTCCCGCACCGGTGGAGCTGAATTATGTCGGTTGCAACCCCGTCAGTTCATCCTACTGCCGGAATCACAGGACAGGTGTGAGAGGCTTAGCCTCACCTTGGAGGCCCGGTGCCGACAGGGGACGCGGCGAGACTGAGGCCAGAGGCTACTGAGCCTCGCTGGGCCCTCCCCCGAGGCCCATACCCTCCTCGTCTGGGGTCCACACCAGCCCCCTCTGACCCCCAGCTTTCCATTCTGCCGGCCGTACCCGCCCTGGATCTGGTGGCATGCATTGGGCCTTGAGGCCTTGGAGAGTGGACCCTGACTGGGCCTCCGAGGCTGGAGGTGTGCTGGCCCCTCTACTTACTTGCTCGACATGCCTAGGAGCCATCATGTCCTGATGCAGGGGGGGAGCTCTGCTGCCCCTTCTGTTCTGGCCCTGCAGTGCTGCAAGGACCCACACCATCCTCTTTGCATCAGTGGCAGGTGGGGGGGAAGGAACAGTCTGTGAGTACACTGCTTGCCCCCATATGTGGTCTACATGGGACCTCTGGACCTGTCCTTTCCATATTGCTGTGCCGCTGCTGGTCCACTGAGGAGCCTCCTCGAACCCTCTGGCGGGGTCCCTCACCTTGCAATTTCCACAAGTGCGCTTGCCCATGCAGTGAGACCCATAGCCTGCGTTCCAGTCTACCTGCTGCTCCTCAGGATCATCCTGCCTCCTGTCTGCTCTTTCCCTGCCACGCACTGCCCCTGTGCTTGCTGGGCTGAGCTGCGGTTCTGTTCCTTGACGCTGCTCCCTTCTACTGCCTTAGTGGTGGAAGAGGTGTGGCGCAGTGGCCAGGGTGCCTGACTCCGGACCACGGGGTTCACGGTTCGATCCCCGGTGCAGGCGGCAGGTTAGCCCAGCACCATGTGACTCTGGGCAGTAGCTCGCTTAATCTTCCCGACGGCCCCCAGCGCCGGGACACCTCTCCAGAGGTAGCTCTGCGCTTTACAAATGCTGGTATATTTCATTATCTACTGGTGGCACTACTCGTGCCCCCACTTACATCTGTGTGATTGGATGAACTCTGGGTCTGTTCTCGGCCTCTAGACTGTTGTCGCCTTCTCCGCTATGACCACTCTATTCACGTGATTGGCACTCAGAACTCCTACCACTGTTACCACTGTTATGCGCCTTGTGTCTGTCCCTCATGGGTCGTCGGGACCCTAAGCAATGTAAGCTCACCTTTGACCGTGCCAAGTTGACAGGTAGGTCTGACTCCCTATTTGATGCAGAGGATGGGCAAGTGCGACTCAGCTCACGGACCTGGAGGGAGGTTATGCGGCTATCATCGCAGAGCTCCGTACCGGCTTCCGTGCCATTGACGCCCGTTTTGACACCCTGGCTGCGTGGCTGAACCACATGGGGAAGCACCTGAATGCTATGGTGCTCACCTTGATGCAGCGGAGGAATGTGTTTCTGGTCTGGAGGATGGGGCGACCTCCCTGAGCTGGAGATTGGAGAAGACAGAAGGTTTCCTGAAAGTGGTGGCTATAAAGAACAAGGACCTTGAAGCACGCTCATGCAGGAATAATATTCACATATTGGGCCTTGCAGAATCTACAGACATGGGGCGCCCGGACCACTTCGTGGAGAGATTGCTCTCTGATATATTTGGTACCCAACATTTCACATCTTCGTTTGTGGTGGAAAGGGCCCACAGATCGCTGGGGCCCTGTACCCCTCCGGGGTTCCCCCTTTGCCTCATTGGACTCACTTGCTTAATTTCAGGGACCACAATACTGTGCTTTATCTAGCCCGTGAGCAGGGTCCATCGCAGTATCAGGGTGCCACAAACTCAATTTACCCTGACTTTACACTTGCCATCCAGGAGGCATGGTGAAAGTTCAACGATGCAAAATCCCTGTTTCATAAGCAGGGGCTTAAATATGGCATGTTATACCCAGTGAAACTCCGGGTGGTCATGGATGGCAGGGCCCGATTCTTTTACACTCCAGCAGAGGTACTGATCTTTTGCAAGCAGATGGGCCATAACAAACCTTCTTCATCCCGTACCACCCCAGAGCGCTCACTTCCGGACCTCCACATTTCAGCCAGTGCAGACCTTTTCCCTACTGCCTGAAATGCTCACTGGCTCATCTACAAACACTGCAATTCACTTTTTGTGCCCGCTGGCTGATTATCTTTGTTAAAAGCCTGTCCTATATGCATCTTGAACTGAGCCTTTTCATGTAACCCTACAGCACTGTACCCGCATTAACTATCACTCTTCGATCACGGCACTGATTGCTGAAGGAGTTGTCTGCTCCCTAAGGAGTATTCCATGATTCACTTGTTAGTTTTTTATTTTTTGTTTGTTTTTTGGGTGTTCCTGGGATTCATTAGGTCACTATTGCCTAGTGTGGGTAGGAGGTGGTTTTTGTTTTGAACACATGACTTTGCCTACATGACCACTCTTTTCTTATTAACCCCGATGACTGGTGTTAATAAACAGCTGGCGGAATTCACGTTTATGACGTGGAATATCAATCAACAGTCTGCAGATAGGCAAACAGGTACTGTCATATCTCATTAGACACAGTATAAAGGTTGTGTTTTTACAAGAGACGCATCTTCCTCCCCAATCATCCCCTGCATTTGCAGTATCCTGGGGGCGCCATAGATACTTTTCCAGTTATAGTATGTACTCTCACGGGGTATGCATACTACTCCATAAAAGTCTCCCCTTTGGCCACCATACCACTGTTGCGGAGAAGAACGGACGTTATATTCTCGTGCCTGGTACATTGATGGGGTTACGGGTCCTCTTATTTAATGTTTATGCCCCTAACATAGATGATCCCCCCTTCTTCCAGGAACTGTTGGCCTTGCTGGGTCAATTTGATACTGATATTGTATTACTGGGTGGAGATCAGAATCTACCTTTTGAAACCTCGCAGGATAGCACTAGCGTACATTCTGTTGGCAAACCATGCTGCTGCACGTTCTCTGTGATATTATTGACACACACACTATTAAAGATGCTTGGTGTCTTCTCCACTCCACCACACCTGGACCCACTTTCTATTCTGCTCCCCACGCGATGTGGACATGGATAGACTACTGGTATATATCAGAGAGTGCAGGTCTGTGGCTCAAAGATGTACAGCTTTTGCCATGCACATTGTCCGATCATGCCCCAGTCAGGCTAGTGCTTGATCTCCCCTATGGAGGGGGGTGGGAGCAGCGATGGTGTTTCTCTGGTATGACTCTGTTGGATGCAGTTTTCCGTTCAGAACTCCATGACTCCATTCTTGAATATTTTGAGCTCAACCCGAGGTTCCGTTCGCAGCTACGCTACATTATGGGATGCCTTCAAGGCAGATATACATGGTATCTGTATTTCAAAACACGTGGGCATACTCTGTGACATCCATAACAGTCTGGTGTGAGTAGAGGCCAAACTCAATGATATTGACAGGGCCAACTCCCAATACCCTGACTCCCCATCCCTCCACAGACAATCCAATCTCATGGTAGAGTTCCAGGACCTTGCTGAGAGGGAAACCGCTTATCTGCGTAAAAACTCCGTGGTTCGCAGATATAGCAAGGGGGAGCGCCCTGGCCGCACTCTGGCCCGCCTCCTTCACCCCAGTCGTGGCCGTGAATGTGTCACTGAACTCCATCTGGACGGTGGTGTCTGGGTTACTGCTAACGAGGACATTATCCAAGAATTAGTGTGATATTATACAAATCTCTACACTTCACGGTTAGATCCTGACGAAATGACGCGTCTGGCCTATTTTGAGGAAATAGCTCTGGTCTGGCTTACTCAGGGGCAACGCCAATTTTTGAGTGAATCCTTCACTAGTGAAGAGATCACCCAGGCAACTGATTCCCTAGACAGCTCCAAGTCCCCCGGCCTTGATACCCTAACAGGTGCCTTTTATAAGGCACACAAGGGTATCCTCATCCCTCACCTGCTAGATATGTACGCCGAGGCCCTCGACAATGAGGTCCTGTCCCACACACTATGGGATGCAGTGATTTCCTACTTCTTAAACCTGGCAAAGAGCCACATCACTGTGCCTCTTATAGCCCGCTTTCCCTGCTTAATTTTGAAAAAAAGATCTTAGCCAAAGCTGTTGCCAACAGATTGTCCTTATCGCTTGACCAGATCATTTCATTCATTCAAACTGGATTCATACCTAAAAGGTCCATCTCACTAAACTTGAGTGTGGTTTTCTCAGTTCTTAACAGGGTTTCCCTGGACGTGCCTGCAGCGTCACCCTTCTTGATCCGGAGAAGGCCTTTGATTCTTTGGAGTGGCCTTTTCTCCATGCAACGTTACAGAGACGGGGGTTCCTTAGTGGGTTCATCTCCCTCATCTCCCTTCTATACTCTGACCCTGGACCGCATACGGGTGAATGGTTCTCTTTCTGAACCCTTTGTCATCTCCAGAGGCACTATTGTTCATCATAGCCATGGACCCTTTGGTCCGCCACCTTCAGGAACACCACTTGCATGACGATCTCCATTTTAAACATGGCCCATTGCTTCTTTCTATGTGCGCAGAATGATATTCTGCTATTTATTCAACATCTTGCAGTCAATTTGGCCCCCTTAGTGCCGGAGATTATTTGTGTTGGTGGCCTCTCTGGTCTACATATTGATAGGACGAAATCTGAACTTTTCCCCGTAACAGAAGTCACTAAGCCTTCACCCTGTGAACACCCTCTTAAAATGTGCGAAGACTCAACCAAATTTTTGGGCATAACTTTACATAGGGACAAAGAACAGGTGATTTGTCTTACTGTCCAAATTGAGCAATGGATTTGGCTCCCTTTGTCCATGGCTGGCCAGACTGCCATTATTAAAATGGTTGTACTCCCCCGATTTTTGTATTTGTTTTCAAATATACCCATAACATTGATGAATTGCTTTTTTCTCACATTACGCAGTCACCTTTTGAAATTGATTTTGGTGGGTCATAGGCCCCGGATTGCCTGGAACACCCTTTTTCTTCCTTACTACATGGGGAGGGGTTGCAGTCCTTGACTTCCAGACATATTTCCTTGTAGCTCAGGCCCAGTTTGCATATCATTGTTACCAACCAGATGCTCATTTACCTAACGCTACACCCCAGAGTGACCTGGTGGGTGCAACACCCCTGGTAGCTCAGGGCCTCAGGCTAGACCCCTCAGATGTCTAGACATTGTCTACCATGTGCTGGGCCTGGCGGAAGCTCAGTCGGGTCCTGGGCAGTGACTTTTTGTACTCCCCTGCACTTATTCTTTCACAAAACCCATGGCTGCCTTTGACACTCAAAAAAATTGGCCAACATACATTGCCACAACACAAACTTCATACGCTGGTGGACTTATTCCTGGATGGTCATGTGCTTTCCCATTCGGTGGACACTATGTTCGCTAATGCCACATATATGGATACATTTATATTTCACCAGCTGAATGGGACGCTTTGCTCCCACATTCCTTCCTACCCTCTGGCTCCTGTTGACTTTACCTCCCTAATGGTGTTAATATTGGAGACGGAGGGGACCCACATGGACGCTAAACTCTATTGAACTTGCATGGCCCTCAGATGTAACCATGACAGCAAGGTTTGAAAAAGACCTTGGCCACCCTATCTCCAACAAAGTCTGGTCCTCTTGCTGTACCAAACTAAAGTGGCATCCCCCAACCATCGTCACAAGTTACTCCACTTTTGGTTTTTGCACAGATCTTATACCACCCCTGCTGGCCTTGCCAGACTCGACCATTCTAGGTCCTTTTCATGTCCCAAATGCAGGTTTACTGAGGCAGACTCCCCCCACTTAACGTGGACCTACCCCCCATATCGCCACATTTTGGACTGACATGTTTAACACCCTCTCCCACATGATTTCGATGACCTGTGATGACACTTCTGGGCAATGTAGCTGATGTCCGAAGAGCTCCTGCAGGTTTACTACTATAGCTCTGCTACTGGCAAAGAGAGAGAGAGCACTACACTGGGGCAGCAGGATCTGCCCTACTATTATACCATAGTGTGACATGATGAGTGAAGTATATACTGCGTTGCAAACCATGTACTGCCAGACCGAAAGATATTTGGCAACCCTTCTGTGCCTATCTACTCTCTCTGGAGTCAGATGCCCTGAGCCAAGACCCCCACTTTCCTCTCTCCATATCCACCTTTTCCTCTGTTGCTCTACCAATTAATGATCGTGCTCTCTTGTGGTTTATGAAGTGGTATGTCTTGGTGTTTTTTCTACATATTGTATTCACCGATGTATCAAACTGACATGATACCATTTGTTATTTGATGTATCATTATGCATCTCATGTTGCCCATGTTTTTTATTTTGCGTAAAATGATAAATAAAGTTAAAAAAAATATATATGAAATGTGCGATCACTAAATTTGACCAACATTATTTACCATGAGTAAGCACAATACTAGAAAGGTATGATTTTGGTCTAAGGAGTCAGGGTCAAAATGAGTCTGTAGAGAAGATTGTCAAAGTTTGAGGAAGTTAGCATCGATAAAATTTAGTGGGACCGTGGAATAAAGAATTAGAGACCAGTTCGTGTTACATTGTAACAGTGGCAAAACCCGTGAAGAGTTGCGGATGAAAAATAAGCCACGTTTAGAGGAAGTACTTTTGGTAGCAAAATGGGTAGAACACATGTTGAAATGTGTGGGGGAACTCAGTGCAGAGAAGGGAGTAAAACTCAATGCAAAAGAGGGTGAGTCAGAAGTGTGTGTATAGTGAGATCAAACAACAAAGTGTGACACAAAAAAATGGAAATTAAAGGATCATATTTTATACATGTTTTGAAGGCCACAGAGCTAATGACAAATCATGCCTGGCATGGTTACAGATATGTAATTCTTGTGGGGGCAAAGGTAATTTTAGCAAATGTTGCAGGAGTAAGGGAAAGAAATTACTCAAGAGTAAAATATTTTAGGTGTGTCTGGAAGTGGAATTGCAGATTGGTGGTGGGGTCAAAGATCTGGTGGCTGTGTGGACTAATGCAGTCATCATAAGGGCCTGTGTTTGATCTCATGTTCACAGGTTCAAATCCTGGCGGGTCCACTCAGCCTTTCATCCTTCCGAAGTCAACAAAATGAGTACCATTGAGTTGGGTAACAATAAAGCATCTGTTATTCAGCGCCAAGATGCCCATGGGTGAACTTGCACTTTACAAATACACGTTATGTTATGTTTCCCAACGGAGGTTGTGACCATTGATGGAACACGAGTTTCTATGGAATTTGATTCGTGGTCACGCATTATATACTATCATTTCTCATTACACATTCAAGGAGTGTTTTCCTAAAGAAAGAAGTTTGATGGAAGTGGATGTTAAAGCAGGTGGTTATTGTAGTTCTTTGATCAGGGTGTTAGGATGTTTTGAGGCAGACATAGAAGTCAAAAAAAGGAGCACCCATGGGAAGAGATATATGTGTCACATGAGGGTGATGACTTATTGGGATGAGTTCATCAAGGAGAATTAGGTGTTAGTCTCAATCCCAACAAAATTCCACAAGTTCAAGTGCAAGAACTTTTATCAAACAATGACAAGTTTATCATGGAGTTTGAATCTTTGTTTCAGGACACACATGACAAGTTAAAAGGTTACAAACATAGAATCAGGTTGAGAGAGAGTGCGATCCAAGTTGTGGCAAAAGTGAGGCGCATTCCCTTGAGCATGCAAGTAGCAGTAACAAATGAGTTGGAGAGACTGTGTAAGAGTCGGGTGATCGAGCCAGTGGAGGCTACAGAATGACTGGCTCCCAATGTAGTGGCACGCAAGGGGAATGGATATATTCTTCTTTGTGTGGACCTGCAGGCACTCAACAGAGAAGTAATAGTAGACAAATTACATTTATCCAACATTGAAGTGATGATTGCAACATTCTCAGAAGCAATGGTATTTCCTACTCTTGTGTCAGC
This sequence comes from Calotriton arnoldi, assembly GCA_963921515.1. Classification (NCBI taxonomy): domain Eukaryota; kingdom Metazoa; phylum Chordata; class Amphibia; order Caudata; family Salamandridae; genus Calotriton; species Calotriton arnoldi. Next base: position 1,648,375 of record CAWUFW010001802.1, read on the forward strand.
ATATCATCAAAGTGAGCTTGATGAGACTTTCCAAGAGCTTACATCCTTTGTGATGCCCACTAGGGTATTTTGCTTCAAAAGGATGCCTTTTGGGCTGATTTCAGTTGCTGCGGTTTTCCAAAGGGTCATGATGAGAATCTTAAACGGTGTGCCTGGTGTAAGATGCTACCAGGATGACATTTTGGTTTTTGGTTCAACGGTTGAAGAACATGATCAGAGACTAAGAGAGGTATTGGGAAGAATACAGAAAGCAGGTCTAACACTGAAGGCAGGAAAGTGTAAGATTGGAGTGAGTGAAGTCAGTTTTCTAGGATACATTACCAGGCGATGGCATTTGTCCATGCACTGAGTTTGTGGAGAGACGATCAAATCACTCAAGGAACCAACATCCAAAAAAGATTTTTCATATTTTCTTGGAATGGTGGAGTAGTATAGTAAGTTTTGTAAAAGACTTTGCTAGTAAGAAACACCACATGAGGAAATTGAGGAAGTAGAATGTAGAATTTCTCTGGGGAGATAAATTTGCAGAGTAATTTAAGAGAGTGAAAGAAGAGTTGTGTTGTGCCCCTTCTTTGTAAGCGTATGATCCCTTGTATGACACCGAAGTGGTGTGCGATGCCAGTGCAAAGGGTTTAGGGGCTCCTCTCATACAGACTAAGAATGGTCAGGAAAATCTGATCACATGTGCCTCACCTGCCTTAAGAAAAGCTGAGTGTATTTACTCAGTCATTGAGAGAGAGTCTTTGGCTGTTTACTGGGCTGTCAATGGATTCAAATACTTTTTGTGCAGAGTAAAGTTTACAGTTCAGACTGACCACACACCTTTGGTAGAGGTATTTACAAGGAAAGGACTTGACTGCATATCCTCATGCATTAAGAGATGGGTCGTGGGATTACAAGAGTTTTGTTTTACAATACAGTAAGTCCAGGCAGCTAGCGGCTTCTCTGCTGACTGCTTGTCAAGACTGTGAGTGTAGGTGCTCTATTGGTGAAAGAAGTGGAAGGCACTCTGGAAGAGGATATTGTTAGTGTTTGTGAAATTACTCAGGGGTGTATTACTGAGATTGAGTAGTTAGAAGAATTAGAGAAACAAGAAGAATTAAAACATGTAATGCAGGTCCTAAACCCAGAAAGACCAACTGAAAAAGACTTGAAAATGTACAAAGGAAGTTGGGGAAAATTAATACATGAGCTTGTGGTTGACAAAGGGTTTCTTCTTAGAGGGACTATATTGATACCACCTAAGGGTTTGAGCCAAAAAGCGTTGCAACTCGACCATGAGGGACACATGGGAACAGTAAAAACTAAAAGGAGGCTTCAAAGAGACCTCTGGTGGCCGGTGTTGGATCATGATGTAGGTTGTATGGTCAGGGATTGTGTGGAGTGTGTGGCTTCTGACAAAGGCCTGAAGACTAGTAATATCCCCATGGAGTGCAGGAAATTGCCATTATATCACTGGGAAGAGGTCACCATGGACATTCTAGGACCAGTAAGGAGAGAACATGCCACCCCCTAATGTGTTGGTTCTCATGGATCTGTATTCCAGATGTGTTGAAGTGTTGTGTCTGCATGACATTTCCTCTTCTGCGGTCATAAGATTTATAGAGAACATATTCAAGAGAGAGAGTTACCCTTGTTAATTACTCACGGATAACGTAGTATAGTTCTGTTCCTGTGAGATGGAGGATTATCTGAAAGAATGTGGCAAAGAACACAAAACATCGGCTTTATATCACCCACAGACAAATGGTACCATTGAGAGGGTTTTAAAAACAATAAAGGAAGGGTTACAATTGGCAAGAGCAAATGGCCTGGACTGGAAAGCGGAGATGTAATGGAGCATAGCTGGTTACTGTAAGTCTCCTTACACTACCACAGGCAAATCACCATTTGAATTATTCAAAGTTAGAGCTCCTTCCATAAAAGTGTGTCCTGGTTGGGTGTTTTGGGGCAAAGGTTGTGTAAATAATGACCCAGGTGATTGGAGGAAAGAAGAAATGTTCTTACAGAGGAAGAGGAAGGAGAGTTATGATAAACAGAGAAATGTGTGAAACATTGAAGTTAAAGTAAGAGACTATGTTAAAATAAGGGCGCCAAAGGGATGTGCAGAATGGTCCAGGTTCACGAGGAACTTAGAAGTAGTAAAAACTTTCACAAATGCAGTTAAAACACATGATGGTTGAACCTGGAATAGAAACAGAGTAGCTGTTTTCCATCATGCACCAACTCCTCTTCAGTATGGATCAGGACAAGAAGAGAAGCGTGGGTCAGATGAGAGAATAAGTAGACAATTCAAATGCAAAACTCCCTTTGGGGTAATGCTCAGCAGGAGGAAGAATGACAGGGAAGTTAAAAAAAAACATCCTATAGCAAGGATTTTCTTGTACAGTAGCTACGTTTGGTTCGCTGGGTATAGCAATTTTGTATACAATGTGCATACATTTTTGGGTTTTTTCTTCTCCACATTCCCTGTTGACAATTTTCTTTCGTGTAATGCTTTGCAGAATTTGATATATATACTATGTAGTTTGTTGATGATAAAGAGGGGAGATGTGGGATTTCTCTTATAGAATAGTTTTTTTTATTTGTTTTCATCTGTTTATCGTTTCCTGTTTGTTGTGGGAGGGAGAAGTGTGGCATATTAGCTTAAGTGCATTGTTCTGTGTCAGAACCTCATGATGTAAGGGCATTAGAATGTTGGGGATGTCAGAGAGTCAGTTGAGAAGTTGAACTGTCGGGTGAGGTGTCTGTATTAAAGGGCTTCGGAGTGCACCACAGCAACCCACCCTGCAAGGGAACATGGAGTGCACCGCACCCAAGAGCAGCTGGATTAAGGAACGATGCGGATGCACGCAAGTTCTTCTCCTGGGCTGGTGTCTTGCTTCCTGCCGTGCTCGGCTCTGACAGGCATTATAAAATATTATTTGAAAAGATGATTAATGAGAAAGGCCTCGTAAAAATGTTCTGCATTTTGAAGTTTTTGTTATGATAAAATATGACCTCATATGTCAATTAAGTTTGGAATGCCTGTGTTAACTCGATTCACAGTAACGTAAATATTTTACTAAAGTGCTTCATTTAGCTGTATGCATGCCACTTTTTACTGACAGCAAAAACATACCAAACATTACTTGTGGTAAAATTATGGCCCCATTCTTCTGGGCCATGTTTATGTTTCCAGATGTGTTTGTGCCTTTTCACAGCTCACATATTAATGAGGCGCCAATCGTTTTCTAGCCTATAAAGTTGATAACCTCGGTCCTTACACTTGCTATTTTTCTGCTATTTTAAGGGCTTTTTTGTGGTGCCATGTCATCTGTAAGTGATCACAAATGGCGTTCACCCATGGAGATGCTGTGGGAAGAATTAACAACCTGAGTCTTTAAGGTCTAAGATACCGCAGTGCTGTGCAATGTGACCGGATGCTTTGATCAAATAGCAGCAAACTCACTCAGGCTCTCACTCAGGGCAAGAGGTGCGCCGGAAGTATGCACCTATAAAGGAAAGATGGTGGGAGATGGACATTGGATGTGCCATGATGTACCCGGTGAGACTTTGCTCCACCCTGGATGGGAGGGTGCATCACTTTTCAGACCATCATGCGGCGGCGTATGTAAATAAATACCCAAAGAAATGCACCAGAGAGCACAGAGAAGAGAACCGAAGCCCAGACGGGAACATAACGATGTGGAGTGAACTGTTCTGCCACGCCATGCCTGCGTCCGCCTGCAGGAAGGCCCAAGTTACGCTTACTTCTTGAGGACACAACATGCAAGATGCTCAGGTTTTGTAATTGCCATTGAGGGGTGATGATGTAATGGTTGTACTAAGTGCATACTATTTCGAGATGGGGTAGCCCTCATACGTTTCCATTGACTTGAGTATTGATTATGTAGATGATTTACTCGACTTTGGCTTGGGCTTAACAGAGAGATAAGTTGCTGTGCAGAATGTAAGACCAGACGGACGTGTGGGGTGACAAAAGGATGACAGGAGGCACTTGGCATACAGTATCAAATCTCTGGCCGCCTCCTTGTATACAGGCAGAGGGGGGAGAGGGCAGCTATTTTGTCACAGTTGGGTGAAGGGGTGCAATAAGGGCATTTGCTGGGAAGTTGGGTTCCAGCGCCAAATAAATGAAGAAAATGTGGTATGTAATATTATACACAAGTGGTCAGGTACAGTTCAAGACAGAGAACAACGCACAGTCTTAAAAGACGCTACATAATGCTATGTGTAGGAGGGGGCAGCAGCATATTAGAATGATGACGTGGAATGGAAGGGGACTCAATGACCCGAGAAAGACCAGTCGTGTTAGACTATGCTGTCAGACACTGTATGGATGTGCTCTTATTAGATGAAGTGCTCTGAGTACGGGACAGGTGTGATAAGGTGGCAAGAAGCACAGATATTTTGTGATCTACGCAGGATACTCAGGGGGGGTGCTATTGCTTTTCCGCAGAAGCATCGCTTATCAGCATATAAATATCATTGCAGACCCTGAGAGTCGTTATTAGTCAAGGAGTATTGAATCAAACGCCTATGAGCTTAGTATACACATATGGCCCAAATCACGAAGACCCACACTTCTTCCCCAGGGTTTTCACACAATGCAAAATATTGAATCCACAAATGATAATTATGTGGGGGAGACCACAATTTCACCCTCGATGGCACACTAGATAGCACTAATACCCGTGAAGGGCAGCAGACAGGAAATAGAGTGGCACTCACATGGATTATGCAGCACCAAGACATAGTGGACATGTGGAGAGTGAATACACATTTTACTCTGTGGTTCATGGCACACCCTCTAGGATAGATTACTGGCTGAGTTTGAGGTATGTGGTAGGATGGACCGTGTCAATTGAACATCTACCCTGCATTTACTCTGATCACTCCCTGTGGGTTTTGAAGTTGTGCTTCCTGGCACAATTCCAGAGATATAATGACTGGAGATTTCAACCCTCCATATTTACTTGATAGCACCTTCAGGGAGGAGATACGGCAAGCTTTAGTCAACTAGCTATAGTCAACTACTCTGTGGCTAAAAAGGACTCTGTGAAAGGTCATGGTATGGCTTGAGAGGCAGTGATAAGGGAAATACAGAAAGGAGGCGGAGTGGGCGGTACATTGCCTAGGGAAATATGCAGCAGCACAAGTGTATGGTGAGAGTGAGTGACCAGGGCACACATTGACCAGCTTTTTCATACCTAAATGGGCGGCTGAACACATTGTCACAATCACTACTGATTAAGGGATCCCACTACATAAAATCATCAGAGATCCTCTCGGAGTTCACAAACTACTAGACTAGTTTATATGGGTCACACTACACAAAACAGGCAGATGGCATCTACTGGTATCTTGAGGACATTACACTGGCATGGGTAGAAACAGCGGAGAGGGAGGTATTGTGTTCCCCGATTACAGAGGAAGACGTCAAAGAAGCAATAGAAGATCTTAAAAATGGCAAGGCCCGAGGTAGCAACGGTCTGACCAGCGAGTTTTATAAGGAGTACAGGGATCTGCTTACCCTGCACCTATTAGAGATGTATGAAAAGGCAATTTTAAAAGGGGAACTACCCCAGACCGCGCGCAAGGTGATAGTGATCTAGTTGCTAAAACCATGCAACTCACCGCAGCTGTATGATTTGTACAGACCATTATCACTAGTTAATATTGATAATAAAATATTTGCCATGATTCTTGCTACTGGACTAATCTCTTTTTTACATGGACCGGCTTTGTCAGACTAATCTTGTTCCATACCAGGCCCCTTTACAGCAGATAACCTTAGGACTCTTAGCACATCACATAGACCCCAAACAACAAAGTTCTGGTCATCTTCCTTGACGTCACCAAAGCATTTGATTCCATCGAGTGTCCATTCCTGATGGTGACTCTTGGTAGATTGGGTCTAGGAACACAATGACATGCTGGATTGGACTCCGTTATACACACCCGACCACGTGAATAGAGATTAATGACCAAATCTCTGATCTTATTGCAATACAAAGAGGCACATGATAGGGGTTCTCACTGTCGCCTCTGATATTTGCACTGGCGATTGAACCCCTAGCGTGCATACTACAAGAACAGCATGGTCACAGAGTTTGGCATACAGTGGCTTCTGATATCACTGTATGCAGATGACATTTTATTTATAGTTAAAAACCCTGACGTAAACTTGCACCCAATAATTGATGAAATTGTGCGGTTTGGTCAGGCTTGACCATTAACTGGTCAAAATCGACCATGTTGTCGCTGATGAGCGTCACGATGGCACCAACACTGACATACCTGCAGAAATGGACCCCTGTTAGATATCTTGGTATATACTTTCATTGTGACTTGTCTTTTATTATTTGTGAGAACTATGGCACAACCATAGATAAAAATGTCGCTAACACAGACAAATGGGTAAACCTGCCATTGACAATGGCAGGCATAATCGGGTTAATGAAAATTATGATTCTACCTCAATGCTATACCTGTTTCACAATATCCCATTGACCCTTAACAAGGTATTTTTTAAGCAACTCCAAATATTGATGATAAAATGGCATGGGCTGGGAAGTAGTTCCAAATAAGCTGGAACGACATGAAGGAAGTGACCCGATTAGGGTCACCCGAGTCACTCACGACCACCTCTCAGCTTTCCATACAAATGAAGAGTCGGTCATACAGTAGAGAATACAAACCAATATATGTTTATTCAGATACGCTCAAGCGGAGCCCGGTCTGCCCAGTCTCCTAGGAGTGCTGCAGAGAGGGACTGACATCAGCAAGCAGAACGATACGTTATGTACATTTCAGAACCAATGAAGGCACGCCCACAATGGAATTTTCCAAGCAGATGCAGCTAAACAAAGAAGTACAGAAGGATAGGTTTCGATTCTGAGGCCGGCCAGATATTATCTCCTACTCAAGGTCGCTCCGTCCGTGCCCGCCACTAGACTAGTGGGAGAAGGCCTCTATCTAGTGAGAAAGGTATGTGCTAATAAGAACAGTGTATTCATTAGCAAAACAATGCCCAACCTTGGAGAAAGGAAAATTACCACAACCCGTTCCTCGAAAAGGCGAGGAGCAGTTTCGAACATGATTCAAAATGGTGGCCAAACATAAAATGGTGCAGTAAATGCTAACTTACATAGAATAATGCACAAGCAAAGTTAACGGAAACATTTTCATTCCCACAGACCCTCCTTTTAGCATGAGCTAACCAATTTATATTGTGATCAAAGAAAACATAACATGCTCGTAGACAAAGGAACATCAGTATTAGGAGCAGTACATATATTCAATGTCAGGAATAGAGGCGGCAAGGAAAGATGTGGTCTCAAAAATACCTTTGTCTATCTGCATCAAATCATCAATATCGTTTTGTAACATAATTGCAGCATTAGTATCATGAATTGACGTTTTCTGTTTGGGAGTGAGGATATTGACACAATAAGAACAACAAGCTGAGAGACATTGTATGCAAAGGCAACATGTAAAGAAGATACCGGCAACCACAGCCAAGAAAGTGAGGATCTTCCAACCCCAGGATGTTAGTGTGTTCCAAAACCACCCCAACAGTGTCCAAGTACCTACTTCTTGGTGTATTTCAGCGGATATTCTATGTAATTTTCGTATAGCTGAATAAACATTGGGAGCGTTATCAGGTATGTAAACACAACAGCTGCTGCCTATGACGCGACAGGCCCCTCCCCGATCTGCAAGTATAACGTCTAACACCATCCTGTTCTGCAAAGTGACTAACCTCGCAGCCTGGAGCTCAGCAGTGACATTTGTCAGTTTCCCAGCTGTTGTATTGATAACCGCCTCAACAACTCTAGTTAACTGATGAACTTGAAGGCTATTAGCCATGGGGACCGAAAAAGGTAGTAGGCCCTTCACAGCGTCTCCAAACTGCTGTGCGGTGGTGTCAGTCTGATCTATATCCTTTGTGTCAGCAACCCTTTTGACTCGGGACAGGAATATACTTCTACGTTGCAGCTGATGCGTTTTGTGATAATTAGACGTGGCAACATATACAGGGGAAAAAAAGAAAGAGAGATAACATGTACCTGACCATCCCCTCAGGAGCCAGACGTGAGCTTGTGACCCACAGACAAAATAGACATTATGGGGTAGGATCAAAGGCGGACTATTAGTCGTATTCAGTTTGTATGTGAAATTGCATTTACTCTCCCCCACCATTATCTCCCCAGTCCCCTGGACGCAAAACCCAGCTGTCTTATTAACCACTGACACAGGTATTAGTTTATCTTTGGTAATATTCCGAGCTCGGAAGGATTGAAAGTACTCAGATGTGTTAAACCATTGAAAATCAGCCATTTCCATTCGAAACCAGGTATTATTTTTTACTTTATGGTACATTTTCAAGCATGACTTTGAGGACATTGTCCCTAGAGTACCTTGTCATGCCGGTCCTATGGGGGTAAACCCTTGGTAGAAGCATAAATATTCATTCGCAGTGTGAGAATCAGTGGATGTTATATTCAAAGTAGAAAGTTGAAATTGGAAGTACACCAACCGAAATAATTCATACCAACCCTCGAAGCTACCAATATACGACAGTGGCATAGACAACAGATTGTCGCTCCTATGAGTGATGAAGGTAGCAACCCACAAACCCAACAATTAGTCGTATTGGACACATTATGAGCATGATGCAACATTTGTATGAAGACATTATCTGTGTAGGACTGCCTATGTACTTCTTTGTGTGGGGCTAGAGTAACAAAAATGTGTTCAGGGGGAGTGGGAGTAGTACCTACTAAGGAATGTACAGGAAACTTCTCCTCTAAAAACCAAGATATTCCAAATATTGTCACAATTGCAATCACAACAATTAGTATGCAGACTATTTTACTCTTTGTCGACCAACCCCTCATTCAACGCGGTGGTGCAAAGGGCTGTTCATCCTCATCAATAGGCCGACCAAAGGGATGCATAAATAAGCTAGGAGAGAAATGCCACAGGAATGATAGTGCAACAAAAATAATAGTACAGGTAAGTGTTCCCAGTGTCCGTCAGGTCCTCACTGGTACAGGCTCCTATTGTTCATCAATACGTTGGCGCTCTTGAGCACCGGAGGTGGAGCTTGCTCTGTCCTAAGCTCTTGATGTATCCCACGTCGATCAGGATAATGTACTCCCAAAGGTATACCTTTTGAGCTATCCTGTCCAATGTTCGAAAACAAACAGTGCACAAGTTTCACATCACCCTAAACTAATTCCGTTGGTACTATGACAAAGTACACCTGACTTACACAGTCCATCCCTATCTAATCTGACTCCTCCTTTTGTGCACTGTTCCTCAGCCAAGCACACAAATTGTACCTGGCAGCCACAGGCACCGTTGGATCAACAAACAGCGGCTCCTTAATAGCTCCTATTTCTGGGGGGACCGCTGCATTTAGCACTTCATCATTTTGCAAATCCGTTTGGGTCCAAGTTAGCTTTGCATCACTGAAGGGGACGAACTGAGGCACCTACTCGCACTCAGAGTCCCCTATTCCGTCCCTCACCCATTGGTCATAGGGCAAGGGCAAAGGTATCCTGCAGCAGTGGGTAGAGTGCACCCAGTTCTTTCGGCCAGCGACCTTCACAGCAGTACGAGTGGCCAGGAGGACCTGTTCTGGTCCCTTCCAACGAGGCTCCAAACTCTTCTTCCACTGGAAGTTTCTGATGAGTATGAAATCTCCAGGCCGAATGTCGTGTCCGGGTCCCTCTGGTTTAGCAGGCAGGGACTCACGAACCTGTTGGTGAATAGAACGCAAATTTTCAGTTAGCTGGCACAGGTAGTCAATTAACAAGGGGTACTCAATATCAGAGAACCGACGAGGTCGCGGGACGCCCAAGACATTTGCTGGGCGTCCAAACACAACCTTGTATGGTGACAATCCTGTTCTAGAATGTGCTGTTGTTCTTGTTGACAAAAGAGCCTATGGTAGAGCATCTGGCCATTGAAACTCTGTTGTCTCCTGAATCTTTGCCAATTTCAGTTTGAGAGTACTATTGTACTTCTCAACCAATCCTGCTGACTGTGGGTGATTTGCAGCATGAAACTGCTGTTTTATGTGCAAACCATCGCAAATTAGCTGAATGACCTTGGCATTAAAATGACTTCCGTTATCACTCCAAATCAAACGGGGTAAGCCGAAACGAGGAAAGAACTCCTTCAGGAGTACCTTTGCAGTTGTAATGGCTGTATTGTCTTCAGTAGGATAAGCCTCAACCCATTTACTAAATGTACAGACAACCACCAACACATACTTCAAATTATTACACCTGTCTAGCTCTATGTTGTCCATCTGAAGGACCTCACAGGGGAAAGTAGGTGTTGCAAAATTACCGGGTGGTGTAGGGGTACCCTTTCCAGGATTGTGCATCATACACACCATACAGTATTTCACTAAATGTGCAGCTGTTTTTGAAATGTTGTCACTCTGCCATACAGGGTCTAACAACTTGCAAATACCTTTAGCGCTAATATGGGCTGGGCCATGGGCCATGGTGACTACAGGGAGAACATATGCATCTGGCAACATCCATCTCTGCTTTTCTGACTTATCAATCCAACATCCCTCATCGTTCAATTGTGCTGTACTTTCTTGCCACATTGCTAATTCTTCTATTGTAGCCTCACTCTGTATTTCTTTCACACTCTCAAGTGTATCCTCAAACATGGTAACTTCAGGTACCCACCTAGCGGGACCTGCTACAAACATTTTCTTCATTTTAGTCCGTGCCGTTTCCTTAGCTGTCTGATCAGCAAAAGCATTCCCCCTCCCTACATCATCAGTAATTTTCCTATGGGCGCTACACTTCACTATTGCCAACTTCTTAGGGAGCGTCAATGCAGACAAAAGCCTCAATATAAGGTGACCATGTTGGATCTTTGTACCATGGGAAGTAAGGAACCCTCTCTCAGCCCAGAGTCGCCCAAAATTATGTGCGACCCCGAAGGCATACTGGCTGTCAGTATAAATATTGACAACCAGTCCCTCGCTCAATTCACAAGCTCGAATAAGGGCGGATAACTCAGCTGCTTGAGCTGACTGATAAGGGACTCGTGATGTCTCTACGACTGTACGCAATGCGGTGATAGCATACGCAGCAGTTGTAGTGCCATCTGGTAATTTGAAACAAGAGCCATCAACACATAGTTCCCCTTGTGGGTCAGATAAGGGAACATCAGTCAAGTCTACCCGTCCTTTCGTCTCTTCTTCCATCCGGAAGATACAATCATGTTTTTCATTTTCATCATTTTCATAAGGGAGGGGTAGTAACGTGGCTGGGTTCAGAGTGGCACATATTTTAATCGTAATATGTTTGGCAAACAAGGTCAATTCATAGCCAGTTAAACGTGCACTGGTGAGGTGCTGTGTCTCTGTCCTATTCAAAAGTGTATCCACAGCATGGGGTGCCATGACTGTGAGGTCAGTATCAAGTACGAGTCCAGCCGATTGTCTTATGGAGACAGCCACAGTCGCAACCACTCTTAGACAGCTCAGGAGGGCTCTTGCGACAGGGCCGAGAACAGCAGAGAAATAAGCACACGGCTCTTGCTTATCTCCAAAGTTTTGTGTTAAAACAGAAAGCGCCAACCAGCCATTTCATGAACGTACAACACAAATGGTTTAGTATAGTCTGGAGTGCCAAGTACTGGAGTCGAACAAAGCGCAGTTTTCAATTGCTCAAAAGACTGCTGACAGTCAGGCGTCCAAGGCAGAGGCTCATGCACATCTTTTAGTGTTAGGGCAAGCAGGGGTTTTATTAGTAACGAGTAGCCAGGTATCCACTGCCGACAATAGGAAGTGATACCTATAAAAGCACGCACATCTTTCTGAGTCTGTGGGATGGGCATTTTAACAATGGTACTGATGTGCTCAGGAGTCAATCTCCTACCCTCCTTCAACAGTAGGTGACCTAAATAGGTGACCTCCTGTCGACAATACTGAAATTTGGAAAGGGACACTTTATGTCCGTGGTGTGCCAAATGCAACAACAATTTAACTGTACTATCCCTGCAACCTTGTTCTGCATCAGAAGTGATGAGGAGATAATCAACGTACTGAACCAATACATTACCTGTAGAAAGCGAAGGGAATCCAATTGGCTCTTTAAAGCTTGACTACATATACTCGGACTCTCAGTATAGCCCTGAGGAGCTCAACAGAATCTAAAACTTCTGCCAGCTAGTGTAAAACCGAACAAATACCTGCTATCTGGATGGATAGGAACACTGAAGAATGCATTTTTCAAATCGATAACAGAGAAAAATTTGGCAGTGGAAGCAATCATTGTTAAAAGAGTAGTAATGTCGGAGACCACAGGAAACTGGGGAACTACTATTTTATTAACTTTGCGCAAATCAATCACAAAATGATAAACATCTGCATGATCATCAGAGGAACCCGAAGGTGTCGGTTTTAGAATGGGGAGAATAGGGCTATTAGAAATATTAGCAGTCGTCTCCTCAACCACTCCTTTCTCAATCAAATTCTGAACAATTTGCAATAAAGCTCGCTCACCTGCCTGCGGTATTTTATACTGAGGGATACGAGGTAAAATACATTATCTTTAACTTGGATCGAAACCTGTCGATATTTGTAACAGGCTCCCATCCGTGTCACCTGTTGACCACAAAGTGGGCGGCACATCTTTAAACTCAGCAGGAAGGGGCGCATCTTTGGACATACACTGTTTAGCGCATGCCACATCCGGACCCATTGTCATGTAAACACCTGCCGAGGAGCAATAAATCGTAGCATGCAATTTCTTCAACAAATCCAAACCCATCAAATTTTCTCCACAATTAGATGTCAACAAAAATGGCGAATCCACAGTGAAAGGACCAATAGTCAATGCAAGAGGTCTTGAAATGGGGATTACAACCGGTACACCAGAAAAACCTACCGAAACATTATTATGGCCAGACAGAGCCGCCCCAGGGACCAAAGAACGAGAAATAGAACTGTTTGTTGCATCTGTATCCACCAAAGATTCCTTAGCCGAACCATGCAAATCCGCAGTAACATAAGGACCGCGTTGGTCTACAGGTATCGGAACTGGTCCCTCACTCTGTCCCTGGCTGTCCTAGCTGTAAGACATTCCTGTCACCTCATCTGTGTCATGATCATCATGATAATACTGTCCACCCCGAGGGTCATCAAAGTAATTATTATCAGAACGACCCTGTGAGGCCTCAGCATTTGGAGCCCTGTTTGCCCCACCAGCTCCCCGACCCCGTCCACGAGAACCTCATCCTCTAGGGACTGCCACCTTCTGCAACAACACGGGACACTCGCTACGCCAGTGTCCCTCCTCTTTACAATACGCACATTGATTCGGCCCTAAAGGCGTAGTATTCGGATGCCTGCTAGTGCGTGGAAGCTGTCGGGCCAAACCACCACGTCCTCTACCATTCCCTCTAGAAACCTGCTGCAACAACACCTTTGTCTTCAAATCCTTGTGCTTCTTCTCTGTTCTCTCCTTATCCTCATTTTCCCTATGTTCATAACACTCCGCCATATTCAAAATAACAGAAGGGGAAGAGGTAGACCAAGTGCTTTCAGAAGCCTGCAATCGAGTCGCAATCTTGGGAAGCAAATTTGAAACAAATCTATTAACAAACAACCGGACACCTCCCTCAATAGACAAATCCTGCCCACTATAATCCAAAAACACATCTTCAAACCGAGTGAAAATATCAGACACACTCTCATCTTTCTTCTGGCGACAAGCCGTTAACTTGTCCCAATCAACCTTCCTCGGTGGAATAAGAAAATGCATATACGTGATAATGCGGCCTGGCAAAGCAAGTATCTCTGCCTTAGGCTTATTGCCCGGCTTCCTCTCCTGATCCCATGCTTTAATTTGATCCCATGTACCACCCAGTTCCGCAACATGATCTTGTGTGTGCACCTGCCTCCAAATATCAACCGGAACCAGAAAACCAAAGAACATTTCAATATCCGCAAGCGTCATTACTGTTGAAGAGGCAGCTTCAGTCAATTCTTTATAATATGCAGTAGGATTTTTCCTAGGATCAGGTAACTGAGTCTTAAGAGACAAAACTTCACTCCTTTTCCATGGAGTATAAACCCATTGTTCTTGGAAATGGGCTGCCACACCTGGTCTAGTGACAATACCGTGCTGATCCGTTAGCTCTGGAATTTCGGGGTGATATATAGCATGAACCGGGAGCTGAGATACCGAAGTGGGGCTCTTCTCAAGTAGCCTACCCCGGTAAGCAATCAATGTCGTAATACTGCCAAAAACTTGATCAGGCCCCATATTACTGACCTGTACATGATCTTTAATATCATATAAAATCTGTGGTGCCGCATCTTTGAAACACTACTCCCAAAGACCAATCAGAGTAGCAGGCATATGCTTAAGGGCATGCTGTTGTACAAAAGGCTCGTAATCTTTCATCACATTCCCCACATCTTCCACACTGTAAATGGGGTTTTGTACCTACTGCACAGCCTGGTTAGCCACTACCTTTTTCTCTGCATCTCCCACTTCAGATCGCACATACGGACCCATGCGCTCTTTGAACTTTGTCCAATCTCCGTCTCCAAACCCGTGCAGTGGCGTCCCATCACTCAAGGAAACTGGGGGATGAAAAACCAGGGAAGGAGAGGCAACTGGAGTGACAGGTAACAGTGATGCTGAGGGCTGCGTCATAGGGGAAAAAACTGGCGAGAAGGATGCTGAAACAATGGGCGTGAGGGGGTTGCTAACAGTCACAGTTGCTGCGGACGGTGAGGATGCAGGAGGAAGAGAAAAAGGAGAAGGAGCCAATGCCATGGCTGTCGAAAAAGTAGCAGTAGATACAGGAACAGAGACAGTAGAAGCAACAGTAACAGGGGGCTGTGAGGGCAAGGGAACAGTGGGATATATCTTTTGTGGGGCGTACAGAGGTGGGGGTCGACTATCTAATAATTCCTCCACAAATGTATCATTTTCTTCTTGGGCTACATAAGATTTATCAATATGTAATTGAAACCTCCTATCTTCACGTTCAATTCCTAGCTCTTGTTTCTCTCTATCATGTACTACAGCTTTCTGAGTCAATGTTTGCATTCTCCCCTTTCGCACCTCCTTTTCCATCTTTAATCGTTTCTGTTTAGCCTCCTTTTGCCACGTTCGAAGAGAATCAAACATAGACTGCCTACTTTGCTTCGCACACAATTTTTCCTGTAAAAACCCAATTTTTTGTTCATCAAAAGTGCCCGTTAATGGCCACTGCAATTCGGCATTGTCCCTCATATATTTGTGCCATAATGTACTAAACATAATAGGGCCAAGACCATATTTCACATACATATCAAAAATAGGAGTGCCTTCCGGAGGCGCCGGGTGAGCTTCTTCCGAACTAGCATCTGCAGAACAACAGTGACAGCACAAAGAAACCAATTTACTTATTACAAGCATTCTCAAAGAAAACAAATTCACTATTCTATGCCTGGCAAAACATTTGCAAATGTTTTATCCAAGAGATGGCCCTTGGACCGTACCAAATACAAACCAAAATGGTACCATATCCACAAAGAACCAAAACAAACTCACCTGATGTAGGCAGGTCAAAAGGAATTTATTCTCCACTGCCGACTCTTCTGACCAAACGGTCAGATCCAAGGGTTTTGCCGTTCAGGACTCCAGTCGGGATGACCACTGGGCGAGGCACCGTTCGGCGGGACAGAAGGGGCAGCTGCGAGTACAGGAACTCTCTCGTGCAGGGATCCCTGATCCGTCCGACCGACCCGACAATAGCCCCGACCTCCCCACCCGTCCGTGGATGGGGATGGGTCACTCACCTGAAGGAGTCCCTGTTCGGGCACCAACTGAAGGAAGTGACGGTCACTCACAACCACCTCTCAGCCTTCCATACAAATGAAGAGTCGGTCAGACAGTAGAGAATACAAACCAATTTATGTTTATTCAGATACGCTCGAGAGGAGCCCAGTCTGCCCAGTCTCTTAGGAGTGCTGCAGAGAGGGACTGACATCAGCAAGCATAACGATACATTATGTACATTTCAGAACCAATGAAGGCACGCCCACAATGGAATTTTCCAAGCAGATGCAGCTAAACAAAGAAGTACAGAAGGATAGGTTTCAATTCTGAGGCCGGGCACATATTATCTCCTACTCAAGGTCGCTCCGTCCGTGCCCACCACTAGACTAGTGGGAGAAGGCCTCTATCCAGTGAGAAAGGTATGCGCTAATAAGAACAGTGTATTCATTAGCAAAACAAGGCCCAACCTTAGAGAAAGGAAAATTACCACAACCCGTTCCTCGAAAAGGCGAGGAGCAATTTCGAACATGATTCAAAATGGCAGCCAAACATAAAATGGTGCCGCGAATGCTAACTTACATAGAATAATGCACAAGAAAAGTTAACGGAAACATTTTCCTTCCCACGGACACAAGGCCACATAGATACAGTGGGTTCGCCACACCGGACTTTGAAGTATATTACCTAATAGGACAGGTGCAATTACAGTAGTCTCACAACTTTTGACAGGTCCCACATTAAGGGCTGGAGAGGAGGATCTCGAGTCCCAACGAGTTAAACATGGTGATACTGAAAAACATGGTCAGTCGTAAAGACGAGATACACACAGGTAACTACACAGTATGGGAATGGCATAGGCTGGCAAAGCTCTGTGCTGTGGATACAATCTACTCTCCACATGTGCCATTGACCAGAAACCCCAAACTTTAGATAATGTTTGAACCTTGATTCAGTGGGTTTGCTGCACCAGACTTTGAAGTATATTTCCTAATAGCACAGACAAAATTGTGTCACTTTAGTTTCACAACTTTTGTCGTGTCCCACCTAGAGGGCTGGAGAGGGGGATCTCGAGTCCCAACGAGCTAAACACGGTGATTCTGATTCACATATAAAGAGGAGATTGGAGGGCAGCGAGCTGCATGGTCGGACATTATCGGTCCCTTGAAGACTGCGTGACTACAGGGAGACGCTCCAACTCCCACCCCAGTTTTAGAGAGAACTTAGATTAACCAGGGTAATCCCTGAGTATGTGTCCAAGAAGTGGCATGTAAGGTCACTGCATGAGACTCTACCACCAAGTACTGTGCATATTTCTGAGAGCGAGGTGTGGTGTGTTATGAGTCATGGGATCTTAGTCATGAAGTAGGCCAGGTGACCCATAAGGGCGATAGTTAGGCCAAAATATGTTGACAGCAGATGAGATGACGGGGCACTAATCTCCCTAGTTCATCACAGGAGATGTTTTTAACCCTGCCTAGGGGGCCAGAATAAAATAAGAATAGGGACAACCCTAAGTTAGTTCTGCCTTATAGCTTGCACTGTGGATTCCTTTGAATGTTGTTTTTCCAAAACTTCCCCGAAAAAACCCTTTGCTCCACCCATAGCTTTTGTCTGAGCAGGGGTGTTGTAGCACACCCAATGATGAAGCATGCCACCATTAGTGGGTGAGGGCAATTTTAAAACCTTTTTGGTTTCCCACAGTGGGTGATATCCTTTTAATATTACATCCTCTTCCCTTTTATATGTGCTAGGCTATTTGTTAGGGAGGACGGAAGAGGAGTAGTACCTCTCATCCCTTTTTTACTTGTGTTTGAATAAAGAGAAGATACACACAGTCAACTGCACAGTATGGGAGTCGCAAAGGCTGGCAAAACTCTGTGGTGTGGACACAATCTCCTCTCCACATGTGCCATTGGCCAGAAACCCAAACTTGAGATAACCTTTGAAACTCTAGCAGCCAAGAGACTAAGAGCACGGGGGTGTCACACCCTGGGAGAGATGTACATTGATAATAAATTCATTTTGCTGGCAGATTACCTAGAAGGGGTGGAGCTTCGCCCCTTGATTAGTTCCTTTACTTAAGATTGCAAAAGCCTGTCAAAAAGGTTTTCCAGCATACCTCTGCGAGCCAGAAAATTGAGGGCTGTTGACACTGGAAGTTTGGCATGGGCGCTATAGTGTTGTGACCTGGGAACAAACATATCTGAATAGCAATGATGATACTGCTGTGAGCACACTAAGGAAGTACCCATGAATGGTTGGTTCACTATAAATTCCTACACTGAATGTATTATACACTGGTGGCCCAGGCTAAATTCATTGGACACGATAACACACACTGTCTACGTTGTCATGCCCCAGAGACAGATTACCTCCATTTGGCATGGTTTTGCCCACCGATTAATGAATACTGGAGAAAGCTCTTCCAGACACTAAATAAAATGAGGGTCTGTTCCTGATAGCAGGTCCTCTGTTTGGAATGTTGCTATAGTCGAAGCAGGTCCCCAAAAGTGGGAAGTGTAGGGCTCGCATTGCTGTTAGGTAAATGACGAGTAGCAATACACTAGGGCAGAGGTAAAGCACCCACAATGGCGGTTTTGATAAGAGACTTGGTCCCTTGCAATACGCATTCAGAAACATGTAACACATTGCTGCCTAGAGCCTCACAGCCGAAGGACATTTGGGAGCCTCCAAGGAAATGCTCAGCTAGAAGCGCTCCAAGCCAGCAGGGAGGTGGAGTGCATTAGAAATTCCTTATGATTTGAGAACATCCACACGTCGGGTTGTGACCAATTGAGTTGCCCCTCATACTGCCTGTTTCCACCCATGTTGTCTGTACCATCCATTGTGTGGACAGTGGCAAGGGTTTATTCATACCAGAATATGTACTGTTGCATAATATATATGGGACACTAGAAGACGTACACTGTACCAGATTTGTGGTACATCGGCGGAATAATAAAAACTAAAAAACAAGGGAACTGCTTAAGGTGCTTGTGGTCTGCCAACACTGGCAGAGTTTTCCCAGTACATGATTGAAGAGATTTTGTTGTGTCTGGGTGCTGCAATTAACATCAGGATGCACCTATAATGTGCCAGGGGGCTGGTCAATGTGCATGAGCATTGCTAGTAATAGCAAGGCGCTGCCATCATTAGCTATGATACTACTCTGCATGACTGAGTGTAGCCTTTACATGCCAAGGATCTGCTCCTTGTACCTACGTGTGACCACCTTACGCCAGGGGTGCTACTTCTGGATACCATTATTGACCCCTACCTAATCCTAACCTTTTGCCATGCTCCTAACCCTAAAACTCCATTTAACCTTACAGCACCTCACTCCTGTGTATTCCTCTGAGGTTTTTATCTGCATTATTGGAGTAGGTCTGATTCCCTTGTCTCGTTTATCATCTATATTTCTTTTTTATAAACATGTCACCTACTGAAGGGTGAGGAAGGAAACGTGTTTGTGAAGTATAGAACAGCATTTGATGGAGTTCCCCTCAAATAATAAGTAGGAAACCCTGTAGCACATAGATGTCAACACCCTGCTTAGGCAGGTCTCAGACATATGAAAAAAGGGAAAGGTACAATATTACCAGAGCCAACAAGTATAGAGTTGGTAAGGAACTTCATTCGTCAGGTGAGGTTCTTGTTTCTGTAGCTTCCAGCTTGACCTCCGACTTTAATGATTTTCAGGGACCTTTCAGTCTTCCATCACACCTTTGTTTCCTTACATTTGGAAGCTATTCGCTGTCTTTTAATTCCGACCAGGTGCTACCTTGTTTGCCAACTACATAGACTACAGCAGCAAGAAGGGATGTAATAACTGTAGAGAAATCTTTTGTGTACTTCACTGCAAAAAAAACCTTGAGGAGCCCACAGAACATCACTTTAATTGATGCCATCTGAGCTGCAAAAAACACTGCAACCACCAGAAGCCATTCTAGATGCCTTGAAACATATTGCAGAGAGAACACATAGTTAAAAGAATTAACAGATGAGTATAGGCTTCACTGGAGAAATAGAAGGGCTGCTCGCCAATCGAAGAAACATACAAATAAAAGTGAACTAGTGTTTCTGTTAAATAAATGATTCTTCTCCATCATTGGATCTGTAATTGATTGACACACTTTAATACAATTCCAAGCTGTCATTTTCAGGGTGAAGGAGTGTGAGTCGTTTACTTAAAATGAAGGATTCTCTTTCACCTTGCTTGCCCACTTGAGTACCAGATTGCTCATGTAAGAGTCCAGTGAGTAATGCTTGCAGTACACTTCGCAGCAGTTATCTGGCAGACTTCAAAAAGAGCTCTCCAGATCACCCATAAAGAATCTATATTGGCATTCAATGGACATCTGCAGCACCCACAAGCCCCACCACAACTACAGACTGTCCGGATTACAAAATAGGACCTCCAGGCACACACCAGGACAACATCTTAGATTGTTGAACAACTTCTTCTGGTCAGTACCTAAAGCCCTTAGAGAGTTTATCGAGGAGGAAGTTTTACTGTGCAAACACCCACTCCATGGAATTCTCTGAAACAAAACAAAAATCGGGTGCAATTGCAGAAGCAGCTCAAGACCTATTTTTTCCATGTTTCTATGATTATATCATCCATAGTCCATTTAGTTTCTATAGTAACTTCTTATTGTATATCTTTGAAGTTATGGGAATATATTCTTGAATAATTTATGGCACTGAAATAGATGCAGACAAGATCAAGCCATTTCTAATACATTTACCAATGGTGGAGTGATGCCCCCAATAGAAACTTGTAACCATGATGGCACAAATTGAAATAAGCAAGTTACACTTTGAAAGTAAGTAGAGATGACTAGCTCTAATTTCTTCTCAATGGACTATGGAATTTATGACTGATTTTCCATTGTTTTGCAAGTTTCTAGTAAATCAAACTCTGGCTTGCTGAGTGCTTCCATACGCTCGTCATACGAATGACAGTGTTCAAATTCCAAGTCAAGAAGAGAACAAGGCCAGGCACCAAATCCTGCCTCCCACCTGTGACATATTAATAGCCAGGAAGAGACAGTTGAGTAGTACATTTCGGCATTAAGAAATTTGGCATCAACCTGTAATTTTGGAAGTTCCTTGGATACATCAGACTATGTGCTGATTTACTCATGCTCAATAAGATTATAATTGTAGATTGTCACCCCTTGCCATAATCCAAGACTTATTCGCTAACATTGGAAATGCTAAATTCTTTGCCCTGTTAGACTTACGGTCTGTGTATCATCAAATACCATTCGTTGCGGAATCACAGGATTTAACCACATTTGTTACTCCTTTTGGAGCATAAAAATTCTTGTGGTTACCATTTGGTCTAGCATCTGGCGGCCATTCTAACAGGAATTGATGGGGTACAAGCATATCAAGATGATGTTTTGATCTTTGCTGAGTTGAATCAGGAACATAATGTGATTCTGGAAAAGATTAAAAGCATTTTCAAAGAGATTGGTATCATACTTAAATGTGAAAAATGTAATTTCCTTGCACAAGAACTGGATTATTCGGGTTACTGTTTCACCTCTACTGGAATTTAACCTAAGCTTTCTCTCATCCAGGTGATAAAAGATGTTACACGTTCCAAGGATGAAGATACTTTGAGATCCTTATTAGGAATGAGTGAATATTATTCTATATTTATCCAAGGTTATGCTCTAGTGGTAAAAGCTTTGTGCAATCTCCTAAAGAAAGGAGTACATTTTGAATGGAATGAATCTGTCAACAATGCCTTTGTAAAAATCAAACTTTTAATTATTTCAGCTCCAGTTCTGTCACCTTTTAAGACTGGTCATAAATGCATGCTCACTGTTAATGCCAGTCAAACAGGTTTAGGTGCTGTGTTATCACAGTGGATTAATAACAAAGAACAGACTATTGCCTTTGCCTCTTGATCTTTGAAACATGCAGAACTACATTACAGCAACATCAAGAGAGAAACATTAGTCTGTTCATGGGCAATTGAGAATTTCAAAACATTTTTATAGGGCACACATCTTGAAATGTATACTGATCACAAACAGCTCATTCACATGCTGACTGGAAATGGTTCTGATAAGGCTTCAGCCAGGACTGTCAGATTGTTGTCCAGTTTACAGGAATACAATTTCACCATCAATTACTTTTCTGGAGGAAAGAATGTAAGGGCTGATTGCTTTTCCAGAATGCCAGTGAATGTTCTCTCTCAAGATGAAGAATTGGATGATGTTGAATTTATGGTATCCTTGGTTAAGGATGTATTGAATTCCGCTGGAATAATTTCCTTGGATGAACAGTTGAATGTGATAAAAAATTACATTTTTTCGTCAACAGTCATGGACTTTGCCAGAAAAGGCCGGCCCAAGGAAAGATCTTTGGCGTTGTCCCTAAGACTATTTGCACAGGTGGGGAGTAAATTATCCATCATGAACGGTATCTTGATGCGTAATGATGTATGCGTTCCACCTACCTCAGTTCGTAAAAACTGATCAATGCTGCACATGAAAGTCATCTTGGAATAGATGGTACTTGTAAGAATCTGAAACAATATATTTGGTGGCCTTCCACGGATGCTCAAGTGTCTGAATGGATTACCAAAAGTGACACATGTCTGATATCGGACAAGCACTGGAAGACACATCAAACTCCAGTTCATGTGGTACCTTTGCCAGAAGACTTTTGGTGCCAGGTAGCATTGGATTTTGCAGGCCATTTGGCATACTGACATCTGATAAGAGATATTTATTAGTTTTGATAGACTTCTTTTCCAAGTGGGTCTTTTTTGAATTTACATTTGCTCCATCCACCACAGCTGTGATCAAATTTTACACAAACGTTTTGAGACTGAATGCCCACCAAAAGAGGTAGTAACAGATGATGACACATTTTATATCTTTGCAAATGAAAAACTTCATTGATTCTTTCCATATCAACATTTAAATGTTGCATTATATTCTCCTACTTCCAACTGACTAGTTGAGAGGATGTATGCATTTCTGAAGGAAGGCATCCAATCAGCCCTAGCTTTTAGAGTGCCCGTGTAGGAATTCTTGAGGAAGAAATTGCGGACATACTTAAGTACCTTTAACAATGCCACAGGCATTTCTCCTTTTCATCTTCTTAGAAAAAGAGACCCCAGATGTAAAGTTTGTCCAGATTGGGTCAGAAGCTTAGTTTAAAAAAATGGAAAAAGTCAATGCAAAGATTATAAAATTGTCAGGGACAGAGTTTCTCCTCAACAGTCTCTTCACAAATCTTATTGTGACAGCAAAGATGGTGTGAAAGACAGAGACTTTCAAGTTGCAGATTGGGTGATGATTAAAAATCCAGCTAGAGTTACAAAGGGTGAATCCATGTATTCTGCACCAGTACAAATAGCCAAAGTTTCCAAAGGTTCTGTTTTACTCAATAAGAAAGGAAGGTGGAGCAAAAGATCTTCGGTTAAGTTCTCTCCTGAGCAAGCTAGGAAAATCAGCAAATGTAAAGTAACCTTGGATGAGGAATTATGCAATGCAATACCACTCTGCCCACTGGTTCAGATTGGATTTCTTCTAATTCCCAAGAGTTTGACTCTGGAAACAGCAATAATTCAAGCATACTATATAGTAATTCCTCTTCTACTTGCTTGGGTGGCTCAGATACTGTTGTTTTGGGGAATCAATATACTACACCTGCTGACCAAACAAACTTTGATCTTCCTGAAGAAAATGTTATAGTCACTCGAAATGTTTCTATGCTTGTGAATTTTAAGGATTTTAATTTGAATTAATAGTTTAAAGTTTTGGCGGCAATGTGCTCCACATACAAGCTATTTCTATGTTTTTCTTTTTGTAAAAGGGGAAGATGATGTAGCGTGATGAACATAGTCCTATCTTTATTTTGGGTACAAATATACTTACCTGTTACATTAAATGTTTCCTTTGTGTTGCATTGCATGTTCCAGCCTCCCTCTCTATGGGTTCCAAGCCTAACAACAGGGAGTTGCATTTGAAGCTCACGGGCTCCTATTTTCTGGGGTAAAAGTTACTTTGTTCTTATTTGCTTTGGTGCATCCTTCACTTAACACCATCTACATGGAGCCAGGTTGTGCAGTATTGAAAAGCCTGTCAGGGGTCTTCCAGGGATAGTGGCAGGAATAGTCAATTGTCCAGGTGCAGTAGTTATCTGTGCCTTCTTCGCTGAGTTGCAACGACTGACAGGCATTTTATGATCACTCTGGGAACTGAGTTTATGCTTAAATGTAGGCGTTAAACTGCAAGTAAATGATGGCAAATTAAAACCTTTATAATGCATTGTGGTTTAGCAAAAATATGCATGTACCAGAACTAATATACAAAAAGAATCTCTCTAACTGATATTTACCTGCTATTTTATGATCTTCTGAGAATGTTGCTGAGGAACACATTTGCCTACTTTTCCAAGGTTTGTGATGCACCGGAGACGCCCTATCTTCACTGTCATCAGATAACAATTTGCACAAGCTCTCTGGTGTCTCGGTTCTGGAAGTGTTCTATATACTTCCCCAATCTGGCACAAAAGAATAGATCTCTAGTTTCAGAATCTGGAGAAGCTGCTTCTGTGTCACCTGCTTAGATGTAGTAAATGGAAGGCTACATTGTGAGTACAGGGTGACCTGGTTTCAGTATATTTACCGTCCACTTGTCTGAACGGTTCTTAATTGTCTCCCGCTGGGGGCTGTGGGCAGGAGGGCTGAAAAGTATGCCAAATTTCAGTGAAGGGAGTCTGATATCTTCAACTCGGTGAGTGACTCGTAGACCTTATGCTTCCTTTTAGTTGCTGGAAGCTCTTGTCATGAGGAATCATATTTTTGTTTTAAGTGAATCTGTTTGGGAGATGTAATTCAGGCTTTGAATGTGGCAGAGGAGAATCTGCAGATAGAACGCCTTTAATTCATAACTGTGTCTTTGGGCTCCTGTCTCAGCACGCCAAGGCAAGCTGTGTCTGCTGAGTCCAAGGACTCTAACAGCAGGAGAGAATTAAAGACCACCTCTTTGGCAGACTGAAATGGCCCCCAGTTTACCCATTCTAGTAAGGTATTAACAAACTCGGCAAGCAGTACCAAATATCTTTTTCAAAGTCCATTATTACATCAGTTCTACTCTACCATAAAAGATAAAACCTGATAAGAACTTGGATTTAGGGAAAACCCAAGTAGAATATCTGGCACCCCTGTGATCATTTCATTAAGTCAGAAAACAACTTTTTGCCAATAGGTGCGCTGTGTTTCAATGGACTAAAAATATCAATATTGCAAAGGAATACATAATCCCCTGGTGTCTTCCTTCTCTTGAGGTAGATCACAGCATTTAACTTATTCAATAGAGTCATTTTACTCTATCATAAAATCCTTCTCTGCCATTAGGTAATGTGGCTTTTCATTGTATTCATACAGATCTGGCTCGACCGTGTAGGATTCATGGTTTTAGTTGGATGGCTGCTGGATGTGTTGGGTAGGCAATGAAGACCTCTGCTTGTATTGCTATTGTTCTGATGCAAAAGATTGAGCACGCTGTGGCGTAGGTATTTATATCGAAGGTGACATGGAGTGCATTTCGACTCCCGGCATTAACCACATGGCTCTCATGAAGCTCTTTCCAAACCATACTTTGAAGGTCCTCAGTAGCGATGCATGTCTCAATGAAGGCAGATATCTCTATGCCACTTGACGTTAGTAATGTAAACTCTAATGTGCACACAAATTATTTTGGCCCTAAACGTTCTTTTCCACTATATTTTCCTTTATTTTTCTCAACATCTTTCTCATAATGTGAACTACTTTGTGAGTAATATGGCTGTACCAGGATCAATGTTGGACGGTTTTAGGAATTCTCATAATAGGATGTGCAGTATAATGGCTAGATACCTCTTGAACCTTACCTCCACCATCACTTAAGTGATTTAAAGTGGCATGCCTTCCTTTGTAAGAGACAGGAATGTCCCAAAATGCCCAGTTTGTGTGCTTCTTTGTCTAATAGATTTATGGTTAAAATCTGAAACAATTCTCACAGAGGTCCGTGTTGATACAGGCAGAACACTCAGGTCATTTGTGGATCATCCACTCACAGATTTCTAAAATGGCACAAGCCCTTACCTACTGAGGATTGTGAAGCTGTGTCTGAAAGACACAGGGGATGTAGAATTCATCTGTATCTCTCATTCCATCGCTGGGGCTAGATTCACAATGTTATTTGTGCGATATAAATTCAAGCTAGATTCCCAAGTGAATGCATTTTAGAGGGTAAATGTCTCAAGCCACATTCAGAGAATCAGGATGGCATTTGTAAATGCAGCATTTCCAACAGTGTTGTAGAATTTATGTATTTACAAATTTATAATGTGCGGTCCAGGGACATCCCACCGGAAAAGAAAGGGGATCATCCACAAGCTTGTAAGTCTGTGGCTGTTTACATACCTTTTTGCTTGGAGCTTCCTACTTTGAAAAAGTTCACAAATTCACTCACGTACATTGTATGAGTCATTGCTTTTCAGGTTTGGAAAGGGCAGGGAATAACCCCATATTTAAAGGTGGTTTATGAGTTTTTCTACTGCGAAAGAAATACAAGTCTAATGTGGAAATATACGTTTGCATCAAAGTTCAATATGTTGAACGTTTGACTTTGTAGAAATGCTAAATGTGCACGTTTAACCGACCTCAGTACTCATAGAAAACTACTACTTTTGTAGTTTTCCAGACCTACTCCTAAAATAATTTGAAAAGTTAGAACATTTGCTCCAAACAGGAACAATACTACCAGAGCGAATTTACAACTTTGCGTCCCTACCTTGGACTATAGGTTCTTAAAGTTACAGGTATAGGCTATAAAAGTGTGAACGGTAATGTGAACATTACAAGCATATGCTTCTCAGATTCATGCATTGGAATACTGAAAAGCAGGAGAAACAAGCATTGGCAATGCCAATCGGTCTCGCCATTAGGATCTTACATGTATTGCCTGCCGATCACATAATCTCCCCGTGCCTGAATGTGCCCTTGTGTAACGTAATCGGAGCTCATGTAAAGCGCTCCAATACCTTCAGGTAGAGTTTGCGCTATAGAAATCTGCATAAAAAAAAATAAAACACCGTGCCAGCCTGCCTCAAGCGCTCCTCCCGAGCAGCCCTGCCTGCCGATCACATAATCTCCCCGTGCCTAAATGTGCCCTTGTGTAACGTAACCGGAGCTCATGTAAAGCGCTCCAATACCTTCAGGTAGAGTTCGCGCTATAGAAATCTGCATAAAAAAATAAAACACCGTGCCAGCCTGCCTCAAGCGCTCCTCCCGAGCAGTCCCTGCCTGCCGATCACATAATCTCCCCGTGCCTGAATGTGCCCTTGTGTAACGTAACCGGAGCTCATGTAAAGCGCTCCAATACCTTCAGGTAGAGTTCGCGCTATAGAAATCTGCATAACAAAAAATAAAACACCGTGCCAGCCTGCCTCAAGCGCTCCTCCCGAGCAGCCCTGCCTGCCGATCACATAATCTCCCCGTGCCTGAATGTGCCCTTGTGTAACGTAACCGGAGCTCATGTAAAGTCCTCCAATACCTTCGGGTAGAGTTCGCGCTATAGAAATCTGCATAAAAAAAAATAAAACACCTTGCCAGCCTGCCTCAAGCGCTCCTCCCGAGCAGCCCTGCCTGCCGATCACATAATCTCCCCGTGCCTGAATGTGCCCTTGTGTAACGTAACCGGAGCTCATGTAAAGCGCTCCAATACCTTCAGCTAGAGTTCGCGCTATAGAAATCTGCATAACAAAAAATAAAACACCGTGCCAGCCTGCCTCAAGCGCTCCTCCCGAGCAGCCCTGCCTGCCGATCACATAATCTCCCCGTGCCTGAATGTGCCCTTGTGTAACGTAACCGGAGCTCATGTAAAGTGCTCCAATACCTTCGGGTAGAGTTCGCGCTATAGAAATCTGCATAAAAAAATAAAACACCGTGCCAGCCTGCCTCAAGCGCTCCTCCCGAGCAGCCCTGCCTGCCGATCACATAATCTCCCCGTGCCTAAATGTGCCCTTGTGTAACGTAACCGGAGCTCATGTAAAGCGCTCCAATACCTTCAGGTAGAGTTCGCGCTATAGAAATCTGCATAAAAAAAATAAAACACCGTGCCAGCCTGCCTCAAGCGCTCCTCCCGAGCAGTCCCTGCCTGCCGATCACATAATCTCCCCGTGCCTGAATGTGCCCTTGTGTAACGTAACCGGAGCTCATGTAAAGCGCTCCAATACCTTCAGGTAGAGTTCGCGCTATAGAAATCTGCATAACAAAAAATAAAGCACCGTGCCAGCCTGCCTCAAGCGCTCCTCCCGAGCAGCCCTGCCGGCCGATCACATAATCTCCCCGTGCCTGAATGTGCCCTTGTGTAACGTAACCGGAGCTCATGTAAAGTCCTCCAATACCTTCGGGTAGAGTTCGCGCTATAGAAATCTGCATAAAAAAAAATAAAACACCTTGCCAGCCTGCCTCAAGCGCTCCTCCCGAGCAGCCCTGCCTGCCGATCACATAATCTCCCCGTGCCTGAATGTGCCCTTGTGTAACGTAACCGGAGCTCATGTAAAGCGCTCCAATACCTTCAGCTAGAGTTCGCGCTATAGAAATCTGCATAACAAAAAATAAAACACCGTGCCAGCCTGCCTCAAGCGCTCCTCCCGAGCAGCCCTGCCTGCCGATCACATAATCTCCCCGTGCCTGAATGTGCTCTTGTGTAACGTAACCGGAGCTCATGTAAAGTGCTCCAATACCTTCGGGTAGAGTTCGCGCTGTAGAAATCTGCATAAAAAAAATAAAACACCGTGCCAGCCTGCCTCAAGCGCTCCTCCCGAGCCGCCCTGCCTGCCGCGTCACCTGACCTCAGAGAGGGGCGCTGGCTGCGTGTCTGCTGCTGCGGACGAGGATCACGCGCCGACAACCACCCTATCGGCACTCATAAACATCAGTGCAGCTGAAAAAATATGTGTGTCTGTACACGATCGCCAGAAGTTTGCACTCGATCAACATCACACGCTTGGCTTAAACAAGTCACATTAAATAAAAACTCAACACACGCACCTCCTACTTCCCCAGCTCCTTCTTACACAATGTACTGTCTTCGCCCATCCCACCCCTCCTCCACAGTCCTTCATTCACCTACTCATCCTACTAAGAAATATACACGTAACACCACTTCCTCTACCACCCGCTGCCATTTCACATGAAGCCCTGTGCCCCGAGTTTTACCCCCCTTCCCCTCTGCACCTCTGCAAACACTGATGCAGCATGATCGGAGCCAAACCTCTGACTGCAACTTCCACCTCTGCTGTCCGGGCTCGGACCCATGCCAGGTCCAGCGCCTCACCATGCATGGAGGAAAGCTCCTCTGCCCAGGACCACTCAATGTGCTCCGGTGAGCACAGTCCTGCACAAGTACACTGCACCTCCAGCCGGTCGCGGGCAGGCAGACAGGCTCCGTTCACACACACGGTTCGCCTACCTCATAAGAACAAGTGTGCGTACATATCACCAAGTTATAACAATAACGAGCACGCACTTTTTTTCTAACTTTAACACCGAGCGCGGTGTCCTTTATGCGGGCGCTGTGCTCAGTGTTAAAGTAAAAAAAAAAAAAAAAAACAGAGCGCGGTGTCCCTGAAGTGGACGCCGCGAAAACACAAATAAATAAGCAAGAGGCAGACTTTTGGCGCGCATGCGTACGATGTATAGCATCGCGCGCATGCAAGAGTCTAGGTCAGGCAAAATTGAGTGCGAATGCAGCCAGCCAATCAGATGGGCAAAAAAGCATTTACAAATGCAATAGGACTCGTATTTACGCGAGTCCTATTGCATTGTAAATAAAACTGCGGTCGTCGAAGAAGGCAGGAACAGGAGTGGGAGGGGGTTGTGGTGGGCAGAGAAGTGACGGACTGCGTGGAGGGAACGGGGGAGGCAGGGGAACAAAACAGTTTTAAAAGTAAAGGGGCCGATAGCTATGGAAGGAGAAAAATGACGACATGGCCGTCAGGAGGTGGGATTAAGTTGAGGAAAACGAATCAGATTGCAGCATTTAGGAATTCGGCCAATCAAAAAGATAGGCGGAAAGTGGGCGGAGCTTCCCCCACTATACTGTATACAGCATCTCTCGACGAGACAGCGCATGTGCTGCCTAGGCGAGACCTAAAAATGGAATATACATTACCGGGCAACAGTATTATTTCATTAACCAAAAAGTGATTCCTGCCTATTTCTGACTGAGGATATTTATCATGGTGGATTTATTTATTTTTATTAGTTTGGTAGTGATCTAACGCTATCTGACACCAACTTCAAAGTAATCAAAAAGCAAGAGGGAGGGGGAATAGAACGAAACAGAAAGACACACTAGAGAAGCTATGTAAGGATGCTGGCTTCAAGTAAGTCTAAATAATGTATGGAAATATGTCTTTCCTTGTCTTCACTGTGCTTAAAAAATCCAGTCTCAGTTTCTCAAGTTCTATTTGAAAGAGAATGAAGTGTAAATGTTCCTACACAACCTCAACATGCTAATTTTTGCACCTGCTTAAGTGTCCGCCTATTTTGGGAGTTGGCCACTCATACCTCCCAATTATTGCAGTCCTTCCTTTCCTGTGGTTATTAGTGGTTGGAACTGAACTCCTTTTTAGGTCGAAACTTGGCAGCGCACATGCGTTGTGTGGAAGACCTGCTGTAATCAATAAAACCACTCTATTCCCACCACCGGTTACGATTGGTTCACTCCAGCTGCGCTCTTCTTTGCAGCCCCTGTCTCGTTCCCACAGCGGATACCCTTCCTTTCAAGGATGAGGAGCTAAAGTACAGTTTACTTATGCTTACCATCTTTATCTCCTGTTTGGGAGAAACTTTTTTTCTTTGTTGATGCTTTTGGCCTGTCGCTGCTTGGGAGGGAAGTAATGCTAGCTGAGTGAGCCATAAACTGCGTGCACATACGGTGGGAATATTGCTACACATACAATTGGTATTTAGCCTAAAAGTGTAAAAATCACCAGCAAATCAACTATGTGATATAAAGTATGTTATCAAGAACATTTCAATTGTGTACTTTGGCTTCAACATGTGTACTTTATGACAGATGACGTTTCAACTTTTCAGACTCCTCGTTCATGTAGACAGAAGTTTACTTGAGTACTCTTTCCACGTCATTTATTCTATGGTACCTCTAATTTGCCTTTTGGGTTGCCGACGTACAGACCGTATCACTTCCTTCTCTTGAAGCCTATTTAGTCACATGATGGGGGTTATGAAGACTTCTTCCGGGCAGTGGTGTGAGTTGGGGAGCCTGAAAGTGGTGAGGTTTTGAAGGTTTGGGGTCCCAGCACAGCGCCATGGCGGTCGGGCAGCAGCAACTGGTTGTTGGGTGTGAACGTGGTGCTGGTTATGGCATATGGCAGTTTGGTAAGGAAGCAACTAGTACACTGCAGCAGGCACTCTCACTTTTTGGGGTACTAAAGAAGGGCCCCTTTTCTTTTGTGAGCTCGCCCCTGAGACTTTCACTTTTCTTTACAGCGCGTGGTGGTGCGGGCGTCATACACTTTACCCTTTGTGAGCACACTTCGGGCATGCTCGGAACTCACTCCTGGGGCGGTCATCACTTTTGTCTTTTCCACTGATACATTGAGAAGGAACAGTCACAGATCTCTCCCACCACATACTGGTTGCATCCTAATTAGGCGGGCGGGACCGCCGACTGGAGGTTGGTCGGTCCCCAGACCGAGACGGTGTAAGGCAGACTTAAGTCCGCCCGACATCGTAATTAGGCCCATAGGGCCAGATGTATCAAGCAAAATTGTGTTCGCAAACGCCGAAATTCGCAGAATTTCATGCGTCTGCTAACGCAATTTTGCTTAATGGTATGTATTAAGGCAAAACTGCCTCACAAAATAAGGAATCGCAAAATTTGCGATTCCCTATTTTCAATTGCATTTAAGGAATCGCAAATTGCGATTCCTTAAATCCAATGTAAGAAGCACCAAAAAAGTGCAATTTGGCCTTAAGAAATCGCAAATTACCACCAACTTCAAGTTGGTGGTAATATACTATTTCTTTGAAAAATGCACTTTTAGCATTTTTCAAAGTGCCATGTGGCGCACATACATGCCCTTAGGGCATGTATGTGCGCCACATGTGCACACATACATATTTCAGGGGTGCAACAGGGTGTCAAAAGGACACCCTGGCACCCTTGAAATTGCATTCTCAATTTGCGATTCTCTAATTGCGATTCGCAAATTGAGAATGTCTTCCCATTCATTCCTATGGGCCTCTACGCCCATAGGAATGAATGGGAAGGTATTCCTTAATTGCGAATCGCAATTTGCAATTCGCAATTAAGGAATATTAAGGAATCGCAATTATTATTGTGATTCCTACATACATAGCATTTTGCGATTCCTTAATAGCAATTCGCTAAAATTCGCTATTAAGGAATCGCAAATGCAATCCTTGATACATCTGCCCCATAATGTCTACAACAGCTATTCACTGACACTAGCAGTAAACAATAAAAAAATAAAACATGTACTCTATCAGATAGAAGCATATGTACAAATAATATCTATCTGCGGCACCATATATGCTTCATATTTTTATCGTCTCATTACCATCGCTATTACCACGAGCTCTCACCTATACAATGAAGTGCAATATTCTAATATCAGATATGTTCATATAATGGTTGGATTAATCCTGATGTGGTTGTGCCAAAAAAAATGCATTATTTATTTATTTTGGTGTAAATGTGTATATTTTTCTCAGAGACGGACTTAGTGGGTATATTGTTTTAAAAAGTTTCCCAAGTCGGGGTGAAGGTTCCCATACATATATTTAGGGCCAAGTATTAAATATTTGCTGCCAACAACATGCATATAAGCCCGTCTGATAAAAGATATAATTCTGTATTTACAGTTAGCACTTCCTTTTAGATCTTGTCTGATCGTGGTACTTGTTGCTTTAATAAAATGTTTGTGGCCTGGCTCTGTTAGATTTACTTTCATGCATTGTTTTAAGATGTTACTAACCTAAAGCCGTCCTTGGAGCTAACACAACGTTATATTGAATCTTCCTCAGTTACATGCAAAATCAGAGGGATTGGTGCAAATACTGTTAGTTCTCATTCGTAGAAGGTATTAGAGTGCTTTACATCAACACCAGTTACATTACACTAGGACACATTCATTTTGGGTAAGGCACAGGGAGATTAAGTAGGTTCCTACATATAGATTTAGGACCAATTACTCAATGTCTGCTGTAACCAACATTCACATATGCTGGTCACATCAAAGATAGTGATCTTCAGAGCTATACTAATTTGGCTTTACTGGAGCCGAGCGGTACCTTTTGTTAACACTGCTACAAACTATTCAATCCTGTCTCACCACTCCAGGCTCCTTGTCTCTAAATTGGTGTAGTTTAGAGGAAAAAAGTTGTGGCATATGGCTTTAAAGGTTAAATGTGTACTTTAAATCCTACAGGCTATCTACACGCAAGCCGATTGACATGCGTTTACAACTTTTTTCACATTGAGAAAGATCAGGCAAAGAGTCTGGAATAGTGTAAAAGATAAAATAGTTTGTAGTTGTGTTTTTAAAGGCACTAGCTTTTATTTCAAAGCAGAAATCTGCATAGCTGAAAAACTCCTTCTTGGCGCTCCAATCTGCATACGTGTGGTTTGTTGAAATATAAACTTCCCGTAAATTGTTCTACATCACCTGATGTGAAGCTTCCTGTTGCGACTGGAAGTAGTTCCTAATTAGCAACGTTATTTGTTGTGCACACTATCTGTAATCCAAAATAAAATTTACACTGATTCTAAATCCTCTAGACAGTGCTGCAGCTGTGTCTCTGTTCATACATCCACTACACTCCAAATCAAAACACATAGGTAAAACACATTGTCATTTACAACGCCAATAGCTCTAACGCTCACAAATGCGAGACCTATTGCATTGCAAATGCTTTTTCTCGGGGCTCCCCCTCTTCACCTGTAGTGTGTCCAGGAATGGCCACTCTTTCCATCCTCTTTCACTTTTACACTCTCACAGAGTCCTCAAAGTCCTCATAATGGGGGGCCACAGATACAACTTTCGGGATGTACTTTTCATTTTCTGGTTAAAGATGGGCCTTGCTTTCACTCTTGTCCCACCGCCGACGACTTTTCATTGCCAATTGACATTTGCTAAAACAGTCTGGGTGCATAACTAAGGTATTGCCTCACTTTGACATGCAGGTATGTGCAGCAGCAGAAACCGCACACCTCCAAGGTAGACAACCTGAGTAAGTAAGTAAGAAAAGCAATTTGTAGAGCGCACGAATGTTGAGGCGTCTTGGCGCTGAAATGTAATGAGTAATGGATCTGTTGCAGACGAGAGGATTAAATTTGCTTGGTTGGAAACAACCAGGTTTTGAGCATTCTCCTGAACAGGAATCTGTTTGCTTGTAGCCTAATGGCAACCGGGAGCGAGTTCCAGAGTTTAGCCGCCCGATACGAGAGGCTTCTTCCCACCCATCTAGCTCTTCGGATTTTTGGGACCTGAACTAGTCCTCTGTTGGCTGATCTAAGGTCTCGCCTCGGAATGTACCATAAAAAAGTTTCTGTATGTCCGACAAACCACCGCCATAAAGTGCTTTGTGCACCAGACACAGAGCTTTAAATTCAATTCGTCGCTGGACTGGAAGCCAGTGAAGTTCCCTAATACTGTTAGAAATGGAGTGGTATTTCAGGATGTTGAGTAACACCCATGCTGCGGCATTCTGCAGAGACTGGAGTTTTATCACTTGGTGTGTGTTAGTTCCAAGAAAAAGCGCATTGCAGGAATCGATTCTTGAAAGAATCAGTGCGACTACCACAGTTTTGCTAAGGTCTTTGGGAATAAATGGGAGAATTTTGCCCAGAATCTTTAGGAGGAAGACTGACTGATATGCCTGTGTACCTTGCACATCGTCGCACAGCCATTACAACACCAGTGTGACTGTAACCTATTTGTGCACTGGCCTTACTGGATACTAAATTGATCAAGCTACTTTAGACATTCACAATGAGGGAGTCAACAGAAGACTAGTTTTGAAATCCCAGGCAAGCAAGCAAAAACTCACTACACCCCATTGCAATCAATCCACCAGCATCCTCATGCAATTTCACAGAGAAAGACTTGTTATAGTTCATGCCCCAAACTCAGGAATCAAATGACTAACTACTTCTGAACATTCTGTGCCCCGTGCCTTTCAGTGGGTCACCGAAAACCCACCTCCCCAAGAAGCCACACCCCCAGAGCATCCGATCAATGATTCCATAGTTTGGAGTAATGTCTAGAAGCAATTTTAATGACAGCAAACTAAATTAAAAATACATAAATACATGTAAGTATACAAATAGACTATAAAAATGTATTATAAGAGGGTGTAATATCACATATATTACCAGTCTACAAGCAAGACACAACTTTCACAGGTTTTTCTTAGAGTTACATTGGAAAGAGTGTGAAGTATTTTTGTAACACATCTTGGATAATATGGATATGAATTTCATCTTAAAAGGCACGTGCCACACTATGTAATTTACTGAAGCTGCACAGGGCTAAGAAGCTAGCCAACTTCCATTTTTTTTGTAGTATGCTTTGTATGGTCTGACAGTTCAATTAAATTCAGTTGTTTTTATATAGCACATGGCTACCCCACCGTGCCTCTCAGTGCTTGCTGCAGCAACCTCACCGAGCTACCCTGATAAACCAATTGACCAAAAATCCGCTCTCCAGAAAAGATGTGTTTTTAAAGATTTTCTGAAGCATTCTTCTGACTACTGACTTTTGAGAGAGGCTGGAAGGGAGTTGCATAGCATGGATATAACGTACACTTGCTCTTTTGATCTTGGGCACCGACAGGAGTCCCTGATTGGTAGATAGCAGATATCTCCCTGGAACATAGCGGGTGAGTACGTTCCAGATGATGAGTGGGCCTTTTCCGTGAATGGCCCGATGAACGATGCACAGAGCCTTAAAGGGAATTGTCCTTTGGGCTGGCAGCCAGTGTAGGGCTGATAGGGCTGGTCTCGCTGATTGGTGCTTGGGTATTTTTAAGCAGCATTCTTGCAGCTGTGTTCTACACCACTTGGAGCCTTTTTATCACCTATTTAGGACTCCCTAAATAGAGGGAGTTACTATAGTCTAGACGTGAATTTATTAGACTCTGTACCAATACCCTCCTGGTGGATACTGGTAACATCCGTAAGACTTTCCTGAGAGATCTCAGGTTGCCAAAACAGGAACCAGACAATTTTTTAGCCTGAGTCTCCATCGTGAGCTTGTCATCTATCCAAATGCGTAGACTTTTTACTGCTTTGGCTTGCTCTGGTAGCTTGCCTAGTTGTTTTGGTCATGACAATTCCCGCTACCTTGGGCTGTTGTTGCCTACCACCAGTACCTCAGTTTTGTTGCCGTTAAGCTTCAGACAGCTTGCAGACATCCGGTCTGTGACCTCCCTAAGAACTGAGTTGGGTGGAGGTTCGGCTAACATTAGGTGTGAGGGCCATGATGATCTGATTATCATCTGCATACAACACTAATGCGAGACCGTGGGACTGTACAATTTCTGCAAGGGGGAGAACGTACAAATCAAAAAGTGTGGGGCTCAGTGAGCAGCCCTGTGGGACTCCACACTGCAGAGGGTGGATATATGAAAAAAATTAACCTTCACACACCTGGAAACTCTTATTCTCCAGGAAGGCTATCAGCCACTTGATGGTGTCCCCAGTAATGTCAACTTTCATCATCCTCTGGATGAGCATGGTGTGCGATACTGTATCAAAAACTGCACTTAGGTCCAACATTATCATTGTTGCTGAACCACCTTGGTCTAAGAAAGAGGTCTTCAATCTGTGGGGCGAGATCCCCGGGGGGCCGTGGAGGCCTGGGAAGGGGGTCGCGCATTCCCCAGCTTCACATGTGCCTGCAATCCAAAACGTTTGCTTTCGTTTTGGATAAAGACAGCAGTCCTGGGATGGCTAATTTAGATCGTTATCAGCTGAAGTTCCATCAATTGAGTCTCTTGTGCTGTGAAAAGTTTTTGTGCCAGGGTGCCGGCTTGCCTGAGTGAAATGCAAATGTGCCTATCTGTTAATCTTCAAGTGTAAAGGGTGGTTGGGAGCTGGTTCTGGCTTTAATTGATCAAATCACTCCAAGCTTTGTGATGACAAAGATTTGTTTTTTTGAGTGGTAGTGCAAAGAGTTAACAACTGAGCTGTGAAGTGCATGCTTTTAATTTTAACTGCATCTACACAACCCTTAGTACCCCTAAAGGTGTGTTGCAGGGACAGTTATGTAAAAAGAAATTTGCATTACATGCGCTCTGGTATTACTAAAATCTACATTTTAGAAGCACCATTTTATTGTAAAACTATTTGCCCGTTTTGCAGCACTCTATCTTGCACTGTGTGTAATGCAAGTATAAAATAATGGCTTACATATTCACAGTGCTTTCTGTCATTGGCTGTGACCTTGTAGCATTACAAATACACGTCACTATTCTCCACTGCACCAATCAAGATTTAATTCTGTGGCTCTCTGGTTACACACAGACCTCTGCAGTGCATGAACTAATAGAGGTTTCATAATGTACTACAGTGCATTTCCTATTGAGTAACAACTTTTTAAATTTATTTTTCATTTACACTGCCCATTATTTTATATGTAGATACCTGATAATGAAAGACCTAAAAACGTACAGAATATTTTGGGGCTTATTTATGAGAGGCTTTCATCGCCAGAGCATCACTTTTTTTGACGCCCGGCGGCGCAAGCGTCTCAACCATACCTATGAGACGGTGCAAAGTCACCATGCATGGCTTTGCATGGCCTCATAGATATGGAGTAAGACATAGCAGCTCAAGTCATTGCGTTGCCTTACTCTGCATCAAGGAGGTGTTCCATGGGCTTTCCGTGGGGTTCCCACGCAACACCCATGGATTTTGATGCTGCCCCATATTTACAAAATCACGTACACCTGGGGCAGCTCCAAAAACGGACGTCTCCCCAGCGGAGGCGTAACGAGGAGAAATGTTTTAATTTCTCCTAGTTCTTTCCTCTTTCCATGTGTGCTGCATTCTGCAGCTCACATCGAAAGAGGAAAAGGCCTCTCGGGATTGTTTGTAGGAAGGAAGGTGCCCTTTCATGTACAAAAACAATCCTGTCTATGTTGGTGCTAGGCAGCAATTTATGCGCCAACGCAAAGGAAATGCACCGTATTTCATAAATACTGTGCATTCCTGCGCTTTCACATTGGCATAGGGCAGCGCAGCAAGAAGACTTGCGGCGCTGCCCTACCCCAATTCCTCATAAATGAGGCCCTTTATTTTTAGCTACACCTTTGACTACAGCCCCACGCTCACTGACCTTTGGTTTGCTAAACACTGTTTAATATTATTTCCCCACCGTAAAAATTATTTGCTGTGGGAATTGGGGGCGTTTATGGTTGTCGATAGTTGTCTATGATGAGGAGTACCAGGTTCTAGAAATTTTCGTCAGAAGGAGTCCTTACGCCTAAATATTTTTGACAAGGGGGTCTCGGCATCAAAAAGTTTGAAAACCTCTGGTCTAAGATAACGCGGAGTTCCTCAATGGCTACCAGCAGTGCAGTCTCTGTTCTACAGCCTGATCTGAAAACTCTCTGAGTGGAGGACATCATGAGTCTCCGAAAAACTGGAAGAGATGTTTATTAACATGCTTTTCTAGTAGTTTACTCACTACCAGAAGCAGGGAGATAGGTCTGTAGCTGTCTGTGAAGTGGCGATTAACTGTACCTTTTTTTAGGTGAGGCTTCACTATTGCGTGTTTCCATGTTTGGGGGATATGTCCAGTTTCGAGTGAGTGGTTGAGAATATCCATAAGAATGGATAATAAATAATTGCCACCTTGACCTAAAATATCAGGAGGGACCGGGTCCAAAGGAGATCCTGGTTTGTTTGCCTTAAGAGTGGCTTCTATGGTTTCGCGACTCAAAGCAGGGACAATCGACAGGATGGGACCTGACTTCAGCCTTCCCTTAGTTTTAACGTTAGGTATGATAGTTTGTGGTAGGAGATCCAAGTATTTTTATTTTATTAATGAAAACGTTGGCGAGCATGTAGCACTATTCTTTTGAAGGCGGGGGCCAGCTGAGCATGAAGGAAGAGTCATGAGGTTGTTGACTACCTTAAACAATTCTTTGGAGGAGTTGGGGCAGTCTCTATTTTCTCCTTGAGGTAGTCAATTCTGGCGTGCCTTATGGCTTGTTCAGAGTTTTTTGCAGCTTTTCTATAGCAGTTTTAGCTGTTTTTGTTATACGCCCTTTTCCTTTCTCTTTCCCTCTTTTTAGATTCATTATTTAACACAGTCAGCTCTGGAGTGTACCATGGGGCTCTGCCTTTTGTATGATCAGGTTTAGGGAGTTTACAGGGGACTCGGGGTGCAAGAGTATTGTTTAGCTATTTCTCAAATGAGTTATATCTTTCCGTTGTGTCACCCTTTAGAGTGGGAACAGATTTGGTGACAGCATCCGCCCATTCCCTTTTGTTGAGCTTGGACCATGAACGCCTAGGTTTTTGGGAGTGGGGATTGTTTGATTGTTGTTTCAGGAACTTTGAGCAAGAAGGGGACTGTATGGTGGTCCGACCATGGAATAGGAATTGTTTCCTCTAAAGCAAGGTTGTTCAGATTCAAAAAGACAGGGTCTAAAGGTGCACATGACTATGACTATGACAGTGTCAAGTTATTTCTGTTGCACTGCTATGGCTTGTCACATTCACAGTGATGCACGCTAATGCAGAAGCTGTCTTTGCTTGGTTGGATCTTTTCTAATCTGATATATATATATATATATATATATATATATATATATATATATATATATATATATATATATAATATCCAAGGAACTCCAACCTTGGCTCAAGCTTGCAAAACAGAGCAGGAACAGGAGCACGGACCACAAAGTAGGTGCAGATTTAAATATTTATTTCACTCCAGTAAAACCATTCAGCATGACGCGTTTCGACCTCAAAGGGCCTTGATCACATGACACGCAACACGGGATACAATTAGCTTAAATACCCTGCAATGCAATATCCTGTTTTTTCGCTTTTCTTTTTTTCTTTTTTTTAAATTTAAAGTGACAGGTGCCCAAATGTAGTTGTGCAAATCAACGCATAAATGACCATATTTAACATCCAGGTTTAAATACCCAAAGCGAAGCAGCAATTTGATATAATGCTTGTGATTATAAACCAAAATAGCTGTGAACCTCATAGTACTGTGCAAATAGAGCATATCAATATAAATATAAATATAAATATAAAAATAAATTATATATAAATATATACATGCAACTAAATACATCAATAAACAACACTGATTAAAAGCATTCTTAAAATCTAGTCTTATATATATAAATAAATAAATAATTTCATCATTGCATGTTTTGGATAGAAAACATCCAAGCTAAAAATTAATTCAATTGATATATTACACAGATACAGTAAAGTCTGTTATTCTCGAATTTACTACTACTTGTCACAGTATGGAATATCGTCACCTGCTAAAGCTACTCCTTGTTGTACCAGATTGGGTCTCACTACCCGTTCTGTATGGGCATTCGTATTTAATAACGTTCACAATGCGAACTGAATGTTTTGTAATTTACCCTGCATTTGGATAACTCAATGTGCAAAGGTACCTTAGTGTTTTAAAAAAAAGAGAAAAAAGCCATTTTTCTATTTTTTTATTTATATTTGTGCAATTAAAGTGCTATACTAACAGGATTGTCTTAGCTAAAACCCCTTAACACCGTGTCTAAAAGAAGATATATAAAAAAAGAAGATATATAAAAAAGTGTTCCATAAGTACGGTTATTATCTCTTAGCGGTTGAATATAAACGGTAAGAGAAAATTATATAAATCAATTCATTTATCTGTTTGATTGAAATTCCTGTTAAATATAGTGAATATATGAAAATTCATCTAAGGACTCAGTTTAAAACTTACTAGAGACAGGTATAGAGCTCCTCCGTCACATTAAGACCCCCCGGGGCCTTGGTATCGAGGTCAAGAATGTACCTAGTCTCTAGTTGTCTCAAATGTTTTTCCCGGTCACATCCCCTTTTATTTGGGGTAACGGCATCAATTAAAAAATATTTGAGTTCACAGGGATTTGCTTTATGAACTTCTCCAAAATGCCGTGCCACCGGATAAGCAGTGTCCTGGTTTTTTGTGTGTGTGTGTGTGTGTGTGTGTATGCGCGCGAGTGTGAGCCTGTGTGTGTGTATGAGTACACAATAAAAATGCAGTTTTTGTGTGTATTCTCCAACACATGACACTTTGTTAATGAAGCAGTAGAAAGAATCCCAGGGGCATTCCTTAATTGGTATATGTTAAGTGAATGGCCAGTACTATAACAAGGTACATAGGGTAATAAAATGGCCATTGCCAGGGTTCAATAGGCCACTGCACCTGCTGCACAAAAGATAGCTGTGCCCCTGTCAATTTCATCCCTCAAGTAACATTGCTATTTTGATTTATAGGGATCAACACATTTTATGAATCATAGCAGCGGCAGGTGCAACTAATTTACAACACTTAAATGCCACAACTTGGTTCAGGAGTTATTTACACCATCCTTCTCATGCCGCCTCTCTCTTCAGCACCATTATCATTATTGCTTCTACGAATACTCAGCTGAGTTCATGTACTTTGGGTATCACCCATCTTGTATATTCCACCGCAGTGTATAACAATTCTATATATTTTTTTCCATCGTTTCTCTTTTACTTCACTATCCACGCTCCATCCTTGTGATATATAAGCACACTGTTAGGTTACTGTTGCACTCATCTTTATAAGTGAATAATAATAAGTGGCAGACAGTAATTTTCTAACATTTTATTGTGCTTTATTTTCTAATTACAGGCTTGTTCTTCCTGTTAGAAGGCAGCAGTAATAAGAAAAAAACGCAGGTAGTTGTTTGTAATATGTTATTACAGGAGACTAGTATTCCACAGGGCATGGCGGCCTTCACTCGGAGTGAAGGAATTGGCACTCGGCAGCCCAGACACTGTGTCTGTGTGCCAGCAGCAGTTTGTAAAACAAACTGTAACTTCGTAAGTCTCACAGAGACCATGCTTGGAGGCCCGCGTGCAAACTATACTCACTCTCTCCAATCTCCAAAATACACGCGCTCCCAGGCTGCCTCCAGGAAACAGCAGCGTCCGTCAGTTCAAGAAACAAAACTAATTTATTTCATGGCTGAGAGGAACAAACAAAGGTTGTTTGTTTGCTCCTTTGGCTTTCAACCATGAAAGAAATAGCACTGTATCAAAATGATTTTTGTTTTTTGGATCGGCCGGCACTGCTGATTCCTGCAAGCTGACTAAGCAAAGGGCTAGATTTATCATTATTTATTGCTGCGCAACGCAGCAAGACAATTTGCTGCGCTGCGTCAAATGGAGAGAATTGGAATGCGCCATATTTACTAACATATGTAGCATTCCTGCTCCCTCTCTGCTTTGGGCACTCAGTGCAGCCTAGTGCCAACACATGCACCTTTGCGTCATGGTGCAAGGATGACTGCGTTGAAGGCAGGACTGTTTTTGTGCAAGAAGGCACACCTTCCAGCACAAAAACAATCTTGAGAGGCGTTTTCCTCTTTCTAAGTGTGTTGCAGAATGCAGAGAAAAACAAGGAGAAATAAAGATATTTCTATCAGGAAGGAGTAGCATTTTGACGCTTTTCCAGGTTTACCTGTCTTGGTAAATCAGAGAATGTGCCAAAATACGTGAGTAGATGCTTGGGAACACTTACTCTCCACCCATGTAAAGCCTTCCTGGTGCAGCATAACACAAGGCCGTGACTTGAGCTGCCTTGTGTTACATTTGGTTTACCAAGCAACGCAGGACCACACAAGGTGACCTTACGTGGCTTGCTAAATCTTACTTAAGGATTGCGTACTCTTGCGTCACCCTGCGTAATGCAAGGGTAACGCAATTCTATGATAAATCTGGGCCCAAGTGTCTTATGGCATGTGCAGCACTGAGCCAGTCAGTCCAGCCTTTTTAGCAGGAAGCTATTTGCTTTCTGGGGCATCAAGTTGGGGAAAACAGATTGCATTCTGGGACATATAGCTTTACTTTCAACATTGAAAACATGGGCTCAAAATCCCATCATGCAAAGTAGGGTTCACCAAAAAGCCTGGACTGGTTCTAGACTTGGGGTCTCATGTCAGCTAATTTGTGTATTT
Source organism: Calotriton arnoldi (assembly GCA_963921515.1). Taxonomy (NCBI): domain Eukaryota; kingdom Metazoa; phylum Chordata; class Amphibia; order Caudata; family Salamandridae; genus Calotriton; species Calotriton arnoldi. The sequence continues at coordinate 1,691,485 of CAWUFW010001802.1, forward strand.
ACAGAATGAAGGGGCAAGAGACCCACAAATTATATGGGATAAAATACCTCTTGCTCTTCATTTTGAAGAAGATTGCAAGTCGCTTCGGAGTTTCCTAACCAATAAAGGTTTTTTGGTTCACAGCCTCATGCCTATGTATGGTCATGGAACTACTCGGCGCACTGCAATATTCTTATAATGTATAGAAGGATGCACTGAATCCTATGTACCTCAATATTCTATTTTTATTTTTTAGGTCGAGCATTCGAGACCTCTTGTATATACTTTAGTATATACTTATTATATACTTATATGTGTATGTACTTTGTGGGCTCTGGAGATCAGCCCTAGGACTATACTTATATGTGTATGTACTTTGTGGGTTCTGGAGATCAGCCCTAGGACTTGTCTGCTTCCACTTAGGGACTTTTTTTTCTGTTCAACTGCCTTTATTTAAGTGTCTTGATAGAAAATGACCAGCAGAGTTCAGTAAAATATCAGAATTGCTTTCTGCTGAGAGACTTTCCTTTTTTTATTTTTCTGGCAACTTTCTTGATAGAAAACGACCAGCAGAGGTCAGTAAAATACCAGAATCACTTTAGCATTCTCTAGATTCCAGTCCATAGAAATTGTCTTCCACGAGCACCCGTAGAAATTAATATTTTTTTCAAATCTTGTATTTTCAGTGATACGACCATTGAAGGCCCTGATTTTATATAAAAAACAGAGGTTTGGACTATACCATGTCCCGCTGAAAGGCAATATTTCTCTCCATGTGTTCCCATACCTGGCGTGTCACGCAGTTTGGTGCTTACTTTCCCTCCATGTTAAAGAACAGTAGATGTTTCAGCACCCAGGCTAATGTGCTGCATAGCTAAATACATATAAGGTCCCAAAAGCGAGACCGATTGCATTGCAAATGCTTGTTTTAAGTATTCTTCTGCCCCTAGAATGGTATGTACTTCACCTCGTATAATTCAAGAACTTTTTTAATAATAGCAATGCTTCTTATTTTTAATACAAGTAACATAATTTCTTTGAAAATAGTTTTCCCATTTGCCTTCTCACAACCTCTATGCAAATCTGCTGAACTTATTAAGTTATAACATTTCTCTTTTAATGGGACGTAAAGTAAATCCGTTTTAGAATTCTTTGACTAGCTTGATTGTTCATAAGATCTGTATAGCGCTCTCAAGCCTCTTTAGCAGTTACCATGGCTTTCTTCAACAAGCTGCATTTATTAGGTGAAAAATTGCCGCAGCTCGGGTTTCCTCTTAGAACACACACCTTCAAGGTTTCATTTATAAAGTAATATGATGTTTCTTATTGAAGCAGTTCCAGCTCAATATGAGCTCATCTAGCCTACAGAGATGCCACTCTCACATTAGTGTTGTGTTTTTGTTGCATTTCTGCAACCAATGATCTTTTTCAATTGAGATTCTCCAATTTACAGAACACCCAATGTATATTTAAAATTGAATTCGGTGTATTTATTTATTTTACTGTGGTTATTTATGTATTACCAACCTCTCCCCGAGTGGCAGCGGATCACTGTATGTAGCAGCAGCAATAGGTGACCCACATGTAGATTCGCAGAAGAATGTGGAAGTGTTTACATAGCAAAGAGAGGGGCATATTTACAAGCCCCTATCACCACGGGAACGCCACTTTTTGCGACGTTCCCGAGGCGATAAGGGCTTCGCCTTACTTTCAAGGTAGTGTTAAGCCACTTAATGTGGCTTAACGCTGCCTTGTAATAAGGCCCCCTTTCACGCTATGCTCAGCGTGAAAGGGGTGGGCAGTGGGTGTTGCAATGGGCGTTCCATCGCAACACCCATTGATTATGACCCTGCCCCCTATTTACAAGGGCAGAGTAAATAGGAGGCAGCGCCAAAATTAAGACCAGGGAATACCTGGTCTTAAGTTGGCAAAACGAGGAGAAATGCTTTATTTCTCTTTGTTTTTGCTTTTTCCATGTGTGCTGCCTTGTGCAGCACACATGGAAAAAGCAAAAAGCCTTTTATTGTTTATGTACAGGAAGGTCCCCCTTCCTGCACATAATCTTTAAAGAAAATGACATTTTGTGACTTCCATGTGTGCTGCATTAAGCAGCACACATAGAAGTGACAAAATGGCATTTAAAGATTGTTTATGTACAGGAAGGGGGACCTTCCTGTACATAAACAACTTTTCCCCTGCACGCAGACACCCTTGCACTATGGTGCAAGGGTGCCTGTGTTGGCGCTACACTGCTAAGTGTAGCGGCAACGCAGGGGGCAACGCAAGGCTGCACCATATTTTCGTAAATATGGTGCAGCCCTACGTTTCTGAAGTGGTGGAGTGAGGTGTTAAGCCGTGACGGCTAATTCCTCACTCCACCACTTCAGTCTTAACTATCCCCCAGAGTGTTTTGCATTGAGGTAAGGGGTCTGTGAGTTTGATGGGGAGGAAGCATAGAGAAGGAACATCTGTCCTTGAGTCGCAAGATGGTGGAGAAGAGGTGAGTCTTGAGGTCTTTGAGGTCAAAGCGTTGTGCTTTGCGTGTATCAAAACATATAACCAAGCACTCCTGGCAGGGGTGTAACGAAACTTGAAGGCCCCCCCTGCAAAGTACATGCAGGGGCCCCCCCATGCTCCGGACCCAGTCCAGAGCTCTCAGGCCAGGGACCTGCCAGTGCCGGAGAGGGCCCCCGGAGCTTAGGCCCCCCCACACCTCAGGGCCTTTTGTTACACCACTGACTCGTGGAAATGTTGTCCACCTTTCTATACGGGTGAACTGCTTATCCAGTGCAGTCCTGTTGCCTCTGCTTAATTTGTAAATGAATAAGTGGTGGGCCCAAAGTTTTGCTAAGAATCCCGTAGCAATTGGGGGTGGGGAGAATAAAGCAGCGTAGTCTTAGTTCCAACTCATGCCTCTTTCATCCACCACCAGACACTCACTGCTCCTTTATTTCACTCTTGTGGGTTCTCTTTTATCCCTTCTTTATCCCTTTGTTACTGTTTTTCCGTCTTTTTCTTTCTCCTTCTTTCATCTTTTTGTGTTTTTCTCTCTGTTGTTCAGGATCACAGTCTGTTGCTGAAAAATAAGTTTTGGTCCCCAACAATGAGTGCCGTTGGGCCCCACTTGCAGCCAGCAGCTCAAGTTAAGCACTGCCTGTTGCCTCGTTCCCACCTGACATACATAACATAGGAGCTAGGTGTTAAATTATTGGATACAGATGCTGAGGAGACTCAGGTGCGGAAACTTTCTGCTGTCTCTGAAGACCAACACCAGGTGAAATTGCAACTAGGAGTTAGCTGTTGAAAACTAGCTATTTCTTTCACATAACATAACAAAAATCTTGTTTTAACAAAGAGCTCTCTGCCATCAGTATTCTGATTTGCGGCACTGTAAATAATAGCAGTTGTATCATGAACTACTGCTTTGGATCAGGGCAGAGCTGAGTGCATGTTTGTCTGTGTTTAAAGTGTCTAAAACTCGTACATAAAACTTGGAATTTCTCTGTGTTCATGCATGAGCTGCAGACAGGACAAGGTTGAACCAGTGAGGAGTGACTGTCTCTCTCTCTCTCTGTTTTGGGGCTGTGCTGTCTATTCCAACAACTCTTTCTTGATGAAAGTTCAGCTTTCCATACCTTCCCCAGTCAGAGTGAGGAATCTGCTCATCATCTGCCCTGATGCAATACTTCCCTTCTTGTCCCCAGTTTTCATCTAGCGGTGGCCTGCTCTGAAGAAATGAAGAGCTTGCATGGAGGCTGCCAACCAAAATCCTATATAAACATGCAGGCATACATGTTTCATGCTACTGTGATGCCTTACATTCTACTCTACTACATCAAGTGGGAGAAAGTAATCTTGTTTTGTACTGTGTTTTATTTTCTAATATGTGCGTTCTGAATGATGTTAGAACAATTTTAAAAACTGACACATCAAGTCACTCATAAGTTATTACAAGCAACGTGTGGTATGGTACCAGAATATCACTAGTTAAGTATGTCTGACAGAAATGTATTGTCCTAAATATGGTCTACAAACATATCGCCCATTAAAGTTAGGAACAGAAAATCTACAGCAAATGGAGTGATATGTTTGTAAAACATATTTAGGCCATGATATTTATGTGAGGCAAAATGTTGTAAACAATATACTGACCTACAAACCAACTCTTGCCCCAGGGACACAGTGACCCTCAAACTGCATGATTTTTTAAAAATATTACAAAGAATAAAAAATCTGTTGTAGGAAGCTGGTTCTGTATATACTATACCAAAGTAAGGTATATTGTGCACAGAGTCCAGTGGATTCAGAGAGTCTTTACAGAGGCTTCTCTTTTGTGGTAGTGTGGTCAAACAGTTAGGCTAATGAGAGCGCTGTGTTAAGCATCTGTTGTGCACACTCAGGAAAGAAATTATTACATACACTCAATGACTAACTCGGAGACTAATTGTTTGTAAAAATATTACCTTTTGTATGTTTATTACTTAGAACCAAAGATACTTTGTTGCTGTAAAATAAGTTTTGTAAAATCACAGTTTTTAAGTATAAAAAGTGGACACTTGGAGCATTTCTCAAACAGTTGAATGTTAACCTATGGATAAAAAACAATGTTGTAAATTCACAGGTAAGTACACGACTTACAATTCCAATCTTCGGATGTTAGGATCAGCACTGGGCAAGGGACAGATAAATATAGAGAGTGCACCATCAGTGGCACTGGGGCGGCCGGATGCAGAGGTCAAAATCAGTCACTGGGGCCCAATGTTAGTCAACGGAGATTAGGGGCAACCAAAGAAGTGCCGGTTGCAGGTAAGTAAAATCGGAGTTGGTGGTCAATATCTGGGGGTTAGGACCAGCACTGGTGGGGGCCACGAGCCAGCACCAAACACACACCCTCAGCAGCAAAGAGTCCATGACGTGCAGAGTGCAAACACAGCGTCGGGCGCCCAATGCAAAGCAATGGAGAATGAATATTTCGAATAAAGGCTGCAGGCTCGGACATGAAGGCTGGACGAAGAGAACTGGTGGCTCTGGAGGTAAGTTGGGATGTTGATGGGCACCTAGGGACTGTCAGTTGGGCTCCCCAAGGCTGAGTGTGCAGGGGTGTCCTTTGAGGTCGGGAGATGCTTACCAAAGCCGGTGGCGGTCAGGGGGTTCTTCGTGTTGAGGCTGCAGGTGTCGTGGAGTGCAGGAGAGGTCACTTTGGAGTGGACTCAAGCTCAGGACCACTGGGGAACCTTCTTTGGACCAGTGGGCCACTTTGACTCGGCAAGAGGCGTCGGATGCAGAGGTAGGTCCGAGGTCTGGTTGGGAGGTTCAGCAGGACACTGGAGCTCTTCTTGTTGGTTTCTTTGAGGACAGGGCAGCTGTCCTCGGGCGTTCTTGGTCTTTAAGAAAGGCAGGCAGTCCTCCCAGGGTTTTGGAGGTTTCCGGACCTGCAGGCCAAGTCACTTTTTGGCAGGTTTTTGGCACAGGTTTCTTCGAAGTCTGCAGACAGGTTGGTAGGGCTGGAGCCAAGTCAGTTGTCATCTGGAGTCTTCACTGCTGGTACAGCTCTTCGGTCCATCTTCTTCTTTAGGTCGCCAGGAATCTAAGGATCAAGGTTCAGGGGTGCCCCCTAAATACTCAATTTAGGGGTGTTACAAGTACTGGCAGGTAGTAGCCAATGGGTTACTTACCTTTAGGGTGACTACACCCTTTGTATGTCACTCCTTTTGGAGAGGGGGCATACCCCTAATCCTATTGGCTAAAATCCTCCAACCAACATGGAGGATTTTCAAAGCAGGGAGTCACTTCAGCTCAGGACACCGCAGGGGTGGTCCTGGCTGAGTGAGAGGAGGCGCACCTCTCCTGTTTACAAATGTACCCGCCAACCTTGCCGCCAAAAGTGGGGCTTGGTCAGTGGGCAGGCATCTACACTAGCTGGAGAGGCCCTGGCTAGCATAACAAAAGGAAGGAAGCCTTGAGGCTCACCGCCCTTGAATGCTGTTCCTGCTTGGGGGTAGGTGTGAAGCACCTCCACCCAGTGCAGGCTTTGTTCCTGACCCACGAGAGCACAAGGCTCCCACCTCAGGGGGTCAGAAACATTTCTGGAAGTGGCAGGCTGGTGCAGACCAGTCAGCTACACACTAGCGGTTGGGTAGGCTTTCTGGGGGCACCTCTGAGGTGGCCTTTGAGTGCATTTATTATTGAATCCAACACTGGCATCAGTGTGGGCTCATTAATCTGAGATGTTTGGTACTGATCCAGCGCTATCAATAAAATTTCTTCTCCTATATGTCTTTGGACGTCCAGGTGCAAATATTCCTCTTAAACACAACTACATCCATATGACGGTGGGGCCCATAACTCCGCATATACATTCACTCACTCATTTATTCCCTGGATTTCATCCGTTCTTACCTAGGAGAAAAACAGTTAAATGATATGCTGGAAGGAGACGGGATACCTTTTTATAAAGACGACATTACACTTCTCAAGCTCTAAGGTATTCCGCTCATTGGTCGATGGACCAACTAGTAGGAATCAGTTGATGGTGATTAAGACCAGCTCAACCACTATAAACCTTTAAACATTTACATTTATCATTGAGCTAAAGAACCACTGACTCATTGTTTAAAGATAATAAAGTTTATATAAAGTTTAGAAGCATGAATAAGTTTCAAATTTATTATTCAGATTATTACATTTAGCATCATTATAAGAATAAATTGAAATTGCAATGCATACCTATTAGATGGAAAAATAAAGTTCGTCACAGCAAGAACTCCCGAAGGATCTATCTATCTGTCCTGGAAAACAGGCCTTCTCGTTCCTTTCCCTTTTAGTAATTTAAGAATAAAAATCTAATAGTTTAAATGAAAAAATCTTTTAGGATTAAAAAGGTTCTCCAATAGCAGCGTCTCATGCTCAATCAAAAATATAAAATAGCAGCAGCATTAATAGCAGCTAACAACCAACAGCAGCTAACTCCCAACAGCAGCTAACTCCCAACAGCAGCTAACCCCTCCCTCTAAGAGTAGGTCTTCTTATACCCTAATACTAGCTTACTAAGTGAAAATGTTACATCTTTATGGCGAGATTCTCTCTAATTGGTCCATTCGGGTCAGTATACATCTCCTCATGAATATCCTTGTTTCAACCAGTTCTTTGTGACAAGTTCATATTTTTGTCGTTTCTCACGGGTTCACGACATCATCCCTTAGTTCATGGTTTTCAAACTGTATCTTTTTCTGATACTTTTCAGTCGGTCAGTTTATTGTCCATTCATTTATTCACTGCGACTTCTCACGCTTTTTGCTGTCTTGCTTTGGCACACGTTTATGCGATAAGGTAATCACAGCCTTGACCACGCTTCCATCCTAGGCTTTTGGAATGATCACATGATCCCTCTTGTTCACGGCCTTTCTTTCTTTCGTAACCCCTCTCGCGCCTGCGTACTCTAACCCATGGTGGCCATCTTATTTCGCTGCTCAACAGGCCTAAGCGCACTATTATAAAGATAAACAAAACAGAGTTAAGAATAAAGAATATAAGCCTTTTCGTTTCCCTCCCGTCATTCTACGTACCCCAATTAGGTATTACCTAGCAAAAGCGACATATAAAGCCATCCCTTACTTACCAACGCTTTGTTTTGCCACTACACAGTTTATTTCCAAGCACAAATCATGCATTTATTATTCTAATTAGTACGCAATTGTCAGACTTATGTTATCCACGTTAACAATTGTAAGTAAATTAGTTTGCACATATATAGCGTGTTACCTTTAACCCTTTACATGTAACATACATGGTTGGTTATTCACTAAGACGAACATGTGTGTTAATTTATTTAACGTAAATATTAGGAGGTTAAAAAATTTCAATTAGCCTGCTCCATCAACTCCCCCTTTGGTGATTTTTAATATCACCACAAAAACCCATGTTATACAATTCTATCAGATAGCATATTTCTTTGTCCGTTTGTTTTTGTTAGTTTTACACAATTGTATCCCTTTCAACTTGTCTCTTTGTCTTCTTATACATGTTTTCTTTTATTTCTTCTAGTTCTATTTCACCCATTTCTCTTTCTCTTTCTTTGTTTATCTTATTTTCTTTTTCTATTTTGTTTTGCCTTCTTCTTCTCTTTATACATGTAATTATTAGCTTCAGTACTAAAACTATTATTATTATCATAGTTGCTACTATTATTATTTTCCCTATTACTAATCTACTCATTCTAGTAAACCAATTTATTACTGAGGAAAAACTCTTACCAAGTTTTCCCAATGCATTTTCAACCTCCAGTGGAACAAGTTCTTTGTGCAAATTGGTAATATTCTTAATATACTTTTGTATATTTTCACTTTTATCTGGAATGTAAGTGCAACAATGTTGGACTTTCAGCATTCCACAGACTCCACCCTCTTTTGCCAAAAGAATGTCAAGGGCAAGTCGAATTTTAAATGCATTCAAAGATATTCCCACTGCTGGTATCAATGCTCCAAAAACATCACCTACTATTTCTGAAAAGCTCTCCCTTTTCCTACGTGTAAATGTCTTTACCATTTCGTGTGTTCCCTTTTCTGTTCTGTCTATATGAAAAATCTTTGGAAAGACCAGGCCTAAATAACATGATCCATACCAATGGTCCGGCAGCCTGTAATAAGCTCTGTTACCGCAAATATAGTAGATCCCAGAAATATTGGATCTTTTCCCCCTTTGAATCTCCAACCTCCTAAAATGTTATAATTGTCTTGGCAATCACTGGAACCCACGAAATAATTGTCATATCTTGTTCTATTTCTTCTAATGCACAACCTTTCCTGTTGGGGCCAATCCAGAGACATAGCTGCATTTGTCTTTTTCTTGTCATGATTTTCTTCCTCAAACGCCCAAAGAGGTGTTTTCGTCTCTTCTATCACTTTTCTTTGAAATTTTACCCTTCTATCTTCAACCATTTCTAAAAACTCCTTTTCTTCATTTCTTAGCTCACAGGTAAGGTTGTCTTTAACTATATCATCTAATGTTAGAATTTTATCTTCTAAAAAATATTTGCCAAACGTCCTTGCTTCTTTTACTTTATTTAGTTCAGAAATTATAGGAATCTCTGCAAAAATCTTATCTATGTCAGTATAATAGTATTCTAATCTCCATGTCTTGTAAAATAGACTTGCTAAAACACTACATGTTATTCCATACGTCAAAGGAAGGTGTTGATATGTCACACCTTCTGCAACAGACGCAGGTAATTGCATACAAACATAACAATCTCTCACATCCATGGTTTCTACATACTCATATAATAATTTAGTAAAAACATTTTTTGAAAAATCTGTTATTGATTTGTCCTTATGCAACTCTGCACTACTTTTACTATAGCTGTTTCCTGCATTTTAGCTCCATTTTCTTTCTCTGTGTTATTCTTTAATATAGACGTTTCTTCTACAGCTAATCTTATTGGAATGGTGATTGCTAAAATAATCCATACGGTCATTAATAATCCTGTACAAAAGAAGCACATCTTACACCATCTACGTAAGAACTCACATCTACATGTTCTATTTTTAGTATCTACCATTTTGTTCTATTACCTATTATATAGTATGTACAGAAAATGTGTCACCACACCTCAGAAATGACCTCTTAGCCACCCTGCACTTTCACTTTGTCTTGTTTGGTACTTTCTTTAATTCTTTTCAGAACTCTTTTCCTGTCAAATCCAGTGTTTTGTCCAGTCCGGTAGAAATTCGTTCAAATTTCTTTAGATTTGTTGCACTTCACCTTCACTCATTAACTTGTAGCTTTGTTCCGGGTTCTCATGAGTGATCTCTTTTTCTTTGATATCAGTCAGTGCAATGTATAACCATTCAGGCGATTTATACTTCAGATTAGCTTTCTTTATTCTTTTTGTTTTCTGCAAGTGTTTTCCACCTTGTTTCTCTGGTTCCTTTTGACTGGTTATCTCATTTACTTGCTCTGCACTTTTTCCATCTAGCCTTATGATCTTGTATCTTAGTTTTCTAACTTCGTTGGGCCAATTGTCTCCTTTTCTTGGCCTTTTTGGTTCACTCTCTTTTTCCTCTCTTTCTGTTCTCCAAGTTCTCTTTCTCGACTCTAGTTTCCTGTTTCCTTCTTCTCCACTTTCTTCTGATTCTGTTTCAGTTCTTCCTTTATTGTCTCTTATCTTAAATTTTATAATTTCATTTCTTTCATCTATTTGTGGTTTTTCTCGTGTTTTCATTGGGTCACCTACTTCTGTCCCTCCTCGAGGTTCTTCCGAATTTGTGTCAATCTCTCTATCTGTGTCTAGATTTCCCTGTTCTTTTGTTCGCCGACCTGTCCCTATTACTCCTCGGGGATCTTCCGATTCTTCTAACTTTCTATTTGAAACTCTCCCTTCTTCGTCTATTAATATTGTCTCTGAAGTGTTCTCACCACAACTTGTACTTGGTTGCTCACTGTTACTGTCTCTTTACTCAGTTTCTTCTTCTATATTATCAAATTTCCAATTTCTTTTCAGATTTTCCTCACAATCTGAATGCTCTGTATCAGATGCTGAACTGGTGTCTGATATTTCCAGATGTCGACTCATATGTCGATCTTCAGATTCTGGAACTTCTGCTATTTCCTCCACTCCTCCTGTTGTTGCACTTGTACTTGGGTCTTCCAGATGTCGACTTACAGGTCGATCTTCAGATTCTGGAGCCCTGTTCGTCTCTTCCTCTAAATCAGATACTGAACTGGTATCAGATATTTCCAGATGTCGACTCACAGGTCGAGCTTCAGGATCTGGAACTCTGATGGTGTGACTGGCATGTACCCAGTGTTTCACTCCAGCACACTTGACTGCAGTTGTTGTTACCAGGATCACTTGTCGTGGTTGGTCCCAACGAGGAACCAAACAGTTTTTTCTTCGATGGACTTTTATGCAGACCCAATCTCCTGGATTCAAATCGTGAGCCGGTTTTCTTTCAAGAGTGGTCGCATCCGGTCCAACCTGATGAAACACAGAACGTACCACATCAGCCAATCCTTTGCAATAATCCAGCACCAGATCATCAGTTATAGTCAGTAGTTTGTTGACAGGTACATGTGCTTGTCTCATTGCTCGTCCCATAATTATCTCATGGGGACTGAGTCCTGTCTTTCTTTCCGGTATACTTCTGATTGTCATTAAGACTAATGGCAAGGCATCTGGCCATTTGAGTCCTGTGGTTTGACACATTTTACCTAGTCTGTTCTTAATTGTTCCATTCACTTGCTCTACTATTCCAGAAGCCTCTGGTCTGTATGCACAATGCAGTTTCTGTTTAATACTAAGCGCTTCACAAATCAATTGAACCAATTCATTTTGAAAATGTGTTCCTCTATGTGTTTCAATCGTTACTGGAAAACCATACCTTGGAATGAATTCTCGCAGCATTAGTTTTGCTACTGTAATTCCATCATTCCTTCTGGTCGGGTATGCTTCCACCCAACGGGAAAACAAACAGACGACTACAAGGACATACCTTAGTCTATTGCTCGGAGGCATTTCAATAAAATCCATTTGCATTCTCGTGAAAGGACCTCCCTCTCGTCCTATTGTTCCTAGACTCACTACTGTCTTTCTTCCTGGATTTACCTGTTGACAAATAAGACACCTTTGACAAAGACTCTCAGCTATGGCTCTGAATTTTGGATTATACCATGTTTGTCTAAAAAGTCTGATCATTGAATCTCTCCCAATATGAGCTTGTCCATGGTACATCCGTGCCATGTCAGAAATCATGCTATCAGGCATAACGGGTCTTTCATCCCGGTAAACCCAAACATCATTTTCCTCATGTTTTCTACATCCTGCTTTTACCCAGTTATCTTTTTCCTCATCATCTGCTGCTTCCTGTAATTGTCTCACCTCATCCCATGTCTCAACAGGGTTAGTAAAAAGCAAAGGACATGAAATATGCTCTCTTTCTTGGTTCCGGTTCAATGAGACCACATTTTTAGCACAATACTGTGCAATTTCATCAGCAAACTTATTACCAACAGTTATGTAGTCTTCCCCATTTTTATGTGCATTGCACTTCACTGCAATCTGTTTAGGCAGCTGTATCGCCTCAAGCAACTTTTTCACAAATTCACCATTTCTTATCGGTGACCCTGCAGACGTCAAGAAACCTCTCTGAAACCAGATCTGGCCAAAATCATGCACCACTCCAAAGCCGTATTGGCTATCCGTGACAACTGTTATTCGAACATTCTTTCCCAACTTGCATGCTTGAAATTAGAGCTATCAACTCCGCTACTTGGGCAGAACGTATCCCTTTCAAACAAGATGCTTCCATTACAGCAGCTACTGTGCAAACTGCATATGCTGCACTTAGAACTCCATCATTCGTTCTCTAGCAAGAGCCATCCACGAACAGAATATAATCTGATTCCTTTAAAGGCTCATCCCGTATGTCAGGTCTCGGTTTTGTACAATATTCGAGTACATTCAGACAATCATGATCAACTTCATCCATTTCAATCACACTCTCCTCATCTGGCAATGATGTTGAAGGATTCACATTCATGCATCTGTCAATGGTCACATTGTCTGCACTCAAAATTACTTTTTCATACCTAGTCAGCCGACTATGTGTCATGTATTGGGTTTTGGTTCTTGTCAACAGAATTTCCACAGAATGAGCGACATATACTCTCAGTGGATATCCTATCACTATGCCTTCACTCTGCTCCAAACTTACACAAGTAGCAGCAACTGCTTTGAAACATCCAGGAAACGCTTTCGCTACTGGGTCTAAAACAGCTGAAAAATAAGCAATGGGTCTTTTCATGTTTCCATGTCTCTGCACCAGGACTGAAAACGCACACCCATCTCTTTCACTGCAATACAATTCAAAATCTTTCTCATAGTCAGGCTTTCCCAATGCCGGAGCTTCACACAGTTTCCTTTTTAGTTCTCTGAATGCTTTCATTTCCTCGTCATTCATTTCAAATGGATCTTTTACATCTTTCTTTGTCAATCTCTGCAATGGTTTTGCAATTAATAAAAATCCACTTATCCATTGTCGACAATATCCAACCATTCCTAGGAACATTCTTACCTCTCTTTGTGTCATTGGAGCTCTCATTCCTTGGATTATTTTTATTCTTTCTGTCGTTACCTTTCGCACTCCCTTCTCAATCTTATGCCCTAGATACTGGACCTCTTGTTGACAAAACTGCAACTTCGATGGGGACACCTTATGTCCTCTTTTTGCTAAATGATTCAGCAAAGCAATTGTATCATTAACACATGCTTCCTTTGTTTTTGATGCCACCAGTAGGTCATCAATGTACTGAACCATCACTGACTTCTCTGGCATTTTCAAAACTTCCAATGATTTCTTTAGAATCTGATTAAAGATCGAGGGGCTTTCTGTATACCCCTGAGGAATTCTGCACCATGCCAAAATACGCTCTCCGAACCTGAACGCAAATAATGGCTGGCTATCTGGATGTAATGGAATAGAGAAAAATGCATGGCACAAATCAATAACTGTGTACCATTCTGCTCCGCGTGGAATCTGGTATAGAATTACAGCAGGGTTTGGCACTATTGGGCAGCAAGGCACAACAATTTTGTTTACCTTTCTCAAATCCTGTACAATTCTATATGTTCCATTCTGCTTTTTCAGTCCCATTATCGGCGAATTACATGGACTGCTCATTATTTCTCTCAAAATCCCTTGCTCAATCATTTTGTTTATTACTGGTGTTATTCCTTCAATTATTTCTGGTGTCAATTTATACTGTGGCGTATTTGGGTAACTCGTTCCTTCTTTAACAGAAATTTTAACAGGGTCTACTTCTTTCATTAACCCTATATCTTCTCCCGTGAAGTCCCACACTTCCTGTTTCACTGTTTCTTTCAGTTCACTTGGGATTTTCTCTACATCAAATATGGGAAATAAATCGTTCGCTTCTGATTCTAACTTTACCATGGTCATTTTATACAATACATCTTCATCTGGGGTCTGAAATGCAATTCCATCTGGTGTACAGTAGATGGTGCAGTTCATCTTGCAAAGCAAATCGCATCCTAATAAGTTCACAGGACTGCAATCACATACCACAAATCGATGCATTTCACTAAATGGACCAATTTTTACCTCCACTAATTTAGTAAGAGGCGCCTTAATTTGCTGATTCGAAACACCCACCACTTGGATATGTTCACCTGAGAGAGGAAGGTTTGGAATTTCCACTGACCTAACAGTAGAACGGGTAGCTCCAGTGTCCACAAGGAATGTTACATTTGCACCATTCACTTCTCCATCCACAAATGGACCTGCTTGATCTACCTCTAGAGTTGCGCCAAGCACGCACTCTTCCCCCTCTCCTAGGCACCGTCATAAACTTTCATCCGACTCATCACCATCCTGTCATAGCCAGTACTGAGATATGGCAGCTGCGCGCGGCAATTGTGTTACCTGCTCTCCTCCGTAGAATCCTGTTTCTGCACTGTATTTCTGTTGATTAACACTCTTGGGAAGTGGTGGTTGTGGCACCTGACTTTGTTGGGTAACTACCTCACTCTGCACCTGTGGATTTAATGATTGATTTTCCGTATTAGGTTTTGGAGGAAATTTACACTCGTTTCTCCAATGCCCTAACTTTCCGCAGTTGTGGCATGGCCACTTTTTCTTTGCCTCTTCTATACTCATTTGACCTTTTCCTTTACCTATATTTGGTTTAAACCTAGTCGGTCCTGCCTCATTAACAGGATTACTCAATTGAGCTTCTTGCTTCTCTGCAACTTTCACTTGTGCCCACATTGCTTTCTCTTTCAATTTACGCTGTCTGCTCTCAATATCATCACTACAATATTTAGCATACCTCAAAACTTCATCAACTGTGCTATTCTGCCAACAAATCATATGCTGTTTAATCATTTCACTTATCTCTGGTTTCAAACCATAAACAAATCTATATCCAAATGACTCATATCCTTCTCATTTAATGTCTCATAGCCACTATACTGTTTGAAAACTAACAGTAACCTCTCATAGTATGCGTGTACTGATTCTTTGCTTTCCTGTGTGGTTCTGTCTATTTTTACCCAATCCGTTTCTTTGGGCGGAATCTTATTCTTCAAAAAGGTAATTACTTGATCATATTTCCTCATCACTTCTGGTCCTGGCGCTCCTGTTTTAGTATCTCTTGGATATTCTACAGTCGGCCAATCAATTGTAATCTTACATTCTGTCCACAAATCAGCTGGTACTACTATGTCAAACAACCCATCCAAATCTATCCACAACACCTTTGAAACTTTAACAAATCTCTCCACTTGTCTGTACCATTTTACTGGCTTCTCTCTCAATTTTGGGAAGTCATTTGTAAATGACAGTATATCCTGTCTAGACCATGGAACATGCACATAACTACCTCCTGGAGTTTCTCTCATCGGGTACTCCCTTACCATCGATTCCTTGTGTGTCACCGCAAAAGCCAAAGACGCTTTGATGTCACTTTCTCATTCCTTTTAGTCCATCTGCTTCTCCATCTATCCACATCACCCCATTTCCTCAGTAAAACAATTAATTCTTTTATTTGGGTTAATCTTCCTGATGTGTTCAAATTCTCTATATCTTTTTCGCAAAAATCTACTCTATATGGTTTCTGCAACGTTCTCACTTTTACAAATTCTACTCCTAGTTCATTTGCTGTTTCTTCTAATTTGTCATGTAAATTTCTAGCTCTCCATGTAATGCTCTTGCATAAGAACATAATCTCGTCATCCTGATAAGATTTCAGTTTTTCTGTGCCAATTGTCCCTAAGATCAATTCTTCCATGTCTATTTTTAACCTAATTACATCCAATGGTTTTGTTTCTGTCTCTTTCGTTTTTAAAGTTTTCATCCATTCATTCAATTCATCTGGAGTCGGACCTACAGGCGTACTATTTAATTCTATCCAATTTTTACTTCTTTCTGGTGTCTCTGATGCAGACTCAGTTACCATAGGTATTCTCCTAAACTCATTCTCATTTATCGTTAAATTAGTAGGTGGGCTTGGTCTATATGTACTAACCAAGTTTCTTGCACCTTCACTGTCAAATTCCATCCCTTCTTTCCTTCTTTGCAAGTGTGAATTCATAGGAATGACTAAAGAATGCTCTTCAATTTTCTGATTCTCAAAAACTGGTATTACTGGACCTATCGTTACTGGTACGGTTACAGCTTCCATATTCATTGTTAATTCTCTTATCTTTTCAGTTAATTCTCTTGTGGTTTTTGCCAATTCAGTTGTATTGTCACTTTCTGTCTTCTCATTTTGTGGAGTTTTCAACTGATCTTATGACCTATTTATCTCATATCCTCGTTCTGGATTTTTATTCCTCCCAGTTTCCATTGGCGGTGCATTAGGTGTCACCACCGCAGAATTCTGTTGGTATGGAGGTGGATTTCTGTTTAGAATATCTTGCAGCAATTCATCTTCTGCCTCACTACCACCATACCCATACTTTTCAGTAACCACATGCTTCTTTTTCTCTGTACACTTTCTCTTTGCTTCTTCCTCAACTGTAAAAGCCGGAAACAAACCTCCTCTCATATTAGCATATCTCCAACGCTTTATTCTGTCCTCATGATTCACTCCCCACAACCTTCCGGGTACAAACTCATGATTTCTTAATCCTCTGAATCTTTCTCGTTCATACATCTCATCTTCCCATTCACTTAATGCTTCAAACTGTGTCGGTCTAGGTTTAGGTTCAAGCATTGCCATTTTCTCTCTCAAATTCCGAAGTACAGCTACACTAAATGAACCATTCTCAGGAAAAGCCAATGCTCCATCATTTTTAGTATATTTAGTCCAATTTTCTAACCATATGCAGGTATGATATCCGTACTTCAACATCATGTGCGAAGCTGGTGACTTCGGCGGAGGAATTACTTGTCCCTCTCTAGTCACTACCTTTTTGAAAAAAATTCTTAACTTTAGACATCCACGACGTTTTCTCTCTACCATACTCATAATAAGCCATGATTCACAATTTCTTTCCCTTCTCAAAAATCCGCGATTCAACACTATTCTCTATGCGTTATTCGGACCTATCCCAGCGCGACTCACACCAACGCTCCAATCCTAAGTTTGTACGTCACTGATTTATCTGACCAATCCCAACGCGACTCACACCAACGCTCCAATCAGAGCGGCTTCTGTAACTAGCGCACTGTCCAATCCCAGCGCGGCTTTTGTCTACGTCAGTTTTGTATGACTAGCGCACTGTCCAATCCCAGCGCGGCTTTTGTCTACGTCCGTTCTGCTCCTGACCCCTCCTTTACAAAAATTATCGGCAATTTACTTTTCAACAGTTCTTTGTTAATTACAACATTAAAACCACATTTCCATTGTCTGATTTCGCTAAACAAAAGTGACAGTCTATTCTAGCTTGCAAGAATACAGTTTCGTTCGATAAGTGTAGCACTTCCCTCTACCTTACCCTTCTTTCAAGCAAGGAGTAAACCCGTTTCTCTGGGGATAAAACACATGCGGAGACTACACTGCTCCTGAGAATTAAGGCCAGAGTTTCACAAGAAAACCGGTTGCTATTTCACTCACGCACCTTTTATACAGAAAATGTCCCTATCATAACACAACCTGTGTTATCACCAATATGAACTCAGACAATGCACTATTCCATGTGACTTCTCTTTGCCACACGTGTTCCACTTCCTACTTCCCGGAAGCGTTAAAACTTTGACTTACATATAACATAACGCGACTCGACATAGAATGTTAGACATAAAATAATCAATAATCAATAATCACCAAACTAATCTATAGCAACCATAACTCTGCTACCAAGAAATCTGATCCAGCGCTATCAATAACATTTCTTCTCCTATATGTCTTTGGACGTCCAGGTGCAAATATTCCTCTTAAACACAACTACATCCATATGACGGCGGGGCCCATAACACCGCATATACATTCACTCACTCATTTATTCCCTGGATTTCATCCGTTCTTACCTAGGAGAAAAACAGTTAAATGATATGCTGGAAGGAGACGGGATACCTTTTTATAAAGACGACATTACACTTCTCAAGCTCTAAGGTATTCCGCTCATTGGTCGATGGACCAACCAGTAGGAATCAGTTGATGGTGATTAAGACCAGCTCAACCACTATAAACCTTTAAACATTTACATTTATCATTGAGCTAAAGAACCACTGACTCATTGTTTAAAGATAATAAAGTTTATATAAAGTTTAGAAGCATGAATAAGTTTCAAATTTATTATTCAGATTATTATATTTAGCATCATTATAAGAATAAATTGAAATTGCAATGCATACCTATTAGATGGAAAAATAAAGTTAGTCACAGCAAGAACTCCCGAAGGATCTATCTATCTGTCCTGGAAAACAGGCCTTCTCGTTCCTTTCCCTTTATAGTAATTTAAGAATAAAAATCTAATAGTTTAAATGGAAAAATCTTTTAGGATTAAAAAGGTTCTCCAATAGCAGCGTCTCATGCTCAATCAAAAATATAAAATAGCAGCAGCATTAATAGCAGCTAACAACCAACAGCAGCTAACTCCCAACAGCAGCTAACTCCCAACAGCAGCTAACCCCCTCCCCTCTAAGAGTAGGTCTTCTTATACCCTAATACTAGCTTACTAAGTGAAAATGTTACATCTTTATGGCGAGATTCTCTCTAATTGGTCCATTCGGGTCAGTATACATCTCATGAATATCCTTGTTTCAACCAGTTCTTTGTGACAAGTTCATATTTTTGTCGTTTCTCACGGGTTCACGACATCATCCCTTAGTTCATGGTTTTCAAACTGTATCTTTTTCTGATACTTTTCAGTCGGTCAGTTTATTGTCCATTCATTTATTCACTGCGACTTCTCACGCTTTTTGCTGTCTTGCTTTGGCACACGTTTATGCGATAAGGTCATCACAGCCTTGACCACGCTTCCATCCTAGGCTTTTGGAATGATCACATGATCCCTCTTGTTCACGGCCTTTCTTTCTTTCGTAACCCCTCTCGCGCCTGCGTACTCTAACCCATGGCGGCCATCTTATTTCGCTGCTCAACAGGCCTAAGCGCACTATTATAAAGATAAACAAAACAGAGTTAAGAATAAAGAATATAAGCCTTTTCGTTTCCCTCCCGTCATTCTACGTACCCCAATTAGGTATTACCTAGCAAAAGCGACATATAAAGCCATCCCTTACTTACCAACGCTTTGTTTTGCCACTACACAGTTTATTTCCAAGCACAAATCATGCATTTATTATTCTAATTAGTACGCAATTGTCAGACTTATGTTATCCACGTTAACAATTGTAAGTAAATTAGTTTGCACATATATAGCGTGTTACCTTTAACCCTTTACATGTAACATACATGGTTGGTTATTCACTAAGGCGAACATGTGTGTTAATTTATTTAACGTAAATATTAGGAGGTTAACATTTTTTCAATTAGCCTGCTCCATCAGTACCAAACATCTTGGGATTTAGTGAAGCCACCATAGAGCTGTGGAACTCGTATTGACAAGCTCCCAGCTCATGTACTCCTTATGGCTTCACTATGCACTTAGAATGGTAAGAATAGAGTTAGACACTATAGGGGCATATCTGCTTGTGTAGTTATGCCATCACCAGAGGTATAGTGCTCCCTGCCTCAGGGCTGTAAGGTCTGCTGTAAGGTCTGCTGTAAGGGTAACTTACCTATGCCTCTGGCAGTGCTGGCAGGCCTGGCACACAGGGATTTGTGCCAGGTTGACTCTTCACTTTAGTTGCGCCAAAACGTGCAGGCTGCAGTGGCAGTGTGCATGTGTTTGGTGAGGGGTCTCTTAGGGTGGCATAATACCTGCTGCAGCCCTTAGAGACCCTCTCTGGTAACAATGCCCTTGGTATCACTGGTACCTTTTACAAGGGGCTTATATGTGGGCCAGAGGTGTGTCAATTGTGGAAACAAAGGTACAGTTTTGGGAAAGAACACAGGCACTGGGAACCTGATTAGCAGGAACCCACTGCACATTCAGTCAAAGTTGCATTCAGAGTCAGACAAAAAGTGGGGGGGTAACCATGCCAAAAGGAGTACTTTCCTACATTGGTTCTTAAAGAAAATAATTATATTGAACTATGAACATACAGCATTTAAAAAAAAAAAAGCTCAATTAAATTTTGAAAAGCATAGGAGTCGTATTTTGAAGGGCTGCACTGGCTGAGGGCCGAGGAGAGGGCCTGTTTCCATTTGAGGTGCTAAAGTTTATACATCTAACTCAGAACGTCTCCGAGTTAAAGCTGGAACTTCAACGAGCCCAAGTCATAAATAGGGAGCAGAGATTGCCTCTATCTGTTTTCAGCATTAACTTGGAGAAATTTCGAATTGTATGAATGTTATTTAGAAACAGCAAATGCAAAAAAACACAGGAGCTCAGCTCTGCCCTTAGTCAGTGCTGTTCTTCATGGTATGGCCCCAGGCAGTCACAGTAAACAGGAAAAGTAGCTGTATCAAATAGGGTAATCGGGGTGATAATTTGAGCGCTTGCATTTAGAGGTGTTCAGAACTGATCCTGCTTTACCAAGATTCAAACAGCATGTTAGCAAAAAAGATCATCTATGACCACAGAAAATTAAGTGTGAATACACTGGGTCTGAGTTAAACCTAATGGAATGGGGAATAATGTGTAGACCCAAAATTACCGGGTTCAAATTTGCTTGTGTTCCTCAACTCTGGTGGGCTTACCACTCTCCATTTCCACCAAACCTGAGCAAGTGGTTTAGTTTTACGGGACCCGGTAAAACTGTTTCCATGTAACCAGACCTTGTAATTTCAGGTCTGGTAACACCAGATCTCTTGTGATCAGGAGGAGCGGTACGCCCTTGGGGATCTTGCACTACCAACTTAGGTTTCCCTTCCATGTTTAGCTTGGCTGTGATCAGTGCTTAATTTGAGCCGGTGGTTGCCGGTGGAGCCCGCCGGCACTCGTTTTTGGGGATCAGCACTTATTTTTCCTTATCAGATACTGACCGAAAGCAAGAGAGAGAAAACCACACAAACAGGAAAGGAGGAGGACGAGAAAGATGGACAACTGTCACAAAGAGAGAATGCAGGGCCAGGCAAGAGTGATATAAAGGGACAGGGAGTGGCTGGACGTGGATTAAAGAGGCCTAAGGTGAATTCAAACTGTGTGGTCAATATTTAATAGCGTCCACCTCTGTCTTCTGATCAGAGCTTTGGCCACTGAACTCATTCTTTTACAAATCAAGCACTGACTATGGTGCTCTCAAAGTTTCTCCTGAGTGACAAACATCTTGAAAGTCTGTACCACCCGGGGAAATATAGGGCATTTCATACTTGGCATCTGCTTTTTGCCTGCTGCCAAGGAGTGGATTTTTCCTAATTAGACCGACCATGCCATTGTCCACTTTACTATCCCTGAAGTACAGCACCCCTCCGCCAAGCTCCACAGCACCTCCCACCGCAGCTGGGGCAAGGTAACCGAGGAGCTATGGACACAAGCCCTCAGCACCACACCTGAAACTGCAGCGCACCTCAACCAACCTGTCTAGAACATCTGCGCCTGGATTAACAAATGCGCCGACAGAGTTACCCCGCTAAAACCAGCGAAGACCAACAAGCCCTCTAAACAAACCAACTGGTAAAAAAGAAAAAGGTACCGGGCTGCAGCGATGATCTTTGGTGTTGGGAAGGAAGCCTCTGTTGCTTCCTTACTTTGTCACCCAAAGGGATGGGATTGGTGAGGGTTGCTGACCCCACCCCACTCTATGACGTGCATCACTGATTTACATGCCCTGGGCATTGCAGGGCTTAAAACTGAAGCCCCCAAGTCTGAATCTATCAGTGACGCTCCCCCTCATCATGAGGTGGAGGCTCATAGAATACTTTGCCGGGCTGAGGAGGTCATGCCCACAAGGATGTTAAACCTTCGGACTGTCAAATTTTGGCACAGGCAGACGGGTGCCTGTGCATTTAGCGTATCTACAGCGCCTGGCTGCCAGTCCCTGACATAGTGAGTGTTTGTGAGGCTAGCCTTCACTCAGCCTGACAAGTGCTCACCATGCGTGGAAACAGTTGGAGGGGCGGAGCACCTACGCCATTAACAAGGGCTGGGTTCTGTTCTAAAATGTTTTTGCAAACAAGATTGATATTGTGCTCTGTGTGAAGCCTTTTCAATAGAGGCGAACACAAGAAGAAGTGTCACAGTGAGTGTGGTTTTAAAATCAGTCACAGTAACTTTGATTAGTAGTTGAAGGGTGAGGTAAGGGCATGAGAACCATCTTGTTGACATTTATCATTGTTTTCTAACTATTCCCGAATTGGGAAATAGTGGAAAGAACTCGGATTGATGAAAGATAACTGACCAACTTAGTTATTAGAAGTGGAAACATTCTAAGTAGTAGAAGTGCACATATTTTTGTTTTTGAGGTTGAATGAAGCAATGGAATAAAATTAAAGAAAAAAAGAACACACAAATGTGGTTGTTGACAACTTAAATAAGCAAGGATTGTTTTGAAGTCTTATGATGAGAAGAAGGATTTTAATGAGTAAAGAAATTGGACCATGCAGCATGTGAGACTGTGGGGGGAATAATTGTCTACACTGTCCACAATTTGAGGATGCTACGACAGTGGCAGGTGCCCAGGGCTCTGTACCCATGTACTCAGAAATCCAAGGTAATAATACTGTGACATCTCATCAGGATAAAAATGTGGAGAAATCATTTGTAAGGATTAGAGGTGCTACGGGTAGCTCTATTATTTTGAGGGAGAGTTGTGATTGCCAGTGCAGCCAGGTCACGTCCATGGTTGTGTTTGAGAACATTTCGCCGACAAAAGTATTATATATGCTGAGCTAAAGCCACTTATATAGGTCACACTTGGAAACACATTGGACAATCAGTGAATTTGTTACCGGAATCGTTCAAGGGACCTGGTGACTCCTCACGTAATGTGAGAGTTGTAGGTATTACCAGTGGCAAGAGCAATGGAGGTCAAATTGTGAATGCAGATCCTGGAATGATTAAAGAGTATTACAATTGTATAGATGATCTAAGGTGAGTACCCCTTTTGATTTCCATACTCCTACTCCAGTGCTGTCTACCCTTTAGCATGCCCGCTTTGCATCAGATGGGAGGTAGTTAATGAACTAGTGGATGTACCTTCTATTACTGGGGTGCTAGCTTCCAGGCAGCAAATAACAATCAGAGCATTGGGTTGTCTATATGTAAAGATAGTGATTTGTATATGTAGTTTGGGCATATGTTGTTTGGGAATGCAAGAATAGTCCACTCAGGTGACACCCATAACAAAGGTTCATGTAAACACGGTCTGAAGCAGGTTAGTTGTTGATATGTGTGGTAGCCTGAGGTTTCCAGATGTTGTATGTGCCATTAGTTTCTAGATTTCAGATGCATGATTTAATTTATGGCAATCTGAGTTAGTAGCTGTTCCTTAACCAGTAACTGGAGCCCCCTTAGAACATAATTATATGAGGTTGCAACTGTCATTTTTCTGTCTGTATTTTTGTGCCAAGTAAATACATTAAGATGTATCCAAATCATTCTTAGTTTTGGTTGTGAGATGAGTCAGGTTGTCTTCCACCATTGTCTCTAGCATCTATTAACAAAGATTCCCAAGTATTTGAGTCCTCTGAGTGTTTAATGGACAGGGTGCACACTCAAGCATGCTTTTTTAGTGCATCACATTTATAGCAGTTGATTCTGTATCAGGAGAATCTCAAGAATGGATTAGACTCGTAACAGCAGTTTGTGATTACTTTGGTTTGGACGTGGTTAGCAGGATATTGTTTTTATAAGGAAGGTCTTTGACCTAGCTCCATACCATCTGAATCCAATAGATTTAATTTGATTCACTCAACTTGTAAAAAAATCAAACAGTTGGTAAAGGTTCCAGGGCTAGCAAAAATAGCATGGGTGAGAGTGGACATTTCTGCCTAGTGCCTTGTCCTATTTTGATTTGCCTGGATAAGAATCCAGTTCAATTAATGGTTGCTGATGACACACCATGAAGGCTGTGTATCTTACATATGAAGGCCAGTTCTCGGTAAGGTTCTAAACAGGTATCCCACACCACCGTTGTAATGCTATTTCACCATCAAGCAAGAGAGCTATGGATTCTGTGGGATCAAGGACCAGATGTACGAAAGTTTAGAAGAGTGATTTCCAAACAGCATTTTTTCTGAATCGTAAATTGGTAATCGCTATTCTTAATGTATTACAGTTTTATTTTTAAATGAGCGATTCCTAGTGGGTCGCAAATCAACCTACCTCATGAGTATTAATAAGGCGGGTCACAATTTTCAGGCCATTAGGAATGACAGCCATCACAGGGATGAGGTCAAGTTGACCACCATGTCTATGATTGCTTTTAAGTAAAGCATTTTTAAAATGCACCCCGTTTTCCTTAAAGGAAAACAGGTTGCGTTTAAAAAAAAAAAATGAACCATTTAACTTTAATTTTTTTAAGAGTCCATGGGACGCCTGCCTAATCTTAAAAATATTTTCTTTTATCATTCTCAAAGAGGAATGACTTACCACCTTCTTTGAGGAAGTGGTACAGTATTACTGTTTTGCAACTAGAATTTGGTTGCAAAACATTAATAAACATCACAAGGAATAGCTGTTTGGAAGGGAGGCCCTAAACACGCACCTTTCAAATAGTGATTCCTTATGATTTCCTAAACTCATTTAGCGATTCTGTAACATGTTGCCAAATCGCTAAATGGGTTTAGTACATTTGTACAAGCCACTGAGCGGTCGCAAATCCTGTGTTATAGTGAATCGCAGGCTTTGTGTCCACTAAATAGCTTTGTACATCAGACCCCAACTTTTGTCTACTATGGGATGTAGGAAAGGAAGCTGACTCTTATATGATATATCAAAAAGAGGTATACCGTGCAAAGAGTCCAGGTATTCCATTACATAGGAGACAGGGCTTGCTCTTGCAATTCCAAGGTGCTCTTCTAGGGGGTAGTGTGGTCGAGCAGCCTTAGGATTATCAGAGAAGAGTGTTAGACATCTGTTGCACACACACAGCCAATAAATGATACACACGACTCAATAAGGAGGTCCACACCGATTTATAAAAATAACACATCTCTATATAACTTTAGATAATCAAAATCAGGTAAGAACTTTTTAAAATAGCAGGTTTGAAGAAAACAGGTATTTGATATTTTAAATCGTAATGGAAGCACTTTGCAGCAATGCTAACTTAGGAAGTAAACATACGCTGAATACGGTCACTTATCAGTGACTTACAGGACCCTTCCCAGGCTCTTAAGGTGAGTATGGGGCAAGGTCCCAGGCAACACCAACAAGTCACCTTGGGAGGCACTGGGGCATCCTGGTGCAGAGGTGTGTTTCGGTGTCGGGTGATTTTTATACTTTAAATTGTAATTGAAGCACTTTGTGGTAATGTTAACCTCTGGAGAAAAAACATGTATTGCATTCGGGCACCCAACAGCGACTTACGGGACCAACCTTCTGGACTTTAGGTGAGTATGGGTCATGGTTCAAGGCAGCACCACCAATTTACTTTGAGCAGCACTGGGACGGTCTGGTGCAGAGGTGCCTTACAGTGTCGGGTGCCCCATTCAAGTCTATGGAGATCGGTCTGTCTGAAAATAGGCTGTTGGGCTAGACTGGGGGACCAGTCGGACTGAATCAACAGGGGGGCTCAACTCTTGCGATGCTCGGGGACGTGGGGATGCCTTTGCTCCTCTTGTCCAGGGCCCAGGGGTGGAGTGTACAGAGGTGTCTTCAGACGTCAGATTTTCATCACCAGGAGCACTTGTGATAGAGGGGGCCTGCAATCAGAGGCTGCAGGCGGCGTTGGGGAGTCCACAGTGGACAAGTCCAAGGTGGGCTTTGTCTGTGGAGGGCCGGGAGACCATGCTGGCACCATTGGCCCACTTCAGTTTGGGCTAGGAGGCACGTTGCAGTGGTGCTTGGCGGTGTCGTGTTTTTGTGGTCTGGAGCACTCACAATCTTCTTTGGGGGTGCCTGCAGGATGCAAGGAAGCAGCTATGTGGTTCCACAGGAGTTCTTGAGTCTTTATTGAAGGCAGGCCTTTCTCCAAGACTTTGGAGGCACAACAGCTGTAGGACGAGACATCTCTGGTGCAGTTTCAATGTGGAACAGAAAACAGGCCAGCAGGGTTGGTGTCATGTCAGTTGCTCTTCTTCAGTCTTCTGCTTTCGCGGCTCTTCTGTGTCCGGCTTCTTTGTAGGCCGTCAGGATCTGGGGAACACATTGGCACCATTGGCCCACTTCAGCTTGGGTTAGGCAGCTCGGGTGCAGTGGTGCTTCCTGGTGTCGGGTTTTTGCGGTCTTCACAGCTCAGTCTTTGGTACCTGCAAGACGCAGGGGAACAGCTCCGCTGTTCCACGGGAGTTCCTGAGACTTTGGAGAAGTGCTGGCAGTCCTCCCAGGCTTTGGAGGATCAGCAGCTTGCAGGGTGACACGACTTTCATGCAATTGTCGAGAATTGGCGAGCAGGCCGCCAGGGCTGGTGCCAAGTCAGTTGCTTCTTCTGCAGTTCTTGCTTTCGTGGCTCTTCAGCACTTCTTCTTCTTTTGGTTGGCAGGATCTGATTTCCTGGTGCTCCCCTAAATACTGAATTTAGGGGCGTTAGGGGAGTGTGGGTTAGTAGCCAATGGGCTACTTACCCATAGAGTCACTATGCCCCCTATATGACCGCTTCATGGGGGAAGTGGGCATAACCCTGTCCAAGAGATCCTAAATTTGCCATCACCAAGATGGTCACTTCTGAAAAGACGCATCCACTTCGGGTTGCCCAATTTAGGCATGGTGCTCGCCCGAGGATTGACACGCCTATCTTGCCTAGTGAATTTTTCCACCTGTCCAGGTGCCAATGTCTCTGTGAGAGAAGCCATATTCACATACCAAAGTCAATGGGATCTTTGAAGCTTCCCAGCCTTGGAATGCTAATCCGCAGGTCATCCTGTGGGCGGGGGTGCAAAGCACCCCCTGCTCAAGTAGGCTTTGTTTATGGCTCCCGGAGAGCAAAGGCCCTCACCCTTGGGTGTCAGAAACCCGTCTCTGGTGGCAGGCTGGTGCAAACCAGTCAGTCGGCGCACCAGTAACTGGTTGGTTTTCAGGGGGCACCTATAAGGTGCCCTCTGGGTGCATAAATTACTAGATCTGAAACTGGTATCAATGTGGATTTATTCATACGAGATGTTTGACACCAAACATCCCTATTTTCAGTGAAGCCATCATGTAGCTGGGGAACTTGTTTTCACCAGTGTTCAGCACATGCTTTTAGAATCGCTTCCCTGATCACTTGTACCAGCAGTAAAGGAACTAACTAGTATGGGGGCATATCTGCTCATGCAGTTATGCCCTCACATGTAGTATAGTGCACCCTGCCTTAGGGCAATGCGGCCTGCTGTAGGGGTGACTTACTTATCCTGCAAGCAGTGGCGGCAGGGCACACAGGCTGTGTGCCATGTTTTGTTTTCACATTTTTCTGCACCAAGACACAACGCCTTCGGTGGCAGTATGCATGAGCTTGGTGAGGGGTCCCTTAGAGTGGCACATTTCATGCTGCACCCCTTGGGGACCCTCTTTAGTAACCTCAGGCCCTAGGTAACAGTGATACCATTTACTAGGGACTTACAGAGGGTATTGACGGTATCTCCAGTTGGGTGAAACACTGCGCATTTTAGGGAAAGAGATCTGGCACTGCAGACCTGGTTAGCATGAACCCGGTGCACTTCCAGTCAAAATCACATCAATCATCAGGCAAAAAGTGGGGGAGACCCTGTCAAAAAGGCCACTTTCCTACGTGGGAGGTGAGCTAGAGTTCCAAGATGATTTTTTGGCGAGTGGACTAGAACGAAACCTATTTGGCTTTTTAAACATCATTCTTTTGCGTTTTCTTGAAAAAGAAACAATAAACACTTTGCATCGTTTTCAGTTATAATGGAGAAGAGCAGAAAGCAGGAGGACAACCACACATTCCTCCCCGGAAGTGTACAACATAATTAAACAGAGGAAAACCCATAACATACTGTAAGCATTGATACCCTCTACATTTCTCCCCGATGTGAGTCATACAGGCAGTAGAAGGTAAGGAAAGAAACCTACCTTTTATGATGGTTGTGTGAAAAAAAAGGAGTGGACTGTCTTATAATAGGGCATCCTGACAGCGTGACCAAATAAGTCTCAAAAGAAGCTCAAAGCATTATTGGTCATCTTCCGATTCTTGGGGGAATAGTACCCATATATATGAGGCCCTCAGTGTTTTAGACATGGTAAGGTGCATGCCCCTTATTCTATCTTGTCTGCTTATGTGTGTTGTAAAAAGACGCCATTTGGCATCAAATTTAGCCACCCTGTCTCATATTGTGGCAGTGAGCTTCTCCATGTATATGGGTTCCATATCTTTCCCCACCACAGACTTAGTGTTGGGGCCTGGGCCGCATTCACATCTGTGCTATGCAGAGGTGTGCTGCCAGTAACAGGTGGAAAAGGAATTGCCCCTGAGAGGTTGATGAAGGGAGGTTTCTATGTTCCCCTGGGTCACCCTGAAGAATCGACGTGGGTCCCAGGGCAAAGTAATGTTGGCAATAGTGTGAATCATGAGCAGGACCTTGTCCCAAAATGTTTGAATTCTCGGGCACCTCCACCATGTGTGCTAAAAAGTTCCCCTTTCCCTGCACCCCTTACAGCATAGATATGGACTTCCGAACATTTTGTGTAGGTGCACGGGGGTCAAATACCAGCGAGTGAATAGTTTATAGGAGTTTTCTTTATAACAAAGACATATAGAAGATCTGAAAGTCCTTTGCCAGATCGCTCCCCAAGTGGCGTCAGTAATGTCCACATTTAGTTCACTTTCCCATTGCTTCATATAGGCATGCTTCTTGGGCGGGGTTATATTAAGTATATGATGATACAACATGCATGAGGGCTTGGGCCAGGTGGGTATTATCATTGGCCTGTCTGTTGTGAATAAAACCTGACTGTTGAAGTACTATGAATGCCGGCCATATATGATGAAGCCATGTCACGAGAATGGATGTGAACATTTTGACATCGCAAACGTGCGTTTGGGCGATAGGACGAGCAGCACATCGGAGGCTTGTGGCGCTTCAAGAGTAGCGTGAGGTGGGATTCCAACATCGAGTCAGTGACCATGCCCGATGTTAAGAAGCTATTAAACACCCGAGCCATGGGTTCGGCCAGCAGGGACGCAAAAGCTTTATTAAAAAATGGCTGGAAACCAGTCTGGGCTAGGAGCCTTGCATGCGAGGAGATTGCTTATCTCCGCCCTACCTTGTCCGGACTGATGTCATCCTCCAGCAAATTCAATTCCTCCCTCTTATCAGGAGGCACATAGTCCTGGAGGCATTCATCTTGGTATTGTTTGTCGAGGTGTTGGGCTTGGTATAATTCTGAATAATAAGTGTAGCAAACAGCCACAACGTCGGGCATCTCAGTTATGTTATGTTATGTTATTTTAATCTTATAAGGCGCACAGCTACCCGAGGGTTTCCCGGCGCCGCCTGACAGGAACAGAGAGAAAAGAAGAAAGTGCTCTGCCTATTAAACAACCAGGTTTTTAAACATTTACGAAAATTCTCGTATATGGTTTCAGTCCGAAGTGACATAGGGAGGGAGTTCCACAAAGAGGGACTTAGACAAAGAAGGACCGACCGCCCATTCGTGACAATCTGGTCCTAGGCATCGTGAATTTAGCCTGAGTGGCGGAACGTAAAAGACGTGGTGGAAGATAAGAGTGAACTAAGGCATTCAGATATTGGGGTGCCTTACCAAATTTGATTTTGAACATGTAGCTCAGGGCTTTAAATTTAATACGGTTCTCAACCCTGAGCCAATGAAGATCCCGAAGAGAGCCTGAGATGGACACTGTTTTAGGAACCTTACAAAGTAACCTTGCCGCCGCATTCTGCACCATCTGCAGTTTACGAAGCACGTCCTTGTTGGCTCCCAAGTACAGAACCCAAGTACAGTGTTCCTGCCACCCTCCTTGTCTCGAATTTCAGAGATGTAATTACGTGTGGCTTGTATACATATTTTATGGGCTAAGAGGCGATCCGCCTCGTCCCCGCACTCATAATATTTTTGGCCAAAATGAAGGAGCTTTTTAGCCGCATCTTTCCTTAGCAAATGTTCTAATTCGCCCCTAATACGTCGAAGGTCCCTTAGGGTCTTCTGTGAGCCCCTTCCTTATGCATAGTCTTAGCCTGTTGCAACTGAGTTTCGAGTTCCTGTTTGCGCAGTTTTTCTGTTCTTACAAAGGCCGCTGTATGGGACAGGAGCTCACCTCTAAAAACTGCCTTTACTGCATCCCATAGGGTTGCAGGAGAGACGTCCTCCATGTCATTTTCATTGAAATAGTGTTCAATGGTGTCTTTTATGCAATCATGAAAAGTCGGATCATGAAAGGCTATCTCATTCATGATCCATGGCTGCGGAAACGGAGGTTGTGGAGCTACAAGACTCATGTCCAGCCGCATGGGTTCATGATTGGCCATGACCTTAACCTGTATTGAGGTATCGATGAGGCGAGAGAGCAGTAATCGGGAGGCCAAGAAATATCAATGCGGGAGTACATGCTGTGGACGTTGGAGTAAAATGCGTAATCACGTTAAAGGGGATGATGGTGATGTCAGACATCCACCAACGAAAGGACGAGGAGGCCTTGCATTAGGGCCGGGGGAGGAAGGGGTTCTCCCTGCCGGGGGTGTTAACGATCATACTTAGAATCAAGAGAAACATTTAGATCTCCTCCCAGTAGAATGTCCCCCAGGTCAAAGAAGGAGATTTTCGGAAAAAGTTCAGCGTAGAAAGCCTCCCTCTTCCCATTGGGCCTATAAATCGAGAAAATGGTTGTGATTGTCATTCCCAGGGTCCCTTGTATGCCCATTGTATGACCCTCCCTGTCCCTCTGAAGGCTATCAAGAGTAAAAAGGAGGCCCCTTTGGAGGAGTATTGCAACCCTTCTGGATTTGCTGGTCCATGAGGAGTGGTACTGAGTAGGCTATCAATAGGAGAGTAGGTGCCTAGTGTCCTCCCTAAGCAAGTGTGTTTCCTGAATAAGGGCAACGTCCACTTCATGGCAATGCAGCCAAATCTTTAAAGCCCTATGTTTAATTGGTGAGTGGAGACCTTCGACGTTCAGGATAATGAAGGCATGTCATGACTAGGTATGTGGTGTGATTCCCTCATCCGGGAAGGGTATGATGCGTCCCCCCTGCTCCCTTTTCTATGTCATCACTCAAGTGTGTCAAGAAGTGTAATAGAAACAATAGGAACAGCAAGAAACCAAACAGAGGTTGAAAAAAGAACAATATACCTCGCCTGGACCCCATAAAACAGGATGCCCGACAAGCAATCCTCAACACATATGTAATACGGAAAACAGATATTGTCATACCATGAGTTTAAATGGTTGGGGGACATAGTAGTGGTGTGGATCAAAAGTTGGTATGGGAACCACTAACTTTTCTCACAGTACCAGAAAATGGACATGCAGCCATCGCCAAAGTGACCCTGAGGAAGTTCAGGCTGGGGTCTCATCGTCTGAAGAGGCTTGTCGCTGTTAGTTACTGAATTGGTGTTTCTGTTTTTGCACCTTGTTTTTGGTCGATCTCGCTGTTTGAAATCGCCAACTTACCCCACGATCTGCCATCGCCATACTGTGCAGGTCTCAGGAATCCTCAGGGTCTGAGGGAGAAGGCATTCCCAGAGCCTGACTGCCTCCGTGGTCATCCGTCAACTGGGGGAGATGGCCAAAGAGGGCCTAGACATGAGCCTCAAGGTCTGCCTGTAGGACAGAGGTAGCAATGCCTCTGATGTGCATGTTGTTTCTCCTCAAGCGGTTTTCCAGGTCATCGAGTTTACCTCGGAGTAGGGCATAGCTCTTTTCAAGTTTTTCAGTTCGTGCCATTCGGGTCACATTGTCTTGCATATGCTCCGCCACCATCGTTTCTACAACAGTCAGACAGAAATTTGTTTTGTGCAGGGACTGGTCCAGATCAGTAATGGCTCAAGTGAAGTCCTGGCAAAGTGAGGAGATATCTTTACGGAACTTGACTAGCAAAAGCTGAATGTCCACCTTTGTCGCCGGGGCCGGAGCATCAGAGCCCTCCGCCCTATAGTGGATCGTAGCTGAAAAAGTCTTGCCCAATGGACCAGGTGTGTCTGCTTTCTGCAACATGTCTTTAATGGATGAGAGGTGAGCTGACTTGGCCCTTTTGGCCGTTGTTGAGGACAACAAAGAAGAGAAGTGTACTAGGGCCACCAACATTGACTCACTGCAGGTGAATGAATGGTGGCTGTTTAAATGCCTGCTGGGCCCCCTCGAACCGTTGGGACATCACCCCGTACAGCTGAGGTTTAATATGCCATCTGAGTTGTCCAGCAGTCATGGTGAAGACGTAGGGGGAGTAGGGGCCCAAGCAGCCTCCCACCCCAGCGCTCTGCGTGGCTATGCCCTGGGCCAGTCAGACCTCCTAGTATAAAGCCTACCCCATCACCCTTTATCTCAGGTTCGGTCCTTCGGGATGTAGGGGATCCCTTTTGAGCCCTCCATCAAGTACTCACTGCACCCGTTGCCATACAGACCCCGCAGGCCCAGTTGATCAGTTTTTCCAGGTTCCTCAGAGGCAAGTCAAAGATAGCAACTCTCCTCAGGTACCGAGGGCCCAGGGGGGGAGCACTCTGGGCGCTGGAGTGTCATCAGGCCAGGATCCCTCATGGTCCACCAGTGCTGGGCAGAAGCACAAGCAGTGAGTAGGGCGAGGGCCTGAGGTCTCACACCCCAGATGTTTATGAGAGGCCAGCAGGAACCCTCCTCATGCAAGTAACAATCCGATATATCGGTCGTAGGCCTGCAAGGCTGCTCTCACTATCAGGCAGGCCACAATGTGCATGTTGATCGAGGGGCTGTCGGGCATTGTGTAGCGCATCGGCGAGGGCGCTGGGGCTCAGGGGCATAGGGAATACCCCGCTTTAGCAGCTTAAGTGGGGGCTTCCACTGGGCCTCATAAGCTGGTGAACTTGGTTCTCATAAACATTAATTGTTATGGACCTCTTATGTCTGCAGACAAATTGCAGATAAATAGCACTGCTACCAAATTTCCTGAGAGAGAGTTGTGAGCTTTCAGATGGCATGCTCAGGGACGGGAACACATAAAGAAAAAAGTTGAATAGTAGAAACTGCAGAGAGAGGAACACATTGGAAAACAATGAGCATGACAGAGAAAGATATGAAAGAAAAAGTGAGGATGAGAGAAACAAGATGGATAGATACAAAGGGAAAAAAGAATGGAAGGCGAAAGGAAGGGTGTCAGGAAGCAAGGAAACGTGAAGGGAAAGATTTAAAGAAAGGTGAAAAGTAGGATAAAAGGGTAAATGAATGACTGAATGGAGTGATAGGATTGACTTGCGAAAGTGTGCATGGATGGGAGTATTAAAAAATGCACAGATGAAGAAGATTGAATGAATGGATGGTTAAAAGATAGATGGATACAAGAACATATTGATGAGTGGATCGGTGAAAAGATGGATGGGGCAATGGGTGGGTATATGTAAAGGTGAAAGTATGGACAGATGGATGGATGAATAGATAGAAAGATAAATGGATGGATTGATGGAAGGCGAGTGAAAGGAACTCTTCTTAGGAAGATTGCATTGGCTCGCTTCGCGCGCTCAGCCTGATTTCAGATGTTTCAAGTGGGGGTATTTTAATTTTCTGGCTACTCCCTTTCCTGGGTCTATATTCTTCTTCTCACAGCCAGCCCCAGCCTCACCTTCTAGCATCGCCGCCGTCGCGCATGAGGGCACTTCACCGGAGGGTTATGCTGGGCCCTCCCAAAGAGTAGCAGCCAGATGCGGCCGCAAGATGGCCGCCGCAGCTGCGGCGGCCTCCGATCCGCCAAGGTTGCCCTCAATCATCCAAACTCTGATGCTCGGTGAAAAGCCCGTCGGGTCACCCACTCTGTTCATGGACCCTGGAACCCCACCTAGGGGTAGCACCGTCAAGGATCCACGGTGTTTTGAGGGGGAGGGAAGGGAAGCAGCAAACAGAGCTAAGGGGAAACTGTTGTTGCCTGGTCTCCGCCCTGGCCACCCCCCCTATGAAATCTATTTGTGAGGAGTGTAGCAGGGAAGGTATAATCATGTGTACTTGGTAGCAAGAGTGTTCACTAGAGTCTTTATATCTACATAATTCAGGGATGTAGGTGCAGTCATTGGGGTCCTTGGCTACTTTGTGGTTGAGGGATGTGGTGGCATTGTTGGAGACAGGGCCCAAGAAGTTGGTCCGTTCCACCTCTTTAAATGCCTTTCATAGCAAGGTTACCAAGAGTGCTTGCCTATCTTGTAACATTCACTAGGAAAGGGGAGAACATGGCGACCGGCTAGAGGTGGGTCGCAGAGGCTCCAGAAGTTGGGAGCTTCTCCGCCAGTGCCACGGAATTGGAGACGCAAAACATCCAGCAAATACTTACTGCGGAGGGTTGGGGGTGCGTTTTTTCTCTTTTTTTCACGGGTGACGGGGGGCCTTTGCCCCCACTTGTACTTCTGCGTGACTACAGCATCTGCTGAATCATCCGGCCGGGACTCACGCTTGGCAAGAGCAGCGCTCGAGGTCCACAGGAGTCGGAGGGTAGTAGCGCGAATCCCCATCCGGAGAAGGAGAGGTAGAGGCAGCACAAGTGTAGAAGGCTTGCTCAATGAGCCGGGTAAGCAGAGGCTGGAAAGCGCTGGACAGGAGCCCCTTAAAGAAGCAACCTTGCAGGTCCTGGATGAAAAAATTGGAGGAAAAGGAGGTAATAACCCACCCACCGATAGAACACTGCTAAACCTGGGGGTAAGGTGTGGAGTTAATCGGGTGAGAGGAGGTGTAACCCTGGCATTAGGCACCAGGGGGGAGACATTGGATAACTGTAAAACACAGAGCAGATATTCTCTTAGAAGTTTAGTGGCAGGGGGAGCCTTACAGGTTCTCTGTAGCACTCAACACAAAGCAGCACAGGGCAGTACAATAAAATTAATAAGGAAGCCCTCAGGGGTCCAGTTGGAACGGGTAGACCAGGCAGCTAATGACCAGCCAATAAGAGAGAACTGGGCAAGCCCCAGGAAGGGGACATTTAGGAAGAAAAAGGTAGAACCCCAACTGCATAAGCCAAAAATCCCCCCCTCACTGCGAACCTATTTCAAAGTAATGCCGAAAACCCTGATTCTGGAAAATCCACCCACAAATCCCCCACCCTACCAGCACCCAGCGGTCTTTAGAGGGAGAGGTTATCTTGAGTCCAAATAGATTTCAGGCCCTGGCTGATGATTTCCAGACCTCAGAGGAGGCTGCCTCCTTTACTCAGAGGATGGAACAGGAAGGTTCAGACCCAGGAATAGTCATGAGCCCCCAGCTCTCCCAGGGGGGCGCGCAGACAGTACAGGGCGATACAACGAACAACTCAAGCAGGCAGTGGGAGCCTCAAGTCAACCACCACCCCAATCAGTTTCCGGCCTGATTCAGTTGTTAACAACGGAAATTAGGAGCAGATTTGAGACTTCGGAATTAAATCAAATGGAGATAAGATCTGCCTGTGATAAGCTGGAAAGGAAACTTGATGATCTAACAGTTAGGACTCTTGTGCTAGAAACATCAGTGAAGGAACTAACTCTCCAAACGGGGGCAAATAAGGAAGGCATTAGACTGCTGAAGGAAAGTGGAGTGGGTATACAAGAAAATCTGGAATCCTTGGAAAATAATCAAAGAAGAAAAAACCTGCCCCTGCTAAAAGTACCAGAGGGGGCAGAGGGGGACAACATAAATCATTTGTAGCAAGGTTAATTAAAGTTGGGACTCAAGTTGACTGCTTAGAACAGGATTTTATCAATGACATTCAAAAGGTACATAGACACCCATTTAGGTTAACACCCAACAAAACGAAGCCCAGGAAAATCTTAGTTCACTTGCAAACGTACACAACAAAGGAAGAAATCATCACTAAGGCGCTAAAAATGAAGATGTTAAATGTGGATGGTATGAGTTTTGAAATAAGATCAGATGTGTCGCATATTACGGCAAACAAACAGTGAGAGCTAGTAAAGCTGCTTGAACCTTTGAAAAACTAGGCAATTTCCTAGAAATAGAAATTTCCTGCTCCACTGCGAGTGATGCAGGGATTACGTGGAAAGGGACGAGGGTTGGGGTGAACACTAGGTACCCCCCCAGCCCCTCTCACCTTTCCTGCTATACTTTTCTTCCTTCTTTTAATCTTATCTAGAAGGTTTTTTCTATTTTATTTATCTTCTCTGATTTTCTTCTCACTTTCACAGCAGTTTCACACTTTATATTTTGTCCCAGGATGGTCTTGGTGTTTTGAGCACTTTAGAGAATAGAGTAATATTAATGTCATGGCAAAGTTTGGTGTTATTTTTTAAACTTTTCTCCTGACTTCGGGGGCCCCCACAGGCTTAGGCCATGAAGGAGGTGGGTGAGATAAGGGGTAACGGGAGTGATAGTGGTCACGGGGGGGGGGGGAGCAGTGGGAGAAAATACAAATAAATATGTCCTCTTCGACTAATTGCCATTTTCGGCACCCCCAGTGCAGCTAGATTATGGAGCAAGTGATGAGAGATGGCCAGAGCGTTCAGATTGAGATTCTATCATGGAATGTGAACGGTCTAAGAGTTAAAGCTAGGAGGGAAAAGATTTTACAATATTTGAAAGACGCTCCCGCCCAGATTATTATCCTACAGGCACGGAAATGGGGAATCTTTTTAAGTCCAGGGGCTGGGTCCAAGGGGTCAACTACACCAGTCAACAGTTGACTATAAAGGGGGTGGCTATCCTGGTTAAAAATAATCCGTATATTACCATAGAGGAAAGTAGAGTTGATAGGGCGGGCAGATGCGTCATTGTCAAAATAAGATGCCGTCACCTAAAATTTACCTTGGTTGGGTATTACGGTCCAAACATAGACGACTGTTGTGACAAAGGAAGTCACGAAGTGAGGATTATATAAAAAGGATTTATTAATAAATAAAGGCCTGCTAGCAGACAGGATACAAACAAGGCTTACTGGTAAAAGTAGAGGCTATGAATGCCAACAACGTTCTATGACATCATATAAATACCTAGTCAAAGTTCTAAACATGACATAACAGTGGAACCAACGAGTTGGCAAGTACTGTACAGATTGAACACAGAGTAAAATACAATTGAGCTATAAATAAGATGATAGAGATGTACAACATCTCCCTTTTATCATCAAAAGAATAAAACAAAACAAAATCTTTAAATTTATCTGGAATTTTAGAAACCCTTCCAGAAGAAGTTGAAACACATTCTGGGGAGTTCTGAGAAACACTTGCTCAGTTATTAATACCACTATTTCTGACTTGAACATTAGAACGATTTGAAATATCATTTGCGTTTAAATGTGCAGAAGCATTAACATTAGGCAATACAACATTTCCTTGGAATTCAAAAGATTGTTGATTAATACATACATCGTTTAAGGTATCTTTAGCTGGATTGACATTTTCACTTTCTGAAATTGCTGCTTGTCCTGTAACCAAATCATCAACATTTCTTTGTTTGTCAAAATCAACATAATGCCAGATCAACCCTTCTCCCTCCTGATGCAAACAACATTTAGAATTTTCTAACACCTTTTGTTGACCTGGTTTGAGTTTTATAACATCACTCATATTCCACCACCCTTTTTCTCTTAAAAATAAAGAGTTACTGGCAACTTGCTCAACCAAAAATGGTTCAGAATAAACAGATTCACCTTTCTGCACTTTTATGGGTTTTTTAATTATTACCCAATCCCCTTTTTCGAAATGTTTTTTAATTGCTCTATGAACAGTGTCATGATAGGATTTTGCCTTGATTTGTTTTTCAACAATATTTTGATGAACCTTAAGTTTTTGTCATCAAGAACTTCTACTTGTTCAGTTTTATTATGAATAGTACCAAACTTTGGAGTGAGAACAGTATTACCGTTCCTACCCTCATTAAAAAGAATGGTGTATAACCCGTGGTTGAATTGACAGTGTTATTATAACAATGAACTTTTTCCTGAATGAAATTGAAAACAGGTAATTTGTATGCTACAGCAAGTTGAATTCCTTCTTTAATAATTCTATTGACACATTCCACTTGAACATTAGATTTAGGAGAATATAAAGGAGTTTTCTCTTGTTTGATCCCATACTTTTTGAAAAATGAAATCATTTTTGAGATGTAAACTGTGTCCATTATCTGAGACAATGATAGAAGGAAGACCCTCAGTTGAGAAACATTTTTTCAAAAAACTGATAACACAATCAGTATTTATTTGTGGTACAAATTCGAAATAAATCCATTTGCTGTAATAGTCACTTAAAACAATAATTTATCTACAATTACTTTCAAGAATTTGGTATGGTCCTGCAAAATCTATAGCAATCTTAGACCAAGACATTTTTGGTATAGAGACTAATTCCATCTCACTTACACTGGATTTCCAGTGTTTATCAGACTTCAAGTACTCGGGACACATATCAACATATGAGTTTACATCAGCATCTAAACCTGGCCACCAGTAATAAACTTTTAAAAGTTTCTTTGTAGAAGTCGAACCTGGATGTCCTTTATGCGCAAGATTTATTAATCTTTTTCTTAACTTAATAGGAGGTATAAATAAGTCTCCCCTGACCAACAAACCATTCTGTATGCTCAATTCTTCAGATACCTGTTGAAAAGGTTTCAAAGTGCTACTTAAATTTCTAATTCGTGGCCATTGACCTGTGACATATTCCATGACTTTACTTAAAACATTATCCTGTTTTATCATGTCCATCCAATCAGACTCAGTAATAATTCCTTCTGAATCTCTAATGATATCAACACTGGAAACAACACACTTGGGGGCATATTCACAAGGACCTACCGCCGATTTATCTCCACCTTAACGCATCCAAAGTGGAGATAGATTCAACACCCCATTCACAAGCGGGTGCAAACTGCAGACATCGCCAGTATTCCCGCGATAACTGCCCCAAAATGTATCTCCACGGTGGACACCACCAACCAACCCCAATGAGATGCAGAGTAGGCGTTCCCGTGCAAAAACACATGAAAAAACCACAACACCACTTTCACAACGAACTGCCAGATCTGCGATGCGAACCAAAAACAGGCGATAAGCCGCGGTAGCACCAGTGATTTAACACCTGCCTTTTGCTGGTGTTAAGCAGGACGACTACCTGCAGCATGAAAGGGAGCCCAGCCAAGAGCCACACCTGAAGACCCACAGATGCCAGGGAGACAATGATCATGCAGCTCGGATACCCATGAGGGCCACAACACCCACCGCCACCACCCCCAGCCCTCCCCGGACAAACACATACGGTGCACGACACAAGAGCCACAAAAAGCGCATGATGACGCACATTGTCAAAAAATAACACACATGTGTGGCCAGAAGAACGAGAAACAGTCACACAGCACTGAAGTAACAACCAAAAACTTTATTGAAATACAGCACAAAACACCAATGCGAAAGACTCCTGTCGGGTCCCTCCGGGACAATCTCGATGTCACAGCCTGGAAAATAAAGCACAAAATCAGAACGTGTGCCATGCGCACATCAAAGGAGCGAGACACAGAGAAACAGAGAATGAAAGAAAGGCAGAGAGATAAAGAGAGAGAAGGAAAGGAAGGGAGAGAGAGAGTGAGTGAGAGAGAGGAAAGGAAAGGAGAGAGAGTGAGAGAGAGAGAGAGAGAAGGAAAGGAGAGTGAGATAGTGAGAAGGAAAGGAGAGAGAGTGAGAGAGAGAGAAGGAAAGGAGAGAGTGAGAGAGAGAGAGAGAAGGAAAGGAGAGAGAGAGTGAGAGAGAGTGTAGTGTAGCTCCTATTTCCCTAAAAGGCTCTGCGCATTGGAATAATATATCCTATAGGTTTGACATAGGACTAAGGTCGGTATGTCCCTATCGAGTATATTAAACTTAATTACTTGTGCCAGCTAGCTCAGAGGCCACTAGAAACTCCTTGACAACAAGAAGGGAGTAGTTTCTGGCAGCCGCAAAACATGACCACTGTGTTTCCCTTTAGAATCAGAACGTGTCCCAGAGTCGTGGAAACAATAGATAACTATTTCACTCAGCTCAGTCGTGCATGCTTAGTTTTCTCCAAGTTACACAGAAAGAAATAGACGGGCGTTTCAATAAAGGATTTATTGAACAGTCTTGTTTCTGGTGTAAGTAAAATGTGCTGTTACGATCACAAGACAGTATGCGAGATAAATAATGTACAGGGTGAGCAGTAGAAATAAATAATACTGCGATAGCATTATCTTTTAGTACATATGCTGTTACATAAATAACACAGACTAAAAATGCGAGTACTCATACGATCCGTTACTAAGCTAATTCTACCCCAATGTACC
This sequence comes from Calotriton arnoldi, assembly GCA_963921515.1. NCBI lineage: Eukaryota > Metazoa > Chordata > Amphibia > Caudata > Salamandridae > Calotriton > Calotriton arnoldi. The sequence goes on from CAWUFW010001802.1 coordinate 1,731,927, forward strand.
TAACCTAACCTAGGTGTAGGAAGAGGGAAGAAGTAGGTGAAGTATTCCTTACTACAGTATACTAAGAGTATGTTAAGTCTAGTTTGCCTAGTATGCCAAGAGTCCCTCTAGGTTCTAGTCAGCTCCATACCTGAAGAATGAGAGAGGTTGGAATCTCTTTGCCAGACTCGAACTCCAACACCCCGCAAGGGAAGTCAGATCACTGGAAGCTGGAAGCTGGGCTCTCTGCGTGCAGGGAATGGCAGCGTCTTCTCAGTGTGTCAGGCCGGGAAACGGGCTCCTCTGAAGTCGAGGTCTCCTCTGGTTTACAGGGGCTAGGGAAGGTATATTTATACCTGAGAGCACCTAAGAATGTTAGCATTGACGTGAGTTGGACAGCGAAAGACGTCATGAATGAACCCACTAAGGAATAATGGTTCATGCATAATATATGAGTCCTTGAAGAAATCAATAGTCCTGGACTAGGGAAACTCCCGCAGCCTAAGGGTCTGTTCTTCATGAACTCGCTGTGACGTTAGGGTGGACGGATGTCAGAGACCATGCCTGTATTTGGAGTGCACGGTTTAATGCCTAAATAAGGGCTGGGATTTTATGCCTATATAAGGGCAGGGCGAATTGTGCCTATATAAGGACATGATACTGGAAAGCCCGTTTATGGATACCCTAAGAGGAATACAACACCCACTCCTCTTTCGTGTGTACGATAATACTAAAATGCTAAACATTTAAAATGCTAAACATTAAAATGGAGTACCGCATATTTCTAAAATTTTTCATAAAACCATTTAAAAAGGCATTTAAAAAAAAAAACTTATTAGAATGCAAAAGGTACTGTACATTTGAAGCATTGCTTTTCATTACAGGCATAAAATTCGAAAAATAAATGCAATTGGAATGAAATAAGCAGTAATAGTTACATTTGACAAAAATGATCGATAAGTTTTTTCAAAAATCAAAGTCATTTCATGTCAGAAAAATTAATGAACTGTTTTAGACACACAAGAGTACTAAGTGTCCGTGGAAGTACCTTGAAGTCTGTATTATAAGGCTAGTTCTACTTTAAGCAGATTGATGTGCCATTTTCGTTCAAAAAAATGGGGACAAGTTCAATTTTGGTAGAGTTCCAAGTTGTTTAAAAATGAAGGCCAAATTTTCACTGCATCTCTGGAACACAGTATGCTGAATCAGAGTTAGTTCACGGGTCTGGTGTAAACATGAGATCATCTATTTCAATAGACAAAACATCATCCACTGTTGTTGGTGTCAGTTGGAACACCTCGTGTAGTAGATTAATTGCACAGAGATGGGAAGCATTGCTTCCAGCATAGGTTGCCTCAGCAATGTTCACGTCCGTTGTTACCTGTGTGCCTGGAGTTCTTTCTCGTACCTCAGCAGCAGCCGGAAGCGTCTGTGAGATCTCAATGAATGCTGACAGCAGGATAGGAAGCCTCTGGGGACAACACAGAGCATGGGCCGTTATCGGGTCCAGCAGAGTATCGACATCCGTTGGCGTTGCTGATGGAAATGTTAGACAGGTGTCCAACACGCATTCTTCACCGCATAGCAGGCATCGTAGAACAGGTAAGATGCAATCTTGCCAGATTGGTCTGAACGACAGGAACCAAGTTGTATTAAGGTCCCGTAGACGAGTCATGCCCAAAAGCTTTACTATTTGCTCACGGCACTTTCGTTCAAGGAGAGCTTTCTCCAGTTCGCTCGGAGTGATGTCTGCGAATAGGCTGGCCATTGCGCAATAGCAGGAAGAGAAATAGAATTCCGGCAACAAGTGCTAGAATTAATGGTATGCCACCAAACACCGAATGTGCAAAGTTCGGGATGATTCCGAGTATTGCCTGGAAAGGTGCTAACAGACCTGAGCAGATGCTCTTAAATACATGTACAATTCCTGTTGTATCAGACATGTTGAAGATACGTGATATCATTTCCACGAAATGTATAGGGCAGTTTGTACGTATTAAAGTCTGTATCTCAGCCGAAGTCCTTGCAACTTGTAGATCATAGGATTCTTTGGCCGAGGTCAAAGGCACTGTTTGCTGTAAAAGCATGGCTTTCATTCTGCTTAGAGTATCAAATCTTATAAAAGAGACGTTCAGCGAAGGCCATAGAGGCGACTCCCTGAATGTGTCTATTGGGGGAAACAATACTTGCATACAGCAAGTGACCCTGAAGTTGGCCGTTACTAGATATGGGATGCCTGGCAGCATTCCGCAGCAGCTCTGATCATTCAACATGAGGTAACTCCCATTAGAAAGTTGTCCAAACGTTGGATTAATCACAGCAGCTTGAGTACCCTGCTGATGGCAAGACACATTTTCCACTGAACCATTACGAGCCCCATGCAAGGAAATGTCTTGACATATAAGTGAACCACTTAGTGCAAGTTTACAGTTTGAACCGCTCAAAAACACTTCACGATCCACACTCCAACATCTATATGTATCGGGTAAATCCCACGACGTCTTAATGTATTCCTTACCCAACCTTTCATATTTGCCTGCTTGCATTTGTCTGAGGCAATACTGAAACTGAAAAGTACTCACAGGTAATGTTATTTTGCCATGAATAAGCCATTCTGTAGCTGGTTTTTCTGCCACAGTGAATGGTAACTTCTCCAATTTTTCAATGCTCAGCACTGTATACTTTGCTCCTCTTTGTGCCAGTTCGATCTGTTTATCAGTGAGATTGTATTCTGCAAACAGAGCCGTTGTGTTGATGAAACGCCAAGGCACATAGCCCGCTCGCAAAGATTGCAGCGTCCAGCTTAATAACATAATAGAACGTAATTGAGATTGGCCCTGTTGCAACATCGCCAAATCTTGTTCTAGTATGTCGATAGCAGAGGATACAATGCCGTCCAGTGAATATATTCTGGAGGACAAAGTTGTTAACCCATTGTCGACCACAGAGAGTGTTTTCTCTAAATTAATACGATCAAGTTCACGTATTCGTTCTGCGGCCTCTATCTGTGATACCTTCCAAGCTTCATTATAAGCAGCATAAATGCCGGCATATATGAAACGTTTTTGACGCGGTTTTCTTGGTCCAAGCAAGAAATCCCTAAGGTCTGCGTCCTTTTTAAGTAAGGTGTTGTTTCACATCCTGTAGTGTAGACTTATGCAGCCAATCGAGGCATAATTTACCTACACTGTATGTTGTTACTACCCCCGGATGTTGTCTTTGGACGTATCTTGGGTCTGGCCTATGAATAGTAAAGCCCTGAGTTTTATTCAGGAATCTTTCCTGACAGTTATTCGTGTCTGTGGGCCAGATCAACCATTTTTTCCAAGTAGGATTAGATCTGTTGAGTTGTAGTATATTGTCAACTGTCACCACTGCCTTTGTATTATTTTCACTGGCAGGTGTTGGTACAGAAGGTGTGTTCATCTCTTTTATCTTGGCTAATCCAAGACAAGATGTTTGTTGGATAGTTTCATTCAAAAACATTATTTGTTCTGGGATGATGCAGGCTCTAAATAAAGCTTCTATCCCCTGTACTTGCCAATCTTTAGTACCCCACTCAGTTTTTGTGTCAATTGTGTCTTTCCAAAAGTCGAAACCCTGTCTAGACAGTTGGGCATTAAAAAATGCAGAATAAATCTGTTTTGTATTTGTTAACATAATTTTCAGCCCTGTCTTGTTTACATTTTTATAGTAAAACATTTCTGGTTCAGATGTATTGTATCCTGAAAAATATGGAAACTTATTAGCAAATGTTTTTGAACTACCTTTAGGTGGTGTAGGACAATGTTCCCATTGGTTAAACATAAACACATTTATGCCCTGTCTTGTTTAAATTTTATAGTAAAACATTTCTGGTTCAGATGTATTGTATCCTATAAAATATGGAAACTTATTAGCAAATGTTTTTGAACTACCTTTAGGTGGTGTAGGACAATGTTCCCATTGGTTAAACATAAACACATTTCTTGGATATGCAGATTTATGCAAATAATGATGACCATAGTGATTATAACAATACATTTGTTCATAGTCTGATGAACCCTCTAAATATTCATGTTTAGAAAATGCAGCAGATTTTTCTAGGTCAAACATTATGTCAGTCACAGTCTCAAAGTCCCAGTCATCAGAATAGGTACTGGACGTAATTAGATCACTTAGTGAAATTTTAAACAAATGTGGAATGTTCAATTGTTCATTCGGGCCGAAGATATCATAATCTGTTTTGTCCCACACTATACCATCAAGTATAGGAACAGCTTTGATGTTCACTGATGATAAGTCTCTTGCTTCACGATGGGAAGATTTATGAGGTTTCAAAAGTACGTTTACGTCTTTTCCTTTAGTGTTCACATGGATGTATCTGCCACTTATAAGCACGCTTACAGTTGTTACCAAAGCTAGCCAGAGCAGGAAAACAAAAAGTCCAGATGTAATCCAGAGTTCAATCCATGGAGAAACCAAATAAGTCTTTTTCATAAAGTGAAGAAAGTCTTGTACTTGCTGCTTGAATTTCAATGACACTGGCGTCGTTTCAGGTTCACTTGGATCTTCTGAGAACGTATCAAAGTTAATGAAATAGCCAGAAGCAGTTCTGTCAATTGTTGGAATTGCATCAGGATTTGTAGAAATCACTGGAACCAGTTGATCACGTGCTACGTTGGTGTAGACAGGTGTATTTGGACGAACTGTTACTTGGTGTTCAAGAGGGATGAGTTCCATAGCGTTGTTGCATAGTCCTCCGTCTGTTACAGCTGAATTCTCGATTGTTATCAGTCTTTCAGTCTGAACCTCTTGGATAGTAGCGAGAGGAGTGTGTCTGCTACTAGGTCGGAGTCCACGAGGCCTACTATTTAGTATTGGCCACATACTGTGGTTTGATCAGGTCGATGGACACAAATCTTTTCTCCTTTCTTCCAGCAAGGGGCGGCAGAAGTACTGTTCTTGTTCCTTGAACTGCTAGGACAGGTACTGGTTGTCTGTAAGAAGGTCCAAATTCCTTCTTGACCGCAATTTTTCTCTGACTAGATCCCCAACTTTTGGAATCCAGACAGGCCTTGCTGGGACAGCCGGTTGATCCCCAGTGGTGGTTGACTGTAGGAATACGTTGCTTTGTTTCGTTCTTAATTTGTTTAAGTCCTGTAAAACAGCCAAACGATATTTGATATCAAATGGTTTATTTTCCACCACTGTGCCTACGTGTTCTAGGTCTGGTACCCACATTCTTGTCCCAAATAGGATCTCATATGGAGTGACCCCCCCTAGAGAACTTCTTGGCAGATTGTTCATTGCGCGTTGTACGCCACTAAGGTGTTTGACCCACCCATCACCCGAACCTAATACCCTAGCTGTTATAGACTGCTTTATGTCCCGGTTTTTCCTTTCCACAGCCGAATTTCCCTCAGGACGGAATGGAGAGGAGTACCGCAATGCAACGCCCAGACTGGCCATGGCTTCTTTGTAAGCCCGAGAGCTAAACGCAAGACCCTGGTCAGAATGTAGCGTGCCTATTGCGTATGTGCCGATAAAGACTCGCAAATCTTTTATAACAGTTCGAGCGTCAGCCAAGCGCTGAGGCCATAACCATAGGAACCTAGAGCATGAATCCACTGCAACCAAGATGTATTTATAGTTACCGTCCCTTTGCAGGGGACCGCAGTGGTCAAGGTAAACACAAGCTAATGGTTTATCTGAAATTAACAGGGGTGTCTGCGCAGGACGTTTCACTGTGGAGACTTTCATCTGTTTGCATATATCACATTCTAAAACTTTGGGGCATATTAACAACCAGGCGATAGTCAATTATCGCCGCTTTAGCGTCCGTTTTCGGACGGAAAGCGGCGATAATTCTATCGCCTAATCAGCAAGGTCACGCTATCGCGTGAATCCCTGCACTATCGCCCTTTCCCCCAACGCCCATCCTGCAACTCTAATGAGATGCAAGGTGGGCGTTACTGGGCGTACCCCAGATGGGCTACGTTGTAAATATCGCCGATGTGCACATCGCAATATTTACAAGGCAGCCCACAGGATGATAGCAGACGTTAGATTTTGGCGAAAACGGCAGTTTTCGCCAAAATCTAACGTCTGCTATTATCCCGACTTAGCCATCCCTAACATAGGGGTGGATTGTGCTGATACGACCACAGGGTCGTATCAGCAAGGTTATCGCCGTTTTGCAGGGAACATCGCTGGAAAACCAGCGATGTTCCCTGCAAAACGGTGATAACCTCGCTATCTCTGGAATTTTTATCGCCCTGGAGAAGCGTGTTGTTAATAACGCGCTACCAGGGCGATCATTTCCGGAGATAGCCAGCGATAAGAAATCTATCGCTAAGCACGGCCAGCGATAATTATCGCTGGCCGTTGATAATATGCCCCATAGTTCTTTGTTTGTTTTCTAATGCCAGGCCACCAATATCTTTGCTTGAGTAAAGATACTGTTGCAGAAACACCTGCATGGGCAGAAGCTATCCCTTCATGTGCTGCTAGGATTAGTCCTAATCTGCGTTCCTTGTTTGGTATTACCCTATCCCCCACTCCAGGAATTCGAGCAAAAGGAACGTTGTTCGCATCAATTACATAAGAGTACTTGAGTGGAAACTTTTTTGGTAACGCTGCACTGCTGCCTTTGCTTGATGCATTGACAGCCAACATTGTCTCACCGTCTATTTTTGTATTGGAACTAGTGATCGCAGCTACGGAAGCCGTTTGCACAGCCCCTTTGCGGCTTCATCAGCCAATGAATTCCCTGCAACGTGAACGCCATCACGTTGATGACTCAGTGTGTGTATCACGTGAGCCTTTGGTAGTTCGTTTTTCAACTGAACTACTTGTTCCCAAAGCAATTTGTGCTTTATTGTGCCACCTTTCGCATCTTTGAAACCATTTTCAAGCCAGTTTTGTATATATTCATTATACGACTGAACACAGTAAAACGAATCGCACACTATTAGTGTGGGGAATTCTCGAACTGTACTTTCAAGTGCCAGTTTGAACGCTTGTAGTTCAGCTCGCTGAGCTGTACAATCCCCTAGAGATTGTGTTTTAGTGACCATAGGTCTGAAGATGCCATCTCGCATGCGACCTTTAACGATAGCACACGCTGCACTGTAAGCTTGCTTACCCCCTATTGCGGGTTGTGCGGATTCGTCAGTGTAAATTATAAATTCGTACTGATCGAGAGGCAGAATTTCAGTAGGCAGAGGACCTTCTTGTTCATATTGTAGGAATGCTTGTGTTTTTAAATCTGGATCAAAAACATATTCAACATCTGTTGCAGCAAGAGAATTAACCCATTGTATCCATCTCGGATGTAATGCTTTAGCATTTGGAATGCTTGCTTTTGTGACCGCTTCTAAAGCCGGTACTGGGGTTACGACAATAATGCGTTTCCCTTGGGCTAAGGCTCTTTCTTTTGCTACAGCGGTTTGAACTGCTGTCAGAATTTTTTCAGTTGAACTGAAGCGCATTTCCGCTTGTGTGTACAAATGGGATTTGTATGCTATTGGTATTTTCTCACCCTCATTGAAGGTTAAGTATGTGAATCCACATTGACCCGAAATTATTCGGATCACCAAATTTCGTTGACTTACACGTGTTTGTAAGTGATTTGTTGCTAACATGTTAGCCTGGAGTGAACACAAGATTTCTGTGTGTTCCTGTGTCCAGTTTGTGATTGAAAAATCAGGTTTGATTAATGCGTAGAGAGGTTTAACCCTTTCTGCATAATTTAGTATGTATGTTCTTCCAAAATTTAGGAAACCCAGGATGGATTGTAAGTTTTTTAGCGTTTTTGGAGGTTGGAGCAGCGCACACTTTTCTAAAAAGTTAGCTGCCAAGCTCTTGCCTTCACTTGAAAGCTCATATCCTAAAAATAGGACATTGAGATGGGCAATTCTGGACTTTTTAAAGTTGAACTTGTAGCCCTCAGAGGCGAATCCCAGTATAATGGTGCTCACCCTGTTCAAGTGTTTGTCCAGGTCATCGTCTGTCAGATATATGTCATCGACATAGGACAATGCCTCATTGTCATAAATTTGTAATAACTCCGTTACCCTCGCTGAGAATAAACCTGGGCTATTTTTGAACCCTTGTGGGAGTCGACAAAAGTGACGCTGGGTCCCCATTATGGAGAATGCTTTCAGGTGCTATGTTTTGACAAAAGAAATCATTTGAGATGTCTAATGTGGTTTTATATTTTTTACGCACAATGTTATTCATTAATGCTGTGCTATGTGCATTTTGCACTGCAAAAGTTTTAGAACAAGTGTTTAGGTGTCTGTAATCCAAAACTAGACGATATGTATTGTCTGGTTTGGAGACAGGAAACAAAGGATTGTTCATTGAGGAGGTGCATGTTTCAATCACCCCTTGATATTCAAGTTGATCTAAGATCTCCCTGACCTGTTTTTTAGCTTCTTGCTTAATAGGATACTGCCGTTGTGCAGTTGGTTCATGTTTCAGATGTATTTTATGGTGAGGTGAGTCCTCATCCCATCCTACATGATTTTTATATAATGCTGGGGCCTGGGCCACTGCCCATTTCCTGGCATATGTATATTTTAGGTGAATTGGAATATGGTTGGAGAAGGCAGGCATAATAATGTCCTCACCGTGTGGGCACTCCTGACAAATTGTGGTGGCCAGTCCTTTTCTGCTAGAAGTATGTCATAGCCTCTTGATAGCCTTTCCCAAAAAAGTGCTTTCACCGGTCTAGGTTTGTCTCCCTCCATCCGGAGTGTTATTTCATATAACTTTTGTGGAGTACTAACCCTGGTGTCTACAGTCTCGACTGTGATGTACTCATTCAAGTCCACTATCTCCAGAAGTTCCTTCACGGTCTGGCGAACTATTGTGACTTCTGCTGCACTGTCCAGCATGGTCTGAGCCCATTCTCCGTTCTTGAGTTGTGTTCTCAGTATTCTCGGCATGTCTGATCTTCAGACCTGCTACCTTCTTTTGGAGAATTGAGGTTTTGTTTTTGTTTTTGAAGCGTGTTTGTCGTCTTTCGATTTCACGCGTTCTTCTTTATGTTCTGATCGTCCTCTTCTTTCCGAAGTCTGTGATGAGATCTGAAAGGGACGAGAGGAACGTGTATCAGTATCTTGATACCTATCAGGTTTTCTCAAATTATCCCTATTCCTGAGGTTATACCTCCTTTCAGAGGGCTCCTTTTGAGGAGACCTACCTCGGGATTGAGAACGTTTCTCGTTTGATTTTTGTTTAGTAGACTCCCACTTCTTTTTAGAAGATGTAGGAGTTTGTTTTATTGAGTCCTTCTCAGGACTTTCAGATAGTTTCGGCTTCAGTGGTCTTCCACCCAAACTATCTCTGCCTAATTCTGCATAAGATTGTTCTATAATTCTGGGTAGCTCAGTTTGATGTTCTGTAACATCGAATTCCCTCAATTTTTGGCGGATCGCAACTGCTGCTGCCTCCCATTTAATATTAGATAATATTATTGTTGAGACCTGGTCGAAATTTTTCAGTAATTTTATACCTAAATTTAGAGCAGGCTCTGCCCCATATTCATTTTGAATTTGTTTTAGGACATCAGGTATTACGGCAATTGATGGAATACCATGTGTTTTAGTATAGATGGCAGCAAAGACTGAGCCCCAAGTGGTGCAGTCTTCCAGTTGTGGTGTGATCCCCATTGGTAAACTGATTGTTAGGATTCTGTGTTTCTCATGCGGGCTAGTATTTGGAAATACTGCTTCGATTTGAGTAATTTTTGAGCTATCCAAAATGGAATTTGCTCACGTTTTGTGGGCATTTTACCCATGACTGCGTATAGAGTCTGTGGTGTAATTTTTAGTGTATTCCCCTGTTGGGGAGTTGGATTTGGATATGTCAATGGTGGTCGGACTGTAAAAGTCCGCATGACATATTGGACCAATTGTCTGTAAATTTTTATTAACTCTGTGAGTTGAGTACGTAACTCCTCATCTGACATTTCCTCAATGTCTGGATGAGGTGTGTAGCCGACTAAAATCGGCCATGTTGCTCCTGGTCTACCTAGTGGACCGAGCCTGGTAATGTTTTTGTGATGTTTTAGGGCGCCTTTAAACCAGAGCTGATGCTCTTGGTATGTTAATGGAATTTCTATATCCTCGAAAGGACTGTATTCCTCTGGTGGTTCATCTTCTTTGTAGAAGTGAAACATGTGTGTTACTGAATTGGATTCAGGAAATATTACCCATAAATAGAATACCTCTGTCTGAAAGGTTTCATGTGCCTCTATCACGAAAACTGCTCTACCGCTTCTTGGTGGTAGGCCATGTTTTATAAGTTTTAGAGTGATGGCTCTTCTTAAGTTTTGAGGGATGTCTATAACACCCTCCTCGGTTTCATTTAAACCGGTAAAGTTAAAAACTGCTGCTAGGGCTGGATCAGCCGCAGCTACACCGTCTCTGGCATCTTCATTCATTTTGTTTTTTGCAAAATGAAAAACAAGTTTTAAGGAAACAAAGATAAGGTGCACAATATTGTGGAACACTGTATCCTTCAACGTTGAGCAAACCAAACAGCTAATATATAGGGTGTTTCCCTATGTAGCCTTGGTGGATACTTAACCCTGCCCACTCCAGATGTCTTTTGGAGTATATGGGTAGGGGTCTTGAGAGAAAAAGCACGGCTGAGTTACTCAGTATCTGACGTTGAATTACTGCCTAACCAAACCGTTGGGCGCCATGTAGTGTAGCTCCTATTTCCCTAATAGGCTCTGCGCATTGGAATAATATATCCTATAGGTTTGACATAGGACTAAGGTCGGTATGTCCCTATCGAGTATATTAAACTTAATTACTTGTGCCAGCTAGCTCAGAGGCCACTAGAAACTCCTTGACAACAAGAAGGGAGTAGTTTCTGGCAGCCGCCAAACATGACCACTGTGTTTCCCTTTAGAATCAGAACGTGTCCCAGAGTCGTGGAAACAATAGATAACTATTTCACTCAGCTCAGTCGTGCATGCTTAGTTTTCTCCAAGTTACACAGAAAGAAATAGACGGGCGTTTCAATAAAGGATTTATTGAACAGTCTTGTTTCTGGTGTAAGTAAAATGTGCTGTTACGATCACAAGTATGCGAGATAAATAATGTACAGGGTGAGCAGTAGAAATAAATAATACTGCGATAGCATTATCTTTTAGTACATATGCTGTTACATAAATAACACAGACTAAAAATGCGTGTACTCATACGATGCGTTACTAAGCTAATTCTACCCCAATGTACCTAACCTAACCTAGGTGTAGGAAGAGGGAAGAAGTAGGTGAAGTATTCCTTACTACGGTATACTAAGAGTATGTTAAGTCTAGTATGCCTAGTATGCCAAGAGTCCCTCTAGGTTCTAGTCAGCTCCATACCTGAAGAATGAGAGAGGTTGGAATCTCTTTGCCAGACTCGAACTCCAACACCCCGCAAGGGAAGTCAGATCACTGGAAGCTGGAAGCTGGGCTCTCTGCGTGCAGGGAATGGCAGCGTCTTCTCAGTGCGTCAGGCCGGGAAACGGGCTCCTCTGAAGTCGAGGTCTCCTCTGGTTTACAGGGGCTAGGGAAGGTATATTTATACCTGAGAGCACCTAAGAATGTTAGCATTGACGTGAGTTGGACAGCGAAAGACGTCATGAATGAACCCCCTAAGGAATAATGGTTCATGCATAATATATGAGTCCTTGAAGAAATCAATAGTCCTGGACTAGGGAAACTCCCGCAGCCTAAGGGTCTGTTCTTCATGAACTCGTTGTGACGTTAGGGTGGACGGATGTCAGAGACCATGCCTGTATTTGGAGTGCACGGTTTAATGCCTAAATAAGGGCTGGGATTTTATGCCTATATAAGGGCAGGGCGAATTGTGCCTATATAAGGACATGATACTGGAAAGCCCGTTTATGGGTACCCTAAGAGGAATACAACAAGAGAGAAGGAAAGGAGAGAGAGTGAGAGAGAGAGGGAAGGAAGGTAGAGAGAGAGAGACACTGTCGCCCCTGCGCACCCAGGCCCCACTGTTCACCTGCTGCCACCGGTGTGTCTCCAACCACGTGCTGGGATACACTGCAAGCCACCAGGTCTGCAATCTGTAATCGAGGCCAGAGTCAATCATGGCAGAGTCCATCACACAGCACACGGCAACAACGCCTGTCCATCCCTGCGCACGCATAAAGCCGCACCCTACCCCCTCCCGCCGGCCAGCCCTGGCTGCCCGCACTTGCGCACCCCGGGCCCACTGCTCACCTGCCGCCAACAGTGTGTCCACCAGTGGGCACACCACGTGCCCGTGCAAGCTCCAGGGCCCGGTCCCGCCACCATGGCATGGTCCACATCATCCGGACCCGCCCCGTGGCCCAGCAGGTCCCACACATGACGCTGAGTCCTGAGGCATCAATGGCAGAGACCACATCAGTGCACACGTCATCATCGCAGGCTGGACACTCGCTCAGCTATTTCGGTGCCACTAACCCTGTGCAACCCCAGTCAGCGCCACGTGGTGGTAGGCCCGTGACGGGCGCAAGGCTTCGGGTGTCACTAACCCTGTGCAACCCCAGTCAGCCCCACATGGTGGTAGGCCCGTGACGGGCGCAAGGCTTCGGGTGCCACTAACCCTGTGCAACCCCAGTCAGCGCCATGTGGTGGTAGGCCCGTGACGGGCGCAAGGCCTCGGGTGCGACCAACCCTGTGAAACCACAACTCATGGGCCCTTTATGATTGAGAACCGTGGAGCGTCCGTCATCCAGTCACCACCGGCAGTGGGGAATGTGACGTTGTCGGCCCCTTATATTGGCGGGGTCACATGGCCTGTGACGCCTGTGCCGGATGGGTGTGGTGTGTGTGCAGACCTGCCCTCAGGGAGTGGCTGTGACATGCTGACAACTAGACCAGTGACCTGCATACCACCAGCGTGTACGCCTGAGACATGTAGCTATGTGGGCCCCCCCTCGGAGCGTAAGCGGAGTGGTCTGGCCTGGCGTACGCCGGACCAGCGCAGGGCTTGCAACAATGACTCGGGGGCTCTGGGCGTGGTTCAGTCCATGTCTGGACAAGGGAGTGACTAATGCGTGTGTCCCTGTTGTAGTGTCCACGGCAAGCGGAACACAATAGGCAATGTAGCACACTGTGACTGGCATCCCACTAGATGAGCATCATTGACGTAAGGGAAATCACTGTCCCTACATTCATCCACACATTCATCCATGAATGATGAAAGCCATGACACAGCAGTGCGTTTCTGGATGTTTATTGCACATCCAGTGGAGTTTTGCAGCTGGAGCGGTACAGGGCCATGCCAAGCACACCACACAATATGGGCCTGTGGAGGGCCAGCCAGAGTTCATCCGGGGATGACAAGTACTGCGGAACAGGAAGGGTACAGTCCGCAGTCTGGTCGCCATGTCATTGGTCATCAAACAGGATATGGCAGTCCATGTCGCGGTCCAAGGTGAGTGCAGCAGAGTGTATCAGGGGTCTGTGGAAGGTCATGGGGCCATGTGCGGCACCAAGCAGAAACAGGCTTGGTGGTGAAAATTAATGCTAATGCCTCCTTCTGAACTCAATCCCATCCACGTCCTCGTCCTCGTATGTGTGCTCTGCCCCACCTGTGGGTGTTGCAGTACCGGCTGCGGCACTGTGTGCCACTGACACATCAGGGGCCGGAGGAGGATTGTCGACTGCACTGTGTGGCAGTGACACATCAGGTGCCGGAGTGGATACGCCTGCCGCACTGGGAGGCACTGACACACCAGGGGGCGGAGATGTGGATGGTGTGGGGGCAGCAGCATTCATCTGCGCCACGCCTTGCAGCAGCAATGCCATGATGAGGATCTGCAGGGCATGGTAGATCCCAGCTACATTTTGCTGATGTGCAGCGGTGGCTGCCATCCTTTCCGCCTCCATCTGCACCATGTCCTCCATGAGCCTCCGCATGTGTGCCAGCTCACGGCTGGGATCGCTGGAGACACTCTGAGCGGACAGGTGTTCTTGTCTCCGAGTCATGACTCCAGCGATGTCAGTCAGGGCTCGTTGGAGACCATGGAGCGGGCTGTGGGTGTCCGTTAGGGACTGGAGCTGGTCCCTGATGGGACCTAGACACCCATGGATGGCGTCCAGTTTGGTAGCCATGAGGTCGAACCCCACCCGCACCTGCTCAGCCGTCTCCCTCTGGCCCTCCAGCACACGGTGTTGGAAGGCCATGTGTTGTTCCTGGGGGTCTTGGGGGACTGCCGGGGCTGTGGGTGCCTCCTGCTGGGTGGTTTGGGTAGTGGGTGGGGTCTCCTCGATGCAGCTGGGCTGCCCTGATCCTGGAGGTGAGTTGCGGATGATGTCAATGATGTCTTGGAGGGCTTGGGTGTCGATGCTGGGGGTGTCCTCCTCGTCATCAGTGAAGAGTGGCTGGGACTGCTCTGCAGGAGGTGTTGACGGTGCCCCTGCAATGTGAAGGGGGGATGGTGTATTACAATGTGTCCGCATGTATGTAGCCGCGTGGTACAGGTTCACATTCAGACAGCATGGCATTGTACATTGTGACAGTCTGTGGATCAGGGTCATGATCCAGAGTCATTGTGGGTATGTACTGTGCTCTGCTTGATTGTGCATGTGTGCCATTGTGGCCATCTCCACCCATCCCCCCAGTACCTGGTGGTCACTCACCCTGTTGCGGTTGTGTTGTGTCCTGTCGAGCAGTGTCCGGTCCCCCGACTCCGGCCACAGTCTCCACACTGATGACTGTCGACACCAGCTCCTCCATGTCATCCAGCTCCAGCTGTGGCGCTGGGCTCCCACCTCCAGTCTGCATTGCTGCCTTCTGGTTGCCTGCGAGTTTCTCCTTGGTCTTGCGCTTGATGTCAATCCATCGCCTCTTGACCTCGTCCATTGACCTCTTGTGCTCTCCGACGGCATTCACCTTGTCCACGATGTCCCGCCATATTCCATTTTTGGTGCCCAATGACACGTTGGAGGTGACGAACAGTTGTTGGTGGTGTTCCATCACCTCCGTGACCAGGATCCTGTTTTCCTGCGGACTGAACTTCGTCTTCCTCTTCTTCTTGTCCTTGCCCTTCCCTGTCCCCGAGGTCCCAGGCTGGTCGTCCGGGGTGCTTGTGGGGTTGCGCTCGTCCTCTGCGCCTGCTCCGGCTGCCTCCATGGTGCTTGGGTGTTGGTCATTTTGTGTTTGTGTGTTTTTTCTACTTTTATAGTGTTTTTCCCGCCTGCCATGTGCGTATTGCAGGCCTGGCGCTGCTTATCGCTGATTTCCTCATCGCGCTTTGGCTCATCGCATGTTTTTTCGCGTTGTGGTTTGTGTTTTTATCACGGTCGCGGTTGTTGTATCGCGGACATTGGCCGCGTTTTCGGGGGACTATCGCATGGTACCGCCGTGTTGTGAATTCCACGTTCACACGGGGTTATTTTCCTGTGATAGGCTGCGATGTGTAAAGTTGCGTTAACATTTTTTGGAGATGTTTAGCACACGTTCTTGTGAATATCCCCCTCAGTGTCTTCAATCACCTAAGACTCAGAATCAGAAATAGGTAATCTTGATAAAAAATCAGCACCTATGTTGTTTTTTCCAGAAATATGTTTGATCGTGAAATTAAACTCCTGTAACTTGGCTAATAATCTAACAAGTCTAGAAGATGCTCTGCCATTACCTCTTCCTGTACCATCCATCATGAAAATTAATGGTTTATGGTCACTGACTAACTCAAAGTGCTTACCCCAAAGATACATCTTGAGTTTTTCTACAGCCCACACACAGGCTAACATTTCTCTCTCGGTGGTACTGTAAGATAGTTCAGCATTGTTTCATCTTCTTGAAATGAAAGCAACTGTTTGAATTCTTCCTTTTACTTTCTGAGTGAAAACAGCACCAATTCCGACACCACTCGCATCTACAGTCACAATATTGCTACCCTCAGAATCGTAAGGTTGCAAAGAAGGTGCTTCAACAATAGCCTTCTTAACTTCAATAAAAGCATCATCTTGTTCCTTTCCCCATATGAATTTCACACCTTTCCTTAACAAACATCGTAAGGGTTCTACTTTGTCAGCATAATTTACTACAAATCGTGAGTAATACTCACTTAAACCCATGAATGATTTGAGAGAATCCTTGTCCTCTGGTTTGGGTGCTTCAGAAATAGCTTTTACTAAATTAAGTTTAGGTTTGATACCTACTGGACTTAAAACATGGCCCAAATAATCAATCTCTGTCTTTAAACTCACATTTAGTTGCCAAAACTCTCAAACTAGCAATGTATTCCTCTATAGTCTTGTTCTCTTGTTGCTTCCTCATGCTGAATCTATGTCTTCCAACAATTATGTTTGGTTCTTCACCAAACTGTTTTTCCATTCGTTTTATAGCTTCCTGGTATTCATTTAGAGGAATAAATTTTCCTGGTGGACTCTCATACTCAGGTAAACTGTCAAAAATGTCTTGACCTGCAGCTCCTAATAGCCCAAACATAATGGCTTTCTTACGCTCTGGCTCATATCCTTTGCCATCAATAGCCACTAAATAATTTTCAAATGACCTCAACCAATTTTTCCATCTCATACTCGGTTTTCCGGGCTCATTGAGAAATGTAGCAGGTATACAAATAGTATTGTTTTGTGCCATCTTCTTTGTGCTGAAATATTTTTTAAATAAGCGATGAAAGTTGTTTAAGATATAGATATTTTGAAGAATAGAACAATACGTTTCCAAAATTATTCTCTCTTGTAATAAATACAAGTAAAAGTTTTAAATAGTGCGCTTTACCATTAATTCTTCCGTTGCCGCTTGTAAAATGAGAAGTTTCTTGAATTCTGATACGTTTATTTCTTTCGTTACTCTCGGTGAAACTGACAGGAAAAACTGAGCAAACGAGCGTATGTAATGCTTATGCCTGGCTTCAAAATGGCTTCACGCACGCAAATGTGCATCCAATGTGATGACGCGTGCACTTCCTTCTCTCACTCTGCACACGTCACAAACAGCAGAGGCTCAGAAGGGAACAGCGCGCGATGGCAAATTCAGTTGGATCAACTGTCAGTTTTAAGGGTAAGCGCAACGCGCCGTTAAACTTAACAAGAAACGATAACTTGCGCAAAGTTAACTGTTGTACTCGCTTTAAAGTTTTATCATCAACCTTCTTGTACTTCTTCAAATCACGGATTCAAGTTTGTATTCTTTTTAAACTTGTTTCTTCTTCGTATATCCTTCGTCTTCTTCTGCAAGCATTTTAGTTTCAGATTATCCTTTATTTTATACTCACATAAATCATCGCCAAATTGTTGTGACAAAGGAAGTCACGAAGTGAGGTTTATATAAAAAGGATTTATTAATAAATAAAGGCCTGCAAGCAGACAGGATACAATTGAGGCTTACTGGTAAAAGTAGAGGCTATGAATGCCAACAACGTTCTATGACATCATATAAATACCTAGTCAAAGTTCTAAACATGACATAACAGTGGAACCAACGAGTTGGCAAATACTGTACAGATTGAACACACAGTAAAATACAATTGAGCTATAAATAAGATGATAGAGATGTACAACAACGACCCTACTCCATTCAGAAGACTGCTGACGGAGTTGTTGAATTTTCCTGACCCCGTTATTGTAGCAGTATTCAATGTGGTTTTAGACAGCAGACTGGACTGCTCGGCTAAGAGCAGAGCAGTGATAAACACTAAGATGAGGTCTTTAATAAAAACCTCTATTAAACAGCTAGGTTGGTGTGAAATATGGAGAGAAAAGATGGTAACCAAAAAGAGTCCACTTGTTTAGATTGACCGTCCTATCATTGGTATACTGCGCGAAGGGGCGTGCTACGACTGACGGAGACATGGGAGTACTTTGTTGGTTGTTTGACTATGAGGGAAGGGAGTGGGAGGGTCAAGAAAAATAGCAAGGTTAAAAAGTACCTGGCTATTTGGAGTGAATTATTAATTAAGTCCTCTAGCTGGTACTAGTAAAAAGGGGGGTAGGTGGAGACTTCACACTATGATGGGTGCTTCTCTCCTGGTCTACATGTTTCAAGCCTAACTAACCCCTAAGGCTTTTCGTCAGGACCAAACGAAATGATCATGTACCACTCCTAATCTTACTCTATGGGCTTGTTGTATATTAGGTTACAATGTTTCTTATAAATGAAATACTATTTCATGCACTTACAATACCTACTTGTTATGTATTCTCTTATTTAAGACCCACTTGGCGCATACTGTCTGTTAAGATCTGTAACGATAGGACATCATTAAATCATGATATGTTAGCATAAAATGGTCAAGCACATCACCATCTGGTGGAAAAAAGTGATATATTTTTTACACGTGCACGACTAATCTAATAGATTTAAAACTGTAATAGTGTTGTGCTGCCCTTGAGACGAACAAGACAAGACACAACAGATAACATAAATCACACACTCTACACATATGTATCCTGCAATGAGTACAGGAGATCGTGGTCATGATTTTATGGCATGTGAACTGAAAAAGAGATGCAGATAGCAACCTACATGATAGTTCCCTAATTAAGGCCCCATGAGCTCTGCCCGGGAAGGAAGGGGCACTTGTAGTCACACACTGGAAGAAAAGTAAAAAAGTGTCCATGATTTTACAGAGTTCCAGTAGCGAGCGTTCTTGACAAAAGGGTGTTTGCTCATAGCCAAGGGGGATAAGGGTGTCTGTCATTCATCGTGGCTATGCCGTACTTACATCATCAAAGCGGTTCCCTTGCTCGCATGATCTGCCTTACCCGTGGCTCCAAAGACAGGAGACTGAACGGGGAACTTCCTGATAAGGCGTGCCTTCGCTGACGTCCTTGCGTCTGTAAACACTAGACAGCCGACTTATCAAAATGGCCGCCTCTACCGGAAACACTTCCTGTATTCCATCTAGGAATACTTAGCAGTTTGAGCCGGCTATTCGGACCGTTGTTTCTAACAAAACTTTATTGAATGCAAAATATTTTTTATTAAAAGCAAGAATGTTTTTGGGAAACCATTTTCTTCCTCTAAAAGTATCTTTTAATGGCAGGATAAGTGTTTGTGTGCCTTTTCTAAAAAGTTTGCATAATCTCATAATGTATTACGATTGTGAGTTTTATCAGACAAGATAAGTGGCCGAGGAGGTGCTCGATTTGTCTGATATGCCATCATTGCTTGTTTCATTATGATAGTACTTATCTTGTGGAGAGGGATAATCCTGTTTTGGGTTAAAATGGATACTGCCCAGGCTTGCTGTTTCTCACTTTCCACGAAAGTGCTCCGTCCATCATCTCCTTGTGTTTGCTTTGTTCGCCCTAAGTTGGCAGGGTATGCCCAGACGTGGGTCCCTTGCTCATTTTGCCACTGGATTCAAGCTAGCTTGGCTGATGAGGGCTGTTAGCCTGAAACCAGTCCCAGGATGCTTGTTTCCGGTCCAGGGAAGACATGGCTTGGCAGTTCGGGCTGCACTGTTCCCATGTGGCACAGGGTCAAGACTGATTTGCATATAGCTGTGACTGAACTGGGGTGGCGAAGTGAGCTAAAGAACGATGATGAATTCAACCCAGATCTGTGACTGGGGGTGAGTGTCTGAAACGTTTCAGCGCTCCGTCCATCATCTCCTTGTGTTTGCTTTGTTCGTCCTAAGTTTGCAGGGTATGCCCAGACGTGGGTCCCTTGCTCACTTTGCCACTGGATTCAAGCTAGCCTGGCTGATGAGGGCTGTTAGCATGAAACCGGTCCCAGGATGCTTGTTTCCGGTCCAGGGAAGACATGGCTTGGCAGTTTGGGCTGGACTGTTCCCATGTGGCACAGGGTCAAGACTGATTTGCATATAGCTGTGTCTGAACTGGGGTGGCGAAGTGAGCTAAAGAACGATGATGAATTCAACCCAGATCTGTGACTGGGGGTGAGTGTCTGAAAGGTTTCAGCGCTCCGTCCATCATCTCCTTGTGTTTGCTTTGTTCGCCCTAAGTTGGCAGGGTATGCCCAGACGTGGGTCCCTTGCTCACTTTGCCACTGGATTCAAGCTAGCCTGGCTGATGAGGGCTGTTAGCCCGAAACCGGTCCCTGGATCCTTGTTTCCAGTCCAGGGAAGATATGGCTTGGCAGTTCGGGCTGGACTGTTCCCATGTGGCACAGGGTCAAGACTGATTTGCATATAGCTGTGTCTGAACTGGGTGGTGAAGTGAGCTAAAGAACGATGATGAATTCAACCCAGATCTGTGACTGGGGGTGAGTGTCTGAAAAGTTTCAGCGCTCCATCCATCATCTTCTTGTGTTTGCTAACATTTATTAGGAGTCAGGCATACAGCTTCCAATTTCTGAAGTGTGTGCATTCTTTAACACCATTCCAGTCCTGATGGATACTTATCCTTGTAAATTTTAATTTTAATATAGCCTATCATCTGGGTAAAATAAATGGAATAGCTGAGGCAGTCGTGTGTATTACAGTCCACTTAGAAAATACAGTGTGGCCCCACATGTTAACATAGGAATTACTGTCCTTCTCCCAGGAGATATATGTAATTGCAATTAAATCATTTGTGTCAGAGTTGTGGAAAGCTCTGCAGAAGGAAGATCAGAATACACAATTGAAAACCTAATCAATTTGTTCTGTTAAAAAATCAAATCACATTTAACATCCCTAAACTTATACACATGCCTGCTGACATGGCTCTAAGACTGAAGAGCATGAGGGTTTCATCAAGGCGTTCAAATGTGATTTCTGTTTGGCAGTATATCCACGAGCCTTCAGTGTGTGCATTAAACTGGGAGGGTTGCTTGAGACCACAATGCATTTTGCATCTTTTTCTGTCTGCACGTGAACCATGTGACACAGTGCCAGTGGATTATATCAGACCCTACAAACCAGGATCATAAACTCTGTCTGGGTTGTGGTCACCTTTTTTACAAAGATGACTCTTTCGTTCCCTTAAGAAGCTTACAACCTGTTAGTGGTTTGGAATAGGACTATCTACAAATCCTTGCTATCCATTACAAATCTAGGGGCAAAGGTTCGAATCGAATTTGGGTGCCATCATTGGACTAACAGAGACAGAATGCTTTGTCCAGTAGCTAAAGCAGTATCTATGCTCTTATCAAAATACTTGCATATTACTCTTATCTTTAAAAATGTTCCTCATTACTCAACTGGGTGGTTTCTATTCTTCTGTGGTTTTGGTTACAATTCTCAATGGTCTAAAAATAAGTTATCACTCTGAACTGCGAATGTTTTTCTCAGAATCAGGCTACAGCCATAATTCATTGATCCCATAGACGGCACAAGATTAATGGGTACACCACCAGAATATATGGATTAGTGTAGGAAATTGGAATATTATTTGAGGCGAGTGAGAACCCATTTCAAATAATTTTCACAATCCTTGTCAGGGTGAACCACAAATATCAATAAATAAACCTATGCTTGACGCTCTGATAGCTCGGCACAAAGCAGTCAGGCCTTACTTAGAAGCAAAGTGTAAAGTATTTTTGCAACACAATAATAAAGTGAAAACACGACACCAGAAAATTCCCCAAACCAACTTAGAAAAATAGAGGATAATTTATTCAATGAAATGACACCAAAACAACAGAAATCCAAACTCTAGAACCAGACCCGGACAAAGTCAAATGTTCAGGCTGACCGCGATGGAGCTGGGCCGGGAACAGGGACAGGTTCCTTCTTAATTTGGTGCAGGGACTGCTTGGCACTGCGATGCAAGGCTTTGTATCGCTCTGCGTCGGATCCGGTGATACTGTCGATCAGGAGCTGCTCGCTGCTGCGATGCAAGGCTCTGTGAAGGATTCAGCGATCCGCAAATGAGGAGCTGAGTGGTGCTGCGGTGCGAGGCCCTGCATTGCTCTGCACTGCTCTGCCTCGTTTGTGGTGAAACCTTCAGTTAAGCAGGGAGATTTACACTCTGACTCCAGCCAAGAGTTCAGGACCTTGAGAACACCTCTTAGCGATCAGGACTCACTCTGACAGAAGCCAGCAGAGAGGACCAGGTCAAGTCCAATTGGGTCTTGTCAGCTTGAAAGCAGGAAAGGTCTCTGGAAGCTTGTTGTGTTCCTGTAGCTCAAACATGAGGTAAGCCAACTGACCTTTAAAGTCACTTCTGGGGTTTGGGGTCCTGGGTTTAAGGCTAGCAGGTTCAAACCTCCTTCTTCAGACAGCAGGGCTGTCCTTCTTCTAAATCTTCTCAGGAACAAGAGTGTTGTGATTTCAGGTTCTGGGGATTCTACTTTTAGCCCTACTGCCAGTATGTGGATGGGACACACCCCCTTTGTCTAGCCCTAAACAGGTCTGGTCAGTTCTTCCTTTTCCCCAGGGTTTGGCGCCAGCCTGGCTAGTTAAACAAAGGGCAGGCAGGTCCAGGTGTGAACTGCATTTGCCAGTTACAGACTAGGGTTCCTCTGAAGTCAGGAAGGACTGATGTGCAATCATGTCATGGGCACAGCCCGCCAACCATCATGTCAGTAAGACCCACTCCCTTCTACACCCAGGGAGTTTGTCCACTGTCTGGTTCCAATACTCATTTTCCAGTGGGGGAGCCATCAACAGTCAGGAGTGTCTGGGCACTGAAAGAAGGGCTTGAAAAATGCTAACTTTCTAAAGGTAGCATTTTCAAAATAGTAACTTAAAATCAGACTATACCACTAACTAAGGTTTTAAATTACATTTAAGATGAGTGGAAGAAGTGTTTTCCTAGATTTTCCCAAACTAAATTTAGCTCTTATTAAGTGTAATAAGGCTATGGGAGGCCAGCCTTCCCACAGTGAAAAATGAATTTGGTAGTTTTTCACGGCCAAGACATGTAAAACATTAAATAGAAATGTCCTACTTTTTAGATGCCATGCACCCTGCCATGTGAGCATATAGGGCCTTCACCAGTGGTGACTTATAAGTATTAAAAAGGAAGGTTTAGGCCTGGCAAGAGGTTTATCTTGCCAGGTCAAAATGTCAGTTTAAACTTTAAATGTTTAAAAGCTGCAGTGGCAGGCCAGAGACAAGTTTTACAGAGGTACTTTAGTGTGTGGCACCATGAGTGCTGCAGCTCACTAGTAGTATTTAATTTAAAAGCCTGGTACATGTAGTACCACATACTTGGGACGTATAAGTGAATTAAATGTTTCAATCAGGTGCATGCCAATTTAACCATGTTTTAGAAAGTGCACAGGCACTTGACCACTGGTTAGCAGGAGTAAAGGGTGCAGACTCCTCCAGTCAGTAAAAGAAGGCAACAATCTGCGGTGATTTTGCAGAAAGGGTACATTTCCAACAGTGAGAAACTGGGCTGTGTGGTTAAAGGAGTCCAGATGTAGGATAGCAATTGTGTCTTAAGATGTGAAGGTCAATGGGTTGTGGAAGAACAAATCAGAAGGCATGCAGTGGGAGATAAGGGTACTTGTTACTGTGGGTGGCAGTAAAGATTTGGCTAGCAGTTAAGCATCAATGAAGATCTGTGGTTTATTTAGGAACATGTAAGGTACTATTTATTTTAATAAAATCAGTCCATTCAATTCCTAACAAACACTGGCAAAGGCAAGCACCCTACTGCTTTGCCCTCTTGTGTCCCTGCCTTCAATCCAATCATTTAGGAACAACAGAAGGATGTTTTAGGGTTGCCAAATTAGCAATTTAAGTTAATGGACGAAAACACCTTTAGTGCCATTGACAAGCGTCTCAATCTTGGTGCTTAATGTGCATGTGCAGTGTCCCTCACTACTCAAAAGATGTGTTTCCACAGCTAGAGATAAAACCAATAGACACCTGAAAGTAAAGCTGAAAGTGAGCAAGTTGTTAGCGCCCAGGATTCGCAAAAATAGGGTAATAAAACAAACACCCAAATTTACAGCTTGGACCCTTGAAATCCAGATGGCACTTGACAGGTCAGATGGACCTTTGCCACCGTGTTGCGAATGGAGCAAGGAACAAAGATACAGGTCATAAATATCATCAAATGTCAGGTTCTATATTTCCAGCCAATGATGAGAAGTTGTAGAAGTTTCCAAAACCTTTATTTATCTTTAAAGGATAAGTATAGTTTTGTCATCTTTATTCCGTTTAGTCTAGATTACAGAAATATTGAATAAAAGATTGATTAGTGACAGCATAAATCAAACAAAGTGTTCCATAAAGGAGATTTGTCACTAACTAGCTAATGGAGCCTAACTTAATCTAATTAAGGAACCCATGAAAAGTTCTTTCTAGAAAAGAGCAAGATTTTCGGAGCATAGACAAAGTCTTTAACTTCTCATGAAGAGTTGTTCTGGAAACTCAGCTGAGTTCCCACTGCTGCTGTAGCAACCGTCAAATGTAATCAGTGATAGAGGAATGATCATTGCAGCAGCATTGATCAAAAGTAATCAGGATAAAGAAAGGTAATGTCGCCGTCTGCAATAGCTTTCAGCAATGAGGACCAAGTGGAGGACTAAGGACCGAACTCAACTTCTCTCTCTCTAACTAGGAACACTCAAATATAATATAAAATCACACAATAATGTAATGAAAATCAGTAGGTGTAGGATGCTCTCATCCAATGGAAACCGCTCATGCGATGGTGTTGTCAACATCCGTTGCTTCTCCTCCCGATTCCCATGGTAAACATTCATGCTGGTAGATAGTTGAACAAGTGTTGTGACTTTTGAAACATGGAGGAAAGTTCTCATGACCTTCTTACCTAAGCTAATAGATGAGTTCAATGCAATGGAACAAATCTATCAACAATGTCCTGGTTGAGCATACATAAAATATATCTAAATTATTCTTCAGTCTATTCATTATGAAGTAACAGCAAAGTTCATTGTTAAGATGAGATGATCTAATATGTTTGATGGAACAAAAGAACATAATCTTAAAGTCAGCACATTCTTTCGTAGGATAATGGTGCTAGGCAAAATCCTAAATAAATGTCCATTTAACTGTGAGCAAGAGTCAAATGAAAATATGGCTGGGGCCCAGTTACAAAAGCACATTGAGAATATTAGCCTACTGCATTTCTTATTCTTCACGCTATTTTTCCTATACATTTAAAGTAAGCACATTTTTGCTGTGTGTGATTTACTTATACATTCTTTTAGCAGAGTTCAAATGCATTCTAAAGTGATTCTTTACACGTTCAAAGCAAGCACACTTTCCTTCATGTTATTTTTCTATGTAAAAAACATTTCTGCAAGATTTAAATGCCCTCTAAGGTGCAATTCTATAATGGTGTGCAAATCGAGATTTGCTTTTAAAATTAATTTCTTACAAAGTCATATAGGACAAACCGACAGGTGAAAGCATGTATGGACCAAATAAACAGGATTTATTGTCTCCTGTTGTAAAGTTTAGTGCTATAGTATGATGAACTATTCACAGGTCCACAATGGTGAACAGGTACTCATCTACCTTACTACTCACTTTGGAATGAATTATTTTGAAAAAGTAAGAATATATCTAAGATCACATTTGAGACCCTTTTTAAAGAGTAGGCTGTCCCTGACATATGAAGTGGAATCATAGTAAGTTTTACATTTCGTGACTATCTGCATTGCCTGAGTCTGTGGAAGGGGCCGAGGGGTTACAGGAGAAAGTTGGTCCTCAGCCTAGTGAAAAGGGGGAGTACAGGATGACCCAGAGGTCCAGAAATGCTGGGTATCACAGGCCAAGAAAGGTCCAAAGAAGGAATGAAGAATTCTTCAATGTGAATGACCCTGCCTCATCTCATGGAAGGCACTAGATGAGGTTGACGTCAGTGGGACTTTTTCAGCAGGTGTTTAAGACGAAACAGAGACATAAACAATTAGGTGTAAGGTCAAGGGTCATGTTGGAGCCATGACAGTGCTTCAATGTGAAGGAAGTGACCCACTTGGGGCCACCCGGGTCTCCTCGGACCACCTATCAGCCTTCCATACCAAATGAAGAGTCGGAAGAACAGTGAAGAATATACCAATAGTTGTTTTATTCCGATGCACTCAGAGTGGAGCCCCGTCTGCACAGTCTCAAAGAGTGTTACAGAGGGAACGGAAAACAACAAGCATAGAGGTACATTATGTACATTTCATACCCTGGCAAAGGCATGCCCACAGTGAAATTTTCCAGGCAGATGCAGCTGGGCAGTGAAATACAAAAAATAGGTTTCGGTTCTCGTATCTCACACAACCTATCACAGTCCAAGGTCGTCTCACCCTGCGCCCAACACCAGACAAATGGGAGAGGGCCTCTATCTAGTGAGAAAGGTATGCACTAATATGAACAGTCTATTCATTGTTGAAGCAAAACCTAACATTTCAGAAATGAAACTTAACAGAGGCTTTTCTCAGAAACAGCACAGGATTAGTTTCGATCATAATTCAAAATGACGCCTGAACAGAAAATGGTGCCACA
Organism: Calotriton arnoldi; assembly: GCA_963921515.1. Lineage (NCBI taxonomy): Eukaryota > Metazoa > Chordata > Amphibia > Caudata > Salamandridae > Calotriton > Calotriton arnoldi. The sequence goes on from CAWUFW010001802.1 coordinate 1,758,243, forward strand.
AATGCTAATTTATATAGGGCACTGCGTAAGCAATCTCGGGTTCATTCTAACAGACCCTCCTTTTAGCATGAGCTCAAACATTTTCAACTAAAGCGGGAAAGAACAGAGTTGCAAACAATAGCAGAATATCAAATTGGGGTACAATTAGGAACATTCCATATCATCAACATCAGGCAGTGAAACAGCAAGGAGGGATGACTTCTCAAATATTCCTTCATCTATGTTCATCAAATCATCAACACCTTTCTGAAGCATTATAGCGGCATTTGTGTCTTGAATTGACATTTTCCTTTTGGGTGTGAAAACAGTGGCACAATAGGAACAACAAAAAGGGAGACACTGAACAAGGATACAGCAGAGCATCAATACCACAATAAGATAAATCACGTTTTCAAGGATCCAACCCCAACTGCCGAAAAGGGACCAACTCCAATTCCCACTCTCCATTCCCTTAACTTTTTCAAGAATATCTAGAATGTGTTTGGTAATATTCATTTCCATATTCTTAATCCCAACCACACACTCATTGCCAAATACCGCGCATACACCACCACTTTTAGCTAGGATAAAATCCACTGCATATCTAGTTTGTTCCGAATATATCCGCATACTTTCCAACTGAGTGGTGATGTCACACAAAGCTGCCACTGTAGTATTAGATAGAATTTGCAGCTTGCATCCAAAGTATTCTCTAGCTTTCTCACCCCTGGCCATGGAAGTACCACCAAATGTGAAAATAGTGGAAAGGATGTATCCAGAAGAGATACCATTACTGTAATTATTGACCTCTATATCGGTCACTCCCTCACAGAATTCTTTCGCTAGTGTCCTTTTAACCCATCTTATTTTAGGCTTGGCATATTTACAAGGCATGCCCAAAGGCAATACCATTCCAAGAGCTATATCATCTGAACCATTATAGACATTGGAATAAGTCCCATTAGACAAAAAGAAAAACCCTGGGTGTGCATAAATCGGCCTCTCATAAACCACTGCAGCATACCTAGAATTCATTCCAAACATACTTGGATCCTCTTTATTTACTAAAGGGATTGTGTGTTTGTGCAACACTATTCCTGAACAATATATATACAATGAAGTATCCGTACTGTTCACAATAGGACAACAAGCAGGGTAATAACCAGCCTCTCGAGGGATTGTCAACTCCTTATAATGCCAACCTACTAATGTTACATTCTGTTCTTCCATATAAAAATTATCACAATATATTGTTATCACAACCCAGATTATCCACCCCAGTGGCTTTCTATGGTATAGACATGGCCCCGGATAACCAAAACCAAACACTCCTTTCACTTCTGTAAATTGGGGTGGTCGAGTATATGTGTAATTTACGAGTGACAAAGGATATGCAGTCCACAGACTGGTGACAGATTGAGTGGGGTAACAAGCGGTCCCTTCGCCAAAGAAGCTCTTATGTGTTTCCAGAAATACAATACTCGGAACTGTTCTTTTACTTCGTCCCGGGGAAATTACCTTACCCTTACTGCGTAAATGCACACTTTGAGCATTTTCCAAAACCCATGATACCCCACACAGTGTTATTATCAGCAGAATTAAAAGAAGAACACATATTATTTTGCTTTTCCTTGACCACATCATACTATGCTGTGCAGCAGGAACCATTGGCTGTTCCACCTCTATAACCTTTCTGCCAAAAGGGTGCATAATGAATTCAAAGGAGTAAAATGCAAGAAAATTTAAAGTTCCCAGTGTCCGTCAGAGCCTCACTGGTACAGGCTCCTATTGTCCATCAGTAAGTTGGCGCTCTTGAGCACTGGCGGTGGAGCTTGCTCTGTCCTAAGCTCTTCTAATCTATCCCACGTTGATAAAGGTGGCATACCAGCAGAGTATACTTTTCCCCTAACTATTGTTGAAAGAACAAAGGCAAAGTAAACACAGAACTTCCACTCATTTCAATTATTCGTTGGTACTGTTACTCAGCTCTACCTGTCTTGTACAGTCCATCCCTAATATTTTTTGTCCTTGGACTCAGTAGCCCTCAATCGAGGGCGCAAATTATATCTGGCAGCCCCAGGCACTGTATGATTGGTGAACAAAGTCTCCTGAAGGGCGTATTTCTGGAGGAACAGCTTCATTCAAAACATCCTCATCTGTCTGTGTCCAGGTCAGTTTGGCATCACTTAAGGGAACAAACCTGGGCACTTGCTCGCATTCGGTATTGCTGACACCCTCTTTGACCCACTGGTCATATGGCAACGGTAAAGGAATCCTCCGACAGTGGGTGGCATGCACCCAGTTCTTTCGACCAGCAACCTTTACAGCCGTCCGTGTCACCAATAGAACCTGCTCAGGACCTTTCCAGCGGGGCTCCAGACTTTTCTTCCTCTGGAAGTTCCGCACCAGGATGTAGTCCCCAGGCTGACTGACGTTGCCGGGTCCCTCTGGTATAGGAGGTGGGGACTCCCGTACCTGTTGGTGAATAGGATGTAGACTTTCTGTTAACTGGCCAAGATAATCAAACAACACAGGATATTCAATATCGGAATATTTACAAGGACGTGGGACGCCCCATACATTTGCCGGGCGTCCGAACACAACCTCATAAGGTGACAAGCCTGTTCTAGATTGAGCTGAAGTTCTAGTTGACAAAAGAGCTAACGGTAGAGCATCTGGCCATTTTAAACCTCTCGTCTCTTGGATTTTTGCCAATTTCAATTTGAGAGTACCATTGTACTTCTCAACTAAGCCCGCTGACTGAGGATGATTGGCAGCATGAAATTTCTGTCTAATATGCAAACCTTCACAAATCAATTTAATCACTTTCCCATTAAAATGAGACCCGTTGTCACTCCAGATAATTCGGGGCAAGCCGAATCAAGGAAAGTGCTCTTTAAGGAGTACCTTTGCAGTTGTAATGACCGTATTATCTTTAGTTGGGTAAGCCTCAACCCATTTGCTGAACGCACATATAACCACCAAAACATACTTAAGATTATTGCATCTCTCTAGTTCAATGTAATCCATCTGGAGGACTTCAAATGGAAAAGTAGGTGGTGCAAAATTACCAGGCGGTTTAGGGATACCCTTCCCTGGATTATGTCTCATGCATGTCATAAGACATATATGAGACATACATGTCTCATACATGTATGTCTCATACATGTATGAGACATGGTGTCTCATACATGTATGAGACACCATGTCTCATACATGGTGAGATGAGACCATCTCACCATGGTGAGAAGGTGTCATTATGCCAAACAGGGGCTAACAATTTACAGATGCCTTTCGCACTAATATGGGCTGGACCATGGGCCATTGTAACCACAGGAAGGACATATGCATCCGGCAACATCCATTTCTGTTCTCCAGATTTATCAGTCCAACATCCTCCCTCATCTAACTGTGCTGTCCTCTCCTGCCATTTCACTAATTCCTCTATCGTGGCTTCGCTTTGTATCTCCTTCACACTTTCAACAGTGTTTTCAAACATAGCAACTTTAGGAACCCACTTAGCTGGACCTGCAACAAACATGCGTTTCATTTTACTTCGGGCCGTCTCCTTGGCTAACTGATCTGCAAATGCATTTCCTCTACCCACATCATCAGTAACCTTCCTATGTGCGCTGCACTTAATTATTGCTAATCTCTAGGGGAGCGTTAAAGCAGACAAGAGCCGCAATATAAGGTGCTCATGTTGAATCTCGGTACCATGAAAGGCAAGGAACCCTCTCTCCGCCCACAATCGCCCAAGATTATGCGCAACCCCGAATGCATACTGACTGTCAGTATAAATATTGACAACCAGTCCTTCACTCAATTCACACGCTCGAATAAGGGCAGCAAGCCGACTGATAGGGGACCCGTGATGTCTCTACCACCGTCTGTAACGTAGTGATAGCATTATACTGCAGTGGTAGTGTCGTCTGGTAATTTAAAACAGGGGCCATCAACATATAGTTCTCCTTGGGGGACAGATAAGGGAACATCAGTCAGGTCTACCCTTCCTTTCGTCTCTTCCTCCGTCCGGAAAATGCAGTCATGTTTGTCGACTGCATCATTCTCAGAAGGGAGGGGTAGTAACATGGCTGGATTCAGAGTGGCACATCTTTTGATCGTAATATGTTTAGTAAACCATGTCAATTCAAAACCAGTAAGACATGCACTGGTGAGGTGCTGTGTCTTTGTCTTATTCAAAAGCATCCACAGCATTGTATCCACAGCATGGGGTACCATAACTGTGAGGTCTGTATCAAGTACGAGTCCAGCCAATTGCCTGATTGAAGTGGCCACAGCCGCAACCACTCTCAGACAACTCAGAAGGGCCCAAGCGACAGGTTCAGGCATAGAAGAAATATAAGCGCAAGGCCTCTGTTTATCCCCAGATTTTTGTGTTAAGACAGAAAGTGGCCAACCAGCCATCTCATGAACATAGAGTGCAAATGGTTTTCTATAACTAGGTGTGTCAAGCCCCGGAGCTGAACAAAGCGCAGTTTTTATTTGCTCAAAAGACTGCTGACATTCTGGTGTCCAAGGCAAAGTCTTATGCACTGCTTTCGTTGTTAGTGCAAGCAAGGTTTTAATTAGTAACGAATAATTTGGGATCCACTGGCGACAGTAGGAAGTAATACCTATCAAAGCACGTACATCCTTTTGAGGTTGCGGAATGGGCATTTTATTAATGGTACTGATGTGCTCAGGGGTCAGCCTCCTACCCTCCTTTGACAGTAGGTGACCTAAATAGGTAACCTCCTGTCGACAATACTGACATTTCGAAAGAGAGACCTTATGTCCATGATGTGCCAAATGCAACAACAATTTCACTGTACTGTCCCTACAACCTTGTTCTGTATCAGAAGCAATTAATAGGTCATCGACATTCTGCACCAATACATTACCTGGGGAAAGCGATAGTGAATCCAACTGACTTTTCAATGCTTGACTATAAATACTAGGACTTTCCGTATAGCCTTGAGGAGCACAACAGAATCTAAAGCTTCTGCCGGCCAGTGTAAAGACAAACAAATACCTACTGTCCGGGTGGATAGGAATACTGAAGAATGCATTTTTCAAATTAATAACAGAAAAGAACTTAGCAGTAGATGGGATTTTCGTTAAAAGCGTAGTAATGTCAGGGACCACCGAAAAATGCGGAACTACAATTTTATTAACCTCTCTCAAATCAATCACAAAGCGATAGACATCATCAATAGCATCAGCGGAACCCGAAGGTGTCCTCTTAAGGACCGGAAGAATAGGACTATTACAAATGTTGGCGAACGTTTCTTCAACTACTCCCTTCCATAGCAAATCCTGAATAATTTGAAGAAGAGCCCGTTCCCCATCTTGCGGTATTTTATATTGAGTAATATGAGGCAAAATAGCATTATCTTTAACTTGTATAGAAACTGGCGGTATATGCAATAGACCCACATCTGTATCACCTGTGGTCCATAATGTAGGGGGTACCAGAGCAAACTCATCTGGAAGGGGCACATCCTGAGACATACACAAACTGGTGTTCATATGCGGGCCCATGGTAATATAGACACCATCAGGAGAACAATAAATGGTAGCATGCAACTTCTTCAACAAGTCCAATCCCATCAAATTTTCACCACAATTAGATGTTAACAAGAATGGAGACTCAACAGTAAAAGGACCAACAGTAAGCGCAAGGGGCGCGAAATGGGGCTGACAACCGGTACACACCCGAAAAACCTACCGAAACATTATTCTGGCCAAACAGGGCCGCCCCAGGGACCATATGTCGAGAAACAGAACTTTTTGCCGCACCTGTATCCACCAAAAATTACTTTGTCGAACCTTGCAAATCAGCTGTGACATAAGGACCAGGCTGATCTATAGGTATCTGAACTGGTCCCCCACCCTGTCCTTGGCTGTCCTAACTATAAGACATACCTGTCACATCATCCATGTCATAATTATCATGATAATACTGCCCATCTCTAGGGTCATCAAAATAATTATTATCAGAGCGGCCCACAGGAGCCGCAGCATTCTGATTTCTACCACCAGAACCACGTCCTCTAGGGGACGAAACGTTCTGAAAAAGCACAGGGCACTGGCTACGCCAATGTCCTTCCTCCTTACAATACGCACACTGATTTTGTCCCAAAGGTGTCGTTGAAGGCTGCCTAGTACGTGGGAGTTGTCGAGAAGGACCTCCCCGTCCCCTATTATTTCCCCGAAATGCCTGCTGCAACAATACTTTTGTCTTTAAATCCTTGTGTTTTTTATCAGTTTTATCCTTCTCCTCCTGGTCTTGATGCTTATAATATTGAGCCATATTCAGGATAACAGAGGGAGAAGACGTAGACCAAGTACTTTCAGACACCTGCAAACGAGTCATTATTTCAGGAAGAAGATAAGTAACAAACCTCTCAACAAACAAAGGAACTCATCCCTCCGTGGACATATCTTGCCCACTATAATCCAAAAACGTATCTTCAAACCTAGTGAAGAAATCAGATACACTCTCATCTTTCTTCTGTAGAAAAGCTGTCAATCTATCACAACTTACTTTCTTCGGTGTAATAAGGGTATGCATATATGTAATAATACGTCCAGGCAAGGCAAGTATCTCCGCACATGGCTTATCTCCTGGCTTCCTTTCTTGATCCCATCCCTTAATCACATCCCATGTGCCACCCAACTCAGCAACATGATCTTGAGTATGCACCTGCCACCAAATATTAACCGGAACAAGAAGACCAAAGAACATTTCAATATCAGCAAGAGTCATTACAGTAGAAGAGGCAGCTTCCGTTAATTCCATACAATAAGCTGTGGGATTTTTCCTAGGATCGGGCAGAGTTGCCTTAAGGGCTAAAACCTCACTTCTTTTCCATGGAGTATAAACCCATTGCTCCTGAAAGCGGGCAGCTACGGCCGGTCTAGTGACCGCACCGCACTGGTCCGTTAACTCAGGTATTTCTGGGTGGTAATTCGGGTGAACTTCACGCATAGGGAACAGAGTTATTTGAGTAGGGCTCTTATCATACAGCCGACCTCTATAAGAAACTATGGTAGTAACATTACCAAACACCTGTCCCTGTTCCAAATCAGTAACATAAACACGGTCTCTAATGTCAAATAATATTTGGGAGCCTCTGACCCAATGTGTGTATTCCAAAGATCAATCAATGTAGCAGACATATGTTGAAGAGCATGCTGTTGTAAAAAAGGCTCGAAATCACGTATAACTCGCCAAATATCCTCCACACTATAAACTGCATTACGAGCCCACCGTATGGCCTGACTCGCTATTGTCCTCTTCTCTTCCTCCCCTATTTCAGATCTCTTCAATGGACCTGTTCGTTCCCTAAATCTCACCAAATCCCTGTCTTCAAACCCACGTACAGGGGTATCAGTATCCAAAAACATCGGGGGATGTATAACTGCAGGAAGAGGGGTAATAGGAGTAGTAGGTAGAACTGTAGTCAAATATTGCACCGGAGGAGAAAGAACAGAGGGCACAAGAGTTGGGGCAGTGGATGTAATAGAGGTCACAGTCGTCAAGAATGGCGAAGGGAGAGAAAGAATAGGAGGCACGGTAACCGGAGTTGTGGGTACAACCGTCGTAGATACAGGGGAAACTTCGGCAGACGAGGCAGGCTGCTGTGTCTGCAAAGAGACAACGGGGTATATCCTCTGGGGGGCATAAGGAGGCGGGGGTCGAGTATCTAACAACTCCTCTACAAAGGTATCATCATCCTTTTTGGCCACATAGGACTTATCAATATGCAACCGAAATCTCCTATCTTCACATTCTATTCCTGTCTCCTGCTTTTCTCCGTCATACACCACAGCGTTCTGTGTAAGAGTCTGCATCCTTCCTTTCCGTGCATCTTTCTCCATTTTTAACTGTCTTTGCTTTGCCTCTTTCTGCCAAGTTCGAAGAGAGTCAAACATCGACTGTCTACTTCATCTCTTAAACAACTGTTCTTGTAAAAAGCTGATCTTCTGTTCATCAAAAGAGCCTGTCAAAGGCCACTGTAACTCGGCATTGTCCCTCGTATATTTGTGCCATAATGTACTACACATAATAGGGCCAAGACCATGTTTCACAAACATATCAAAATTAGGGCTGCCTTCAGGAGGCGCAGGCTGAGCTTCGTCCAACCGAGCATCTGCAGAACAACGACAAGACAAATTCCAAAACTTACTGAGGCCAGGCATTGCAAAAGAAAAACAAAATCATTATTTTTACCTGGCAAAGTATTTGCAAACACTTTTTATCGAGATAGTCCCTAGAACGTACCAAACTCAAACCCAAATGGTACCAAATCCACTAAGAACCAAAACAAACTCACCTGATATCAGTAGTACAAACGAACCTGTTCTCCACTGCCGACTCCTCAGAACAAACAGTCAAATCAAGGGTTTCGCCGTTCAGGACTCCAGTCGGGATGACCACTGGAAGAGGCACCGTCCGGCGGGACTGAAGGAGCAGCTGCGAGTAACGGAAACTCCTCGTGCAGGGATCTCTGAGCCATCAGTCCGACCCGACGATGTCCTCGTCCTCCCCCCGTCTGCGGCAAGGGGATGGCTCAATCACCTGAAGGAGTCCCTGTTCGGGTGCCAACTGAAAGAAGTGACCTGCTTGGGGCCACCCGGGTCTCCTCGGACCACCTCTCAGCCTTCCATACCAAATGAAGAGTCGGAAGAACAGTGGAGAATATACCAATAGTTTTATTCAGATGCACTCAGAGTGGAGCCACGTCTGCACAGTCTCGAAGAGTGCTACAGAGGGAACTGAAATCAACAAGCATAGAGATACATTATGTACATTTCATACCCGGGCAAAGGCACGCCCACAGTGGAATTTTACAGGCAGATGCAGCTGGATAATGAAATACAAAAAATAGGTTTCAGTTCTCGTGTCTCACACAACCTAGCACAGTCCAAGGTCATCTCACCCTTCGCCCTCCACCAGACAAGTGGGAGAGGGCCTCTATCTAGTGAAAAAGGTATGCACTAATATGAACAGTAACATTTCAGAAACTAAACTTAACAGAGGCTTTTCTCAGAAACAGCAAAGGATTAGTTTCGATCATGATTCAAAATGGTGCCTAAACAGAAAATGGTGCTGTGAATGCTAACTTATATAGGGCACTGTGTAAGCAATCTCGGGTCCATTCTAACAAATGTTTAACAAGTAATGCATTGTCACAGTCTTAGGGACAAGGGAACAACCTGAAATGTCTCTGATTCAGATTCTAAATGTTTCTTGGTAACCTCACAAAGTGGGATGGCCAGTTCTCACTAGACTGAGGTATGCAGTTATACAATTCTGTCCGGGCCCACTGTGGCAGCAGGGATAGCAGAACAGACTTTCTTGCTCAATGAGTCACATATGATGTTTCTGATGAGATTCCATAGAAGACCTATTGGGAATAGGACACCATTCGGTGAATAATTGGTGGTCTCTGGGATCTAATCACTGAAACATGCCAGGTGCTTGGAACAATTATCTGTTTCTGAGGTCTGTCCTCAGGGGGCACCCCTCAGATGCCCTGTTCAATCTTCATTCCAGATGCACTATCAACAGAAGATGTTGAATCCCTGGCAGTAGTGTCTTCATAAACCTTTCTTTTTCCAAGTTGACTGTCAGAAGCCACAACCATTACCAGAAAAAAGCAGGTTTTGCAATCCCAGAGGGTTTTGATAAGCTCCTCTCAGCTCGCACCTCTTTTCCAGAAGATTGCAGTGAAGTCAGCAGACCACCTGACTCCATGGTATATTGATCTTCTGTTCCGGAAGAATTCCATGAATTTACTAGACACCTTGCTCCAGATGGCTCATACAGAGCAAGCCGCTACTTCTCGTTCTGCATCTATGCACAGTACTAGGACAGTCGCAGCTGTTCTAGGTTTTCAGGTTTTCCATGAAGTCAGGAACTTTCCTAGAATTGTGGCACATCCAGTGAGCTCTCCTCCAGTTGTATGATCTGCTCTTCATAGAAGTAGACTGAGGCAGTACGGGCACAAATGACTCCTTCTTCAGTACAGTGGACATACTCAACTGCCCCTCTGAGTCTTGACTCCGTTGGGAGATGAAGGTGATGGAGCAAGAACTCACAATGAGACTTGCTCGTAAGCAATCCTCTCACAGTATTAATTATTAATCTTTGTAATGTCCGTACTAACCAATGCACACATCAATACAAAACGAGCGAAGCTTGCCTATGTGTTTAAACTAACAAGTAACGTTTGTCTAAATCTAAAATGGCCGCTAATGCGCGGGAATTTAATTGCGCATGTGTCAACCATATCACGTGGTGTGACGTCTTTCTTTGCTGGGAGGGAAATCTTTGCTTCTGCGCAGTGTGTATTAAAATGGCTGCTTAAAGTTTTCACGTGCTAAAGCTTGCGCATACGCTGCAATTAAAGCTGTGGTATTCTAATGCTATTAATGCAAATAGATTTATAAATAAATGGGAATAGAGTAGACAAAGTGGGTATACAGTGAAACCATTTATATTGTGATTTTAATATTTTCTCCTTTGACTTTTATTAGTTCGTAAATCGGCCTGGGTTGGTTGAACTGCAGCTCGAGAGACATTGGTTCTGCACATGCGCCCTGAACGGCTGACCAAAGGAAGCATTGAAGTCAACTTGAAAGCTCTCCAAGGTCGCGAAGCCTGGTTCACAAGTTCATCCGAAATGTACCTAAAGACGATACAATTGTATACAAAAATATGTTGCTGAATCATTGGGAAATGGGTGGGAAATAAAGCAAATGTATTAATTGTGATGGGCGGTACTTTAAAACAATGGGCTTAAAGAAATTGAATTAAAATAACATGGTGTGAGGATCCAATCAGAAGTGGTGGGCCCATAATTTTGAAACATTAATGGGAGGTACCTGGGAGTAGAAGGGTATAATAGATATAGAATTAGCTAATTAGATCAGATCAGGCTTTGGTGCTCGACGAGCTGATTGACTGCAGACTGAACCGCTGTCTAGAGAGGTCCTGAGGTGGGGGCGGCGGAAATCCATTAGAAGGAAGACACGGAGGAATTCGAGGAAGAGCGAAGTGTCAGAGAGGGGAACGACGCAGGCGTCGTTGATAGAGAGGTCACCTGTCCTGAACCTGGTCCGGAGGTCTCTGATCTTCATCCTTTATGGGACCGATCTTTTCCAACTCCTTGGCCAAGGGGTTTGGTGTCTCGCACCTTTAGGTAAATATAAATGGAACTTTTAGCTGTACTGCTATCTCTATCTTCTTCTTTCTGGGGAGCCGTCATTGATCAATAATTGATTAGTATGCTTCATCCTTGATATACGATTAAGTATCATGTGGTTCTGTATTTTACTCTGCTAAAACTTTAGATAAACATTTTTAAAACTTCTTGACTCAGTGATTATTTTAGAATTCATGAATTGTAATGAACGTCACTCATTTTAAACTTCCCAATTAGCAAAGGGTCCATTGGTAAGTCATTACTCTTCAATCAGAAAAGTAATTGGTAGCAGGGATTTTGATAAAGAGTACAACTGACCCACCAGCGGAAATTGCTAGCATAGTATGAATGAATGGGCCCAGGTGAGTATTCGGTGTATGAATGCTTGTTGCTAGTAACCCGCTGGATCAAAGGAATCCAGTGTCTATGGTAGAGGCAGCTTCCCCAGGTCATCCGGCCAGCCTGAAGTCAGGGATATAATTAGAGTGTGGCTCCTTAGTGCATATGTTGTCCTTAGGAAGTCTTAAATACCATTATGGTCCTCTAGAATACCCTTACAAGAGGCCACTGTTACATCACATATGCCTTATTATGGTACAGCGATTATGTTGGCAAGCATGGGATCAGATGACCGGAGCTAACTTACATAGGTTTTGCACAGGTGCAGTTTAATTTTGCGGCAACATTTGCCCTGACCGACAAGCACAATAACTACATTTGCACCATCTGACCATTTGGCAAATGTGCATTTTTTTCAGCTATCGACCAACGCAAATGTTGTTTTTGCACAGATTTATCAATGCAAATGTTAATGACTTCCTCATTTCATAAAATTGTTTGATCTTGAGCAAAACAGTTTGCCTCATTGTGCCTCTCTTTCCCTTGTCTGGCTTTACATTCCCGAGTCTGCCTAATGCTCTCTGAGGATATATAAATACATATCACGAGAGTTGTTAAAATACATGCACCATTATATATGATTTTCTTTTCCCAACGTGTAGAATGCCCACACATTATTATACGCTTTTCGTCATAGAGTGAGGATCGCTAATTTAAAAAAAAAAAAAAAAGTGGACATATTACAGATTGTTTTTTTTTTAAACTAACTTTTATAGAACCATGGCGCAAAATCACATCTTCTCACTTGTTCCTGTTTTTTTCCTGATGCTGATGTTGACACACGAAGCAGACCTATCAGACCATGCTATATACATTTTGTTTTATAGCTGTGCCTTTTTGGTGTTGAGAAGGGGCACTGGCACCTGTTCGCCGGCGCAGTTTATTACTGCCAATAAAGCTTCAACATCTGCTCTGTAATAAAGGCCAACAAGAGCAGTGTAAATCACTGGCTCTCTCTCCTCTCCAGTGTTTCATTATTTAACTGACCTACAGCACAGTGAAGCCAAAGTCATGGTCTGAATGATGCTGTGGTGTCTGATTCATGTCAGGGTCTAGCAGATGGTTGCTGTTTAGCTACGATCATTCGGTCCTCAGTGGAACTTTTCCCCTTCCTAAAACTCACGTTTGCAACATTTAGTATATGGTCATTTGGTTTCTTTCCGAAAATCTCAGATGCACCCAAGTGTCACTTAGATGCGCAAAAAGTTGAACTTTTCTTTGGAAATGATGGTTCCAAGAATCCACGACTTTGTAAACTTTTCTGAACACTGTACCAGCAAGCGGGCAAAGAAGGTGAGCAAAAATCTTCTAATGGTGGGTGGAGTGAGTGTTAGTTGACAGGGCGAGGGGATTGTTGTTTTCCCTCGATAAAATTTGGAATATTAGAGCGTAAAATAGACAATTTCACCACATTGTAACGAACACATTGGTTAAACCATTATGGATTTTTGGAGAAACAAAGTAAGAGATTAAGGCAGAATGGAAGAAAGCTATGCAGAACGAAAGAGAGAAAGAAAGAGCAAGAGGGTGAGAGCACTAAAGAAACAGAAAAAGACTTTTAAAAAGAAGGAAGTGAAGGACGAAAATTAAGACCGTGGGATGGATTGCACGGTTATTATTTAAAACATCAGGGTACGTTTCCATGACCAGCTTGCTGTGCTCACAGTTATGGAATGTCAAGCAAACGACGATGGAATTGTCATTTTTGGAATTCAAGGTCATAATGGGCGTCTGTCCCCTCATACTAAAACAGGAATCCATGGCAAAACACTCACAATACCCAGCAGAATCCTTCCTTGCTTTCATCGCACTCTATGTCCTTGGCGAATGTTGCCACTCTCAGGACAGTTAATGAGTATTTCCTGAACATTCCATTTTAGACGTTTTGGGGCTATTTCAATAAGGCATGTAAGAGTAATAATTAAGTACAAAAGTATAATGTTACATATGCCAACATGCCTTTGTGAATAGGCCCCCACCACTGTGCTCTGGCTGGGCTGCAGTTTAAATGCACTGCAATGACACTTGACAGGAAAAACTGCCTTATTCCATAAAGAAAAAGCCTATTTTTATATATATTCATAAGTCACCCTTAAAGTGTGCGTTATACGCCCACAGGAAAGGGTGCTAATATCTAAAATTCGACCACACAATATATTGAGGTTAGTGTGCCCTCACAGTGAAATAAAACCCCAAAGCTTTTTAAGTATGTAGGCCAGGCTAGGCTTCATACTAGGGGTGGGCGGAATTTGCGTAGTCGCGTTACGCAAAGTTCTGCGAAGATGTACAAAATCTCCGCGAGTTATGCAGAATTCCGCGAGCACGCGGAATTGCTTGTTCCGCCCGTTCGCAATACGTTTTTCCTGTTCGGGGACGCTGTTTGCTTGCTTTGGGGGAAATATCTTGCGAACTTGCCCATGTGGTCGCCAATTGGCATGGCCATCTTGTTTCACTTGTCCCGCATGTTCGCGATGCGTGTTTCCTGTTCGCGAACGCGGATGTCCAATGGCGCGTCCGAATGACGTGTTCGCGATCGCACACTCTCGCGGGATCGCGGGACCGGATAGGAAAACTCGTCGGCGAATGCAGGGATCCCAGTAAGTCGCTACCGCGTGAGCGAACACACATTTTGAAAGCGCGAACAAGGAAAAAATTCCGCTACGCTGCGGATCGCGGAATTTTCGGCAATTCCGCGTTCTCCGCGGAACGCGGAATTGCCAAAATTCCGCGAGCGGAACGGATTTTACCGCCCAGGCCTACTTCATACCCTAGGTGGGATTAAAATCTTTATTTTCCACCTCTGCTTCAAAAAGAGTTAGAAAAATGCTTCAAAGTTATTTCCTGTTTAGCTTTTAAAATCGGAATTAATAGCAAAGAATGATTTTTGATAAAATAAACAGAAAAGTAACTTTGTGAGCATATACTTTAGGCTGCCTGAGTCAAAATTGGCTTAAAACAAATTCTGTCACTCAGCATGGGTAAACAGCCATTACAACGAGGCTGTTACCACGCAAGTTGTTACATCGCATGCGTAACAACGCATGCGATGTAACAACGACTACCATTACAACGCAAACCATTATATCGCATGCGCTTTTAAAATGCATGCGATGCAATGGTTATCCACATCGTTGTGAGAAAACTGGGCTGTTCCGTTTCCTCACAACGACGTGCACCGCCCCTCTGTCGACGCTGGAACCAGGAGAGAGGAACCACGAGGAGAGAGAGGTAAGGGGGATTGTGCTTGGGGTGGGGGTTACTTTTTAAGGGTTTAGGGTAGTGTCGAAGTAGTGTAGTAATGTTTGTGTAGTGTAGGGTTGTGTGTAGGGGGTAGTGTTTTAGGGTTTAGGGTAGTGTTGTGTTTGTGTAGTGTAGGGAAGTGTTTTTGGGTTTAGGGTAGTGTCGAGGGGGTCGTGCAGGGTAGTGTTAGAGTGTAGGGGCTGGACTGGGGTTGTGCGGGGGGTAGTGTTTTAGGGCTTAGGGTAGTGTTGTGGTGTTGTGTAGTGTAGGGTAGTGTTTTAGGGTTTAGGGTAGTGTTGTGGTGTTTGTGTAGGGTAGTGATTTAGGGTTTAGGGTAGTGTCGGGGGATTGTGCAGGGTAGTGTTTGAGTGTAGGGACAGGACTGGGGGTAGGGGGAGGGTCATGCAGGGGGTAGCATGTTAGGGTAGTGTTGTGGTGTTTGTGTAGTGTAGGGTAGTGTTTTAGGGTTTAGGGTAGTGTCGGGGGTCGTGCAGGGTAGTGTTAGAGTGTAGGGACAGGACTGGGGGTAGGGGGAGGGTCGTGCAGGGGGTAGAGTTTTAGGGTTTAGGGTAGTGTTGTGGTGTTTGTGTAGTGTAGGGTAGTGTTTTAGGAATTAGTGTAGTGTCGGGGGGTTGTGCAGGGTAGTGTAGTGTTATTGTAGGGAGAGGACTGGGGGTCGCGGAATTAGTGTAGTGTCGGGGGTTGTGCAAACGTTTACCATGAGTATACTTTACCACGCATGCCTTGGCGTTGAAATGGCATGCGTGGTAAAGGTATAGTCGTGGAAAAATTTTGCGTTGTAATGGTACTCGTTGTAATTGACATCGCGTAGTAATACCCGCATTGTAAAGGCATGTGTGGTATTTCTATGCGATGTAACGAGTGCTATTCCTCAGCATGCCTCCAGTACTGGAATATACATCCTTGGCTGGGAGAGTTCACAACTCTCTCTCAGCGGGCAATGGCTTGCCATTGGTCCCAGGAAAGCCAAATGGGTGTTAACTGCTTATACTTAGCCGTCTTTATTTATCTGGCAGTGGACTCAAACAGTTGGCAGAGCAAAGGACAGATTTAGCACTACCTCTTTTGGCTCACAGATGCCAGGGAAGGCTTCTCCTATTCATTCCCAGGATCTTACTAAACACCCCGTCCCCATCACGGAAGGGGGGAAACCAGTACTACCACCTACCACACTTCCAGAGCTGAAATACACATCTTTGATTGAGAGAGTGAACAACTCTAGGTCAGAGTAAATTGGCTAGCCTCTGCTCCCAGGAAATGCCAACAATAATAGAATGAAAACAGATAAGGGACAAAATCAAAGTCAAAACTAGAAAGAGATCGTGAAAATTAAAAAATATATACATATATTTTTAATACAGTAGTTATCCCTTACAAACCTCCTCTCTAAATCCAGGGGGACAGCATACATTTCTGCTGCCCTCTTATATAGCTTTTTTACTTCATTTGCACAACACCTCCAATTGTTCACAGTAAACAGTAATGGGTGCCATTTCATTTCTAACATTCCGAAAGCCAGCCAGTCAGCGCGCTCACTTTTGCAAGACTCACAGGAGCCTCTCACTCCCATGAGAGTATGAAGGCTCACGGGAAAAATTGGCCTATCGACCAATCACAGGGCTCCATTTTTGATTTTGCGTTGATCCAGTGGATTCAATCTCACATACTGGGCCGGATTATTTTATTTTCCACTTCTATTTTACTCCTCAGCTGGATCATTTAACTTTACTTTACTTACTTGCCAACTTGGTTCCTGCGATGGACCTTTTTATGTTGCACTGAGGAGAAAGAGAGTTAGCATTCTCGTCTGATCAATGAATTAACAGTGCAACCACTTGGCTATACAATGAGGACCAGGAATCGGTAGCCAATTCATGGGGTTTTATTACAAGTTAAAATTCAGATTCAAATAAATCACTCTCAGCATTAGACTGTATAACTACAGTATTGCAACGGGGAGGCCTAGCCTCCTAAAGAAATTAAAATGAATGAGAATCAGGCACACAAGCAGCTCCATAGCCGCTATGCAAAACAATAACATTAGATCCTGATACTCAGAATATAATCTAGCTTGTTCCTAAATCTTTCAAAGACATGTTAAGGCACATACTCCTTAACAGTACAAACCTACAAAAGACAATAGGAAATAGGCACACGAGCACCACAAGTATTAACAATAGCATTTCAGAAGCTCAGCCAGGAGTCTCCAAGGTATCAGGAAAGTAGTGGTCTAAACCACACTTGGGGAAATTAACATGGCATGGGAAATGTCTCTGAGAGTTCGTTTAAAGGGGATAAGGGATCTGGGACTTTGGAAAAAGTTTGGTTCAGGTCGGAGTCCAATGGAAAACTCTGGAAAGGACCAGAGAAAGTTCTGCATGCGGTCTCGGAAGAAAGTCCAAAGTCATCTGCCAATCATCTCTCGCCTGAGTTCAACATCATCTCCCCTCTTTAATCCAGGGCAGACGATATTATAATTCACAAAGTACATTGTTAACTTCCATTTTAGTACCTCATCAATAGTAGTCCATTGTATTTGTTTCAAAAGTCCCTACAGTTCACATATAGTATATTCTGCAACAGTGGAAAAAGGTCTTCCACTAGATAAGGGAACTCCATCTCAGTCCCATGCTCACCATCGAGCACAACAGTCCATTGTTTGACTACAGAGTACTCATGTGCCCGTTGTCGAATTCCGTTCCCAGACATGGGTCTAATATTGTTGCATGAAATTTATCGATTCGAAGTTGGTGAGAATCTCCTGCACAGCAAGCAAGTCAGCAATATTGCAAGAACAAAATGATTTCTCATTGGAACAAATTTTAGGCCTTTAATATAATGCAGCTAACTTAAAATACTAAATCTATAGTGCACCCTTATATATGTGTGCTCATTTAAAACACCTATTGCAACATAATTATTCTTTTTAATACTTTAGCCTAATTATTCACGTAGTAAGCAATGAAACTGCAAAACAGTAAGTATACTTGTGAACTGCATTCATGAGTACATACGTGTGACATTAATGCATATATTGACATTTTATCGTTCAACCTAATTTAGTATAAAGCACATATAAAGATCATTGAAAGCTAAGAACGACATTTCTAGCAGTTACACAGACAGAATTGCACCTGCTTATACATCAGGTGTAAAGCTTCAGTAATGAAACACACATTGGCAACTGTTAATGAATTAATACATTTTCAAAATATTCTCTTTAAAGCCTTAGTATACATTTTAAGTGAGTAATTATAGTATTAAAAAAATGAAGACTCTCTACATCAGCAGTATCAAGTGGAACGTGTGTAAGAATCATAAAGACACATAACTCTTATGTGCAAAGTGCACGTTCATTTGGTGTGTAATGAATTGATATATTTTTTTATTTTTGTGACATGTAAAGGGTAGGCAACCTTATGCTGCACCAATACCCCTCTGATGGTGAATCAAGCCATCACATCAACCTCTTATCAGATGTTCAGATTACAGCTTCGCTATCTTTATCATTTTCTTTGAATTTGAATTTGAAAGGGTATTTGTAGAGCGCTACTGTCACTCCGAAAGGAGCATCCTGGCGCTGTGCGGACGAGAGTTTGTTGAGCAAGAGCGCCCCTAAATGAGCGATGAAGAAAGATCATCTGAGGATCTGAAGATCCAGGTCTTCAAGGCCTTTCTGAACTGAGTTTCTGTTTTGATCAGCCTTAAGTGCATGGGCATGAGATTCCAGGCTTTGGTTCCTAATGCAGCTATGGTTTTTCCTCCTTTGGTTTTATACCGAAAGCAGGGGGGCTTGAGAAAGTTCGCAGATGAGGACCTGAGTGTCCTGGCAGTGGTGTAGGGAGTGAATCTGGCCGAGAGGTATATAGGTCCTAGATTCCTGGATGCTCTGAAAGTGATTAAGAGTACCTTGAATAGGATTCTCTTATGCAAGGGTAGCCAATGAAGGGTTTTTCGGGCAGCTGAGGCGGAGGACCTATGTGGTAGTTTTAGGACTAAACGTTCAGCCGCGTGCTGCACCATTTGTAATTTCTCAAGTGTTTGTTTATTTGCTCCTGCGAGTAGGCTGTTGCAGTAGTCTAGGCGTGATAGCATAAGTGCCACCGCAACAGTCTTCCGCGCAGGGAGAGGAATAAAATCAAAGAATTTTTAAAGTGTTTTAATTATATTAAAGCATGTCCCTGCCACCCTCAGGGCATGTGGTCGAAAGGAGAGTGAGGTATCGAATTTCACTCCCAGGTTTTATGCAACTTCAACCGTGTTTGGGGGTGCTGGTGCGTCTTCCGGCCACCATACACTCGGCTCAAAGGGATTGTCCTTTCCTATCAATAGGATCTCCGTTTTATCTGTATTGCATCTAAGATGATTAAGCTTCATCCACTGGATGACCTCTGTTAGGCATAATTTGAAATTGAGTTCTGCCTTGGTGGAATCTTTGTCCAAGGTTAGGATTAATTGTGTGTCATCAGCGTATGAAGTTACCTCGATATTAAACGAGGAAATCAGGGAGATAATAGGGGCCATGTGTATGTTGAATAACAAAGGGAGGAGCCCTGTGGGACACCAGATGTGATGAGATGTTCGGAAGAGAGAAACGTTCCTAGGGCCACTGCTTGTCTACAGTTAGTGAGGAAGGATCTGATCCAGGCCAATGCTGTATTTGAGATGCCGCTATTCTTTAACCCTGTGAGGAGGATGTCATGTGAAATGGTGTCAAAGGCGGCTGACAGGTCGAGTAAAATCAAAACCGCCTTCCTGCCTTTATCTAATGAAGATTTCAGGGTGTCAACTATTTCCAGTAGCGCGGACTCCATTGAGTGCTTGGGGTGGAAGCCTGATTGACGGGGATGTAGATTCTTATTAGTTTCGAGAAAGTTTGATAGTTCTCTGTTGACCAGTCTTTCTGTAATTTTACCCAATATGGGTAGCAACGATATTGGTCGTAGATTTGAGAGAGTTAATGAGTCAATATTCTGGGTTTTTTCAGGGGTTTAACTATGGCCAGCTTCCATTCATCTGGGACTGTGCCTGTGTTTAACGAGGAGTTGACTATCTGGTTGATCACAGGGTTGATGATGTCTACGATTTTGTGCAAAACCATAGGTGGGCAGGCATCAAGAGGGGAGCCCAATTTGCAGACAGTTATTGCTTCACGTGTCTGCTCAAGTGACGCTGTTCCAAAGGCCTGGATTGAAGGACCAATGTGGGCAGGGTCCGTCTCTAAGGCCAGATTCTGCGTAGGGATTATTGTAAATTCTCCAGAATCCTCCAGAAATTTCATGTCATCATGAAGTTTACTCTGTCTCTCTTCTAATTGTATATCTGATCTCTTCCTCTTCATTCCCTTCTTCACTTGTGCATGCCTGCACACTTTCAGTATCACAAACAAAAGTAATCCACAAAGAACGATTATCACTAACGATCTTAAAATGCTTCCAACAAGTCCACTTCCTAAGTTACCAAACCATCAACCTATGGTGGAAAATCCATTCACTATTGCTTCCCAGGCACCTATAACTTTGATCCCTTTTCAAATCCTTCCCTAGGTCAGTAAGGTTACTGATATATTTCTTCAGGTCTTTACTCCCGTCTGGGATGTAAGTACAACATTTTTGAACCTTTAACATTTGGTAGACTTTGCCCTCCTTCACGAGAAGGACGCCTAAAGCAAGTCTGTTCTGCAAAACCATCGATCTGATGGCAACCATTTCTGTATCGACAACTAGGAACCCCCCAGCTGTACTAGTAGCTAGCTTATCAACTACCATAGAAAGTTTTATAATCTTGTGAGAGTTAAGTATCACTCCTACAGTTGGAATTAAGGCACTAAAAATATCACCTATTATTTCACTGGCACTCGCTCTCCTCTTAGTTGTCACCTTTTTTCTTCCTTTGGGATCCTCAATTTGGTCCACATGATAATTTTTGGGAAAAACATAACACATTCCATACCAAAATAATACGTTCCATACCATCTCTTGGGGAATCTGTAAAATGCACTCTTCCCACAATTGTAATAAACTCCAGGGAACACTGGATCTCCTACATCCAGAAACAATCCCCAATTTTCTCGAAGTTCAAAAGTGTGGTCACATTCACTCGTCCCAACAAAGTTTACGTGAGTCATGGATTTTCTAAGAGAAAAGTATAATCTCCCTCTATGTTGCCAATTTAATGCAAGTGCAGCCATGTTTTCCACTATTCTGTGCTCACTCTTTTCTTTTGCCCAGGGTGGAGCTTTGGAATAGTTTGCAGCCTTCGCTAAAAGATCTTTCCTCCTATCTTCTACTTAATCAATAAATAACTTTTCTACACTGGTGATGGAATAGGCTCAGTTGTGTCGGTGTGCATAAGCAGTGTCTAGGGACATAGTGGGTCTAAAGAAATGTCCCATTATCTCAGCATTCTTGGCATCTTGGTGTCTATTCAGGTGCTTCAGCACTGGAATTTCGGAAAGAACTAGATCTTGATTTGAATAGTAATACTGGAAATGACCTTTCTCATAAAATAGACTTGCCAACAGACTAAAAGTAACTCCATATGTCATGGGAATGTGATGATATGTAATCCCTTCAGCAACTGATGCAGGTAATTGCATGCTAGCGTAGTAATCGCTAGCATCCATGGTGTCAACATATTCATACAATAGCTCTGTGTACACATTCAGTGAATAATCTCCAAGAACCATCCACGTCTCCTCAAGAAGCATTTCTCAATTAAGGCAGGCAAACTACTATTAGTAGGATTAGGCTTTTGGGGTGTGCTAGTAGCTTTAGGCTCATCATGAATGTGGTGCGGTAAACTAAGAATCATAAGCAGAATAACTCATACTATAGTGGCAACAGCAAATACTCCTGCAACCACATGTTTGCATCTAAGGGATCTTGCACCAGGCTCCATGGGTATACTAAAGACAGAACTTTTAGCTTTAAAAGATTGCAGCACAATATGTTTTTGCAGTTAATTCTTTCTCTTGGCATAAGCAGCAATACACAGTTCAAATGCATTTTTCAAAGATGAAAATAAAATCTTTTAGTAAATTTGCAGTTCGAATTCACTGATGATCACTTCCAGAACAAGTTGAGTTAGTCTATCGAGCGGCAATGAAATTTTGAATTTCTGTTCAGCCACAAAGTTCAAATCAAGGAGGTTCAGGTGGATGCCAAATGTTATAGCAGAAGGTGTAAAATGCTCTCCCCCAATCATTGGCTGCCAAGAAAGTCCAATCAAAAGAAGAGTACCTCTGGCATGGTACTCTTGCTCTTTTCGACCTTCTCACTATTGGGCCTTTGCCTTCTCTATATCACTGGATTCGTCAGTGCCCTCAGGGATGGGGCAGGGCACTTGGACTTCGGTCAAGCATCGTCTCCCTCTCTCCTGTCTTCTGGGCCATCGGGCTCCAGATACTACTTGCGTTTCTATAGCACTAGGCCCTTCGCTGGGGTCTAAACCTCATGTAGTCAACTAAACTGGATTTGACCCTTCGGAACCGACAACAGTTGACTCTCTCGGACCGCCCTTTTGCCAAACGAATGCTGTGCCAGCAGCTTGATGATCCCCAACAGCTTGACTAACCTGTTCCCTTTGTCTCACTGTAACCACCCGCACATCAGGGACAGGTGCTATTATTTCATCAAGGGGACATAGGACTCTGCAAGTATGAGCAGCATATGCCCAATTTGGGAGACCTTCATACTTTACAGCTGTAGTGGTAATCAGAATTACCTGGTACGGCCCATGCCAACAAGGCTCCAAGCACAACTTGTGCACACGTTTCTTCACCATTATCTAGTAGCCGGGGCTAAGGTCATGGCACTGCTCCTGATGAGGTGTCAGTCGCCTCTCCAACTTAGTGGGACACAGAACGCACCACATCAGCCAGTCCTCTATAGTAATCAAGAATCATGTAATCTGTAATGTCTGTAATGTTCACAAGCACATTCGCAGGCACAGCTGGTTGTCTCATAGCTCTCTCCGTGATAATTTCATGAGGAGATAATCCTGTCCTCCTGTTGTGAGTACTTCGCAGACTCATCAACACCAGAGTCAATGCATCAGGCCATTTCAGAGACATAGAGGCATACACTTTCTCCAACCTCAATTTCAGTGTGCCATTCACTTGCTCGACAATGCTGGCAGTCTCCAGACACTAACTGCAATGTAGTCTTTGCTCGACTTGTAGTGCTGCACACAACATCTTCAGCACCTTATTATTAAAATGAGTCCCTCGGTCTGACTCTAAAGAAGCGGGAAACCGAAATGCGGAACTATCTCCCTCAACAATAGTTTGGCTACTGTGAGACTGTCATTTCTCCTAGTCGAGTAAGCTTGTACCCACCGGGGAAACATGCACACAATCACCAGGACATATCTCAGTCCATTACAGACAGGCAAGTCTATGAAATCCATCTGCATTCTTTTGAGAGGACCTCCAGATCTCCCTCTGTGACTTATAGTTACTGGTGGTCTCCTGCCAGCATTCTGCTGTTGACATACCACGCATCAGTGACACAAACCTTCAGCTATCATTCTGAACCTTGGTTTGAACCACGTTTGTCTGAAGAGATGCACCATTGCATCTCCTCCCACATGCGCAGCACCATGAAAATGCTGCTCATATCTGATGAGTCGACTATTAGTAAGGTGCTGCGTTCGAGTATGAGTCAATAGCACCTTGGCTGAGTGGGGTACAATCACTGTCATTGAGTGACCCATAACTATACTTTCGCACTGTTCAAGATTCACACAAGTAGAAGCAACCACTTTCAGGCAACCGGGCAGTGTGGCAGCCACAGGGCCCAGAGTAGCAGAAAAATAATCTACTGGCCTGCACGCATTGACATGTATTTGAGTAAGCACTGAGAGAGTGCAGCCCTCTCTCTCACTGAAAAATAATGCAAAGCTTTTGTTATAGTCTGGCATTCCCAGGGCTGGGGTGCGACAGAGACATTCTCGCAGCTCTGAGAAGGCATGGATACAACTGTCATCTCATGGCAGTGGATCTGACACGTCTTTGTGTGTCAACCTGTGAAGCGGTTTGGCCATCAGGGAAAAGTTGGGAATCCACTGTCGACAGTAGCCCACCATTCCCAAAAACATTCGGACTTCCTACTGAGTGGTTGGTGGATTCATTTACAGAATTGCTGGAATCCTCTCATGAGACATCTTCCTTGCTCCTTTCTCAATGTGGTGTCCCAGATACAGGACTTCCTTTTGGAAGAATTGCAATTTGGATGGGGACACTTTATGTCCATTCTCAGCTAAGTGGTTCAGCAAAGCAATAGTGTCATGTTTGCAAGCCTCTTGGGTATTCGATGCCACCAACAGGTTGTCGATATATTGGACCAGGCCTGAATGCTGAGGCATCACTAAGGATTCTAGATTCTTTTTAAGTATCTGATTGAAGATCTAGGGGCTTTCTGTATACCCTTGTGGGACTCAGCATCTTGTCAAGACACAGCTGTGGAAATGGAAAGTGAAAAGGAACTGGCTATCCTCATGCAAGGGAATAGAAAAGAAGTCTTGACACAAATCAATGACAGAGAACCACTCGGCCTCACATGGAATCTGAAACAATATCACAGCTGGATTCTGTACCATAGGACAACAAGAGATAACAATGGAGTTGACCGTTCACAAGTCTTGTACAACACAGTACTTGCCGTTGGGCTTCTGTAAACCCATGTTGGGTGAGTTACATGGACTCCCCATGAGCTCTTTCAGAATGTTTTGCTCAATCATTGAGTCAATCACAGGAGTAATTCCAGCAAAGGTCTCAGGAGTCAAATTGTATTGTGGGATTCATGGAAATTTGGCATTTGATTTCACAGTGATAGGGACTGGTTCAACATCTTTGATCAGTCTGATATCTTTACCTGAAAAGTCCCAAATCTCAGGTAACACTGTATATCTTAGCTCTTGGGGCAAATCAATTTTGGTCAGCAAAGGAAACATCCCAATGTTGGATTTCTGTTGGGCGAGTTTGAAGACAATGTCCTCATCATGAGTATGAAACTCAATACCATTTGGAGCACTGAAAATGGAACAATTTAGTTTACATAAAAGGTCTTGTCCAAGTAAGTTGACTGGACTTGAATCACACTACACAAAGAGGTGCAGATCTTTAAAAGACGCTATTTTGACTAGTACCACTTCTGAAACTGGACTAGTCATTTGTTTGATTGCAAAACACCTACAACTTGGATTCTTTCTAAAGAGAGGGGTAGGTTTGGAACCTCTGCAGTTCTCACAGTAGAGTGGGTAGCACCAGTGTCAACAAGAAATGAGACAGGATTCCCATTTACCTCATCGTCCACATAAGGACCACTCTGGTCCACCTCTAAGGCTGTGTCAAGCACGCAATCCTCCTCCCCTCTCAGGCCCCGTTATTGTGACAGGTCTAAATTTAAAATTATCAGTCTGAATCATTGAGTATTGTTGGGTCCTGTTCTGATTTACAAAGGGATTTGTGCTAACATTCAGAACATGATTCGCAATGTACCTTTGAAGGAAATGGCCCGATTCGGGTCACTCGGGTCACTAATGACCACCTCTTTGCTTTCTATGAAATGAAGAGTCGGTCAGACAGTAGAGAATACAAACCAATAATAGTTTATTCAAAGTACGCTCAGTGCGGAGCCCTGTCTGCCCAGTCACTAAGAGTGCTGCAGAGAGAGTCTGACTTCAGCAAGCATAACGATACATTATGTACATTTCAGAATCAATGAAAACCCGCCCACCATGGAATTTTCCAGAGGGACGCAGCTGGACAGTAAATTACAAAGGAGTAAGTTTCGATTCTGAGGACGGGCACACATTATCTATCTCTCAAGGTTACTCTGCCTGTGCCCGCCACTAGACAAGTGGGAGAAGGCTTACATCTCAGAAGAAAGGTATGCGCTAATAAGAGCAATGCATTCATTAGTGTGGCAAAACCCAACTCTGAAGAAACATAACCTAGAGAAGGCCGTTTCTCGGAAATAGAGAGGAATCAGTTTCAATCGTGATACAAAATGGCGCCCGTACACAAAATTACACCGCAAATGTTAACTTACGTAAAAGCAATACAAAAGCATTATTTTTATTCTAACAGACCCTCCTTTTAACATGACCTAAGCCATATATATGATAACAAAAGACATATCATTCAATAAAACTTGGTAAATTAATTTAGCAGCATTCCGTATCCTCAGCTTCAGGGATAGAAACAGTAAGGAGGGAAGAAGTCTCAAAAATACCCTCATCAATCTGCATCAGATCGTTCACCTCCTTCTGGATCATAATGGTCGCATTGGTATCATGGATTGAAATTTTCTTGGGAGCGAGGAGAGTGGTGCAGTAAGAGCAACATAGGGGGAGACACTGCACCAGAACACAGCAAGCGATCAAAATCACAATAAAATAGATCACCCTTTCAAGGATCCAACCCCATCCACCAAAGAGGGACCAACTCCAATTTCCGCTCTCCATTCCTTTAACATTTTCCAAAATATCTAAAATATATTGGGTAATATTCTTCTCCATTTTAGGGATCCCGACTACACACTGGTCTCCTACTACTGCGCACACACCACCGCTCTTAGCTAGTATAAAATCAACTGCATATCTGGTTTGCTCAGAATATATTCGCATACTTTCCAATTGGGTGGTGATGTCACGCAAAGCTGCTACTGTGGAATTAGACAGTATCTGTAGCTTGCATCCAAAATATTCCCTAGCCCTTTCACCCCTAGCCATAGCGGTACCACCAAAGGTAATAATAGAGGAGAGAATATACCCAAAGGTGATACCATTACTATAATTATTGACCTCAAGGTCAGTCACTCCTTCACAAAATTCCTTCGTCAAAGTCCTTTTAACCCATCTTATATTCAGTTTACTGTACTTACAGGGCACACCAAGAGGAAGCACCATTCCCAAAGCAACGTCCTCTGTACCATTATAACGATTTGAGTAAGTACCATTGGACAGAAAGTAAACTCCTGGATGTGCATAAAGTGGACCTTGATAATTTACAGGAGCATATCTGGTGTTCATTCCCACTGTACTCGGATCCTTATTTTTCACTAAAGACATTGTATTTTTAAACAATATTATTCCAGAACAATTTACGTATAGAAAAGCGTCTGTACTGTTTACTATCGGACAACATGCAGGATAATAACCTGCCTTTCGGGTAACTGTCAAATCTTGATAATGCCAGCCTACTAAGGTAATGTTCTGTTCATCCATATACAAATTATCACAATACATATTTGTGTTGCCACCTGGGTATCCCTTCCCTCGTGGCTTCCTATAATACAAACAAGGACCGGGATATCCCATCCCGAACTCACCCTTCACCTCTACAAAATGGGGTGGGCAAACATATGTATAATTAACCAATGACAATGGGTAAGCAGTCCATAAACTTGTGACAGATTCAATGGGGTAACACGCTGTACCTTCACCAGAGGATTTCTTATGTGTATCTAGAAATACATTGCTCGGGATTGTCCTTTTTGTATGTACTTGAGAAACAATCTTATATGTAATACAGAATTGTGCATCGTGATCACACTCCAAAACCCAAGACACCCCGCCAAGAACCAACAGCAGCAATAACACAAGAACAGCACATAACGCTTTTTGTTTGGTAGACCAAAATTCACGTGTATGAACAAGGGGAATTACTGGCTGCTCCTCGTCAGCAACCATTCTGCCAAAGGGGTGCATAGCAAATGATAAAGCAAAGAGGCAAATCTCCAGCAAGAGAAGTATACAAGTTCCCAGTGTCCATCAGAGCCTCACTGATACAGGCTCCTATTGTTCATCAAACGTTGGCGCTCTTGAGCACCAGCGGTGGAGTTTGCTCTGTCCTAAGCTCTTGATGTATCCCACATCGATCAGGATAATGTAACCCCCAAGGGAGTACGTTCAATCTATTCTGTCCAATGTCAAAACAATGCACCAATCTCACATCACCCTAAACTAACTCTGTTGGTACTACAGAAAAGTACACCCTAACTTGCACAGTCCATCCCTGTCTAATCTGACTTCTCCTTTGGTGCACTGTTCCTCATCCGAGGACGCAAATTGTACCTGGTGACTCCAAGCACAGAAGGATCAGTGAAAAGGGGCTCCTGAATAGCTCTTATCTCTGGCGGGACAGCTTCGTTCAGGATGTCATCATTCTCCTTATCACTTTGCGTCCACGTGAGGACAGCGTCGCTGAATGGAACAAAAAGAGGAATCTGCTCGCACTCCTGGTCAGGTATCCCCTCCTTCACCCACTGATCATAGGGTAACGGTATGAGTACCTTTTTGCAATGCATGACATGCACCCAATTCTTCTGGCCAGCGACCCTGACAGCCGTGCGGGTAGCCAAAAGGACCTGTTCGTGCCCCTTCCAACGCGGCTCCAAACTCTTCTTCTGCTGAAAATTCTTTATGAGGACATAGTCCCCAGGCTGGATGTCATGTCCGAGCCCCTCTGGTGTAGCTGG
This sequence comes from Calotriton arnoldi, assembly GCA_963921515.1. Taxonomy (NCBI): domain Eukaryota; kingdom Metazoa; phylum Chordata; class Amphibia; order Caudata; family Salamandridae; genus Calotriton; species Calotriton arnoldi. Next base: position 1,786,582 of record CAWUFW010001802.1, read on the forward strand.
CAGGGACTCACGGACCTGTTGGTGAATAGAACGCAAATTTTCAGTTAACTGGCACAGGTAATCAATCAACAAGGGGTACTCAATATCAGTGAACTGCTGAGGACGTGGGACGCCCCAGACATTTGCCAGGCATCCAAACACGACCTCGTATGGTGACAATCCTGTTCTAGAAAGTGCTGTTGTTCTTGTCGACAAAAGAGCTAATGGTAATGTATCTGGCCACTGTAACCCTGTGGTCTCCTGAATCTTGGCTAATTTCAGTTTGAGAGTACCATTGTACTTCTCAACCAAACCTTCTGACTGCGGGTGGTTTGCAGCATGAAACTTCTGTTTTATTTGCAGACCATCGCAAATTAACTGAATAACCTTGGCATTGAAATGACTTCCGTTATCACTCCAAATCAAACGGGGCAAACCGAAATGAGGAAAGAACTCCTTCAGGAGTACCTTTGCTGTCGTAATGGCTGTATTATCTTTAGTGGGATAAGCTTCAACCCATTTGCTAAATGCACAGACAACCACCAGGACATACTTCAAATTATTGCATCGTTCCAATTCAATATAGTCCATTTGTAGGACTTCAAAAGGGAAGGTGGGTGGTGCCAAATTACCAGGGGGTGTAGGAGTACCCTTCCCAGGATTAATCATCATGCACACCATACAGTACTTCATTAAACGTGCAGCTGTCTTAGAAATGTTGTCATTCTGCCATACAGGGTCTAACAACTTGCAAATACCCTTAGCACTAATATGTGCTGGGCTATGGTGACTACAGGAAGAACATATGCGTCTGGTATCCATCTCTGCTTCCCTGACTTGTCAATCCAACATCCCTCATCGTTCAATTGTGCTGTACTTTCTTGCCACACTGCTAACTCTTCTGTTGTGGCCTCGCTTTGAATCTCCTTCACATTCTCAAGTTGTCTTCGAACATAGTAACCTCAGGCACCCACCTAGCAGGTCCTGCCACAAACATTCGTTTCATTTTGGGCCGAGCTGTTTCCTTAGCTGTCTGATCTACAAAAGCATTTCCCCTACCTACATCATCAGTGACCTTCTGATGTGCACTACACTTTACTATGGCCAATTTCTTTGGGCGCGTCAAGGCAGAGAAAAGCCTCAATATGAGGTGCCCGTGCTGAATTTTAGTACCATGGGAAGTAAGAAACCCTCTCTCAGCCCCGAGTCACCCAAAATTATGAGCGACTCCAAAGGCGTACTGACTGTCACTATAAATATTGACAACCAGTCCCTCACTTAATTCACAAGCTCGGATTAGGGCGACAAGCTCAGCGGCCTGGGCCGATTGATAGGGAACACGTGATGTCTCAACTATTATACGCAACGTAGTGACAGCATACGCAGCAGTTGTAGTGCCATCTGGTAATTTAAAACAAGAGCCATAGACATATAGTTCCCCTTGGGGGTCAGATAAAGGAATATCAGTCAAGTCTACTCGTCCTTTCGTCTCTTCTTCCGTCTGGAAGATACAGTCATGGTTATCAATCTCATCGTCCTCAGAAGGGAGGGGCAGTAACGTGGCTGGGTTCAGAGTGGCACATCTTTTGATCGTGATGTGTTTTGCAAACAATGTTAATTCATAACTTGTTAGACGTGCACTGGTGAGGTGCTGTGTCTTTGTCTTATTCAAAAGTGTATCCACAGCATGGGGTACCATGACTGTGAGGTCAGTATCAAGTACGAGTCCAGCCGATTGTCTTATCGAGACGGCCATAGCCGCGACCGCTCTTAGACAGCTCGGGAGGGCTCTTGCGACAGGGTCAAGGACAGCAGAGAAATAAGCACACGGCCGTTGCTTATCTCCAAATTTTTGTGTTAAAACAGAAAGCGCGCAACCAGCCATCTCATGAACTTACAACACAAATGGTTTAGTATAGTCTGGAGTGCCGAGTACTGGAGCCGAACAAAGTGCAGTTTTCAATTGCTCAAAAGACTGCTGACAGTCAGGCGTCCAAGGCAGAGGCACATCTTTTAGCGTTAGGGCAAGCAGGGGTTTTATTAGTAACGAGTAGTCAGGTATCCTCTGCCAATAGTAGGAAGTGATACCTATAAAAGCACGCACATCTTTCTGAGTTTGTGGAACAGGCATTTTAACAATAGTACTGATGCGCTCCGGGGTCAATCTCCTACCCTCCTTCGACAGTAGGTGACCTAAATAGGTGACCCTTGTCGACAATACTGAAATTTAGAAAGGGACACCTTATGTCCATGTTGAGCCAAATGCAACAACAATTTAACTGTACTGTCTTTGCAACCTTGTTCTGTGTCAGAAGTGATGAGTAAGTCATCAACATACTGCACCAATACATTACCTGAGGAAAGCGTTAGAGAATCCAACTGATTTTTTAAAGCTTGACTATAAATACTTAGACTTTCAGTATAGCCCTGAGGAGCTCGACAGAACCTAAAGCTCCTACCAGCTAGGGTAAAAACAAATAAGTACCTGCTATCTGGATGAATAGGAATACTAAAGAATTTTTTTTGCAGATAAATGACAGAGAAGAATTTTGCAGTAGAGGGGATCATGGTCAAAAGAGTGGTAATGACAGGAACCACTAGAAACTATGGAACCACTATTTTATTAACCTCGCGCAAATCAATCACGAAACGATAAACATTTTCATGGTCATCAGAAGAACCTGAGGGCGTCTTTTTAAGAATCGGAAGAATAGGGCTATTACAAATATTAGCAGTTGACTCCTCAACCACTCCCTTTTTAATCAAATCCTGTATAATTTGCAATAAGGCTCACTCACCTGCCTGCGGTATTTTATACTGAGGGATACGCTGCAAAATTGCACCATCCTTAACCTGTATTGAAGCCAGCGAAATCTGCAACAATTCCACATCTGTGTCGCCCGTTGCCCACAGAGTGGGTTGCACATCTTTACACTCAAGAGGAAGGGGTGCATCTTTGGACAAACACTGCTTAGCACATGCCACATCTGGACCCATTGTCATATAGACATCCGCCGGAGAGCAATAGATAGTGGCATGCAATTTCTTCAACAAATCCAAACCCATCAAATTTTCACCACAATTAGATGTCAGCAAGAATTGCGAATCCACAGTGAAAGGGCCAATAGTCAATGCAAGAGGTTTTGAAATGTGGCTTACAACCGGTACACCAGAGAAACCAATCGACACATTATTATGGCCAGACAGAGCTGCCCCAGGGACCACATTTCGAGAAACAGAACTTTTCGTTGCACCTGTGTCCACCAAAAATTCCTTATTCGAACCTTGTAGTTCAGCTGTTACATAAGGACTACGCTGGTCTAAAGGTATCAGAACTGGTCCTCCACTCTGTCCCTGGCTGTCCTAGCTATAGGACATTCCTGTCACTTCATCCATATCATAATCATCATGATACTACTGTCCTTCACGAGGGTCATCAAAATAATTATTATCAGAACGACCTCTGTGCCCTATCCATTTCCATTTCAACAGCTTTATTCGACAGGTTTTAAGTCATAAAAGCATTTACAAAAATACAGATGGAATTGATTAGATAGAACAGCTGTCAAAGGAAAAACATTTAAATTTGATAATTGGATATATTTTTAAATAAAATGCACGCACTTATTATGGTCATCTTTAAAGTCTCAAAATCATATAACTAAATGATAAGGCATGCAATCCAAGCCTTTAAAAATTTAGGGGAATACACTTTTCATAAAACTTGATAAAAACACATACAAAAAATATAATAAAAGCATTTAAAATATGTACAATACACATCACAATTTTAGATAAGTTAAACACTCATTTGAATCTAAATAGATAATTCTCACTATTGTGTCCTGGGCTACTTAATGGAAAAATGGCTGTATTAGGTCACATCATTATTTATCCTCACATAGACGTATAGAGTGGGCCCTTAATACCCATGACCACCCTAAAAATTTTGCCATGGCTATAGCAATTGTTGCTGAGGTATCGGTCCGCAAGATTCTTTCGGCTTCACTAGCCCGTCTGGTGCCCAGGAGCTTACAAATTGGGAACAACCAAACGCGACGCGGAGCAACATACCCAGCACAAACAAAAGAAGATGAGCCAAAGATTCATTGCTAGACTTACACACCGGGCATGTATCTACCGTTGGTTTATTCCATCTAGCAGTGAATGCTCTCACTGGCAATGTGCCTACCCTAAACTGAAAATACAGTTTACGGTCTAGCGGTTTCGTGATTAGATCCCAGTATATCTCCAACTTCGGGATAACTTTATGTTCCAAAAAAAGGCCAGTTAGAGAGGATGGCTCACTTAGTCTATTGATGTTATACTGAAACCATTCCCAATATTTAGCCTTCAGAACCTCCTTTGTGGGAAAATTTGAATTTTCAGGATCGGTCCATAGGGAGGACATACCTATGTTAGACAAGAGGTCTCTGACCGCCCATAGCCATTTAATACGATGTAAAGCATCAGCCCTTATTATTTCTGAGAAGCCTATCGCATAGCCTGCGAGGTCCGGCGTAGTCCAGAGCCTCCGCCAATAGAGGAGGGGTCGAAGTTTAGCTATGGCTGCAATCGGTTTTCTCCCCAGATCAAATAATAATGGGCACATTGGGGTACTTTGTGGAAGTCTAGTAATTTTCCTCAAGAACCTATTTTCAGAAGACGTAAGAGTTAATAGATTCTCGCACCCCCAGAGTTCAGAGCCATAGAGGGCTGAGCTAATGACTTTCATGCTGTAGATTTCTAAAACTGGGCTAATGGGCTTAGTATGTGAAGAGTTATGTTCCAGGTGTAAAATCCCTGACAATTGCCTATGTTTAAGGGATGCTAGATCTATCTGATGATCCCACTTCATATTGTCTTGAAAGTTAACCCCTAGATAGGTGAACTCCTTGACCAGTTCTAACGTCCTATCGTTCATTCGGATGCCCCCTTGAAGGCCCTATGTGGATTAAATGCCATCAGTTTTGTCTTTGACACATTGACCTCCAAGCCCCGCCGTGAACAGAATCCCTCGAATGTTTTTAGGGCTTTCTGGAGACCGCTCGGGGTCTTGGATAGAATCAATGTGTCGTCAGCAAACATTAATATTGGCACTTTATCGCCTGCCAATGCCGGGGCATCCGAAGGGGTGGAACTCATGTAGTCCACTATCCCGTTAATATATAATGAAAATAGCGTTGGGGCCATCACGCAGCCTTGGCGCACGCCTCTCTCTACAGGGAATGATTCGGTAACTTCCCCCTGTCCACCCCATCTAATTTTTGCACTGTTATCTTCATGCAGTCTAATAATCAAGGACAGGAGTTCTGATGGCATCCCTAATTCTTGTAAAGTTATCCATAATTTAGTGCGCCCTATCAGCCCCACTAGCTCCACGACCCCTACTCCGAGAACCTCATCCTCTCGGGGCTGCAACCTTCTGCAAAAGCACAGGACACTCGCTAAGCCAGTGTCCCTCCTCTTTACAATACGCACACTGATTCGGACCCAAAGGCGTAGTTGGTGGCTGCCTACTAGTGCGTGGAAGCTATTGGGCAGGACCACCATGTCCTCTCCCATTCCCTCTTAAAGCCTGCTGTAACAACACCTTCGTTTTTAAATCCTTATGCCTCTTCTCTGTCCTCTCCTTCTCCTCATTATCCCTATGCTCATAATATTGTGCCATATTCAAAATAACAGAGGGAGAGGAGCTGGGCCAGGTACTCTCAGAAGCTTGCAATCGAGTCGCAATTTCAGGAAGCAAATTAGAAACAAATCTATTGACAAACAACCGAACACCCCCCTCGGCGGACAAATCCTGTCCGCTATAATCCAAAAATGTACCTTCAAATTGGGTAAAGAAATCAGACACACTCTCATCTTTCTTCTGTCGACAGGCTGACAATTTATTCCAATCTACCTGTTTTGGCGGAATAAGAGAATGCATGTATGTAATTATGCGACCTGGCAAAGCAAGTATCTCTGCCCGAGGCTTATCACCTGGCTTTCTTTCCTGGTCCCATGCCTTAATTTGATCCCAAGTACCACCCAACTCCGGAACATGATCTTGAGTATGAACCTGTCTCCAAATATCAACCGGAACAAGAAGACAAAAAAACATATTCAATGTCTGCAAGAGTCATTACCGTTCAGGAAGGCAGCTTTAGTCAACTCTTTATAATAAGCAGTAGGATTCTTTCTGGGGTCAGGCAAATGAGTTTTAAGGGACAAAACCTCGCTCCTTTTCCATGGAGTATAAACCCATTGTTCTTGAAACCGGGCCGCTATACCCGCTCGAGTGACATTACCATGCTGATCAGTTAACTCTGGTATCTCTGGGTGATGTATAGGATGAACCTCTCTCATCGGAAACTGAGACAGTGACCTGGGACTTCTCTCATGCAATCTTCCCCTGTAGGCAACTATTGTCGTAACATTAGCAAAAACCTGTTCTGGCCCCAATTCACTAATATATACTCGATCTCTAATGTCATAAAAAATTTGAGGTACTTCCGCTTGAAAGTGCTGTTGCCAAAGTAGCAGACATATGTTTAAGGGCATGTTGTTGTATAAAAGGCTCAAAATCTTTCATAGTCGCCCAGACATCCTCTACACTATAAATAGGATAACGGGCCCACTGCGCAGCCTGATTAACAATTACCTGTTTCTCTTCATCTCCCACATCAGACCTCACTAACGATCCCATGCGTTCCTTAAACTTCGTCCAATCCCTATCTTCAAATCCACTCACCGGTGTCCCATTACCCACTAAGGCCAGAGGATGAAAAACCACAGTGGGAGAGGCAACAGTAGTAACAGGTACTGTCGTCGCCGGTGGTAGTGTCACGGGGGAACAAGTTGGCGAAAGGGATGCTGAAACAATAGGTGCAGCCGAAGCACCAACAGTCACAGTTGCCACAGACAGCAAAGAACCAGAAGAAAGAGGAGGAGGAGGAGCCGAAGCCACAGTCATTGACGTAACAACAGTGGACACAGGGAAGAGACAGTAAATGCAACTGTAACGGGCGGCTGTGAGGGCGCCGGAACAGTAGGATATATTCTCTGCCGGGCATATGGAGGTGGGGGTCGGGCATCCAACAATTCTTCCACAAAAGTATCATCTTCCTCCTGAGTCACATATGATTTATCAATATGCAATCGAAACCTTCTATTTTCACATTCAATACCCTTCTTCTGCTTTTCACTGTCATATGCTACGGCCTTCTGAGTCAACTTCTGCATTTTCCCTTTCCGGGCCTCTTTCTCTGCTTTCATTCGCCTCTGTTTAGCTGCTTTTTGCCATGTTCTGAGGGAATCAAACATAGACTGCCTACTTCTTTTCTTAAACAGCTGTTCTTGTAAATACTCAATCTTTTGTTCATCAAAAGTGCCCGTCAACGGCCACTGCAATTCGGCATTGTCTCTCGTGTATTTGTGCCATAATGTACTAAACATAATAGGGCCAAACCATGCTTCACATACATATCAAAATTCGGAGTGCCTTCTGGAGGCGCCGGCTGACTTTCTTCCAATCGAGCATCAGTAGAGCAACAACGACAGCGCAAAACAAACATTCTACTAAAGCTAGGCATTTTTAAAAGAGAACAGATTCACTATTCTATGCCTAGCAAAAACAATTGCATTTTCTTTTGTCCCAAAGACGGCCCTTAGACCATACCAAATACAAACCAAAATGGTACCATATCCACAAAGAACCAAAACAAACTCACCTGATATATGCAGGTCAAAACGAATCTATTCTCCACTGCCGACTCTTCAGACCAAACAGTCAAATCCAAGGGTTTCGCCGTTCAGGACTCCAGTCGGGATGACCACTGGGCGAGGCACCGACCGGCCAGACAGAAGGGGCAGCTGCGAGTATCAGAAACTCTTCGTGCAGGGATCCCTGATCCGTCCGATCCGACGATGGCCTCGACCTCCCCCCGTCCGCGGAAGGGGAAGGGCCACTCACCCGAAGGAGTCCCTGTTCGGGCGCCAACTGAAGGAAATGGCCCGATTCGGGTCACTAATGACCACCTCTTTGCCTTCTATGAAATGAAGAGTCGGTCAGACAGTAGAGAATACAAACCAATCATAGTTTATTGAAAGTACGCTCAGTGCGGAGCCCTGTCTGCCCAGTCGCTAAGAGTGCTTCAGAGAGAGTCTGACTTCAGTAAGCATACCAATACATTATGTAAATTTCAGAATCAATGAAAACCCACCCACCATGGAATTTTCCTGAGGGACGTAGCTGGACAGTAAATTACAAAGGAGTAAGTTTCGGTTCTGAGGCCGGGCACACAGTATCTATCTCTCAAGGTTACTTTGCCTGTGCCCGCCACTAGACAAGTGGGAGAAGGCTTACATCTCAGAAGAAAGGTATGCGCTAATAAGAGCAACGCATTCATTAGTGTGGCAAAACCCAACTCCGAAGAAACATAACCTAGAGAAGGCCGTTTCTTGGAAATAGAGAGGAATCGGTTTCAATCATGATACAAAATGGCACTCGTACACAAAATGGCGCAGCGAATGCTAACTTAGGTAAAAGCAATACAAAAGCATAATTTTTATTCTAACACCTTTATACATGAGCATTCTGCTGTGACATCGGGGCTTGGGGAACCTGTATCATTTGAGCTTGGGGCACATTTGAATTTTGTACTCTTTGCCTCTATCCCTGCTGTGGCTGTACCGTACTCCTTCCTTGTGACTGCACAAATCCACCATTATGAACCTGATTTCTATTATTCACATTGCCTGTATTAAACCGACACTTTCGTTCCCAATGCTCCAGCTTGCTGCAGACTTGGCAAGGATTAGTCTTCTTCAAGGTTGTCACATCAACACCCGTTCTTGGATCAATCGGCATACCTCGCCTTCTACCCTGCAGTGGGAAACCGTGCTTTTGGAAACCATTAATACCTTGCATCATCGGAACCTGCTGATATGCTCCCTGCATAAGAACAGAATTATCAACATAAAGCTGATTTGGACCTCTCCGTGCTGCTTTTATTTGTCCAATCATAAGCTCCTCCTTTAGCTTTTTATGTTTCATTTCCAATTCATTGCTGCAATACTTTGCGTATTGCAGGATCTCATCAATGGGCTTGCTCTGTCAACAAATCAAGTGCTCAACCCATGCACAAATTGGTAAACAAATGTCCCATCTCCTTCTCTGAGATATTTTCTGTGCCACTGAACTGTTTACATGCCTGCAATAATCTTTCATAGTAAGCCTGAGTCAATTCTTTGGACTCCTGGGTCATCCGGTCAATTTTGGCCCAGTCAATCTTTTTTTAGGAGAGATTTTCATTTTCATATGGGTAATTACCTGATTATATCTCTTCATTACCAGTAGGGATGGAGCTTGTGTATGACGATGCCTCATCGGCTCATCAAATTCTCAAGCAGAAATACCTGGTTGCTCAGCTGAGGTATTCAGAATTATTTCACCACTATAGGTACCACTACTTAAGGCAGGTGGTGAGTGCAAAATGGATATGTCTGACCTGGGCGTTCCCATAGGTACTTCTGTCCTCGGGGAAACTATCATTCACTATTGACGGTGCTGTCGAATTAGGTTTGAAAAAAGGTGACAGTCTCTGAGGAAATGTTCGGGACAAGTCAATCCCTGTCAAATTAGAAGCAGAAGTTACTTTGGAGAAACCTGAAGTTTTCCCCTGTATCGGAACCATGGGAGTCTGTGGAACTTGTCTCAGCACTGAAGTTGTTGAACCACAGGGCCTATGGTAACAGGAACCTTCAGGGCATCTGGACCATTTAAAGCAGGTGATATGGAATGAATTGTCGCTATTGAACTCTCTTCTGGTAAGTTTGGGTTTGGATGTAATGGTGCAGAAGACACATCAAAAACACCATCAACAGGTGTGTTGCTCGGTCCAGCAGATGATACCTCATTGTATGGAGGTGGACGATTTCGAAATAATTCAGTCACAAAGTCCTTCTCTAGCTCACTGTTACCATCCTCAGGAGTTTTTTCATTCCCTTCTATTACTAAATATTTTTCTTTCCCTTGCGCTTTCCCTTCTTTTCTCCTTCTGATGCTAGTAGGGGATATAATCGTGTTTCCTCAATTATGTCAGTCCTCTAAGCTTTCTGTTGAGCATCCCACCTAGCTTCAGCAGACGTGTGCATGACTCTCTTGACTGTCCCCTGATATTTCTCTCTCTCCTTGAGATGCGCAGTATGATCCCAAGCATTAAGTGCTTCAAATTGGGTAGGTCTAGAGGGCATTCTCCTTTTATACAGCTTCCTCCTTAAATTCTCAATAATTCTCAAATTGAATGTCCCACAGTGGGCAAACTGTAATACCCCATCTTTCTCAGTGATTTTAGCGATTGACTGAGCCAAAGACATGTATGAAATCCCTTATCGGTCACCATATCGCGACCTGGCGTACCCTCAGGTGGTGTTTCCTCACCTTCTCTAATGGGCACAGTCACATCTCCTCTTACTATATGCTGTAGGGATCTTAAAAACTTCATTTCAATTCAATTTAGCATGTCATTTACAAATGATTTTCTGTGGACACCAGAAAATGAATTTCTCCCACAATTCACTTGTTCGTCAATCACAACCAATACCAGCACAACTCTCTATGATGTATTCAACCAATCTCAGCACTGCTCTACACCAGCCGACCACACTGTGAAGTCAATCTCACTCCCTGCAGGAGCTCACCCTCCTTTACAATTTTCTTTTCACACACGTTTCCGTAGCAATTCAATTTTTTTTTTAATGCAAGCAACTTCAACAACTAAGTCTGTCTGCTCCAATAATGAAAGAAAAGATCTCCATACACTCGAAATTATTTGGTACTACATGTTCTGATTCAATCTAGCACTCACTTCGAGTGAGACCTCTACCAGCGGGGTCTCACTCAGATTGATACAGTTACTCCCTGTGCACTGAGATCACCTAAACCAACTACACGAAGAACAAGTCCCTATCATAAGATGCTGTCGACGACGTCTCCCGACAGACACCACAACACAGCAGACAACTAACTACACGCAGTGTTTCCTACATTGAGACCACCTTGTAGGTGTGTATCCCAGGATCTTAGGCCTCAACGGACCTGATAACCACTTCGACTTCTTTGCATCAAGCTCAACACTCATGCATCAACTTAAATCAGCTCTGCATAGCAATACACAGCCATTACAAACACCACCATCTAAGCATAAGCAATAGCAATACACAGCTGTATCAATGCTCACACTCCTCTGATGCTACAAGTCATCTTCGCTCCGCTGATACTCCATCACTCCTCCGACTGAACCATGTGCATTGGGTTTGGACTGCGCAATTTCTAGATCAGACTCCCTATCTCCCTCATGTCGGTGGACGGAAACCATCCGACGTGCTACCAGGTTTGATCCAGTGAATACAATCTCGCGTACTGTGCCCAATTACTTTATTTTCCACTTGTATTTTTCTCCTCGGCTGGATCATTTAACTTTGCTTTACTTACTTTCCAACTTGGTCCTCCAATGGACCTTTGTATCTCACACTAAGGGGAAAGAGAGTTAACATTCTTGCCCGATCAGTTAATTAACAGTGCAACCACTTGGCTACACAATGAGTATTAGGAATCTGTAGTCAATTCACTGGGTTTTATTACAAGTTAGAAATCAGATTCAAAGAAATCACTCTCAATATTAGACTGTGTAAATACAGTATGGCAACGGGGAGGCCTAGCCTCCTAAAGAAATTTAAACAAACGAGAATCAGGCACACAAGCAGCTCTGTAGCCACTATACAAAACAATAACATTAGAATCTGATGCTCAGAATATGGTCTAGCTTGTTCTTTCTTAGGCATTAGCAATTTAAATCTCTCAAAGACAAGTTAAGGTACATAATCCTTCACAGCACAAACCTACAAAAGACAATAGGAATTAGGCACAAGAGAACAAGAAGTATGAGCAATAGCATTTCAGAAGCTCAGTCAGGAGCCTCCAAGCTATCAGGAATGTATTGGTCTAAGCCACACTTGGGGAAATTAACATGGCATGGGAAATGTCTCTAAGAGTTCTTTTAAAGGGGCCCAGGGATCTAGGGCTTTGGGAAAAGTTTGGTTCAGGTCGGGGTCCAAAGGGAAACTCTGGAAAGGACCAGAGAAAGTTCTGCATGCTGTCTCGGAGGAAAGTCCAAAGTCATCTGCCCATCATCTATCATCTGAGTTCAACTGCATCTCCCCGCTTTACTCCAGGGCAGCTGATATTAAAATTCATAAAGTACGTTGTTAACTCCCATTTTGGTACGTCATGAATAGTAGTCCATTGTATTTGTTTCAAAAGTCCATATAGTTTCCATATAGTATATTCTGCAAAAGTAGAAAAGGGTCCCACACTAGGCATGGGAACTCCATCTCAGTCCAGTGCTCACCATTGAGCACAACAGTCCATTGTTTGTCTACAGAGTTCTCATGTGCTCATCGTTGAATTCCATTCCCAGACTGTATCTAATATTGTTACGAGAAATATATCGATTCAAACTAACAGTTGGTGAGAATATACTGCAAAGCAAGCAAGTCAGCAATATTGCAAGAACAAAATGAATTCTCATGGGAACAACTTTTAGGCATTAGTATAATGCAGCTGACTTAAAATGGCTGTGGGACTGCTATGAAAAGGCATTTGGAAAGGGATATCCTAATCCCTACAGCGGTGCCTCCACAGGCCCCGCTCCCATTGCAGGGTTAGGAATCAGACTGCCGTCCTGATGGGATCTTTGATCCTTTCGGAGGTGGCGGTTCTACCCCCGACCTCTGAGCTCTGACCGCCGGTATTTTAATCTGGCGGTCGGACCAATTCCCAGGATGTCGTATGGACTGCCACTGATGGCCTGTCGGTGGCGGTTCACCCGACATCATGATGACCCCCTAAATTTATAGTGCACCCTAATATATGTGTGCTCATTTTAAACACCTATTGCAACATAATTATTCTATTTCATACTTTAGCCTAAAACATTTACGTACTAAGCAATGAAATTGCATAACAGTATGTATACTTGTGAACTGTATTCAAGAGTACATATGTGTAACATTAATGCATATATTGATTACATTTTATTGTTCAACCTAAATTAGTATAAAGCACATATAAAGATCATTTAAAGCTAGGAATTACATTTCTAGCAGTTACACAGACAAAATTGCACCTGTTTATACATCTGGTGTAAAGCTTCAGTAATGAAACGCACATTGGCAACTTTTAATAAACTAATACATTTTCAAATTACTCTCTTTAAAGCCTTAGTATACATTTTAAGTGAGGAATTATAGTATTAAAAAAATGAAGACTCTCTGCATCAGCAGTATCTGGTGCAACGTGTGCAAGAATCATAAAGATGCATAACTCTCATGTGCAAAGTGCACACTCATTTGGAGTGTTATGAATTGATCAATTTTTGATTTTTGTCAAGTGTAAAGAGTGGGCAACTTTACGCTGCAACAGTGCGCTCGCGGGACGCCCACGGGACTCTCGCAAGTCCAACTGCAAAAATATACAATTATGTTTTACCCTTTATATCTCAAAAACTACTGAACAGATTTACACCAAATCACTAAAATCACAAACTGTGGACCGAGTTCTAGCTTCCTACTGCATTTGGTGTAATTCCGTTCAGTAGTTTTTGCTAAAACCTGTCTTAAAGAAGTCTATTGCAAATGCATGGAGATTTTATGTTATGGGCCCTCCCTTTTTTCTTGACCCCCACTTAACTGACCAACCTGAAACTTTCCATGCACAAACGAATCACAAAGTAGATGGAAAGTTTTGTGACGATTCCTCAAACAGCGCCAAAGTTATTAGTACCACAAAAAGCATTTCCTATGGAAGCACAGTCTTAACTATAACTACGTAGGGTAATATATAATAACTTTACATTATATATATATATATATATATACTGGCGGTCGCCAGTAGATAGTTATAGTTAGGACCACGTTTCCATAGGAAAAGCGTTTTTTAATTTACTTATAACTTTGGCGTTGTTTGACGAATGTTTATGAAATTTTCCCAAAAACGTCTCTTTTTAGATCAGCTCCTATCTTGAAAGTTTGGGGGTGATTCATCAAAGGGGGGCTGAGAAAAAAGGGGGGTCCCAAAACGTGTTTTCTCCATGCAATTTCCATAGGAAACTTTAGACAAGGCTACAGGTCAAACTGCTGAACGGAATTACGCCAAATTTGGCAGAGAGAAAGGTCTTGGTCCAGAAAGCACGCTTTTGTTTAAATGGTGTAAATCTGTTCAGTAGTTTTTGAGAAATATCAAAATTTATAGATATTGATATTTGAGAATTCTGACATCTGTTTGGCTGAGGTGTTACGAGCACGAGCTTGCGCCTCATTGGCTGTGAACGGTTGAAACTAGGAAGTGTTGGCCGCCATTTTGTGACTCAGTTGAAAGGAGTAGGGGGAAAAAAAGAGAAAAATTGTATAAGACGGTATAGTAGGAACACTGTGGACTTAGTTTAAGCAGTCTGTACGGTGCAGAGGCAGGGAGTTTGAATGTTGCGTAGGCCGTGGAAATCACGTCTGCAGAATAATGGTGCGCGGTATTGCAGCAAGGTTGCGTTGTCTCTGGAAATCCCGTCGGGAAAACAATGCGCCGTATTGCGGCAAGCAGTGTGTAGGGTTCACACACAGGTAGTTTGAATGTTGCGTAGGCCGTGGAAATCACATCCGCAAAACAACGATGTGCGGAATTGCGGCAATGTTCAGTAGGCTTGTGGAAATCATATCGGGAAAACAACAATGCGCCATATTGCGGCCTTCCTTTAATATAATGCGCAGTAATGTTTACTTATAAAGCGGTGTTCACTTTTATCACGGATAGTGTCACTTTGTTAGAGGAAATTTAATATTATGTGGGAGGGCGTGTTCTGTCCATGTGCGCGGAACAAAATTAACGTTTAATTGGCTGAGGTGTTCCAACAACGAGCTTAATGTTCATTGGCTGCGAACCATTGAAAGTAGAAGTGTTGCTAGCCATTCCCTCCCCTCCGCGGAGTAGCAAGGACATTTGATTGGCTCACATGTTCCAAGCAGGACCTTCCAGAGCTTAATGTTCATTGGCTGTAAACCATTGCAAGTAGAAGTGTTGTCAGCGATTACCTCCCCTCCGCGGAGTATCAGGGACATCTGATTGGGTAACGTGTTCCAAGCAGGACCTTCCCAAGCTTAATGTTCATTGGCTGTGAAGCATTAAAAGTAGAAGTGTTGGCAGCCATTCCCTCCCCCTCTGCGGAACACCATAGACATTTTAGTGGCTAAAGGGTTCCGAGTTCAAGTTTGCTCCTTATTGGCTGGGAACTGTTCACTGTTGTCAGCCATTTTGTGACGCACTTCAAAGGAGTACGAGAAAAAAAAGTAGTAGAGGGGAGGGTAGGAACACTATTAACTCTGTACGGTGGTCACAAGGTGGTGGACAGGGACTGTGAAGGTAAATTTTTTTTTTAATATATTTTAAGGGCCATTTATATAATTTGCGTGGGGCCTACAAATCACGGCGGGAAAATAACAGAGTGTGTTGCGGTCTTCTTTTTATTAAGTCTGCGGGTGGGATACTTCCCAGGAGCACTATCTACTTACAATGTGGTGTTTACTTTTCTGACCGGGAGGTGCGGTTGCGCTGCAAAAAATTCAGTCTAGGTTTGAAACAGTTTTTATTAAGCAATCACAAATATACTTTCTTAGGAAAGTGAAGCTGTATATATCAGAGGGGTGACAAATAAAAACGCAATTCATAAAATATCCCTTAAGCGTGGCCACACCCTCCCTTTTTTTTGTCGCCTAAAGTTTGTAAAAGTGTTGCCCCATATTCTTGTTAATATAAAAGGGCATCAGTTACTTTTAGATAAAGTAGAAAAGAAGTGCTACAAGAAACACTCCCGCACTACATCATCTCAGGTCACAACAACAATAACAAGTAAAAAACAGTTAAACACAAATGACATCATATTACATAGAAATGTACGCTTTATCAAAATATTAAATGAAGCACTATGTATACAAATTTTTTGTTAGCAACTACTACTTTATAAAAGATTAGCAGTGTTACAAACTGTGAGGTAGTACGTTTTCAACGGAAATAACTGTAGTATATGTTGTTAGTTTCTCGCACAGATAGATCTCCAACCCCTTTGAACTACTATAAAATTACAGTATTAAAATATACAGGGTGACTTTATAGTATTCCACAGGAGAACAAGAATAAGGACCACAACAAACAAATACATTTTTTTACATTTTCTATTCTGTAGAACTCGGGAAAGTTCTGTCGTAGTACTTAAAGGTCGCTCACTGCTCCGCTAAAAGATCACGTACTCCTTTAAGACAATATAGGATAGTAGTATAATATACACTACTATTTCTATATATTCTATAGGGAGAAGGAGAATAGGAACCACAACAGAGAAAAAGACAAAATACCAAAATATCATTCAGAAATGTAGGGTTTATCAAAGGCATTCAGTAAGAAAGTTTCTATGCAAACAATCTTTTTTTAAAGTGCAATTCCGAAAAATATTCCCACTAAAAAAATATCTAATCAAGTAAGTTATAAAGGTCAGTAAGCTGTATTTCAGATGGTTTACTCCTGGCGCCAACAAATCTCCAACTCTTATTGTCTGAAAAAATAACACTGTACTACAATGTACAGACTGTCACTGATGCCAAACAATAGGAAAAGGAAAATAAAGTCATAAACACAAAAAAATATCAATAACAAAATATTTTCCAGCGGTGAATATGTTCAAAGCTTCTTTTCTCCGGGACTTCGAAATCTTTCGTCTTCGCGTCGACGGGTCATAAACTCCACTGAGGTCAGTATAAATGTGAATATTACAATATACATACTCACACTATATGATCCCAGGGGGGAAACAGACTAAGAACCAGAAGCTGCTGACGTTACATATAAATCTTTAGTCTTCGCGCCCACGGGTCACCAACACCTCTGAGGTTAAGTATAGTGTCAATATTATAATACACAAAGTCACACTATATGAGCTCAAAGCAGCCAGAAAAGGAACAGTGTTTTCTCTATTCTGTCTGTTTCTAAATACAAGCTGCTGACGTTACATATAAATGGCAAAAACAATCAATAACACTTTTTTCTACATACAAATCTTTAAATAATCACAAATAGCTACGTATTATAAATATCTGCTATGCCATAATCAAACAACTTACAACTCCGTAATATGTTTTGTTGTCGCAAAAGAAGAATCCGACGCTAGAAAACGGAACCTGCATCACAGAATGGACACGCGTAAATAACTCGCAAAAACAAAACTAATCGATCAACGGGTGTGGTTTATATACTTTTTGGTTATTGAGTAGTCTATGGAAGGAACAAGCGGCTCCGCCCATTTAGATGTCACGTTCTACAGTTGACACGTGCTCACGTTTTCACTGTTTAACTTGTGCACGTGTTGGGAAAAGTTACAAAATGTGAAGCGGTAAAGGTTTCGATTTCGATCCTCACACGTATAAGCTCCTTAATATGTACATACGTTGGAGAGCTTAAAAACTGTTACCCGGCAAACCGTGTCATTTCCTTTCTCGTGACTAAAAACATCTATTAATTGCTGTAATTCTAAATAAAAGATATAAAAAAAATATTGTTCAGAATAGAAGAAAAAAAAAATACGTGCTAATATTTCTCATCACTATGGTTTTAAATTAAAAAAATGCCAGTATTTGTAAAGCGTACAGCTACCTCCAGAAAAGTGTCCCGGCGCTCGGGGGCGTCGGAAAGATTAAGCAAGGTATTGCCCACAGTGGCATAGTGGTGGGCTAACGTGGCGCCGGAGTTGGGAATCGAACTGTGAACGCTGTTGTTCCAAGTCAGGTATCATAGCTGCTGCGTCACACTTTTGCCACACTTAGATGTTAATTAGTGCTAATTAAGTTTTAAACATTGTTAAATTATAACTTATAACAGACTACTGTTACAGTTAGTTTTTCACTACAAAAAGTATGCCCGTTTAATTTTATTTTTTTAACTTAAAAACAATATAGGTTTCAGGGACAATGTAGTTAGAAATTAGCATTTATAAAAGCTTCGCAATTCACTGAAAAAACCATAGGTTTTAAAAACGTTATAGTTAGAAATTAGCATTTAAAAAACCTTCGAAATTCACTGAAAAAACCATAGGTTTTAAAAACGTTATAGTTAGAAATTAGCATTTAAAAAACCTTAGAAATTCACTGAAAAAACCATAGGTTTTAAAAACGTTATAGTTAGAAATTAGCATTTAAAAAACCTTAGAAATTCACTGAAAAAACCATAGGTTTCAGGGACGTTATAGTTAGAAATTAGTATTTAAAAAACCTTAGAAATTCACTGAAAAAACCACAGGTTTATGGGACGTTATAGTTAGTTGCACATTTCACTCATATAAAACCAGAGAAATTCCACCGTTATAGTTAGTTCAGCTAACTATAACTCGCGCACCCGCAATGCACTGCTCATGACGTCACATATTACATCATTCATGACATGGTCAGTGACATCACTGATGACATCTCAAATGACATCACTGATGACATCACTGATGACATCATCCCGTGACTGTGTGTTTCTGTAATTTTTAAATATGTTTTATATATATTCCTAGGTGTATTGAAGAATGAGTGGGTGTATAAGTGTCTGGATGGAGGATTTAGTAGGAGGGTGACTGACTGTATAAGTGAGTGATTAAATGTGTCTTACTGAATGCATGGGTTAGTGACTAAACTGTGTGAATGTCTGTATCAGTCTGTCTGTTGTTGTGCAAGCTGCTGCATGGGTTGGTCAGTAGCTATATGAGTGTCTATATATGTTATTGATTGGTTGTTTGAGTATTTTTGGGGGAAGATTGAGTGTGTGTGTGGGTGGGTCTGAGGTGTGTGACTCTGTGCATAGATGTGTGAGTGGTTGATTCACTGGATGTATGGGTTCAACAGTGCATGTGGAAACAAGTGTATGGGTGCGTGAGTGTGTGTATTGGTGTGTTGGTGAGTGAATGGATGTCTTAGTGGTACATGTCCAAGTAACTACATATGTAAAAGGCAGTGTATGTGTGAGTTGAAGTATATAAAGGACTCTACATGATAGTTGGTGATTTTGAGACTGGCTGTATAGATGAGTGTGTACTTGTATAACTGATTATATAATAGAGTAAGTATGCATTAGTATCTGTATGAATAAGTGAGGTGGTGTGTGTATAATTGTATAGGTGAGTAAATGGTACTGTGATAGATTCTTTGCATGACTAAGTAGGTGTGTGAGTAACTGCATGGATGAGTGGCAGTGTGTGATTGTTTGTATAGGTGTACGAGTGCATATGATAGTGTTGTATTTATGAGTGACTGCATGTATGAGTGATTGTATGGATGAATGAGTAGATGTGTGTGTAGACCTAGCAATCAGTGAGTGCGTATGTAGAAACTGGTATTGGTGTATTAACGATTTTGAAAATGGTTGTCTGTATTTTACAGTGGGTGTATTAAAGGTTATATTAGAGTGTGAGGAGATGCATCAGTTTTTCACGTGGATGATGTCATCAGTGATTTCATCAGTGATGTCATTTGAGATGTCATCAGTGATGTCATCAGTGATGTCACTGACCATGTCATGAATGATGTAATATGTGACGTCATGAGCAGTGCATTGCGGTGTGCGAGTTATAGTTAGCTGAACTAATTATAACGGTGGAATTTCTCTGGTTTTATATGAGTGAAATGTGCAACTAACTATAACGTCCCTGAAACCTGTGGTTTTTTCAGTGAATTTCTAAGCTTTTTTTAAATGCTAATTTCTAACTATAACGTTTCTGAAACCTATGGTTTTTTCAGTGAATATATATATATATATATAATATATATATATATACACACACATATATATACATATATATATTCACTGAAAAAACCATAGGTTTTAGGGACAGTTATAGTTAGTTGGACATTTCACTCGTACAAAACCATAGAAATTCCCCCGTTATAGTTAGTTCAGCTAACTATAACTCGCGCCCCCGCAATGCACTGCTGATGACGTCACATATTACATCACTCATGACATGGTCAGTGACATCACTGATGACATCACTGATGGCATCTCAAATGACATCACTGATGACATCACTGATGACATCATCCAGTGACTGTGTGTTTCTGTAAAGTTTAAATATGTTTAATATATATAGGGAAAGGCGTATTGAAGAATGAGTGGGTGTATAAGTGTCTGAATGGATGATTTAGTATGTGAGTGACTGACTCTACAAGTGAGTGATTAAATGTATCTTACTGAATGCATGGGTTAGTGACTAAACTGTGTGAATGTCTGTATCCGTCTGTCTGTTGGTTTGTAAGCGGCTGCATGGCTTTCTAAATAGCTACATGAGTGTCTACATGGGTTATTGATTGATTGTCTGAGTATCTGTATGGGTGCCTGAGTGTTTGTGTGGGTGGGGTGTGTGTGACTCTGTGCATAGATGTGTGAGTTGGTGATTCACTGGGTGCATGGTTTCAAGAGTGCATCTGTGATGGACTGTATGGGTGGGTGAGTGTGTGTGTGTATGGGTGTGTTAGTGATTGAATGTATATCTCAGTGGTACATGTGTGAGTAACTACATATGTGAAAGGCAGTATATATGTGTGTTGGAGTATATAAATTGCTATAAGTGAGAGTGTGTGATTGTGAGAGTGGCTGTATGGATGAGTGTGTACTTGTATCAGTGATTGTATAAGAGCGTAAGAATGTGCTAGTATTTGTATGAGTAAGTGAGTTGGTGTGTGTATAACTGTATAGGTGAGTAAATGGGTGTGTGATTAAGTTTTTTGCATGACTGACTAGGTGTGTGAGAACCTCTATGGATGAGTGGCGGTGTGTGAGTGTTTATATAGGTGTATGAGTGCATATGATAGTCCTGTACTGAGTGACTAAGTATGAGTGACTGTACGGGTGAGTGAGTGGATGTGTGTGTAGACCTAAGAATCAGTGAGTGGGTATGTAGTTTTTGGTGTTGGAGTGTCTATGGTTTTGAGAATGGCAGTCTGTAATTTAGAGTGGGTGTATCAAAAGTTATATTAGGGTGTGAGAAGATGCATGAAATTATCACATGGATGATGTCATCAGTGATATCATTTGAGATGTCATCAGTGATGTCATCAGTGATGTCACTGACCATGTCATGAGTGATGTAATATGTGACGTCATCAGCAGTGCATTGCGGGGGCGCGAGCTATAGTTAGCTGAACTAACTATAACGGGGGAATTTCTATGGTTTTGTACGAGTGAAATGTCCAACTAACTATAACTGTCCCTAAAACCTATGGTTTTTTCAGTGAATTTCAAAGGTTTTTTAAATGCTAATTTCTAACTATAACGTGTCTGAAACCTATGGTTTTTTCAGTGAATTTCAAAGGTTTTTTAAATGCTAATTTCTAACTATAACGTGCCTGAAACCTATGATTTTTTAAGTGAATTTCAAAGGTTTTTTTAAATGCTAGTTTCTAACTATGCCTACAGAGGTAGGACATGTGAAGAAAGAAGAAAAAACGCACAGAAAGAAGCAAAAGATGTGCAGAAAGAACCAACAGAGGAGCAGAAAGAGGCCTTGTTGCAAAATCATCCTGTGCCCACAACTTTTTCAGACGGGTACTGGTGGTAACTGACTCTGACTAACCGGAGCCAGTGCTATGCTAAAAGACACTTAGAATACAGTGAAAACACCTACATACACTAGGGAACACTATGCGTTGGGGTACCCCTGTGATTAGCATGACCTCCTCTGCAAGTCCCTAGTACATAATAGGGCAGGGGGATTAAAACTACCTCTTAAAACGCGCTACAGGGCGCGTTTGCACAGTGGTGAAGGGAGGGGGGCCTGAGGTGACATGTGTGCAAACGCACCCCGTGGCGTGTTTTAAGTTGCGGGATTAAGTCCCCTTGAATTCTGAGGGTCCCTGGGGCCCAACTAGCCCCCCAGGTACCTACAGTTAGGACCACAGAGCTGAGTTGCAGAGAGGCGTTCCGAGGCCACGCACCTTTTTCACCTCTCTGCAACGCAACTCTGTTGTGCTTACTGAAGGTACCTGGTGGGCTAGTTGGCCCCCAGGGTCCCTCAGGATTCAAAGGGAATTAATTCCCCAACTTAAAACGCACCACAGGGCGTGTTTGCGCACATGTCACCTGAGGCCCCGCCCCTCCCTTCACCACTGTGCAAACGCGCCCGTGGTGCATTTTAAGTTGGGGGATTAGGTCACCTTGAATCCTGAGGGTCCCTGGGGCCCAACTAGCCCACTAGGTACTTCCAGTAAGCACCACAGGCCTGCGTTGCAACGCCTGTAACAAATTGTGCAGTTGTGTTTAGGTAGTGAAGAGGGTCGTGCTGGGGGTAGTGTTTTAGGGTTTAGGGTAGTGCAGTGGTGTTTGTGTAGTGTAGGGGGTCATGCTGTGGGTAGATTTAGGGTTTAGGGTAGTGCAGTGGTGTTTGGGTAGTGTAGGGAGTCGTGCTGGGGGAGTGTTTTAGGGTTTAGGGTAGTGCAGTGGTGTTTAGGTAGTGTAGGGGGTCGTGCTGGGGGTAGTGTTTTAGGGTTTAGGGTAGTGCAGTGGTGGTTGGGTAGTGTAGGGGGTCGTGCTGGGGGTAGTGATTTAGGGTAGTGCAGTGGTGTTTGGGTAGTGTAGGGGTACTGCTGGGGGTAGTGTTTTAGGGTTTAGGTTAGTGCAGTGGTGTTTGGGTAGTGTAGGGGTACTGCTGGGGGTAGTGTTTTAGGGTTTAGGGTAGTGCAGTGGTGTTTGTGTAGTGTAGGGGGTAGTGTTTTAGGGTTTAGGGTAGTGCAGTGGTGTTTGTGTAGTGTAGGAGGTCGTGTTTTAGGGTTTAGGGTAGTGCAGTGGTCTTTGGGTAGTGTAGGGAGTCGTGCGGGGGTAGTGTTTTAGGGTTTAGGGTAGTGTAGGGGGTCATGCGGGGGGTAGTGTTTTAGGGTTTAGGGCAGTGCAGTGGTGTTTGGGTAGTGTAGGGGGTCATGCGGGGGGTAGTGTTTTAGGGTTTAGGGCAGTGCAGTCGTGTTCGGGTAGTGTAGGGGGCTGTGCTGGGGGTAGTATTTTAGGGTTTAGGGTAGTGCAGTGGTGTTCGGGTAGTGTAGGAGGTCGTGCTGGGGGCAGTGTTCTAGGGTTTAGGGCAGTGCAGTGGTGTTTGGGCAGTGTAGGGGGTAATGCTGGGGGTGGTGTTTTAGGGTTTAGGGCAGTGCAGTGGTGTTCGGGCAGTGTAGGGGGTCGTGCTGGGGGTGGTGTTTCAGGGTTTAGGGCAGTGGTGTTCGGGCAGTGTAGGGGGTGGTGTTTCAGGGTTTAGGGCAGTGCAGTGGTGTTCGGGCAGTGTAGGGGGTCGTGCAGGGGGTGGTGTTTCAGGGTTTAGGGCAGTGGTGTGCGGGCAGTGTAGGGGGTCGTGCTGGGGGTGGTGTTTCAGGGTTTGGGGCAGTGCAGTGGTGTTCGAGCAGTAAAGGGGGTCGTGCTGGGGTGGTGTTTCAGGGTTTAGGGCAGTGCAGTGGTGTTCGGGCAGTGTAGGGGGCGGTGCAGGGGTGGTGTTTCAGGGTTTAGGGCAGTGCATTGGTGTTCGGGCAGTGTAGGGGGTCATCCAGGGGGTGGTGTTTCAGGGTTTAGGGCAGTGCAGTGGTGTTCGGGCAGTGTAGGGGGTCGTGCTGGGGCTGGTGTTTCAGGGTTTAGGGCAGTGCAGTGGTGTTCGGGCAGTGTAGGGGGTCATGCTGGGGCTGGTGTTTCAGGGTTTAGGGCAGTGCAGTGGTGTTCGGGCAGTGTAGGGGTCTTGCTGGGGCTGGTGTTTCAGAGTCTAGGGCAGTGCAGTGGTGTTCGGGCAGTGTAGGTGGTCTTGCTGGGCCTGGTGTTTTGGGGTTTAGGGCAGTGCAGTGGTGTTCGGGCAGTGTAGGGGGTCATGCTGGGGCTAGTGTTTCAGGATTTAGGGCAGAGCAATGGTGTTCAGGCAGTGTAGGGGTTTTGCTGGAGGTGGTGTTTCAGGGTTTAGGGCAGTGCAGTGGTGTTCGTGCAGTGTAGGGGGTGGTGTTTCAGGGTTTAGGGCAGTGGTGTTCAGGCAGTGTAGGGGGTCTTGCTGGGGTTGATGTTTCAGGGTTTAGGGCAGTGCAGTGGTGTTCGGGCAGTGTAGGGGGTCGTGCTGGGGGTGGTGTTTCAGGGTTTAGGGCAGTGCAGTGGTGTTCCGGCAGTGTAGGAGGTCGTGCAGGGGGTGGTGTTTCAGGGTTTAGGGCAGTGCAGTGGTGTTCGGGCAGTGTAGGGTGTCATGCTGAGGGGTGGTGTTTCAGGGTTTAGGGCAGTGCAGTGGTGTTCGGGCAGTGTAGGGGGTCGTGCAGGGGGTGGTGTTTCAGGGTTTAGGGCAGTGCAGTGGTGTTTGGGCAGTGTAGGGGGTAATGCTGGGGGTGGTGTTTTAGGGTTTAGGGCAGTGCAGTGGTGTTCGGGCAGTGTAGGGGGTCGTGCTGGGGGTGGTGTTTCAGGGTTTAGGGCAGTGGTGTTCGGGCAGTGTAGGGGGTGGTGTTTCAGGGTTTAGGGCAGTGCAGTGGTGTTCGGGCAGTGTAGGGGGTCGTGCAGGGGTGGTGTTTCAGGGTTTAGGGCAGTGGTGTTCGGGCAGTGTAGGGGGTCGTGCTGGGGGTGGTGTTTCAGGGTTTGGGGCAGTGCAGTGGTGTTCGAGCAGTAAAGGGGTCGTGCTGGGGTGGTGTTTCAGGGTTTAGGGCAGTGCAGTGGTGTTCGGGCAGTGTAGGGGGCGGTGCAGGGGGTGGTGTTTCAGGGTTTAGGGCAGTGCATTGGTGTTCGGGCAGTGTAGGGGGTCATCCAGGGGTGGTGTTTCAGGGTTTAGGGCAGTGCAGTGGTGTTCGGGCAGTGTAGGGGTCGTGCTGGGGCTGGTGTTTCAGGGTTTAGGGCAGTGCAGTGGTGTTCGGGCAGTGTAGGGGGTCATGCTGGGGCTGGTGTTTCAGGGTTTAGGGCAGTGCAGTGGTGTTCGGGCAGTGTAGGGGGTCTTGCTGGGGCTGGTGTTTCAGAGTCTAGGGCAGTGCAGTGGTGTTCGGGCAGTGTAGGTGGTCTTGCTGGGCCTGGTGTTTTGGGGTTTAGGGCAGTGCAGTGGTGTTCGGGCAGTGTAGGGGGTCATGCTGGGGCTAGTGTTTCAGGATTTAGGGCAGAGCAATGGTGTTCAGGCAGTGTAGGGGGTTTTGCTGGAGGTGGTGTTTCAGGGTTTAGGGCAGTGCAGTGGTGTTCGTGCAGTGTAGGGGGTGGTGTTTCAGGGTTTAGGGCAGTGGTGTTCAGGCAGTGTAGGGGTCTTGCTGGGGTTGATGTTTCAGGGTTTAGGGCAGTGCAGTGGTGTTCGGGCAGTGTAGGGGGTCGTGCTGGGGGTGGTGTTTCAGGGTTTAGGGCAGTGCAGTGGTGTTCCGGCAGTGTAGGAGGTCGTGCAGGGGGTGGTGTTTCAGGGTTTAGGGCAGTGCAGTGGTGTTCGGGCAGTGTAGGGTGTCATGCTGAGGGGTGGTGTTTCAGGGTTTAGGGCAGTGCAGTGGTGTTCGGGCAGTGTAGGGGGTCGTGCAGGGGGTGGTGTTTCAGGGTTTAGGGCAGTGCAGTGGTGTTTGGGCAGTGTAGGGGGTCGTGCAGGGGGTGGTGTTTCAGGGTTTAGGGCAGTGCAGTGGTGTTCGGCCAGTGTAGGTGGTCTTGCTGGGGGTGGTGTTTCAGGCTTTAGTGCAGTGGTGTTCGGGCAGTGTAGGGGGTCTTGCTGGGGGTGGTGTTTCAGGGTTTAGGGCAGTGCAGTGGTGTTCGGGCAGTGTAGGGGTCTTGCTGGGGCTGGTGTTTCAGGGTTTAGGGCAGTGCAGTGGTGTTCGGGCAGTGTAGGGGTCGTGCTGGGGCTGGTGTTTGAGGGTTTAGGGTAGTGCAGTGGTGTTCGGGCAGTGTAGGGGGTCGTGCTGGGGCTGGTGTTTCAGGGTTTAGGGCAGTGCAGTGGTTTTCGGGCAGTGTAGGCGGTCGTGCTGGGGCTGGTGTTTCAGGGTTTAGGGCAGTGCAGTGGTGTTCGGGCAGTGTACGGGGTTGTGCTGGGGCTGGTGTTTCAGGGTTTAGGGCAGTGCAGTGGTGTTCGGGCAGTGTAGGGGGTCGTGCTGGGGGTGGTGTTTCAGGGTTTAGGGCAGTGCAGTGGTGTTCGGGCAGTGTAGGGGGTCGTGCTGGGGCTGGTGTTTCATGGTTTAGGGCAGTGCAGTGGTGTTCGGGCAGTGTAGGGGGTCGTGCTGGGGGTGGTGTTTCAGGGTTTAGGGCAGTGCAGTGGTGTTCGGGCAGTGTAGGGGGTCATGCTGGGGGTGGTGTTTCAGGGTTTAGGGCAGTGCAGTGGTGTACGGGCAGTGTAGGGGGTCTTGCTGGGGGTGGTGTTTCAGGGTTTAGGGCAGTGGTGTTCGGGCAGTGTAGGGGTCTTGCTGGGGGTAGTGTTTCGGGGTTTAGGGCAGTGCAGTGGTGTTCGTGCAGTGTAGGGGGTCATGCTGGGGTGGTGTTTCAGGGTTTAGGGCAGTGCAGTAGTGTTCGGGCAGTGTAGGGGATCGTGCAGGGGGTGGTGTTTCAGGGTTTAGGGCAGTGCAGTGGTGTTCGGGCAGTGTAGGGGGTCATGCTGGGGGTGGTGTTTCAGGGTTTAGGGCAGTGCAGTGGTTTTCGGGCAGTGTAGGGGGTCGTGCAGGGGGTGGTGTTTCAGGGTTTAGGGCAGTGCAGTGGTGTTCGGGCAGTGTAGGGGTCGTGCTGGGGCTGGTGTTTCAGGGTTTAGGGCAGTGCAGTGGTGTTCGGGCAGTGTAGGGGGTCTTGCTGGGGGTGGTGTTTCAGGGTTTAGGGCAGTGCAGTGGTATTCGGGCAGGGTAGGGGGTCTTGCTGGGGGTAGTGTTTCAGGGTTTAGGGCAGTGCAGTGGTGTTCGTGCAGTGTAGGGGGTCGGGCTGGGGATGGTGTTTCAGGGTTTAGGGCAGTGCAGTAGTGTTCGGGCAGTGTAGGGGGTCATGCAGGGGGTGGTGTTTCAGGGTTTAGGGCAGTGCAGTGGTGTTCGGGCAGTGTAGGGGGTCATGCTGGGGGTGGTGTTTCAGGGTTTAGGGCAGTGCAGTGGTGTTCGGGCAGTGTAGGGGGTCGTGCTGGGGATGGTGTTTCAGGGTTTAGGGCAGTGCAGTACTGTTCGGGCAGTGTAGGGGGTCGTGCAGGGGGTGGTGTTTCAGGGTTTAGGGCAGTGCAGTGGTGTTCGGGCAGTGTAGGGGTTGTGCTGGGGGTGGTGTTTCAGGGTTTAGGGCAGTGCAGTGGTGTTCGGGCAGTGTAGGGGGTCGTGCTGGGGGTGGTGTTTCAGGGTTTAGGGCAGTGCAGTGGTGTTCGGGCAGTGTAGGGGGTCTTGCTGGGGGTAGTGTTTCAGGGTTTAGGGCAGTGCAGTGGTGTTCGTGCAGTGTAGGGGGTCGTGCTGGGGATGGTGTTTCAGGGTTTAGGGCAGTGGTGTTCGGGCAGTGTAGGGGGTCTTGCTGGGGGTGGTGTTTCAGGGTTTAGGGCAGTGCAGTGGTGTTCGTGCAGTGTAGGGGTCGTGCTGGGGATGGTGTTTCAGGGTTTAGGGCAGTGCAGTAGTGTTCGGGCAGTGTAGGGGGTCGTGCAGGGGGTGGTGTTTCAGGGTTTAGGGCAGTGCAGTGGTGTTCGGGCAGTGTAGGGGGTCGTGCTGGGGGTGGTGTTTCAGGGTTTAGGGCAGTGCAGTGGTGTTCGGGCAGTGTAGGGGGTCATGCTGTGGGTGGTGTTTCAGGGTTTAGGGCAGTGGTGTTCGGGCAGTGTAGGGGTCTTGCTGGGGGTGATGTTTCAGGGTTTAGGGCAGTGCAGTGGTGTTCGGGCAGTGTAGGAGGTCTTGCTGGGGGTAGTGTTTCAGGGTTTAGGGCAGTGCAGTGGTGTTCGGGCAGTGTAGGGGTCATGCTGGGGGTGGTGTTTCAGGGTTTAGGGCAGTGCAGTGGTGTTCGGGCAGTGTAGGGGTCGTGAAGGGGGTGGTGTTTCAGGGTTTAGGGCAGGGCAGTGTAGGGGGTCGTGCTAGGGTATGTGTTTCAGGGTTTAGGCAGTGCAGTGGTGTTCGGGCAGTGTAGGGTGTCGTGCAGGGGCTGGTGTTTCAGGGTTTAGGGTAGTGCAGTGGTGCTTGTGTAGTGTAGGGGGTTGTGCTGGGGGTAGTGTTTTAGGGTTTAGGGTAGTGCAGTGGTGTTTGTGTAGTGTAGGGGGTCATGTTTTAGGGTAGTGCAGTGGTGTTTGGGTAGTGTAGGGGGTCATGCTGGGGGTAGTGTTTTAGGATTTAGGTTAGTGCAGTGGTGTTTGGGTAGTGTAGGGGGTCGTGCTGGGGTAGTGTTTTAGGGTTTAAGGTAGTGCAGTGGTGTTTGTGTAGTGTAGGGGGTCGTGCTGGGGGTAGTGTTTTAGGTTTTAGGGTAGTGCAGTGGTGCTTGTGTAGTGTAGGGGGTCGTGCTGGGGGTAGTGTTTTAGGTTTAGGGTAGTGCAGTGGTGTTTGTGTAGTGTAGGGGGTCATGTTTTAGGGTAGTGCAGTGGTGTTTGGATAGTGTAGGGGTCGTGCTGGGGGTAGTGTTTTAGGATTTAGGTTAGTGCAGTTTTGTTGGGGTAGTGTTTTAGGGGTTAGGGTAGTGCAGTGGTGTTTGTGTAGTGTAGGGGGTCATGCTGGGGGTAGTGTTTTGGGGTTTAGGATAGTGCAGTGGTGCTTGTGTAGTGTAGGGGGTCGTGCTGGGTTAGTGTTTTAGGGTTTAGGGTAGTGCAGTGGTGTTTTTGTAGTGTAGGGGGTCATGTTTTAAGATGCAACGCTCCAATACCTTACCAGTCTGCACTACATAAAACTACAAAAAAACTAAAAATAAAAAGTGTTTTGCACACTTTTGTCATTGGGCTATATGTGGGCTACATCTGGGTAATATTTGTGCTACATTTGGGCTCTTTTTTCACCGGTGGCCATCTTGGAAGACTTCTTTGTTATGAAGTTTCCTAATTTCCTCATTTACTGCAGTCTCCTCAGTAGGAAATGCTTTCAGTTTTTTACTTTGATTCCATCAAGAAGGCATTCAGATGTGTCACACATTTGCCATAAATTCAGAATGTTATTACTCTAGTTGTTCATTAGATCACTGTAGTAAAGCTACTGCTCACCAAGGAGTTAACTGGAAGTCTACTGCTGGTATTGAAAGTGATTGTTTCAGTCTGCATGTCAGAATTTTCTAATGAAATAGAAGAGGATTTGAGATCTCACTTAAAACATGCACTAAATTTTCTTTTTGCAGCACTAACCATAATTTCTATGGCAAAATGAACCCCCTCATTTTGTTCCTTTTTAAATTAAATGTTTTAAGTGTTACCAGTTTATTCCAATCAAGATGGCTTCAGGTGTGCCATACTTTTGTCATAAGTAAGGCTGTTAGCACTCTAGTTGTTCTTTAGAACACTCTGGGAAGCTGCAGTAGAACACAAAGGCATCAACTGACAGGCTGCTCCTGTTGAAATATAACAGGAAGATATTTGAGATCTCACTTAAAACATGTCCTAATTTTTCTTTCTACAGCACTAACCATAATTTCTATGGCAAAATGAACCCCCTCATTTTGTTCCTTTTTAAATTAAATGTTTTAAGTGTTACCAGTTTATTCCAATCAAGATGGCTTCAGGTGTGCCATACTTTTGTCATAAGTAAGACTGTTAGCGCTCTAGTTGTTCTTTAGAACACTCTGGGAAGCTGCAGTAGAACACAAAGGCATCAACTGACAGGCTGCTCCTGTTGAAATATAACAGGAAGATATTTGAGATCACACTTGAAACATGTCCTAATTTTTCTTTCTACAGCACTAACCATAATTTCTATGACAAAATGAACCCCATCATTTTGTTCCTTTTTAAATTAAATGTTTTAAGTGTTACCAGTTTATTCCAATCAAGATGGCTTCAGGTGTGCCATACTTTTGTCATAAGTAAGGCTGTTAGCACTCTAGTTGTTCTTTAGAACACTCTGGGAAGCTGCAGTAGAACACAAAGGCATCAACTGACAGGCTGCTCCTGTTGAAATATAACAGGAAGATATTTGAGATCACACTTGAAACATGTCCTAATTTTTCTTTCCAGAGCACTAACCATAATTTCTATGACAAGATGAACCCCATCATTTTGTTCCTTTTTAAATTAAATGTTTTAAGTGTTACCAGTTTATTCCAATCAAGATGGCTTCAGGTGTGCCATACTTTTGTCATAAGTAAGGCTGTTAGCACTCTAGTTGTTCTTTAGAACACTCTGGGAAGCTGCAGTAGAACACAAAGGAATCAACTGACAGTCTCTGCCCTTGTTGGATGTACATGTTTTACTGAGAATGTCAGACTTCATTCTCACATGACTGAGAAAGATAATGTGAATTTACAGAAAATATGCTCTCATTTTAGCTTCTGGGGCACCTTCCAAAACTGTATGGGACAAGCATGTGAAAATAGTTTTCATGATATCCCAGCAGAAGGTTTTTCACAGGGTAAAATCACCTTAGAACACACCACAATTCCTGAAATTAGTATGGTACCATCAACAAATGAATTCTAATGTAACTAAAGTCTGTTATCACCCTTTATAGTTCTCCTTTTGGTAACCCTCAAAATCTTCGATTCACTACAATGCATTTCAATGGGGTACTATCATTTATATTGGTCCCAAGATGGCTGCCAGCAATTCCAGGATGAAGTGCTGACAGCCAATCAGATCTCACGATGACATGTGTGGTTAGGCTCCGCCCAGATATATATGTGTTTTTACTTTTGATTTTTCAGCAACTACTGAACGGATTTACACCATTTAACAAAAAGGGTTCTTTTTGAACCAAGAACTACCTCTTTGCCAAATTTGGTGTAATTCCGTTCAGCAGTTCGGGCTGTAGCCTTGCATAAAGTTTCCTATGGGAAATTGATTTTTTGACTCTTATTTTTTAATTTCTCCGCAACTACTGAACGGATTTACACCATTTAACAAAAAGGGTTCTTTCTGAACCAAGAACTACCTCTTTGCCAAATTTGGTGTAATTCCGTTCAGCAGTTCGGGCTGTAGCCGTGTCTAAAGTTTCCTATGGGAAAATGAATGGGGAAAACACGTTTTGGGACCCCCCTTTTTCTCGGCCCCCGCTTGACGAATCACCCTGAGACTTTCAGGGTAGGAGCGGACCGGAGCGGGCCATAAAGTTTGAAAATTTCGCGAAGATTCGTCAACCGACGCAAGAGTTATTTCAAATAGAATGTCGCGGATTTCCTATGGAAAATAGGTCCTAACTATAACTATCTACTGGCGACCGCCAATAGATAATATATATGTATATATATACATATATTTATTTTTTTATAGATAGATAGCTAGATAGATAGATAGATAGCTAGATAGATAGATAGATAGTTAAGGATTACTACGTATCACCTAAGCTCCTAAGTATCCACAAAGCAACACATTGAGATGTAATTGTAATGTAATGCAATAGTTCAATAGCTCACAACTGACATTTATCCAATGAGACTCAAAACAATCAAACTCTCAGTATCAAATGAAAGTTCGCCGATAATCCTACAAAAATGTGCATCGTGAGGAAACGTTATCAGTTTGAGCAGAATCATGATGATAAAGAATCATACCCTCCTTTTTTCAAATAAGGGTTATTAATGACATGGTAACATAATACGTTTGGAGACAGGGCCGGACTGGGAACACAAACCAGCCCTGGAATTTCTAACAGACGGGCCCCGGGGGGAGGGGGGGTTCAATGGGTACTAGCGGGAAGCACTGCTGCTGCTTTTGTTACAGGGGGCAGATACCTGCAAAACTGCCCCCCACCGCTCCAAAACCGGCCCCACCGCCCCAAAACTGGCCCCACCCGTCCACCCCATCGAGAAAATGCCCGGTGCCCGCTACGGCCAGTCCGGCCCTGTTTGGAGCTACTTTTGTTACTTGATCAAACATAGGATAGTTCATATTGCCTTAAAGCTCTCCTCTTCCAGGAATGAACCTTCCTAGCAGAATGTATTTATTTGCTTGCTAAAATCCGCAACCTGATTAAAATCAAGGGTTGTGTGCTCTGCCCCCTGCTCTTTGGTCCTGTTTACTATCTTCGGGATGGGAAAGTTGTCATTATAAAATCCGCTTAACAAACTAGTAATAGTGCGTAGCCATCTATTCACTTGCCTATCTCAGATAAGTCAACCAGAGTGAACACATTGAGTTAATCTATTGTAGTGCTGCTCACTTTCAGACACTTGTCATTAGTGGCCATCATGGCAGTGACTTTTTTCAATCTCTCCAGGACTTCCGAAACCAGTTACACCAAGAAGAGTCGCATCCTCTGCAAAAAAGGTTAGTATTCCTAGATGAAATGAAAAACATCTTTCCCCCTACTTTTTTGCAGCTTTTTGATACACATTTTCTTGTTATATTTCTTCAATAAATATTATTGTTATTTTAAATATTCACTTTCTGAATACAGAATTCCATGAAGAAAAGTTTGTTATATTTTGCATTTCATATGCACATCTCTTTGTATCAAATCTTTCTAATTACCTGTTATATTTATATTTCTTTTAGCAGTCCCACGAGGATGGTATATTTGTCCTTCATTCTACAATATGTCTAACAGCTTCACTATGTTCATGAAGAGAATTTTCAATCAGTGAGGGCCTGATTTAGGTCCATAGGATATATTGGGATTTATTTTTCAGCCGACAGAATATTTGGCACCTTTGTGACAGAGTAACCTGTCAGCCGAGATCTAAATCAGGCCCTTAGTCAGGATTGCAGATGACAGCACTTCAATCCGATGCTATGTACTTACTTTTCCTCAGTTTACTCTTTATCCCTATTTATTTTTTACTCCTTAAGCAAACAGTGAGATTTTAACATAAGGGGCACTCTAGTTAGAAGATTTTTGACCAGATTTCTCTGGAAATTATAATGATAGACTCAACTACCAATTTCATATTCCTTTTATTGTTTTTTTATTCATAATGTACCTTCAGTCCATTGCAGCCCTTTGAAGATCGTTTTCTGTGCAAAAGCAAAGGCTTTGATAATATTGGAGGGCAAATCACGTAAAGAGAAAAATAACAATGTTTTGGCAGTTTCTGCCTTACAATTAGGACATGAAGACAATTAAATAATTTTGTGAAATTCAACAAACTGTGAACATGCATTTGTTTCTCGTGATATAGAACCAACAAAATCAATATAGCTGTGGGAGGAGGAGTAGTGCCTCTCTTTTTCAAGGAGGTCTCGTAAGTAATAGAATTCAGTTCAAATTGGGAACATAGGAGTCACCCTGTATAGTAGAACATCTTGCATTTGATGAAGATAAAACCATAGTCTGCTGAAACTTTTAGGAACTTGGTAACAGATTTACTAATTTTTCATGCAATGCAGTGCAGCAACCAAATTTGCTGCATTGTGCAAGGGAGAAAAGAGGTGAGAGGCCTTTATCTACCGATATTGGTTCGCTGCTGCCTCCGCCACCTGTGCTGGTGCCTTAATATGGCTGCTTTGTGTGATGCACAGCCTTGCACTATAGTGCAGAGGTTAGTGTGTGCTATGTAACATCGGTTTTGTACTGGAAGCGTACCCTCCAAGTACAAATTCCTATGCCTAGACAAACTCAAAAGCGTTTCACACATTGGGTGTGTGCTGTGCAATTCTATACACATGCAATGTTTTTTTTTTTAAAGTAATAAACACATTTCCTCTTGGTGACAATGCTTGAATTAGGTGTTATTTTTTGACACAAAGACTGATCTTGCCATCTTAGTACATATAGCTTTGCATCAGAACCTTTAGGTGTTAGCACTGGCTCTCCAACATAGGACCTCCCTTGAGGGAAAATGACGTACAAATGTCCTAAGTGCTTTTTCCACTCAGAAAAAGGCCCATCTTCAGCACAAAACACCATTTGAGCTGGAAAGTATATATCAATGCATCACTTTGAGTCTCTTTGTGTCACGCTGAGATGGCACAAATTCTTAGTGAATCTGTGCCTTGGAGAGCAGAATACGTGACACCTAGGAGATGAGTAAGAAGTGGGCCCCTACGTGATTTTGACGTACAAATTGAATTGACCCTGAATTTAATTTCCTCAGGTTCAGACAACCAGGAAATAAATTTGACTTTGTCATTTCCTAACCCACTTTAATCAATAATGATATTCGGTTCAGGTTCTTCAATATAAATCAATTGAGTTACATTGTCTATAACCACTTCCATAATTCAAGCTTTTACTTCCAACACTACCAAAAACAATTCTCATAAGTTCTATGAATAGCTTAGCAGTACCATTATCCACAAAGCAAGTTTGCCATTTGGAGTAATAAGCGATCATCACCATGGCATATTTCCACTTGACTTCCAAGAGTCCAAAATGCCCTGCACTATCCATATACAATTTAGTCCAAGCTCACTCAGACTTCACAGGGTCCATCGTAAATGGGGCTTCCCTTTGGACTTATTGCTCATCACACAAGGAGTACATCTCCTCACAAAAAGCTACAGAGTTATCCAGTGCTGGTTGCCAGAATCCCTCCTTAATCTTCCACTTCATGGCTCTCATAACCCTATGCCTACATTCTTAAACTTACTGGCATTACTAAAAAATCTAATTTCCTACTTCGTTATTGTCAAAAGTCAACTCATACACTACTAGAGAATAGAATCTTTGTTCCACACTTAGGGGCTTATTACGATGTCAGTTCGTAAGCCTCCGTGGGCTTGTCGGAGTCTGTCCGCCCGATGTCACGTTGGAAGCAGTCGTTCCGACAGCAGTATGATGATGCGCTACAATACATGGCTTACCGACCGACACGGTTCTTCCAAATCCGACTGGAAATTCCGATTGCGACGGGTTCTGAAAGGTCCAATGGAGCAGATCCAAGCACTGACCGGCCCTTGAGCCGCCTGCACTATTACGATGCATATTTCCGATGCGCCGTCTGTGTCGGTCCAACCACCTCATCAGAGCTGGCGGAAGGGGAGGCTTATAAGGCCGAAACTCACCACAACACACTTCCACATTTCCTGTGCAGTTATGGAGCCCGTCGCGCATGTCATACTGCTTCCGTACCTACTCGATGACCAGCAAAATCAGGACCATGGTGGACGTCACTGCCGGTAAGTGACACACCTAAACCTACACCAGTGGGTTTCAAACTTCTTAATGCTGTGCCCCCGTAAAAAAAAAATACCTCGGCCCGCTCGATTTCTGAACAATTATTCAGTTAAATTGGCAATGTTGAAATATGTCTCAACATATTTAAACATGGCAGTTAAGCTCTGTTACCCCTTTTCACACATACTTCCAGTCAGGAAATATTTAACAAAAGTTGTCTGTGACAGTCCATTGCAAGGCTGGCTTACTGCCGCTCATGCTTCTAACACTTAAAACAAAACATGATGCTTCTCTTGGCCAGAGACTGCCCCCCCCCCCTGATATCACTTAAGGCCGACCCAGGGGGGACTGCCCCCTCCAGTTTGAAGACCTCTGCCCTACACATGGAAGTGACCACAAAGCGTAGGTGCAGTAATGTGAAAGTGTCCTGCAGCATGTTGTGCAGGGGGAATGAGGGAATTTCAGCATCGGGTATCCACAGTGTGAACCGGAAATACAGGGGCAGACCCAACATAAAGGTAGGAATAGAAGTGGGCATAGGCACATAGATATAGGTACAGAAATATGTATGGTGAGCTCACCACTGCTCTAAGTACCACATGTCATAGCAACATAACACTAATGCACATTTAAAAGTATGTCCCAAGGAAACCCATACACTGGCACACTACATCCTCCCTGAACACAATACCCTCATCACCACTGCTGGGAGCAAAGACTGAGGGTCCAGCTGATCTCCTAAAGTGCACCTTGAAGGAGGGTGTCACAGTGCAGTGTCACACTGAAAAGGTATACCTTGAGATGTACCACATGAGGGGGCTTGAAGGTGCATTAGAGGAGCAAGCACTGACAAATATATATCAATCTATGAATAGCTATTGGACTTGATAGTGCTTAGCATTACCATAATGGCAATTGTATGCACAGAAAGCTACTATCCAAACTCCACTGAGTGCAGCAACATCTTGAAAAACAGAAAGCAGACTTTTCAGCTGCATCACCTTCCAGTGCCCCGCAACTATTAGCTGAGATATCTGTAACACTACAAGCACAATCTCCTACTGTCTTCATTGCCCTAACTACAAATCCCAAAGCATTGAAGTCACCTTTGTGTCACCAAAGTGAACTGATAATAACTGCTTTTGCCAATGTCAAACATTCAGGCATCTTAGGTACAATGTAAGGTGTGCATTCACTTATCTAGATCCTGTCATATGCCTGAAGTATTGACATATCACATGTGTAACAATATTTGAAAAGCACATTCATGTGGCTCATTTGGCTGAAAAAGCTGTCCAAGTAGACATAATACACATCCCTATGAGTTCCCACCCAAATTTCCTTGTTAAACTAAGCTACTCCAACTCATGTTGTGACAAACAAGATAAAGCAGTCACAAGGCAAAGATCACTAGATTGATCCACTCTTCCACAACCCAGAAGTCCAAACGCTTGTGGCTGTGCCACTGTTTGCACGTGACACATCTTACTTGGACATATATAACACACCCAACATCACTTGACCCACAAACACTCCTTGACAACCATGACCCAAACTTAACAACAAACATGGCCCTCTGAAAGCACATACATCCCCTATCAGGCAGGTAACCATGGTCAAGTATGGTGCATGATATCTCTGGGTGGAAGATCAAATGTGGAGCCTTGGAGCCATGTGTGCACCAAGACAGAATATAAAGCCACAACACATCAGCAGGATGTGGCCTATGTTCAGTTTAGTAATAAAGTATATGCACAGACTCACATACTCACTGTGCGTTCAACCCAGAAGCTGATGTACATTGTCCGGAATGTAGTGCGCAACACAACAATCACACCATATTATAACTAGCTAACAACTCCTGTGACACCCATTCTTGTACCATTAGCCAGGTCGTCATGTAGCAAATACACACATCAATAATGAATTAGTAAGTACAGAAACACAGTCTAACTTACTAAGCATTGTCATGGACCCACACACACCATCCACATGAAATAGGCAACTAATGTGAATGGCATTACTACCATCCAAATTTCACTACACGGGAGCCACAGTGCAGAGACACCCTGCTTACAATGGATCTCTAATTTAAGGGGAGTCCTGGAAGACAACAGGGCCAGGACACAGTCTGATTTGTACCTACCTCACACTTTCCATGCGGACAGGACATTGAGAATCAGTCTCAACTGGGACTAATGGCTATTGGCACAAAGTTGCATCCACATGTGGCAAATTTGTCATTGGAAGTACTTAACAAGATCAACTGAAGGAACAGCAATTGGCCCATATCTATTAAGTCACATTTTGCAGTTTACACATTGCTCCGTGTACATGTGTGGCTAAAGTAACTATCCTGTATATAGAGTCACAACACCTCCAAGTGTATTGACAAGAAGATTCACTTTGTACACTTCCAATACATATGCAACATACATATCATTGAGTTTTTCCGTTAACACAATTGCACAATGGAATAAGAAATCTGCCTAAACTATGAATGCATATAATATCTCATGCAAGGTTTGGACCTTCACCCTACATTCCTACACAAACCTCATGCGGACATTGACACCCAGCCAATGTAGGTACACAAATCCACACAACATCCCAATAGACTTACCTACTCTATGAATCATATGCTATCATTGTCATACTAACAGAACTGAAGAAGAAGAAATACTTTATTGTTGATTAATAAAATCATTACAAACAAGGATAAAAATACTTTGGATTGTGTCAGGATGGAACTTGATTGTACCAATTTGATCTGTCTATTATATTATCTTTCAATGACAAAACACACATAATACGTTGTGTTGAAAATAATATCAAAGATACATTATAATTCAGTTCCATATTTCACACAGAACTCAAAAGACATCACTTCAAAATTGATAATAAAATGTTCTCAGCGGAACTACCTGCGCTACCCCCAATTTTAAAATTCATACTAAAAAGTACCATATTTAAAGTGCAATAGTTAAAGTGCACTTGTGCAATTTCTTACATCAAGCAGCATTCTATATAGTTAATTTAAAAGAATAACATCTTCCTATCAAAAGGGGCCCGCACTAAGCGGACAATTAATTTGGAATTGGGGTTTTACCCATTTACTGCGGTCAATTAGAAGCCCTTCAAAACTTCGATTTCAGAGCCATACACACAATTTCAAGATCAATTTATGGGATTACAATTTACATTCAGCATCTTTGAGATTAACAGCATTATCCAGTAAAACCAATCATTAATTATCTAGGCATGCCTCTAATATCAGGTAACACCCTCTGAGATTAACTTTTTTTCTGCGATAAGAATGAACTTTACAAACTGTGTAAGTCAGGCGGGCCGAGTTCCCAGAGAGACAAGTTATGATAGCTTGTCTACATGTTCTCACCCCGAGTTTGTTAAAAGTGGATTTTAATAAGGATTTCCTCTCTTCTAACAGTTGAGGACAAGTGAATACAATATGCACAAGAGATTCATTATAAAAACCACGTAACCTACAGCTGTTTGTGGGCCAATTTAGTTCCCATGTGGGGGTTCTCTCCTGTGTGGGTTTTCTCCCAACTCGTAGCAACATAAATCTGTGTCTTAAAGATGATTTTAAATGGGTTATGAGAGACGATTGTGGTTCTAATTTGGTGAATGAATTAATAACTGACCAGGAGTGTCTCTTTTTAGCGAACTCATCCTTATCCAAAAGAATCGATAGGAAATTAGCTGACCGATTTAATGTCTGTCTAAACACCGCTTTGTTCCTAGCTACATCTTCAAAGGGCGGAGACTTAAAATTGTTTAGACTCTCCAGTTAATAAGATTTCCAGCCCTTAGCGTGCTCATACCTCATTATCTCCTGCCAACATTGGTTAGCCAGAGTGCCTGGGTCTGAACAGAAAAAAGAATATAACGATTTTAAGAAACCAGATTGTCTTATCAAAGTTTGTCTTTTCAGACCAAATTCCAATCTGACATTGGCATGCCCGGTATACTTTGGAACCCTAAAAACAGATTTAAAGATTTTTTTTTTGTAGGCTATCAAGAATTTTCGAGTCTTTACCTCGAAATATCACTGAACCATAAGCCAGAGAGGGAATCAGCTTTGCTTTCATTACCTTAAGTAAAGTCTCATGGTTTGGACATGCCAACGTATCTCTCAACTTTCTAAAAGCAAAGGACAAAGCTGTAGCTTTTAATAAAATGCTGTTTAAAAGACAATCTGTCATCAAATGTAATACCCAAGTATTTATAGAGTTTCACAATTTCAATATTTAACCCATTAATATTCCATACTCTCTTGTCTGATTTTGTACAACCAATCATCATTATTTTTGTCTTCTTGGTATTCATT
Source organism: Calotriton arnoldi (assembly GCA_963921515.1). Lineage (NCBI taxonomy): Eukaryota > Metazoa > Chordata > Amphibia > Caudata > Salamandridae > Calotriton > Calotriton arnoldi. The sequence goes on from CAWUFW010001802.1 coordinate 1,826,084, forward strand.
TGTAAACCATTGACTGATATATAGTTATTAAATGAATCTACTAATCTTTTTAGGCCTATAGCAGTGTGACTTAACAGTATAATATAATCTGCATACTGTAAGTATTTTATATTTTGTCCTGAAAAGGTAGGCAAGTGAGCATTGACATTTTTAAAATGTAACGGTAAGTCGGCCATAAAAAGATTAAAAAGACATGGTGCCAAGATGCAACCTTGTTTAAGACCACTATTAGTTTCAAATCGACGAGTTGTTCAGCTACCGTCTCCGACTTTAACCTGGACCCACGTATTAGTGTATAGCAATTTAATCATACTAACAGAATTGTACTCACACATCACAAATTACAAATGAATGACAGTTAACTGCAAGAGATATGTTTGAACACAGGAATACCAAAAACAAAAATGCTTTATTCAGCCTCCATAATTTTTTTTTTTTAGAGTTTTACATAGAACTAGACCTGAGACTTCGGTTATCAGAGCGCTTTACATGAGCACCAGTTTCGTTACAAATGGACACATTCATTTTTGTTAGGCACGGGGAGATTAAGTGATTTGCCCAGAATCACAGGATGTTGAGCTCGTTGCCGAGACTCGAACCCGGTTCCCCAGCTTCGAGGTCGACCGCTCTAGCTGTAAGGCTACATCCTCTCCCCTAGTTCAATGATGAAATCAAAGGCCAATGGCCAATGTCTATGTTGTGGGCCAGCAAAGTGTGGCCCACCCAAACTTGCCTTCAATAATGCTGGTGATGGATACCTCCCTCGGAAGGGGCATCTAGGGGCCATGCCAGGCACCAAAATAAAATAATTAGGGGGGCTGGGTTGGTAATTGGGAGGGCTGGGCTCAGGATTGGGGGGGTCAGCTGTGTCAGTGGGCGGGCAGGATTTAGGGGGAGGGGCTGGGTTTCATCAGTTTAGGTATGTTATGTCCCTAAAGGGTGGTGAAGGGAATAGGGAGGGGTGCCTTTTTGCCTTTCGTTTTCTTCCCCATGGAGGTACTGGGGTAGGATGGGCAATACGATCTTCTGGGTTTAGGAGGGGTGGGCCAGTGGCACAAGGGTCTTCCTTTTAGGTTTGGTAGGTGGTTTGTCTGTTTGGGAAGGAACAAGGGTCTTCCTTTTAGGTTTGGTAGGTGGTTTGTCTGTTTGGGAAGGAACAAGGTCAAGGGAAATGAAGTGCATTATTTGGGCTGATTGGATACAAGGAGAGGCAAGGGTAGGGGTTTTGTTAGGCAGAGGGTAGTGATGTATGCGGCATGTCTGTGTGTGCTGGTGTGGTGTCTGTCCTGGCTGTGTGTGATGGTGTGCTATCTGCATGCTTGTCTGTTTGTGAACCTTGTGGTGCAGTGGGTGTTGTGTCTGCCTGCATATCAGTGGATGTGGAAGTCAGGGTGTCTTGTGACTGCTCAGTGCGTGTGTGTCTATCTTAGGCTTTTTGTCTGTGTGTTTGTGTGCTGCGTGTGAATGTTGCTGTGGATGCGTGGTCAGGCTTGCATGAGCTTTGGTCAGGAATGGGAATAGGGACTGTGGATGGGGTAGAGGCGGAGGGTGGAAAGCTGGATTTGGGATAATGCTGCCATCAGTGTGGGGGCTAGAGCCTCAATGGATCTCTGTAGGCAAGACATGTCAGAGTGAATGCCCTCCAGGAAAGATACCATCGGGGACTGGTGATTGGTATGTACCTGGAGGACATTCAGTACTGCTGTCTGATGCACAGAGACTTGGCTCAGGAGGTCAATGGCCTCCACAGCAGCGGATACAGAGGCAGGGGATAAGGGGCCTGGTGCAGAGAAGACTCCTCCCCTCTTAGGAGAGCGGCCACGGACAGGTGGCTGGGGAGCAGCTGTGAGGGTGGAGATGGTAGGGGGTGGTGGACTCAGATGGAGGTGACACAGGTCCAGGGAGATCCACCACCGCCTGGAAGGACTCTCTAGAACTAGACTCAGACCAAGATGTTCCTGCTGTCATGTCGGTCAGCTCCTCAGTGGCGCTCCCATCACCCTCTGTGCCACTGGTTCCCTCTTGCTCACTGGCAGCACGAGAACCACTGTGGCCAGCTGCTTCCGCAACAGTTGTGGCACTGTCTCCCTCGCTTCCCTGGTCTAATGCTGAAAAATAGATTAGAAAAGAAATTAGTTGAGATGTTGATATGTACTTGGTACACAGGTGTAATAGCAACTGTACCCGGATTGGCTAACATCATAATTTGTACATGGATAACATTAGGTCATATAGAGTCAATGGCACATTACTGAAAGCTACAAGACCTGGTAACTCTCACATAATGGTGTCAGGAACATAGTTTGATGCAACGTCATGTTTATCCCTCTCAGCATCTTAATCACATCTATGTACCAGCTGATGTTTTGTCTCTCACTCCTGATGCCCTAATAGTATACCACACTTACCTCATGTGAGCCAAGGGAGAATATACCTTCTACTGACAAATGGAAGAACACTGCATCCTTAACATACATCATATAGTGAGCTCTCCCCAATTCAGAGCTTGTGGAACAGCAGGTGCCCTGCTTCCGTTAACATAGTTTGATAAGTCACCATCAAGATGTAGGAGTCATGGAATAAGCTATTTCACATGGATCACTTTACAGTTGCTCATCTGTCCATTAACAGATGAAGCAGTTCTAAGTGTCATGTGTAACTCATATTGAAGGTACACACGGAATATAGGCATAGCAAGGCAAAAATGTATATCTACAAGTATTGTCATGTCAGCACAGTGCAATATTCAAATGTACTGTAAGCAGATTGCAACACTTTTAACAGTTTGCCATGTAAACACAGCTTATCATACTGACAATGTCTGAATATTACTTCAGGGACATGTGGCTTACTATACTACCAGGCCAGGTAGAATCATTGTGTGGCCACAATCTTAATGAAAAACATTTTACTAGAAACCTTTTACCAACACTATTTCTTATCGTATACATCCTGCTGATGTCCATGTCTCACAAGGACAAGCCAGCCTATCCCTCCCTGATAAATCTCATTATTCACATATTGTCCATCTTAGATGCCGTTGTGTTCTTCACCTGAATATATCTGCCCTTCTCAGATGTCGGAGAAGCCACATTTACAAATATCTGATTTACAGTGCTAAATCATAGTTTTATTTGCCTGAAAAGATTAATACCCTGTGAGGAAGAGCGTGGTATACTACCCACGGAACCCGTTTACATACCACAGTTGCCCTGCTGCTATTCGGAATGTCGGCCACACCGTACCTGGAAAATGGAAAGACAAAGGGTTAAACTTTTCTCCACAGACTCTCCCATATAGGAAGTAGGCGGGCCCACCCAATCAAAGGACCAACCAGGAACTCCCTACAGAGAAGAAAAGGATGCCACCAATCCAGAAGAGCGCAAGCCTGATGAGAAAGGGCGGAGCTGGGGAAAGCAGGAAGATTCTGAGGAGAGCAGCCCGAGAGAGACACCGTTGGCCGGTGCAGAGAGGTCGATTGCAGACGCCGGGCAGGAGAACCGAAGGTCGACGCGGAAACTCCAGTGGACTGGAGTGATGAGTGGTGGACGCCCACGGGGGAGGCCTGCACACTGCCACAACTCAGAAGATGTGATGCATCTGCGGGATGTGCACCGGATGGGGAGGGAGGGAGTCTAAGAGATGGCCAGGATAAGGGGGTACCCGAGTTAAGGCCATAAGGGGATTCCCGCGAGAAGTGCCAAATTAATTTTTTTTTAAAAGAAGTATTTCTTTATTTCTGTTTTGCTGTTTTGCGTTGTTGTGTGGGGACGTACCAGTGCTCCTTAAATATAAGTCCCAGCCCTTAACTGCTAAGATGGAGACCGTGTTTTAATTGGGATGGATTACAAACTAGGTCATTGGTGCCTAATGGTAATTAGGGGATATGATACCAGGAAAAGACGGGTCACTATTTTGGTTTACTCCATATCTACCATTTTCTTTTTATTTACCTTTCTCCCATCACTTCTCCTATGTGCTCCCAATCCACTTAAAAGGGGGGGAAGAAGAGAAGAAAATAAGGAGCTCCAACCTACTATAGTTATTCTCTCCACCATAAGAGTCCTCTCCTCTTTATCGCTTGGGTGACTTCCCTTTCCATCACTCCGGGTGTAGTGAAGGATACTATCCTAACCCAGTCATCCTAAAACCAAGATACTTGCAGCAACATTCTTCTCTTTCCGAGCCTCCTGGGGGCACCCTCCTGGGAAAAGACAACCCTGGAAGAAAGAAGAAGAGAAGGTGTAACCAAGAGGAAGAAAGCTAAGACTCCAAGTGACAAACTCAACATGTCCACCCATCCCCCTAATAAAGTAGGCCAAAATTAAAAAGCACATTAAGCCTCCTCGATTCTTTTCCACCCATCCCTCCTGCAGTTGGTGTCAGAAGTGGGATCGGAAGAAATGGAGGCTGTCATGCATAAAATGGCGGGAAAACCAGGAGAAACTTGGGAAAATAATGAAGAAATTCCTAGCGGTGGCTGAGGAGGATCAAGAAAAGTTACATAAAAACCTCACCAAACAAAGCCAAAGCCAAGAGGCTTTTATAGGCAAATTGGCGGAAGCACTTGGTCAACAGAGAAGCCACACCACCCTACCCTCAGTGGTTATGCAGAAATACATCAGTGGGGAAGACCCTGATTTCTTTTTTTCAAACTTTAAAAGAATGGCAAGAGCTGCAGCATGGCCTATGGATAAATGGGTACAATATCTTGGTCCCCTTCTCTTTGGTGAACTCCAAGCTGCATATCAAGCAGCTAATCCTCTTGGAATTACCCCGTATGAGGATTTTAAGAAAAGCATCCTAGAAAGGATGGGAGTGGATGAGGAAACATACAGGATCTGACTCGGACAAATTATACAGGGGCCCCAGGAAACCCCAAGAGTCCTATATTATCAAGTGAGAGACACGGCAGACAGATGGTTGAAGCCTCTCACCTTCTCCAAAGAGGAAATAATGGAAAAAGTCTATTTAGAGCAATATCTCTCATCTCTGCATCCACCCATACAAAAATGGATACGCCAACATACTCAACTCAATTTGCACAGAGCTGCAGAGATAGGCAGTGCTTTCAATAGAGCGCAAGAAAACCAAAAAGGTCGGGAAGAAACCCAGTGGAAATATTCGGGGGTGGAATCAAAAACCCAAAAAGCCCCACCTACAAGAAAGACTGAGACCATGACATTACTACCTGGAACCCTACCCGTGCCTACACAACCTCCACCCAAGCAAGGACCCCAGTTTTTCCACTGTGGCATGTTCGGACACATTGCACACATATGCCCCTAGAAGGAGGAACCAATGGAGGTGGGGCTGACTGGATCCCTCTATTGTGCGCAAACAGGTCATACCCCTCCTTATCACTGACAAGTATCAGTAAACAGAGAACCTAGAAAAGCCTTGGTGGACACAGGATGTCTTCAGAGCGTTATGCAACCCCAGGCTGACCTGGGAGGAGTAGAGCACACCACGGGGGTTGTCAACATCCAGTGCGTACATGGGGACAATAAACAGTATCCAACCACTAAAGTGTGTGTACAACATGAGCCCTCTGTAGACCCAATTCCCCTTCGAGCGGGGTTGATTCCCAAACTACCCGAATCCCTTGTTTTGGGCAATGACTATCCCTATATGAATAGTTTAATACAGGAGACATGGAAAGAGGTAGAAGAATGGAGAAAAACAGCTTCTTTCTCCCAGTTACCTGACCAGGAATGACCCCAAGGAAACCCCAGAAAAGTAGAAGACAGAGAAAGAAAGAGAAGAAAGACTGGACCCCGGTAGCTTTAGCCAAACTTATGGAAAACAGTATTTGGTAACACGACCGAGGTTTTCATACTGCACAAAGGGAAGAGAGTCATGGAACAGAGCCACTCCCGCAAAAGATGCCAATCAAGTAAATCCCCAGTTTTCTATAAAAAAGTGATTACTATATCAAAAAGGGGGAAAAATTCTCACCCCGCAATTGTTAGTTCCCCAGCAGTATAGGGAGAAAGTATTGTTTCTTGCACATAGTTATTTACTAGGGGGGCACTTTTGGGGGGGGGGGGAACAGAAAAAGCTATACTCGAGAAGTTTTATTGGCCTGGAATCTACCATCAAGTTCATAGATATTGTAGGGAATGCCCTATTTGTCAAAACAATGGTAGGACCCTACCTATGAGAGTTCAGTTGAAACCCCTACCTATGGTCTAAGAGCCCTTCTTGAAAGTCGGTATGGACATAATTGGGCCCCTTCTTCCCTCCCGTAGTAGACACCGCTATGTACTAGTCCTAGTAGACTATGCGACCCGATTTCCTGCTGCAGTCTCTTTAAGACAACCTTATGCGTCCAGATCGCCAAAGTCATGATTAATATTTTTTCTCGGGTCGGATTCCCAATGGAAATTATAACCGACTAGGGAACACCCTTCATTTCCAACTTAATGAAACAGGTCTGCCAACAGCTAAAAATCAAACAGATACGCACTGCCGCTTACCATCCACAAACGGATGGATTGGTAGAGAGGTACAAAGCCACCTGTAAAAAAGCTTTAAAAAAAACTACTGGAGTTAGAGACTCGAAAATGGGAAGACATGCTGCCCTTAGCCCTATTTGCCCTCTGTTGTAAACAACAGGAAAGTACCAGTTACTCCCCTTTCGAACTAATATATGATAGGCAGCCCCGCAGCTTGTTGGACATGATAAAGGAAGAATAGAAGGAGGAACCTGAGGGAGCCAAACCACTCCAGAACACATACTTAGTTTTAAGTCTCACTTGCATCAAATCCGAAGAACTGTAAAAGTCCATCTAGAACAGGCTCAGGCTTCCCAAAAGAGTCTGTACGACAAAGAGACTAAAGAGCGAGCCCTAATGATGCCCACCTCTGATCACAAGTTGTTAGGCCAATGGCAAGGTCCCTTTTGGGTCATAGACAGAGTGACCCTGGTTACATACCGCCTCGAGATGGGCCCTGAAAAGAAAAACAATACTCACATTTTTCATCTAAATCTACTGAAGAAAGGGGAAGGGGCTAGACCCGCATTATTAGGAAAGGTAGAATTCCCCACCTTATTATACCAACAAAGTATAGACCCTGAGTTGTCTGTTCAGCAAAAGCAGGAGTTGAGCAAGCACTTACAGCCCCTTCAGAGTATGTTTTCTCTGACCCCTGGGAGGACTTCATTGATAAAACACGCGATACATACCCCCCAGGAAAAAAAGTATGGCTACGTTCTTACCATATACCCGAGTCCTGGCAAGAAGCCATTGAAAATGAGATACATCAAATGCCAAAAATGGGGATAATTGAACCATCTAATAGTGAATGGAATTCACCCATTGTAATCTTCCCCAAACCTGAAGGATCCATCAGGTTTTGTATTGACTTTAGAGAAGTCAATAAAATATCCCAGTTCGATAAATACCCACTTCCCCGAATTGATGAAATGATCGAGAGATTGGGGTGTTGTGTAGTTCCTAGGAATCCCCAGGACCTGCGCGTTTTGGATGACCTAAACTGAGGGCTTGGTGTCCAAACCGATTCCGGACACCCCCACAGGATATGTCAGCCGTAAGACCAGTTAGCTCTTCAGTGCAACTACCACCCCCCTGTATCTTACAGTGGTGTAGGTAGTTTCTGGCAACCACTGTACAGGACAACCCTGATTCCTCAGGGATCGGGGAAAACAGTACAGTACTTTTCGCTCAGTCACTCGGTTTTGCTTATTCTCAGAAAATACACAGGATGGCGATTAGGACGTTTCAATAAGTATTTATTGGTCCAGCGTCAGTCTTGTGTAAAATATATTTTCTGCGACAATCAGGAGACAGAAGAATACGGAAGAAATCGCAAGTACTAATATAGTAAACAGTAGATACATTTCTACCATTGTGCTAAGAAGATGAACATATACAGTTCAGATAAGACACTAGCATTTGCAAATTCCTATAGAATATATACTTTTACTACGCATGAGAATACATTGCATGCCATAACAACGTGTTCGTTACAACGACCGCGTTGTTACCACGCATACAATTACATCGCAAGTCATTACTACGACTTGCTGTAGGGGGCACGCTGGACTTAGGAATAGTATTATTTACTATTCCTACACCAGTTTGTGCAACAGCAGGGAAGGTGTTGGATTCTAAATCCAACACCAGTGCGCCCCCTACAGCAAGTCGTAGTAATGACTTGCGGCCCCCTACAGCAAGTCATAGTAATGACTTGCAATGTAATTGTATGCGTGGTAACAACGTGGTCGTTGTAACAACCGCGTTGTAATGGTACCGTGTTGTGGAGACAGCATTGTAAATGCTGTTTCCCACTCCTATAATGCGCTCCCTAAGTAATTTGCCTAAATGTACCTAGCCTGGATATGTAGGTGTAGCATGTATATGTGTGTAGATATATACATCTACATATATGTGTAGAGCCAAGAATCCCTCAGGGAAGAACCAACACTCTCACCTGATGGTTGAGAATGAAGGACCCCATCTCTGCTTAGAGGATGACACCCCGCAGGGGATGTCAGACCGCTGCATGTCGAAGATTCAGCATGCAGGACCCCGTATCAACTTGGAAGGAACTCTCCTCTAATTTTCAGGGGGCAATAAGGGTCTTGTATACTAGAGTGGTCACTCCAGGGTTTCTTCTAGAATCGATATGTTTTGAAAACAGTCATAACTGTTTTGAAAACAATCATAAATGTTTTGCCAAACAAATGCGATCATGCACAGCTGGTTGTTGGCCAAGGATGAAAAAAGTGGTGACCCTTATACAGATTTATGCAGTGCCTGAGGGCATGTTTATGTATGTCAGCTACAGGGATTAGGATAGAATACTAAGAGCTAAGAGACAGGAGCAAGCTACTAGGTAAAAGGTCACCTGTTTCAGAACAATTATAGTCGTGTGGATGGGACAATGTATGTAAAAAGGGGTATACATGACAGGGCTAGCCTAAAGGACATGACACCCACTCCTCATCAAAAGGTCAACAGGGTCAGCTAAATAATAATATAGCTAAAGCAATAAAAAACATAAAAATCCTTTAAAACTAAGATACCCAAAAAGTATTTCGCGAAAAGCCTGCTAAAAAATGTCCATAAAGGAAAAGCTATTTTCCCTAAAAGTGTTCAAAGAGGTCCTCTAAACTTCCATATGTGGTTATTATAACACTGAGCACCTTGAAAGCCACTATGCTCAGTTAGAGCAGGGAAGGAAAAATAAAACAAAGTCAATTTTCGACCTTCAATTTGGTAAATGTTTAAAAAGTCCCCAAATAGTTCCCAGCACAGGAGAGGCCAGATTGTTTATGAAACCTGAGCTGAAGACTCAACATCGCTGAGCATCATATCCCCAGGTGGCAATCCCTCCAGAACTTCCAGTATCATGTCAAGTGAGCAAAGATGGTCATCTCCGGTTCCCACAACAGCCGCCGGGGAAGAATTAGATGCCAGCACGCCTGGAACCGATGCCTGTACCTCTAGAGCAGTGCCGATGTCCCTTCCAACAGGAGCGGAAGCATCTCTTGGAGGCTCTAGAGATGCGATCATCAACATGGAAATACGCTGTGGATAACTGTACGCGTGGGCCTGTCAGGGCTCCAGCAGCACTTCTATGTCTGGCGGCGCAACCGATGGAAGTGTCAGACACAGGTCCAACATGCATCCGTATCCGCAGAAGAAGCAGCGGAACACAGGCAGGACACAGTCTAGCCAGACCGGTCTAAAAGACAGGAATCAATGCTTACTGAGCTCTCGAAGCCGAGGGGTACCCAGGTAGAACACCATACGCTCACAACAGCGTCGTTCCAGCAGTGTTCTCTCCATGTCTTGAGGGTTTGAGACGTCCATTGCGAATCAATAGGATTAAAATCAGGATGCCCGCTACTGATAGCAGGACCAAAGGAAGCCCTCTAAAAACGCTTGCAAGTATGGAGTGCATGAAAGCTGGAACTACTCCGAAAATGGTCTGAAAGGTGGTTAAGAGACCTGATCCAAGACGCTTAAATAGGTGTACGATCCCAATCGTATCAGACATGTTAACGATACGATGAACCATTTCTCCGAAATGGATCAGGAAGTTCGTACGGACCAGGGCCTATATCTCTGCCGAAGACCTTACAACCTGGAGATCAAAAGTCTCTCGGGCTGAAGTTAAGGCCACATTTTGTTGAAACAACATGGCTTTCAGTTTGCTTAGCCAATCAAACCTTATACTGGAAACATTCAATGAAGGCAACAGTGTTGTCTCCCTAACTGTGCGAGCCGGGGGAAACAATACTTGCTTATAGCAAACAACCCTGAAGTTTACTGTGACTAGATATGTGATGCCTGGCGCCATCCCGCAACAGCCTTGATCATTCAGCATCAAATAACTCTCATTTGAGAGTAACTCAAAAACCATATGAATCACTGAAGGCTGGGGAGCCTTTCAAGTAGCAAGATAAGTTCGCTATTGAAGCATTACACGCTCCATGAAGCGAGACCTCTTTGCACACTAAAGACCCACTTAAAGCCCTCTCACAGTCTGTACCACTTAAGAAAACTTCAGTGTCCTTATTTCTGCACCTATATATATACAGTAACTCCCATGTTTGCTTTATATGGAGAAGTGTGGCTCAATGGTTAGAGCGGCAGACCCTGATGCAGTGATCTGGCCCGGGACCAGGGTTCAATTCCCGCCTCGGCGGGTCTTGGGCTCAATTTCCTCGGACCTGATAATTCTCGCCTCGGTGCCTATTCTAATCATGGGTCCCACTCTGCAACTCTGGGCAATAGCTTGCTTAATCTTCACAACGGCCCCAACAGCGCTGGGATGCCTGGCTTCACCTTGGGGGTGCCCAGGAGTGGACATTTCACAGGGAAAAGCCAGGAAGGGTTCCACAGCGGTATGCGTACAGCGACAGGAAACCCCAGTTAGGGTATCAGTGCGCTTTACAAGTACAAATTCATTCATATACCCTTCACACAACGCTTCATACCTGCCTGCTTGGATGTATCTAAGGCAGTATTGGAACTGGAATGTCGTGATTGGCAGTGTGATATAGCCATGAATTACCCATTCCATAGAAGGTGACTCTGCTACTGTAAAAGGTAACTTCTCTAATTTTTCAATGAGCAGCATGGTGTACTTTACATCTCTGCGTGCCATGGTCAATTGTCTGTCAGTCAGATTATAAGCTGAAAACAAATTTGAGCCGTTAATTTACCACCATGGCATATGGCCAAAACGCAATTATTTTAGCGTCCAGCTTAAAAGCATAATGGAGCGCAATTGAGACTGCCCATGTTGTAGAATAGACAAATCATGTTCCATTATGTCGATTGCTGAGGACACAATGTTGCCCAGTGAATAAATATGCAAAGAAAGTGTGGTCATACCATTGTCTACCACAGCCAAGGCCTTTTCTAGGTTAAGTCTATCAATCTCACGTAATCTCTCAGCAGCATCCTGTTGGGAGACTTTCCACAGTTCATTGTAGATGGCATATAAGAAGCGTTTTGTACGCGGTTTCTTGGGACCTAGCAAGAAATCCCTAAGATCCATGTTGTCAGCTAGAAGGGACAAGTGTTGTTTCACCTGTAATAGTTTTGAGGTTTTTAGCCATTCTAGGCACAACTTCACAACACTATAAGAAGTCACTACCCCTTGTCATCTGTGTGTACATAGCGTGGGTCAGGCCCATGGATACTAAACCCTCCAATGGTTCCCTTGAATCTTGATTGACACCTATTTGTGTCTATAGGCCAAACCAACCATCCCTTCCAATTGGGAGCTGATGAATTGTATGTACCATTCTGTATCATTGCACCCAGCATCGCCTCACTTATCAGTGTGCCATGTAATAAACCTTCAATAGGTGTGGGTAAGGGGATGTGTGGTGTTTTCAGGTCTTTTATTTTTGCAAACCCCTAGCAGGTAGTCTGCTGCACTGTTCTGTTCAGGAATATTATCTGTAATGGTATGAGGCAAGCTCTAAATAAAGCCTCTGTTCCCTGAACCTGCCAATCTTTTGTCTACCAGATGGGTTTTGTGTCTATCGTGTCCCTCCAATAGTCGAAACCTTGTATAGACAGTTGGGAGATAAAAGGTGCTGAATATATAAGCTTGATGTTTGTCAGCATCATTTTCTTTGCAGTTGCATTCGTCTGTACTAACTTATAGTAATATGACATTGGGTCTGATGTATTGAACCCTGAAAAGTATGCAAATTTCTGTGCGAATGTGGCAGAGTGGTGTTGGGCAATGTTCCCATTGATGGTAAATGTTGACAATGCCTGGGACACTAGCTCTGTGCAAAAAAGTGATGACCATAATGCTGGTAACAATACATACTGCCGAAGTCAGGTGTATCTTTGTACAATTCCCTGTAAGAAAATGAAGCAGATTGTTCTAAATCTGAGAGCATAGTATTTACAGTCTCAATGTCCCAATCATCAGAGAGTTTACTCGGAGTGATGAAATCATTCAATGAAATTTTAAGTACATGTGGAATTTTCAAATGTTCAGTAGGACCAAATACATCATAGGAAACCCTATCCCAAACTATACCATCCGATCACTAAGGACAGGTCTCTCTGTTCACGGTGTGATGACGTATGAGGTTTCAAGACCAAGTTCACAGGTTGTACTGCAGAGCGTTGTGGGAGGTAATGTCGATTCAGTAGTAGGAAAAAGACAGTTACTATACCAATCCAAATTAAGAGGATCCCTAATGCAAACCAAAGATGCAACCAAGGGTACACAAAGTCTTTTTCAGCCAGAGATAGAATTGTCGAAATTTCTCTTTTTTGCAAATGGGTGGCGTTTGCTCAGGTTCACTGGCATCTGAAGAAAAGTAATCCAAGTTGATGAAGTAACCAGACGCAGTTCGATCTATCTTTGGTATCTCAGCAGTGTTTGTAGAACTGGCAGGTGTTTCTTGTGATGGCACATCAATGTAGATCGGGACGTAAGTTCCTAAAGGCGCACTCCTTGTTAACAATGAGTGGTAATTATTCAGTGGTGCAGTTAGGGTGAATCCTCCTGAGTGAGAGGATAATCTTTGAGATACCTGTGAATGCTGGTCTCTGGCTCAGAGGTGCATGTCCATTATGCACTCAATAGATAATGTACATCAAGTAAACAAATTCACGAAAAGTATTTAAAGAGTCTTCAAAATTTAATCAGTAAAGTTCATCTTTTGCATCTGTAATCATTGCGATTTATTGATTGTTATTACTTCATAACATCACTTTCATATGATAATAGTTTTTTTCTATGCCCAATGCATTTCGGGCGCAAAGCCCTTCATCGGGGGCTGTGTAAACTGTGAAAATAGAGGAAATTTTAGGTTCAGTGCAAGGCAACCATAGATATTTAAGATCAACATAATCACGCGCATATTACAATTCATGATTTTTTAGGAGTGTTTAGAACAGCTCTAACATGCACAAAAACTTAAGACATGAATCCAACCAACAGTATCTGCGATGTCTATTGCTATGCGGTTAAGCATTCAGTACTAGGAAGTCTGTGTGCAGAAGTAAATAATGTGCTAATAACCACAGTGCCACCATTTGTTCGTGAAAGGTTACGGGACTGAATCATCCGTGCATAAAACCTGTAAATTATTTCAAGTAAAAACTAAAGTATTCCATGAATAATGCCTTACGAGCCCAAATACAGAGTGAATTGTTAGTATCCCGGTATATAAGTAAAATGAACAATCAGTGTGCCGATAAAGATGAGACTTACAATTGCTGTCTCATCAGCAAGATCATGTAACGTTAAGCTGTGTGAAAAAAGGGTACACAAGATTTAGATTCGTGAAAAAACTAACGTGACAACGGTGCGTTTTACTTGGATGTTGCTTTGTAATGCCTGGAATTCATTGAGTTCCTGTAAAACAGCCAAATGATCATTCAATCCAAATGGTTTTACATCCGCCACTGTGCTGGCACAATCGAGGTCAGGTACCCACATTCTTGTCCCAAACAGGATCTCATAGGGGGTACGTCCTCCCAAAGGAACTTCTTAGCATGTTGTTTAGTGCCCTCTGGACCCCACATAGGTGATTGACCCAAGTACCGCCCGCACCTAATACCCTTGCTGTTAAGGATTGCTTTAGGTCCCGGTTTTTTCTCTCCACCACCGAATTTCCCTCGGGATGGTAGAGGGAGGAGTACCGCAAGGCCACGCCCATACTTTCCATGGCTTCCTTGTAAGCCTGTGAGCTAAACGCAGGGCCAGGGTCAGAATGTAATGTGCCAATTGCATATGTCCCGATGAAGACTCGCAAATCCTTTATGACAGTTAGAGCGACAGCTGAGCGCTGAGGCCAAACCCATAGAAATCTAGAGCATGAATCTACTGCCACCAAGATGTACTTGTAAGCCCCGTCTGAATTTAGGGGGCCGCAGTGATCCAAATAGACATATGCAAGAGGTCTGTTTGAAATGAGTAATGGTGATTGTGGTGGCCGTGCTACGGTGGAACCTTTCATCTGCTGACAGAAGTCGCACTTTAGGACATAACCCTTGGTTTGTTTAGACAAACCTGGCCATCAAAATTGCCGCTTTGGTAATGAAATTGTAGCAGTGACTCCTGTGTGTGCTGAGCCCAGACCCTAGTGTGCAGCTAGAATTAAACCTAATCTGCGATCCATGCTTTGTATAACTCTATCCCCCACTCCTGGAATTTGAGCATGCAGTGTGTTTTGCGCATCTAATTTATAGGAATATTTGAGTGGAAAGCCCTTTGGAATGGCAGTGCCGTTTTTCGAGGCATTGACAGCTATCAGTATGTCTCTGTCTATCCTCATGCTAGAATGAGTGATTGCAGCAACGGCAGCAGTTTGCACTGTCGCCTTGGTGGCTTCATCAGCCAGTGAATTCCCTTCAACGTGTAAGCCAACACGCTGATGACTCAAGGTGTGAATAACTTGAGCCTGTGGCAGGCATGCTTTCAGCTTTGCCACTCGTTCCCATAACAATTTATGCTTAATTGTGCAACCCTTGTAATCTCTAAACCCATTCTGGCCCCAGTAATGAAGATATTCATTATAGGACTGCACAGAGGAAAACGAATTGCACACTATCGTGTGGGGAATTCCCGATCCGTATTCTGTAGTGCTAGTATCAGGGCTTTTAGTTCTGCCAGCTGCGCTGTATAATCTCCTAGAGATTGTCTAATGGGATGGAACTTACCGTCCCACATAAGACCCTTCACTATAGCACATGCTGCGCTATACTGTTGTTTACTTCCAATGGCAGGCTGAACAGAACCATCAGTGTAAATGATGTAGTCATATTTTTCTAGAGCCAAGATTTGATTCGGGAGAGGGTATTCTTGTTTGTACTGCAGGAACGCTTGTGTTTTTAATGTAGTATTATATTTGTAATCTACATCTGTTGCAGTGAGAGAACTAGCCCATTGTATCCATCGTGGATGCAGTGCTTTCGTATTTGGAATGCTCGCTTTGGTAACAGCTTCTAAAGTTGGTACCAGGGTCACAACGATTATGTGTTTCCCCTGTGCTACTGCTCTTTCTTTCACTACAGCCATCTGTACTCCTGTCAGTATATTTTCTGTGGCCGCAAATCGCATTTCAGCATTTGTGTATAAATGTGATTTGTATGCAATTGGGACTGTCTCACCTTCATTGAAAGTGATGTATGTATAGCCTGATAAACCCGGGACCACCCAGATCACCAAGTTGGTAGAATTCACAAGTGTGTGCAAATGTTTAGATGCTATCATGTCAGCTTGAACTGAATGTAGTATATCTGTATGTTCCTGAGTCCACAGATGTGCTGTGAAATCAGGTCTGATTAAGTCATAGAAAGCTTTCACACTTTCTGCATAATCCAGAATGTATGTTCTGCCAAAATTTAGAAATCCTAAAATGGATTGTAAACCCTTCAGAGTCTTTGCAGGTTGGAGCAGCACACACTTTTCTAAAAAGTTGGCTGCCAGGCTCTTGCCTTCACTTGATAGCTTATATCCCAAAATAGGACATTGAGATGGGCAATTTTTGATTTCTTGAAATTAAATTTGTAGCCCAATTGGCGTATTCCACAATTATGTTGTTCACCCTGCACAAGAGTTCAAGTAATTCATCATCCGTCAGATAGATGTCATCTACATAGGACACTGCCTCCTCATTGCATGTTTGTAATATTTCTGACACTCTTGCCGAGAATAGCCCCGGGCTGTTCATATCCCTTGGGGCAAATGACAAAAATTTCGCTGAGTGCCGAGGGCAGAGAATGCTGTCAAATATCTGCTTTCTGGAGCTATATTTTGGCAGAAGAATCCATTCGAGATATCTAATGTTGTTTTGTATTTCTTCTGCACAATGTTATTCATTAATGCGGCATTATGTGAGTTTTGAACTGCAAATGTTCGTGTGCATGTGTTTAAATGTCGGTAATCCAAAACTAGACGATATGAGTTGTCAGGTTTCATTATGGGAAACAAAGGATTGTTCATTGGAGAGGTGCAAGTTTCAGCCACACCTTGGTATTCAAGTTGGTCTAAGATTTCTTTGACCTGTCTTTTTGCATAATTTTTAATAGGGTACTTTCTGTGGATTTGTAGTAGATTTTAATGGGATTTCGTGGTGAGTAGACTCCACGTCCCACCCTACATTGTTGCGGTATAATGCCGGAATTAGCGCTAGCGCCCACTCCTGCGCTTATGAATATTTTATGATTCTGGAACAAGGTCGGAGAAAGCAGGCAAGATGATGCTTTCCCCTTTTGGGCAATCCATCACAAACCCAGGCAGCCAATCTTTTTCTGCTAACAGATGTCATATCCAAATGTTAAGTTCTCAAAAAGAGACCTTTAACTTTTCTTGAGATGTCCCCCTCTATTTGGAGTGTAATTTCATACATTCTATGTGGGACACTAACTCTTGTATCAGGTGTTTCCACCGTGATATGTTCATTAAATACTGCTTGTGAGAAGTTGGCCTGGCATATGCTGTCCACTAGTTCTAGTGGGCACCTTGCACCAGTCCAAACAACCCCTTATGGAGATAGGTTAAAGACAACCTTTATTGAAAGCTATCCTAGTGGTAGCTATGGAGAGCAGCCTTCAGGCTAAGTCTTGAAGGAATGTAAAGCAGCTTGTTTTACCAGTCTATAATCTCTTGAGTGACCAAATGAAAGAGGACCACACCAGGTATATATATAAAATATATGTATTTAGTCTTAAACACACCCCTCTAGTCTCTTTATGAGGCTAGAGTTTGAAGTACATAAGTTACAAGTCGAATATCAGCAGTATTTAGCACAATACACGTTTGAGCCCTAGGGGCGTACCAAACCATATACTAAAATAGTGGTATAAGAACCACGACTGAACTAGACACAAGGCCTAGAGCCTGTAGAAGTGCTTGGACCCCAAGGAACCACCCAAGGTAGTGACACAGGGGACCCACGGGAGACGCGTGCAGTGTGAGAACACAGCCGCGAGCCACCGTTGACTTCTATGGGGAAAGTCGCGGTTGGATTTTTAAAGAAAAGGGACACTTCGGAGAGGACTTCCAGTTAACCCCTTAAAACTTAAGAGTTTCTAGGGCCCACACCCACGTGAGTACCGAAATACTTGAGTTACCTCACCCAGGGAAGCCGGGTGCATACGTGTTAAAAGGTGTCGGGAATCGTCGTCGTTTTCAATGGCGACCGCTGGAAAAGTGCTGCTGCCGTGGAGAAGAAGAGTGTCCGGAGCGATCCAAGCCTGGATCGAGGAAAAGGAAGACCTGAAAGCAGAGGGGACAGAGTCTGGGTCACTAGCCAGTGACCAGGGGCACGATAGTCGAATGCCCTCAGATGTCGGGTGCTTCAGGTGAGTTGATGGGCGCCTTGACTCTTCAGCCATGAGGTCCAGGAGGCGTCAACGATGACCAGGAGCTGGATTCGAGCTGCCCCACAAAGTCTGTCGAGTCCTGTGGTATTGGCGACCGGATTGGGCCCAACAAGCCTTGGCAACGGCAAGTCATGGGGAAGTGAAGAAAAGGCTGCGGTGCAGACCAGCAAGGTCTGAGGGACTCACCCAGCAAGGGTAAGTCAGGGCAAGTCTGGAGCAACCAGAAAAGCCCAAGCAGTTAAAGAGTTGCCTTCGTGGGGACCCACTAGCCAACGGACTAGGGATTGCAAAGGAGCCTCAAGTGGTCGCACTTGGAGCTGGCCCACGGGACACTTGTGGAGTGTAGGCCAGTGATCTTCTCTGCAGTTGGTGCTCGGGGCTAGGGCTACTCGAAACCCGAAGCACAGCTTCGAGAGATGTCAGGAAGTTGATGCACTTGCAAATATGCTTGGTGTCCAGAGGTCATGGTTCCACGTTACCCACAACAGCTACGGGCCTCAGCTTTGCTGGGGACTGAGGGCAGCCTCGGGGAAGTCTGGAAATCTACCTCTGGTGATGCAAAGACTTCGGCGTCCGACGGGAGCTTCAGCGATGCAGACCAGACAGATGCTTCATTGGTGCCTGCCAAGCAGGGGAGTCACTCCTTGACCCCAAGGGAGATTCTTCAGTCCTCTAATCTTGATGTAGAGCGTCGAAGGTCCAGGATTCAGCTTCAGAGTTTTGTCCAGGGATATCTAAAGTCCTAAGGACTGGGGTCCCATACTTACACTAAGTTAGGGGTTTGGACATACTCTGGGGACTCACCTATGGGAGGGTCAGGGAAGAGGGGTGGTTACACCCATTCCCTTTGTCCAGTTTCATGCCAGAGCAGGGGCAGGTAGCCCCTGCAACCGGTTTGAACTGGACTATGCACAGGGACACCAAATGTGCCCCCAGTGCAGGACTTCAAAGCACCAGAGAGAGCTCCCGCCCAGCCCCAATACACACTATCCTGTCTGGGGAGGTGGTTACACCTCCCTTTGACAGGAAACCTATTGTCCAGGCCTCCCCTGCCGGAGTTTCGGTCAGCAGCAGGAGGCCAGACCCGTGTCTGTGGCAGCGGCATCCATTTTGTGATGCCAGGGCTCTGAAAAGTTAATACCGGGTATGCTGGTGTGTACATGTCTCTCCCTCTAGAAGGGTGGAATGCTACCCCCGCTGCCAGAACTGGCGGGGGGGGGTAGTATTCCAAGATGTTTGACACCAAACACGACATGTTTCGTGCAGCCATCCCAAAGTTAGCATTTAACGCGAGGTTATAATGCACTTAAGAGTATATGGTCAGGCTGCACCACAAACAGCACCAGAGGATGGACTCCGAACGCTGCAGAGGGGCTCTGCTCATGCAGGGGCACCCTCTCACATAAAACCAAGCACTCTGCCTTCAGGATTGTTAAGGCCTGCCATAGGAGTGACTTATAGGTTTATATGTGTGTGCAATGGTAGTGATATAGGTAGCCTATACCACAGTAAGGGGTGCATGCACCACCTTACCCAGGCTGCAGTAGCAGACCTGTGGTGTCATTTTGGAGGGCCTTCCAGGGGTGGCACAATACATGCTTCAGCCCCTGGTAGGCCTCTGGGGTGTCTATGCCCTTGGTACATAGTATACCATATACTAGGGACTTATAAGGGCACCCCAGAATCCAATCTGGGATGTACCTAAAGTACATGGAATCAATTTAGAGAGGAAGCAGCTAGGCTGGGGTCCTGAATAGCAGGGCCCCAGCCAGACTAAAGTCGAAAAACAGTGATACACCAGCAAAAAGTGGGGGTAACCATAAGAGGCAGATCCTACTCTCCTACACAACCCCCCCAAACGCAGGGACATTAAACTAACCTTGACCAGTTAAGTCTTCATGTTCTAAGTGGAAATATCTGGAGAGTCCATCTGCATTGGCATGGTTACTCCCAGGTCTATGTTCCACTGTATAGTCCATCCCCTGTAGGGAAATGGACCACCTCAAAAGTTTGGGGTTTTCACCCTTCATCTGTTTTAGCCATAAGAGGGGCTTGTGGTCTGTTTGAACAAGGAAGTGAGTGCCAAACAAGTATGGCCTCAGCTTCTTCAGAGCCCAAACCACAGCAAAGGCCTCCCTCTCTATGGCTGACCAACGTTTCTCTCTGGGGGTCAACCTTCTGCTAATAAAAGCTACTGGCTGATCCTGACCTTCATCATTCAACTGTGACAGTACAGCCCCTACCCCCAACTCAGATGCATCTGTTTGCACAATGAACTTTTTGGAGTAGTCAGGACTTTGCAGAATGGGAGCAGTGCACATGGCCTGCTTCAGGTCATCAAATGCCTTTTTGACAGCTAACTGTCCACTGAACCTTTTTGGGCATTTTCTTAGAGGTTAAGTCATTCATGGGTGTCACTATTGATCCATACCCCTTGACAAATCTTCTGTAGTACCCAGTCAGGCCTAAAAAGGCTCTCACCTGAGTCTGGGTAGTTGGAGCAGCCCAGTCCATGATGGTCTGGATCTTGCTCTGCAATGGTTGAACCTGGCCTCCACCCACAAGGTGGCCCAGGTACACAACCTGACTCTGCCCTATCTGGCACTTTGTGGCCTTGATAGTTAGGCCTGCCTTCTGCAGGGCCTCCAAAACATTTCTGAGGTGGACCAGGTGATCCTCCCAGGTGGAGCTAAAGACAGCAAAATCATCTAGATATGCTGCACTATAGGCTTCCAGACCTGTAAGGACTGTGTTCACCAACCTCTGAAAAGTGGCAGGTGCATTTTTCAAACCAAAGGGCATCACCACAAATTGGTAAAGCCCACCAGGGGTAGAAAATGCAGTTTTTGGCTTTGCATCATCAGCTAGTCTGATCTGCCAGTAGCCAGCTGTTAGGTCAAATGTGCTTAGATACTTGGCTGAGGCCAAAGTGTCTATTAGCTCATCTGCCCTGGGGATTGGATGGGCATCGGTCCTAGTGACTGCATTGAGGCCTCTGTAGTCCACACAAAACCTCATCTCTCTCTTTCCATCTTTTGTGTGAGGTTTTGGCACCAGGACCACTGGACTAGCCCAAGGGCTATCTGAAGGCTCAATGACACCCAGTTCCAACATTTTCTGGACTTCTGTCCTGATACAGTCCCTGACCTGGTCAGGTTGCCTGTAAATCTTACTTTTAACAGGCAGACTGTCCCCAGTGTCCACTTCATGAGTGCACCAGGTTGTCTGACTTGGAGTCAGAGAGAACATGTGTCTGAACTGATTGAGGACCTGTCTACAATCAGTTTGCTGCTGGGCAGTGAGGCTGCCTGCCAAGGCTACACCATCTACTGACCCATCATCAGGGTTCTGAGAGAGCAGGTCAGGGAGAGGGTCACTCTCCTCCTCCTGGCCCTCATCAGTTGCCATGAGCAAGCCCATGTCAGCCCTATCCACATATGGCTTCAGCATGTTGACATGGAGCACCCTGTGGGGGCTCCTGGGAGTTCCCAGGTCTACCAGATAGGTAACCTCTCCCTTCTGTTCAACAATTGTATGGGGGCCACTCTACTTGTCTTGGAGGGCTGCTGGGGCCACTGGCTCCAGTACCCACACCTTCTGTCCTGGCTGGTAAACAGTCAGCACAGCCTTTTGGTCATGCCAGGCTTTCTGTAATTCCTGGCTAGCCTCAAGGTTTTTGGTTGCCTTTTTCATATACTCAGCCATCCGGGAGCGGAGACCATGTCCACTATGTCCTGTTTAGGGGGTTTGAGAGGTAACTCCCAACCTTCCTTCACCAGTCACAATGGACCCCTAACAGGATGGCCAAACAAAAGTTCCAAAGGGCTGTAGCCAACCCCCTTCTGAGGCACCTCCCTGTATGCAAATAAAAGGCAGGGCAAGAGTATGTCCCATCTTCGCCTAAGCTTTTCTGGGAGCCCTTTAATCATGCCCTTCAAGGTTTTGTTGAATCTCTCAACTAAACCATTGCATTGTGGGTGATAGGGTGTGGTGAACTTATAAGTCACTCCACACTCCTTCCACATTGCAGTCAAGTAACTGGAAATAAAGTTTGCATCTCTGTCAGATACTACCTCCTTAGGAAAGCCCACTCTTGAGAAAATTCCCAGGAGGGCCCTTGCCACCACAGGAGCTGTAGAGGTCCTAAGGGGAATGGCTTCTGGGTACCTGGTGGCATGGTCCACCACCACCAGGATAAACCTGTGCCCAGATGCTGTTTGGGGATCCATGGGACCAACTATGTCAATCCCCTCCCTCTCAAATGGAACCCCCACCACAGGTAGTGGTATCAGGGGGGCCTTTGTGGTGCCACCTGCCTTCCCACTGGCTTGGCAGGTTACACAGGAGCGACAAACCTCCTTGGTGTCTTCAGACATGGGCCAGTGAAAGTGAGGGACAATTCTGTCCCAAGTCTTGTTCTGGCCCAGGTGACCTGCTAAGGGAATGTCATGGGCTAGTGTCAATAGGAAGCCCCTGAACTTCAGAGGTATTACCAACCTCCTGGCTGCTCCAGGCTTGGGGTCTCTACTCTCTGAGTACAGGAGTCCATCATCCAATATATCTAATGGGTGCCACTAGCATTCCCAGCAGCCTCAGCAGCAGCCTGCTGTCTGAGGGGTTCAAGAGAGCGGCAGTTCAGCTGCTCCTGGCTCAGATCTGCCCTGGAAGGGCCCCCTGTCCCCAAGAACTCAACCTGATCAGGTTCAAGCTCCTCTGGGACAGTTCCTTCTTCAGGCCTGAGATCAGCTTCCTCAAAAGTCTGATCTTCCTCCTGAGCCAAGGGGAAGGCACTGCCTTAACCCTACTGCTCCTTCTCTTGGGAGGCACCTGGTCCATTATTCCAGAATCCAGGGCCTGTTCAGCTTTTGACATTTTTGCCTGTGACCTAGTCACAGCAAAGACATGTGCAGGGATCCCTAGCATTTCTGCATGTTTCCTGAGCTCCACCTCTGCCCAAGCTGAGGTTTCAAGATCATTCCCAAGCAAGCATTCAACTGGTAGGTCTGCACTCACCACAACCTTCTTAAGGCCAGTTACCCCTCCCCAGGAGAAGTTAACAACTGCCAGAGAATGGTCTGTTCTGACATTGCTAGCATTGGTCACTTGGTACATTTCACCAAGTATAATCTGCCCAGGATCCACAAGATCTTGTGTCACCATGGTGACACTTGCTCCTGTGTCCCTGAATGCCAAAGCCTCCCTTCCATTAATTAAAGGCTGCTGTCTGTATTTGCCCAAATTAGTGGGACTCACAAAGGGGGACATATCCATGCCCCCATCACAGACTAGGACAGCCTGAGTTGGCACTCTGACTAGGCCAGAGTCCATCTCAGTACCCAGGGTCAACCCTACTAAACCCTTATTCTGAGTGTTTCCACCACCACTTGTAGCTGGACTAGGGGGAACAGTTGCCTTAGGGGCAATGGTGGCTGGATTGGAGTCTTTGGACTTGGTGCAATCACTGGTCCAGTGAGTCTTTTGCTTACAGACTTTGCACCATGGTTTCTTTTGGCCTTTTCCTTTATTAGATTGGGAATCCCCACCTGAAGAAGATTTTGGGGGACTTGTGAAGACTTCTGGTCTTTACCCTCCTCCCCACCCTTATCAGAGTTTTTGGAATCTTGCTTCTTCTGGTCACCACCTTGGTTCTGTACTTTCTGCTTCACCCTGGTTCTGACCCATTTGTCTGCCTTTTTTCCCAATTCTTGGGGAGAGGTCAGATCAGAGTCAACCAGGTACTGATGTAGCATCTGATTCTGACAGTTATTAAGAATCTGCTCCCTCATGATTAAATTATAAAATCCTTTGAAGTCACACACCTTACTGCCCAGTAACCAGCCTTCCAGAGCCTTGGCAGCACAATCTACAAAGTCCACCCAGTCCTGTGTCTGTGCCTTTTTGTTTATCTCTGAACTTTAACCTGTATTGCTCAGTGGTTAGGCCAAACCCATCTATCAGAGCACTCTTCAGGACTTGATAATCATCAGCATCCTCTTCTCTTACAGTGAGGAGCTTGTCTCTACCTTTGTCTGCAAAGGAGAGCCACAAGATTGCTGCCCACTGCTCCTGAGGGACCCTCTGTACTTTACAGGCCTTCTCTAGTGCAGTAATCCATTTGTGGATGTCATCCCCACTCTGGTAGGGAGGGACAATCTTGCTCAGGTTTCTATGGTCATAAGACCTTTCCCTACCACTAGGGAAGTTGCTGCCACCATGGGACTCTAGTCCCAACTTTCTTCTTTGTCTATGAAGCTCTATGGACTCCCTATCTATAGCCAACTGTTGTTTTCTGATTCTCAACTGAGCTTCCTCATACTTGAGCAGTCTGTCTTTCCTCTCATGAGAGGTTTCCCTCCTATGAGAAGAAACAGAGGTCCCTACTGAGGTGTCAGAATGGTTAGACACCTGAGAAGGAGATCTGGACCTTCTAGGCACACTCACAACTCTTCCTGCTGGGACAATGGGGAGGTCATTCTGATCCTCCTCCTCATCTGCAGGAGGAGCTGCATTTTCCAGGGCAAGGTCATTGTCACCTTCCTGGCCAGTTTCAGAGGTCAGGTCCTGGGTATTTTCACCCCTGGTCCCTTCTTCATCTTCTGCCCCACCCTCTCTGCCTACCCTTGCAGACCCTATAGGTCTTCTGAGGTCATCTAGCAGAAGCATCTCCATGAGACGTTGGGTGATGGCACTTTTGCCTGTCTTCAGCTTCCTAACCTTGCACAACTCTCTCAATTCCAAGAATGGGAGGTTGTCATATTTGGATGGCAGGAACCCACTGGTTCCTGGCAGTGAAGACATTACTAGTGAGGTGTGGTGTATGCACTACCTACTCTAGTGTGGCCTACTAAACTCTCTTGAGTTGTAGAAAGGGTGTGCTAAGCCCTTAACACACAACTCTAAGTTCAATAGAACTTACTGTATTTCTAAGCTTGAATTTATATGTACCTTTGGTACCCTTAGTGGTTTTCAGTTGATCAATTCAATTGAGATTATCTGGTAAAACAATAGCAAGCTGGAATCCCACACGCTGCACAACAATGTGAGAAGTTGGCCTGGCATATGCTGTCCACTAGTTCTAGTGGGCACCTTGCACCAGTCCAAACAACCCCTTATGGAGATAGGTTAAAGACAACCTTTATTGAAAGCTATCCTAGTGGTAGCTATGGAGAGCAGCCTTCAGGCTAAGTCTTGAAGGAATGTAAAGCAGCTTGTTTTACCAGTCTATAATCTCTTGAGTGACCAAATGAAAGAAGACCACACCAGGTATATATATAAAATATATGTATTTAGTCTTAAACACACCCATCTAGTCTCTTTATGAGGCTAGAGTTCGAAGTACATAAGTTACAAGTCGAATATCAGCAGTATTTAGCACAATACACGTTTGAGCCCTAGGGGCGTACCAAACCATATACTAAAATAGTGGTATAAGAACCACGACTGAACTAGACACAAGGCCTAGAGCCTGTAGAGGTGCTTGAACCCCAAGGAACCACCCAAGGTAGTGACACAGGGGACCCGCGGGGGACGCGTGCAGTTTGAGAACACAGCCGCGAGCCACCGTTGACTTCTATGGGGAAAGTCGCGGTTGGATTTTTAAAGAAAAGGGACACTTCGGAGAGGACTTCCAGTTAACCCCTTAAAACTTAAGAGTTTCTAGGGCCCACACCCACGTGAGTACCGAAATACTCGAGTTACCTCACCCAGGGAAGCCGGGTGCATACGTGTTAAAAGGTGTCGGGAATCGTCGTCGTTTTCAATGGCGACCGCTGGAAATGTGCTGCTGCCGTGGGAAAGAAGAGTGTCCGGAGCGATCCAAGCCTGGATCAAGGAAAAGGAAGACCTGAAAGGAGAGGGGACAGAGTCTGGGTCACTAGCCAGTGACCAGGGGCACGATAGTCGAATGCCCTCAGATGTCGGGTGCTTCAGGTGAGTTGATGGGCGCCTTGACTCTTCAGCCACGAGGTCCAGGAGGTGTTGACGACAACCAGAAGCTGGATTCGAGCTGTCCCACAAAGTTTGTCGAGTGCTACGGTGTTGGCGACCGGATTGGGCCCAACAAGCCTTGGCAACGGCAAGTCATGAGGAGGTGAAGAAAAGGCTGCGGTGCAGACCAGCAAGGTCTGAGGGACTCACCCAGCAAGGGTAAGTCAGTTAAAGTCTGGAGCAACCAGAAAAACCCAAGCAGTTAAAGAGTTGCCTTCGTGGGGACCCACTAGCCAACGGACTAGGGATCACGAAGGAGCCTCAAGCGGTCGCACTTGGAGCTGGCCTACGGAACACTCGTGGAGTGTAGGCCAGTGATCTTTGCTGCAGTTGGTGCTCCGGGCTAGGGCTACTTGGAACCCAAAGCACAGCTTCGAGAGATGTCAGGAAATTGATGCACTTGCAAATGTGCTTGGTGTCCAGGGGTCACGGTTCCACATTACGCACAACAGCTACGGGCCTCAGCTTTGCTGGGGACTGAGGGCAGCCTCGGGGAAGTCTGGAAATCTACCTCTGGTGATGCAAAGACTTCGGCGTCCGACGGGAGCTTCAGCGATGCAGACCGGACAGATGCTTCATTGGTGCCTGCCAAGCAGGGGAGTCACTCCTTGACCCCAAGGGCGATTCTTCAGTCCTCTAATCTTGATGTAGAGCATCGAAGGTCCAGGATTCAGCTTCAGAGTTTCGTCCAGGGATATCTAAAGTCCTAAGGACTGGGGTCCCATACTTATACTAAGTTAGGGGGTTGGACATACTCTGGGGACCCACCTATGGGAGGGTCAGGGAAGAGGGGTGGTTACACCCATTCCCTTTGTCCAGATTCGCACCAGAGCAGGGGCAGGTAGCCCCTGCAACCGGTTTGAACTGGACTATGCACAGGGACACCAAATGTGCCCCCAGTGCAGGACTTCAAAGCACCAGAGAGTGCTCCCGCCCATCCCCAAAACACACTATCCTGTCTGGGGAGGTGGTTACACCTCCCTTCAACAGGAAACCTATTGTCCAGGCCTCCCCTGCCGGAGTTTCGGTCAGCAGCAGGAGGCCAGACCCGTGTCTGTGGCAGCGGCATCCATTTTGTGATGCCAGGGCTCTGAAAAGTTAATACCGGGTATGCCGGTGTGTACATGTCTCTCCCTCTAGAAGAGTGGAATGCTACCCCTGCCACCAGAACTGGCGGGGGTAGTATTCCAAGAGGTTTGACACCAAACACGAAATTTTTCCGTGCAGCCATCCCAAAGTTAGCATTTAACGCAAGGTTATAATGCACTTAAGAGTATATGGTCAGGCTGCACCACAAACAGCACCAGAGGATGGACTCCGAATGCTGCAGAGGGGCTCTGCTCATGCAGGGGCACCCTCTCACATAAAAACCAAGCACTTTGCCTTCAGGATTGTTAAGGCCTGCCATAGGAGTGACTTATAGGTTTATATGTGTGTGCAATGGTAGTGATATAGATAGCCTATACCACAGTAAGGGGTGCATGCACCACCTTACCCAGGCTGCAGTAGCAGACCTGTGGTGTCATTTTGGAGGGCCTTCCAGGGGTGGCACAATACATGCTTCAGCCCCTGGTAGGCCTCTGGGGTGTCTATGCCCTTGGTACATAGTATACCATATACTAGGGACTTATAAGGGCACCCCAGAATCCAATCTGGGATGTACCTAAAGTACATGGAATCAATTTAGAGAGGAAGTAGCTAGGCTGGGGTCCTGAATAGCAGGGCCCCAGCCAGACTAAAGTCGAAAAACAGTGATACACCAGCAAAAAGTGGGGGTAACCATAAGAGGCAGATCCTACTCTCCTACACTGCTGTCACCAGAAAATGCTTCAGGTTCTGGCGAGCTATTGTTACTTCTGCCGCGCTGTCTAGCATCCTCAGAGCCCATTCCCCGTTCAGAAGCTGAGTCCTGAGTAACCTGGGCATGTCTAATTTTTAAACCAGCTACTTTCTTCTTTTTGAATTGAGGTTTCGTTTTAGGTTGTTCTTCCTGTTTGATAATATAATCTGAAGTACGATGTGTTTCCCTTTTTGTCTTTGGTCGATCTTCAGTCTTTTGTTCTGATCGCCCGTCCCTCTCCGAGTTTTTTGATGAACCCTGAAAGGAACGAAAGGAACGTGTATCAGTGTCCTGATACCTATCAGGTTTCCTAATGTTATCACAATTCCTAAGGTTATACCTCTTTTTGGAGGATTACCGTTGAGGAGACCCACCCCTTGATCGTGAATTCTTTTCTGTATTGTTATTTTTGGATTGTTTCTTTGATAATTTTTGGTAACTCTCGTTCCTTATTTATAGGAGCTATTTCCCATAGGTGGTGGTGTATAGCCACTGCTGCTGCCTCCTCTTTTATGTTGCTCAGCATGATTGCAGAGACTTGGGCAAAATTACCCATCAGTTTCATCCCCAGGTCCAGGGCAGGTCCTGCCCTGTACTCATTCTGTATCTGTTTCAATACATCTGGAATAACTGCTATGGAAGGGGTACTGTGTATTCTGATGTTAACAGCAGCAAAGATTGCTCCCCAAGTGGTACAATCCTTGATCGAGGGAACTGTCCCCATTGGTAAGCAAATGGTTAGCAGTCTATGTTTTTCCTGTGGACCCGTATGGGGAAATACTGCTTCCAGCTGTGCTATTTTTTGTGCAATCCAGAACGGAATTTGCTCCCGTTTGGAAGGTAGTGTCCCTATTACTGATTTCAGTGTCTGTGGGCTAATTGTTGGTGTCACTTGATGTGTACCAGCTGGAGCATTTCTCGCAGGTTGGACTGTCAATGTTCGCATGACAAACTGGACAATGTGTCTTTATAGCCTGACTATGTCTTTGTATATTGTACGGACTTCATCCACTGGTAGTGTATCTATCTCTGGATGTAGAGTGTATGTCGCTAAGACCATCCAGGTCGCTTTTTCTATGTTCAGTGGACCGAGTCTCATGACAGATGTAGTGTGTGGGAGGGTGCCTTTAAACCAGTTTCTGTGTTGCTGGTAAGTTAACAGGACTTCAATGTCTTCGTATGGAATGTATTTGTCCGGTGGTTCAACTACAATGTATGTGTGAAACAATTTAGTCTGTGGATCTGCAGGCGGGAACTGATCCCAAGAATAGAATACCTCTGATCCAAACACCTCGTGTGCCTCAATCACGAAGGTAACACAGCCACCTGTTGCGGGTACGCCGTGTTCTAACAGCTTTATAGTTACTGCATGTCTGCAATTCTCTGTGATGTTAAGAGCATTTGCAAATTGGTCTTCCCCCAAACTACTCCCAGGGTCAGTTATTTTTAAAAGAGAAGAGAAAAAGTTAAGAGCTAGGGTTTTGCACAATGTGGGAACCTTTTTTCCTTACAAGCTTGTTAAACCTTCAGCCAATGCACAGGGTATATCTGCTCAGCTGAGGCGGATCTCCCATCCCACTTAAGACGTCTCTGAAAAGTGTGAGTAGGGCTTTCTGAGAAAGCACGACTGAACTACTCAGACTTTCACTGTTAATATAAGAACCAAACCAACGTTGGGCGCCATGCCGTGTAGTTCCTAGGAATCCCCAGGACCTGTGCGTTTTGGATGACCTAAACTGAGGGCTTGGTGTCCAAACCAATTCGGACAGCCCCACAGGATATGTCAGCCATTAGACCAGCTAGCTCTACAGTGCCACTACCACCCCCCTGTATCTTACAGTGGTGTAGGTAGTTTCTGGCAACCACTGAACATGACAACCCTGATTCCTCAGTACTTTTCGCTCAGTCACACGTGTTTGCTTATTATCAGAAAATACACATGATGACGATTAGGACGTTTCAATAAGTATTTATTGGTCCAGCGTCAGTCTTGTGTAAAACATATTTGCTGCGGCAATCAGGAGACAGAAGCATATGAAAGAAATCGCAAGTACTAATATAGTAAACAGTAGATACATTTCTACAATAGTGCTAAGAAGATAAACATATACAGTTCAGATAAGACAGTAGCATTTGCATACTCCTATAATGCTCGCCCTAAGTAATTTGCCTAAATGTACCTAGCCTGAATATGTAGGTGTAGCATGTATATGTGTGTAGATATATATATATATATATATATATATATATATATATATATATATGTATAGAGCCAAGAACCCCCCAGGGAAGAACCAACATTCTCACCCCGTCTCTGCTTAGAGCATGACACCCCGCAGGGGATGTCAGACCGCTGCGTGTCAAAGATTTAGCATGCAGGACCCCATGTCAGCTTGGAAGGAATTCTCCTCTAATTTGCAGGGGGGAATAAGGGTCTTATATACTAGATAGGCCACTCCAGGGTTTCTTCTAGAATCGATATGTTTTGAAAACAGTCATAACTGTTTTGAAAACAATCATAAATGTTTTGCCAAACAAATGCGATCATGCACAGCTGGCTGTTGGCCAAAGATGAAAAAAGTGGTGACCCTTATACAGATTTATGCAGTGCCTGAGGGTATGTTTATGTATGTCAGGTACAGGGATTAGGATAGAATACTAAAAGCTGGTGTTGAAGAGACAGGAGCAAGCTACTAGGTAAAAGGTCACCTATTTCAGAACAATTATAGTCGTGTGGATGGGAGAATGTATGTAAAAAGGAGGGGTATACATGACAGGACTAGCCTAAAGGACATGACAGGGGGAAGCCCAATACATCAGCACATTAGATTTGTGCAAGGGCTATTGGCAAGTGCCTTTACGGTAGCAGGATAAGGAAAAAAATGCCTTTTCCACTCCTGGAGGATTATATCAGTTTACCATGCTTCCCTTTGGATTACATGGAGCCCCCGTTACCTTCCAAAGGCTTCTGAATATGATCATTAAACCCTGTGAAGCCTTTGCTGCAGCCTATATAGATGATATAGTCATTCATAGTGCCTCGTGGGAACAACACCTGGCCCATCTTACAAAGGCAATTCAAGCCTTAAAAGAGGGTGGTCTAACCATTAATCCAGCTGAAAGCCATTTAGCTTCAAGATCTGTAAAATACCTAGGATATCTCCTGGGCGAGGGATGCATTAAACCCCAAGAAAAGAAAGTAGCTGCCATATCAAACCTGCCCTTTCCACACTCCAGAAAAGGTCTTAGGGCCTTTTTAGGCATCTTAGGACATTACAGGGGTTTATACCCACATTTTCTCAGATAGCTGCTCCCTCAACCTATTTGTTAAAAAAGGACAGAAAAACAGAAAAGGAACTCAAACAGCATTCTCTGAGTACCTTACAAGCCTTCCACCATTTGAAACAATCCCTTACGTCCAAACCTGTCCTCCTCAGTTCTGACTATTTTCAAACAATTCATTTTATAAACTGATGCTACAGAACATGGGTTAGGAGCTGTCTTATCCCAGATGGATTCCCAAGGACAAGAAAGACCCATTATCTATATCAACCGCAAACTATTTCCTCATGAGAAAAATTATGCGGTGGTGGAAAAGGAAGCCTTAGCCATCAAATGGGCTGTTGAATTCCAAGGTATTACCTTAAAGGCAGAGAATTCACCCCGTATGCAGACCACCCCCCCACTGGAATGGCTCTCTCGTAACAAAGGACATAACAACAGAATTTTACGGTGGGTCCTAGCCTTGCAACCTTTCCGATTCACCCTTTACCATAGAAAGGGGAATGACCAAACCAACGCTGATTATCTATCCAGATACCCTCTAGATTAATTTTTTGCTAGCAAGAAAGTTAGGAAAGGGGGATGTGAGGAAGAATGGGGTATACTACCCACGGAACCCCTTTACTTACCACAGTTCCCCTGCTGCTATTCGGAACGTCGGCCACACTGTACGTGGAAAACAGAAAAATAAAGGGTTAAACTTTTCTCCATGGACTCTCCCGTACAGGAAGAAAGCGGGCCCACCCAATCAAATGATCAACCAGGAACTCCCTACAGAGAAGTACTTCACCAATACAGAAGAGCACGAGCCTGATGACGAAGGGCAGAGCTGGGGAAAACAGGAAGAAGCTGACGAGATCAGCCTGAGAGAGATGCCGTTGGCTGGTGCAGAGAAGTCAATTGTAGATGCCGGGGCAGGAGGAGTGAGGAGTGGAGTGAGGAGTGGTGGACGCCCACGGTGGAGGCCTACATGCCACCACAACTCAGGAGAGTTGGGGCATATGCGCTACATGCACTGGACGGGGAGGGAGGGAGCCTAAGGGAAGGCCAGGGTAAGGGGGGGCCCGAGTCAAGGCCATAAGAGGATTACAACAAGAAGTGCTTAATGACATTTTTTTTAAAGAAGTATTTTTTTTTTTTTTTTTGCGTTGTTGTGTGGGAGACGTACCAGTACTCCTTAAATATATGTCCTAGCCCTTTGCTGCTAAGAAGGATTACAAACTAGGTCATTGGTGCCTAATGATGATTAGGAGATACAATACCAGGAAAAGACGGGTCACTATTTTGGTTTACTCTATATCTACCATTTTTTAAAATTTACCTTTCTCCCCTTACTTCTCCTATGCGCTTCCGATTCATTCAAAAGGGCAGGGGGAGAAGAGAAGAAAATAAGGAGCTCCACCCTACTATAGTTATTCTCTCAGCCATCAGAGACCTCTCCTCTTTATCGCTTGGGTAACTTCTCTTTCCATCACTCTGGGTGTGGTGAAGGATATTATCCTAACCCAGTCATCCTAAAACTGAGATACTTACTGCAACTTTCTTCTCTTTCTGAGCCTCCTGGGGACATCCTCCTGGGGAAAGACAACCCTGGAAGAAAGAAGAAGAGAAGGTGTAACCAAGAGGAAAAAAGCTAAGACTCCAAGTGACAAACTCAACATGTCCTCCCCATTCCCCTAATAAAGTACGCCAAAATTGAGAAGCACATTAAGCCTCCTCGATTCTTTTTCCACCTAACCCTCCCACATACCCTTGTAACAACCATCAATACCATTGGAAATGTGTAACTTTCACTTCCATGTACTTACCCCACCGTTACCACCTAACACCTACTTTGTTAGGCACTCGCAGACATCTGTTGTCACCTACACATAGTCCAAAACATGGAATCTGCTTAAAATTAGATAGGATGTATTCTGTCACTCACTCATGGTAAGGTCCAGTCTGACATGTGACATCAGTCAAAATATTGCCAGCTGCTCTATTGGACAACAGATAGCACCAGTGCTGTTTGTAAAATGTTTAACACAGATGAATCTCTACTTACCAAGGCCTGCAATTACGCAATGCCTGCTACCTGGATGTATTGCATGCCATGTCACAGTCAAGTTCACAAGCATCAAATAACACAAAAGTGTTGTTGCCTCAATACAGAGAGCAGGACAAACAATGGTATTTGGGATGAACTATGTTAAGCATCACAGAAATACGTAAATTTAGACTATTTTAGTGTTACATGTCCCTGATTCAAAAGACCTAACCATGCACCGACAACTATTGTTGCATATGCTACATGTTACCCATTATATGGGTCTTGATTTGTCGCAAAACCTAAAAGTCATAACACTGGCTGTAATACGTGAACATGCATGGTATTGTAGAAAGTTCATGAAGGCACATACTCACCCCCTCCTTGCTGCTGTCTGTCTCTAAACTGCCCATCGAGGTTGGGATAGGCCAACGCCAGGATGTGATGCATTAGGGGGTCAGGGTGCGGCGCACGCCCCTCCTGCCTGGAGTTGCCAGGTCCAGCTGGACTTCAGGCATCTTCTTCACCCAGCCTCTCAGGTCCTGCCACCGATTTCAGCAGTGGCCACTGCGCCGACGTGTGACCCGCAGGGAACTCAACTTCTGGGCAATGGTCCTCCACAGGAAAACCTTCTGATGGGCGTTGACCAGTAAGAATGACATGGTGTTGGACGCTTAGTATACATGCAAGATGTACGTATCCAGGTACTTCATCACATAGGTCATGAGTAGCTACGTTAACCAATATCCAAGTTAGCAGACTAGAATTCTCAACACTGCACTTGTTGTCAAACATGCGATCCTTACATATTTCATGACACATTTTCATTTCCTGTTGACACCACACTCTAACCTGACCTTGCCCTAAGTGACTGTGCAACACCTCTCACTAGCTTGTGGATGGGAGAACATCCACTTCAGCCACACCACGCAGCCCCTCTGGACAGACCACCACTGTGTACACTTCACCTTCAACACCACCACTGCACCCAAGGCCACCCGCGCCTGCCGCGAAGGAACTGGAGCAAGCTCACAGAGGAACACCTCAACACCACCCTCCTCCACGACCCCCCCTCCACCACGACCGACCCCAACTCTGCAGCCAAAGAACTACACCGCTGGATCACCAGCTGCGCAGACAAGCTTGCACCCCTGCGCCACCCCGTCAGACAACGCCCCCTGAAGGCCGCCTGGTTCACCACCGACCTCCAAGAAGCCAGGCGCTCCTGCAGATGCCTCGAGAAACTCTGGAGGAACAGGAAAACCATCGAAGACCAGAACACCTACAGGAACGCCACGACTGAATACCACCAGCGCATAAGAGACACCAAGAGGACCTTTATCAAGAACAAAATCCACACCAACGCCAGTAATGCAAAAGAACTCTTCAACGTCATACAGCAGTTCACCAAACCCCCCAGTGAAGCCACGGACGTCACTCCATCCCAGGACCTCTGCAACAAGCTGAGCTCCTACTTCCACCTGAAAATCAATTAATAGTAATTTAAAATCCAACTTAATGGTCAAGTCAGACTTAATATTACTATTTTGGAAAAGTTGTAATTTTTCTGGCTAAAGCCAAAAGGGCCTTACTGAGAGTGGCCAGTGTCACCTGACAGCTGATGGCTCCCCTGTGGTGAGATGTGGATTGCTCCCAGACAGTGGACAAAAGGTTTGGATATGGGGAGGTGTTTTTCTTCCTTTCTGAGCTTCAAAGGATTCCTATCCTGTCACTGGCAGATGTAGCTCACACCCAGGCCTGCCTCCCTTTTGTTTTCCTAGACAGTCTGGCTTCAAACTCAGTGTTGGGGGTGGAGGGAGCTTCCCCAGAACTGGTTTGGAGTGACACAAGGGAAGGTTTGCCCGTTATACTAGCCACACCTCTGGGTGGGCACCAGAACCTCTGACCAGGGGAAGAAATATTTTACCATGTTGGATTTAGTGAAAAGAGGATACTGTGGTAAAGTTTACAGTAAAACACACAGGAAGTGTTGCAAAGTGGGTAAGGTCACCCTTGGGAACTTTTACCACATTGAAGTGGCCATGAGTTTTCCCCACCCACAGGCTGGCACTGGGCATATATGTGGTATCCTCAGGACCTTCCTCATAACACTCCTGGACCTGTGAAGATCAGAAGAAGGTCTTCCCTGCTGTCTGAAACCTGAAGGAAGACTGGGCCTGCTTGGCCTAGAACTCATGACCCCAGAGGTGACTCGAAGGATTAGTTGGCTTACCTCTTGTTTGAACTACAGAGACACAACAAACTTTGACAGGCTACTCTCCATGCAACTGCCCAGCTGACCAGTTCCAACTACACCAGCCCTGTGGCCCTGCTACTGGCCTCTGTTGGAGTGAGTAGTAACCCCCTAGTGGTGGCCTCAAGGTTCTAGACCCTTGGCTGGTGCTAAAGTGTACTCCACCTTTCCCCAAAACTGCAAGGAGTGAGACTTAGAACTTTTTACCAACTTCTTACCTGAAGAACGGATGGAGAACGAGATTGCTGTCAGAGTCATAGTCATTGACGTTGAATTGCCAATTGGCATCAATGTGCTAGTTTGACCTGCTGAAGGAGATCTGACTTCCAGAAATGTTTCTAAGCCCAAATGTAGGGGGCTTCATTGGGACCAAAGCTGAGGAGCATCCAATCAATGTTGTGGCCTTCCTGGGCATGTATAAAACAAATAGGTCCCTAAAAACAGTGAATAAATCACAAGTGTTAAACAATCTTAGATAGTGCTGGTGGTTATAAAACTAACAGTTTAGGAAGACATTGCAATTGTACAGTATCATGGAGTCAAACATATCACAATTTGTTTTTTTGTTTACATTGGATATTTATTCAATACAATTATATGTACAATGGCATAAAAACATTTCATTAAAAATACGTAATATTGAGAAAACAGTTGTCATAAAAACATTTCATTAAAAGTACATAATATTTGAGAAAACAGTTGTCGACGCAGCGTTTCGGTGTGTACGTGAAATAAACACCTTCCTCAGGACAGTTTTCTAAATAGCAAAAGACATATAATTATTAAAACATGTTGACTTCATGATTCTGTATAACAATCATCATTTCTTTTTAGGCCTCCCACTATGAATTTTTTATGTCTCCTATATAACCACCACCGCAAATATCTATAAGACCAACAACACAAACAATACTATATCATTTACACACACAGACATTGATGATAGCCCTCACTTTCAGCATGGAAAGAGCAATTGCAACATCCCTCACCTTGCTAAACAAAACAAGCTGTGCTGCAATATTTTGACATATAAACAAATAACAATAGTACATTGCTTTTTACATTCAACAAAAAAAGGTACAACCTACCTAACCAAAATGAAGACGATGTTAGTATTAAATTAAACTAACATATCTGATGATTAAAATCATCTTGGAACGGGAGGAAAATGATGTTCTCCTCTTCGGTAGAGAGCCTTTATATATATAAAAAAGGAAGTAAAAGGTTCATTGTACAGAATATCTCTTGCTCTACTTTATCATGCTTATTTGATTTTTAGAAAATAACTAAATGTCATACCTTGTGATGCAAGGTGTTCTCTTTGTCTATATGTATACTGGTGCCACCGTTGGTTGACTAGGGTGAAGATACTAAAAAAAACAAATAATCAATGTTCATGAGCCACTAGTAGTATTATACCCAAAGGTTCTTATATAAGAAAAAAACCATCTTACCGGATAAAAAGGGACTGAATAACGCCAACCGTTGTAGGATGATTAAGGTTCTACGATTTAGGCTGATGTGCCAATTTTTATATATACGTAGTCCCACAGATGAATAGGTGCACATCCGATAGTACTGGCCTCTGATATACCACCTATAACAGGATATCACTTAATGATTATATACTAGAATTTTGTCCATATTTTTAACATACAGGCATATAGTATTGTAATCCTTACTACATCTGGTGTTAATAATCAATCCTACGATATTTGTGAGTTGTAAGTAAACAACCTTTAACTATGGTCAATGTTTCACGAATTAAAGGGTGAGTATATTTTTACCCACTTATTATAGTATCTGCGGATATATAAGAAGGGGCCCTGGGAACCTCTACAGCGGGAGTATGAGCTACCTAAATACTCCAGAAATAGTTGGGCAGTGTGATCAATGCAAATTTAGTTATTAAATTGGACACACGATAATACTACATCTACTATTGTGCCCTAGTCACTATTAAAATTTTGAACCATGTCAAGATCTGTATTCTAGCATCATTGCGTATATATTTTATTTTAAAAGGCGAAAACAACTGCTTGTTAGGTACCCTTATATCTACAAACTTGGCGCGTGTTAAAAAATACTCGGCGCGTGTTGAAAAATACCGTTCCCTCCGAGGAAATACCTCATTTAGTGCCGCTATGCAACACAGTGCCATTTACGTTGGAGATGAATAATATCATGTCAAATCTAAAACCGCAAGAAAGCCTAATATGCCGGTTCCATTTGGGCACAGTCCATCAATAAATTTCATCCACTCAAACAAACAGAAATGTTACATCTAGTAAGCCTCACATAGAATAAGGGACATACCTTTTAAAAAACCACACGGCCTCCCTTTTTTTTCCTTACTTCTTGGGCATGGACTTTGGACTTCCTGCACTCAAAGCTTTCCCACCTTCATTGATGACCATACACAAATCCATTCTTCAGCAGCCCGCCCACATCAAGCCTTGCTTTCGAACCAGCTTGTTCTCCATAAACGTTTCTAAGTCCAAAGGTACATTTTCCTCTGGGATGAACCTGGTTCCTGTATCCAATAGATGATCCACTATGGCTCGCCTTAACTTTTGACTGGGATCCGGTCCAGCGCAACCAGAAAATCACGGCTTTGCTATTTTTAATTCAAACTTTAAAAATTAATATTCCCTGTTCTTCTTATGAACACATTTCTTCTAATTTAAGCCTGGGTTCTTTGTGCCAAGCGACCCTCCACAAAAACTATAATTTCCTATAATTACTATCCCCATATGCCAGAAAATCATATTGCAATATGTGACTCCATGTACAACTTTAAAGGAAGCATACATTGCCTTGGAAAACAACCAAAACTGATGATAACCCAAATGCCGTACCTTTAAATTAGTATGCACCTTCTAGTGTGGAGTCCCTATGTAGCACAAACTGGTGGGATATGTCAAGAGTTCAAAAAACTATTGCACCTTTCAACAGTGCCAATGTTTGTGTTATATTCAGCATTGGGAGTTAATGCAAACTTATTTTGCCTTTTAAATCAATGAGATCTACACACATTCCTAAAGACCCTTTTCCTTTGCATGCCAGTACAACTGGCACCAACCATTCATAGCTTTCAATTCTTTCATAATATTTTCCTTGTTTATTTCTGTAATTCTTCTTTCACATTCCCTCCTCAACATAACATTTACCTTACAGTGTACCTTGTGCACTCAGATGAGCGCTAAGCTTCAAAAGTATTTTCTTGCATAAATTCCAAAGTGTTTGAACGTATCTGCAAAAAGCTCTGGAAATCTATTACTTCACTGCAGTATACAAGAATGCAATAAAGAATGGTTCGCCATTCCTGATGAGAACTTGCCCCAGATGATTGGGGTATAACAATTTCTCAAACCTGTTCTATACTTCCCATCCTGGCAAACATGAACCATCCCTAGCTGTTTTCACCACTTCTATAGTTTTATTAACCTTGAACCTTAACCAATGACCTCAATCGGCTTATCCCCACAGAAAAACAACTACACTTTCAACTTTTTAAAAGTGTTGTGTTGAAATTCTCCCCACCATACGTGTTCAGTCAGGCCATAAGGAGACCGCAAAACTTCTACCATCCTCACACAAGTGCCTATGATTGCTCCCAGCAGGACGGCCTTGTTCCATTCTCTTTCCCCTCATGCAATACATAATCCTCATCTTTGCTTGAGACCTTGTCTAACATCTTGTATCTTTCTATCATCACCACTTTGATACATTTCGCCATTTCCTCTGTCAAAGTGGTCCTACTTTTTCTACTTTCTGCAATACTGTCTAGCAGTAGAGCAAGCTTTGTAATTCCAAAAGTGATTTCTATTGCCACATCTGTAGAACTCTGGTTGTTTGTCCCTTGTCATACCTTGGACTGATACTTTACTTTTAGTCTCAATATGCACTATGCAGCATTTAAAGTTCCCCTTGCTATGGATACAACTTGTTCCAGTGAGGGGTCTTGTGTTGAGACGAGCCTCCTTCAAGCCCTTTCTTGCTGCTAGTCTTTTCTATACACTCATCTCTAATTATCTCATTATAGAAGATGAGGACAGGTATAAGTCATAACCGGGATGGCTGTAAAATAATCATCCACAAGTTTTCCAGAGATCTGCACTCCAAGAAAACCTGTGTCTTTCCAAAACTTTGTATTTACCTGGGATTTAATGTTTCATTGAACATCTTAATAGCTGAAACATTCTCATTTATCTCTTCTTCAGCATTAGTTACCACATCCTGCAGCAAGTTCTTCAGTACTCTTCTGCCTTCTGGTCCTAAGCAATGGTTCAAGAGGACAATTTTTAATGTTTATATATATATATATAAATATATGTATATATATATATATATATATATGAAACTCCACAATCCCGTCACTCCAACTCCTCGGAAAACAGGTACAGACCACACCGTGCTGAAAGTTCAAAAAGTGTTCTTTATTGCGTGAAGAACAGCATGACGTGTTTCGGCCGTGTTGCCACGGCCTTGATCAATATATATATTTCACAAGATCCTTACCAACTCCTGGCAAAAGAACGCGCCACTCCAGTTTGTGGTTTGTAGTTTTGATTTATTGGTCAAACGATAGCGCGTTTTGACCTCTGGCGGTGACCAAGACCGTCAGAGGTCGAAACACGTTATCGTTTGCCCAATAAATCAAAACTACAAACCACAAACTTGAGTGGCTCGTTCTTTTGCGAGGAGTTGGTAAGGATCTTGTGAAACATTGAGGAACAGCGGTGTCCACCCTAAACGAGCCCCGACCCGTTTGGAAGGGCGTTTGGAGGCGCCATTGTTGTCATTTATATATGCATATATATATATATATACATATATATATATATATTACCTACTGGCGGTCGCCAGTAGGTAGTTATAGTTAGGACCTCGTTTCTATTCAAAAAGCGTTTTTCGTTTGCAAATATCTTTGGCGCCGTTTGCCGAATCTTTGCGAAATTTTCAAAACTAATGGTTCACTCAGGTCAGCTCCTGTCTTGAAAGTTTCGGGGTGATTCGTCAAGCGGGGGCCGAGAAAAAAGGGGGGTCCCAAAATGCATTTTCTCCATGTTAATTTCCATAGGTACTTTAGACAAAGCTACAGCCCGAACTGCTGAAAGGAATTACACCAAATTTGGCAAAAAAGGTAGGTTTTGGTCCAAAAAGCGCGCTTTTTAAAAAATGGTGTAAATCCGTTCAGTAGTTCCTGAGAAATTAAAAAAATAAAAACATCGATATCTGAGGGCCGAGGAGGATTTGCGCACCCTCCCGAGCACGAGCTTCATTCTGATTGGCCGAGTCACAAAATGGCTGCCAACACATTCTGGTTTGGAGTGTTGGCAGCCATTTTGTGACTCGGTTGAGTCACATCAAAAAGGTAAAAAAAAGGTTATAGATGAAGGAAAGGGGTCAGGGTAGAAACACCTTGACCCCTAGGGCTTGTCCCACAGGGACCCCCAGGGCCAAAAAAAGCATTTTTTTTTAAAAACGGCGGAAGTCGCGCTGAGTGTGCGTAACCTGCTGAGAAAATAAAATAAAAAACAAAGCGCGGTCTCCCGTGCCTCGTTTTAATGAGCCCCCGGGTGGGCCAGGTCCCGGGGGTATTTGTTAATATTTATGCGGGGGCACTGCAGAGGCCTCCACAGCCCCGGGGACCGCCACCTCCCTGGGGCTAAATTAA
Source organism: Calotriton arnoldi (assembly GCA_963921515.1). Classification (NCBI taxonomy): domain Eukaryota; kingdom Metazoa; phylum Chordata; class Amphibia; order Caudata; family Salamandridae; genus Calotriton; species Calotriton arnoldi. The sequence goes on from CAWUFW010001802.1 coordinate 1,867,001, forward strand.
TTATGGGGGACCTCATGGGCCCCCAAGCCCCGGGAACGCGCCTCCCTGGGGCTTTTGTTCTTTAATGGGGGGGCCTCGTGGGCCCTCCCAAACCCCGGGGACCGCCACCTCCCCGGGGTTTTGATTAATTATGGGTGGGGGGCCTCGCAGGCCCCCCAAGCTCCGGGGGCTACCACCTCCCCAGGGCTTTCTTTATTTTGAGTGGGGCCTTGCGGGCCCCTCCAAGCCCCGGGGACCACCACCTCCCCGGGGCTATGCTTTACATTGGGAAGGGGGCCGCCCGGCCCTCCTCCTGAAACTCTCTATGGCCATGTGGACCGCCACCCCCCAGGGCCCGCTCCGGCAATGTCCCGGGGTGCCCACCCCCGGGACATTGCAGTTTGCAATGACAGGACGGGAGCACGGCTCCTGCCCTTTCATTGCAAACTATTCTTCGCTTTGTGGAAATGAGAGCAGAAAACCTGCTCTCGCGTTCATAAAGCAAAGCAGATTGCTTTTGGACATGGGGAGCTTTATGTCAGCAGCTCCCCTTGTCCAAAAGCAATGCCGGCTCCAGCAGGAGGCGGGGAGCTGGCAGGGACCGTGGGGGCATTGGGGCTCCCCCCGTGGTCCCCAACGTGTGGCCAGGCCCTGGGGATGGGGTCCCCGGGGCTAATAGTGGCCTAGGGAAGGGGGGCCACGCGGCCCCCCTCCCATACTATTCTTTATTTTTTTAAAATTTTAAATAAAAAAGAGGCAATGTCCCAGGGGATGGGGTCTCCGGGGCCATTATTGGCCTCAGGAGGGGGACCACGCGGCTCCCATCCCGAATTAGAAAAAAAAAAAAAAAAATGCTGGCTAGGCCCCGGGGCATGGGGTCCCCGGGCTAATAGTGGCCCAGGGAAGGGGGGCTACGTGGCCCCTCTCCCGTATTAAAAAAAATAAAAAATTGCATTATTTGAAAAAAATCGAGGTAATGCCCCGGGGGATGGTGTCTCCGGGGCGAATAATGAATAATGGAAGTGGGGCGTTTTTTTTCTTTCTATTTTGGAGTCGCGACCCCAACGCGGCTCTCAGCGCGGCCCCCATGTAGCGTCGCATTGGATTCGTGGATTCTCCTCAAATAAATAATTTAGTAGTATATAATTTAGAAGGTAGTTTGCATTTGTGAAGTTGTTTTAAAGAGGTAGTGTGATTGAAGTTAAATGATAAGATTAAAATTGATAGAGTTAGTAAAAATATATAAAATTAAAAATTAATTGTTCAAGTTGAAAAGTGTATTGTGTTGTAGTACATTGAATTCATGCTTTTGCAGATTTGCGACGGGTGCGCGAATCCACAAAATTTAAAAAAAGTGAATGTATGTGTTAGAAAAATATAGATTCACTATTGTGTTATAGGGTGGCTCTAAAAGAGCCTTGTTTTTATTATGAGTTTTTGTAGCTACATGTAAGTGAGGATGCACAGCTTTAGGTTGTTGAGAAAGACTCTGTTTCCTTGATCTGTGAAGTGTACTCCATCACTTCTGTAGATGTCATCCATATCAAAACGTAGATTGTTGTTATATATGGAGCCCATCCTATGATCTGAGGTAGGCAGAAACAGCTTTATTGACATTCTTCCTAGCTTTCTCAATCTGTGGACAGAATTGATTTCACCACTTCCATTTCTGTCTTTGGCATATATTAGAGTATACAAAGACAGTTTGAGGCAAAAGCAACATCAATTGTGCAAAGGTGTCCTTCATTAGCATTTCCAGACCTGCCCCAGTCAATGTGCCTAGGTCATTGCCACCACAGTGCACAATCATGAGGTCAGGGGGCTGAAGATGCAAAAATGTTTTAACCAAAGGCATCAATTGGTGCCACTTTAATCCTCTCTGTGCAATCCATTTAATATCCACATTTTGCAAAGCTAGGTCTTTGTCAATAACTCTGCGTACAGCATACCTTTTGCACCAGAAAACATAGCTGTGCCCAACAATCCATACTGTAAGCATCTTGAAGGGATGTCTGGAAGTAAGGAAAAGATGTCTGTAGCTGAGGTAGTCAGTTGGTAGAATGAGAGGCATCTAAAATGATGGACAAGATGCTGTTTTAAAAAAGTAGATAATTGATTGGCTGTTTGTGAACATTGTACACTCAAAAATAGGGTGCATGTTACTTTCTTTAAAAAGCATGTTTCTTATTGGTTAGTAAAAAATGTTTGAAAGGTACAGTAGATAGGATAAGGTAACATTTTGTAAAAGTCAACCACACCTGTTGTTTGCATTTGTAACCTTTTGTGCTGAACTTGAAAATATGGTGAACTTGTGACCTGCCTGTTCAGTTGAATGTTGCAGAAACTGTTACTATGGGAACCAGGATTAAGCAGAATGGGGGACGGGTTGCATCTTAACTGTGGTTATAAAATATGGAATTGTAATTTATATATAAGTGATATGTCATTAAAGTAAGATTTCCCAAGTCAGTATTGTGTTTAGAAGTGGTGTGTTCTTAAAAAATAGTGCTATTATTATTAGTAATATATTTTTGAACTCCTGTATGGATTTGCGGCTCCATCGTGATGGTGCATGGTGGAGTCACGACTCTAGGAAATTCCAGAACCAGTTTGGGCACTTTTAGAAGTCAGTTGGTAAGGGTTATTATGTCTAACCAATAGAAATGTGTTTTACAATTTGAAATTATGTAGGGAGTAAAGTGATTTGTTACTTACATTTATTTGTATGGAGAAAGAGAGGGAAAGTTTGCCATTTCTGGTTTTACCTTGTTGAGAGTGGTGCATTACATTGATTGTGTGCATAAGAAAATATTTTATGAGTTTCTGATATTTTATATTCTTCAAATCTATTTGGAAGGTGAGTTATACATTTGTGAGGTGTATTATGTATTAGCTTTATTTTTAAACTTTAAAAATTATTGAAGAACTGTGATGTTTGAAATATATTATTAAATGTAGAGATGTGTATTGTAGTTTGTTTTATTGTACTTAAATGTTGTTTGAAATAGATTGTGTATAGTAATATGTGTATATTGGAAGATGGATTAGTGATTATGGTAGTTTGTTTTAGTGTGTGGAAATGTACAATTGTAGTATACCGCATAATTTTAGGTGTTGTTTTCAAATTGGAAGTGCAGTTTGTCAAGTTTTAAGGTGTGCATGGACTTGTGACTGAAGTATGTCTTTAATTGTATATGTATTTTCATATGTCTTATACATTTGAAGGTGCATGATGTATAACAAAGAGGTGTTGTTGCTTTCTATGTGGTAGGCTCAAGACTGTGAGTAGTAGTAGAATGGTAAAGATGCAGCACACAAGTGTGGTTTAAAAGATGTTGACATAAGCTATTAGTGATTAGGCTACTTTTTATAACCCTCTAGAGACGTACAGTTGAAATACGCCACATAATTTTTGATGTTTGCTTGAAATTGGAAGTGTGTTCTGTGAAATGTTCATGCGTGCATAGTGTTGTGATTGAAGAAAGTCTCTACTAGGAGATATATTCTGATATGTGTTATGTATCTGAAGATGCTAGATGTATAAAACATATGTATGCATCTGTTTGTATATTTCTTTTATATATGATGCTGCTAGTAAAAGGTACAGACATATGCATGCATGCTTTCAGGAATATGGTGAGACTTACAACAGAGACATGTGAAGGGTTTCTGCTTTGTATTTGACTAGGTGTAACATTCTAAGTAGTTGTAGAATGGTAAAGTTGCAGTACAAAAGTGAGGTTTATGACATGTGTGAAGAGAGATTAGTTATTAGACTAATTTGTATGAGTGTGTAGAAAGCTACACTTCAAATATACTGCATAATTTTCAGTGTCTGTTTGATATTTGTAGTATAGTCTGTGAATTTTTAAGCTGTGGATGGTGTTGTGACTGAGGTATGTCTCTACATGCACATGTGTTATGGTACGTGGTATGCGTCTGAAGATGATAGACATATAAAACACAGGTATACATCTATCTGTATATTTCTTTTATAAATGATGCTGGTACAGATATATGCATGCATGCTTTCAGGAATATGGTGAGACTTACAGCAGAGACATGTGAAGGGTTGCTAGTTTATATTTGTCTAGGTCCAATACCTTAAGTAGTTGGAGAATGGTGAAGCTACAGCTCAAAAGTGTGGTTTAAAACATGTTGGCAGAGGAATTACTGATTAGGCTATTTTGCATGAGTCTGTTGAAAGGTATGGTTGAAATATATCACATGATGTTAGGTGTCTATTTGAAATGAGAAGTGCAGCTTCTTTAGTTTTAAGATCTGCATGGTTTCGTGACTGAGTGTTTTCATATGTGTTATGCATCTGAAGATGCTAGATTCATAAAATACAGGTATACATCTATTTGTATGTTTCTTTTATATATGATGATACTAGGAAAAGGTACCGATATATGCATACATGCCTTTAGAAATATGGGGAGACTTTCAACAAAGACAAGTGAACGGTTGCTGCTTTGCTGTTAGCTATGCTAAATTTCTGATTAGTAGTAGAATAGTAAAGCAGCAGCAGTAGAAAAGTGATGTTTAGGATATGTTGGGAGAGGAATTAGTGATTATGGTACTTTATAAGAGTCTGTATAAAACTTCACTTGAACTATGCCGCACAAATCTAGGTGTGTGTTTGAAATGTTAAGTGTAGTCTGTGAAGTTTTAAGGCATTTATGGTCTTGTGAGTGTGGTTATGTTTCTAGTTGCACATGTATTCTGATATGTGTTATGCTTTTGAAAATGGGTACAGATACAAGCATGCATGCTTTTAGGAATATGGTTAAAGTTATGGTAGAGACATGAGATAGATTGCTGCTTTATATTTGGCTAGGCCCAATATTCTGAGTATCATAGAATGGTGAAGCTGCAGCTTAAAAGTGAGTTTTAAGACATGTTGGCAGAGGGATTAGTGATTAGGCTACTTTCTATGAGTCAGGGGAAATGTACACTTGAAGTACACCGTACAAATGTAGGTGTCTTTTCAAATGTAAAGTGCAGTCTGTCAAGTTTTACGTTTAAGGTCTGCATGGTCTTGTTATTGATGTATGTCTGTACTTGCACATGTATTTTCATATGTGCTATGCATCTGAAGATTTTAGACGTATAAAATAAAGGTATACATCTATTTGTTTATTTCTTTTATATATGATGTTGATTTCTATAGGAAGACAGATATGCATGCATGCTTTCAGGAATATGGTGAGACTTATAGCTGAGTCATGTAATAGACTGCTGCTTTATATTTGGCTAGGCCCAACATCCTAAGTAGTTGCAGAATGGTGAAGCTGCAGCACAAAAGTGAGTTTTAAGACATGTTAAGAAACAGATTAGTGATTATGCTAGTTTGTATGAGTGTGTGAAAAGGTACATTTAAAGTATGACGCATAAATGTAGGTGTCTGTTTGAAATGTGAAGTGCAGTTTCTCAAGTTTTGAGGTGTGCATGTTCTTGTGATTGGTGTATGTCTCTACTTGCATATGTATTCTCATATGTGTTATGTATCTGAAGAGCTAGACATATAAAAGAGAGATATATCTCTATTTGTATGTTTCTATTATATATGGTAGCACTAGTGAAAGGTACAGATATATGCTTTCAGGAATATGGTGAGATTTATAACAGACTCATGTGAAGGTTTGATGCTTTATATTTGGGTAGCCCCAACACCCTGAGTAGTTACAGAATGGTGAAGCTGTAGTACAAAAGTGTTCACCATGTCATAAACCTCTTTGTTGTGCTGCAATTTCACTGTTCTGCTACTACTCAGGATGTTGGGTATAGTCAAATATAAAGCATCAACCCATCACATGTCTCAGCTGTAAGTCTCCAATCACCCAGCCACTACCCATGCACTTATATTATTAACCAGGCACTACCCTTGCACTCCTCCAATCATGCAGGCACTACCCTTGTACTCATGCAATCACCCAGGCACTAGCCTTGCACTCATGCAATCACCCAGGCATTACCCCAGCACTCATGCAATCACCTAGACATTACTCATGCACTCCTCCAATCACCGAGGCACTATTCATACACTCCTCCAATCACCCAGCCAGTACCCATGCACTTATAAAATCACCCAGGCACTACTTATGGACTCCTCCAATGACCCAGGCACTACCACTACACTCATGCAGCCACCCAGACATTACTCCTGCACTCATGCAATCACCCAGACGTTACTCATCCTCCAATTACCCAGGCATTACCCCTACACTCATGCAATCACCTAGGCATTACCCATGCACTCCTGAAATGACCCAGACATTACCCATACACTTATATAATCACCCAGGGAATACCCTTGCACTCATGCAATCACTCAGGCTCTACCTATGCACTCATAGAATAGCCCAGGCACTACTCTTGCACTGCTCCTATCACCCAGGCATTATCCATGCACTTCTCCAATCACCCAACCAGTACCCATGCACCTATAAAATCACCCAGGCACTACTTATGCACTCCTCCAATCTCGCAGGCACTACCACTACACTCATGCAACCACCCAGACATTACTCCTGCACTCATGCAATCACCTAAGAATTACCCATGCACTCCTTCAATCACTCAGGCAGTACCCATGCACTTATATAATCAACCAGGCACTACCTTTGCACTCCTCCAATCACCCAAGCACTACCCCTGCACTAATGCAATCACTCAGGCATTACCCCTGCACTCATGCAATCACCCTGACATTACTCATGCACTCCTCCAAACACTCACACATTATCTTTGCACTCATGCAATCACCCGGGCATTACGCAAGCACTCCTTCAATTACCCAACCACTACCAATACACTTATATAATCACCCAGGCACTACCCTTGCACTCCTCCAATCACCCAGGCACTATTCCTGTACTCATGAAATTACCCAGCCAGTACTAATACACTTATAAAATCACCCAGGCACTAACTATGCACTCATGCAATCACCCAGGCAGTACTGCTGCACTCATGCAATCACCCAGGTACTACCTATGCACTCATGTAATAACCCAGGCACTACCCTTGCACTCATGCAATCACCCAGGCAATAGCTATGCACTCATACAATAACCCAGGCACTACTCTTGCACTGTTCCAATCACCCAGGCAGTATCCATGCAGTCCTCCAATCACCCAGGCAGTACCCATGCACTTATAAAATCACCCAGGCACTAGCTATGCACTCATGCAATCACTCAGGCACTACCTATGCATTCCTCTATGCACCTAGACATTTCCCATGCACTCCTTCAATCACTCAGGAAGTACCCATGCACTTATAAAATCACCCAGGCACTACCTATACACTCATCTAATCACCCAGGCACTATTCCTGCACTCATGCAATCACTCAGGCACTACCTATGCACACATGCAATTACCCAGGCAGTACCCCTGCACTCATGCGATTGCACAAAGGCTCTACCTATGCACTCATGCAATAACCCAGGCACTAGCCTTGCACTCATGCAATCCCCCAGGCACTATCCATGCACTCCTCCAATCACCCAGACATTATCCTTGCACTCCGGCATTCACCTAGGTATTACCCATGCACTCCTTCAATCACTCAGGCACTATCCCTGCACTTATATAATCAGCCAGGTACTAACCTTGCACTCCTCCAATCACCCAGGCACTACCCTTGTACTCATGCAATCACCCAGGCACTACCTATGCAGTCATGCAATAACCCAGGGAGTACCCTTGCACTCCTCCAATCACCATCTATGCACTCCTCCAATCACCCAGACATTACCCCTGTAGTCATGCAATCACCCATGCATTAGCTATGCACTCCTCCAATCACCCAGGCATTACCCCTGCACTAATGAAATCACCCATGCATTAGCTATGCACTCCTCCAATCACCCAGACACTACCCTTGCACTCCTCCAATCATCTAGGCAGTATCCATGCACTCCTCCGATCACCCAGACATTACCCCTGCACACATGTAATCACCATGTATTACTTTGGCACTCCTTCAAACACTCAGGCAGTACCCATGCACTCCTTCAATCACCCACACATTATCCCTGCTCTCATGCCATCACCCAGGCATTACCCATGCACCCCTTCAATAACCCAGCCACTACCCATGCACTTATATAATCAACCAGGCACTACCCTTGCACTCCTCCAATCACCCAAGCACTACCCTTGTACTCATGCAATCACCCAGGCACTACCCCTGCACTCATGCAATCACCCATGCATTACCCCTGCACTCATGCAATCACCCTGACATTACTCATGCACTCCTCCAAACACTCACACATTATCCCTGCACTCATGCAATCACCTAGGCATTACCCAAGCGCTCCTTCAATCACCCAGGCACTACCCCTGCACTGATGCAATCACCCAGGCTCTACGTATGCACTCATGCAATAACCCAGGCACTACCCATGCACTCCTCCAATCACCCAGGCACTACCAATGCACTCATGCAATCACTCAGGTACTATCCATGCACTCATCCATGCACTCAGTCACTACTCCTGCACTCATTCCATTTACCCATGCACTTATAAAATCACCCAGGTACTACCTATGCACTCATGCAATCAGCCAGTCACTATCCATCCTCTCTTCCAATTACTCAGCCACTACCCTTGCACTCATACAATCACCCAGGCACTACTTATGCACTCCTCCAATCACCCAGGCACTACCACTACACTCATGCAACCACACAGACATTAGTCCTGCACTCATGCAATCACCCAGACATTACTCATGCACTCCTTCAATTACCCAGACATTACCCCTGCACTCATGCAATCACCTAGGCATTACCCATGCACTTCTTCAATCACTCAGGCAGTACCCATGCACTTTTAAAATCACACAGGCACTACCTATGCACTCATACATGCACTGATGTAATCACTCAGGCACTACCCATACACTCATACATGCACTCAGCCACTGCCCCTGCACTTATGCAATCACTCAAGCACTACCCATGCACTTCTCCAATCATCCAGGCCCTACCCTTACACTCATGCAATCACCCAGATACTACCCATGCACTCTTTGAATCATTCAGGCACTACCCATACACTCCTCCATGCACCAAGGCACCATCCATGCACTCTTCCAATCACGCAGGCATTACCCCTGCACTCATGCAATCACCCAGGCATTACCTATGCACTTCTTTAATCACTGAGGCAGTACTCATGCAGTCCTCCAATTTCCCAGGCACTACCTCTGCACTCATGTAATCACTCAGGTACTATCCAAGCAGTTATCCATGCACTCAGTTAGTACTTCTACACACATTCCATTTACTGATGCACTCATCAAATCACCCAGGCAGTACCTTTGCACTCATGCAATCAGCCAGTCAGTATCCATCCTCTCCTCCAATTACTCTGCCAGTATCCTTGCACTCATACAATCACCCAGGCACTACTGTTGCACTCATCCATTCATGTGGGCACTACTCATGCACTCATCTATGCATTCAGGGACTATTCATGCACTTATCCGTCCACACAAGCTGTACCTTTGCACTCATGTAACCAGTCAATCAGTATCCAATCTCTTCTCCAGTTATACAGACCCTACCCTTGCACTCATACAATCACCCTGGCACTACCCATGGAGTCATGCAATCACTGAGACACACCCATCATATATCTTAGCTGTAAGTCTTACCATATTCCGGAAACCATTTATACATATGTCTGTTCCTTTTGCTAGCAATATCATATATAAAAGTAATATACAAATAGATGTATACTTGTGTTTTATATGTCTAGCATCTTCAGATACATAATATGTATCAGAATACATGTGCGAGTAGAGATATACCTTAGTCACAACACCATGCAGACCTTAAAACTTGTCAGATTGCTCTTCACATTTGAAGCAGATAATGAAAATTATGTGGTGTTCTTGAAGTGTAGCTTTCTACAGACTCATACAACATAGAGTTATAACTAATCGTTGTGCTAATATGCCTTAAACCTCACTTTTGTGCTGCTGCTTCATCATTCTATGACTACATAGGGTGTTGGGCCTAGCCAAATATATAGCAGCAATCCTTCACATGTCTGTGCTGAAAGTCTCACCATCTTCCTAAAAGAATGCATGTATATGTCTGTACCTTTTGTTAGTAACATCATATATTAATGAAACATACAAATAGATGAATACCTGTGTTTTATATGTGTAGCATGTTGAGATGTATAAGACATATCACAATACATGTGCAAGTTAATACATATCTCAATTAGAAGACCATGAAGATCTTAAAACTTGAGAGAGTACACTTCATATTTCAAAGAGACACTTCAATTTATTTAGTGCACTTCAAGTGAACTTTTCCAGAGACTCTTACAAAGTACCATAATCAGTAATTCCTCACCCAACATATCTTAAACATTACTTTTCTGGTGCTGCTGCTTTACCATTTTACCATTAGTTAGGTATTGAACATACAAAAAACAAAGCAGTAAGAAGCTATAGAAGTGCAGAAAGAGGCAAGAGAAGTACACAAAGAAGCAACAGAGGTGCAGAAAGAGGTAAGGGAACTAAACAAAGAGGCAAGACAGTTGCAGAAAGAGGCAAGAGAGGTCCAGAAAGGAGCAAGAGCACTGCAGAAAGAAGCAACAGAGGTGCAGAAAGAGAGAAGAGGGGTGCACAAAGAGGGAAGAGAAGTGGAAACAGAAGCAACAGAGGTATAGAAAGAGGCAAGAGGGGTGCAGAAATAGGCAAGAGAGTTGCAGAAACAGCAAAAGATGCGCAGAAAGAAGCAAGAGCAGTGCAGAAAGAACCAATAGAGGTGTAGAAGTAGGCAAGAGGGGTGCAGAAAGAAGCAACACAGGTGCAAAAGGAGGGAAGAGAACTACAGAAAGAGGCCAGAGAGGTGCAGAAACAGGCAAGAGAGGTACAGAAAAAGGGAACAGGGGTGCAAAAAGAGACAAGAAAGGTGGAGAAAAAGTGAAGAAGAGTGCAGAAAGAGGCAAGAGGGGTGCAAAAAGAAGCAAGAGAGGTACAGAAAGAAGCAAGAGAAGTACAACAAGAAGGAACAGAGGTGCAGAAAGAGGCAAGAGGGGTGCAGAAAGATGCAAGAGGGGTGCAGAAAGAGGGGTGTAGAAGCAGGCAAGGGGGTGCAGAAAGAAGCAAGAGAGGTGCAGAAAGAAACAAAAGAAGTGCAGAAAGAAGGAACAGAGGTGCAGAAAGAGGCAAAAGGGGTGCAGAACGAAGGAAGAGGGATGCAGAAAAAGAGAAGAGGGGTGCAGAAAGAAGCAGGAGAGATGCAGAAAGAAACAAAAGAAGTGCAGAAAGAAGGAACAGAGGTGCAGAAAGAGGCAAGGGGGGTGGAGAAAGAGACAAGAGAAGTGCAGAAAGAAGCAACATAAATGCAGAAAGGGGGAAGAGGGGTGGAGAAAGAGGCAAGAGAAGTGCAGAAAGAAGCAAGAGAAGTGCAGAAAGAAGCAAGAGAAGTTCAGAAAGAAGCAACAGAAGTGCAGAAAGAGGTAAGAGGGGTGGAGAAAGAGACAAGAGAAGTGCAGAAAGAAGCAACATAAATGCAGAAAGGGGGAAGAGGGGTGGAGAAAGAGGCAAGAGAAGTGCAGAAAGAAGCAAGAGAAGTGCAGAAAGAAGCAACAGAAGTGCAGAAAGAGGCAAGAGGGGTGTAGAAAGAGGCAAGAGAAGTGCAGAAAGAAGCAACAGAGGTGCAGGAAGAGGCAACAGGTGTAAAGAAAGAGGGAAGAGGGGTAGAGAAAGAGGCATGGGGGTGGAGAAAGAAGCAAGAGAGCTGCAGAAAGAAACAAAAGAAGTGCAGAAAGAAGGAACAGAGGTGCAGAAAGAGGCAAGAGGGGTGCAGAAAGAGGCAAAAGGGGTGCAGAAAGAAGCGAGAGGTGCTGAAAGAAACAAAAGACATGCAGAAGGAAGGAGCAGAGGTACAGAAAGAGGCAAGAGGGGTGCAGAAAGAAACAAAAGAAGTGCAGAAAGAAGCAACAGAGCTGCACAAAGAGACAAGAGGAGTGCAAAAAGAGGGAAGACGGGTGCAGAAAGAAGCACGAGGGGTGCAGAAAGAAGCAAGAGAGGTGCAGAAAGAAGCAAGAGAAGTGCATAAAGAAGCAACAGAGATGCAGAAAGAGGTAAGAGAACTAAACAAAGAGGCAAGACAGTTGCAGAAAGAGGCAAGAGAGGTCCAGAAAGGAGCAAGAGCACTGCAGAAAGAAGCAACAGAGGTGCAGAAAGAGAGAAGAGGGGTGCACAAAGAGGGAAGAGAAGTGGAAAAAGAAGCAACAGAGGTATAGAAAGAGGCAAGAGGGGTGCAGAAAGAGGCAAGAGAGTTGCAGAAACAGCAAAAGATGCGCAGAAAGAAGCAAGAGCAGTGCAGAAAGAACCAAAAGAGGTGTAGAAGTAGGCAAGAGGGGTGCAGAAATTTGCAAGAGATGTGCAGAAAGAAGCAACACAGGTGCAAAAGGAGGGAAGAGAACTACAGAAAGAGGCCAGAGAGGTGCAGAAACAGGCAAGAGAGGTGAAGAAAAAGGGAACAGGGGTGCAAAAAGAGACAAGAAAGGTGGAGAAAAAGTGAAGAAGGGTGCAGAAAGAGGCAAAAGGGGTGCAAAAAGAAGCAAGAGAGGTGCAGAAAGAAGCAAGCGAAGTACAACAAGAAGGAACAGAGGTGCAGAAAGAGGCAAGAGGGGTGCAGAAAGATGCAAGAGGGGCGCAGAAAGAAGGAAGAGGGGTGCAGAAGCAGGCAAGGGGGTGCAGAAAGAAGCAGGGGAGGTGCAGAAAGAAACAAAAGAAGTGCAGAAAGAAGGAACAGAGGTGCAGAAAGAGGCAAGAGGGGTGTAGAAAGAGGCAAGAGAAGTGCAGAAAGAAGCAACAGATGTGCAGGAAGAGGCAACAGGTGTAAAGAAAGAGGGAAGAGGGATAGAGAAAGAGGCAAGGGGTGGAGAAAGAAGCAAGAGAGCTGCAGAAAGAAACAAAAGAAGTGCAGAAAGAAGGAACAGAGGTGCAGAAAGAGGCAAGAGGGGTGCAGAAAGAGGCAAAAGGGGAGCAGAAAGAAGCGAGAGGTGCTGAAAGAAACAAAAGACATGCAGAAGGAAGGAGAAGAGGTACAGAAAGAGGCAAGAGGGGTGCAGAAAGAAACAAAAGAAGTGCAGAAAGAAGCAACAGAGCTGCTCAAAGAGACAAGAGGAGTGCAGAAAGAGGGAAGACGGGTGCAGAAAGAAGCACAAGGGGTTCAGAAAGAAGCAAGAGAGATGCAGAAAGAAGCAAGAGAAGTGCATAAAGAAGCAACAGAGATGCAGAAAGAGGTAAGAGAACTAAACAAAGAGGCAAGACAGTTGCAGAAAGAGGCAAGAGAGGTCCAGAAAGGAGCAAGAGCACTGCAGAAAGAAGCAACAGAGGTGCAGAAAGAGAGAAGAGGGGTGCACAAAGAGGGAAGAGAAGTGGAAAAAGAAGCAACAGAGGTATAGAAAGAGGGAAGAGGGGTGCAGAAAGAGGCAAGAGAGTTGCAGAAACAGCAAAAGATGCGCAGAAAGAAGCAAGAGCAGTGCAGAAAGAACCAAAAGAGGTGTAGAAGTAGGCAAGAGGGTGCAGAAATTTGCAAGAGATGTGCAGAAAGAAGCAACACAGGTGCAAAAGGAGGGAAGAGAAATACAGAAAGAGGCCAGAGAGGTGCAGAAACAGGCAAGAGAGGTGAAGAAAAAGGGAACATGGGTGCAAAAAGAGACAAGAAAGGTGGAGAAAAAGTGAAGAAGGATGCAGAAAGAGGCAAAAGGGGTGCAAAAAGAAGCAAGAGAGGTGCAGAAAGAAGCAAGCGAAGTACAAGAAGAAGGAACAGAGGTGCAGAAAGAGGCAAGAGGGGTGCAGAAAGATGCAAGAGGGGTGCAGAAAGAAGGAAGAGGGGTGCAGAAGCAGGCAAGGGGGTGCAGAAAGAAGCAAGAGAGGTGCAGAAAGAAACAAAAGAAGTGCAGAAAGAAGGAACAGAGGTGCAGAAAGAGGCAAGAGGGGTGTAGAAAGAGGCAAGAGAAGTGCAGAAAGAAGCAACAGAGGTGCAGGAAGAGGCAACAGGTGTAAAGAAAGAGGGAAGAGGGGTAGAGAAAGAGGCATGGGGGTGGAGAAAGAAGCAAGAGAGCTGCATAAAGAAACAAAAGAAGTGCAGAAAGAAGCAGGAGAGGTGCAGAAAGAAACAAAAGAAGTGCAGAAAGAAGGAACAGAGGTGTAGAAAGAGGCAAGGGGGGTGGAGAAAGAGACAAGAGAAGTGCAGAAAGAAGCAACATAAATGCAGAAAGGGGGAAGAGGGGTGGAGAAAGAGGCAAGAGAAGTGCAGAAAGAAGCAAGAGAAGTGCAGAAAGAAGCAAGAGAAGTGCAGAAAGAAGCAACAGAGGTGCAGAAAGAGGTAAGAGGGGTGGAGAAAGAGACAAGAGAAGTGCAGAAAGAAGCAACATAAATGCAGAAAGGGGGAAGAGGGGTGGAGAAAGAGGCAAGAGAAGTGCAGAAAGAAGCAAGAGAAGTGCAGAAAGAAGCAAAAGAAGTGCAGAAAGAGGCAAGAGGGGTGTAGAAAGAGGCAAGAGAAGTGCAGAAAGAAGCAACAGAGGTGCAGGAAGAGGCAACAGGTGTAAAGAAAGAGGGAAGAGGGGTAGAGAAAGAGGCATGGGGTGGAGAAAGAAGCAAGAGAGCTGCAGAAAGAAACAAAAGAAGTGCAGAAAGAAGGGACAGAGGTGCAGAAAGAGGCAAGAGGGGTGCAGAAAGAGGCAAAGGGGTGCAGAAAGAAGCGAGAGGTGCTGAAAGAAACAAAAGACATGCAGAAGGAAGGAACAGAGGTACAGAAAGAGGCAAGAGGGGTGCAGAAAGAAACAAAAGAAGTGCAGAAAGAAGCAACAGAGCTGCACAAAGAGACAAGAGGAGTGCAGAAAGAGGGAAGACGGGTGCAGAAAGAAGCACGAGGGGTGCAGAAAGAAGCAAGAGAGGTGCAGAAAGAAGCAATAGAAGTGCATAAAGAAGCAACAGAGATGCAGAAAGAGGTAAGAGAACTAAACAAAGAGGCAAGACAGTTGCAGAAAGAGGCAAGAGAGGTCCAGAAAGGAGCAAGAGCACTGCAGAAAGAAGCAACAGAGGTGCAGAAAGAGAGAAGAGGGGTGCACATAGAGGGAAGAGAAGTGGAAAAAGAAGCAACAGAGGTATAGAAAGAGGCAAGAGGGGTGCAGAAAGAGGCAAGAGAGTTGCAGAAACAGCAAATGATGCGCAGAAAGAAGCAAGAGCAGTGCAGAAAGAACCAAAAGAGGTGTAGAAGTAGGCAAGAGGGGTGCAGAAATTTGCAAGAGATGTGCAGAAAGAAGCAACACAGGTGCAAAAGGAGGGAAGAGAAATACAGAAAGAGGCCAGAGAGGTGCAGAAACAGGCAAGAGAGGTGAAGAAAAAGGGAACAGGGGTGCAAAAAGAGACAAGAAAGGTGGAGAAAAAGTGAAGAAGGATGCAGAAAGAGGCAAAAGGGGTGCAAAAAGAAGCAAGAGAGGTGCAGAAAGAAGCAAGAGAAGTACAACAAGAAGGAACAGAGGTGAAGAAAGGCAAGAGAAGTGCAGAAAGAAGCAAGAGAAGTGCAGAAAGAAGCAAAAGAAGTGCAGAAAGAGGCAAGAGGGGTGTAGAAAGAGGCAAGAGAAGTGCAGAAAGAAGCAACAGAGGTGCAGGAAGAGGCAACAGGTGTAAAGAAAGAGGGAAGAGGGGTAGAGAAAGAGGCATGGGGTGGAGAAAGAAGCAAGAGAGCTGCAGAAAGAAACAAAAGAAGTGCAGAAAGAAGGGACAGAGGTGCAGAAAGAGGCAAGAGGGGTGCAGAAAGAGGCAAAAGGGGTGCAGAAAGAAGCGAGAGGTGCTGAAAGAAACAAAAGACATGCAGAAGGAAGGAACAGAGGTACAGAAAGAGGCAAGAGGGGTGCAGAAAGAAACAAAAGAAGTGCAGAAAGAAGCAACAGAGCTGCACAAAGAGACAAGAGGAGTGCAGAAAGAGGGAAGACGGGTGCAGAAAGAAGCACGAGGGGTGCAGAAAGAAGCAAGAGAGGTGCAGAAAGAAGCAATAGAAGTGCATAAAGAAGCAACAGAGATGCAGAAAGAGGTAAGAGAACTAAACAAAGAGGCAAGACAGTTGCAGAAAGAGGCAAGAGAGGTCCAGAAAGGAGCAAGAGCACTGCAGAAAGAAGCAACAGAGGTGCAGAAAGAGAGAAGAGGGGTGCACATAGAGGGAAGAGAAGTGGAAAAAGAAGCAACAGAGGTATAGAAAGAGGCAAGAGGGGTGCAGAAAGAGGCAAGAGAGTTGCAGAAACAGCAAATGATGCGCAGAAAGAAGCAAGAGCAGTGCAGAAAGAACCAAAAGAGGTGTAGAAGTAGGCAAGAGGGGTGCAGAAATTTGCAAGAGATGTGCAGAAAGAAGCAACACAGGTGCAAAAGGAGGGAAGAGAACTACAGAAAGAGGCCAGAGAGGTGCAGAAACAGGCAAGAGAGGTGAAGAAAAGGGAACAGGGGTGCAAAAAGAGACAAGAAAGGTGGAGAAAAAGTGAAGAAGGGTGCAGAAAGAGGCAAAAGGGGTGCAAAAAGAAGCAAGAGAGGTGCAGAAAGAAGCAAGCGAAGTACAACAAGAAGGAACAGAGGTGCAGAAAGAGGCAAGAGGGGTGCAGAAAGATGCAAGAGGGGTGCAGAAAGAAGGAAGAGGGGTGCAGAAGCAGGCAAGGGGGTGCAGAAAGAAGCAAGAGAGGTGCAGAAAGAAACAAAAGAAGTGCAGAAAGAAGGAACAGAGGTGCAGAAAGAGGCAAGAGGGGTGTAGAAAGAGGCAAGAGAAGTGCAGAAAGAAGCAACAGATGTTCAGGAAGAGGCAACAGGTGTAAAGAAAGAGGGAAGAGGGGTAGAGAAAGAGGCAAGGGGTGGAGAAAGAAGCAAGAGAGCTGCAGAAAGAAACAAAAGAAGTGCAGAAAGAAGGAACAGAGGTGCAGAAAGAGGCAAGAGGGGTGCAGAAAGAGGCAAAAGGGGAGCAGAAAGAAGCGAGAGGTGCTGAAAGAAACAAAAGACATGCAGAAGGAAGGAGCAGAGGTACAGAAAGAGGCAAGAGGGGTGCAGAAAGAAACAAAAGAAGTGCAGAAAGAAGCAACAGAGCTGCTCAAAGAGACAAGAGGAGTGCAGAAAGAGGGAAGACGGGTGCAGAAAGAAGCACAAGGGGTTCAGAAAGAAGCAAGAGAGATGCAGAAAGAAGCAAGAGAAGTGCATAAAGAAGCAACAGAGATGCAGAAAGAGGTAAGAGAACTAAACAAAGAGGCAAGACAGTTGCAGAAAGAGGCAAGAGAGGTCCAGAAAGGAGCAAGAGCACTGCAGAAAGAAGCAACAGAGGTGCAGAAAGAGAGAAGAGGGTGCACAAAGAGGGAAGAGAAGTGGAAAAAGAAGCAACAGAGGTATAGAAAGAGGGAAGAGGGGTGCAGAAAGAGGCAAGAGAGTTGCAGAAACAGCAAAAGATGCGCAGAAAGAAGCAAGAGCAGTGCAGAAAGAACCAAAAGAGGTGTAGAAGTAGGCAAGAGGGGTGCAGAAATTTGCAAGAGATGTGCAGAAAGAAGCAACACAGGTGCAAAAGGAGGGAAGAGAAATACAGAAAGAGGCCAGAGAGGTGCAGAAACAGGCAAGAGAGGTGAAGAAAAAGGGAACAGGGGTGCAAAAAGAGACAAGAAAGGTGGAGAAAAAGTGAAGAAGGATGCAGAAAGAGGCAAAAGGGGTGCAAAAAGAAGCAAGAGAGGTGCAGAAAGAAGCAAGAGAAGTACAACAAGAAGGAACAGAGGTGAAGAAAGAGGCAAGAGGGGTGCAGAAAGATGCAAGAGGGGTGCAGAAAGAAGGAAGAGGGGTGCAGAAGCAGGCAAGGGGGTGCAGCAAGAAGCAAGAGAGGTGTAGAAAGAAACAAAAGAAGTCCAGAAAGAAGGAACAGAGGTGCAGAAAGAGGCAAGAGGGGTGCAGAAAGAAGGAAGAGGGATGCAGAAAAAGAGAAGAGGGGTGCAGAAAGAAGCAGGAGAGGTGCAGAAAGAAACAAAAGAAGTACAGAAAGAAGGAACAGAGGTGCAGAAAGAGGCGAGGGGGGTGCAGAAAGAAGGAAGAGGGGTGTGAAAGAGGCACGAGGGGTACAGAAAGAAGCAAGAGATGTACAGAAAGAAGCAACAGAGGTGCAGAAAGAGGTAAGAGGGGTGGAGAAAGAGACAAGAGAAGTGCAGAAAGAAGCAACAGAAATGCAGAAAGGGGGAAGAGGGGTGGAGAAAGAGGCAAGAGAAGTGCAGAAAGAAGCAAGAGAAGTGCAGAAAGAAGCAACAGAGGTGCAGAAAGAGGCAAGAGGGGTGTAGAAAGAGGCAAGAGAAGTGCAGAAAGAAGCAACAGATGTGCAGGAAGAGGCAACAGGTGTAAAGAAAGAGGGAAGAGGGGTGGAGAAAGAGGCAAGGGGTGGAGAAAGAAGCAAGAGAGCTGCAGAAAGAAACAAAAGAAGTGCAGAAAGTAGGAACAGAGGTGAAGAAAGAGGCAAGAGGGGTGCAGAAAGAGGCAAAAGGGGTGCAGAAAGAAGCGAGAGGTGCAGAAAGAAGCAAGAGTAGTGCAGAAAGAAGCAACAGAGGTGCAGAAAGGGGGAATTGGGGTGGGTAAAGAGGCAAGAGGGATACAGAAAGAAACAAGAGAGGTGCATAAAGAAACAAAAGAAGTGCAGAAAGAAGGAACAGAGGTGCAGAAAGAGGCAAGAGGAGTGCAGAAAGAGGGAAGAGGGGTGCAGAAAGAGGCACGAGGGGTACAGAGAGAAACAAGAAATGTACAGAAAGAAACAAAAGAAGTATAGAAAGAAGCAACAGAAGTGCAGAAAGAGACAAGAGGGGAGCAGAAAGAGGGAAGAGAAGTGCAGAAAGAGGCACAAGGGTTGCATAAAGAAGGGACAGAGGTGCAGAAAGAGGCAAAAGAAGTGCAGAAAGAAGCAACAGAGATCCAGAAAGGGGGAGGAGGGGTGGAGAAAGAGGCAAGAGGGGTGGAGAAAGAGACAAGAGAGGTGCAGAAAGAAGCAACAGCAGTGCAGAAAGAGGGGAGCAGAAAGAGGGAAGAGAAGTGCAGAAAGAGGCACAAGGGTTGCATAAAGAAGGGACAGAGGTGCAGAAAGAGGCAAAAGAAGTGCAGAAAGAAGCAACAGAGATGCAGAAAGGGGGAGGAGGGGTGGAGAAAGAGGCAAGAGGGGTGGAGAAAGAGGCAAGAGCGGTACAGAAAGAAGGAACAGAGGAACAGAGCAGAAAGAGGGAAGGGGGTGCAGAAAGAGGCACAAGGGTTGCAGAAAGAAGGGACAGAGGTGCAGAAAGAAGCAAGAGAAGTGCAGAAAGAAGCAACAGAGGTGCAGAAAGAGGGATGAGGGGTGGAAAAAGAGGCAAGAGAAGTGCAGAAAGAAGCAACAGAGATGCAAAAAGGGGTAACGGGTGGAGAAAGTGGCGAGAGGGTTACAGAAAGAAGCAAGAGAGGTGCAGAAAGAAACAAAAGAAGAGCAGAAAGAAGGAACGGGTGCAGAAAGAGGGAAGAGGGTACAGAAAGAAGCATGAGTGGTGCAGAAAGAAGTAAGAGAGGTGCAGAAAGAAGCAAGCGTAGTGCCAAAAGAAGCAACAGAGGTGCAGAAAGAGGCAAGAGAGGTGCAAATAGAGGAAAGAGGGACGCAGAAAGAGGCATGAGGGGTGCAGAAAGAAGCAAGAGATGTGCAGAAAGAAACAAAAGAAATGCAGAAAGAAGGAACAGAGGTGCAGAGAGAGAAACAAGGGTGAAGAAAGAGGGAAGAGGGGTGGAGAAAGAGGCAAGGTGGTGCAGAAAGAAGCAAGAGAGCTTCAGAAAGAAACAAAAGAAGTGCAGAAAGTAGAAACAGAGGTGCAGAAAGAGGCAAGAGGGGTGCAGAAAGAGGAAAGAGGGGTGCATAAAGAGGGAAGAAAGTTGCAGAAACAGGCAAAAGAGGTGCATAAAGAAACAAGAGCAGTATAGCAAGAATCAGCAGAGGTACAGAGGTAGGCAAGAGGGGTGCAGAAAGAGGCAAGAGAAGTTCAGAAAGAAGCAACAGAGATGCAGAAGGAGGTAAGAGAATTGAAGAAAGAAGCAAGAGAGTTGCAGAAAGTCCAGAAAGAAGCAAGAGCAGTGCAGAAAGAACGAACAGAGGTGCAGAAACAAGCTAGAGGGGTGCACAAAGAGGCAAACAAATGCAAAAAGAAGCAACAGAGGTACAGAAAGAGGCAAGAGAGGTGCAAAAAGAGGTAAGAGAGTTGCAGAAGGAGGTGAGAGAACTGAAGAAAGAGGGAAGAAGGGTTCAGAAAGAGGCAACAGGGGTTCAGAAAGAAGCAAGAGAAGTACAGAAAGAAGCAAGGGAAGTGCACAAACAAGCAACAGAGATGCAGAAAGAGGCAAGAATGGTTCAGAATGAAGCAAGAGAAGTGCAGAAAGAAGCAACAAAAGAGCAGAAAGAGGGAAGAGAAGAACACAAAGATGCAAGAGAGTTCAAAAACAGACAAAAGAGGTGAAGAGACATACAAGGGGGGTGCAGAAAGAGACAAGAGAAGTGCAGAAAAAGGGAACAAGGGTGTAGAAAGAGGAAAGAGAGGTGCAGAAAGGGGGAAGAAGGTGTGCAGAAAGAGGCAAGAGTTAGGTATTGAATATAGCCAAAAACAAAGGAGCAACTCTTCACATGTTTCTGTTGTAAGTCTCACCATCTTCCTGAAACCATGCATGCATGAATCTGTACCTTTTGCTAGTGCACTATATATAAAAAAAACATACAAATAGATGTATACTTTTGTTTTATATGTAAAGCATCTTCAAATGTATGACACATATGAGAATACATGTGCAAGTAGAGACATACCTCAATCACAAGACCATGCAGGCCTTAAAAACTTGACAGACTACACTTCACATTTGATTTGGGTAGTAGTAGAGAAATCCTTTAGTTGTTCTCAGTGATTTTGTTGGGGAGGTTGTGATGTCTTCTAATTGTAGGAATTGTGCAGTATCTGACATAGCTGTGCAGTGCAATTAAAAGTATTTCTTTATTTATTAATGAGAATATTTGTATATAATTATTTTAATAATATAAAATTATTTTTAGAAACTATTTAAACTTTTCTTTTTTTAGATATTAACCATTATTAGTAATAAAGATTGAGTATGGCAAGAAAAGATCAAAAGAAAAGAAAAGAAAAGAAACAGTACTATTTAAAGGAAAGAGAAAAGCAGAAATTAGATGATGTACAAAATGTGACATTGAAGAAAAAGACTTCTGGTAAGAGAGCTAAAGTTTTTTTTAAAAGACTTTTAAAGAATGTAATGAATTTTCAAAATGGGAAAAAGAGAAAGAAAAGTTGTACAACCAATCAGAAGGAAACGAAAAAAGGAAAAATTAATGGAAAATCAGGTTATGGGAAAACAATCTATGTTGAAAGAAGGATGAAAGAATATAAAGACATTAGGAAGAGAATGTATAAAAGTAGAGTACTACAAAATTTATTGAAAGATTGTAAAAAATATAAAAGAAAATCAGCATCTTACAAGAAAAAACAACAGATTGAAAGTGTAGTCGAAAATGCTTTTGAATTGAAAAGAAAATTGTTTAAATTGGTATTGAAGAGAAGGAAAACATTGAATAAAAAATGCACTTTATGAAGGAGAAAAGAAAAAGAAAAAGACTGGTTAATAGAAGTAACTTTTGCAAAAGAAAATCAGGTGAATGGAAGCACACTTCTAGTACTGAACCTTTTTTAATGAAGAAGGCTATTTTCAACAAAGTACATTAGTTCATGCAGTTGATGCCAGTGGTCATTGTTATGAGGTAAAAAATGGTTGTCCAATTGAAAAAGAAAAGATGGTTCCTCAAAATGTGGAAGAAGTAATAGCTCAAGAAGTGCAAGGGAGACGTACACAAGCTCCAGTGTATAAGTGAGATTGTAGTAGTATTTGTAGTATAAATCAGGAATCTATTGATATATTAGGAATTTTCTTGCGAGATTATGGTAAAAAAAAGTGTTAAACAGAAGATTAAGATGTTGCAAGGACTAGATCTTTGTAAAGTGAGAAAATATACTAACTTGCAGGGTCATTCTCTGGCTTGTCTTTCTAGAAAAGTGTGTCAAAGTACTTTTTATCATTTAAGAATGTTAGCAGTACATCATTCAGAAATGCGGAAGTTAGTAAGAAGATTGTACTACGTAAAAAGTCCTGCATTATCTTTAAGTGAAATAAACACAGCTCTTTTGCATGGTTCAGCATCAGATGTAAAAAAAGTTTCTGATGATATACCGTTTTGTTTCTTTGGTTCACAAGAGGAGTGTAGAGAAAGTGAGAGTTTGATAAGTGTAGGTGTTGAAGAAGTGGTGGAAGTTATTACTGCTGAGAAGTTTGCAGAAGAAATTACAAAGTTTAAGGTACTTTCATGTGAAAAACCAAACTATGTTTGTATTTGTTGTTGACGTACTCACTATAGAAGTCAAACTAGGAATGTTGATCTATATTTAAAAAGTGAAAAGGAAAACAATGATAAGTGGGAGCAATTTGGTGCTTATTTGTTGGTGGAAGGTCGTTTTGAGTTGGGTAGTGATCAACGTATTTGTAAATATTGTTACAACAAATTAGAAGAGAACAAAATGCCAGCTAGAGCTGTACATAACAACTTAGAGTTGGTAGCTATTCCTCCGGAACTGGAAGATTTAAATACATATGAGTCCATTCTTATTCAATCTGTGCACCCGTTTCAGGCTATAGTTCTTATGGAGCCTAAAACAGGTAAGCTGCCTCCAACAGATTTACAAAGAGGTCTAAAAGGAAGAGTTGTGTATTTACCTTTAGATTTTAAGAAACATATTGAAACTGTTGGTATAGATAGAGAGGAAAGTGAACCTGTAGTTATTCTAGTTAATGGTGTACCAACAAAGAGTCAGAAAATATGGCAAGAGTTAGTAGATGTCACCAAACTTCAAAAGGCTGCAGTATATCTTGTACAAAACAATATTTATTATAAAACTGTAAATGTGGAAGAACAAGAAATATGTTTTGAAGATGAAACAGAAATTTCAACTGGCCAAATAGAAAAAGTGAACAACTCCAGGAGTGAAGAAATTTATGAACATTACAGTATACATCCTCTAAATTCAAAAGAAGTGATAGGAAACACTATTGAATTATTTCAAATGAAGAAAGCGAAGTGAACTCCATTGAGTGTATGGGAAAAAAGTTTAGAAGCTCGTAGTTTTTCACAGCTCTTCCCCACTGGAAAAGGTGGACGATATGATGAACGACCAGTACAGATTCCAGCTTCAGAATATCGTACGACAAGATTGTACTCAGAAGATCCAAGATTTCGACAGTGTATTCCATATATATTTCATCTTCTGTTTGAAAGTGATTTGTCTGGACTTTCATATGCAGTGAACCACATATTAAAAAACAGGAGTTCATCTTACACATGTTTCTGCAAAGGAATTCTTGGACAAAGTTCAACAAAGAGACGATCATTCAGAATCTCAGTTAATTAATTTGATGGCGTGTCAACGTGGTACTAATGAGTATTGGTATCGTCATCACAGAGTACTTTAATGCATGTTAAGAAACTTAGGTACCCCTATGTGGTTTGTCACGCTTAGCTGTGCTGAATACGCATGGGACGATTTACTTGAATTTCTACGACAAGCAAATTCAAATGTTAAAAACATTGAATTGAAGACATCTAGAGAACTGTGTTCCTTGGATCCTGTAAATGTGTGCAGATATTTTAATCATAGGTTTCAAGCTATGTTGTCTTTTATCTGCAATAAAAATATGGAGAAGTTATTGATTTCTTTTAGAGAGAGGAGTACCAAGCCAGAGGTGCTCCTCATATACACATGCTATTATGGATCAAGAATGCACCTAAATTTGGAACCGATTCTGATGAAACTGTTTTGTCTTTCATTGAAGATTATGTTACCTGTGTCATTCCAAAAAAAGAAGGAGAAAACAGCTTAAGACAACAAGTTTTACGGTTTCAAAGTGGAAAATATTGTCGATGAAAATACACGTCAAAGGGAAATTTTTATACAAAATGTCGTTTTGGATTCCCACGTCCAATTATTTCAAAAGGAAGAGGCAATAGTTTCATGTCAGCAGTAAGGCATACTATAACTCGAAAATCTCTGAAGAATACATATAACATAAAAAGAAATGAAGATTCAAAGTATATTAATGACTACAATCCAGTGATTTTGACAATGTGGACTGCAAACATGGATATCCAGTATGTTGCAGATAATTCAATTGCTGTTGCTCGCTATGTTACGTCATATATAATCAAATCTGAAAAGACGGAATTGAAAGAAATGTGGGAAGAAATTTCACAAGAGAAGACTCTTAGTAACAAATTGTACAGCTTTAGTTTGAAGATGCTTTCCCATCGAGAGATTGGATCCTACGAATGTTCGGTTCGGTTGACCTCTGCCAGTTTATATTCAAAGTCAAGAGGAATCATTTGGGTAAGTCTAGGTCTTGCTGCAACACGAAATCGAGTATTGAAACCTCTACAAGAAATTGAATACTTAGCATTGAATGAACCAGAAAGTACAGATATTGTTAAAACTAATATGTTGGATACGTACTATCCCAAAAGGAGTCCACATCTGGAAAACATATGTCTCTATGAAGTACTGCAACATTACAGCTTTAAGAGAAATGTTACGGAAAATATAAATGAAGAAAAATATGTAGTAATTGGATGTGATGGATGTTTGGTAAAACATGCCAAAGGAAATCTTATTAACCACAGGAAACTCATTTGCGAAACTCCAGATAAAAAGGGAATTTTTCTATTTAGCACTTCCGCAACTCTTCAAGCCTTGGCGTAGTGAAATGGATTTACTTGGAGATTTTTACTGCTATGAAGATTCTTTTAATGCATGTAAAGATAGCATTCAATGCACAATTTTCCCAACTTAGCTACAAATGTTAAATGAAGAGATTGAACAAGAAACTACTATTGCAGCTGAAATAGCTAGAGACACTTCTCAAGATAGTCAAAGTTCTGCTCCACTAAGTCAAGATCCACTAGAACAACCAATTATTGAAAATGAAGCAGCAATAGCCATGAATGAAGTAGAAACAGCAATGCAACAAGCACAACAGGATATTATTGAGTTGGGAAACTTGGAAGAAAAACTAAATATTGAACAAAAAGAAATATATCAGGAAGTGACACAACAGATACAGCATGGTTTACTGCATGAAAAAAAAGAATGCCAATGCACATCATTTAAACCTATTCGAATGTACATCAGTGGGCAAGCTGGAACAGGAAAAAGTTTCTTAATTAAAGTTTTGACCAGTTATCTACACAAAACTACTGAATCACATTTATCTTGTGTTGTAACAGCTCCAACTGGATTAGTAGCCCACAACATTAAAGGGATTACGTTACATCGATTACTCATGCTACCAGTTGAACATGAAAATAAGTTGGAATATCACAAGCTATCTGGAGAAGCTTGTTATGAAGTTTCAAGAGTACTCAAGAAAATGAAACTTCTAATCATTGATGGGGTGAGCATGGTCTCAAACTTAATGCTTGCCTTTGTACATTTAAGAATGGAACAGATTTTAAAAACAGATTATGATGTTCTATTTGGAGGAAAACATGTAATTCGATATGGCGACCTACTACATCTTACTCCTGTAAAAGGACAACCTGTTTTTAAAACACTTGTCCATGAAGACACTAGGAAATCTTTGGGAAGTATTAGAAATGTCAACATTTGGTCTCATTTTGAATATAAAGAACTTATTAAGATTATGCGACAAGCAAGTGATGAACATTATGGAAACATTCTTCAAGATATAAGAATTGGTGTTTTGACAAAACATGGAAAAGAAGCTTTGCAAAGTCGGCTTTTAACGAACTTGTTTGCAAATGAAAACATAGCACCTGAAATAATATACAAAAAAATTGGAGAAAAGAAGTCTATAGTTTGCCTAATGTCTACACTGCAAGAGTGTTCTACATTCAATCAAGAACTTTTGAAATTGGAAGAACAACCAATACTGAAAATGGAAGCTGTTGATAAAATGGAACACAAAGGAGTTACTATTCTTCTCTCAGAGAAATTACAGTCAAAATTGGATTCTTTTGAAAAGTTGGTGTCTAAGACTGCAGGTTTAGAAAAGACTTCATATGTATGTGTAAACTGTCGGGACATTTTACGGCGTAATTTGAATGTAGAAGAAGGTTTAGTAAATGGAGCAATGGGAAAAGTTGTTGATTTTGTAAATTTTCAGAACAGAGATGGAATTGATTTTTTGAAGATTAAATTTGATCAGATTGAAGAGGTAAAACAGATTGGACGTTGTACTGTTCGTTTTGTGCTTGTAAAAGACTTGTATGTTCGTAGAAAACAGTTTCCTCTTTCTTTAGCATATGCAGTAACAATTCATAAATCTCAAGGTTTAAGTGTAGACAGTGCTTTGGTAAATATTGGAAGTACAGTGTTTAAAGAAGGCATGGCATACGTTGCATTGTCTCGAGTAAAACATTATCTGGTTTGCATTTTATTGATTTTGATGAGAAAAAGATTAGTGCTGATGTAAATTGTGTAAAAAGTACAATCGGTTAAGAAGACTTTATGCTCCTAACTTAGGTGAATATCCCCTGTATGAGAAACGTGTAGTGTGTCCAAAACGGAAATATGGCAAATATTCCACTGAGATTCAAAAAAAGAAAACAATTCAAGAGAATTATGAAACTGCAAAGAAAATGAAAATGGACACTGTTTATGATATTTTAGGATACCAGTTAGAAAATAGTTCAGGTATCAACTGCTATGCTAATGTGTGAATGTTGTGTTTTATCTAGAAGATCTTCATCATGAAGTATGGAAAATCAAGAAAAAAAGATTCTGTTCTTTACTACATTATATTTTTCAAAAGTTGGTAACTGATTGAACTAAAATCCATACTGCTTCTGGCATTCGGCATCTTTTGGATATATGTACTGGATCATTGAAATTTACATTGAATATACAACAAGATGCACAAGAATTTCTTATGTTTATGCTTGCAGAATTGAAAGATAAAGGAATAGAGAATTGAAAATTTGTTTGGACTAAGTTACAGATGGGATCATAAATGTGAAGAGTGTTCATTTTCTTCTACCACTTAAATAGACACTGAACGATTCATATACTTGACGATACCAGATTGCAAATCAGTGTCTTTTAATAAATTAGTAAAAACAGCTAATCAAGATATGAAATGTTCTCATTGTAAATCAGAAATGTTGTCAACATTATATATAGAATTTCAATTCAAAATACTGTGATCTCTTGGCAGGAGGTGCTGTTAAGGGACGGGAACCAGAGGAAACCTGCTTTTTTTGAGTATTTGCAAATTGTTCATTTTGTAAAGAATTTAAATGATATTTTTGATTCACCAAATAAACGTGTGATAGCTCTTTTTGGAGCGAAAATAAAGGGCGTGGGGAACTGGTATCGGCTGTTACATAACCAGGGCCAACTGCCATTGATAGAGCGCCATTTGGAAAGGTTGACCCGTGAAACACAATGTACTTTTTCCATTAATGAATGGTAAGCTCTATGTCAATGAGGGAGTAAGTCGCTGAGAGCAGCCAATTTTAAAAGAATGGCTTTTTTATCTCGGTGGCTGACCTACCTTACTCCGGAAGTACTTAAGAAAAGGTATCCGGATGTTGAAAATAGGTGTTTCCGATGCCAGGTGGAGGGAGAAGGGGGCTGGCTCCATATTTTTTTTACATGTTCTAAGTTGGGGTCTTTTTGGGACGCAATCTTTTCGGCCCTAACCCGGGCATTGGTAAAGAGTGTAGTCCCAGAAGTCGAGGCGGCCCTATTTGGAATTTGTAGAGCTAGAACGTTCCTAACGGAAGCCGAAGCAACTTTCCTCTCGATCTCTTGCTTGGTAGCCCGCTCTCTAATCCTTCAGAATTGGAAATCCAGGGAGGTTCCCACCTACGACAAATGGTTGAATAAAATGAAAAGGACGCGGGCCTTTGAAGAAGATTACGCGAGACGAGTGGGGGCTACCAGGAAGTTTGAACTGGAAGTTTTTTAGTAATTTGGAGAGCTCGATAGAGGGATAGTGCCACCCGGAATCCAGAATTTTATAATTTTTGTTATTTGGATAATGTTTGGAGGAATTAGTACTTGAATATTTTAGGGCTGTAATTTGTAAATTACCGTTTTAGGCTCTTGCACTTGCCCTTTCCCTTTGCACTTTTTGCACTTTGCTATTTTGGAGGAACTAGAAATATACTCTGTTATGTGCTGGAGTACGTTAGCGTTGTAACCGAGTAATGTAAGATTTTTGCACTAGCATTTGCACTTTTCTTATGCACTCTTTTGCACTTTGTTATGACATTATTATCAGTCAGTTTATTCTCGTGACAGCCGTGTTTTAAAAGAATTTCCTGTGTCATTGTTTTTAACTTGGATAGAAGAAGATATCGTTTTTATGTCAACTGGTGCTAACGTTGCTCATATGTTATTGTCTTTTCTTATGCTCCCAATGCTCTGCTCAATAAAAAAAACAACAAAAAAAAACATTATATATATAGAAAGATTTGGACAATATGTCATTTTAATGCTACAACGTTGTAGAGCAAATGGAACAAAATTGGAAACCAAAATTAAAGATTTTGTGGCAAGTCAAGTATCAATTTCAGGAAGAACTTTTAAAGCAGTGGCTATTATTTTCCATGATGGACCTACTACAAAGGCTGGACACTATACTGTGTATTTAAAGTGCAATAAAGGATGGACACATTGCAATGATGCCCATTTGGAATTCAAATGTAGGTTGCCTTACGAATTACCAAATTCATATCTGATATTTTTGATGCCAAAGTTTTAAAAACATCATTCGGCCTATTGGGAAGATGTGAACACGAAATAACGAGTTTATTTTGGATATTTTCAATGCAAATGGATTTGGAAACATTATTAGGCCTATTGGGAAGATGTGAACAATTAGTGTTTGGATTATTGTTTGTGCTAATTCATATTGCATTTGGAAAATTGTGTTTGAAAGAAGTAGTTTATATATTTGATTTTTATATTATACGCAATGTAAATGAGAGTGTATATTTTACAAAATGTAATTGAGAGAAATAAAAGACTTAGGGGCCGATTCCGATTCAGGCCGGAAATCACTCCGACCGAGCCGGACCCGGAGAGATTTCCGACCGAATCGGACTCTAGCAGCCCGACCGAACGAGTACGATGCGTACGCATGCAATCGGACTCGATTCGGTCGGACTCCCATTGAAGTCAATGGGAGCCGGTCGTACAACGCGTACGCGGGCTCCCATTGACTCAATGGGTGCGAGGCGAACAAGGGCACCCCCTACAGCGGGTACGCGTTGATGCGACTCGTGCCATACATGCACAGGTAGGGGGGACCCATGGGTCCCCCCTGTGTGCGACTCGCGCGGCTACGCGTACAGGGGGGTCCGACACGGACCCCCAAAGTCCGGCTCCAACTGCTCTTTGGAGCCGGACGGCGCGAGTCGGTCGGACTGCTCAAGGCGCGCATCGTACTTGCCCGGCCAGGGAACGTCTCCATTGCGCGGTGCGAGTCGTGTCCGTGCGAGTCGGTCGGAGCGGTTCAGACCCGCGAACGAGTCGGTCGGCGATTTCGCGTGCGCTCGCATCGTACTCGCTCGCCCGGACGCACGTTCGAATCGGTCGGGAAAGAGGGCTCCTAATCGGATCCGGTTAAGCCGAATCCGATTCGGTGCACTACCGGCCGAGATCGGAATCGGCCCCTTAATGTAGTTGAAGAATGTAATTTAGAAACTTTAGATTGGTAAACAGATAGTTACACTTGTTTCAAATAATGCTCAACGCTGATTTTTTTTTTTTTTTTACAATCTCATTGATTGTTTTTGTCCCCCGCTGTTGTATGATGATCTACATTGAAATCACTGTGTATGGTGAAATTCAGTAGAATCTGAGAACAGCAAAAAAGGGCAACTGAAAATGTTATGTAATTCTCAAATTATGTTGTGTTCTTAAAACTATAATATTATATTCGATAACAGTTTTTCTTCTTCTTTTTACAGAAGGTAATAGTGAAGTTTGAAAAGATTTTAAATTCAGTTTACAACAAAACTACTGTAAAATAGTTCCACTGAGTTTTGTATCTACATTAGTAAAAAAGGTAAGATGAAATAATATAATAAGCATGATAATGTGAAATAATGTTTACAGCTGCTTTTACTGCACTCATCCATTCCTTCAAACACTACCCATGCACTCATCTATACAGTTAGGCACTATTCCCACACTCTTCCAATCAAACAAGCACTATCCATGCACTTCTCCAATCACTTAGCCAGTACCCATCCACTTATAATATCGACCAGGCACCACCTATGCACTCCTCCAATCACCCAGGCACTACCCCTACACTCTTGCAATCACCAAGGTATTACCTATGCACTTCTCCAATCCCCCAGACATTACCCCTGCACTCATGCAATCACCTAGGTATTACCCATGCACTCCTTCAATCACTCAGGCAGTACCCATGCACTTTTAAAATCACCCACGCACTACCTATGCACTCCGCTAATCACCCAGGCACTACCCCTGCACTTATATAATACCCATGCACCTATAAAATCATGCACCTATAAAATCACCCAGGTCCTACTTATGCACTCCTTCAATCACCCAGGCACTACCACTACACTCATGCAACCACCCAGATATTACCCCTGAACTCATGCAGTCACCCAGACTTTACTCATGCTCTCTTCCAATCACCCAGACATTACCCTTGCACTCATGCAATCACCTAGGCATTACCCATGCACTCCTCCAATGACCCAGACATTACCCCTGCACTCATGCAATCACCGAGGTATTACCCATGCACTCCTTCAATCACTCAGGCAGTACCCATGCACTTATAAAATCACCCAGGCACTATCTATGCACTCCTCTAATCACCCAGGCACTACCCCTGCACTTATATAATCAACCTGGCACTACCACTGCACTTATATAATCAACCAGGCACTACCCTTGCACTCCTCCAATCACCCAGGCACTATCTAAACAGTTATGCAATAACCCAGGCAGTACCCTTGCACTCCTCCAATCACCCAAGAACTATCCATGCACTCCTCCAATCACCCAGACATTACGCCTGCAGTCATGCAATCACCCATGCATTAGCTATGCACTCCTCCAATCACCCAGGCACTACCCTTGCACTCCTCCAGTCACCCAGGCAGTATCCATGCACTCCTTCAATCACCCAGACATTACCCCTGCACACATGCAATCATCAAGGATTACTCGAAGCACTCCTTCAAACACTCAGGCAGTACCCATGCACTCCTCCAATCACACACACATTATCCCTGCACTCATGCAATCACCCAGGCATTACCCAAGCACTCTTTCAATCACTCAGCCACTACCCATACACTTATATAATCACCCAGGCACTAGCCTTGCACTCCTCCAATCACCCAGGCACTACCCCTGTACTCATGCAACCACCCAGACATTACTCCTGCACTCATGCAATCACCCAGACATTACTCATGCACTCCTACAAATACCCAGACATTATCCCTGCACTCATGCAATCACGTAGGCATTACCCATGCACTCCTTCAATCACTCAGGCAGTACCCATGCACTTTTAAAATCACCCAGGCACTACCTATGCACTGCTCTAATCATCCAGGCACTACCACTACACTCATGCAACCACCCAGATGTTACCTTTGCATTCCTCCAATCACCCAGCCAGTACCGATACATTTATAAAATCACCCAGGCACTACCTATGCACTCATACAATCACCCAGGCAGTAGCCCTGCACTCATGCAATCACCCAGGCACTACCTATGCGCTCATGCATTAACCCAAGCACGACCCTTGCATTCCTCCTATCACCCAAGCACTATCCATACACTCCTCCAATCACCCAGAAATTACCCTTGCACTCATGCAATCACCCATGCATTAGGTATTTTCTCCTCCAATCACCCAGACACCATCCTTGCACTTCTCCAATCACCCAGGCAGTATGCACCTAGGCATTACCCATGCTCTCCTTCAATAACTCAGGCAGCACCCATGCACTTATAAAAGCACCCAGGCACTATCTATGCACTCCTCTAATCACCCAGGCACTACCCCCGCACTCATGCAATCACCCAGGCATTACGCATGCACTCCTCCAATGACCCAGACATGACCCCTGCATTCATGCAATCACCTAGGTATTACCCATGCAGTCCTTCAATCACTCAGGTAGTACCTATGCACTTATAAAATCACCTAGGCACTACCTATGCACTCCTCTAATCACCCAGGTACTACCCCTGCACTTATATAATCAACCAGACACTACCCTTGCACTCCTCCAATCACCCAGACACTACCCCTGTACTCATGCAATCACCCAGGCACTACCTATGCAGTCATGCAATAACCCAGGCAGTACCCTTGCACTCCTACAATCACCCAAGCACTATCCATGCACTCCTCCAATCACCCAGACATTGCCCCTCCAGTCATGCAATCACCCATGCATTAGCTATACACTCCTCCAATCACCCAGACACTATCCTTGCACTTCTCCAATGACCCAGGCAGTATCCATGCAGTCCTCCAATCGCCCAGGCAGTACCTATGCACTTATAAAATCACCCAGGCACTACCTATGCACTCATGCAATCACCCAGGCACTACTGATGCACTCCTCTATGCACCTAGGCATTGCCCATGCACTCCTTCAGTCACTTAGGCTGTACCCATGCACTTATAAAATCATCCAGGCACTATCTATGCACTCCTCTAATTACCCAGGCACTACCCCTGCACTCATGTAATCAACCAGGCATTACCTAGGCATTCCTCCAATCACCCAGCCAGTACCCATATACTTATAAAATCACCCAGGCACTACCTATGCACTCATGCAATCACCCAGGCAGTACCCCTGCACTCATGCAATCACCCAGGCACTACCTATGCATTCATGCAATAACCCAAGCACTACCCTTGCACTCCTCCAATCACCCAAGCACTATCTATGCATTCCTCCAATCACCTACACATTACTCTTGTACTCATGCAATCACCCAGCATTAGCTATGCACTCTTCCAATCACCCAGACACTACCCTTGCACTTCTCCAATCGCGCAGGTAGTATCCATGTAGTCCTCCAATCACCCAGGCAGTACCCATGCACTTATAAAATCACCCAGGCACTACCTATGCACTCATGCAATCACCCAGGCTCTACTGAAGCACTCCTCCATGCACCTAGGCATTACCCATGCATTCCTTCAATTGCCCAGGCAGTACCCATGCACTTATAAAATCACCCAGGCACTATCTATGCACTTCTCTAATCACCCAGGCACTATCCATGCATTCCTCCAATCACCCAGGCACTACCCTTGCACTCCTCCAGTCACCCAATCACTATCCTTGCACTCCTCCAATCACCCAGGCACTACCCTTGCACTCTTCCAATCACTCAGGCACTTCCCATGCACTCTTGCAATCACCCAAGCATTACCCATGCACTCCTTCAATCACTCAGGCACTATCTATGCACTCCTCTAATCACGCTGGCACTACCCCTGCACTCATGCAATCACCCAGCCAGTACCTATACACTCTTACAATCACCCAGGCAGTACCCCTGCACTCATGCAATCACCCAGGCACTACCTATGCATTCAAGCAATAACCCACGCATTACCCTTGCACTCCTCCAATCACCCAAGCACTATCCATACACTCCTCCAATCACCCAGAAATTACCCTTGCACTCATGCAATCACCCAAGCATTAGCTATGCACTCCTCCAATCACCCAGACACTATCCTTGCACTTCTCCAATCACCGAGGCGGTATCCATGCAGTCCTCCAATCACCCAGGCAGTACGTATGCACTTATAAAATCACCCAGGCACTACCTATGCACTCATGCAATCACCGAGACACTACTGATGCACTCCTCCATGCACCTAGGCATTACCCATGCTCTCCTTTAATCACTCAGGCAGTACCCATGCACTTATAAAATCACCCAGGCACTATCTATGCACTCCTCTAATCACCCAGGCACTACCCCTGCACTCATGCAATCACCCAGGCATTAACCATGCACTCCTCCAATGATCCAGACATGACCCCTGCATTCATGCAATCACCTAGGTATTACTCATGCAGTCCTTCAATCACTCAGGCAGTACCCATGCACTTATAAAATCACCTAGGCACTACCTATGCACTCCTCTAATCACCCAGGCACTACCCCTGCACTTATATAATCAACCAGGCACTACCCTTGCACTCCTTCAATCCCCCAAACACTACCCTTGTACTCATGCAATCACCAAGGCACTACCTATGCAGTCATGCAATAACCCAGGCAGTACTCTTGCACTCCTCCAATCACCCAAGCACTATCCATGCACTCCTTCAATCACCCATACATTGCCCCTGCAGTCATGCAATCACCCATGCATTAGCTATACACTCCTCCAATCACCCAGGTAGTATCCATGCAGTCCTCCAATCACCCAGGCAGTACCTATGCACTTATAAAATCACCCAGGCACTACCTATGCACTCATGCAATCACCCAGGCACTACTGATGCACTCCTCTATGCACCTAGGCATTACCCATGCACTCCTTCAGTCACTCAGCCAGTACCCATGCACTTATAAAATCACCCAGGCACTATCTATGCACTCCTCTAATTACCCAGGCACTACCCCTGCACTCATGCAATCAACCAGGCATTACCTATGCATTCCTCCAATCACCCAGCCAGTACCCATACACTTATAAAATCACCCAGGCACTACCTATGCACTCATGCAATCACCCAGGCAGTACCCCTGCACTCATGCAATCACCCAGGCACTACCTATGCATTCATGCAATAACCCAAGCACTACCCTTGCACTCCTCCAATCACCCAAACACTATCTATGCACTCCTCTAATCACCTAGACATTACCCTTGCACTCATGCAATCACCCAGCATTAGCTATGCACTCTTCCAATCACCCAGACACTACCCTTGCACTTCTCCAATCACCCAGGTGGTATCCATGTAGTCTTCCAATCACCCAGGCAGTACCCATGCACTCATGCATTCACCCAGGCACTACTGAAGCACTCCTCCATGCACCTAGGCATTACCCATGCACTTATAAAATCACCCAGGCACTATCTATGCACTCCTCTAATCACCCAGGCACTATCCATGCATTCCTCCAATCACCCAGGCACTACCCTTGCACTCCTCCAATCACCCAAGCACTATCCTTGCACTCCTCCAATCACCCAGGCACTACCCTTGCACTCCTCCAATCACTCAGGTACTACCCATGCACTCTTGCAATCACCCAAGCATTACCCATGCACTCCTTTAATCACTCAGGCACTATCTATGCACTCCTCTAATCACGCTGACACTACCCCTGCACTCATGCAATCACCCAGCCAGTACCCATACACTCTTACAATCACCCAGGCATTACCCATGTACTCATGCAATCACTCAGGTAGTACACATGCACTTCTCAAATCACCCAGGCACTACACATGCACTCATTCAATCACACATGCACTACCCATACACTTCTCCATATATTATACGTGCCACAATTCATACAACACATACAAATTTGTCTATTTTTAACCAAATAGGCGGTTCTAAAAAGAACCATTTTTTTTAAAAAAAATGAAAAAATTAACAGAATCAACGTTGAAAACTTTGTAAACATTATGCAATTAGAAAGTCATTGCAAAAAAAATAAAAAAATTAACAATGGTGGTTTTTAATAGCAACCACAATGGCATCCACCGATTGTTCACCATAGCATAGCACTTTCTTGCACTTCACACAACGCTGCTCCACTCCAGCAAATTCAGGAATAATATGAGGTCTGGTAGTAGTTGAAGAACCAGATGATGTGCTGGGGCCTGCACCTTCGTCCTGAGTTGCCTGTCGTTGTAGGTCTCGACGCTGTTGTTCTCTTGCGAGACGCCTTGGATGCATGGTTTGAAGATGTTTCAGCATCGAAGAGGTGCCGCATGAATATTTTTTATCCAACCCATGTGACAAGACCTTCTCGCAAATTGTGCACGTGACCTTACGTGCATTCACTTTCTTCTCCCCAGCTGGAATAGAGAAGAACGCCCATACAATGCTTTCATACCTTACTTTCACAGGTTCTTCCAACTCTTCTTCTTCTTCTGGTGGAAACTGTTGCACTGGATTTGAAGAAGCTATTATTTTTTGATGAGAAAAAAACACCCAAAAAATCCAGAAAAGAAGAGAAACACACAAGTGCAGTGTCTCTGTAGTTGCAGTTTAAAGAATGAAAAAATTGTCACATGGGATTCGTGCACTGGGCACGCAAGCAGCGTGCACCCGACGCGCAACCGACACGCACCCGACGCGATTCCCGAAAACTATATTTAACAATAATATATTTTCATTCCAGTTACAAATATATGATATTTACAATTATGTAAAATAATCTCTTGGTATAATATATAATAAAGCTATATACATCTAATTTTAAAACAATTTTTTTTACGGTGGATTCACGCACCTGGCGCGACCCCCGGAAATACGTATGTGACGTTGCACGGGCCGAGAACAGCGCAACCTTCGCATACCGTATGCATATCGTACATGACTTAACTAATATGGCGGCAAAATTCTTGGATTCGTGCACCCACCGTGACTGGTACACGATCGGTACGCGAATCCACTTTTTAAAAAAAATATATATATATATAATATGCATATTTTAGAAAGGAGAGAATATCACATTATTTTTATAAACTTTAAAAATTTAGAACAAGCATTTTTTGGATATTATAGTTAGAAATTTGCATTTAAAAAACCTTTGAAATTAACTGGAAAAACCATAGGTTTCAGAGACGTTATAGTTAGAAATTTGCATTTAAAAAACCTTTGAAATTCACTGAAAAAACCAAAGGTTTCAGGGATGTTATAGTTAGAAATTAACATTTAAAAAACCTTTGGAATTCACTGAAAAAACCACAGGTTTCAGGGACGTTATAGTTAGTTGGACTTTCACTCATACAAAACCAGAGAAATTCGGCCGTTATAGTTAGTTGAACGCCCCCGCAATGCACTGCTGATGACATCATATATTACATCACTCATGACATGGTCAGTGACATCACTGATGACAACACTGATGACATCATCCACATGATAATATGATGCACCTCCTCACACCATAATATAACCTTTGATACACCCACTCTAAAATACAGACTGCCATTCTCGAAACCATAGACACACCAATACCAATTACTACATACCCACTCACTGATTCTCTAGGTCTACACACACACATCCACTCACTCACCCATACAGTCACTCATACATGTAGTCACTCATCAATACAGCCACTATCATATACAGTCATACACCCATACAGACACTCACACACCGCCACTCACCCATAGAGTTACTCACACAGCTAGTCAGTCATGCAAAGAATCAATCACACTCCCATTTACTCACCTATACAGTTATACACACACCACCTCACTTATTCATACAGATACTAACACATACTTACTCTCTTATACAATCGCTGACACAAGCACACACCAATCCACACAGCCACTCTCACAATCACTCACTCTCACATATAGTCAATTATGTACTCCAACATTCACATATACTGCCTTTCACATATGTAGTTACTCACACATGTACCACTGAGACATCCATTCGCTCACCAACACAGCCATACACACACTCACCCACCCATACAGCCCCTCACAGACACACTCTTGAACCCATACACCCAGTGAATCACCTACTCACGCATCCATGCAGGGAGTCACACACACCCCACCCACCCACACAGACACTCAGGCACCCATACAGATACTCAGACAACCAATCAATAACCCATATAGACACTCATGTAGCTACTCACCAACCCATGCAGCCGCTTACACACCAACTGACAGACTGATACAGACATTCACACAGTTTAGTCACTAACTCATGCATTCAGTAAGACACGTTTAATCACTCACTTATACAGTCAGTCACGCACCTACTAAATCATCCATTCAGACACTCATACACCCACTCATTCTTCAATACACCTTGGCCTATATATATATCTAAAACATATTTAAACTTTACAGAGACACACAGTCACTGGATGATGTCATCAGTGATGTCATTTGAGATGTCATCAGTGATGTCATCGGTGATGTCACTGACCATGTCATGAGCGATGTAATATGTTATGTAATCAGCAGTGCATTGCGGGGCGTGAGTTATAGTTAGCTCAACTAACTATAATGGCCGAATTTCTCTGGTTTTGTATGAGTGAAATGTCCAACTAATTATAACGTCCCTGAAACCTGTGGTTTTTTCAGTGAATTTCAAAGGTTTTTTAAATGCTAATTTCTGACTATAATGTCCCTATAACCTATGGTTTTTTCAGAAAAAAAAAATATATATATATGTAAAAAAGGCAGCAGAGAACTCTGGGTAGTTCTCAAGTCTAGGTGGAAAGCAGCTCCTGTATAGAGCACTCTCAACACCAGCGACACTCTAGATCTGCTCACCTCAAATGTCTGCTTTTCTATCAAAGTCTTTAAGCATAGGATTAGCACAGTGCCATCCACGCCGAGATAGAAAGGGACAACGTCTTTTGCCATTTCTACAGCAAAGGCTTTAAGCACAGGACTAGCCCAGTGCTGTCCATGCCGAGCTGTAAAATTACAAAAGCCATTTACCACTCCAAGCACTATATTACAAATTTGAACTGGTAAAATACCAACCAAGCCAACCTGAAATGAGTAAAAGCAACCCCTGACACAATGTTTCGCTCTCATTAGAACTCTTCAGAGAGGTTTAGCTTTGTCCAGACACAAGGGAGCACCCAGTATAAGTCAAAACAATACTCTTTCAGGCAGACAGTGTGACGCATAAATTATGCAAAAAAAGAAGCAGAGAACTCTGGGTAGTTCTCAAGATTAGGTGGAAAGCAGCACCTGTATAGAGCACTCTCAATACCAGCGAC
This sequence comes from Calotriton arnoldi, assembly GCA_963921515.1. Classification (NCBI taxonomy): domain Eukaryota; kingdom Metazoa; phylum Chordata; class Amphibia; order Caudata; family Salamandridae; genus Calotriton; species Calotriton arnoldi. The sequence goes on from CAWUFW010001802.1 coordinate 1,906,114, forward strand.
ACTCTAGATCTGCTCACCTCAAATGTCTGCTTTTCTATCAAAGTCTTTAAGCATAGGATTAGCACAGTGCAATCCACGCCGAGATAGAAAGGGACAAAGTCTTTTGCCATTTCTACAACAAAGTCTTTAAGCACAGGTGCAATGGTTCTTAGACAAACGACCCCTGAAGTTTCGTCAGCATAACATTATGCTTTTAGAGATGGTGCAATTCTGTCATGAAAATAACATCTTTATTTTCACAGGCCAGCTCTATAGGCAACAATGGGGGACTGCGATGGGCACGTGCTTCGCCCCCAGCTATGCGAACCTGTTCGTTGGCTGGTGGGAGAAGCACGTGGCCTTGAGGGACACACCCAACAATTGGCTTGAGAATGTGATATTGTGGGCCAGCTACATTGATGATTTGTTCATCGTGTGGCGGGGCAGCCGTTCCTCGGCAGAGGAATACATAACCTTTCTCAATTCCAATGATTTAAATCTGAAATTTAGCGGACAGATTAGTGACACTAGCGTGGTTCACCTTGACCTAGAGGTTTACGTGGCAAATAGACAGATTTTGACCCGGCTGTATCGAAAACAAACAGCGGCCAACTCTGTCCTACACGCGAGGAGCTTCCACCCAAAGAGTATGATCAATAACATCCCTTATGGGGAGCTCCTGCGACTGAAACGCAACTGCACAACATCACAGGAATATCTCATAGCCAAAAAGGAAGCTTTCAGGTGTTTTAAAAGCAGGGGAAATTCACATCACATCTTGAGTGCAGATGAAAAGAGAGTGGACACAGTCACTAGATCAGAACTACTGATACCCAAAACATCATACATAGCATCACATAGTAGTGAAACTAAACCCGCTAGAATGATCACCCGTTACAACTCTAGCACCCCCCAAATAGTGCGTATCTTTAAAAAGAACTGGCATATTCTCAAAACAGACCCCATCATGAAAGATGTCATTCCTGTCCAACCTTTGATCACTTACAAAAGCTGCAAGTCCATCAATGATCATCTGGTCTCGAGTCATTACCGTGTGCTCACACATAAGAAAGACAACATCACCGAATTATATCCGTGTATGCAATGCAAGGCTTGCAAGTATAGCCAGAAAGTCAATAGCTACAGTACTAATAAGGGACCCACAGCAAGGAGAAAAATCAATTGTTTGCTTAACTTAATTGCAATTCAGACTTCTATGGTGTACTGTTTGGAATGTCCATGCCGTAAACGGTATGTGGGCAGCACCATCCATCCCGCAAAGAAGCGCGTCTTAGAACACATGCGCGCAATTGCGAAGAAAGATCCAACATACCCAGTGGCACGCCATTTCGAGCTAGCACACAACAGCAACCGTGACCTGCTAAAATTCTTCTGTATATATCAGGTCCCTAAACAGGAGAGAGGTGGGGACAGAGTTAGGAATCTCCGCAGAATGGAGTCGAAATACATTATTGACCTCGACACCATGGTATCGACAGGTTTGTATGTTACGCAGAAACTTTGGACCCATTTATATTAATATCCCTGTTATTAAGTACTGTCTATGTGACCTTTGTTCTGTTTTGTCTATCATTATATGAAAGTGAGACACGGGGTCAGTTTCCCCGTCCTAGTACAATCGCTTAATATGAGATCTTGTCCCCATGTGTATTTACAAACAGGAATTTTCCGATGGATGAACTTATGGGGACCATTCATGCGATTTCTGCAGCCTTAATTATCCCTCCTACGAGGCTCAGTATTTGCCCATTCAGGGCTTGATTGTTTGCTTGGACACTGAACAGGCTTGGTATTCTTATCAATTAGAGGAGATAGAAAGCATATTCTAAATCTTATAATGTGCAACAAATTGTAATATATCTATACATGTAGGCATATCCTCTCAAAGATATTGGTATATAGCTGGTTAATTTGTTTTAATACCTGCCCGATTTTCAAGCACTGATTTTCCTGTATATAGAATTGTACATAAAAGTATTATTGCCGGAGACATGCTAAAAGATGGCCGCTCTGATAGACACCAAACATGGCTAAATGAGTTGATTTGGGCCATCTTCGCTGATCATGAAATTTGGTTTTAACGTCAGCACTGTGCACTTTAAAATGGTGGTTTGTAAAGTTTTTTACCGACATCGAGGAAGGCGGCAACGCCGAAACGCGTCTGTTGGTGCGGGGGAGGTTTCGCACAATAAAATCACTGCAAAGAATTCCCGTGAGTGCTGTCCTTCTTCGGTATGACTGGGATTATCTACCGTTGTGGCAACATATATATATAAATATATATATATATATATATATATATATATATATATATATATATATATATATATATAAAACCAAGTTCCCTTCTCCTTGAAAAGAACGAGCCCACACGGGTGCATCAGGAGAAGCGCTTTAATGAACAGGCAGAGGCATGACGCGTTTCGTCTGTAATGACTTTTTCAAATGCTGCCAAAATGAAATGTTCACAGGTGTCCACATTATACACAGTGCACCTCTCTACGATTGGTTGGGGCACTATGACAGGTAGAGGGGGATGTCCAGAAACCCGGCACTCCGAGTTTGCAATGTAGCAGTCAATCATCGTAGGTACTCCCCAAGTGGGCGGTGACTGCTTCCTCCCCTCCTTCACCTGGATTACGCTGTGGACGAAATCGGCAGTCCTGGACCCTTCACCCCACCGCTAGCTCCCAACTCCAACTTGAAAACAACTCCTCAGTAGATAAAGTTTACTCGTGCAGTCACGGTCCAATTACATGGCAAAATTGTAATTGGGGAAGCGACGGTCCAGCAGTACCCAAGTCCGTTAGGTAAGTACAAAAGTTTGCCACTTCAACTGCTGAACTACTTCGGGGTGGGTGCTCAGTGTGCTGTGGCCGCACACAAATACATAAAACCAAGTTCTCTTCTCCTTGAAAAGAAGGAGCCCACACGGGTGCATCAGGAGAAGCGCTTTAATGAACAGGCAGAGGCATGACGCGTTTTGTCTGCAATGACTTTTTCAAATGCCGCCAAAATGAAAATATAAAAATCGCATTTTTAAAAATCCTTAGAAATTCACTGAAATCACCAAAGGTAACAGGGATGCTATAGTTAGGCTCAGATTTAACTCAAACAAAACCATTAAAATTACCTAAGCTAACTATAAGTGACACCCCTGCAATGCACTGCTTATGATCTCACATATTACATCACTCATGACATGGTCAGTGACATCACTGATGACATCTAAAATGACATCACTGATGACATCACTGATTACATCATCCACGGAACAACTCAAACACTGACTCACATACCCACACAACCTCTCATACACCCACTCATCCACCCATGCAGTCACTCACAGAGCCACTCAATCACCCTGACAGCCACTCACACACCCACTCACTCAACTATACAGTGACTCACACAGCCACTCAATCACCCATAGAGCCACTCACACACCCAGTCACTCACCCATACAGCCTCTCAAAAGAGCCACTCACACACCCACACAAGCATTTACATACCCATTTACACATCCATAGAAGCACCCAAATGTCTACTCATCCATACAGCCACTCAAAAGTCACTCTCTAATACAGACTCTCCCACACCCACTCAGTTAATCAAACACCCACTCACGCAACCACTCAGTCACTCATAAAGCCACTCACACACCCATAAAGCCAATCACACACCCATACAGCCGCTCACATACCCACTCACTCACCAATACAGCCACTCAGCCATACAGCTACTCACACACCTACTTATTCACACATACACCTCTCAACATACAAGGCTTGTGGCAACAATAGGAGTTCTTGGCCCCCAACTAATCTCAGCAGACAAGGGGACTTCATCCCCCAAGAGGTGGTTGAGAAAGGGGATGGACCTCCGATGAAGTCTCAGCAATCCCTGTGTGGGGGACTTACTTGTGGCAACAATAGAGGTTCTTGGCCCCCAACGACCCTCAGCAGCCAAGGGGACTTCATTCCCCAACCAGCAGTGTGCCATAAGGCCTCCTTTGTAGAGTGGTTGAGAAAGGGGGCGGGGCCTCTGACGAGGTCTCAGCAATCCCGCTGTGGGGGACTTACTTGTAGCAACAACAGGGGCTCATGGCCCCCAACGATCCTCAGCAGCCAAGGGGACTTCCTTCCCCAACCAGTAGAGCACCAGGAGGTCCCTTTGCAGAGTGGTTGAGAAAGGGGGTGGCGCCTCCGGCGAGGTCTCAGCAATCCCGCTGTGGGGGACTTACTTGGGGCAACAATAGGGGTTATTGGCCCCCAACAACCCTCACTCAGCATCCAAGGGGTCTTCATCCCCCAACCACTAGTGTGCCAGGAGGCCCCTTTGCAGAGTGGTTGAGAAAGGGGGCAGGGTCTCTGACGAGGTCTCAGCAATCCAGCTGTGTGGGACTTGCTTCTGGCAACACTAGGGATTCTTGGACCAGAACTACTCTCAGCAGCCAAGGAGAGACTTCATCCCCCAAACCAGTAGTGCACCTGGAGGCCCCTTTGCAGAGTGGTTGAGAAAGTGAGCGGGGCCTCCGGCAAGGTCTTTTTTTGGTTTCTGACCATTATTTTGCCTCTTTCTGCTCGTTTCTCACCTTTATTTTGCCTCTTTCTGCTCATTTCTCACTTTTATCATCCCTCTTTCTGCACATTTCCGACCTCTATTCTGCCTCTTTCTGCTTGTTTCTCACTTTTATCTTGCCCCTTTCTGCTTGTTGCTGACCTTTATTTTGCCTCTTTCTGCTCATTTCTCACCTTTATTTTGCCTCTTTCTGCTCATGGCTGACTTTATTCTGCCTCTTTCTGCTTGTTTCTGACCTTTATTATACCTCTTGCTGCTTGTTTCTGACCTCTAGTTTGCCTCTTTCTGCCCGCTTCTGCTATCAATGTTGCCTCTTTCTGTTAATTTCTGACCTTTATTCTGCCCCTTTAGGACTCCTAACTTTAGGACTCCTAAACTGAGAAAAATCCTAACTTTAAGACTTTCGGTATTCACAGAAGCCATTTAGGAGTCCTAAAGTTAGGACTACTAACTTCTGTGAATACCGAAATGTATAAGTTCATTCTGTGAATACCAAAATGAGTAAGTGTATTCTGTGAATACCAAAAAGTACTAACTTTACGTTTTTGACGTAAGTTAGTTCTGTGAATCAGGCCCTGAGAGTAATTGCTAATCGCGACTACAGTTATGTAGTCATGAATCATATCTGGGAAGAACATAGAGGAGACAAAGGCACACTTTGCTACTATGGGATACAACATATAAGAACCAAACCCAGGGGAGGAGATCGAGAATTAGCATTGAGGAGGTGCGAGTCCCGATGGATACTGACAATAGGAACTGAGATCCCCTGGGGTTTGAACATGGATGCTGAACTTTATGTACATCTTTAGGTTTTTAAGTTTATTACTGTGGATCCCTTTTTGCGGTGAAATCTGGATGTATTCCTTGTTATTTTGAATCAGGTCTTAAGTCTTTTTAACAACAAGATTGAGTTATGTTTAGTCATATTGGGAAAGAGGGATCAATTCCAACACTTCTCTGATCTCCAATTGATCCTAACTATTTAAGATATATTTACGTATAGGAAAATTGATTTTAGAACAAATGGATTATTCTTTCATGAGTTAGAATATAATGTGAAGGTATGCATTTATTTTATAGTGTGGATGAATTTAAGTACGAAATTGCATCTTATGCAGTTAGATATGAAATGTTAATATGAAATGTTAATATTGAATGATGTTGCTAAATGTAGCTAAATGTGTGCAATTTGAATATTAACATTAGTATTTTTATTGTGTTGCTATAAGAACGCACTTTAAAACAGTTTATGATTTTGTATGCTGCAAGATACATGATTTAAGGAGGGAGAATAAGAGAAAAGGGTTTGGATTTGCACTGGTATGCACTCTTTGCACTTTCCCTGCTGAATTAGACGCATTAATCTTTTGCCCTTTCCTTAAATTGCAGTATGCTGCTACAAGGACACACTTTGAAATATTATAGTATTTTGTATACTGCAAGACACATGACTTAAAGAGGAAGAATAAGAGAAAAGGGTCTGGAATTGCACTGGTATGCACTTTTTGCACTTTTCCTGCTGCATTAGTTGTATGAATCCTTTTAACTTTTTTGACTTTTTCTTTTTCTTTGAGCTCTTTGGCACTTTATCTTATTGCATTACTTGCATGAGTCTTTTGCACTTTCTTTGAGCTCTTTTGCACATTTTTGAGGAATAACTATATTTCAGATCATCAAATATGACATGAGTTAGAAGAAATCTATTTTTAGAATTAATATCTCCTGATTGAATATAAAGATTTTAAATATTTGAATGATATTATTGTTGGAAAGCTATGCAGCAGGATTATTGGAAGAAAGGAAGGAGAAAAAGAGTGTCTAGATGGTCTACTTTGGAAAATGTAAAGGATACTTTATCAGGGATGAATGAGACTTCTTTGATGGTGGCTCTTCTCTCCCCTCTCTTTTTTGTGGTTTTCTGCTGGAAAGAAATTGGAAATGTATTTGCCTCTTGTGTAAAAATCTGAAATAAAATGTATTGTTTATAGAAAAGCTGGGGGATAGTAAGAAAAAGGTAAAAGGCACTTTACCTCAAAAAAACAAAACAAAACAAAGAGTAAAAACAAAGAAATAATGTGGTTTAATATTGATAAATGTAATATATACATATATATATATTTCTTATCCCATAACGGTTTGAAAAGCGGGTTTCTGACAAATGGCACTCTACCAGAATGCTCCAATTGAGGATGGGTTTGAGGTGGATTTTGATTGGGTGATGGGAAAAACATGAGGGAAGTATCCCTTTAAGTAGACACTCTAGACAATGAAAACTTGATGGCCCAGTAGAAAGCTTTTTGCCGAAAAGGGTCGGCCTGATATTATCAGCAAGGAGCACTTTTTTGTGATAGTGGAAAAATAATTAAAAAAAATATCGTGGAACATACCAGATTGGTGCTGTCTCTTGTGCCGTCTCTTGTTTTTTGAGGTGAATGGAAGTGGTTGAAAGAAGACGGGAACTGAATTCATAAATATATATATATATATATATATATATGCAAAACACACGGTAATCCTACTTGAGCAGCACTCGAGAGAACGGCGAAGGTTACCAGCCTTGATGTCAGGTATGGACATTGTTCGTGTAGCCAGTGTGATAAAGGACTGGTTTTAGTGGCTGGGGTCCTTTCAGGACTTTACCGTTAAGAGTGATTGTGCGTTTTTAGTAAACGCGTTAGGCATCACGCTAGGCTGCTTTATCATACTGGCTACACGAACAATGTCCATACCTGACATCAAGGCTGGTAACCTTCGCCGTTCTCTCGAGTGCTGATCAAGTAGGATTACCGTGTGTTTTGCATCAATAGACGGCGGTCCGGCCGTCGAGCAAGCACCACCCCAGGATGAAGGGGGCCGTGAGGTCTGGACACACCGGCCTCAATGCGGAGGAGCGACGCAGGATTAAGGACTGGTTTTAGTGGCTGGGGTCACTCAGGACTTTACCGTTAGCAGTGATTGTGCGTTTTTATTAAGGAAGGTGTAAATAAATATGCACTACAACCCCCATAATGCCTTCAGCACTGTCTCATTGGAGAGCCCCAAACAGGGGCGCGCCATTGTGGCTATTTTAAATGAGGGAGTATGCACACCGCAGCACGTTTACCTTTTGTGAAAAGCCTTTGAAAAAGACGGTTATCGAAACGCTTCAGGCATCACGCTAGGCTGCTTTATCATATTGGCTACACAAACAATGTCCATACCTGACATCAAGGCTGGTAACCTTCACCGTTCTCTCGAGTGCTGCTCAAGTAGGATTACCATGTGTTTTGCATCAATAGATGGCGGTCCGGCCGTCGAGCAAGCACCACCCCAGGATGAAGGGGGCCATGAGGTCTGGACACACCAGTAAACTGTCCACAAACATAAAGATGCGAGTCAATCTCGAAACGGTACCTAACCCAGAATTAATGAATAGGAAATGGACAAAACCGAAAAGCGCAAAGGAAAAGGCGCAAAAAAAGCTTGTTCAATTTGAATTGAAAAATAAAAAAGACTGAGACGTGATAAATACACTCGCAAACACCTAAAGTGTATTGTAATATCTAGTGGAAGAATCGTTAAAGTGCCAATATGATTATAAGGACTAAATACAGTGTAAATTCATCAACTGTGACTCACTTGGAAATACAAGTCCTAGAATGCATCTGAACTGGGCATAAAAACTGACACAATAAAGGGTGAAAGCGAAAAAGGACTCACGTAACCGTGACAAAGACCATTTCTTGGTCGAAATGTTTGGTGGTGGTAATGGTGGTGGTAATGGTGGTGGTAACTATGCTTTATTAAAATCTTTCTTAAACCACACGACTTCTGGAGTGCAGTGAATTAATTGATGAAAGAGATTACAGCAAGGTATGGTCTGACCTCGACACAAGCACCAGCGAAGTAAAGCGCGCACCGATTATGGACCTTTTGTTCTATAAAATTAATTAAATGGGTAGCGCCTGGCGTTCTTGAAAGTCTGTCAACCTCTCGAGTACATGTGAGCGGCGGGATTGAAACAAAGCTATGAAGGCAAAGAACTCGTGAACTAACAAGTGTTCATCCTACACACTCGAGAAATGAGTGGCGAACTGTGTACTTAACAAACTTAGAGGAAACGACGGAACAACGAAAGGGGTGCCCGTACAGTATAACTCTGAGCCTGGAGTGGGAGCACCGTGAAAGCGGAGCCGGAGGACACCACCCGATCGGGAGACTCGCCAGATAAGGAGCAAACTGGGGACGCTTGCAAAACACATAGAGGCATATTCACAAGAACGTGCGCTAAACATCTCCAGAAAATGTTAATGCAACTTTACACATCGCGGTCTATCGCGGGAAAATAACCCCGTGTTAACCTGGAATTCACAGCAAGGCGGTACCATGCGATAGTCCTCCGAAAACGCGGCCAATGTCCGCGATACAACCAACGCGACGGAAAATGACCAACACCCAAGCACCGTGGAGGCAGCCGGAGCAGGCGCAGAGGACGAGCGGAACCCCACAAGCACCCCGGACGACCAGCCTGGGACCTCGGTGACAGGGAAGGGCAAGGACAAGAAGAAGAGGAAGACGAAGTTCAGTACGCAGGAGAATAGGATCCTGGTCACGGAGGTGATAGAACACCATCAACAACTGTCGCCTCCAATGTGTCATTGGGCACCAAGAATGGATTATGGCGGTCCATCGTGACAAGGTGAATGCCGTCGGAGAGCACAAGAGGGCAATGGACGAGGTCAAGAGGCGAATGGATTGACATCAAGCGCAAGACCAAGGAGAAACTCGCAGGCAACCAGAAGGCAGCAGTGCAGACTGGAGGTGGAAGCCCAGCGCCACAGCTGGAGCTGGATGACATGGAGGAGCTGGTGTCGACAGTCAACAGTGTGGAGACCGTGGCAGGAGTCGGGGCACCGAACACTGCTCGACAAGACACAACACAACGGCAACAGGGTGAGTAACCACCAGGTACTGGGGGGACGGGGGAGATGGCCATAATGGCACACATGCACAATCAAGCAGAGCACAGTGCACACCCACAATGACTCTGGATCATGGCCCTGATCAACAGCCTGTCACAATGTACATTGCCATGCTGTCTGAATGTGAACATGTACCATGCGTATACATACATGTGGACACATTGTAGCACAGCATCTCCCCTTCACATTGCAGGGGCACTGTCAACGCCACCTGCAGAGCAGTCCCAGCCACTCTTCATTGATGACGAGGAGGACACCATCAGCATCGACACCCAAGCCCTCCAAGACATCATTGAGCTCATCCGCCAATCACCTCCAGGACCAGGGCAGCCCAGCTGCATTGAGGAGACCCCACCCACTCCACAAACCACCCAGCAGGAGGCACCCACAACCCGGGCTGTCTCCCAAGACCCCCCCGAACAACAGATGGCCTTCCAACGCTGTGTGTTGGAGGTACAGAGGGAAATGGGGTGGGGTTCGACCTCATGGCTACCAAACTTGACGCCATCCATGGGTGTCTGAGTCCCATCAGGGACCACCTCCAGTCCCTGACGGACACCCACACGCCACTCCATGGTCTCCAACGAGCCCTGGCTGACATCGCTGGAGTCATGACTCGGAGACAAGAACACCTGTCCGCTCAGAGTGGCTCCAGTGATCTCAGCCGTGAGATGGCACACATGCGGAGGCTCATGGAGGACATGGTGCGGATGGAGGCGGAAAGCATGGCAGCCACCACTGCACATCAGCAAAATGTAGCTGGGATCTACCATGCCCTGCATGTCCTCATCATGGCATTGCTGCCACAAGGCGTGGCGCAGATGAATGCTGCTGCCCCTACACCATCCACATCTCCGCCCCCTGGTGTGTCAGTGCCTCACAGTGCGGCAGGCATTTCCACTCCGGCACCTGACGTGTCACTGCCACACAGTTCGGCCGACAATCCACCTCCAGCCCCTGATGTGTCAGTGGCACACAGTGCCGCAGCCGGAACTGCACCAACCACAGGTGGGGCAGAGCACAAATCAGAGGACATGGATGGGCTTGAGTTCCGAAGGAGGCACTAGCATTCATGTCCGCCACCTGGCCTGTTTCTGCTTGGTGCCTCACATCGCCCCATGACCTTCCACTGACCCCCGATACACTCTGCTGCACTCACCTTGGACCGCGACATGGACTGCCATATCCTGTTTGGTGACCAATGACACGGCGACCACACTGCGGACTGTACCCTTCCTCTTCCGCTGTACTTGTCATTCCCCGATGGACTCTGGCTGGCCCTCCATGGGCCCATATTGTGAAGTGGGGTTGGCATGGCCCTGTACTGCTCCAGCTGCAAAACTCCGCTGGATGTGCATTAAACATTCAGAAACGCACTGCTGTGTCATGTCTTTCATCATTCATGTATGACTGTGGATGAATGTAGGCTCAGTGATTCCCCCCAACGTCAATGATGCTCATCTAGTGGGAATCCAGTCACAGTGTGCTACATTGCCGATTGCGTTCCGGGTGCCGCAGACAGCACAACAGGGACACACGCATTACTCACTTCCTTGTCCGGACATGGACTGAACCACGCCCAGAGCCCCGGAGTCATTGTTGCAAGCCCTGCGCTGGTCAGGCGTACGCCAGGCCAGACCACTCCGCTTACGCTCCGAGGGGGGCCCACATAGCTACATGTCGCAGGCGTACACGCTAGTGGTTTGCAGGTCGCTGGTCTAGTTGTCAGCATGTCACGGCCACTCCCTGAGGGCAGGTTTGCATGCACACCACACCCATCCGGCACAGGCGTCACAGGCCATGTGACCCCGCCAATATAAGGGGCCGACAACGTCACATTCCCTACTGCCGGTGGTGACTGGATGACGGACGTTCCACGATACTCAATCATAAAGAGCCCATGACTTGTTGCGCACAGGGTTAGTGGCACTCGGAGCCATGCGGCCATCACAGGCCTACCACCACATGGCGCTGACTGGGGTTGCACAGGGTTAGTGGCACCCGGAGCCATGCGGCCGTCACGGGCCTACCACCACGTGGCACTGACTGGGGTTACACAGGGTTAGTGGCACACGGAGCCATGCGGCTGTCACGGGCCTACCACCACGTGGCGCTGACTGGGGTTGCACAGGGTTAGTGGCACACAGAGCCATGCGGCTGTCACGGGCCTACCACCACGTGGCGCTGACTGGGGTTGCACAGGGTTAGTGGCACCGAAATTGCTGAGCGGGTGTGCAGCCTGCGATGATGACATGTGCACTGATGTGATCTCTGCCATTGATGCCTCAGGACTCAGCGTCATGTGTGGGACCTGCTGGGCTGCGGCGCGGGTCCGCATGATGTGGAGCATGCCATGGTGGCGGGACCTGGGCCTGGAGCTTGCACGGGCACATGGTGTCCCCACTGGTGGACACACCGTTGGAGGCAGGTGAGCAGTGGGGCCTGGGTGCGCAAGTGCAGATGGCCAGCACTGGCCGGCGGGAGGGGGTAGGGTGCGGCTGCATGTGTGCGCAGGACGGGCAGGCGTTGTTGCCGTGTGCAGTGTGATGAACTCTGCCATGATTGACTCTGGCCTCGATTACAGATTGCAGACCTGGTGGCTTGCAGTGTATACCGGCACGTGGTTGGAGACACACCGGTGGCAGCAGGTGAGCAGTGGTGCCGGGGTGTGCGGGGGCTGCAGTGTCCCTCCTTCTCCATCTCTCTCTCTCCCTTCCTTTCCCTCTCTCTCTCCCTCTCCCTTCCTTTCCTTCTCCCTCCCTCTCTCCCTCTCCCTTCCTTTCCCTCTCTCTCCCTCTCCCTTCCTTTCCTTCTCCCTCCCTCTCTCTCTCACCCTTCCTTTCCCTCTCCCTCTCCCTTCCTTTCCCTCTAACTCTCTCCCTCTCCCCCTCTCCATTCCTTTCCTTCTCCCTCCCTCTCTCTCTCTCTCCCTTCCTTTCCTTCTCTCTCTTTCTCTCTCTGCCTTTCTATCCTTCTCTGTTTCTCTCTGTCTCGCTCCTTTGATGTGCGCATGACACACGTTCTGATTTTGTGCTTTATTTTCCAGGCTGTGACATCAGGATTGTCCCGGACGGACCCGACAGGAGTCTTCTGCATTGGTGTTTTGTGTTATATTCAATAAAGTTTTTGGTTGTTACTTCAATGATGAGTGACTGTTTCTCGTTCTTCTGCCCACACGTGTTTCTTGTTGTCATTGTGCGACATCATGCGCTTTTTGTGGCTCTTGTGTCGTGCAAGGTATGTGTTTGTCCAGGGGGTGGATCCGGGGGGGGGCCGGGGTGTGGTGGGGGGTGGGTGTTGTGGCCCTCTTGGGTCTCGGAGCTGCATGATCATTGTCTCCATGGCATCTGTGGGTCTTTAGATGTGGCTCTGGGCTGGGCTCCCTTTCATACTGCGGGTAGTCGTCCTGCTTTACACCAGCTAAAGGCAGGTGTTAATTCCCTGCTGCTACCGCGGCTTATCGCCTGTTTTGGTTTCGCATCGCAGTTCTAGCAGTTTGTTGTGAATGTGATGTAGTGGTGTTTTCGTGTGTTTTTGCACGGGAACGCCTACTCTGCATCTCATTAGGGTTAGTTGGTAGTGTCACCCGTGGAGGTAAATTTTAAGGCGGTTATCGCGGGAATACTTGCGTTGTCTGCAGTTTGCAACCGCTTGTGAACGGGGCATTAAATCTATCTCCACTTTTGTTGCGTTAAGGTGGCGATAACTCATAGATAAGTCCTTGTGAATATCCCCCATAGTGTGCACCAGCGTAACGCCGCAGTGAGGATTTCTGTGTATACATAGTAGAAATACACAGAATACTCAGAAGTCATATAAAGCAAGCATACACCATATAACTAAACAATTTACCACTTAAAGTGAGATAATCAATTGTCAGTCACAACAATTATAAAAATGGAAGCGCGAGCTGCTAAAAGAACTTTAAAAGCAGAAACTTTATTTAAAAGTGGAACGGGGGAATATACTCGTGATAACGAATCCAGAGGAAAAGATATGTCACAAAAGAATGTTAAACAACTGTTCTTTCAGTTAGAGAAACTGCTCAAAAAGGAAATATCTAAAAGCTGGGAAATAATAACATTAGAAAAATACATTGAAATTGAGCGCATTCCCAGATGTCTCCGGATCTTCACTTTGCCCAACCATCCAGATACGAGACCAGAAATGCTCGAGGAGTGGGCAAAAAATAGCATGCAGTGTTCCAGGAATATGGTACTTATAATTATCAAATATGCCAAACTAGATATAGAGGAACTTCATAAGGAAATAAAAACACTGGAGGAACAGATTCTAGCTTTAAAACAAGAAGAGGAAAGTAACACACTACGTAAAGAGATGGAAAAAACCTGGACAAATATGAAGAAGTTGAATTGCGCAAACAAAGGAAATTTAAGCGTGATGAATATGACTACGAGTCAGGATCGATTCTAACATTTGCTAAGCGCTTTGATGGCCTAAAGAAACAACTACATGCGTGCAAATTGACACTAACTAAATCAAAAAAAACATTGGCCTGTGAATCTGAATCAGACCTTAGTGAAGAGGAACAGACAATGAGAATTGGTGGTCGAACAACTTTTTTAGAGGAAATGAAATTGATCTACATAGATCAAAAGACCCCGAGGGAAAGAGGAAGAGGACAGGGTCGTGGGAGAGGAAGAGGGAAAAGTCAAACAGTCGCCCAAAACGAAGGAGAAAAACACGAAGAGGGAAAGGAAAAAACAAGAGGTTACCCTCTACGCAACAGAATATCGAGGAAGTAATCAGCACAGGAATACAACAAAAAGACAACTTAATAATCAATCTCTCTGAACACACTCTCACAAAGGAGGAAACGAATGTCCTTAATAAGGGCCTTACATTCTGCCCAGAGCAACATCACGTTCATGTGGAAACAAGAATCGATTTATACAAATTCACCAGGAAACTCAAGCTAAAAATGTTTTTCGCAAAGAAATTATGCATAGGAAACTCAGACCAACCGATTACACAAGAAAATGACAACCTGACCGTGGAAGATGCGACCAACTTGAAAACAGCTTATGACTTATTATTGAACCAAAATGATGAAGAGATGACAGAAACACAGATACTAGAAGATCTAGAAATAGATACTGGAAAACACAAAGGATCCGGTTTAAAACTAAAATCAAAATTCTGTCCCTCTTTAAGTCCAGGAAACAGAATTGATCAATTTCATGATCTGGTAATAAACAAATTGGAAAAGATGGAAAATATAACAACTAAAAAGCGCGAAAACTTGACGAAACCTGAACGCCTGGCACTGGAGAACCTTATGAAAAATGAGAAAATAACCATTAAACCTGCAGATAAAGGTGGGAACGTGGCAATCTTGAACACAACGGACTATGTAAATGAAGCCATGAGACAACTTGGAGATAAGAAAAACTATACTCAACTGTCCTTAAATCCAATTAACAGGCTAACTTTGGAAGTTGAATTGAAGATCAGGACATGGAAAAATGATGGCCTCTTGAATGATGATGAAGCTCTATTTCTCTTCAATGATAGTCCTGTAATGCCCACCATATACTTTCTCCCCAAAGTTCATAAAACTCTCATAGATCTGCCAGGAAGACCCATCGTTTCCAGTTGCAATTCCTTATTTGAAAATATTTCAATCTATGTGGATAAATATCTTGCACCCATAGTAACCAACTTAAGTTCCTATATCAAAGATACTGGAGACTTTTTAAGAACATTGACAAACATGGGATGGCAAAAAGGGTTCCATCTGGTAACCATCGACGTGGTATCCTTGTATACTTCCATTGATCATGAAATCGGACTGAATGCAGAAGGATACTTTCTACGCCAAAGGAACATCCAGGAACTAAAGCACACAAAGATGCTAATGGAAATGGTGGAATTATGCCTGAAGAACAATATCTTTCTTTTTAATCAAAAAGTATATACCCAACAATGCGGAACTGCCATGGGAATATCTTTTTCACCGAGCTATGCCAATCTCACCATGGGGTGGTGGGAAAAATTTGTAGCATGGAAAGAGGAAAACGAAAGATACACGACCAAGATAGAACTATGGTTGAGATACATCGACGATCTCTTTCTGATCTGGAATGGCAGCCCAAGTGAGTTTAAAGAATATTTTAACATCTTGAACACCAACAATGTAGGCTTGAAATTCACCTATAACATCAGTTCCAAAACAGTTCAATACCTGGATGTCCAAGTGTATATAGAGGAAAATCAGATACACACTAAAGTTTATCGTAAACCTACAGCAACTAACAGTATACTCCACGGTAAAAGCTTTCATCCAGCAAATCTGATAAAAAGTATCCCATATGGGGAGTTTATCAGAATGAGGAGAAACTGTTCTGCAAATGACATGGCCGAAAAAAGCTTCGAAGAAAGTGAAAAATGATTCATGAGGAGAGGATACAAACATAGAGACGTAAAAGAAGGCCTAGAACGGGCAAAAGCAATCCCGCGAGCAGAGACTCTAATTGCTAAAGCTAAAAATCAAACAGAAGATACAAGACTAATTCTCACTTACAGTAAAGAGAGTTTCAAAATTAAACAGATCCTGCAAAAATATTGGAATGTTTTGGAAAAAGATCCTGACATTGGAAAAATAATTGGACCCTGACCCAATGTAACATATCGCAAAGTTGCATCTTTAAAAGATAAACTTGTGAATAGCCATTTTGTGTCAAAGAAACCAAAAACATGGCTGACAGAAAAACAAAAAGGGTTTGTTCACTGTAACAAATGTAAAGCATGTAAAATTGGAAAATCAGTGACCAGTATCAAGGACTTCAAAGGGAAAACATTCATGATAACTGAAAGAATTACCTGTGAGACAGCATATGTTATCTACATGATTGAGTGTACCTGCGGGCTACGCTACATTGGTAGCACCATCTGTCCTCTTCGCAAACGGATACTGGAACACCTTAGGGCCATTCACAACAAAGATATGAACTATGCGATATCAAAACATCTTCACACACAGCACAAAACAAACTGGGAGAACATACGATACTTTGGAATTGCAACTGTCCCAAACCACGAAAGAGGAGGCAATCGCACACTCAAATTAAGAAGACTGGAATCGCGCTTGATTATTAAGTTCAAAACGAAGACTCCTTTTGGACTTAACGGAGATGAAGAATTACATGTACACCTATAATTGCATGAAGATCTGAATTGGCACTTAAATTTCAGGGTACTATACCCGAAAAATAAACTGTCCACAAACATAAAGATGCGAGTCGATCTCGAAACGGTACCTAACCCAGAATTAATGAATAGGAAATGGACAAAACCGAAAAGCGCAAAGGAAAAGGCACAAATAAAGCTTGTTCAATTTGAATTGAAAAATAAAAAAGACTGAGACGTGATAAATACACTCGCAAACACCACTTAGTGTATTGTAATATCTAGCGGAAGATTCGTTAAAGTGCCAATATGATTATAAGGACTAAGTACAGTGTAAATTCATCAACTGTGACTCACTTGGAAATACAAGTCCCAGAATGCATCTGAACTGGGCATAAAAACTGACACAATAAAGGGTGAAAGCGAAAAAGGACTCACGTAACCGTGACAAAGACCATTTCTTGGTCGAAACGTTTGGTGGTGGTAATGGTGGTGGTAACTATGCTTTATTAAAAGCTTTCTTAAACCACATGACTTCTGGAGTGCAGTGAATTAATTGATGAAAGAGATTACAGCGAGGTATGGTCTGACCTCGACACAAGCACCAGCGAAGTAAAGCGTGCACCGATTATGGACCTTTTGTTCTATAAAAAAAAAAATATATATATATATTATCTACTGGCGGTCGCCAGTAGATAGTTATAGTTAGGACCTATTTTCCATAGGAAATCCGCAACATTCTATTTGAAATAACTCTTGCGTCGGTTGACGAATCTTCGCGAAATTTTCAAACTTTATGGCCCGCTCCGGTCCGCTCCTACTCTGAAAGTTTCGGGGTGATTCGTCAAGCGGGGGCCGAGAAAAAAGGGGGGTCCCAAAACGTGTTTTCCCCATTCATTTTCCCATAGGAAACTTTAGCCACGGCTACAGCCCGAACTGCTGAACGGAATTACACAAAATTTGGCAAAGAGGTAGTTCTTGGTTCAGAAAGAACCCTTTTTGTTAAATGGTGTAAATCCGTTCAGTAGTTGCGGAGAAATTAAAAAAATAAGAGTCAAAAAATCAATTTCCCATAGGAAACTTTATGCAAGGCTACAGCCCGAACTGCTGAACGGAATTACACCAAATTTGGCAAAGAGGTAGTTCTTGGTTCAGAAAGAACCCTTTTTGTTAAATGGTGTAAATCCGTTCAGTAGTTGCTGAGAAAATCAAAAGTAAAAACACATATATATCTGGGCGGAGCCTAACCACACATGTCATCGTGAGATCTGATTGGCTGTCAGCACTTCATCCTGGAATTGCTGGCAGCCATCTTGGGACCAATATAAATGATAGTACCCCATTGAAATGCATTGTAGTGAATCGAAGATTTTGAGGGTTACCAAAAGGAGAACTATAAAGGGTGATAACAGACTTTAGTTACATTAGAATTCATTTGTTGATGGTACCATACTAATTTCAGGAATTGTGGTGTGTTCTAAGGTGATTTTACCCTGTGAAAAACCTTCTGCTGGGATATCATGAATCATGTTTGAGAGAAAACTATTTTCACATGCTTGTCCCATACAGTTTTGGAAGGTGCTCCAGAAGCTAAAATGAGAGCATATTTTCTGTAAATTCACATTATCTTTCTCAGTCATGTGAGAATGAAGTCTGACATTCTCAGTAAAACATGTACATCCAACAAGGGCAGAGACTGTCAGTTGATTCCTTTGTGTTCTACTGCAGCTTCCCAGAGTGTTCTAAAGAACAACTAGAGTGCTAACAGCCTTACTTATGACAAAAGTATGGCACACCTGAAGCCATCTTGATTGGAATAAACTGGTAACACTTAAAACATTTAATTTAAAAAGGAACAAAATGATGGGGTTCATCTTGTCATAGAAATTATGGTTAGTGCTCTGGAAAGAAAAATTAGGACATGTTTCAAGTGTGATCTCAAATATCTTCATGTTATATTTCAACAGGAGCAGCCTGTCAGTTGATGCCTTTGTGTTCTACTGCAGCTTCCCAGAGTGTTCTAAAGAACAACTAGAGCGCTAACAGTCTTACTTATGACAAAAGTATGGCACACCTGAAGCCATCTTGATTGGAATAAACTGGTAACACTTAAAACATTTAATTTAAAAAGGAACAAAATGAGGGGGTTCATTTTGCAATAGAAATTATGGTTAGTGATGTAGAAAGAAAAATTTGGACATGTTTTAAGTGAGATCTCAAATATCTTCCTGCTATATTTCAACAGGAGCAGCCTGTCAGTTGATGCCTTTGTGTTCTACTGCAGCTTCCCAGAGTGTTCTAAAAACAACTAGAGTGCTAACAGCCTTACTTATGACAAAAGTATGGCACACCTGAAGCCATCTTGATTGGAATAAACTGGTAACACTTAAAACATTTAATTTAAAAAGGAACAAAATGAGGGGTTCATTTTGCCATAGAAATTATGGTTAGTGCTGCAAAAAGAAAATTTAGTGCATGTTTTAAGTGAGATCTCAAATCCTCTTCTATTTCATTAGAAAATTCGGACATGCAGACTGAAACAATCACTTTCAATACCAGCAGTAGACTTCCAGTTAACTCCTTGGTGAGCAGTAGCTTTACTATAGTGATCTAATGAACAACTAGAGTGCTAACATTCTGAATTTATGGCAAATGTGTGACACATCTGAATGCCTTCTTGATGGAATCAAAGTAAAAACTGAAAGCATTTCCTACTGAGGAGACTGCAGTAAATGAGGAAATTAGGAAACTTCATAACAAAGAAGTCTTCCAAGATGGCCACCAGTGAAATAAGAGCCCAAATGTAGCACAAATATTACCCAGATGTAGCCCACATATAGCCCAATGACAAAAGTGTGCAAAACACTTTTTATTTTTAGTTTTTTGCAGTTTTATGTAGTGCAGACTGGTCAGGTATTGGAGCGTTGCATCTTAAAACATGACCCCCTACACTACAAAAACACCACTGCACCACCCTAAACCCTAAAACACTACCCCCAGCACGACCCCCTACACTACACAAGCACCACTGCACTATCCTAAACCCTAAAACACTACCCCCAGCATGACCCCCTACACTACACAAACACCACTGCACTACCCTAAACCCTAAAACACTACCCCAACACCACTGCACTAACCTAAATCCTAAAACACTACCCCAGCACGACCCCCTACACTACCCAAACACCACTGCACTACCCTAAAACATGACCCCCTACACTACACAAACACCACTGCACTACCCGAAACCCTAAAACACTACCCCCAGCACGACCCCCTACACTACACAAGCACCACTGCACTACCCTAAACCCTAAAACACTACCCCCAGCACGACCCCTATACTACACAAACACCACTGCACTACCTTAAACCCTAAAACACTACCCCCAGCATGACCCCCTACACTACCCAAACACCACTGCACTAACCTAAATCCTAAAACACTACCCCCAGCACGACCCCTACACTACCCAAACACCACTGCACTACCCTAAAACATGACCCCTACACTACACAAACACCACTGCACTACCCTAAACCCTAAAACACTACCCCCAGCACGACCCCCTACACTACACAAGTACCACTGCACTACCCTAAACCATAAAACACTACCCCCAGTACGACCCCCTACACTGCCCGAACACCACTGCACTGCCCTAAACCCTGAAACACCAGCCCCTGCACGACCCCCTACACTGCCCGAACACCACTGCACTGCCCTAAACCCTGAAACACCAACCCTAGCACGACCCCCTACACTGCCCAAACACCACTGCACTGCCCTAAACCCTGAAACACCACCCCCTTCACGACCCCCTACACTGCCCGAACACCACTGCACTGCCCTAAACCCTGAAACACCACCCCCAGCACACCCCCTACACTGCCCGAACACCACTGCACTGCCCTAAACCCTGAAAAACTACCCCCAGCAAGACCTCCTACACTGACCGAACACCACTGCACTGCCCTAAACCCTGAAACATCACCCCCAGCAAGACCCCCTACACTGCCTGAACACCACTGCCCTAAACCCTGAAACACCACCCCCAGCACGACCCACTACACTGCCCGAACACCACTGCACTGCCCTAAACCCTGAAACACCACCCCCAGCATGACCCCCTACACTGCCCGAACACCACTGCACTGCCCTAAACCCTGAAACACCACCCCTGCACGACCCCCTACACTGCCCGAACACTACTGCACTGCCCTAAACCCTGAAACACCATCCCCAGCACGACCCCCTACACTGCACGAACACCACTGCACTCCCTAAACCCTGAAACACTACCCCCAGCAAGACCCCCTACACTGCCCGAACACCACTGCTCTGCCCTAAACCCTGAAACATCACCCCCAGCAAGACCCCCTACACTGCCCGAACACCACTGCCCTAAACCCTGAAACACCAGCTCCAGCACGACCCCTACACTGCCCGAACACCACTGCACTGCCCTAAACCCTGAAACACCACCCCCTGCACAACCCCTACAATGCCCGAACACCACTGCACTGCCCTAAACCCTGAAACACCACCCCCAGCACGACCCCCTACACTGCCCGAAGACCACTGCACTGCCCTAAACCCTGAAACACCACCCCCTGCACGATCCCCTACACTGCCAGAACACTACTGCACTGCCCTAAACCCTGAAACACCACCCCCAGCACGACCCCCTACACTGCATGAACACCACTGCACTGCCCTAAACCCCGAAACACTACCCCCAGCAAGACCCCCTACACTGCCCGAACACCACTGCACTGCCCTAAATGCTGAAACATCACCCCCAGCAAGACCCCCTACACTGCCCGAACACCACTGCCCTAAACCCTGAAACACCACCCCCAGCAAGACCCCCTACACTGCCCGAACACCACTGCACTGCCCTAAACCCTGAAACACCACCCCAGCATGACCCCCTACACTGCCCGAACACCACTGCACTGCCCTAAACCCTGAAACACCACCCCCAGCACGACCCCCTACACTGCCCGAACACCACTGCACTGCCCTAAACCATGAAACACCAGCCCCAGCACGACCCCCTATACTGCCCGAACACCACTGCACTGCCCTAAACCCTGAAACACCACCCCCAGCACAACCCCCTACACTGCCCGAACACCACTGCACTGCCCTAAACCCTGAAACACCAGCCCCAGGACAACCCCATACACTGCCTGAACACCACTGCACTGCCCTAAACCCTGAAACACCAGCCCCAGCACGACCGCCTACACTGCCCGAAAACCACTGCACTGCCCTAAACCCTCAAACACCAGCCCCAGCACGACCCCCTACACTGCCCGAACACCACTGCACTACCCTAAACCCTCAAACACCAGCCCCAGCACGACCCCCTACACTGCCCGAACACCACTGCACTGCCCTAAACCCTGAAACACCACCCCCTGCACCACCCCCTACACTGCCCGAACACCACTGCACTGCCCTAAACCATGAAACACCACCCCCTGCACCGCCCCCTACACTGCCCGAACACCACTGCACTGCCCTAAACCCTGAAACACCACCCCCAGCACGACCCCCTTTACTGCTCGAACACCACTGCACTGCCCCAAACCCTGAAACACCACCCCCAGCATGACCCCCTACACTGCCCGAACACCACTGCCCTAAACCCTGAAACACCACCCCTGCACGACCCCTACACTGCCCGAACACCACTGCACTGCCCTAAACCCTGAAACACCACCCCCTACACTGCCCGAACACCACTGCACTGCCCTAAACCCTGAAACACCACCCCCAGCACGACC
Organism: Calotriton arnoldi; assembly: GCA_963921515.1. NCBI lineage: Eukaryota > Metazoa > Chordata > Amphibia > Caudata > Salamandridae > Calotriton > Calotriton arnoldi. The sequence continues at coordinate 1,928,607 of CAWUFW010001802.1, forward strand.
CCCTACACTGCCCGAACACCACTGCACTGCCCTAAACCCTAAAACACCACCCCCAGCATTACCCCCTACACTGCCCAAACACCACTGCACTGCCCTAAACCCTAGAACACTACCCCCAGCACGACCCCCTACACTACCCGAACACCACTGCACTACCCTAAACCCTAAAATACTACCCCCAGCACAACCCCCTACACTACCCGAACACGACTGCACTGCCCTAAACCCTCAAACACTCCCCCAGCACGACCCCCTACACTACCCGAACACCACTGCACTGCCCTAAACCCTAAAACACTCCCCTAGCACGACCCCCTACACTACCCGAACACCACTGCACTGCCCTAAACCCTAAAACACTCCCCCAGCACGACACCCTACACTACCCAAACACCACTGCACTGCCCTAAACCCTAAAACACTACCCCCGCATGACCCCTACACTACCCAAACACCAATGCACTACCCTAATCCCTAAAACACTACCCCCGCATGACCCCCTACACTACCCTAAACCCTAAAACACTACCCCCGCATGACTCCCTACACTACCCAAAGACCACTGCACTACCCTAAACCCTAAAACACGACCTCCTACACTACACAAACACCAATGCACTACCCTAAACCCTAAAACACTACCCCCTACACAAACACCACTGCACTACCCTAAACCCTAAAAAACTACCCCAGCACGAACCACTACACTACCCAAACACCACTGCACTACCCTAAACCCTAAAAAACTACCCCCAGCAGTACCCCTACACTACCCAAACACCACTGCACTACCCTAAACCCTAAAACACTACCCCCAGCAGTACCCCCTACACTACCCAAACACCACTGCACTACCCTAAATCACTACCCCCAGCACGACCCCCTACACTACCCAAACACCACTGCACTACCCTAAACCCTAAAACACTACCCCCAGCACGACCCCCTACACTACCCAAACAGCACTCCACTACCCTAAACCCTAAAACACCCCCCCCAGCATGACTCCCTACACTACCCAAACACCACTGCACTACCCTAAACCCTAAATCTACCCCCAGCATGACCCCCTACACTACACAAACACCACTGCACTACCCTAAACCCTAAAACACTACCCCCAGCACGACCCTCTTCACTACCTAAACACAAGTGCACAATTTGTTACAGGCGTTGCAACGCATGCCTGTGGTGCTTACTGGAAGTACCTAGTGGGCTAGTTGGGCCCCAGGGACCCTCAGGATTCAAGGTGACCTAATCCCCCAACTTAAAACGCACCACGGGGCGCGTTTGCACTGTGGTGAAGGGAGGGGGCGGGGCCTCAGGTGACATGTGCGCAAACACGCCCTGTGGTGCGTTTTAAGTTGGGGAATTAATTCCCTTTGAATCCTGAGGGACCCTGGGGCCAACTAGCCCACCAGGTACCTTCAGTAAGCACAACAGAGTTGCGTTGCAGAGAGGTGAAAAAAGGTGCGTGGCCTCGGAACGCCTCTCTGCAACTCAGCTCTGTGGTCCTAACTGTAGGTACCTGGGGGCTAGTTAGGCCCCAGGGACCCTCAGAATTCAAGGGGACTTAATCCTGCAACTTAAAACGCGCCACGGGGCGCGTTTGCACACATGTCACCTCAGGCCCCCTCTCCCTTCACCACTGTGCAAACGCACCCTGTAGCGCGTTTTAAGAGGTAGTTTTAATCCCCCTGCCCTATTATGTACTAGGGACTTGCAGAGGAGGTCATGCTAATCACAGGGGTACCCCAACGCATAGTGTTCCCTAGTGTATGTAGGTGTTTTCACTGTATTCTAAGTGTCTTTTAGCATAGCACTGGCTCTGGTTAGTCAGAGTCAGTTACCACCAGTACCCGTCTGAAAAAGTTGTGGGCACAGGATGATTTTGCAACAAGGCCTCTTTTTGCTCCTCTGTTGGTTCTTTCTGCACATCTTTTGCTTCTTTCTGTGCGTTTTTCTTCTTTTTTCACATGTCCTACCTCTGTAGGCATAGTTAGAAACTAGCATTTAAAAAAACCTTTGAAATTCACTTAAAAAATCATAGGTTTCAGGCACGTTATAGTTAGAAATTAGCATTTAAAAAACCTTTGAAATTCACTGAAAAAACCATAGGTTTCAGACACGTTATAGTTAGAAATTAGCATTTAAAAAACCTTTGAAATTCACTGAAAAAACCATAGGTTTTAGGAACAGTTATAGTTAGTTGGACATTTCACTCGTACAAAACCATAGAAATTCCCCCGTTATAGTTAGTTCAGCTAACTATAACTCGCGCCCCGCAATGCACTGCTGATGACGTCACATATTACATCACTCATGACATGGTCAGTGACATCACTGATGACATCACTGATGACATCTCAAATGACATCACTGATGACATCATCCATGTGATAATTTCATGCATCTTCTCACACCCTAATATAACTTTTGATACACCCACTCTAAATTACAGACTGCCATTCTCAAAACCATAGACACTCCAACACCAAAAACTACATACCCACTCACTGATTCTTAGGTCTACACACACATCCACTCACTCACCCGTACAGTCACTCATACTTAGTCACTCAGTACAGGACTATCATATGCACTCATACACCTATATAAACACTCACACACCGCCACTCATCCATAGAGGTACTCATACACCTAGTCAGTCATGCAAAAACTTAATCACACACCCATTTACTCACCTATACAGTTATACACACACCAGCTCACTTACTCATACAAATACTAGCACATTCTTACGCTCTTATACAATCACTGATACAAGTACACACTCATCCATACAGCCACTCTCACAATCACACACTCTCACTTATAGCCATTTATATACTCCAACACACATATATACTGCCTTTCACATATGTAGTTACTCACACATGTACCACTGAGATATACATTCAATCACTAACACACCCATACACACACTCACCCACACATACAGTCCATCACAGATGCACTCTTGAAACCATGCACCCAGTGAATCACCAACTCACACATCTATGCACAGAGTCACACCCACCCCACCCACACAAACACTCAGGCACCCATACAGATACTCAGACAATCAATCAATAACCCATGTGAACACTCATGTAGCTATTCAGAAAGCCATGCAGCCGCTTACAAACCAACAGACAGACGGATACAGACATTCACACAGTTTAGTCACTAACCCATGCATTCAGTAAGATACATTTAATCACTCACTTGTAGAGTCAGTCACTCACGTACTAAATCATCCATTCAGACACTTATACACCCACTCATTCTTCAATACGCCTTTCCCTATATATATTAAACATATTTAAACTTTACAGAAACACACAGTCACTGGATGATGTCATCAGTGATGTCATTTGAGATGTCATCAGTGATGTCATCAGTGATGTCACTGACCATGTCAAGAGTGATGTAATATGTGACGTCATCAGCAGTGCATTGCGGGGCGCGAGTTATAGTTAGCTGAACTAACTATAACGGGGGAATTTCTATGGTTTTGTACGAGAGTGAAATGTCCAACTAACTATAACTGTCCCTAAAACCTATGGTTTTTTCAGTGAATTTCAAAGGTTTTTTAAATGCTAATTTCTAACTATAACGTGTCTGAAACCTATGGTTTTTTCAGTGAATATATATATAGGGGCTACCTTTTGTTTGGATATATATATATATCAAACTCCTTCCCGATGCATGAATAACGAAGAAGCACACGGCTTGGGCACAGACTCCAGGTAAAGTGAAAAAAGTATTTATTTTCAAGACATGGTCCACATGACGCATTTCGGCCGCCGACCTGCAGCCTTGCTCACATAACGCGCTACATACAAATGGCAGGTTTAAATAGGGTACAGTGTTGTTACTCTTACGTCATTTACATCATGCTTTTGCACAGGTGAGAGAACTTTTACCATCCCCTAGGTCATCAACCACATGTTAATGACCCGTAGGTCATAGACATTATAAACAGACTTACACTCCCTTAAATCATTTAGACATAGAAGACATATTCATTGTCACTAAAATTGAAATCAACACAAATTCATTATACATAATAATGTGCAACTGCTTAACTAATGACAAGCAATAAATTAACTATATAGTGGATCGAAAGAAACAATATGGAATGACAACAGCTGTTATCCTGTGGGTACATAATGTTATGTATCACTGCATAGTGCATTATTTGGACCTCATAGTTGCTCCATACATACGTGACTATGTGTGGGCGTAAAATTATATAGGCGATGATTTAGGGCAGCTTACATGTGAAAAAGTGAGTCCATATATATAAAAAAAAGAAGAAAAGAAAATCCGTCTATCTAAAGACATAGACCTGGGTTGGTATGTTGGTATTGAGTCTGCAATGTGTAAGGTATATATATATATATATATATATATCGTCAAACCGCTGTTGTCCCCTGCTTAGAGACGCACTCAATGACCAAGCAGGACCCCATTTTGAACAACAGAGTCCTTTATTCAAGCACAACCGGCATGCGTTTCCAAACTTCAATAAAACAGCCCTACGCATTTCGCGGCTCCTTGCCGCTTGTTCACGGGCTAACACATGCGGTTCTGGCAGGGTTACGAGAGAGCCCAAATCCCCACATTTAAATACCAAATTACTGCCCCTGGTGGGCTTGCTCCGGTGCATTCGTCTCAAGGTATTATGGGATTTGTAGTACTCACTCACAAATGTTATCTCCCTTCAGTGGGTTCTGCCATCCACATTATTCAGTGCATAATTATTTTACCCTCCAGTGGGTCTCTGAAAAAGCATCCGGTTTCAATGGCATTAAAACTTGTCATTCTGCTAACGCGCAGGTTCCAGTACCTCGCAGCAGTCCTTTAATTTTCAAGGTGGTGCAGTCTCCACGACCAGGACTGGCCGTATAATGTCGTCAAACCGCTGTTGTCCCCTGCTTAGAGACGCACTCAATGACCAAGCAGGACCCCATTTTGAACAACAGAGTCCTTTATTCAAGCACAACCGGCATGCGTTTCCAAACTTCAATAAAACAGCCCTACACGTTTCGCGGCTCCTTGCCGCTTGTTCACGGGCTAACACATGCGGTTCTGGCAGGGTTACGAGAGAGCCCAAATCCCCACATTTAAATACCAAATTACCGCTCCCTGGTGGGCTTGCTCCGGTGCATTCGTCTCAAGGTATTATGGGATTTGTAGTACTCACTCGCAAATGTTATCTCCCTTCAGTGGGTTCTGCCATCCACATTATTCAGTGCATAATTATTTTACCCTCCAGTGGGTCTCTGAAAAAGCATCCGGTTTCAATGGCATTAAAACTTGTCATTCTGCTAACGCGCAGGTTCCAGTACCTCGCAGCAGTCCTTTAATTTTCAAGGTGGTGCAGTCTCCACGACCAGGACTGGCCGTATAATGTCGTCAAACCGCTGTTGTCCCCTGCTTAGAGACGCACTCAATGACCAAGCAGGACCCCATTTTGAACAACAGAGTCCTTTATTCAAGCACAACCGGCATGCGTTTCCAAACTTCAATAAAACAGCCCTACGCATTTCGCGGCTCCTTGCCGCTTGTTCACGGGCTAACACATGCGGTTCTGGCAGGGTTACGAGAGAGCCCAAATCCCCACATTTAAATACCAAATTACCGCCCCTTGGTGGGCTTGCTCCGGTGCATTCGTCTCAAGGTATTATGGGATTTGTAGTACTCACTCGCAAATGTTATCTCCCTTCAGTGGGTTCTGCCATCCACATTATTCAGTGCATAATTATTTTACCCTCCAGTGGGTCTCTGAAAAAGCATCTGGTTTCAATGGCATTAAAACTTGTCATTCTGCTAACGCGCAGGTTCCAGTACCTCGCAGCAGTCCTTTAATTTTCAAGGTGGTGCAGTCTCCACGACCAGGACTGGCCGTATAATGTCAGTCAAACCGCTGTTGTCCCCTGCTTAGAGATGCACTCAATGACCAAGCAGGACCCCATTTTGAACAACAGAGTCCTTTATTCAAGCACAACCGGCATGCGTTTCCAAACTTCAATAAAACAGCCCTACGCGTTTCGCGGCTCCTTGCCGCTTGTTCACGGGCTAACACATGCGGTTCTGGCAGGGTTACGAGAGAGCCCAAATCCCCACATTTAAATACCAAATTACCGCCCCCTGGTGGGCTTGCTCCGGTGCATTCGTCTCAAGGTATTATGGGATTTGTAGTACTCACTCGCAAATGTTATCTCCCTTCAGTGGGTTCTGCCATCCACATTATTCAGTTAGCAGAATGACAAGTTTTAATGCCATTGAATCCGGATGCTTTTTCAGAGACCCACTGGAGGGTAAAATAATTATGCACTGAATAATGTGTTAGCCCGTGAACAAGCGGCAAGGAGCCGCGAAACGCGTAGGGCTGTTTTATTGAAGTTTGGAAACGCATGCCGGTTGTGCTTGAATAAAGGACTCTGTTGTTCAAAATGGGGTCCTGCTTGGTCATTGAGTGCATCTCTAAGCAGGGGACAACAGCGGTTTGACGATATATATATATATATGTATATATATTATCTACTGGCGGTCGCCAGTAGATAGTTATAATTAGGACCTTTATCCATAGGAAATCCGCAACATTCTATTCCCAATAAGTTTGGCGTCGTTTGACAAATCATCGCGAAGTTTTCAAAACTAGTGGGGCGCTCCGGTCCGCTCCTGTCTTGAAAGTTTCGGGGTGATTCATCAAGCGGCGGCCGAGAAAAAAGGGGGGTCCCAAAACGCGTTTTCTCCGTTTTCTCCATGTTAATTCCCATAGGAAATTTTAGCCACAGCTACAGCCCGAACTCCTGAACGGAATTACACCAAATTTTGCAAAAAGGTAGCGCTTGGTTCAGAAAGCGACCTTTTTTAAATGGTGTAAATCCGTTCAGTAGTTGCGGAGAAATTCAAAAAATAAGAGTGAAAAAATCGATTTCCCATAGGAAACTTTATGCAAGGCTACAGCAAAAACTGCTGAACGGAATTACACCAAATTTGGCAAAAAGGTAGTGCTTGGTTCAGAAAGCACCCTTTTTAAAAATGGTGTAAATCCGTTCAGTAGTTGCTGAGAAAATCCAAAATAAAAGTTTCAATATTTAGAGGCACGGAGGATCCGCGCACCCTCCCGACCACGAGCTGCATGCTAATTGGCTGTCAACACTCCAAACCAGGAGGTGTTGGCAGCCATCTTGTTCCTCGGTAGAACCAAGGGACAAGAAAAGACAAAAACAAGGGCGCAAAACGCAAAAAAGGGGCAGGGTAGAAACACCCTGACCCCCTAGCCCTGCTCAGGGGGTCCTACAAGGAAGCAGATTGCTTTTCCACATGGGGAGCTGCATGTCAGCAGCTCCCCATGTGGAAAAGCAATGCCGGCTCCCGAGGGACGCGGGGAGCCGGCTGGGACAGTGGGGGGATTGGGGACCCCCATGGTCCCCAACAGAGAGGGCCAGCCCCGGGGATGGGGTCCCGGGGCAAGTAGTGGCCCGGGAGGGGGCCACGCAGCCCCCTCCCCCCAAAAAAGGAAAAAAATAAATAAATAAAGGCCTGCCCCGGGAGATGGGGTCCCCGGGGCAAAAGGAGGCCTGAGGAGGGGGGCCACGCAGCCCCCCTCCTTAAAAATAATAATAAAAAGAGTGGCCATGCCCCGGGGGATGGGGTCCCCAGGGCCAAAATCGGCCACGGGAGGGGGGCCACGCGGCCCCCTTCCCGTTTAAAAAACACAAAAAAAAAAAAAAACGGGGTAAGGCCCTGGGGGATGGGGTTTCCAGGGCCCAAAAAGAGAGAAAGGAAGGGGGCCACACAGCCCCCTTCGAAAAAAAGAAAAAAAAAAAAGATCGGGCCGCAGGCCCCGCCCCTTCCTTTACCACTCTGCAAACGCGCCCCTGGCGCGTTTGCAGAGAGGGAACAAATTCCCCTTGAATACTGGGGGTCCCTGGGGGCCAACTAGCCCAAAGGAACCTCCAGTATGCACCAGGGGGCTGCGTTGCAGAGAGGCGTACAGAGGCCACGCCCCTTTTTACACCTCTCTGCAACGCAGCTCTGTGGCGCTTACTGGAGGTACCTGGTGGGCTTGTTGGACCCCAGGGACCCTCAGGATTCAAGGGGACTTAATGCCCCAACTTAAAACGCGCCACGGGGCGCGTTTGCACAGTGGTGAAGGGAGGGGGCGGGGCTTCAGGTGACATGTGTGCAAACAGGCCCTGTGGCGCGTTTTAAGATGGGGAATTAAGTCCCCTTCAATCCTGAGGGTCCCTGGGGGCCAACTAGCCCACCAGGTACCTCCAGTAAGCGCCACGGAGCTGCGTTGCAGGGTGTTGTAAAAAGGGGCATGGCCTCTGAACACCTCTCTGCAACGCAGCTCTCTGGCGCATACTGGAGGTATCTGGTGGGCCAGTTGGCCCCTAGGGACCCTCGGGATTGAGGAGGAATTAATTCTCCATCTTAAAACGCGCCACAGGGCGTGTTTGCAGACATGTCACCTCAGGCCCCACCCCCTTCCTTCACCATTGTGCAAATATTCCTCTAAAATCAGCCGAACTACGAATTCCGATTTACTCACCTGTTATCAGGAGAGACCTCAGTGCTGCATCTTTGAGCCCAGTACTGATCCTGAAAAGTAATTTTAACCGTACTTACCAGTAACTTGAATTTCCTTCCATAGGATATCATTGCCTGCTTTTTGCTGAAAAAGTTTCTAAGTGTCGATTTTTGAAACATACAAATATTCCTCTAAAATTAGCAGAACTACGAATTCCGATTTACTCACCTGTTATCAGGAGAGACCTCAGTGCTGCATCTTTTAGCCCAGCACTGACCCTGAAAAGTAATTCTAACCGTACTTACCAGTAACTTGAATTTCCTTCCATAGGCTAACATTGACTGGTTTCACTTGGAAATTCTTCTAAGTGTGGAGTTTTGGAACTTTATAATATTCCTCTAAAATCAGCCGAACTACGAATTCCGATTTACTCACCTGTTATCAGGAGAGTACCCAGTGCTGCATCTTTTAGCCCAGCACTGACCCTGATAAGTAATTCTAACCGTACTTACCAGTAACTTGTATTTCCTTCCATTGGAATCCATTGTCTGGTTTTCCGCAGAAAAGTTTCAAAGTGCCGTTTTTCACAAACTACAAATATTCCTTAAAAATCGCCTGTATGACTTAAACGCATTCTTTCAACTGTTTACAGGAGATGCACCAGTGCTGGATCCTGGATCCACCACTGAGTAAGAAAAAGTAACGATAACACTACTTACCTGCTAAGTGAATTTCCTCCCATAGGATAACATTGGTGATTCTATGTGAAAAAGTTTCTGTCAACTTTTAAAATACAATAATATTCCTTAAAAATCACTACTGTAACCAAAACGCTTTTACTCAACTGTTTACAGGAGATGTTCCAGGACTGAATCTAGGATCCAGTCCTGTGGTTAGAAAAGTAATCCATAAAGTAACTAATTGCATTTAACTAGAAATTCACATTGAGCTCAATGTTGCATTGTGTTTGAAATTGTGTTGCCCATTGCAACAACTGTAACTACTGTACTTAAAAGTCTATTGCCTATTTGCAAAGAATTTAAACTAAAGTAATTCATTCTGAGAAAGTATATTTTGTAATGTAATGTATAATGTAATTACAATGTAATTTAAAAAATAAATAGTTTAAAAAAATGTAGTAAATCAGTATCAAAAAAATAAAGATAACAATTAATACATTTAAAATTGTCATTTACAAAACCTTGGAAATTCACTGAAAAAAAGCATAGGTTTCAGACATGTTATAGTTAGGAATTAGCATTTAAAAAACCTTTGAAATTCACTGAAAAAACCATAGGTTTCAGGCACGTTATAGTTAGAAATTAGCATTTAAAAAACCTTTGAAATTCACTGAAAAAACCATAGGTTTCAGACACGTTATAGTTAGAAATTTGCATTTAAAAAACCTTACAAATTCACTGAAAAAACCATAGGTTTCAGACACGTTATAGTTAGAAATTTGCATTTTAAAAAACCTTACAAATTCACTGAAAAAACCATAGGTTTTAGGGACAGTTATAGTTAGTTGGACATTGCACTCGTACAAAACCCGTGAAATTCCCCGTTATAGTTAGTTCAGCTAACTATAACTTGCGCCCCGCAATGCACTGCTGATGACGTCACATATTACATCACTCATGACATGGTCAGTGACATCACTGATGACATCACTGATGACATCTCAAATGACATCACTGATGACATCACTGATGACATCATCCACGTGATAATCTGATGCACCTCCTCACACCCTAATATAACCTTTGATACACCCACTCTAAATTACAGACTGCCATTCGCAAAACCATAGACACTCCAACACCAATAACTACATGCCCACTCATTGATTCTTAGGTCTACACACACATCCACTCACTCACCTGGACAGTCACTCATACTTACGGTCACTCAGTACAGGACTATCATATGCACTCATACTCCTATATAGACACTCAAACACCGCCACTCATCCACAGAGGTATTCACACACCTAGTCAGTCATGCAAATAATTAAACACACTGCCATTTACTCACCTATACAGTTATACACACACCAGCTCACTTACTCATACAAATACTAGCACATTCTTACGCTCTTATACAATCACTGATGCAAGCACACACTCATCCATACAGTCACTCTCACAATCACACACTCTCGCTTATAGCTAATTATATACTCCAACACACATATATACTGCCTTTCACATATGTAGTTACTCACACATGTACCACTGGGACATACATTCACTCACTAATACACTCTTACACACACTTACCCACCCATACAGTCTATCACAGATGCACTCTTGAAACCATCCACCCAGTGAATCACCCACTCACACATCTATGCACAGAGTAGCACCCACCCCACCCACACAAACACTCAGGCACCCATACAGATACTCAGACAACCAATCAATAACTCATATAGACACTCATGTAGCTATTCACAAACCCATGCAGCCACTTACACAGCAACAGACAGACGGATACAGACATTCACCCAGTTTAGTCACTAACCCATGCATTCAGTAAGATACGTTTAATCACTCACTTATAGAGTTAGTCATGCACCTACTAAATCATCCATACAGACACTTATACACCCACTCATTCTTCAATACGCCTTTCCCTATATATATTAAAAATATTTAAACTTTACAGAAACACACAGTCACTGGATGATGTCATCAGTGATGTCATTTGAGATGTCATCAGTGATGTCATCAGTGATGTCACTGACCATGTCATGAGTGATGTAATATGTGACGTCATCAGCAGTGCATTGCGGGGCGCGAGTTATAGTTAGCTGAACTAACTATAACGGGGGAATTTCACGGGTTTTGTACGAGTGCAATGTCCAACTAACTATAACTGTCCCTAAAACCTATGGTTTTATCAGTTAATTTTTAAGGTTTTTTAAATGCAAATTTCTAACTATAACGTGTCTGAAACCTATGGTTTTTTCAGTGAATTTCTAAGGTTTTTTAAATGCTAATTTCTAACTATAACGTGCCTGAAACCTATGGTTTTTTCAGTGAATATATATATATAGATATATATATATATATATATATATATATGTAACCAAAAACGCCCAGAAGCTTGAGGCCGCACACAGCTGCAGGTGAGTTACAAACTCCATTTGAACCAAGCAGGCAGCTTAACAGCCCTTTGAAGTCCATGGCCTGACGCGTTTCGATGCCGCTGTTTGCATCTCCTCAGAGGCCGTGTCAGCAGAGGTGATTTATGGCTGCCGCATTTCCCCTGCGTGTTTGTGGTTAGTGAGCTATCAGTGCTCCTCCCTTGGTGGAAGTTCATTTTCAAATGCACGATGGGATATGAGGTCTCATTTTGCCAAATAACGCCCTCTGGTGGGTTACCTCTGCTGCAGCTAATTATGGACGATTATTCTCGGCCCTCCATTGAGCCTTGGATGATACTCTGCCGGCTTCATTAAAGGTACCCTGCAGCTTCGGAAAGAGGAATCTTCCTCTCCCCTAGTCCCGTTGGTTGCGGGCAGTGCGATCCTCTGCGGCCTGGAACCGCCGCATAATATGTAACCAAAAACGCCCAGAAGCTTGAGGCCGCACGCAGCTGCAGGTGAGTTACAAACTCCATTTGAACCAAGCAGGCAGCTTAACATCCCTTTGAAGTCCATGGCCTGACGCGTTTCGATGCCGCTGTTTGCATCTCCTCAGAGGCCGTGTCAGCAGAGGTGATTTATGGCTGCCGCATTTCCCCTGCGTGTTTGTGGTTAGTGAGCTATCAGTGCTCATCCCTTGGTGGAAGTTCATTTTTAAATGCACGCTGGGATATGAGGTCTCATTTTGCCAAATAACGCCCTCTGGTGGGTTAAAAAAAGGCCTGGCCCTGGGGGATGGGGTCCAAGGGGTCCAAATTGGCCAGGGAAGAGGGCCACGCTTCCCCCTCCCCTAATAAATAAAAAAAAAAAGAAAAACAGGCGGCAAGTCTCCGGAGTCCCCGCCCACTTTTACCACCAGTCTGCAAATGCACCTCCTGCCACACTACTAGTTGGGGGATGAATTCCCCATGGTTTATGCGGGTCCTTGGGGGCCCACTATCCTTGCTGTTACCTCCAGTAAGACCCACACAGTGGATTGCTGAGAGGTTGTTGGAGGCCACACCCCCTTTCTCCACCACTGTGCAAACACGCTTCCTGGTGAACTACTAGTTGGGTGATAAAGTCCTCTTGGCTCTTGAGGGTCTTTCGGGGCCAACTACCCCTCCTTTTACCACCAGTAAGTCCCACACAGCCTGATTGCTGAGAGGTTGTTGGATGCCATGCCTCCTTTCTCCACCACTGTGCAAACGCACTTCCTGGTGCACTGCTGGTTGGGGGATGAAGTCCCCTTGGCTCTAGAGTGTCCTTGGAGCCAACAAGCCCTCCTGTTACCTGCAGTAAGTCCCAAACACTGGAACGCTGAGAGGTCTTTGAAGGCCACACCCCCATTCTCCACCACTCTGCAAATGTACCTCCAGGCACACTGCTGGCTGGGGGATGAAGTCCTCTTGGATGCTGAGGATTCTAGGGGGCTCAGAAGCCCTCCTGTTACCTCCAGTAAGTCTGACACAGCAGAATTACTGAGAGCTGGTTGGAGGCCCCGCCCCCTTTCACCACCACTCTGCAAATGTGACTACTAGCTAAAACACCATAGAAATTCACTTAAAAAACCAAAGGTTTCAGAGATGGTATAGTTAGGAAATAGAATTTGAAAAACTTAGAAATTCACTGAAAAAAACAAAGGTCACAGGGACGTTATAGTTAGGCTCATATTTCACTTGTACAAAACCAGTGAAATTCAGCAGTTATAGTTACATGAGTTAACTATAACTTATGCCTCCGCAATGCACTGCTTATGACCTCACATATTACATCACTCATGACATGATCAGTGACATCACTCATGACATCACTGATCACATCATCCACAGAACCACTCACATACCCACTCACACCCCCATTCAACCTCTTGCACACCCACTCCCACACAACCACTCACATACCCATTCACAGACCCCTACCAGTACTCACACAGCCACTCACTCCTCCAAAGTGGCACTCACATGCCCACTCACTCACTCGTACAGCCACTCATACAACCAATCACTCGCCCGTACAGCCACTTACATAGCCACACTCTCACCCATACAGCCTCTCAACACAGCTACTCACTAACCCATACAAGAACTCACACTCTCACTCACACACTGACATAACCACTTACATACCCATTTACACATTCATACAAGTACTCGTACATCCGCTCACTCACCCATATAGCCATTCACACATACATTTACTCTCCAATACACCCACTCACACACCAACTCACTTAACCAATCACCCACTCAAACAGCCACTCACTCACCTATACAGCCACTTACACACATAGTCACTCACTCATACAGCTATTCAGACACCCACTCACTCACCTTTACAGTCACTACACACCCACTTACCCACCCATAGAGCCTCTCACACCAACACTCACCCATACAGCCAATGACATACCTACTCACTCACCAATACGGCCACTCACATAGCATCTCACTCACCCAGACAGCTACTCTCACATACCGACCTGTACACCCATACATCCACTTATACAGCCATACACACAATGATGCATATAGTCACACACCCACTCACTTAATATATGTTAGAAGTAGTATCACTCAGTATTAGTGCACCTAGTATACTAATTACATTTTTGTAATAGGTTAACATATATGTTTAACACCCATAAACTCTTTAAAAAACTTAAACTCACTTGAAGATGTAATCAGTGATGTAATTTGAGATGTCATCAGTGATGTCACTAACCATGTCATGAGTGATGTAATATGTGAGGTCATAAGCAGTGCTGGGCATAAGTCATAGTTAACTCAGGTTACTATAACTGCTGAATTTCTCTGGTTTTGTACAAGTGAAATCTGCATCCCTGTAACCTTTGTATTTTTAAGTGAAAAAAATATATATCTAGCTAACTGAGGGCACTTGAGGTAACTATAACTAGTGAATTTCAGTGGTTTTTAGGGTTTAAAATGTAACAGTCTTACTGAACATTCACTTTAACCTTTGTTTTTTCCAGTGAATTTCAAGGGTTTTTTAATTGTAAAGTAATATTGAATTACCAAACATAAATCCAACAGCCTGCCATGCACGGCCAGGCCCTGTGCCAACCCCTGTAAAGGTGGGCAACCCCATACTGCACAGGTCGTTCGGTTGTGCACAGCGGGGATTGGCCACAGGACCTTTCCCTAGGGACCCCTTCCCTAGGGCCTTTATTTTTAAAGGGGAGGGGACTGTGTGGCCCCTCCCTGAGCCTCCTTAGACCCTGAGGACCCCATTACCCAGGGACTTTTTTATTAAGGGGGAGGGGGACCCCATGGCCCCTCTCCCCAAGCCTTCTTAATCTCTGTGGGCCCGATCCCCCAGGGCCGTATTTTTTAATTAATCAGGATTGGTGGCCACGTGGTCACCCTCTCGAAGTCCCTGGCAATTCCATCCCAAGGGCCACTATTAAAATTAAAGGAGAGGGGGCCACATGGCCCCCTCTCTGAGCCTTGTAAGGACCTGGGGATTCCATCCCCCAGGGATGTTTTCAAAATAAAGGAGTGGGTGGCCACACGGCTGCCCTCCCCAAGCTTTGGTAGACCCTGGGGACACCATCCCTCAGGGCCACTCATTCACTGAGGCCTGGTGTTATTTTTAGTGGGAAGGGGGCACATGTGCCCCTCCCTGGGCTGATTTTGCCCCCAAGAACCCCATTCCTAGGGCCCACAATATTTTTAGGGGCAGGAGAGGCACAGGGCCTTTTGGCCCTAGGGACCCCATCCTCTGGTGCCCACCCAGGGCACTCACCATAGACTTGTTTGGGGCCATGGGGCGAGCGCCCCAGCTGGCTCCCTGCATACAGCTGGAGCAGGAATTGTTTAATAATGCTGCTCTCTGCAGGTGGGAGCAATATTTAACTGTTTCCCTGCCCACTTCAGTGTGGGCAGGGAAACAGATGAAAAGTCCACTCCCAGTGGGAGGGAGCATTTTTTAAGCTCCCGCCCGCTGGGAGTGGACTTGGTGTTTGCTCCCGCTTGGCTGGAAGTTTAAAAATGCTTCCACCAAGAGAGAGCAAATGCAGATTTCCATGCCCATGCCACTGCAGGCAGGTAAAACTGCTATATCTAGGGGTTGGGCTGCCTGGGAGATAGCATTTGAGCCGGCTCCTGAGCATGGAGTACCCAGGGCCATTAATGGATCAGGGAGGGGGGCCACGCATCCCCCTCTCTTTCACTTTGATTTTGCAGCCCGGGAGGTGGGCTATTTTGGGACTTTAGATGCTCAGAGAGGGAGGCCCCATGACCCCCTCTCCTTTAGAAATATGCCGTGCCCCAGAGGATGGGGTCCCCTGGGGCTGAAAATGGCCCAGGGAGGGGGACCACATGCCCCCTCATCTTCAAAAATGCACTGGGCCCCAGGGGATGGGGTCCATGGGGCTGAAAATGGCCCGGGGAGGGGGGGCGCGTGCCCCCAGAAATAAATGTTCCCCCAGACCATGTTTCTCCTGTGTTTTTTTTTTTAACAAGGGCAGGAGTCTGCTCTTAAAAAAAAGAAAGTTTCCGCAGATTCATGGATTCTCTGCGAATTTGTGACAAAATTAAAGAAACACGTTTTTGGCCCCAGGAGGGGTCCCTCTGGGACCCCACCATCATGCCTAGAGGGTCAGGGTATTCCTACCCTGCCCCTTGTGTCTTTGAAAAAACAAATTAGGACTCAGAACCGAGTCCTGAGTCCTAACAGGGCTGCCACCACTTCCTAGTTCAGGTAGTGGCAGCCAATCAGATCTCAGCTTGAGCTCTGTCAGAATCCACTGACAGTTATACTTATAGTCAGTAACTATAACTCATGACCTAAAGTTCCTTAATGACATGAGTTATAGTTTCTTCAGATAAGTATAACTAGAAGTATAACTATAAAACGTAAACCTAACTATAACGTTCCTGTAACCTTTGTTTTTTTCTGTGAATTTCTATGGTTTTTAATGTAAAGAAATATATAATTATCTACGTTAATGCAACCACTGCCACGCATTAAGCTAGGAAATAGAATTTGAAAAACCTTAGAAATTCACTGAGAAACCCAAGATTACAGGGACATTATAGTTAGGCTCAGATTTCACTCGTACAAAACCAGTGAAACTCTGAGCAAAATACTACTTACACCCCCGCAATGCACTGCTTATGACCTCACATATTACATCACTCCTGACATGGTCAGTGACATCGCTGATGACATCTCAAATGACATGGTCCCTTTCTATCATTTAATACTTTTCCCACTTTGTATGTATGCTGCACAACGCATCACAGATGCAAAGTTGAAAAAATAAGGAGAAATGAAAAAGTGTCTTCTTGTTATGCCTGCCCCGAGGAGGCATAGGGTTTTGGGACAAATCCTTTGAACGTTAGTAGATAGGGATTGGCTTCGAACCAAATGTGTGGTTGCATGGGAATGCCAATGTACTACCCATGGAACGCCACCTGGATACAAATATCACAAAGTAACGCATAGTGCAATTTTAAGATACTTCCCAATGCAAATCCTAATTTGCGTTGGATAGTAAACCCCATCCCAACACTCTGCATCGGGTTTGTGCCACAAAAGTGATGCAAACACAGAGTAATGTGTTGGTACATCTGCACCTTTATGTATAGACATATGGGTAAAACGACATTTTCAAATCCATCCTAGAGATTTCTATGCTGAAAATGGGTGCTATCCAGGCACTTCCCCAACAGAAACTCTGGAACATTCCAAACATCCATTTGCAAAACAAAGACATGCTGGCAACAAAATCTCAGAAAAAGGATGGGGCCAGAAAGTTCTTTATCTTAGAGTATGCATGAATAAATACAAAAACTACATGGCAATGTTGCAATACATAGAGTATACAAGCCTGACTCGAAGCAGCACTGTCAATCAATCAGGGGAATTGTAAGCGCGCTACTTACCCATGAGGGTCTCAAGGCGCTGTGGGGGGGGTTTGCAGCTCTGTTCAGTTGAAGAGCCAGGTCTTGAGTGTCTTCCTAAAGATGTTCAGGGTGGGGGCGCGCCTGATGTCGATCGGGAGTTCGTTCCAGGTCTTGCCCGCGATGTAGGAGAAGGCCCTTCCTCCTGTCCTGGTTTTGTGGATCCGCGGGGTTTCGGCGAGGGCGAGGTCGTCGGATCGGAGGTTTCTTTTGGGTACGTGGAAGGAGATCCTCTCATTGAGGTATTTGGTTCCGGTGTTGTGGAGGCATTTGTAGGCGTGGGTGAGTATCTTGAAGGTGACTCTTTTCTCTATGGGGAGCCAGTGGAGGCTGCGTAGGTGTTGGGTGATGTGTTAGTGTCGAGGGATGCAGAGGACGAGTCTGGCTGCGGTGTTCTGTATGGTCTGGAGTTTGTGGAGCAGAGACTTGTTGATCCCGGAGTAGAGGGTGTTTCCGTGGTCCAGTCTGCTGGTTTTGTGTGCGTGTGTGACGGTCTTCCTTGATTCTGGGGGGATCCATTTAAAGGTCTTTCGGAGGATGCGGAGGGGTAGTGAAGCAGCCGGAGGCGACGGCGTTGACCTGTCGGGTCATGGAGAGGGAGAAGTCTTGTGAAGACAAGCACAGGGATTTACTTTGACATAGAAGAATATGAAAGGTGTAAGGGACAAGGCTCTTTCAAATCTGAAAATAGTAATGCTTCTCTTAACTTCTATCACACCCGAGTTTTTGTTTACTCTGCTTGCTCGGATATTGAGAAACTTTAAATTCCATTTGCTGTAAATTGTTGTTTGAAACTGGAATAAAATAAATCCAGCTGTAAAAGAAGGACAATTAAATTAAACTTGCTACCTGCATCTAATACAAATGACATTTCTGAGCAGGGAACAGAAAATAAAAGGTGGCAGTGAGCAAAGCTGGTCTTAAATTGCATTTCTCAGGTTAATGCTCCAAAGGGCTTATTATTAGGTCTGGTTGAGAGTGCATCTATCTGCAAGACGCAGTGTTACTAATTCTTTGAAATATACATAGAGTAGGCTTTGGCTCCATCCACAGTAGTAGTAGACTCTCACCTCATGTACTTAACTATTTGGTGCATCATTCCATCTTCCAGTGACAGCTCCCATTAGAATATATGAGGGAGTATTTTACATCTGAAAAGTACACTCAATCATCTTGCTGTTTGTCAATTTTTTCACTACCTTTTCACAGCATGGCCAAGCCAATACGGCAGACTTTGATGTGATAAACAGCATTTCTACATGTAAAAAGCATTAGTAGAGGCCTGTGTATACATATTAAATGAATTGAATTGAACTGAAAATGCATTTATATAGCACTCAACATCAGGTTTTCTTCCTATAAAGAAATCGATGAAAAGAAAAGGAAGAGCTACTACCTCTAGATCTGTCGAGGTCCATCAAGCTAGGGTCCAAACTGCGCTTCTACATGGGGCATAATTATAAGGAACGAGTAATGACAGAGACTGTATTGGACGGAACCAACGTTTTGAGGACATTACTCAATTTGCCACAAAATACTCCTAGTCTACCACTTTTTCTTGATGCTGGCCTGAAGAGGATAGGGTATATAGATGTTCTTCGGCCTCGCCTTATTTGGGTGAGATTGTGATCAACCCCCAAACTGGTCTCATAGAGAAATGGTCTAGAATTATGAATACTGACAAGGTCCATACCATACTATGGCTATGCCATGTAAAAACTTGGCTGAAGACCTTGGGGCTGGAAAATCTGTGGCATGAACCCTTATCTATCAACAGGGCAACAAGGGATTTTGCTAAAGTTGCCTATTGCGATCATGCTTTAGAAAGTGGCAAAGGACCATGAAAAGCATCATTCTCAAAGATACATTTCTGGTCTTTAAGTCTATTCTCTTTTTTTAATCCTACATGGATGAGATTTTTCCATATCAGGCTAGATCTCTGTATATTAGATTTAGATTTGGAAATCTGTTTGTAAAAGGTTCAAATGTAAATGGAAGTCTAATCTAGGCGAACATGGAATTTGTAAAACATGTAACGATGCAGTTGAGAGTATAGACCATGTTTTATTCTTTTGTCCAGTGTATAAAACTGCAAGAAGGAAGTGGATTAGACTGCTGTGTTTTAAGCAGGGTATTAGACATTATCGATCTGCATCAAGAGTATTCCAGGGAGACACTAGCAGTTTCATTGATTTTGGCTTGACCAAATTCCTATATGCTGTTTGGGTTCAAAAAAGCAGCAGAGACTTTTATTGTGAATTGCCGGCACAAATAATTGTTTTCTATATTATGGCTTCTTTATTTGTTATCTGTATATATATAGGTACATAAATTATGTATCTATATCTTTTAATTGTATGTAATGTGTTAATGTGTTTTATGGGGTATATCCCTGAAATAAACAATAATGAATGAATGAGAAGCACGTTGCTCCAAAGGTGTTGGAAAAAACGGATAAACAAGCTTGGGCAATGCCAAAAGGTCTGGCTTTAAATTAATGTTGAATGGTATTAGGAAGCATTACAAGTATATGGCATATGGAATTGATATTTATCTGTGTGGAAGCTAAGAACTGTAGAATAATATTGGTGAAAGACTGAACAGGTATAGGCAGCAAGAGGACCCGTTTACCGCACCACCACGTGTGTTGTCAATTTTATGGGAACACAATTGAAATTGCCCACCTCAAATGGCTGGCCACCAACTTAAGCTGTTCATATTTTAATTTGTTCAAACAATAGTTGAGAGGCAAGTTAAGAAAAGGCATATATAAAAACACATTGCTACATTAATGACAGAAAAAGATGAATCGAGAGGTCTGTTTCTTGATTGTTATGGTTCTTTTATTCAAGGTCTTCTTGACCGAAACAGAGCACTTCCGCACAGCCAACGTGTTTCGCCCAAATATGAGCTTCTTCAGGGCTGCAAACATATACAAACATAACTAACATTATTTTCAGATACAAAATTGTAAATTACATTCAATCACTGCATACAAACAATACAATACAAACATAAAATTAAGATACAGCAATTGTGGCGGGACCGCTTTTCTTTAAAAATTGAGATCACTTCAGCAATACAATATTACGTTGTGTATTATTTGTATGAGTGACTGTCCAGGTGAGTGAGTGGATGTGTGTGTAGACCTAAGAATCAATGAGTGGGCATGTAGTTATTGGTGTTGGAGTGTCTATGGTTTTGCGAATGGCAGTCTGTAATTTAGAGTGGGTGTATCAAAGGTTATATTAGGGTGTGAGGAGGTGCATCAGATTATCACGTGGATGATGTCATCAGTGATGTCATCAGTGATGTCATTTGAGATGTCATCAGTGATGTCATCAGTGATGTCACTGACCATGTCATGAGTGATGTAATATGTGACGTCATCAGCAGTGCATTGCGGGGGCGCGAGTTATAGTTAGCTGAACTAACTATAACGGGGGAATTTCTATGGTTTTGTACGAGTGAAATGTCCAACTAACTATAACTGTCCCTAAAACCTATGGTTTTTTCAGTGAATTTCAAAGGTTTTTTAAATGCTAATTTCTAACTATAACGTGTCTGAAACCTATGGTTTTTTCAGTGAATTTCAAAGGTATTTTAAATGCTAATTTCTAACTATAACGTGCCTGAAACCTATGATTTTTAAGTGAATTTCAAAGGTTTTTTTAAATGCTAGTTTCTAACTATGCCTACAGAGGTAGGACATGTGAAGAAAGAAGAAAAAACGCACAGAAAGAAGCAAAAGATGTGCAGAAAGAACCAACAGAGGAGCAGAAAGAGGCCTTGTTGCAAAATCATCCTGTGCCCACAACTTTTTCAGACGGGTACTGGTGGTAACTGACTCTGACTAACCAGAGCCAGTGCTATGCTAAAAGACACTTAGAATACAGTGAAAACACCTACATACACTAGGGAACACTATGCGTTGGGGTACCCCTGTGATTAGCATGACCTCCTCTGCAAGTCCCTAGTACATAATAGGGCAGGGGATTAAAACTACCTCTTAAAAGGCGCTACAGGGCGCGTTTGCACAGTGGTGAAGGGAGGGGGGGCCTGAGGTGACATGTGTGCAAACGCACCGCGTGGCGTGTTTTAAGTTGCAGGACTAAGTCCCCTTGAATTCTGAGGGTCCCTGGGGCCCAACTAGCCCCCCAGGTACCTACAGTTAGGACCACAGAGCTGAGTTGCAGAGAGGCGTTCCGAGGCCACGCACCTTTTTCACCTCTCTGCAACGCAACTCTGTTGTGCTTACTGAAGGTACCTGGTGGGCTAGTTGGCCCCAGGGTCCCTCAGGATTCAAAGGGAATTAATTCCCCAACTTAAAACGCACCACAGGGCGTGTTTGCGCACATGTCACCTGAGGCCCCACCCCTCCCTTCACCACTGTGCAAACGCGCCCCGTGGTGCGTTTTAAGTTGGGAGATTAGGTCACCTTGAATCCTGAGGGTCCCTGGGGCCCAACTAGCCCACTAGGTACTTCCAGTAAGCACCACAGGCCTGCGTTGCAACGCCTGTAACAAATTGTGCAGTTGTGTTTAGGTAGTGAAGAGGGTCGTGCTGGGGGTAGTGTTTTAGGGTTTAGGGTAGTGCAGTGGTGTTTGTGTAGTGTAGGGGGTCATGCTGGGGGTAGATTTAGGGTTTAGGGTAGTGCAGTGGTGTTTGGGTAGTGTAGGGAGTCGTGCTGGGGGAGTATTTTAGGGTTTAGGGTAGTGCAGTGGTGTTTGGGTAGTGTAGGGGGTCGTGCTGGGGGTAGTGTTTTAGGGTTTAGGGTAGTGCAGTGGTGTTTGGGTAGTGTAGGGGGTCGTGCTGGGGGTAGTGATTTAGGGTAGTGCAGTGGTGTTTGGGTAGTGTAGGGGGTACTGCTGGGGGTAGTGTTTTAGGGTTTAGGTTAGTGCAGTGGTGTTTGGGTAGTGTAGGGGTACTGCTGTGGGTAGTGTTTTAGGGTTTAGGGTAGTGCAGTGGTGTTTGTGTAGTGTAGGGGGTAGTGTTTTAGGGTTTAGGGTAGTGCAGTGGTGTTTGGGTAGTGTAGGGGGTCGTGGTTTAGGGTTTAGGGTAGTGCAGTGGTCTTTGGGTAGTGTAGGGAGTCGTGCGGGATAGTGTTTTAGGGTTTAGGGTAGTGTAGGGGGTCATGCGGGGGTAGTGTTTTAGGGATTAGGGTAGTGCATTGGTGTTTGGGTAGTGTAGGGGTCATGCGGGGGTAGTGTTTTAGGGTTTAGGGCAGTGCAGTGGTGTTTGGGTAGTGTAGGGGGTCGTGCTGGGGGAGTGTTTTAGGGTTTAGGGCAGTGCAGTGGTGTTCGGGTAGTGTAGGGGGTTGTGCTGGGGGAGTGTTTTAGGGTTTAGGGCAGTGCAGTGGTGTTCGGGTAGTGTAGGGGGTCGTGCTGGGGGAGTGTTTGAGGGTTTAGGGCAGTGCAGTTGTGTTCGGGTAGTGTAGGGGGTTGTGCTGGGGGTAGTATTTTAGGGTTTAGGGTAGAGCAGTGGTGTTTGGGTAGTGTAGGGGGTCATGCTGGGGGTAGTGTTCTAGGGTTTAGGGCAGTGCAGTGGTGTTTGGGCAGTGTAGGGGGTAATGCTGGGGGTGGTGTTTTAGGGTTTAGGGCAGTGCAGTGGTGTTCGAGCAGTGTAGGGGGTCGTGCTGGGGGTGGTGTTTCAGGGTTTAGGGCAGTGCAGTGGTGTTCGGGCAGTGTAGGGGGTGGTGTTTCAGGGTTTAGGGCAGTGCAGTGGTGTTCGGGCAGTGTAGGGGTCGTGCAGGGGGTGGTGTTTCAGGGTTTAGGGCAGTGGTGTTCGGGCAGTGTAGGGGGTCGTGCTGGGGGTGGTGTTTCAGGGTTTGGGGCAGTGCAGTGGTGTTCGAGCAGTAAAGGGGGCCGTGCTGGGGGTGGTGTTTCAGGGATTAGGGCAGTGCAGTGGTGTTCGGGCAGTGTAGGGGGCGGTGCAGGGGGTGGTGTTTCAGGGTTTAGGGCAGTGCAGTGGTGTTCGGGCAGTGTAGGGGGTGCTGCAGGGGGTGGTGTTTCAGGGTTTAGGGCAGTGCAGTGGTGTTCGGGCAGTGTAGGGGGTCATGCAGGGGGTGGTGTTTCAGGGTTTAGGGCAGTGCAGTGGTGTTCGGGCAGTGTAGGGGGTCGGTGCTGGGGCTGCTGTTTCAGGGTTTAGGGCAGTACAGTGGTGTTCGGGCAGTGTAGGGGGTCGTGCTGGGGCTGGTGTTTCAGGGTTTAGGGCAGTGCAGTGGTGTTCGGGCAGTGTAGGGGGTCGTGCTGGGGCTGGTGTTTCAGGGTTTAGGGCAGTGCAGTGGTGTTCGGGCAGTGTAGGTAGTCGTGCTGGGGCTGGTGTTTCAGGGTTTAGGGCAGTGCAGTGGTGTTCGGGCAGTGTAGGGGGTCATGCTGGGGCTGGTGTTTCAGGGTTTAGGGCAGTGCAGTGGTGTTCGGGCAGTGTAGGGGGTCTTGCTGGGGCTGGTGTTTCAGAGTCTAGGGCAGTGCAGTGGTGTTCGGGCAGTGTAGGGGGTCTTGCTGGGGCTGGTGTTTCAGAGTCTAGGGCAGTGCAGTGGTGTTCGGGCAGTGTAGGGGGTCTTGCTGGGGCTGGTGTTTCAGGGTTTAGGGCAGTGCAGTGGTGTTCGGGCAGTGTAGGGGGTCGTGCTGGGGGTGGTGTTTCAGGGTTTAGGGCAGTGCAGTGGTGTTTGGGCAGTGTAGGGGGTCATGCTGGGGCTAGTGTTTCAGGATTTAGGGCAGAGCAATGGTGTTCAGGCAGTGTAGGGGTTTTGCTGGAGGTGGTGTTTCAGGGTTTAGGGCAGTGCAGTGGTGTTCGTGCAGTGTAGGGGGTGTTGTTTCAGGGTTTAGGGCAGTGGTGTTCAGGCAGTGTAGGGGGTCTTGCTGGGGTTGATGTTTCAGGGTTTAGGGCAGTGCAGTGGTGTTCGGGCTGTGTAGGGGGCGTTGTGCTGGGGGTGGTGTTTCAGGGTTTAGGGCAGTGCAGTGGTGTTCCGGCAGTGTAGGAGGTCGTGCAGGGGGTGGTGTTTCAGGGTTTAGGGCAGTGCAGTGGTGTTCGGGCAGTGTAGGGGGTCATGCTGGGGGTGGTGTTTCAGGGTTTAGGGCAGTGCAGTGGTGTTCGGGCAGTGTAGGGTGTCGTGCTGAGGGGTGGTGTTTCAGGGTTTAGGGCAGTGCAGTGGTGTTCGGGCAGTGTAGGGGGTCGTGCAGGGGGTGGTGTTTCAGGGTTTAGGGCAGTGCAGTGGTGTTTGCGCAGTGTAGGGGGTCATGCAGGGGCTGGTGTTTCAGGGTTTAGGGCAGTGCAGTGGTGTTCGGCCAGTGTAGGTGGTCTTGCTGGGGGTGGTGTTTCAGGCTTTAGTGCAGTGGTGTTCGGGCAGTGTAGGGGGTCTTGCTGGGGGTGGTGTTTCAGTGTTTAGGGCAGTGCAGTGGTGTTTGGGCAGTGTAGGGGGTCTTGCTGGGGCTGGTGTTTCAGGGTTTAGGGCAGTGCAGTGGTGTTCGGGCAGTGTAGGGGGTCGTGCTGGGGCTGGTGTTTCAGGGTTTAGGGTAGTGCAGTGGTGTTCGGGCAGTGTAGGGGGTCGTGCTGGGGCTGGTGTTTCAGGGTTTAGGGCAGTGCAGTGGTTTTCGGGCAGTGTAGGCGGTCATGCTGGGGCTGGTGTTTCAGGGTTTAGGGCAGTGCAGTGGTGTTCGGGCAGTGTACGGGGTTGTGCTGGGGCTGGTGTTTCAGGGTTTAGGGCAGTGCAGTGGTGTTCGGGCAGTGTAGGGGGTCGTGCTGGGGGTGGTGTTTCAGGGTTTAGGGCAGTGCAGTGGTGTTCGGGCAGTGTAGGGGGTCGTGCTGGGGGTGGTGTTTCAGGGTTTAGGGCAGTGCAGTAGTGTTCGGGCAGTGTAGGGGATCGTGCAGGGGGTGGTGTTTCAGGGTTTAGGGCAGTGCAGTGTTGTTCGGGCAGTGTAGGGGGTCGTGCTGGGGGTGGTGTTTCAGGGTTTAGGGCAGTGCAGTGGTGTTCGGGCAGTGTAGGGGGTCGTGCAGGGGTGGTGTTTCAGGGTTTAGGGCAGTGCAGTGGTGTTCGGGCAGTGTAGGGGTCATGCTGGGGCTGGTGTTTCAGGGTTTAGGGCAGTGCAGTGGTGTTCGGGCAGTGTAGGGGGTCTTGCTGGGGGTGGTGTTTCAGGGTTTAGGGCAGTGGTGTTCGGGCAGTGTAGGGGTCTTGCTGGGGGTGGTGTTTCAGGGTTTAGGGCAGTGCAGTGGTGTTCGGGCAGTGTAGGGGGTCTTGCTGGGGGTAGTGTTTCAGGGTTTAGGGCAGTGCAGTGGTGTTCGGGCAGTGTAGGGGGTCTTGCTGGGGGTAGTGTTTCAGGGTTTAGGGCAGTGCAGTGGTGTTCGTGCAGTGTAGGGGGTCGTGCTGGGGATGGTGTTTCAGGGTTTAGGGCAGTGCAGTAGTGTTCGGGCAGTGTAGGGGGTCGTGCAGGGGGTGGTGTTTCAGGGTTTAGGGCAGTGCAGTGGTGTTCAGGCAGTGTAGGGGGTCGTGCTGGGGGTGGTGTGTCAGGGTTTAGGGCTGTGGAGTGGTGTTCGGGCAGTGTAGGGGGTCGTGCTGGGGGTGGTGTTTCAGGGTTTAGGGCAGTGGTGTTCGGACAGTGTAGGGGGTCTTGCTGGGGGTGATGTTTCAGGGTTTAGGGCAGTGCAGTGGTGTTCGGGCAGTGTAGGAGGTCTTGCTGGGGGTAGTGTTTCAGGGTTTAGGGCAGTGCAGTGGTGTTCGGGCAGTGTAGGGGTCATGCTGGGGGTGGTGTTTCAGGGTTTAGGGCAGTGCAGTGGTGTTCGGGCAGTGTAGGGGGTCGTGAAGGGGTGGTGTTTCAGGGTTTAGGGCAGTGCAGTGGTGTTCGGGCAGTGTAGGGGGTCGTGCTAGGGTATGTGTTTCAGTGTTTAGGGCAGTGCAGTGGTGTTCGGGCAGTGTAGGGGGTCGTGCAGGGGCTGGTGTTTCAGGGTTTAGGGCAGTGCAGTGGTGTTCGGGCAGTGTAGGGGGTCGTGCTGGGGGTAGTGTTTTAGGGTTTAGGGTAGTGCAGTGGTGCTTGTGTAGTGTAGGGGGTCGTGCTGGGGTAAATGTTTTAGGGTTTAGGGTAGAGCAGTGGTGTTTGTGTAGTGTAGGGGGTCATGTTTTAGGGTAGTGCAGTGGTGTTTGGGTAGTGTAGGGGGTCGTGCTGGGGGTAGTGTTTTAGGATTTAGGTTAGTGCAGTGGTGTTTGGGTAGTGTAGGGGGTCGTGCTGGGGTAGTGTTTTAGGGTTTAAGGTAGTGCAGTGGTGTTTGTGTAGTGTAGGGGGTCGTGCTGGGGGTAGTGTTTTAGGTTTTAGGGTAGTGCAGTGGTGCTTGTGTAGTGTAGGGGTCGTGCTGGGGGTAGTGTTTTAGGGTTTAGGGTAGTGCAGTGGTGTTTGTGTAGTGTAGGGGTCATGTTTTAGGGTAGTGCAGTGGTGTTTGGGTAGTGTAGGGGGTCGTGCTGGGGGTAGTGTTTTAGGATTTAGGTTAGTGCAGTGGTGTTGGGGTAGTGTTGCAGTGGTGTTTGTGTAGTGTAGGGGTCATGCTGGGGGTAGTGTTTTAGGGTTTAGGATAGTGCAGTGGTGCTTGTGTAGTGTAGGGGTCGTGCTGGGGTAGTGTTTTAGGGTTTAGGGTAGTGCAGTGGTGTTTTTGTAGTGTAGGGGGTCATGTTTTAAGATGCAACGCTCCAATACCTGACCAGTCTGCACTACATAAAACTGCAAAAAAACTAAAAATAAAAAGTGTTTTGCACACTTTTGTCATTGGGCTATATGTGGGCTACATCTGGGTAATATTTGTGCTACATTTGGGCTCTTTTTTCACTGGTGGCCATCTTGGAAGACTTCTTTGTTATGAAGTTTCCTAATTTCCTCATTTACTGCAGTCTCCTCAGTAGGAAATGCTTTCAGTTTTTACTTTGATTCCATCAAGAAGGCATTCAGATGTGTCACACATTTGCCATAAATTCAGAATGTTATTACTCTAGTTGTTCATTAGATCACTGTAGTAAAGCTACTGCTCACCAAGGAGTTAACTGGAAGTCTACTGCTGGTATTGAAAGTGATTGTTTCAGTCTGCATGTCAGAATTTTCTAATGAAATAGAAGAGGATTTGAGATCTCACTTAAAACATGCACTAAATTTTCTTTTTGCAGCACTAACCATAATTTCTATGGCAAAATGAACCCCCTCATTTTGTTCCTTTTTAAATTAAATATTTTAAGTGTTACCAGTTTATTCCAATCAAGATGGCTTCAGGTGTGCCATACTTTTGTCATAACGTAAGGCTGTTAGCACTCTAGTTGTTCTTTAGAACACTCTGGGAAGCTGCAGTAGAACACAAAGGCATCAACTGACAGGCTGCTCCTGTTGAAATATAACAGGAAGATATTTGAGATCTCACTTAAAACATGTCCTAATTTTTCTTTCTACAGCACTAACCATAATTTCTATGGCAAAATGAACCCCCTCATTTTGTTCCTTTTTAAATTAAATGTTTTAAGTGTTACCAGTTTATTCCAATCCAGATGGCTTCAGGTGTGCCATACTTTTGTCATAAGTAAGACTGTTAGCGCTCTAGTTGTTCTTTAGAACACTCTGGGAAGCTGCAGTAGAACACAATGGCATCAACTGACAGGCTGCTCCTGTTGAAATATAACAGGAAGATATTTGAGATCACACTTGAAACATGTCCTAATTTTTCTTTCTACAGCACTAACCATAATTTCTATGACAAAATGAACCCCATCATTTTGTTCCTTTTTAAATTAAATGTTTTAAGTGTTACCAGTTTATTCCAATCAAGATGGCTTCAGGTGTGCCATACTTTTGTCATAAGTAAGGCTGTTAGCACTCTAGTTGTTCTTTAGAACACTCTGGGAAGCTGCAGTAGAACACAAAGGCATCAACTGACAGGCTGCTCCTGTTGAAATATAACAGGAAGATATTTGAGATCACACTTGAAACATGTCCTAATTTTTCTTTCCAGAGCACTAACCATAATTTCTATGACAAGATGAACCCCATCATTTTGTTCCTTTTTAAATTAAATGTTTTAAGTGTTACCAGTTTATTCCAATCAAGATGGCTTCAGGTGTGCCATACTTTTGTCATACGTAAGGCTGTTAGCACTCTAGTTGTTCTTTAGAACACTCTGGGAAGCTGCAGTAGAACACAAAGGAATCAACTGACAGTCTCTGCCCTTGTTGGATGTACATGTTTTACTGAGAATGTCAGACTTCATTCTCACATGACTGAGAAAGATAATGTGAATTTACAGAAAATATGCTCTCATTTTAGCTTCTGGGGCACCTTCCAAAACTGTATGGGACAAGCATGTGAAAATAGTTTTCTCTCAAACATGATTCATGATATCCCAGCAGAAGGTTTTTCACAGGGTAAAATCACCTTAGAACACACCACAATTCCTGAAATTAGTATGGTACCATCAACAAATGAATTCTAATGTAACTAAAGTCTGTTATCACCCTTTATAGTTCTCCTTTTGGTGACCCTCAAAATCTTCGATTCACTACAATGCATTTCAATGGGGTACTATCATTTATATTGGTCCCAAGATGGCTGCCAGCAATTCCAGGATGAAGTGCTGACAGCCAATCAGATCTCACGATGACATGTGTGGTTAGGCTCCGCCCAGATATATATGTGTTTTTACTTTTGATTTTCTCAGCAACTACTGAACGGATTTACACCATTTAACAAAAAGGGTTCTTTTGAACCAAGAACTACCTCTTTGCCAAATTTGGTGTTATTCCGTTCAGCAGTTCGGGCTGTAGCCTTGCATAAAGTTTCCTATGGGAAATTGATTTTTGACTCTTATTTTTTAATTTCTCCGCAACTACTGAACGGATTTACACCATTTAACAAAAGGGTTCTTTCTGAACCAAGAACGACCTCTTTGCCAAATTTGGTGTAATTCCGTTCAGCAGTTCGGGCTGTAGCCGTGTCTAAAGTTTCCTATGGGAAAATGAATGTGGAAAACACATTTTGGGACCCCCCTTTTTTCTCGGCTCCCGCTTGACGAATCACCCTGAGACTTTCAGGGTAGGAGCGGACCGGAGCGGGCCATAAAGTTTGAAAATTTCGCGAAGATTCGTCAACCGACGCAAGAGTTATTTCAAATAGAATGTCGCGGATTTCCTATGGAAAATAGGTCCTAACTATAACTATCTACTGGCGACCGCCAGTAGATTTTATATATATATATATATATATATATATATATATATATAACTAGAGTAGGTACGCACAAGCTACTAAGTTCTATACATTGTCATTAAATATCATAAGTGAACTCCAATTATCATTTACCAAATGGATCACATCATTGTGTATGCCATTGCCAGGAGTGAAAAAGGGAAAACAGTGTGCCAAACAAGTAAACTCCAGATGTAACAGTATGCACCCAGTGTTACCCAGAAACCGGTCCCAGGATGCTTGTTTCCGGTTCAGGGAAGACCTGGCTTGACAGTTCGGGCTGGACTGTTCCCATGAGACACAGTGTCAAGACTGATTTGCGTATAGGTGTGTCTGAACTGAGGTGGCAAAGTGAGCTAAAGAATGATGTTGGATTCAACCCAGATCTGTGACTGGGGGTGAGTGTCTGAAAAGTTTCAGCGCTCTGTCCATCATCTCCTTGTGTTTGCTTTGTTCGCCCTAAGTTGGCAGGGTATGCCCAGATGTGGGTCCCTTGCTCACTTTGCCACTGGATTCATGCTAGCCTGGCTGATGAAGGGTGTTACCCAGAAACCGGTCCCAGGATGCTTGTTTCCGGTTCAGGGAAGACCTGGCTTGGCAGTTCGGGCTGGACTGTTCCCATGAGGCACAGGGTCAAGACTGATTTGCATATAGCAATGTCTGAACTGAGGTGGCGAAATGAGCTAAAGAATGATGATGATGGATTCAACCCAGATCTGTGACTGGGGGTGAGTGTCTGAAAAGTTTCAGCGCTCCGTCCATCATCTCCTTGTGTTTGCTTTGTTCGGTAAGCCCAGACGTGGGTTCTTTGCTCACTTTGCCACTGGATGCAAGCTAGCCTGGCTGATGAAGGGTGTTACCCAGAAACCGGTCCCAGGATGCTTGTTTCCGGTTCAGGGAAGACCTAGCTTGGCAGTTCGGGCTGGACTGTTCCCATGAGGCACAGGGTCAAGACTGATTTGCATATAGCTGGGTCTGAACTGAGGTGGCGAAGTGAGCTAAAGAATGATGATGGATTCAACCCAGATCTGTGACTGGGGGTGAGTGTTTGAAAAGTTTGAGCGCTCCGTCCATTATCTCCTTGTGTTTGCTTTGTTCGCCCTAAGTTGGCAGGGTATGCCAAGATGTGGGTCCCTTGCTCACTTTGCCACAGGATTCAAGCTAGCCTGGCTGATGAAGGGTGTTACCCAGAAACCGGTCCCAGGCTGCTTGTTTCCGGTTCAGGGAAGACCTGGCTTGGCAGCTCGGGCTGGACTGTTCCCATGAGGCACAGGGTCAAGACTGATTTGCATATAGCTGGGCCTGAACTGAGGTGGCAAAGTGAGCTAAAGAATGATGATGGATTCAACCCAGATCTGTGACTGGGGGTGAGTGTTTGAAAGTTTCAGCGCTCCGTCCATCATCTCCTTGTGTTTGCTTTGTTAGCCCTAAGTTGGCAGGGTATGACCAGACATGGGTCCCTTGCTCACTTTGCCACTGGATTTAAGCTAGCCTGGCTGATGAAGGGTGTTACCCAGAAACCGGTCCAAGATGCTTGTTTCCCGTTCAGGGAAGACCTGGCTTGGCAGTTCGGACTGGACTGTTCCCATGAGACACAGGGTCAAGACTGATTTGCATATAGCTGGGTCTGAACTGAGGTGGCGAAGTGAGCTAAAGAATGATGATGGATTCAACCCAGATCTGTGACTGGGGGTGAGTGTCTGAAAAGTTTCAGCGCCTCGTCCATCATCTCCTTGTGTTTGCTTTGTTTGCCCTAAGTTGGCAGAGTATGCCCAGACGTGGGTCCCTTGCTCACTTTGCCACTGGATTCAAGCTAGCCTGGCTGATGAAGGGTGTTACCCAGAAACCGGTCCCAGGATGCTTGTTTCCAGCTCAGGGAGTACCTGGCTTGGCAGTTCGGGCTGGACTGTTCCCATGAGGCACAGGGTCAAGACTGATTTGCATATAGCTGGGTCTGAACTGAGGTGGCGAAGTGAGCTAAAGAATGATGATGGATTCAACCCAGATCTGTGACTGGGGTTGAGTATTTGAAAAGTTTCAGCGCTCCGTCCATCACCTCCTTGTGTTTGCTTTGTTTGCCCTAAGTTGGCAGGGTATGCCCAGACGTGGGTCCCTTGCTCACTTTGCCACTGGATTCAAGCTAGCCTGGCCGATGAAGGATGGTACCCAGAAACTGGTCCCAGGATGATTGTTTCCGGTCCATGGAAGACCTAGCTTGGCAGTTCAGGCTGGACTGTTCCCATGAGGCACAGGGTCAAGACTGATTTGCATATAGCTGGGTCTGAACTGAAGTGACGAAGTGAGCTAAAGAATGATGATGGATTCAGCCCAGATCTGTGACTGGGGGTTAGTGTCTGAAAAGTTTCAGCGCTCCGTCCATCATCTCCTTGTGTTTATAGTATGCACAAGCACCACCAAGTTCAAAAGACAATTTTAGATGCCCTACTGCAAATCATACATATTGCAGTGTGAGAGAACTCCAGCGATCACCTTGATGTGCATGGGAGATATCCATACCTCAAAACAAGGTGTTTTTCAGGGCCGCCGCCGCCGCATATTAATCCAGTCGTGGTACATTGAAATTGATTTTTCTCAATTCTTATGTCGAAGGCTGTACAGAAACACGAAAAAGGGAAAGAAAACACATACCCCACATGTGTGAAATAGACCAGTGTACATAACACTAATATATGTAATGATAACCCAGGTTTGTAAGTTGGTTATCTCATTGTATTATACCTCCATTATGAACCAATAACATTGAGTTAGAGTCTGAAATTAGTATGTATGCATTTTAGTCATCCATGGGTTCACATTGGAAGACCGAGGCCAGAAACTATATTCAGTTAGGTGTGCATGTCTCGGCACAAGAACGCTGTGAAAGTCCCTACATCTACAATCCTTTTTTAATACTACGTAGCACTAGACCAAATGCTAGCAAAAGTATATGCATAAGCGGATATTAGGAGCATGATAGTCACCAACAGTTAGTACTCCAAATCGCTCAGGCTAGTGTCCCGTAAGCGCACATTCCTCAAATTCCCTAATCACTCACCCGTGTTCAGGCATTCGGTGAAGCGCGTATTCAGCGTTCGTAACAGTTCGTTCAAGACACCATTGTTATCATGGCACCCTTAAATACCCAAGTAACGTATGAGGCAAGAGAGACTAGACCACTCGACCTGATACTCGTTTACGACTGCATGAGACGTCCCATAGAATTTACGACTACTTAATACACTACCCATCGTATTTCAGCACCTTTCACGCACATGCGCATACCACTACGTCTGGGTTTCAACCACTAGAGCGCTACTTCTATCTACTATTACATCTGCAAAGTCAAACATCGTATACAGCAAACAAACCACAACGTTTCCATCGGTCCACTACGTGAAGCGATCGCCATAGGTGTTACAACTGAGTAGTGCTGTTCCCAGGTGATAACAGCACAGTGCGCACACACACACATACCAATGCTTTTAGACCCCACCTATTAGTCTGTTGTTATTTCCATCTATTACAATTTTATATAATCGTGCATTCTTCCATGTTATTCATTAAATTATTCGTATATGATTTTTCTCACACATCCTAATCCTTTGATCCATCAATTTCACTTAGATAACTTATAACCAGTCATTTTTTTGCTTTTAGACCCCACCTCTTAATCTGTTATTTCCATCTATTACAATTTTATATAATCTTACATTCTTACATGTTATTCATTAAATTGTTCGTATATAAATTTTCTCACATATCCTTATCCTTTGGTCCATCAGACTATCTTGGACATGGTCATGTTCCGTTGGAGGGACTATTTATATGTGCATGATTGGTGTTTTTGAGGTCTGATAACGCTTGCTGTATGGTAATCTATGTTGTCTTTTCACTACTGTTGTCACCTGTCAATAACATGGTTCGGGGGATTGGACATATTGCTGAAATATAGGAAATGGATTAGGTGTAAAAAGGCAATAATTGAGGAATCCTATGACTGGTTATATTGACCAAAGGATAAGGATGTGTGAGAAAAATGATATACAAACAATTTAATGAATAACATGGAAGAATGTACGATTATATAAGAAATTAAGGATGTAGGTTTTAGAATATAGGGTGAAGGGTATAGAGAATAATGATTTGCAGAATATGGCCAATCAACTAAACAACCTTAACATCACTAATTATCTTTACGCTGATGATGCACTGATCCTCCTCAATCTCAACGAAGAAGGAATCATTTCAATAACTGATCTTCCTACCATTCTTACTTTGATATCTGATTTTAGAAAGCAAATTTCTTAAAACTCAATCCCAATAGTTCTGAAATTCTCCCATTTGGCAATATATTATTGAGTGGGGCAATACCTTAATGGCTTTCCAGTTAGGGGACTGTCTTCAACCTGTCACCTCAGCAGACAACCTTGGTTTCTGGTTAGACACAGACCTTAACTTAGATTTTCAGATTTACAAGGTCACCCAGTCCTGTTTATATCAAGTATGTCTGGTAAGATAGATTTTCCCCTTCCTTAGTTTTTCTCATAAAATCTAAGTGGCCAATGATTTTGTTCAATAGTGCTTTGACTATGCAAGCTCTGCATATTTGGGATTACCTCTTAAAGTTAATAATAAACTACAAAAGACTCATAATTCCCTTAAGCAACTTCACTGGCTGTCTATAAGGAAGAGTGTAATATTTAAAACCTCCTGAAGCATGTACAAGGTCTACAACGGAACTCCTGCCCTCTTTGCCAAAACATTCAAAAAGTGCATTCTTCTCGCAATTTAAGATCAGCTTCTTTTTTTTTAAACATATTTATTTATTAGTCAGAAATGGTCATACAAAAAACAAAAAAGAAATCTGTCTAAATCACCGTATTAAACATACTAAAACTGGGGTTTTACAATCCATCCGTAAATACATCTCAAATACATAATTGTAAAAAGAGATGGATATATGTAGATACAGTTAAATACACACATCGTAAAAAAAAGTTTTAAAAAGCAAAAGCGACATGAAAAAAGCCTATGATACAATATACGACCCCTTTCCCAGAGATTGTGCTAAAATCAGTACAATAGACTCATCACTGAGCCTAAAGATGAAACAGGTTAGGTTACGGTCCGCAGGTTTGTATTCATATAGGTCACATTTTTTGATGGATCGGAGCCCCCTGGATTTAGCCAAAGCAAATTCTAAGTCATACGTTTGCTGGAGGCTAATCCACCATTCTGTTGCACTGGGAGGAATTTGGGAGATCCAAGCTCTTGCTGTACATAGCTTGGCAGTAATGATAATTATTGATAAATGTTGCTTCTGCCCGACATCATCACTCGTCCTATAGCCAAGCATAATTTCCTTATGTGTAAGTTGTAGAACATTACCAATACCAGAGCTTGAGAGATGGATCACACCAGCACAGAATTCTTGGAGCAAGGGACAGGCAACGAACAGATGCAAAATATCTGCAGCTATGAGGCCACACTTAGGGCATTTAGTCTTGTCTACCAGGCAGTTCCTGGCCCATTTTGCAGTTTTATCAGGCGTGTAGTATAAAAAACATATTGTCTTAAACTGTTGCAGTTTTAGTCTAACTGATTGAATAGAGTGGTCAATAGTATCTAAGCCTGCATTTATTTTAGATGGTGAAACTTCATCCAAGAGGACCCGGTTCCACTTGGCAGCAAGGCTGCCGAAATCACTATGCTTGAATCATACAAGGGCTTGGTATACAGTACTAATAAGAGACTTCTGAGGTGCTTTGAGTAAACAATTAAGTACATCTGACCTAACAGCCAAAGTTTGCAGCCATTCATCAAGTAATCCCTAATCTGTAAATATTTGAAGAAAGAGCATCTTGGAAGATTGAAAGAAGCCTGAAGCCCTATGAATGTACGAAAACCGTTGAGATCATAAATATGGCCAAGACGATTAATGCCACACTAGGAACAGGCTCTGCCCACCTGGTCACTAAATATCACGGGAAACATCGGGTTATCCCAGAGTGGTGTATCAGAGTGTAAAGGCATATTTAATAAAAACCTCCCGCCATATACCTATGATATCCAGAATAAACTTAAATCTAACCCGTTTAAAATAGTTGGGATCCCCTAATCTTTGGAGGAACCATCTAAAATCTGATCCTAGCACAAAACAAAAATAAAAAATCAGTTGAGTTTCTGGTTTTCGGTGATTAAAAGGCTTCAAAGTCATCCAGTAAACGCTGCCCAGAAATAGAGCTTAAAATTGAGGAGAAGAAACACCCATTGATGATATACCGTAGCTTAATAAATCGAATAGCTCACTTGGCCTGCCGGTAGCCCCAGATAAAACTACCAATAATTCCATTGAGCCTTTTAAAGAAGGAGTTAGGAACCCATAGAGGGATAGCCCGAAACAGGTATAAATATTTAGGTAAGACATTCATTGCAATTATATTACACTACCAATAATAGAAATGGGAAGATTATTCCAAGACCGAAGTTTCTTTAGTACTGATGTAAAAAGCGACTCATAGTTCAACTTGATGATCTGTGACACTTGCCATGTCAAATGAATGCCAAGGCAAGTGGCTGATGAGCAGGCCGCTGGTATCTGATCTTTGGGTTTGGAATTAAGGAGAAGTTGTGTTTTGGTGGTGTTAAGCTTGTAACCGGAAAATTCTCCAAACTTATCCGCTTCATGAATGATGTGGTTCAGAGGGGTCAATGGATTGGAGGAAAAATTTGCATCATCATCATCTGCGTATGCAAGAACTTTACGTTTATGGTCACAAGAAAGAACAGGCTGAATATCTTCATTAAAATTCAAAGAGAGCGCAGATATGGCTCCAAGTATAAGGCTAATAATAGTGGAGATAACGGGCACCCCTGTCGGGTGCCATGGTACATCCGAAAGGGAGTAGTAGATATATCCCAGCACATAGTAGTTGGCCACTAGGGCTATTATCTAGAGCCTGTGCCCATTTTAGAAAGCGATCCCTGATGCCTGGAGTCGTCATCGTTGCCGAGGGACATGCCCAATTCACCCGGTCAAATGCTCTTTCAGTGTCTAAAAGAATCATACCCATCTTCATGCCAGAATTTGATGCTACATTAATGCGGCGGCCGCAGTATTAACATGACAGGTAGTGCTGCTGCTGTGAAACCAGACCAGCCATAAGAGGAGCAAGGCGGACTGCTAAGATCTTTGCAAATATTTTTGCGTCAGCATTGATGAGAGAGATCGGGCAGTATGAACCGCAATTTTCCGGTGGTTTGGATAAAAAAAAAAAAAAAACAATATTAGGGCATTTCACCACTAGCATTGATATGTTGTATAAAACGAAGGAATGGGTGGTTAATAATGTCAATGAAAGTCTTATAAAATTCCAAGGGTATGTGATCTGCCCCGGCAGCCTTACCCGAGGGAAGCATGACCAGAGTGGTAGTGATTTCACCCGCGGTGATTTCTGCCTGAAGGGCTATGGAATGGATCGGATCTAAAACGGGTAGGCAGGAGCCCTGAAGATACCACCCAAACACTGCAGCATCAAAATAGACAGGCTGAATATAGAGATCCTGGTAAAAAACTGTACATTTTTCTGTGATTGACAGCGGGTTGGCATGAATCTGGCCATCCTTCCCTTTAATAGCATGGATAAGATTCCTAGACCTCCTATCGGATAGTTGGTGGGCTAGCACATGTCCTACCTGCTCCCCATACTTATATTGTAGGGCCCAATTTTTACTGAAGCTCGCAGCAACCTTATCTTTTAGTACTTGCTCCAGGATTGCCTTATTTTCGATTAGGGAAAAGTATATAGTCTTCTGGTGATATCCCCTAGCTATAATATGAGAAGCATGTGAAAGTTCTATTGATATTATTGACTGGCGGAGCTGTTGCATATTGCTTTGACCAGCCTTATTTTGAGAAAGAACAAACTGCTGGTGAGTAGAACCGCGAGTGAAGGCTTTCATCATATCCCAGATTATTGTTGAAGAAGCTGTACTGTCATTTAAAAGTGTAAATTTCGAAAGACCTTTCAACATGAAATTTACATATTCCACATTATGGAGGTGATGACGAGGAAAGAAAAATTTACACCGCTGGGTAGTGGGGGCTTGTAGATTAAAACGAAACAGCATGGGGTTATGATCTGAAGATACCTTGGGGCATGCTTCTATGACTGCTTCTTGTAGGAGGTTACGACCAGCAAAAATAATATAGATCCTGGAGAATGTCGATGGGGTGCAGAATAGTAGGTGTAGCCTGGCGCTTTCGGATGTAGTGCCCTCCAAGTGTCTGTCAGCTGATGCAAATGGGCCAGCTCCAAAATAGAGGCCTGGGTTTTCCCCATCCGAGGTGTAGCACCATGATTTGTGGAGTCAATACTATAGTCAGGGACACAGTTAAAGTCACCCATAACTAAGAGTCCACCAGGCTAGTCCAATAGTTGTAATGTTAAGCCATCAATCAAACCAGGTCTGTCCGTGTTTGGACCATAAACTGTGCAAAACACAATTTTAGATCCAAAAAGGGATAGTTGGACTATGGCCCATCTGCCTCTCAGATCGGCAGCTGTTTTAAGTAAGCCCGGGCGGAGTTCGTGGAGTTCCAAAGTGCAAAAAAAACTCTTCCCCGCTACACGGAGCTCTGCAAGCGGCGGAATGCTTTGGCTAAATGCTGTTCGCTGCGATTTTCAGTGCCAGGTGCTTTTCTGCACTGTGCCATCATCGCGAACGGCACCATGCCAGCGCAAGTGGGCGCTGCTTCCTTTCTGCCGCTCGAGTAGATTTTTACTCGAGCG
The DNA here is from genome assembly GCA_963921515.1 of Calotriton arnoldi. NCBI lineage: Eukaryota > Metazoa > Chordata > Amphibia > Caudata > Salamandridae > Calotriton > Calotriton arnoldi. The sequence continues at coordinate 1,967,210 of CAWUFW010001802.1, forward strand.
GCAGCTTTCTCAACGTGAACGGACAGTTTCTCAACTCGAGCAGTCGTGAGCATACGCGACGACTCGCAATGAGAAATCTGACCGCCTGCGTTGAGAAATCTCGCCGGGAGGTTGATTTTCCATGCTCACGCTCGCCAACTTGATGTTGACGATCGTGAACGAGGAAATATTTCACCGGGAAGTGGATTTTCCTCGCTCGCGCTCACCAACTTTATGACGAACGCAAGCTTGGAAAAAAACGTAACGTGGAGTGCGGGAATCTCCGCAAGTCCGCGAGCGGAGCGGAGTTCACTGCCCAGACTTACTTTTAAGTACCTTATAGTGTAGCTTTCTATCTGCAAGAATGGTCACCCCCCCAGATGGAGACTGCTTGGAAGTACATACAATGGTGTTATCACCTAAATGCTGTAGTAGTGCTCGATCCATTTAGGTGAGGTGAGTTTGTGTCAAGAAGACCATCTGGGGCTTATACATTCTTATTTCTTCACTAACTAATTGTCGCTTGCTAGTAGAGTTAAGACCTGACACATTCCATAATAGACAGGTGAATCTACCCATTTGCATAATATAAAGTAATCAGCTTGAAAGTGTCTTTCTGTTGCACCGATTGTGCCACAGTTTTTAGGTATAACAACCCATATTCAGAAATATGTAATACTGCTCGACCATCCTGACTTATTTTATCCCCGGGGACCAGCCCCCCAACATCCCACCAACACCCCAAACCCCTACCCAAACACCCACCCAACTGGCTCTGGCTTGGAGAATCATCCCTAGCCCGAGGCTGCTGCTGGAATTGGCAGCCATGAGAGCAGAAACCCCTCCCCCCAGCTCTCCCAAAGACCATCCCATGCCGTGCAACCAAGCCACCGCCCCAGAAGAATTATAAAAGGGCGAAAGAAAGTAAAGGTGATAATTATATCTCCCTTCTAACAACAAGAGCAAATCAGCCTATCAAGTAGAGAGAGAGCCAAAGAAGCGGTAGGAAAAAAGAGAAGAGAGAGCTCCCCTCACTGTAAAAGGACAGTGAGAGATTGGCACAGTCTAGGAGCCCCCCTTCTTCAGGGTATCAAGGATCTGTGATGCATTGTGATGAGAAAAGCAAAACTGTGTTTGTCCACTTTTGATGATCTTGAGCCTGGCTGGCTCTTGGAGAAAGACCTGAGCTTGAGCAGCTTTCAAGGGATCAATTAATTGCTTGAGTTTCCAACGTCTTTCCATAGTAGAGCTGCAAAAATCAGAGCAAACAGTGATTAACATAGACTGGATCTCCACTGGAGAAGATGGACATGCTTTGATTGAAATTGCCTATCTAAGTAAAAGATTACCAATGTGGATCAAAGATGGTCTTGCATTTATTTGTCTAGGGTTGGAGCTGGAGGACATGTTTTTGTTGGACCGACTGAGGGGGAGGTTGTGGCCCTTTGTATTTGCCAATCCATGTCCCTGTCTGACACATCTGGAAATGCACTCCCAAAAAGTTTCACAATGATTGTCGGGGGTCATCACCCTCTCTTACCTCTGGTATACCAAACAAATGCAGGTTATTCCGTCTCTGACGGTTTTCCAAGTCCTCGATCTTGAATTGAATTTGATCCAGATGCCGATCATGACCCTCGCTAGTCTTTTTTGCAGCAGCTCCGGCATCTTTTATGTTGGAGACCCTTGTTAGAGCTCAGCCAAATCTGTAGAAAGGGTGGAGACTTTGCTGGCACCCTCGGCAAGTAATTGCTGAATAGTGGCACTGTCCTCCCTAACTTGGGCATAATGTTGCAGAGCCTCTGCCCGCTGTGCTTGGAAAAGCTGCAAGATAGTAACCAGTGAAGGCGCATGCTCGTGATCTACAGAAAGGGGGCCTTGTGAAATTTCCAAGACTTCTGAGACTGTATGGCAACACGGAATATCGTTAGGAATGTTCTTTGGAGACTTGGGGCTATTCTCAGATGAATCTAGGTCTTCATAGTGGCACGAGACGCCAGAAGATGCTATATCATGGTGGCCATGCTTGCCTTGCTTATCTCTTTGTGCATTAGTCTCCATTTCCTCTTGAGCATGAACAGACAGCAGTATCGTAATTAATGCTTTAATTTCTCCCTTTGACATCACCCAATCACTTAAAGAACTGCTTTTGGGATCGCTGATAAGGGCCCGCCCTCTCTCTTGCAGTGGCACAGACTTTTCAGCTGGTGTTTTTTTAGAAGCCCCCTTGACCTTTCTTATAGCTCCTATTCTTCCCTGTGCTATCTTAGTCATACCCATGGTGGGTTCCTTATGATGTTTCATTGTAGCAGCATAGCCGCAACCAGCTGCATGTTCCCCACTCCTCTTCTCCATGCTAAATGCTGCCAAACCCATATTGTGTTCAGCACAGCCTGATTCAGTATGACTATATGTTATTGGAGGAGAAAGTATGGGTGTTATAACAGGTATACCAGATGCATGAGTAGGGAGATTGTGCACACAGAAGAGACCCCATCCTGCTGATCAGAGGGGGAATTGGGTAGCATAATTGCAGTCTGGTTGCAGTTAAATACGGTAATAGTGTCTGTCTCCCCAGCTAAGGCACTTGAATAACCCCCCCGAAGTACTCGCATTGAGATCAGTGTGGCCTGGATCCGCAACATCCAGATAGTACTGATCGAATGCAGCCTTGGTGGTACCAATAGTTTGACAAAAAGATAAATTGCAGTCTTGTGGCTGGAGAGTGATGTCTTCAGGGAGTTCCGGGACCATGTCACAAGAAGGAAGCATAATTTCAGCAGGGGGTTAGTTGAACCTTTTTTAGTGGCTGCCATTAGTCTATCTGCCAAGAGAGAGTCACCCCCTTCCGTCAGTATCTCCGTCTCCATGGGGGTTGCTTGGAGCAGGTTAATGGCAGAGCCAGACCGAAGCCGCCCAACCACTGAATCTTCTTGCACTGGCCCCAGGGGGCTAGGCTCCGTTTTAGCGCTAATTTCTGCTCTCCCTTTCACCATGTTTCGTTGTTGCGCCCTGCACGGGTAGCACCAGGGCGTGTGGGTGCCATGGCTCTGTACCACAGAGATCGCCCCCAGCAACCCCAGCAACAAAAGATCTAAAAGGGGCCAAGAGGCAGATCCACACAGGAGCTGGGAAACTGCGCTGATACCAATCAGCCAGCTGCCACATGTATCGGTGGGTACCTGGAGGGCCAAATTCCTGGAGGACTATCAGAACTGCCATGAAGCAAAATCTGCTGCCTTCACAGTCACTCACAGTTGACCCTTGAAGCAACAAACAAGAGGATTCCTGGCAACGAGCGCAACCTGCCTCAGCCAAGCATCCGCGGGTGAGCAGGTAAGCTGGGGTAAACGCCCATCAGGCTTACTGAAGGGAGTCTATGATCCCAGGCCTGGAAAGATCAGGTGGTCTCCGTTGCTGCAGAGAGTCTGCGTCCATTGTTGCTGCCGCAGAGAGTCCACGATTGCGAACCAGTGAGGATCGCATCTGTGGTGCCACCACCACTACAGCGGTTTGCGAGCGACGGCGCGTTGTTCACAGGTGGCCCAGGTGAGTTAGGAGAGTGGTAGGGGAAAGTGTACTCTAGGCGGCGATCTCAGCCAACCATCTTCTTCCCTTGCCCTCGTATATTAGATCAGCTTCTAGACCATACCTCATGATTTCTCATTTTAAATACTGATGCATTCTCTGATGGTACCCTCCAAAGTCGCAGGGGATGGATTTCAAATCCCCTGGTGCAAGGACTTAGTTGATGTGCCAATATGAATTAGAAATCTTTTTGGACTGCTACCCATATGCAACCCATTGAGCAATACTGTGTAGGAAGTGTTTCCTGGTAACAACACAGTGGAACACCAAGTCCAATCGTTAATGAAGAACCCACTCAAAGATGGTACTAAAAAACAGGACATGATAGTTTAAAATGTTTGTTTCAAAATTCTAACCTAGTGCATACAATATGAATGGTATCCACACAGAATATGAAAAGTAATGCTGTGAAACATGTCATGGGAAATGAAAACAGCAAGAAAAATTCTAACATTGGTATTGAGTTGATATTGTCCTAACACCCCAAGCTATTTCTAAATGCTACTCAAAGTTTTAGCTAAAGCAATAAATAGCAAGCCTGTTCTTGAGTTTTGGAGATGGTTTGCAAAACAAACCTGTTTTTTCATTAAGAAATAGCAAGATATTTCCTATCACAGCTTGTTAGAGGCTGGAACATAAAGATCTAAAGTCTGAAAGCCACTTCTTCCTGCTATCGCCTCCATCTAAAGTTGATGCTGCAACCTGGCGCAAAGTCCCTCTCTAAAATATGTTCTGATACATGGGTTTTATTGTTTCTAATTATTGACCTTATTTTATTTTTTAAAACAATGATGGGGTTAGCAGATATTAAATCAACAATAAGACAAAACAATCATGGCAATAAATGCGTCTTCTCGATTATCATAATAACAAAGCAGAGGCATAGGAGGCAGACATTTCTAAAATGTATATGCATGTTTAAAGCTGCACGCTTTCTATGAAGAAGATAAAAAAGTCGGACTAAGGCAAGGAATATAAATAGTGTACTCTGTAAGGACAACATGATAGAAGTGGAAAAGTCTAATCAGGAACTTTCACAGTGTTTCACAACAATACAATAAGTGGGACAGGTGCTCCTTTCGGGTTCTGGAAGCCATTGCCTAGAATTCTATTCCTACTGAATTCCACTCTACCATCGCTGTTGCATTTTAGAAAGACCTTAAAAGCCTAACTTTTTAATAGTGCCTAATAAATTCCTAATTCCAGCTTGATTGGATGTTACTCTGATGTTTACAAACTTCCATTTTTCAATGGGAGCTTGTGCTGTTGGCCAACACATAAAGGAAAGAAATTGCATAGAGGATTACCTACATTTTTCCAGAGAGTAAAGAATAATGCTGGTCCAGATTTAGGATGGCACATGTGATAGTGATCATCAGTGCTTCTCAATAAAAGTATGTACTCACTCAGAAGGTAGTGGATATTAAGTTTGATGTAAAGTAATATGATTATTGCCAATTCCATTTAATGTACGTAAAATTCAGAAATTCTACACAAATCTAACACTCTAACCCTAACGGGGGGACGCACAACCAATTGGAAGCACTTCCACCTAGGGTAAGGGAGCTGTCCCCTCTTTCAGGATAAACCTGATTACATGGCAACAGTGCAGGAAGGATGCACATCCCTGTCTTGTTAGGATGTATAGCGCGAGGTGTGGAACTGCGCGTGTTAAGAAGGCTGCATTCAAAACAAGGCTTGGAGCGCACCGTACATTCCAGAAGTTGGATCATCATTTTGGAAGCTGGATAGCCCTACCCTCTTCAATACTTATATGACACCTCTGGCCACCATCGTCAAAACCCACGGACTCAAGATTATATCCTACGCTGAAGACACACAACCAATCCTCTCCGAAGACACCACCATCACCAAAACCAACTTCCACAACTTTATGACAGACGTCGCCAACTGGATGAAGGACAATTGCCTGAAGCTCAACACGGACAAATCAGAGGTAGGAATTTTCAGAAGCCAAAGCTCCCCATGGGATGCATTCTGGTGGCCCTCAGAACTCAGACCTACTCCTAACCCCACTGACCACACTTGTAACCTAGGCATCATTCTGGACAACATGCTAACCATGACGACTCAGGTCAACTCCATCTCTTCCTACTTCTTCATCCTCTGCACGCTTTGGAAGATATTCAAGTGGGTACTACCAAGCCAAAGACGCACCATCACTCAAGCCCTCATCTCCAGCTGAGTGTCTATGGCAACACTCTCTATGCACAATGCAGAACGCCACAGCCAGACTCATCCTGGATCTCCCTAGATGAACCCACTTCACCCCCTACCTCAGGGAACTCCACTAGCTCCCTGTACAGAAAAGCTGCCAATTCAAGCTCCTGACCTATGCATAAAAGGTCCTACACAACTGCAGACCTGCCAACTTGAACCACAGCGTGAACTTCCATCAGCCCACAGACACCTCACCTCTGTGTCCCATTCTCTAACCTTCACCCCCTGTATCCGACGTAGCAGATGCGAAGGTTGCTCCGTCTCCTACCTAGCAGTGAAGACATGGAACGAGCTCCCCTTTCATCTATAGAACCTTCCCTTCTTTTCCACAGTTCTGAAAGTCCCTGAAGACCTGTCTATTCGGCTAATCAACAGGACCCTGCAAGCGCCTGGCTACCCTCACGGGTCACAAGTAGCACTCTGCACATCTACTGATTGATTGATTGATTGTCACTGTCTCTGATGATCCAAGGATGAATAGACCGCAAACTAGATTCTGAGTTTGAGAAAAGGGGTGTGGGGATTGTCTGATTGAAGTGAAAGGGGGTTTGTCAAGGGCTGAGGGTTGGAAAAAATTTAACAATAAGGTCTATCTGTAAAAGTACACCCAAAGTTAATAGCGGAGCTATGCTGATACATGTCAAGCATTAAACATTAGGTATAATACACAATTTAAAGTAATAACTACTGTACAACAATCATCAGATTTTCAACAATGTGAATTACAGTACTGTGCAGTGGTTTATAGTAAGTAATGAACAGTGATACATCAATGTATCTATCCGTATCCCCAATCATTGTGCTGACCAAACACACATTAGTCCTCAAAAAACTATTGTCGACCCTTAAGGAAAGTAAGTTCATTGTACCATTTCTCAGCTACCAGATAGTGACACACAATGCCACCATTCTTCCCCGCTATTCAGTCCTTTCTCTATTGAATCACATTTGCCAATCCATTTAAATTCAATTCTTTGTAGGATCAGTGAGACAGCTCCACCTTTCTCTGGTATTTGTGCCACGTCAATCACTTGCCACTTGAGTTCATCTGCACTGTGATTCTTCTCCAAATAATGAAACACTAATGGAGCATCCATTACTTTAAATTTGATCCTACTCTGATGCTGGTCAATCAGTGTTTTTTATCTGCTGCATTGTTTGTCTGATGTAGATGTAATTACATGGGCCCCAAACACAGTAAACCCACATTTGATGTATTGCAATTTATAAACTGTTCAAGTTCAACACGTATATTATCATGAACAAAACGTTTGGTATTCTGAGTGAACTTGCAGGCCACGCAATTTTCACACAATTATAGTGGTACTTTTTTGGTTTTAATCCCCAAGCACCTTCATATGTCTTGGTGTACATGTGTTTGTTGGATGAATGGACAAAGTGGTCTTTAATATTCTTGCCTCTTTTAAAGGCAACTAAGGGTAACTAATGGAATATATCAATGCCTTGAAGGCGGTGCCAATGTTTTTTTATGGATGCTGTGACCTTGTTCATATGAGGACAGAACATTGTAATACACACTAATTTCTCATTTGACTTTTCTTGCTTGGCTCGTAACAGTTCCTCCATAGGATTGATTAGCAATGACTAAGGCACAACCTTCCAAGCTGGATGGAGGTGAACTTCCAGGACAAGGAAAAGTGATGAAGTGCTAATGTTAGTAGATGACATCCAGGAAAGGGTAGTGTCTGCAAACCTGAAGGAGTACAAGGTTTTGCAGTTGCTTTGTGGTTCATGAATTCTACCACTTGTAGAGTTTGTCTGCGAGTCTCTGAAAGCAGAATGTATAACCACACCCCTCCACTGAGTTACCAGCTGGTTGACATGCCGCTCTGTCATTCATTAGTGAATTGGTGGAGATGGCTATTAACATCTTCAAATATCTGTGAACATCCAGAGAAATGGTGATCCCGTTGGAGACAAGGAAATATGTAACAAAAATATTAAACATTTGGGACCTAATTTTGAGTTTGTTGGATGGGATTTACTCCATCAGGGCTACAGAGTAAAGTACTCCATCGCCCTGAGGGAGTAACCGCCTACTGAATTAAGACATGCCCACCAGACCAGCAGATATCTCTTGCATTAGCAGGAACTGTTGTTATGGCGGTTCCTGTCAACCAATTGAAAGTTTCATGGACGGCTCTGTCAACACGACGGAGTCACATTGCAAACATTCAGGATTTTCTTTATTTTCAAAAACAAAATCCAAGAGTGGAATTTCCTTTTTGAAAATAAAAAAAAGCGTAGACGCCCTCACCATGGGACATTTCTCCCATGGCGTAGGGGTCATTTATAAGCTTTCACTTCCCCCCTTACTACAAAATTTTAGCTGCTGATGACGGACAGTGAAATATGGCCATTTGACTGCCCACTCTAAATTGGGCAGGTGGTGAAATGGGCAAACCTCTGTCAGTGGCTGAGATGTAATAGAGTCTGCCGCTGACAAACTTCAGCTGTGCCCAAATCTAAATGAGGCAGTAGAACTTCAGGTTGGCGGAGATGGTACTTCGTTGAGTGTGCGATGGAGTAGCCTCTCTGCCAAACTCTAAATCAAGCCCTTGGTCCAAGTGGATTGATATTCTTTATTTTAAGTAAAGATGTGCAGTTTGCAACTATTACTTCTTGTAGCCTAATTGCTTGTATTACTTTTAAAGTGCTTCCCTAGTCTTGACTTTGGCATATGATATGATGGCCCCAATAGCTGTGCTCTAATATGAAAGGCTTCAAGTAGGCGAGGTACCCCTGGTGTGGCTGACATGGGAGACTAACTGGGGCTGCAGTTTGAAAACATTGTATTCAGCACTAGTATATTGTATTGAAGGGTATTATTTTGATATTCATTTGAAGATATGTGTATCTGATCTAGGAGACTGGAATGATTGTTCTTTTTTGCTTCTGATTCATGGAGTGTGGGCTGTGTGACCATCAGGTTAGGTTGTTTGTTGCCTTTTTCCCATGTGCACATAGGTTGGGTAGAATGAATATTTATGGTCCTGTCTGTAAAAATGTTAATCTACATTGAAAATTAAAACACCAAAACATAGCCTGTGATTGAAGGGTATATGGATTGGCTGGAGGGGTGCCAGGATATCGCTGATCCCAGAATGCCACGGATGAATGTAGATGCCTGTGGTGATTCAATGTGTGGTTGAGTGCAGTCGTGTTGGAAACCCCCTCTGTCCACAGATACAATCATCGAACATTTGGATTTTATCATATTGTTGTGCTTGACCTGTTATTGAAGTACAATGGATGCCTAAAAACATTTTATGCATATTTTAATGCATTTTTAATGCATTTTTGGATCGTGAAATGCATTTCCCAAGTAGCAAGGTAATGGAAAATAACTTAGAAGAAGGTAAGGTCCAAGCTTTTAACATGGTTAAATGGAGATATTTTATTGAGGAGCTTGTTATTTGTTTATTCTTCTAATTAGATTTATAGACATATTCATACGGAGAGCAGGATCTTGGGATAGCAGTGTAAATGATGGAGTGCTCAGTCCCAGATATGGTATTATGCAGGTTGTTAAAAAAACATTCATAAAAAGAGTGCATCAGGAGAAAAATTCAGTAGCCAACAGTGTTGTAACCATTAAAAAACAATTCTATGGCTTTCATCCAGACAGAAACACTTTAATTTAAAGTCAGTTATCTCCACAGTGCAAATAATGTAAAAACAAAAATATAAAATCAGCTTGGGACCTAAAAGCAATATGTAATACATAGAAACCTCGAATATGTTGATTTTTCTGACAGCATTGGTTAGAGAAATGTGGTGAACAAAGATACCTCAATATGTATGGACGTATAGGAAACATGAAAAACGTTTAGACTATAGGCTTGTAGCCCGCTGCCGAGTGCTATACCAGTCGTTAAAGGTCCTGACCCCGAGCGGCGAGGGCCTATAATGAGGGAGAGGGCCTTAAACAATAGGTATTAAACTTCGAACCACGGGGGCACCCCTGGGGCCGTATGATGGAAAGTTCACAAGGGGCACAACGGGCATGTGCGCCCGCTTTGTGTGCCCCGGGGCACTTTGGTATCACCCAAAGGGCCGCAGATGCTTGTGCGGCCCTTTCTGTAATACAGATAGCGCTGGTGCACATATAGCACCAGCGCTATCACCAGACGGTGCTCCCTCATTTGCATGGGGGCATTGCCCCATTCAAATGAGGGAATCCCTTTGCCTCTGTGCCCGCACCGTACTATAGATGCAGGTGCAGAGGTGCCCCCTGATGTCAGCCCTCTGGAGGGATGAAAGGGAGTCCTCCGAACCCCCCAGACATCCGCTTGCAGGCAGGTGCAGTCACTCACTGCACCCGCTTGTGAGGGGAGCTCTCTTCCCTATTAAAAGTGCAGGTGGGTTCCTGCCCGCACACTAAAACAGGGAGCTGCTGCTTCAAAGCCACTCCATTTTTCACTTGAATGAGCTACCCCAAGGGCAGCACGACTCTGCGGCTGTCCTGGGGACAGCGCACTTAATGTAATAGAGCACACTTTCCCTGTTTGCGCCCAGCTCACCTGTTTTAAGGTGCACCGCGGCGCAAACAGAGAAAGTGCGCCCTATGTGTAATAGGGCCCCTGGTGTTGCTGACATGGCGGACTAACTGCAGCTACTGTTTTGATCATCGAACCCCTAAAGAAACATGCAATGCCACAGTTGGGATCACAATACTGGCCGTACATGTGTAATAATTAAGTAGGAGAATGCAACCCCTTCTTGTAAGTGTGTCATTTGATGAAGGGGTTACCTCGTTTTTTTCCAAACACCAGCCGAAATATCTGGAAAAGCTCACAGAAAATGTTTTTCTGCAGTCTTTCATAAAACTAAGCTTCTTCTCTTACTATTCAACCCCGCAACCGCCTTAACCCTTAAATTTTAACTACCTTACCTTTCATTAATTATGTTTATGGTCATTTTAAAGACTATTCCACTTGAAATCCTGCACCTTCATGTGGGAGATATCACGTTTTACATTTAAAGTCAAATAAAGCAGATCCTCTCCTAAATTCATTCTATTTCACTGCATCTATGAACCCTTACTCCCATTGCTGAAATTGTTGTCAACACACCCGAGCACAATCAAGTTCAGAATATTCCTTGTTTTAGAATATTTCACAGCTTTGCGGAAGAAATATCACAATTCCCCTTCCTTTCATATGTTCTATGATGGATGCCATGGTGTGAGTATTAGATTATTTTATGATGATCATGTAGGTAGATTCTTTGCTTTGCTTTTTCCTTCGAGGATTGATTGCGCTGCACTTTCCTCAAGACAAACAACCTATTATGATGTATGAAACCCAGGATCAGATTTTATAATGATGTGAGTTCTGTGGCTGCTGTTTTACTTATGGTGCTGGCTGCTCCTGGAAAATAGACTTAGGGTCTCCAGAGGGTTCATATTTTTAGAATAAGAAATCAAATAAAATGTAACGCTTTATTGATGATGCAAAAGCTAAGGAAACTAAGCCAAAAAGCACAAAAATAAATAAATAATAACAGAGTTACCACGAGCCTCTAGTTTTGCTTGGTATGCCTTTTGTTTTCCGAATTTTGCTGTGAAAAATGCTTTTGCAGAATGAGAAAGTGAATAAGGTCTCTAGCCCCAGCGGGGAAAAATACAGATAATTTACATGTGCGTAAAAACAAACCGTTGACAGATTTGAGAAGTCAGTAGGAGTTAATTGAGAGCAATCACACAATAATTGAAAATATTGAAAGAATAGTCACATTTTTTGAAAATAGAAGAAAAATTCCTATGTAGTCAGCAGGATATTCGAATGAGTCCCATTAGAAGACCACAAGAACTTGAAATTTAGAAAACGATTTTCAATGGCAAAATGTCAGGTAACTCGTTAACAGAGAGAGTCCTGACTTGAGCAAACACGCTAAACTCTCAAAAAATCGACCCCGAAAGAAGTTTGTGTCCTCAGAAAAACAGGTATGCATGCCTACGAACATATGGACAATCAGCAAACCATATGTGTTGGCTGTGACTGGCAGCCATTTTCCAAGCAACAGACAGTACGAGTAGCAGTGGCTTCTCTACACGTGATATTTAGAGGGGGACACACAGCGGGACACAGATAAAACAGATGGGATGCCTGCAACAGGCAAACGTGAAAAGTGCATGCATGCATATATGTGCATAAAAGTATATTATGGTGGAGATGATAGCAATAGCGGGGGTTGGACGCCTGCTGAGGGGTTCGGTGCTGGGACTGCCCTTAAGTCCAACTCATGTGGCCAAACCCTCACTGCACATGGTCAATGGCTATGCACAGTGGGGGTTGGTTGCCAGCAGAGGGTCTAGCACAGGGCCTGACAGTGAGACCAGACCTTGTGGCCAACACCCACTGCGCATGGCTAAAGGCCTTGCACAGTGAGGTTTGGGCATTCGCAAAGGTTTTGGCATATTTAGAATATGATTAAAAAAACACTGAAAATCACACAAAAAAATTGTTAAAGTGACGTTATTGTTAGGTCTTGAAATGAGACAAGAACTTACATTTAAAAGCAGAAAAAAACACTGAAACATATAGCTACAGTTCAGCCAATTATCTATCAACTTGCTCCCCCATAATGCACTGCTTATGAGCTCACATATTACAACACTCATGGCGTGTTAAATTACATCATTGACAATATCCCTCAGATTTAAAGAACAATATTGTTCCAATTAGCATTGAATACCGCTGTCCCCAAGGTAATAGTGAGAATGACCCAGACATGGCTCACACATTGCTTTTGCCTAGGGGTTAGCTATAAACTGTAATTAACACTGTACCTGTTTTCTGTAGTATCCTGATTTGGGTGCAGGTAAGTATGAAAGTGTGAATATTGGTTGATTTTTGCTACACTGGTAAAAGCCCCAACTAGATATCTAGATATCAATATATATATATATATATATATATATATATATATATATATATGGTTTTTTTCACTGAAAAAAAACAAAGGTTACTCTCACACCCACACACTCACTTAATTAAATATTATTTTATGTTTTAAAAAAACCTTAGCAATTCACTGAAAAAAACAAAGGTTTTAGGGACATTATCTCAAGTAACTATAACCCATGCCCTAAGGTAACTATAACTCGTGCCCCCGCCATGCACAGTTTTCTCATCAATAATTTCACTGCAAATGTTGCAGCGTTATTATCAATGATGTTATAGAAGATGTCATGAGTGATGTAATATGTGGGGTAATTAGCAGTGCATGGTGAGGGCGTGAGCTATAGTTATCTTAGGCACGAGTTATAGTTACTTGAGATAACTATAACTGCTGAATTTCTATGGTTTTGTGTGTGTAAAATCTGAACCTAACTATAACGTCCCTGTAACCTTTGGTTTTTTCAGTGAATTCAAAGGTTTTTTTTAACGTAAAGTAATATTTAATTACATGGGTGTGTCAGTGTGTGAGTGGGTGTGCAAGTGGCTGAGTGGGTCTGTTAGTGGGTGTGTCAGTGGTTTTGTGGGTCTGTGGGCCAGTGTGTGAGTGGCTACATGGGTATGTGAGTGGGTGTGTGATTGGTTGTTTGGGTGTGCAAATGGGTGTGTGAGTGATTGGGGGGGTGTAAGTGGGTGTGTGAGTGGCTGTGTGGGTCTGTGAGTGGGCATGTGAGTGACAGTGTGTGTGTGAGTGGTAGTGTGGGTATGTAACTGGGTGTGTGAGTGAGTGGCTGTGCAGGTCTCTCAATGGGTGTGTGAGTGACTGTATGGATGTGTGAGTGGGTGTGTGAGTGGTTGTGTGGGTGTGTGAGTGGCTATGTGGGTCTGTGAGTGAATTTTCGAGTGGTTTTGTGGGTATGTGAGTGGTTTTGTGGGTGTGTGAGTGGGTGTATGAATGTGTGAGTGGTGTGTGAGTGGTTGTGTGGGTGTGTGAGTGGGTGTGTGGGTGGCTCTTTGGGTCTGTCAGTGGGTGTGTGAGTAGTTTTGAGTATCTGTGAGTGGGTGTGTGAGTGTCTGTATGGGTGTGTGAGTAAATGTGTAAGTGGGTGTATGGAAGTGTGAGTGGGTGAGCAGTTGTGTAGGTGTGTGAGTGGCCGTGTGGGTCTGTGAGTGGGTATGTGAGTGGTTCTATGAGTCTGTAAGTGGCTGTGTGAGTGGTTGTAAGGTATCTAAGAGGCTGTGTGAGTAGGTGTATGAATGGGTGTGTGAGTGGCTGTGTGGTCTGTGGGTGTGTGCGAGTGGTTTTGTGGGTTTGTGAGTGGGTGTTTGAGTGGCTGTATGGCTGTGTGAGTGGCTGTGTGGGTCTGTAAGTGGGTGTGTGAGTGAGTGTGTTAGTAGGTGTGTGAGTGAGTGTATGTGTTTTTTTTAATTGGTATCTGGATCTGCACAGGGACTGCGCTGAGCGCAATGGTGGATCTGAAGATCCTTGCACGTGAAAAATAAATCATTTTTGGAAAATGTCTTGCCTATGAGGGTTCCCTCACAGACCCGTCCATCAGTCCCATGGGGTTAGGATACCTCTATCCTGATCCCTTATATCCTATTTACACTTTATTCCCCCCCAGGGTACCGTGTCCCGATTGACAAAATGGCGGCTGCAAAGTTTCTCTCAGTTTGCGGCCAGCCAATCACAGCATTGCTGTTGGCAGATGGATCCACAGATCCACCACGGTGGACCTATGGTGGATCCATGTCTGTAGCTATACAGAAATCTTTTTTCCTTAATAACGCCAAAACTACTGGACAGATGTACACCAAATTGCAAAAAGCACTCTTTATGGACCAAAATCTAGCTTCCTGCCGAACTCAATGTAATTCCATTTAGTGGTTCCTGCTGTAGTCATGTCTAAAATCCCTATAGAAAATTGCATAGGGAAAATGTGTTTTGGGACCCACTGTTTGTCTCGGCCCCCGCTTAATGAGTCACCCCAAAACTTCCCAGACAGCAGCTGGCAAACTAGTTTTGAAAAGTTTGTGATGATTTGTCAAACGGCGCCAAAGTTATTAGTAAAACAAAAAACACTCCTTCTATGGAAACTAGGTCCTAACTATAACTACCTACTGGCGACACCAGTAGGTAATCTATCTATCTATCTATCTATCTATCTATCTATCTATCTATCTATCTAGCTATCTATCTATCTTTATATATATACACACACACACATATGTATATAAATATATGTATATATAAATGTACATGTATACACATACACACATACACACACACACACACACACACACACATATATATATTTAAATGACCTACTGGCAGTCGCCAGTTAAGAGTATGTTTCTATAGGAAAAGCATTTTTTGACGTGCCTATATCTTTGGTGCCATTTGACGAATCTTCACGAACATTTCCCCAAAAAGTGTCAAATTCACTTTTTAAAAAAAGGTTACAGGGACGCTATAGTTAGATAATAGAATTTAAAAAACCATAGAAATTCATTTAAAAAACCAAAGGTTTCTGGGATGTTATAGTTAGGAAATAGAATGCAAAAAGACCTTAGAAATTCACTGATAAAAACCAAAGCTTACAGGGACATTACAGTTAGGCTCAGATTTCACTCGTACAAAACCAGTGAAATTCAGCAGTTATAGTTACCTGAGCAAACTATAACTTATGCCCCCACAATGCACTGCTTATGATCTCACATATTACATCACTCATGAGATGGTCAGTGACATCACTCATGACAATTCAAATGACATCACTGATGACATTATCCAGTGATTGTGGGTGTTTTCTAAAAGTTTCTGAGTGCTAAAGATATATACTAAGGGGCCCATTACGATGACCGGCGGTAAAAATACCGCCAACCGCCATAGCCTGAAAATACCACCCGCCTGCAACATTGAAATACCGAACTAGCAATTATGATGACGCTAAGCAACCACCGCCCGCAGCGGAAAAAAATAACAGAATACCGCCCGTCCATGACAGAGTCCAAGACAATCCGTCCGCCACGGACGCAATACCGCCCGAAAAAGCCAAATACGACCGCGCGGACGGACTACACACCGCCCGTCAAATTATGATCCCCCCGACATGAGGGCGGGAAACCAACACATATCCCGCCCGCTACGGTGAACAACTGAAATGAATAACAGACAAGGCGGAAGGCCTGGCGGCCACGTACGTGCACAGGAATCAGTGGCGGCACAAAGAAATACACACAACACGGGCAACAAGTCCACACAGTCAACAACGCCAAAATACCAAGACACAGAACCCATCCCAAAGACACATCCCCCTGCCAAAATATAGAATTAGCATAAATCCCAGGACACCATGCCCAACACACCTGAAAACGATAGACCATCATGACACACCCACATAGGTGAGTACAAAAGCAGCCCCCTCACAGACCACAAACCCTTGCACCACGACAAAGCCAACACCACAGCAGAGAACACGGAGAGCCACAGAGGAAAGCAGTATACCACACGCACACACACAAACATCACATCCATAACCACAACCACCACCACCTAAACACCGGCACCACAAACCCCCTGCACATCACACACCAAACACACCACACCAGCACCACAAAAACTACACTACGCACCATGGCAACACAACGAATGCCCAAGTTCACTGCCACAGAGTTGACGGTCATGGTCGACGAGGTCATCAAGGTGTACCCACAAATCTATGGGAACCAGGTCCAACAGACACCAGTATCCACCAGAAACAGGATGTGGAAAAGGATCGTAGACCAGGTGAATGCAGTTGGGAACGTGCCACGCAACCGGGGGAAATTACCAAGAGGTGGCAGGACATGAAAAGCCTGGTCAGGAAGAAGGAGGCCAAGAACCGTGAGCTGGCTGACAGGACTGGCAGCGGAACTCCCGCGCCATTCAAGACCTTCAAGGCGTGGGAGGAGAAGGTGCGAGGCATACTACATCCGGAGAGTCTCATCGGAATACCAGGGGAGTGGAGGCTGGTAAGTACAAACAAATGTATACCAGCACACCGCAATGTACTGTCATGCACTACCACAATGCCATAGCTCCGAGGGCCGAACACCCCCATGTCCAGTACACAATTCACAAGACATCCATCACATATGCAACAGACACTCACACACACTCAGCCCATAGGCACCAACAAACAAAACCATGGGGGCATGTGTACAGTCAGCCAGCACCACAACTCCCACCAGCTCCCCTTGTACCCCAGATGCGCCGGAAGGAGCGCTCCCCACACCCATGTGTCAGCCATAGCTGCACCAACCAACAAGTAACAGGTGAGCAGCCTTACCACAAGGCCCGTGTATCGGAGGGGGGACTGCAGAAGTACCCCCCCCAGGCCCCCACTCCTACAGCGCAGCAAGATGGAGCACTCCCCACACCCATGTGTCAGCCATTGCAGTGCACACCCACACCCGACAGGTAGATACGTTACCCTACATGGAGGGCTGTCTGTGGATGGTAAACCATCACCACGACTCACAACACGGCCCCCACACCCACAGACCAGCAAGATGGAGCACCCCACCCTCTCATAACCATGTGGTAGCCATTGCATTTCACCCTCAAAACCAACAATTAGGTAGACCACTGTACAGGGCGGGGTGACCGTAGGCATGAGGACTGTACTACGACTAACATGTGGGAAATGTCACTTAGCAGAGGAACAGGTAGCACTGCTCCCTGTCACAAACATGTGACCAATGTGCACCCGGACATCAATAGTAGAGTCAAAGCCCACATGAGCCATCTCAAATGCAGTAACACGTAACGAGCCACGTCAGCATGCACAAGTCTAACTGGAGCACTGACCCACATGGCGTGCACTGTGCCAGTCATCACACACATCAGCAACACCATCCAAGTCTTGTCCACGTAGTCGTGTCTGCTTCTACCCTTGACATAGTACAACATCACCCATGTAAGTCTATCTCGTCCAAATGAAACATAGTGGAATCCCAGTAATGTCACATACACCACTGGACCCATGAACCACACAGCTACACAATGCACATTTAAAATCTCATCCATCTCATCATCCAGCCCCAGTGTCATGAAAGGTATATCATCCAAACAGTTGCCCCATAGACAGTAGTACAGCAAAGGGTCATGCCGATGACCAATAATTAGTCTGCTGTGTCTGAAGCGCACGTCACACTGTGAGTAACAACAAACAAAATGTAGTCAACACCCCTAGAGCACTGCATTGCTGCACATGGGTGAGAGTAGCACGCACACCAAGGAATTGTACCATCTGCAATACGTCGTGTGGCATACAACCATCACTCACTCACCACAATGCTTGCTGTGGAATGCCCATAAATGACAACAGTGAGCAGATATGCTGGCTAAGTCAGACATACACACACCTTCGTCTCTGTAGTGTCGTGAGGCCAAAACACATGTCCCCTTCTGCACCCATATGTCACAGTATGTACCACAGTACCATATTTCAACACCAAAGCGTTCATGGGGCAATACCCCGTCCCCACCAAAGCCACGAGATGCAGGGGTACTGCAACACACACCAATTGGCATGACAAATCCGTCCCATGCCAGATGCACCCATCACACTATTCCATTGCCTTGACCATGCACACACATTGTAGAGCCATACACACGCATCCGGGAAATCAGTGCGCAACTGTGCACAAACTGTGCATGTCAGACATCTAACACAAACCTTGCAAGGTGCAACACAATAACTTTTCGTCTACGCCCCACAGGTGATGAACAGCATGATGCTGCGGATGGAGACACCAGCCATCACATCCCAGGCCACAAGCCCCCCACACGGACTCATGGATGTGGAAAGCCTGGACACCTCAATGGACGAGGACTCCCAACCTGGCACATCTGGCGTGGCAGGGCGCAACAGCCCACCAGGACCCCTCCTACCCACCAACCCATCTCCCAGGGCTGGTGACCAGTCCCAGGCCCCTGCTGCCACGGTCATTGCGGCCAACACCACCGCCGCAACCACCACCACCACCACCACCACCATCACCACCACCAGGGCCTCCCTGACCACTCAGCCATCCCAAGAGGTGGCACAAACCTCCACATCTACCCTGGGAGCCAGGAGGAGGCCCCGGGTGACCAATGTGGCCAGTGGGCAGGTCGGTGGCAGCAGTCCAGGTGGGAGGAGCAGGGTCAGGCCAACGCCAACAGAGCCTGGGAGCCAAGCCCTGCCGCAAATAGCCAGAGTCCTTGGGGCCTATGAAGAGGCCCAGGGACAATGGGCCAGGTCAGCTTCCGACATGAGGGAAGTCCTTGGGGTGTTGAGGTCCATGGACGCCCACATGGGCCGACTTGTGGACCTCATGGGCCAGCTAGTGGTGGAGGTGAGGGCCCACTCAAGGCCAACCACAACACCTGCGCCACCACCTGCTGGGGCGCAGGGACGTGCAACATCCACTTCCCCTGCGTCCACAGCGAGTGGGCAATCCTCAGCCACCACCAGCAGCCCACAAACACAACCCCCTCCGCTCAAACGTGGAAGGGGCCGTCCGAAGAGGAAACAGATGTCCAGGGAAGACTTCGCACGCTCTAAACGCCAGTGAGTCAGCCAGCCATGGTGGCCACCCCCTGCATTCACTTGGACTACCATCCCACCCCACACTGCCAGTCGAGTGGCAAATGTCTGTTGGACTGCGGACCCAGGACAACATGGGTACACCTTGACCATCACGCGGACAGGACCGTCAACTCATTGTACAGCATGCACCACCTTCTTGATCACCTTTTCCACAATCACATGTCACCTTTAAAATAAATACACCTGTATCACATCCTATGTCATCTGCTATGTTTATTATCAATGGTGCACAAACGTCTGCATGTTCAGATATTCATCTGTAGTGTGTTCTGTCGATAGGCCAGGAGGGCTGTAGGGACCTAGGGGTGACAAACAGAACAAGAGTCCATTGACTGTGTGTGTCACACACTCATCACACAGTACTTGTCATCAGGCCTAAGCAATGTACACACATCTCACAGAGCAACAGGGCACAATGTCACAGCCACTCTCAGTGGCATACTACCCTGGACATGGTCCATTGCCACACAGCACTCAGTCAACAATAGGCCGCCCTGACAATGCACACATACACACACACAACTACAGCGACATCAGCCGTCATATATGGTCACTCACCGTCAAGTGAAGTAGCGGGCGATGAGCTGATGACGCTCATTCACTGCTTCCTCCTCTCCACTGTCCTCGTCACTGGACACGGCTTGGCCTGCAGGCGGGGGCCCTGGCTGATCACCGTCAACCACTATCAGGGGGATCCGCCTGCGAATAGCGAGGTTGTGCAGCATGCAGCATGCAACAACAATCTGGCACAACTTCTGTGGGGAGTATGCCAGTGCACCCCCGGTGCGGTCCAGGCACCTGAATCTGGACTTCAGGAGTCCAAATGTCCGCTCCACCA
Source organism: Calotriton arnoldi (assembly GCA_963921515.1). NCBI lineage: Eukaryota > Metazoa > Chordata > Amphibia > Caudata > Salamandridae > Calotriton > Calotriton arnoldi. The sequence continues at coordinate 1,987,417 of CAWUFW010001802.1, forward strand.
CACGTCTGGTCCTCCCATGTGCCTCATTGTACCTGACATCAGCTGGCGTACGAGGATTGTGTAGTGGACTCAACAGCCAAGGCCCATTAGGATATGCAGAGTCACCAACAATCCATGCACGGTCCGGTTGCAGATTGGTCATCAGACGTGGGAGGATGCTGTGGCGCATGATGTGCGAGTCTTGGGTGGAACCGGGAAACTTCGCACACACGTGTGTGATTATCATGTCCGCCAGGCACACCACTTGCACATTCAGGGAGTGGAAATGTTTCCGGTTCCTGTAGATGTGCTCCATGTCCTGTGGTGCAACAAGGCCAACATGGGTGCAATCAATTGCACCAACAACCTGGGGGATGCGTCCGAGTGCATAGAAAGCACCCTTCACCGCAGGCAAATCACGGGCCCTGGGGAATCGGATGTACCGGTTCCTGTCCAGCATCAGAGCTGACAGGACATCCCGTAGCACCTTGCTGAACATGGGCTGCGACATCCCACCTCCACTGCCCACCGTGTGTTGAAATGAACCGGTAGCGAAGAAATGCAGTGCAGCCATCACCTTGGCCGTGGGGGTGAATGCAGTAGGATACACCCTGCGAGGACGAAGGTGGGGTTCCAACATGGCACACAGGCGATGCAGGGTGGGCCGGTCCAGACGGAACTTCCTTATGACCTCCACATCCTCCATGTCTGACAGCAATTGGTAGGGGCGATGTATGTTAGGTCTCCTCCTAGGACAGATGGAAGTGGACACATGTCAATGCAACACACAACATGGCATTTACACATACACAAAACAAAGATCACTGACAAAGCAATAGTATCAACGTACAGCTGACAAGTAGGGACAGCACAGCAACATTACTCTTACACAGGTCCCCTTACCAATAGCAAGGACCACTGACACATACCATTGCTATGAGCATGCACATGGGGATTAAGGCCATATTAGCTTGATAGGCATGATGATGGATTCAAACTGCAAATGTGGGTAGCGGCAACACCACGGCAACATACCTAGCTGCTGTACCTGACACCGCTTCCGAGGCTGGGTGAGAATGGCACACACCAACAACACAACGTACACAGGCTGAGCGGTACACCAATCGCTGCAGCTTGGACTCGCAGAAACAGCCCCAAGGGGGCTATATCAGTGTGGGAGGGTGACAGCCATTACCACAGCTTCCAGGGACTGCTGACTGCCACCCCTCAACAACACCTGCTGCAGCTGCCACCTGTCCAGCTTAATGTCGACGACTCTGATGATATGTCCAGGTCCACTCACCGGCGAGGAGCTGCAGTACCTGGCTTCCGAGCTCCACGCACACTGCCCAAGGCGAATACCGGCAAAAGTCATGTGTGTGTAAGACAACTACAGTGTGTGTGGGAGTGCATGTGGGGGACACACATGTCGTTCGTCCGCAGCACTATGAGTCTGAGCCTGTGGGGTTCCAACATGCACCGCTTACCATGCTAACAACAGGTGGAAGGGGCATCTAGGCTCTCTGGTGTTTCCCCATGCATGTCCCTCCCGAGTGGTGGTACATGGCATTTACATGTCAGACACCCAGTGACGCAGACACTTTGCAATGCATGATGCTGGGCAGCTAATGCTTGTGTGAATGGCTGGCTGGCTCCCTGCTGGCCTTCTCAGTCTCGGCAGACCTGGGCTGCACATTGACCGGCCAATCCTAGAAGGAAACTACACTGACTGTACAGTGGGTTACATGTGTCATTATCTCACAACTGTCAGGGAATGCGCTAACTCAGCCCTGTTGATTGAACACTCCAGGCCTTGTGATAGGGATGTGTGTGAGGGATGGTGGCACTGAATGTGACCTCCATTGCGGGGTGAGCCATTCACAGGGCGAGTATGTTGAGGGCTGCGCAGTGTTGGACACAGTGGGTCCACCCACAAAGATGTGTAGCCTTGTGAGCTATGTGTCGGTCTACAAGACAATGGACAGTAGATGTGGGCAGACTACACATTGCTCAAAGTGCTGGCATCCTGAATAGAATGGGATGGCCAGGTACTGTGTACACACTCCCACCAGCATGCATTTACGTGTGGTGTACACATGCTGTTATGCCATGTCCCATACCGTCTTGGCTCTGTTACACGTCTCTGATCATTTAGGATGGGTCAGCATCATGCCACTGTTATTGGTGGATGTGGGTGATGCTGAGAAGAGTATGTGTCATATGCCAACCCTCATGTGTACCATCCCTGCAGTTGGAAGTCCACCAGCCCAAGGCCTTGTGATGAGCCATTGCATCCAAGTTGATGCGTCTGTGTATGTGTAACTGACAGTGCAGCCAATCCCGCGAAGAGGTTGACGTCACCTGCCGGATGTGTGACCATGTTGCGGTGACTAATCGGGGGATGCTCCCTCGTATTGTCAGGTTGGCACGGCGCTGCATTTCACCACTAATGGTCTGCAATTGACAGTCACACAGCCTGTGGCGGATGCACGTTTGTAGGGGCATCAGCTGTAGGCAGGTGCACAGTACTGTGGGAGTGTGTCTTTTGCAGCGAGAGGCAGCATGTGTCCACAGCCTACCCATGTTCTGGGTAATGTGATGTTAGTTGTGTGATGCAGTGGGTTGTGAGTGTACTCTGTGCTGGGTGCATCTTACATGCATATGCGATTCCTGAGGCTCAAGATGAAATTTGGGCACTCTGCATAGTCAATGCGTTCAGAGTCATAGGCCTCAGGGACAGCCTGTAGTCAGCTGGTGTGGCACTTCACATGTATGTTTGTGGCACTGTGCATACTCTGATTTCGTCCTAAACACATGTGTTTGATGCCTCACCTCATATTCCTGATACTTACACATCCGGCACACTGTGCAACAGTAGTTGTGCTCGTGCGATGGACAGTTGTCTGGCATGGGCTCATAACCATTGTGGACTGTCATGTTGCAGTCAGTGTGTGTGGTGACACATTCTGCTCCATGCAGGTATGTCCTTGGCCTAATTATGTACTGGTCATCCTTAACACCATCAGGACAGTGGGTGTGTACACAGCGATGAGTGGCTATGGCCGCAGGGTGACAGTCCGGGTGTTGTTCCATGTGCACAACACATGTGTCACTTATTGGCGGGTTCATTACCTGTACGCCAGCCATTACGTGTTGATTGTGGTTGCTGTATACATTTGCACAGGTATCATGCGACATGTGCACTTGGGAATGTTCTGTGCTGGCTCCCTTGCACATGTCTGTGGATTTGATGCCAAATGAGTGAGGCCACCTCGCTCTCCCTCATGTGTCATCTACCATGTGTGCTGAGGGACAGGGGACGGTCAACAGTGGTGAGGCATCGGATGGTGCAGCTGCACAGGAGCTGGGTGAGACTAATGTGACCGGCGCATTGGAGGGGGCAGACGTGTGCTGGATGACTCACAGGCCCATACAACAATTGCTGCATAATCTGAGTACTGAGGTCATGTATCCATGTTTGCTGGCACAGGGGACGTGCACTCTTGCTCCTCTGCAGCCACGCGGAGGCCAATGCCCGCCCTCCCAACTACTTCCACTGGTGCAACACTTGTCGGCACAAGGATGACGGATAGAGTATCCTTCACACCAGGCACAGCTGCCCCTGCGACCCCTGCTGCACTCAGTGCCGGGTCTGTTGAGCATGTGCGGCATCTGTGCGTGGGTCAGACAGCTCTCCTCAATGACTTCATTGCCCATGCCAACACCTTTCTGCAGTTGACATAGTTCATGGAGGGCCTACATTAACGCGTGGGTGGGCTACACCAGTATGTCCAATAGTTGTCCCCCCAGTCAAGGTGGTCCTTGAACTGGGCCACTGTCAGGCTGACATACCTGACCTTCCCCCACCCCCCGGACAGTGGCGCATCTGACAACAGCAGGGCACGAGTCCTGACAGAAGAGGTGGTGGCACGCAGACGTCATGACAGGTAGTGACGTCACGGAAGATGGCTTGCACCATCAGACTCATTGCCTCCCCTCGCTCACCCCACTGATGCGATTGCATCGTGGGCGCGCGCGCGCGTGTGCAGCAGCTCCAATCTCTCCCCAGAGAGTCCCAATAGTGTATGTGGGGCTCCATTCGCTCCAGTCACCGAGCTCACGGTACAGTAGGTGGGGGGACGCCGTACAGCCGAATGGTACCCCGACTCGTGCCCTGGACAACAGTGACGAAGCATGGCTGTCTCCGGAGTCCGGATACACCACATGCAACACTCAGTAGCTGTAGCTGCCCTAGCGGGCCATGCCGCAAACACCATCCCAAACGACATGTCGACACACCCCGGCGCGCAATGTCATATCATCCGCTGCCATTGGCAAGGGACCCATGGTGTGTGATATGGGCCTCCTGGTGAAGAGCCTCCGAGCCATCCACCGCCAACGGGTGTCATGCAACTCACACACTTCGCTAGAACATTAGGTAGCTTTGCCTGCACACCAGGGCTCGAGTCCGGGTACCATGCAGGTGTACGGCGTCCCACCACTTATTTTGCCGTGAGCTCGGTGACTGGAGCGAATGGAGCCACACATTCACTCTTTAGCCTCTCTGGGGTGAGAATGGAGCTGCTGCTCACGCGCGTGCTCCTATGATGCAATCGCATCAGTAGGGTGAGCGAGGGGAGGCAATGGGTCTGATGGTGCAAGCCATCTTCCGTGACGTCACTGCCTGTCATGACGTCTGCGTCCCCCCACGTCTTGTTCGGGACTTGTGCCCTGCTGCACACTGAGACTGTATTGTCTGCGAGATGTGACCAGGAGCAGGGTGCCATGACCTCCCACCCACCAAGCTCCACTGCCATCCCATGCCCTGGGTAGCCTGTGCAGGTGGACGATGTAGGGGGTACACCTGAAGGCCAGGGGTGTACATGTCTCGGCACGGGCCTGGCTGACGCACAGCAGTATCCAGCATGTCCCCAGAGGGAGGGCCAACGTCCACACCTGATGAAGCATGGGTCGTGTGCCCGCCTGTTGTGCACACACTAGTCCACATTCATACCCAGACAGCTGGTCTTTCCACATACCCAGAACAGTGGTAATGTACCCCGCCGGGTTCGTCCCCACACAGTCTGTATCGACACTGCATGTGTGCACCCACCCGTGCCACAGACCCACCTGTGCCAAGAGGCCCTCCCGCTTCACATGCCACATGTGTGTATTCCACAGTTGTGCTTCTCTCTCAGGGGCGGACATCCAACTGTCCCGTTGCATACAGACTGCACCCAGTCGGACTGGCATCCTGTTTGTATGTTAGGCACCCTCACATAACTACCTGTGCCACAGTGCTGGCTGTGCTGGCTCTCGTGACTGCCATGGCAGTGTTGCTGTCCATGGCAGGGTACACTCACACACAATGCATACGTAGCTTATCGTATCAGTACTCTGCACATTGGACTGGCCACTGTCCCTGGTGTTGTACATTGTTGCCGCCTGACTATGTATTCTGTGACTGGATGCTGTTGTTCCTGTAGTGGGTTGTGTCTGTGCAGTTGCTGCTTGCAGTTGTTACTGTGTGTGCATAGTTAAGTGAGGCACATGCCGTGAATGGTACCTCAACAATTGCAATGTCTGGTCTCACATTCCTATGTGTATGATACGTGGCTGGGACTTCACTTATTTCAGACTCTGCTACTTGTGTGTGTGATGAAGACGTGTGTCTGTAACACGGATTGTCTGCATATATTTGGTGGTATTTCGGTGTTAATGAGTACGTGTCATGTTTGCGTGCATGCAAAGCACAGGGTGTGTGTCTAGCCACAGGATGACAGGTAGCATGTGCAGAGTGTGCGGGTATGTGTGAGCTTACTTTCTGGCTGGCCAGCAGCGTAGGTGTATGTGTATCTTGTGATGATCATCGAGCCAGGGAACATGGTTTACTTACAATGTGTGCATTTGGGAGGTGTAGGTGTGTGTGGTGTGTGTGGTGTGACTTTGGGGTAGTGTTGGTGTGTGTGTGTGCGCTCTGGCAATGTCGACTACACACATGTGTTACCCAGGGGCATGGTCAGTGTTTGTATCCTTGTTCGGGTCTGTTGATGTGAGCACATGTGTGTATTGTCTGTTGCACAGTGTGTGGGTGTGTCCTTGCAGTTCAGGATGACTCCTACTTGATATGTATTGGCCATTGTGGGTCTGCAGGGTGTGTGCATGTGAAGATTGTTCCTTGTTCAATTGAGCATGTATGTACATCTCGGCGGTTCGTACTCACTGTGCAGCCCTGCCCACCCACACTGATGTTGTGTGTGTTTTGGCATGCATTGATGTGGCGTGCAACTGGCGTGGCTCCTATATTTGCTTGTTGAGTGTGATGTCAGACTGTGAAGGTGATTGTACACATATGTAGGACTGTGCTTTGTAGTGACCAGGCCGTCAGTGTTGATGTGATAATCTGTTGGGCCACGTCAGACACTGACATGCCAAGGCCCACGACCTGTGATATTTTACTGGGTCCACAGTGACAGCAACTCATGTGCATTGACATCCAATGTCACTTGACTACATGGTAATCTCACGGGTCCCGTGTACTTCTCACACTCTCATCCTCTCTCATTCGTACTTGTCTACGATCAATAATTCTCCAGAGTCAGATATTAGCTTTAAGGCATGTATTTAAGCTTACTTCCTCTGTGATGCAGGATGTGGACACTACTGGCAGCGTAATGCATGTGGAGGATATACTTAGCATGGTTACACATTCAAAAGGGGGTACAGGTAGATGTGATAAGTCGTTAATTGTGGAAATAAGGCTTCAGAGTTAAGAATGCCCTGCCCTTGCTATGCTACAATACATTAGCTCATTACTGAGGTGCCCTGGGCTGTGACACAGACAGTATTGGTTTACCCTACCAGACAGCTTGACATCATGAGCACAGTACATCTAAGTCCCATGGTACAGGTTTACGACAATAGTGACTCCGACACACCTGCGTCAGAGGTGACATCAGAGCATGAGCCTACATGCATGCAGCATAGTCTCACATGTTGTTGCGATATGGTGGCTACTGTACATGACTCAATGCCCGGGGACATGTTGTGGGGTGTTGCATTTGTTGTCCATGCTAATGTCCTTGCACGGAAGTTCCGAAGAAGGTGTGATGACAGTTCTCTGGTTATTCAGCATACAGATCAGCGTGCACTTACAGGTGCATGTGTTCAGGTGCGCGGCATGCATATTGTAGCAATGTGGTTCGTGCAATGTTGGCCATGTGGTCACTGTACACAGGTCCCATTCCTCAGCCTCCCCGTGTTCATGCAGGGACACGGGATATGGTGATGGACAGGGTGCATGTCCCGGTAATGTCAGGTGTCATGACGGTGGAGTTGATGGTAAGGTGTTTGTTTCCGTGTGCATGGTATAGTTGTTGCACAGCTGACTGGCCACTGCGTGCGGACGGCAAGCATGGGTACGGTGTTGCATATGAATGTTCAATTGTGGGTATTGATTTGGGGACCCATGAATTGACAGGTTGTCAGGTATGCGATAACTTCCTGCAGTGCATCCCTCGCATTGGTGGTATTTGTGGTTGACATCCAATGAAGCGGATGGTGGGTTGCAACGTGTTCCTCGTAGGTTGTCCCTTGTAGAATCCTGATGGAACATGTCGGGTGACATTCGATGAAACTGTAATCCAGCATACGTTGTGCGGAGGCACACTGGTTCCATTGCAGTGTGTGTCCTATTGCAGCCACAAACGCCATGCCCCCATACACTGAACAGTTCCTGTCGTGGGCATCCAGGGGTGAGAACAGGTGTACCAGGTCCCCAATTGGACATGCCGGGTTGGAGAGACATAAATCCACAGGCCAGTGGTACGGGCACCTCCGACAGTAGAACACGGGGATGACGCAGCTGAACATTTCAAAGCGGTAAGTTACTCGATAACTTACATTCAGCATAGCCAGATTTGCACAGCCCACTGTCTGTACCAAGCTATTGCTGTACAGCTGCATCTGTCTGGCGTAGGTGTATAGTACTGGTGCCTCGTCCATTTTGCTGCAGGGTGCTGTGATGGCGTGCTCCGACTGCCTGGGCTGTCTGCTGAGTGCGACCTCGGACGGTGCTGTGTGTTCTTGAATGGATGTTATGCGGCAGGACTTTGTGTATGGCTTGGGAGGCGGCCACAGGCCCTCATCCCACATGCTCCTATGAATGGTCAAGGCCAGTGGTGTCTGACTCCTTCCTGATTACTTGCATTTGAGCCACAAGGAGCAGTGGTATAATTGTATTTTGTTGTTTTATCTTTCTTTCATGTTCGGCGTTATCTGCCAGGGGATGGTTGACTCAGCATGGCTATGTTTGGGTTGTGGTTGTTCCAATGGCTCCGTTCTCCTGCAGGATATGTTGCAATGTGATTTGGCTGTGGGAATGGAAGGACATTCACTGCTATCTGCTCTCCTGTGTGTGGGTGGGTCACTTCTTTCCCGCTGTACATTGGGACTTGTGTGTGGGCGTCGTGATTGTGAACACCTGTTCTCAGGTAGCAGGGTTTCTCTGTTTTGGACATGGCATGGCTTGTTGTTGCGTGCAGGATGGTATAGATATTGTTTGTTGTGACTGGCGTGCCTTTTGCGGTCAATGTCCATTGTTTGTGCAGTTCTGTCGCAGCTGCCGTGTGCTTCACCATGCTTTGCACACAGGTGTGTGTCCTCTTCCGACGTCACTTTGCTCCCCTGTTCGGCACACTTGTGTGACTACGTTTTGGCAACTGTGAGTTGTCGGTTGTGGTCATGATTGACGCAGGGGGACCACATGACTTGTGCCTTCAGGGTGGGGCTGGTGTGTGTGGTGTGTTGTTGTGACCCTGCGGTGTTTGTGTGCAGCCCATGCGTGGCGCTGTCGTTGGCCTCTGCGTTGTGCGCATGTGCGTCATCGCCGGGGCGCTGCGGTGCCGGGTACGTCACCTCCTGGTCCGGGGTATTGGGTGCCCAAGATGTTGCGGGTTGATTATATTTTACAGGTGGGATATGTGTGGGTACAGTGTTGGATGTGTCCTGTCCCCACAGGGGTGTCTAGGGGGCCCATGTACAGTTTTCCCGCCCTTGCATTGTGTGCGGTATTTGCATGCCCTTGTTGTGTGTCTGCCTACCTGCGTCGTCGTTGCGCGTTCACTCCTAGCTGCTGCATCAGGTACAGCATTGGGATGGCCTGGAGTGCAGGATTCATGTCGGAGTAGGCCGGGTTGGTGTTTCTGTGGTCGACAATGTGGTTTCCGCCTCCTGTTCTCGTGCGGTGTCTCTTTGCCGGTGAGGCTGTTTGGTTGTGTCATCGTAATTTGTACGCCGGGCGGTACGTCATTTCGTCGGACGGTGTGCCTTCGTTGGCTGGCGCCGCAACGTAAACGGGCGCACTTTGATGGCGGGCGGCGTCGCAGGCTTGCGGGCGGTATTAGCCTGACTTTTCACATCCTAATTTGGTGGGAGTGCGGGCAGTTGCTGGCGGATGGTAACTAGCGGTTTTTGCCTCCGACGGCACGGCGGTAGTGTTTCCGCCCGCCATTGTAATGACCCCCTAAGATACTACAAATGTTAAATTAGTATACTTTGTGTACTACTAATGAGTGATACTATTTGTAACACATATTATGTGAGTGACTGTGTGACTGTGTGTATCCATGTGTGAGTAGGTGTCTGAGTGACTCTATGGGTGTATGTGTGGCTGTGTGGGTGAGTGAGTGGGTGTGTCAGTATATGGGTGAGTGAGTGGGTATGTGAGAAGCTGAATAGGTGAGTGATGGACTGTGTAAGTGGCTGTATGGGTGAGTAAGTGTGTGCATAAGTGGTGTATGAGTGAGTGAGTGGTTGTGTGAGTCACTGTGTGGGTGAGTGAGTAAATGTGAGAGTGTCTGTATTAGTGTGTGTTTCTGTGAGTGACTGTATGGGTAAGTGAGTACATGTGTTAGTATATGTATTAGTAAGTGAGTGGGTGTGTGAGTAACTGTATGGGTGAGTGAGTGGTGTGTGAGTGACTGTGGGTGCATGAGTAGATGTATGAGTAGCTATATGAGTGACTGACTCAATTTGTGAGTGGCTGTATGGATGTATGAGTGGGTGTGTGAGTATCTGTATGTCTGTATGACTGGATGTGTGAGTTATTGTATTGGTGAGTGAGTGGATGCATGAGTGGCTGTATGGGTGAGTTAGTGGTTATGTGAGTGGCTCTATTGATCAGTGAGTGGGTGTGTGAGTATTTGTATGGGTCTGTGAATGGGTATGAGTGGTTGTATGGGATTGGGAGTGGGCGTATGAGAGGTTCTATGGGGGTGTGAGTGGGTCTGTGGATGATGTCATCAGCAATGTCATCAGTGATGTCATTGACCATGTCATGAGTGATGTAATATGTGAGGTTATAAGCAGTGCATTGTGGGGGCGTAAGTTATAATTAGATCAGGTAACAATAACTGCTGAATTTTTATGATTTTGTATGAGTGAAATCTGACCCTAACTATAACGTTCCTGTAGCCTTTGTTTTTTTCAGTAAATCTATCTATCTATCTATCTATCTATCTATCTATCTATCTATCTATCTATCTATCTGTCTGTCTGTCTGTCTATCTATCTATCTATCTATCTATCTATATCTATACATATATAGATATAGATCTATATATATATATATATATATATATATATATATATATACATATATATATATATATATATATATATATATTATCTACTGGCGGTCGCCAGTAGATAGTTATAGTTAGGACCTATTATCCATAGGAAATCCGCGACATTCTATTTGAAATAACTCTTGCGCCGGTTGACGAATCTTCGCGTAAGCTTCCAACTTGTTGGGGCGCTCCGCTCCGCTCCTACCCTGAAAGTCTCGGGTTGATTCGTCAAGCGGGGGCCGAGAAAAAAGGGGGGTCCCAAAACACGTTTTCCCCATTCATTTTTCCATAGGAACCTTTAGTCGCAGCTACAGCCCGAACTGCTGAACGGAATTACACCAAATTTGGCAAAGAGGTAGCCCTTGGTTCAGTGTCGTGCCTTTTGCTTAAATGGTTTAAATCCGTTCAGTAGTTCCTGAGAAAATCAAAAGTAAAGTCACATATATATCTATGGCCGAGTAGGGTCTGCGTACCCTCCCGATCACGAGCTGTATGCTAATTGGCTGTCAAGTGGCTGTCAACACTCCAAATCAGGAAGTGTTGGCAGCCATTTTGTCCCTCGGTAGAACCGAGGGACAGAAACAAGTGCGCAAAGCACAAAATGGGGCAGGGTAGAAACACCCTGACCCCCTAGGTCTGCTCAGGGGGTCCCACAAGGACCCCCTGGGCAGAAAAAAGCATTTTTTTTTTTTTTTAAATCGGTGGGATGCGCTTAGGCTGCGCGAATCCCCCCGAGAAAAAAAAGCACAAGAAACAAGTGCGCAAAACGCACAAAGGGGGCAGGGTAAAAACACCCTGACCCCCTAGGTCTGCTCAGGGGTCCCACAAGGACCCCTGGGCAGAAAAACGAAAAAAAGAGAAAAAAAAAAAAGACCGGCATCGTGCCGAGGCCCCGCCCCTCCCTGCAGCAGTCTGCAAACGCGCCCCCTGGCGCGTTTTAAGAAGGGGAAGTAATTCCCCTTGAATACTGGGGGTCCCTGGGGGCCAACTAGCCCACCAGGAACCTCCGGTATGCGCCAGGGGCTGTGTTGCAGAGAGGTGTACAGAGGCCACGCCCCTTTTACACCTCTCTGCAACGCAGCTCTGTGGCGCTTTTTGGAGGTACATGGTGGGCTAGTTGGACTCCAGGGACCCTCAGTATTCAAGGGGACTTAATCCCCCAACTTAAAACGCGCCACGGGGCACGTTTGCACAGTGGTGAAGGAGGGGCGGGGCTTCAGGTGACATGTGTGCAAACAGGCCCCGTGGCGCATTTTAAGATGGGAATGAAATCCCCTTCAATCCTGAGGGTCCCTGAGGCGAACTAGCCCACCAGGTACGTCCAGAAAGCGCCACAGAGCTGCGTTGCAGAGAGGTGCAAAAAGGGCGTGGCCTCTGAACACCTCTCTGCAACGCAGCTCCCTGGCGCATACTGGAGGTACAGGGTGGGCTAGTTGGACCCCAGGGACCCTCATGATTCAAGGGGACTTAATCCCCCAACTTAAAACGCGCCACGGGGCGCGTTTGCACAGATGTCACCTCAGGCCCCGCCCCTCCCTTCACCATTGTGCAAATATTCCTCTAAAATCAGCCGAACTACGAATTCCGATTTACTCACCTGTTATCAGGAGAGACCTCAGTGCTGCATCTTTCAGCCCAGTACTGATCCTGAAAAGTAATTTTAACCATACTTACCAGTAACTTGAATTTCCTTCCATGGGATATCATTGACTGGTTTCACTTGGAAATTCTTCTAAGTGTGGAGTTTTGGAACTTTATAATATTCCTCTAAAATCAGCCGAAATACGAAATCCGATTTACTCACCTGTTATCAGGAGAGACCTCAGTGCTGCATCTTTCAGCCCAGTACTGATCCTGAAAAGTAATTTTAACCGTACTTACCAGTAACTTGAATTTCCTTCCATAGGATATCATTGCCTGCTTTTTGCTGAAAAAGTTTCTAAGTGTCGATTTTTGAAACATACAAATATTCCTCTAAAATCAGCCAAAATACGAATTCCGATTTACTCACCTGTTATCAGGAGAGACCTCAGTGCTGCATCTTTCAGCCCAGTACTGATCCTGAAAAGTAATTTTAACCGTACTTACCAGTAACTTGAATTTCCTTCCATAGGATATCATTGCCTGCTTTTTGCTGAAAAAGTTTCTAAGTGTCGATTTTTGAAACATACAAATATTCCTCTAAAATCAGCCAAAATACGAATTCCGATTTACTCACCTGTTATCAGGAGAGACCTCAGTGCTGCATCTTTCAGCCCAGTACTGATCCTGAAAAGTAATTTTAACCGTACTTACCAGTAACTTATATTTCCTTCCATAGGAATCCATTGTCTGGTTTTCAGCAGAAAAGTTTCAAAGTGTTGATTTTCACAAACTACAAATATTCCTTAAAAATCGCCTGTATGACTTAAACGCATTCTTTCAACTGTTTACAGGAGATGCACCAGTGCTGGATCTAGGATCCACCACTGAGTAAGAAAAAGTAACGATAACACTACTTACCTGCTAAGTGAATTTCCTCCCATAGGATAACATTGGTGATTCTATGTGAAAAAGTTTCTAAGTGTCAACTTTTAAAATACAATAATATTCCTTAAAAATCACTACTGTAACCAAAACGCTTTTACTCAACTGTTTACAGGAGATGTCCCAGGACTGAATCTAGGATCCAGTCCTGTGGTTAGAAAAGTAATCCATAAAGTAACTAATTGCATTTAGCTAGAAATTCACATTGAGCTCAATGTTGCATTGTGTTTGAAATTGTGTTGCCCATTGCAACAACTGTAACTACTGTACTTAAAAGTCTAGTGCCTATTTGCAAAGTATTTAAACTAAAGTAATTCATTCTGAGAAAGTATATTTTGTAATGTAATGTATAATGTAATTACAATGTAATTTAAAAAATAAAATATCTAAAAATAAATAGTTTAAAAAAATGTAGTAAATCAGTATCAAAAAAATAAATATAACAATTAATACATTTAAAAATTGTCATTTACAAAACCTTTGAAATTCACTGAAAAAAACCATAGGTTTCAGACATGTTATAGTTAGGAATTAGCATTTAAAAAACCTTTGAAATTCACTGAAAAAACCATAGGTTTCAGGCTTGTTATAGTTAGGAATTAGCATTTTAAAAACCTTTGAAATTCACTGGAAAACCATAGGTTTCAGGCCTGTTATAGTTAGGGTTTAGCATTTAAAAAACCTTTGAAATTCACTGAAAAAACCATAGGTTTCAGGCCTGTTATAGTTAGGGTTTAGCATTTAAAAAACCTTTGAAATTCAGTGAAAAAACCATAGGTTTTAGGGAAAGTTATAGTTAGTTGGACATTGCACTCGTACAAAACCCGTGAAATTCCCCCGTTATAGTTAGTTCAGCTAACTATAACTCGCGCCCCCGCAATGCACTGCTGATGACGTCACATATTACATCACTCATGACATGGTCAGTGACATCACTGATGACATCACTGATGACATCTCAAATGACATCACTGATGACATCATCCATGTGAGAATTTAATGCATCTTCTTACACCCTAATATAACGTTTGATACACCCACTCTAAATTACAGACTGCCATTCTCAAAACCATACACACTCCAATACCAATAAGTACATACCCACTCACTGATTCTTAGGTCTACACACACACATCTACTCACTCACCCGTACAGTCACTCATACTTACAGTCACTCAGTACAGGACTATCATATGCACTCATACACCTATATAAACACTCACACAACGCAACTCATCCATAGAGGTACTCACACACCTAGTCAGTCATGCAAATAATTAATCACACTCCAATTTACTCACCTATACAGTTATACACACCAGCTCACTTATTCATAAAAATACTAGCACATTCTTACGCTCCTATGCAATCACTGATGCAAGCACACACTCATCCATATAGCCACTCTCACAATCACACACTCTCACTTATAGCCATCTAAATACTCCAACACACATATATACTGCCTTTCACATATGTAGTTACTCACACATGTACCACTGAGATATACATTCAATCACTAACACACCCATACACACACTCACCCACCCATACAGTCCATCACAGACGCACTCTTGAAACCATGCACCCAGTGAATCACCCACTCACACATCTATGCACAGAGTCACACACACCCCACCCACACAAACACTGAGGCACCCATATAGATACTCAGAGAACCAATCCATAACCCATATAGACACTCATTTAGCTAGTCAGAAACCCATGCAGCTGCTTGCACAACAACAGACAGACGGATACAGACATTCACACAGTTTAGTCACTCACCCATGCATCCAGTAAGATACGTTTAATCACTCACTTATAGACTCAGTCACGCACCTACTAAATCATCCATTCAGACGCTTATACACCCACTCATTCTTCAATACGCCTTTCCCTATATATATTAAACATATTTAAACTTTACAGAAACACACAGTCACTGGATGATGTCAGTGATGTCATCAGTGATGTCACTGACCATGTCATGAGTGATGTAATATGTGACGTCATCAGCAGTGCATTGCGGGGCGCGAGTTATAGTTAGCTGAACTAACTATAACGGGGGAATTTCACGGGTTTTGTACGAGTGCAATGTCCAACTAACTATAACTTTCCCTAAAACCTATGGTTTTTTCAGTGAATTTCAAAGGTTTTTTAAATGCTAAACCCTAACTATAACAGGCCTGAAACCTATGGTTTTTTCAGTGAATATATATATGTGTGTGTCTATTGCTGAATTTAATCTGAGAGCTGTGATTGTGGCTCCGCTCAATCAATATTGATACCTCTACCATGTGGTTGAAGATCAAACAGAATTCAATTTGGGAAATTAGCAAGTTTTCCCTACAAACAATACATTTTATTCTTTTGGACAAAGTTATCTTGGGGATGAGTACTTTTCAGAATTTAATTTGGGAAGATATCTAGTTATTCCTACTAACAGCATATTGGATTACTTCAGCCCTGAAGAAGAAAATGTTGTCACAAAACACATGTTGGCTGTTTGTTTGTCATGATTTGTTTTTATGAAGTTATGAAAATCAAGATCGAGATTTATGGATATTCATGAATAAAAAAAAAAAAAACAAGAATCATTATTGTGTTGTTTTCGCCTTTGATGGACTGATTTATATAATCCTAAACTTAACTTAATATTTCTAACACTAGAACTAATCAATTGTACTACTGAATATTGACCCCCAAATTATCGTGGTACATGAATATCAAGGACAGAATATTGAGGGACAAAATATGGAAAGGTAAGTGCATACAAGGAAGTATAGATTTACTATTTATAACTACACATCTATGTACCTTGAAGATATATGTATGTGTAGGTACATGTATGTGGTGTTAGGCATAGAAAATCTAGACTTACTTACCTTTCAATTTTTGTTGTGTATTTTGTCCTCTATATTTTGTCCCATTGATATTCTGGGGTCGATATTTAGGGTGCACACCCTGCTAAGCCAAACCCTTCACATAACCCTAATTCTAACCTTGACCGTTTAACCTTTGTCCCTGACCCTAATATGATATGAGTAATGCCATGTGTGTTGAGGTAACGGTAAGTGAGGCAATGTAAATGCCAAAGTAAAGGAGAAGAGGTAAAGAAATTATATAAGAAAGAAACCGTAGGGGGTGCTAGGTGGCGCACATCCAAGATGGCCGCACACCTGTGAGGCTGTGGACGCCTGGCGATAAAAATCCTACTTTTATCCTGCTACCTGTCGCCCGTAACCTGTCTTGCTGCTGCCCACTGCTCTCCTGTATCGCCTGGTACGCTCCGGTCGAGGTTCCGTCTCCCGATGCGGTGCTGGTGTGCAGAGATTATCGGACGGCGCTGCGGGGACCTCTGAGGGCGAACTGCTTGGTGCCCTGGGCGGCGAGCGCCACCACTCGAGACTCGGGGCTCCCACGTGGTGTGTGGGCCCCGTTAGCGGAATCCTTGATGCCTGCTCCTGCCCTGGATGAAACGGCTGGCCTGCATCCTGTCCCGCTTTCGGCGGGTGACTGCTGCTTCCAACACTTACTGAACTCATCGCCCGTGTGGTGGAGGTGAGGTGCCCGGGCTCTGGGGAGACTCTGCTGCAGCACGCATCGCGCCATCTTATCCCGCTACCAGCTGCCAGTGACCGGCCTCGCTGCTGCCCACTTACCTCCCACGCCGCCTGGAACGCTTCGATAGGGGGCCTGCCTTCCGCTGAGGTGCTGGTGTGCTGAGACTGTCTGACGACGCTGCTGGGACCTCTGGGAGTGAACTGCTTGGTGCCCTGGGCGGCGAGCGCCGCCACTCGAGACTCGGGGCTCCCACGTGGTGTGTGGGCCCCGCTAGCGGAATCCTTGCTGCCTGCTCCTGCCCTGGGTGAAACGGCTGGCCTGCATCCTGTCCCGCTTTCGGCGGGTGACTGCTGCTTCGAACACCTGCTGAGCTCGTCGCCCGAGTGGTGGAGGTGAGGGGTCCTGTCTTCCGCTGTGGTGCTGGTGCGCTGGGATTGTCGTGCGGCGCTGCGGGGACCTCTGGGAATGAACTGCCTGGTGCCCTGGGCGGTGGGCGCCGTCACTTGAGTCCCGGGGATCCCATGTGGTGTGTGGGCCTCGGTTGTGGAATCCTCACTGCCTGCTCCTGCCCTGGGTGAAGTGGCTGGCCTGCATCCTGTCCCGCTTTCGACGGGTGATCGCTGTACCACATACCTGCTGTGCTCGTCGCCTGGGAGGTAGAGGTGGGGTGCACGGGCTCTGGGGATGACTCTGCTGCAGCGCGTATTGCGCCATCTTCTCCTGGGATCTGTCGCCAGAAATTGGTCTCGCTACTGCCCACTTACCTCACACACTGCCTTGAACGCTCCGATAGAGGTCCTGTCTCCCGTTGCGGTACTGGTGCGCTGAGATTGTGGGACGGCGCTGCGGGGACCTCTGAGGGCGGACTTGGTGCCCGGGGTGACGTGTGCCATCACACGAGGCTCGGGGATCCCCCGTGGTGTGTGGGCCCCGCTTGCAGAACTCTTACTGCCTTCTCCTGCCCTGGGCGAAGTGACTGGCCTGCACTCCGTCCCACGTTCGGCGGGTGACTGCTGCTCCAGATACCTACTGTGCTCGTCGCCTGGGAGGTGGAAGTGAGGTGCCCGGGCTCCGTGGTGACTCTGCTGCGGCGCGCCTTTCGCCATTATCTCCTAGCACAAGGCAGCATTCATGGCGCCCTCTCCATCTGTGCCTCTCCTCTGCTAGGGATATTTCCGCACTATTGTCCTGCGATCGGCTTGGGTGCAGCCAGCCTAGAGTGCCTTTCCCTGGATACGGAGAGACGTGCATGGCGCCGTCCCCACTTGGACCTGTCTCCTGCCACTGACATTTCGCACCAGCGCCTCGTACTCTGCTCGGCGCCACCACACTCCAGTGCTTCTCTCCCTACATAGCGCAACGTGTATGGTGCCATCCCTACTTGTGCTTAGCCCCTGCCAGTATCATTTTGTGTTCACACCAGAGCCCAGTGTCCTGCTCTGCGCAACCGATCTTCGGGGGCTCTCTGGGGAGGTAACTGTTATCTGCCTCCCTCACCGTGAGGCCTTGGATTGCTGCGCCATTTCGACGGACTCGTAGGCCCATCTCCTCTAGCGGGCGTGACAGGATCTACAATCCTATTCCGGAGCCTGAGACGCTCGGCCGTGGTCCCGGTGGCCCTTCCACGCTCGCCTACGCTAGCTCCTGGGCTGACGACTGTGACTACCCATGAGAGGCTGGGGGGCCTTCTTCCTCCATCAGTGGTCCACGCTTACCAGTAAGCCGGCCGTTGCCTGGGTTGCTCCTTAGTGCCTGTACTGCCCGCCCTTTTGCCGCTCAGCAGCGTCCTACTCACCTTGACGGGCTTGGGACGCATTGGTGGAATCTCGCTACAGGGTGGTACCACTTGGAAACTGGCCATTGTCGGGTGGGCAGACACGGCGTGTACTGCTTACCGCTCCTCTTCAACACCTTGCTGTCTGGCTCCGCTTCACGTTGTCCAGCACATTTTGAACCGCTGTCACTGTGCCCCGGCCACTGAGCGTTGAGCAGCACCTGGCCTCCTGCACTGCTGGGGTCACTCGCTATACCACAGGAGGCAATGGGGAAACCTGACGGACGGCAACCTCGTCTCACCTTCGACTCCAAAAAAGCTGCCACGCGATCCACCTCTGCGGACTTGGGGCAGGCCAACACTGACCAGGCATCTGCCCCCATGCCGGCCCCGGAGGACGACGTCAAGTCACTCTTAATGGCTGTCCAGCATAGTCTCACGGACCTCTCCGGCAAAATGGATACTATGAACAGTCGCTTGGATTTCCTTGTCCAGAAAGTTGACAAACATGACGGGCAGCTGAAGGAAGCGGAGAGACGTATATCAGAAAATGAAGATGCCACCGCACAAATGCAACAGCATGTCTCGCAAATGGACAAACTGCTTAAAGTAATTGCGGCCAAAAATGAAGACATCGAAGCTAGGAGCCGCCGGAATAATATCCGCATCTTAGGCATCCCCGAAAGTACGAACACGGGGCGCATGGAGGATTATGTTGAGCGGCTCCTGACGGGAACCTTCGGTGTGGACTCCTTCTCATCGCAGCTGGTGGTGGAGCGCGCTCATCGCTCCCTGGGTCCCCGTCCTCCGCCGGGTGAGACCCCTAGACCCATCGTAGCCCACCTCTTAAACTATCGCGACCGCGATGCGGCATTAGGGAAGGCCCGAGAGCAGAAGCCCTTGCAATTCGAGGGTACCATCTACACCATCTACCCCGACTTCACTATGGCGGTGCAGGAGGCGCGACGCAAATTCCTTCCTGTCAAACAGAAACTGCGCAAGGCGCAGATAGAATATGCCCTTTTATATCCTGCTAGACTTCGGATCACCAACCATGGCAAACACATCTTCTGTACAAACCTGCAACAAGTGGAAGATTTTCTGAAGACGACTCAACAGCGTTCGCCTCAACGGGATGGTGCTTCTAGATCCTCCTCTCCATCTTTAGACTGACCTAGGCGGTGTGACCGTGTACTACGCTGACCCGCTACTTGAACTCTTGCTTCCCCTGTTTGCTGTAATGCTGAACTGTTTTGCTGCACTGCTGAGTCCGGTTGCGCCATCTCCCCCCGCGTGGGGCTGATCTTGGCGTTCCCTCAGGATGACGCTTCTCCTCTGAGTGATGGTCGCAGACAGATAAGTGCCCATTGGGCGTTGACCTATTTACTTTTTGTGTTGTGGGCTGCAATCCTCTACTAGATGTTTTTCCATTTTTATCTAATGGTAGCTTTGCATCTTATCTCGCCAGGCACCCTTCCCCCCCATCGCTCCACCCCCATTTGTCCCCGGGGGTATTGGAGACTGAATTGCAGATAGTGAATGGGTTTGGGAAGGTTTGTTTAGCCCACTGGCGCCCCCCCCCCATATGGGAGATCCCCCAACCTGCTTCTCCTATTATGTTGTCTTCTGTTTTTTTTGCTGTATGCTCCGTTGGCCACATTTGGCCCTGTTAAAGAGACCTTGTTTTGTCTGGGTCCTGGGAGGAAACATGATTCCGGCATGTTTGGGATGCCGTTGTGGGTGGGGGAGGTATGGGTGTTTGCCAAATATGGTACTCTTAGTTTTCTGGGATGGCTTTTCAAGGGAGAGGGTAGAGTAGGAATAATATGGATTTTTGTTATATCTTCTGGACATCAGCGTATAGGCACAGCAAATACCTCTGACATAGGCACACTACTTACACATACAGGCAAAATCAGCACTATTACCTACCGACAGTATGATGGCAGCTCGTACTGAACCGCTTAGACTCAAACTGCTTACATGGAATGTCAGAGGCCTGCGTGACCCTCGTAAGCGGAGGCAAATACTAGCTTACCTTGACCGCCACCAGATACATATTGTGATGATTCAGGAGACCCACATGGACCCTCACCGTCCTGGCTGCTTCGGCAGCAGATGGGCCTCAGCCCGAGTCTTCTCC
The DNA here is from genome assembly GCA_963921515.1 of Calotriton arnoldi. Taxonomy (NCBI): domain Eukaryota; kingdom Metazoa; phylum Chordata; class Amphibia; order Caudata; family Salamandridae; genus Calotriton; species Calotriton arnoldi. The sequence continues at coordinate 2,008,034 of CAWUFW010001802.1, forward strand.
TCTTATTCGACTTATTCGCGTGGCACACTTATACTGGTAAAGAAAAATACACCGTTCCGGCTGGGGGGCACGTTTAGCGACCCATCTGGTCATAGCTGTATGCTCTGGGGCACCCTGGCTACGCAGTCGGTCACCCTAGTCTGCTGTTACGGCCCTAATACGGATGACCCCGACTACTTCACTTCCCTTTGGGGCCAGATACTAAAAGTGGGGTCTACTCATGTCATATGGGGTGGAGACTTCAATACTGCACTACGCCCATCCCTTGATCGCTCCAATCCCCTCCCACATCATTACACTAACACCCAAGACACACTAGCCGGCCTATTCTGCGATAATAATCTCATCGATGCATGGCAATACGTCCATCCGGATGACAGAGAGGGCACCTTTTATACAGCTGGCCTTTCGACCTGGTCCAGACTCGATTACTGGGTGTGTTCCCGAGGAGTGGGTCCTTGGATCCGCACAGTGGAGCATTTAGCCCGCACCTATTCGGACCACGCGCCGGTCTGCTTAGAGATAACCCCTCCAAACTCTATTGCTACCCCACGTTGCTGGAGATTAGTCCCGGAGGCCCTTTTGGACGCTGTTTTTCAAGCCAAAATAGGGGAGGAAATTACAGATTTTTTTGCCCGGAATAAGGGTTCTGTTGCCCAGCTGAGCACGTTATGGGAGGCTTTTAAAGCCACTATACGCGGCTCCTGCATGGCCAAGAGTTTTGGGGTACTCAGAGATATTCGACGTAGCCTAGGTCGCTTGGAAACTGAGCTGAAACAATTGGAAGCGGACATGTGGAAAGCGGGCACGGGGGCTCAGAGAGCCGCACTCCGCGAAAAGCTTACAGACTACACTTCCACTGCTGACCGGGAAGTCAAATTCCGGGGTAAATATTATACTGCCCGCCGGTACGGAGAGGGTGAGCGTCCTGGCAAAGCTCTAGCGGCTGATATCCGACAACCTCGCTTCGCCAATTATATTCTTGATATAGTCGATGGAGATGGGATACGACATAGGGACAGCTCGGCCATTCTCAATACCTTCACGGCCTTCTATACCGACCTTTATAGCTCACGCCACGACTCCCCCCTGATCTATCACACTATCTTAGTGATATTGCGTTGGGGTGGCTGGGGGATCACCATCGGCAATTTTTGGCGGCTCCATTTGAAGACGACGAGTATCGCGCGGCCATTATGCAGATGAAGTCGGGCAAGGCGCCCGGATCCGACGGCCTCCCCATCGATTTCTACAAGACCTATATCGACCAACTCATCCCAGTCTTAAAAGAGGTATTTCTAGAGGCGCAGGAGACTCAGATTCTGCCCGACTCAATGCGAGAAGCTTTGATCACCTCACTTTTGAAGCCGGACAAGCCTGCGGACCATTGCGAGTCCTACCGGCCTCTCTCTTTAATAAACACAGATGCAAAAATCCTTGCTAAACTCATAGCGAATCGCCTTTCTCTACTTATGGAGAATCTAGTCCTGCCGGACCAAGCGGGATTCATTCCGGGGCGGGCGACCTCCCACAATCTGCGGACACTCTTCTCTATTATACAAAACGTTGACCCGCAGCTGGCGCTTGTGGCGGTCTTTCTCGACGCCACAAAGGCCTTCGACTCTGTCGAATGGGACTACCTGTTTACTATACTGCAATGTATGGGACTCCCCGTGTTTTTTTTAGCCTGGATTCGACTTCTTTATACCTCTCCGACGGCGAAGGTCTTGATAAATGGGCACACCTCTCACTCGATATTCCTCTCTCGTGGCACACGCCAGGGCTGTCCGCTGTCCCCATTGCTCTTCGCCCTTGCAATGGAACCCCTGGCAGCCAAAGTTAGGCAGCACCATGCTGAGAGGGGCCTCCGTTGTTTCCTCCGTCCTATTCTTATTTCTCTATATGCCGATGATGTCACCCTCTATGTCAAAGAACCGAGTCAAAACCTTAACCCGCTACTTCGTGAATTTGTCAAATTTGGTGGCCATTCTGGTATACACATCAACTGGGCCAAATCCCAGATTTTCCCCCTTACCGCTGCAGCCGCGCCTATTCGACACAGATTTTCTCATCGAGTGGTGCTCTGACGAGGTGAGGTATTTGGGGATCCGCGTGACTGCGAACCGGGAGGAACTGATGAGACTCAATTATGGGCGCGCGCTGGAATATGTTACTGGGTGCATCACCAGATGGATTGCACTCCCCCTAACCATGGCTGGCCGCATCTCTCTAATCCAAATGATAATTCTCCCGAAATCTTTATATCTTTTTCTTAATATACCGTATGATCCGGGTCGACATTTTTTTGCCTCTTTGCGCTCCGAACTGATCCGGCTGGTATGGGGTGGCAAGCAGCCTCGTATACAATGGGACACACTCATGTGCCCATACTCGCAGGGTGGGTTCGACATCCCCAATTTAGAATTGTATTACGTCTGTGCCCAGGCGCATTATGCCCACTACTGGTTTCATCCTCCTCGGTACACACCACATGTTGCTTCCGAACACTGGCTTGCGGACCCTATCCCTCTGGAGGGTGTCATCTTGTCCAAAGTTGAGACTCGCACGTCCCTCCGGTCCTCCGTAGAATGTTCCGTTGTAGCCTGGTCTCGCATTGCTGACCGCGTGCTAGCGCCTTGCCTATATTCTCCATTACTACCTCTCGTCTACCACCCAGGACTATCACTGCTCCATGAGGGTATTTTCAAGAAAGTGGCAGTCACTCGACGTATCCGCTGTTGGGGTGACTTATTTCTCAATGGCAAATTTCGCACTCTCCAACAACTCTTTTCGGACCCCCCTCCTTCCACTATGGAAACCTTCCTCTACGCCCGTCTCCGGCATGGGATCAGAGAATGTATGCCGTCCTACCCACAGGAGCCTACAGTTGTAGCTCCTCTGCATCTTGTTCTCAACGCACTCACTGCGTCTCACCTTGTGTCCCTACTTTACCATAGCTTATACGTGGATGCAGAATACTCCTCTTGTGCGGCTCGAGACCGTTGGTCCTCTGAACTAGAGCACGACATTACCGATGTTCAGTGGTCCTACTGCTGCAAACAAACAGAACAGGTTTCCTCTAACAGCCGACTACGCATCATTCACTACAAATTTCTCCATCGCAGCTATCATACCCCTGTGAAACTACATAGATTTGGCTTACGAGATACCACCACTTGTGACAGATGTAAGACGGAAGCTGCTAATTTTCTTCATTTAGCTTGGGGCTGCCCGGCTGTTCACGCGTACTGGCAGCGGGTCTTCGAGGCTTTGGACTGCATGACCTCCTTGCCCATTGAGAGATCCCCTCTTGTGGCTCTATTAGGTTATACTGAACAGACCCCTACTTCGTATCGCAGATTTGTGTCCTTTAGTTTGGTGCTGGCTAAACGGCGCGTGGCTTGCCGATGGGGGCGGGGACGGGCCCCAAAATTCAAAGACTGGCTGGGGGATATGATCCTGTGGCAGGACCAAACAAGTGCATATGCTGAGCTCCTCCCATCCACCTCTCGACCCCGGGACATCTGGGGCCCTCTACAGGCATATCTGCTGGACCATCCGGATCCTCTTGCACATGAGCCCTAATACCCACAGGTTCCAATACATGCTCACTCTACACCTTAGCACCCTGGAGCCCCTTTTTTTTTTTCTCTCACAATCTCATGTGTTATGAAGTCCTCAGAGAGCCCTTTCGAGGATGCACCTGGAACCAACACACGCCTCCATGCGACGAGACGCCACCTGACCACTGTACTAGACGTGTATACTTCTCTCGAGTGCCTATGCCTCTGGGTATATGTCAACCTCTTTGCCTACTGATTTGCCGTAGTCATCTTGATTGTTATCTTCTGCTGAATGTCCACTGATACTGCTTCACTTTGTGACTATTCTTCCTTAATTTAACTGATCATTTCACACAGAAAAGTCTCAGCTGCCCTTGCCCCACCTGACGCGGCCGGCCCGATTTCGTTGTAGGCGGCTTGCTGTGTATCTTCCCCCCGTCTACATTGTTATGCCTTTCAGAACTTTGCGCTGCCGGCCCTTTCAGGGATGTAGGCACTATGCTGTGGTTAATGTTTATTACCTTCAATAAAGGTTTTTGAAACTTTAAAAAAAAAAAAAAAAGAAAGACACCGTAACAGAGGCAACCTGACACTGATTAGGTACAGATGCACAAGATAAGTACATGTGGGCGCAAAGCATTAGATTACATTGTCATTACGAATGTGCCTTTAGTTCTTAAACTAGGGGAAAGCCTGATATAACATCACTCTTATGAGAACTTCCTAAAGTTGGCAGTGTTAGTCCCTTTCTGGTGGCAAGGGTCTTGTGTGTTACTGGCATCTGCATCTTTAACTTGAAGGAAACTACAGCTGGGATGGGTTTGTGCTTGACTATAATGGATTTCTTTTTAATGCTGAGTAGTTCTGTGTCTTTAGTGTGTGTCATCGAATTTTTGTCGTTTGATAGAAGTGGTGCTACTCCAGAATACCCTCTGAGTGAGACAAAACGTTTTTAAGCGTGATGCATTCTTCGACTGGGGACCAGTGCACCGATTTGATTGTTTCTTTTGCTTTCAATACTAATTTAGATCTATTATTAACGTGGCTGCCCTGCTTTCTATTAACCAGAGTTTTCTGATTTGGAGACTGGTGTGTAGAACATAGCAATAATCCAATTTCCTCATAACCGGTGCAGAAACTAGATTTGCATTCAGATCAATTGTGAAGAGGGGCACGAGGTGCATAGGCAGGGACAGATGGAATAAAATCCCTGAATGTCAGTGTTTATTTGTGATTAGAATGACAAGTTGACATCAGAGACGATCTCTTGGCTGCAGACTACAGAAGCCAGGATTGCTGTAGGGCTTTTTCAAGAGAGAGTGGGGTTCACAAACATATGTAACTATATTGCTTTGATCAATAATGAACATTTTACATGCACATCCATGAGAACTCATTCACAGGCAAATGAGTACCTTTGTACCTCATAGGCTTAGGCCTTTAATTTCTTTAAATGTACGAGTTTTGTGGATTTACAAAAATCCCATACTCAACCCATAGACATCTTTGAAACTAGTGTTCACCTAACCCTAAACTGGCGAATTGTCAGCCTGTGAATACATTGTTGGTTTACAGCTATGAAAAAAATGCTTCTGCATAACAATGCTTGCCCTATTGATAAATCCCTGGCTATACAGCCACAGAAAATAAGAACATTTTTGTAGATTTTTCATGCACATTTGTAAAATGTGTTTCATGATTTTCTGGCACTTGAGTGTGTAAATTGGTGTAAAAAACCATTGAAGATGCCTGTGAATAAAATGAGAGTTAGGGCTGTTTGGTTATTAAGTACAGTCCCAATGGCAACCCCTTCAGATCACTTGTTCCAACCCTAACCCTTAAACAAACAACTGCAGATAATCTGCCACATATTCTGTGACTGTAAATTCCACCAGGGGATGTAAGATGTAGTATCTATCGGTTATTTGAGATGACACTCTTGGACACCTAATTAAAATTTGCGCTTGCAAAATATTTTGTGAATCAGGCCCTACCAAAATACACCTCTACAGTTCACCCTAAACAACTGTATTGCCAAGCCATGTCCAAAAGAGTCTGGTCACAAATGCACACTAATATTGAACGATGAGAGCTTCACCACTGTGTATGACATGAATACATTATACAGACACACGCACAAGTGCCTCCTCTTTATGTCCTCAGCAGGTAGTGTTGCAACATAAATATATAGGTAAGTCGAAGGAATAAAACAAGTGAATAATTAACTCATCAGTCTTGAATAGCTTTTAAATTTCGTGTTGTGCATGAATGAAGTACTGGGTTCATGCTCACATGAGTCATGGACGGCCTTGAAAAACGCATTATAAACCAGATACAAGGGATCAGCATGGCAGGAGGGCTTTAGAAATAGAATCCGAAGCTCTGACCACTGTGACATGTAGAACATAACATTCTTTCTAAATGCTACTAATGCACACACAATAGTACATCAGTATGGTGTAGTACTACTTAAGTGCCATGTGCTCCCACTGGCTGGGCGTGCCATTGACAAGCAGCTTGCAAAACACAACAGCTGCACTGTTCTTTCATTTTTCCTATGATTTGCTGCATTGTTTTGTGGTGATTTGTATGCTTATCTTTTTTGTTTAGCTATTGTAATATTATTTGTTTAAAAGGTGTGCAGTTTGAAAACACTGCATTCAGTGCCCGAACATTCTATTGCAGAACATGACTTTGATATACATTTGAAAATATGTGTATGTGATCTAGAAGTCTGGAGTGATTGTTCTTTTTTGCTTCTGATTCATGGAGTATGGAGTTGTGTGACCACCCGCTTAGGTTGTTTCTTGCCTTTTTCTCGTGTACACATTGGTTTGGAAGAAAGAACCTTTATAGTCCTGTCTGTAATAATGTCATCTGCATTGAAAAAGGAAACATCTTCAGATAGTCTGTGATTGAAGGGTGTATGGTTTGGCAGGAGGCGTGCCAGGATATCTCTGATCCCTGAATACCACGGATAAATGAAGATGCCTGTGGTGATTTAATGTGTGGTTGATTGCAGTCCTCTTAGAAACAACCCCCTCTGTCCACAGATACAATCTTCAAGCATTTGGATTGTATCATATTGTGCTAGACCTGCTATTGAAGTACAGTGGTTGCTTAGGAACGTTTTATGCACATCTGAAGGCATTTTTGGGATTGGGAAATGTATTTCCCAAGTAGCGAGGTAATGGAAAATAACTTAGAATAAGGGAAGGTCCAAGCCTTCAACCTGGTGAAATGGAGATATTTTATTGAGCAGTTTGTTACCTTTTTATTCTTCTAAATAGGTTTATAGACATATTAATATGCAGAGCAGCATCTTGGAATAGCACTGTAACTGATCCAGTGCTCAGTCCCAGATATGATATAAAGACGGTTGTTAAAAAAGCATTCATAACTACAGCGCACCAGGACAAAAATTCAGTAGCCGTCAGTGCTGTAACCCTTAAATATGTTTTTCTATGGGCTTCATCAGAACAGAAACACTTTACTTTTAGTCAGTTATCACTAAAGTGCAAGCAATGTATAAACACAAATATACAATCGGCTTGGGATCTAAAAGCAATATGTAATATATATAAATTTCGACAATGTTGTAAGTTCTGAGAGCATTATTTAGAGAAATGTTGTGAACAAAGATACCACAGATTGAAGTATAGGAAACATGGAAAACGTTTAGACTACGTGGTACATGTAGTTTAGTAATATCAAGCAAAGCACCCAATTTTGAACATACTTGTCAAAAAAGCACAGTGTGATTCATTTGCATTTAACAAATTGATAAAGACAGCACAACATGTTCATTACAAACCAAGAAAATGGCAAAGGCAACTGCAAACTTAATAGCTGGGATAAATCTATGTGTTTATAGAGAAAAAGCAGAAACAGCACAGTACTGCTTTTTGCGGCACAACATGTTTAAGTAACTTCTTCTAAGTGGGGATATGTACTGTGCGGGGGTGGAGGGGTAGTTTTTCACTCCTGCTTGGTTGTGAGTCCGGATGAACTGCATCCTCTTCGTTTATAGTGCAGCCCTGGTTGACAAGGGGCTTGCCAGATTCTTTTGCCTCTTTTATCAAAGGGAGGAATGTTTTAGGGTCAGATGAACAACTCTTGGCAACCCCACCGAGACTGTATCTATATCGATTGAGTTTGTTAAAGTCAGCACTGACGCTGTAGCGTCATTTTAACGGCACTGCTACTTCCCCGGCAACATCAAGTGAAAGTTTCAAGAAGGTCCTCAGGGCACTTCTCTTCAAATAATTCAGATTTGATTCTTTTATATTTGATTCCCAGTTGCACCACACTAGTGATTCTGGCTTACTGTGCTTGTTTTTCCACACACAGATAGTTATTCTTTTGAGTTATGGCTATGAGAAATGATGTTTGTTATGTTTTATTTCAAGGATGCATTGTGCTCTGGTTTCCGAGACCTACCTTTTTTCTAGCAATTTTTCTAAAATAACCTGCTCCTATTATTTTGTTTTGCTGACACTGTGACTTCTATCATTTGAGTGCTTCATATTCATTGTATCCAGTTGTGAATGCTGTGTAATTTGTACTATGTCACTTCTGTTTAGTGTTTTTATGTAATTGTTTTCACTGTCCGATTTGTTCCTGTAATTTGTTGCTTTTTAAAATGCTCTCACTCCCTTGAGACCGGGTATGTGCTCTACAAAACTACAAAAATAAATAATAAGCAAACATCACCAGGAGAAAAAAAAATCCATCTACCAGGGTAGCTGACTTCGCGCCAGTCTTGCCAGCCTCTGCATGCGTTGTTGGCATGCTGTCATTAATTAGTGCGTATTGTTGGTGAACGGGTGCCTTCTAGTGTTCACTTATGAACAAAGACATGCTGGGTGGTAGTTTTTTTTTAGGTCAAGCATTCGAGACCTCTTGAATATACTTTAGTATATACTTATATGTGTATGTACTTTGTAGGCTCTGGCGATCAGCCCTAGGACTTGTCTGCTTACGCGTAGGGACTTTTTTTCTGTTCAACTGCCTCTATTTAACTGTCTTTATAGAAAACGGCCAGTAGAGGTCAGTAAAATACCAGAATTGTTTTCTGCTGAGGGACTTTCTTTTTTTTATTTTTCTGGCAACTGCCTCTATTTAACTTTCTTGATAGAAAACGACCAGCTGAGGTCAGTAAAATACCAGAATCACTTTAGCATTCTCTAGATTCAAGTCCATAGAAATTGTCTTCCACGAGCACCTGTAGACAATAATATTTTTTCCAAATCTTGTATTTTCATGGATATGACCACCCAAGGCCCTGATTTTATATTAAAAACAGAGCTTTGGACTATACCATTTCCCGCTGAAAGGCAATATTTCTCTCCATGTGTTCCCATACCTGGCGTGTCACGCAGTTTGGTGCTTACTTTACCTCCATGTTAAAGAACAGTAGATGTTTCAGCACCCAGGCTAATGTGATGCATAGCTAAATACATATAAGGTCCCAAAGGTGAGACCGATTGCATTACAAATGCTTGTTCTATCCTTCTCAACGTAACGGGTAAGAAAATGATTGGGGAATTCTTATACCAAAAATGTCCTTTTAAAAGCTTTAGGGGCATTTCTGTTGTACATTTAATCCATTCGCTTCCAAACCGGTTGACGAACAGTGTATACTTGCTGACTGCTCATCTCTAACCCCCAAATCAGCACCTATGCTGTCTACAATCAACATCGGGGCACAGAAAAACATGCACATACTTTCTAAAAAAATCAAAGAACTTGATTAATACCTTCTCCCCCTTTCAAAAGAAACCTGAATAGGTAGATACATCACCCAACTTCCTCAATTAGCCAGGGAATTGCGATTGACATGGAAACCTCTGGCTTCACTTAGCTTATCAAAAAACCACCCTCATTAAAGGGCACAGTCACGACCCGATCTGAAACATGAATAAAATCAGCCTCTCTCATGTTCTATGTTCTCATCAATTTCGACGTCACTAAGGGTATTGGATCATAGCCTCACCTTCATTAATTGATAAGATATATCTCAATGATCAGAAACCTATCCATTATCCTACCAAAAATGTTAATTAACTCCTTGGCAAACCCGTTCCAACCCAGATGCCCTACTAGAATTTGCAGAAAAGTATATATCCAGCAGATTAGACCTGATTCAAGCTTGGGGAGCCAATATCAGTGAAAGTGCTAATTAGTTATTAGTGTCTGTTTAGAACTACTGGAGAGACACAAAGGGTGCTCAGAGTACACAGGCTGAGATTCCATCTTCATCCTGCTGTAATCTCATAAAGAAGTTGGAGGGCCAAGAAGTCACACTTCCAAATAAGAAACACAATAGCAGGAACTGTGTTCAAACGCATCTGATTTCTTAACTTCTTTAACCAAAGATAATAACACCCCACCAACGATGCAGCCTGCCAGTCAACTCCCAGTCTCCAACTGACATTACATGGAACACTCCTTGCATGGAGATTGCGAACATCCCTGGCATGAGCTGCATACGTAGACTTAAGGCTCTGCAGCAATTAGCCACAACCCCCCCCATACATAACAATGCAAAGAATAACAAGAATACAAATTTCAGCTTACCATGTCTACAATATTCTGACAACTCTACTAATAAGAGTGCTGTGGGATGTGATCGTTCTGTCCATCCTGCTACAAGACATAGAAGGGCTCCACTTCATTTCAGAGATTTTGTTATGAAATAATTTAGTGTTCACCATATTTGTGTTCTTTAACCCTTTTAGTTTTTTTCCTTCCTTGGTTATTCACTTGTAGTCATGGTAAGCTGAACTTGTTCCAATTGAGAAGAGAGGAAAACAGGAGTGCTAGTGAGAAGGTGGTTGGATGAGGGATAATGTGGAGGGGACCGTCCTAATTAGGAAGTGATGCCCTCACACACCCATATTGGTGTCATGCTTCATCATTGGGCTTTTGCTCCTCGTGGGGCCAGCTCTGCAATGCCCCACGGGCCCCGTGAGAGGGTTCTTTGGCAGAGATCATTTTAAAGCAAAAGCTGTGATGGTGCGTGCGGGGATGTAGAGCCAAGGAGTGTGAGTTTAAAAATACCTGAAGGGTATCCTGTAGTGAGTTTATTGGGGGATCCCTTGGGTAATTAAAAGAAGGAAGCATGACTGTCTTGTGAGTGGAGCATAAATGCAATGTGGTTGATGCTAGGTCAGGTCGACATGTTTCACGCCCTGGTGGTCCAAGTGCTTCCGAGGCGTTTTTTCAGGAGCAGTAAGTGTAGTGGGGACCCAAACATGAGTCCTTAAAAAGCGGTGTAGGGATGTTGCTTATTCTAGTAGAATAGCATCAGGTCAGAAAGTACCTAAAAAATGCTTCCCCTGAAGTATAAAATAATCCTAGCCTGAAGAGAAGAAGAAAGAAAACAGGGAAAGGGAGAGCAATAGTGCAAATGAATAACACATTGCTGATGAGGGTGCTAGTAATGAGCAATCACCCTTCCATAACATTGTAATGTGCAAGGTGTATTTTCATAAGTGAGTACTATGTATCGTTAATGATGTGCAGGGATCTCGCATCTGTGAATATCAACTTGCTTGGAGTCCACTTCTGGGTGAGTATTGGAAGTTCATGCAAATGGACTTCTAGAGGCTTTAGGCAGGCTAACAATAATGTTTTATAAGTACATTTTGCAGAATATTTGTAAGAAATCTGACTCACCAATGAATTGGATTTGTAATAAATTTTTTGAAAAGTCCAGGAAGTAACTTTTTATCTGGTTCCTAGGCGGAGAGAACATTATTTAATTTTCCCATTAACTCCCAATGCTTTCCTATAGAACAGCTCACCTTGCTACAGTCAAAATAGGTTTTTAGGCATTTTCTCTTTAAGGACTTATTTAATTTTAAACTTTGACATGTCCTACTATTAAATATAATGTAGCCTGCCTTTTGGGAATATAAAGCCAACTAAAAGGTGACTTAGTAATATCGAAAAACATGGTTTAGGCCTGTCAGAAAGAGTATTTTCACAGGCCCAATTTGCAGCTTAAACCTGCACCACCGAGTTACTGATGGCAGGCCTGCAATCATGTTATGCTTTGTCACTTTAGTGGTGGCAAAATATGTGCTTAAGTCCACTAGTGAAATTTAACTTACTAGGACCGAACATTTTGTTCCATATGTTAGGGACTTATAAGTAAGTAAATATGCTAATTAGAAAAATGGTAAACTTCAACCTTTTTTGAGGTGTCGGAACACCTGCACTGGGGTTTGGGTAGCAGAGTACTAGTGCCCCAGGTAAAAAAACTGCAGTATCATTCCCCCCAGAAATGGGTGAGGTTCTACCAAAATGAGGCATTTTCTTACAACCATATACATGGATTGATGCATGAGAGAAGGTGATCAGCTTCGAATTGATGTATGTACATGCATGCCAAGCTAGGGCCAAAGGTACTGCCTATAGAGGTCCCATGGGTTTCAAAGTAGTAGCCTCCTTAATATTCAAAGTAGTTGTTGGTGAGAGCAATACAAGCAAGGTCCAGCACAGGGTTCACTGATAGAATATCGACCCCCAAAATATCCCCATACACAAATATCGAGTTATAAATATCGATGTCAAAAATATCGACATCCTATATTTATAATGGTAAGTACAAAAATATTGAAAAAAATATATCAATTTTAATATATGTATAAAAATAATATTAAATATCTTAAATAATAAAATAAACTTTAAAACAATTAATTAGATTTAATATACATTTTAACAAATATAACAAATAAATTTAATGTAAAAAATGTAAACATATGTACATAAAATGTAATATATATATATATATTAACTTTAAAACAATTAATAAACTATTAATTTTAATTTATTTTATAATTGTATATATGAAAATGTACAAATAAAAAAATATATATACATACACCAATAACATAAAATCTAATAAACTAAAACATTAAACTATTTAAAAGTCTTTAAACTTACATTTTCCACTCCAGTGAGTGAAACAGTAGGGAAAGTGTTGGAGAGCGGAGAGGTAAAAATGACTATTCCCACTCCAGAGAGTGCAACAGTAGGGAAAGTGTTGGATAGCGGAGGGGTACAAATTACTATTCCCACTCCAGTTAGTGCAACAGTAGGGAAAATGTTGGATAGCGGAGGGGTAAAAAATACAATTCCCAATCCAGTTAGTGCAATCATAGGGAAAGTGTTGGATAGCGGAGGGGTAAAAATGAATATTCAAACTCCAGTCAGTTCAAAATTAAAAACAAACAAAATATCACCAACACAAAATATATTTTTTTTTAAATGAAAAATATATACAAATATTTAAAAATCAAAAAAATAGAAACATATTATAGTGTTAAATAGATATGACAAATACCTAAAAATATTATATTAAATAAATGTAAAAATAATTTACAAAAAAAATAACAATTTTTTATTAGAAATTATTTATAAACAAAAACATTAATTATTACATAAATGTAATCTTTTTTATTTCTTACCCTTTAACACCGCACAATTCACAACACACATCTAAATTAAAAAAAGTACCTCAATAATTAACATAATTAACTATCAATTAAAGAAATATTATTAATTAAAACACAAAATTAAAACAGATAAAAATTAATTTACTCCCCAAACGTTACCCCTATAAAACCAAAACTCACACACACAAAAAAAAAAATTTACCCTAATTAGTTATCAATTGGTGAATTAATATTAATGATCAACTAATTATTAATTATTTAAACATAAATTACTTTACACCCTCTACCCCTGTAAACCCCACAACCCACACTTAAAAATCATTACACAAATTCCATAATTAATTTTAAAATAATAAATTAATATCAATGAACAACTACTTAATAATTAATTAAAAATAAATTACTTCCCACCCTTTACCACTATAAACCCCACAACTCACATCTAAAATGAATTACTCAATTGCCATATTTACATTTTAATTAATTAATTAGCATTAATTAACAAATAATTATTAATTAATTCAAAATAAATTACTTCCCACCCTTTACCGCTATAAACCCCACAACCCACTACTAAAAAAAAGACACAATTAACATAATTAATTAATTAATAATAATTAACAACCAATTATTAATTACTTAATAATAAATTACTTCCTACAATTAGCACTATAACATCTAAATTAAATAAATATTAATACATTTTAAAAAATCATTAATTTATGATAATTAAATTACTTCCCACCCTTTACCCGTATAAACCCCACAACCTGCTCCTAAAACAATGACACAAATAACATAATTAATTACCAATTCATTAATAATACTAACAACCAATTAATAATTAATTCATAATAAATTACTTCCCACAATTAACACTATAAAATCTAAATTAAATCAATATTACTAAATATAATATAATTTAGCAAAGCAAGCAACATGAGACTGCATTTACCAGAATGCCAGGGGAGAACTATAGCTGGGGGTGAGCGGTGTGCTCCCACCCCTGTTCCTGTTTAAAAGTACTCCCGTGAGTCATTGAGCTGACGAGCTCGTGGAAGAAGCACCCGCGCGCCAGTGAGAGAGGTACTTGACCTGATGCAATGTTTGGCAGCCTACTCAGCAAACCCCAAATTTGAAGCCTGTAATCTCTACTGATGACGGTTAAAGAACCAGAAACACGTGTCTAGAGATCAGCACTATCTGCGCCAACTCTGGCGAAACACTCAGAAAACTTTAGCAAAGCAAGCAACATGAGACTGCATTTACCAGAATGCCAGGGGCGAACAGTGCTGGGGGGTGAAGCGGTGTGCTCCCACCCCTGTTCCTGTTTAAAAGTACTCCCGTGAGTCATTGAGCTGACGAGCTCGTGGAAGAAGCACCCGCGCGCCAGTGAGAGGTACTTGACCTGATGCAATGTTTGGCAGCCTACTCAGCAAACCCCAAATTTGAAGCCTGTAATCTCTACTGATGACGGTTAAAGAACCAGAAACACGTGTCTAGAGATCAGCACTATCTGCGCCAACTCTGGCGAACAACTCGAAAAACTTTAGCAAAGCAAGCAACATGAGACTGCATTTACCAGAATGCCAGGGGCGAATCTTGCTGGGGGGGTGAAGCGGTGTGCTCCCACCCCTGTTCCTGTTTAAAAGTACTCCCGTGAGTCATTGAGCTGACGAGCTCGTGGAAGAAGCACCCGCGCGCCAGTAAGAGGTACTTGACCTGATGCAATGTTTGGCAGCCTACTCAGCAAACCCCAAATTTGAAGCCTGTAATCTCTACTGATGACGGTTAAAGAACCAGAAACACGTGTCTAGAGATCAGCACTATCTGCGCCAACTCTGGCGAAACAATCGGAAAACTTTAGCAAAGCAAGCAACATGAGACTGCATTTACCAGAATGCCAGGGGCGAACCTTGCTGGGGGGGTGAAGCGGTGTGCTCCCACCCCTGTTCCTGTTTAAAAGTACTCCCGTGAGTCATTGAGCTGACGAGCTCGTGGAAGAAAGCACCCGCGCGCCAGTAAGAGGTACTTGACCTGATGCAATGTTTGGCAGCCTACTCAGCAAACCCCAAATTTGAAGCCTGTAATCTCTACTGATGACGGTTAAAGAACCAGAAACACATGTCTAGAGATCAGCACTATCTGCGCCAACTCTGGCGAAACACTCGGAAAACTTTAGCAAAGCAAGCAACATGAGACTGCATTTACCAGAATGCCAGGGGCGAACCTTGCTGGGGGGTGAAGCGGTGTGCTCCCACCCCTGTTCCTGTTTAAAAGTACTCCCGTGAGTCATTGAGCTGACGAGCTCGTGGAAGTAGCACCCGCGCGCCAGTGAGAGGTACTTGACCTGATGCAATGTTTGGCAGCCTACTCAGCAAACCCCAAATTTGAAGCCTGTAATCTCTACTGATGACGGTTAAAGAACCAGAAACACTTGTCTAGAGATCAGCACTATCTGCGCCAACTCTGGCGAAACACTCGGAAAACTTTAGCAAAGCAAGCAACATGAGACTGCATTTACCAGAATGCCAGGGGCGAACCTTGATGGGGGGTGAAGCGGTGTGCTCCCACCCCTGTTCCTGTTTAAAAGTACTCCCGGGAGTCATTGAGCTGACGAGCTCATGGAAGAAGCACCCGCGCGCCAGTGAGAGGTACTTGACCTGATGCAATGTTTGGCAGCCTACTCAGCAAACCCCAAATTTGAAGCCTGTAATCTCTACTGATGACGGTTAAAGAACCAGAAACACGTGTCTAGAGATCAGCACTATCTGCGCCAACTCTGGCGAAACACTCGGAAAACTTTAGCAAACCAAGCAACATGAGACTGCATTTACCAGAATGCCAGGGGCGAACCTTGCTGGTGGGGTGAAGCGGTGTGCTCCCACCCCTGTTCCTGTTTAAAAGTACTCCTGTGAGTCATTGAGCTGATGAGCTCGTGGAAGAAGCACCCGCGCGCCAGTGAGAGGTACTTGACCTGATGCAATGTTTGGCGGCCTACTCAGCAAACCCCAAATTTGAAGCCTGTAATCTCTACTGATGACGGTTAAAGAACCAGAAACACGTGTCTAGAGATCAGCACTATCTGCGCCAACTCTGGCGAAACACTCGGAAAACTTTGGCAAAGCAAGCAACATGAGACTGCATTTACCAGAATGCCAGGGGCGAACCTTGCTGGGGGTGAAGCGGTGTGCTCCCACCCCTGTTCCTGTTTAAAAGTACTCCCATGAGTCATTGAGCTGACGAGCTCGTGGAAGAAGCACCCGCGCGCCAGTGAGAGGTACTTGACCTGATGCAATGTTTGGCAGCCTACTCAGCAAACCCCAAATTTGAAGCCTGTAATCTCTACTGATGACGGTTAAAGAACCAGAAAGACGTGTCTAGAGATCAGCACTATCTGCGCCAACTCTGGCGAAACACTCGGAAAACTTTAGCAAAGCAAGCAACATGAGACTGCATTTACCAGAATGCCAGGGCGAACATTGCTGGGGGTGAAGCGGTGTGCTCCCACCCCTGTTCCTGTTTAAAAGTACTCCCGTGAGTCATTGAGCTGACGAGCTCGTGGAAGAAGCACCCGCGCGCCAGTGAGAGGTACTTGACCTGATGCAATGTTTGGCAGCCTACTCAGCAAACCCCAAATTTGAAGCCTGTAATCTCTACTGATGACGGTTAAAGAACCAGAAACACGTGTCTAGAGATCAGCACTATCTGCGCCAACTCTGGCGAACAACTCGGAAAACTTTAGCAAAGCAAGCAACATGAGACTGCATTTACCAGAATGCCAGGGGCGAACCTTGCTGGGGGGTGAAGCGGTGTGCTCCCACCCCTGTTCCTGTTTAAAAGTACTCCCGTGAGTCATTGAGCTGACGAGCTCGTGGAAGAAGCACCCGCGCGCCAGTGAGAGGTACTTGACCTGATGCAATGTTTGGCAGCCTACTCAGCAAACCCCAAATTTGAAGCCTGTAATCTCTACTGATGACGGTTAAAGAACCAGAAACACGTGTCTAGAGATCAGCACTATCTGCGCCAACTCTGGCGAAACACTCGAAAAACTTTAGCAAAGCAAGCAACATGAGACTGCATTTACCAGAATGCCAGGGGCGAACCTTGCTGGGGGGTGAAGCAGTGTGCTCCCACCCCTGTTCCTGTTTAAAAGTACTCCCGTGAGTCATTGTGCTGACGAGCTCGTGGAAGAAGCACCCGCGCGCCAGTGAGAGGTACTTGACCTGATGCAATGTTTGGCAGCCTACTCAGCAAACCCCAAATTTGAGGCCTGTAATCTCTACTGATGACGGTTAAAGAACCAGAAACACGTGTCTAGAGATCAGCACTATCTGCGCCAACTCCTGGCGAAACACTCGGAAAACTTTAGCAAAGCAAGCAACATGAGACTGCATTTACCAGAATGCCAGGGGCGAACCTTGCTGGGGGTGAAGCGGTGTGCTCCCACCCCTGTTCCTGTTTAAAAGTACTCCCGGGAGTCATTGAGCTGACGAGCTCGTGGAAGAAGCACCCGCGCGCCAGTGAGAGGTACTTGACCTGATGCAATGTTTGGCAGCCTACTCAGCAAACCCCAAATTTGAAGCCTGTAATCTCTACTGATGACGGTTAAAGAACCAGAAACACGTGTCTAGAGATCAGCACTATCTGCGCCAACTCCTGGCGAAACACTCGGAAAACTTTAGCAAAGCAAGCAACATGAGACTGCATTTACCAGAATGCCAGGGGCGAACCTTGCTGGGGGTGAAGCGGTGTGCTCCCACCCCTGTTCCTGTTTAAATGTACTCCCGCGAGTCATTGAGCTGACGAGCTCGTGGAAGAAGCACCCGCGTGCCAGTGAGAGGTACTTGACCTGATGCAATGTTTGGCAGCCTACTCAGCAAACCCCAAATTTGAAGCCTGTAATCTCTACTGATGACGGTTAAAGAACCAGAAACACGTGTCTAGAGATCAGCACTATCTGCGCCAACTCTGGCGAAACACTCGGAAAACTTTAGCAAAGCAAGCAACATGAGACTGCATTTACCAGAATGCCAGGGGCGAACCTTGCTGGGGGGTGAAGAGGTGTGCTCCCACCCCTGTTCCTGTTTAAAAGTACTCCCGTGAGTCATTGAGCTGACGAGCTCGTGGAAGAAGCACCCGCGCGCCAGTGAGAGGTACTTGACCTGATGCAATGTTTGGCAGCCTACTCAGCAAACCCCAAATTTGAAGCCTGTAATCTCTACTGATGACGGTTAAAGAACCAGAAACACGTGTCTAGAGATCAGCACTATCTGCGCCAACTCTGGCAAAACACTCTGAAAACGTTAGCAAAGCAAGCAACATGAGACTGCATTTACCAGAATGCCAGGGGCGAACCTTGCTGGGGGGTGAAGCGTGTGCTCCCATCCCTGTTCCTGTTTAAAAGTACTCCCGTGAGTCATTGAGCTGACGAGCTCGTGGAAGAAGCACCCGCGCGCCAGTGAGAGGTACTTGACCTGATGCAATGTTTGGCAGCCTACTCAGCAAACCCCAAATGTGAAGCCTGTAATCTCCACTGATGAGGGTTAAAGAACCAGAAACAGGTGTCTAGAGATCAGCACTATCTGCGCCAACTCTGGCAAAACACTCGGAAAACTTTAGCAAAGCAAGTGACATGAGACTGCATTTACCAGAATGCCAGGGGCGAACCTTGCTGGGGGTGAAGCGGTGTGCTCCCACCCCTGTTCCTGTTTAAGAGTACTCCCGTGAGTCATTGAGCTGACGAGCTCGTGGAAGAAGCACCCGCACGCCAGTGAGAGGTACTTGACCTGATGCAATGTTTGGCAGCCTACTCCGCAAACCCCAAATTTGAAGCCTGTAATCTCTACTGATGACGGTTAAAGAACCAGAAACACGTGTCTAGAGATCAGCACTATCTGCGCCAACTCTGGCGAAACACTCGGAAAACTTTAGCAAAGCAAGCAACATGAGACTGCATTTACCAGAATGCCAGGGGCGAACCTTGCTGGGGGTGAGCGGTGTGCTCCCACCCCTGTTCCTGTTTAAAAGTACTCCCGTGAGTCATTGAGCTGACGAGCTCGTGGAAGAAGCACCCGCGCACCAGTGAGAGGTACTTGACCTGATGCAATGTTTGGCAGCCTACTCAGCAAACCCCAAATTTGAAGCCTGTAATCTCTACTGATGACGGTTAAAGAACCAGAAACACGTGTCTAAAGATCAGCACTATCTGCGCCAACTCTGGCGAAACACTCGGAAAACTTTAGCAAAGCAAGCAACATGAGACGGCATTTACCAGAATGCCAGGGGCGAACCTTGCTGGGGGGTGAAGCGGTGTGCTCCCACCCCTGTTCCTGTTTAAAAGTACTCCCGTGAGTCATTGAGCTGACGAGCTCGTGGAAGAAGCACCTGCGCGCCAGTGAGAGGTACTTGACCTGATGCAATGTTTGGCAGCCTACTCAGCAAACCCCAAATTTGAAGCCTGTAATCTCTACTGATGACGGTTAAAGAACCAGAAACACGTGTCTAGAGATCAGCACTATCTGCGACAACTCTGACGAAACACTCGGAAAACTTTAGCAAACCAAGCAAAATGAGACTGCATTCACCAGAATGCCAGGGGCGAACCTTGCTGGGGGGTGAAGCGGTGTGCTCCCACCCCTGTTCCTGTTTAAAAGTACTCCCGTGAGTCATTGAGCTGACGAGCTCGTGGAAGAAGCACCCGTGCGCCAGTGAGAGGTACTTGACCTGATGCAATGTTTGGCAGCCTACTCAGCAAACCCCAAATTTGAAGCCTGTAATCTCCACTGATGAGGGTTAAAGAACCAGAAACAGGTGTCTAGAGATCAGCACTATCTGCGCCAACTCTGGCAAAACACTCGGAAAACTTTAGCAAAGCAAGTGACATGAGACTGCATTTACCAGAATGCCAGGGGCGAACCTTGCTGGGGGGTGAAGCGGTGTGCTCCCACCCCTGTTCCTGTTTAAGAGTACTCCCGTGAGTCATTGAGCTGACGAGCTCGTGGAAGAAGCACCCGCACGCCAGTGAGAGGTACTTGACCTGATGCAATGTTTGGCAGCCTACTCCGCAAACCCCAAATTTGAAGCCTGTAATCTCTACTGATGACGGTTAAAGAACCAGAAACACGTGTCTAGAGATCAGCACTATCTGCGCCAACTCTGGCGAAACACTCGGAAAACTTTAGCAAAGCAAGCAACATGAGACTGCATTTACCAGAATGCCAGGGGCGAACCTTGCTGGGGGGTGAAGCGGTGTGCTCCCACCCCTGTTCCTGTTTAAAAGTACTCCCGTGAGTCATTGAGCTGACGAGCTCGTGGAAGAAGCACCCGCGCACCAGTGAGAGGTACTTGACCTGATGCAATGTTTGGCAGCCTACTCAGCAAACCCCAAATTTGAAGCCTGTAATCTCTACTGATGACGGTTAAAGAACCAGAAACACGTGTCTAAAGATCAGCACTATCTGCGCCAACTCTGGCGAAACACTCGGAAAACTTTAGCAAAGCAAGCAACATGAGACGGCATTTACCAGAATGCCAGGGGCGAACCTTGCTGGGGGGTGAAGCGGTGTGCTCCCACCCCTGTTCCTGTTTAAAAGTACTCCCGTGAGTCATTGAGCTGACGAGCTCGTGGAAGAAGCACCTGCGCGCCAGTGAGAGGTACTTGACCTGATGCAATGTTTGGCAGCCTACTCAGCAAACCCCAAATTTGAAGCCTGTAATCTCTACTGATGACGGTTAAAGAACCAGAAACACGTGTCTAGAGATCAGCACTATCTGCGACAACTCTGGCGAAACACTCGGAAAACTTTAGCAAACCAAGCAAAATGAGACTGCATTCACCAGAATGCCAGGGGCGAACCTTGCTGGGGGGTGAAGCGGTGTGCTCCTACCCCTGTTCCTGTTTAAAAGTACTCCCGTGAGTCATTGAGCTGACGAGCTCGTGGAAGAAGCACCCGTGCGCCAGTGAGAGGTACTTGACCTGATGCAATGTTTGGCAGCCTACTCAGCAAACCCCAAATTTGAAGCCTGTAATCTCTACTGATGACGGTTAAAGAACCAGAAACACGTGTCTAGAAATCAGCACTATCTGCGCCAACTCTGGCGAAACACTCGGAAAACTTTAGCAAAGCAAGCAACATGAGACTGCATTTACCAGAATGCCAGGGGCGAACCTTGCTGGGGGGTGAAGCGGTGTGCTCCCACCCCTGTTCCTGTTTAAAAGTACTCCTGTGAGTCATTGAGCTGACGAGCTCGTGGAAGAAGCACCCGCGCGCCAGTGAGAGGTACTTGACCTGATGCAATGTTTGGCAGTGTAGGAGAGTAGGATCTGCTTCACATGGGTACCCCCACTTTTTGCTGATGCTTCACTGTTTTTCGACATTAGTCTGGCTGGGGCCCTGCTAATCAGAACCCCAGCCTAGCTGCTTCCTCTCTAAAATGGTTTCCATGTGCCTTAGGCACATCACTGATTGGGATCTGGAGTGCCTTTATAAGTCCCTAGTATATGGTATACTATGTACCAAGGGCATAGGTACCTCAGAGGCCTGCCAGGGGCTGCAGCATGTATTATGCCACCCCTGGAAGGCCATCCAAACTGACACCACAGGTCTGCTACTGCAGCCTGGGTAAGGTGGTGCATGCACCTTACTGTGATATAGGTTACCTATATCACGAAATACATACACACATATAAACCTATAAGTCACTCCTAAGGCAGGCCTTATCAATCCTAAAGGCAGAGTGCATGGTTCCTATGTGAGAGGGTGCCCCTGCATGAGCAGGGCCCCTCTGCAGCGTTCGGAGACCATCTCTGATGCTGTTTGTAGTGCAGCCTGACCATATACTCTTAAGCGCATTATATCCTCGCGGTAAAATGCTAACTTTGGAATGGCTGCACCTAAACATGTCGTGTTTGGTGTCAAACATCTTGGAATACTACCCCCCGCCAATCCTGGCGGCGGGGGTAGCATTCCACCCTTCTAGAGGGAAAGACATGTTAACTCTGACTAGTCCGGTAACTTCTTTCCAGAGCCCTGGCATCACAAAATGGATGCTGCTGCCACAGACACAAGTCTGGCTTCCTGCTGCTGGACGAAACTCCGGCAGGGGAGGCCTGGACAATAGGTTTCCTGTCCCAGGGAGGTGTGACCACCTCCCCAGACAGGATAATGTGTATTGGGGCTGGGCGGGAGCACTTTCGGGTGCTTTGAAGTCCTGCACTGGGGGCACATTTGGTGTCCCTGTGCATACCCCAGTTCAAACCGGATCAGGGGCTTGCAGCCCCTGCTTTGGCGCGAACTGGACAAAGGGAAAGGGGTGTAGCCACCCCTCTGCCCTGACCCACCCATAGGTGGGGCCACAGAGTAGTCCAACCCCTATTTTTAGAATAAAGGTAGGAACCCAGTCCTTAGGACTGTAGATTATACCTGGACGAAACTCTGAAACTGAATCCTGGACCTTCGACGCTCTACGACAAGATTAGAGGACTGAAGAATCTCCCTTGGGGTCAAGGAGTGACTCCCTGCTTGGCAGGCACCAAAGAAGCATCTGTCCGGTTCGCATTTCTGAAGCTCCCGTCGGACGCCGAAGTCATCGCATCACCAGAGGTGGATTCTCAGACTTCCCGAGGCTACCCCTGAGTCCCCAGCAAAGCTGAGGCCCGTGGCTATCGTGGGTGACTTGAGACCGTGACCCCTGGACACCGAGCACATTTGCAAGTGCATCATCTTCTGGGTCTCCCAAGAAGTTGTGCTTTGGGCTCCGAGTAGCCCTAGCCTCCAGCACCACCTGCACCGAAGGTCACTGGCCTCCACTCCACGAGTGTCCTGTAAGCCAGCTTCACGTGCGGCGTCACGAGGCTCCTTCGCGGTCGCTAGCCCGTTGGCTAGTAGCCCTTAACGAAGGCCAATATTTTTCCTACTTGGCATCCTGGTTGCTCCAGGCCTGCCCTCACTTACCCTCGCTGGGTGAGTTCCACAGACCTTGCTGGTCTGCACCATCGACGATCTACATCTTACTCGAGACTTGCCGTTGCCAAGGCTTGTTGGGTCCAATCCGGTCACCGACACCTCAGCACTCGACAGACATCGAGTACCAGCCCGAATCCTGCTCCTGGTTGCCGACAACGCCTCCCGGACCTCGTGGCTGAAGAGTCAAGACGACCGTCAACACACCTGAAGCACTCGACATCGGTGGGCATCTGCCCATCGCCTTCCTGGTCACTGGCTAGTGACCCAGACTCTGTCCCCTCTGCTTTCAGGTTCACCAGAACTCCGATCCACTCTTGGATCCACCTGGACACTTTTCTCTTGGCCGCCAGCAGCACTTTGCAGCAGATCGCCATTCGAATCGACGACGAAACCCGACCCCGAAAGGCACCTATGCACCCGGCTTCCCTGGGTGAGGTAACACGAGTACTCCGGTGCTCCCGTGGGTAGAGACTCTTCAAAGTCCTAGATCTCAAAGGGTTTTGTCCTAGTCCTCTTTTAAGTGTCCCTTTCCTCTATTTTCCCGATCCCGACTTTCTCCATAGAAGTTAACGGCGTATCGCGGTTGTGTATTTACACTGCACGCGTCTCCCGTGGGTCCCCTGTGTCACTACCTTGGGTGGTTCCTTGTGGTCCAAGCACTTCTAGAGGCTCTAGGCCTAGTGTCTAGTTCAGTCGTGGTTCGCATACCACTTTATTGGTATATGGTTTGGTACGCCCCTAGGGCCCAAACGTGTATTTGTGCTATTACTGTGATTTAATATCTTATAACTTATGTACTTCGAACTCTAGCCTCATAAAGAGACTAGAGGGGTGTGTTTAGCAATAAATACATATATTTTTAATATATACCTGGTGTGGTGCTCTTTCATTTGGTCACTCAAGAGATTATAGACTGGTAAAACAAGCTGCTTTACATTCCTTCAAGACTTAGCCTGAAGGCTGCTCTCCATAGCTACCACTAGGATAGCTTTCAATAAGGTTGTCTTTAACCTATCTCCAATAAGGGGTTGTTTGGACTGGTGCAAGGTGCCCACTATAATTAGTGGACAGCATATACCAGGCCAACTTCTCACAGGCAGCCTACTCAGCAAACCCCAAATTTGAAGCCTGTAATCTCTACTGATGACGGTTAAAGAACCAGAAACACGTGTCTAGAGATCAGCACTATCTGCGCCAACTCTGGCGAAACACTCGGAAAACTTTAGCAAAGCAAGCAACATGAGACTGCATTTACCAGAATGCCAGGGGCGAACCTTGCTGGGGGTGAAGCGGTGTGCTCCCACCCCTGTTCCTGTTTAAAAGTACTCCCGTGAGTCATTGAGCTGACGAGCTCGTGGAAGAAGCACCCGCGCGCCAGTGAGAGGTACTTGACCTGATGCAATGTTTGGCAGCCTACTCAGCAAACCCCAAATTTGAAGCCTGTAATCTCTACTGATGATGGTTAGAGAACCAGAAACACGTGTCTAGAGATCAGCACTATCTGCGCCAACTCTGGCAAAACACTCGGAAAACTTTAGCAAAGCAAGCAACATGAGACTGCATTTACCAGAATGCCAGGGGCGAACCTTGCTGGGGGGTGAAGCGTGTGCTCCCACCCCTGTTCCTGTTTCAAAGTACTCCCGTGAGTCATTGAGCTGATGAGCTCGTGGAAGAAGCACCCGCGCGCCAGTGAGAGGTACTTGACCTGATGCAATGTTTGGCAACCTACTCAGCAAACCCCAAATTTGAAGCCTGTAATCTCTACTGATGACGGTTAAAGAACCAGAAACACGTGTCTAGAGATCAGCACTATCTGCGCCAACTCTGGCAAAACACTCGGAAAACTTTAGCAAAGCAAGCAACATGAGACTGCATTTACCAGAATGCCAGAGGCGAACCTTGCTGGGGAGTGAAGCGGTGTGCTCCCACCCCTGTTCCTGTTTAAAAGTACTCCCGTGAGTCATTGAGCTGACGAGCTCGTGGAAGAAGCACCCGCACGCCAGTGAGAGGTACTTGACCTGATGCAATGTTTGGCAGCCTACTTAGCAAACCCCAAATTTGAAGCCTGTAATCTCTACTGATGACGGTCAAAGAACCAGAAACACGTGTCTAGAGATCAGCACTATCTGCGCCAACTCTGGTGAAACACTCGGAAAACTTTAGCAAAGCAAGCAACATGAGACTGCATTTACCAGAATGCCAGGGGCGAACCTTGCTGGGGGGTGAAGCGGTGTGCTCCCACCCCTGTTCCTGTTTAAAAGTACTCCCGTGAGTCATTGAGCTGACGAGCTCGTGGAAGAAGCACCCGCGCGCCAGTGAGAGGTACTTGACCTGATGCAATGTTTGGCAGCCTACTCAGCAAACCCCAAATTTGAAGCCTGTAATCTCTACTGATGACGGTTAAAGAACCAGAAACACGTGTCTAGAGATCAGCACTATCTGCGCCAACTCTGGCGAAACACTCGGAAAACTTTAGCAAAGCAAGCAACATGAGACTGCATTTACCAGAATGCCAGGGGCGAACCTTGCTGGGGGTGAAGCGGTGTGCTCCCACCCCTGTTCCTGTTTAAAAGTACTCCCGTGAGTCATTGAGCTGACGAGCTCGTGGAAGAAGCACCCGCGCGCCAGTGAGAGGTACTTGACCTGATGCAATGTTTGGCAGCCTTCTCAGCAAACCCCAAATTTGAAGCCTGTAATCTCTACTGATGACGGTTAAAGAACCAGAAACACGTGTCTAGAGATCAGCACTATCTGCGCCAACTCTGGCGAAACACTCGGAAAACTTTAGCAAAGCAAGCAACATGAGACTGCATTTACCAGAATGCCAGGGGCGAACCTTGCTGGGGGGTGAAGCGGTGTGCTCCCACCCCTGTTCCTGTTTAAATGTACTCCCGCGAGTCATTGAGCTGACGAGCTCGTGGAAGAAGCACCCGCGCGCCAGTGAGAGGTACTTGACCTGATGCAATGTTTGGCAGCCTACTCAGCAAACCCCAAATTTGAAGCCTGTAATCTCTATTGATGACGGTTAAAGAACCAGAAACACGTGTCTAGAGATCAGCACTATCTGCGCCAACTCTGGCGAAACACTCGGAAAACTTTAGCAAAGCAAGCAACATGAGACTGCATTTACCAGAATGCCAGGGGCGAACCTTGCTGGGGGGTGAAGCGGTGTGCTCCCACCCCTGTTCCTGTTTAAAAGTACTACCGTGAGTCATTGAGCTGACGAGCTCGTGGAAGAAGCACCCCCGCGCCAGTGAGAGGTACATGACCTGATGCAATGTTTGGCAGCCTACTCAGCAAACCCCAAATTTGAAGCCTGTAATCTCTACTGATGACGGTTAAAGAACCAGAAACACGTGTCTAGAGATCAGCACTATCTGCGCCAACTCTGGCGAAACACTCGGAAAACTTTAGCAAAGCAATCAACATGAGACTGCATTTACCAGAATGCCATGGGCGAACCTTGCTGGGGGGTGAAGCGGTGTGCTCCCACCCCTGTTCCTATTACTAAATAAAAAATAATCATTAATTTATTATAATTAAATTACTTCCCACCCTATTCCTCTATAAACCCACAACACGCTACGGAACTAAGTAACGCACATTCATACATTTAAAATACATACTAAATACATAACACTAATTAAAAAATCGATATTTTAAACAACTATATTTTTGCAAACGATATTAATGACTTCGATATTTTTAAAAACAATATTTCTTACCACAAAGTCGATATTCTTGACCACGATATTCTTGCTGTCGATATTTCTGTGTCACAATATTTCCAACTCGATATTTGTGTAAGTCGACATTTCCAACTCAATATTCTGTCTGCATACCCCAGCACAGATACTACGCATAGAATAACTTTACAAAATTATTTAATTAGAGTGGATTTGGGGTCATAGAAACACTTTTATACAGTTCGTATTGGAAATTCATGACATCAAGACACTTTGGGCCCGATTCCGATCTCGCTCGGAAAGCCCCACGACCGACTGTGTCCCGTAGAGCTTTCCGACCGACTCGTGCTCCGGGGCTACGAGCGACAGAATACAATGCGCTGCAGTGCTGACGGACTCGGGTCGCTCGGAGCCCCATTGAAGTCAATGGGAGCCTGTTGTACGTTGCGTACATAGGCTCCCATCGTGAAAAATGTACGTCTTGGAAAAGGGCGCCCCCTGTCACGTGTTCGCGTCAGTGCCCCCCGCAACGTACATGCATGGGTGAGGGGGACCCCTGGGTCCCCCCGCTGTCCAAGTCGTAGGGCCCCGGGTGAAGGGGGGTCTGGCGTGGACCCCCGAAGTACGCTTCCCGGAGCTTTTTCGAGCCGGAGGCTCCGACTCGCACCGGCTGCTCGCAACGTGCATCGTACTTGGCCGGCAGGAGACCATACACATTGCACTGTATGCGTCGGACAGATTTGAGTCGCTCGGGAGGCATCGCTGACGGGTACGAGTCGGTCGTAGCGCGAGGCTTGAAGCACATCGTACTTGCTCACTCGTACAGCTGTACGAGTCACACGGAAATCACATGTACGACTCGGACTCGCTACTGATGGATGCCGCTAGGAGCCCTTCCGAGCGAGATCGGAATCGGGCCCTTTGTGTTGACCTTGCTCCTAGTGTAGACTTGGCATTTTGATATGGTTTGGTGCATGTATGTGTGCAAGAAATATGTGTGTATGCATATATTGCAGTAATGCATGATGACAGCAAGGGTGGCAGAGGTAGAGCGATTGGATGATCCTGGTGAGGCTTTGATACTTTGCATTTTGCTGGTTTGTTTAATGTAACTCCACTATGGATGTATCTCCCCTGGATGGTTTGAGGTTTGGAGTGCTTTCATGTTCATAGTGTTGTACAAAGGTTTACCTGGATGTCATTCCACCACTTAACCTACCACTTCAGTGCTGTGACTTTATAAAGTTTACCATCCAGGGTAGCACGTTTGGTCCTAGTGAATTTCCAGCAACATTTTCCCCATAATTCTGTTAGGGATATAGGTCTGAATGCGACCCACCAATGGGCAAGACTCCCGAGATAAGTGGACTAGTAGTTCAAAGTTAGGGCATCAAATTGGATAAAATTTACTTTTACAAGCCAATGGAGCCTCAGTAGAGCTGGGCTGATGTGATTACAGTACAATAGTACTGCCAAAATTCTCACCACATAGTTTTTGATCCAGGTAGGCCCCCCTAAGATTTCATTAGATCCTACTGCACAGACTGCTCTATAGTGATGTAGGTGTTGTTCTATGTATGCCTGAGCTAATGTTCGGTCCGGCTCCGACAGCTCTTCTGAGCCGGACGCTACGAGTCGGTCGGGCTGTTCGAGGCGCGCATCGTACTGGCTCGGTCGGGTAACGTCTCCATTGCGTAGTGCGGGCCGTGTCCGTACGAGTCGGTCGGAGCGGTTCGGACCCGGGAACGAGTCGGTCGGCGATTTCGCGTGCGCTCGCATCGTACTTGCTCGCGCGGATGCCCGTACGAATCGGTCGGGAACTAGGCCTCCGAATCGGATCCGTTAAAGCCGAATCCGATTCGGTGCCCTACCGGCCGAGATCGGAATCGGCCCCTTATTGTGCAAATAAAATTTATGGGTGTTGTAGTACTTCATGCTGTAATTCGTACTAGAACTATTAATGTAAACTAAAGTATAGTTAAGTGTTCAGTTGTACAGCTGGGTTACTTACTAAGAGGAGTTATTTAGAGTAGTTTAAGCTTAAATTAATTGGCTATCCCAGACATAATATACATAGGACACGGCGGCCATATAGGCAATAAATATGTAAAAATGGTTCAGAATTACTCAGTTGGCAACATAGTTTTTTATTGGAAACTTAACAGTACATTGAACAATTTGCTGTAGATATGCAGTTCTGGCAGTCTCTTCTGTCCTGTGCTCTGGTTGATGAAAGGATGACCATTGCATTTAGCTGGCAATGTTAAAAGTTTTTGTTAGCTCTAAATATGATTCTATGTTTCCTGTTCTACCAGTAAGGTAGTAGTACAACTCCAGCAGTTTCATATAGTAAAGCAAGATCATCACCCCCTCTCCTGAATTTCATTGATGTCTCATTTTCACACTGGAGGTGAGTTCCATAGTTTAGCAGCTTGAAGATAGGAGATGCAGCTGATTGTTTTCTTTCAATAGGTACGAATTATTATTTGTGTGCAAAGGTAAAAATTATTTTCAGCTCCATCTTTCCATTTCCAGTAGATTCTCCTTAATTACAGGTGGATATTTTATCCTTACTGGAAGTGATTGCCATAATTTTGAGGTGTGGAGGTGCCAGTAGTGGTTTTCCTCTTGTACAGTGGTTTGACTAGCTGGGGTGCTGTTCTGGAAGACATTGATATTTTCACCTGAAAAATACTGCTCTCTTTCCATTTATGTCTTTGTAAGTATGCAAAGCATATTGAAAATAGATATTCTTACAAGAGGGAGCCAGTGAAGGGCCTTTAAGATGAGGAAAAAGTGGTCTCATACATAGTTTTTCATGTAGACGTTGTCTCGCTACCACATTCTGAATCCTTTGAAGGTGGCTCATAATTGAGAAAAATACTCAGCGGTTAAATCCATGGGCCTAATCCAGTCGTGGAATGATGAGGAAAGTATTTGCCTCAGTCTTCTGTGGGAATTCTAGATGCAGGAAAATACATCATAATGTCTGCATAGGATAAAATGTGCATGTTGTTTCCCAGTGAACTTGATTCCTAGAAAGGTCCATAATAACTCTTAAGGTTCTTATTTCTTTTAAAATTGTTGGTGGTGCTCTCATTTCTTAATGCCAAGTAGTCAATGGATCACAGTTATCCAGTCTCTGCATGTTAGAATCACAGTTCTTGATGTGTTGAGTTTAAGGTGGTTTATCATCTGATGCTCAATGGCGCAGAATCAGTCCCCTCGTTCTGAATCTTCATGGTCATTAGATGTTTCCTATTTTAGGATTATGTGGGTATAATCAGGAAAGTTATACTTTAGTCTGGGATTGGACTAATGTATATGTTAAAAAGCATTGTCTGTCTCCTATGAAAAGGAGTGGTGAGGTGATTGAGACTTGCAATACACCTGCCTTGATGCTGTATGATAGAGAACTGAAGCCACTTATTGAGGTGATGCTTGAATTGTCCATAAGTTAGGAGAAGATCCAGGCAAATATGTTTCCTTCAATGCCAATTTCTTTTAGTCTACATAGAAGTGACTGCTGTCAAAGGCAGCTGATAGGCCTAGGAGTAATAGTGCAGCTATTTTGTTTTTTTAATCTACAGTGGTTCCCAGATCAGTCCAGATGGAGATAAGGTCCAATTTAGTATCTCTCCTTGGGTGGAAGCCTGTTTGTTGGTTATACAGAATCTTTTTCACGTCAATGATGTTTGAGATCAAATTAAAATTAGGGGTGGGTGAAAATCGCAGAGTTTTACTCCGTTGAATTCCAATGAGTTACATAAAAACTCTGCAAGATTCCACGGAGTTCCGCGAGTCGGTGGAATTTGATACGTCGTGCTCCACTTGCTCATTTTTAGCACCAGGAGCTTGTTCCACACTGTAAAATCAACACGAACTGCACCACGCACCAGAGGGTCTGCTTCTTTTTGCCACTCAAGTAGATTTTTTACTTGAGCTGCAGCTTTCTCAACGCAAATGGTTGAGACATGCCACGACCGCCTGCATTGAAAATCTCGTTGGGAGGTGCTCTAGCACCCAAAAATCATGATAGGGGTCGCAAATTCTTGCTCGCACCTGCCAACTTATTGTTGGCGAGCCGCATGTGAGAAAAAACTCGGAACGCCGTGCTCCCAGCAGAACGTAGAGTGGATAAAACACTTCGAACTCTGTCAGCGGAGTGGAATTTTTCACCCACCCCTAGTTAAAAGCTGCTATCTCTATTAACCTGCAGGATAGGGTTGTTATAGACTGCCTCGGCAGGTGTTAGCATCATCTACGGAACAATACCAAACAGTTTTCCGGCCAATCTGTCTCACTTAACAGCTAAAAGGGAACAGGATATGTCGCCACTGGAATAATGTGAATGGGAAGAGGCTCTATTCCATCTTAATGAGGTGGCAATTAACTAGGAGTTTAGATGTTGAAACTTAATATAGTTCACAGAGTCAATGTTACAATATCTAGGCTGCACATGATGATGCAGTTGGATATGACACTATGCTGGGGTGTTGGGGGTGTGAAGAAAAGGGTACCTTTGCTCATATGTTGTGTCTATCTCCCAGTCCGAGACCCTTATGGATATGTTTTGAGGTACACTCTGGAAAGTAATGGGTGCGACTGTTCATATCCCAGCTAAAGAAGCCCTTATGGGTAATGGGGGCAATGAGACATAACTGTGTGCCAAAAGGCTTTGATCAGATGAAAACTAATGGTATCATGAAATTATATTGTCAGGGGTGGGGTAATTGTTCCATTCCCCCAACAAAAACAAGAAGGGAGGAAGGGGTAAAGTCCAAAAGCAACACTACCCTTAAACAGCTACAATTTCAGTGTTAAGTGTCATACCCTAAAGTGGTTAATAACTCTATTGTACATGGAAGCAAAAACAGTTAGCTGTATGTAGGGTCAATGTCATCTTAAGGATTTTTGGGACCCTGGTGAGACACATTTTGGGGGCCCCTGTTCATAACAACTTTGCTTTTCATTACTTATTTTCTGCTAATTGAAGACTGAGTGATGCCAAACAAACTCAGAATTGGGGTTGCAAAAAACTGTTGAACATGTCTTTCTGGTAACCCTTAAAACAACACTGGACAAAGAGAGACAGGGTCATGGTTAGAAGTAGGCAGAGAGGAGAGAGGTTGAAACATAGAAACAGAGGTGAAGTAGAGAAAGTTCACTTACCAACGGGCCCCTTGGAAAGGGGGACCCTGGGCAATTGCCCACTTTTCCTGTGCGTTAAAAAATCTCTGTGTAGGGTAGACAGTTTAGACAGTGCTAAATAGAGAAATAAATCTCTAGTAAGTAATACATTCACAGTGTAATAGGTTTACATTTATTAGCATGATTTAAATTCTTATAAGTTGATGAGCAACCAACACATGTTTCATCCCCTGTGTGGTGCACACTTCTGGGGCTTTTTCAAGGCTAAGGTGTGGAACAATCAAGGAAAGATATCATGAAATTCTGTGCCCATAGAAATATATAGGCGCAATAGCCATTGTGATCTTTTGAGAGTCCTATTCTGTGTTGCTCACCATGAGCGCGTCACACTAGTGTAGTCAAAGGCAGGCAAAGTAACGGATTTCTGCGGTCTGTGGTGAAGAAAGCGATGTGATCATTCCTTGTGGTTAATGTTGTGAGATCTCACAAATCATTCTAATGAATTTCAACCTCCCACACATTCACTGAATGTAACACTTACGAGAGATATAGTTTAATCTAACAATATTTAGCATTGTCTAAACTGTCTACCCTACATACCCTCACAAAAACACCAGGTGTGGTGACTTGGACTGGCCAATGAAGCAGAGAACTGGTATACAAGGGTCAGGACACCCTCAAGGCTTTGGCAACGCTTGGGATCTGTTTTTTAAATATGTATTTGTATTATTTAAAACAGTATACAAGTAGAACTTGGGCATAAAGTCTCACTTGACAGATTGAATTCTAGAATGGAGTACATACAGGCTCACATCACAGCTATACAATTGAAGTGCGTGAGACAGAGCTTAGAATGTCCATGTTTCAAACAACCAGTGTCAGTGTCGTGCCCCGATCCCGTCACTTCTTTCTGATCTCCTTCACCAAGAGCTCTACAGTGGGAGAGGGGGCGTCTTAATCCTGTAGAGTACCCGGCCCTGTGTGCCTTGATGTAAAAGTTTGGGATCTTTGATTTGGATTAAGACTCGGTTCATGGACAGCTAATTTAGGTTGCACACATGATCTGCCCCTTGAGAAATGTTTGACTACAGAAAGAGTCACCCACCTCTGAGAGCACTGGGTCATTAACCCCAATTAATTAGGTTTATAAAAAAAAAAAAACTAGTTTGATGGTAAGACTGTTACCTTTCTGCACATACTACGATGGAGCAGGGACAGTAGACATCCAATTTTCCCTGATGAAGGTCTGTGACCCAAGAAGGGGTCGAAATATGGTGGCACGAGGACAAATAAAGAACGATTGAGGTCTAATCTCTTACTCTTCATCCACATAATTCTTTTAACCCTGCCTCATGAACTCATTGAATATATGAAATTCCTTTGGCTTTACACAGTGGCATTTGTAAGAACACTATGGATCCCACACTTATCCAGCATAATTTAGTCTGAAATCATTTACCTTAAGGTTGAGATCACCGAAATGGTTTTATACTATCAGGGTGGGACAGATCAACTGATGTTGAAGCATGTCACGAAAATATAGGTGAGATTTTTCCATCCACTATCTATGGGTTGCCCCCATAAGGCCCAAGCACATCAGAAATATACAAGTGTGGGCATCACTATCGTATGTTTTGTGTGTGATTTGGATCTTTGGCTGCCATATTTCCGGACCTAGTAAATAATATATGTTATACAGACACACTATGCCCCATGTGAACATTTCCTCACCATCTGTTGTGATGAGGAATTACATATCAGATCATACCCAGGACGTGACACTGTGTATTAGATTCTGTGATTGTTATTGTCTGCTTGGTTGTGCTATATGCACAGAAGGGGGTAAAGTATTTGGAAAACCTTTAAAATTTCAAACAGATGATTATTACTCATGGTAAATTGCAAAATATATTTGCACAGTCAGGATTTACGTTATTTGGCAATGCCATGAAACTCCTTGTGGATTCTTCAAGGTATTCATGGACCAGACGTCCAAGAATAACAACTGACAAGCAACTCGAATTGGAGAGAGTTCTCAAATTCTTCAGTCACTTGATGCTAACTAAGAAACAATATGTCACAACTTCCACATCCATGGCTATTCTCATATTTTCCCAGCATGTCTTCCTACTTATTCTGTACAGGTCATCCAAGAACCAGGATAAACCATGAAGGAAATGGGGCCTAATGGCCAGAGCTGCTGACTTTGGAACTGGTGATCCAGGTTTGAGTGCCAGGGTCAGCTCAACATCCTCTGATTCTGGGGAAATCCCTTAGGGCCCAATTTAATTCTTGACGGTAAGGATGCTCTGTCGCAATGGCGATAGAATATCCTTACTGCCAAGAACGTGATCTGTCCTCTAAATTTATATGGGGTGTTTCTTAGACTACTCTGCTTCCACCGTGATTAATTCCCTCCAACAGCCCTGGGAGAGAGGGCTGTCGGAGGCAGATCTGTCATTCCGGTCATCTAATTTAACTTGCGGAATTAGATGTCAATTTTCACTGCCGTCATCGTCAGGAAAACAATGGCGATAGGGAGCAGTGAAAACTACTAAATGCTCCCCTCGCCATAGGAGCAGACTCCCATGGCAAGGGGAGCATTTTATTTTTATGTTCAAAAAGAAAATCCCATTTTGGGATTTTCTTTTGTTTAAAAAAATGAACAGTTTAATGCAGGGGTCCGTTTTGCTGATGGTCCCCTGCACCAAACATGAAAATGCATTGACAGGAACTGCAGTGTCTGCGGTTTCTACCAATGCTTTATAAATGAACGCCAGTTTGACAGTCATTTATAAATTTGGTGGGAGGAGTAGTCTCGACCTGGTGGACATAAAGTCCTCCGCCAGGCCAACAGAGATTACTCCATCCGCCAACATAAAAATCGGCCCCTAATCTCAAAGGGCCTAAAACATTTAATTTGATCTTGTATAATGTAATCCGGTGCTCAAATAAAGTGCTCCAATGCCCTTTGGCCGAGTTCACACTATATAAAAACTGAAGAGAAAAAATGCAACTAAAGACCACTCTACAAACCTAACCTTTTCAATTATGCACTTGAAATGGACTCCCAGTCACCCTATCACCGTCGAACAGTGCTGCGGCCTCGTCAACGGGATGAACGTCTAGGTATATGCTGTTATGCAATACAACGTAACCTGCTAGGAACCTCAGATACCAAGTGCTGATGTTTATACAAAGAAAAAAAATCCTTTTTAGTGAAAAGACTGTAAATGCTTTTTGACTCACATAAAATGTGTGCAGGCGACTGAGGACACCGGCTCAGCAAATGGCATTCATGCAGAATGAAACACAAAATTATTCCAACTTTGGAAGAATGTTTTACGAGAGTGACAGCCTTAAAACAGCCAAATGCCGCATCTGGCCCACACACAAACTAGAGTTCTCTGTCTAGACGGAGGACTGAGACATTACCGAAGCTGAAAGTCTCTTAAAAAAAGGTAATGCCAGGCTACGTACTTAATCACAAAATAAGTGGGGAATACACATGTAATTAGCTCTTAAATTATGCAGGTTATCGCTGGATTGAAAAGGCACGTCGCAGCTCTATTTAATAACTCTGAGGGAACAGCGATCAGCAGTCAAGGTGAAGCAGAATGCCTCGATAGCTTAGGGTTTTCGGAACTTGGAAATCATTGCAGGATTTCTTAAGCTTCAGCCTTTTCATGGCTGGCCTCCAAATGCAAGAGAACGTCAATGTTTCTTTCTCTTGCTCTCCTCTCCCCAGAGCCTAGTAACAATTTAAGTTATATCTGAGGCGTTTCATCCATCCTATTTTCAAGGTTTCCAACAACAGGCCTTAAGGAAACAAAATGATATAGGAGAGCTTTGTGTTAGGAATAAATAGTGAACACTTCTCGGTGAAGCAAAGCAAGGGAGATGTTTAAGCACTGGGTTATGTTATCATATAATTTTGTTTAGTGCAAACTTTTCCTGCAGGAAGAGTTTTGGATTCTGTGGTAAAAAATATGATACAATGATATGGGCCGGAGGCAGCCATTATTTTGCCAGACACTACATGCACTGGAGGGCCCAGGTCGTGAGTGCAGGTGCCACAACTCTGCACCATCACAAAATAAAATGATGGACAGAGTGTTGAAACTTTTCAAACACTCACCTGTGACACTACATGCACTGGAGGGCCCAGGTCGTGAGTGCAGGTGCCACAACTCTGCACCATCACAAAATAAAATGATGGACAGAGTGTTGAAACTTTTCAAACACTCACCTGTGACACTACATGCACTGGAGGGCCCAGTTCGTGAGTGCAGGTGCCACAACTCTGCACCATCACAAAATAAAATGATGGACAGAGTGTTGAAACTTTTCAAACACTCACCTGTGACACTACATGCACTGGAGGGCCCAGGTCGTGAGTGCAGGTGCCACAACTCTGCACCATCACAAAATAAAATGATGGACAGAGTGTTGAAACTTTTCAAACACTCACCCCCAGTCACAGATCAGGGTTTAATCCATTGTTATTTTGCTCGGCACGTCACCCCAGTTTGGAGCAGCCAGCCTGGACTGTTCCCATGGGGAGCAGGGCCAAGACTAATTTGCATAAGGCTGGGTCCAAACTGGGGTGACGTGGTGATCAAAAAAAGGATGGATTAAACCCAGATCTGTGACTGGGTGTTAGTGTTTAAAAAGTTTCAACACTCCCTCCATCATTTTATTTTGTGTGGTCACACCTCTGCACCACAACAACACACCTGAAATGACATGTGAAGTTTAAGGGGTGAGGTCAAGGGATAGACGGCACTATGTTGGACCTTAGGGACAAGGCTCAGGACGAACATTGAAACTTGTTTTCAATGAATGAGTAGTGAATGTCTGTATATTACCTTCTCACCCACTTCCTCGTTCCAGTCACGACTCATGAAGAGGGCCGTTTCTCCGATGGACACCATGTCCATCAACCCTTTCATGAAAATCGAAAACTATCTCCTCCCTACCATAAGGAGGATAAAAGACCACCCACCTGGAAAGCATCACGTTGTTTTGTCTATTTTCCTGGCGGGCACCCCTGGCCCATTGGTTCATGGCTATTAATGTTGCTTTTTCTTATTCCCGAAAAAGTTTGGTCCAATCAGGAAATATTTAAGGCCATCTATGAGCCATTGAATTGATGTACAATTTCTGAGGCTTCTGAGGAGAATCACTTACATGGTCCTGGTGTGTCCTAGGGCTGTCAACCATGCGTATGTCGGATTCTTGGGCAGAGTTCCAAGGTGCATTCATTAGAGAAATTTGTACGGCTGAAACATGGTCAGTCCCTTCCATTTTTATAAATCATTATATCCAGTGTGAGGATGTAGGATATGATGACTTTGGCTCCAGAGTTCTTTCTTCTGTCATAGAAGTACTTCTTTATTAGTTTTTCATCAATACTAAATAAAGTTTTCACAGGTGTTGCATCAATGAAAGATTCATTTGGGTATTGTCCTTCATCATTTTCTCTGCCCCTAAACTCCTTTATAGTTGCTTTGGGATTCCTCATTGAGGAATGGCTGGAATAAGGGAAGTGGACAAGCAGGCAGTGGCGGCTCCCCACTCCGGCTTTTCAGCAGTGCAAAGAAGGAAAAAGAAAACGATAACAACATGATGTTGTTATCATTTTTTTCAGCGCTGAAGCAGATTTTGGGGCGAGTGGGGCTTGGCTGTCATTGCAGCCAGCAGGGGAAGAGGAAATATGTGCACTTAAGTGCGCAGTTAGCATGTTCCCCACCTGGTGGGCACATGCAGGGGCTCCCATTGCCTGTCTGAGCGCCAAACCACGGCACTGAGACCAATCACAACGCTGCTAGCAGCAGTGCTGTGATTGGCTTAAGGGAGCCCGTGTGCTTCCTGTTCCGGCCGGACCGAAGTGGACGAGAGATGACAATAGAGGAGAGTCGGCAGCCTTACAAGGTAAGTGATATTTATTTTTAACACCCTGCCCAACCCCACCACCCTTGTTCAGTACCATCCGCGACTACAAGGAGGTAATTTTAAATTACTTACTGGTAATTCCAGTTACTCTGAGACCATTCTTTCTTGTTACATTCTCTAGGAAATGTGTGTTTTAAAAAAAAATATATATATATTTTTATTTTTTATTTTATCAGACAGATATGAGCAAAGCATATACAGACATGCATTGCACAGTAGATAGCAACATTGATAGCACAGTTGTGGATTCCTTAATACCAAGCGATATCCTATCAACAGGACACATAGATATACAGTGTAATATTATTATGTGACTCCAGAGACATCAAAAACAATCAGCACTGCAATAGGCATCAAGGTTAAAGAGCAATAAACAAAAGTAAAAATAAAAATAAAACACACACAGGCAGATCTAACCAAGGATATTGTGGCGCCTTAGTGAAGGAGAGCGATACCAAAGGGGATGATGGATGGAGCGTTAGAGCAAATCAAACACTCACCCCCAGCCAACTGATCTGGGTTTAATCCATCATCATTCTTTAGCTCACTCCACCACCCCAGTTCAGACATGGCCATATGCAAATCAGTCTGACCCTGTGCCTCATGGGGACAGTCCAGCCCGAACTGCCAAGTCATGTCTTCCCTGGACCGGAAACAAGCATCCTGGGACCGGTTTCGGGTTCAAAACCCTCATCAGCCAGGCTATCTTGAATCCAGTGGCAAAGTGAGCAAGGGACCCACGTCTGGGCATACCCTGCCAACTTAGGGCGAACAAAGCGATACCAAAGGGGATGATGGATGGCGCGTTAGAGCAAATCAAACACTCACCCCCAGCCAACTGATCTGGGTTTAATCCATCATCATTCTTTAGCTCACTCCACCACCCCAGTTCAGACATGGCCATATGCAAATCAGTCTGACCCTGTGCCTCATGGGGACAGTCCAGCCCGAACTGCCAAGTCATGTCTTCCCTGGACCGGAAACAAGCATCCTGGGACCGGTTTCGGGTTCAAAACCCTCATCAGCCAGGCTAGCTTGAATCCAGTGGCAAAGTGAGCAAGGGACCCACGTCTGGGCATACCCTGCCAACTTAGGGCGAACAAAGCGATACCAAAGGGGATGATGGATGGAGCGTTAGAGCAAATCAAACACTCACCCCCAGCCAACTGATCTGGGTTTAATCATCCCCTTTGGTATCGCTTTGTTCGCCCTAAGTTGGCAGGGGATGCCCAGACGTGGGTCCCTTGCTCACTTTGCCACTGGATTCAAGCTAGCCTGGCTGATGACGGCTGAATGGCCAGAAACCGGTCCCAGGATGCTTGTTTCCGGTCCAGGGAAGACATGGCTTGGCAGTTCGGGCTGGACTGTTCCCATGAGGCACAGGGTCAGACTGATTTGCATATGGCCATGTCTGAACTGGGGTGGTGGAGTGAGCTAAAGAATGATGATGGATTTAACCCAGATCAGTTGACTTGGGGTGAGTGTTTGATTTGCTCAAGCGCTCCGTCCATCATCCCCTTTGGTATCGCTTAGTGAAGGAGAGAGTCAACGATATGTCACCAGTTCCAGGAGCCCACAATGAGAATCTGCATTATCAATGGAAGGGAGTCATACATAAAATGTGTAATGGCAAGGCCACTATTGGGATGCTTCCTGAGAGCTAGCAGTCGCCGGTGGCCTGGAGTCCCCAGTGAGGGCTGCGTCCCTTTCCCTAAGCCAAGTCTTGAAGGGCTCCCAGATATCTTTCGGGCGAGATGCCATGGGCATGAGATCTCAGTAAGTCGCCAGCTGTTCCTGACAATAGGCAATGTCCCGGACCCACTCCAGAACTCAAGGGTGCCTAGGGGCTCCCCAATGTATAGCCAGTCTGCGCTTTGCTAGGAGTAGCAGCATAGCAGTAAGGCGGCGCAACCCTGGCAGGGTCTCCTCAACATAGCCCAGCAGTCTAACTAATGGGGAACACTCCAATGTTTGTCCAGTGATGGCTTGTATGGCATCACGTACCTCCCCCAGAATTTAGAGACGGCTGGACATTCCCATGCTATGTGTAGGAAGGCAGCCCCTTCACGTTTGCACTTCCAGCACCGCGAGTCCGCCCGCAGCTTTAATTTAAATAGCTGTAAGGGGGTACGGTAATATCGATGTAGGAATTTTAAATGTATAAGCCTCAACTTATAGTTTGGGGATAGGTGTTGTAGTTGTGAGCAGCAAAATGCCCACTGGTCATCTGTGGGCTGGTCCGCCAGCTCCGACCTCCAGTGCTCCAACGCTTTCGGAGCAGTCCATAGGGTGTGTGCCTGAGTGTGAGTGTAGAGCCTGGTGACCAATTTGCGAGGGGACGGTGTGACCAATAAGTGTTCTAATGGCTGCATGGTGGCCGGGGATGCTGGAAAAGAAGGGTGCAGTGCTTTACAGGTGGCCCTTAATTGATAGTAAAGGAACAATTCCAGAACCGGCGTCTGCGCCCCATCCTGACCAGGGGTCGGTTGCAGGAACTCGCCCTGTGGGTAGAAGTCACCTAGCGTTGATATACCCATTTTATGGGCCCGATCTATGGCACCCTTGTCGTGTAGGAAGGGAAAATGTGGGTGTGATGCAAGTGGTGTAGAGGGTGCATATAGTAGAGAGGCTTCTGTCCACTTCCTCAGCCCTTCCCAAGCCCATCTCACGGTTTCAACTGTATTGATTTCGTTAGAATTTCTGTGGGCGCAGGGTCAAGACTGATTTGCATATGGCTGGGTCCAAACTGGAATGGCATGGTGAGCAAAAAAATGATGGATTTAGGCCCAGATCTTTGTACTGGGGTGAATGTACGACATTGTTCTGCATTCTGTCCATCAATTGTTGTTTTTGCATTTGTCACCCCGAGTGGGACGGGTATGCCCAGACGTGGGTCCCGTGCTCTCCATGCCACTGGAGTCAAGCTATCCTGGCTGATGAGGGCTGAAAGCCCGAAACCGGTCCTAGGATGCCTGTTTCCAGTCCAGGGAGGACCTGGCCTGGCAGTTCGGGCTGGACTGTTCCCATTGGGCGCAGGGTCAAGACTGATTTGCATATGGCTGGGTCCAAACTGGAATGGCATGGTGAGCAAAAAAACGATGGATTTAGGCCCAGATCTTTGTACTGGGGTGAATGTACGACATTGTTCTGCATTCTGTCCATCAATTGTTGTTTTTGCATTTGTCACCCCGAGTGGGACGGGTATGCCCAGACGTGGGTCCCGTGCTCTCCATGCCACTGGAGTCAAGCTATCCTGGCTGATGAGGGATGAAAGCCCGAAACCGGTCCTAGGATGCTTGTTTCCAGTCCAGGGAGGACCTGGCCCGGCAGTTCGGGCTGGACTGTTCCCATTGGGCGCAGGGTCAAGACTGATTTGCATATGGCTGGGTCCAAACTGGAATAGCATGGTGAGCAAAAAAATGATGGATTTAGGCCCAGATCTTTGTACTGGGGTGAATGTACGACATTGTTCTGCATTCTGTCCATCAATTGTTGATTTTGCATTTGTCACCCCGAGTGGGACGGATATGCCCAGACGTGGTTCCCGTGCTCTCCATGCCACTGGAGTCAAGCTATCCTGGCTGATGAGGGCTGAAAGCCCGAAACCGGTCCTAGGATGCTTGTTTCCAGTCCAGGGAGGACCTGGCCTGGCAGTTCGGGCTGGACTGTTCCCATTGGGCGCAGGGTCAAGACTATTTGCATATGGCTGGGTCCAAACTGGAATGGCATGGTGAGCAAAAAACCGATGGATTTAGGCCCAGATCTTTGTACTGGGGTGAATGTATGACATTGTTCTGCATTCTGTCCATCAGTTGTTGTTTTTCAATTTGTCACCCCGAGTGGGAGGGGTATGCCCAGACGTGGGTCCCGTGCTCTCCATGCCACTGGAGTCAAGCTATCCTGGCTGATGAGGGCTGAAAGCCCGAAACCGGTCCTAGGGTGCTTGTTTCCAGTCCAGGGAGGACCTGGCCTGGCAGTTCGGGCTGGACTGTTCCCATTGGGCGCAGGGTCAAGACTGATTTGCATATGGCTGGGTCCAAACTGGAATGGCATGGTGAGCAAAAAACCGATGGATTTAGGCCCAGATCTTTGTACTGGGGTGAATGTACGACATTGTTCTGCGTTCTGTCCATCAATTGTTGTTTTTGCATTTGTCACCCCGAGTGGGACGGGTATGCCCAGACGTGGGTCCCGTGCTCTCCATGCCACTGGAGTCAAGCTATCCTGGCTGATGAGGGCTGAAAGCCCGAAACCGGTCCTAGGATGCTTGTTTCCAGTCCAGGGAGGACCTGGCCTGGCAGTTCGGGCTGGACTGTTCCCATTGGGCGCAGGGTCAAGACTGATTTGCATATGGCTGGGTCCAAACTGGAATGGCATGGTGAGCAAAAAAATGATTGATTTAGGCCCAGATCTTTATACTGGGGTGAATGTACGACATTGTTCTGCATTCTGTCCATCAATTGTTGTTTTTGCATTTGTCACCCCGAGTGGGACGGGTATGCCCAGACGTGGGTCCCGTGCTCTCCATGCCACTGGAGTCAAGCTATCCTGGCTGATGAGGGCTGAAAGCCTGAAACCGGTCCTAGGATGCTTGTTTCCAGTCCAGGGAGGACCTGGCCTGGCAGTTCGGGCTGGACTGTTCCCATTGGGCGCAGGGTCAAGACTGATTTGCATATGGCTGGGTCCAAACTGGAATGGCATGGTGAGCAAAAAATGATTGATTTAGGCCCAGATCTTTATACTGGGGTGAATGTACGACATTGTTCTGCATTCTGTCCATCAATTGTTGTTTTTGCATTTGTCACCACGAGGGTGACGGGTATGCCCAGTCGTGGGTCCCGTGCTCTCCATGCCACTGGAGTCAAGCTATCCTGGCTGATGAGGGCTGAAAGCCCGAAACCGGTCCTAGGATGCTTGTTTCCAGTCCAGGGAGGACCTGGCCTGGCAGTTCGGGCTGGACTGTTCCCATTGGGCGCAGGGTCAAGACTGATTTGCATATGGCTGGGTCCAAACTGGAATGGCATGGTGAGGGAAAAAACGATGGATTTAGGCCCAGATCTTTGTACTGGGGTGAATGTACGACATTGTTCTGCATTCTGTCTGTGAGAAGTTGGCCTGGCATATGCTGTCCACTAATTATAGTGGGCACCTTGCACCAGTCCAAATCGACTCTTATGGTAGGTAGGTTAAAGACAACCTTATTGAAAGCTATCCTAGTGGTAGCTGTGGAGAGCAGCCTTCAGGCTAAGTCTTGAAGGAATGTAAAGCAGCTTGTTTTACCAGTCTATAATCTCTTGAGTGACCAAATGAAAGAGCACCACACCAGGTATATATTCAAAATATATGTATTTATTACTAAACACACCCCTCTAGTCTCTTTATGAGGCTAGAGTTCAAGTACATAGGTTATAAGATCTTAAATCACAGTAATAGCACAAATACACGTTTGAGCCCTAGGGGCGTACCAAACCATATACCAATAAAATGGTA
Organism: Calotriton arnoldi; assembly: GCA_963921515.1. Lineage (NCBI taxonomy): Eukaryota > Metazoa > Chordata > Amphibia > Caudata > Salamandridae > Calotriton > Calotriton arnoldi. The sequence continues at coordinate 2,051,311 of CAWUFW010001802.1, forward strand.
TGCGAACCACGACTGAACTAGACACTAGGCCTAGAGCCTCTAGAAGTGCTTGGACCACAAGGAACCACCCAAGGTAGTGACACAGGGGACCCACGGGAGACGCGTGCAGTGTAAATACACAACCGCGATACGCCGTTAACTTCTATGGAGAAAGTCGGGATCGGGAAAATAGAGGAAAGGGACACTTTAAAGAGGACTAGGACAAAACCCTTTGAGATCTAGGACTTTGAAGAGTCTCTACCCACGGGAGCACCGGAGTACTCGTGTTACCTCACCCAGGGAAGCCGGGTGCATAGGTGCCTTTCGGGGTCGGGTTTCGTCGTCGTTTCTTATGGCGATCTGCTGCAAAGTGCTGCTGGCGACCAGGAGAAAAGTGTCCGGGTGGATCCAAGAGTGGATCGGAGTTCTGAAGAACCTGAAAGCAGAGGGGACAGAGTCTGGGTCACTAGCCAGTGACCAGGGAGGCGATGGACAGATGCCCACCGATGTCGAGTGCTTCAGGTGCGTTGACGGTCGTCTCGTTTCTGCAGCCACGAGGTCCAGGAGGCGTTGTCGGCGACCAGGAGCAGGATTCGGGCTGGTACACGATGTCTGTCGAGTGCTGCGGTGTCGGCGACCAGATTGGACCCAACAAGCCTTGGCAACGGCAAGTCTCGATGTAGCTGAAGATCGTCGATGGTGCAGACCAGCAAGGTCTGGGGAACTCACCCAGCAAGGGTAAGTGAGGGCAGGCCTGGAGCAACCAGACTGCCAAGTAAAGAAAAGATTGGCCTTCGGTAAGGGCTACTAGCCAACGGGCTAGCGACCGCGAAGGAGCCTCGTGACGCCGCACGTGGAGCTGGCTTACAGGACACTCGTGGAGTGGGGGCCAGTGATCTTCGGTGCAGGTGGTGCTGGAGGCTAGGGCTACTCGGAGCCCAAAGCACGACTTCTTGGGAGACCCAGAAGATGGTGCACTTGCAAATGTGCTCGGTGTCCAGGGGTCACGGTCTCACGTTACCCACGATAGCCACGGGCCTCAGCTTTGCTGGGGACTCAGGGTAGCCTCGGGGAAGTCTGAGAATCCACCTCTGGTGATGCGATGACTTCGGCGTCCGACGGGAGCTTCAGTGATGCGAACCGGACAGATGCTTCTTTGGTGCCTGCCAAGCAGGGGAGTCACTCCTTGACCCCAAGGGAGATTCTTCAGTCCTCTAATCGTGAGTAGAGCGTCGAAGGTCCAGGATTCTGTTTCAGAGTTTCGTCCAGGTATAATCTAAAGTCCTAAGGACTGGGTTCCTACCTTTATTCCAAAAATAGGGGATGGACTACTCTGTGGCCCCACCTATGGGTGGGTCAGGGCAGAGGGGTGGCTACACCCCTTTCCCTTTGTCCAGTTCGCGCCAAAGCAGGGGCTGCAAGCCCCTGATCCGGTTTGAACTGGGGTATGCACAGGGACACCAAATGTGCCCCCAGTGCAGGACTTCAAAGCACCCGAAAGTGCTCCCGCCCAGCCCCAATACACATTGTCCTGTCTGGGGAGGTGGTCACACCTCCCTGGGACAGGAAACCTATTGTCCAGGCCTCCCCTGCCGGAGTTTCGTCCAGCAGCAGGAGGCCAGACTCGTGTCTGTGGCAGTAGCATCCATTTTGTGATGCCAGGCTCTGGAAAGAAGTTACCGGACTCGTCAGAGTTAACATGCCTTTCCCTCTAGAAGGGTGGAATGCTACCCCCGCCGCCAGACTTGGCGGGGGGTAGTATTCCAAGATGTTTGACACCAAACACGACATGTTTCGGTGCAGCCATTCCATAGTTAGCATTTTACCGCGAGGATATAATGCGTTTAAGAGTATATGGTCAGGCTGCACTACAAACAGCATCAGAGATGGTCTCCGAACGCTGCAGAGGGGCCCTGCTCATGCAGGGGCACCCTCTCACATAGGAACCATGCACTCTGCCTTTAGGATTGATAAGGCCTGCCTTAGGAGTGACTTATAGGTTTATATGTGTGTATGCATTTAGTGATATAGGTAACCTATACCACAGCAAGGGGTGCATGCACCACCTTACCCAGGCTGCAGTAGCAGACCTGTGGTGTCAGTTTGGATGGCCTACCAGGGGTGGCATAATATATGCTGCAGCCCCTGGCAGGCCTCTGAGGTACCTATGCCCTTGGTACATAGTATACCATATACTAGGGACTTACAAGGGCACTCCAGATCCCAATCAGAGATGTGCCTAAGGCACATGGAGACCCTTTTAAAGAGGAACCAGCTGGGCTGGGGTTCTGAATAGCAGGGCCCCAGCCAGACTAATGTCGAAAACCAGTGAAGTATCAGCAAAAAGTGGGGGTACCCCTGTGAAGCAGATCCTACTCTCCTACACAACCCCCCCCAAACGTAGGGACATTAAACTAACCTTGCCCAGTTAAGTCTTCATGTTCTAAGTGGAAATACCTAGAGAGTCCATCTGCATTCGCATGGTTACTCCCAGGCCTATGTTCCACTGTAAAGTCCATCCCCTGTAGGGAAATGGACCACCTAAGCAGTTTGGGGTTTTCACCCTTCATTTGTTTTAGCCATAAGAGGGGCTTATGGTCTGTCTGAACCAGGAAGTGTGTACCAAACAAGTATGGCCTCAACTTCTTCAGAGCCCAGACCACAGCAAAGGCCTCCCTCTCTATGGCTGACCAACGTTTCTCTCTAGGGGTCAGCCTTCTGCTAATAAAAGCTACTGGCTGATCCTGACCTTCTTCATTCAATTGTGACAGTACAGCCCCTACCCCCAATTCAGATGCATCAGTTTGAACAATGAACTTCTTGGAGTAATCAGGACTCTGCAGAATTGGAGCAGTGCACATGGCCTGCTTGAGGTCATCAAATGCCTTTTGACAGCTAACTGTCCACTGAACCTTTTTGGGCATTTTCTTAGAAGTTAAGTCATTCAAGGGTGTCACTATTGATCCATACCCCTTGACAAATCTCCTATAGTACCCAGTCAGGCCTAAGAAGGCTCTCACCTGAGTCTGGGTAGTGGGAGCAGTCCAGTCCATGATGGTCTGGATCTTGCTCTGCAAAGGTTGAACCTGGCCTCCACCCACAAGGTGGCCCAGGTACACAACCTGACTCTGCCCTATCTGGCACTTAGTGGCCTTGATAGTCAGGCCTGCCTTTTGCAGGGCCTGTAAAACATTCCTGAGGTGGACCAGGTGATCCTCCCAGGTGGAGCTAAAGACAGCAATATCATCTAGATAAGCTGCACTATAGGCCTCCAGTCCTGTGAGAACTGTGTTCACCAACCTCTGGAAAGTGGCAGGTGCATTTTTCAGACCAAAGGGCATCACCACAAATTGATAATGCCCACTAGGGGTTGAAAATGCTGTTTTGGGCTTTGCAGCATCAGCTAGTCTGATCTGCCAGTAGCCAGCTGTTAGGTCAAATGTGCTGAGATATTTGGCAGAGGCCAAAGTATCTATGAGCTCATCTGCCCTGGGTATTGGATGGGCATCAGTCCTAGTGACTGCATTGAGGCCCCTGTAGTCTACACAAAACCTCATCTCTCTTTTCCCACCACTGGTGTGAGGTTTAGGTACTAGGACTACTGGACTAGCCCAAGGGCTATCTGAGGGCTCAATCACTCCCAATTCCAACATCTTCTGGACTTCAGTCCTGATACAGTCCCTGACATGGTCAGGTTGCCTATAAATCTTGTTTTTAATAGGCAGACTGTCCCCAGTGTCCACTTCATGAGTGCACCAGGTGGTCTGACTGGGTGTCAGAGAAAACATATGTCTAAACTGATTGAGGACTTGCCTGCAATCAGTTTGTTGCTGGGTAGTGAGGCTGCCTGCCAAGGCTACACCATCAACTGACCCATCGTCAGGGTTCTGTGAGAGCAGGTCAGGGAGTGGGTCACTCTCTTCCTCCTGCCCTTCATCAGTAGCCATGAGCAAGCCCATGTCTGCCCTGTCCACATATGGCTTAAGTCTGTTGACATGGAGAACCCTGTGGGGACTCCTGGGTGTTCCCAGGTCTACTAAGTAAGTGACCTCACCCTTCTGCTCAACAATAGTGTGGGGTCCACTCCATTTGTCTTGGAGAGCTGCTGGGGCCACTGGCTCCAACACCCACACCTTCTGTCCTGGCTGGTAAACAGTTAGGACAGCTCTTTGGTCATGCCAGGCCTTTTGAAGTTCCTGGCTAGCCTCAAGGTTTTTGGTTGCCTTTTTCATGTACTCAGCCATCCTGGAGCGGAGACCAAGTACATAGTCCACTATATCTTGCTTTGGGGGCTTGAGAGGTAACTCCCATCCTTCCTTCACCAAGCACAGTGGACCCCTCACAGGGTGGCCAAACAGAAGTTCAAAAGGGCTGTAACCAACCCCCTTCTGAGGCACCTCCCTATATGCGAATAAAAGGCAGGGCAAGAGTATGTCCCATCTACGCCTAAGCTTTTCTGGGAGCCCTTTAATCATGCCCTTCAAGGTTTTGTTGAATCTCTCAACTAAACCATTGCATTGTGGGTGATAGGGTGTGGTGAACTTATAAGTAACTCCACACTCCTTCCACATTGCCTTTAAGTACCCAGACATGAAGTTTGCACCCCTGTCTGATACCACCTCCTTAGGAAAGCCCACTCTTGAGAAAATTCCCAGGAGGGCCCTTGCCACCACAGGTGCTGTAGTGGTCCTAAGGGGTATAGCCTCTGGATACCTGGTGGCATGATCCACTACCACCAGTATAAATCTGTGCCCAGATGCTGTTTGGGGATCCATGGGACCAACAATGTCAATCCCTACCCTCTCAAAGGGCACCCCCACCACCGGTAGTGGTATCAGGGGGCCTTTGTAGTGCCACCTGCTTTGCCACTGGCTTGGCAGGTTACACAGGAGCGACAAAACTCCTTACTGTCTTCAGACATGTGGGGCCAGTGAAAGTGAGGGACAATTCTGTCCCAAGTCTTGTTCTGGCCCAGGTGTCCTGCTAAGGGAATATCATGGGCTAGGGTCAATAGGAAGCCCCTGAACTTCAAAGGTATTACCAACCTCCTGGTAGCACCAGGCTTGGGGTCTCTACTCTCTGAGTACAGGAGTCCATCATCCCAATACACTGTATGGGGACCACTAGCTTTCCCAGCAGCCTCAGCAGCAGCTTGCTGTCTGAGGGGTTCAAGGGAGGGGCAGCTCTGCTGCTCCTGGCTCAGATCTGCCCTAGAAGGTCCCCCTGTCCCCAAGAACTCAACCTGGTCAGGCTCAAGTTCCTCTGGGACAGTTCCTTCTTCAGGGCTGAGATCATCCCCCTCAAGGGACTGATCTTCCTCCTGAGCCAAGGGGGAAGGCACTGCCTTAACCCTACTACTCCTCCTCTTGGAAGGCACTTGGTCCATTCTTCCAGAATCCAAGGCCTGTTCAGTTTTAGACAGTTTAGCTTGTGACCTGGTCACAGCAAACACATCTGCAGGGATCCCCAGCATTTCTGCATGGGTCCTGAGCTCCACTTCTGCCCAAGCAGAAGTCTCTAAGTCATTGCCAAGCAAGCATTCGACTGGTAGGTTTGCACTTACCACAACCTTCTTAAGGCCAGTTACCCCTCCCCAGGAGAAGTTAACAACTGCCAGAGTATGGTCTGTTCTGACATTGCTAGCATTGGTCACTTGGTACATTTCACCAAGTATAACTTGCCCAGGTAGCACAAGGTCTTGTGTCACCATTGTGACACTTGCCCCTGTGTCCCTAAATGCCAAAGCCTCTCGTCCATTGATTAAAGGCTGTTGTCTGTACTTGCCCAGATTACTGGGACTCACAGTGGAGGTCACATCCATGCCTCCATCACAGACTAACACAGCCTGAGTCAGTTCCCTGACTAAGTCAGAGCCCAACTCAGTTCCCAGGGTGAACCCTACTAAACCCTTTGCTGGAGCACTTCCACCAACTGTACTAGGGGGAACAGGTGCCTTAGGGGCATTGGTGGATGCTGGACTGGAGTCTTTGGACTTGGTGCAATCACTGGTCCAGTGGGTCTTTTGCTTACAGACCTTGCACCATGGTTTTCTTTGGCCTTTACCCTTGGTAGACTGGGAATCCCCACCAGAAGAAGATTTTTGGGGGCCTGATGAAGACTTTTGATCTTTACCCTTCTCCCCACCCTTGTCAGAGTTCTTAGCATCTTGCTTCTTGGTTTCCCCACCTTGGTTCTGTACCTTCTGCTTCACCCTGGTTCTGACCCATTTGTCTGCCTTCTTTCCCAATTCTTGGGGAGAGGTCAGATCAGAGTCAACCAGGTACTGATGCAACAGCTGGTTTTGACAGTTATTAAGAATCTGCTCCCTCATTATCAGATTATACAATCCTGAGAAGTCACACACCTTACTGCCCATCAACCAGCCTTCCAGAGCCTTGGCAGAACAATCCACATAGTCTACCCAGTCTTGAGTCTGTGCTTTTTGGGTGTCTCTGAACTTCAACCTGTACTGTTCAGTGGTTAGGCCAAACCCATCAATAAGAGCACTCTTCAAGACCTTGTAATTGTCAGCATCCTCCTCTCTAACAGTGAGGAGCTTGTCTCTACCTTTGTCAGCAAAGGAGAGCCACAAGATTGCTGCCCACTGCTCCTGAGGGACCTTCTGTACTTTACAGGCCCTCTCTAAAGCAGTTATCCATTTGTGGATATCATCCCCACTCTGGTAGGGAGGGACAATCTTGCTCAGGTTCCTATGGTCATAGGACCTTTCCCTATCTCTAGGGATATGGCTGCCACCATGGGACTCTAGTCCCAACTTTCTTCTCTCTTTAAGGAGATCTAGGGATTCTCTATCTAAAGCCAATTGCTTCTTCCTGATCTCCAGTTGAGTTTCCTCATACTGGACCAGTCTCTTTCTTCTCTCATGAGAGGATTCCCTCCTGTGAGAAGAAACAGAGCTCCCTATTGAGGTGCCAGAGTGGTTAGACTCCTGAGAAGGAGACCTAGACTTTCTGAGCACACTCATAATCCTTCCTGGGGGACAAAGGTGTGGTTCTCCAGATCCTCATCTTCATCTTCCTCAGAAGGGATTGGGTTTTCCAGGTCAGGGTCATTGTCACCCTCCTGGTCAGTTTCAGAGGGGGGCTGGGGGTAGTAGTACCCCTGGCCCCTTCCTCATCTGCTGGCCCACCCTCTGCTCCTACCCCTTCAGTCTCTGAGGACTTACTAAGATCATAAGCCACCAACATCTCCTGGAGGTGTTGGGTGGTGGGACTTTGGCCTGTCCTTAATTTCCTCACGTTACACAAAGCTCTCAGTTCCAAGAATGGGAGTGTGTCATACTTGGAGGGGGAAGCTCCATGGCTTCCTGCAGGGCATCTCTGGATCCTGCTTTTAAAGACATCACTAGTGTGGTGTGGTGTATGCACTACCTACTCTAGTGTGGCCTACTAAACTCTCTTGAGTTGTAGAAAGGGTTGTGCTATCCCTTAACACACAACTCTAAGTTCAGTAGAACTTACTGATATTCTAAGCTTAAATTATATGTACCTTAGGTACCTTTAGTGGTTTTCAGTTGATCAATTCAATTGAGATTATCTGGTAAAACAATAGCAAGCTGGAATCCCACACGCTGCACACCAATGTGAGAAGTTGGCCTGGCATATGCTGTCCACTAATTATAGTGGGCACCTTGCACCAGTCCAAATCGACTCTTATGGTAGGTAGGTTAAAGACAACCTTATTGAAAGCTATCCTAGTGGTAGCTGTGGAGAGCAGCCTTCAGGCTAAGTCTTGAAGGAATGTAAAGCAGCTTGTTTTACCAGTCTATAATCTCTTGAGTGACCAAATGAAAGAGCACCACACCAGGTATATATTCAAAATATATGTATTTATTACTAAACACACCCCTCTAGTCTCTTTATGAGGCTAGAGTTCGAAGTACATAGGTTATAAGATCTTAAATCACAGTAATAGCACAAATACACGTTTGAGCCCTAGGGGCGTACCAAACCATATACCAATAAAATGGTATGCGAACCACGACTGAACTAGACACTAGGCCTAGAGCCTCTAGAAGTGCTTGGACCACAAGGAACCACCCAAGGTAGTGACACAGGGGACCCACGGGAGACGCGTGCAGTGTAAATACACAACCGCGATACGCCGTTAACTTCTATGGAGAAAGTCGGGATCGGGAAAATAGAGGAAAGGGACACTTTAAAGAGGACTAGGACAAAACCCTTTGAGATCTAGGACTTTGAAGAGTCTCTACCCACGGGAGCACCGGAGTACTCGTGTTACCTCACCCAGGGAAGCCGGGTGCATAGGTGCCTTTCGGGGTCGGGTTTCGTCGTCGTTTCTTATGGCGATCTGCTGCAAAGTGCTGCTGGCGACCAGGAGAAAAGTGTCCGGGTGGATCCAAGAGTGGATCGGAGTTCTGAAGAACCTGAAAGCAGAGGGGACAGAGTCTGGGTCACTAGCCAGTGACCAGGGAGGCGATGGACAGATGCCCACCGATGTCGAGTGCTTCAGGTGCGTTGACGGTCGTCTCGTTTCTGCAGCCACGAGGTCCAGGAGGCGTTGTCGGCGACCAGGAGCAGGATTCGGGCTGGTACACGATGTCTGTCGAGTGCTGCGGTGTCGGCGACCAGATTGGACCCAACAAGCCTTGGCAACGGCAAGTCTCGATGTAGCTGAAGATCGTCGATGGTGCAGACCAGCAAGGTCTGGGGAACTCACCCAGCAAGGGTAAGTGAGGGCAGGCCTGGAGCAACCAGACTGCCAAGTAAAGAAAAGATTGGCCTTCGGTAAGGGCTACTAGCCAACGGGCTAGCGACCGCGAAGGAGCCTCGTGACGCCGCACGTGGAGCTGGCTTACAGGACACTCGTGGAGTGGGGGCCAGTGATCTTCGGTGCAGGTGGTGCTGGAGGCTAGGGCTACTCGGAGCCCAAAGCACGACTTCTTGGGAGACCCAGAAGATGGTGCACTTGCAAATGTGCTCGGTGTCCAGGGGTCACGGTCTCACGTTACCCACGATAGCCACGGGCCTCAGCTTTGCTGGGGACTCAGGGTAGCCTCGGGGAAGTCTGAGAATCCACCTCTGGTGATGCGATGACTTCGGCGTCCGACGGGAGCTTCAGTGATGCGAACCGGACAGATGCTTCTTTGGTGCCTGCCAAGCAGGGGAGTCACTCCTTGACCCCAAGGGAGATTCTTCAGTCCTCTAATCGTGAGTAGAGCGTCGAAGGTCCAGGATTCTGTTTCAGAGTTTCGTCCAGGTATAATCTAAAGTCCTAAGGACTGGGTTCCTACCTTTATTCCAAAAATAGGGGATGGACTACTCTGTGGCCCCACCTATGGGTGGGTCAGGGCAGAGGGGTGGCTACACCCCTTTCCCTTTGTCCAGTTCGCGCCAAAGCAGGGGCTGCAAGCCCCTGATCCGGTTTGAACTGGGGTATGCACAGGGACACCAAATGTGCCCCCAGTGCAGGACTTCAAAGCACCCGAAAGTGCTCCCGCCCAGCCCCAATACACATTGTCCTGTCTGGGGAGGTGGTCACACCTCCCTGGGACAGGAAACCTATTGTCCAGGCCTCCCCTGCCGGAGTTTCGTCCAGCAGCAGGAGGCCAGACTCGTGTCTGTGGCAGTAGCATCCATTTTGTGATGCCAGGCTCTGGAAAGAAGTTACCGGACTCGTCAGAGTTAACATGCCTTTCCCTCTAGAAGGGTGGAATGCTACCCCCGCCGCCAGACTTGGCGGGGGGTAGTATTCCAAGATGTTTGACACCAAACACGACATGTTTCGGTGCAGCCATTCCATAGTTAGCATTTTACCGCGAGGATATAATGCGTTTAAGAGTATATGGTCAGGCTGCACTACAAACAGCATCAGAGATGGTCTCCGAACGCTGCAGAGGGGCCCTGCTCATGCAGGGGCACCCTCTCACATAGGAACCATGCACTCTGCCTTTAGGATTGATAAGGCCTGCCTTAGGAGTGACTTATAGGTTTATATGTGTGTATGCATTTAGTGATATAGGTAACCTATACCACAGCAAGGGGTGCATGCACCACCTTACCCAGGCTGCAGTAGCAGACCTGTGGTGTCAGTTTGGATGGCCTACCAGGGGTGGCATAATATATGCTGCAGCCCCTGGCAGGCCTCTGAGGTACCTATGCCCTTGGTACATAGTATACCATATACTAGGGACTTACAAGGGCACTCCAGATCCCAATCAGAGATGTGCCTAAGGCACATGGAGACCCTTTTAAAGAGGAACCAGCTGGGCTGGGGTTCTGAATAGCAGGGCCCCAGCCAGACTAATGTCGAAAACCAGTGAAGTATCAGCAAAAAGTGGGGGTACCCCTGTGAAGCAGATCCTACTCTCCTACACTGTCCATCAATTGTTGTTTTTGCATTTGTCACCCCAAGTGGGACGGGTATGCCCAGACGTGGGTCCCGTGCTCTCCATGCCACTGGAGTCAAGCTATCCTGGCTGAGGAGGGCTGAAAGCCCGAAACCGGTCCTAGGTTGCTTGTTTCCAGTCCAGGGAGGACCTGCCCTGGCAGTTCGGGCTGGACTGTTCCCATTGGGCGCAGGGTCAAGACTGATTTGCATATGGCTGGGTCCAAACTGGAATGGCATGGTGAGCAAAAAACCGATGGATTTAGGCCCAGATCTTTGTACTGGGGTGAATGTACGACATTGTTCTGCATTCTGTCCATCAATTGTTGTTTTTGCATTTGTCACCCCGAGTGGGACGGGTATGCCCAGACGTGGGTCCCGTGCTCTCCATGCCACTGGAGTCAAGCTATCCTGGCTGATGAGGGCTGAAAGCCCGAAACCGGTCCTAGGATGCTTGTTTCCAGTCCAGGGAGGACCTGGCCTGGCAGTTCGGGCTGGACTGTTCCCATTGGGCGCAGGGTCAAGACTGATTTGCATATGGCTGGGTCCAAACTGGAATGGCATGGTGAGCAAAAATGATTGATTTAGGCCCAGATCTTTGTACTGGGGTGAATGTACGACATTGTTCTGCATTCTGTCCATCAATTGTTGTTTTTGCATTTGTCACCCCGAGTGGGACGGGTATGCCCAGACGTGGGTCCCGTGCTCTCCATGCCACTGGAGTCAAGCTATCCTGGCTGATGAGGGCTGAAAGCCTGAAACCGGTCCTAGGATGCTTGTTTCCAGTCCAGGGAGGACCTGGCCTGGCAGTTCGGGCTGGACTGTTCCCATTGGGCGCAGGGTCAAGACTGATTTGCATATGGCTGGGTCCAAACTGGAATGGCATGGTGAGCAAAAACCGATGGATTTAGGCCCAGATCTTTGTACTGGGGTGAATGTACGACATTGTTCTGCATTCTGTCCATCAATTGTTGTTTTTGCATTTGTCACCCCGAGTGGGACGGGTATGCCCAGACGTGGTTCCCGTGCTCTCCATGCCACTGGAGTCAAGCTATCCTGGCTGATGAGGGCTGAAAGCCCGAAACCGGTCCTAGGATGCTTGTTTCCAGTCCAGGGAGGACCTGGCCTGGCAGTTTGGGCTGGACTGTTCCCATTGGGCGCAGGGTCAAGACTTATTTGCATATGGCTGGGTCCAAACTGGAATGGCATGGTGAGCAAAAAAACGATGGATTTAGGCCCAGATCTTTGTACTGGGGTGAATGTACGACATTGTTCTGCATTCTGTCCATCAATTGTTGTTTTTGCATTTGTCACCCCGAGTGGGACGGGTATGCCCAGACATAGGTCCCGTGCTCTCCATGCCACTGGAGTCAAGCTATCCTGGCTGATGAGGGCTGAAAGCCCGAAACCGGTCCTAGGATGCTTGTTTCCAGTCCAGGGAGGACCTGGCCTGGCAGTTCGGGCTGGACTGTTCCCATTGGGCGCAGGGTCAAGACTGATTTGCATATGGCTGGGTCCAAACTGGAATGGCATGGTGAGCAAAAAAATTATTGATTTAGGCCCAGATCTTTGTACTGGGGTGAATGTACGACATTGTTCTGCATTCTGTCCATCAATTGTTGTTTTTGCATTTGTCACCCCGAGTGGGACGGGTATGCCCATACGTGGGTCCCGTGCTCTCCATGCCACTGGAGTCAAGCTATCCTGGCTGATGAGGGCTGAAAGCCTGAAACCGGTCCTAGGATGCTTGTTTCCAGTCCAGGGAGGACCTGGCCTGGCAGTTCGGGCTGGACTGTTCCCATTGGGCGCAGGGTCAAGACTGATTTGCATATGGCTGGGTCAAAATTGGAATGGCATGGCGAGGGAAAAACGATGGATTTAGGCCCAGATCTTTGTACTGGGGTGAATGTACAACATTGTTCTGCATTTTGTCTAACAATTGTTGTTTTTACATTTGTCACCCCGAGTGGGACGGGTATGCCCAGACGTGGGTCCCGTGCTCTCCATGCCACTGGAGTCAAGCTATCCTGGCTGATGAGGGCTGAAAGCCCGAAACCGGTCCTAGGATGCTTGTTTCCAGTCCAGGGAGGACCTGGCCTGGCAGTTCGGGCTGGACTGTTCCCATTGGGCGCAGGGTCAAGACTATTTGCATATGGCTGGGTCCAAACTGGAATGGCATGGTGAGCAAAAAACCGATGGATTTAGGCCCAGATCTTTGTACTGGGGTGAATGTACGACATTGTTCTGCATTCTGTCCATCAATTGTTGTTTTTGCATTTGTCACCCCGAGTGGGACGGGTATGCCCAGACGTGGGTCCCGTGCTCTCCATGCCACTGGAGTCAAGCTATCCTGGCTGATGAGGGCTGAAAGCCCGAAACCGGTCCTAGGATGCTTGTTTCCAGTCCAGGGAGGACCTGGCCTGGCAGTTCGGGCTGGACTGTTCCCATTGGGCGCAGGGTCAAGACTGATTTGCATATGGCTGGGTCCAAACTGGAATGGCAAGGTGAGCAAAAAAACGATGGATTTAGGCCCAGATCTTTGTATTGGGGTGAATGTACGACATTGTTCTGCATTGTGTCCATCAATTGTTGTTTTTGCATTTGTCACCCCGAGTGGGACGGGTATGCCCAGACGTGGGTCCCGTGCTCTCCATGCCACTGGAGTCAAGCTATCCTGGCTGATGAGGGCTGAAAGCCTGAAACCGGTCCTAGGATGCTTGTTTCCAGTCCAGGGAGGACCTGGCCTGGCAGTTCGGGCTGGACTGTTCCCATTGGGCGCAGGGTCAAGACTGATTTGCATATGGCTGGGTCCAAACTGGAATGGCATGGTGAGCAAAAAAATGATTGATTTAGGCCCAGATCTTTGTACTGGGGTGAATGTACGACATTGTTCTGCATTCTGTCCATCAATTGTTGTTTTTGCATTTGTCACCCCGAGTGGGACGGGTATGCCCAGACGTGGGTCCCGTGCTCTCCATGCCACTGGAGTCAAGCTATCCTGGCTGATGAGGGCTGAAAGCCCAAAACCGGTCCTAGGATGCTTGTTTCCAGTCCAGGGAGGACCTAGCCTGGCAGTTCGGGCTGGACTGTTCCCATTGGGCGCAGGGTCAAGACTGATTTGCATATGGCTGGGTCCAAACTGGAATGGCATGGTGAGCAAAAAACGATGGATTTAGGCCCAGATCTTTGTACTGGGGTGAATGTACGACATTGTTCTGCATTCTGTCCATCAATTGTTGTTTTTGCATTTGTCACCCCGAGTGGGACGGGTATGCCCAGACGTGGGTCCCGTGCTCTCCATGCCACTGAAGTCAAGCTATCTTGGGTGATGAGGGCTGAAAGCCCGAAACCGGTCCTAGGATGCTTGTTTACAGTCCAGGGAGGACCTGGCCTGGCAGTTCGGGCTGGACTGTTCCCATTGGGCGCAGGGTCAAGACTGATTTGCATATGGCTGGGTCCAAACTGGAATGGCATGGTGAGCAAAAAAACGATGGATTTAGACCCAGATCTTTGTACTGGGGTGAATGTACGACATTGTTCTGCATTCTGTCCATCAATTGTTGTTTTTGCAGGGTTTATATACAGCCACGTGTAGTGGAATGGGATCAGCTATGTCCTTTTCGGTGGCCACATGGGGTTGAAACGGGACGGGGTGTAACCAATAGTGAAGAAATTGTGCCTGCACACTCAGCGCATAGAGTTCGAAGTCAGGCGCTCCCAGACCCCCTTTCGTTAGTGGGCGAGTAAGCAAGTCCCAGCTTACTCTGGGTTGGCCTCCAGCCCAGATCGTAGCAATCGTGCTAGATCGTAGGGATTTAAAAAAGGCTTGAGTCAGTGGTATAGGTATATTCACGAAAAGATATAGCAACTTGGGGAGGACAATCATTTTCAATATGGCAATTCTGCCCGCCAGTGTCAGAGGTAGCGCGGTCCAGAATTTAACCTTGTCTTCAAACCAGTCGAGTAATCTACCAAAGTTCAAGCGCCAAATTTGTTGTAGGTCTTTGCTGAGCCAGACCCCCAGATACTTCACGGCATCATCCGCCCATGTCAGCAGGAATTCCAGTGTGGTGTCCTGCGGGGTATCCGTAAGGGGCAAAATGGAAGACTTCGTCCAATTTAGATTTATGCCAGACATACCGCCAAAGCGGAGTACTTCCCGCAGCACGGGGTTTAAGTTGTCGTCCGGTTTCCTAATATATAGCGTGATGTCATCAGCATACATTGAGATGATAAGATTTCTATCCATAAAGACCAGACCACGGGTAGAGTGATGCTGGCGAATCCTAGCAGCCAATGGATCCATTGCCACTGCAAACAGGAGTGGTGACAGGGGGCACCCCTGCCTGGTTCCACGGGTAATGGGAAAAGGGTCTGAGATTAAACCATTGGCTTGGAGCCGGGCAGTAGGCTTGGTATATAATAAGTTGATCAATTTAACGAAATTAGGGCTGAAACCCAATCTGGGCAAGATGGTGAAGAAGAAGGGCCATTCCAAAGAATCAAACGCTTTGGTGGCGTCAAGAAATACTGCAACGGCTGGGAGTTTGGGATCAATTTGGTGGAGTGTAGAAAAGAAGGTGCGCAGGTTATGGGCCGTCGACCTGCGCGGGATAAAGCCAGATTGATCCGGCCTAGCGATAAGAGGCATTAGTGGCTGCAGTCTGTTAGCTATCAATTTAGCCAGAATTTTGGCATCTACATTAATTAACGAAAGGGGTCTGTAAGAGTCACAGAGGGTCGCAGTCTTATCCGGCTTCAGTAGGGTAATGATTACAGCCTCCCTCATGGTCGGCGGCAGTTCCCCAACTTCCAGCAATTCTTGATAGACATCAAGGAGGCGGGGCGCAAGTAGTTCTGCATATGTCTTATAGAATAGTGTAGTCAACCCATCTAGCCCAGGGGCCTTCCTTCTTGGGAGGCCCCTTATCACCTGCGTAATGTCGTCTACTGTAAACTGTTCGTCCAAGTATTCTCTGTGGGCGGCACTAAGCCATAAGAGTTCTAGTGAGTCTAGGTAGTCGCCTAAGTCCGGGTTGGGTGTCCGCTGCGTGGCAGTATAGAGAGAAGAATAGAATTTGGTCAGATGTTCATGTGTGGTCATTTGACCTCTAATAGGGGAGGAGTCGTTGGCAGCAAGCTCAGCAATAAAGTTGGATGTTGTGCGTTGTTTAAGTGCATTGGCCAGGGTTTTCCCAGGCCTATCGCCCTCTCCATAACTCCGTGCCCTAGCATTCTTTCTGAGAAATCTAGTTTCCCTTTCCGCTTCGGTTTCGAATTTGGATATGGTGCTTCGTATAGAAGCTAGTAGTTAAGGGTCGCCGGAGCTAAAATAGAGCAACTCCAGAGATTTGATTTCTTGCTCAAGTTTAGTAAGAGTCAAGCGAATGGACCCGAATACTCCCGATTGCTTAGAAATACAAGCCCCTCTTATCACCGCCTTGAAGGCCTCCCACAACACAGAAGGAGAGTCTACCGATCCCTCATAAGTAGAGAAGAAGTGCATAAGTTCAAGCTTGATTTCCTCTTTAAAAGCAGCATCTAACAGAGCATGTGGGGGAAGCCGCCAGCTGAATGCGCGTGGTGAAGTATGAGGAACCCTCCACTGAAGCACAACCGGGTCATGGTCCGAGAGTGTGCGTGGTAACTGTAGCACGTCAACAGTCCAGGTCGCGACATCGCACGTGACTAGCCAATATCCAGTCTGGACCAGGCACTGTGGTAGGAAGTGATGCAGCTGCCCTCCCTGACATCGGGGTTTCTACTGCGCCAGATATCAATAAGCCTATGTTCAAGTATGATGTTATTTAACTGCAGTGTCGCTTTTTGATGAGGATTACGTGGGGTGCCAACCCTATCTAGGTCATTATCTAGAACGGTATTGAAATCGCCTCCCCAAAATACTGTGTCCCCGCCCATTGCCATAATCTTGGCCCATAAAGTAAGAAAGAATTGTGGGTCATCCACGTTTGGGCCATAGACAGCCACCAAGGTGACCTGTGTTGTCATGAGATATCCCGTGACGATAATATAGCGCCCCTCCGGGTCTGTTAGCGTGAACGTTGTGGACCAGCCTAGACCTCTCCGAATCATTATTGAGACTCCCCTGGCATAACTGGAGTATGGAGCCGCATGTATCTCCCCCCAATATCCATGTTTCAGCTTTGGGTCGTAAGCGTGTTTCAAGTGGGTCTCCTGGAGAAAGCATATCAATAAGGTGCCTGCGTAAGTAAGTGTGTATCAACCTTGCTTTCCGAAAGTCGTTTAGCCCTCTCACATTCCACGTAAGGAACCTAGTTTCAGTCGTGATAAACAGTGGAAAGTGAGCAACGTGGGTCAGGCCTGAGAGAGAATCGTCTTGTTATGTCAATAAAGGAGGTGTAAGACATTCGTGTCACCAGAGCTGAGTCACACAAAAATGAAGATGTCCCTGCAGTGTTGGAACCACAAATCCTATACCACTTATGCAAGTGCAGTGCAATCAATAAGCTTTTGTCTGTGAGTGCTTTAAACCCCCTTGCCCACCCCCTCCCACTACAACCTCCCAATTAGGTCGAGACTTAGAGCCCCCCACCCACCCTTGAAGTACCCCGATAACCAAACATGAACTCAAAGACATGGGAGATCTCCCTGTGGGGGCCTGGGACGACGGCTTAAACCTGCCAGCTGGCAGGGTGGCCAGGCTTGTGTGTGAATAGAGCAGATCCTGCTTAGTGAAACCTGGAAAATAGAATGAACCATAAGACTAACATTGGTCTACTTTGGCCAGTAACACAACAAGTATGACACTGTAAAAGGAGCGGAGCCAAAGAACAAATTCGCAAGGAACAATAACATTACAATCAGCTAAATATTGTAAAGGACGGGTGAGCAACAGTATATATTGGGGTCGGCATCAGTCAGTCATTGTCACTCAAATTCCGTTCGGGAGCGGAATGCTGCGAAGAGCGTGAGGGCGATGTCCACGGGCAGATGTGTTTGGTGTATTTCAAAGCCGACTTGGCGTCTGTAAAGAAGTGAGCTTGGTCTTCGTGCGTAATTTTCAGCTTCGCCGGATACAACATGGCATATGGGATGGAGTCGTTCTGTAGGATTCTTTTCGCTGGTGCGAATTCCCTGCGCGCAGCTTGTACAGCAGGAGTGTAGTTGGGTAAGAAGGACAGTTGGTTGCCCTGATGTGTGATGGGGCTTTTCGCCCTAGCCTCCCTGAGGACCGCATCCCTGTCCGCATAGTTCAGGAGTCATGCGATGATTGGGCGCGGCGACGCACCCGGCGGTGGCCGGGGGCCAAGGGACCTGTGAGCCCGCTCCACAATCATAACCTGGGACAGCACTGGGCCAAACAGTTTGCACAAAAGGTTATCAATGAAGGGTTCCATTTTTGGAATTGCTGTTGATTCTGGAAGGCCAAGAATTCTGAGGTTGTTCCGTCGTGAACGCGCCTCCAAATCCTCGTTCTTAGCCTTAATGACCGCAAGAACTTTCTCCATGCTTAGGATCTGCAATCGAGACTCAGATTGAGAGTCTTGGGTGTCCGACAATCTGTTTTCCAGGACATCCAGGCGAGTTTCATGCACATCCACCCGCTTTTTGACAGCATCAAGGCTAGATGTCAATGTAACAATCTTATAGTCTATTGTTTTAAGGATGGAGCGCACATCGAGTAGGATAAAGCGCATATCTTCTTCCGGTTGGTCCGCCATCTCCCTAGGGCCCTGGGTGGCGTCCATTTCCGTCATTACCTCCGTGGTGCATGTTTGGCGTTTGCACTCAAATGGGATCTTGGGCTGCTTAGGGTCTGTCTTACCCTTGATGGCAAGCCTAATATCGTGGCCAGCCACGAGTCCATCTGAGCCAGTGGTTCACGCCCAAGCCTTGAGTGACCACACAAATCGCTGACGACAATCCAGCAGCTTCAACAGTGGCCCTTGCGTCCTCCACGCGAGGTTTGTCGGCAGCCCAGCCGCGGTGCACTACCTTTCGCGCACCTAGGGATTAACAGTGCAGTTCGTGCCTCAGCTGAGGATGAAAACCAAGGGATGGCTCACTCCGCAATCAGACAGGATAACAGGGAAGGGGGGGGGGTCCCAAATAGCCCCCAACCCGTGGGCAAAAGATGTGGTAGCTCGTGTCAGTGCCAGAGATGCACTCCTCCTGCGTGGGCAAGCAGTCCAGCGGAGCACTCCTGGGGGCAAATCCCAACAAGGTAGCAGGTTATGAGCCACGCACAGAGATCGCCTCAGGGAAGAGCCTTAGTGGTGAACAATCTGTGCCTGGTTGCCCCAGCAGCAGAGTCGCGCCACCGTAATGTGCGCCTTCACTCCACTCCAATGCCGATGCAGCGCAGTTGGTGTATTACATGCACACACCAGATATGCAGAGCCTGATGCAAGCAGCGTATGTGGAGCCGGGGGCCGGGGACGTCCTTCCAATCTCAAGGCAGGATGAGGGGGGCCCCGCGCAGGCCGCCGAGCAGGAGAAGTGGGCCTAGCGAGCCCACGTATAGCCGGAACACCCCCCGCAATTTTAATGCAGGGGGTCTAGCCAGATGGCCGCGACCCACCTCAGCCCCCCCCTACCTCACGCCGCCGATGCCTGCGCAGAGGCCGCCCCTATGTAGGAGTGGGCCGAGGTCCAGTGAAGGGCAGATGATGCACAGGCCTACACCACAATATCCCAGTCCCCGCAGCCGTACGGTGCTGAACGGGGTCCGGGCCTACGTGGCGTGGCTCAGCCCAGCTCCGTCCCGACCGCACACCCAGCCACTCACCGCACCTCTTCTCGGCGCACCTCTTCTCGCCAGCAGCGAACACAGCTCCGGCTCTCGTTCAACGCAGGTCTGCAACAGCAGCCGGCCCCAAAAGCGATCTTCGGCTCGCCTCCGTGTTCGCCAGCCACGGCCTCAGTCGCCTCGAGGGCGCGTGCACACGCCTTCCTCCTGGGTTCTCGTCAATATATACAGGTCAGCTCAAGCGTGTATATCGAGCACCGGCTCCGCCGTCCGCCCCCTGTGTCACCGGATGTAGATTGACGTTTTTTCGTCGTATTGGGCGCCCGGCCGGCTGGAGCTGCTACTGGGCCCCGTGGAGCGTGGCGGCCATTTTCTGCCGTGGTCGTGGCCTTGGCCTCGGCATGCATCGGCGGTTTTCAGTGTGTCCGCCTTTGCAGCACAGCTAGGACTTCAGCCATACAGTCTCGCCGTTTTCAGCTCATGGTAGCGGGGTTTTATTATCAGCAGGACCTGCGTCTTCGTGGTGATTTCCAGGATGAGAAAGCCTGGCCTGCAGAGCCCCTTCAACAGGTGGCCATCCTGCAGCGCGTCGTAGCCACGCCCAAGGAAATGTGTGGTTAAGCAATTTGTGAGCCATGTGTGGAGGGACATTATAGGATGTTTTCTGGGAGGGTGGTCTTTTTATCCTGCTTATGGATAGGAAGAAGTTTTGTTGGTTTTCCATTGTTTATGAACGGGACGTAGGACAACATGCTGTCTGCCTGAGGACACGCCCTCATCAATGAGTTATGATGAGAATGAGGAAGATTGGACTCAGAAAAATGGATAAATAATGAGAACATTACAATCTACCAGCAGGAGCGGTAAGAATATAATCCACTAAATAATTTAAAAAGCTCCCTTTAAGGAAACTGGGGAATAATGCTTCGGAGAAAAAGAAAAAGTATATGATTTTTTGCCTTCTCCCATGTCACGAGCAGGGAGGAACTGGGCATAGGAGATGGAACTAGTCATCTTTATCTGCTGTCACATTCTATATTTCCATGAACAATCACACAATACAACAGGCACCTTGCAGAGATGTTATTTACTATTACAGAAATAAAAATATGACAAAACAATATGGGGAGGACAGACGGACCAAGATTCATATTCATATAATATTTACCTCTTAGCAGAGGAAATCATATTCCTTGGGCCTTATTACAGAAAGTGCCTTGTGTGCCCAAAGGTCAGGTGCACCCATTTTATGTGCCCCGGGCATGTTGTAGGTACAGAAAGGGCCACAGACACTTGACAGCCCCTTCTGTAATATAGATATTGCTGGTGCTAAAATGTGCCTTAGCATAATCTTAAGGGTCGCTCTCTCATCTGAATGTGAGTCTGAGGGAATCCTTTGCACCACATTACAGACACAGACATAGAGTCAAAAAGACCATCAGCAGTTGTACTGACTGTGTGCCACATAGAGGTGGCACACAGTCAGTGTGCCACTTGATGGCACTCCTTGAGACCAGGCAACAGGGATCAGAGGGACCTCTCCAGGCATCACCTTACCAGTTGTTGCCATAATTCACTTCACCCACCAGCAGCGGGATTTCTGCCCCCTTTAAATGTGAGCCTGGATTTCCTCAATCAAAATGAAAAGCAAACTGGCAGTGTCAAACTGCCTGTCTGCCTTTCACTAATGCGCTGTAACTAGCGCAGGCACATTGTCGCAACTGCAATGGGACTGATGTAACCTTTTAATGATAACAAGAAAATAATACAGTTTATAAAAATGTGCAGAATTACCGTATAGGCTTTAATAAAAAAGAAGTGTGTTTAAATGCAAAAGAATTGTAGTAGGCAACCATATTTACTCGTACTAGGCCCAAATGGCTGAAGCAACATTCCTCGACAAGCTGAATGACTAGAAAAAGTTTAGTGTGCATAAAATGTTCATTTCCTGTTGTTTCCATGAACACTGTTTTATAATGAATAATAGT
Source organism: Calotriton arnoldi (assembly GCA_963921515.1). Taxonomy (NCBI): domain Eukaryota; kingdom Metazoa; phylum Chordata; class Amphibia; order Caudata; family Salamandridae; genus Calotriton; species Calotriton arnoldi. The sequence continues at coordinate 2,072,377 of CAWUFW010001802.1, forward strand.
TGCTTAAATGTTTTCATCTAATTCTACAAATGTTTCTTCTTACACAATGATTGCTGATAATAAATACAATAAGTTTGTTGTTAACAATGAGATAGAGATGAAAAAACCCTCATGGGAAAGTTGTTTTGAACAAGAAAATATATTTTGAGTAGGCAAGATGTAACCTCTAGATGATAGGAAATAAGCGACATGTGAGAAGACGAGGAGAGATCCTGTTTTTTAAATTTTTTAATTTTTTTTAGAGTTTTATATAGCGCGAACTAGACCCGAGAAATCGGGTATAAGAGCGCTTTACATGAGCACCAGTTGCGTTACATGAGGACACATTCATTTTTGTTAGGCACGGGGAGATTAAGTGATTTGCCTAGTGATTTCTTATTTTTGATGCTAAAGAATGCTCTCTGCTCCTATGAGAGCATTGAAAGATGATTGGCTGACTGAAGAAGGAAGATAACCACAGGCTGCAACAATGATAAAATGCGTAGTCTATAATAGTGCGTGTTCCTAGAGCAGACTCAGACTTCTTTTATCAAGACACTTTCCTAGACACGGTTTGAGGAGACTTTTGTGGAGACTTTTACTACCAGACCCTTATGCCATTTTTCCATATTGCTTGAATAGCTGCCAAGTTTCCCAGGTCCATGTGTGATGTGCTGCTCTAGTTCAGATTTTTATTTTTGAATTGTGGGACTTGTAGTCCTGTTTTATAATGCAATAAGAAATACTACAAGTCCCAGAATACAAAGAAAAAACCCGGACTGGAACAGCACAACACGCATGGACCTGGTAAACATGGCAGGGCTGTATTTGAGACTCTACGGAGTTTCGTTTACCTCTCTTTATGGGAAGTTCTGCTTTGATTGATTCTGATTTTTGATGCTAAAGCTTTATGCTTTCTTTCTCTTTCTCTCAAACTGGAACTCTTTATGGGTTCTGACTGACACCTTTCCCCAATTCTTAGAATAGGGATTCTTTTCTTTATGGAAATTTTTATGATTTTTTTATTGACTAATATTGATTATTGATTTCTGTTCATATTTGATGATTGAGATTAATGCGATTTATCTCGTGGCTTTAATAAAGATGAATTATTAAAGACTGAATTAATAAAACCCTTTAACTCATACCAAACTCTTGTTATCGACTGAAAATAGATTAGTGATTATAATTTATGTGGTGTACAGCTCTTCATCTTCTCCAAAACAATGGCAAAGATCCATTACCTCAGTATAGTGCGGTAATTAGCCCGGATGATAGTAAAACGATATTCTAATTTAAACTGATTCTTGCTGTAGGAGGCTGGATTAGTATATGGTGCCCACTTAAGGGAGTGATGCACCTTGCACTAATCCAGGCAACCCTTATGATGATTTTAGTGGTCTTTGATAACCTTAAAGGCTCTCAAAGGGGTAGCTGTGGAGAGCAGCCTTCAGGCTTATCTTGAAGGAGTGTAAAGCAGATTGTTTAGCACATTTATTCAAGAGTGTAGACCGGATGAAAAAGAACCACACTGTGTTTAAGAAAAATAAGGCTATTTATTAACACAACACAATCACTATCACCTGGTATATCTCCTAGCCGGAAATATCAATAATACACATAAGAATACTTCAAAGAAATTAGGTAAGTAGCACAAATATACACTGGTCTCCGGGGGGAGACCAAACCATATACTAGAGAAGTGGAATGTAAACTGCAAAGGAGAACGGGACTTGGAACAAAGGACTTAGAAGAGCTTGTAGAACCAGGAACCACCCAAGGTAAGTACCCAGGAACCCCAATGAGGTTGTGTGCAGAGTGTAAACACAGCCGCGGGCAATAGGAGTCAATGGAGAAGTCGCAGTTGCAGTTTTAAAGAAAAAGGACCCTTCCCAGAGGACCCCGAAGAAACCCTTTGGAGGACAGAAGGTTGGAGAGCAACCCCACCTGTGGATGCCCCAGGAACCAGGTTACCTGCACCAGGGAAGCCGGGTGCATAGGGATGAATTGACGTCGGAACCTCTCATAGATGACAATGGGCAACTCAGGAAGAAAGGCCTCTGCAGAAGTCTGTGAAGAAGTTTGGTGGAATACAAGGGAGGATTCTTGAAGTGGAGAGCCTGCAAGCAGAGGGGATAGAGTCTATGCCACTCGGAGGTGACCAGGAGGCATGGAAGCACCATGCCCGCCCTTGACAGGAAGCTCAGAAAAGTTCATGAGGACCTTGTCGCTACAGCTGTGGGGACCCGGCAACGCTGTGGAAGACTAGGAGCCGTACATGAGCTGTTTCACGTAGGATGTCGGTGTCCAGATGGTTGGTATCCAGCGAGAGCACCAACAAGCCTTGGTATCCGCAACTGGCGTGGAAGACGAAAAGATGCAATCGTTGGGGCCAGCAAGGTCCAAGGGACACACCATGTGCAGGAGGGTTAGAGCAGGCCTGAGCAAGAAGAGGAGTCGACCAAAGCAGAAGAAGACCCTCGAGAGGGCCCAGAGGCCGAAGGCACAGGAGTCTTAAGAGGACCTCAGGCAGCTCACCAAATATGTAGGCCCACGATGCAAGGGATGCAGGGAGGATGCTGAACTTCAAAGGATGATATGCTGGAGGCTGGAGATTCTTGTAGCCCAAAGATCTCTGGAGTGCAGAGTCAACAAGCCTTTGTAACGGCAAGTTGACGCGGTGCACAGGGGTTTGGACTCAGCAACTCCATCGAGGGATACTGTCCTCCAAATTGCAGGGAAGATAGGTCATGCTTCTGGGGAGCCACAGATCCATCACATGTGTTTCTGAGCCTCAGGAAGTCCATAGGACAACACGAGCAGCAGACCGGTCAGCTTCGATGCGGTGCCTGCAAATGCAGGGGAGTGACTCCTTTACTCCAAGGGAGATACTTCAGATGTCCTTGATGCCCACAGGTCCCTGGAGAGCCTGAGAGAAGCACTGACACAGACGAGGCAGAATACTTACAGAACAGGGAGACCAGGAGCAGCAGGAGTCTTCCTTGATGCAGTCTTGGTTCCCGGCGAAGTCCAGCGAAGTCCAAGTGTCCAGACAGTCAAAGAGTTTCTTGGTTTCAGAGGTGAGTCTTGTTCCATGGCGAATCTGAGAACTCACCCATGGGGGGGGCCCTTAAATACCCAAAGAAAAGGGTTGGAACTTCCCAGGGATCCCTCCCAGAGAAGGGGTTGGACAGAGGGGAGGATACTCTCCTGTCCTTTGTCCAGTTTCGGGCCGGAGCAGGAACCAAGGGTTCCTGAACTGGCTCAAACCGGTATATGCAAGGAGGGCACCAAATGTGCGCTTCAATGCAGACTGGTGGCGCTGGGAATGGGAAGTGCCCTCACCCCAGCCCAATACACTAAGTCCTGTCTGAGAGGTGGTCATACCTCCCTGTGACAGGAAACTTCTGCAGCTCAGCAGCAGGAGGGCAGAACAGTGTCTGTGGTCGGCGGCAGCACTAGCTTGCTGGCAGACCCTGAAAGGCTGTAACCAAGAGTACAGGGGGGCTCCTCTAAGGAGCACCCGAGTACCTGGGATCATACCTCCAACATCGGAATCTGTGTTGGGTTATGATTCTAACATGTTTGATACCAAACATGACCAGATTCGGCACAGCCATTATATAGTTAGACATCTCGTAATGACTGATGTCCACTGTATGTCTTAAAATGGCTGTCCGCACTTACAAAGGCTGGAGAATCGACTCCCAAATTTGTAGGGGTGTCCTGCTCATGCAGGGGAACCCTCACACTTATAGTCAGGACTGAAGGGCCTACCATAGGGGTGACATAGGTTTTAAGTGCAGGGACCTCAGATATAAGAAAACTGATATCTGTCGTGAGAGGTGCAAGCACCATCACACAGGCTGCAATGGCAGGCATGTAGTCAGAGTTTAAGTGGACTCCCGTGGGTGGCACAATACATGCTGCAGCCCATGGGAGATCCCCGGTGTACCTATGCCCTGGGTACCTTGGTACCATATACTAGGGACTTATAAGGTACACCAGTAGCCAATTGTGGTGGTACCGAAGCTCTTACCAAAGCCAGAGCCAAAGAGAGAGCACAGATGCTGGAGTCCTGATTAGTAGGATCCCAGCAAACTACAGTCAAAACATACTTTCACCATGCAAAAAGTGTGGGCCACCGTAAAAGAAAGATCATACTTTCCTACACTCGCGCTCCAGCAGGACCAATGCATTTGCTGTGTTATAGTACAGTCTCCCAGGCTACGCCCGGTGCAGACTCCTAAATGGGCATCACGGTGCAGAGTAAGGCAGTGCACTATACCTTTAATAAGGCCACAGATGGTGCAAGGAGCAATATATGAATATCCATTCAGTCTTTTCCCTCTCTTTGAAGAAACCAGTTTTATTAAGTGATAAAAAATGTATTTTCCATGCCCATACAAAACCGGACTTCATTTCATGCCTGTTCCATTCTTGGCATCTTTGCTATAAACAGTGTTATGTAAGTCTGGAATTTCGTTTGTGCATCATGTTCGAGCAACACACATTATGTTTAAGGATTCCAGTTTGCTCCTTGTACACCATACATGACATTATAAATCATTGTTATAAAGCGTGTTACTCCAATTAAGAAAATAAAGACTACATCTACCAGAAAACTCTAATTCGTTACATAAAAACACAGCTCAAAAAACGTTCTGTTTAGCATATATTTATGGATTTAGAAATCATAGTGGCGCACTTCGATTTGTGCAATTTAACTGAACCAACTTAAATTTTCTAAACTAAGCATACATTTAGGCCCAGATTTACTAATCGTTCACGCAACGCAGCAAGGTCATTTGCTGGGCTGCTTTGTGTGAAAGGGAGAGAGCAAAAATAAGTCATAATTATTAAGATAGGGCACCCTTCTAGTCTTTGCTTGCAGTAGAGCACTTGTGGCAGCCTATTACCAAAGCAAAGGGTGCCTGTGTTGTGGTTGTATTTTTGGCCAAGAAAGGTGCCTTCCTGCACAAAAACAATCTTTAGAGGCTAATTCTGCAGATGCAGGTACACATGCAGTGGCGTAGCTAGGGACTCTGCCGCCCATGGCGGTCCCTGCCTTTTGCCGCCGAGCGCTGATGAGCGGGGGAGGGGGGGGGGGGTTGGTGCTGGCGATTAATTTAGCCACCGCCCCAGAAACTCGTACCGCCCCCTCCGCCCCCCCCTTGCTACGCCAGTGTACACATGCAAAGAGGAAGTATCAGAGAGAAATAGAGATATTTCTCCTGTTACACCAGCCTCATGATGGCACACTATTTTGGCACACCCCAAGGTTTACTGACCTTTGTACACCTCGGTTTGAGTCAAAATACATGGGTGGATGCACAGTAATGTCTATGATTTACCCGTGTAATGCCTCACTGACACAAGGTAAAACAAGGCAGAGCGATGAGCTGTCTTGTGTTACTTTTTGGGGAGATGTAACTTAAAGCCACGCAAATCAAAATTTCCATGTTTTTGCAAATCCCGTCTAATATTTTGTGTCGTGGCTGCGTCAAAAAAGTGGTGTAAAAACGACGCAGACTGTTGGTAAATCTGGACCGCAGTGTGAACAATGTGCTTTCAAAGGAATAAAGGTTTTGGCATATTGGGAAAAGACTGGATGAAATGTTTCAATTATTTCATTCTGCTAGACTATCAAATATTTTCCCGTGGTCATGTTTGGGCATAATTTGCCCCATGCAATAAATCTTTGTCATGGGGACACAAAATGCAAAACCATTTTTCTACCAATGTCAGACTGATGAACAAAGCAAATGCAGTTTGTGAAGAAACTAAAATCTATTCAGAAATGTAACACTAGCAGCGAATTCATGTGCAAAACCTGCAATTTCACCTGCTTCACCAGTTGCCATTTTGTTTACATCTCCACGAAGATTTTGTATATGAATTTCACTTTGATGCCTTCATAAAGCCAAACCCAACGATGTCGATAATTAATAGAGGAAACTACAGGGCATAAGTGGACATATGGCCCCAATGAAGGGACCTATGCATCAGAAGGCAGAAGTAAGGCGTGTGCTGTGCAGAGCCGATCATTAAAGCCATGGGTTCTTCCCAAGCTGTAGATGTATTTTCACAGATAAGGAGGCGATTACAGGATTTAACAGCACCCGTGGGGTCCAGAGGGCAGAAGTGAAAAGCAGATTAATAGAAACAGATCAATGGGGAGATTGGATTTTTTAAAAGTCGGCACTCATCTTCTCCTGTGAAAGAGCAGGAAATCAAGAGCAATGAAGAATGAAGAAATGCCTGAGATAGGTCAGAGGTGATCAGGGTAGGCAAGAGCAAAGAGAAAAACATCACAGCCACAGGAGCAAGACAGGTGGGACGGCACGAACAAAAATCAGGACTGTGATTTACCAGAACAGGCATGTCATTTCACCTCAATTGTGAGAGACATCCCAACCATGATCACATTATCCTACTAACAATGCCCCCATAAAGATTGTATCAAAAGCACACCATTCCCACCATTTCCCCCCTAAAGACCGTTTTGTAGACAGCATACAACGAAACAAGCATTGGCAAACCCATTATAGCTGTCTATTTGCTTAGCTAAATTGTTTCTTCTTTGAAGTTTTTGTCTAGATATGGGTGGATGAAAGGGCGAATGTGGTATGTGTAAATGCATCGGGATGAGTACGCGCATACATGTGCATGCAAATGCACACAGACAATTAATGGGTAGGTGAGTGCATGGATGGACAATGAGCGAATCGATAAATGGTTGAAGAATACAGTTAGGATAGGGGTCTAAATGAATCAGTTACTGAGTTCTGACAGAAGGATACCCTCCTCAGGATAACTGAGAGGTGCATACAGCCAATCTTTAAGAGGGAAAGGAAGCTCTATCCAATGGACACTTTAGTTGTGTCAGGGAATAGCCATCACCCATCATCTCCCTGGACTCTCATTGTGGTCTCACCCACACCATCTGATCTGGGACACCAATGATGGTCTTGCACATGTCTTCTCTTTATATCCAATGGTGGTCTAGCACATGATTTCTCTTTATAACCACGAGTGTTCTTATTTTACACAACATGGCCAGCCCAAACCCTATCTTTGGCTCAAGCTAGCATTGAAACAGGGACAAACGTGGTAAGGCAGCTTCATTATAGTCATTTTTGTCTAGGTCCATTTGTGTGCAGCCAAGTGCTTCACCTCTCTATTCCTATTCTGATCTTCTTATTCTCTTTCCCATTTATTCTTGTGTCTTTTTGTTGTTTATACCTTAATACATGATGCTGCTGTTTTAGAATTTTGAGGCCTAGTAGCTTGATTATTAGCATTGTTAGAGTCAACAATGGTAGTGGCTCTAGGTCCTACCTGTCCCAAAAAGGCACGACACCAGATGAAGACGGTCTCAACCTCTCTGCCCCCCACCTGGACACCCAGGAGGGACACCCATTCTAGGAGTCCTGATAGGAGGATTTAGGAAGGCTCAGGGGCAGTAAGGAGGGGGGCAACAGAGCAAAAATGGCACAGCTTGAGGGGGAGAGACCGAGGGTAAGTGGGAGAGTTATAAAAAAAATCATTTGTAGCACTGACAGGAAGGATCTAACGGAGGCAGTAATTAAGAGAAACTGCCAAGTTGTTTGGATATAATATGCATTTTGTAAAGGTATACAGCAATTATGCCTCTATGACAGATGTTGTTCATGACATCACCCGGAGAAATTTTCTCTCACCCTTTACAGTTCAGTTAGCCATTAAATCACGTACCATTTTTTCTCTTATGATATTTCCAGCTGGGGAAACCTCACAGTCAAACTAACTTAAGGAAATTGTGCAAGCAGGTGTAGCCCTTACATATTGGCAATTGATTGCAATGTTTCCAATTTTTCCAAAAGGATGCCCGTATACACCTAAGCAACTTTGAACTTGAGTCCATCCTTGATGGTGTTGATACACTATTTGTAAAGGTTTAGGTCTGTAGGCTCCAGGTCTGCTCGATTAACAACAACATTGCCAATAAATGCTTGGCAGGACTTGGTCCCTCTCGTGGGGTGGTGGAACAAGGCCTCTGGTTATGTCATGAAATTGTCTAGCCTTTAGTAGAAGATGCTAGATTGTGCTGGTTTGTGGAGAATCTGTGGGGATGTTGTGCCTAGTACTAGATCATGAGTGCTGATTTGCTGAAATTCTTAAGGTGACTGATGGATCTTCTTGCTCTGGGATTTTCAGGAGTCAAATGAGATGATGCCAGAATGCCACCTGAAAGTTCACCTGAAAAATAATCTTCAGTTAACAATAGTTTGTGTCCTCTTCCTTTTGAGGCAGAAGGGACTTAGCCAGTTCCCAGAACCATAAGGGCAATACCACCCACCCTAAGCTCTACAACAGGTTACCAAGAGGAAGGCACTTCACATAATTGGTGTTGCAGAGTTTCTGAAGAGTTCAAGCCTTGCACATTAGAATTGATGGTGCTCTCTCTAAATGTGGCTTTAGGTAGGAATCAACTGTCACTTTGGGATCAACTGTTTCCACCAGAGTAGATAAGTATTGTAGTGATGTCCACCACTGCCAGTTGTGCACAGAGATAGGATTATAAAGAGAGTGCAGTAAACATCACTGAGGTGTACAGAAGGTGCAAAGAGAATAATTGGTACTGCAACGCCATAACATTTACAGGAGCCCTTGCAGCTTCCCACCCATCCACCCCTTCAGACTACAGGGCGCTATTCTGACAGAATAGAATGTTTAGACAGAAGAGGACATGGTAGGAGAGACAAACTGCAAGGAACGGGTGTAGGATGATGGGCAGGGAAAGGGAAAATAAAGGGGAAGAAAAAAGGATGGATTGCATTTATCAAAGGGAAGAAATAGCCATAGAGATTTACAGCATAGCTCCTTCTTGAGGGCAACATGTCAAATAGTGGTAACATAATCCTTGTGCTGCCTTAGTACTCTTTCAGCTCTACAAGGCTTTGGTGGAGCAAGCATTGAGCAGATGTGATTACTTCTTCGACCACCTCACCATACTGGTGTCTCAGCGAAGCAGCTTTTGCTAATTTTCCATGATCCGTGTCTGGCTATTTTCCAACTTCACCACATTGAGACATACTTTCACAATTTTGAGTGGTTTTGAGAACATGGAGCACTCATTCACACAATGCATTTTATTACATCCACACTCTTTTATAGTCATATAGAGATATGTTTAGGACGTGTTATCCTGTCCTTGATGGAAACGCAAGGTGTCACCCCTGTGATACTATTCACTGTTACTTTATATGACCACAACATTTCTTGAATGGCTGTCTCTGCCTGAATGCTGGACATGCTCGCTAATTAGATACATTCCGTAATCATGAAATTCACCCTCTCTATGAGGTTATTCACCCTCAGACAATATAGTGCAGTTTTGTAGTGAGACATAGATCACTCATGAAGGAATGCTTTCATGCAATTTGTTCTCTGCACCTAAGACCTCTGAAGCCCCCTCAGCCAAGTAGACATTTGTAAGTAAGTTAATGAGGATGTTTGTTGTGGTTTGCTGAACCCCTCGAGCCTCTATCCATCTGGAATGATAATCAACTAATACAATGTTGTACTCACCTCAGAAAGTAGATTGGTGAACTAGGTCAATGATCTCTAGAATCCAGATGCCTGGGAGATTGGGATGGATTGTCCCCATGATGAGTAGGGTCCGTACTGATTTGATAAAGTGGGCCTGTTGGCAACCATTCCTCCAACACCTTTTGGGTGTCTAGTGATATCTGGTGCCAACTTTACCCATGGCATATCAGGCACCTCTACAATATTAACGGTATGTTTGGCTTTATCACTGGGGCACAACTAGTGCAGTCTCTGATCCTTTGTTCAATGCAGCTATCCTTCTTGGACCACCAAAAATGAGAATGGACTTTGCTCTTGGTCAGATGTCTCCATAGGTGGCCTTCTTGAGCCAACTCTGTAAGTATTTTATGCAGTTACTTGGAAGGAACAATCTTTTCACACTTGAAGATCTTATTTCCCACTGAACTCAACCCATTTGTGACCTCCAATAGCATCACATGGTTTCAGGAAGCTCATTACATTTATTGGGCCTTCCCTTTCTAATACATTCCCAAGTCAGTTTTAAATCCTGGTCTTTCTCCATGCTGTTTTTCTAACCCTTCTTTCCAATCCCTTCTGTGCACATTGAGAGTATCATCTTCTCTTGCTGGTCCTCAACTAAATCAGATTTCTCAAATGGTAGTCTAGATAATCAATCTGCAGCCAGATTGCATGAGCCCAGCAGATATTCCATTTTGAGATTATACCCATCCAGCACTAGTAGCCAGCAGGAAATTCTAGGGGTCAAAGCTTCATCTCCCTTCAAGGAAAATGCACATATTAGGGCAATATGATCTGTTCTTATTGCATAGGGAATGCCCCACATAAAATGCTTGTAATGTTTTATTGCCCAGTAACAGGATATGGCCTCTTTCTTGACAGCTGAAATTGGCTAAGTCACTTTACATGAAATTTAGGTATGGAACATTACAAGTTAATGGTTTTACAGCTAAATGGTCAAATTCTCGGGTGACGCCCAATGACCCTAAATGCTCACTGTGCACACTAGGTGTTAATGAGGGCATTGTACATGTCCTATTCTTCTGCGCAGCTTACACTACTCCTAGATGCAAGTGGATTAAGCCATTGTGCAGAAGTTTGAACATCAGGAGCTATTTGGAGTCGTTTAGAATATTACAATCGGACAGCAGCCAACTTATTGTATTTGGTGTTAGCAAATTTTTGTTGGCTGCCAGCCACATAAGATATAGAAAAGGGCTAAAATTTTAAAACATTTTAAAAAGTTTTATAAAATATTGACTTTTAGAATTTTATATGTGTTTTAATTAGTTACGATTTTAGACTGAACCATTGGTTAACTCAGGGACAAAGTGAAATTTAAATGGGTGCTGCGTGCGACAATAGAATAGTTATCCTTGTACTGTATCGGCATGAATTTTAAGTAATTTTGTTGTAAATGGGGTGATGATTAAAAGGAGAAAGACTAAAATGTATATATATTTTACCCTTATCCTTCTGCAATTGACACCTTTTAACACTTGTAAGAATCATGAAATTATTAATATGGATAAAGATTTGTTTTGTATACTTTGATGATTCTTGAATCGAATAAAGTTTTTGACTGACTGACAGCTGAATAGTTACGCTCAGGTCCCTTAAGGACACAGGAAGCAAAGGCTACTGTAGTCTAATTTCCATCCACCATTTGTGTGAGAGTAGCCTGTAAAACCTTAGCATTGGCATCCTTAGTAAGGCGCACAACATAGCATGTTAACGTTGTTTAGGGAGGGAGCTTCTGTAATGGATCTTTTAATGGATTCAAATGCCTCTTGGCAATTATGGCACCGTCCAAATGTCACTACTTTTTTATGTGGACTGTACTCTACTGGCAATATTTTTGAGAATTTTGGAGTGATATTCAGCAAGGCTTAAAAGGACTTCCATTTTTGTGTTAGCAGTGCTTTTTAACTGCCACTACCAAATCAAACGTGAACTTAATGCCACCCTTGGATGGTCCACATTTTGGTGTTAAAGTCTCTAAAATCTATGCATAAGAGTACATCTTTGCCTTCAGCTTTGGATGTGAAGACAATGCAGGTTAGTCTAGTTACTTCCTACAGGGTTCCTTCATCAAATTCAGTAGGGGATGGACTTTATGTGCAATCAGAACAGCTGCTGTCATAAGCCTGATTTTAATACTGGAAGTTAATTCGGAGACCCAACTTATTTGAAAATACCTCTGGGAATTCAGTGCATACATCTTCTCCTGAGCGAGAATGATTGACTATGAGCACTGGATCATCACCATTAGAATTTAGGACAGTCCCCAATTCTTTCTTGCGTCTCAACCCTAAAAGGTTAGAACCTCTCTTGGACGTGTAGACCTTCCCTACCATGGTCCTCCCCTTAAATGCTAGTTCCATTCATACTAGTGGAATGGGATCTTTATTATAACTGCCAGGACAGATGTCTCCTCCTATAGCGTAGTTATCAATAACAAACTTCACTGTCAATTAATGAAAATGGAGAACAAGAATCAGCATACATTCTTACAACTTCTCCAGCCAATAAAATTTTGCAAGAAGGCAATAGCACAATGAAATTAGTGGTGTAGATTTCAAATACAACATTCTTCATTTCTTCCTCTGGTGTATCTATAGCAGGGGTCTCCAGCCTTTTCATTATAAAGAGCTACTTCTGTTAAGTGAATAATGTCCTGAGCTACTAATATTGTTAGTGTGTACACATCAGACAAGGTTGCATAAGTTTCCATCCTATGCAAGATTACCACTTGTGATCACCTCAGCGCAGGATTGTCAGAATTAATTTAAAAAAGCTTTGATAATACTTACAAGCCAAAGATGTAATGCTCCTGACACCAACGTAATAATACCAAGGTAATAATATTAGTAATACATCTCCTACTGTTGCATATTTATCATTCAAATATCAGAGAGTGTTTACCTCAGGGCTGCTAGTGTTGCACTGTGTCCTGGATCTGCATCTGCTCATTGACAGCTGACAGGATGATGGTGCAGAGTAGCTGATTCTCCTCCAATCTGCGCACTTCGTACTACAATCATTCAGTGTGGATACTGCAGGAAGGACGACTGCATGTGGAGTGAGGTTCGAGCTTATTGGAGTAAACAAAATCAGCTTAACACCCACTCTGCCTTATAAGCCCTCCTAACTGGTCCCACGTTCTAACACATTCTAATACATCGCATTGCTACATTCTGCACTTTCATTCTACACCTTAAAGCAACAAGTACAACATAAATTGCTAATATACAACAGAGAATGTTTATTTCAAGTATGCAGCCTGCAGTGACGTCATGCTGTGGCCCGTAGCAGATGCTGCTCCTTGGTGGCTATACAAAGATGACGTAGCATATAGGAACCTGGGTGCATCCGTCCCACACAGGTTAACTTTCTGGGGTGGAAAATCCCAGCTGGGAGACAAGGAGGCAGAGTTTTGTAGAAAGAGTGGTTGTGGTATTCACGGAGTCGTAAGTTTAGCTAACCTGCCAGAGATGGTGAGTAGAAGAAGTCATAGAGTAGTCCAATCCTCAGAGAAAGCTGCTATCGTGGACAGCTTCTATTCCTAAGGTGACATTTTCCTGGTAGAAGTCTCTACCTATGAGCTATATCTCGAAAGAAATACAGCTTAAAATTGAAGAGCACATTGTCTTTGTCAGTTCTGTGCGCGAACAAGTAGGTACTGATGTTCGAGGTGCTTCGAAGTCAGCTCATATTGGGTGCTCTAGCAGTGTTAATCTTTAATTGGACTAAAGATAAAGACACAATTATGTTCCTGAACACTAGGTGTAGATAGTTCTGTTTAGTGAAACCACTATGACCCGATACTACTTTACATCATTGGGTCCTAGCTGTAGCGCGGCGGGGCCTAGGGATAGCAGAGGCCTACGCAGCATGTTTATGACAGTACGCGCACACTGGTTACTGGTACTCTGGCGGGAAGACCCCGAGCGGTCTTCCGCTGTATATTTATCTCCTCGGGTCGAGCCCGCCCCGAGGAGTGCGTGCACAGCAGTAAACTGAAACAAAGTAGTGGAGAGCCCGGATGGCTCTCTACATCCCTCCTTTTCTTTAGACACAGTCCATCAGGATTCTTCAGAGTTACGGGGATGTGCACACAAAGTCTCTCAGCCGCTGGCTGGGTGCAGGGTTCGGCCGGAGACCATACTTCTGGCTCCGGGAGTTGGAACTGGCCGATGCATCCGTCTGAGTGTTCGGGGGTGAAACAGTCACAAGTCCTTGGCATGGCCCGCTGGCCTCAGGGACAGTCCCTCTGCTCTCTGCCTGCAGGGATCTTGGTGGAGAGACTAGCGGTCCCGGCGAGCCGATGGGGGTGAGACTCGGGGTGTTCTCCAGACCTCCTGACTCTTCCTGGTCAACACCTGTCCCACTCGTCTTCTTGAAGCTTGACACATTCCTCGTGACAACTTGTTGCCCTCGCTGAGCAGTGACCATGGTCCCTTGAATCTTAACAATGACCCATTCTTCCGGTTCATACAGTGTTCTAAACTTCCATCCTGGGTGTCTGTCCTTGACCACAACGCAGTCCCCCACTTTCAACTGCAGCTCTCTTGCTCTGCGGGCTTCACTCGCCTTTTAATTCGTTGATGTTCTCCTCGCTTGGACGGCTTCATTGTCCCGTTCCGGGGGTTTCCATGTTGGGTCAGTCGGGATGCTGTCCCTCGGGGGCCTTTTGAAAAGCAGATGAGCAGGAGCACACTTGGTCGTGCTGTGTGGCGTCTGCCTGTAGGCATCAAGGAACTGGTCAAGTGCCGATTCTGCATCTGCACCTTGATCAACAGCAATGCGCAGGGCCCGGTTGAGTGTCCGCACAAGACGTTCCACTTCCCCGTTGGCTTGTGTCCATAGAGGAGTGATCTTTCTGTGGCGAATCGCCTTCTTCTCCAAGTATTCCTGGAACTCCCGGCCCTGGAACAGAGGTCCATTGTCTGAACGTATTTCATCGGGTAACCCCATGAGTGCGAAGATCTTCTCAAGGACTCTTCGTACATGCACGAACGCTGTAGACATCACCACCTCCACGATCGGGAACTTTGAGAAGGAGTCAACCAGCACTAGCATGTTGCGACCATCCGGAAAGCATCCAAAGTCGATGCTGACCTTGGTCCATGGGAGTTCGCTTGATTCTTCCGTGATTACCGGCGCTGGCACCGGGTCCCCACCAGTGATGGTGCAAGCGTGACATTGTCTCACCATGTCCTCCACCATGGCATCCATGGCTGGGAACCACACCTTGTTCCGCAGTCTGGCCTTTGTCTTCGCCATTCCTTGGTGGCCGACGTGTGCTAGCTGGAGGATCCGGTGTTGCAGTCTCTTCGGGATTATGATGACGTGTCCCCTCAGAACAACACCCCATTCTCCCACACTTAGTTCATGGCGGATTTGCCAGTTCTGTTGCCGAGCGTGGCTGTCTTCGGCTCGGAGGGCCTGAGCCCCGTCCAGGAAGTGTGACCATCTGTTGCTCAGCAGGGTGGATTTCACTCTGACCAGTGTTTCGTCTTCCTCCGTCGCTTGGCCGATCTCCTCTAGCGTCATGGCGGTGGGGCATGCCTCCTGAGAGATAATTTTCACAAACGCTTCAGAGTACGCTACATCCACCGGTGGACTTCGAGGGACCAGGGACTCAGGGTGCCTTGGGAGGTAGTCCGCTGGATTGTGTGCACCCGGACAGAAGACAACTTTGAAGTTGTAGGCCTGTAGCTGCACAGCCCATCTCTCTATTCTTGGAGGGGCCAGTCTCGATGACCCAGCAAATAGCGGGAGCAGTGGCTTGTGGTCGGTGATCACTTGAAATTCTTGTCCGTACAAGTACAGGTGAAAATGCTGGCACGCCCATTTTATTGCCAGCGCCTCTCTTTCGATTTGGGCATACCTGGTCTCAGTGTCCAATAGTGCCCTGCTGGCGTACGCCACTGGCCTCCAGGTCTCGTGACTATGCTCCTGAAGGAGGACTGCTCCAAGGCCTACTGGGCTGGCATGGACGACCAGCTCGGTGCGTCGCCCCGGGAGGAAGTAGGCCATCACCGTCTTATCCATGAGCGCGGCCTTGATGTTGTTGAATGCAGTATTAGCAGCTACGGTCCATTCCCACTTGTGGTCACTGCGGGTGAGGATGCGAAGTGGTTTTGACAGTGAGGCCAGATTCGGGATGAATCTGCCAAGTATGTGGCCATGCCGAGGAAACTGCGAACCTCCGTGGGGGTCTTTGGGGTGCTAGCTGCGCGTATGGCCACGGCCTTCTTGGGGTCCACTTGCAGCCTTCCCTGGTGAAGACGTACCCAAAGAAGTCGACTGACTCCTGGTAGAATGAGCACTTTGCTTTGTTGAGGGTCAGACCGCAATCTTCGAGCCGCTGGAGAGTGGCCCGGAGGTGAGTGTGGTGTTCTTCCAAGGTGTTCGAGAACACCAGGATGTCGTCGCTCAGGTTGATGACACCCTGCAAGCCTGACAGTACTTCCCTGATGGCATTCTGGAAGACCTCGGCTGCCGACGACACCCCAAAACTCAGACTCTTGTACCTCCTGAGGCCGACATGAGTTGAGAACGTGGTGATATATCTGCTCTCGGGTTCGAGCTCCAACTGGTGGTACCCCACGTTTAAGTCCAGCTTTGAAAACCATTTGGCTCCGTTCAGATCCGCCACAATGTCATCCATGGTGGGCGTAAGGTGGCGTTTCCTCTTGACCACCAGGTTTGGGAGCCTCATGTCCACACAGAGCCGGATGGCTCCAGGCTGCTTTGGCTTGGGAGCCATGACCAGCAGGGACACCCATGGTGTCGGGCCGGACACCTTCTCAATGACATTAAGGTCTTCTAGCTTCTTCAACTCTTCTTCCACTTGTGGGCGGAGATTGAACGGCACTCTCCTGTGCCTCAGGGCGATAGGCCTCACCTTGGTGTCTATGTGAAGCTTGAACCGTTTCCCCTTCAGCTTGCCGAGCCCAGTGAACAGCGCCGGGAAGTCCCTCAGGATGGTTTCGGCGTGGGATTCGTGGATCTGGTTCGCAAAGAAGACCAGGCCTAGATCCTCCGCCGTGTGGCAGCTGAGTAGCGTGCCTTTTCTCCCTTCCGTGACGTGGAACCGAGCCACCGTGATATGCTTTCCGCTGACGATCTTGGCTTCGATGACTCCTCGAAGGGGGAGTGGGTCTGTTCCTCCGTAGGTGTATATCCGCGCCTTCGTGGGTGCGAGCGGGGGCCGTGGCGACAACCGATCATACTGTTCCGAATCCATGACGTTAACCGATGCGCCCATGTCAATGAGCGCCCGGACAGCGGACCCTTCGACTAGAACAGAGCACATCAGTGGCGGCCTCCGTTGGTTGTCGGACCTGCTGACAAAAGACTCGACGAACACTTCATCATCATCGTCTTCCAGGGCGAGGCAACGCTCCTGTGGCGGGTCATCTTCTCGTGACTGCGGTTCTTCGAGTGAGACTTGGCGCAGGCGTTGTGACATCCCTCGTGATCTTTGAGGGGCCGGCCGGGACCGGCTACTGCGACACACCCTTGCGAAGTGGTTCATTTTCCCGCAGTGAGAGCACGTCTTCCCCCTTGCTCCACACACTGCCGTCGCCAGGTGGTCCTCTCCACAGTTGGCGCATGTTCCTCAGGTTGTCATCCTCGGTGCCTGACGAGCCATAGCGGGGTGCCGTTGTATCGCCTCAACCCTTTCTTATTTGACAGGCACATATCGTGGGGCGTGTGTCGCAGCAACAGCCTTGTGCAGAGCAGCTTCCATCTCGCCAGCCCGGACATCCGACAGCTCATGAGACCTGGCCAGGATGAGGATCTCGTCCAGCGAGATCCCTGGTTGTTGAAGTATCAGCTTCCGCAGCAGTGTCGAGCGGCACCCCTGGATGACTTGGCCTCGTATCTCCTCCCGTTGATCTGGGAAGGCGCACGTGCTGGCTAGCCTGCGCAGCCGCGCGTAAAACATGTCTACAGACTCCGTGTCTGACTGCGATGCCTGTCTAAACTTGAACCGCTCGAAGTCGGGGTTAAGTTGCGGGTCGAAGTGCCTGTTGAGCGCAGTGACCGCCGCCTCATAGTCGTCATCGTCACCTGTGTTGGGCAGGGTTTTGAAAAGATCGTAGATCTCTGCGCCGCCATAGTATATGAGCAGCGACCTCTTCACGGTACCATCTGTTTCTCTGGTGCCTTTGAAATAGTGGTTTAGCCGTCCGATCCACGCTTTCCATCGCGGCGCCGCCGTGGCAGGGTCAGCGGTTTCGCTGAATGGTGGTAGCGGGGAGACAACTGTGTGACTGTGGCCGGGAGGTGGTGCATTGGCTCCCCTGGGTGGGTTGTCCACTTCGGCCTGCTGGCCCGATGCGCCTGCTGCCGCTGGCGTAGTCATGGCGTGGGCGTGCCTGGGCGCGAGTGCGGTGTCGCTGTGCTGACGCTAGGGGTCCTGGATGCACGGTCTGTGCCGGCGTGTATCCACATGTGGGATGGGCCTGGTGAAGCGTGATGCGCTGGGCTTGCTCCTCAGGTTGATGTGGAACGGCCACCCTGTGGACTGTAGGGTTGACTGAAGCTGCCCTGTCTTTCACTTTAACCAGTGTTGGGGTCTTGGTGGCACTCTCCCTTCTGTGGGCTGCACAAGCTCCCTTGGGTCTCCCTCTGAGGTGGTGTTGGCAGTGGGGCAGGGTTCCCAGGCCACCCCTGGATGTATTCTGGCGGCGCTGCTTCCCCTGCAGCAGATGAGGTGACACAGGACACGTGGAAGGCTTCACTTGCTGCCTTCCTCCCTTCAGGCCTGCAATTCCACTGTGCGCCACCGGGGGCATACTCTACGGGGCCGGCTGACTCACCACACTCAGGCTCGTGAGGATCCTCTCCCCGCATGCACCGCTGGACCAAGCACGCTCCCGACAGTCCAGGGAAGCGCCGGCGGGCGCAGGACGTCCCAGTGGCCTCACGCCAGGCAGGGGATGACGCCGGCCGGAGTCGCGGTGCTGGAGGCAGAGCAGGAGACACTGCAGCAGCGGCAGCACAGGGCACAGGAGACACAGCCCAGGCCGCGGATGGCTCCACACGGTGAGAGGTGGCAGGAAACGGGTTCACCAGACAGCGGAGCGTCGCGGGTGGGCTCCGCGCGCTCCTCACCTGGCAGGGATGATGCACCGGGGTACGACCGGCCTCGTCGCCAGTGTAGCGCGGCAGGGCCTAGGGATAGCAGAGGCCTACGCAGCGCGTTAATGACAGTACGCACACACTGGTTACTGGTACTCTGGTGGGAAGACCCCGAGCGGTCTTCCGCCGTTTGTTTATCTCCTCGGGTCGAGCCCGCCCCGAGGAGTGCGTGCACAGCAGTAAACTGAAACAAAGTAGTGGAGAGCCCGGATGGCTCTCTACACTAGCGATGTACTCATCGACAGTGGCTTGTAAAATACATTTGAGCAAATGGAACAGAGATGAAAACTCAACTGCAAGGCCAACTGGTGTGTAAAGTAGCAGGTGTTACCTTTGCCTCTCTGTCCCCTGCGCACTAGGATCCTTGTCACCAAAAACGAGCGTTATAAACAACCAAAGAGGCGCAGAGGATGTGAGAAGAGATTTATTGGTACAGCAACACCAGAACCTTGACCTATGCCCTCGCAGCTGCACACCCACCGTTTCAGGCAAGGGGGAGGTATACTGACAAACAGATTGCTGGGACAGAGGAGGTAGAGATTGATAACAGGACATACAAACTGCAAGGAGCCGAAACACTGAGCAGGGAAAGGGGGGAACAACGATGAAGATAAAAGGACGGATTGTATTTGCCAATACACTATCAAGGGAAGAAATAGCCATAGAGAATTAAAACAGAGAGTACTATATTCTTATTAGAGGAGCGTGTGAATTGTAGCAGTGATACCCTGCTTGGCTACCCTATATGTGGACGCTACCTTGTTTTCCAATAAAGACTATAGATTTCATTGTCACTAAAGGCAAAAAAACAATATAAACCTCAAAAGTCTCGTTTTCAGCCTTGATTAAATTTAGCTAGAGTTGCTTGGTTAATAAGCTCTGGTGCATTCAGTTCCAGAACTGTGGACTCTTCACCTAAATCATTCTGTAAATTGCAGTTGATTTGTGGTTGAATCTTATCTGAGTGCTCATGTTTGGAATGCTCGACCTCGGGAGATGGCTGGCTAAATATTTCTGAAAGGGACATTTAAGAACTTTGAACCAGGAGCCTCCCAAGCATTGAAAACAGTGCAGAGATGTTTGTACTTCATTTGCTGTGCAAACTGAGAGCCAGTGAATGGTATCACCTGGAAATCATGTGCCAGCGGAAGACAGACATCCCTCATTCCTATTTGCAGGTAAGTGAGAATGTTTCACCACCCTCTGTAAACTAGCCATTTCCCTTACTCTTATCATAGGCCATTGTCACAGGGATCTCGGGCTCTGTCTTCTGCCTTGCCTCCTCTGGCCCATAACCTTGTTTTAAGTAATTGCTTTGAGCCCTTGGCCGATTTAGATACTCATGACTGACTTAGTGCCGTATCAACTGACACTTTGCTCCTTACTCCCCCACTTTTGCCCGAAACCTCCACTACCGACCCAAATACACTTAAGGTTTTGAGTTGGAATATAGATGCACTAGAGGGAAGCTGGGGGACAAGGAGTGTACCAACTGTTGCCTGAATGACATTATTTGTTGTCAAGAGACATGGCTCACAGAGGGTGCTCTCGTTTTAGATGATTTTACGTCGTTTGTGTCTCCTGTGGGCTTGCTACCTTTATCAGAGTCATTCTCAAATTTAAAATGGAGATAGTGGATTCACCCATACATTTCATTCTAGGCATACTTTTGACCTTTTCTAAACAACTGAGGGTCTTTGGTATCAATGTATATCATTCCCCTTGGGTGGAGCAGGCTTTGACGGGTGTGCTTTGACAGTTCATCAGCAGTACTGTTACCACATCTTCTAGCTTTACCGTACTCTTCTAGATGGGTGATTTCAATGTACACCCTTGTGCCGACTGTTTCTTGTATAGGGATTTGTCGCTAGGTGATGACCTGGCGACTGGTGACCAGGCTCATCTGAAACATACGTCTCTAGGTGATAGGTTTAATTCACTATTTGTAGACCATTCCCTGGTGAACCTCCTAGATCGGCCAGACTCCTGTAATGTTTTACAGATCCCAACTTTCAAGAGTGTTGGGACAGGTTCTTCTATTATCAATTATATTTTTGTCTCTCCCTGTCTTTTTGCCTCTTTAATTGACTTTAAGGTAGAGATGCACCCCTTGAGTGACCATAACCCTCTGCTGTCCTCATTTAGATGGCTTTTGTCCGAGGCTAGGCTTGAAGCTCTTTTTCTGGAACCAGTTCTTTCAGTAGCTCATGGGTGAAGGCTTAAGTGGGCTAAGGTGGTTCCAGCGGATTCCCATCTATCTTCATTTTCTACCTGCTATCAGGACTTCTGTATCTGTTTAGACCAGGGGGCCTCTCATTCGAATATCCTGACTGCTTTTGTCAACATAGCTGGCCACATAATGTCCGCTCTCACTGCCCCTCGAGCAGCCCATCCACCACCGCCCTGTAGTTGGTTTGATAAGGCATGTATTAAGGCTCACAGAGTACTCATGGCTGCCCTGCACAGGCTTCCTGGTGTTGGGGGTGAAGTCTAGAGGGCTAGAGGTTGCTATCTGGCAGCTCGTGTGGGAGGATGAAGTCACTCAATAGGGAACTCTGGGACAAACTGTTAGGGGCCTGTGCTATGCACTACTCTGCTGGGTTTTAGAGGGTAGTGAATCATCCGACCTTCGCTTCAAATCAAATGAAAGCTCAGGCCCTGACCATTCACCCCCAGGTGTGGCGGGATCATTTTGGGGTGATTTACAATCTTGAATCCAGCGATCCTTTTTTGCCAGAGGTGGGGGCTTCACAAGGTCTTCACCTGCAGTGGGAGGAGGTGAGGAAAGCCATTCTGTCCTTGCCAGAGGGCAAGGCTACGTGCCCCGATGGCATCCCGAGTGATTTATTTAAATTAGAGGTGGATCAGTAGGCCCCCTTGCTTAGACAGCATTTTAATGCGGCTGCCAGAGGGAGCCTCCCCTCCAGCTGGAAATGTTCAGTCATCGTTCTGATTTTCAAGAAGGGCGGCAGGGCTGACCCCACTTGTTATCACCCCATTTCGCTGGTGGCCATCAAAGTCAAGGTGTTGGGTAGGGTCCTGCTAGACCGCTTGTCTACGTGGGCGTCCGATAAGAACCTCCTCTCTGAAGACAGGGCTGGACAGGGCACCGTGGCTCAGAGGCTGAACCTTTTTATGTTGTTTGCTAAGTACACCAGGGCGAGGGAGAGGGCGGTCCATTTGGTTTTCATGGACCTAGGCTCACCCTTTGACCGAGTCAACAGAGCTAAGCTCTAGGCAGCGCTTGAGTCAATGGGGGTCAAACCGGCCCTGCTCTCCTTCTTACATGCTCTACACAATGGGCTCTCCACTTCATTTAGAAATGGGTCGGAGGGGGAATTTACAATGCCCCTGGAGTTGAAGAGAGGGGTGTGCCAGGGCTGAATCCTGGCCCACTTTCTCTTCACTCTTTAAATCAACAGGCTGGACATGGCCCTGCTGGACCCAGGTTTGGATTTCCAGAAGGTAGGCGGTCGTCGTCTGCCTGTTTTTCTATATGCGGATGACGCCGCCCTCATGTCTCAAACAGCTAAGGGCCTGCATCAGCTGTTAGATCTTTTTGTCATCTACATGGATGGGCTCGATCTTACTACTATCTACCTTAAATCTCTAGTTATGGTGGTTGGCCCTAGGAACACCAGATCCAAAAGTTATGTGGTCAAGGGCCACCCCATTTCTAGGGTTGCGCTATCCATATTTAGGGATCCTTTTGGATTCCAGATTCTCTTGGCAACCCCTATTGAAGAAAAACACAGTGAGGTTTAAATCTGCAATTAATGGGATTGGTCTTTTGGCAAGGCGCATGGGTCACACTAACATAGAGGCGATGCTTAAAAGATTTTAAGGCCAAGTGCGTCTCGCTTGCGAGTTATGGCTGTGAAATCTGGGGCTATGTGTCTTGCCCTCAGCTTCAGGTTGCGGAAAATGCTTTTTTGAGATGTCTTTTCAAAGTACCAGTGAGCACCCCCTCCGAGATGCTTTACAAGGAAGTAGGATCTGGGTATATAGCTGATTTGATTGCCCTGCACCCCCTGTTATTTTGGTTGTAAGTTTGGTTGAAAGAGGATTTGTCTATCAACAGGCTTATCATTCACAACTATATGGCTCTGGACGGTATGCTGTGCATCCCATGGTCAGGCAAACTTTTAATTTACTGGGCTGACTTAAGTTGTTTACTGACCCAGAAGATATAGTTAGGAGGGAAATTCCATGGTTTAAAAGGCACTATATGAAAGAGCAGTTGTGGAATGTGAGGCAGTGGCTCTAAATAAACGCTCTATGCGTCATTTTATCATGGTGAAAACTGTACTTGGAATGAAGCCCTATTTGTTGCTGGAGGATGTCTAATTATCACCAATGGCTTCTGACGTATTTTAGGTTTAACATGTTTTATCAACTTCTGCTACGTAAGGGGTCCTGGTGCAGAGTTTCAGATCTTCCACTTTGCCACTGTGATGATGTCTCTCTCCCTGACTCTCTCCACATTGTCATGATATGCCCTAGATTCAATCCTCTGCGTTGTAAATGAATCTGCCCACTCCTCCTGCCAATGAATTTTAATCAAGTTAGGCCGGCCTATTTCTTTCTGCAAATGTTAAAATCACCTACCATTTGCTTTTATCTTACTCGTTTTTTATCTGGGGTTATTAATGGGAGGTGATTGTTAGTATCTGTTCTCCTTTTTTAAATCTGTGGGTTTTTTCCTTTTTACCTGGTCTTAATGCTGCAATTCTTTCAGATTGTTTTTGGTAGCTCCCTTTTCTCCTTTATTTATTTATCATTTGTAATGGAGATATGCCAGTGCTAATTATTTCCACATCATGTATTTAAGATATTTTAGATGTATACTTTTGTGTTTTTCAAGAAAAATCGAAGAAAGTTTTTACTCCTACTCCCTTAGCCTTGAACCCATTACAGGTCATTTGCAGAGGCCAGTTAGGATAAGGAAGGATATTTAAAGGCTCCTGATAGATTTACCTAAGCAGGAGAGGAAATCTCCCTAGTCCCTTGTTAGAAAACTGACACCATGGACTGCTTTGGTCCTCTGAAATGGGTGTACAAGTTCCAGGGGTCCATGAATCACACTTTGAATCTCTGGTACTTGCCTCAGGTGTTTCAACACACTGTGGTCACTTATTACCCAGGCCCTCGTGGACAGCTCTGTCCCTAGTGACGCAGCAGTTCATACTTACACGGTACAGACTTGACACTGTCAGGGGGATTAAGCCATGACAGTGACAAATTCTAGAAGCTTCAAGAAGCGCCCATTGCAGCTCCTATTGCTCTACTGGACACCCCTTGCAGAACATCATTAGAGCGCTCATTCCCAAGAAGGCAGTGCAACTATAATTATTAACACTTCCAATTCTGACAGAACTGATTTCTGCCCTCTCTGGGTAGCTGTTATACACTCCATCACTCAGGAAAGGTATATCAAACACTTATCCAACCAGCTCACACATCTTCATGCTGTTACTCAGGTGCTGTCTACAGTCTTCTATGTGCCTAACCCTTGGTGGTAAGCAAACTTGTATCTAACTAAGCATTGTCCATTAGCACTAGTAGTGGTCAGTAGAGCTGCGGGGATAGAACCTCAGTAAAGGTCCGAATCCTGACCTAAAGTGCAAAGGCCATTTATTCTGCAATATACATTTTCTATACTGTGTGAAGAGCATTGCATAGTGTTACGAAGCCAGACTGTCATAGGTTTCAGTAAGATTTATTGGCTTACAGACAGACCACCAACTCCTGCTGCCGGCCTCTCTGCTCTCCTGGTTCTAACTGTCTCTCTACGAGACTCACCATGGAGACAGAATCTTCAGGCACGAGCAGGACATAGAATGATTACAACACTTCCCCTTTACTCAAAACACAAGGAAAAAGGAAAGAGTAAAGAGCAAGAGGAGAGGAGAAGGAAGGAGAAAGAGAATGCATAAGTCAAAACATAGCAGTGCAGTAATGTAACAACAATACAAAATATATCAATTCATCACATAGTCGTTATAACGCCTAGGAGGGCAACGAGACCTGGAAGAAGGACTTCGGGGACAAAGTGGAAAAGGAACAGGAGCACCCATGGTTGAGTCCAAAGCAGGCAAAACATCTGAACCTGAATAGCTCAGTGACTTGTCACCATGGAACTTCACCAAGCGGGACATGCTCCACTTAGTGCCATTATTAACAACAACAACATTCTTGAATACAGAAGTTATGACAAAGGGACCCATAAAGTCAGTGACACCCTTCCTATGCCACCTTGTTTTTTTTATAAGTACCCACTCACCAACTCTCCAAGTTGTGGCCTTGGTTGATTTTTTAAAATCAAACCTCTCCTTGTACTTCCTCTGGTAAGCCTTAATCTTCGCTCCCACCTCCTCCTTATCCAAAACAGGACCTTCAATGTGGGGTAGCCAACCAGGATTAAGTTTGGACAGAGCCACCCTTCCCTTAGTATGTGGAAAGGCGACTTTCCCAAAACAGTATTGAGTGCAGTTCGATGCGCCCACCAAGTATCCCTCAGGACACTTTTGAGAGGTACTTTCATCTCCACAGCCCGTTGGACACATGCCTTTACCACCCTGTTCATGCGTTCAGCTAATCCATTCGCCTGCGGCGCATAAAGCGCAGTCTTTTGATGGATAATCCCAAAATCCTTTAAGAAGTCATGCATCTCTTGTGAGATGAACTGCACCCCATTATCTGTGATGAGGAAACGAGGAACACCCTCACTGGCAAATTCATCCCTAAGAAAATCAATAACCACCCTGGTACTGACAGAATTGACGCATCTGGTGGAAACCCACTTGGAGGAGTAATCCACCAAAAGAATCACATACTTCTCAGAAGGTCCCAACAATTTAAAGGGACCCATGAGATCGAGACCAAGCTTGACCCAAGGCTCTCGAGGAACCTCAACAGGCGACAGGGAGCTGGACTGATGACTTTTGACTTGTCATTGGAGGCACATTCGTGGCACTCCTTGACTACCATCTCGACTTGGCTGTCCATTTTAGGCCACCAGTATCTTTCACGAAGACGAGATTTGGTAAGGTTTCTTCCCAAATGCCCATCATGTGCAAGATTCACTAACTTGGGTCTTAGAGTAACAGGGGTACAACTCTCTCACCCCGCATTAGGTAACCTTGACAAAGTGTAAGTTCATTTCTAATCGACCAGAAAGGCAATAAATTCGGGTCCATTTTTTTGCAATCAGGCCATCCCTTGACAACAAAATCAAAAATAATAGGAAATAAAACATCTTCCGACAAGGCTTGTTCCCATTCAAGTTCCTGAATAGCAGGCTCTTTGACCCAGCAAACTCCAACAGTTTCATTGTCCAAGACATTTTGGTAACAGTCAATGGGTAACCTTGATAGACAATCCGCTGTCTTGTTAGCAGAGCCTGGAAGGTATTGTACTTGAAAATTAAATTCTTCTAAACCTTCACTCCAGCGTTTAAGTCTGGGTGTTAGTCTTTCACTCTCTGCACACGAGAACACTTGAATTAAAGGGCGATGGTCTGACCTTACCAAGAACGGTATGCCCCAAAGGTAGAACTTAAAATGCTTTATTGCCCACACAATGGCCAAAGCTTCTCTCTCGATGCATGAGTAATGTTGCTCGGGTTTCTTTAGTGTTCTAGAGGCGAATGCAACAACTTTCTCTTCATTACCCTCAACTTGAGAGAGCACCGCTCCAAGGCCATACAAACTGGCATCAGTTGTTAGAACAGTTTTCTTTTTGTGTCAAAATGACCCAGAGTGGGCATCTTACCTATTGCTTGCTTGATAGATCCAAAAGCAGCATTACACTCAACCGACCAGGTAAACTGCACACCCTTCCTCAAAAGAGCTCTGATCGGTTCCACGGTGGTGGCAAAGTCTTGGATGAACTTTGAATAAAATTCGGCAAGGCCAAGGAAAGACCTCACTTGCTCTTTATCAACCGGGGCAGGAGCCTCAATAATACTCTTTGCAAGATCCAATTTTGGTTGGATGCCTTCCCCAGAGATAACATGACCAAGATAAGTGACAGAAGACACTCCAATTTTACACTTATGCTTATTTACAGTCAAACCTTTGTCGGCTAGCTTTTGTAGAACAACCCTCAAAACGTTATCATGTTCTAAATCATTCTTTCCGTAAACCAAGATGTCGTCCTGGAAAAATAAGATGTTGGACACATCTCCAGGACCATCTTCATGATGCGTTGAGAACAGGCAGCAGCCGAAGCTAACCCGAATGGCATCCTGACAAAACGGAAAGCACCTAGTGGTGTTACGAAAGACGTCAAGTGTTTGGAGTCTGGATGGAGAGGCACCTGATGGTACGCTGCGGATAAGTCCAACACACTAAAGACTTTCGCACCATTGAGCATGTTAATTGATTCAGCAATGTTGGGTAGAGGTTGGCGGTCTACCCATATCCACTTGTTTAAACTCCTCAAGTCCACACACATCCTAATGTTCTTCCCACCATCTTTGGGAGCTAAAACCACTGGGGCCAACCATTCCGAGGACTCAATTTCCTCAATAACATTCAAACACATGAGCCTCTTAAGTTCATTCCTCAGGGGTTCTACCATCATGTTAGGAACCCTCCTGACTTTGTGAACAACAGGTGTTGCATTGTGTTTTAGAACAATGCGATGTTCAAAGTCTTTGAGCAACCCCAAGCTGTCAGAAAAAACTAGAGGGAACTCTTCAAAGAACTTGTTGGAACTCACACAATGGTCAATCAACATGACCTGCTCGGAGGGACAACGAGCATTCGGATTTAGCATTATTCCTAAGTCTCTTTGATGCCTCCACCCAAGGAGGTTGTCACCCCGTTTGGCAACGTAAATCTTTCCAATGGTTTCCCTCCCTTGAAGTGAATTTTCATGATGGCAAAACCAATTACATCGATGTGGGAGCCGCCATAGCTGACTGGACTAATGTCAGGAGCAAAAAGTTGTGATTCCGGAAAGGTTTTGTCCCAAAGTTCGTTGCCCAACATGGTAAAAGGGGAACCTGAATCTGCTAGAACTACAAACAACTTATCATCAATTACCACTTCACATTCCGGCATGGTGATTGTGTCTGCATCCACCACGCCGTCACCTCTTACGCTCAACATAATAGTTTTAGAAGTGTTATTGATAGTCTCAACACTATCCACTGTGCGTACTCTGCCACCAATTTCAACATTTTCTACTGCGTGTACTCTGCCACTAGACCTGCATACCCTGGCATAGTGGCCTTTGATTCCACACTTGAGGCAGGTTGTGCTTCTGGCATAGCAATTGGGATAGTTAGAAGAATGATTAGAGCTTCCACATCTGTAGCACTTCATCTTTGAGAAGTCTGTGGGAGGTTTGATTTTAGTCCCACGTGCTGTCTTGGAGACACTGTCAATGGAGTCTAGAGATGGTTCTTTGAGAGATAATTCATGAATGCTACTTGGTGTGATATTGTCATCCATTGTTACTTTGTGTGCTTTCATCTCCTTGACCCAGCCTGAGGTGTTCTCCATTCCTTCTACAATAGCTACAGCTTCTTTGAGAGAAGGGTTTCTAGAAAGCAGTTTTTCCTGCACTCTGGAACTGTTGGTGCACCTGACCAGTTGATCACGTATCAACGAGTCCGTGAGTTCACCAAAGTCACAGGTACGAGCCAAAGTCTTTAGCGAAGCAATATAATTCCCTACCTTTTCGTTGTGTTCTTGTATCCTCATAAAAAATTTGTGCCTCTCTAAAACGACATTGATGCGCGGGCCAAAATACATTTCTAACATTTTTATAGACATCTCAAATACATCAGACGGTTCACCCTCACCTTCACCAACAGGAAGTGTGTCAATGCTTTCAGTAAATGTTGCGCCCTTCAATTCCTAAATTATGAAGAAGGATGGCTTGTCTCCTATGAGCTGAAAATTTTTCACCCCCAATAGCTATTAAATAGGAGTCAAATAGCAGTTTCCACCTTTTCCAGGGTAATAGCGGCTCACCCTTTTCGCATAGGAATGGAGGTGGTTGGCTCATGGAGGTGGTTGACATATTAGCAGAGTTTTTGAATTATTTCTTAAAAACTTTTGGCACCAAAATATGCAGAATATTGGATAAGTCAAAAATTAAAGTCAGCAATGTAAGTATAGCCAAGTATATCCAATAAATGTCAGTGCAGATGCTAGTACTCAGGAGAGTTTGCGAAAGCGCGGCATACAATCAACCTTTGTGAAGAAAAAAATGAAAAAAAAAAAAAAAAAATTGTAGCGCTGGACTACAAACTCTAAAATTAACGAAAGTACCTGTGGTGTTCAATATCAAAGTCCCAGTGGTTGCGCTTTTATTTCTAAATCGTTGCGCCTTAATTTTGCGTTCCTGTGGCTCTGTGTGGCTCTGAGGTGTTGTCATGGAGATCAGACAACTAAGATGGCGGCACGCTGTGGTAATCTGACGCGCGATGATGTTATGACGTCGTGCGCGTCGAGCGTAGCAAACAGATGAGGCAGGACAGCGTCGCGAGCCAAGTAGAGCCGTTGGAGGGAAAAGTGCTGAAAATCCCTCAAATCCAGTGCAAAGCTTTCCCGAGGATGGGAAAAAACCCAGTGGTATGGCGCAGACTCCGGCAGACTCCGGGAAGCAAGGAAAGAGGCCTCTCACTGGTCACGCAACTTTAAGTGGCGTGGTGAGAAAACGAAATCCGTGGGTTCATCAAGAAAGGAGTTGGAGGTAAGGTTGCTCGTCGCCAGTGTTACGAAGCCAGACTGTCATAGGTTTCAGTAAGATTTATTGGCTTACAGACAGACCACCAACTCCTGCTGCCGGCCTCTCTGCTCTCCTGGTTCTAACTGTCTCTCTACGAGACTCACCATGGAGACAGAATCTTCAGGCACGAGCAGGACATAGAATGATTACAACACATAGTTCCTCCTTAATTTATTTCTATTCTATGTGCAGCTCATCTGCTTATAATGCCTGTGGATTTGCCTATACCCCTAGCCATACCCCTAGGTATATTTGTGCCTCACGCACAGGGTATTTCCGAAGTACATAGGAACATTCCTCATTTCATTCAAACAGCACTAGAGAAGTTTGCTTGCGTCGAGTGTAATTCTTCAGGGTGCCTCTGTCACATACGAGTTTGCGCATTCATTTGTATGTCACTCACAACAGTGCTTCCATCAGTCAAATATATATGTACAGCTCTGCAGCTCCGACAGTCATTTCTTATGCTCACTTTGTCCAACACACAAGCAGACGCAGCCTCTGGGAGCCAGAGAGCCATTCCCTTCATTATAGCATTTACAAGTACTTCTTGTTTTATACATTTACTTTCTAACAAATTCCTTTAGATTTATGTTCAACCAAATGCACACCGCTAGTGATTATATTTGTGTGTGCTCTATAATTGATTTACAACTCTCTTGGCAGGCTAAATTCAGTAAGGCGGGCAAGACTGCTTCAAGCTCGCCAGACAAATTAAAGTCTGTCTGCCCAGCAACCCCGGTTGACTTAACGGCTTCTAAAACATAACTCCTAGTTTGTCAAATGTCAAAATCAATAGAGTCCCTTGGTATACATCAATCACTATATACCTGTTGTGTTGTCCATATAAGAAATGAGACTCAGGTCTTGGTGAGATGATGATTTATTTTCCAACATACAAATCAGCACTCCGTGCGCCTGTTTGCTCCAGACCAGCAGTGTAACTGACAATCTGGAACTCCCAGCAACACCATAGAAATGGAATACTCTCCCCAAAACATTCCAACCATGAATGATAAATAAAAGACAACTCAGACCATAACACATCTCCCTTCCCTCAACAAAACAAATACAACACAACATACCACAATAAATAGGAAAACCAGGGGAAGACAACATACAACACAAAGCAATACACTGCACAGAGCTACACCTCACAATGACACCACCACAAACATGAAACAAACACCACAAAGAAACAGCAATAAATACTCCATTAAATGGCATAACAACTTTTGAACCAAGAACTCATGAGAATATGTAATTATTTAAATATTTCAGCAAACACACCTTTCTTCTACTTCTAGCACCATCATACACAACCCCTTCTGTAGCCCTCATTTACACATATACATCAGATTCTCCACTTAGTCAGCTGCAAACCAGTCTCCACCTCCCTCACTCAAACTAGAGTCCACTTCAAATCTGAGTGTCGTCCCGGATGTCCCAGGCCACACTCCAATACTTGCATCCGAATCGCCACCTTTAGGGCATCGATAGCCATCGCTAGCTCTCCAACTCCCCACCAGCAGCCTACCACCGTCCAGATCTACCAGAGAGACCCCTTGCTCAGAAGTACTCAAATTGTGTCCGCTTTGCTCCTTGGCCACACCCCTTTTGCTACACCATTTCCCATTCTCCCCTCGAACTGAATGCTTGGAGACTTGTATGACCGTTGTCTTGGGGTAAACTTTAGAAAGAGAGTTTTTCGCACCTAAAGGCCTGCTAATTCTGACCAGCTCTCCCACTCAAAAGTCAACCATCTTCACTCTTTTCAGGTCATCATACCTGTTCCTGCTCCTCTCTTGAGTCTTCTCGACTTGCACCTTCATCTGATCAATCCAGGAGTGCTTCTGTCCACTTTGGTCTCATTTAGGACCTAACAGGGAGACAACTCATTCGGGGGCTGTCTCCCCTGCAACATCATAAAAGGAGCCACCGCTGTAGTGGTGTTAGGAGTGATATGAAAGGATAGCAGCAAACCCTGTCAGCCATCTCCTCTTGGACATCCTTCCTTGCTGTGCTCGCCAAGTGAATGGTTTCCTTAAACATGCTGTTAACCCTCTCAACCATGCCATTCCCCAGTGGGCTATAACGAGCAGTGGTGAGGTGCTTGATGTCCAACTTCTTTAAAAACCCTTTATCTGATGAGAAACAAATTGGACTTCATTGTCGGTAACAAAAAAACCCGGAAAAAAACTCTCCAGTGTGAAATAACTCCTTGAGAAAGACCACCGCTTCCCTGGGCCAACCCTGACAAATCATCTTCTTGAGCTGATTTTGGCAATGATCTTTTTCCACATACCCAGTCCACTCCTGGAGTGTGATCACATCTGACACCGTTACTCCATCCACCATTCCGATCACATGTTCCTCATCATCAAACACTTCACCCTCCCAAGCAGGTTTTGTTAGGCACCTAGAAGGAAAATCAGCTCTGCAGTTTTTTCTGCCAGCAATATGCTTCACATTTAGTTCATACACCTTAGATAGCAGATGGACCAACCTTGGACTGGCACTCTCTAAATCTTTGTCATTAAAGAGATAAACTAGGGGAATATGATTGGTGACTAAGGTGAACTCTCTTCCCCTCAAGTATGTCACAAAATGATGCACACACCAGACACATGCCAACGCCTCCCTTTCGATTGTGCCGTAATTCTTCTTAGCCACTGATAACTGCTTGGAGGCAAATGCCATCTGTTGGACTTGGCCCTTTTGGCAGGTTCACCCCTAAACTTTTTGCCTGTCTCCTAGCCTTTTCCCTGTGTAGTGTTGGTGGTTTTAGGCCTCTGCGCACTTTAGCACTGTGTCCCAGTGTAAAGTGCGTGCGCACTCTGAGTGCGTGTGGTGAGATGGGCCTGCCCTCCCATAGGAATGCATGGGGGATATGTGTGTCCATGGTAATTCCTGGTGTGAGAGGAGTGCAGGGGCGAGTTTAGTATGTGCGAACTCGTGAGAATAAATGCTGCGCAATGGTGTGCGCAGATTTATTGTGACTAGTGGAGAAGTGCCACTTTTAGAAGTTGGCATTTCGGTGTGCTGTGTGTCTGCCTGCCTGATGTGAATTGCATGTCTGGCTTTGTGAGTGACAGGGGCTGGGAGGTGTGTGTGGCTCCAGGAGGGGCAGGGTGAGTCAGCGCAGGGCTGAATAGAGAGATCTGCATCTAGATGGGAGGGAGGAGTTGCACCTGGGACCTGAATAGGGTTGTGCCTTCCCTCCCCAATGCTGGCTCCGCCCCCTGTGGTGCGTCTGATGTCCCTAGCCTACCCTCTGAAAGGGAAGAGGAGCTTGGGCAAAACAAAGTGCTCCAAAGCTCCCCCAAACCAGTTGCATCTGGTTTTTCCCCCAGCCTTGTGCTGTGTCACAAAGGAAAAGGGTGCATAAAAAGAGGGGCTGTGACCCCATGAAGGTTGTGCTGTTCCTGACTTAGGGGGGCCTGCTGCTGCTGCCGGGCTCCAGGAGGAACCGCCACGAGGGACTGCCTCCCTGCTGGAGGGCCCTGTGTGCTGGCCTGCCTGGGCCCAGCCTTTGCCCCCTGGACTTTTGACTTTTACCCCTGGGAGCGCTTTTCCGGTATTAGGGAGAGTGCTGGAGACTGCCCCAGCGCTTAAAGAGCGCTTTATTTTTCATTTTGGAGAGCGCTCCATTTTCTTGCTCCCAGAAGAAACGGAGCGTGTGGGAGCTTTGCAGTGCGGAGCTGCAATCATTTTTGAGGGAATCCCGCTGTGGGGATCCCTCCGCTTTTGCTGATTTTATAGCGGGTGCCCACCCCGCGTTATTGCCGCCTCTTGAACTATATTCCTAGCGGTTGCCCACCCCGCTTCAAAGGAGATCACCGCTGCCAGCCCCGAGTCAAGTTAAAAGAAGTTGCCGGGCCGCTGCAGGCGTGACCCGGAAGCCAGGCGGCCTTGCCTGGACGGGGGCGGGGCCGCGTGACGTGAGGCAGAAGCAGCCCGGGAGCCTCGCAGGCTCCAGAACGAAGTCCCGGTCCCGAGAAGGAGGACCGGGTGAAGTGAGGCGAGGCGAAGTCGAGGCGGGGCTCCCATGTGAGTGAGGAGAGCCCCGCGTGCCGCCTAGAGCGTCCAGAGCAGCCCGGTGAGTGGGGCTGCCTGCGCACACTGCCGGTGCCCTCCCGCTGCCTCAGCGTCGTTGCCAGAGGAGCCCCAGTGAAGGGGGGCTCCACAAAGCAGTGCGGATGCCAGAGGCGGCACCAGAGAGAAGGAGACCGGAGCAGTCCAAGGAGAGTCCCGGTGAATGGGGCTCCCATTGGGCATCGTGCTTGGGCCAGTACTTCCTGATTATTCACAGCTGCGCCACAGTTGCGGGCAGCTGCACCGAGGGGGTAATTTTGTTTGTTGAGTCCCCGAGTGGGGCTCCCCCCAGGCACAGTTAGTGCCGGTACAATTTCGCCACAGCTGCACCGCGAGAGAGAGCGGGCAGCTGCAACGTTTGGCAGAGGTTGTTTTGGAAGTCCCGGAGTGGGGCTCCCATTGCACGTGTAGTGCCAGTCTGTTTTCTTCACAGCTGCACAGCATTCACGGGCAGCTGCAGCGTTTGGGGCAATTTGGATGATTAGAGTCCCAGTGGGGGCTCAGAGGGCACAGTAGTGCCAAGGCATTTCCCCC
This sequence comes from Calotriton arnoldi, assembly GCA_963921515.1. Classification (NCBI taxonomy): domain Eukaryota; kingdom Metazoa; phylum Chordata; class Amphibia; order Caudata; family Salamandridae; genus Calotriton; species Calotriton arnoldi. Next base: position 2,106,463 of record CAWUFW010001802.1, read on the forward strand.
AGCTGCCCCACCTGACAGTGGGCAGCTGCAACGTTGCGCATAATCATTTAGAGACTCCCAGTGGGGGTTCCGTAGGCACAGTAGTGCCAGCCCCATCCTTTTCCTTGGGGGCATTTCATTTAGAGTCCCAGAGAGGGGCTCAGGAGGCACGCTGGTGCCCGGGCTCATTTTTACAGCTGCCCAGCAAGTAGTGGGCAGCTGCCACATTTAGGTTGTGCCTCTGCACACTTTGCTTTTGCTGCATGCGCAGCCAGCCCTGACATTCTGGACGTTGGGCCTTTGAGCCCCTGTGAGAGGCCAGTTGGCCTGGGGCCAGTGTCAGTGCGTTGTGCCCCCGATTGGGGCACACTGTGTTTATGCTGATTATTGCCTAGGGTGTTTATGCTAATAAGGTTTGGGCCTACTGTGGGTTTATGTCTAAGGTGATATAAGGCTTAGGTACCAGTGATTACTGGTTGTGGTTTACATTTTACTTACCTGTTCTGATGGTTCTGACCGTGGCCCGATTGGCCCGGTCCTGTATATAGTCCCCTGTAAATACGGCCTAAGTGCCAGTTGGCACAGTGTACCTTGTGTGATTATGATCTAATGTGTTTATGACAATACAAAGGCTATTTTTTTATATAACCTTGTGTGGAGTTCCTTTTGTGGTGTGCCTAGGGTGTTGCTGCTGTGTGAGTGTGTTGCGGAAACGCTTTACACATTGCCTCCGGGATAAGCCTGACTGCTCGTGCCAAGCTACCAAGGGGGTGAGCAGGGGTTATCGTCGGCGTGTAACTCCCTCGCCCTGACTAGAGTGGTGGTCTCTGCCTGGCTTTGGCGCAAGCCTTAGCCAACCAGAGATCCCATTTCTAACATTGGTTGTCAGCGGTGGGGATAGGACTTGCATTTGCGCAGTACCACAGCGACAACTGGTTGCACTACAAACTCTGCATTTAGATAATCACGTGTTTGAGGATTATTGTTTCTGAGTTTCAGTTATTTTATTCTTCTCCTAAAAAGTATCATTTGTAAAGTGTATACTCTTGCTTCAGCTCAGACACCTAGGTCTCCTGTGTTGCACGTGTCCCTGAGCGTCCTGCCAAAATGGAGTCTGCTTTTAATTTTTGTGGTCTGATTAGATACAGCATGTGGGAGTTGGTGGACTTCTGTAAGGAGAGAGACATAGCAGTGAGTGGGTCAGACACCCAGTCAAAACTGAGGGACAACCTGATCCAATGGCAAAAGGATGAATGGGACTGTGAGCGCAATGAGGAGAAGAGGGCCCTGGCCGCACTCCAAGAGGGTGGTGGGTCTGAGGGAGCCCTGAGGAGTCTGAAGAGGAGGAAGAAAGTGACAGGACAGGGACGCCAGTAGATAGTGAGGACCCCATGGATAGGGAGTCCCTTGCTGGGTCCAGTGTCGGGGGCAGTGCCCCATCCCTTTCCCTGTCCCCAGAGGAGTGGTTGGATAGGAGGGAAGAAAGGGAGCATCAGCTGGCTTTGGAGAAGCTCAGGTTAGAGCATACCAAGGAGATAGCGCAGCTGAGTGTGGAGGAGAAAAAGCTAGAGACCGAAAGGGTCTTAGCGCAGGAGAGGATGGCGGAGGCTGAGAGGGCCTTCACCAAGGAGAAATTAGCTCTTGGTACGTCCTCTGAGTGTAGTTTTAGTTGTCTGGATTCACCAGTGAGGGTGGGATCCAGTGGTGGCAGCAATATGGAGTCCAGTGCAGGAAGTCCCATTCCCAGTTCCCAGAATATGGTACTTGGCTCCCAGGAAGAGGAGTACAGGTTGAAGTTCAGGGGCAGTAGGAAACTGTCTCACCAGTCTTGGGGGAGGTTTGTGGATGACTGTAATGATGCACTGAGTGACTGGGTAAAGTGTACCACGGAACAGGATTTTGAAGGACTGTTCAATCTGGTTATTAAAGAGCACCTGCTCAGTTGTTGTTTTCCAGGGTTGCGCCAACACCTGTTGGAGTGTGAGCACCCTGATCCATGGGATCTTGCATGGGAAGCAGACCTCTGGGTGGTGGCCCGAGGTTCTGAAGAGGCATTGGGGAGTGATCCCAAAAGTAGTGGCTCAGGTATCTTCCCGTCCTGTATTGGGGAAGAGGTTCAGTGTAGCCCAGCTAGGTCCCAGTGTAGTGGGAGGGGTGTAGGGGCTCACGTCCTGTCTCAGTGGAGTAGGAGTGAGTGTGGGACTGAGTGTCCCCAGGTGCCCGAAACCCAGTCTCAGAACCTGGATGGTTTCTTCAGGGAACACCAGGTTGGGAGCCTAGGCTGTCCTGTTAGTCCATTTGAGGAGGATCTCCTAGTGTCTGGAGAACCTGGAGCGTCTGTAAATAGAGCTCCAGTGGTTCTGGTGTCTGGCAGTGCCGCTCCAGTTGGGAGGATACAGAAGTCCGGATTGAGGGGTGAGAGGGGGATGTGTTCCCCAGTGGAAGAACCAGTGGGTCAGGGGCCAGCCAGAAGGGCTGAGTCTCCTAGAAGTGACCATGGTGACACCACTTCTGTCGTGGGGGATCTCTGCGCACTGTCAGATGGACAGGGGTCGGGAGGTCTGCGCCACGCAGACTGTCACGCAACACATGAGTCATGTGTTACCCTCGGGGGACTGTTGTGTGCGCCCCCGGAAGTCCTGGTGTGCCAGGCAAATGCTCAGCCGTGGGGTTCAGCCCCAAGGTTGGGAGGCCAGGTTCAGGATCCGCCTGACCTGGAGGAAAGGACATCTGTAACCAGTGTCCTGACCGGTTCATCATCCAGGGGTACCGCTCCAGTTGGGAGGGTGCAGAACTCTGGAAGGGGGTGCAGAGGGAGGGAGTCCTCGCCTCTGACCCCGGTGCAACCTGAGGGTTTAGACCCTAGGTTGGGAGACCAGTTGTTGGAGAGAGGTCCTGAACTGGTGGGAGAGTTGTGTTCTGAGGGTGCTTCTCCAAGGAGGAGAGGGCGGAACCCTAGAAGGAGAGGTAGGGGGAGGAGAGCCTCACCCGTGACTTCTGGTCCGCCTGAGGGTGCAGACCCTAGGCTGGAAGATCAGTGGCAGTCTAGACCTGCCCTGATGAGGGAAGAGTGGAGAATGGCTACTATGTGCAAGGGTTACTACCCCCACTCTGTGAATGGGCAAGGACCAGTGGCATCTGGGTGGCCTAGGGCCTGGTCCTGGCCGCGGACAGCTAGGGAGTACCAGTGGGGTAGCCCAGTTGCTCCGGACAGCTTTTTCAGAAGGAACCACATGGGTTCACCGTGGCGTAGAACAGGAGGGTGTCCCTGCAGTTGCGGGCCCGCGTCCGTGTTCTATCGCCCCAAGCAGGAAAGCCCATCACAGTGGTGATTGGTCTGCCCTGCGTTTTGGCTGGAAGGGGGTTGTGTTGGACTTGGCCCTTTTGGCAGGTTCACCCCTAAACTTTTGCCTGTCTCCTAGCCTTTTCCCTGTGTAGTGTTGGTGGTTTTAGGCCTCTGCGCACTTTAGCACTGTGTCCCAGTGTAAAGTGCGTGCGCACTCTGAGTGCGTGTGGTGAGATGGGCCTGCCCTCCCATAGGAATGCATGGGGGATATGTGTGTCCATGGTAATTCCTGGTGTGAGAGGAGTGCAGGGGCGAGTTTAGTATGTGCGAACTCGTGAGAATAAATGCTGCGCAATGGTGTGCGCAGATTTATTGTGACTAGTGGAGAAGTGCCACTTTTAGAAGTTGGCATTTCGGTGTGCTGTGTGTCTGCCTGCCTGATGTGAATTGCATGTCTGGCTTTGTGAGTGACAGGGGCTGGGAGGTGTGTGTGGCTCCAGGAGGGGCAGGGTGAGTCAGCGCAGGGCTGAATAGAGAGATCTGCATCTAGATGGGAGGGAGGAGTTGCACCTGGGACCTGAATAGGGTTGTGCCTTCCCTCCCCAATGCTGGCTCCGCCCCTGTGGTGCGTCTGATGTCCCTAGCCTACCCTCTGAAAGGGAAGAGGAGCTTGGGCAAAACAAAGTGCTCCAAAGCTCCCCCAAACCAGTTGCATCTGGTTTTTTCCCCAGCCCTGTGCTGTGTCACAAAGGAAAAGGGTGCATAAAAAGAGGGGCTGTGACCCCATGAAGGTTGTGCTGTTCCTGACTTAGGGGGGCCTGCTGCTGCTGCCGGGCTCCAGGAGGAACCGCCACGAGGACTGCCGCCCTGCTGGAGGGCCCTGTGTGCTGGCCTGCCTGGGCCCAGCCTTTGCCCCCTGGACTTTTGACTTTTACCCCTGGGAGCGCTTTTCCGGTATTAGGGAGAGTGCTGGAGACTGCCCCAGCGCTTAAAGAGCGCTTTATTTTTCATTTTGGAGAGCGCTCCATTTTCTTGCTCCCAGAAGAAATGGAGCGTCTGGTAGCTTTGCAGTGCGGAGCTGCAATCATTTTTGAGGGAATCCCGCTGTGGGGATCCCTCCGCTTTTGCTGATTTTATAGCGGGTGCCCACCCCGCGTTATTGCCGCCTCTTGAACTATATTCCTAGCGGGTGCCCACCCCGCTTCAAAGGAGATCACCGCCGCCAGCCCCGAGTCAAGTTAAAAGAAGTTGCCGGGCCGCTGCAGACGCGACCCGGAAGCCAGGCGGCCTTGCCTGGACGGGGTCGGGGCCGCGTGACGTGAGGCGGAAGCAGCCCGGGAGCCTCGCAGGCTCCAGAACGAAGTCCCGGTCCCGAGAAGGGGGACCGGGTGAAGTGAGGTGAGGCGAGGCGAGGCGAAGTCGAGGCGGGGCTCCCATGTGAGTGAGGAGAGCCCGCGTGCCGCCTAGAACGTCCAGAGCAGCCCGGTGAGTGGGGCTGCCTGCGCACCCTGCCGGTGCCCTCCCGCTGCCTCTGCGTCGTTGCCAGAGGAGCCCCAGTGAAGGGGGGCTCCACAAAGCAGTGCGGATGCCAGAGGCGGCACCAGAGAGAAGGAGACCGGAGCAGTCCAAGGAGAGTCCCGGTGAGTGGGGCTCCCATTGGGCATCGTGCTTGGGCCAGTACTTCCTGATTATTCACAGCTGCGCCGCAGTTGCGGGCAGCTGCACCGAGGGGGTAATTTTGTTTGTTGAGTCCCCGAGTGGGGCTCCCCCCAGGCACAGTTATTGCCGGTACAATTTCGCCACCGCTGCACCGCGAGAGAGAGCGGGCAGCTGCAACATTTGGCAGAGGTTGTTTTGGAAGTCCCGGAGTGGGGCTCCCATTGCACGTGTAGTGCCAGTCTGTTTTCTTCACAGCTGCACAGCATTTACGGGCAGCTGCAGCGTTTGGGGCAATTTGGATGATTAGAGTCCCAGTGGGGGCTCAGAGGGCACAGTAGTGCCAAGGCATTTCCCCCAGCTGCCCCACCTGACAGTGGGCAGCTGCAACGTTGCGCATAATCATTTAGAGACTCCCAGTGGGGGTTCCGTAGGCACAGTAGTGCCAGCCCCATCCTTTTCCTTGGGGGCATTTCATTTAGAGTCCCAGAGAGGGGCTCAGGAGGCACGCTGGTGCCCGGGCTCATTTTTACAGCTGCCCAGCAAGTAGTGGGCAGCTGCCACGTTTAGGTTGTGCCTCTGCACACTTTGCTTTCGCTGCATGCGCAGCCAGCCCTGACATTCTGGATGTTGGGCCTTTGAGCCCCTGTGAGAGGCCAGTTGGCCTGGGGCCAGTGTCAGTGCGTTGTGCCCCCGATTGGGGCACACTGTGTTTATGCTGATTATTGCCTAGGGTGTTTATGCTAATAAGGTTTGGGCCTACTGTGGGTTTATGTCTAAGGTGATATAAGGCTTAGGTACCAGTGATTACTGGTTGTGGTTTACATTTTACTTACCTGTTCGGATGGTTCTGACCGTGGCCCGATTGGCCCGGTCCTGTATATAGTCCCCTGTAAATATGGCCTAAGTGCCAGTTGGCACAGTGTACCTTGTGTGATTATGATCTAATGTGTTTATGACAATACAAAGGCTATTTTTTTATATAACCTTGTGTGGAGTTCCTTTTGTGGTGTGCCTAGGGTGTTGCTGCTGTGTGAGTGTGTTGCGGAAACGCTTTACACATTGCCTCCGGGATAAGCCTGACTTCTCGTGCCAAGCTACCAAGGGGGTGAGCAGGGGTTTTCGTCGGCGTGTAACTCCCTCGCCCTGACTAGAGTGGTGGTCTCTGCCTGGCTTTGGCGCAAGCCTTAGCCAACCAGAGATCCCATTTCTAACACCATCATAATCTCTTTTCCACCCACCAGCTGACTCAACACAGCCCCAATTCCCAGACTGCTCGTATCCACAGTAACTATGGAAGGGAGATCACCACGAAAAGGTTGAATGGCCGGTGCATTGATAATAAGAGTTTTTAACATGTCAAAGGCATCACTTTGCTCCTGTTCCCACACAAACGTCACCCTACTCCTTACCAACTTTCTCAAAAGTTCAGTTTTTACTGAAAAGTTCTCAACAAATCTCGAATAATATTCACATAAGCCTAGGAACGATCTCAGCTTGTCCTTCCCAGGGGAAAGGGACAATCCCTGATGGCTCTAATGACATCTTCCTTGGGCATAATACAATTCACTGAGATCTTATGTCCCAAGTACTCCACTTCCTCTATCATGAACATGCACTTCTCTTCTTTCACGGTGATCCCATGGTCTTTCAAAATGCTTAGGACCCTGTTAAGTTTTTCCAGATGGGAATGATCATCACATAGCCCGAGATCACCTGTTTTCTTTGGTGCTACGACTACTGGCGAAATCTACTGTGACGAATCCACCAGCTCGATGACACCTTCCTTGCATAGTTTTTCCAAATGCACCTTCAGCTTACTCCTGATACTCATAGATATGTTGCTAACCTTGTGCATTACAGGGATGGTATCTGGTTTTGGAATACGTTTGTGTTCAAACCCTCTAACCACCCCTAATTTGTCCTCAAAGATGGACCTGTGTCTGTCCAGGACCTCCAATAGTGAAGACACTTCACCATCCACCTTCTCCGCCAATGAGATGGGATGAGGTGTTCCAGGTCTAAGAACCATTCCAAACGTGCCCTAGTCCTTCCATCCAAAGATGTTGTACCCTCTTTTGCAACATACACTTTGGTGTTGATTGTTCTGTCCTTGGGCTTGGTGTACTTGAGTTGGCCATGCAGCTCTTAAAACCACACCTGAAACAGGCCCCGGATTAATTCGAAGGGCCTCTGTCAGTTATTTTAATCTCAAACGTAGGCTTTGCTCTGAGAGCTACAGCATTTACATTTTCTGCAACACCTTGCTTCGATCTTCCTAATTCTTTAGGTGCAGCCATCAACCTCTCAATACCTCTTGAAACTTCAGGTGTTTCATCAAGAGATGGGTTTCTGCAACGTAGACTCCGTTCCTGCAATCTATTGTCAAAACAGTTAACAAATAGTTGGTTTCTCAGGTATTGGTCAATTGGACCCATGAATTCACATGTGACTGCTAAAACTCTGAGCTCTGCTAAATAACTGTCGGTGCTTTAGTGTGAAAATTGCTTCTGAGTAAAAAACATGTGTCTTTCCACAATTATACTGGGGTCTTCATTGAAATAGTGCTCCAGTCTCTTCACAGCCTCCGGGAATACATCCCATTTAACTGACGGTGGGGGAGTTATTTGGGGTTGATGGTCAAAATATCTTTGGCCCTCTATCCTTAAACAGTTGTACAGGAGAGCTCTTTTCCTAGCTGCTTTAAAATTCACTCCATCAATGGCCAAAAGATAGCTTTCAAAGGTTCTGTACCGTTGTTGCCATTTTATTCTAGGAGAACAGGGTTCTTGTAAAAATGAGACTGGGTGAATGTCTTTTGAAAATTATGAATACGGTTGCAAAACTACACCTACCAGCTGCTGAACCTCGGGCCAATCAGAAGAGGAGAACAGTGGCCAATTGTGGGGCAGAATGGAGCAGCCAACCCGCAGGGTGGTGAGATTAAGCAGTGAAGAGTGTTCAGAGAGAAGAAGCCACTTGCTGTTGGTTTCTGAAGGTGAGTCTCACAGTTTATTGTAATTGAACGTTGTATATTATTTGAACTTTGAGGGGGGACCTTGGAGAAAGTGCATTGGGAAACAAGGGATACTCTCAGCGACATAGTGCACCTTTTGCTGCACCAGTTCTTGGTTGCCGACTTGTCCCCCAAGATGAGAGTGCCGCAGCAGTAGTACTTAAATGACAAAAATGCTGAGCTGCTCGTATTTATCGCCTTAATACATTCCGATGCTGACCTTTCAGCGGTTACATTTGATCAGGGGTGTGCCAGGAGCGCTTCACATGCCAGGAGCGTTAGGCCTTCAGACGCCGACATGCACAGCGCGTTCTTCCAGACACCAGGCTGAAGATTCTACGCCTCGCACTCAGCACGAGCGCTTCCGTTCATCTTCAAATTAATTGCTACGCTACCAATGCGTGGCAGAAAGGCAATAAACATTGTAAACTCAATATTTCCCAAGCGCTCACCTTGAAATGCCACAATTGAAGGCTTTGGTCTGACCGTATACACGGAAAGCAGGGAGAATGTTCACTCAAGGTGAGGAGAACCGTGGGTTCTTAGGCGATGTGCTGATTTTCCTTTATCTCGTCCTCAAATTATGTTGTGTTGTCCATATTAGAAATGAGGCTCTGGTCTTGATGAGATAATGATTTATTTTCCAACATACAAATCAGCACTAAGTGTCTCTGTCTGTTTGCTCCAGACCAGCAGTCTTAAACTCCCAGCAACACCATAGCAATGGAATACAGTCCCCAAACATTACAGCCATAAAAGAGAAATAAACAAAAGACAACTCGGACCATAACAATACCCATTGCTAGATGTGAAGCATTTCCTTTCCAAGCACTGCAGATCTCCTTAAGACAAAAGCCTTGCACAGAATACCGGCAATGCTCCAATTCTGCAAACTTGATACTGCACCTTGTGATCTTGCCCTCAGTGGTCTTATCAGAACAGTTTGGGTTTCAAGGCATAGTTAACAGCTTGTATTGCAACGCCACTGTCAGGCAAACTCAGAATCAGGAACTTTTTTCCTTGCACAAATTTCCTCCAGATACTACCTGCTGAAAAAATTGCAGGTCTCAGTGCCATTTTCTCTGTACTCAAAATGACAACTTAGCCCATAACACCCATTTGCGCCTAATTTTACACTTAACTCCCACTAGAAAATGAAGGCCATAGACTTGTAGTCAAGGTAAACGTCAATAATTGCAGACCTTTCTGTCATTGTTTGTACAAGTAAGTTGTTTTGTGCCATGCCAACATTATTTGAAAACCTCACTTGCATAATTTACTGCTTAGTACTGCAATCTCCATTACACATATTACAGCCTTGGCAGTGGAGTACCTTTGGCTTTAGCAACACATTAATGCTGTTCGTCCTCTAACATCTTTTACAGAAATAGCTGCACTGAAGCAAGAAGGAGCTCAGGTCTTGTAGGTGCAGCATGCTCTTGGGAGGCTAAGCCTAGAATGCAAAATAACCCTTAAAGGGCTGCAGGCTGACAAGAGTTGCCTTTTCAGCCCCCCACCTCCAATTTGGCGGTGGATGAGGGCCGTTTAGTGCCAAGAAACCCAGGCAAGGGGTGAAATTGTGCAGCGGTATTGGCTGGCACCCTTTGAACTGACCACTGATGGTTGACGGCTTGGCAAGTCAAATGCCCAAAAGGCCAAAGTCAGAGTATCAAGTCATTCCTCACTGAAGAATTTGCGCTGTGATTGTGAAGGACGAGGATTCCACAGGAGTAATGCAGAATCTGCAAATCATCAGCTGGAGAAACTAGCACGCAGGGGGGGTTCCAGCACAGGGAGAGGATCGCAGATTGCAACTCAGCCCAATCGGAGTGGGCGCGGGGTGGCGAGTCAGACCACTACCACTATGCACAACCACAAGCCAGAGAACGAGAAGGGGATGGAGCAGCTTGCTGAAATGGTGAGAATGGGGGCAACAGAAGTGAATGCCCCTACCGGCCACCACCCATCATAGTTCTTGAACTGGGATCTGCTGAAGGTGGCCAAGGGTGGCGGGCAAGAGATATGGAGGGGGCAGACAACCCCAAACTCAAGAGCAGAAGCCAGATACAGACTGTGAAGATATCAATGGCCACAAGGCATTGCGAGCAGCCGGTCCCTACCGTCCCATCCCCACAACGGCGAGCTAGAGGATCCAGCATGGGCAGAGTGTGTGCAGCAGGAACTTCAGGAACAAAATGTCCCCTGTCTCACTAGTGAGTCCGAGAAACCAGTGGACGTGGGCTCACACTCGGTTTAGGGGAAGAAAAGGAGAATGGAGCTTGAACTGTTGAAGGAGGTAGGAGACGGACTTTGTAGACCTGTGGCCAGTATGGCGGACAACATACATCGCATAACTGAGCTGGCTAAAGCAGTGGCAAGCACACATAGCAAGGAATGGTTCTCACAGCAGGTGGTGGAAGAGGGCACCCCACTTGTCCAGGGGGCTGTGGAGCAACATCAGCCAGGGGTAAGATCTGGCAGCCCAAGTGGAGGATTAGCAGAAAAAGAGGTAGTAGGCACCCAAGTGTGGCCACCCCAAGAAAGAGAGGGGTCTGGTGTCTGAAGTAAACACGAACAGGAACAGGAACACAGTCACCATGCTATTTTTGCCAAGAGATGGTGAGCAAAAGACCTTCAGGCCAGGGCATGGCTCATCAGCACGGAGCAATGCTGAGTGGCATACACAACCTGAGGCAAGAGGAAGCACGGGACAGGGTCAGTTTCTCGCAATGGTAACACACAGCTAGACATAATAAGTAGTATGGGCGCTGCACGGCCAGGCTTTGCAGAAACTACACATTCCCCCAACTGCTAGCCCAACTGCAACAGCCAGCTCCACAATCTACATGGGGAAGCATGCTGCAGAAGGTAGGGCATGTAACTGTTGCCAAATACAGCTAGCAACTCAATCGGGTAGCACAGGGATGCAAACAGTCCCTTTTGCAGTGGCAAGCAGCTGGGTGCCCCCCTTCTAGATACCTCACAATGCAGTAGCCAAATGCTCACGAGGTCATTCAAGGGATGGACACAGTGCAGCAGATACACCTACCATCACTGGTACAGGGGCAATTAGGGAGACGTGGTTTTTAGGAAAATGATATTTCTATGCAAGAACCTTGCTGAAGGCAGTGGAACGCAAATAGCTGGCCAGCTAAATGGGATGCCAGTTTTTAACAACGGGACACAAGGGCACATCCAAGTGGGAGCCAACACATAGACCATAATAGCCATCTTAGAGACCAACAGCTACCATATCAAGGAGTACAGATGTAAGCTCAGAACATAGCTCAAAGCTTGGGTTCACAAGGGTCGCAAACAGGCAGGCTAGACATGGTACAGGGAGCCAGCCAAAGTGTAAGTAGGACCATGCAGCTGCAAGGAACAAGTTGGCATGCATGGGGCTTGGGGCAGGTGCTGGTCTACAAACTTAAATGATGGGTGCACAAGGGCTAGGGCCACAGCACAGTGCTGGCAATCTGGACACAATAGATCCTACTGTTGCATGGCCAGTAGGGAGCACAAACCTGATACTAATGGGACACCCTGCTAGAGCTTACTTCAGGTCATCCCCAGGAAACCCTTCCATGATAGCCAGGGCATCTGGCTCAGCAAGCCTCACCCCAATGGCAATTTAAGAGAGTATTTGCTTGAAATAATGTATTGATATATTGCCTCTACTGGAAATCCTTCAAGTTGGATTAGCTCTGCTAAATCATGAAAAGAGGGAGGAAATAAGAAAGAAAGATGCAAAGTTAAGAAAGAAAGGACCACACAAAGCTCACTTGATGCCTTTTGAATGTTGGCGTACATAATAGTAGAGTTCCCGCAGAACTCAACGGTACTATGGCTTTATGAGCACAAGATACAAGCGGCAGAAAAAGTTCCAAGGCGATGTGTGGCTGAGATAAGATTAGAGCTTTAGACTTAAAATGCAGATATGGCCTGCATTGAATGGGATAATCAGGGCTTGGCAGGATACACCAATTACATGGTAGCAGTGGGGAAGGTGTAAACAGGAGCGAGAAGCCCTTTCGGTACGTCTGTGGGAAAATTCAAGCCATATGGGGGATTAAACCACTTAGAGTGGACTCAGCAATATACCGGAAGTATGAGAAAGAGGGGTGCAAATGGGGCCCATCTTGTAAGTTCAGGCATGTTTACAGAGTATGCAGGGGTGGACCCCCGGCCAATACATGTGAAAAGAGAAAGGGGGCAGCTGAGAAGAAGACCCCCCACAGAAAACAGTAGTGATGAAAGCACTCATCTCAAGACACAGCACCAGTTGGGGGAGGAACTGTCAGTAAAGGTGTGTGAAGCAATGGGTGACCACAAAGGAAGAGTATGCAGTGCCCCAACACCTACAGAGTTAGCTACCCTTACAAACCTACTCAATGTATATCATAGGCTCAATGAAGCACAGCTCTTAATGGCTAATTTCAAGGAAGGGTTCCCAACCCCTTACCAAGGGCCAGGGATGGACAGGTTTACAAGGAACCTAAAATCAATAAATGATCACACAGGGATTGTGAGGCAAAAAACTTGAGAAAGAGCAATTGCTAATCTGGATTGAAGGCCCTTTGGGGAAGCCTCCACTTCCAGACCTCATAATAGCCCCTTTAGGCATGAACTCAAAGAAATTGTCAGGGCAGTTCAGGCTGATACACCGTTTTTCCTACCCAGATGGTAACTCCATCAATGACGGAATTGAGCAATAGCACTGCTCAGCTGCCTGTGCAACGTTGATGAGCCATCAAAAGGGTGAGAAATGCAGGCAGGGGTTAATTAGTGGCCAAAGAAGACATCCAATCAGCTTTCCAACTCCTACCTGTTCACTCAGACTGCTTTCATCTACTAGGCTTCCAGTCTGAAGGGCAGTAGGATTATAAGTGCCTGCCAATGGGCCGCTCAATATCCTGTTCCTACTTCAAAGGTTTTAGCAATTCCTTCAATAAGCTTTAAACAGATGCCACCCAGGTGGTGGGAAGCTGCATTATCTTGATGATTTTCTCTTTATGGAACACTGAGCACAGGTCAGTGCAAGCCCTTAATCAAATTTTTCTTGCAACTTTCAAACACCTTGCGTGTGCTGCTGGCAAAAGACAAGATGGTGGACCCAACAACAAAGCCGACCTTCCTATGGACTTAGGTGGATTGAGTTAAAGGTGCCTGTAGGTTGTCTCAGGACAAGGTGGGTGAACTGGGGCAGAAGGGTGTGAGCATGACTGCTAAGGAGAAAGTAACATTAGGAGACACACAGGAGTTCCTGGGCAAACTCAATTTTTCTGTGAGCGTGATCCCAGCTGGCAGGGCTTCCGCAAAGCAGCTGGGAAGCTCAATGGGGACCTTCGCAAAAAGCATCATCATGTTAGGCTGATAAAGGGGATCAAACTGGACCCATTTTATCATTCTCATAACATACCCACCACAAATTCCTGATCATCTCTGGGGCAGGAAGTGAGGAGCCACGAGTGTCCCAAAAGGGTCAGGGCAGTTGGGCAGTTGTTTGAAGGGTCCTGCTGGCTCTGTGCCTTCACACTAATTTCAGGTTAAGCCCTAATTAAACCTCTGAAACAGTTAGTGCTTTAGGGTTGTCTTAAAAAGGTGGGACAGCCAAGACCTTTCCGAACCATGCGATTGTTGTTGCCTGGACAACGCTATGAGAAGCACAAAGCAGTACTGACACATTGTAAATATTCAACCCGCTCAAAGACTCTGCCAACCCAGACTCACCCCACCAACAAACCCCACACCCAAGAATATGCATGAGTCATTGATTAGAGTTAACAGGCCGCAGTGTATTATGTTTATTATTATGATACAATAAATCCTTTATCCGCTCTAAGGGGGAAGAAATCAGCTGGCACATTCACAGACTCATGCTGCATGCTGAATATGCTAATTCCCTGGGGCTGAGCGCTACAGATTCTAGTCTTCCCTTGCTACCATTTGTCTGTCCTCTTAAGGTCATATAGGCCATGTCTTGGCCTTAAATGCTGTGTCTGCTTTGTGGATACCCACTTACTATTTTTCTGTTCCCTCTGTCTCTGTCATTAGGCATCCAAAGGTTCACAAGTATGGCACCCTTCACCTTTCAATAGGCCTTATAGCTGTCGTGTGGGTGGACTTGTTACAAATTATTGCTGCTCCCTCCACCATGCTGCAAAGGGTTTCTCGACTCTAGGATGCTCCCCTCCTTGGTTACCACCTTGCAACCTGCCTATGAACAATCTGCTAGCTTCAATGTTCCATGATGTTTAGCAAAAACATGTCCATGCCCACACTAGACAAGAGGACCCTATCCTCTGCTTAATACCCTGGGACCCGGAGGTTGATCAGCCCATGCTTCATGAAATCCCAACTCATGATTTTGCAGAAATTGTGCAAAGTGACATTGAGCTTTCTCCTAGACGTCTCAACCACGTTATGGATCCCGGCTCTTCTACCTTCAAAAGAAAAGAGTAACCCCCACACCCTGGTTCTTCTCCATTCAAATCTAAATATAATTTCATATAACACATGTGCCATACTGTGCACTCATCGTACACATGACATGTCAGTCCAAGGGTTGGGTTGTGATATCCCAGCAGAAAGTTACACAAATGAGCCAGCAGACTTCACTCGTCTGAGTCAAACTCAAAGGCTCTGCCAAAAACTATTAAACATCAAATATCTGTACACTCCCGTCAGTGATGTGTGCCAAAACCACAATACATTGACAGCAGACTCATGTCACTCCAGAGAGTGTGCGTGGTGCATCCTTCTATGCCACCGAACATGTTCTGGGCCTTGTTTTTACCATAGAAAGGCCTAAGTCTCAATGCAGCTGGATTAGCAAACCGACTGAGCCCAAATAGAAATCAGGATACTAGTTTTTCATGCAGATGGCAGGGCAGAGGAACATACTTTTATACCTTGCAGGGGACTTTTCCATCCTGACACTTGGGAATTCATCTTTTTGTGGAGACCTACAAGTACTTAAATGAGAAATTGCTGCCAGTGTCACGTCTTCTGACAGTTCACCTTCTAAGACCCTTCCTTCTGGAGATAACATAGGGAGATGTGGAGACCTGAGTACATGC
This sequence comes from Calotriton arnoldi, assembly GCA_963921515.1. Lineage (NCBI taxonomy): Eukaryota > Metazoa > Chordata > Amphibia > Caudata > Salamandridae > Calotriton > Calotriton arnoldi. The sequence continues at coordinate 2,121,479 of CAWUFW010001802.1, forward strand.
TCTTCCTCGCTTCTGTATCAGAACTGTCGGAACCCTAGATTCCTTCATATTAGGATGCAAGGGCCTCTAAGATTTAAAAGTTGTGTGTGAACGTACGTCCCATTCTGTCACTTATGCTGGAAAGACAGTTGGACTTCCCTCTGGCAGAAAAGGATGGTTCATAATGTGCTCACTTTCTCTCTATGCTCATAATGTTTCTTGCAGTTTGAAACTGTGCCCCTTCTGGGCGGTCAGATTACTGACTGTTTTCTCCGGTTTCCCTTTGTTCCTTGTTAAATAGTTTCTTTAACGTGCCTGAATCAGGCATTATAAGTTCTTGTCATTGCCTACTTCCCATAAAACTGGGGCTGCTGAAACAACCCTTGCTTTTCTCCGCGTACATCAGAACATGTGATGTAAGTGTGGTTTTATCCTGTGGAGTCCTTTCGCTTCTTAATAGCATTCACCGTTGTGAGGGTGGTGGGCTAATAGGGCCAAAGTGAAGTCTCCGTTATACTGGTGAAATGTGTGTAATCACGAGTTCTAAGTATGCTACAGAAAACAGTGTGTTTCAGTAAGGGGCTTTGAATAATGGAAATGGGGTATGTGTGAAGAAGTCACACTGAGATCATGGTCTCCTAGCAAGTTTCCGAGCATCGCTTTGTTACTTTCATTACATGTAATTTACATTAGATTTTCATGTCAATTGGGCAAAAATTGTTCAGGACATGAACAAGTACTAGGTTCCAGTCCCCACCCACCACTGCAGTAGCCAAAAGTCGGTGAATACCCTCAACAGCTTAGATAGAAAGGTTTGTTTATTTCCTTTGGGTGTGTATACTACTCCAAGGTCAAAGACCTTGTCTAGTGTTTTCGTTTTCGGAAAAGCATAGCAGCATTCTGGAACTTGCCCTGTTTTGAGAGCCTCATGGGGCAACGATTTCCTAATCGGGATGATAACACTTGGGGGCAGATTTACAAGCCCCTTGCCCCACTTTTACGTCACTTTTCCCATGTTAAAATGACACAAAAGTGGCGCAAGGGCCTTGTAAATAAGCCCCTTAATTTCTTAGGACAGTTGTTTGCATGAGAGGTCAACATAGCAAATACTACTCTTTGCTCTTTGCAGTACCACCCAGTCCCATCTTTGCATCAACAATTCAAAGTGAATCTGGTGAGTTTCTTGCAAGACAGCGACTGTTTTAAGGAAATGTAGCATTTTTTCCTCTTAATATAATGTGATATGCCATTAACAATGAGAGAGGTGATCTTTAATGCTGTAACAGCTAACAGCATAGCATTGCCTGGCCATTGTGCAGGTAAACACTGCGTGTCCAAAGCGATGTTAAACCGGAAGGTTACGCAACTATGGAATGAAATAGAGGGGGGGAGGTGGAGTGAGAGGAAAAACACTGGTGTTAGAAGGTGTTTCTGGTGGCTACACTAGCCTAGAGTTGTGCTTTGCGTTAATGTGTATTATGGGCTGGGAGCCAAACTTCAGAAATGCGAGGGAGAGTTAAAAGGAGTAGCCATCATGATGGTGGAACAGAAAGTATCAGCAGATTGTTTACTATATGGTGACTGGCAAACGTGTCACCTATGAATGTTACAAGTATGACGTATCTGCACTAGCATACCGTTCAAGATAGCGCCAGGCATGATAGTCCTTAATCAGGTATCCTGAATGTGCCACGTGGTATGGATTCATTGTGGGAAAAATCAGATGGTGAGCTGGGAGATCTAATATAAATTTGCAGGTCTTTATGTTAGCATTAGTATGATATATACTCTTGAGGGATGGCCGGTGTTCAAGAAGGAAAAAGCTAAATGGATTGTACATAAAACCAGGGCAACAATGCCTCCAGAGGGCTTAATATAACAGGAAATGTTAGAGGTTTATCAAACAGTCAAGTCATTTTGGGACTTGAAATACTTATACAATCATATATTAATGCCTGGAGGCTTCTTTCAATAGTGATCTGGACGCGTCTCTTTCTCAATGTTTCGAGAATTTGGTGTAGTTCCGTCAAATCTTTCTGCCTAACTTGGGATCCAGACTGTTTATCCATGTTTAGTTACTACTATTTAACTGTTTCTGAGAGTATAAGTGGTTGTCTGTTGCTATTTCCTTGACAGCTGAGCCCAAAACGTCGAGAAAATCTTCCAAGACACACGTTTCTCTGCATTTTGTTGTTTTGCCACTTAATCTAATTAGCATAGTTGAAGGATTCAGAAGCCCGTATTGATGTCATGCTGTTGAAGTCTGAGTCATAGCATCAGGAACTTGTTCCTCTTAATATTAGATTCAGGAGAGTTGTCAGCAGATGTGTACATGAGCCCTCTGTCAAGTAAAAAAGGGACCCATGTGTACTCCTCTAGCTTATTGGTGGTACAAGACGGAAAGAACCATGGGTCGGGGTTGGTCATCTGTTGCCTGTTTCCAAGGGCATACCAGAAGTGGGCTCTGAAATTCTAGATGTTCCACAGAGGTTATGTTATTTCAAGCAATTTGAGGTATAAAGTCAGAAAGGAAACCCTTCAGATCATATCATACTTCTCTGTTTTTATTTGAAGTAACATAAAAGCAAACGTTGTTATGGCGGGAATGGTATTCCAGCTGGTTTTCCTCCTCTTCCAGTCTTCTTTCTGTCATTTCCAGGTCCTTGTTAAAGGCTGAGATGTTTGTAGGTACAGATTTAGATTTCAATGACATGTCTGAAATTGTCGAATCTGTTTTTAACATTGTGGCATCTAAGTCAGGGAGCTCTTTTGTAAGGAAGTCTACTGTCACTTCAAGAGCGTCTTGTTTCGCTGTAATTCCCGCACCAGATCTGACTTTGAGAAAATCAGTTATCTTCCTGTGCGTTTAGACAACATCAGGCTCAAATGTCTAGTGGTGGCTTGTGAACTGGGGACACTTTTATGAGTTCAGACCACTATACTTGTGTTAGGACACTTTGCTCCGTGCAAACTCTGGTCCAATAAATGCCCTCAGATTAATCTTTATTTTCGACTGAGGCTGACATCAAATTTGGCCCCACATGGAAGACAGAGGGTGTTTAAGTACAAAACCATAAAGGTTTATTAAAATATTGTTGAAAGTTACAAAGTCAATCATCGGTTTTTTATTGTATTTCAATAGTCAATACATAAATGCATTAGTCAATTTATTCAAAGCAATTCAAAATAATATGAGCAAAGACAAATTGTTATAAAGTTGTCTCAAATAGAATAGAGCAAATCGGTTCTCCCATTAAGGGAACTCTGTACACTGCGTAGCTAGGGAAAAGTCAAGAGCAATCTGCAGAGAAGTCAAGGTAGTGGGATTCTGCCAGAAAGCCTCTCAAAGGGTCTAGCAAGCATCTGCTCTAAATGAGGGAAGAAGGAAATCTAAAGACAGATAGAAAGGCATCAGAACTCTCATCTACATTTCTCTACTTTCAAACACGTTTCTAACATTCTGCTACACCTCCACCTGATTCCCATGCATGGAACCAATCAGGTGAACATACATTTTGATAACACAACATCATTATTTTTCTCATTCTAGTACACAAAGAAGCTTCCGCAAACGTCCTTCAGACTTGCAGTTAACAGTAACATTTTCCAAGGCTGTTCTTTGCAGGTGCTTCACAACAGCTGGTTACCATTCTACAAGGATTACATAAAAGAAACCAGAACACCAAGGATATACTGATAATATATGTGGAGTCAAGTCCTCCTGAAATAAAAAGAAAGCAGCATGCCAACCAGACGTTTAACCATTTTAAAATGCAGCTACATTAACTAGTCAGTTTAAATGAGGAAAATGCATTTTCTATACATTTGCATGTGATGAAGCATAATTTTAAAACTCATAATACACAACACATTTACTGTTTGAAGACACAGTTAACACATGTTAGACACAGTGACACATGAAGCTGAGACAAGTGTAGTAGAAGCACTGTAAAAACGTGCTTTAAAATGTTAGATGAAGAAAACATAATACAAAGTGATACTAATACATATAAACGAGTTGCACTAATGAGAATGTCTTATGAACATGTTGTTTATTAGCATGTACTGATGAAAATTGTGCTATTAGAAAAGTGGCCTAGTATTTCTAATACCTTGTGTTAGAATGTACCATTTAGAAAAGTCGGTGCAAAAATGTGTTGAAACTAGACTCGATCCTGAAAGTTTGTATAATAATACTATAGACTCTTTGGTTTACGAAAAGTAAAAAAGGAATTTTGTAGTGTGAATTTAGAAAATTATATACTTATATGAATATTGAGAAAAATTTCAGGCAAGAAGGAGAGCGGAGGGGAAGCCGTGCAGGCAAGGTGCACCGCTGGGGGAAGACTACAATCCCCGACTCACTCTGCGCTCAGACGCCTGACCGAAGCGCTCTTAAGCGCCACGCTGTCCCGCAGTAGGGGGCAGCACATTCCAGGCAAGGAGGAGAGCGGCGGGGAAGCCATGCAGACAAGGAGCACCCCTGGGGTAAGACTACAATCCCCGACTCACTCTGCGCTCAGACGCCTGTCCGACACGCTCTTAAGCTCCAAGCAGTCCTGCAGGAGGGGGCAGCCACATTCCAGGCAAGAAGGAGAGTGGAGGGGAAGCCGTGCAGGCAATGAGCACAGCTGGGGGAAGACTACAATCCCCGACTCACTCTGCGCTCACGCTCTTAAGCGCCACGCAGTCCAGCAGGAAATGCAGCCAAATTCCTGGCAAGAAGGAGAGCGGAGGGGAGGCTGTGCAGGCAATGAGCACAGCTGGGGGAAGACCACAATCCCCGACTCACTCTGTGCTCAGACGCCTGACCCACACACTCTTAAGCTCCAAGCAGTCCTGCAGGAGGGGGCAGCCACATTCCAGGCAAGAAGGAGAGCAGAGGGGAAGCCGTGCAGGCAATGAGTACAGCTGGGGGAAGACTACAATCCCCGACTCACTCTGCGCTCGCGCTCTTAAGCGCCACGCAGTCCAGCAGGAGATGCAGCCACATTCCAGCCAAGAAGGAGAGCAGAGGGGAAGCCGTGCAGGCAATGAGCACAGCTGGGGGAGACCACAATCCCCGACTCACTCTGCGCACGCGCTCTTAAGCTCCAAGCAGTCCTGCAGGAGGGTGCAGCCACATTCCAGGCAAGAAGGAGAGCAGAGGGGAAGCTGTGCAGGCAAGGAGCACCGCTGGGGGAAGACTACAATCCCCGACTCACTCTGCGCTCGCGCTCTTAAGCGCCACGCGGTCCAGCAGGAGGGGGCAGCCACATTCCAGGCAAGAAGCAGAGCGGAGGGGAAGCCGTGCAGGCAATGAGCACAGCTGGGAGAAGACTACAATCCCCAACTCAATCTGCGCTCAGACTCCTAACCTACACGCTTTTAAGCGCCATGCAGTCCTGTGGCACGGGACGTGCATGTGGCCGTGCCCGGGCCAAGGGCAGGCCCGTCCACGCCCGTCGGAGCCCATAGGAGACTGGCTGGGCGCCCCCTCTAACTTCTATGATACAAAAGCCCTGCAGACTTAATTATCAGAATCAGGGGGAAACGGAAATTGAAGAATGCAGACCAAGGTGAGGACTCTATTAATACCTTGGACTCTTTTCTAGCCAAGGCAGCGACTGCACTGGCAAAGGAGATTGAAAGTACAGAGCGAAGGCTATCGGTTGGGGAGGTGGGACATTTACAACCTGTTCTTGAAACTGCATCTCCTGTAGTACTGTCAGGGGCGAGATTGACCCCAATGCAGATACTGTCAATATAAGTGGTGAAACCCCAACTACGATAAACACACCTTCTGAGGCCAGGTACACCATCTCCCCCACAGAACCACTAACTAAGAAAAAAAAGGAGGGGCGCCCAAATAAACCAGCCTGTGGGAAATCTAAAGTCATGACTCACTTACAACCTAATATTATCTCAAATACGCCATCTGAGGGTGACATTCTATGTTCTTGAATGGAGCAAATACTTAAACTATCTCTAAAACCTTTTGTGGAAAGATTAGGTATAATCGAAGAAAAAATAGCTATAATTCTGGCTGCACTGTCACCTGGTGGGGGGCATAATTCGGGGGACAGAGGTAATGACACAGGCACCCACTCTGCATGAATTAGGTGAACCTCCCCTTCCCTTGGATTCTGCTCTACTGAATCAACCAGAAAGAGACACAGACACAGGGGGTGGGGAACAACCAAAGATCAGGCATAGAGAACACAGGAGGTAACAATCCCAACTCTCAACTGTATTCAGGTACTCGGCCACACAGAGGAACCCAACTACAATAAAATAGGCTGTTATGCCCTCCCCTTTACATGATATCTTGCTGGTGCATACTAGTATAGCTGCCACACAGAGTATGTCGTTGGACTCAAATTGGTGGCATAGAAATATGGCAAGAGCAAGAGTAACCCACAAGGACTGAGGCAATTCTCTGCAGGATGGGTGGGTGAGAGACGATAGTGTTCAACCCTTTGTGAGATTGGAGCTGCCCCCAGATGTATGCCCCTATGTGGTGATCCGGGCCAAAGTCCCCGAGGTAAAGGATACTCAAGTAGAATCCACTGAACAACTGATGACCAAAGCCCTACATTGGTTGAATAAACACTCCCTGGGAGGGCTACAACTTTTTACACATCTTAGTATGGCAAGAAGAGTGGGGTGGGTAGGTAACTCTAAGAAAACAATAGGGGGGTATTGTATAGTGATCAATTTTAAGAGCCACTTTTTGGTACGTAAACTATTGGACCTACTACCTAGCTCTCCTTCCCCTAAGTCACAGATTTATGCTCTCCCGCTGGACTTCTTCTACAGACCTATAAATAGAAACGCAAATCAAAGGGATTTTAGGAATAATCCCATATTCCCCCAGCCCATGGCATGCCAATTCTTTGAACCACAGATAAATCCAATGATGTCTATAAATAACCGATTCGCATCTCTAGAAGGCCGCGATTCTTGTGATTGACGGAGGGTAGATAGCAGGAGGCCTGATATCCTGCAGGCCCCCGCCGGCAGGCCTCCAACGTCTCTCCCGATATTAGAAGAGGGCACTGAGTGGGTGAACTTAATCTGTTGGAATATATCGGGGTTAAGACATAAATTAATGGATCAAAATTGGACTGAACTCATAAATAAGTATGATTTAAGAAGGCTACAAGAGGCATGGGAAACAGGCCCAGTCTATATAGAGGGTTTTCAATCTTATTTTACCCCAGTTCTACCATCCAGAGCTGGACGTGCGAGCAGAGGTATTTTGACGTTGGTAAGAAACACCTTAAACCTCAAAGTACTAGCTTCTCATAATGATTCCATATACTATCATCTTTTGCTGTTTAAAACTCCAGATGGTGCTATCATTTTACTAATTAATTTCTATAATAATAATTTTACAATAGAGAAGTCGAGGATCTTAGACATAATGGATAAAGTAATCGAAGTATACACTAGAGATTACAATAGCACAATAAATATTTTATGGGTGGGTGATTTTAATGCCCACAGCTGCCACAATATGATAAAACCAGTGTGTGGACTAGTAAATGAGGAAGGAGAGGTGATCCTCATTTCTCACACAATGATCATGGTCAAGCACTTAACAGACTGCTTATTACAAAAATTTTAGAAATTATTGACCCAGCCTATAGTAACACAGGTTTGTTACATAAAACATTTGGAACCAACTCTCAGGGCACCACTATTGATTATTTGATAGTCTCAATTTCACTAAAGACCCTTTTTAGAGATATACAAATATATCCCTATATTTTAGCGACCACATGGTATTAGAGTGCAAAATGAAATGGGAAAAAATACACAATCTGGATACTAGTTGTATGCCAAGGCTGTGTATAGGGAAAAGAAATGGGATAACTCTCAAATGGGGCAGTATTGATAAAGGAAAAGTGGTCTCCTTGGTGATTAATAATAGATATTCTGAAATAATGACTTGCCTTCATCTAGACTCCCCTTAAACTAATGTGGTGGCAGCTTTTGAGCTAATTTTAAAGGAGGTGAAATCCAATCTTGTATGTCAGGTCACTAGTCATTATACTTCTAGTCGAGGTTGGTTTGATTCAACCCGTACAAAAGCTTTAATTAACCTTCACAAAGCTCTTAAGGTAATCCCTAGGGACCAGTCATTGGTTAGTTATCTTCGTAAACAATATAAAGAGGCCAGAAAGAATAGACAGAAAACAGGCTGCCGTCACAAATAACTCCAAAGATTTCTGGACGTTATAAACTCTCCGTTTTTGGCATATAATTCAGACCCTACTCTTGAGACCCATGTGGATGAAGATACTTGGGTCGAATATTAAAAAAAAATCTTTGGTCCTATTTCTGGTGAGTTGGAACCTCATCTAAAAGACCCTTTATTAATTACAAATACTTTTTTTTATTTTTGAAGATTTTGAGATCAGAAATGCCATAGAGCAGTGTAATAGGAATAAGGCTCCAGGACCGGATGGTGCGCCTATTGATTTATTTCTTGATAAACCGGACCTGTGGGCCCCTTTTTTAACCAATGTTTTTAATGCAATAGCTAGTGTTGGACCACCAGAATCATGGTCGACATCAATTATAGTCCCAATCACTGTTCCCTCTAAGCTGCGCGCCTGCGCTCACGCGCACCTGTTTGAATCAGAGCGCGCAGTGTCTTCTTTGCAGCGCGCGCACACCACGAGAGGCAAGTATTCATGTTAATCGCACGTCGTGCTGATAGGCTTGCTGCCTGCCTTTTGATGATAGATAGAAGCCAAAAACCGGGAAATTTCACACGAACAGAAAAGGGACTACACATAGCTGCCGAGGTTTCAGATTGCTATGTGTGACATTTTCAAATTTTCAGTGCAATTATGAGTGCATTTCAATGACTATGAGTGACACTTTCTTGAGAGCAAAATCAGCCTTGCTCTACCCGGTACACTAGAACCCCATTACCAATATGAACCAACCTACCCCACCCAGTGCATTCAAACACCACACAGCCATTAGAACTAACTCCATTCATATCCACCAGAACCAACCTACTTCTTCGCAGTCCATCTTAACCACATTCACATCCGCAGTGTTCAGCTCACCTGTGCCAAGCAAGACTCGGGCCAGGTTGAGATGGGGCTAGGGGTCATTGGCGTTGCTTTGCTGATTATTGCAGGAGAGAGGCCGGGCCTGGCCTTGCCTTTCAGGACTGGCCTCAGATTGTACGGTGCTCCGTTATGGGTATTACATGCAGCCTTTGGTCTGTGTTAGCAGAGAGGGGCTGCTGCCTGTGTGTCCTAGGGGCTGCACTGTGTCCGAGTCCTAACGTAAACTGCACAGGGTAGCTCTAAGTCTCAGCTCGCTGTCACCTGGGCCGTGATGGTGACCCTGGTGCCAGTACACTGTAACTGTGTCACGCGATTGAAACGGGACATGTGGTGAATGGTTGTTCAGTCAACAACTGAACAACATTCAGCAAAATTAACCTGTCTGAGAGGCTGCAGGGGACTGAGGAAATGAGCAGGTAAGATTTTAATTAAATTATTTCATATAGCCACCCTGGGCTGCGCCACACTTTCACAGTTTCCAACACAGTCTACCAAGGGCCTACAAGTGACTGGCATGGCAGGCTGTACAGGAAAAAGCATTCATACGTGAGCTTTGTTTATTTAAATACCACAGTGCTGGGATAGTTTTAGCACGGTCCTCGGTGTGCACAGCCTGAGATATGGCCGACATCCTTAGGCTGCTTCAAAACCATGTCTGGAATGCGTATGGGTGGGCAGGGTTTACTATCAACATACCAGACTCAAGGCTAGTTGCACCCCGGGGTCTCACCTGTGACTTTTGAAGATGCCAGCAACCGCCGCGATGACTTCCCCTGCGCAGGCCAGGCTGCGGGCAGATGCCACGGTCCAGGACGCGACGACTGGTGCAGGCTGTCTGCTAAACATGAAGTAGCACCACTCCCGCAGCGGCCGCAGTCTGGGTCGGGTTGCGGGCGGCCATAGGCATATTAGGGCCGCGCGGGTCGGCACAATAATGCGCGATTCCCACTGCCAAATGTAAACTGACTGTCATGCCACACGCTCGCACGGCAGGGCGCCTATAGCTAGGTGCGTAATTGGTCTCAGTCTATTGGACATTGGGCGCAGGGTAAATCAAGCAGACACTGATTCGCTCGCGTTGTCACGTGAGGTCAGTGAAGCTGAATGCTGCGCCAGCCCACTGTGGGTGAAGTTGTTACACTGTAGCCCCTAAAGCCAGCCCAAATCTAGCTGAGCCAACCCCCAAGTCTGCACAAGCAGGGCTGACCGCGCGGTGCCAGCTTTCTGTAAGTGGTGCTAATTACCAGCTGGTACTGGGCTTGACATCGGAGGAGGATTTATAAATGCGTGACTTTGCTTTTCAGTGCGGTGATGATGACCACCACACTAAAATGCGTTAGTCTAAGCCTGATGCGTGGTACTTGGAGGGCTGCAACAGGCATGCAAGAAATGCAGCAGGAGATAAAACTCATAGAAGGAATGTTCTGTGGTTGGCTAAGGGCAGGACATAACAATGCATTTTCTCAGATTCCATTGTGGTGCAATCTTGAATAACACAGACACCTCTCAGGGATTTAGCATTCCCATTTGACAAGTGATAGTAAGGGACACATTGTTACATTAAAAGACTTTTAATGGAGAATATGCTTTTGAATACTGTATCCTTTTTATGTTTGTTGTATGTTGCAAACCTGCCTTAAGACCCTTCATGTGGTGCTGTATGTGTAGAAATACACTGTCTTTTCACTTTATAAGCAAATGTTTGAGCAATATTTCCACTGATATTTGTCGCTGCACCCACACATGCAGTTGGGTTCTTGGCGCACATAGCCTTGGCTGCAGCGCACAGAGACCTTATACTGCCGCACACAAAGAAAAAAAATTAGAGGGAACATTGGTCCCAATACACAAAAAAGGTGATAGATCAATCCCCAAAAATAATCGCCCCATTTCACTGATGGACAGCACTGCAAAATTAATGGGACGCGTCCTACTAAATAGATTAGAGGATTGGGCCAGTCAGAGAAATATTCTGATTCCGGTGCAATATGGCTTCAAGAAACACAGAGGCACTATGGATCAATGTTTAAATTTACATTTGATTGTCTCTAAATATACTGTTGCTAAAATGGGAACACTTTACATGGCGTTCATGGATTTGACAGCAGCCTTTGATTGCGTTTCCCATCCCCAATTATGGCTTATATATATGATAAAGCCATCATCTCCTTTATGAGACAACTGTATGCACAGGCTATGGCCTGTGTACGATATGGAAATAAGAGAGAATGCACAAGGGGTTTTAGGATAGAAAGAGGGGTCAGAAAGGGGTGTGTCCTTGCCCCTCTTCTATTCGCTTTGTATACTAACGGGGTGGAGGCGCCCGTGCTTGAATCCACTCCAGATGTCCCCATGATAAAAAAAAACTTGCATTCCCATACTCCTTTATGCGGATGACGAAGTGCTAATTGCCAGGACTGTCTTGGCACTGCAGAAACTGATAACGGAGTATGTGTCTTTTATGGAAAAGCTGAACCTTCATGTAAATGAAGCCAAATCCTTTGTGTTAGTGGCTGGTCAACGGGAAAATAAAAACCCTGTCCTTCACAGAGATGGCCGTATAATTAAACAAATAGATACCTTTTCGTATTTGGGAATATTGTTTAATAAAACTGCTACTTGGAACCATATGATTGACAACAGAAACTTGTTTTTAGAAAAAAGTATTAATGCAATTTTTAGTTTTATTAATAAACTGGGATCTAAACCACTAGATGTTATTAAACAGGTATATAGGGCCAAAGTATGGGGATACACGAACTCTGTGTCACTTCAGTCCACGGAAGACACTTTCTTGAAAAAATTAGTAGCCCTTCCTAGAAGCTGTTCTTCTTTTAATTGCCACCTTGAGCCATATACAACCGATCAGGTCCACCTAGCACCAATCCTATTGTGGCACTCAATCTGGCGAAGGGAATCATTACACTTAACTCAAAATATCATTAAGGACTGTCTTTCACTTGATAAAGTTCATAAGATGCCATGGATCTCGTATGTTCAATGTACTCTCACTACTCTAGGTCTACAACATCTTTTTGTGACCCCATCTACTTGTGGGTTAATATATAAAAAAAACAATTAAAAAAAACTTTTTATGTGAAATGGAAATAGTAAGATATGGACACAGTAACCAAAAAAGAATGTTTTTAACTTATTTGAACATACCTGTTATCCCTGAGGGACCAGCTTCCTATCTGTCATTTGTACAAATCGTCAGCATCTATTTGTATTGTTAAGGTTAAGATTAAATCTTATCCGCTGCATTTTGGGCTATCCTTCTGGTATCTACTCGCAACAAGCTTTGCCTTTTTGTCAATGTGATGGAGTTTCGACTCGAACTAATTTGCACTTCCTGTTTTTCTGTAAACATTATGCACTTTATCAGAAACATTTTATAGCTCCAATTATGCGCAAATATAATTTTAGGCAATGTCCAGTAGCGTTATATTTTTTGCAAATGTTACAGGATCATTTTATCTGTTATTCAGTAGCATCTTTTTATCTCTAGCGATAAAAGCAAGAAGGCTTATGAAGTAATTTGGAATTGGCTATATTTTAAATATGTGTTTTTATCTGATTCTTTTAAAATTCCTTTTAACTATGATATTTTACTGTAAATTGTGCTCTGTGCTTTTATGATCTATGTGCTTTTTAGATTGAATAAAGTATTTTGAACTTGAGAAAAATTGTGGTAGTAGAGTATTTCTAACGTTAGCTATTTCCATGTAATAATGTCAGGTGAAAGTTCTACATATTTCCTATTTGAAATGATTTATTGCTTTATGTTTGATATTGATTTAGAGTTTATTTCATTTGAAATGTGTAATGCCAATTTAAAGGCTTTTCCGAAAATGCTTTTTCTCTAATGCTGACCTTTCCCCATTTCTAATAAATGGTCTTTTTACAATTAGTGAAATGCTGCTTTATTTGTTCAGTACATGAGTAACTGTGGGAACAGGATTTTAGCTGGTACAATAGACTGATATTTTGTATTTCTTTTTCACCAATGTTAGGCCCATGTGGACCTTGCGAGAGGACGCCATGCTGATCGAATTTTGATGATTACTAAGAACTACCCTCTTACTTTTGGACTGCTTTGCTGATACTACAGTTGGTAGCTGATGGACTGAAACCTTCTTTGCCGAACCATTCCATTTTCATTTTCCTTTATTTCTTTTGTTCTATGCTAATGGACTGGCCCTTAATGGACTTTAAATCAGAACCCTTTCCCCTTCTTCGTAGGATGGCAAAAAAATATCCTTCTGCCTTTAGTGTTAGTGGGACTCTGTAACTCTGTAAATTGATTTTTATAATAATTGTCTGATAAAGCCTCATTTAAATGTTTGGCACTTTAATGCAAGTTGTGATCTTCTTAACTGAAATTCTCAAAAGATTACTTATTGCTATGGATTTTGAGTTTTTAATACAATAACCAAATTAAAGAAATACTTGTCTGAGTCCCCTTATTGAGTTTTTTTTATTCTTTCATTGATACTGTGCTATTTTATAAATACGATTTATTTCAAAATGTTTTTATTGAAATTTTCTCAGAGAGTGCAGCAAAAGCATTACATATGCAACATTTCTCAATAATATCATCCGCCCAGGTATACAGTTTGTTCATGAAAACTACATTATACCCCCATGTCCAAGCGAATGAGTTTTGAATATATGGCTCAGTTTCAACCGGACATGTCGCTTTCCAATAATGTGAGCTAATAACCCACTACCCTCCCAAGAGAGTAACATGAAAAGGAAACTTAATTATCCCTAAAAAAAAGGGAATAAATCTAACTAAGATGTCATGGTGCAAATAAAAAGCGAAGAAAAATGGGTATGAGGTTTGGGGCATCGAGGTCTTCTCTCCGATGGTCAGCGCAGTATTTGTACCTCCCTACGTCGGTGGGTAATTAGATTAGGAACAAGTGGAGGGCCCTAAGCCTTGGATTGCAAGCTGTCAAAGGGAGCCCCTCTGATAGGTAACTGACCAATGGTGACCAAATGTAATCGAAACCTTTCCTGGTGTCCTCCACGATATCAGTTATTCGCTCCAGAGCCAAAGCCCGCCACAATCTTGCATGCCACTGGGTTAGGGATGGGGCCTCTTGTTTCTTCCAGGCCGCGGCTACTGACATTTTGGCGGCCCCCAAGCAAAGCCACAATACAGATTTGTCACTCTGTGTCTGTCTTTTCAGGAGTGGATCCCGAACCCCCAGCAAAACCTGTTCCATAGAGTTGGGAATGGGGTAGCCTAAGATAAGTTTTATTTGGGACAGGATCTCCTTCCAGAAAGGTTTGATGATAGGGCAGTCTCACCAAATATGTCTGAAATCACCTAAGAGCCCACACCCCCTCCAGCACCTGTCGGAGGTTCCCGGGAAAATCGTATGCAGTTTCTGAGGGTACAAATACCAATCGTACATTATTTTGTAGTGTGCCTCCCTGAGATACATGGAATGGTTGAATTTCACTATATCCCTACCCAAATGTTCCCAGTGTTTATCTTCCAAAGGGGCCTCCATCAAATTATTCCAAAAATGTTTGAAGCGCGGCATTACCCTGGGGCTCAACGCTTGGATAAGAGCATATAAAAAGGAGATGCATCCCTTGGAAGAGGACCCCGACCTAGCGAACCTTTCAAGAGGGAGCAACTCCCTGGTAGCGGCCTGCCGCACCAGAGGCTGCTGCACCCAGTGTTTCAACTGCAGGTAGTGGTATTCTTCTTTGTTAGTTAATGCAAACTGTGTCTTGCATTCCTGGAAGGTGGGGAGTTCTCCTTATCAAACAAATGCGAAATCGTGAGGCAGCCCCCTCCCTCCAAGCTTCAAAGGGTCCTTCCTGTAAGGCAGGGGGAACGCAGCGTTAAAGTGTATAGGCGTGTAAGGGGATGGAAAGGTCGTAAGCTGTAGTTTGGAGGTGAGAGTGTCCCATACCTTGAGTGTGGTGGAGGTGGGGGTGCTAATATAAGCATTGAGTGGTCTGTCTCGCTTTGGTTTCCAGAGGAGGTCCCAGATAGTGCGCCCCGTTATCTGTCTATCTATGTGAAGCCAATGCTTCTCCGAGACCCTCAGTGACCACTCCGTGATTACTCGCAATTGAGCTGCTCTATAGTAGGATTGAAAGTCCGGTAGCGCCAGGCCACCCTCCTTGCGTGGTCTAATGAGCAGTTTGTATGGAAGTCTTGCCCTCTTTCCCTGCCAAATGAATTTGGTCAGCATGATTCGCAGTTCCCTAAATAGTCCTCTCTCCACTGGAATAGGAAGCCTTTGAAAAAGATAAAGTAAACGAGGGAGAACATTCATCTTAACGGCATTAATCCTGCCCAGCCATGTGATGTAAGCTGCGCTCCAGTTGCCCAAATCGCTCTTTAGTTGACGCAGGAAGGGAAAGAAGTTGGCCTGATATAAGTCCCGCACTCGTGGGGTAAGCTTAACACCCAAGTAGGTAATTTCCGAGGAAGTGCATCGGAAAGGTGACATCCCTTTGATCCCCCGCCATTCGTCTTTGGGTATTGTCAGGTTCAGTAGGAAGGACTTTGTCAGGTTAACCTTAAAACCCGCCACCCCCTCAAACGCCTTCAGCTCCGACTGAATGGCCGGGAGAGAAACCTGGGGGTCCGTCACCGGAAGGAGCACGTAGTCTGTGAACAGCGAGATCTTATGATCATCTGTGCCAAAACTCATACCCCTAATCTCCTCGTTACCCCATATCCTGTGTGCCAGAGGTTCAATGCTCAAGGCAAAGAGAAGGGGGGATAAGGGACAACCCTGTCTCGTCCCACGCGTTAGGGGAAAGGGGGAGGACGCCACTCCGTTAACAAGGACCCGGGAGCTTGGAGAGTGATAGTTAGCGCGAATCATTCCAATGAAGGCTTCACTGAAGCCAAATCGCTGAAGCACTTTAAATAAGAAAGACCATTCCACGCGATCGAAGGCTTTCTCCGTGTCTAGCGAGAGAAGCGCTGTGGGAATATTCTTCTTGCGGGCCTTTTCAATAATATGAATGATGCGCCTCAAGTTATCGTGCGTTTGTCTCCCCTTAATGAACCCAGATTGGTCCGGATCTATGAGAGCGGGTAGAATATTCTCGAGACGTGTAGCCGGGACTTTGGAGTAAATTTTGTCATCAAGGTTTAGAAGAGCGATCGGGCGATAGGAAGAGCAATGGGCTGGGTCCCTGCCACTATTACTTCTCCCATCGAGGGAGTGACCTTATGTGAGGAAGCGATGAAATTAAATAATGTAGTCAAGAAGGGGACAAGCTCCGATGCGAAAGTATGATAGAAGTGGGCTGAGAATCCATCTGGGCCGGGAGCTTTCTAGAGTTTAAGGGAGTCAATCGCCTTTTGCACTTCTTCGGCTGAAATGGGTTGTGATAGTTCTTCATTGGTGTGCGCCCCTACCTGAGGGAGGTCTAGTGAGTCCAAGTAGCCCGAGGGGTGGTTCGACCCAGAGGACTCCGAGGTATAAAGGGCTCTGTAAAAATCCTCAAAGGCTCTAGCTTTGCCCTCCTCCGATCTGTGAGAATTGCCTTTTTCGTCTACTATGTGCTTGATGTACTCTCGCTCCTGTTTAGCCCGTAGTTGGCGAGCCAGTAAAGTGCCCACCTTATTCCCACTCTCATAACCCTTGGAGTGGAGTCGTAATATAGATTTTTCAGCTCTGTTAGTATAAATGGCCTGTAGTTTCCCTTTCAGGGCTGTGACTTTCCTAAGGGTCAGAACTGAAGGTTGGGTCTTATGCGTCTGTTCCGCGGATTTCAGGTCACTTTCTAATTGGAGATGCTCCACACATTGCTGAGAACGTAACGTAGTGGCCATTTCAATGCACTTGCCCCGGATTACAGCCTTAAGAGCATCCCAAGTAGTGGAGTGAGAGGTGTCCTCAGGGTCATTCGTCTCGAGATACCCTTTAATAGTCTTCCTAAATCCGTCTCTGAGGAGTCTGTCCCTGCATAAAAAGTGGGGAAAGTACCATCAGGCGTGTTTAGGGCACGGGTTTGGCCAAGTAATCGTCATTTCTAAGGGGGCATGGTCCGATAAGCAGATTGGGTGAAACTGGGATTGTAAAACAGATGGTAGCAGGGCTTGGCTCAGGAAAATGTAATCAATACGGGAATACGTTCTATGGGAATGCGAGAAGAACGAGTAGTCCCTCACTGTGGGATTGGCATCTCTCCATACATCCACCAACCCCAAGCACTGAAGTTGTGAGTGCAGCGCCTTACCAAATGCCCCCCCTGGAGCCCTGTGTGAATGGGACGTGTCTCTGTCCAAATCCCAGACTAGATTGAAGTCCCCCAAAAGCACTATATCCCCCCGAGCAAAATTTTCTAGAGTCATAAGGAAGGAGAGGATGAAGTCCTGTTGACCCGTGTTAGGTGCATAGAGTGCCGCAAATGTGCATGGGCGACCTCGAAGATCCCCCCTGACCATGAGGAACCTCCCGTTTTTGTCCGTTTTAGTGTCCTGAGCTTGGAAAGGAACGCCCGCATGAAACAACAATGCCACCCGATTTTGTTTAGAGGAATGTGAGGACCTAAATATGTGGGGATAAGCCTTGTGGCGCAGTCTCCGATCTTCGGATTTTTTGAGATGTGTTTCCTGGAGAGCTACTATTTGAACATTGTGGTCAAGCATGTACTTCCAGAATCGCTGGCGCTTGTTGGGGGAATTTAACCCCGTGCATTCCAAGAAACCACCCTAACTGCCATGAGTACGTAAGGAAGGTTGTTGCCCTAGAGGTGATGGACCCCTCGACTCGACCCATTGGATATCCCCCCATCCCCTCCCGAAACCAATAAAGATAAGAGCACCATGACATCTAACCAAAATTAAAAACCACAACAAACATGTGAAATGAGTGTGTGGAGTCCCCCTCCTAGAGGGAAGTCCAGAACTAAGAAACACTCCAGGAACATTACCAATTCCCATCCCCCAGCCCTTGTCATAGCAAAAAAGTAAGGCATTCATTGCGTGAGGAAACTGTTCCCCCCCCGACAGAGTATCCGTTAACAAAGACATTTAGGAATGTTCAGTGAGTAAACTCGACAATGTCCCAAGTAAACATCTCCAGCTTGCATTACCGGACAGGCCCCGGCTTCCACAACCCAACCCCCTGAGGCCTCCCACCTCCATGTAGTTGTAAGCCCCCCCCCCAACCTGAGCTCACAATAACATTTAGCTCACATGTTGTCCGTGTCAGGCACCAGGAGTAACTGCTCAAGGGACGGCGGGGCAGCCAACTCGCAGCGAAACGTGGAAGTTGCAAGTCCTCCACTCCATCCAGATCCCCAAGACTCCCACCTGACCTACTCTTGGGCGCAAGAGGGAGGTGAGTGAAGACCGCCATCACTCCATCCATACCAGGTGTTGGGGATCTCACTGCTCCCTTAAAACAGTGGCCTCAGTCTGGAGCTGTTGTATTTTTCCTGCCCATTCTGCGCCATTGTCCGCCATTGCGTCGATCCGGTCGACCTTCTCCTTCGTGATCCGATGAGGTTTTGGAGAGTTCCAAGCCCAGCAAGGCCGCCGCCTCCGATAGTTCCACGCAATGTTGCTGCTTGTTTTGCCATAGGAAGGCTATCCCAAAGGGGTATGTCCATCGATACCTGACGTTTTTCTCTCTTAGATATTCAGTGACAGGTCGGAACTGCTGACGGCGTATGAGAGTGGCCTGGGCTACATCCTGGTAGAGGGTACATGTGGTGTTTTGGAAGGTAAGTGAATCGGAGGCCCTAGCCTTTTGCAGGACTAGCTCTTTTATTTTAAATGAGCTGAACGTAGCCAGAACATCTCGTGGGTGACGATTCTCCCCTGGTAGGCGTGGGCCAACTCTATGTACTCTCTTCAGGCGGACCTCCGGGCCGTCTTCTCCAAGGGCAGAGGAGAAGAGACCCACCATGAACGCCTCCAAGTCTGGGCCCTCGCATTCCTCCTCCAGGCCTCGGACTCTTATGTTGTCGCGGCGTGAGCGATTTTCCAAATCTTCGCATTTGAGTAATGAATCGCGTAGTTGCTTGTGTAGGTCGGCCGTGCTTTCTTCCAGAGATTTAATCTTACCCGCTGTCTCCTGTTGCTGCGCTTCCAGATCGAGTGTACGTGTTCCCACGGAGTGTACATCTGCTTGGACCGACACTAGTTTCTCGCACACCTCCACGTTGAAGGTTTCAAAAGAGGCTTCCATGTCCGCCTTAATGTCCGCCCGCAGCTCGGTGCGTAGTTCTTGTTTGAAGTCTCGCAGGGAAGACAAGAGATCGTCTCGGGTCAATGCCATGGTCGCTCCCTCCTCCGTCGTCCCCCTTCCAGCCGACGTGAAGTAGTTGGAAACCCTATTATTGAGGTTCTTCTTGGGTGGCATAGGGGGCCCTCCGCTTGGTCAGCCCTCGGCCGCCCTCGCGTACGTGGAATCTGCACCGTCCCGGTAGCCACAAACAGGGACTCCCTCGTCCACTTCTCCGCTCTTGGGATCACACTACTCCTCTGCTCCAGGTATCATACCAAGTCCGCTTTCAGCGTATAAATACGATTTAAAGGCATTGCAGTGAAAATCAGCGAGCTTTTAAGGAACATCAAGTTCTACTTCCTTTGTTCTGTGTAGCCATAGGAGAACTTTTAGTCTGCATAATTCTCGTCCGACTTAACTTCTTCAGGAGTTTGGCTCTTCCCTTTGCAATTCTTTATCTTTATGGCATGGTCTTAAGAGTTGTGAACCAAAATCTGATCTCAAATTTGTGAGTTAGCTGTCAATTAATAGTCCTCACTGGACAGCTAACATGTTGTTTTGGCCACCCTAATTTCCATTCCTCCTCTCGGCGGAGAAAGATTCATCAGAGGATCATTGCTTCTGTGGTAAATGGAAATGCAGCAGATTGTCTAATTGTAAAGGGCCTAGTACGGTTAGAGTACTAAGGAGAATAAGCGAATAAAAGTTTACCATGCTTGAGCCGTAGCTAAACTTTGGTAGCAGAGCTATGGTTGTGCCTAGTGAAGTGATATTTTAGGGTACCAAAAATAGTCCTTTGCCCAAGTTCAAAGTGTCCACAAATTTTGGTTCAGCAAAAAAAAAGAATTGATGGAGTGCTGATGGAGTATCGTTCTGGATAAAGTCAACGCCTGGTCAGTGTGACTGATCTCCCCCGTGCAGCTCCACCACTAAGTGCCCCCTGAGCTTGGTTACAGGGTGTTCAAGGCCCTCCTCCACCCGCAGGCTACTGCCTGTGCCTCATCCCTGGTGGTCCAGTGGGAGAGCACTCTGCTCTTCTGCTGTCCCGCCTCTCTTGGGTTTTTTCTCTGTGCCCTCTTTTCTCTTTTCTATCTTTGCTCTCTTTTCTTTCTTTTCCCTTTTCTTTTTCTCTCTTCTCTCTCTTTTCTCTTTCGAGCTCCGTGTTTTCTACCCGCTGCCCCCACACCTCCTCTCCCCTCCAGTGTGTCCTTCCCACTCCCGCCTCCCAGTTGACCGCCCTCCCCCGACCCCTACTTAATGGCAGCCACTGCGCTGCAAGAAGAGCTAGACCACTGACCTAGTCAGTGTGACTGCTCTACCCCCGCACAGCTCCACCACTAAGTGCTGCCCCCTGAGCTCAGTTACAGGGTGTTGGAGGCCCTCCTCCACCCGCAGGCCCTCCTCCACCTGCAGGCTCCTGCCTGTGCCTCATCCCCCTCAATTCTTCAATACTTCTTCGAAGGTTAAGCCAGGGGTACAGCTCTGCGCTGGATGCTTTCCTTTCTTCTTGCACGTAGTTTTCATGTTGCCCAGCATCCTTTCATGTCAGAGAGTATTCCCCTCATTCAAGGGGGCCCACAGGACTCTATATTGAGCCCTATTTTTTTAAATCTTTACATTAGCCCCTTTGCAGAAATTGTGGAAAAACACAATGTAACAATTGTGTCCTATGCGGATGATCAGAAGCTTAATATCACTCTGTCTGCTTCCCGTTTTTCATTTTGTCTAGAGGAGCTAGCCTCCTGGATCCTCAATAATTGCCTAAACGTTAATGCAACAAAACTGAGGTACTGATAGTTGGGACAGCACCTTCTATCTAGTCATCGGCCTGGTGGGCTGAGACTCTGGGGCAAACCCCCACCCCTAAAGCAAAAACTAAAAATCTTGCAGTGTGGTTTGATTCAAAACTTTCGTTCGAAAATCAAATCAGGAAAGTCGTTGCTAAGTGCTTTGGGACTCTCAAAGTCCTAAGGAAACTCCTTGATCTTTTACCAATAGTGGCCAGTAAAACAATTGTCCATGCACTGGTCACATCTCAAATAGATTATGGCAATATTTTATATTTAGGAGCTCCTAAAGGAAGTCTAATTAAACTCCAATGCATTCAAAATGCAGCCACGCGTCTGGATCTCGATCTCCCGAGAAGAACTTCTGCCTCTAAGGCCCTGTCTATCCTTCATTGACTGCCCGTGGAGAAGTGGATCATCCATAAGGCCATGTGCTATTGCCACAGAATTTTGTGGAATAAGAGTCCTAGTTACCTTCGATCTATGATCACTCCCTACACTCCTACACGGACTCTAACATCTAGAGGTACTCACCTGGTCAAGGTACCAAGAATTCAAAGAGCCTGGATGGGAGCTCGATCATTTAGTTACCTTGCAGCTAAAAAGTGGAGCACTCTGCCTATGAATCTGAGATCGGAACGGACCTTTCATATGGAACTAAAAACCTGGCTGTTTGCACCTTATATCCGGTTTTAGTTGTCTGCTACTAGTCGTTTACCCTTTAATCTAGGTTTTTGGCCTTGTCCTCTGTCTTTTTCGCCTTGTCAAATGTTCAGACTTTAGCATGGGGACACACCGTTGGGTGTAACCAGGCGCTTTACAAATGGCAAAAATAAATAAATAAATAAAATCCCTGGTGGTCCAGTGGGAGAGCACTCTGCTCTTCTGCTGTTCCGCCTCTCTTGGCTTTTTTCTCTGTGCCCTCTTTTCTCTCTTTGCTCTCTCTGCTCTCTTTTCTTTTTCTCTCTTCTCTCTATTTTCACTCTCGCGCTCCCCATGTTTTCTCCCCACCGCTGCTGCCGCCCCTCCCCCCTCCGGTGTGTTGTTCCCGCTCCTGCCTCCCAGCTGACCGCCCTCCCCCCGACCCCTACTTAATGCGACCGCACGCACGGAGGACGCTGCTGGCACGCCGAAAGGCACGCCAAAGGCAAGCCCATTTGCGCCTGTCCGGGACCCAACCTCGACCAGCGCCAGGGACCCTGGTCCTCTGACACGCCTCCGCTACGACTCAGCACCCGCCACGCTCTCAACCCCGGATGCAGCAACAATTGCCAGCTTTCAACACCGAGCAACACCCAAGGCCCGATTTCCTGTCGTCACTGCCGCTGCACCTTCACCCACCTCCGGACCTCACTGTTCACAAACCACTCAACTGCATCCTCCTCAACATGCGCTCCATACACAAGCACACCATAGAAATCTGGGACCTCCTCAACACCCATGCGCCCGATGTCGCCTTCCTCATAGAAACCTGGGCCAACGCCTATTTCACGCCCGACATCACCACCTCCATTCCCGACAGATACAAGATCCTGCGGAAAGACCGCCCCACCTGCCCAGGAGGAGGCATCGCCATCGTCCACAAAACCACCCTCCACATGACAACCACCGGCCCGGACGACACCACGACCCTCATGGAGCATCTCCACTTCCAGATCCAGACCAACCCTAAAATGACTCTCTGTGAAACCCTCATCTACAGGCCGCCCGGCCGGCGCTTTTTTCACCCACACCATCGCCGACCTCATCGCACCCCACGCCCTCGCCTCCACGGACAACATCCTACTCAGAGACCTAAACTTCCACCTGGACAACCACGATGACCCCAACACCTCCGCCCTCCTAGAGAACCTTGCCAACATAGGACTGAAAGCAACTCATCACCGCCCCCACGCTCACAGCGTGACACACACTTGACCCCATCTTTGCAGAAGGAAACAGTGTCTCCTATGGCCACACCATGGAACTCCTCTGGACAGACCACCACTGCATCCACTTCTCCTTCAGAAAACTCACCGTACACAAGCACGCCCACCGCCTCCCCCGTAGAAGCTGGAACAAAGTCACCGAAGACCAGCTCACCTCCGCCCTCATCAGCACCCCACCACCGACGATGCCAGATGCTAACACTGTAGCACGCAACCTCCACCGCTGGATCAAAAACTGCGCCGACACACTCACCCTCCTCAAGAAAGCTACAGGACGACACATCAAGAAAGCAAGCTGGTTCACCTCTGCACTCCAAGAATCCAAGCACTCCTGCCGATGACTCGAAAAGACATCGAGGAGCAACAAAACACCAGAAACACGCACGGCCTACAGAGCAGCCACCACAGCACACCACCAACGCATCAAATCCACAAAGAAGAAATTACTCCAAGACAGAATCCTCACCAATGCCCACAACAACAAAGAACTGTTCTCAGTCATCAAGGAATATGCCAAACCCTGCAGTGAAACAACAGATGTCCCACCCTCCCAAGACCTTTGCAACAGACTCAGCACCTTTTTTACCTCAAGATTAAGATGATCTACGACAACCAAGACCTCTGCACTGCTCCCGCCCGGCCCCCACCCCAGCGACGCCACCCAACAGACCCTACTCACTTGGACCCCACTTACAACAGAAGACACCTTAAAGACCATGAAGAGCATCCACTCTGGAGGACCCTCAGACCCCTGCCCACCCCACATCTTCCACAGAGCCGCCACGGCCATTGCACCCAAACTACGCTGAACAAACAATTGCTCCCTCGAACCCGCCACATTTCCTGATGACTGGAAACACGCCGAAGTCAAACCCCTCCTGATGAAACGGTTCGCAGACCCGATGGACCGCAAGAACTTCAGGCCCATCTCCCTGCTTCAATTCACAGCCAAGTTCATCAAAAAGGCCACCAACACCCAGCTAGCAAACTTCATCGAAGCCAACAATGTCCTGGACATCTCCCAATCCAGATTCCACAGCAACCACAGCACCGAGACCGCCCTACTCGCCGCCACCGACGACATCCGCTCCCTCCTCGACCAGGGCCAAACGGCAGCCCTCATCCTCCTGGACCTCTCAGCTGCCTTTGACACTGTCTCCCACCGCACACTAGCCACCAGACTCCACAACGCCGGCATCCGCAGAAAGGCCCTTGACTGGATATGATCATTTCTCACAGGCAGAATGAAGCGAGTCAGACTCCTGCCCTACCTCTCGGAACCTCCCTCAGTGCTCACGATGAACAGCCAGATCAATGCCGTATCCTCGGCCTGTTTCAACACCCTCTGCATACTCCGAAAAACATTCAAATGGATCCCATCCGAGTCCAGAAAAACGGTCACGCAAGCCCTCATCAGTAGCAAACTGGACTATGACAATGCTCTCTACGCCGGAATCAACAAGAAACTACTTTGCAAACTCCAGACTATCCAGAACGCCCCAGCCAGACTGATCCTAGACATCCCCGTCACAACCACATCACCCAACACCTCTGCGATCTCCACTGGCACCCCATCAAAAGAAGAATAGCTTTCAAGCTCCTCACTCATGAATAAAAGGCCCTCCACAACATCGGACCAGCACACCTGAACAACCGCCTCTCCTTCCACACACTTAAGAGACACCTCTGATCAGCTGACCTCTCTCTGGGTACCATTCCACGCATCTACAGATCAGAATGGGAGGAAAGTCCTTCTCCTACCTCGCAGCCAAGGTCTGGAACGACCTCCCCCTCCACCTCTGGCAAGTCTCTACACTGCTCCAGTTCAGGAAGGACCTCAAGACCTGGCTCTTCGGATGACCCCAGCACTCAAAGGAGCACCTCTCCCCCTAGCGCCTTGAGACCCTCGCGGGTGAGTAGCTGCACTTTGCCAACCCTGATTGATTGATTGATTGAACACATAGCAGCAAAGGAGTGTGAGTATTAATAGGGATGCGCATTGCAGTCGCTTTTGCTTAAGATTGTAGTTTTTGAAAAGGCTGTTTGTTGTTGAGCGGAGTGAAGTAGTTACAGTCCACGTGGCTAAAGTCCATGTATGATTGTGGCGCTTTGAGCAAAGCTGAAGTTGTAAATGGGTCTGTCCTGTCCTAAGATCTCAAGATATTTACCTACGGGTTGTCTCAGTGCAGAAGACACTGAGTAAGTTGTCTGCTGTTTTGTGGTGTTGGTTGTGAGACGTCATTGACAACTCCTTGGTAAGGGTTCTCTGTGTGTTAGTGGTAAACGGTTGGTATGGTTGATCTCAGGTGCACAGGGAATAATTAAATGAATTAAGGGTGAAATCACACTGGTCGAGAGTTCATTTGAAGCGAAAGGGTCCTGAAATTTTAGTTACCTTGTGAGAGTAAATATCCTTTAGTGGAGCAGACAGTTTTATTTGTTGCTTGCATTGTATTGTCATTTTGGTTAGAGAAAAACGCAAGGAGAAAATTGTGAAGGAGGATGAACTGCTGCGTGGAGCGAGTTTGACGTCACAGTGTGCCGCACTTGGATTGGTGTGTTGATGTCCTTAGTTGAGGTTGACGAACAGTTGAATTATGGGAGAATATTATTTCCTGAATTCATGGAAATCATTTGTGAATACAGAACTTGAATAAAAATGAAATTTTTCAAGTCATTGCAGAAATTAATAAAGAAAGATGAGACCATATCTGCTAGACCCAAGATAGAAGCACCACCTGAGGGTATGCCAGGATACACTGTCATGATGGACAAAGGATTACATCCATGTCTGTGGCTTGAGTTTTGGCATAAACTTACTGAGAAAGATGAGACATTACAGCTCCCTCATTATGGAACATTTAATTTGAGGATTTTAGAACATTTATGGAAAAGAATGTACAAAATGAAAGATCCTGTTAGAGCCACTGTTATTGAGGCATTAAATACCTGGGAACCTATTGCTCATCAGAAAGACAAAGAGACATACCAAGGGAGGTATAGGAGAACTATGGACCATTACCCAGAAGCTAGATGGGATGCTCAACAGAAAATGTGGAGAGCAGATGTAATACACAGCACACGATTGTATCTGGTGCTAGAAATTGAGGAAGATGCCAAGGGCAAGAGAAGAGAGAAAAAGAAGCATTTAGAGACAGACAAAATTGATTCAGGGAAAGAAGGAGAGGAGAGCTACATAGATGATGAACTTTTGAATGATTTATTGATGAATCGTCCACCACCTTACAATGAGACTTGACACATACTAGTACAGCTGAGAAACCTAATGCTCCTATAATGCCTGAAGTGCCAAAGGAATCGATGCTTATTTCTTCTGTGAGCGGGAGAACAGAAATGTCAGCTCCTATGAACCTGATTGATTCAAGTACTCCAGACGCTTTGACTGTTCCCGTTACTATTGTGCCTGTTATACCCCCTTTTAACAAATCTGGGTTACAGGTAAATATGTTGTCCCAAATCAGGCATAATTTGATCCAACACAAAGAATGGTGCAGAGGTTTCCACTTTTACAATCCCAAACTGAGTGGACCTCCTGAAATTATCATGCTTCTGACATGACTGTGCTAATGGGCATTTCAGTTACAGATACATCCGTACTAAATGTGCAACCTGGAATGAGTGCAACTTTGAATGATGGAAGCTTAAATTTAAATAATACAAGAGAGGTATCAGGGTTTACTCCTTAAGAATTCAAAGAAAGGCTTAAAGGATATAGTACCCTGAATAATCAGAATTCAGCAATAGTTCCAGCTTCTGTTTCAGCTATGAATTCAGTTCCACTGCAAACTTAAGTTTCTAACTCAGCACCCACTTCAGATTTGGTTACAGGTTCAAGTTCGGTCCAAATTTCAGTTCAGGAAAGTAGAGCACTCATGGATGTGAGTCGATTAAAAGTTGAATTAGAAGAAATGAATTGGAAAATACCTAGGGCCAGATGAACGACCTGCCAAAGAGCGCCTCGTAAATTGCGTCGCATTTGCGACTCGCAATTTGCGAGGCGCTATTTGGCATGTACAACAGTGTGTTTAACACTGTTTGCGATTCCCAATGGGGTCGCAAGTTGCGAGGCTCATGAATGTTAATGAGCCTCTCGCAATTTGCGAGCCCATTGGGAATGACAAGCCCTCCCATTGATGGTGGCCTGCTGGGCTCAGCAGACCACCATGTCTGGGAATGCTTTTAAATAAAGCAGCTTTTTTTCTTTTTAAATGCAGCCTGTTTTCCTTAAAGGAAAACGGGCTGCATTTAAAAAAAAAAATTGAAACGTTTTCGTTTCATTTTAAAGGGCAGGCAGTGGTCCCTGGGACCACTGCCTGCCCTTAACCCCTTCGCTGCTAGGCCTTTTCCCCTCCTGTGCTAAGCCTTTTTTTGGCTATTTGGGGTAGTTCGCGCTTAGGCCCCTGTAACTTTTTGACCACATAACGTATCCACGCCAAATTTGCATCCTTTTTCCAACATCATGGGGATTCTAAAGGTACCCAAGGTTTGTGGATTCCCCTGGAGGGGACCCAGAAATTAGCCAAAATACAGCTAAATTTTGTTTTTGGGGGAAAAATGCGAAAAAGGGCTACAGATGAAAGCGTCTGGTTTTTCCCTGCAAATGGCATCAAAAAGGGGTTGTGGTGCTGAAATCACCATCTTCCCAGCTTTCAGGGACAAGCAGACTTTTGTCAGAAAACCAAAATTTTTACACAGTTTTGGCATTTTTCTGGGACATAGTCTATTTTTGCAATTTTTGTGCTTTCAACCTCCTTCCAGTTAATGGTAGAAATGGGTATGAAAGCAATGATGGATCCTGAAAAGCCATACATTTCTGAAAAGTAGACACAATTCTGAATTCAGCAAGGGTCATTTGTATAGATCCTTTAAGTTTTCTTTATAGAAACAAACAGTTAAATATAGGAAAAATTGAAAATTAGTTGAAAAAATCAGCCATTTGTGTCAACGTTTTCACCTGTAACTTCTTCTAATTATGACAGCTATTTCAAACCAAAATACCGTTACATCCGCTGGACCTTTCTGGTTGTGGCGATATATAGGACTTGTAGGTTCACCAAGAACCCGACGAACCCAGAGCCAATAACTGAGCAGCGTCTTGCAATGGTTTTTTATTATGTACCGGGTATATAGCAATTATTCTGGGAAAATTTATACATGGAAAAATCGGTATGAAAGACACCTATGTATTTCTGAAATGGGAACAAAATATAGAGTTTAGAAATAGTAGATATTTGCACATTTCCGAAATTGGGAGTACCCATACTAGCATGAGAATTATAGGACATTTTTCAAAATGACTTCTTTTTACACATTGTCTTTCATTTGGAAGGCAGAAATGCATCAAAAGTCAATAGATAATAACAGTTGCTCTACAATTTTGTGTTACCCTAAGTCTCCCGATAAAAATGGTACCTCACTTGTGTGGGTAGGCCTAGTGCCTGCGACAGGAAACAGCCCAAAACGCAACGTGGACATACCACATTTTCACAGTGAAAAATGACCCTTTTTTGCAAGGTGCCTAGCTGTAGTTTTGAACCCTAGCTCTGCCGGCACCTAGGGAAACCTAGCAAACCTATACATTTTTGAAAACTAGACACCCAGGGGAATCCAGGATGGGGTGACTTGACTGGCTCTCACCTGGTTCTGTTACCCAGAATCCCTTGCAAACCTAAAATATTGTCAAAAAAACAAATTTTCCTCACTTTTCTGTGGTGGAAAGTTCTGGAATCTGCATGGATCCACAAAATTCCACCCCTGCGTTCCCCAAAGTCTTTCGAGAAAAACGGTACCTCACTTGTGTGGGTAGGCCTAGTGCCCGTGACAGGAAACGGCCCAAAACGCAACGTGGACACACCACATTTTCACAGTGAAAAATGACCCTTTTTTTGCAAAGTGCCTAGCTGTAGTTTTTGAACCCTAGCTCTGCCGGCACCTAGGGAAACCTAGCAAACCTATACATTTCTGAAATCTAGACACCCAGGGGAATCCAGGATGGGGTGACTTGACTGGCTCTCACCAGGTTCTGTTACCCAGAATCCCTTGCAAACCTAAACAATTGTCAAAAAACACATTTTCCTCACTTTTCTGTGGTGGAAAGTTCTGGAATCTGCGTGGATCCACAAAATTCCACCCACCCCGCATTCCCCAAAGTCTTCCGAGAAAAATGGTACCTCACTTGTGTGGGTAGGCCTAGTGCCCGCAACAGGAAACAGCGCAAAACACAACGTGGACACACCACATTTTCACAGTGAAAAATGACCCTTTTTTTGCAAAGTGCTTAGCTGTAGTTTTTGAACGCTAGCTCTGCCGGCACCTAAGGAAACCTAGCAAACCTATACATTTTTGAAAACTAGACACCCAGGGGAATCCAGGATGGGGTGACTTGACTGTCTCTCATCAGGTTCTGTTACCCAGAATCCCTTGCAAACCTAAAAGTGTAAAAAACACATTTTCCTCGCTTTTCTGTGGTGGAAAGTTCTGGAATCTGCATGGATCCACAAAATTCCACCCACCCCGCGTTCCCCAAAGTCTTCTGAGAGAAAATGGTACCTCACTTGTGTGGGTAGGCCTAGTGCCCGCGACAGGAAACGACGCTAAAACGCAACGTGGACACACCCCAATTTCAATGTGAAAAATGACCCTTTTGGCAAAGTGCCTAGCTGTAGTTTTTGAACCCTAGTCTCTGCCGGGCACCTAGGAAACCTACAAACCCACACATTTCTGAAAAGTAGACACATGGGAGATTCCAGGAGGTATGGCTTGCGTGGATCCCCAATGTTTTTCTTACCCAGAATCCCTAGAAACCAGAAATTTTGCTGAAAAATCACTTTTTCACACATTGTGTGTGGAAAGCTGTATCACCGGGCTGACACAATTTCCTACCACCCAGCATTGCCCAGGTCTCCCGATAAAATGGTGCCTCACTCAGGTGGGAGGCCCAGGTACCTCCGCGACAGGTAAAGGCCCAAACGTATTGAGGCGACATCAAAATGCCTGTCACAAAACGACCTGGTTTTGCAAGGTCCCATGACTTTTGGCCGGGCTCATGGCCACCTAGGAAACCTAGCAAACCCAACATTTCTGAAAAGTAGACACCCGGGATTCCATGGAGGTATGGCTTGCGTGATCTCCCAACGTTTCCTTACCAGAATCCCTGCAAACCTGAAAGCTTGCTGAAAATCACTTTTTCACACATTTTGTGTGGAAAGTTGTGGCATCACCGGGATGACACAAATTTCCTACCACCGGCGTTCCCAGGTCTCCTCGATAAAATGGTGCCTCACTTGGGTGGAGGCCCAAGTACTCGCGACAGGCAAGGGCCCAAAACATTTTGTGATAGGCAATTTCAATGTTGCCTCAATACGCTTTGGGCCCATGCCTGTTGCATGGTACTTGGGTCTCCCACCCGAGTGAGGCACCATTTGTATCGGGAGACCTGGGGAACGCTGGGTGGTAGGAAATTTGTGTCATCCCGGTGATGCCACAACTTTCCCACACAAAAATGTGTGAAAAAGTGATTTTTTCAGCAAACTTCAGGTTTGCAGGGATGCTGGGTAAGAAACGTTGGTGGATCCACGCAAGCCATACCTCCCTGAATCCCTGGGTGTCTACTTTTCAGAAATGTGTGGGTTTGCTAGGTTTCCTAGGTGGCCGCCGAGCCCCGGGCCAAAAGTCATGGGACCCCTTGCAAAACCAGGTCGTTTTGTGATAGGCATTTTTGATGTCGCCTCAATACGTTTTGGGCCCTTGCCTGTCGCGCGTATTTCTGGGCCTCCCACCCGAGTGAGGCACCATTTTTATCGGGAGACCTGGGAACGCTGGTGGTAGGAAATTTGTGTCAGCCTGGTGATGCCACAACTTTCCCACACAAAAATGTGTGAAAAAGTGATTTTTTCAGCAAAATTTCAGGTTTGCAAGGGATTCTGGGTAAGAAAACGTTGGTGGATCCACGCAAGCCATACATCCCTGGAATCCCCGGTGTCTACTTTTCAGAAATGTGTGGATTGCTAGGTTTCCCTAGGTGGCCACGAGCCCCGGGCCAAAAGTCATGGGACCCCCTTGCAAAACCAGGTCGTCTTCTGATAGGCAATTTTGATGTCGCCTCAATACGTTTTGGGCCCATGCCTGTTGCGGGTACTTGGGCCTCCCACCCGAGTGAGGCACCATTTGTATCGGGAGACCTGGGGAACGCTGGGTGGTAGGAAATTTGTGTCAGCCCGGTGATGCCACAACTTTCCTACACAAAAATGTGTGAAAAAAGTGACTTTTTCAGCAAAATTTCAGGTTTCTGGGGGATTCTGGGTAAGAAAACGTTGGGGGATCCACGCAAACCATACCTCCCTGGAATCCCCCGGGTGTCTACTTTTCAGAAATGTGTGGGTTTGCTAGGTTTCCCTAGGTGGCCGCAGAGCCCCGGGCCAAAAAGTCATGGGATCCCCCTTGCAAAACCAGGTCGTTTTGTGATAGACTATTTTGATGTCACCTCAATACATTTTGGGCCCTTGTCTGTCACGGGTACTTGGGCCTCCCACCCGAGTGAGGCACCATTTTTATCGGGAGACCTGGGGCAATGCTGGGTGGTAGGAAATTTGTGTCAGCCCAGTGATGCCACAACTTTCCCACACAAAACTGTGTGAAAAAAGTGATTTTTTCAGCAAAATTTCAGGTTTCTGGGGGATTCTGGACGTTGGGGGATCCACGCAAGCCATACCTCCCTGGAATCCCCCGGGTGTCTAGTTTTCAGAAATGTGTGGGTTTGATAGGTTTCCCTAGGTGGCCGCCGAGCCCCGGGCCAAAAAGTCATGGTACTCCCCTTGCAAAACCAGGTCGTTTTGTGATAGGCAATTTTGATGTCACCTCAATACGTTTTGGGCCCTTGCCTGTCGCGGGTACTTGGGCCTCCCACCCGAGTGATGCACCGTTTTATCGGGAGACCTGGGGGAACGCTGGGTGGTAGGAAATTTGTGTCAGCCCGGTGATGCCACAACTTTCCTACACAAAAATGTGTGAAAAAGTGACTTTTTCAGCAAAATTTCAGGTTTCTGGGGATTCTGGGTAAGAAAACGTTGGGGGATCCACGCAAACCATACCTCCCTGGAATCCCCGGGTGTCTACTTTTCAGAAATGTGTGGGTTTGCTAGGTTTCCCTAGGTGGCCGCAGAGCCCCGGGCCAAAAGTCATGGGACTCCCTTGCAAAACCAGGTCGTTTTGTGATAGGCTATTTTGATGTCACCTCAATACATTTTGGGCCCTTGTCTGTCGCGGGTACTTGGGCCTCCCACCCGAGTGAGGCACCATTTTTATCGGGAGACCTGGGGCAATGCTGGGTGGTAGGAAATTTGTGTCAGCCCAGTGATGCCACAACTTTCCCACACAAAACTGTGTGAAAAAAGTGATTTTTCAGCAAAATTTCAGGTTTCTGGGGGATTCTGGGTAAGAAAACGTTGGGGGATCCATGCAAGCCATACCTCCCTGGAATCCCCCGGGTGTCTAGTTTTCAGAAATGTATGGGTTTGATAGGTTTCCCTAGGTGGCCGCCGAGCCCCGGGCCAAAAGTCATGGGACTCCCCTTGCAAAACCAGGTCGTTTTGTGATAGGCAATTTTGATGTCACCTCAATACGTTTTGGGCCCTTGCCTGTCGCGGGTACTTGGGCCTCCCACCCGAGTGATGCACCGTTTTTATCGGGAGACCTGGGGAACGCTGGGTGGTAGGAAATTTGTGTCAGCCCGGTGATGCCACAACTTTCCCACACAAAAATGTGTGAAAAAAGTGATTTTTTTCTGTAAAATTTCAGGTTTCTGGGGATTCTGGGTAAGAAAACGTTGGTGGATCCACGCAAGCCATACCTCCCTGGAATCCCCGGGTGTCTAGTTTTCAGAAATGTGTGGGTTTGGTAGGTTTCCCTAGGTGGCCGCCGGCCCCGGGCCAAAAGTCATGGGACCCCCCTTGCAAAACCAGGTCGTCTTCTTCTAGGTAATTTTGATGTCGCCTCAATACGTTTTGGGCCCTTGCCTGTCGCGGGTACTTGGGCCTCCTACCCGAGTAATGCACCGTTTTTATCGGGAGACCTGGGGGAACACTGGGTGGTAGGAAATTTTTTCAGCCCGGTGATGCCACAACTTTCCCACACAAAAATGTGTGAAAAAAGTGATTTTTTCAGCAAAATTTCAGGTTTCTGGGGGATTCTGGGTAAGAAAACGTTGGGGGATCCATGCAAGCCATACCTCCCTGGAATCCCCCGGGTGTCTAGTTTTCAGAAATGTGTGGGTTTGGTAGGTTTCCCTAGCTGGCCGCCGAACCCGGGGCCAAAAACTCATGGGACCCCCCTTGAAACCAGGTTGGTTTGTGATAGGTAATTTTGATGTCGCCTCACTAGGTCTTGGGCCCTTGCCTGTCGCGGGTACTTGCCCCACCCACGCGTGTAAGGTACCATTTTTATCGGGAGACATGGGGAGCAGAAAGGCTGTAATGGTGGCGGGGATGTGGGCATTGGCGTGCCCACTCGGGCAGCCCCACCCTAAAAACAAATGCGCAAAAAAATCCCTGCCGTCAAGTGGGCTTTCTGCCACCTGAGGGCAGATTGAGGCTACTGCCTCTATATGACTCCAGGGGGCAGAAAGACTGTTATGGTGGCAAGGGCATGGGGGCATTGGCGTGCCCATTTTGGGCAGCCCCACCCTAAATAAAATTGCACAAAAAAATCCCTGGCGTTTAGTGGGCTTTCTGCCTCCAGGGGGCAGATTGGGGCTACTGCCCCATCCGCCTCCCAGGGGGCAGAAAGGCTGTAATGGTGGCGGCAGGGTGGGGGCATTGGCGTGCCCGTTTTGGGCAGCCCCACCCTAAAAAATTGCACAAAAAAATCCCTGGCGTTTAGTGGGCTTTCTGGCCCACCGGGGGGGGCAGATTGGGGGCTACAGCCCCCATCTGCGCCCCAGGGTGGGACAGAAAGGCTGTAATGGTGATGGGGGTGGGGGCATTGGCGTGCCCGTTTTGGGCAGCCCCCACCCTTAAAAAAATTGCACAAAAAAAATCCCTGGCGTTTAGTGGGCTTTCTGCCCCACCGGGGAGGCAGATTGGGGGCTACAGCCCCCATCTGCCCCCCAGGGCGGGGCAGAAAGGCTGTAATGGTGATGGGGGTGGGGGCATTGGCGTGCCCATTTTGGGCAGCCCCCACCCGAAAAAAAAATTACACAAAAAAAATCCCTGGCGTTTAGTGGGCTTTCTGCCCCCCCGGGGGGGGCAGATTGGGGGCTACTGCCCCATCTACCTCCCAGGGGGCAGAAAGGCTGTAATGGTGGCGGGGTGGGGGCATTGGCGTGCCCGTTCGGGCAGCCCCACCCAAAAAAGCACCCAAAAAAATCCCTGGCGTTTAGTGGGTTTTCTGCCCCACCGGGGGGGCAGATTGGGGGCTACAGCAGGCTGAAAGGCTGTAATGGTGGTGGGGGCATTAGCGTGCCCGTTTCGGGCAGCCCCCACCCTAAAAACAAATGTGTCCCAAAAAATCCCTGGTGTTTAGTGGGCTTTCTGCCCCCCCGGGGGGGCAGAAAGGCTGTAATGGTGGCAGGTGGGGTGGGGGCATTGGCGTGCCCATTTTGGGCAGCCCCCACCCTAAAACAAATTGCACACAAAAAAATCCCTGGCATTTAGTGGGCTTTCTGCCCCCTGGGGGCAGATTGAGGGCTATTGCTCCCATCTGCCTCCCAGGGGGCAGAAAGGCTGTAATGGTGGCTGGGGGTGGGGGCAAGACTGAACATTGGCAATTTTTTGGGGGGGAGCAAAAGCCCTTGCCCAAGGGGCCGCTCCCCCCTTCCTGGTGCCTTAGTGGGTGGATCCCTGCTTGGGGATCCCCTTTCCAATGATACCTCTCCCGTCTTTCTACGTGCTCAGGGGGCTGAGATAGCCCCCTGAGCACGTAGAAGTGAAACTGAAATGAGCCTAAAGGCTCATTTTAGTTTGTTTTCAGTGAAATGAAGTCAGCGCGACGTGCGCGCTGATCTTCATTTCACTGAAAGGAGGCCTCGGGAGCTGGGAAGCTCTTCCCCAGCTCCCGAGGCTGTGGGGAGAAAAGGAAATCCCTCTGCTGTCTGCAGTAGAGGATTTCGTGCCTCTGGCCTCATGACGGAATGGTTCCGTCATGAGCACATGAGCACCCGATGCTCATGATGGAACCATTCCGTCATGAGCATCGAAGGGATTAAAAATAATATTGAATGCATTTGCAAGGTGAAGGGTCCCTGGGGACCCTTCCCATTTACGAATGCATTACCACCTACTTGAAGTAGGTGGTAATTTGCAGTGTTTTGTGACTGCAATTGCGGTCGCAGAACATTGGTACATAGCTTTGCGGTCGCTATTAGGAAGGGAACGCCCCTCCTAATTGCGAGTTGCAAAACAGTATTTTGCGAGTCGCAATTTATTTGCAACTCGCAAAATACTGTTTGTACATGGGCCCATGCTTTATAGCGTGCGCAAAAGCGTCGTACATCTGGCAACTAGTCCTTTAAGATTAGATGTCTATATGGAGGAGGAACTATTGTTTCTCTGTAAAGACATTACACAATGAGCAAAAATGATACATGAGAGATTGGTAGAATTGGCTCAGAAATATGGAGTGGATATTCGAAATTCAAAGTTTTTACAAAAATCTTACAGGTTAGATTTTATTGACAAAGACATTGTAAACATGAGAGCACCAGGAAAGAAATTGCAGATGAAAGAGCTAATGCTATTAATCGAAAAATGGGATAAAAGAGAAAAATGGGAAGGTAGATTGTCGAAAAAGAAGGAAACAAAGCAAGTTAGAGTGCAGTCACCACCTGATGTTTTTGATGGTAGTGTAGGAAAAGTACAAATGCTCCCTATGAGAGCTGTACCAGGAGGAGGTTATGTTCACATACCATGGACAAGAGCAGACATTTTGTCATTTACAAACGATTTCCCTAAATTGAGAGAAAACCCAGTGGTATGGTACAGACAAATTGAACGATTTGTGAAGATTTCAAATGTTTTGTGTATTGATTTGAATACTTTATTTGAGAATGTGGTTCCAGGAGATTTGTGGGCTGAATTCAAGATTACTGTGGAATGGCCTAAGTAAGACCCAGAAAGGGATCCTAGAACAGGAGTACCATCTCCAGTGGTATTGAGAAAATACCAGCAGGTAGTAAATCACCTGAAGACAAAAATTTCCCTGAAAGAGATTGACTGGTTGCAGATTTACAGGACGACCGAAGAACTGAAATAATCAGTACATGCCTTTTACGAGAGATTAGTACAGGCTTTTAAACAGTATAGTGGACAGAAAAATGACACAGAAAACGATGTGGGACATATTGTTTACAGGTTTGTGTTCGGTTTGAGACCTGAGATGTCTAAGATGATCCGACATCAATTACTTTGATGGTAGAGCAAACCACTAGATGAGATTTTGCGTATGCAAAATATTATGGCGATGAGATTGAGAAGAGGCACAAGAAGCTTAAGGAGAAATTAATGAACGGCCAGCTAAGAGCGATGAAGAAAGGTCAAAATCAGATGAGTTTTGATAATACAGTACAGGTACAGGAAGGTTATAGTCAAGCTCTGGCGATGCAGTGTGTTAATGGTTTTCAACAGCAGAATTTTCCATCCCAAGGTAGAGGTCGTGATAATCCCATTAATTCCAGAACTGGTGTTGATGCGTCACTTTTGAAGAAAAAAAATCTATGTCATGCTTGCAGAAAATTTGGATATTGGAGTCTGTTATGAATAATGTAGGAAATCAGATGCAGAATGTGGAATATGCAGTCTCAAGGGAATAACATGGGACAGACTCAACAGATGCAAGGACAGAGAATGCAGAATTCTAATATATCACAGCAAATGCAAATGCCCGAAGTTCCCATGCCACAACAGAATGTTCAGGTACAAAGATACAATGTGAATCAAAATCAGCAAATGAATAGAATTTCCTTCCAGAATCAGAATGCAGCACTGTAGTATTTGATCCAATTAGATGACCAGGTCCCATTAGCATGTCGGTGCCTGAGGGAGGAGGAGGACTGCATGCTTGGCTCAGCTTTAGAGATAGGCCAGAGTGGTCCCTATGTGGATGGAGAAGTGGATGGGAATTGTGTCTCATGCCTCTCTGGAGAAAGCATCCAAGTTATAGGTGTTACAAATAAAAGGTTATCTACCCCAATTTCAGAACCAGTTACAGTTAAAATAGGATCCTTTGAGGATCTAGATCGATTTGCGGTGTGTGACACAATTCCAGTGAATCTGCTTGGGCGTGATCTACTATGTAAATTAAATTGTTCAATTTATTGCACACCCTGAGGAATTGAATTTCATACAAGTGATGAGGATGTTGTTTTTAAACTTGCCCAACAAAAATCAGATGTGGGGATGCATCCTCTCCTGACAAGTGAGAATTTGCCCATTGAATTGAGAGACACTGTGTTACCTAAAGTCTGGGACTTTACAGGTAAAGATGTTGGTCTAATCAAAGGTGCCGACCCAGTCCGAATTACAGTTAAATCTAATGCAGAGTTCCCAAACATCCCAAAATACAATATGTCTCCAGGTACTATCACCGGAATTACTCCTGTGATCGACTCAATGATTGAGCAAGGGATCCTGAAGGAGATAATGGGAAGTCCATGTAATTCTCCCATTATGGGCATACAGAAGCCGAATGGCAAGTATCATATTGTGCACGATTTGCGTGGGGTTAACTCTATTGTTGTTCCATGTTGTCCTGTAGTACAGAATTCAGCTGCGATTTTATTTCGAATTCTATGCGAAGCTGAATAGTTCTCAGTTATCGACCTGTGCCAGGCTTTCTTTTCTATCCCTTTGCACGAAGATAGTTAGTACTTTCTTGCTTTCCATTTTGGCAGTCGTGTTTTGGCATGATGCAGAGTCCCACAAGGGTATATGGAAAGCCCCTCAATTTTTAATCAAATTCTCAAAAAGAATCTCGAGTCTCTGATAATGCCAAATCATTCAGTTTTAGTGCCATAGATTGATGACGTGGCATCAACTACGAAAGAGGCTTGCAAAATTTACACTATTGCTTTGTTGAACCATCTCACAGAAAATGGACATAAAGTATCCCCGACCAAGATACAGTTTAGCAAAACTGAAATCCTGTACTTAGGACATCACATTGAGAAAAGAGCGAGGAAATTGTCACAGGAAAGAATCCCAGTGATTCTTAACATGAATCCTCCAGCTACCCAAAAGGAAGTCTGCATGTTCCTAGGAATGGTGGGCAATTGTAGACAGTGGATTCCAAATTTTTCCTTAACAGCAAAATCTCTCCAGAGGTTAAGACGTGTATAATCTGGTACCCTGGGATGACAGTTGCATGGCTGCCTGCACAGAGCCGTGAGAATGCCTTTTCAGGGCAGCAGCTTTGGGAATGCCTGATTTCAACAAGTGCTTTGTGTTATTTTGCAGTGAAAGAAAAGGCAGCACGCTTTCAGTGTTGACACAAATGCGTGGAAGCAATTGCAGGCCTATAGCCTACTTTTAGACAACACTTGATCCTGTTGCTGCCACATTGCCTGGATGTTTGAAATCAGTTGCATCTACGTGTGTGAGTCTTGAGCAGTGTGAAACTATTGTCATAGGTGATCCACTGACAGTATTTGTGCTCCATTCAGTGGAGATACTGTTGACTCCTACTCAAACACAGTACCTGATCAATAGTCGTTTGACTAAGTATGAGCAAATTTTACTGGGTGCAGAGAATGTGACTCTTAGGAG
The DNA here is from genome assembly GCA_963921515.1 of Calotriton arnoldi. Lineage (NCBI taxonomy): Eukaryota > Metazoa > Chordata > Amphibia > Caudata > Salamandridae > Calotriton > Calotriton arnoldi. The sequence goes on from CAWUFW010001802.1 coordinate 2,160,240, forward strand.
GTGTTCAGTGTCAATTCCGGCTACTTTGATGCCGCTGCCTGGAAATGAGAGTGTGATTGATGAAGTCAAAGATGATTGTTTGGATGTGACTGAGTTGTGTATGAAGCCACGTCCTGATATTTCAGATGAACCGCTGCCTGAATCTGATCATATGTTGTTTGTTGACGGTTCATGCTTGAGAGACAATGAAGGAAATCTGAAAACTGCTTATGCTGTGTGTGCAGTTGAAGGTGTTGTAGAAGCATCATGGTTTCAGGGAGTGTTTTCTGCACAAGCTGCAAAGCTCATAGCTTTGACACCAGCATGTACCATTTCAGAACAGTTCCGAGTTAGAATCTATACAGATATTCAGTATGGCATTGGAGTTGTACATGAATTTGTGCAATTGTGGTCACAGCATGGGTTCATGACGTTCTCTGATTCTCCCATTAGAAATGGAGAGTACGTGAGGAGCCTTTTGCAGTCCCTACAATTGCCTGCCCAAATTGTTGTACCGTTGTGAAATGTGTTGCTCATTGGCAAGGTACCGACTATGTAACTGTTGGAAACTGATATGCTGATGAGATGTCTAGGTATTGTGCCTTAAATACACATACTTTTAATGAAGAAATACTGAAAGCCACATCAGACGTCACAAATTGTAATTTGTTGTTCTCAGCTTTAGATACCTGGGACGATGTGAAGAAATTGCAGGATGAGGTGACGGAAGCAGAACAGCAGGTTTGGGTGCAAGCAGGTTATACCAAACAAGAAGATGATGTGTGGGTTTACATTGATGGCAGACCTGTGTTGCCTGACAGCCTATTGTCACCAATGGCAAGACACTACCATGGCCCTGCACATGTTGGGAGAGATGCAATGATGTGCCTTTTCCAATAGGTGTGGTTCAATCGCAGAATCAGAGTAACTGCAGAGACGCTATGTCATCGCTGTGTGGTGTGTCAACAACAAAACCCATGAAGGAAAACACAGGTTGTCATGAGTCACATTGGTAAATCTGCAGGTCCTTTAAACTGGATGCAAATGGACTTTATAAGATGACCCTTTGCAACAGATTAAGATATGTTTTGTTCATTGTGTGCATTTTTTTCAAAATGGGTTGAAGCCTTTCCTACTTGTAGGAATGATATATTGACTGTGGCAAAATTACTGTTGAGGGAATTGATTCCGAGGTTCAGATTTCTGACTTCTCTTGAGTCAAATCACAGAACGCATTTTAATAATGAGGTCCTAAAAATGTTATGTGCAGCACTACAGGTTGAGCAGAAGCTCTATTGCAGTTACTGACCAGAGGCTTCTGGTCTGGTGGAGCAGATCAACGGCACATTGAAATCCAGACTGACAAATGTATGCGCTTCTACCTCTCTGAAGTGGCCGAATGCATTGACTCATGTGTTGATGAGTTTGAGAAGTAATCCAGATAATAGAACAGGATTGTCGCCCCACAAAGTTATCATGGGACATGTGATGAGACTGCCAGTTGTGCCTGCAAATACTCAAGTCAACAAAATGGATGACGTGGAATATTCTGTTTCTCACCAGGTTGGAGAAGCTGCGCTTGCTGTCCAACAGGAGCAGTGCCATGACCTCAGTCTGGGTCACTAGGTAATGGTGAAGAAACACGTGCACAAAACATGTTTCATACTTCATTGGAGGGGGACGTACCAGGTGATCCAAGTCACCAATACCGCTGTGAAGTGTGGGGGTCTCCTGAATTGGGCACAAGCAAGCCACACTCGCAAAGTCCCAAGTCCCCTTGATGATACAACAGCACCTGTTCCTAATGTGCTGGTGGTAACAGTGAGACAGAGGGATCGGGTTAGTCAAGCTGCTGGGACAGCACTTATTTGGCCTGAGGAGGATCCATGAGAAGCAACTGTAGGAATCAAAGGGTCACAGCCAAGAGAGTTGACTACGAGAGACACAGATCCCAAAGAAGGGCCTACTGCAGTAAGAAAGCAAGTTGTACCCGGAGACCATTGCCTCAGAAGATGTCAGATCATGAGAAGCTGTCTGACCGCAGGACCAGTACCACCAACTATTCCTGAAAGCTCTGAACAATCAGATCAAAGTGATGCAGATGATGAGAAAACAACTGTGAGGAGATCAAAAATTAGCGAAGGTACCAAGTCAAAGGTACGCATCTCCTGCATGGACTTATTTGGCTGCCAATGAGTGGGAGAGAGACTTCATCAAGCATTGAATTAACAATACGAATCCACTTGCACCTCCTTGGAACGATCATTGTGGGTGATTTGAATTTTAATCTGGATATACAAATTGTTGGACTGACACCGTTTTTCCTGAATATACTCATCAACAAAGCTGATATAAGAGTCTTTCCGTATTTTAGTGCCAATACTTTGTTGAATTGCACTGCTGCTATTTTTGATTTTTCCTTAGTTAAATGGTCTGAATTTTGAGACTCCATGCAATCCGACACTAGAATCTCTTCCAAATGCAAATGTATATATACTGTGATTCTTTTATTACTGTTTTGATATTAATTACAGTGCTTATTTTCCTAAACGTGCCACATTATGTTTCTGTGAACGATTGTAAGCTTATTATCCCTTCCGGAACTACTAACAGAAACGATTTTGATTCTATTGACTTGAATGACAACTCTTTACACAGCAATGCTTTGGGAATATATTTTAGCTCAAATGTTTATACTATTCTGCTTAGCGAATATTTTAATACTATGGATGTTGGTGATTGTTACGTTTGTATGCAAATACCTTCATTAGTTGCTGTGGGCGTGACTTACCATAGCTTACCTTTCAACATTTGGAATTTCTTGCAGTGTTTTAGCTAGCTTATTTTATGGTAGTAATCAATTGCAATATTATTACTATAATCAAGATTGCATCTTTTCTGAACTTCATGTGCTTAAACATTTAAATCTGCATCCTGAATCTTCAACATATGAGACTCTGGGTTACATATTTAGACCAACTCAATCTTTGGACATAGCTTATGCATTTAGAAATAACCTAACATGTAAATCAGTGAGAGCTGAAAAGAATTTTATACATTTAGAGGAAAGTAGGCAAGATAATGTAACAAATAATATGAATGCATTGCCTAATTTCATTCCTTGGAGCTTACCGCAAGAAGAAAATAAAATCATAGAGGGAACGGTTTCATTAGTTTTAGACTGGCAACATAAAGGCACACTTTGTATATATAGAAAGAGATCAAATGATAATACTATTTTTTGTAGTACTTTGTGAATGAGAACATACAATCAATTGAAATGTATGAAATCTGGGGAAGATATTTAGAAGGTGTAGATCCTATTTTCCCTGGGGTGTATTATATTTGTGGGAAGAGTGCTTATAACAAATTGCCGAAAGGATGTTATGGAAGTTGTAATTTGGGAATAGTTTTTCCAAAAATGTATCATGTCAAGTGAATTAAAGAGCAATTAGTAGATACAAATGTGAGAATGAAAAGAAATGTGAGTGCAAGTGAAAGAGTAGGATATATATTTGGAGTTCTAATACCTTCAGTAGGAGTAGCAATAAACTTACAGGGCCTGATTCACAAATGTAAACTTAGACCAAAAGTCTAAGTTTAGACCTGAAGTCCAAGTTTAGACCTAAAGTCTAACTTTACTACTACTAAAGTTAGCCTTTTGGTCTAAGTTAGACTTTTGGTCTAAACTTAGACCAAAAGTGTAACTTTAGTAGTAGTAAAGTTAGACTTTAAGTCTAAACTTAGACTTGAGGTCTAAACTTAGACTTTTGGTCTAAGTTTACCTTTGTGAATCAGGCCCACAGAAAATTAGAAGGCTGTCTACTATTGTTGATAAACTTGCCACCAGTACAACTGGGCGTTTTCCTGTTGTAGATGAAGAAATGATATTAATAATATCGATGGTGATTAAAAATCGATTTGACCTTGATATCCTGCTCGCGAAGGAGGGCTGAGTTTGCCGAATGTTAAAAGTCAAACATTGTTGCACTTACATACCAGACAGGAGTAAGGACTTAGAAGGTTATATTAAAAACATTACTGATTTAAACAAGGACTTGAAAGACTTAAAAGTAGATGGCGCCTGGGAAACCATATGTATGGTATTGTCAAATGTTGGCAACTGGTTTTGAAAATAAAGGAATGGATTAGTGATTTCCATCTTGAGACCTTTAGTGGCAATTTCTTTGTGCATAATGCTGATGATATTGTCAATCGAATTTTGCAGATACAGAAAGGATAATGATTGTGGAGTGAAAAGAACAAGAACTGATCTTGAAATGGAGGATGAACAATGTAAATATTATAATGAGATAAAAACTTTAGAAGTTAAAGACAAAACACCCATAATCTCTGACGAGATTTGATGTAGTAGATATGGTGATGGCTTGATTCACCATCAGAGGGGGGCATGATGAAGGACAATTTTACAAATCATAATGCACAACACATTTACTGATTAAAGACATGAAAAGCTGAAAGTACACTTTGCACACGTTAGACACAGTGACACATGAAACTGAGACAAGTGTAGTAGAACCTTAAAAGCGTGCTTAAAAATGTAAGATGAAGAAACCATACAAACAAAGTAATACTAATACATATAAACTAGTGGAACTAATGAGAATTTCTTATAAACATGTTTTGTTTACTGATGAAAATTGTACTATTAATAAAGTGGCCTAGTGTTTCTAATGCCTTGTGTTAGGATGCACCATTTAGAAAAGTCAGTGCAAAAATGTGTAGCAACTAGGAATGATCTTTAAATTTCAAATAATAATACTAGAGATCCTATAGTTTATGAAAAGTGAAAAATTTATTTTCTAGGGTGAATTTAGAAAATATATACTTATGTGAATATTGAGAAAATTGTGGTAGTAGGGTATTTCTAACATTAGCTATTTCCATGTAAGAATGTCTGGTCATAATTCTACATATTTCCTATTTGAAATGATTTATTGCATTATATTTGATGATTTAGAGGTTATTTCATTTGAAATGTGAAATGCCAATTTAAAGGCTTTTACCAAAATTCTTTTTCTCTAACGCTGACCTTTCCCCTGGTCTAATCAAATGGTCTTCTTACAACTTATGAAATGTTGCTTTATTTGTTCAGTACATGTGTAACTTTCGACATTCCTAAAAGTTTCTTCAATGTACACAGTGAAGTATTCCTGTGGGAATAGGATTTCAGCTGCTACTACAGACTGATACTTTGTATTTCTTTTTCACCGATGTTAGGCCTATGGGGACTTCAGAATATTTTGTTTATCATGACTAGCATGGGAAAGAGTCTTACTTTTGCGAGTGTCCTAGGTGACATTATGTGAATCTGAGCATATGACAGTCTTTCGATAGTGGTGTGATGCTACGTCACTGGGACTTTGTTAGACACTTTCTAAAAGAAGAAAACCCAAAGGAGGGGCAACGTCATTGAATTTTGTTTCTCGACAAACACCATACTTATCCTTTTCCCCTTGCGAGAGGACACTATGCTGATTGAATTTTGATGAGTACTAATAACTATCCTCTTACTTTTGGGCTTCTTTGCTGATGCTACAGTCGGGAGCTGATGGACTGAAACCTTCTTTGCCGAACCATTTCATATTCATTTTCCTTTATTTTTTTTGTTCTATGCTAATGGACTGACCCATAATGGACCCTTTCCCCTTCTTCATAGGATTTGAGCTGTTAGGCAAACAAACTCTCCTTCTGCCTTTAATGGTAGTGAGGCTCTGTAACTCTGTAAATGGATTTTTATAATAACCTTCCGATAAAGCCTTGCCTAAATGTCTGGCACTTTAAAGCAAGTTGTGATATTTTTAACTGAAATTCTCAAAAGATTGCTTATTGCTATGGATTTCGAACCTTTAATACAATAACCAAATTAATCTAATACCTGTCTGAGTCTATTATTGAGTTTTGTTGATTCTTCCATTGATACTGTGCTATTTTACAAATGATTTGAATGCATTGCAGGTTAAATCAGAGCGCTTTTATGGAACATCAAGTTCTACTTCTTTTGTTCAGTGTAGCTATAGCAGAACTTTTAGTCTGCAGAATTCTAGTCCGACTTAACTTCTTCAGGAGGTTGGGTCTCCTTGTTGCAAATCTTTATTTTTACAGCATGGCCTTAAGAGTGGTGATCTCAAATTTGTGAGTTAGCTGTCAATTAACGGTCCTCATTGTACAGCTAACGTGATGTTTTGGCCACCCTAATTTCCACCCCTCCTATTTGTGGAGAAAGATTCATCAGCGGATCATTGCCTCTGTGTTAAATGTAAATGCAGCAGATTGTCTAATCCTAAAGGCCCCAGTACGGTTAGAGTAGTAAGGAGAGCACGCGTATAATAAGATTTTACCACACTTGCGCTGCAACACGTCACAAGTTAATGCCAATATATGTGCAAATCATTTAATTAGGAAAAAATCTTCATCAAACCTTCCCTCTGGTTACTATGGGAGTCTCCACACATTGCATCCACGTTTTTTAAAACCCTATCTTTACACAACTGTTGTCGACTTTCAAAGCTTCAGCTGAACTATTCTAAGTCTCTCAGCTCATCATAGAGATGACTCTGCAACTCTTCCAACTCAATCTCAGCCAGTTTCCTTTTTCTCCCATTCGATTCAGACAGCTGCTTTCCTCCATTGCATTGGGACCTTCCCTTTGCAGGAATCATTTTCACTCCACATATATAAAGAAATAGGCATATCACACAAATTGCAATAATAATCATCAGAGTTAGAATCTTTTCAAGAACACTGACCAACAATGAAAATCCTTTCTCTATTGCTTCCGAGGCATCTGTCTCCTTCAAATCCTTCAACTCTTTAGAAGCGCAGATTATGTTGTTCACATGTGTTAATCTTGTTACTGATGTCTGGGATGTACGTGCAGCACTGCTGAACACGTAGCATGTGACCGACTCCACTCTCTTTTGCAAATAAGTTATCTAAAGCAAGCCTATTCTACAAAGCCATTGCTCTTATTGCAAGAAGCTAAGGTAATAGCAGTTAAAGTACTGCTCTGTTAGTAGCAAGGTGGTCAACCAATGTAGACAAGTTTTTAATCTTTAAATCATTCAAAACAATACATAGAGAAGGAATCATAGTGTCCAAAATATCGCACACTACTTCTGAAGCATTACGTGCAGTTTTTACTTGAATCGCTACTCCCTTGTCATTTTTTTTATCTACATGATACACTTTAGGAAACACTAAAGCTTAGTAGCAACTGCCAATCAATGAATTGGAAGATGGAAATAAGCATTCCTTCCACACGCATTCTAAACTTCACTAATACTGAGCTACTTTCCCATCAAAAACTCAACTCCCTTAGGCTTATATGCCCAATCACAGTCACTCCATCCCACAAATTCTGGATTTTTAACCTCATCTTTCTCCCTTACAATACTAGAGGTCCAAACACAATTTTGAATGTTCCCCTAAATCCTGTATCGCTTCTGTTTGCTTTGACCAATTTTTCCTTTCTCCATTCCTTCATTCCTCTTCAACTTTCCATCTCCTCTCCTTTAATTCCTCTGTTAAATCTTTCTCATCCCTGCTCAGTTTACATTAGGCATTAGAACTAAATCAGTTAGCATGCTTAATTGAGTGATATGTCTTATTGAACCTGGCCCTTTCTGCAGGGTCACCCCCAAACCTTTTGCCTTCCTCCTCCCCTTTTTTGCTGAATATGTTTTAGTTGAGTTTAGGACTCTGGCCACTTTACCACTGCTAACCAGGGCTAAAGTGCATGTGTCCTTTCCCGACAACATGATAACATTGGCTTATCCACAATTGGCATATTTAATTTGCTTATAAGCCCCTAGTAAAGTGCACTACATGTGCCCAGGGCCTGTAACTTAAATGCTACTACTGGGCCTGTAGCACTGATTGTGCCACCCACTTTAGCCTCAGGCTTGACATTGCAGAGTTGGTGTGTGCAGTTTTAAACTGCCATTTCGTCCTGACAAGTTAACCCTCTTGCCAGGCCCAAGCCTTTCTTTTTAATACATATAAGTCACCCTTAAGGTAGGCCCTAGACAGCCCCAAGGCCAGGGTGCACTGTATTTAAAAAGTTGGGCATATACTTTTAAGTTTTACATGCCCACACAGTGAAAAACTCTTAAATTAGTTTTTCACTACTGCGAGGCCTATCTATCTCATAGGCTAACATTGGAATGACCTTATTACATTTTCTAAGTGTAATTTACAATGGGGAAAAGAGAGATATTTCAAGTTTGGTGTTTCTGGAATCACATTGTAAAATCACAACTTATGGCAAAGTTGGATTTTAAGCTGCAAGTCTAAAAATGCCACTTTTAGAAAGTTAGCATTTTTTACTTTAACCATTCAATGCCTCTGCCTGTCTCTGAATATACATCTGGGGTGGGTGACAGCTGGGCTTTGTGCATTCCTCTAGACAGCCACACACAAAGAGAGCTTAGTGGTGCCTGATGGGCCATACATATCTTGATAGGCCTTCAACAGACTGATGGGTCATCCTGTGCAGGATGGGAGGGAGGAGCTGACATTTGCACCTGAATGGGCTGTGCCTGTCCACACATAAAGAGCTGCATTCCCCCCTGTAGTGAGTCTGGAGCCATGGCAGGAAGAGCAGGGGCTTTTTTTTTTACTTCAAGGGCCTCTGTTTGAAGTCTCCCTCACTTCAATGTCACAACTGGATATTAGTACTGGACCCCTGACACCACCAACTCAGTACACTTCTGGACCTGAGGACAGTCTGCCAAGAAGAAGAACTGCTATGCTGCTAAAAGGACGGTCTCTCTCCTGGACTCTTTTGGACTTTGCTGGACTCCTGCTTTGCTGTGCCTGCCCTGCTGCCTGCTACCCTCTTTGTCTGGGAGTGAGAAGGACTGGACCTGTATCTCTACATCCCCAGAACCATAGTGACTCCAAGGGCTTGCTGGCTTGCCTCCTGTTCTTAAGTCTCAGGGACATCAAAGACTTACAACAACCCTGCTTCAGCCTCTGGATTCCGCCAACTGTGAGTCCTGCCCTCCCAAGTGGTGCCAATCCAGTTCTGGGCCCTTGGAATTGGGTTTTCTGTCTGTCCTCTGCAAAAACCATGAATCGCCTTTGTTGTGCCTGTCAGAACCGAAAAATCTTCCCTCATCACTGATGCAGCACCGCTGAGGCCAAAGATATTGCATCGCTGGCTACGCAGCTCCACGACAACGCAGTGCCTTCATTCTAAAGGGTTAGCTGCCAGATGCATCTCCGACTGCGTGTATCAGAACCGACACATCGCCTACATCCAGCCAGATCGATGATGACGCATTGCTTCCTCTGCTCCTTGCATCGGGCCTTCGACGATGATGCATCCTCCATCCAAAGGTTCTTTTTCAGGGGGACACGGTTGGTCCCTGTATCCGACCCGCACTCCATAGCAGTCAGCCTGAACTTTTGGATTTACCGGTCAAGAGCGACCAGATGTCCCAGGTTGGCGCTTTATACTTTTAAGCACTATATTCACAGATATTATTTAAAAATTCCTAACTCTGGTTCCACTTATTGTTTGTTTACTGTTGTGTCTTGTTTTGTTCATTAAATTAAGCTCTATTTTTCTAACCTGGTGTAGATTATTTTTCTTTGGTATTTTCACTGTTTTACTGTATTAAGTGTTGCACAAATACTTTACACATTGCCTCTTAAGTTAAGCCTGACTGCTCTGTGTCAGGCTACCAGAGGGTGAGCACAGGTAAAGTTTGGGTGTGTATCTGACTTACCTTGCCTAGAATTGTGGTCCCTACATTGACATGGTGCATACCTCTGCCAACTAGAGATTCAATTTTTGACATGTTTTTATATAAGACAACATTTACACCACAGACACAGCTCCTTTTTGAAAAGTCAAAACCGTAATCTTAGGTAAATTTATTATCTATAGACTGATCATAGTTTGAGAAATAGTACTCAAAGTGTGCATGATGATAGAAGAATTTCATGAATATGGTTCAGGTCAAAGCATAGGTCAATGACAAATGATAAGTCACACCAGCTGCTGTTGAAGTAAATAGGTGCATATATAACATCCCTCTGCATTCATAACATTTGAGTACTCATGAAATAACCGAAAGAATACATTTCCAGTAAAACATTCCCCTGAGCCATCTCTATGAAACATCTTTATATTAAATTGCATTGATCTGCTAAAGAAGCTAAATCAGGTTTAGTTAGGTGAAAGCATGCTCAACAGAAGAATTAAGGCCCACTGTCAGGTCAACATTAATGTACCTAAGGCAATTGCCACTATTATTAGCACCACTCTAAATCTTTTAGGTATATTAGACACTACGATTTCTCTCAAGTCAGATCAAAAAGGAAATGGAAAAAAAAATATCAAAAGCAGAAAGCAAGAATCTACTCGTTGTTTCTACTGTGCAATTTCAGAAAAACTGTCAGTTCATTCTATGTATCAGTTCATTTAACTTCAGAATCAGATCCTAACCCTACAGCCAGTTTTCTTTAAAAGGACAACCCTACTCTTCTACTGGAGCCTGGGCCTTCATAAATTCACAGGATATTCAGGATATAAACCATGAATCTTCAGTGTTCGGACGTGTGTCACTTGAATTCAGTCAATGAAAAGTCAATTCTTCACCGTAAAAGCACTATTCATGGAGGCTTTTCAAAAAATCTCTGCTGATTCTCAGTTTCATACATTCTTGAGACAGGCTCACTTTCAGCAAAGTAAGTCCATTCTGGAGCTTAGTAACTTCGGCTAGGCACCCATTGTCTCTTTGATCTTCTGAATTCTGGCTGTCCACTGTAAATTTGCTCAATTGTCTCTATTTCCTTGCAGATCATATCTGCATTTCTCTGACACAACTGCTCTCAGTCTCTCACCACTTTTCAGTCACTTTTCTCACCTCTGTACTCCTCTGGCCAAAGTGCTTGCACCTTCTTCCAGCTAGGGGTGCACACCTTCAGTTACTCTGCTTGGTTCACTGTGGCTACTTTTGCTTCACTCATCTTAGGCTCTGCACTTGTCTTAACTTGTCTAAAGTTTGTCTCTGTAATTGTAATGCGGCGGGTGGACCTGCAGGGGCCGATGTCGGTGGGACCGCCACCGACGGCCTGAGGGTGGTGGTCCCACTGCCATCGTAATCAGGCCCTTAAGTGCAAAAAGCAGAAATGCAATACAATCCTATGGGACAAAAACAGTTATATGCATTTGCAGGTAAGTACTCGACTTACGCACCAAGTCTTCGGGGGATTGGACCAACACTGGGCAAGGGTTAGATCAAGGTAGGTACTGCACCACCAGCGGCACTGGTGCAGAAGTCACTGGGCCCAATGTTAGTCAACGAAGATTGAGGGCACTTGCACGAGGTGCTGGTTGCAGGTGGGTACCTGCGGTTTCAGGGCACAGGCCCTGGGCGTTGAAGCAAGCACAGAGGCGGCCACAAGGCAGCACCAACCAAACACCACCGCTGGCACAGGGGCGGCCAGGTTCAGGGTGCAAATCAGCGTCGGGCGCCCAATGCAAGTAAAATGGAATCTCGGTAGCACAAAGAGGCTGGAGGCTCAGATCAGGAGGCTGGACGAAGGTGACCAACAGCTGGGCAGGTAAGTAGAGGTGTTGATGGATGCCTGGGCACTGTCAGCAAGGCTCCCCAAAGTCAGGGGCGGAGAATGCAGGGGTGCCTTTAGGTGTCAAATTTTCTGTACCATAGCTGGTCGCGGTCAGGGGGACCCTTCGTGATGAGACTGCAGGCGTCTTCGTGGAGTCCAGGAGAGGTCAGCCACAAATGCTGTCAAGGTCAGGATTGCTGGGGAGACTTCAGTGGACAGGTGAGCCACTCAGACTCAGGCCGTGGGCGTCGGGTGCAGAGTGAGGCAGGAGCCACGGTTCCAGCTAGATACGGGTTTCTTGCAGTTGGATTCTTCTGGACAGGGCTGCTGTCTACGGGAGATCTGGTCTTTGTATAAGAGTAGGCAGCCTTCCTCAGGGTCCTGGAAGTCGTTGGCCACAGGACAGGGGTTGTCTTCTTTGCAGGGGCTTAAAAGTTGGAGGCAGGCCATTAGGGCTTGGGTCAAGTCAGTAGTCATCTTCAGGCTTTGCTGCACGGCGTCTTCTTCGTCCTTCTTATTCGTAGGTTGCAGGAATCTGAGGATCAAGGTTCAGGGGTGCCCCTAAATTCTGCATTTAGGGGTGTTACAGGTACTGGCAGATGGTAGCCAATGGGCTACTTGCCTTTAGGTTGACTATACACTTTTGGGGAGGGGGAATCCCCTAACCTGATTGACTATAATTCTTCCATTCAAGATGAAGGATTTTTTAAGGAGAGGGGTCACTTCGGTCCAGGCTACCTTAGGGGTGGTCCTGGCAGAGAGGGGACACACCTCTCCTGACTACTAATTTTCCCACGGACCTTGCCACCAAAAGTGGGGCTTGGTCAGGGGGGGCGGGCATCTCCACTTACTGGAGAGGCCCTGACTAACATGTCAAAGGGCATGAAGCCTTTGAGGCTCACCGCCGTGAATGCTGTTCCTGTTTTTTTTTATTTTTATTATTACATTTTATTGAATATTCTCAACAACCATTGCAAGGTCATGCCACAGTGTCTACATTTTGATGACTAGCACATGGTCTATGTTATAATCGTCTGTTCTTCCCGGACAAGTTCAATAGCCATCTACATTATATTTTAATTGCAGTACCCTCAAGTAGTGTCCATAATTTCTGGATATTCCATTAAGTATACTGTCAGCGGATCCCAAAAGTCTTTAGGCCTTGATGTATGGGGTAGTTCCTCCTCATATGTTTTCAGTGTGTCTCTACAATATATCATGTCCATTATCCACTTTCAATGAGTAGGTCTTATTCTACTATCCCAGTGTAGGGCCACTCTCCTCTTTGCTAGGAATTTACACTGTTGCGGCTGTATCATTTTTATCATACCCAAAAGGCACACTTGTGCTGAGCATTCTATAGAGCATTTTGTCATATAGCACAATATTTCCACTATTTTTTCCCAATATTTATACACCAATTCACATCTCCATGCCAGATGTATGAAATCTGCATCTGGTTCCCCACATCTACAACATTTTGTATCCTCACACAACTCATATCTATATAATCATGCAGGTGTATAGTATACTTGAAGCAGGTACTTATAGTGCATAATACGGAGGTTCCCATTAGGAGTCAACATTTCCGTTAATTCGCAGCAAAACTTCCACTCATCGTTATTTAGGGGTTCCTCCAGTGTTAGTTTCGAATGCTCTTGTGCCCTGCTCTCACCCTGTGAAGTTTCTGTTTGCATTGCTTTATACAATCTTGTAACTATGTGCTTGGTTTCACTTGCACACTGATCACTTGTAGTGGCGTTAATGTTGGTGGCGCCTCTGGAAAGGATCGGTGTAGCTCTTTAACTGCTGCCCGAAGTCTACAATATGTGAATCTAAATAGTGGTGTCTCATTTGAGTCCAAGAATTTGCCCTCAGGGTACAGGTCTCCCATAGTTACTAATCCCACCTGTCTTAGCAATGTGAGGCTCCCCCTTTCCTGTGTCACTGAAAGTGCTGGGTGGTTCACTACCGGCATTGCCGGTGCATATAATGGTAGTTTGTGTGCTCTGGTCCCCATGCTGTGCCACGCCACTGTTGTAGCCTTTATTGTGTTTATCTCTGTACATGGTATGTCCTTTTACGTCGATGTGGTAGAATACTATTTAGGGGGATAGGGTATGCATCCTCCATCTCTACCGCTAGGTGTGGCATGTAGCGCGGAGGGTGAAACCAATAGTGTGCATATTGAATTTGCGCACATAAATAAGTGTAGATCCAGTGCTGCAAAGCCCCCTTGTTTGTACGGTAGTGTCAGTGTTGCCCAATCAATTCTGGGCTGTTTCCTGGCCCATACTAATTTGATCATGTGTGTGCATAGTGTTTTGAAAAAGTGAGAGGGCGTTACACTTGGAATGTTGTTGAAAAGATATAGGAACTTGGGCAGTATAACCTTCTTCATGATGGCTATCCTTGCTGCCATAGAGAGAGGAATCTTATTCCACCTGTCTATTTGTGTTTACAATTTCTCCATCGCTGCTCCATGGTTTGCTCTGATTACCTCGTAAGGATCTCTATGGATCCATATCCCCAGGTATTTAACTGGGTCATCATTCCATTGCAAAGGGAATTCCAATGGATGAGGAACGGTAGCATCAGTCAGAGATTCTGTTCCAGCTTGGGGGTAGGTGTGAAGCACCTCCACCCCAGTCAGCCTTTGGCCCTGACCCACGAGAGCACAAGGGCTCCCACCTCAGGGGGTCAGAAACATGTCTGTGTGAGGCTGGGTGGTGCAGACCAGTCAGCTGGATGCAAGGGAGTTGGTAATTTTTCAGGGGGCATCTCTAAGGTGCCCTCTGAGTGCATTTTGTAATAAATCCAGCACTGGCAACAGTGTGGGTTTATTATGCTGAGAAGTTTGATACCAAACGTCTTGGCATTCAGTAAAGCCATAATGGAGCTGTAGAGTTCGTAATAACAAACTCCCAGCCCATGTACTCAATATGGTTTCACTGCACTTACAATGTCTAAAAATGGACTTAGACATGGTAGGGACATAGTGCTCATGCATAAGGCCCTTGGTACCAGGGGGTACCTTTTACAAGGGACTTATATTTGGGCCAGTGGTGTGCCAATTGTGGAAACAAAGGAACAGTTTTGGGAAATAACACAGGCACTGGGAACCTGATTGGCAGGGACCCAGTGCACATTTAGTCAAAGTGCATCAGCTATCAGGCACAATGTGAGGGGTAACCATTCAAAAATGGGCACTTTCCTACAATCAGAAAATGCATTAGCCCAGATGTTAGTTGCGTGGCACTGGATCGACCTAGTGATGAGAAAAAAATCTATACAAAAGGCGTAGTAGAATTGTCATGAGTAGCAAGTATATTTCTTGAGCAAGGAAAGGATTTTGAGGGAATGAGGCTTTAGCAGTTTTTTCGCCCTATTCAATGTATCGAGGCCAAGATCTAGGAAGTCAAAATCACCCCCACCCCCAAAATCATTCGGCCTTCGGCTGCCATTGCTAGTTTGTGTAATTGTAGTAATGGCTCCATGTCTTCACTGATGGGGCCATAATACTTGATCAAATTTAACAGATTTTCCTTGATAGCCACCTTGATCCAAAGCCAATGCCTGTTAACGCCCCTAAAAGCGTAACGTATTTGCCAGTCTACTGTGTTGGCTAAGACAATTGCTACCCCCCCTCACGGCAGTCCCTGCCAGAAGCATAGAATGAGTAAGAGTATCTCTTAGGAGCAAAGGACTGAGGAATATTATCTTTAAGGTGGGTTTCTTGGAGAAAAATCACTTCTGGCTTAAATGCTGATAACCAACTCATCATGACGCGTTTTTTACACTTATTTAATATCCCATTAGCGTTGCACGAAATAATCTTAACTTTTTGTGCCATGGAAGGCATCAATGCTCATTCTGAAGTTTTTACCTAATAGCTGCCACCCTTTTTTATTTTTACACCTATTGCTGCCACCTGAACAGATATCGATCGACTGAACCTCAGACAAAGTTCTTAGTAATGTTACTGCTAATTTTTTCTGCTTGTGACTCACCCTTTCCCCATCCCCCCACCCCCACCCAAAAGTCAAAATAATCTTTATTTGGATTTCAAAAATCCATAAAATAAAGTAAAATAGTACATTAAGCACAAACAATACCCAGTGAAAATCGTAAATTGCGACCGAGATTTAGGGAATTGCAAATAGGGATTACCTATTTGTGATTCCCAAAGCACATGTAGATAGCATTTCCTAAATGCAAATTGGTCATTTAGAAAATGTTATTACCATCGATTCAAAGTCGATGGTAATCATGTGCAAATTTAAAAAATGGCTTTTTAATGTGGCATGAAATGCACATATACCACTTGGGCATATGTGCACTTACATGTGCACTAGGAAATTCGGGGTGGCTCCAGGGGGGCCTTCTGCCCAAAAGCACCCTTGGCTTTGCATTTCTTAAACTGCTATTTCCTATTAGGAAATCACAATTTAGGAAATGCAAACCATTTCCTATTTTGCCCATAGACAGGAATGCTATGGCATTTCATATTTGTGATTCGCTAATAGGAAAACACACATTTTGTACATATCCTTTTGCATTTCCTAAATAGCCATTCCTACGGAGTCGCTATTTAGGAAATGCAAAATAGAAGTTTGTACATCCGTCCCTAGGGGCCATGGGCCAGATGTACGAAGCTTTTTATGCTCACAAATGGCACGATGCATAGAAAAAGCATTTTCTGATGTACCAAACCCTCTTTGCGATTTGGTAACCTATTACCAAATCTCAAATAGGGTTTGCGATTCGGTGTTAGGAAGGGGCATGTTTAGGGAGTCCCTTCCTAATAGCGAATTGCAGCGGTATGTAAGAATGTTTTGTGACTGAAATGCGTTTGCATTTGAACACCAACTTGAAGTTGGTGGTTACCCTTTGCAAATGGAATGGGGTCCCCAAGGGACCTCTTCTCCTTTGTGAATGGTAGTGCAAAAACATTTTCAGAGCAGGCAGAGGTCCCAAACCTCTGCCTACTCTTAAAAATGAAAAGGAAACTTTTTCTTTTTATGTTTGTAACGCAGCCCGTTTTCCTTTTAGGCAAACGGGCTGCATTTAAAAAAAAAATGCTTTATTGTAAAGCAATCACAGACCTGGTGGTCTGCTGACCCCAGCAAGCCACCATCACAATGATTGTAACCATTCACAATGGCCCGCAAATTGTGACCTGCCTCATGAACATTGATGAGGCAAGTCCATTTGCAACCCAATGCGAATCGTAAACAGTGTCAAACACACTGTTGTACATCACAGTTTGCTATTTCCTAATAGTGAATTGCTAAAATTCGCTATAAGAAAATCGCAAGCGCGATTTCGTACATCTGGTCACAGATGTACAAAGCCATTTAGCATTTCTTAACGGACCGACTCACTATTTCAGACCATTAAGAAATGCTAAATGGCCTTTTCATGTGTACAAAGCCCTTTAAGCGGTCGCAAAATGCATATTTCTACCCAGAGGAAATCGCAATTTGTGATCTCCTAAATAGACAATCGCAAATAAGGATTACCTATTTGCGATTCTTATGCACATGTACAAAGCGTTTCCTAACTGCGAATTGGGCATTTAGGAAATACAATTAACATCGACTCTAGGTCAATGGTAACCATGTGCAATTTAAAACAAGCATTGACAAAGCCAATAGGTCTCGCCTATGAGCGAGCTATTGGCTTTGGCAATCGGTGTGGTGGTGAACAGAGGATAGGGTGGAGGTGGTGAACGGGAGAGCAGGTGGGGGTGATTAACAGGACTGGTAAAAAAAGAGTTATGATGCAATTAGCGCTGGCCGCTTCATAACGCTTTTTTTCCATTTTGACTACTGGGGATTTGGGGAGTGGGGGGGTAGAGAAAACAGGGACAGGTGTACGAGGGGAGAGAAGAAAGCAGATGACAGAGCCAGCTACAAAAGATGCACTTTGTAGAGTGGCTCAGTCTCTGCGCCGGCTCAACATCCTGTGACTAGGCAAATCATGTAATCTTCCCGTGCCTACATAAAATGAATGTATAATTATATTTGTATGTAGCACTTACTACCCCTGACGAGGTGTTGAAGTACTGTGCAACCAAATGAACAATACAAAGGCTTTAGCTGACGATAAATGTAAAAGCACAATCTTTAGTTTAAACCCAAAAACAATGTTGATGTTTTATTCAGTAAATAGCATACTTACTGCTCCCCTCCCAATCATATTGGGTCTTCATCATTAGAAGAATTGCAGATCTAATAGGCACACTTGCTTAAAAAACCCGCCCCCTGTGCTACTAAGCTCTTCATAACACCCTGTAATACGGAAAAAAATCTCTTTGGAATGCAAGTTTCAAGCTATTGTAAATCTGGCCAAAAGTCCCAATATTGTGATACTAGTGCCACGATTTCTTATAAAACGCGATTACAGTGAGTACAGTAACCAAGGTATACTTTCTTATTCACAATGAGATGTTTGCTTTAACGTAAATAAAGCGACTAGCAGAGAATCTTTGAGGATAACATAGATACATTCTTCTGATGACCAAGAATGCCTTCTACCACACACTCCTTTACCTCCCCCACGCACACAGTTCTCTGAGCACAGAAATTCGTTTCACTGCTCATCATTCTAATCTATGTATTTTGCAGATTTATACAACGCCAAGCAGTGCTGTGAGGACAGTGAGGTCAGGACAATTTTTTATGGAACCATTCTTTTTTTATTGGGAGGTCCAAGAAATAAACACAGCAACACGCCTACAACCCTGGGGCCGGCTGCATATCAATTTTGACTGGAGTACACAGCTTTAATGCCAACAACCCAGTGGGCAGGCAGCGATCGGAGTGTATGTAGGACCAAGTTAACAAACAAGAGAAGCAAATTCAGGAAAAACCCCATCAGGCGGGGAAGAAAAATAGAGAAAGAGAAGGAATAAAGGAAATAACACCCTCCCACAACCCCCCCCTACCCCTTTCCCCTCACCTAACCTCTGTACAGCAACGCAGCTCTATTCCTGTAGTAAGTTCATCTTTTACCCACGGCCTATGGAGGCCTGCCACCTACGCAATCTGCTAACTAGCGGCTCAGTAGGCTCAATTAATTTGGGATAAGTCTCAGAATCTTTAGATATTGAGGACAGGGAACTCCCTTAGTTCAACGGAGAGTATCTGGATGAATGGGGCCCAAAGTTCGCTAAAGGTTTCCTCCTTATGGTCCGCCACCAGCGACAGGCGCTCCATCGCTAAGGTTAGCCACAACTTATGGAGCCAGTGTGTATGGTCCGGGACATTCGCTGTTCCCCATCTAGCTAAAAGCACCTGACGCGCCGCTAGTAGAGCAAGGGCAATTTGGCGCCCTCTCAAGGAGTGCAGGGGAAATGTAAGTGGGTTCGGCAGTCCTAAGAGTGTGTAAGCTGGAAAGCGTGGTATGGTGGTGCTGAAGGCTCTGTCGATATTATCCAGAACAGTCGCCCAAAAGCGTTCCAGCTTAGGGCAGTGCCAAAGCAAATGGACAAGTGAACCTGTTTGGCCACAGCCGCGCCAGCATTACTCAGACCTGCTCTTATCCCAACTATGTATGCGCGCTGGGGTGTGATACCAATATGAGAGTACTTTGTACGTAGATTCTGCTCCTGCAGTGCTATGTGCTGTGTGGGTGGCTCTGTAGTGAATATCCTCCCATTCTTTGTCAGAGAGAGTGCGCCCTAGCTCCTCCTCCCACCGCTGCTGGCCTTTAGTTCGTCCCCCACCACCCGCTTTGTTAACATCGAATAGAGGTCCGAAATAAGGTGTTTATCGTTTGATTTGCATGCCAGCCATTTTTCAAAGACCGTCAGCTTTCGCGACGCCGCCTCCGGTAAGCGGGCCCTGAAACCCAGTGAGACAACTGCCGATAAGGGAAGGCGTCTGCCTGGGAGAGCCCATAATCTTATTTCAATTGGTCAAAGGGGATTATGCCGTTCGGATCAAAGAGCGAACTGACCCGTTTACAGCCCAGTTCTCGCCACTTATCAAAAACCGCAGAGTTGCGGCCTGGTGGAAAATCAGGGTTCCCAGTTATTGGGGTCATTGGTGAGGGAAATGTGCTCAGGGACTTGACCCCCGCTACAGTGTCCCAAATTTTCATCGTGTGAGATGTCACTGGGGAAGAGTATAGCCCCCAAGCTCTGTGCTTGCGTGGAAGCCAGATTTCCCTCCAGATATTGACCCCTGCTACTGTCTGGTCCATAAATGTCCAGTACTTCTTGGAAAGGGGCCGATTCCATTCGAGTATGTACCTGAGGTGTGATGCTTGGGGGTATCTATGGATCAGGGGGAGACCCACTCCACCTTCCTGCTTGTGTTGGGTTAGTTGGGCACTGGTTAGTCGCGCTTTCTTACCTCCCCATACGAAGTTGTTGATGGCTAGTTGCAGGGAGCGGATGGCTTATGGGGGGGGTGCCGCCGGGATGGTCTGGAAGATGTATAGAATGCACGGCAAGATTGTCATCTTAACCGCAGCCACTCTACCAAACCAGGAGAGGCCCATTCGGTTCCAGTTGTTCAGGGCCTGCGACGTTTGCGCCGCTAGAGCAGTGTAGTTTAATTGCGAAGTCTTAGGCACAGTGGTGGCAAGTGCGATGCCCAGGTAAGTGATTGACTGGTCTGTCCATGTGAGAGGAAACATTCTCTCAAGGAGGTCTCTCTGGGCGGGGGCCACTGAGAGGTTCAAGATTTGGGATTTGCCAAGGTTAACTTTGAATCCCGAGACCTCTCCAAAGTGGTCCATCTCCGAAAGCAGGGCCGGAACGACAGGATCACATCGTCCGCGTATAGGCTGATGGTTTCTGTGTCTGCCCCGAATTTAATACCACTAATCTGAGGGTTGTCCCGTACCTTCTGCGCAAAAAGCTCCATATAGAGCGCAAAAAGAAGTGGGGACAAGGGACAGCCCTGTCGAGTACCTCTGGCTATGGGGAATCGGGTGGACGACTCCCCATTTACCCTCACAAAAGCTCTAGGGGTGCTATAAACACAGGAGATCCATTTAATAAAGCCCTCCCGGAAGTCGAAATGGGTTAGCGTAGCGAACAAATAGGACCATCTCACGTGGTCAAACGCTTTTTCAGCGTCAATGGCAAGAAATGCCGCCTCTCGGCCCGATCTGTGGATAACATCCGTGAGATGTAGCAACCTTTTCGAGTTGTCCCCGCTCTGTCGGGTAGGTATGAATCCCAATTGGTCTGGGTCAATCAACCCTGCCATCAGCGGGTTGAGTCGGGCCGCCAGTATCCCAGCGAATATTTTCGCATTGATGTTTAAAAGTGAAATCGGGCGGTAGGAGGCACAATCGGCCGGATCTTTCATTGGTTTCAGGATAACAGATATCGAAGCTTCCAGC
Organism: Calotriton arnoldi; assembly: GCA_963921515.1. NCBI lineage: Eukaryota > Metazoa > Chordata > Amphibia > Caudata > Salamandridae > Calotriton > Calotriton arnoldi. Next base: position 2,181,183 of record CAWUFW010001802.1, read on the forward strand.
ATCGAATCTGTCAGAGATCCTGTGTCTCGAAACAAATTAAATACTCGGGTAAGCAGTGGGGCCAGTTCTGGGCAAAATAATTTATAGAATTGGGCCGTGAACCCGTCCGGGCCCGGCGCTTTATTTCTTTGGAGATGTGCAATGGCCGTGATCACCTCGTCCATACGGATGGGTTGGTCTAGCTGTTAAGCGATGGTATCCGTCAGTCTAGTGACCTGAACATCCCGCAAAAATGAGAGAGGAGACACTCGGGATGTGTCGTCTTCCGCGTACAGTGAGCGATAGAAAGATTGAAATTCTCGTGCTATATCTCTGTCTACCTGCACAGAATCCCCGGACGCCGTTCTGATGGAACGGATTGTGGTCGTCATGGTCTTGGCTCTGAGTCTTTGCGCTAACATTTTGCCGCATTTGTCGCTACTGATAAAAAATGTATGTTGAAGACTTAAGAGAGCGTATTCCGCTCTGTCAAGGTCTAGACGGGACAACAGGAGTCTCTTTTTCTCCAACTCCCTCCATACTTTCGCCTCCAGCTCTTTCACTTCCTGCTCTATGCTTTGCCTTTTCTCCCTGCGCGCTTTATTCTCGCCAGCAGAGATTGCTATACATTCCCCTCTGACTACCAGTTTCAGTGCTTCCCACACCACCGCTAAGGAAGTAGATCCGGTGTCGTTGATTTGCAAATAGTCTGTGATATGGGCACAGACCGCCTCTACTACCGGTTTGGATTGCAGTAGGGTGTCCCTCAGTCTCCAACCCCCCGGGCACGAAGCTTGTGTTGTCTTCTGCAGTGTAACCGTGATCATGGCATGATCTGATAAAGAGCGGGGTTCAATGGTGGGGTCTGATATGGTCAAGGCCAGTGCAGGGGAGGCCAGGAAGTGGTCTATGCGTGCGTAGGCTTTGTGAGCTGCCGAGTAGTATGTATAGTCCCTGGTTTCCGGGTGGTGTGTGCGCCATACGTCTACGAACCCATGATCTCTCAACCATTGCGTCCCCTCGCCCGATAGGGATCCCGTCTGTGTGTGTCGTTGTCCCGAACGATCTAAAGTCGAATCCATGACCAGGTTAAGATCACCTCCCACTAATATTTCTGCGTCAGCGGCCACTAAAACCTCACCCAGGGCCTTTGCGAATGAATTGTTCTTGGTGTGTATTCGGGGTGTAAATGTTGGCGAGCGTGAACTGCAAGGCCTCCCACTATATCCAGACAGCCAAAAGTCTCCCCTTTATTTCTGCGGTGGTGGCCAGCAGTTTGCCGCTAAACTTCACACTGAAAAGAATTGCAACCCCATTGGTCTTTTGACCCGTATTAGACGACCAGACTTGGAGGAAGAAACGCCGGGAGCGCATGCGGTGTGTATCACGCTGCAGTAGGTGAGTTTCCTGCAGGAGACAGATATCCCCTCGGGAGCTTTCCAGAAGGGACAAAATCGCCGTTCTTTTCACTGGGTGGTTTAGTCCCCGGACATTTAGGCTAACAATTTTTAGAGTTTTACCCATCTTCTGAAGGTGTGTAGGGGGGCCTAGCCATGTGCATGAATCCGCTATCACGCCTAAGTCGCCCAGTCCATAGGCTCTCCTGCTCAGTCAGGACAGCATCTTTGTTAGGTACCGGTGAGGAGAAGGGATGAAATGACAAGGTAAATAGAACAAATAATAAAATCCCGAACTTTACCCCAAAAATTCCCCCCCCAAGATAGCAAAGAAGAACCAATTTCATCTCAACAGGAGACACCAGTTCGTCAGGAGAGAAAACACGGGAAGCGTGGGCCAGACGCCCCGGGTGAGTCTTCAATCATGGAGGGGGTGGATTCCCTTGAGTGGCACTCAGGGAGGAGAAGTCCAATGGCAGGAGCTCCCCGGCGCCATTGGAGAGCAAGCCGACCGACGCCTAAGAAGCAGATCAAGAGGAGACAGAGCGTTCTGGTGAGTTAGCCAGGGCGTTGATCACAGCCTTTCTTTCGCTGGCGATCGTCTCTGAATCTGGTTTGTGAACAGCGGGGGGCCCCCCACTTGCCGCCATTGTGATGCAGGAGTAGTCTTGGTCTTCCTACGCCTGGAGGTCTCTACGTGCAAAGGTTCCTCGGGGAGTCCCAGAACATCGGCGGCTTCTTTCAGAGATTTTATTTGCCATAACTTGTTCTCGAGCCGAAAGATGATGCGAAAATGGTGACCCCAGGAGTACGTTATCCCCCTTTCCCTTAAGTGTGTGGTGATTGCTCGGAATTCCCTTCTTTTGGCGAGAGTAGTTAGGGAGAGGTCCTGGAAGAAAGTCAACGTGTGCCCCCTAAACTGGACTGGGTGAGCCTTCCGGGCCTGGAGGAGGATGAGCTCTTTAAGTTGGAAATCATGTACACACACTAGGATATCAGGTCGGGGAGCTGTGGCGCCTTTGGGTAGGCCTACTCGGTGTACCCTGTCCATCTGGATTTCCGAGGGACCTTTGTCGTTCAGGACTTGTTTGAATAGAGCCAGAACATATTCCCGGATATTATCACCTTCTGCTCGGGAAGGCGCCCCTCAGATCCTCCGCGGCTGCTTGCAATTCGATGTGCTGCTCGCGTAGGTGCAACAGCTCCTGCTGCATCATTTCCAGCTCTTCATCCCTATTAGATTCTCGCTCTTCCAGGGATGCGACGCGGTCCCCCACCTCGTCCAAGTCCTTCCTAACATCCTTCAAGTCCGACGATAGCTGATTTTGCATGGTAAGCAGATCCTCACGTAGGGACGAGAAAAGTTTGGACATGAAGGCTTGAGTTGCAGGGGCATCCTGGGCTTCCAGATCTCCCTTAAGTTCTTCGTCATCCACTGGTGCATTCGCTGAGGAGGAGGTGGTGTGTTGTTTCAGCAGCATCTCTTTAACAGACCTCTCTTTCTTATTCCTGGAGGAGGCCATGGGATCACTGGAGGGCAGCGACTGCAAGCCAGGTGGGCATCGGCAAAGGTGGTCCGCGCTGTTCTCCCTGGACGGTACCTCTTCACAGCAGCCTTGATTAGTGCAGAGGGGCAGGATGCTGCAGCCGAGTCTAGGCCTCCTAGAGTTTGGCCCTACCCACTCTCGTTGCGGGCGATGGATGCGGCGAAGGCGACCGCAGCGGCACCAACTGCGGAAAAGAGCCGCTCCCAGTGGCCCCCTCCCCGACAACGGTCCGGGCTTTGCGTATCAAGTCTGGGGGAGTCCTGAGCACAGCCAGCGGGGGCTCCTAGAAATTGACCGTCGCCCTCCGGGGCAGCGTAGAGCATCTTGGTCTTTGTAGGTCTTCTTGCAGCTTCAGCGGCTCTTGAGATTACCCAGTTTATACCCTCCAGGTGTCTCGGGCCGACCACGCCGCCCCAAGTGTCTACCCTCTCAGGGAGATCACGTCTTGTCCCTTGGGGCTTGACAGGGCACGCACCTCAATCCCCACCAGGGGACCGCCAGTCCTCCTTCAGGGCCCTTCTTTGTGACTGCACGGCCTGGTGGGCCCTGGGGACCAAGTCTTCATCAGCTTGGCGCAGCTCTGGGGGCCAGGGACATCCACTCGTCCTCCCGCCTTTAAACCACCACCTCTACATAGAAGGCTGGCACCGTCGGGGGGAGGAGGCAATGCAAGCCGCACTCCGGCGCTTGGAACTGGAGAGGACACCCCGGCCAGGTGATAACGCGGCCTTCGTGCTCCCGCCGCTGCCGATGCTCACAGGCTTGACACCGTGCCCGGGGCCTGTCATCTAGTAGGAATCAGGGTCTGAATTTAATGCTGACTTTAATGCTGGGGTCACTCCAGCCAGGCCCACCATCTGAAAGCGCCCAGAGATCCCCAGGTCAGAGTAAGCGGCGGCCCTCCGCCTCGGCAAGCATCCACCCCGAGGGGGTCCCGCCCGTCATTGCACTTACTGCGGGGCTCTTCTCTTCTTCGTCAGGTGCGGTGCGTGCTGGCGGCCAAGCCGTTCGCGGCCTCACCTTCCCTCTACTGGGGACCTCGGCAGGGGATCCCACTGGGCCGTCTTGTAGAGCAGGCCCGCACCACCCTGCCAGTCACCGGGGTCTCGACTCTGCTCCGGGTGCAGGCTCTCTGATTCGCCCACAATGATTCGGCCCTCAGCAGAGGCCTTCTCCGCATTCAGCGCTGATCGCGCATCCGGGCCGTACACGCGGCCAGACCACCAGCGTTGTCGGGCCCCCGCCGTGCGCTGGCCTCACCTCCCTTCCAGGCATCACCGGTCGGCAGGCCACCGCTCGTACCCTTCTCCGCTCCCACCGCCGCTGTGGACTGCGGCGGGGTATCCCACGAGCTGTCCGTCAGCGCTGGACCGTGTCTCTCCCGCAGGCCCTGGGGTCGCAGGACAGCATCGGCGTCAATCGCTCTGCATCCGCCGTCCTGAAGTCACGAACTCCGCAATAAATCTCCAGAACCGTGCCCTGGTGTGTACTGCTCGTCACCCACCGCTGGAGATTACGGCGTCGGGCTGCTAAAAGTAAGCTATTAGACGATGGCGCCGGAGAGACTTACAGAAGCATCTCACTCGCCCGCCATCTTGGCCACGCCCAGGACAATTTTTTAAAGTGAGGATTGTGAAAGCAAGATTGTTAACTGCAATCTGGAAACCGACAGCCACCTCTGTCTAGCGCTCTGAGGAGTGCTGCAAGGCGCTGATGAAAGCTTCGTGGCTAAGTGAAATGGACAACCCGCTGTCAGAATCTTTTTTGTTATTCACATACTCCTGACTGTAAGCCTGTATCGCAAGATTTGCAGATAGCGCCCACTTCCACCTACATCACCTTTAGACGCTACCAGAGGTAACTTGTTCCCTAACGGACAGGAGGGCCGGTAGAACAAGGCAGTTTCACTCTGACAATTCAAAGGGCAACTGCAGGATAATTTGTAAAAATGGCCGGGAAGATCTCAGCTTCTCACATCGACTTGTAGCTTTAGAAAGAGCAAAACCTTTGCAGAAGTTCCAAGCTCTCTCTCTTCCATTCACCTCTACCAGGGGCCGGCGCTCTTGAATAGCCCCAGGAAATGCTCTGAATTGGGTGGTGGATTTACTGTTAATTGCCACTTGTATAAGCACAATCTGCCACTGGTATGACATGCAGCGCCTTTCGGTAGTTCGGGTTATTACTTTGAAAGTGCCATTTCTAAATATCACAATGTAAACCGGAAACCATAGTGCCTATAAGAAGAACTACGAGACTGCAACCAGGAAACCCTCCTTCCAGCTACTGCCTGCTCCCTCCCCAGCATCTCTACAGGGGCCTGTCACTTTCATGGTGCACAAAGACACACACAGAGAACTGCGCTCCTTCTGGCAGCACGGCGGAGTGGTGCCCTAGCTCCGGAAAACATCCTCAGGGCATCAATGCCTGTGTACACAGGGCATGGCGCGGCTCAATTGTCAAAGCTAGGAAACGGGTACCTACCTGCCAGGGCCTTGGTGTGGACCCGACGGGGCTACGAGAAACTTTAGAGCAGTAGGGGGCAGATTTACAAGCCCCCTGCGCCACCAGTACGTCACTTTTGTGACGTACTGGTGGCGCAGAGGGCTGCTCCATATTACAAGGAGAGGAAAAGCCACCCTGCGTGACTTTTCCTCTCCTTGTAAATACGGCCCCTTCACACGCAGCACTTTGCGGTGAAGGGGCGTTCCATGGGTGTTGCTGTGGGTGTTCCCACGCAACACTCATGGAACTAAGACACATCTCCAGAATTACAGAAATCGTAACTCTGGAGATGCGTTGAAAGCTACGCCACCCTAGAGGTGGCGTAGCGAGGCGCACCGAGGGAAATGTTTTCATTTCTCCTCGTTTTTCCTCTTTCAATGCGTGCTGCATTCTGCAGCACGCATTGAAAGAGGAAAATGGTTGTAGTGATTGTTTTGTGCAGGAAGGAGCCCCTTCCTGCACAAAAACAATCTCCCACGACGCAGGCATCCATGCACCATGGTGCAAGGGTGCCTGCGCCGGCGCATGGCTGCAGTTTGTGCGCCAGCGCAGGGGAAGCACAAGGATGCAACATATTCTTGTAAATATGTCGCATCCCTGTGCTTTCCAAACTAACGCAGCATGGCGCCGCAAAATGACTTGCTGCGCCATGCTGCGTTAGTTTATTGTAAATCTGCCCCCATGTGCTCACATCATCTACAGCGCTTTGAAGGTGCCGGTAGCAGCTCGCAGCACCAGAATTGGTCATACTCCCATAGGAGGCCGAGACTCCCACACTACTGCCACTAAGCATCATTGATCATTCTTCATAGTAAAATTAATGTGTAATATCGTAAATGCAACCTTGTTTTTGCTCACCAAACTATAAAAGCGGATGAACAGCAATAAAATGTTAAATATATAAATATGACTATCAATAGAAACTTCAAAAAATGAATCCCATCCCTCCGGGAGTTATACCTGATGCCTGCAGGATGAACACAGCCCTTCTCCGCTGCCCACAAGCCCACGCATGGCTAAGCCCCAGAACGTGTAAAAGCTGGATACAAGGATATGAAGCTGAAGGAAACCTCTGCTGAAGTGAGAAACACCCAGAGAGAACGTGTCCTTGTAAAGGTAACAGTTGATCGTGAAAAGCACTCTAATAGTTTGCGCTGTATAAAACTGCAACAAAAAAGTCACTTAATCTTCCCGCGCCCACATAAAACCAGGTTCGAGCCTCGGCGTCGGCTCAACTACGGTGATTCTGGGAAAATCACTTCATCTCCCAGTGCCTACCCAAAAATGAATGTGTCCTTGTGTAACGTAACTGGTGCTCATGTAAAGAGCACCAATATCTTCTGGTCGAGTTTGTGCTCTATAAAACTAAAAAACTAAAAAATCAGTGCCTGACCTGCAATAGCCAGATGGGAGGAGGGAAGAGAGGCCATCACACGCTGTACTGTGTGATGGCCAACTAAAATGTCCTCAGAGTGAAATCGCCAGAAAGAGAACTAAACACACAAAGGAGGGACTTTTACAGAAATGCACCAATATGAAGCCAGCATTTCTGAATGCCACAGATAGCAACCAATGGCAATCGGTGGGTTTGCCAAAGCCCACAGAAGAGATATAACAGGTCATTCGGGGCTCAACCTAAAAAGCAACCAAAGGTGCTTTTTTTGAAGTACGATAGAGGGCCCACATGTCACTAGGGCACATGTGTGATCTACATGTGCACCACTATTTTTGGGGTGCATCAAGGGGTCCTTATGCCCATAGCCATTCTTGGTTTAGCATTTCCAAAATAGGAAATTGCTTTTATGGAAATGCTAAACCAGCCCATTGGAACGAATGGCATGGGATTTCCTATTTGCGATTTTCTAATAGCGATTCCTACTGTGTAGGAATCGCTATTAGGAAATTGGATATTTCATACATATGATTTTGCATTTCCTAAATGGTGATTTCTAAGGAGTTGCTAGTTAGGCAATGCCAAATTACATTTTCGTACACCTGGCCCTAGATCCCTGGCTGCAGGACCATGAGTAGCCTACCTGGATCTGGCTGCTGGGTCCTCCATGGTTGTTGGGGTGAATCCTTACTCATGGTTTCATTATTATGCTCCTACCTTCTGCCACCAGATGGTAGTTTAGGGTATCCAGTTGTGCATCTACCTGTTTTTCTTGCTTCTTTGCATTTCGATTTGGCCAGGGGACCAATAATTTAAGCACTGCCCATGTGTAGCACATCAGAAGATTGAGGTGCCTTCTTTACATGCAAAGCTGTTTGTTATTAGCTGCTGCCGTTTTTTGAGGTTGTGTGTTGTTAGTTAAGATCATTGTTCTATCAGGTGATTGCTATATGTTTTGGGGTTATTTCCTAGTGGTGTGTATGTCATGTAGGGATTTAATGGCCAAACACTTGTATAAGAGGAGAAACCTGGAGAACTCCTCTTCTTCAAGCACTCCGCCTCCCTCTCCCCGCAATTGTGACAGAAGATCTGTGGATGCAAAGATAAGGACTTGAACTTGTGGCTATGTCACATGGTTGCTGAAGCAATAGCATATTTTTGTATTATGATACCTCATCCTCTTCCCACAGAGCTGGTTCTCAGGAAAAGGCTCAGCTCCTGGGATTTTGGCCTTAGAGCAAGGGGGAAGGAGGTTGCCTCCACTGATCAAATGATGATACAATTACAGAGAATTACTGCCTAGGGTCCTGGATCTTTTCTGGCCCTTTTCTTTGTCAGTTCCAGCACTCTCTGCAGCTGTGGTTACCACTTCATCAGCAACTGCACAATATTATTCACAGGGAGTGGAGGGATCCTGACTTCAGGTTACTAGCACAGCTGTTTCCCAATTGAAGACATAGAGAAGCCTTCGTCACATCACTTTCTTAATTTCTTTCATCATTTTCCCTGAGCCATTTCATTGGTCGTCGTTACGGAATAAAGAGAAACCTGCCATGATGATTGTGGTGGTCCCTTTTGGCCTTATCAGCCCTAGTTTCACCTTCTTCAGTCCACAGATATGCAAACAGCATAGAGATGTACGAAAGGATTCAGCATTCCTTAAAGGACCGAATCGCAATTTTGGTCCATTTAGAAATGCTAAATTGACTTTCCATATGTACAAAGGCAGATAGGGAATCATAAAATGTGATTTCTACCCAGTAGAAATTGTTTTTTGCGATACCCTAAATAGGAAATTGCAAATAGGAATTTCCTCTTTGCGATTTCCTAAGCACATGTACAAGGCATTTCCTAAATGAAAAATAGGCATTTAGGAAATGCTATTACCATGTACTCCAAGTTGATGGTAACCATGTGCAATTTGAAAGAAGCACCCAAAAATGCTTTTTTAAAGTGCCATAAATCGCACACTTGCCCCTGGGGCATTTGTGTGTTTTACATGTGCACCAACATTTTTGGGGGTACACCAAGGGGGGCTTAGGCCCATAGGAACCCTTGGTTTTACATTTCCAAACTTGTGATTTCCTATTATCAAATTTGGAAATGCAAAACCATTTGTACCTATGGGCCTTAGGCCCATAGGAACGAATGGTTTAGAAATCCTAACTAGCAATTTCCTAATAGCGATTCCTATAGAGTAGGAATCTCTATTAGTAAATCTCTATTTTTGTACAGTCCATTTTGCATTTCCTAAATAGCGATTTTTTAGGATTCTTTATTTAGGAAATGCAAAACTGGAATTTCGTTCACCTGGCCCTCGGTGCCTCTCTACTTTGAACACATATTCTCAGCACTAGGGCACTTTTTAGTGACGGTGCATGGCCCATTCTCCGTCTTCTGTAGAGGGTGTTTTCTGCTGTTTTGCAGATCACAGAGTACAGTGAGCATCGATTGCGGAATTCTCCGAGCCTTCTGACAGTTTTTGCTTTGCCCCATCCTTGGTTAGGTCACTTGTCTCACCTTGGGACTTAACTTTTTTCCTGTGACCTCAGCAGGTGGATGCACTTGAGTCTCTAGATTCAGTTGAACTTACATTCCTGACCCTTGAAGCTGCTTTTTTTGGTCACAAATACCTCTGCTTATTGTATTGGTGAGTTGGGGAAACTGTTTTGCAAACCTCCTTTTCTTAGAATCTTTGAGGATGTTGAGGTGCTTAGGGCTGATCCTGAAATTTTGCCTAAAGCCACTACCATGTTTCATAGAGCTCAATCATTTTGCCTGTTTTTGTCCCCTCTCCTTCATCCCCAAAGGAGGGTTTGTTTTATTCCCTGGATGTCTTTCTTATTATCTGGGCCAATTATGGGCTTTTCACAGACATTAGCACCAGTTTGTTACCTCTGCGGCTGCTAGGCTGGGCTACAAGGTCCCTTCTTTGATGATCAGTCACTGGATCCACTCCACTATTGCCCTGGCTTGGTCCTTGACTGAGGTTCGTTTCCCTGATGGTACTCGGGGTAGGTCCACTACAGATCGAGCTGCCTCCTGGGCTGAATGTCAAGGAGATCCCTTTTGTTAACACTTGGTTTCCATCTACTTGGGCGTCCTCTCTTACATTTGTGCATCATTACTGGCTTGAAGGCCCAGAATCTCAACGGTATTCTTTTGGCATGGGAGCGGACAGTTCCATCCTGTCTCGAACATGTATGTCACTAATAAACACACTTGGTGTGGCAGCATTTGTGGCTTCTTGGTTTGTTCTGTTCGGTGTCGCAAGGTCGGATGTGGCTTTGGTATTCCTCATAAGCAATGAATAGGACAATGAGAAGACGAGAAATCCCTTCCCCCTCCTCTCTCAGCAAGTATGGGGTGATTCTTTATCAATCCTTCCCCCATCCCATTTGAAGGGGGGGGGGGGTACTCCAGCCGTTTGCTGGGGTACTTCTATGATCATTTCTAAAGAGGAAAGGGGTCTGAGAGGAGTTTGGAAATGCCTTGAAACATATATCTCTGTGGACGTTCCTAAACTTCCGGAGAATCCACTTCCCACCACTTGAGTGGGATGTACTATTGCAGATTTCTACAGACTTGTGGCCGAGAAATCCGTAGCAGTAAATGCAGTTAAGCCTACCATGAATCCCTTTTTGAATCCTTGGCAGCCGTAAAAGTGTTTTTTTCGGTTGTAACCTTAAGTTTAGGACCGAAAATACTGTTATTAATGTTGCCCATTGTGTTCTTATAGCCACTTTTAAGCTGTCTTGTTTGGGACTCGTCTATCAACCACAGAGCAAAAAGTCATCAATTTATTGGGAAATCTTGCTTTTCCACTTTTCAAGATATGTGAGTGATATTGTTTGGAGATAGACTACACTTTATAACCTTCAACCGTCTCTCCTGCTAGGGTGAACTTTTATATCATCTAGAGGACGCTATCCTCATCTCTTCTTGGAGCTTATTTCAGTGCTGTCCTTTATTTTTCATTAGCACCCAGCTGCTCGTGATTAATGCATCCTCACATCCTCCAGTAGGCACTAAAGCCTTCGGAATCTTGTGATTATGTAGATTATGTACAAAGGCATCCCGTCAATAATAATAACTCTGCAGCTACTGAAATGAACGTGTCCCTTTTCAATGTTTACCCTTGAGTTTAGGAAGAGCTCAAAGAAGATAGTGCGTAGGGAAAATATTATGGCGTATTGTATAGAGCGGGATGCATAATGCATTAAAACTCAGCACAGAAATGTGGCCGTTGAACCAGTGCAGTGAGAAAGAAAGAAATATTCGTGCCTCGTGGAGAAAAGGGTGTTTCCTGCTGCGTAGTAAAGTAGATATTTTTTTACACGTGCTTTACTCACAAGAACATTAAAATTGTTGACATTTCATTTGTATTGGGTGTCACTCTGTATTTTTAAAACATTTTAGTTGCGCCAAAATCATGCGTGCAAAATAGGAGCAAATCGATATGGGTTTATTTTCCTGCAAACGTGTTTTATTGGGATATTAAAGCACGCTGGGGCATATTAGCAAGAACGGCGTTAAAATTATCGCCGCTTTAGCGGCGATATTGGGCTTGATAATATGCCCTTGAGAATTCCAATAGAAGCCCAGGATCACAGCAGAACATGGGCTTCTATTGGAATTCTCAAGGGCATATTATCAAGCCCATTATAGCCGCTTTAGCGACAGTTTCCTGCCGCTAAAGCGGCGATAATTTTAACGCCGTTCTTGCTAATATGCCCCGCTGTTTTGTGTTTCGCTAGTGCGTGTTTTAAATAAATGGACAGGGGGACTATTTCTCTCTAGGTACCGTCGGTCTCTTTCTCTTCGTTTTTCAGCCTCAAAGCAAAAGTCTGGATTTCCAAAGCTTTTCTCAGATCTGCAAAAAGCTTTTGTATTAGCACATGAAAATGTACAACGGGCATGTATAAGATGTAATGAATCTGTGCGAATTAATCATTGCACAGACACATTTGGGGCCTGATGTACAAAACATTTTGCCGCCACAAACTTTGCGATTTGAACGACCATAGGGTTTGGAACGGCAAAAGAGTCTTTTGAAATGTACAAAATCCCTTTTACAAATTGGAAAAGTCTTTCTGACTCATAAAAATTGTTTTGTGACACATTACCCTCCTATTTGGGAGTTGCAATAGAATTTATCAGTGGTTTGCCACCACAATTACAATTACAAGCCATTGCTAAGGTACTGGCACCTTAAACAGGGTAGTATCTGGTTGGCAAAGGGAAAGCTGTCCTGTAGGTAGCTGTATGACACTATGGGGCCGATTCCGATCTCGGCCGGTAGGGCTCCGAATCGGATTCGGCTTAACCGGATCCGATCCGGAGCCCTATTGCCCGACCGATTCGTACACGCGTCCCGCCGAGCGAGTACGATGCGAAATCGCCGACCGACTCGTCCGGGCGTCCCGACCGCTCCGACCGACTCGTTCCCGGGTCTAACCGCACCGACCGACTCGCTCGGACTCGACTCGCACCGCGCAATGGAGACGTTCCCCGCCGGGTAAGTACGATGCGCGCCGCGAGCAGTCCGACCGAGCCGCGCACTCCGGCTCGAAAGAGCAGTCGGAGTTGTACTTTGGGGGTCCGTGTCGGACCCCACTGTACGCGTACCCGTGCGAGTCGCACACAGGGGGGACCCATGGGTCCCCCCTACCTGTGCGTGTACGGCGCGAGTCGCTTCACCGCGTACACGCTGTAGGGGGCGCCCTTGTCCGCCTCGCACCCATTGAGTCAATGGGAGCCTGCGTACGCGTTGTACGACAGGCTCCCATTGACTTCAATGGGAGTCCGACCGACTCGAGTCCGATGGCATACGTGCACATCGTACTCGTTCGGTAGGGCTGCACGGGTCCGATTCGGTTGGAAATCTCTCCGGGTCCGGCTCGGTCGGAGAGATTTCCGGCCCGAATCGGAATCGGCCCCTATATCGTGAGAAAAAATATCGACGAACCAAAATGTTGCCAAAAACATATCAACAATCACAGCCCTATACTAAACTGTAAAGACACTAATATATACGACAAAAATTTCATTTAAAACATCTAAAAAACAACATTATATAAAAATAAAGAAATATTATATATTATCAATGCATTAAAACTAATGAAACATAACAACAATCACGAAAATCAAAATACCAAACACCTGAAAATCAACATAGTTCAATTTCAAGCAAACAATATTACAATAAATACCTATAATGTACATATAAACATAATTACAAATTTAATTTATTATACATTACATATACAATGAAAAAAGTAATTAGTGCTTACCAAAACAGATAGCAAATAGAAATGCTTTCCCAATTAGAAAACAATATACAAAGGCCTTGAAAACATACAGCAGAATGCATCCTGAATAGCAATTGCAGCAGGATAGCATTGCCCTGCTGTACTGAAACTCATCATCAGTGGAAATCTACAGTGCAAAGAACCACTAAATATGACAATGCAAGTTTTGAAACAAATGTCACATAACAATACCATATTAAAATTAAATTAATATAACAAATAACTAAAACTGTGATATATATTTATTGCTCAAAAATGCAAGTGCATCCACCACAAAAAGAAAAGAGCTCAAAAAGGAAAAGAAAATCAAGCCACAAATATAACAGCCAAAAGTCCACAAAACAAAAATCGAATAATAAACTGAAGTAAAGACAACATCCATAATGTAAATGAAAATGTGCAGCCACAGTGTGAAAATGTTAAAATAAATAATATGACAACATTATATTTTAAAATAATTAATATATATTTTTAAACTCTAAAATCCAAAGATAAAATGTCAGCAACAGCAGAATACATCAAATTCCAAAAAAGGAACCTGTTATTAGGTTACTAATGATGCACTTATAGTAGAAACGCACCACTAACGGGGAAATGCATTGAAAATGCACAAAGTATTATTCTAATGCATGCTATGGCTGGACTGATACTAAAAATTAAATAGTAGAAAGGTTTAGGGAATATAATCATCCCCATAATATTACTGAAATAGAAGTAAGAAATATTTTACAGGACCTGAAGGAGGCCAGTAGGAACTCACAAGAGCCAACTGGAACAATACTTGTAAATATAATTTCAAACATTCCTGAACAGGCAAGAGGTCAACTCTCTGGCATACCAAGCCTAAAAAGATTAATTGCCAGAAAATATGGAACAGCAACGAAAATACCTCATGAAGAACTATAAACACCCCAACCCTTACTAGCCACACATAAAAAAGTCTTTTACTATAGGACAACCATAATAACGATAAAAGAATCATCATTTATGTTATTAACAACAATTTACTAATGTTAACACAGTGTAACACATGGAGGATTGGTGGTACTTTTAAGTCATGCTCACCACCACTCAGTCAAACCTAACCAATACATAGTCAATACCAACATGCATACATCCCGTTAGTGGTTCCACTATTACCCAATTTACAATGAAATGCTAACGCATACACAACAACTAAATAGCTAAAACTGTCAAAAATGGTCATAGATTTTGAAAAGGCAATGAGCTACACAAAACTGAAGACCGACACACACACTGCAGTTCAGGGGTGGTCCTCTCATTTTGACCAGAGCATATGGACAAACCTCAAAAATCCACTCTGAGTATAGAATACACATCTGACCTAGAATTTGCAAAATAACTAAAAAAAAAAAACAATTATCTCTAGCACACGTCCCTGTAACATAAACCACTAAATGCTTTAGCATGCCAGTTGAAAGCCCCTATTATCAAAAGCCTGCAACAAAACTAATCCACACTAATGGATTATTTTGAAGATACTTGGGTTGGTTGTGTGCACCATGCAGGAAATAGATGCCAAGCCAAGTATCACATTCTGTGGTGAAATGTCTTCAACAGCACCATGTCCCAATAAGCAAATACAAATAAAGCAGTGGAAAGGTAGCACAATTCTTTCCAAGGAACACTTGTAAATCAAGCCAAAAATATCTAAACAAATTAAATAAATGGAAACTGAGACTCCTTGCTAATAATCAACGCCTACCATATCTAGTACAATACCCAGAACCCTACTTTGAAAAACAACACTCCAAACAACAACACAAGTTAACCTTACTAAATGCTGAAAACTTATACTTTATTAATAATTATTTCAAAAGAATATTAAATCCACTTTTAAATATTATTCTCAAAACATATATTTTTAAAGCTCAAACATTTCAGACTAAGAATTAAAAGCTGCGATAATAAATATTTAGAAATTAATAAACACACAAACCAAGAAAAAATCTACATTAATTTTAATAACCAAACATTTTTCTATCACCTATACACATATCCAAACACCATAAAAAGAAGATAAATACATAATAAACTAATATACATAACAGCAACAAATTAATATTACCCAAACAATAGCATAACTAAATAAATTAAATGCCACTTACGGTTTCATAGGTGAAGTCCTGGTAAGTGAAATGAACCCCCCCTAAAAAAAATCACAAAAAACAATTGTTAAAAAAGAACACAAAAAGTGCAAAAATAAACAATACAAAATTAAAATATCCAACACTACTCCAGTAATCCAAAGAATGCACCCAAAAACTGAAACATAAGAAAAAACTGAATAAACACACTAGGGAAACTAAAAATAATCAAAGAAAAAGTAAAAAATAGTGTTGCTTAAAAAATAACTAAACATTTTTACTTGAAAGCAATAAAGAAAAATTAATACATCCATTAAAAAAACCTCCAGTGTCTGAAAAAAACTTGTAAAGGAATGTAAAGGAAATACACATAAACCCTTCCAAACAACATTTAGGATCCTCATGTAAAACAAGCCACAGTGGAAAATCATACAATTCATTATATTCATACAAAACACATACAAAATACATATAAATGTCAACTTTAAGAATAAGGACTACCACACTACCCTAACTTAACACCTACTACACTAACAAACAATACACTAGAATTACATTCACTAACAAAGACTAGCCTAACTAACTCCTAACACTTCCCCGAACACTAAAAAAGTCATATCTGAACTGGGTGTCGGCACCAGGAAATGGTGATCAGAAACTCCACAAAGTACAAACCACATACTAAAATCAACAAAGAAACTGGACACAAAATGGCAAAAAAAATGAAAATAAAAAAGACTTACATCCCATTGAAAACATTGGAAGACAAAAATGTATATTTGTAATGTAATTATATATTTGTAAAGTAATGAATTACATGGATTTATATAATACTAAAAAAGAATTTTTTGCAGCACTTTGCTATATACTTTAATGTGTAAATTATATATATATATATGTGTGTTAAATCAAATGTTAATTTGCACTAAACATATGTTTTGCTGTTAATAATAAAGCTACAGATTACTCTCAATTATTAAAAAAAGAAAGTAAGAAATAACATATGTTAAATGACATGCTCAGGAAGTACGTAAAACAAAAAAATTTAACAAATTATGCTTAAGAAAGATATATAAACAAAGAGACAAACACTCATACTATAAGTTACTATACCTATTTGTGCTACAAAATAAAACATACATTGAAATGCTAATACTTTATGAAGATCAAATTTACCACTACCATAACCAACTTAGACACATTGGAGAAACCTTTGGACTTTAGTATGGGTCAGATTGACTATTCACTCTCCAAACTTAACCACAATTAAGAAAGTGTTCGACTTTGCGTGGGGTCAAATTTACTATTCTCATTCGACACTTAACAACTCTGGGGAAAGCGTTACACTTTGGGGGGGGAGTAAAATTGACTATTACCACTCCAAATGTAACCACGTTGGGGAATGTGTTGTTCTTTGGAGAGTCAGCTTTACTATTCCCACTCCACATGGAACCACATTGGTGACAGGTTTGGACTTTGCGAGCAGGGTTTAGTTTTTGTATTGCCAAACTTTATCACTTTGGAGAAAGTGCTGGACTTTTGGTGGGATCAAAATAACTATTCCCACTCTACACTTAACCACAAGGGGAGGAGATTTACTATTCACACTCCAAACTTAATAAAATCAAAACTATTATTTGTATCCATAACATAACCACATTTTAAAAAGTGTGTAACTTATGGAAATAGATTTACTGTTTCAACTGCAAACCTTACCACATTGGAGACAGTGGTAAAGTTTGGGGGTGGTTACATTTTTTTTTTTTTAAATATTTTTATTAGGATATTTTGTACAAATTTTTCACCCATGGATCAGCACCAATTTCACAGTAAATTGATAATACGTGCAGAGAAAGTAAAGAGAGTAAGTAAAAATAAAATAAAGCGAGGATCTCAGTCAAGACATTTTAAGCAGCCAGAAAAATAAAATAATATAAAAAAAGCAAAAGGAAAAAAGCCATAAGAACAAGCAACGAGCATAAGAAACCAAAAAGTTGACAAGCAATAATCTAAATTCATGACTCTAACATTAATTAACAATCCTTAGGATTACACCATCCCATACACATAAATAAATTGGCCTAGATTGTTTGCCCTTAAAATTCCTATTTGTCCTTCCATCTTGCCAATAATGCCCATATACTCTGCCCCAGCATTTTTGCTTTTTTACCCTTCCTCTCATAAATGGCCCTTTCCATTGTGTATAGTGAAAGTAAACGCGATAGCCATTGATGAAAGGAAGGGGGAAGAGGATCAAGCCAGGCCGAAGCAATGCTCATCCGTAATACAACCATAGCCACAAAGAGAAATTTTTTGGCTGTGTCATTCCGTTCACTTCTATTAACTCCCAGCAATACCAGAGCAGGTGTAATCATAATTTTTAACCCCAGTGACATATCTAAAAATCTCACAATAGAATCTAACAAGCATTGAAGACATGGACAGGTCACAAACATATGCACAAGATCTGCTGCCGCCGCCCCACACCGTGCACAATGAATCCCTGAGAGCCCACCCCATTGCTTTATCCTTGCTGGGGTATAATATAATGCGAAAACAGTTTTATAATGTTGTGCTTGGAGCCCAGCAGAGCACAAAACCGTCTGGGCTAAACCCAGAGATTCTACCAGCCCCTCTTGTGTAACACCCACTCGTTCCACCCATTTATTCTCATGCTTACCTAAATCATCTTGCTTTAATTCAATCAGCTCAATATACAATAACCTAATAATACCCTTAGTGCTACCCCGAATAATATCTAAAACTCTGTTTTTACTAAATCCGCTAAGCCCCCTTTTGTACCAAAAAACTTCGCAGCTGTAAGTATTTGAAAAAGCTCCCCCTTTCCAACCCATACTCCCGCTGAATGTCCCCAAACTGACGAACCCCTACTTGCGTTATTAAATCCCCAGCAATCCGTACTCCCTTCGTTGCCCAAGAGGCCATTACCCCATCTGAAAAATATCCGGAAGCATAGGATTTTTATAAAGCAGGGTATAATAATTGAATCTTCCCATACCGATCATTCTTTTTAATGCCCACCAAATATTAGATGCAGCAACAAGGGTCTTAAATTTAGTCCTTTTATAGTAGCTATGCTCTGTAAATTTAAAAAAGCAATTTTCGGCCTGATCCCCCAATAACAACTTATAAAAATCCGGAATTTCAATTTCCCTATCATTATCCCGGGAAGGTGCACCAAACAGTATACCCATATATTGAAGAGCAGCAGCCCAATAATAAGAACGAAAATCCGGAACTGCAAAGCCACCTCTCTCTCGTGGTAAACACATAAAGCGAAGAGCCCTCCTAGTTTTACCCTGTGCCCAAATAAAACGATTAACTAAATTTTCCAAAGCTATAAACCAATGTTTAGAAAATTCCAACGGAATTGCCCTAAACAAATAAAGAATTTTTGGCAGAAACATCATTTTCACCACATTACGCCTCCCAACCAATGAAAGATGAAGATTATTTAACCGCTGGAAATCCCCTTTCGCCTTCCTAAGTATTGGTCCAATATTCATGGCAACTAAGCTGTCTAGATCAGACATAATTGAAATTCCCAGATATACACCTGACTTTGTAACACGAGGGTCCTCAAAATTAACAAACTGATTCAGTATAATTTGGGTCTTGGTGCTATTCAGTGCATATCCAGAGTATCTACCAAACTCTTGCGCAATATGCTCTACCGTAATTATTGCCGAGGAGGGATCTGCTGTGAGAACAGCTACATCGTCAGCGTAAGCTAATACTTTAGATTCTATACCCTGACAAATAATTGGGGATATTCCATTACTGACCAGTAATAACCAAATTAAAGGGTCCAAATATATAGCGAACAGCAGGGGAGAAGCTGGACACCCCTGCCGCGTCCCCCGTTGTATAGCAAAAGATTGTGTATATACACCATTCAGCCTTAAGCGAGCCGTAGGTGTTAAATAGAGTACCTGAATAGTTTTAATAAAGCCCTCCCCTAACCCAAACCATCTCAATGATTCCCATAAAAACCCCCAGGAGACCCTATCAAATGCCTTTTCAGCATCAAGCAGCAAGGCAGCCATAGGGTCCCCTGAGGCCTTCATTGCATCAAAGAGTGTTATCACTCGCCGTACATGCTGAGTGGTCCCCCGACCTATTATAAACCCATGTTGACACGGATGAATACTTTTCTTTATAATTTTATTTAGTCTTGTGGCGATAGCTTTCGAATTTTTTTTTACATCACTATTCAATAATGTTATGGGGCGATAAGAGCCGGGCTCCCTCGGTGGCTTATCTTTTTTTAAAAAGACCACAACGTCCGCACCAGCCCAAGACTCGGGTGCAGGGCCCCCCCTTTGAGCCTGCAGAATTACCTCACACAGATCCAATCCAATAATATCTAAAAATATTTTATAGAACTCCAATGGGATCTGATCTGGTCCGACTGCCTTGCCCGAAGGTAAATCTAATAAGGCTCTCGTTATCTCTTCTTGAGACAAGGCACATTCCAAATTCTCCCTATCAGCCAGGTTAACTTTATTTACAGCAATTCTATCTAAGTATTTTCGGGTTTCCAATGGCGTCTCTAATGAATCTTCTGTATATAAATGATGATAAAAAGCCTAAACGTCTCTCGAATCCCGGAGGGGTCTGTTATTACCCTTTTATTCTTGTCATAAATTTCCGTTATCTGGCCAGCCACGGTTTTCTGTCTAGCTCTTACTGCCAATGTATGCCCCACCCTCTCATTATATTCATGGCAATGCTCTTTTTTTGCTAGATAAATTTCAGCAGCCTTTGCAGCAATATGTTCACCCGCCTCAGCCTTTTTAATAGCAAGCCGAAGTATAATCTCATCAGCCGACCTGCCCTGGGGGTGGTTACATTTTATATTCCCAATCCAAATGTAACCACATTGAGATAAGAGTTGTATTTTCAGAGGGTCAGATTTACTATTCCCACTCCAATCTTACCAACATCGATGAAAGTGTCAGATTTTGAGGGTGGGGTGCAGTCAGATGCACTATACCCATTCCAAACTTATCCACCTTGGGGAAAGTGTTGGACTTTGAGGGATGAGATTTTCTATTTCCACTCCAAATTTAACAACATTGGGAAAAGTGTTGGACTTTGGGATGGATAGATTTACTATTCACACTCCACTTTGGGGAAAGTGTTCGTTGTTGAGCGGATAATTCTCAGAGGCACAGTGAGGGGAAGGTGGTGGAACTGCTGTGGATGGTGAAGGTGGAAACTGCTGGGTAAGGGGCAGTTTAGTTTAACGCATTTTTGAGGGATTAAGGGAGAGGGTGCGCCTGTTGCTGGTGGTGTGGGTGGGAACTGTTGGGGACGGGGTAGATTAGGCTAAGTAAAGTTTAGTTTTGATGGGTTTTGAGGGACTTAGGAAGAAGGGTTGGTCTATTGTTTATTTTGTCCTATTTATGTTTTTTAAAATAATTTTATTATGAATATTATCATTATTCTTATTATGGCTCTTAATAGCGGTGATCCAGCGGGTTAAATCTTGCGGTGCTGGGCCCAACATTCTACTTGACAGGATATATCCCCCCTTGGCTGGATCATTTACCATTGCTTTAGTTACTTACTGACTTGGTCCTCCGATGGAGCTTTTTGCATCACGCTGAGGGGAAAGAGAGCTAGCATCACTTGCCCAATCAAATTCAATTAACAGTTCAAACAGTTTGGCTATGCATTGAGGACCAGGGATCGGTAGCCAAGTTTCAAGGGTTTTTATTACAAATTAGAGCTAACTTAAAACATTAGGGCCATATGTATGAAGCTGTTTTGCGATCGCAAACACTGTGAAACGCAAAAAAAAGTGTTTGCGATCGCAAAACAGAGTGTTCCAATGTAAGAAGGGCATCCTGTGCGCAAAACTGCTAATCGCAAATTTTGCGATTAGCAATTTTGCGAGACAGTGAATCTGCGACACGTTATTTGCGATAATCGCTAATAACCAGCTCGCAAATTGCGAATTTGCAAAAAGAGATGCAGGTAAAATTCGCAAATTGCGATTTTACGAAATTCGCAAATTTGCACATCCCAATTACCACCAACTCTGAGCAGGTGGTAACCAGGTGCAAGCAATATAAACTGGCCCACAATGCTACAGGGGGTTTCACAATGGCTGGGCTTTATGTGATAGCCAGGAGGCTGTGAATCAGAGCTGCTGCACAGAGAAGGAGACGCCAGGAAAGGATCTTCAGAGCGCGCATCACCCTGTTCCAGCAGACCGAGGAGGAGATCCATGTGAACTACAGGCTGGACGCAGACAGCATCCTGGACCTAATAGAGGAGCTCAAACCCATACTAGAACACCCCACACGCAGGGCACACACCATTCTCACCCATATACAGGTCCTATGCTCACTGCACTTGCTGGCATCAGGGAGTTTTCAAGGGGTGATAGCCACAGCAGGAGGGGTCTCGCAGAGTGCACTTTCGCGCTTCTTCCACGCTTTCCTTGATGCAATGGTACAGAGGCTGCATCACCACATCCAATTCCCCAGCACACAACAGGCACTAGATCAGACCAAGCATGATTTCTACCAGATCGCCCAATTCCCCCACGTAATTGGCTGCGTAGATGGGACCCATGTCGCACTCTCCCCCCCTCACAGAATGAGTATGTGTTCAGGAACCGCAAGTCCTATCATTCCCTGAACATACAGGTAGTGTGCAATGCAAAACATGTAATCACTGACATTGTTGCGAAGTACCCTGGCAGCACACACAACTCATTCATCTTTCGCCACAGTGGAATACACCGCCGACTCACAGATGGCGAATTTGGGGAGGGCTACCTGCTTGGTAAATGCATGGCTTGCAAACACACATTCAGTAAAGGCCTGAAGTGGCTGGTCAGTGTTTAACCTAATTCTTGTCACCCTGCAGGTGACAGTGCGTATGCTGTACGTGACTACATCCTGACTCCGTACCTGAATCCAGCCACTACAGGGGAGCGGAGGTATAACAGCGGCCACAGAGCCACACACTGTGCCATTGAGAGGACCTTTGGAATCCTTAAGAGCCGATTCCGCTGCCTTCATAAGAGTGGAGGAGCGCTACAGTACAGCCCCGAGACATGCTGCAAAATCGTCGTCACATGTGCCATGCTACACAACATCGCAACCAGGAAAGGCACCCCAGTGGAGCTCACTGATTCCGAGTCATCAGATGAGGAGGGCCCAGCTCCACGGTTCAGACCAGCAGGTGCGGTTGGTGCGGCTGCCGGGCGCCAGAGACGAGATGAGATCACACAGAACTATTTCTAGGTGAGTAATGAGGACACAATGTTACAGATTGGTGCACAACTGTGTTTTTAATTTCCTTAGGGGCAGGAACATATCTGTCACACAACCTGACTTACACGCATTCGCATGCACATGTTAGAGTCACAGTTCAAGGATGTCCTTTATACATGAGTCAATAGGCATTGTGTTGCCTCACACATTGCCATGTGCCACTGATCACACCTCATCTCCTGCGAGGACGGCCTGTTGCCCCTCGCTCAGGGTGCCCACTGTCCTCCCTTGAGTCCTCGGCTGTTCTCCCCTGCCGTGCACTCCGCCGTCTGTCCTTGGGAATTGGTGGAGGGATGCTGCTCCTGCTGGACTGATCCTCACTCTCCAATGAGCTCAGTGGTCCTGTGCCACCTGTGGCAGCTGCCCGCAGCTGGTCCACGGCATGTGTGACCTGCACCAGGCCCCTAGCAACATCCTGGCAGCAGTGAGCCATTTCATGCTGCATGCTAACACACCGACGTGCCAGCAGGGACGTGGCAGTCGACAGGCGGATCACAGCTTTTGTGTGCATGTCCAGCTGACTGTGGAGACGTTGTCTCTCCCTGCGCCTGTCTGCCCGGTCTCTCCTCATCTCTGTACACAGTCCTTCTAGAGCACCTGTCATGGCCATGAAGCCATCCCTCAACTCGGTCATGTTGTGATTGTGTGTGGCAAACTGGCGCTAGATTGATCTTAATGCTTTAGCTTGCAGGCGCTGGACTCTGACCATGGTGCCTTCAAGCCCGGAAAACACTGTGTCTTCACCTACAGCAGCAGCGTTTGTGGACGGCCGTGCCCTGCGTCTGGACCCACTCCCTTCACTAGGATGGACAGGGGACTGTGCTGTGTGCTGTCCTGCACGCTGCCTCTGGACTGGCTGGACTTCGCCGCTTGTGTCATGCGGTCCTGCTTCCAGCAGTGGGAGAGGTGGCACTATGAGGCACCGTCTGCATGGCACAGGGATTGCTGGTCTGCCTTCATCCTGCTGCTCCTGCCCTGCCTGGTCTTCATTGGTGGATGCATCCTCACCCTCTGCAATTAATTCCTGTGTTTCTGGTGATGCTGTGAATGTAAATGCACACATTAATTTTGTCTCCTGCCTCGCATTGCTAATGCAATACAGTTCTCAGTTCTTGAATTACATGTGTACTGTCTGTCTGTTTTGAGCCTTTCATGATTTACTCATCCTTATTCTACCTTGCTGTGTCTCACAGCTCCACTGTTTGGTGCATGTGCACTACATCTCCCAAAATGCATTGCTGGGTGTGCTTGTTAACATGTACAGGATTTGCATTCATGTTTGGTGTCTGGGGGTTTCCCGAGTGTGCGAGTGAGGTGGTGATGTATCAGGGGAGTTAGGGCATGCATCTTACCTTGTCTGGTGTTCAGGGTGTCGGAGCTGTCCAGGTCAGCCATGCCACTGACACTCTCGGGCTGCAGGGTGCCCTCCACCAACTCCTCAAGGGGCGTGGACTCAGTTGCTGTGGATGTCCCCCCACCGGTCTTCTTTGCCTCCGCCAGCCTTGTCGCAACCTTTTCCTTTGATCTTTTGCGCATGTCGTACCACCTTTTGCGTAGGTCTTCAACAGTGCGGTGGGTCACGCCAATGGCATTCACCTTCTCTTGGATTTCACACCAAATTCTCCTTTTACGTGCCTCTGGCACACGTAGGGATTTCTTTCCAAACAGTAGCTCATGGCTGGCTACCATTTCCTGGATGAGCACCTCCTGCTCCCTCTCACTAAATTGTTGCTTCCTTTTTCTAACATTCTCCTCTTGCCGCTTCTCTTGGGGATCCATTTCTCCTTCTCTCACTTGCAGTGCACAATTCTCTCACTCTCCTCCCAGCCTCTCACTCAGCTTCTGGCAATCAGGTGCAGCATGGGCAGTCACACTTCCTGGTTGTGATGTCATCAGGCTGCACCTGAATTGCCGATTCTCTATTTTGCGATTTCTTATTTGCGAAATGCGCAATTAAGGATTCGCTAAATAGGTATTCGCTTTATATTCTGCGAATTTCTGGGAATCGCTAAAATTCTGCGATCTTTTATTTACATCGGGTTTTGCGATTCTCTTAAATGCCATTCGCTAAAAATCGCAGCTTGAGAATCGCAAAAAGCAATTTTGATACATATGGCCCTTAATCTATACCACACATTTAATATGCATGTGCACATTTAAACATATGTGTATATAATATTTTGATAGTACTTTAGTCCACTAGATCATATAGCAAGCACTAAAGTTGCATGGCAGTAAGCATACTTGGGAACTACCTTCAAGAATATATGCGTGTAACATTAATGCATACATTGATGAGATTTTAGACTATGGTCATTTTAGCTGCATGAGAGGTAAGAGGGAGAAAACAATCACAATTAAAATTTGAATACAATATATCCAATTTGTTTACACAATTAACGGTGGGCAGTGAATTCCACTTTGCTGGCGGAGCTAGCAAAGTTTTTTCAACTCCGCGCTCCGCTTGGAGCGTGAAGTTCAGCAAAAAGCTCCTCCTCCTGTGTAGCGTAGCGGAGTTTACCAGTGCCGGCCTCTAATTTATTTGTTTCTCATATGGTGCCAAGTAACTCTCTCTGTTTCTGGCACTAAGGAATTGCTCAGGGGGAAAACAGAAAACTGCTGCGCCATCTAAGTCGTCTCTTACTGATCTCATTGCTGTGCCCCGCCCCCTTTCCCGGCCAAGGCAAGATCCGCTCCTGGGAGAGCACGGCAGGAATCCCCTTCAGCACAACCATGGCAAAAACACAGCAAAACCCAGGATCACTCAAACCAGCAACCCAGGATTACACACAGCACTCCCTATTCTGCCCCCTTCTGAACACCACGCCCCCAGGGAGGAGCTGAGAAGGCATGCATGTCCTTCCGGCCAGCAGAGTATGCCTGACTGCACAACAACAACATCCAGTGCTCACTCCCTGCCATCTTGTTGCCCTGCTTTGCGCTGGGCTAGGTCTGAGGGCTACAAGGAGGAGCGGAAACTGCTGACCGCCCCTGGCTGAGCTAGCGACCCAGACATGACTGAGCTTGGAGACCCTACTGGAGGCAGCCATGTAACAGTTCCTGAAGTGGCAGGCCCAGCAGCAGCGAGCACGTGGTAAGAGGGGCTCCGTGGGGAATGGGGCAGTGCCAATGAGGGTAGGCCTGTGGGTGCAGCATACGCGTGGCACATGATCATTACAAGTTGTCTAGGAATGCTGCTTTTTTCATCAGTGAGAACGTGTTGAGCTGTGTTACAATGGGTCAGAGTGTGTTGAAAAATAAACGTGGGAATTGGAGCGGAAACACAGACCCTCAGAATTGTTCCCCATTCCTGGCACTGCAACTTGTAATCGGGAGAACAATTCTGCACTCTGTAATTACTGATCCAGTCAGTTTTTTAGGATAGTCCATGACACTTGCTCGTTACCATGTTTCTCCTTGCAAAAATCCATCTTCAGATATCTCACTATCTTACTAAAGCACGAACCCTTGTTAACTAAATAATGAACCGTTGTCCGCAACTGCAGTGGAAACAAAATGCAAACAAACACATTCTACATCGAAGAATAAATATGAATCAAATGTTAGACTTAAAAGTAATCCTTGTGCTGAAACTACACTTGACTCCGCAAAATCATATCAACTTAATGGTGTACAGGGTTACAAATATGTGCACATTACTAAACACAGAGCATATGCAGTTTCTTAGCGAATGAATGAAATGCAAAAGATTACGAAAAAGATGTAATTTCAAAGTACACCAATATGAATATAATTTCTAGTTACATGCATAAATGTCTAAACATTAGTCTACACATACATATCATATTATCAGCTTTACAATGAGACAAGGTTTATGCTTGGTTTCCTCTTAATATATTGATATATAAGTATTGCAGGAAACTCTAGTAATCACATTTCTATGCACATAGCGGGATATGTACAACCGAAGTGGCGGAGTGAGGCGTTAGCCGTCATGGCTTAACGCCTCACTCCGCCACTTCAGAAACGCAAGGCTGCACCATATTTATAACAATATGGTGCAGCCTTGCGTTTCCTCCTTCGCTGGCGCTACACTTAGCAGTGTAGTGCCAACGCAGGCACCCTTGCACCATAATCAAGGGTATCTGTGTGCAAGGGAAAGATTGTTTATGTACAGGAAGGTCCCCCTTCCTTTACATAAACAATCTTTAAATGTCGTTTTGTCACTTCTATGTGTCCTGCTCAATGCAGCACACATGGAAGTCACAAAATGTCATTTTTTTGAAAGATTATTTATGTGCAGGAAGGGGGACCTTCCTTTACATAAACAATAAAAGGCTTTTTGCTTTTTCTATGTGTGCTGCACAAGGCAGCACAATGGAAAAAGCAAAAATGAGGAGAAATATAGCATTTCTCCTCGTTTTGCCAACTTAAAACCAGGTTTTCCCTGGTTTTAATTTTGGCGCTGTTTCCTATTTACGCTGCCCTTGTAAATAGGGGGCAGTGTCAAAATCAATGGGGTTTACGGTGGAACACCCACCACAACACCCACTGCCCACCCCTTTCACGCTAAGCATAGCATGAAAGGGGGCCGTATTTACAAGGCAGCGTTAAACCACGTTACGATGCTTAATGCCGCCTTATAAGTAAGGCAAAGCCCCTATCGCCACGGAAACGTCACAAAAAGTGACGTTCCCGTGGCGATAGGGGCTTGTACATATGCCCCAAAGTTTATAATTCTCATTAGTTTTCACATGGAGTACTTTAAATATACAATACCCCCTCTTCTCTTATTAACATTAATCACACAGAATATATTTGAGTACTGACCACACATGATTATAATGCACTCCTACAGTATCTTAGGATACTGGACAAAATTACCCTGCTCCATTGGTGTTCATCCAGATGGCGACTTCAGCCATGCAAGTGGTGAATTTCATTGGATGTTGGGGGGTGATTGGAGATGGAGAGGATGAGCTGTGTGTCATCAGCGTATTAGATTATGCTGAGTCTGTGAGCATGGAAGATGTTGACAAGTAGTGCCATGTGGATGTTGAAGAGTGTGGGTCTGTGTGAGGATCCCTGTGGACTCCGCAGATTGATTTGATGGCAGCAGAGATGTATGATGCCAGGCTGATAGACTCGGGCATCTGGTGAGGAAGGAGCTGATCAATTGTAGAGAGGGACCTCATATGTTGATTTCATGGAGGCATTGGAAGAGGATGGAAGATGGTGTTTAAAGCAGCTGAGAGGCTGAGCAGGATGAGTACTGTTGAGGCTTCTCTGTCCATGATCATGCAGATGTCATCAGTGGTGGTGATGAGAATGTCTTGGTGTTGTGATTGGGCCTGAATCCAGATTGAGAAAGATCCAGGAGGTGGTTGGCATTGACATGATCAGCCAATCTTTGTTTACAAGTTTTTCTAGTACCTCAGCTGGGTGAGGCGTGATAAGGAGATTTGTCTGTAGTTATTCAGAGACTTCGGGTCTGCTAAGGGTTTCTTCAGGAGGAGTAGTATGGTGGAGTGTTTCCAGATATTCGGGAAGGTGGCTGTGGTGAGGCAATCATTGAGTTTCGGTGAGTGTGGCGCAAATGGAGTTGAGTCCTTTGGTGAAGATGAAGTGAGGATGGGTCCTAAGGTGCTCCAAAGTGGATGGAGCACATGGTGGTGGTGGTTTCCATTGAGGTGATAGGGGCCAGCAGGCCATCATAGTTTCTGAATGTTCGTTTGGTCTGAGGGCAGTAAGGATGGTAAGGTCCAGTTGGAGGACAAAGTTGTAGTGCTGGTTTTGTCACTGAAGTAGTGAGAGAGCTCGATGCAGAGCTTTTGGGAATGGGTGATGCTTGTGGAGTTGGTGGCGATGGAGTTTCAGCCCTTAAGTATGACAAAAAGTGCTTTGGTATTGTTGGAGCTGTTCTTGATACGTGGGATCAGAGCTGAGCATTTGGTCAATCTGAGTTGCTTGTGGTAGAAGTGGAGGGCAGATTTGAAGGATGTTCTGTCATTTTTGTTGTAGGTGTTTCTCCACAGGTGATCCAGTTGCTTGCAGTGGTGTTTGGAGAGCTGTGGTCCTTCGGTGCGCCAGCTGGATAGAGGTCTGGACCTCAGTTGGTGATGGTCTTATTCTGGGCCAGAGTGTCTGTGCAGAAGGTGATCTGGCATTGAAGTTGGTGATGGACTGTGAGAGTCCTGTTCTTGATGATGCAGGCAATAGATTTGGAGCTCTGAGGTCATGCTTCCCTGGGAATCCAGTTACAATTCCGCCAAGTGGTTGTGGAGAGTGTGGCTCCAGGTGGGTGGGGGAAGAGCAGGTCGAAGCGGACAAGGTAGTGGTTGATCCAGGTAAGGGAGTTGGCTTGTCCACTGTGATACTTGAGAAGTTGGTAAAGATCGGGTTGTGTATGTGTCTGGCTACGTGGGCGGGGTCTTTCATTTGTTGGGTGAGTCCAAGTGTGCTCAGGTCTTCCAGGAGGTTGTTGGTTTTTTGGTAGACATGGTCTTCCAGGTGGAAGTTGAGGTCACTGAGGAGGATAAAGGAGCTGAAGTTCATCACCAGTGGTATTTCCGAAGCTAGATCTTGAGCCAGGAGGGTGGTATAGCAGGACCCCTCCCAGGGTGGTGTTGCTGGAGGTGTGAAGCTTAAAGGCCAGGTTTTTTCAGGAAGTCACTGAACTTTGCAGAGGTGATGGAGTAGTAGATGTTTTCTTTAGATGATGGCTAGTTCTCCTCCAGGATTGCAGGTTCCATGGGGGATAGCTACTGCAATGTCAAGATCCAAGGTCGGGTAAGCAAGGTCTCGGTCAAGGGAGAGGTCATGGAGGAGGTCCCAAACTTCGATGGCGTGTCTGATGAGAGAGCGGGTGTTGAGAAGGAGGCAGGTCAGGGTGCAGTGTGTGGGATTGTGGGTGTGTGGTGTGAGGTGTGGTCATGAGTATCAATTCAATTTCAATTCAAAGGATTTATTGATTGTGTAGCTAACCAAGACGGGCTTCCAAGCGCTAAGGTCTGTCAGGTTCAGTATCATGATCTTTTAGGTGAAGAGAAAGGTCTTGAGTTGTTTCCTAAAGCTGAGAAGACTATCACTCATCCTAAGACTAAAAAGTAAGGTGTTCTATAGTTTGGGGGCTAGGTTGGCAAAAGAACGCCCACCACACCTGGCTTTTTTCGCTCTAGGAGTAGAGAGAAGTCTCTAAATGCTAGATCAAAGCTCTCTTTTGGAGAGATGAGGGCTGACCAAGTGATGAAGAATACGCTGCCCTCTTTTGTGCTTCGCGCGGTGAGCTATTCAGACAGCTTTAAACTGAATCATCTTCACTATGGGCAGGCATTGTACATTTACAAGTGCCAGGGAGGCAGTTTGAGATTTGAGAATACCCAGAAGGATTTGCACAGCACCATTCTGTCTAACTTGTAGTTTTTTTTATAACAGAGTGGACTGCCTAGATAAAGAGAATTTCCATAACCGAGGGGGGAAAGTATTAGGCCTTGAACCACTGTTCTTCGGACAGCAACTAGTACCTAGCTGGAGTCTCCATGAGGTCTTTTAAGAGGTCTAAACAGTTGGATGCCAGTTCTTTGGCTTGGGCTCGCAAGGCGCATTTACTGTCCAGTGTAATACCCAGGCTTTTCACATCTGGCTTGGGGGACAGAAGATCTCCTAGGGAGGATGGCCATCTTATCTGGTTCCAAAGTGGTGGGTTGTTACTGTCCACCAGGACCTCAGTTTTGTCGCCATTTAACTTCAGGCAGCTGGCAGCCATCCAATCGGTGACTTGCTTTAAGGAAGAGTTAAGTTGCTGTGAGATAAATCTTGTATTAGGCAAGGAAGACAATGATCTGTGTCGTCCACATAAGACACCATAGAAAAACCTAGAGAGCAAATGATGTCTGACAGCAGACAAACATAAAGATCAAAAAGCATCAAGCTCAAGAAAGATCCTTTGGGAACACCACACTTTAGGTGATGGGTGGTGAAAAGGAATGGCCCCTCATTAACTTGAAAGGTTTTGTTGTTTAGAAAAGATGAGAGCCATTGTAATGGGTACCTCTTCCAGCCTGCACAGCAAGGTTGGGTAGGAAACCATGTCAAATGTTGCACTCAAGTCAAGCATAATGGGAGCAGCAGAACCATCTTGGTCATGGACCTTTTTTTAGCTCCTCTGTGGCAACTAGGAGTGCTGTTTCTGTACTGCACCCTAGTTAGAAACCAGTTTGAGTAGGGTGTAGGATTTATTAGATTCTAGAAATACCGACAGGTGGTTATTCATCACATTTCCAGAATTTTGCTAACTCCAGGGAGGAGAGAAATGGGCCTACTGGTTTCGACTAACTCTGGGTCCAGAGAAGTTGTCTTTAATAGCGGTCTGATGATCACGTGCTTCCAAATGTCAGGCACACTGCCACTTTCAAGGATTGATTGTATAGGTCAGTACTGAGAGAGTGGCATCCCCTCCCCCTTTCAGAAGAATGTCTAGGGGTGTGGGATCTAACTGGGAGACAGATTTTACAGTTTTTGCTATGGTCAGAATTTCCTCCTTGCTGACCTGTGTGAAGAATGAAAGTTCTCCCTGTGACCTGTTGACTAAGATCTTCTAGTTGGTCAAGTTCTTATAGTCTGAATCCCCAGTAAGTGTGTCCAAAATAAGCCTCGCTTTCCCAAGAAAGCAGTTAGCCAATAGCTCTCAGCGGGCCTCAGAGAGGGAAGGGCCTGCACATGTGATGCCGGGTCTCAAGAAGGAATTAACAATTTCATAGAGCTCCTTCAGGGCTTTAGAGGAGTTTTCAATCCTTGCTGCAAAATCATCCATCTGGGCTTTCCTGATTTCATGCTGATACTTTTTTAATGCTTTTTTGTATGCGATTTGGCATGTTTCATCATAACTAACCCTCTACTTCCTTTCCTTTCTTTACATTCTTCCTTTAGCTTCATTAATTCTGCAGAAAGCAATGGGGCTTTTGTCTGTGGCTGAGCATTCTTGCTTAGTCTTAATGAAATTAACTTGTTTAGAGAGACATTTACCCAATCCTTAAATGCAGTATATGATGCGGAAACATCCCTGGGTAGATCAGGAACTGTGTTGTGTAAGGCCGTTTCCCAGCTTGCTATGTCTAATTTAGACCATTCCGAGTAATCCTTAGTTGTGCCGCTATGGGGGCTTTATTTACTGTTATTGGTATTGAAAAGGGAATGATAAAGTGATCCGACCAGCAGACAGGAAGGGGGACTTTCATTGTCATGCATGGAATGTTCGTGAAGATTGGATCAAGTAGATGTCCTTTATTATGTGTGGGTGATTTAACCAATGGATGGAGCTGTATAACTGAGAGATCATGTAATACATTTACTGTGCGTCCACATACTTTATCTAAGTCACCCAACAGTGTAAAATTGCCTTTCTGTAAGTTTTGTATGTCTGTATGTTTGAATGTCGGGCAGAGCCTATAAGAACTCAGAGGCTGGCCGTGGGTAAATAGATAGGCAAATTAGTGAATGTATAGGTATGGTAGAGTTCAATCATAAAGCAGAGGGTTAAGTTTGCTTTAAGTTGTTTATTAAATATCAGCTCAACCCCCCACCAGCCTTATCAATATGATCACATCTTGAAATAGAATAACCTTGATGGAGTGAATCTGCAATATCAAGCAGACAGTCATCTTTTAACCAGGTTTCCATAAGGAATAAAATTTCAGGTTGGTTATCCTCCAGAAAGATAATGATCTCTAACTTGTGCATCGGGAAGGGCATGCAGTTGAGGAGGAACATATGCTAGTAATGATTAACCTTACTTTGGGAGTTGTGATCACACTTACTTTGGTCCATTGGCAAATCTATCGCTAGCTTGGGTTCTAAGTGTCCTACTGACAGTTTACTAGGTTAATATGGTCCATAAGGTGGTAGCAAATCTTATCCAATGGTGAGGAGGTGGCCGACGGAGGTTACCGGTGGGCAGCCAGCAAAGTGGTGGGTCGTCCAATATTCAGGGCATGGAGGTCAGTGTCCAAGTAGCGTCTGGGGTTGCAGTGGACCGGGCTCAAGTAAGAAAATAGAAAAGGAGCAGGAGAGATTAAATGGGCAAGGAGTACAAAAGGAAAGAGGTGAGAAAGGATGCAAGAGATGGCAAATGGGCAAAAAGAGGCAACACTTGGAAAAGAATAAAAGAGTGCAAGACTGAATGGAAAACAGGCAAAACGTTGAGAAAAGAAGAATAAGTGACAGTGCAAGAGTGAGTGGAAAATGGTAAGAAATGCACAAGCTAAGAAAGGCAGCAAGAGTGACAGTGCATCTGTGAATGGAAGACAGGCAGAAAGGCAAGAGCTGAGAAAGGAACAACTACAGTCACAGTGCAAGAGTGAAATGAGATAATTGGCAAAAAGACCTCAGAGAAGTGTCACGATCTGGTCAGAGGACTGAGCCCAGGTATGGTGGGCAGGCATGGCCAAGCAGAACCTTCTTAATATTTGCAGCATATGAAATACCTAACGTAAAATAAATAAATTCAATAAGGCGCATTCCACACGGAACATATTTTTAGAATGATCACTTTGGTTGCCTTGTGGGATAAATAGGCTGATCAACTATGATAGCTGCCATTACATGAATGAAAACCATGCTATGATTAGAATATCCACATCAGACAGGATAGCAACCTCCAAAATATGGAACCTACACATCTGAGCATAGAGAACAGAAGCTGCAGCTCACATCTTGAGTTTAAGGACATATAGAGCAAGATTTATTATTAAATGTATCAACTACAAGGTCTAAGAAATGTAATCTCTAAGCGATACTGTCGCATTCTATTCTGATTCCAATAAAACACTAAACATCAAATTGACAGCAGCTGTCAAATATGCTAATAAAAGATGGCAGCTTGATTACACAGTACAGAACCCTATATAGGAATTCTTGTATCATTCATTTTGCAATAAAAACAATAACAATCAATTGTCACCAATTATATTAAAAAAACATAACATATTGAAAACTTTTGTTATAAAAAAAACTCCTTGGGAGCTGTCTATATCAAAAACTGTTTACACGGCGTTTCGGTGAAAAATATAGTTCTCATCACCTTCTTCAGGACAATAGTTAAGTGTTCAAAAGTTATCACTATTTTAGATCGAATTAATCTTTCTTGAACGGAACGTGAAACTATATGTCGTCCATTATATGTTAATACCATTAAACAACTCTGGATGCAGCAATATCCTATACAGAGATATTGTGAATTTAATAACCAACTGGTCAATGAGGAGTGGATTAGAATTTGGTCTGTTAGTACTTTATTCTCAGTAATCCATCTACAAGGTGCCTTGTTACATAGACCAGGCTATAAACTCGACCCTCTATTCCTTGAATTGAGAAGATATTTGTACCACGCGAGCCCCCCTCAAGTTGCTTCTTAGCCAGTATCATAAATTGCCTGGATTTAACTTGGTATCAAGATGGAACTCGCCTGTGATATAGGCCTCCACATAAAATCCGAAGACATCTTTTTACTACAGTTTCATAAACAATATCTCTTATGGTTAGCTTATTGTTCCTACTTTCATATATTCCTACTAATTGATTGCAGGACACAAAGACCCTGGTTTATGTACATGACCAGAGGGGTGACGTAAATTCTTGAGTTCACAATATTTGTCACATTTTGGTTTTGCTCCACAATGATGATTTTTAACAATTAATGTGACTGATGGAAAGCCACTGCATGTATGTTTTGACATGCTTGTTTCACTACCAAAATGGTGGTTACGTGTTTATTGGTGCCTGGTATTCACAATGTCTTTGAAGCATGGTTGATCTTACCTCAGCAAGAGCATCTTCCAGCACTCATTTCACATGGGAGAATCCTACCACGTATGAGATTGATTTGGTTACTGCTTGTACACAGCTTGCAAAAAGAACAATTGATGGACAGAATGCAGAACAATGTTAAACACTCACCCCCAGCCAGAGATCTGGGCCTAAATCCATTGTTTTTTTTAGCTCACCACACCATCCCAGTTTAGACACAGCCTTATGCAAATCCGTCTTGACCTTGCGCACCATGGGAACAGCCCAGCCCTAATTGCCAGGCCAGTTCCTCCCTGGACTGGAAGCAAGCATCCTAGGACATGTTTCGGGGTATCATCCCTCATCAGCCAGGATAGCTTGAATTCAGTGGCATGGCGAGCAGAGGACCCACGTCTGGGCATACCCATCCCACTTGGGGTAACAAATGCAAAAAGAACAATTGATGGGCCGAATGCTGAACAATGTCAAACACTCAACCCCAGTCGGAGATCTGGGCCTAAATCCATAATTTTTTTGCTCACCACGCCATTCCAGTTTGGACCCAGCAATAAGCAAATCAGTCTTGACCCTGCTCACAGCTTGCAGCGAATCACTTCCTGAGCAAGCAGCAGACCAGGAGACAGTCAGTGGGATAACAGATTGCTTCTTTGTTTCCCCTGGCATTAATTGAATTCTTCATGACTAATGCATTGAGATTTCCTGCTCTTCTAGAGTAAGTGACGAGTGATGTGACCACATTCCGTTAGCTGTCTCACAATTTCTTGTCATGATCTGATGTTGGCTTTGGAGTGGCAAATTCATGATTCATGGGTTTGGGCAAGTTAGCAGAACTTTACAAGTTCTTGGGTAGTTCAGTAATGGTTGATTCCGGTTAGCGAACCATGTAATGTTGCTGGTACTTTCTTTTCGGCACTGGGCCCTAGAATGGTTTAGGTCTTTATGCACAAGCCTGTTTCTGATAGAGCACTTGGCGATATGATACAGGCAATGGGGCTTAGCTCATTCAATGGCTGGCCGCCCAGACAATCAATTGGCTTGTGATGAGGTTTCTCAGTTACACTCTTCGTGGATTTGGAATATGACTACTGCATTTATTGGACACTCATGCTGGTTATACTACGCTAAGGTAAGTTTTATGACTGAGGACCACACGCATTGACTATATTTTGGTGGTTTTCAATGATTAAGGGCCTACTCCAAGGTTCATTGACAGAGGGTCATTGTCCTGATGAGACGTGCAAACTCACTATATGTTGAAACGGCAACACCCCCCCACTCTTGTTGTAGAAAGGATTCTGTGCAGAAATTGTGAATACCAACCTTGGGTGTATTTCGTGCTTTTATATGCCCTTGTATATACTATTAGACATTGGACTACTACACAATCTGCACTATATTACTGATTGTACTACACTTTGGTTTTATTCAATGAAAAATTCATTTTGACGAGAAGGAACAGAAGACTCAGATTACATTATGTAGATCAAATAAATGTTTATCATTATTCATGAATGAAAAATATGAACAATACATTCAAGCACCAGTAAGTGTTCTGGTGTAAATAAGAATTAAATCCCCTGGGACCATTTATTTTGTATATTATGAATACCCCGGTCTGATTGGGTTAACGTGTGGGCCTTGTTCATGTACTATTTTTAAATGATGGAGGTGGTTATGGAGATGGTGTGGGTGGGTACCAAACACTAAATCGGTTGTTGGATGGAGGACACGACAAAGATTAAATTAAACATGACTGCTACATAATAGCGATTATCTTTTGTCATCTTGACATAAGGCAAATGTTTTGATATTAGGTACGTATGTTGATTATTCATGGCATGTCATATATTAATACCAGTGTAATCATCACATTTACGGCAGTGTTGCACTGTTTTGCATTATTCCATATGAATAAGGGACAATATTATCATTGCAGGAATGAACAGCATTTTAAATTCAGTGAGTATTGGAAAGTCTAATGTATTTTATATATATATCTATATATCTTTATATATCTATCTATCTATCTATATATATATATATAGATATATATATATAGATAGATATATATCCTACTGGCAGTGGGCAGTAGGTAGTTATAAATTGGCCCGAGTTTCCATAGGAAAACCTTTTTATGTTTTGCTAATAACTTTGTCACCGTTTGACAAATCTTCATGAAATTTTCAAAACTAGTTTGACACTCACTTCAGCTGCTGTCTGGAAAGTTTCGGGGGGATTTGTTAAGCAGGGGCCGTGAAAAAGGGGCGGTCCCAAAACACTTTTTCCCCATATAATTTCCAATAGGGATTTTAGACATGATTACAGCCTGAACCGCTGAACGGAATTACACCACATTTGGCAGAAAGCTAGATCTTGGTCCAGAAAGATCTCTTTTTGTAATTTGGTGTAAATACATTCAGTAGTTTTGGAGTTATTAAAAAAAAGGTTTATGTATATCTAGGGATGCGGGCCCTCCGCAGATGCAAAAGATGTCATGCTGAGATCTGATTGGCTGCCAACACTTCAACCAGGAAGTTTTGGCACCATCTTGGGACTCAGGACTCGGCCCGAGTACTAAGAAAAATGTTTTTAAAAAACTCAAGGGGGCAGGGCAGGAATACCCTGACCCCTTAAGCCTAGCGCTGCGGGTCGCACAGGTACCCCGTGGGGGGCCTAAAACATTTTCTTTAAAATTTTGCTGCAAATTTAAGAAGTATCTGTGTTTGATTTCTTTAAAAAAACAAGCATGCTTTCCCGTGCTTGCTTTTTTTTTTTTTTTGCTCCCCAGGTGGCTGAGGTCTCAGGGGGAACCATTATAAAGATGGGGGCGCATATGGACCCCTTCCCCAGACTGATTTTGACCCCAGGACAGCATCCCCCGGGGCCTGGCCAAAATTGACAAAGAGAGGGGGGCACATGGCTCCTTTCCGGGATGATTTTGGCCCAGGGGACCCCATACTCCGGGGCCTGGCCAGAATAGCAAATGGGGGCCACATGGCCCCACTCCCAGAGCCATTAATGGCCCTGGGAATCCCATCCCCCAGAGCCAGTTCCTGCTATGTCCCAGGGTGTCCACCCCCGGATATAGCCGTGTCCCTGCCTGCACTGGCGCAGGCAGGGAAACCTGTGTTTGTGCTCGCTTGGAGGGAGCAATTCCAATGCTACCACAGAGTGAGAGCTAACAAAAAGCCCGCTCCCAGCTGGCGGGAGCTTTAAAAATAATCCCGCCATCC
The DNA here is from genome assembly GCA_963921515.1 of Calotriton arnoldi. Lineage (NCBI taxonomy): Eukaryota > Metazoa > Chordata > Amphibia > Caudata > Salamandridae > Calotriton > Calotriton arnoldi. The sequence goes on from CAWUFW010001802.1 coordinate 2,218,729, forward strand.
GGGACCGGACTTCAGATCAATTTCCCGGCCCGCAGTGAAATCGATCTGAATATTGCTCCGCCCGCAGGGAGCAGCATTTTTAGTTGCTTCCTGCGGGCGGGAGCAATGGCCACTCCCACAGGATGCAGCGAGCAGGTTGCAGCTGTGGGGGCCTTGGGGCTCACCTTATGGCCCCTGACTAGGATATGGTGGGTGCCGTGGGTGGGCACCCACCTTTTGTTGGCTGGGCTCTGGGGCTGAAATCGGCCTGGGGAGGGAGCCTGCATTACCTCCTCCCCCATAAATACAATGATGGGCCCCAGGGGAAGGGTTCCCTGGGGCCAAAAACGGCCTGGGGAAGGGGCAATATACCCCCCTCCCCTAAACAAATGTGTTGGGTCCTGGGGGACTAGGGTCCCAGAGACCAAAATTAGCCGGGGAGGGGGGCTGCGTGCCCCCTTCCCCTTTGGAATATAGCCTGGCCCCAAGAGATAGGGTCCCTGGGGCCGAAATTGACCCGGAGAGAGGGGCTGTGTTGCCCCCTCCCCCAAAAATATAATGGTGGGCTCTGGGGGATTGGGTCCCTGGGGCCAAAAGCAGCCCGAGGAGGGGGCATGCGGGTTGTCTGTATGCAGGGGGTTGGCCACTGGGCCTGGCCGCAGTGGCCCTTTGGCTAAAGCTCCACTGTGCACAGCCAAAGGCCATGTGCGGCGGCAGTTGGATTTGCGTATAGTCATTATTTATTACCTTTCATTTAAAAAAAAAAAAAAACTAGAAATTCACTGAAAAATACAAAGGTTGCAGGGATGTTATAGTTAGGAAATAGCATTAACAAACCATAGAAATTCACTGAAAGACCAAAGGTTACAGGGATGCCATAGCTAGGAAATAGAATTTAAAAACCTTAGAAATTCACCAAAAAAACAAAGGTTACAGTGACACTATAGTTAGTTTCAGGATTTACACACACAAAACAATAGAAATTCAGCAGTTATAGTTAGAGTTATCTCAAGTAATTATAACTCATGCCATAAGGTAACTATAACTTGCGCCCCCACCATGCACTGCTACTTACCCCACATATTACATCACTCATGACATTCATGACGTTGCATGGAGGAAGCTGGGAGCAAAGACTGAGTCAGCTTTATTCATCTTCTGTGAGGATCAAAGCCATTGCATTCTATATGGATTATGTTACCCCCTGCAGAATAATCTAAGGATATTACAAGTCACTGAGGAGGTACATGGACACATAGAGGAATAAGGCCGAAAGCTGAGTTCCTTTTAAAGATCATGGAACTCGGAGGTGACGAAGTATCCTTTTAACGCATGGGAGATGGTATGTATGTTTTTATATGGTATTTCTATAGCACAAATCTAGCCAAAAGGCAGGAACTCACTGTACAGGGTCAAATACAAGCATAAAGTGAATAGGTCATAGGAGAGATCAATGGGTTTTGAACGCTTAATTTACTGTGATGTGTTCTTTAAAGAGATGAGTCTTCAACTTTTTCCTAAATTGGTATCTTAGTCCTTATAATACACAATCACACCATCACCCTTCCTCCAACCAAATAAATCCTTGGTGTCTTACTCTTTTATATGAAAGAGGTAGTATGGAGACATGAACAATAAAAATAGAATCTGTAGTATGAAATTAAGCACACCAAAAAGCATTAATTTGGAAAAAGATATTAGAATTAATTTAATGTAGGTCAGATTAAAATGCTGTCCCTCAGAATGTATAGACACATGCAAAGATATTTTATCTTTATTGAAGTTACCTCTTGGAAGCAAAAAATAAACATGGTAATGTAAATATGTCCTTTCTACTGATCACTCATCATGTTACAAAAACAGCCCAGAAGAATACAAATCCAGTTCAAGTTTTCATTATTTACAAAGTAGCTGTAATTATGCTCTGTGACCTTCCTTTCACTTTGGCTGCTGGCTCTGACAGCAGGCATTATGATGCCACAAGTCAACTGTAATAATTACAGTTGAGCAGCAACATTATTTCTTTATTACAGGTGACTAGAGATGTCACAACTCAGCGACCACAAGGATATTATAGACAAGCTTTAAACAGGGATTGTGTTTAAACATTCCTCTCAGTTGCAAGAGCAGTTGAAGCATTGTGACTACCAGATGGCTCTGGTCAGTGGCTGTGTCCAATCTTCTTCCATTTGTATATGTTATAGCTAACAAAACTCAGAATATCAGCATTACATTTTATAACCATCCTCTTGACATCCCAACTTCTGTTTAGGTCTTTCTGATCCTCCAAGAATCCTTCTTGAACTTTACAGAATGTCTCTTTCATATGGAAAGGCCGCTAAGTCAGAATTTCTTGAAAATGAACTTCCCAATGCTTGATGTTTGGGCCCCTACCCCAGGCCCTTCCGTCTGGAATTCACGTCTCTGACCTGCAGAACTTGTATGAAATCTACTGGATGCAGAGATTCCACACTGTTAAGAGTGCATGATATAAGAGTTGAGATGACTGTTTTGGCTCCTCGTCACTATATGTTTTGGCACTGTGCATTATGCTCAAATCAAGGTCAGGGGTCACTGTTCCTGAGAAAGGAATGTAGGTTGGAGGGGAGACAGTCAACAAGACTGTTTCTTGTTGCCCTCACACATCCCTAAGGAAGTCATGCTTCATCATCGGGCGGGTACTCCTGGTCAGGCTGGCGCTGCAATGCCCTATGGATCCCTCGAAGGGTCACTTTGGCCGAGATCTTTTAATTTGGATGCCGTATGATGAGTGCGAGCGTGTCCTCAGTGGGGTGATTGATGAGGTGTGATGATAGTGAGGTAACGGGCCCCGATGAGGAGCACCCGCCCGGTGGTGAAGCATGACATCCCTAGGTATGTGTGAGGGCAACAAGAAACAGTCTTGTTCTCTCCCCCCCAACCTACGCTCCTTTCTCAGGAACAGTGACCCCCCAACCTTGATTTGATTATAGTTTTGGAGCACGGGCACTGGACCTTTATCCGCTCCCAGTCCCCCCCCTCTTTTTGATACTACTGTGCATTATGCACCAGGCACAGTCAAAATGAAAATCAGCGTTTGGTATTGTTAAAGAAGCAAAGTAGATTCCAGGAAGCTCAACCCGACCATCCTCTGTTATTCAATTGGTTATCCAGTGTATCCATCCTTTGGAATTCTCCACCCATGCAATAATTAAAGTTCAGTTAAAGTCCAGTTGGAGTTAATAAAATAATTCTACATCCAATAGAGTGATATTCATGTAAATGATATTTTTGCCATAGTATTATGTCAGATCATATTTTTGTTAAAAATATTCTGACTTACTGTATAATGTCCACACTTTGCTTTGGTGGTACACATTTTCAGCTTTCCTAAACATCGAACATATTAACATAGTTATTTTTCTGCAACAAATCATTTTTTTTATCAGGTTTCTCTGGTCTGTTCTCTAGGGGTTGAAGTGCTGGCACCTCTTCCCAAGGCTTACTCAGTCCTTTAGTTTGTTTGGATTTCGCACATACTTGGCCACTGTCAACATATCACAGGTAGGAGGTCTGTGCAAATCGATCCTTTAGTCCCTTCCCTTTGGGTCCAGAAGGTTGCTTCCTGGCTCTCTAATGGGTACCAAGATGTTTGCTTGCCATTTCAAATGTTCTCCTTATTTCACACAGGCCATTTTATGCGTTCCTAACCTTGGATTAGGCTCTGACATTTTACAGGACAGTGTGAGGGATTTGACATTCCTTGAAAAACACAGACCATTACTCACTGTATATCTATGAATCAAATGTCCTTAATGTGCCCAGAAACCTGGCAGTCCATCTGCTCTCACCTACTCAGAAACCTGTTGGAGCTCTACGCCCTTTTAGAGTCCTCATGTTACCTTTCAGGGTCTGAAATGCATCTCGCCTTCCAACTGGTCCCCAATTGCTAATTCTTGTGTGCCTGCCTATTCCATCTTCCCACATTAATCTTAGTATTAGTGTACCCTCCTTCTTTCCAGGCACATTCAGCTGTTATTCACCCTCGAAACTTCTGTAACGAGTGTTTCAGCGTTTTACCGGGCCCAAGGACTCACCACTCTACTTATCTCCTTCTGTTGGTCCTCTGATGAATCTTGCTCCTCGCATTGAGGGGTAAAGGAAACTACAGTATCAAACTTTGGCTACCCAATGAAGACCAGGAATTGGTAACCAAATCACAAGTTAATGATTAAATTCAAGAATTTGGTCCTGAAGACCATACTGTAAAGATATAAGATAGCAACTGGAAGTCCAATCCTCCTGAAGAAGTTTAAACAAGCTAAAAACACACATACTAACAGCTCTGCAGTTGCGAGCCAAAACAATGGCAGAAGAACATAATGCTCTGTCAACGATTTATGACTTACTGTACTACACATTAGGAATTTCAGCACAGTCCGTGTAGGAGAAACAATTAGAAAACTCAACAGGCTCAGACATTTAAGAGTTTCAATTAGAGTTCATAATAAGTAGGATAAGGCAAAAATTAACATTTAGTAAAGCTCAGTCTTGAGTCTCAGAAAGATAAAATACAAGTGTAGTGTGAAGCTACAAATAAAACAGAGTCTAAGGGCTAAAGGTTCCAAAAGTCCATTGGAAAGGATTTGTCATGAAAAGGAGTCTAAAGGACATGGGCTGAAAGGGGGAACTCAGCAAGCATTGCAGAGTTATGGTTCAGCCACAGAGTCCATAGGAAGTCGCAAAGTTCTCAAAGCATCAGCATTGGGTCTGGTCAAAGTCCACAACCAGCAAGCCTGCCAATTTCAAGAATACCTGTAAGCATTCAGAGGAAACTTGGGCATGAAAGGGAACAGACATACCAAAGAAGGAGAAAGAGAATGCCCACAAAAAGCCTCCAAAAATCCTTTTTCCATTCAGGGAAAATCAGTATTATAGTTCAAAAGTCCGGAGGTGAAACCCTCTAAGTCACACCATCACCGTCCAACATCCGTGAGGTAATCTTCCGCTCACAAGCTGCAAAAGTGGAGAGAATCAAGAATTTTCCCACAGACAGCATGGGAACTACTTTCTATTCCAGGCCCACAGGTCAAGTCACAATAAACCATTCATTAGCAGAAACTTCCCATGTGCTAGTTAGCAGTGGTCCATGCAGATAAGCGTGGAGGGGCGGGGCGGGGGGATTTCGACAGAGGACGGAATATGATTTGTTTATTTAGCCTTATTCCGTCGTCTTTCGACTCCACCCCTCCCGCCTCCCGCGGCTTGTGCTAGTGCAAAAGTTTGTGTCACACAGTAGTATCAATATTCTATTGCAATATGTATCGACTTCTTCCAGTCGCTCATGAGAAAGTACACAAAATGTTACATGGGCTGGAACAGCAATAAAATGCTTTCTCACAAACATCATGAGAAAGTGCAGGCCTAAAAATGAAGTTCAGTTAAATGCCTTTACGAGGCAAAATAGCATTATTAATATACAGATACACATTTACCAGAATCCTGTGTGCTTTCATCAATACATTTGTCAAAGCAATTAATGTCATAGACAGTCTAATGAATCCGTTCAATGGTAAGTTTGGCCTACTACTACGTTAGGACACATATACATGTACTATGGGTGCATATATTAGAAAATAATTTTCTTTTTAAGAAATTTGAGACTCTAGTCATACAAGGATTAATTCAGAACATTTTCATCTTTCTAACTTATGGCATATCAGCTTTGCACCAATATTTTAAATTCAATGGTGCATCACAATCGAGACTCGAAAAACGACAACATTGAGACGGTTATGCATTAATTATTTCAGTATGCAAACGTTTTAGTTATAAGCAAAGCCCAATAATATCTCATAATCATTACTTTCATTTATAAATTCATATTAATTATTTTATCTCATAAATTTCTAATGAACGACATACATACCTACATTTTAGAGTGTTTAGCATGAATTAGACTTATAATTTCAACAGTCAGACAATTTAGAAGATCAATATATATTTTATCTATTTCTTATTCTTCAAGCATTCTTTTATGGTGCACGTACTAAGGGGCATATTATCAAGAGCCATTTCGCCGCTTTTTTGGCTTTAAAAGCCAAAAAAGCGGCGAAAATGACATCGCCCTATCTACAAGGGGATGCTAACATGCATTAGCGCATGTTAGCACCCGTTTCCCGACGCTCGCTTTGCATCTCTAATGAGATGCAAAGTGGGCGTCACTGGTAGTACTCCTTGTAAATTATCGCTGATGTGCACATCGCGATATTTACAAGGAGGCCCACGCATTTTTGCAGATGTTAGTTTTTGGCGAAAACCGCGGTTTTCGCCAAAAACTAACGTCTGCAAAAATGCTGACTTAGGTATACTTACCATTGGGGGTGGATTGTGCTGATACGACCACAGGGTCGTATCAGCAAGGTTATCGCCGTTTTCCATGGAACATCGCTGAAAAACCAGCGATGTTCCATGGAAAACACCGCTATCGCTGGAAAATTATCGCCATTGCGCTATGCATTGTTGATACAGCGATAGCATGGCGATAATTGCCTGCGATAGCCGGCGATAAATAATTTCTCGCTAAGAGCGGCCAGCGATAATTATCGCTGCCGCTTGATAATATGCCCCCAAGTGTTTTTACATATTCATTGTCATTTTCTAAGACGTGTGCAAGGTGTACATTCTTTTTATGCATTTGCTTTTGTGCTCATTATAAGTTTATGTGTTGTTCAAATAATGAGCAGCTTCTAAGCTGTATCACCAGTCTGCTGTCAGGAACTAGGAACCTCTTGAAGCGCATGTGGGTATTCAACCCAGTCGGGCATGACCCCAGGAGTCTAGGCCCTGCGAATGACTGTCATTAAAGGGTTGAGTAATGCTAGTCCTTCCCTAGGTTATACTTATGAAACAAGGCCCTCTGGAAGAGCAACCTCCACAGTACAGACCAGTGCTTAATTTGAGCCGGTGGTTTCCGGTGCTTGGCACCAGCACATAATTGCCTGAACCTGCACCTATGACAGCTGCCACATGTTGGCACTGTTTGTGTAATTTAAAGATGAGCAGAAAAACTGTTGGTTGTTAAATCAGTATACATTAAAACATCTAATACCTGCCACCCAAGCCATTCTTAAAGCTCTGGCGTCCTCAAACGGTCTAAATTGTCACACTTCAGTGTTATGATTAATAGTTTTGTAAGTACAGTGACAATGTGTGGTGCAAACTGCGGTAGCGTCTTGACGAGGGTCCCGGTACTTTTTTTCATTTTTTATCAGGCACTGGAACAGACCATCCTACCCTTCCTCCATCTTCAGCCTCGAGCTTCCCTGTATCTCCTGTCAGGGAATATATTCTACAGTGCCTAGGCATTCTACTGTGAGGTCACAGGTACACAGCCTTAGCTGTACAAGGAGCTCAATTGGACCCTTCTGAGCTGGATCCCTGGCTACATGAGATCAATTAGTCTGCAACCAACTATCTGTAGAACTAAGGCAAGCGTCCCACCAACAGCTTTGTCAGAAATCCTTAAAAATACATTTGTTTGTTAGTAACAGTGCTTATTTGAGCCGGTGGTTTCCGGTGCTCGGCACCGGCACTCAAATGTCAGCACTGGCTCTAGTGACAGCCCACCACATGGTGTCGCTGTCTGAGATGTACGCAACAACAGTGTTTATTAAATCAAATAGCACTGAAAATTAATAATACCAGCCGCTCCCGACATTATTGAAGCTTTGGGGGCCTGAAATAGTCTGAATTGTCACACTTGTAGGAGTGCAATTGTTAGGTGTTATGTTGGTACTGTCATTGGCAGAGCTGGCAGGGGCAATGCGTGGTGCAGGTTGCAGTGGGCTTCCGAGAAGGGCCCTGGCACTTCATTTTTTACAAATTAAGCACTGGTTAGTAATGCCCTTCTTACAGGCCTGATTTTCCTTCCACAAAAATGAGCAGCGCCTAGAAATGGCACAGTCTTTAATAGGCACCTCACAATGTTCCTCAGGCATTGCCCAAATATGTGGTACAGAGAGGACAAAAAGCAGATATGGCAGCAACGCAAGAGCAAAAGCCTCAAGAGCTTTGTTAGTCTCCAGAATGCTCTGTTTCACAGGTTACTGGGACACTGGGTGTTGAGGTAAAGGGCATTTCATATTAGGGGTTTATTCGTGAAAACAGCACGAGTACAAACGAAGAGTTAGTCAACTGAAAATCGAGAACATTCAAGGAGAAAATTTGACAGAAGGTCCTAATAATGCCAGATCCACTTCTTGCAACACTCCAGACTGCACACTTCTCAATTACACAGGGCGTTGGGAAGTGGGGTGTGTGGATTTTGAATTGGAGGGGGGTGGGAATTAACAAAAACAACATCAGCACCTATAAACTGTGGGTCAAAGTACGAAACGAGATTAACAAGGGACTCATCGGGCTTGGCACTCTAGAAAAATACTTTTCTTGGTCTATGGGACTGCGGCCAACTCAAAACACAGCCACAACTCGGCGTAACACAACCAGCAGAGCTAACTGCACGTTTTGGGCCTGCAGGCTCTTGTCTGCTACTCTGCTCAAGGGCATTGGTGTCATTGTGTTCAGAACGGGCTCCTGCACCAGTCAGGTTGAATCTATTCAAGTGCGGTGGGCTCATTACTTTCACAGCGGCAGCTCTCTTTTTTGCATTATATTTGAGCTCGAAATTACCTGAAGGATACGTGATTTTTTCACTCAAAATAATATAAAAATAAAACCGTAAGGCGATCTGACAATTCCCGCCGGCCTCTGAAAGAAAGAAATAAACTACCTCAGTGAAAAGGTGTAATGGAATATTAAAATATCCTCCAAGAACAAGGCAGAAACCTGCTGCTCATGATCAGCCACGTAGGATTCATAGTGCTCGCCATGCTGGGGAGGGGCGCCCCCTGGGGATTCCAAAATATGAGCGTGCTGTTCTTCCTACTAGACAGCACAAATAACAGCGTTCCCGCCAAGATATACCAAAGTACGAAGGAAAGGGGGGACACTGAAGCTGCCTTCTAAAAAAAGTTTGTACAGTTCTTGAAAGTCTTATTTAGCAGGAAAATAGGGTGCTAACGACTCACTGGTGTTTTATGGCATCTTGAGAAGGGGACTTCTAAACTTTTGATCTTTACTGAGATCTACACATAATGTTGACAGTGTTTAGGTTTGACAACCATAGCAGTTCAGTGTCATGGTGATAAGAGTACTAGAAAGGTGCAATGCTTGTCCTCAGGGGGCTTCCGTCCTTCTTTAGTTCATCTGTGTCTATCCAGAGGAGTACCTTTGCTTTATGTTGCTTCAGATAGGAAAGGAAGACATTGTTGCTTCCCCACACATTTTCCCTCGAGCTGTTTTAATTAAGAAAAAAGTACTGCATTCCAAGTGAATCGTTTGCTTAATAGTGATCCACTGTAATAGGTCATGTCATATTAGTGACTGTTTTGGACATCTGCCTGTGTAACTATGAGTCCTCACTTTAAAAAAAAGTAACGTTGGGTGTTATTATTTATGTGCTTGTGATATTATAAGACATCAAAAATGTTAAACATTTAACTGTTTTTTGGGGTTAGGCTCCTCTTCATCGTTTTTTAGGTCGAGCCTAGAGTAGCGCGCAAGCGCTGCCCTGGCGAAGACTTTATGTAGTGGGCTTTTGAAAGCTGACCAGACGCTCGTGCGTCATGGCCTTTTCCGTGCGGTTACCCGCACGGCCGCCATCTGTTTGCAATTATCGTGCCCAGACGCGGGCGCGATAATTGAAAACACATGGCCACGCTGCATTCCTTGAATTCCTTGTTTTCGTTTCTCACTACCTCAGAGCTTGTTTTTTTTAACTTTCAGCGTGAGGCGCGCGCGCTTCTTAAAAATTCCTTTTAGCGCGCGCGCGCTCTCGCGCACCACTCACGGGCTTGTTATCGCATTTTTACATTCTCACAATTCACATTTTTTTTCTTTTTCACAAATCGTTATTTTCAGGTTTGCTACTTCAATGGCTCTACTCAAATGCCCCAGGACTACAACTCCCATAATGGATTTTCTTGTTAAATGAAAACCCAGGATTAGAGCGCTGGCCTCGTGACACGACGTTATATGTTAACCTTAATATAAGGCGTGGGTAACTGCACAGAAAGCACCGCAAGCAGTGAGTGCTGGAAGGAGGGCGGGCGGAACGGGGAACGCGGCGGACTCAGGGGGCTTATTTACCGATGGGCATTTTACAAGCCAGCCACCTGCGCCGCTGGTGCGTCACTTTTAATGTGTGGATGAAGTGACGTACCGGCGGCGCAAGTGGCTGGCTTGTAAAATGCCCCTCGGTGCGCAGAAGCGCAAACAAAAGCTCTGACACATGGTTTGAAAAATAACCTCTGAGGGATTGGACCAGGCAAGAAATGCAGAGCTCAGTGGGTGAACTGCCTTAGCACCTGTTCCGTCATCACCCCGCCCCCTCCACGCGCATCTTCTGTTAAGTCATCTCTTCCTCGTCCGTCCTGCTTCTCTCCTCCACCCCCTCTCCCGCCTCAGTCGTTTTGCAGCACTCCCTTCCTATCCATCCTCTTGCCCCTCCTTCACAAGCCCTTCTGACCGATCTCATCTCCTCCACTTCCCCCTCCGTGTTATGCCGTCTAGTCTTACAGCATTTTTACATTCCCTTCCCCTCTCTCCCCTCTTCGGCTCTGCAGGTTCCTTCCTTGCTAGAATTGGTGACAGTGCACCCCAGTTCTAATCAGTGGTCGAGGTGCATTAAAAAAAACAGCATGGGGATTGTGATGCTGCACTCAATGGGGGTGTGGGGGTGATGGGCGTGGTGGAAATATTATTCTGGTACTTTTTTCGGGCTTTCGCCTTCACGTAACTACATATAAAATAAGGCACAGCTTAAATGAAAAATAAATGCAAGTTAAGTAGTGGAAAATGCGCTATTGTACATCATGGAACCTCTATCAGTTAATGCACTGCAGAGGTCTGTGACCGGAGGGCCACAGAATTGAACGCTGACCCTGTTGGTGCAGTGGAGAATGGTGGGGTGTATATGTTTAGTGCTGCCAGGGCCTAGCCTGTGACAGAAAGCACTGTGAATATGTAGAATTGTAATACACACAGTGTAAGCTAAGCGGCTACAAAACGCAAAAAAAGGGTTTACGCTATAAAAGTGCTTCTAAAATATAGAATTTAGTAATACCCACACCCCACAACATAGTGCAATTATTTTTATAACTGTCCTTTAAAATCGCCCAGTTCACAGGTCAGCTGGTAACTAACTCCTTGCAATACCACCCAAAAGGAATACATTTGTGTCATCAGGAAGCTTCAGGTGAGTCCATCAATGAAAGCCAATGCGGGCTTCTGAGCAGCCTTTATTTATTTATTTATTTGAAGGTTTTATATAGCGCGAACAAGACCCTTGCGGGTATCAGAGCGCTTTACAAGGTAAATATCGCAGATACATAGGCATATGGTAAATAACATATAGTTTCATAAAAATCACGGATAGTAGAATCAACATATCAAAGATACATAGGCATATGGTAAATGACATATAGTTCCATACAATTCAAGCATAGTATAATCACAATATCAAAGATACATAGAGAAGTAGTAAATAATATATAGTTCCATATGGATCAAGAGTGGAGTCGTATAATCACAGTGACCCATGCTCAAGTGAACTTAGACATGAGAAGGGATTTCACTTCTTTTTTGAAGGATGCAGTAGAGGGATTAAGTCTAGTTTCTGGGGGCAAAGCATTCCAGATCCTGGGCGCCATCCCAGAGAAGGCTCGGTTGTATGTTTTCTTCTTGTTGAATCTTTGTGGTTTCAATAAGAGGTTATTGGCACTTCTGGAAGCTCTGTTGCCACATGAAGGTACCAGTTTCTGTGCCAGATAGCTGGGAGTGTTGTGATGAATGGCTTTATGCGTCATGCATGCTATTTTTAGTTGAATTCTGGCTTCGAAAGGTAACCAGTTAAGGGATCTTAGGTCCGGGGATATGTGGGAGCTTCTTTGGAGCCAGTAATAAGTCTAGCTGCTGCGTTGATTGAAGCTCTAAGAGGGGCCGTTGAGGATCTGGGAAGGCCGCAGAGAGAGACACTCCCATATTCCAATCTTGGGATAACTAGAGCTTGTACTGCCAGTTTGAAGTCCTTTTCAGGCAGGAAAGGTTTAAGTTTTCTCAGAGTATTCATCTGAAAGTTTGCTCCTTTTGTTGCGGTGCTGATGTGTTTCTGCATGTTGAGATTTCTGTCCAGCGTTACTCCCAGCGATTTCGCAGAGTCAACGATAAGAGGTTGACAGTTGAGTGCTGTTAGGTGTTTGATCCAATCTTGAATTATGGGTACTTGTGCGGGAGGAGCAATTAGGAGGAATTCGGTTTTGAGGGTATTCAGTTTTAGGTGGTTTTCGGCCAGCCAGGTCTGAGTTTTTCCGAGAGTTGTGTTGAGAGATTTGATGTCTTCTAGTGAATGGATCTTTAGGTATAGTTGTGTATCGTCTGCGTACATATGGTATTGTACGTTAGAAGAGTTAAGAATTTCAGTGAGTGGTTCCATGAATAGATTGAAATGGTCGGAGAGAGGGATGATCCTTGTGGGACTCCTAAGGTGACTGGTACGGGTTTGGACAGGGAATGGTTAACCTTGAATCGTTGCGATCTGTTTTGGAGGAACGAGGTAAACCAGTTTAGAACTGATCCGGATAGTCCAATTCTGTGTTTCAGAAGGTCTAGCAGGTTGTCGTGTTTGACGGTATCAAAGGCAGAGGAAAGGTCGAGGAGGATAAGTAAGCAGGCTTCGTTCTGGTCTAGGATTTGTAGCGCATCGTCAATTATGTGGGTCATGGCTGATTCAGTGCTGTGTCCTGCACGGAAACCTGATTTGAATTTGTTGAGCAGGTTGAAATGGTCTATGTGTCTTACAAGCTGGAGGTGTACACATTTTTCTAAGAGTTTGGCCAGAGTAGGGATGTTGGATATTGGGCGGTAGTTATTTAAGTCCGCGGGGTCAACCGTTGGCTTCTTTGGGATGGGGGATACCTGCCCGGATTTAAGGATATCAGGGATGGTTCCTTGAAGGAGGGAGGTATTTATAATCTTGGTCCAAAGAGGCAGTAGCAGCGGGATGAAGTCTTTTATGCAGTTTGCTGGGAGAGGGTCAGTGAAGTGATTGGCAGGATTCAGAGCCGTGAGCATTTTGAGTATAGTTTCTTCATTGTAAGTATTGAAGGATGACCAAGATGCATTATTTTTTAGGTCGAACTTTGGTAAGCTCCGGTGTGGGGCTCCTAGAAGGGATGATGAAGAGTCAATGTGTGTGTCAGTATGTATGATTAAATCGTTGAGTAGGTCCTTCTTTATGTTTTCGGTCTTCAGAGTGAAGAAGGAGGCAAACTCTTCACAGTTGGGTAGTGAGCCTAAGTTAGCTTGGGGGAGGTGGGGTGCATCCTTAGATTGTGTTTTGATTAGCTCAAAAGTTTTTGGGGACGATTCTTGGCCTGGTCTAATTGATAACTTAAAAGTCTGCTTTAGATCGTCTGATCTTTCTGTAGTAGGCGTTTCTCTTCCTTCTTAGCATCTTGAGGTGGTTGGCGGATGGGGCAGATCGCCATCTACGTTCAATTAGTCTTAATGATCGTCTGTCCTCATTGAGACTTCCATCGTACCAGGGTTTTGAGTCTTTTGTGGAGACTCTCTTTAGTTGTAGGGAGGCGACCTCGTTTAATATCATGTTCATGGAATTGAAGTAGTGGTTGGTGAGATCTTGAACATCAGATAGCCCTTCTGGGGGAAGAAGGATGTTGGCGCTGGAGGTTGTACTTATGTTAGAAACAATGTTTCTCAGATCTCTCTTCCATACTTTAGATCTTGTGGGTTGAGCAGAATTAAGTTTCACTGTTTCATTGATGAAGAAGGTGATGATATGATGGTCGGACCAATCACTTTACCATTGCAGAGTAGCCATTTGCTCAGATGTACATTTCGTGCAGGCAGCAGGCTCCCCGCAAGGTTTGTTTAGCTGCCTGCCCCTCCCTCGGTGTCACAGCACAGGACACTCCCTTCCTTACACGTCAGCTGAAGTATTTCAACTGTCGGTGTTGTCTTTCCACAAAAAAGAGGGAAATGCATTTCTTAAATTAAACAAGCATTGGCATAGCCAATAGGTCTCGCCTTTGGGACCTTATAAGTGTTTAGTTATCCAGCACAAAATCCTTGGTGCAACAACATCAAGTGTTGCATGGCTAAACACTTATAAGGTCCCAAAGGCGAGACCTATTGGCTATGCCAATGCTTGTTATTTTTGTGTTATGGGCAGTGGTTTGGCGAGCGTGTAAGGAGAGCTAATGCAAGGAAGGGGACTGGACCCCTTTGCACCCTGGCGGGGTAGTACAAACCAGAAAGCCATAATTAGGTTGCTGTGGGTCCTTCAAATTCCTCGGCTCAGTGCCACTGCATCCTCTTCAGTAAGGTCCAGAAAACATATTAGTAATCTTTATTATTCTTTGTCCTGAGGACCTCGTACCAGCCATTAGTTTCAGGTGGGGTCGACCTACAGACAGGAAAAACCAGGAAATCCTAAAAGTGTAAGCCTTGCCTACCTGGGCTGGGTGCCAGAACCAGTTTAGCATTCCCAGCATCCTCCTGTTATACTCAGGCCTAGAAGAAGGGTGATCAAAATAGAGATGGGTGGGCAGGTGGTAATGGTTGGTATGAGGACTCGAGAACTACAAGTAATTATTAGCAGTAAGTAATTGGGACATTACCTCTACATCCTTTCGCTATCATCAAAGTCATGACATTTGAGGTATACCCAAGCAAAACATGGATGTTATCCCATAACTGAACATTAATGAAGCACAACAGAAAAAATCATTATGCCTCACCCAGTGATGTCATTCATTTAAAAACATAAAAAGATGTTCACAACAGAATGAAAACTTAATATTCAAACACAAAAGCTCCTTCCATCTTCTTCAACGACTTGTAATGTAAAATGCTGTACAAATGTCTTTGGGGAAGCTCATATGGCCGTCTCACGAATGTCCAGGAAGGGAACTCCTTTTACTTCTTCCCAGGAAACTGATACAGTTCTTGTTGGTCAACTCTGAATCCCAACCTGCAAAGGAACATCACAAATAGAGTAGGCTAATGTGATAGGCCATCTGATCCATCAGCTGACTGCAATGAAGGAACCTTGACCTGCTGCTCCAGAGGTAACAAAAAGCTTTTCTGGTTTCTGAGACCTAAATGGAAGTCGATTCACCAAAATTCCAGGGGTAGCGGAAGTGACATCACACCTTAATGACATCACAGGAAATTAAAACATTTAACCTTTGACCCTGAATATCACCAGGAAGTGGTATAATATGACCTGAAGACACTGCAATAATTGTCATCGCTAAAGTCCTATAACTACATGAATTCTATAACATACAGACAAACGTCCATTTTAGACACCTCCTACATTAGGGGGTTGACATAACCTTTGAAAGCGGTGGGAAGTCATACTTGCCTTGAATTGCTACAAGGCAGGCCTCTTCTAGGAGGTGTTGGGGGTTCGCCCCTGAGAAAAGGTTGAGTTAAATGGGACCAAATATTGTATTTAAAAGCACAATTTTCACATTATTTTGCTAAAAAGCCATAAACTCTGAAAGGACACTCATTCATATTCAGTCCTTTCATGGTGTGCCAAGGCAACGAAACCTGATGCTAATGAGGAGAAGACCCCATTGTTTTCAGCATGCGCTATGGATGCCTCCACCTGTCAAAAATTACCTTCATTGTGCCAGGGCCAGAAGTTTTTTTTTCTTTCAAATCTGTTTTATTTTCATAAAAGAATCAAGAGAGAGGGTCCATACATACACAGCGTGTGGCCTACAACCCAACGCAGGGCCGGCTGCCGTATCAAGAAGAGGCATGTAAAACTGGGACAGCAGCCATCAACTTAGGTATTTACACAGCAAGTCGCCTACAACCCATGTTGGGCCGGCCGCGTGTTATCAGAAGCATTGCGCAAGCCTACACTGTGGGTATGCCTCAGGACCTTTGCTCAACCGGAGCAACTGAGGGGAGAGAAACAAGAAAAGAGGGAGAGAAAGAATGCAGCAGTGACAGGATAGGACCGAAGGGAATTAACAGTCAGAGGATAGTTAGAGAGCTGAGACACTAGGGAAAGGAAGGAAAGCGAAGGCGGGGGCGCGCAATCAAGCAACGCAAGGCGGGGAGGGAGGGCGCGCTACTCAAGAAATGTCTTATGCAATGTGGGGGGAGGAGCGTCAGGCCAGAGGGGAAGAGATAAGCCAAGGCGTTCAAGGGGCAAGTTACCGCCTGGGGCCTCTCCCAGAGGGTCAAGGGGCTGGGTCAGTATAGCTAGGCAGTGAGCCTGTCAGGTTCAGGTGGCAACACAGCGTCTTCAAAAAGGCGGAGAGCCCGGAGTTTCGGGGGCAGAGAACGTGCGTGCTCTAATTTACAAAGGTGGGTGACCAGCGGCTGCCATATTTTGGTAAAATGAGTGTCGCGGGACTGCAAGCGCGCAGTGAAGAGTTCCATAGTGATTGTGTGCCACAGGCGCGTGAACCAAGTGTTAATGGGGGGTGCCTCTGTTTTCTTCCAATATAGAGCAATTATTTGCTTGGCGGTCCCTAGCATATGGAGAGCAATGTGCCAGTCACTACTAGTAAGTGCGCGCATATTGTCGGGCTTGAGACCTAGGAGAACTGTGACTGGAGATTCAGGCAAGGGAAGCCCAACACCACTTTAATATGACTAAGAACCTCTTTCCAGAATAGAGTCAGGAGTGGACAAGCCCACCAAATATGAATAAAATCACCCGGGAGCTTAGGCATCTCCAACAGAGCGGGGAAGAGGTGGGAAACATCTTATGTAATCGAGAGGGCGTATAGTACCACTGCGTCATATCCTTGTATGCAGTTTCCTGTTGGGCGACACTGCGATAGACCTTCGGTATGTCCCGCCACAAGCGGCTCCACTGAGCAGGTTCAATGATAGAGGAGGATGCCGACTGCCACCGACGCTGATACGGATGCGGGGTGATCAGTGCGGGGTGCTGTAGGAGCTGGTAGATCCGAGAGATTAAGCCCTTTGAGTCGTCAAAGGAGCGTACTAAGCGTTCAAAAGGAGTGAAGGCGTGGGTGGCAGCCTGCATTATGTCAGGTGTAGAAATCCAATGGGGAAGCTGTAGATACTGAAGTCTGGCCCCCTCCGGGAGATCAAACTCCTCCCTGCATTGAGCAAAGGTTTTGGGTGTACCTCCTATGAACAAGTCCCGGACCGTCTTGCAGCCGCCCTCTGTCCAATTAGCGAAGGCCTGCGTGTTAACAGCCGGCGGGAATAGCGAGTTTCCAGCAATGGGGGTGTGAGGGGAGGGGAAGGTAGTGAGTCCCTTAGAAGCGGCTATCCTGTCCCAGACATCCAGGATTGTCTTGGTGGGCAGGGCAATATAGGCACTAAGGGACCGCGCAGCCTGTGGAAGCCAAGGAAGATCCCAGATGGTTCGCCCAGTTACTGCCCTGTTCATGTGGAGCCAGACCTTTTCGCTATCCCTCACTACCCATTCAGAAATGAAGCAGAGTTGGGAAGCCCAGTAGTATTCCATTAAGTTGGGACATGCTAGCCCCCCCCTGTCCCGAGGGAGCATGAGAATTTTATTGGAGAAATGCGGTCTACGCCCACCCCAAATGAAATTAGTGAGGTCGCGTTGTAGACTTTGGATCTGGCGCTGTGGAATAGGGGTGGGAAGACATTGGAATATATATAAGATTTTTGGGAGTATCGACATTTTAATGGCGTTGAGGCGGCCCAGCCAAGAGAGAGTAAGAGGTTTCCAAATTCTCAGGTCCTCCAGAACCGACCTCCTGCAATCTCACCAATTCGCTTGAGTCCATGTGGCTAGCGAGGGGGTCAGCTGAAGTCCCAGGTAGAGAATGGAATTAGTCGCCCACTGGTAGGGGACAAGAGACTGCAACACAGGGATCTCCTCCCGAGGGATCGTTAGGTTCAGGGCCCATGATTTTTCATGATTAATTTTAAGGCCAGATGGCGATTCAAAGGACTGCAACAAAGAGAGGAGATCCGGGAGAGAGGTATGCGGACGGGTTAACGTGAGAATAAGGTCATCCGCAAAGAGAGCCACTTTGTGTTGTTGGCCACCAAGGAGAATGCCGTGGACCTCCGGAGCCTGCCGAATCAGCATGGCCAGTGGCTCCACCACAAGGGCAAATAGCAAGGGGGACAAAGGGCAGCCCTGCCGCGTGCCCCGGTGTATGGAAATGGGGGCCATGAGCTGGCCATTGACCAGCACTCGAGCCTGCGGCGAGATATAGGGGGCCATGATCCGGGCAATCATGGACGGGCCTAGCCCAATTTTGTGTAACACGGCTCGGAGAAAGGTCCAGTCCACACGGTTGAACGCTTTCTCCGCGTCAAGCGATAATAGACACGCCGGTATATCCCAATGATGGGCCTTCCCTACAAGGTGAGCGACTCGGCGGACTTTGTCCGATCCTTGACGATGGCAGATGAAGCCAACCTGGTCCGGTTCGATGAGCCCGGGTAAATGCGGATCGAGCCGCCTGGCCAATATTTTAGTGAATATTTTAAGATCCGTGTTCAAGAGGGCTATAGGCCGAAAGGAGGAGCACAGGGCAAGATCCTTACCCGGCTTGGGGATGAGGGCAATCTCTGCCATTCCCATAGAGGTGGAAGGACCCACTACATCAGTAAAGGAGTTAAAAAGGCACAGCAGGTGGGATTGGAGCTGTGGCAAGAATAGGCGATAAAAGGCCAAGGGGAGGCCATCCGGGCCCGGTGATTTCCCCAGAGGCAGTTCCTTCAGGGCGCTCGCAAGTTCGTCCTGAGTGAGGGGTTCCTCCAGTTGCTGGACGTGATATGGACTGATCGGGGTTCAAGGACAACGATCCAAGATGACTTGTACCCGATCTGGGGGCGGCTCATCTGCAGCATAAAGTGCTGTATAATATGCGTGGAACCCGTCACGTTTAGCCGCCTCCGTAGTGGCCCGTATGCCATCACCTATCTGAACATTAGCTATGTGGGCTTTAGCTGCTCGCGCACGCAAGCGCAGAGCCAGGACCCTGCCCACCTTATCCCCTCCGTCAAAATAGCGTTGCTTCAACGCAAGGAGAGCCCTCTCGGACTTGTTAGTTCGAAGAGAGCGAAGCTGGCCCCGGAGGATCGCCAGACATTGTTTGTGAGTAAGCGAGGGGTGCTCCTGATCCTGTTTTTGCAGGGTCTTGATGTCCTGAGAGAGATTATCTTCTAAAAGGCGTGCTTCGCGCGCCCGTGCGATTGCAAGAGACGTGATATGGCCGCGGATTGTGGCCTTGAATGCATCCCATACGACTGGGAAGGGAGTTTCGGGGATGTCATTAGTCGCAAAATATGACTCTATAGCAGTACGCAGGCTTGCCACATCAACTGGGTCTCGGAGGATGTGCGGAGGTAGACGCCAGCGCTGGGCCCTGGGGGCACCGGTAAGTGGCTCCCTCAAGAGGAGCTTCTACGTGAGCATGATCCGAGACAGAAATGTCGGACATGGAGGCCGAAATCGATTCGCTGATTAAAGCATGAGAGATTAAAATATGGTCGATGCGCGAGTACGTGCGGTGTACGTGTGAATAATACGAATACTCGCGCGCGTCAGGGCAGTGATAGCGCCAAGTTTCAAGAAGGTTAAGGTCCGACAGCTGCTTCTTGAGGGCCGAGGACATTGCTCCAGTCCCATGAAAAGAGGTCCCGCTACAGTCCATCTCAGCATCCCACACCAGGTTAAAATCCCCCCCTATGATGAGTGAGGTATCTGCTTGCGGGACGTGTTCCCACAGGGTCTCTCGAAGATACAAATCCTGCGCCTGATTAGGCGCATAGATATTGCACAGTGTAAATGGGCGACGTCCAATCCTGACTCCAATCTTAACGAACCGACCATCCTGGCTACGAAATGCCCTAGACTCCCCTTGCCTGATGCCCGGTCTGCCTAATATCGCCACTCCAGCCGTTTTTGTGTGGGCTGTAGCCCAGAACTGGAGGGGATATCGCGGATGGGCCATGCGAGGGACATCGGCACGTGTGAGGCGGGTCTCCTGAAGGAAAATAATGTCAGGGTCATGTTGTAAAAGATAGCGCCATATCTGGTGTCGCTTGTTCGGGGAGTTAAGCCCCTTAACATTGAGGGACAGGATCTTCAGGCAAGGGGTAGTGGTCATGACTGATGTAGAGCCTGGAGCAATCCGTCACACCATTGCAAAGAACGGGGCTGTGTAGCTGGGGGGAGAAGCAGAAGGGAAACGCTCAAGTCGTGGGGAAAATAGCGCCTTGAAGGGGACCTCCACCCGCCGTAAGAAGAGGTAGTGTAAAAGAGAGAGGAGAGAGGAAAAAAAGAGAGCAGAGAAGCATCCAAAGTATAGAAAACCAACAGTGGCCAACAGGGCCACATTGTCCTGTTCCAGCTTAGGGACGTACAAGGCCCAAAGTCACAGGCAATCCCGGAGAAGTCACTCTCCCAGGGACAGGTCGGGGGCGGGTCTTCCACCGTGCGAGGTGTCATCCGGGTGGATATTCCAGTACCGTCAGCACTGCAGTTAGGGAGCTGGGGTAGTGTTGTCTCAGGGGGCAGGGTGCAAACTTCTCAAAGACAGAGGACAGCTACAGAGATCAATGGGCTCTGCCACCAACGAATACGGAGGTCCGACCATTCAGGGGGTGGAGGGCTGGGAACCAGGTGCAGAGCGGTCGCCCTCCATGGAGCGAATATGTTGGATGATATCATTCTTAGCTTGCGAAGACGACTGCTCCCCGGAGCGTGAAGGGTGCCGATTGCGGCGTACCCCGGTCCAGGAGGGCTTGGCAGGGACACGGGATGGCATACGCGCAGGGCTAGGTGGCGGCGTGAGGGAAAGTCGAAGAAGCTGTGCCGCCTCCCAGAGAGACCGCACCATCAAGCGGTTGGACTCCCACTGGAAAATGAGCGCGAAGGGATGGCCCCACTGGTACTGGACATTCAAACTTCGCAGCTTGTCAGTAACAGGCCTGAATTCGCGGCGCCGCCGGAGGGTGGTGGGTGCCAGGTCCTGGAAGATCTGTATGGGAGCTCCTTTATAGGAAAGGTCCGGCTTGGAGCGTGCCGCTTTTAGGATCGCCTCCTTTTCGGTGAAAAAGTGGACCCGGGTCAGTATATCGGGGAGGAGGCCCGCACGGTTGGGAGGGCCAGCAACTCTGTGCACTCGGTCCAGTGCCGGTGGAGAGGCGTCGTCATCGCCCCAGACCTCATGCAGGAGCTGGGCCACATACGTCATGATGTCTGACCCCTCGGCCCCGGTAGGCACTCCCCAGATGCAGAGATTATTCCGGCGGCTCCTATTCTCCAAATCCTCCTGCTTCAGCTGTAGGTCAATATGTTGCTCCTCAAGGACAGCCAGGCGCTGCCACAGTTGCTCCTGGTCCTCCGTTTGTGCATCCACAGTCCTTTCAAGGCCGTCCACCCGTTCCCCAATCTCGGTGACCTCCTTCCTGAGTTCCCGGACACAGGAGTGGACCTCTGCGCGTAGGGAGCCGATTTCAATCTTGAGCTCCGCCATGAAGCCGGCCATGAAAGACTGCGTGACAGGCGGCGAGTCCCCGCCAGTTTGCAACGCCATCTCCCCAGAGGCAGTAGCGCCTGATTTGCTCCAGAGTGCCGCTACGGGGTTGTCCTTTGGGGGTGCCGCTGCATCCTTTACCGACTTAGTGCGGGTCATCGCTCGTCAGGGCCCAGTAGTAACCAACGCCGGGCGAGGCGCAAAAAGGAGGGAGCGTGTGGCCGCGGGAAAGCAGGCGGGAAAGTCGTGTGTATCCAAGTTCACGCAGGCGACAGGGCACAGGGCGCAGCCAGAGAATCCCCACAGCCGATGCAGAAGGCAGGAGGGCAGGTGGTGACGTGGAGCGTGGGGTGGTGTCCAGAGCCCCGCAGACCGGCTGGTCAGTCCCCAACTACGCGGCCGCTCAAGCCCAGGGCCTCCCAGGTCCCGCACCCCGCACCCCCCACAGAGCAGGCAGTCCAGCCGAGAGCCAGGAGCAGGAGCCCAGTCGGTGTTGCTATGCCCAGGGTATGCAGCCAAAGCGATACAAAAGGGGATGATGGACGGAACGCTTGAGCCAATCAAACACTCACCCCCAGTCAACTGATCTGGGTTTAATCCATCATCATTCTTTAGCTCACTCCACCACCCCAGTTCAGACATGGCCATATGCAAATCAGTCTGACCCTGTGCCTCATGGGAACAGTCCAGCCCGAACTGCCAAGCCATGTCTTCCCTGGACCGGAAACAAGCAGATGCTTCAAGAGGGATCCGTCTCCACAGACCAGCCCGGGACTCAGTAGCTGAAGGGCGCCCCAAGCGACAGCTCTCCCTCGTCAGGGCTCCCCCAGTCAGCTGCGCAAGGGACACCCGCCCCACAAAGGCCACAGACTTCAATGGGATCGCCCCACACCCTCAGTCCAGCCAACCAACTCCGTAGTGCGCTACAGTTTAGGCCACCGCAGTGTAGAGCGAACCCCACCGGGCTCCCCTGGGAGCAGTTAGGGCCGGGGCAGATAGCAGGTCCGGAGCCGTGGCAGGGCCTCCCCCGCTAGACAGGCCGCCTGTGACCCAAGGGGCAGCTGCGTGATCCGGGAGGGCCGTCAAAACCCCAAGCGTTCCCACCAGGTCAGAGGGGGCTGCTGGCAGTCTCCGTATCAATGGTCCCCCAGGCCGATGACCCAACAGTCGCGTGCCGGGTGCCGCTGCAGCAAGGGCCCTCGCTTCAGGGGCACCAGCCAAGCCCCCCAGTCCCCACACCTCCGAAAGCAGGCTCGTCGTGTACCAGGCCCCAAGCGCCTCACTGCAGGGTCGAAATCAGGCAGTCCACAGCACCCCACCGTCGGGCCCCCCCTGCACGCCTCCACCATCCGCCGCCAGCCGCAGGGTAGCGTCACTCACCGCAGGGGGGTGTAGGGTTCAGCAGGGCCGCGCCGCCGACTGTCCACTTCAGGCGTCTTCCACAGGCTCGGGCCGCTCAGGAGCACAAAATGGCGGGCCTCCGATGCTGGAGGGGGTGACCACCACCGATCACCAGCGCCGCAGATGTGGCCCCCTTCTCCCACCGGCTCCGGAGACCTCCGCGGAACGGTGCGGCCCCGGGGGCAGCAGGCAGATCACAAGGCGGCATCCACTATTCGACAGGGGGGCTCAGGCCGGGAGAACACAAAATGGCGGCGGCCGCAATCCGCATCGGAGAGGCCCAAGCACAGAGGCCGCTCCACCGCAGCCGACGGGCCGGAACCACCGACCTCTTGTCAGAGGGGCCCCCTCCGTCTCCGCCACTCATGTGCCCCAAAAGAATGCGCTGATAAGGCCCCAGCTCCGCTAGAATAGCTTCTGAAAGCAGCGGGCGGCCGGAGCTCCAGCGGCGTGCGTCTCACTCCATCGGCAGCGAGACCATGCCCCCCAGGGCCAGCAGTTTAACATGAAGGCCTTGCATATGCTGTGGATGCCCCCTTATGCCAAAATGTATCTACAGTATGCCCGAATTTTGCAATTAATTCCATTAATATATCCTATGTCAAAATTACCTCTAGTATGTCAGGGGCATTATTTTATCCTGATGTTCCCCTCCCATATGCCACTGTTTTCCTCTCTTATGTCAAGAAGTATCTCTAATGAGCTAACTCCAAAAGTTCTCCAATGCCAAAATCTTCCTCTAGTCTGTCAGGGCCAGCATTTTTCCACGAGTGCCTCTTATTCTAAGAATTTATGCCACTACCAGTATTTTACTGAAGGGTAACCATTATCCCAAAAATGTCCATCAGCATGCCAGTGCCAGTATTTTGCTACAGGTGCTTGTATTGCTAACAATTGCCTTCAGTTTGGCAGCAGGAGTATTTTTCCTGGGTGCCTGTAAAAGCCAAGAATTAGCGACAGCATGCCAGGGCCAATGGCAGACACTATATTCTTACCCACGCTCACTTACACTCCATCATTCATTCTCACTTACTTGCACTCATTCACTCTGATTCAGTATCTTGCACTTGCTCTTACTCACTCACTGGCTCACTCATGCTCACTGACTCTCAATCATCCTCGCTCACTACCTGCCACTGACTCTCACTGATTCTCATCCACTCACTCATGCATGTTCATACATATAAACACATGCTCACAAACACACCCTCTCTTGTACACAAACACACCCTCACCCACAAGCAGGCACACAACATACATTTTTTGGGGGGTGAGTTTTATATAGCACGAATTAGACCTGAAGGTATCAGAGCGCTTTACAGACAGACACATTAATTTTTTGTTAGGCACGGGGAGATTAAGTGATTTGCCCAGAATCACAGGATGTGGAGCGTCCCTGCCGAGACTCAAACACGGTTCCCCAGCTTTGAGGTCGACCACCCTAGCACATAGGCCACATCCATTAGGCCACATCCTCTCCCCTTACATTTAATTTTTTTTTCACTTACATCATTTGCAACTGGAGATCTCGTTCAGCTCTTGGTGCTCCATTGTATATTAAACTAATAGTGAATAATAAACCATTATTCACTATTTGTATAATAAAACATGAACAGAAAACAAGGATAGCGCACTGACAACCATAAGAGCAAGCTGCCTCAGTTTTTTTGGCACTGACTTTGCTACGTCTGAGGCCAGGGGTCGCAAAGGCAGTGCCAGGGGTCGCAACTGCGACCCCTGGTGACCCCTAAAGGACGTCCATAGAGACCTTTCAAGGTACACCATCAGAGGGCATTTTACATCTAAGAGATCTAGCAAATGTACTTCCTCAGATGGTGGAGAGGAGAAAAATGGTAATACTACATCAATAGCCCTATAGAAAGTTGCAGCAAAAGTAGAATTAGTGTAAAAAATAGCTATATATTCTAAGATTGACATAAAGGGGCTCTAAATAATGATTTCTCTAACTCACAGATCCTATGAGATGAGGTGATTGCCACTAAAATAGCCAATTTCATTTTAAGAAATCTAATAAAAATTGATTCAATCTGCTCAAAAGAGTGAATTTGTAGAGCCTTAAGAACCAAGGAGGACTAAATGCGTGAACTAAAGGACGAGACATGGAAAAACTCATGAGAAGTCTGTGGACCAAATTAATGTGAGGCTGGATAATTCAGGTATTATCTAAATCGTGTCATTAGAGTTATGTTATAGAAGAAATGAAATATGAAAACATGGTGCAACAGCAGACAACAGTATAAAGCGTCACACAGCTATACGTGGTGAAAGAGAAGTGCAGACCTAAAATCTCTTGCTGATGAGAAAGAGGTGAAGAGTTCACTTGAAGACAGAATGCAGGACCTGTAGGGACATAGTTAAAGGAAAACTCCTGTTTGGAAAGCTTGAAGGAATTTATGGCCTTAGCACACAGGCATGTATTCTGTGTTCTCAGAAGATTGAAACATGATTAAACAATAGGTGCAGTAGATTGAATTAGCCAAGAACACACAGAATCTGATAAGAAGTCTTGGGAGCACCATGATAAAGCACACACACAAATACTCATGAATTCAACACAAATACACATACATTCAAGAGTAGAGAATAGTTTGTTAAGCATTGTTTCAACTGCAATAAAGGATTGTTAGAAATGGGAGTCTCTAATTGGCAATGGTTTGCACCTTTGTCCAAGTAGGGACCCTTGCTTCTAGTCATGGTAAGGGAGTTACGCCCTTAGACAACCCCTGCTCACCCGCTTGGTAGCTTGGCACGAGCAGTCAGGCTTGTCTCTGAGGCAGTGTGTAAAGCATTTGTGCACACATACAGTAATACAATGAAGACCCTACAAATGGACACCACTACAGTTTAGAAAAATAGGAAATCTTTATCTAAGCAAAACAAGACCAAAATGAAAGAAATCCAACCTACATATAGCAAAATACCATCAAAAATAGGTTATTCACAAAAATAAAGCTTGTAACAACAAATAACTCCAGCTGGAGCTATTACGACATCGTGACATGTGAAAATCCCAAAGTATGCCGACCGCGAGGAGCACGGACCCCAATGAACAGTACCTTGGTAAACGATGAAAACAAAGACGGTGCATGACGTTGGGGAGGTGATGCTCCGTTGGCACCGGGCGGCGTCAGTTCCTTACGACTACAGGGGAGGTGACGTCGCGCTGGTGACGAGGCATCAGTTCCTTACGATGATGCGAGGTTGATAGATTTGAGAGGTCACCGGCTCCGCGATGATGAAGCACCGGTGTCGGTGAAGTCGGGGCTACGCTGAGTGTCGGGGCGGTGCATCGTGCGCTTCACGAGTGGTGCACTCTGCTCCGGTGCAGGCAGTGGCCTCAGTGACGGCTTCAGAGTTGATACGGTGCGGCGTCGGGGCTGGGGTGCAAGTCAGGGCGGTGCATCGTGCACTTCACGAGCGGTGCCCACGGCTTCGTTGCAGGTCGCTCGCTGGTGTTGCTGTTTCCCTCTGTGTCAGCTAAAACAGCAGTTCCAGGTGCAGGAGGACATAGGAAATGAAGTCTTTGTGTCCCTGAGACTTTAGAACAGGAGGCAAGCTCTACACCAAGCCCTTGGAGATCTTCTTCAAACAGGACACACAGCAAAGTCATGGTCCTCTCCTTGGCAGAAACAGCTACTACACGCCAACCCCACATAGCACAAAGCAAAGGGGCAGTACTTCTCCTTCAGGTTTCCCAGCTCCTTGGCAGAAGTTCCTCTTGAGTCCAGAAGTAATCTAAAGTTCTGTGGGTCTGGGCCCCAATATTTATACCACATGTTCCTTTGTTCTCTTGTGGCAGAGAGTCTCTTAGCTCAGTCCAAACCAGTTCTGCCCTCTCTTGTCCACCTCCTGCCAGGAGACCAGGCCTATTCAGCTGCAAGGAAATCTCCTCCCACTACTCTAAATGCAGCCCAGGTCTATTCAGCCCAGCCCTGACTCATCCAGGAAAGGCAAGACACACCTCAACCCCCCCCCCCAGTGGCTGTCTACAGTGAATGCACAGCCCCTGTCACTCAAAAACCAGACAGTCAATACACAACCCAGCAGAGGCACATAGGATGGCTAAGCTAGAAAATGCGCACTTTCTAAAAGTGGCATTTTGAAACACACAATTTAAAAACCATCTTTATTAAAATATGTGGTATTAAATTCTGAGTTCAGAGAGCCTAAACTCCATTTCTCTATCTTGTCCCAGTGGAAAGTTATACTTGTTACAAGTAAACTCCCATGTTACTAACGGGACAGATAGCCTTGCAATAGTGAAAAACGAAATACACAGTATTTCACTATCAGGACATGTCACACACCCAGGACATGTGCTACCTTTCACATACATTGCACCCTGCCCATGGGGGTACCTTGGGCCTACCTTAGGGGTGACTAACATGTATGAAAAGGGAAGGTTAGGGCCTGGCAAGTGGGTGTACTTGCCAGGTCGACATAGCAGTTAAAAACTGCATGCAGTGCAGTGGCAGGTCCGAGACACCTTTGAAAGGGTGCTTGTGTGGGTGGCACAATCAGTATTGCAGGCCCACTAGCAGCATTTGATTTACAGGCCCTGGGCACACACAGTGCACTGTACTAGGGACTTAGCAGTAAATCAAATAAGCCAATCATGGAAACACCAATCCCTAAACACGATTTACATGGAGAGCATATGCACTTTAGCACTGAATAGCAGTGGTAAAGTGCCCAGAGTCCTAAGACCAACAAAAACAGGAAGTCAAAAAAAGCAAAAAGTCTGGGGATAAACACGCTGAAAAAGCCAGGTCTAAAAAGGATGTTTAGAGAATTAGGTTAAAGTTTTGGAACACAGATGATGAAATGTTCCTGTAAACAATGTGTAACTTTTAAGTAACTTAATGTTTAATCTAATTACTGGAATGAGGGTGAAAAGATGTAGCAGTAATGGGGTTTACTCTCATCTCTGCACCCACACTCACCTTTAATGCCTCAAATAACATTATTTCCTGTCAACCCTTCCTCATTTATGAACCTCTGCATCATTTCAGAGGAGTATCCCTCCCTTTTTTGTTTACTGCATGCCAATATTTGGGAACACTAGAGTTGAAATCTGGAGTAAATATAGTGTATATTTAATTTATAATATTTTAGCTCATTTATTAGGAGTCTCCAGCCCGAATCAGCAGTGTTGATATGTATGTTTGTGGTTTATTTGGACCATGTTGCGCTCTGACAGGTTCTGATTGGATGAGTTACATCCTGCTGTCATTTTGTACTGAAAAAGCATTGGAAGTGCATGTGTTTC
Source organism: Calotriton arnoldi (assembly GCA_963921515.1). NCBI lineage: Eukaryota > Metazoa > Chordata > Amphibia > Caudata > Salamandridae > Calotriton > Calotriton arnoldi. The sequence continues at coordinate 2,246,989 of CAWUFW010001802.1, forward strand.
TCTCTCTCTCCCTGCACAACACTCCCCTGCCTCACCGATGCACCTCACCTCGCTACCCTTGCTACATTGTTTACAGCCCAGCATCTGCAACATGCCTTTGGCTACTAGCTTTCTCCCCATACCGCTCCTCTGTCGCTCCACATCTTGCTCCCTGTGTTACATTTTTTTTTAAATGAATAATTTTGTTTACAGCGGCCAAGCAGCTGCAAGGTGCTGCTGCCCACCCGCTTCCTTTTTCACCCACACTTGTTTTTCTTTTTTGTTTTGTACAATTAAATATACCATTCTAAGATGGCTATCCACCATGTTAGAATGGTAAATTAAAAATGTCCACTATGCATCATAATGCATGCGCAGCTGCACATCACAATGCATGTATGTGCATGCGTCGCAAAGCATGCGTCATGAGGCATGCATGGACATGGGTCATCACACTTGTGCGAATGCATCACAACACAAGCATGCATATGTGTACATTAACTGCAATATTGGAATAGGTGACTTCATTAGAAAACTCATTGTAAAATTGCCAGCCATGTGTGCACATGCCTGTTGACACATGCATTCACATACCAGTAGCAAAAAGCATTTGCAAAGCCAACAGCTCAGCCTTTTCAAACTAAGATGTAGGTCCTGATTACGAGTCAGATGGAACAGAATTACCATACACAATTCTGCTCCACCTAATACCGATTGCTGCTGTTCCTGGACCCAGTTTTCCCAGGTGTTCAAACACCGAACCCGATTTTACTGGATCATAATTTCACCTGGAAAAAGCACGTGAGGTTATAACTGCAGCAGCAGCCAAACCTCTTTCCGTGTTTGTTTCTGATACCTTCCCCTTTTTCTTAGCTTCCCCTTATGTCAGCTACTCACCACACCCACTCACCCAGAGGTCGCAACACACATTTAAGACCTGCTACGAGCAGGTACTAAATTTGCATGTTAAACCCCATGAAATTGGGAATCTTAGGTGGTTTTACGACTGGTAAATCCAGTCCAACAAAGTTATTCCCCATTTCATTGGGTTTAACTCATAATTATTCATTACTGGTGTGATGTTATTGCACAGTAATGTAAATTTCGCATGCAGAGTTTGCACCCCAGCAGTACCATGCAACTCTTGATCAGAGCCTGACTGGTTTTGCCTTACTGGTTTTGCCAATGATTGCTTTTTATTGCAACCCCTGTCTCTTTTAGTGACAGCAGTTGGTATTTCGACATTTATGAAGGCCCATGCAGGAATGGTAGTTTGCTGTCACTCACAGGTCTCCATTCCTACTTTCATAGCCATTCAACTGGGTTCACAAAATAAATACTGCTTCATTAATATGCATGAGGCAGGATTTTTGCAAATTCAGATGTCAGGGTTTGGGCTGCAATGCGGTAGAATATCTGTCTCATCACAAAATTAGTCTTGGGTTGCAAACCTGTTGCAGTGGTAAACCAGCCACAGCTTTGAGTACCAAGAACAGTACATCAGCCCTGTAGTAACCAAAAAAGTGCTATCAATGCCCATTTAACTTCATTCATCGTATCTATTTACTGGAGCAGTAGAATTGGGTCTTACCCTGATCCTGGGGGAACCAGCAGACCTCGACAAACTTACTGCAATATCCTTTGATCTTTCTCCCTTTCTACCACATAATTCAGCAGAAAAACTAATTCGATTCAGGCCATATCCATACTATATTTTCTTCTTCCTTTATTTCAGCTTTTGCCCACCCTCTTACATGAGCATAGAACATAGGGCCCGATTTATAATTTGGCAGAAAGGGTGCTCCACTGCATCAGTGACAGAGTACCCTCCCCATCAAACTCTCAGTCTGCCTGCCAGATTTTGAGTCCAGTGGACTACTAGGTTTACATCGAAAGATAAAATGTACTCAGTTGGTGTAACTCTTCCTCCGAAGTAGTGGGGGCCATAGGAGGAAGCACTTAAAACTGTTTACCATATTTAGGACGGGTAAAACATTACCAAGAGGGACAGGAACAAAATAATGCCTCCCAACTCTCATGGTGTGGAAGCCATTAGTATTTTATTTTTCAGATACAAGCTCACGGTTTGAGAGTTTGTTTTTGCAAAATAAAAAACTTTGAGAAAGTTTGACGGACAGCCTTCATGTTTGACAATGCCATTTGTCAAAATTTTCCAAGATTGACAGGAACTGCTGTGACGGTGGTTGCTGGCAATGTATAGCGATATCCGTGGGCTGGTGGACATCTTCCAATTTGGTGGCTGGAGTAGGGTGGCAGATGTAAAGTTATCTAACACACTGTCTGCGTTTGCTTCGTCCCCCAAATCCTAAGCTAGGCTCCTAGGGGGCATATTAGCAACGATGTGCAATAATTATCGCAAAGCGCGCTTAGCGCTGTTTTTTTTATCGCCGGCTATCGCTGGATTTCATCGCCGAGATAGCACGTTATTAGCAACGCTTATCTCCAAGGCGATAAAAAATCCAGCGATAGCGGCGAAATGCGAGAATATCGCAGGAAATCCTGCGATAAAACACCAGCGATAGGGGAATCCTTGATGATAGGCCATGGTGGACTAAGCCTCACAATCCACCTCCCATAGAGAAAATAGGTAAGTCAAGTTTTTAGCAGGTGTTAAATTCCAGCGATAATCGCGGTTAGCGCAACTTTTTATCGCTTCGCGGGCATTGCTAATAGGGGAACTTGTGTTTGCGACTGTTTGCAGTTGCTTTTAGTTGGGAACGCCTACTTTGCATGTCATTAGCGATAATTATCGCTGACATGCAAAGCGGCAACAAAACGGCCGCTATCGCCATTAAGCTGTCGCTAACAGCTGTTAGCGACAGCTTGCTAATAGGGCGATAAAAATATAGGTTGATAGACGATATTATGGAGTGGGTATATGTGCAGCATTGGAAATTCAACAATATGGGCCCATGTGAGTTTAGCTGGCTTATATTCGTGTTCCACATTGACATTGTGAGATGCTCCATGTACTTATCAATAATCCCCGTAAACCTGCATCTTAACACTAACGTCAAGAGATCATCAACATTCTCACTATTTCCCTATACACAAAAAGGCAAACTTAACAGCATTCCAGTTCAACATTCATCTTCATCTCAAAATATATTTCCATCATCCACATAGCCATCCCATACTTATCTTCATTCTATCACTACCTCTTTATCTACTGGGGCCAATTCTGAAACAGACTTAGGGCCTGATTTAGAGTTTGGCGGACGGGTACTCTGTCACAAATGTGACGGATATCCCATCTGCCTTTTTACAAGTGCAATATATCCTAATGCCCTTGTACCCTCCGGCTCTATATCTGAAACCCTTTACCCAACAGTCGGTAATCTAAATTTGAAATATATCTTTCTCTAGCTACATTAGACTTACCAACTCCCAACACTCACTCATGCATTTGCATGCGCTAACACACAGAGACACACACAGAGACACACACACAAACACACACAGAAACAGACACGCACACAAATTCAAACACACACATACCATGATGGAGACACAGATGCATGCCAAAGCGATACCAAAGGGGATGATGGACGGAGCGTTTGAGCAAATCAAACACTCACCCCCAGTCAAGTGATCTGGGTTTAATCCATCATCATTCTTTAGCTCACTCCACCACCCCAGTTCAGACATGGCCATATGCAAATCAGTCTGACCCTGTGCCTCATGGGAACAGTCCAGCCCGAACTGCCAAGCAATGTCTTCCCTGGACCGGAAACAAGCATCCTGGGACCGGTTTCTGGCTATTCAGCCGTCATCAGCCAGGCCAGCTTGAATCCAGTGGCAAAGTGAGCAAGGGACCCACGTCTGGGCATACCCTGCCAACTTAGGGCGAACAAAGCGATACCAAAGGGGATGATGGATGGAGTGTTTGAGCAAATCAAACACTCACCCCCAGTCAAGTGATCTGGGTTTAATCCATCATCATTCTTTAGCTCACTCCACCACTCCAGTTCAGACATGGCCATATGCAAATCAGTCTGACCCTGTGCCTCATGGGAACAGTCCAGCCCGAACTGCCAAGCCATGTCTTCCCTGGACCGGAAACAAGCATCCTGGGACCGGTTTCTGGCTATTCAGCCGTCATCAGCCAGGCTAGCTTGAATCCAGTAGCAAAGTGAGCAAGGGACCCACGTCTGGGCATACCCTGCCAACTTAGGGCGAACAAAGCGATACCAAAGGGGATGATGGACGGAGCGTATGAGCAAATCAAACACTCACCCGCAGTCAAGTGATCTGGGTTTAATCCATCATCATTCTTTAGCTCACTCCACCACCCCAGTTCAGACATGGCCATATGCAAATCAGTCTGACCCTGTGCCTCATGGGAACAGTCCAGCCCGAACTGCCAAGCCATGTCTTCCCTGGACCGGAAACAAGCATCCTGGGACCGGTTTCTGGCTATTCAGCCGTCATCAGCCAGGCTAGCTTGAATCCAGTGGCAAAGTGAGCAAGGGACCCACGTCTGGGCATACCCTGCCAACTTAGGGCAAACAAAGCGATACCAAAGGGGATGATGGACGGAGCGTTTGAGCAAATCAAACACTCACCCCCAGTCAAGTGATCTGGGTTTAATCCATCATCATTCTTTAGCTCACTCCACCACCCCAGTTCAGACATGGCCATATGCAAATCAGTCTGACCCTGTGCCTCATGGGAACAGTCCAGCCCGAACTGCCAAGCCATGTCTTCCCTGGACCGGAAACAAGCATCCTGGGACCGGTTTCTGGCTATTCAGCCGTCATCAGCCAGGCTAGCTTGAATCCAGTGGCAAAGTGAGCAAGGGACCCACGTCTGGGCATACCCTGCCAACTTAGGACGAACAAAGCGATACCCCCATAAACTTTGTGTGCATTTAGACTAATTCACCTCCCCCCAACACCCACACAGACCAGGACAGGGGAAATCAATGGAAACAACACACATTTATACCTTATAGCCTGGTAATGTCCCAACCTTATGCTATCCTCCACTTCTTCAAAATGTTGGCCCGGATTTAGAGAAAAATAAGTAAATTTGCATTCAGAAGTTTACAGCTTCCCCTTGGTGTAGCTTTTATCATTTTCTGATTTGAGTAAGGGGACCCGCTTTCTACCTGCCTTTACTCCCCTGCTGGCCCGGAGACCGGGGGGAGCGCCACGCCACCTGCTTTCCTTGCGGCGCGAAGCCGCCACGCCATTACTTTGCGCCAGGAGGCGCTACAAATTCGGCTGCGGGCTCCAGCAGCGAGGGACGCGTGCGGGCATGCCCGGGCCGAGCCTGGGCAAAGCCCGGGCCAAGGGCGGGCCCGTCTGCGCCCGTCCACGTACGGAAGAGGCTGGGCTGGGCCCCCCTCTTGGTTTCATCGGCCGATGCGCAAGTAAAGATCTCAGCCAGGAGGTGTGGCGTCACGGTAAAACAAACAAACTCTCCCTTTTCTTTTAATTTCTTACTGTGTGTATATCAGTACACCTTTGTTATGGGGAGGAAAAAACCCACGCCTGTTGCCAAAAGCACCGATGCTGCTCTGGATGGCTTCCTGCAGAAAGCTGTGGGGGCTATTAACAAGGAAATTGAACTTGCTGAACGCAGACTTTCGTTAGTCCCACTACCCCCATCTGCTGTTCTGACCGCACAGTCTGCTCAGCAAGTTGCTTCTACGGAGGTTCTCAACACAACAACACCTGCAACGTCCTCTGATTCTTTGGCACAACCCCCACCCTCACTTTCACCCACTACTACCATTCTGAGCCAGGGCGTCCCAGGTGCAGTGCCAGAGGGTGTGGAAGCTGCTATATGCCCATCTACGGGGAGCCGGGGGGCTCAGAGCACAGCTGGGGGAAAAAGGAAGCGTACTGATCCGACTGGGATTGACCATCGCGCAATGGGCCAACTGCCAAGGGTCAAGAGAACAAAGCAAAACCCTCCAGGAACTGTTGGGAGACCCCGTAGTGGAGGAGGGAGCATTAGGTCTCAGACTGAAATGGACACGGTGATAGACCGAATTGGTAAAGTAGTGTCGGACTCCTTGGAACCCATTTAATCCTGTCTAGGACGCATAGAGGAGCAACTTGGTCAATTATTGCTGGCTTCAGGGAATTCAGACGTGCAAACTAAGCAAAGCGGTGGGCCCTTTTTAGCTAATGGTACTGGTGAAAGGGGAATTAATGCTTTCCCTAGTGTCTCCGAGGGCGGGAGGGCCGTAAAAAATGGGCCAATAATCACACACAATGCGATAACACCACTCGAATTTCCCCCGAACACAGAAAATTGCACTAACCACTTAACGGCGCCGCTAGTTACGGCACCCGGTCATGAGGGGACCCTTAATGGAGAACGAGGGGCTATCAATTTTTTAAGATCTGATAGGCATAGCGGGGAGAACCAATTGAAAGGAAAAAGGCCCACAACTGGCTCTGCACCTGATCTGGTAAGTAGGCAGGGTGAAAATACCATTTTAAACCTACCCCCGGAGTGTACACCTTATACCAGAGGTCGTCAAAGTGTGGGGCTCGCCCCCCTGGGGGGCGTGGATGGGTTCCCAGGGGGGCGCAAAGGCCTCTGTAAGCACATGTAAATGAAGACGCCTGGAAGTGCGGCGATGTTTATTTGCTGCATTCCCAGGCTGTCTTCATTTACTCCGAAGCCCTCAGAGTGCCCTGGGGCCGGAGGTCAGTGAGTGTGCTGCTGTGGGCTCCGCTGGGCAGTGTCTGGAGTCTTATTAAGACTCCGGCATGCCCGAGTTTTCACAGGTCTTTAAGGACCATTTGCATACCTTTAGAAACTAGTTACCGAGGCTTAGTTTTTATTTCTGTTTCCAGTACCCCTGGGCCCCGACTCTGCCTATTCCTTACATTTGTATTTTAAATTTACTGATGTAGTGTGAAAATGCATTTCATGAAAAGGAATATAAAAAGGGTTGCCAATAGAAAAATGCCCACCATGTATGTTTAAAGAGCCTGCAAAGACCTTGTTTTGACAATAAACAGGGTTTTAAATAAAAAAGTATGTATTCATTTGTAATCTGACTTTGTCTGTTCCCTTTATTTTCATTCATGAATCATTCAGGCAGCCCTAGAACACATTTAAAAGTGCTTTCTATTTATATTTGCTTTTCGAAGTACGCACAGATAAGTGCTGAAAATAGGGCTTTAGGTGACTGTGTATTTTTGTACCGTCTGCGACATCAAAATAATGAGCTGGCAATCCTAATCATAAAACTGAAGTTTGTTGCATGATCAGCACACTATTTATTTCCTCCACCCTCGATCCCAGATTAATACCATAATAGCAATAGTTTAACTTATATCTGAAACCCTACACCCCGTCAATAACATGCTGATTTACTTCAAATGTCTGGGAATGCACTCTGCATTCAGACAACTCACTCATTCTCACCCTTCACTTTCACGCTCACCCTGCACTCACAGCGCATAGTTATGGATTTACCGCATTTGCCATATAATCCATCATCTGCTGCATAATTTGCAGATAAAAAAAAATGCAGCAACACATGTTACCTCACAGTGGAAGGCCCTTTCTAAAGGTTGAATGGTCACCTTTCTGTTACTTATTGCTATATGTGGGTGTTAATGTGATACTTATGAGGGGCAATAAAGGCCAGGACAGTGTTAACAAGTGTAAAAATAGCAAAATAATGCAGCAATGCTATCACAAAATATGCAGCATAATTCACCTTTGCTTGCTGCTGAATTTAGTCAACCATGCTGCATAATCTGGCCTTCTCCGCCGCATAATTCCAATGGCACTGTTTATAGTGCTATGAGGTCCCAGCCTGTGGCAGAAAGCACTGTGAATATGTAAGTCATTATTTTAAAACAGTATTTACATACTCTAAGCTAGGCTGCTGCAAAATGATGCAGTGATTGAGATAAAACAAGTTCTTACAAAATATACTTTTTAGTAATAATTAATCAAACTGTATCTAATGCAGACATTTTTGTAAGTGTCTCCACTATTCCAGATCTCAGCTGATAACACCCTTACATTACATCTCAAAAAGAATAGATCTTTGCCACCATGAAGCTTTAAGCAGAGCCACTGGAATTATTCAGCAGAAGAGGACAATATTATGCGGCAGGTTTGACTAAATTATGCAGCAAGAAAAGGTAAATTATGCGGCATAATGCGCCACATTTTGTGGTTAGCATTACTTCATTATTTTGTCATTTTAACTCAAGGTAACCCTGTCAGGGGAAATATTTCACCCCATTAGTACCAGTTTAACACCCAAATACAGCAGTAAGCAACTACAAGATTACCAGTCAATCTTTGCAAAGGGCCTTCCACTGCTCTGGAACACTTTGTCACGCGTTAAGTAACTTATGTTCCGTTTGAGCTAGAATCTAGTTTTCTTTTGTTGAAAATCTGCAGATTATGTAGCAAATGCAGTAAACTGATAATTATGTGGAAAACGCTGCTGCTGCAGAAACTCATAATTCCAGTGGCCCTGGCTTTTAGTGACTCAATCAATTATTGGCTGGTAAGAAGGCTGGTTTCTTTTTAACTTTATGCACTACCACCACACCCTTCGATTTCAGGCAGAGGCATCTCAAAGTCAGTATTAACCATTCAGGGGCATTGTGAAAGCTGAGTCCATGGGGTGGCAGGTAGCAGGCCAGAAGGGTTGCATTCAGATCCAGCGCCCTAATCCTCTTGATCCCTGGGGCCTCACAGTAATGGTCCAAGAGACAGAGGAAAGGAGCGAGATTCATAGATATTGTCAAAGAGTAGGCCCAGAATAGGGAGCACTGAATGCGGACTCATTTTTGTGTTTACAAATGGCCAGAGGCAGCTTCTTCAGAGAGATACCCCAAAGAAGGGGACAATATAAGTTTTCTTTTTTTTTAACGGGGCATTCATTAGTGAAGCTGGTACTGCTGCCAAGTGTGTAAGTGGCCACTGCTGGTTATCATTAAGGAGCAGATGCAGCAGGACTGGGGCCCAGGGATTTGAGGGGCCCACTGCATCACAGTTATGACTGTCTACCTTTAAAAAAGGGGCATCGAAGCTTATTTTCCTTTCAAGCATTAGGACAGAGTTGAAGATCCGTCATGGTGGGGAAGAGGTAAAAGATGCAGAGGAGATAGCCTGCTACTCAGGACTGCAGTTATCATTAGTGCAGCAGGTATAGTTGCATTGGGGTCAAAGAGTGTGAGGGGCTCACAACACCCCAATTATGGGGAGCAGTTTGTTTGGGATATCTGTTTTTGTTTGATGCATTTTCTGTTTTATAAGTCTCATATTTAGTACGGTTCATAAGCTATAGAAAACGTATTCCTGAAATCCTCTCATAAGCACCGCTCCCTGCACGCAGCCATGTCCCTCCCACTCCCCCAATCCTGCCATAAAGTTTTGGAGGGGGGCCCGACCTCAAAACATTTTGCTTAGGGGGGGCTCAGAGTAAAAAAGTTTGAAGACCTCTGCCTTATACTCTGATTTTGACAGGGGTCTCGTATCTCTCACCTGGACAACAAGAAAGCTGCCAGAGCCTTATTAATAAATCTGCCCATTGGTGCACCAGTAAAATCCAGTCCCAGATAAATTGGCATACACACCTCATCATGGCAAGGCGGGTGAGTTGGCTGGGCAAAACATCTAAAAACAGAGAAGGGGATTGTGTAGTGTTGAATTTTAACGATAGGATGTGCACTGACTTTGCACTGTGTCACCTCAGAGACTCCCCCACGGAGCCGATACAGGCCCGCCCCTTGGGTTTCTTCTACCCTCGATATCAAGGGGCTCTTAAGAGCCAACAACCCTGGCTGCGACCTATGAATAGATACCCCCACCCCCAGCCCCCCACATGGCTTCACCCCAATCGCTTTGAGGTACTTTCCGGCTTAACAGATGTAGATTGACTACCCCCCGATCTGAGTAGTTTAGACAAGATGGCAATAATATGCGGTCAACCAGGGAGAGACCCTAACGTAGTTGCTAGTATAATAGGGAATGGGTTGGCCGAAAACTCCAGGGGGCTTTCTTCACATAGAACAACTATTATCCGTACTAATACATATTAAATTGAGACCGGAATTGATCCACCTATTCCTTCCCCTACACATAATTCTGGAGGGGTGGGGCTTGACTTGGTCCCTATGCCCGCCAGGCTTGTCACTACCAGTAACAGGGAGGACACAGTGATAAGGAGCCATAAAACCCGCCCTCTTAGAATTATTTCCTGGAATATCGCAGGCATTTGCCCAAAACTATCGGATGAGGTTTGGCTAGAGTATGTCAAGGCCTTTGATATCATTTGTGTTCAGGAAACATGGTATAGGGAGATTATTGAGTTAGATGGTTACTGCTCTTTTAATGTCCATGCAATCGCTTCGCCAGTAGGGATGGCAAAAGGAGGGCTGGTGACACTGATTTCAGTCAAATATGGGTCTATTAAGGCAGAGACCGTTATTGATTCTCCTTGGTATCAACTTATTCTGATTCAGGCGAAGATATTACTGATCAATTGGTATTATAACATTTTCGATCAAACAGCTGTGATATCATCGACACTCTCAAGGAAGAAATTAATAAGATAGCGGGGAAGTGGCAGCCCCTGTGTATTTTTTTGGGTGGGGGATTTCAATTTTACTTTTTGTCGGTATAGCCCACACCGACTGTGTGGGCTACTGGACACTGAGGGTCAACCGTTGTCGCATTTTATTCATACATCGCAGGGTGAAGCCTTAAACGCCATTCTTGTTGTAAATGATCTACGCTTGGTTGATTCCCTGGTCAGCAGCCCCCCAATACAGTACCCCACTTATATGGGTGGAGGAAGGGAAAGTGTTATTGACTTTATGTGAATATCTAGAAAGTTTGCTTTTCTTGTTGATAGCTTCGAGGTGGAGCCTAATAATGCAAGCGATCATACCCCCTCACTGCCTCCCTACGTGTAACAGCCCAGGAGGAGAAAGGTGATGACCGCCCCCTTCAGTATAACCCCAACCAAGGAATGGAGCAAAATAAATCCCCTCCAATTCGAGGAGAATATTGTCAAAGCTAATTTAAGTTCCATTTTGAAATGCCTACATCAAGACTCTCCCCCAGATATGGTTATACAGGGCTTCCAACTAATCTGTAGGGATGTATCAAAATGCTTGACAAAGTCAGTAGGAAGAAGGGAAGCCCAGGAGACAAAATGGTTTAACGCCGAGTGTTCAAGGGCTCAAAAGGACCTCAAGAAGACACTGCATGCAATCCCTCATGACAAAATCTTAATTAAAAATGCGAGACAGGCCTATAAAAGCACAATCAACCAGAGGAAAGATGAATTGAGAAGGTTAGCCTTGGAAGACTTAGAGAGAGCCAGTGCGCTTAAAGACACCAAGAGTTTTTGGGAGGTCATAAATCGTCCCCTATTCTCGAAAGACGCGAGGGGTATCGATTCAATGATACCGGGGGAAGTTTGGGAATCTCATTTCTCAAACATATTTAACCCTAGCGGTATTACACCTCAGGAGTCATACAAAGACGTCCCAACAGACTCAATTGCCACATACCAACTTAGCTTTTCCCTGACAGTGTGTGAGGTCGAAGATGCCCTGGCGAAGGGGATTTGCTTGAAAGCCCCAGGTTCAGATGGGGTACCTTTAGATCTGTTTAAAAGCAATCCTCAACTTTGGGAACCCCTATTGACAAGTGTCTTTAGAGCAGCAATAACTGGCCCCATCCCATCATCTTGGAAAGAGGCCATAGTGGTACCTGTGTATAAAAAGGGTAACAAGAACGACCCGGCTTGCTCTAGGTCCATTTCTCTAATTGACACCACCGTTAAGGAGGATTATTCAAGCGCACCTCAAGACCTGGGCAGATACCTCCGGGTTTATGTCCCAAACACAATATGGCTTTAGGAGGGGCATGGGGACGAATGAACAGTGCCTCAATTTGTCTCTGATTATGGGCAAGTACATGAGGGCAAGGAAGGGGTCAATCCACCTTGCCTTCATGGACTTGTCCAACGCCTTTGATACGGTCAATCGGGAGAAACTGTGGCCACAGATGGAGAAAATGGGCTTTGAGGAAGCTCTCATCACCCTCCTGCGTAGGTTGCATGCGTCCACTACTGTTGCCATACGCTTTGGCCCTGAGGGAGAGAAGACTGGGCCCATTGTCTCTACAGAGGGAGTCCGCCAGGGGTGCATCCTGGCCCCTTTCCTTTTTCTTCTGTACACAAATGGCCTAGAGTCATCCCTAATAGAGCAGGCATTAGACTTCCCTAGAATAGGAGGTAACCCGGTCCCTTTGTTGTCGTATGCGGACGACAGGGTTTTAATGGCCTTAACCGCCAATAGCCTCCAAAAATCATTGAATGTTTTTACTGATTTTATGTTAGCACTGGACCTAAAAGTAAATTTTACTAAATCTTACATCATGGTGTGCAGCCCCAATCAAACCAAAACAAGAACATTTATCGTAAAGGGTAAGACCATTGATAAGGTGTCCAATTTTACATATTTGGGGAATGTTTTTAATAACAAACTGAACTGGGACCATCTTGTCACAGCAAGGGTACAGCATACTAGTCGCGTAGTAGAGGGTCTATTCCGCTTCGCTTGTAAGCTGGGCCACAAGCCGGTAGCGGAACTGATCACCTTATACAAATCGAAATGCCTGTCTGTCGCAACCTATGGGGCAGGAGTGTGGGGACACCATAAAACACCCAATTACAAACTTTAGAAAACAAGTTTATAAAAAGATTGTTGATGACCTCAAAATGTGCCCCCACAGCCTTCTGCCACTCTGAGGTAGGGCTGGATTTTATAGAGGATCGAATTAATATTGCCCCACTGGTTCTTGGGCTAAAATTTGGACGTCAGAGGACCTAACGTTCTCAAGGGAAATTATCAAGGATTGCATGACCCTTGATAATGCCCTGACTATTCCATGGCTCCGCTTTGTCAGAGAAAAATTTAATGAGATTGGTTTGGGGCATTATTATGACAACCCTGCCAGTATTCACACAAACATGAAAATGATTATAAAAGAAGCATATTATGCTGAGTCGAACATGTGTCGTCGGCATGAAGGAATGCAATGTCATTTAGATCGGTCCACTACACAACAGCAATTTTACTTGTCTTTTACTATTAACGCCCAGTTTCGATTTCTTATGACTAGATTTTGTCTTTGCACGTTGCACTTTCTTGTGGCCTTTCCTAAACAGGCAGGTTGGTGTGAGAACCTTATTGCTTGTCCTTGCAATAATTTAGCACAACAAAGCACTTTGCACTTTATGCTGTTTTGCACACTTTACAAAGAGCCAAGGGCACGATTCCTTACGCCAAATCCTAAGTGAAATTCGCCCTTGTACCTATCAGGATGGTTTTAATTTGTTACTCTCTTTGTCCACTGTTGCTATTTGCACTGCTGTACTAAATTATATTAGAACTGCATTCTCAATAAGGAAACGGTATGAATTGTAAAAAGAAAATGGTGTTTTTAAGTAGTTTAAATTTTTTAATTCTGAGTTTTTAGTGCCATGAGTCACATTATTGTATAAATTGGACATGATATTTTTAAGTATTATGTATGTATGTTAAACTTTTATGGTCCACTTGAACCGAATAAAGTTATTTTGACTTGACTTGAGTAAGGTTTTTGAGGTTAGTCCTGGAAAACTTTTGTGAATTCAATGTTTCCTTGCACAATTATACAATCATATATTTTTTACACGCAAAAACATTAGAGCAAGTGCAAATGCAGTTACTAATGTTTTGAGGAAAACATTTTCCCTGTTTAGAAACCATTTCACTTACACCCCCACCAATTCTGAGGGTGTTCCCTCCCTTTTCCTATCCTGGAATGTAAATGACTCCTTTTACTATTTTTTGGGGTGTGGAGGGGTTCGCGTAGGCTACAAATACACATAAAATGATAAGATTGAGGGTGTTCACAAACTCACTGGGCGTTCCTGCCCTATAACCCCTATTGCCTGGCCCCTCACCATCCTAGGTACAGATTTACTCACACAAAATCTTTCTATATTGTAATGTAAGTGCCACGCTGCCAGCTGGTACACATATGGATCAGAAGAGAAGTAAGGACAGCAACAGTTTCAGGGTAAGGAGAGGCACAGAGACATAAAGGCTGACTGGAGCAAGATGCAGAATTAATTCGCCAATGTGGTTATAATTTATTTAAATGAGCATTACAAATGAATTTCAGTAGAATTCTGATTTTGAGCAAAAAAATTTGCAAAAGAGTGAGACAACATTTTTACTGTAGATCTTGCTCATTGTTGCACTTTCGATGACCACCAGCAAAAGTCAGGAAGTAACAGAATGGGATTCATGCTCTAATTCAGTGGTACTACTGTATAAAATGTCTATCTTTTGCTTGGTGTGCCCATAGATTTTTTCATATCTAATTTTGCTGACTGTAGAACTCTGTGCACTTTGCATCTGCTACCCAGTCGTAAAATGCCTTTGCTCCCCCTTTTGACATGATTGAATTGATATTCTCCTAATTTGCATATTTAGCTTGCCCATAAGTCCCAAGTATATGGTGCAAAGTGTATGCAGGGTCTGGAAGTTAAATGCCACTGGTGGACTGCAGCACCTATTGTACCATCCACTGCAGTGTCAGTGCAAACATGGCTTTAGGCCTACCACTGTAGCCTGACTGAGGCAGTGTAAAAACTGCAAATGATAACCCTTTGACAGGTCTAACCATTCCTTTTGAATATTACTAAGTCACCTCTAAGTAGGGTTTATAGCCCACAAGGCAGGGTGTGTGTATTTAAAAGTAGGAGATGTAGAAATTTAACTTTAACATGTCCTTACAGTGACTAGCACCTGAAAACTCTTTTCACTGTAGGAAGGCTGGCTGGCCCCAGGAGAAACACTGGAAAGCAATATTAAATATTAATTATACTATCTCAGGGTAGTTAGAAATATGATTCAACAACTCTTTGTATTAATTACCAAAACCCCAATTTAATAGTGAAATTTGATTTTAGATAAGGATTAAGGAAAAGTAACTTTTAGAAAGTTACCTTTTCCTTGCCTAATGCGGCTGGAGGATCATATGCATGAGCCTCCAGCTGCAGCCCTCTGAGTGCTGAAGAACAGACAAGGTGTGAAAACTGCTCCCAGAGCAGAGACAAAGGCCTTGGTTGTGGGAAGTGTTTTTATTATTCTGGCAGGATGGCCATTTGGGCTTTACTTCAAAGAGATCTCCCCTTTCACAGGTTGATTTCATATGACACATGGAACGGCCCCTTCTTGTGTTTCCCCAGTCTGGCAGTCACTAATCCCAGAGGGAGGGGAGTTGCCCAATAACTGATTCGGAGTGACCACAGAGAAGGGGCTAGTCATTATTCCGGCCACACCTCTGGGTGGGCATACAGGCTCTGCACAAGATGAGAAGGGTGTCACCATCTTGGATTTAGACAGAAAGGGGCACTGTGACATTGTTTACAGTAGGATTGACAGAAACTGCTACAAAAGTGTGTAGGGTTATCCTGGGAACTTTTAACTAATTGGTAGGAGGGGGCAAGAGTAATCCCAACCCACAAAATAGTGCCAGGCATGAAGGTGGAATCCCCTGGCACACTCTTCAGAACACTTTATGAACACGAGGAAGAGCAGAAGAAGACTAGACTTGATGTCTATGACCTGAGAGGAACACTGAAGGACTGGACCTACTCCCTCTTGTACTCAGGACAAAGAAGTGGACTCTAAGGGTCATAAGGCTGACCTCTGCTTCACGGTACAGGGATTAAACAAGCTAGAAGAGGCATTTTCTGCAACTGCCCAGATGATCAGGTCCAACTGGGTCCGTCATGGACCTTGCTCTTGGCCTCTGCTGGAGTGATTCCTGACCCCTAAGTGCTGATCCTAAGGTCATAGAACCCTTGGCTGTGCTCGGTTGGACTTCTACCACTTCTGAAAACCTGTGACTTAAAAACCTTTTCAACTTCAAGATCTCCGGAGGACTGTGGCAAACCTGTCAAACTGATCCGACTGAAGGACGTTGCTGCTTGGATGAAGATTCAGGATTCTCTCTCTCTGAGCTTCTCCACAGCAGCAAATCCGATTCAGTGGGTTCTTGCGGAGAAGGTATTTGTTCTTGTGGGGCCCTCTTCAGCTGCAGCCTTAACCCCACAAGGATTTTGAGCTCTGAAAGAGTGACTATGTGCAAACGTAGAAATCTTGACTGGGCAAAGGCATCTAAAGTATCCGGCTGACGAGGGACCTCCCCTGAGCATGAAATTTGACTTTCTCTTGCACGGAACTTTCATACCAAAAACCAACAGTTTCACTGTGACCGTGCCCGATGGAACCCTCCTCAGCTATAACCTATTGTCTTACCCTGCTCAAGATTTTCAATTTCCATTTTTGAGACTAAGTCCCAAGGTAAAACTTCTGACCGGGTTAAACAAGGTTTCTGTATCTAAACTTGCACTCCTTCGTGGTCAGCCTCAAATCGCATCTAGGTCCCAGTCTACAGTGACTAGTGGACCACGTTTTGCACTTAAAATGCTTTTTGACATTGTTTTATTTAAAACTTTTTGAATTCATATCTCCGGTTCTCCTGATTGGATATTTCTTGTTTTGGTGTCTTTTTATATATTAAAATGGTCTCCACTTCTCTAATTTGGTTTGGGATTCTTATTGTGCTGTGTTTTGACTTTATTACTGTTTTGGTACTGCATAAATTCTTTATATATTGCCCTAAGTTAAGCCTGCCTGCTGTGTGCCATAGCTATCAAGGCGTTGAGATCAGGTTAATTTAGTGAGTTTGAAATCACCCTGGCAAGAATTGTGATTGTTACTTGAGGTGGGTAGTTACCCCATCAACTAACAACCCAAGTTCTTACAATTACATTATATGTTCTAGGGATGTTTTGGAAAACTGATGTCTGCTTATTTGTGCCCTGAATAGTAATGTGGTTGCACTCTATGTTGTTGGCCCTACGTTTGGAGATTTTCTAAAAATCACAGGCGTACTTTTAGAAACCTACACCAGTCATAAATTTTCAGGTGTACTCACAACTTTGCCATTAACTGATGACAAATTGCCGCCAGTTGCAAATATAACTTTTTATTTGCTTTTACAATGGCCAAATATTTTTCCAGTGAATAAACCCTTCCATAGCACCCCCATTAAATATGATTTGTACCCTCCCAATTCACATTTTAGAAATATCCTTACTCAATTCTATTCACACGTCCTTTATTCGATTTTAAAGATAAAATCATAAAAGCAACACATGCAACATAGTGCAATACATCACTTCTAAAAATCGATAAAACAAATAAAAACATACGAAAACTAATATAGCCAAGGGATTCTTGTACTCTAAAGTGCAAAGTATGCAATTCAGCAAAGTGCATTTCCGCAAACGGGGGACACCACCATAGATATAAATCAACTTGTTCAATAAAAAAATCTAAAAACATACTCCACAGCCATCCATTGATTTCCTATTTCTAACTGACATTTTAAACAAGCATTTGCAATGTAATAGGTCTCGCATTTGTTTGAGTTAAGAGCATTTGGCCTTGTAAATGGCAATGTTTTTTACCTATGTGTTATAGCATGTATGTATGTGCTGTGCAGTGGAATTATGTGGGTTGGATTGGATTAGTTATTTGTAGAATTGTGTGGCGTGGAATTGCGTTTTGTGTAGTGGAATTATGTGGCATGGTGTTATGTGGAATTATGTGACATGGTGTGATGTGGAATTATGTGGTTAGTAATTATGTGGTATTGAGTGTACTGGAATTGTGTGGAGTGGGATTGTGTGTTATGGAGTGTGATTATGTGGAATGGTATTTTGTAGTGTGGAGTGGTATGTGTGGAGTATAATTATGTGGTGTACTGTTGAATTTTGTGGCATGATGTGGAATTGTGTGTTGTGAATTGGATGTATGTGGTGTGTCATTGTGTAATTGAGTTTAATTATGTGGTTTTGTGTTGAATGATGTGGTGTGCATTGGAAATGTGTGGTGTTGAAATTTGTGGCATGGAACTGTGTGGAAAGCTATGCTTTTTTGGTGATGGAAAAAACAATTAGGTAGGAGCTAAGCTCCAGATGTGTGTCTGTCTTCTCTTTAGATGAAAAGATAGAAATGAGTACTGCCTGATAAGTTAGGTTGGAGTGTCACCATGTTCTCCTTGAGAAACTCCGATCTTTAGTCCAGTTCCTGGCAAATAATCCATCTCTTGGCAATCAGGCCTCTAGTGCTTGCATAATTTGCCGGCTTGTCTCTTATTTTGTAGAATGCTCGAGGTGCAAACAGATGTTGTTTCACCAAAACACCTAGGATTGCGGAAGTCGCATCACGAACCCTCTAGCCCAGATAGCATCATGCTATTGCATCACTGTGGACTCCAGCAACTTTATGAAGTTATTCATTTTTAACGAAGTCACTTAATATCATAAAGTTCCAAAACCAGGGAAGTATATTAATCACTTGCTATATAATAACTAGATGCTGCCAAGCTGTGCCAGGGTTGTAGCCACACATACCCAAATAGAGTAATAGTAGATTGTTGCAATTACACTCTCTAATGCCCAGCACAGCCACCATAGGCCCAATCACAGCCTCAAACGACAAATACTGCACCCATATGCTCAGGCATCATTGGCCAAGGCTGCTCCAGACATTTACTGATCTTGCCTCGTGTGACAAGGCAGTCTCTTAAAGACAAGCATGACCTCAAATTCTTCTTCCCAGAGACACATTGCTGCCTCTTTCAGGGACAACAAGATGAACCATATGTAAGTCACTGCCACTGGAAAATAGCGAATCCTCGTCCTTTTCCGTGGACTATGACTTTCTTACATTTACCAGAGACTCCACAATCTGTTGCAACATTTGCACATTTCAAGAAAAAGAAAATTGTCTCTCGTCTAAAGAGATTAAAATGCATTAAAACTGCTACGTTCGGGGTGTACCGAACGCATGACATTTGCAAAAGTTAAGCGTTCACCTTTCAACTCTTTCTTGCTGGTTTCAGTCCTTTCATTGAGAGGCAGTTTTCTCCGGGTAGTGTAGTCGTGCTAAGCTGATAGACTGTGGGGAGGAGCATCACAGTACCCAATGCCTACGCATTTCTCTTTGTGTTTTGTTAAAATCCTTTTCATGATACTGCATCTCACATAACAACAACCACCCCCAAGACTCTTGCACTTTTACAAACTTCAAACTGCTAATATCCAGGAAATGGTATTACTGGTATGGTGTGGCAGGAATGGCTACACACCTCAACACAAGATACCAGCTTTCATCTCACCCCCCACACCCCACTCTCTCTTCACTTCTCCACCACCTCATTACCTCACTCTTCACTACCTCCACTCCCACCGGCCACCCCCAGCCAGGCCTCTCCACCGCTCATTACATGATAACAAGACACTATATCACCTAGCAATAAGAGCTACGAATCCACACAGGTTAACTCTGTACACCCCACGTCACAAACCCAGTTCTGCATCATGCTACAAATCGGACTGCTGTTGATCGCACCACACTACCACTTGACAAAACAGCCTATAAGATGCAATATGTTACAAATTTCCTCAGATTCACCCATATCACAAACCATAATTGCACAGCTAGACTCTAAAGAGTACACTGTAGTTGTTCCCTGAACACCGAACCACCACTAAAACACAATACAATATTCTACACCCACTCGCCAGATATACCCGCGCTACAACATCCCCTCAACTTTAAGACAAGCCGACAAACCTGGACAGGACTAAGTACAGTTGGTACGTTTCTCTGCGTCTAGTTAGTAAATATACAGTTATATGACAGTCACAGCGCCACGATACCCTCAGAACTCCAGTAGAACTGGCAAATAATGAAACCAGAAGTCTCTTCGAGCTGGCACATTCTGGAATGGGGGGGGGATCTCACAAACTGGAAGAGATCACAGGGACTGAGGTTAGATGCATCCTAGAACCTGTACTCAGCAGAGATGGGTTGAAACCAGAGGCCTCCTTAAACCTGTGCAGAGGATGCCGGGCAGATAGCTCTTGGCCTGTTACAACTTGTACAGTGTGGAGGGAGGCTGGCACCACAAACTAAGAACCTGCACGGAGCAGGCAGGAAATGAAAAGAAATGTTTTTAAATCGTAAGGGTAGTCAGACTTGACCCGACACAAAGCAGGAAAGGGATAAACAGCAGAGGTTATAGTAGTGACAGGGTTGGGTGAGGAGTACTGGGGTTGTGGGAGGGTTGGATCGGGCTGTCAAAGGGATAAATAGGGAGGGCCGGATAAGGGGAGTCAGAGGCTGGCTAAAGAGGCGCTGTTGCATGTATAATATGACTGTGAAAAGAAAAGGCAAATGGAGCTGTGAAAAGGGAAAGCAAAGCTGTATAATGAGTCATGGATGAGTACGAAAGAAAGGGATTTGTCAGGGATGCTAGGCTGTGTATAGAAGAACCGGTGCCTGAACCAAGAACATTATGATTTTCCCTGACAGCCCCTCATCGTATGCACGGCTTGATTTCCCCATCCTCCATTCACGTCTTGGACAAACGGCAGCATTCCTTCACCTCCCCTCTCTCTGCCCCTCCTCAGCCCCCTGCCTGCTGCACCCCGTACCCAACTGAGGCCCCGGCTAGAGGGGCACAAAGGCCGGTACAGGCCACAGCCGGGGCCTGGAGTGGGCCTCTCCGCCGATTCCATCCCTCCTTCCCGGGGTGCTGTTCTTATCTGCTGGACGGGGGGTTGGGCCCCAGAGACCAGCTGGAGCTGTTCCGATAGCGTAAGGGGGCCAGGAGCCGGGTCCGGGTAGAGTGCGACTGCCGCGGTGTATTTGTGTCCAGGCTCCGGGGAAGGAGTTGGGAGGAGCCGAAGGAGGAGTAGATGGCGGGTACCCCCGACAGAGCCACTCCCAGCCGCGCAACCCACCAGGGGCAGCATTTCGACAGACACTGTATTTAAACAAGTGCACGTGTATTTTGCAGATCTCAGTAGCCAATAAGAATTAGCCTGGCGCTGCTTTCCAGACAAAGGGCGTGAAGGCTGGCTTCACATGCGCTGCTGTGGTGTGCGTGTGGCTGCTCGTCCCCGAGCCAATACTCCATGGGCGTTAACTTCAGAGAAAAGGTGAGACATGCAGAAAATGTTACCCATTTGCAGGCTACCATTTTTTAATGACACACACAAGAGCCAATCCTAAGTAAAGGAGGAGTCAGACTCCATAAAGTAGATACAACAGATTGCCTACAGCGCAAGCGCTGTTTAGGCTAGACCTAAAAAGCAACATACATTATAACAAATGGTCAGCCTACCTAGCAGTTGCAAATACAGTAACAGTAATGTTTGAGACAACATAAAAAGAAAGGTCTATACATTTAAAAAAAAATATATATAAAATGCGACAATGATTTGTCAGCTGCCCCATCACATGGGCAGACTGGTAGCTGGCTCCCCAAAAATGTCAACCTCCAGAAAAAATACAAGAGGTGCCAAAGTGAACCAGCCCTAAATCTAAAAAAGAGACCTTTCCCATGGAGAAAGTTCTAATTGCAAATAAAATACCAACTCTCCTGAGGCTAAAAAAATATAAAAATCATGTGAATAACCCTTGCTTAAAATCCCCTCCAATCTTTGTGAAATACCCTTACTCCTCTTCTTCACAGGAGAACGTTTGTGAGTATTTGCATGCTGGAGAAACCCGCAAAATAACGAGGTTTGCATGTTACCTACATTTCCAAAGAGGACAGCACTAGAATGTTCAAAACCCACCTTTAACTATAAAATTGTGTTTGGAAAAAATATGATTTATTGACAGAATATCCCTATTACAAATTACTCTTACAATGGTAAAATTCCATCAGTTATGATTCTATAAACCAGGACTATGGGGCATATTATCAAGAAACGGCGTTAAAATTATCGCCGCTTTAGCGGCAGAAAACTGCCGCTAAAGAGGCGATAATGGGCTTGATAATATGCCCTTGAGAATTCCAATAGAAGCCCATGTTCTGGTGTCAACATGGGCTTCTATGGAATTCTCAAGGGCACATTATCAAGCCCATTATCGCCGCTTTAGCTGCAGTTTTCTGCCGCTAAAGCGGCGATAATTTTAACGCCGTTCTTGATAATATGCCCCTAAGTTTGTACCGCCACAAATGGATGTATCCGTAGACTTCAATTGAATGTAGATGTGAAAAACATCTTTGTGGATCAGAGGTATCATTGTCATTAATGCAGCAGGTGCGACAGCACCGGGGCCTAGGGTGAGAGAGACCTGCTGCATTCCAATTATAACTTTCTTTCACTACCTAACTTGGGGATACAGGGCCCATTTCCCCTCCTTGGATTAGGGGCCATGACACCGTGGCTATGCTACTGTTCGGAACTGGCCATAAAAAAGGCCTCTGTCATTTGATACAGATTTTCTCTGCACCACTTCCAGAACCAAAAATTTCATAATCTAATTCATAACAAATTCAGTTTGCATATGATGCTTGTCAATGCATGTTTCCAATCCTTATTTGATTATGTATTTTAATACATCTGCCCACTAAGGACAGTTGTAAATTTTAGGTAAAACCTATTGAGTTTTAGGTATATGTAGACTGCTACCGTCACCTTTTCACCATTTTCAT
Organism: Calotriton arnoldi; assembly: GCA_963921515.1. NCBI lineage: Eukaryota > Metazoa > Chordata > Amphibia > Caudata > Salamandridae > Calotriton > Calotriton arnoldi. Next base: position 2,269,585 of record CAWUFW010001802.1, read on the forward strand.
GCTGAATTGCATATCATCTCAATGCCATCTGAGATTGGTTTATTTTCAGCTGTTTAAATACATAGGGGCATATTAGCAAGACCACGTTAAAATTATCGCCGTTTTAGCGGCAGGAAACTGCCGCTAAAACGGCGATAATGAGCTTGCTAATATGCGTTATGGAATTCCAATAGAAGCCCAGGTTAGATGTCCTGCACATCTAACCTGGGCTTCTATTGGAATTCTATAACGCATATTAGCAAGCCCATTATCGCCGTTTTAGCGGCAGTTTCCTGCCGCTAAAACGGCGATAATTTTAACGTGGGTCTTGCTAATATGCCCCATAGTTTATTGCACTATTTCGTTAAGGAGAAATTGTTTAAAAATATTGCTTTATTCACGTTTGCTACTGAAATTGTAGCATCTTGTACATGAAATCCTCATTTGTTAAAGTTTTTTTAGCATCATTGGAATTTTATGTCGATTTTTTCAAGCTGGGAGACTAGAATTTGACTCTAATGCAAGCTTCTGGAGCGAAGTTTGTTTTATTCATTTCTGAAGTGAATTTAAATGTGATCGTCTCCACCTGGAGACTTGGAAGTGAAAGCTTCGCAGATACTTTGGGAGGGAAGCTGAAGTTGAGACCGGTTTATTTTTCTAACTGGTTTGGGAGAGAGAGGCTTCCCATAAATGTAGCTATCCTAGCAACATGCATTAGGCAGTGTGTTAGGACAGCGTCTGGGTGGGTCCCGACGGTGATACAGGTTTGAGCAGCTCGCCTGACAGGGACTTTGGGCCTCATTTATGGGTTTTTGTCATAGGGCAGCGCACAGGCCTTCCTGCTGCGCTGCCCTATGGCAAAAGAAAATAACAGGAATGTGCCCTATTTATCAGATAGAGCGCATTCCTGTCCTTTTCCCCTGCGCTGGCGCACAATGGGCTGCTGTGTGCCAACGCAGGCAGCTTTGCACCATGGTGCAAGGGTGCCTGCGTTGCGGGGTGATTATTTTTGTGCACAAAAACAATCACAAGAGGCTTTTTCCTCTTTTTAGAAAAAGGAAAAACAAGGAGAAATAAAGATATTTCTCCTCGTTGTGCCTCCCTTACGCCTCCCCTAGGGGAGGTGTACGTTTTTGGCGCTGCCTCAGAGTTATGATTTCCTGTAAATCTGGATAGTGTCAAAAAGCCATTGATGTTGCAGGGAACACCCCCATTAACACCCATTGCACGCCCTATTAACGCAGAAAACTGCTTGAAAGGGAACAATATTTACAAAGCAGCATTAAGCCCAAAAAAAAGTGGCTTAGTGCTTCCTGGTAAATATGGAGCAGGCTCCTGTGCCACAGGAGAGGCACACAAAGTGATGCACCGGTGGCGCAAGGGGCTTATAAATAACCCCCTGCGTATCTTCAAGGGAGGCAATAGTGAAATGACTGCAAAGTTTTTTGCCAAGATGTGCCCATTACCTGCAGCAGCTCTGGATAATGAAAAATATACTGAGGGCAATTCATAAAGCATTATTGACCGCAAACATGCATTTATGGCCAAAAACGTCTGCATTTACACCTGCCTGGAATTTTTTAAATTAAATGTGAGAGGCGTACGTGTGTTTACAATGGCGTATTTCTCGTCACCACTGTGGAGCAATATGCAGTAGTAAATCCCACACATCATAAACACATATTAAAAACAATTAAAAAGTTATACTTTGTGTTCTTATCATAAACACATATTTAAAACAATTATAAAGTTATACTTTTTAATTGTTTTTGATATGTGTTTATGATAAGAAACACATCTGTTTCTTAACATTGCCATATATTAAAAACAATTACAAAGTTATACTTTTTAATTGTTTTTAATATGTGTATAATAAGAAACATATTGTGCGTGCTTTTAATATGTGTTTATGAGACATAAAAATGAACAGTGTGTTGTAAAAATTGGGTAACAAGAAGAAGATCTTTTTAAGTGATGTGTATTGTGTATTAAATATGAATTTGTGTTACTCGGTACTGTAATAATTTTTATAAAAAGAAAAAATGATATGCGTTAATTGATAGCAATAAATAAAATTGGATGTTTTTATGCATGCAGTGAAATTTAATGTAATTCTTGGGAATTGTCAATAATTGTCAGGATATAGGCCTGCTTCATATTAAGATATTTGATAAGTGCATCTTCTGAGCATTGTTGATTAGCAGCTTTCTGCTTCAGTAAAGTCACAGCACAAAAGGGAAAATATATTTTTGTTTCTAGTAATACACTTACCCTGTCCCTTTTGGCACAGAAGAGTATCTTTCCTTATTTCGCGGAGTGACTATACCTGAGGCCTCAGTTCAATAGCTGCAATGCGATCTTTGTTCAATTTGTAATGCTGTGAAGTAATTTTCAGGACTTCATTGTTAAAGTGGGCACCTCTATCCGATTCTAGAGAAACCGGCATTCCGTACCTCGGTATCCATTCTCACAATAACAGCTTTGCTACAGTGAGACTGTCATTTCTTCTGGATGGGGAGGCTTCCACCCATCTCAAGAAGAGACACACTTTGACCAGGACATATCTCAGCTTATTGTAAACAGGCATTTCGATAAAGTCCATTTGCATTCTGTTGAAAGGACCACCTGATCTCCCTATGTGACTCAGTGTAACATGTGTTCTTTTCCCTGCACTCATTTGTTGACATTTCACGCATCAATGACACACTTCTTCTGCAAGAGTCCTAAACTTTGGATGGTACCAGTTCTGTCTAAACAGTCATATCATGGAGTCCCTCCCTCCCTCCCTCGGTGTATGTATATATAAAAGTATCATTGGAAACAACAAACTATCAGATAACACTGGTCTCCCATCAGCTGTCATCCAAATGTCATTTGCATTTTTATGGCAACCTGCTCTGATCCAACTTTGTTGTTCTGCTTCTGAAACATTTTCCTGTACTCTTTTCAATTCATCTCAAGTACCTGTCACTGTCATCAACATAGAAAATGAAGTATCCTCCTCAGACTCACATGCGAACCTTCCATTAAATTAAATATACGGGCCGACAGGGCACAATTTCATGCAACTGAATCAGCATACCTATTTCCCATAGCACTGTAGCCATTACCATTTTGATGGGCTGCACATTAGACAACTGCAATTTCTGTAGGCAACTGGAGAGCTTCCAACAAATCTCTCACATGCACCTCATTCCTAATTGTGGGTTTCCTGAAGAGGTCATAAAACCTCTTTGCCCAAAATCATGGACAACGCCAGAGCCGCACTGACTGTCTGTAAATATAGTCACTCTCATTTGAGCATTTAAACTGCATGCTCTGGGAAGGAGAATAAATACTGAAACTTGTGCTGAGGTAACCCCTTGAAGCCATGAAGATTCGATTACATCATTTGTTGTACACACAGCGTAAGCTGCTCTCAGGGTACCTTTCTTGTTTCTCAGACATGAGCCATCAATCAATCAATCAGGGTGTATAAGTGGACTTATCACCCATGAGGGTATCCAGGCTCTGGGGTTGCTGCTGCTGGGTGGATTGAGTCGAACAGCCAGGTTTTAAACCATTTCTGAATTTCTGTAGGATGGGGGAGGTTTGGAGGTGGAGGCCGTACCAGGTCTTGGTGGCCAGGTAGGAGAAAGTGTGGCCTCCGATCCAGCTTTGGTGGAAGTTGGGAGTCTGGACGAGGAAGATATAGGCGGAGCGCAATTCTTTGAGAGGTTTGTGGAAGTTCAACCTGTGGTTAAGGTAGGCTGGTCCTTCATTGTGCAGGGCCTTTTAGGCATGGGTTAGCATTTTGAACTGACACCTTTTGTGGACGGGGAGCCAGTGGAGTGTTCTGAAGTGAAGGGTGATATGGGCCCACCTTGGGAGATTGGGGATGAGCCTGGCCGCTGCTTTCTGGATGGTCTGAAGTCTGTTTAGCAGCTGTGAGGTGACCCCAACATAGAGGGTGTTGCCATAGTCCAGGCTGCTGGTGACTAGGACCTGGGTGACGGAGCGTCTGGTGCTGATGGGGAGCCATTTGAAGATTTTCCAGAGCATGCAGAGAGTGAAGAAGCAGGCTGAGAAAACTGCATTTATCTGTTTTTTTCATGGTGAATCAGCTGTCTAGTATGATGCTAGGTTCCTTGCATGTTCTGTGTGTGTAGGAGAGGGACCCAGTTCTGCCGGCCACCAGGATCCGCATTACACAAAGGGCATTTGTGCCCGCTTTGCATACCCCCAGTACACTTTTGTATTACAGAAGGGGCTGCAGACGCTTGTGCGTCCCCTTCTGTAATATTGAAAACGCTGCCACACATATAGCGCCAGCACTTTCTCAAGAGAGCGCCAGCACTTTCTCAAGAGAGCATTCTCTCATTTGCATGGGGGCATGGCCCCATGCAAATGAGGGAATCCCTTTGTCTTTGCACCCATGCCGTATTATAGATGCAGGCGCAGAGGCAAAGAAACTATTGGGTGTGCACTGTCAGTGCACATCCTGATAGCAGCCCTCTGGAGGAGTAAAAGGGGGTTCTATGGATCCCCCAGACATCCCCTTGCAGGTGGGTGCAGTCACTCACTGCACCCGCCTGCATGAGGATCTCTAATCCCCTTTAAAAGTTCAGGCGGATTGCCGCCTGCACAGTGAAAAACAGGTCGGCTACCTCAAAGCCGCTCCATTTTTCACCTGAATGCGCTGCCCTGGGGGCAGCGCCAGTTCACTGTTGCCCTGCTGGCAGTGCATTCTATGTAATAGGATGCACTTTCCCTGTTTGCGCCTGGTGCACCTGTTTTAAGGTGCGCTGGTCGCAAACAGGGAAAGCGTGCTCTATACATAATAGAGCCCCAGGAGCCGTCCCACGGGAATGTGCTGCTCTCGAAGATGAGTATCTCCATTTTGTCAGTGTTGAGTTTGAGGCAGTTGTTTTGCATACAGCTGTCGACGCTGGTCATGCACCTGTGGAAGTTGGCTTTAGTGTTTGTGGGGTCGGTGGATAGGGAGAGGATGAGTTGAGTGTCATCAGCGTATGATATGATGTTCATACCATAGGTTCTGACCAGGGTGACCAGAGAGGCCATGTATGTGTTGAACAGGGTGGGGTTCAGTGAGGATCCTTTGGGAATACCGCAGATGATGTTCTTTGGGCCAGAGGTGTAAGGTGGAAGGCAGACGATCCAGTGAGGAAGGATGTGATCCATTTGAGGTACCCCCTTGGATCCCCATCTGGTGGATCAGGCGTGGTTTCTCCCTGGTCTAGCAGAGCCCTGATGTCATTGGTGGCTGCAATTAGGTCAGTTTCTGTGCCATGATTTGAGCAGAACCTAGATTGGGATGGGTCCAGGAGGTCGTTGTTCTCTAGGTGGTCGATGAGTAGACTGTTGATTGCTTTTTCCAGAACTTGTGCAGGGAAAGGGAGTAGGAAGACGGACCGGTAGTTCTTGAGCTCTTCCAGGTCTGTGAATGTTTTTTTGAGCAGTGGTTTGACTTCCACGTTTTTGAATTTCCCTGGGAAGGAGGCAGAGGTGATGGATGAGTTGAGGATTGAGGTGAGTTCCTTGCTGATGGTACTGTCCCCCAGGTTGAACATGTGGTGGGGTCAGGGGTCCCTGGGTGCTCCTGAGTGGATTAAGCTCATGATGGTGGCAGTGGTCTGCGTGGTGAGTTGGTCCCACGTTGTAATCCTTGAGTTTGCATTGGAGTCTGTGAGGTTGAGGAGGCTGTGGATGCCTGCAACAGGTGGTTGGTGGTCGAAGTGTTCATAGATGGAGGATTTTGCTGTAAAAGATGTCTGCAAGCTATTGCAGAGATCCTGATAGGGGGTGACGGTGTTCTCAGTTGCTGAGGGGTTGGAGAACTCTTTGATTTTTTTTGTTTGAATCTATTTTTATTGAGTTTAACAAACAATGCAGACATTTACATTACAGTTCTTCACATGTTCAGACTGGCCGTTCTTTCTACTACACATGGATTCGGATATTACATAGTTATCTTCGCACAGCAGTCCATGTGTCAGCCCATCTCTCATTGTGTGGCTCGCGCAGTCCATTTTATACTGCCTGTTGGCAGTCGATCATTTAGATGTACCTTCAATAAGGTGATGGTGTAGGAACTGCGGATTGTTCTGCTAACTTGAGAGGCAGACAATAATGTTGGGGACAAGTGAAACATAACTAGGACCGTAATACTTTTTTGCGAAACCCCTCGAGCTTGAGCAACCCTCCCTGATCCCCGCTGCAGTGGTTTTGTGTTTGCCTCTTCGCCTCAACCTCCAGGCGCCTGTCGTTATGCGTATGGTAGTTAGTTTCTAGTTGTGATTCTAATGACGTTTCTTTTGTGATAAACAGTGGTGATTAAATTGTACTATCTATTCGTGTTATGTGGTGAGCATGGGTGTTGATGCACCATCAGTGTTTTCATCTAATCCCTGTAGGTCGTGTAATATCGTGTCCCAGTGTGCTACGATTGGTGTTTTGCGCAGGCCTAGTGCATCTTCCCTGTGCAGTGCAACACTTTCTGCTTTGGCCCATATCTGTAGGGAGCGTCTCCAGGCCAGTGTCGCAGGGGGTTCAGGGGACCGCCATCTTTTAGTAATCAATCGCTTCGCTGCTACCAACCCCAGAGCAACAAAGCGGGAGGTCACTTTTTTCCTCTGTGTCCTATGATAAATGTGGATACATGATTCCCACTGTAGAAGTATTGTACGCTCCATGCAGTGGTTCAGGGCTTCGACCACTGTTTTCCAATGTTTCCCAAGACACGGACAGCTCCACAACATGTGCAGCAGATCTGCGTCTATGGCATGGCATCGCAGGCATCCAGCTTCCGCATAGTTGGAGTACTTATTGATCCTTGCTGGGGTTAGGTATGCTTTCTGTGTTATGTAATCTTATATTAAGCGGAAACGCATGTTGCGCGGTACGCTGTTAGGGTAGTAAACTCAGAGTCAGTAAAGGGGCACTAAAGATACCGCTCCCAAATCAGTCGCAGAGAGATCAGTGTTTTCGCTGTGTGATGCCTGAGGGAGGCAGCGAACCATCTTGTGAGGTGGTGGCCTTGTCCCTTAAATGCAGGTATTGAACCATTAAATGCGTTAAGGGTTCTTCAGTCATGTCACCCCAATGCTTGTTCAATGTCGGTATAATTGTGTGGTGCAGTAGGAATTGCCCTGGTTGAAGCCCATTCCCTCCTATCAAACGGTATCAGGGTACCCTCGTGATATAAGTCTCCGATGTCGTGAATCCCTCCTTCTCTCCAGCTACGTAGCTCATGTGCATTGACGATTGTGGTACCTCTGGGGGTGCCCAGCAGCGGCAGTGCAGGGGCGTATGGTTTTGTGCCTTGTGTAATGTGTAAGCACCTATGGTAACATCGATATGCTATCCTAAGCAGCAGCGGAGCTGGCACTTTCTTCTTGCTGCATGGGTGGAACAAATTGAGAATGGAGTGGAGGGACCAGGGTGGGGAGTTGACTGCTGTGTCGGGTAGGTGATGCACGTAGAGCCACCGGGCCACCCACTGCAGTTGCACAGCGAGGTAATATTGATCTAGGTTGAGCAGTGAGAGTCCTCCTTGACTCGTCGGCAGGTGGAGCTTCCAAATGGCAACTCTATCACTGGAGGCTCCCCAGATGAAACCCCTTACCACTCCCTCAAGAGTTCGGAAAAACGCTGGTGATATATACAAGGGCAAGGTGGTGAAATTGTACAGAAGCCTTGGTAAAACCACCATTTTAACTAAGTCCACGCAGCCTGTGACTGTCAGAGGGAGTGAGCCCCAGAACGACATATGAGAGCGGATTGATGTCAGCGCTCTGCCAGGTTATTGTTATTGTTATTGTTAGCCAGATTTATAAAGCGCGCAGCTGCCCCAGCGAAGAGGCGTCCCGGCGCTGTCAGCAACAGAGAGTAGCAGGGTAAAGGAGAGACTGGTAGGCAACAGAAGAAGAGGGTAGGCGGCCTAAGCTCGTGGAAAGAGGAAGGTTTTAATAGCTTTCCTGAAAGCCAGCAAGTCATTTAGGCAGCGGATCTGAGGGGGCAGAGAATTCCATAGTTTAGCGGCCGTGTAGTGGAAGGAACGACCACCGGCCCGTGCACGCTTCACCCGGGGGACAGTGACTAAATGCTGCCCCGAGGAACGCAGCTCGCGCAAGGGTATGTAGGGGGTTAGCATATTGGCAAGGAGGCAGGGTGAAGCAAGTTTCAGGATCTTAAAGGATAGGCAGAGTGCCTTAAATTGGATCCGTTTGGCCACCGGAAGCCAGTGAAGCCGCCGAACGGCGTCAGTGGCGGAACAGTGACGTGGGAGCCCTAAAAGGGCTCTGGCAGCCGCGTTCTGCACACGCTGTAGTCGCATTACCTCCGCCTGATTGGCTCCTAAGAGGAGCGAATTAGCGTAGTCCAGTCTGGATAGAATAGCAGACTGGACAATCAGCTGGCGAGTAAGCGGATTGAAAAACCTCAGCAGCGGCTTGAGACCCCGCAAGAGACCAAAACAGGTGCCCGCGACTTTTTTGTATGTTCTTGGAAGCTAAGGGTGGAATCCATCCAGACCCCTAAGTTCTTAACCGCCAACTTAGGGGTGGGGGTGTCTCCAAGCACACTAGGCCACCACTGCTCATTCCAGAGGTTCCTGTCCTTCCCTACCAACAATACCTCCGTTTTAGTGGCGTTCAACTGATGGAAGTTAGAGTTCATCCACTCTGCCACGGCGGCCAGGCCGCTCCTAAACCTGAGGGCGTCCAGCGGAGAACCATCAGATAGGGCCACCACTAGCTGCGTATCGTCAGCATATGAGACCATGGTGAGGCCCATCTTCTTGGCCACCGTAGCAAGAGGCTGGACATATAAATTGAACAATACGGGGCTCAGAGCCGAGCCCTGGGGTACCCCTTGCCCAATGGAGTGAGGCTGGGAGAGGAACGGGGGGCTGACACGCGGAAAGATCTATCGCTCAGGAATGACTTAAGCCATTCGAGTGCGAGGCCCACTACTCCAGCAGCCTCCAGACGTTGTAGCAGAATCGCGTGTGAAATCGTGTCAAACGCGGCACTGAGGTCAAGTAAAATCAGAGCCGCAGTATGACCAGAGTCCAGGATGGTCTGTAGGTGAACAGTCATTGCCAGCAGAGCTGTCTCTGTGCTGTGACCCGCACGAAAACCATTTTGTGAAGGGTCCAGAATATTATTAGTATTGAGGAATTTAGTAAGGATGTTATTAACATGGGCCTCAGCAATCTTAGCCACCCACGGCAGGAGGGAGATAGGCCGGATATTTTCCAGCTTTGCAGGGTCCAGCGAAGGTTTTTTATGGATGGGAGAGACCCTAGCCTGTTTCCAGAGAACAGGAACCACAGCAGTGGTAAATGAGGAGTTAATAATCTGGCACAGAGGTGTCAAAAAAAGAGACAGTGAGTCCCTAAACTGAGCAGGTCTTAGAGGATCAGCCGGAGAGCCAGATTTAACTTTCTTACTCAAAAGAGTAAGCTCTTCCTGTGAGATACTGGGGATAGCTGTCAGAGAATGCAAAGGGGGGTACGCAGCAAGAGGCCGTAAAGAGCGGTTTTTGTGGAAAAGAACGATAAATAGTATCCACCTTGTTAACAAAAAACAGCGCCAGGTCTTCACATTGTTGCTCAGTAATGATCGCAGAGGCCTGGGGTTTATTTCTTACTCTCAGTTCTTTCAGAATTTTAAAAATACATTTAGACGGGTTAGGACTCAATTGTATTTCGTTGGCATAGTAGGCAGCCCGGGCGATGCAGACATTTCTATGGTAGTTTTTAATCGCAGCCAAATAGGTTTTTTTAGTTATAGTGTCGTAGTCTTTCCTCCACAAGCGCTCTAGTTTCTTACATGCTTTCCGCAGAGAGGCCAGTTTGAGGCAGTTGCCGTCAAACAGATCTTCTTGTTGATGGAAGATTCTGACCCCGAGGTATCGAAATGTATCTATTTGCCACTCTATGCAAACATTGCTGAGTGTGTATCTTGGGTTGGGGCATGTTCTGTCAAACTGGTATAGGCACGATTTTGATGCATTTACCTTCAACCCTGATAGAGCAGCAAATTCTCCTAGAGTGTCTGCAGCGCCAGCGGGATTGATTTCACATCTTTGATGTTAATAAGAAGGTCATCTGCATACAGTGAGACTACGTGCACACCATCCCACACTCCACCACCTACATCCGAATGGCCACCGCCAGTGGCTCAATAGCTAGTGAGAATGGTAGCGGGAATAGCAGACATCCCTGCCTGGTCCCTCGTTTCACTTTGATTGGGGCCGAAATGTATGGGCCGGTCTGTACTCTCATCATTGGCTCTTTATATAAGAGCTTGACCATGTTAAGAAAAGCGCCTCCTAGCCCATAACGTGGCAGCACGGTGAACAGATAGCTCCACTCCAGCTTATCGAAGGCTTATTCCAGATCTAATATTAGACAGTCTGAGCAGGGCCACCGATCCACCGAATACCTGGCCACCTGGAAGAAGTGTCATAAGTTCAATGAGGTACTGCGGGCTGGCACAAACCCATTTTGGTCAGCGTGAACCAGACACAGGACCAGAGGTGCTAACCGGTCTGCCAGCAGTTTGGCTAATATTTTGTAATCAGTATTTAATAATGCCAAGGGGTGATATGAGCCCATCTCCTCTGGGTCCCTGTCGGGTTAGGGAGTTAGACAAAACAAGATTCATTCAATGACGCAGGAAGGGTGGCTTCCTCTAAGGCAGTAGTATATAGAGCATGGAGGCGCAGGGTCATCGTTTCTGCGTATGCTTTATAATATTCTGCGGGTAGGCTATCGGGCCGGGTGTTTTATCGGTCGCCAACGCCACTATGGCTTCTCGAATTTCATCTGGTTTGATCGGGCATCCAGCGATTCGCATTGTTCTGGCGATATAAGGGGTAGGCGTGTGGAGTCTAAGAAGGCATTCACGCACACCTGGTCGTGTGGGGTGGTTCTTGTAGAGAGTGGCATAGTGCTTCATTATCTCTACATGTATCTCATGTTGCGTGAATACTGTATGCCCTGTTGTTGTGCATATTGCATGTATGGGATGTCGGGGCTGTTCCTGGTTCAATACCCACACTAATAGCCTTCTGGGTCTATCTGATACTGCATGTGTGGATGCTGAGTGTGCTGCATAATTTAGGCACCCCAACCATTCTAGTAGTTCCATGTGCTCACTACGCATCGCGCTCAATCATTGCGAGCCACCTATGCGTGACGCCACCTTAGTTTCGTGTTGTAGCAACCCGCGTTTCACCTTGCCTATATCTATAGTCAGTTGTTTCCGTATGTTCCATGTGAGTCCCATGCCACATCCCCTGATGACCACTTTAAATGCCTCCCATTCAAGTGGTTTGCTATTGATGGTGCCCACGTTAACGTCAAAGTATTCTGCCGTGGCTGTCCCCAGGGAGGCTCGAAATGCTGGATCTTCCAGCGCCGCCGGTTGGAGGCACCAGGTGGGAACTGCTGGTGGTCCTATGTCCCAGCTAGGTCGCATGTGTTGGGGTTATGGTCGGAATGCGTGCGTCCCAAGTAGTCTATTTGTCTGATAAGGGGTAATAATGAAGGCAAACTCACTATGCAGTCCAACCTCACATGGAGGTCGTGGGTGTGGGAATAGAAAGAATATATTCGTATATCTGGATTGTGGGTGCGCCACACATCTGTCAAGGACCAGTGTGTGAGCCAAGTGTTCAACATATGGGCATTTGAGGAGGCAGCGGTGCTTGTCAGGGGGGGAATGAGTGATCCAGAGTGACATCTAGTACAGAATTAAAGTCCCCTCCCAGCAGCTAAGGGATCCCGCTCCAGGGGGCAAGTGTGTGTGTGAGTTGATGGAGAAAGGCTGTTTGCTTGGTGTTGGGAGTATATATAGACCCTATTAGAGTGATTTGGCCATTTAACTGTCCTTTTACGAATAAATATCTGCCGTCCAGGTCTGCCTTCACTTCCTCTGTCTTGAAGGGTGTCCCCACCTTGACCCATATCAGCAGCCCCCTTGCCTGCATAGAGAAATTAGTGCTGAACACCTGTCCTTGTCAGCACCAGCGAAATTGGGTTGCTTCCAGTTGTGTTAAGTGTGTTTCCTGTTGTAACGCTATGTTGGTGGCCCTGCGTTGCAGGTAAGAATATATGGAGTATCGCCTTGCTGGAGTGTGGATGCCCCTTACGTTCCAGGTGATGACGTTAGAGCGCCATGTAAGGCATTTATGAGTGTGAGCATTGTTTATAAGCAGTAGGCAGCTTGGGCTTTCTGCATCCGGTGAGGTCGGCTGTGTATGTGGTGCTTGGGTAGTGCTTGTTCTGTCGGTGGGTGCATAAAGAAAAACGGGGTGTAGCACTATAACACGTGCAACTTTATTAGAGCGGACCTGAAACGAGGGCCCTTCCAAACTGTGTCGTGGTGACATGGGGACTACCGAACTTGTCAGGGTGTGGGGGGTTGCGCATGCAGTGGTGTTGGTCTCCATATGCCCCTGTGGTGTCACATCTGGAGAGTCTTGCACGTTTAAATGGATGGGGGATGGTTTCCCCAGGTCTCGTACTGTGTGACAACACCATTTGGTGTCACCTCTGTACATGGGATAGTTGCTCGAGTTGATTCTTGCTGGCTTGGCATGAGTGTCTAGCTGAACTGGAGTAAGGCCTTATCCAGGTCCACAGATTTCCACTTAGTCAGTTAGTGCCCAGCTGATGTCTATATTATGTCGTCAGAGGTTTGTGGCATCACCACTGAGAGAGTTGGCAAGTCGCGTCCCTCGGGCCACGAGCGAGCAAAGTCCTCTTAATTTGTTGACTTGGTTGACTCTGTTGCCTGGTCTGAACTGTGCATTCGGTTGCTAATTGCAGATACTACTTGTAGAGCTTCTCTGCGCTCTAAATTATTTGCTCCAGGTCAGGGACAGCTTTTGGTGTGGCTGTCTGAGCCGCACCTTTTTTCTTGCTTCATCTGCAGTTACCTCTGCCTCGATGTGGCTTCACATGGGTGGCTGGCTGCGTGTGTCCGGTTGCCAATCCCAGATCTTCCAGCCAGTCCCATGCATCCGATGGGAGTAGAAGAATTGGGTGGCACCTTTCGCTACTATTCGGAGTCAGGCCAGGAACAAAAGGGAGTAGCGCATGTCCAATTCACGTAAGCGCCTTTTCACTGACTGGAAGGAGACCCTGCGTCCCTGCGCCGTGTAATCAGGAAACAGTATGACATGTGTATTTTGTACCGTTATATCTGATAACTTGCGGGTTTCCCTTTGGATGGCGTCTCTGTCTCTATAATTCAGTAAGCGAATCAGGAATGGTCTGGGGTTAGCACCTGGGGTGGTTTGCGAGGTGATACCCTGTGTGCACGCTTTACTACGAACTGAGGAGACAGCGCATTTTTGGGCAATAACACCTTTAGACAGTTCTCTGCGTAGGATACTGTGTCTTGACCTTCTGTGCCCTCCGGTAGGCCCACCACTCGTACATTGTTATGACGGGAGTGGCCTTCTGCATCTTCCAGTCTTTCTTCTAGGGTGCTTACTCTCTCTAGGAGGCACTGTCTCCTGGCAGCGTTTGAGTTTGTGGTTGGCCGCATCTCCGGAAGCAGGGTCTCATTAGCTCGCACCTTTTCTGCTAATTTGCGGTGGTCCGTGTGTAATAGCGTGAAGTCCATAATGACTTTGTTGATCTTGGCCTCCAGGGACGTGCAAGTGGTGTCGAGTGTGATGCTGAGGTTTTCAACTGCGCTGAGCACTGTATCCATTTTTACGGCTATGGTTAGGTGCAGGGGTCAGTGTTTGTGGTAATTTCATTGTGGAGCGGTCCATCCGAACCGGATCAGGGCGCCGTCTGTGGCGTGGTCGATCGTAGACAACCCATAGCCAGTTGTTGAGTTGTAGGCATATGGATGGTGAATCTAAGGCTTCTGGTGTATGCCAGGCACTGCCTGGGTTTGCTTACGTTGCAGCGTTGCATATTTGGTATTTGCACAGGCCCTCCTCCATTCACGGCGCTTGAATTGTCCTTGCTGTCGCGCTTCTGCTAAGTTTTCTTGGGGAGGGGGCTTTCTTTGTACCTGTAGGGAGTTCTTTCTCCACCCTTGGCCCTGGTGTCTGCTGCTCTAGGGGTTTTTAGTGCTGGTTAGAGTCTCTGATCTGGGGTGGTTGCCCCTTTCTTTCCCATGTTGTATCACAGCGCTCTCTCTCTGCTTTCCGGTAGCTTTATATTGTTTGGCGTTCTTGCCAATATGAGGTCAGCAGTATTGGGCCTGTCACTTAATGTGGTTGCCTTCCCCTGGTTGAGAGTATCTCGTGCTGTCTTCTTATTTGCCACTGTGGTACTGCTCAATGGGCCCAAGGGAGCCCGGTTTCTGCTTCTAGCAGTGATTAGTTCAGTGTCACTGTACCGCGATGATTAGGCAGAGCAGGACAGCTTTAAGTTGTGTCTGTGTGCTACTGTTCAAATCGGAGCTGGCGGAGTATGGGTACAGCTGGTCGGGACCCTTCCCGCTCCCTTTGCAGGCCTGCTACGTGACTTTGGTGCGAGGATCTAATGTGGGAGAGGTGGGTCCATCCGCTTTTGCCTTTGCATTCAGGCCTGGGCCCAAACCGGCCCCATGGCCTCTCCCAGGCACCCGTGCAGCTTCCCCACTCCTCACCTCTGGCGCTCGCAGGTGTCGGAGTCACCTCCGTTGCAGCCGGTTGAGGTACTCAACATTATGGGCCTCTGTGGTGTCCGCCGTCTCTCGTCAGGCCGTGGCATCGTTGCAGGTGGACAGCAGCCACTGCTGCCTCCCCATTCGGGAGGTCCCCGAAGCCCAGGTCCGATCTGACCTCTGGGCCACAGGGAGCAGCAGATCGACGCAGGCGGCGAACAGGGACATAGGCCAGGCCTCGCCTCCTTCTCGCCCCAGGCAATTACGTACGCTGCAGCCTGTGAAATGCGCTGTGGGCTGGATCATCTCCGCTGCTCCTTCTGGTCCACAGTCGCTTGCAGGTAGGTGGGTCTCAATCCGTTTGGGAGTAGGAGCCAACCAGCACTTTGTGGGCCCCTCAGGGCCGTCTCCTGTGTGGCGTGGGTCAGCGATATTCCCTCGGATACGCTGCCTCGCAACCCCTTTGGTGTGTTTTCTCTTCACCACTTGGTGCGTTGATATCTTACGCTTATTTTGCCATCTGCTTGTCCGTGGATGGCTTCGTTTGACTGAGTAATAGGCAGGATAACAGGGGAAGATCATGGACCTTCTCTAAAGTGCATCCACCATCTTAGCTGCTTGGCCACGCCCCCGTTGGAGAACTCTTTGATGATGCTGAAGAGGTCCTTGCTGTGGTTGGAACTGGCTTCAAGACGGGCAGTTAGGGAGTTCTTTTTAGCGGTTTTAGGTGTTGGTGGCCACAAAAATTACATAATCAGGCTAATTCAGGAGTTCATCCTTAATATCAGGTCTACGCTTTGTGTATAAATCCGCAACATCTAGGCAATCATGTTCAACTTCATCACAAACAGTAACATTCATTGGTAGCAAAGTAGATGGATTCCAAATTTTCAGAGGACAAAATCTTTTGCTCATATTTTGTGAGTCTATTATGAGTCATGTATTGCGTCTTGGTTCAAAGTCAATAGTAATTCGACAGACTGAGAGACCATTACAGTTAAAAGGTATCCCCTCACTATGCTCTCACTCTTTTCCAGACAAGTACTCACTGCGGCACCAGCTTTAAGACAGCTGGGCAGTCCTGCGGCAACAGTGTTAAGGGTGGTCGAGAAGTATGCCACAGGATTCCGAGCATCACAATGCATTTGATTTAGCACTAACAGTGGGCAGCCCTCCCTCTCACTGCAAAATAATGCAAACTCTTTACTGTAATCTGGCATTTCCAGTGTTGGGCCACAACAGCGTTTTTCTTTTAGCTCTAGGAAGGCTTTCAAACATTTGTTGTGCCAAGGAAGCAGAGCAGACACATCCTTGTGTGTCAGCCTGAGTAAAGACTTTGCCACTAGGGAAAAGTTTGGTATCCACTGTCTACAGTAGCCAACCATTCCCAAAAGCATTCTGACTTCTTGCTGGGTTCATGGTGGATTCATCTGAAGAATTGCTTCCGCTCTCTCTGGTGACACCTTTCTAAGTCCTTTCTCAATGATGTGCCCCAGATATTGAACTTATTTCTGACAGTACTGCAGTGTACCTGGTGACACTTTATGTCCATTCTCAGCCAGGTAATTCAATAATGCAACAGTATCCTGCTTACAAGCTTCTCATGTCTCTGATGCCACCAATAGGTCATTAATATATTGCACGATTGCTAGTCTGTGGAACATCTATAGTGACTCTAAATTCCTCTTCAAGATCTGATTAAAGATAGACAGACTCTCCGTATATCCTTGTGGGACTCGGCATCATGCCAAAACTCTCTGTTGAAACAAGAAAGAAAAAAGAAACTGGCAATCTTCATGCAATGGCACTGAAAAGAAAGCCTGACAAAGATCAATGACGGTAAACCATTCTGCAGTACATGGAATTTAGAAAAGTATTTTGGCTGGATTTGGTAGCAAGGGACAACATGGGACCAATATCTCGTTAATCTTTCTAAGATCTTGGATGATCCTATACTTTACATTTGGTTTTTGTAAACCCATGATCAGAGAGTTACATGGATTCCCAATCAGTTCCCTCAGTAATCCTTTCTATATCTTGTATTCTATTACATGTGTTATTCCTGCAATTGTTTCTGGGGTCAAATGGTATGGCGGTGTTCTCTGATACACTACATTTACCTTTAAAGTAATTAGGACTGGTTCTACACCTTTAATCAGTCTGATATATTTTCCTGTGAGATCCCATACTTCTGGGGTCACAGTTTCTCTCAAATCAGAAGGTAGTTCTTCAATTGTCATTAATGGGAACAATCCTATAACTATCTTTTGCTGAGGCATTTTAAATTCCACATCCTCATCATGAGTCTGGAATTCTACCCCGTCCGGTGTAGAGTAAATTGTACAATTTAACTTGCACAATAAATCTCTCCCTAACTAACTCCCAGGACTCATATCACAAATGGTGATTTTCCTCAAATGAACCTATTTTTACAGGAACCTTTTCTGAGACTGGATTTGTAAATGTGTTTATTTTAAACTCCTACAACTTGGATCTTCTTTACCAAGAGGGGTAGGTGTGGGACTTCCACAGTTCTAACAGTGGATCTGGTAGCACCTATATCTATAAGGAAATATACGGGGTGGCCATTCACCTTATCTTCTATGAATGGATCACTCGGGTCTACCTCTAAGACTACGCCAAGCATGCAATCTACCTCCCCTCTCAGGCACCATCATTGAGAAATGTCAGAACCTGAACTGTCATCATCAAAATCAGGAAATAACTGAAATGTATCTTGATTTTGGTTCTGGAAATGGTTTAAATTTGCTTTCACCATCTTGTTTGAATTAATTCTGGGATTTCCCATATTTTTGAGGATCATTTGGGATTCTGGGATTCTTATCTGCAGAATTTAGTTTTGCATGGGCATTTGCATCTGTTGTACTGGCATGTTCTGCATCTGCATTCCTCTCTGCACCTGTACATTTCTGTCACCTTTATCGGGATTAAACCTCCACTCCCTCTTCCAATGCCTGACCCTGTTACAAATGTGACAGGGATTCATCTTCTTCAGCATTGCAACATCCATTCCTGAACCTGGATCAATTGGAATACCTCTGCCTCTACCTTGTGAAAAACGAAAAACCTCCTCCTGGATTGCCTGAACAACAACTCCTTGCATACCTCCTTGATTTCCTGCAAAAGTAGAATTATGAAAATCTTTCTGAGCAAGCTTTGTTTAAGCTAACATAAATTTCTCATGAATCTTTTTCTGTTTCATTCTTGTTCATCACTGCAATATTTTGTATAACTCAGGATCTCATCAAGTGACTTATTCTGCCAGCAGATTACACATTGTTGTATATATGCACTAATCACTGGTCTCAACCCTAGTACGAACTGAGATACAAAAATTCCCATGTTACTCTCATACGGATATTCTCTTCCACTGTGCTGCTGAAACACCTGCAACAACCGCTCATAGAACTTATATACTGATTCTTTTTTTCTTGGGTAGTTCGTTTGATTTTTAACCAATCAAGATCTTTCAGAGGCACTTTGGGGTATATTCACAAGAACGCGTGATAACTACCGCAAGAGTAGCGCAACGCAACTTCCAATAACGCAGCCCATCACGGGAAAATAACCCCGTGTCAACGTGGGATTCACAACAAGGCTGTACCATGCGATAGTCACCAGATAACGCGTCAAATGCCAGCGTGTAAATCAACACCACACCCAAAAAATGCGAAACGCGAACGCGAGAAATCATGCGATGAGGCCAATCGCGGTACAAAAAGCTGCGAAAAGCAGCCACAGGCCTGCAACTCCCACGCGTCTAGCGGGCAATTGCACCATAAAAACCACAGGCACAACACACCAGAAACAAGCCAAAGCACGTAGCAACATCCATGCACCCTGACCAAGCGCAGAAGGCAACGCGAACCCCACAACCCCCACAGACCACCAGCAAGGAACAAGTGGGTCGGGGAAGGCCAAGGAGAAAATGGAGAGGAAGACGGGGTGCAGACCGCAGGAAAACAAGACCAAGGCCACAGAGGCGACAGAACACTACCAGCAAATGACACACAAGCAGACCGCCTGGAATGCAGTCGCAGAGCCCAGGAGGCCAATCCAGGAGGCCAAGAGGCCCGCAAGGACGTGACAACCGAAACCAGGCACAAACCCACTGCCAACAGGAAGGCAGCAATGGCGACAGGAGGTGGCAGTCCAGCGACACAGGAGGAGCAGGAGGAAAGCCAGGCCACAGTCATCAGTGTGGAGAGGGTGCAAGGAGCAGGGAGTATGGACACAGCTCGACAGGACCTGACACAACAACAACAGGGTGAGGATCCAACAGGGACTGGGGGGATGGGGGGTGATGGGCACAATGCCACACATGCACAATGAGGTGTAGCACACTGCACAACCACAAGTACCCAGGGACATGTCCCCATCCCTGTAGCACACTGCAGCACACACACATAGCAATCACAGCACATACCATGACAATGTGGCACAAAGTGCAACACCCACACTGCAGAACAGGGGACACAACTGGGTCCACCCAGGTGCAGAAACAGAACAATCACATTGGACAGAGCAGGGAACTGTGAGATGCACATCTACCCCTACAACCCCACATCAGCCATGTAAGCCAAATGTACACTGCCCCAACTCAAATAGCCACCACTGCCCAAACAGTCACAATGTACATTGTCACACAGTCTGCATGTCGACAAGAACAAGGCGCCAACACAATGCCAACATGCACCTCCCCTTCACAATGCTGAGGGACAAACAACACCTCCAGCAGGTCTGAACAGACAACCCATCAGTGATGCCCGAAACGAACACCACACCCCGACCCCGACGCCCTACAACAGCCCATGGACATCCCACACAACCCACCACCAGGACAGACAAGCCACTCAGAGGAGAACCCAGACTCTGCAACAGACCACACAGCATGAAGCACCCGCAATCACGGCTGCCTCACAACACCTCACCCACCCACACATGGCACCCCAATGCCAGGTGGCAGAACGCCAAAAGGAGGTGGCCCAACAGGTGAGGGTGTTGCCTAACCCATGGAATGCGAAGTAGAACACATACATGAGTGTCCAATACCCTTCAGGGACCACCTACACCCCACGAAGGAGACCCACACCTCCACAGAGACACATGCACATATCATGGTGAACTGGCTACGGGCACGTGCGCCCGGCCCCTTTATTGGCAGGGCCACATGTACAGTGACGCCTGTGCTGGATGTGTGTGGGGTGAGTATAAGCCAGCCCGCACGGAGTGCTTGGTGCTGCCAACAACCTGAACAGTGGACACCAGTGCAATGGAAACAGAAAACACCAGCATAACAGAGTCAATTGCAGAGCAACATGGAGGGATCCGGAGTAAGGACAGAGGTCAGCCAATATACAGTCTGGACGTTCTGTGAGTTGCAGTGCACTGAGGTAGGGGCACTAGAGAAAAGCACGCTCATGTGAAGGAATTGCTAGGATTGTGTCCCTTCGGGTCAGTCCTGATGCAGATGCAGTGGGGTGTGGTACACCTGCATCAACTTCCTCAACAACGTCCCAGGTCTCCCACACTGCCTGAGGTGACAGTTGCGTCCGCAGTCCACAGCGCAATACCCAGTATCAAATCCGGGTGTGTAGCTTGACTACCGCCACCAGTCTGCATTCCTGCCTTGGCGCTGCTGCCACCTGCCCTCCCATTGTCTGTGCCTTCTCCCGTCCGCACACTTGACACATCCTCCTCCTCGTGGTCCCAGGTCTTCCACACTGCATGAGGTGACATTGCTGCGCAACCTCACAACAGCACAAAACTCAATCAGTAACGGACAATGGCACCTGGAGTGCTGAGCAGGGCAGCAGGCCGATGATGGCATCCACGACAGGTCTGGGCAACTCCATAGGTCTGTCAGGACCACCCTTTCGA
The DNA here is from genome assembly GCA_963921515.1 of Calotriton arnoldi. NCBI lineage: Eukaryota > Metazoa > Chordata > Amphibia > Caudata > Salamandridae > Calotriton > Calotriton arnoldi. The sequence continues at coordinate 2,290,086 of CAWUFW010001802.1, forward strand.
CTCTGGCAGATGGCGGTTGGAGGTGGTCCTTGCCGTGGTGGCGTGTGCCTCCTGCGGTGATGCGACGTCCGGGCCGGTCAAGACTCGATGCTTTGTGTGGGCCCTGGTGGCCTGCAGTTGAGGCCGGAGGATGCGGACAGCGCAGGCCCACAGACACATGGCGTTGATGACCCCAAGACCATCGCTACAGAGGCCATTCAAGGTCTCAGAAGAAGGGGTCCCAGGCCTGAGCAGCACAGAGTTAGTGGCCCCGGATGCACTGCGGCCGGCACAGGCACCCAGCCACGGGACGGTGACTTGCGGTGCAGTCAGATGGGCCATGCGACCTGAGCGGGTCCCCATCAATGTCCGAGGTGTCTGTTGTGAAGTGTTGCGGGGGACAGTGGAAGGTGTCCTCCAGGGCGTGATGCGGAAGGTCTGATGTTATCCGGAAGCAGCAAATTGAGCAGTGGAAAGCGCAACCCTCGTTGTCACCAACAATTCGGGATCAGCTACATGAGGATGAAAACTAGCCCCTATTCCATTGACACAAGCGCCACCAATGTATGACCAGTGAGTGTCCATGAATGTCGGGGAACACACTTAGCGGCACAGGTGGTGTGAGGGCATGCAGTCTGCGATGATGCCGGTACACAGATGTGCACTCCGACATTGCCAAATCAAGGCCCTGTGACCTACTGGACCACAGTGTAGGCCGGAGGCAGCGGTCAGCATGGGCCCACAGCCACCTGTCGTTGGCTCGCGGGGCGCAGAGTTAGTGACACAGTGGCAGTTGCCGGTGGTGTTCAATCACCTCCGTGACGATGATCCTGCTCCCTCCGGCCTGCAACGCGTCATCCTCTTACACCCCTCCGTGCGTGCGTAGACATGTATTCAGCCTCTTGAATTACCGAAGTTCAGTTTCAATTCTGTGATCCCACTCGAGCGCAGCGTAGGCCGAGGGCAGTGGTCCGCGTAGGCCCACAGACATGTGTGGTTGTGATGCCATGCACAGACTTGTTGCCACCACATCGAAGGGTGTATGGTGAATAGTTCTCTGCCTTAAATTATGTTCACTGCCATGGTGTAATCAAGACTCAGTTCCAAATGTGTGAACTACCTGACCGTGGTGTAGGCCTGAGGCAGCGGTCAGCACGGCCCATTCACCTTGTGTCACCGGCATAGGTTGGATGGCCCCACCGGCCTGCGTAGTTCAGGTTCAGTGGCACCACGTGTAGCAGGCTGGCGTTGAACAGGGTTAGTGGCACCACGTGTCGCAAGATGCCCAAATGGAACTAAGCCTCACTGAACTGGGGGGGTCTGGTGCTGTGGCCGCTGGCCGGGATATGGGGTCACTGCCATTCATGACTCAAGACACAGTTCCACATGTGGGACCTACTGGTCCGAAGAGTAGTCCGGGGGCGGCAGTGGAGTACGTCAACGAAAAGGTAATAAAGCGGGCCTGTGTCGTGGAGGCCTGGTGGTCTGAGCTGACTGCCAAGTTCGCGGGCCTTGGAGCTTGCGCCAGCACGTGGTGGGCCCTCCATGACACACGCCGGTGTCGGCAGGTGATCAGTGTGGCCTGGCTGCGCAGGGGCGGGCCTGACGTGTTCGTGGTCCACCGTGCCGGGGACCGGCAGGCGCACTCCATCGCAGGCAACTCGGCTCACGAGGACGGCGTCGGCCTCGTGGCGGGGTGGGAGGCGCCGCCCTGGCAGAGTCGTTGGTCTTTCTGGAAGAGGACCACGCCCAGGCCTACGTGCTTTTTATTCACACCCCTACGCTGGCGTGGCATACGCCGGGCCATTCCACTCCGCTGACGCTTAGGGGGGGGGGCGTAACAGGCAACATTTCCGCGATGTCCCCCACTGGCAGTGGTGACATGGTGGCGTCCACTGTCCACTACACTCCATGCGCAAGAGGTGTATGTCACCATGGATATGGATGTGTTCTGCATACTGCGAGATGTCGAGCACATCTCCGGCACTGTTGGCATTGTGTACTTTCCCAATCATGGTTCTACTGCATCCTTCACACATGCCTGGTTGCCACCTCTCCCCACATTCGGATATTGTGTGGCTGAGGTGCCATGCCGTTGCTGGCTCATGTTCAGGGCTTGCCCATGTGGACATTGTAAGTTGTTCTGTCGTGTCTGTTGGGTGGGCATATTGTTGTGCCTGTTGTATGTGATTTTGTGACGTGTGCATTGCCAGAGTTGTGAGTTGCATGGTTGTCGTGTTGAGGTGTGTGGGGTGTTCATTTCGGACTTGCCAAGGGGGGTGTGCATTTCCCTTGTTGCCATCCTGGGAACGCTTGTTGATGATGGACTGTCGGAGGATGAAGGTATCATGCACACTGGCTGTGTATTTGGAGGCAACATTGTTGGGTGTTCCACGGTGTTCTGTTGTTGCCTGCACATTGGTGTGAGACGTGTGCTTCCGGTTGCGGTGATTGTGTGCTGTGTCACCAGGGGGCACAGGTAGTACATGTGTGCTGTGTGTTGCCCCCAACACGTGTGTGCATCCTGCTATGGCATATGGCCCTTGCTTGGTCTCCAGCGGATCCTGCGCCTTGTGTTGTACATATGGGGACTGGGGTACCAGGGTGATGGTGATGTCCAGGGCAGGTGTGGGGGACTTGTATGTGGCTGGCTGTGAGACTCCTCCGACTCTGGCGGGTGTTGGATGGGGTCCCAGGGGCCAACAGGTGCGGCCACGCCATCAGCTTTGTGTGGGGTGGGATGTTGGTTGTCAGCTGTGGTGTTGCCGTAGGCCTGTTAGGCGATGATGGTCAGGATGCGTAGGTTGGTTGTCCCTTTCAGCCTGTGGTGGAAGGTGACATTGTCAGGTGTTGGGTCTGTGTGGCTGGTACGTTTCCTGGGGTTCCACTGTCTTTGTCTGCGCTGCGTCTGTGTTGGTCCGGGGGGGGTGTTCCGGGTGTGGGATGGGGTCCTGGGGTGGTGGCGGTGGGTGTTGTGGCCCTCTTGGGTGTCCGGGCCGCATGATGGGTGGCTCCATGGCATCTGTTGCCCTTCGGATGTGGCCCTGGGCTGTGCTCCCTTTTGTGGTGCTGGCTGCCGTCCGAGTTTACACCAGGTCAGAGCTGGTGTAGATTTCCTGGTGCTAACGTGCCTTATCGCCTGTTTTGTGTTTTTATCGCGAATGTGGCTGGTCGTTGTGAATGTTGAGGTGTGCTGTTGTCTCTGCTTTTGTCACGGGAACGCCTACTCTGCATCTCATTAGCGATATTTGCGAGGGTCCTCTGTGGCAATGTTTTTTGCGGCTGCTATCGCGGGTAAACTGGTGCTGTGGGCTGTTAACACGGGATTGTGAATGGGGGGGTAAATTTATCACGACTTTGGCTGCGATAAAGTGCCGTTAATTCGGCGATAGCTCCTTGTGAATTTGCCCCTTTGTCTTTCAGGAAAATAACCACTGCTTCATGCATCTCCATAGCTACAGGAGATGGCCCATTATTACGTACTATTCTCGCTGGCCCATCACATGGTCATTGTACAGCAATCTTACATTCAGCCCACAAATCACTTGACACCACAATTTCGAAAAACGTATTCAAATCAATCCATAGCACTTTCGAAATCTTCACAAATTGAACAACTTGTGTGTAGCACTGCACAGGCGAGTCTCTTAATTTTGGCAAATTGTTTGTAAAAGCTGCAAGATCACCTGTACTCCATGGTACATGGACATACACTCCTCGCACTATTTCTCTCAATGGATAAGCTAAAGCTCCTTCCTCATCCTGTTAATTAATTTGTTGTGTCTTTTTCTTGTCATGTCTTCTTGCCCATTTGTTTTCTAATTTTTTTAATTTGCTCCATTTGCGAAGGCATTTTTATTAATTCTGTAATGTGTAACCACATTCCTGAAGAATGCATTGTTTCAATTGCTTCATCATCTAATTGAACCCTAACCTTTCTCCAACTGATAACGTTTAGAAAGATAAATCTCATATTTCTGAGCCAACTCAGTCAATTTATCATGTATAATTGCTGCTCGTCTTGTCATTTCTTTACACATGTAAATTAATTCCTTCTCTTGATATAGATTCAAATGCTCCAGATCTAGACATCCCCTAATGGTTTCATCCAATTACATTTTTAATTTGGGAATATTTAGTGGCCTTTCTTTCTCAGGCTCTGTGCTAGCCATCTGCACAGTGTTCTCTGTCTTTTTAATACCTGCTGCAGCTTCCTCAAACCATGGTGGAAAAATCCCAACTTCAAACAAAGCTGACCCCTGGGGCTATGTATGTTGTTAAAACAATCCTTCCCCATCTCTTAATGCTTGGACTGTCTGAGTGGTCTCCATGCAACAACCTGTGAATTCTGAGAAGTCAAAATAAATCCTGATGTAGGTAAACCTCCTTCCACTCCTTGAGCCTCTGGAGTCAGGTTAACGTTTACAGGGGTATTTGAAATTGGTCTAGGCACTGTCTGCACAGATGCTGGTTGTGGTACTTGCACCGGACCAGTAATAACAGAGGTAGTCATCACAGGTGGAAGAACAATTTGTGGCTGAGTAACACGTGGCGGGGCAATCTGAAGTATCTGAAGGGGTCTTTCAACTTACACTATACTGGCTTCTACAGCGGCTCTAGCTATTGTACTGCTAGTAATGGCATCATTTCCAACACTAACAGTTGGCGTTGCATAAGGCGGGGTTGTGCAGCTAACATTTCCTCTAAAATATCATCCCCTGAATCACTATTTGTCTCGTTTTCTTTTTCCTTTTCCTCTTTGTCTTTTTCCTGGGTTTTAAAATGTTTCCCTTTCTCTGGTATTTCAGTAGAAATACCTGGATACAATCTAGTCTCTTCCACAATGGCTTTCCTCCATCTCTGCTGTTCTTCATCCTTCCGAGCATCTGCATAATTAAACACTGTTCTTTTTTTTCTTTTCTGATATTTCTCCCTTTCTTTCTCCCATGCAGCTTTTCCCACATATTCAAAGCTTCATATTGAGTGGGCAGTTTCATTTGGTAAAATTTCTCTTTCAATTTCTCAATAAATGTGGTCTCAAAGCTACCGTATTTTGGAAATGTAAATGGACCTTCCTTCTCAGTAATCTTGCACCATTGACGAAGCCATAAACATGTATGTAATCCCAATTCATTTGTCATGTAATGTGCAGGCGTACCCTCAGGGGGTGCCTCTTCACCTTCCCGATTCAGAATTATAACATCACCTTTCACAAAACTATTACATTCTTAAAACATTTCATGATTCTTAAAAATTTGTAAGGTAAATCAATCCCAATCCAATATTTTTATTCTGTTACATTAACATCAGATTTTTTTACTCCAATCCCATCACAGTTATTATTTATCGAAATCCTGTTAACAAATCCCAATGCGATATTCACACAACCACTGACCTATCACAGTGAGACACCCCGATGTCCCCAACCAATCACTGCACGAATGTACACCAACTAACCAACCATCAACAACCCATCACCCTAGTAACACTCACACCTCCAAAACTGCACTAACTTTGAAAACCGCACTGTCAGTTCTTCAACTTTCGGTCATCGGATTTCAGGATTTGGGTATTTTATTCTAACTTGGGTAATTATTTTATAGCTCCTTGATCAAGGTGTGAACCATATCTCTGCTGCCAGATAACTGATCATCAGTTTCAGGGTTAAGCCCCGTTACTGCGCTGGCTTCAGAGTACCACTCCCTTTAGGTGGCAGATCTTTGCCACAGTTTTTTGAACCAGGATCTATTATATCACCATAAATTGAATCACAATAACAGTTCTAATGTTTGGTCAATGATGAGAGTTTAAAAAAGCTTTTAAAGTATTATTTCGCATTAAGAGATTAGCATCTTTTTATTCTTTTTATTCAAATTAGTCAATAAATCGAGTACATTTACAGAAATCTCATAAAAAAAGAATGGTTAGAACAAACAATCAAATGTATAAAGTGAGTTCCATAAAGGACCAAGGGCCAGATGTACGACCGTTTTTTGCGGTTGCAAACGGGAAATCGGCCCGTTTACGACCGCAAAATTGGTCTGTCCCATGTACAAACCCTATTTTAAGAGTTGGTAACCTATTACTGACTCGCAAAATAGGGTTTGCGACTCGGTATTAGGAAGGGGCGTGCCAAGGGCGTCTCTTCCTAATAGCGAGTCGCACTTAAATGTATGATTGTTTTGCGACCGCAATTGCAGTCGCAAAACACTCGCAGTTTATCACCTACTTTAAGTAGGTGGTAAGCCACTCGCAAACGGGAAGGGGACACCTTCCCCTTTGTGAGTGTGTGCGAAAATATTTTTTAAGAGCAGACAGTGGTCCCTCGGACCACTGCCTACTCTTAAAAAATTAAACAGACACATTTTATTTTTATTTTTTAAATGCATCCCGTTTTCCTTTGAGGAAAACGGGCTGCATTTGAAGAAAAAATGCTTTATTTAAAAAGCAGTCACAGACATGGTGGTCTGCTGACCCCAGCTGGCACCATCCCTGGGAGTGCTAGCCATTCCTAATGGGGTCGCAAATAGCACCTGCCTCATGAATATTAATGAGGCAGGCAATTTGCGACCCCATTAGGAATCGCTAACAGTGTCTGAGAAACTGTTGTAAATAACATTTTGCGACTCGCAAATTGTGAGGGTCGTACATCTGGCCCCAAAATCCATATTCTAAAGAACAGGATCAGAATTTGAAGCTAGTAGAACTCATAAAGACTTCAAATTCAAAGGAAAAGAGTGAGATAAAGAGAGCATAAATCTCAAAAATCAAATTGGAGCATGAAGAGTAGTTCATGAAACTCAGCCGAGTCTCAATAATTCGAGCAATCAATCATACAGTTGCAGTAGCAATCTGTCAAGAGTCAAACCTCAATGTACAGAAAAGGGATGAACAGAAACAGCAATAGCAACAGCTGTAGGCAAGGGACAAGGAATGAGTCTCTGGGAGAATGATCAGGAAAAAACAAGCAGGATAGAGTCTGCAAAATAATGGCATGCCTCTAACTAGGAACATGCACTAATATAAAAGGCAAAAATAATGTTGCAAAATGTGTAGCAGGTCTCTCCTCCTCGGACCCAATCGGGTAACAGCATTCGTCTGAGAGTGAGTTCAGCTCTTCCTTTCCCATGAAATAACAGGCAGCTTGCAAAGTTTTATCACAAAGTTTGCTTCAGACATCTTAGGTGTGTGTCTTCTTTATTCATAAATCTCCAATCCCATAGGCATCGAACCCAGTTTAACCTTTGAATTTTAATGTTTCATTGCGTAAACAATGAACTATGCTAAAGAAGAGAAAAATGCGTTCAAAGCTTGCAAATTACTGTTTAGTAATGCATTTTATTTAATACGAACAAGAAATACTGTTTTAAAATGGACAACTATTCTATGGAAACATTATGTGAAATACGGCGAGAATAGGAAGTTAAATCATTACAAATAATATGTTGCTTAGTAAAATAACAAGGAGTGAAGAAGGACTGCGCACACCAAGGTATGCTTTTCTAAAGTTGTAGCGTGCTCCTGGGGTATCACCCTCTGGTCAAGGGGTGTGAAGACAATGAGAAGAAAGCGTCACCTGTATAGGGAAAGTCCCCCTGGGCACAGGTTGATAACCACACAATATGTGGATATGAAAAAGCTGTATGAATATTAATGTCAACCAATGGATAAATCCAAAATATAAAGTTGAAATCAATTCTTTTTAATGTATTTGGGTCATTGATATTTCATGAATCATATCGGTCCCATCAAAAGTAGATATATCATAAAAGCTTCTAAATGAACATTTCAAAATCCCGATGCATTTCGGGCTGTCGAAGCCCTTCGTCAGGGGAAAATGATCTAAAAATAATCAGCAAAGGATACAATAAAAACAGACGATCCGTCCAGCCAGAGTATAATATACATGATACATAAGCAAATATCAAACAGCAGAATATGATGCTGATGTCAGGTAATGAAATTGTGGGTAATAAAGTTATGGGTGATGAAATTATAAGTGGTGAGGTGACGTGAACCATACCGAGTCTGAAACTGAACCATGTCGAACATCCAAATGTGAAATAGCAACGCGTGCGTGCAAAGCGTATAAATGAAAAGCGAACCTAAAACATGCTGCAGTGATACGAAGTGTGAGACGAAAGAGTGAAGGATACCCAAGGTGAAGGAGCTTAAGAGAGGGTCTCGTGAGTTAAAAAAATATATATAGAGCCCAGTGCTGGAAGTTGCAACCAATGTCGATAACCAAATAACATCACAGGTGACCAAAATCGGACAAATTGGGTGCTCACCCGAAACCAGAGTGGAACGGAGAAAACACTCACCGGTGCTCCAAGAAGCTACCGCGTCTGAACGCGCTAATCAGAAATGTGAGAGCGGCCATGCAACGTGTGTAGTTATATCAATAAAGAACGGACTCACAAACGAGCCAAAGTATGATAAAAGTGTAGCGGCCATCTTGGAACGTCCAAGGGGACGTATACTACAATACATATGCTCGGGTCTGTAGAAGATGTCAACGTAATTGTGTAGTGAAAAAAAGGTTGAATGTGAGACAGTCTGACCAAGATGAAAAAATAAAGAATAAGTGCAGGCTAAAAACAGTGATGTAATGTGGAAAGCAGGGATCAGGATGGAGAGTTGGACAACCACTGTGTATAGATATAGAAACAAGAAAGGAAGTGATAGAATGGGATGAAGAAACTCCTAGTGTGCCAGATGCATAAACGGAGAGAATAATGAGAAGAGAAATTAGATGAAGTAACCAGGTGAAATGAGTGAGACGGTTAGAGTCCAAAGAGACCAGGGAGTTAGAGATAGCACGAAAACTCCATTCTGTCATTTAAACCAAAAGGTTTAGAAGAGTTCAAAGCCTTGATCCAATAGTTCTCTCTCTGTAGTAGGTAGGTATTGTTGTTTCTGCCTTCAACCTTCTCCACGATTTCCAGGATGAGGAATTTTAATTGGCTGATGTTATGATTGTTGTCAGTGAAGTGGGTGGCGACTGTAGACTTGATGTTTTTGGTTCTGATATTGCTTTTGTGCTCATGAAGTCTAGTCTTGATTTTTCTTTCAGTCTTACCCACGTACGGCAACCCGCATGGGCATTTGAGCAAATATACAACATTGGTGGTGTCACATGTGGCTGTGACTTTGAGGTTAATACGTGTGCCTTTCATGGGGTGGGTCGTCCATGTGCCTCTGATGACGTTGTTGCAATTGCTACAGTTTAGACAGGGTAAAGTGCCCTTGTAGATGGAGATGGGAATATTCTTTGAAGGTTGTGTTAATAGGTCTTTCAAGTTTTTTCCTCTGGTATAAGCAAATATAGGTTTGTTGCAAAACAATCCCTTGAAGTCAGGTTCCATTGCAAGGATGGACCAATGCTTATTGATGACGTTTTTGTAACGTTGACTCATGGTCGAAAATTTGGATACCACTACCATGTGGTTCTGGCTTGGTTCTGGCATCACCCATAACTTTATTACCCACAATTTCATTACCTGACATCAGCATCATATTCTGCTGTTTGATATTTGCTTATGTATCATGTATATTATACTCTGGCTGGACGGATCGTCTGTTTTGATTGTATCCTTTGCTGATTATTTTTAGATCATTTGCCCCTGACGAAGGGCTTCGACAGCCCGAAATGCATCGGGATTTTGAAATGTTCATTTAGAAGCTTTTATGATATATCTACTTTTGATGGGACCGATATGATTCATGAAATATCAATGACCCAAATACATTAAAAAGAATTGATTTCAACTTTATATTTTGGATTTATCCATTGGTTGACATTAATATTCATACAGCTTTTTCATATCCACATATTGTGTGGTTATCAGCCTGTGCCCAGGGGGACGTTCCCTATACAGGTGACGCTTTCTTCGCTTAGTAAAATAATACATTTATTAGAACCGGAATATTCTTCAGTTATTACGAACATTTCTAAGCATGTCACACTATGGTCAAGTTTCTAAATTACATTGTGCATATTTCAGCAGAGTTCACTTGCAGCAAAGAGAAAACTTTTATTTAAGCATTTCTGCGGCCTATACTAATAACTATGGCTGCCTAGTGTGACTTGCACATTTAAAATGTGTGTCATTTTCTCTTTAACTTGCATTTTAATCATTACACATATAGCTGTTAACTATTGAAAATTGCACATAATTAATTAACCTTTCTCATAGCCATGGCATAGATTAGAATAGCCGAGCAAAAGAAGTAGGGGAACAAAACAGAAATCGTTTTTTTTCTGAAGGAGTCTAATAGGAGTTCACGATGACTAGCTCCAAAATAGTCTGGCAACCCTTAGACAACAAGCACTACCCTGTTTAAAATAACAGCAATGGGGCAAGACTTTGCTGTAAAACATCATTGATGTATCCTGTAAGAGCTCTGAATTGCTGGTATCTACTACCATCCTGGACATTTGACTTCTTAAAGTAAATGATAATCAGGTCTAAGGGTTAGAGGTTTGAACAACCTGAGTTGCTGTTGGATTCGGATAATAGAGTCTGTAGCATCAAGAAGAGAAAACAAATCAGCAGAGACAGCAGTGGCTCTCACTCCCTCTCTTAGGAAAGGTGTGGGAATGTGGTCAGCTCAGCCAGCAAGGATGTGTTTTGGGAAGTGGTGGTCCTGATACTCTAACCCCCCCCCCCCACATGTTCATAAGCTCACACTAGTGTTATGCAGGGAAAGGATTTAAAATCACATTAGTGCTGCGATATTACTCTCCACCACCACTACATCGAGTGACCACTACATTATGTTCACTACATACCAGTGGACAAATACATGAGTGGGTCACTACATCAATGACCAATTAATCACCAATGGTGAGTTATAAAATAACATTTGTGGTAAAAGTATTCAAAAAATGAAAGCGAAATGGAATTATATTAAAGATCAACATTGGCACATATGGCCTCTGGGAGAGTTCACTGCACATGCATGGAGATGCATTTTTGGCAATGGCAACTGTCATTGTGAAGTTAGTACAAGGTTTATCACAAAAAAGAGATGAAGAACTGTGGCAGAAATGTCTCAGAGACCAAACTGCGGCTTCGAATCAGAGAGGAATAAGCTTTGTTCTACAACCATGGTGATAATATGTAATTGGACCTAGGGACACGTGTAAATGAATTTACCCATAAACGTGTCCTTCCACTTGAAGCAAAGTCATCCTGCCCCAAGAAAATGAAAGTTGAAAGAGGATGGAGGATTTTTCTCACTCAAATAAGGGACTCAGAATGAGGAAGACTCTGGGTCTAGCTTGTTCTGGTAGGTCTTTTCCGTTACACAATGATAGATATACTCCAAGAAATTGAAAAATATTCACACAGAATGCAGAATGGATCCACTGAAAGATGCCACCAGGATGCAACAAATAACTTCCGTGCAATCAGACGCTGAAATGAGGGATCTGTAAAGTTTTAAATCCAACCTTATGGAAGAGCAAGACCCAATAATGCTGTTCATGGTGGGGATTTAAAATCAAATGAAGGCTGCAAGATTGCAGTGTACCCCCACTACGAGTGCACTATATTCAGTGACCATTACATCATGGACGCAGTAATTAAATAAATAACATAAACAATTACATTTAACAGTTAAGCTAATAAAATGAAATTAACTCATATTAAATGAAATTCACTTAAATTAAATGCAATTAAAACATTAATGTAATTACTAAAGGGGGTTTATCCCTTGATATATAAATATATATTTATATACACATATATATATATATATATATATATATATATATATATATATATATATAATATATATATATATATATATATCTCAATTCACCAAGGTCTGCCAAAAACGCCGTTCTCCTGCCTTTGAACGTTGGTGCCAGCCGTGGCAGCAGTCAGCCACAATACATACAAGATTCAATCCACGATTCGAGGAAAGAGGCGGCACACCATCCCACATTCGAATACTTTATTCGCCAACAACTACGCGTTTCAGCCGTAAAACGGCCTTTGTCAAGTTGTTTGACATTTCCTTAGTCGCCATTTTAAATTCATGACGTCATGATAGACATAGAGGTAACACCGCAACTTACACTCCAAATGGATAATAATACATGATTACATGGAAATAATTTTCATAATGAATAATATGAATACACAAATTTCGAATTTACAATCCATATTTTTGAAGGTAAAATACTTGTGCAAAAACATAGTATTGTCGCCGCGGCTAAATGATAGAAATAAAAGAAATACTAATCATTTCCGAAATACCTCAATTCATCAACAGTATAGTTCTAAGTGATCTCAGAATGAATTTCATATTGCTCAGCAATGGTATTTACAATGCCAAATAGTGAGGAAACGGGAATCGCTGTAATACAGTTTACCGTAACTCCATACAAGAAACCAAAATTAGTTCCCATAAATAGTACAAGCGCCAGTTGTAATATGACCACTCTTCTTATCCGGTGGTCTATAATAAGACAATAACACGTGCTGATACATTGCCTGGCACTCCAATTATAGAAACGGGGTCCCCGCATCACAATCATAAAATTTCAACATTAAATATGCTGATTAAAAAATGCAACATAAACCCATTTATAATATTGTTGAGTAATGATGCCTATTTTACCTGACATCCTCTAGCCTTGCATTGGGTAGGAAACTAAGGAATGTGTGGGTTGAGGCTGAGTATAACTATAATTCCTGTCTAATCCAAACATGTGAAACACTATTCATGTGCCCAAAATTCTATATGGACCTATACTGTGGCAGAGGCTGAAATTTCATATATTACACTTGATATGTACGTGGAATATATATCAATAGGTCACTCAGGAACATACCCTACAGACAAAAGACAGTAATCAAGGGTATTCCTTTTAAGGGTCCTGTGTGATAGGTGATTCAAAAACGATTACAATGGGAAAATGCCCCTAGCCAAGGGCCACAATTTCTTGGTCCTATGTGAATGTGCGCCCAATGTATCAGATAAAATAAAATTGCATATCGGGTATTTCTCTTACCCAATATCAGGAAGAAAAAGTGAGAAAAGAAAAAATATTCATCTATTTACAAAAATCTGTTAAAAGGACATAGTCCCGAAAATGAGGATACGGACATAATGGCAAAGGTACATAATTCATTATATGCCTATATGGGTACACAGTTCTTCCTCCCTATTGAGTCCATAAGGGGTCCTTGTATTGAGGTCAATTATGTACCTCGATTCGAGGATGCGTAGTTGTTTTTCTCTGTCCCCTCCCCGGATGTGTTTCAAGATCCTATCAATGCCACAAAAAGTAAGTAGTTTTTTATCACTGTTGTGTGCATTGTAGAAGTGTCTAGCAACTGGATAATTAAAATCCATGTTAGTGATCGCCCTCTGATGCTCTAAAATACGTTTTTTCAGGGGCAACTTTGTGCTCCCTATATAACGTAGCCCACATGGACATTCCAGTAAGTACACCACAAATTCAGTGGTACACGTGATGAATTTGTTGATGCACTTATCTTTCCCATTGTTCTTTTTATATGTTTTGCAACTGTTGGTAAATTTACATGCCTTACAGGAATTGCACTTATGGAATCCCTGTGTGTTCTGCATCCATGTTGTGATTATTTCCGAATTACGATAACTTTGGACTAATTTGTCCTTCAAAGATTCTGGTCTCCTGTATGTTATCACTGGGAAATTGCCAACCGTTTTACCTATTACGGGGTCAGATTTTATAAGGCCCCAATGTTTTCCCATTGTGTTTCTCACTTTGTTGGATCTAGCATTGTACGTGGTTATCATGCGTGGACTGACCATAGAGTCCTTATCAATGGGCTTCTCTTTACATGTGAATAGGACATCTGTTTGTGTTACATTGGCCAATTTGGTGCTTGCTTTTTTAAGAACCCTTTCAGAATATCCTCGTTGCTTAAAACGTTGCTTCATGACACTAACCTCTTTAGCATAATCTTCATCGGTATTACAGTTTCTGCGGGCACGCAGAAGCTCCCCATAAGGGATACTATTCAGGAGCGAGGTGGGGTGATGACTACGTGCGTGTAGGGTAATGTTTCCCGCAGTGTCCTTTCGGAACAAAGTAGTTATTAATCTATTATCCCTGACAGTTATTCGTATGTCGAGGAATTCACGCACGGAATCACTGATGGTATGGGTGAAACTTAAATTTAAATCATTTCGGGCCAGTGTGTTGTTAAATTCTAAAGCATGATCTTTCCCACCATCCCAGATGATGAAAAGATCATCTATATATCTGAGCCATAAAGGCACATGTTCCGTGTACCATTCGTTGGATTCACTCCATACCATTTGCTCCTCCCACCAGCCCAGGAATAGATTCGCCAGGCTGGGGACGAAGCAAGTTCCCATCGCAATTCCTGATTTTTGCCTATACAGGGTTTTTTCAAATAGGAAAATGTTCTCTTGCAGACAAAATAACATCATACTTCTAAGCATCATTATATGATTTAATTTGTCAATGCTTTGCCTTCTTAGATAGTACATGCATGCTTCAACCCCCTTCACTTGGTCTATGCATGTGTATAAAGAACATACATCTAGAGAGAGTTGCGGTGTTACCTCTATGTCTATCATGACGTCATGAATTTAAAATGGCGACTAAGGAAATGTCAAACAACTTGACAAAGGCCGTTTTACGGCTGAAACGCGTTGTTGTTGCCGAATAAAGTATTCGACTGTGGGATGGTGTGCCGCCTCTTTCCTCGAATCATGGATTGAATCTTGCCTCTGTATTTTGATTCGATGCCATTAACACTGGAATAAAAGCACTTTATTGTGAAATTGCACGCTGTGGTCCGTACGTACCTGATTTCCGCCAAGTCGTCGAAGCTACAGGATTGTGGTTTCTACATATATATATATATATATATATATATATATATATATATATATATATATATATATATATATATCACATACGAGATATCCGGAAATCCTGAATAAATCAGCGGCACACCACAAGGACAGCACAAGAGTTTATAAACTCTTGTGCTGTCCTGTGGTGTGCCGCTGATTTATTCAGGATTTCCCGGATATCTCGTTGTGTGATAATTTTAGCGGGTGTCATTACCGCTGCTGGCACCGACGTCGAGAGGAGGAGGAAAGGCATCGATGACAAACTGTTCATATATATATATATATATATATATATATATATATATATATATATGTGCACAATTTTCCCATCTGTGAAAAGATCCTCAATCTGGAACTCGCATGAAGGAAACGGACTCCTGTTTCTCAGTGCAATGCAGATTTATTTGGTGCAAATGTCGCCATGACGCGTTTCGGGCTATGCACCCCTTGATCACATGACATGACTACAAGATTCTCTCCCCCTTTAAAGTGCTAGTGCATCAAACGACCATGAAGACAGACTATCGTCCTGTCTTTACATTTCACCTACCATACAACACAGTTCATGGTACTTTTGTGGCCATACCAAATTGAAACATAATGTTACATTGTCCATTAATTAATTGTATCTGTATAAATACATGTTGTTAACAAATTCATATTGAAAATCCGTTGTTTTTAAAATCAAACACAACAGGAATTACAAAAAAGTGGACAAGCACAAATATATAAATATAGATATGGTATGTACAAGTAAAAAATACTGGGTATACTAAGCAAATTAGAACTTGACCATGTGTTAAAATATAGTGGCTGGGATCCTAACAGCCATATACTTTACACTTGTGTCATCATTAGCTTAAATCCCTATATTGTACATATTTAAAGTACCACAAAGTAATATAGCCCGAGTGGGCCACGTCTGTTGTTCCATGTTGAGGGCATATGTTAAAACAACTTGGTCGTTTGAGCAGTTAAATGTAAAAAAGTGCTTAGCCGTGCCTAAGTGCTAAAACTGTTTAAAAAACCAGTATAAAGTGTACTAAAAGGAGTTTAAAGTAGTAGAAAAGTTATAAAAGCAGGGATATAAAGAGGTTTAATTAAAATTACCATCTTATTTTTGGAAGTTGTTAGTTATGCGATGTATCTGTTCAAAATGTATCTGGGTGCATTGTATGGCTTCGTATTAATGTTGACTGATTAAAGCCATGTATACAAATCCTCAGTCATGTTAAGACCCTTAGGACTCTTGCTGTCAAACTCTAAGATATATTTAGTTTCGAGTTTCCTAAGGTTAGCCTCCCTGTTACCACCACGTCTAAGTGGGGGTACCGAGTCCACCACAAAATACTTCAGTTCCTGTATTTGATTGCTATGGACCTCTTTGAAATGGCGTGCTACTGGGTAGCTTGGATCTGAATTGGTGATGGCTCTAATGTGTTGGAGAATTCTCTTTTGGACCTGCAGTTTCGTACTGCCTATATAGCAAAGTCCACAAGAACACTCCAACACATAGATAGCAAATTCAGTTTTACAAGTCAAAAGTTTAGAAATCTTGGTGGGTTCAGATTTGAAGGGTGTGACGTAAGATGTTTTATTCACGCCCAGCTTGCAGGCCTTACACGTCGAGCATCTTAGAAAACCTTTTTGTCCTGACAGCCAATTTTTGTTAGAAATGATTTCGGGGCTACTGCTCACCAAAAAATCACTGGTTGATGGAGCTCTTCTGTACGTTATAGTTGGTTTATTAGGGAACATTTCACCTTTAATGGGGTCGCAACGGATAATATGCCAACTTTTCCTAACGACCCGACTTATATCTTCTCTCTGTGCGTTGGATGTTAGTGTAAGTCTAGGGTTGTTTGATTCAGTCATTGGATTGTTTGCTTTTATATTCGATTTACGAGGTGGTTTGAATAGTAAATCCTCCCTGCAGAGTTCTCTTGTTTTTCTTATTGCTGCATCAACTGTTTGATTGGAGTAACCCCTAGCTAAAAACGCATTTTGCATTCCTGCTGAGCTATGTTAAGGTCTTGTTCTCTGCTGCATAATCTGCGCACCGAAGCATTTCCCCGTAGGGGATGCTATGTATTGTGTGGTTTGGGTGGCAACTGGATGTATGCAGTAGTGTATTGCCTGCCGTGGGTTTACGGTATAATCTTGTTTCAAGATTATTATTAGTCACAAATACTTCCACATCAAGGAAGTAGACAGAGTGCTCACTGATGTTGTGCGTGAGATGCAGATTAATATCGTTAGTGGTGAGGTTAGTGATGAAATTTGCTGCACTTTCTTTGTTTCCTCGCCAGATTAAAAACAAATCGTCAATATATCTGACCCACTTAATCACATGGTTAGAAAGTATGTCGCCATATAAACCCTTTACAATCATTTCCTCCCACCACCCCATATTGAGGCAAGCATAGCTTGGAGAAAAGCTTGCCCCCATAGCCACTCCTCTTATTTGCTGGTAAATTTGGGTTTGGAAGAGAAAATAGATATTGTTCAGGCAAAATTCAGTTAAGTTAATGATCATTTTGTTATGGTTGTAAAACTGAATAGCTCGTTTGTCTAAGAAATGTTTGAGCGCCCTGATACCGTCCCTGTGGTGTATACTGGTGTACAAATTTGATACATCTATAGTTATCAACAGATAATCATCACACCATTGACACTCATGTATCTGTTTCAAAAAATCTGTAGTGTCTTGTATGAAGGAAGGTAGGGCTCTCATATATTCTTGTAAGAAAAAATTTCAATATATATGGATACATTTTCTAACAGACTCTTTTTCGCGGAAATGATTGGTCTTCCCGGAGGTTTATTGATGTTTTTGTGTATTTTGGGAATAAAATTAATTACGGGCGTGATCGGAAAATCATTTTTTAAAAATGTATATTCATCTTGGTTTAACAAGTCCGCACTTTTCCGTGCCAAGAGTCTTTTGAATAGTTCGTTTTGTGCTGTTAAGGTTGTTAACTTGCTGCTGAGTTTGTAGCACGTCAGATCATTTAATTGCCCAAGCTCTTCCTCCATATACAGTTTCTTGGGCCAGAGCACCACATTACCTCCTTTGTCAGAATTTCTTATGACCAAAGAGTCATTTGTTTTTAGTTTTTTTATTAATTGATGATATTGGTGTTGGCACGCTTTTTGGTGTTTGGTCGTAGCCTGAGTTTTGTAATTGAGTTTTTTGATTTCAGTCACAATTGCCTCATTAAATGAGTCGATCGAATCCCTCGGTGAAATCGGGATGAAAGTAGACTTGGGTTTAAATCCCGTATTTGTAGTAAGCATTGACTTGTATAGATTGGTTAGCAAGGATTTGCTCTGTGGTTGTTGTTTCCTCCACTGAGGAATCCTCACTTTGTAGTGCTTGTATATCACACAGAAGGTCTACATCAGAGACTGTTAAAGGGTTGATTATATCTTGTGCCAAAAGGTCTGATGTCTGCTGTGGTGATTTGGCTTGTCTTGAATTATAAAACTTCATAAGTTTCAATTTCCTTATGTATTTGTAAATATCGACCCTGGTCTGTGTGTACTCAAAGTTTGATTCAGGACAGTATGAAAGTCCCAACGAGAGGAGCTGTTGTTCTGCCTCACTTAAAATGACATCTGAGAGGTTGAATATCGTGTTCGCATTTTGTGTAGCTTGATTTACTTGCGCCTCCAGACCCTTTTTGCCGGATTCTTGTTGTTGGGACGCTTTGTCTCGTTGTCGCCTTGCTCGGCGTCTCTACCGGCGTTTTGCATTCCTCCTTTGCCTCCTCTGGTATTTATAGTCCGTGGGCGCAATGTCGAGCGCCGCTCCTCCTGTAAACAAGCATTGGCATAGCCAATAGGTCTCGCCTTTGGGACCTTATAAGTGTTTAGCCATGCAACAGTTGATGTTGTTGCACCAATGATATTGTGCTGCATAACTAAATATTTATAAGGTCCCAAAAGCGAGACATATTGGCTATGCCAATGCTTTTTTTTGTACAAAAGCACCAATTACAAACCATGCTGTGAGGGGGAACAGATGCACAAGAGCGAGGGATGTCGTCATGTGAGGGGGGCTAGAAGCACAGCGGTTCGGGCGCAGGGTGGAGGCTTCTAGTGAGTAGATATTAAAAGGTGGTGGCAGGGCGACTGATGCACAAAGAACATTGCAGGCAGACGATGTTTGGTCTCTTAGAAGTGGGCGCTATTTCACACCTGCCCCACATAAGCAAATGTCTTGAGATAGATGACCTAAGCACCCTTCCCCCACCCAAACACATGCACACATTTCACGGAAGTAGTAAAAGGTTTAGGGGTTTGGGATTTTTTTAAATGATAATTACAACCTTTCTATACGACCCTTGCAATGTTACAATAACATACATTGGGTTTGTACTTTCGTTATGTTGTTAATGGTGTGTTAGCATGGCACGTTTTAATGCTATTTAGTTGCAATGAGAAATGAATTTTTCCAGGCATTGTCCATAAACGATACAATATTTACAAACTATATTAAACCCGTTGTGTTATAACATTGCCAAAATATGTCGATCAATTAGGATGACAACAATGATATCACCTGAAAAACACAGCAATTCACTTGAAGAAGCAGAACACGGAGTGTTTGGGAGGTGGGGGCAAAGGGGGGTGATGTCTGAAGCTGGCAAAGAAAACCTCTTCGCTCACACGTTAGCCCGATGGCGTCTTGCACTCTATATAAGTCTCTTTTTGGGCGTGGCACACGCTGTGCAGTGATGGTGAAGCAGGAGAAAGTGTACGTTGGGTGGAGGGGTGATTTGCACATCCATGAGGCTGGCAAGACATTTCATCGAGTTACTTTGAGTGGAGGAGCGGCAGCCTCCTTTGTCCTGACGTAGGACACCTGCACCAAGCGGAGGAACCCACTGCCACAGAATCCTCCATCGCCGCTGCAATTTGACTGCATTAGAACCAGAGAGCCGAGGAGTCCAGACCTCAAACCCTCCCAGAGATTTGCAGAACACCAACAACAAAAGTAGTTTCATATTGCTGCAGTTGTTTTGTTCCCTTTTTCACAGCGTTTTACGACTCACAAATACAAGTTATCAATAGCTCTTGTACATGTGTAAAGGAAAATCAGATCGAGCTGCTGAGATATAACAAGTAAATTAAGCGATGAAATCAGCTTGTCCCGGTCGGGTGAAAGGCAGTGGCTATCAGTGGCGGTATGTGGGGCCGGCGGCAGCAGAGGCCATTAAGCAGCTTTTATTGGAGGTCAGCTGCTCTAGCGGGCTCGCTCATGTTACAGCCACAAAACCGAGTGGGAGTGCAGGAGTGAAGAGGCCAAGAGCAGGAACAGACCGAACAGCAAGCCTAGGATGTGGCCAAAGTGCACTTACGGTAAAGAAAGAAGCTGCCACACGCTGGTGACCTAGAACTGTTTAAAGCTAAATAAACATGCGCGGTACGCGCGCACTGGAATTTGAGGTATGCAGCTGGCACCCGGCCGCGCTGCTGCTCACAGGAGAAAGGGAAACGAATCAAAAAAGGTATGAAAACCCAATTGCTTCCTGCAGACAGGTTGTCACCATTGCCATTGGAAGTTACCAGTGTTACGGCCAAATGGCTGACCCCAATTCCTGCACACATTGGACATGTGGATTGCACCGGAAAGCGTCTATGATTGGTACACACAGCTTCCACTGTAAAGTGTTCATAATGGGTAAACACGAATTGCTTCCAATGAAGTTGTGCAAGCAAGCTCAGCTTCCGTGGATAATAACCATGTTTGGAAACACACTGCTATCTGTGTTGGGTCATCCTCAGCGCCTCTCATTCAGAGTTTACTTTCTGCATCATTAGCTGTGTGCGTTAAGTCGTGCAGAAGCAAGGACCACCATAGCGTGCGAGGCATGTAGAGCACAAAGGAGAACCTAAAATCCGCAGCCAAAGCCATTACATTAAAATCAACATGCAAAAAAAACTGACATCTAAAACATGGCGCCAAAAACTACAAAGAAAATTTGGAGCTAATGATGAAATGTACTAAACCTCAAGGGCAAAAATGTAATTCCTGACCTAGACTGAAAAGATACCACTGCAGACGCCAGCGCGGCTCTAATCACCCCCGGCGGCAGTGACTCAGCAGGATTTCACACGGGTTAAAAGCAGAGACGTCTTGCTGTCTGGAGGGGAGAGATGTGCCGCGGTGAGCTTTGTGCTTGTCACTGAGTGAGAGCGCTCTCAGGATGTCTCTGAGGGGCAGTCTCTGTGTGTCACTGAGGGGCAAAAAAGGGCACTCTTAGGGCACCACCCAGGGAACAAGGATGCCTTCAGTGCGTCACCAAGGGACCCCTGAGACAAGGTGCAGACTAAGCGGTCAGAGAGCGTCGACAAGGAGCGGCCTCAGGATATCGCCCAGGAATAAATAAATAATTAAGAGCACACCTTGAACCTCGGTGATACACTAAGAACGTAGAGCGTGACAGGAGCCCAGGTGTCACTGCGCGATGACTGCGTCACCGACTCTTTGACAAAAGAACATATCAGTCCTCTCCGCTGTGCCTGCTCCCTGGGGCAGCCAAGCGGTGCCTCCCATGGCGCATGCAGCAGTATTTACATTGCAGTTAATAACAGGGTGTTGTGCCCCCGGCACCCGATGCCCGCCTAGCGATGCCAGAATGGACAGCCTGCTTTTTCCGGTTATCCTGCAGCATTGGCTTTCAATTTTCAAAGCCCTGCAACGCTGCCAATAATACCAGCCCATTTCCTCGCTCTAATCCCTTGGAGCAAGGGCTCTCCATTTTTAAAGTGCTTAACCCTGACAAACAGGAACAAGCGCGCGCGCCTCGCGCTGGCAGCAGGGGGAGGGGAGAGAGGAGGGGGCCTGCGCCGGTTTCCCTTGCGGGAGCGAGCAGGAACCATCTGTTAATTACAAACAGTTGGTTTTGAAAGCTCGCTCCCGCAAGGGAATCGCCAAACGTGCACGCGTTGCCATTCAAAGCAATGCAACGCGTGCACGTTTTTGACTGCAAAAGTGAATCGATTTCAAAAGGTCTTTTTCCTATGAAGCGCATGCGCGCTGCGTAGGCGAGACCTAAAAACGTTGGGGCATATTATCAAGAACGGCGTTAAAAATTATCGCCGGTTTAGCGGCAGAAAACTGCCGCTAAAGCGGCGATAATGGGCTTGATAATATGCCCTTGAGAATTCCAATAGAAGTCCATGTTCTGGTGTGAACCTGGGCTTCTATTGGAATTCTCCAGGGCATATTATCAAGCCCATTATCGCCGCTTTAGCGGCAGTTTTCTGCCGCTAAACCGGCGATAATTTTAACGCTGTCCTTGATAATATGCCCCCTAGTTCCTCAGCAAGGGTGTGTTTGGGTTTCTGTGTGTTTGAGCCTTCCCCTGGGCCTGTACTTTGCTCAGCTTCCGATTCACTTTCAACCGCCGAGCTTAGATCTGACATAGATGATGCTGTCAGTCCCTCATTGCTTGGTCCTGCTCGGTTACTGCGGTCTGTAGTGAATCTTACTGCTTTGGGGGTGGCTTTAACTACGTCATATTTGCGCGCAAATGTGAATATTTGACCCCTCTCATAGTCGTTTTTATCTCGTTGGAATTTGAACGTTTTGCGCTTTTTAATTATGTCCTCCTCTTTTTTGAGACGTACCATCATTTCCTATCTCATTTATATATATATATATGTATATATATCATATGTTTTTTCAAGTTGTAAATTGGATTAATAAATTGAAAAAATAAACATTTTCAAATGTTAAGGCTTAAATAATAATTAAATCACAAATAAATAATACACTTTAAAATATTAGGGTTAGGCTAATCAAAAACATAAATATAAATTATTTGATTATAGTGAATTGTTAGGCTTGCATAATTAAAATATTTTAATCATACACTAACTTAGTATACTTAATTAATAGGGTTAGGCTTTCAAATTAAAATACATACAAATTAATTAAAGGGCAGGGCTAGGTTACAAGGCTTTGCAGTCGACCTCGTACCTACCTGTGAGTCTGATTACATGTACTTGATAGAACAGACAGTACGTATAAAACTCTGGGGGAAATATAAAGAAGGGGAAGGGATGAGGTAAATGCGTGACCAGCCTCTGGATCTCTTAGGACTTCCACACTTCCTCTGCGGTTGTCTACCACTTATAGTGAGGCACAGTATGTTTCTATGAGTGAACAAAATGAGTGGATCAATATTATTGGTATGAACTAAATTAGTTTGACTGCACTCACCTCTGTAGTCTAAGGGTAAGGAGTTACTCACAGCAAGGAGTAATCGCTCCAACAGCAACACTTCAAGAGCAGGTTTGTAGTGG
Source organism: Calotriton arnoldi (assembly GCA_963921515.1). Classification (NCBI taxonomy): domain Eukaryota; kingdom Metazoa; phylum Chordata; class Amphibia; order Caudata; family Salamandridae; genus Calotriton; species Calotriton arnoldi. Next base: position 2,313,273 of record CAWUFW010001802.1, read on the forward strand.
TGGATAAGTGGTATGGATATGCACAGGTGTTAAGCAGGATATCATCAGAAGGGAACTAAAGGGAGTGACCAAAACAACAAAGGTGCATACGGAGGAGGAGCTGAGCGCAAAGTAGAATAATAGCGGAGAAACCCAACAAAATGCACAGTTGGCAGGCAAGGTGATTTCAGATGTGCCAGGTTTGATACTGTCCCTTCCCCACTTGACCTTGAAAATTATTAAGCAAATTAGAAGGTTATTGTTAGATCTGTCAGCCTTAGGGTGGTCTTCCCCTAAACTTTTTGCCTTCTCTTCCATATTTTCCTGATCTCATTTTTGTTGGCGTTAGGACTCTGTGCACTTTACCACTGCGAACCAGTGCTAAATTGTATATGCTCACTCCTTAAAACATGGTAACATTGATTTATCCCCCAATTGGCATATTTAGTTAACTTATACTTATAAGACCCTAGTAAAGTGGTACTACATGTACCCAGGACCTGTAAATTAAATGCTACTAGGGAGCCTGCAGCACTTGTTGTGCCTCCCACTTAAGTAGCCTTGCAATCCTGCATCTGGCCTGCCATTGCAGCCTGTGCATGCAGTTTTAAACTGACATTTCGACCTGGCAAAACTTTCCTTTTGAATACATATAAGTCACCCCAAGAGAAGGCCATAAACAGCCCACAGGGCAGGGTGCAATGTATTTAAAAAGTAGGACCTTCCTTAGCCATTTAGTGCCTGAAGCCTGTCTCTGGGTCACATGACTAGGCGTAGTTGGCAGTTCATCTTTGTGTATTCCTCTCAGACAGCTACACACAATAGAGGGCTTAGGTGTGCCTGGATGGACCATCACTGGCAGAATGGGGGCGGAGCTGGGCACAGCCCCACTTACACCTGAGTAGGCTGTGTCCTGCTTTCACACAAAGGGTTGCTTATCCCTTGTAGTTAGTCAGGAGCCAGGACAGGGGGAGCAGGAAACATTTGCCGCCACTGCCTGCAGCCTCATGAGAACCACCTCTGCGTGACACTTCCTTGATGCAGGCCCTTGCATCGTAAGTCCATTGCTGATGGCATCATCAGCACCGACTCAGGACTCTGCATTTCAAGCCATGCAGCTTCTTTGGAACCAGTCAGTGTGCTTTTTTTAAAAATTATTTTTATTTGATTTTGCACCATAAATAATAATACCCCCTCCACCCCCCAAGCAGACAAGTTCCCTTGATATTAACAATTCATTAAATAATTAACGATACAAGGTTAAAAAAATGCATCAAATACATACATCTATGAACAGCATCAGGTATCCAAAAGGAGGATAAGAGAAACTCCTAGATAAATAAACTCCTAGAAATTAAGAGAAGAGGAAGAAAAGAAATACACTTCCAATCCAAACATTCCACCCCCACATAATCATGTCAAGATTCAACTACTATTCCCGATAATACTTATAGATTCCCAGTTACTGAGGGGAAGCCATATTCTAGACATTTTTTCCAGAGTCTTCTTACTTTTCTGGGAATAAATTGCCCTTTCCAGATGATAAATTGACATGAGGCGTGCAAACCATTGATGGAACACTGGGGGGGAAGAATCAAGCCAAGCAGTTGTCAGACAAATCCTATAAACAGCCATAGCGACAAACATAAAAGATTGAATATTAGGTGGGACTATCTCATCATGAACCCCTAATAGAATCCACCGAGGAGATAAGGTAATATCAATCCCCAGTTTGTCTGCCAAAAATTAATTAATCCCCGACTTAAGATCATCTAGTGCAGGGCAGGTGGCCAACATATGGACTAGATCTGCTCCAAAGTCTTTACATCTGGGGCATCTTGTCCCCGTGCCCCCCCCCCCAGTTGGCAATCTTCCCCGGAGTTATATAAAGGTTGAAGCAAGTTTTAAAATGTTGAGCATGTAGGTTAGCTGATATTAAAAACCTCTGTGTGTCTTCTATCGACCTTAACAGGTCGCTGGAATGAGCATTGATCTTAACCTCTCAGCCCTTTGAATGTTTAGCCAAATCATCTTGCATTGTATTATTTAAGCCTCTATAAAGGGCCCCTATCCTGGTATCACCAGCCAGAATTAATTCAATAACCTCTATCTTATCAAATCCCCTCATCCCTCCAACTTTCTTCCTTAAAAAATCCCTAATTTGTGAGTATTTAAAGAAATCCTTATGGTCAAGGTTGAGTCTACCGTAAAAAAATCCCCTAATATAAGTAGTCCATGTGTAGCCCATTTACAAACATATGTATCTTGAAAAATTTCAGGTAAAAGCAGATTGTCCTGTATCGGGGTATAATAATTAAATCTCCCTTATTCTTCTGCGAACCTTGCCCCATATACGATAGGCCGCCATTAAAACCTTAAATCGGACTCTTTTATAGTACCCAAATTCAGTTTGCAGAAGAAGTTATCCCCTGCTTTTTTCCCCCAATAGAAGCTCATATATAGAAGGTGTAGTAGCATCCTGCCCAGCAATAACCTCCTTCTTGCCTAAGAGGTCTGCCAGTTGTTGCTGAGCAGCAGCCCAATAATACAATATGAGATTGGGCACTGCCAGCCCTCCACATTCTTTCGGCAGAGTCAAAATCTTAGCGCTCTCCTGGGATTAGCATATGCCCAGAGTAATCGTGCTACCATCCCGTCGAGTAGTTTAAACGAATTGTTGCCAATCTCCAACAGGATAGCCCAGAAAAGATACAGAATTTTGGGAAGGAATATCATTTTGATCAGGTTACTCCGCCCAATCAATGAAAGCCTCAAATTATTCAATCTTCCAAAATCCTGTTTAGCCTTATGAATTAAGGGTATTAAGTTAGCTTCCACAATCTTTCCAACCTCCGCTTTAATAATAACCCCAAGATATACTGCTTCATCGGTAACCCGCCCATCCAAAAGGAGTTCCTCTTTATAGATAATAACCTAGTTTAATCCTTATTCAACATGTATCCAGAGTACTGGCCAAATCTCTTGGCTTCCTTTTCAATCTCTAGTAATGCACCACTGGGTTCGGGGGTAATGATGGCGAGATCGTCGGCATACTCCAGAATTTATGCCTCCCCCAGGTGACTTAATCAGCTGGATTGCCCGATTATACTTGAATTGTCTAATCAGGGGATCAATATAAAGCGCGAATAGAAGGGGGGAGCAAGGACATCCTTGCCTGGTTCCCCGTTCTATGATCACTCCTTCAGACAGTCCTCCAATAATAGAGATCCTAGCTCTAGGGTTATGATAGAGGGCTTTCACCGATCTAATAAATCCCTGTCCAATTCCCTTATAAGACATCACCCTAAAAACAAGACCAGACCCTATCGAACGCTTTTTTGGCGTCCAATACAATTAGAGCCATGGGATCTAGAGTTACCCCGGCCGCATCAAAGAGGGTGATGACACGCCGGATATCATCGGTGGTCCCCTTTCCAGGAATAAAGCCATGCTGTACAGGAGACGTAAGCCGACCAATGACTGACTGACTGCTGCTAGATGTGTAGCCAAGATTTTGGCATAAATCTTAGAATCGCTAATAATAAGTGTAATAGGTCGATATGAACCTAATTCCTTAGCTGGTTTATTCTTTTTTTTTTAAAACTGCGATCTTAGCCGTAGCCCAGCTATCAGGGGGGGCAATCCCTTTCTGAGCCTCCTGAAACAGTTCAGCTAGATACCCTTTAAGCATCCCGGCAAAGATTTTACAGAATTCTCCAGGGATAGAATCCATGCTGGTGGCCTTCCCAGATTTTAAACTACTGATAGCTAATCATATCTCTTCTATTGAAATGGGCTGATCCAGCGTCTGCCTGTCATCTTCCTCAAGGATCTCCTCACTGGAGACAGAAAGGTATTACCACATGGCATTAGCAGCTTCATTGGTCTCCTTAGAGTACAATTCTTGGTAAAAGTGCTGAAATGCAGCCCTGATATTAACCGGATCAGATTTTATGCCAAGCAAAGGATCCCTTATTACCCTTATCTGGCCCCTCACAATCATCTGTCTTCATCTAACGGCCAAAAATTGACCTACCTTCTCATTGTATTCATATACTTTCTCCCGCCATACCAAATATTTATCTGCAGCTTTTTTCACTGATATTTCAACAATCCTTGCTCTGGCATTTGCTAATTCCAAGAGCGCCATGTCGGATCCATCCCCTGAAGAGATTTTATCAACCAGTTTTAATTCAGCTTTAGTTAGGTCTAAATGTAGCCCCTCCATTAGCGTTTAGCAAAAATTAGGCCTCCCAAAAAAATGAGTGACCATTGAATGAGCGTCTAGCATCTGGTCAGGCTTTTTTGAAAATCGCTTGCCGTAGTAGAAAGTTTCCAAAGAAAACTAGTATTGCTCTTGGCTTCTCCGGTTGACCCCCCTGCCCAAATTTCCATTGGACCAGTGGAAATCTATGCGCTCGCTGTAGTGCCATATCCCAATTCCAATTGGAGAGTTCAGGACAGGCGTCTCTGAGCAGGTTAATAATAAAGGCCCTACCATCATTTCCCTCAGCGTTCTCAGCTATGCCCAGAAATCGAAGATTATTTTGCCTCTGGCGGTTTTCAAAATCCTCTAGTTTCCAATGTACGTCTACAAGCTGGGTATCATGACTTTCCACTTGAGCTTGTAGAGTGCATGGAGTCTCCTCAATGGCAACTGTCCAAGCTTCTATTGCCACCATCCTCTCAGCCATATCCGTACAGCATTTATTCACCTAGCGAATTGCCACCTGGATTTTCTTCGCAGCTAGGTGCGCCTTACGTGTGTCAGCTCTGGCTTCTCCCTGAAACTGCTTTAACGTACTGTATATTAAATCCATAGTAGGGGTCTCTGGGGAAGCCATACTAATTTGTTCAACTGGTTGTACCCCCACATCTTCATATACCAGAATAATCCCAGACCAGCTGTGATGAGACGGCTGGGGCTATAGGTTTATTATCAATAGCTGACATGCACTTACTAGGAAGACTATTCTTTGTTTTCCTCTTTTTTACAAGGCGTTTTTGAGTACTCAGGGGTTTAGCCCCTTCAGGCGTGCTACTGTCGGAGCCACCGGAGCCCAGATCTTCTTCTTCGGAGCAATCCTCAGTTAAAACCGAGCCATCGGACTCATCAGCTAATGAGAAAAATGTATCCCCTTGATCAGGTGAATTTATATTTCTCACTTCAAGACTATACGGAAGCAGGTTGAGCTCAAAGTCAGGTGTATTTAAAGAAGATGCCTTGTTAACCAAGGATTCCAGAGGTATGAAGGGGTAATGCTATCTATTACTTGGGTTTCTTTACCACTCGCACCTCCCTCTACATCCACACCCCCCTCTTGCCTGTATATCAGTGCCCCTGAGATAAGACTTAGTGTAGCCCCCTCCTCCATCCCAGCCTTGTCAGTGCTCAAAGAGAGGATTTTGTCTGCATCTGGCATCTGTTTTCCTCCTTTTCCCCCTTTCTCCAGTTCAACAGGACCAATGTGCCGTGTGGCCAAACTGAAAATTAATGGGATTACAGGCAGAAAGATTACAGGCAGTTTTGATTCTGCCTGTGAATGTCTGCCAGTTATGAACCGGAGGTCTTTCGGTGACCTCGGATTCTCTACCAGATTGTCTGCAGAGACTCCAGCTTTCACTTTCCTTTTGGCATCTGCGTCACTCCCAACAACCCCCTTTTTCAAATCCATGATTCGGCATGTCGGGGGAGCTGGCTGTAGCACTTCTCTCCGATCTTTCTCCTTCTCCTTTTCTTTTGCAAATTTGTTAATGCGAGGCGGCATCACAAGAACCAGACAGCAGCTCCGTGGCGTGAGCCCAGCACCGCTCCCAGTCAGCCTCGTCAATACTAACGTGACCGCTCGCTGAACTCTCCTTGAGCGAGCGAGGAAGACAAGCAGCATACACAGCCTGTCTAAGGGGAACCACTGCATGCCAGATCACTCCCCGGAACACAGAGGCAGAACCATTCCTTTCAAACTCTCCTTTGAAGCCGTCATAGGGCACCGTATCACCGGAGCTGTTCGGGGTAAGTGGCATGGCATTCTAAGCAGCCGCCATCTTTTTCCCAATGGATCGGAACCAGTCAGTGTGCGACGCAACCTCGGCGCAAGACCCCACATCACAAGCCCCATCCTCAAAAGCCTCCTTGACGATGATGCAGGACCTCGTACCGCAGCCTCGCAGCTACTCAAAACCGACGCTGCTCCACACATCTCCGACTTAGACCTCACAACTCCTTGGCTGTGCGACGCGTCCTCAACACAGGACCTTGCAATGCCACACAACCAGGATTTAAGGTAATCTAACTGGGTCTATGTAGATGTCCCGTGCTCCATCAAGGGCAGCCTGAACCTAATACTTTGTCCCGGTCCGGCGCGACCAGATAGCCACAGATGGGGCTTTGTGCTTTTTGGAGCTATTTTCACTTAAATATTTAAACCTGTGTATCTCTGGTTCAACTACTTAGATTTTTGTCATTTGGTCTTGTTCTTTTTATTAAAACTGACTTTATTTTTCTGAGTTGGTGTGAGGTTTTTTGTGTGCTGTGTTTTTACATTATTACTGTTTGATGTGTTGCACAAATGCTTTACACATTGCCTCTGAGTTAAGCCTTTCTGCTCTATGCCAAGTTACCTGAGGGTTGAGCACAGATTAATTTAGAGTTTGCTTGCGACTTAGCCCTGACAAGGATTGTGGTTGCTGCTTGAGTAGGGTTTCACCCCCCTCAACCAAAAACCCAATTTCTTACATTTATGGTAAGGCTATTAAACTAAATACATATATTTAAAGTTAGTTTATGGATAGGTTATTACATTAATATACTACATATTAATTAAGGGCCTGATTTACATCTTGCCAGAACTCCCGTCATTCCTCTGTGGCGGTGTTTACAAGTACTCTGTGCGGCTGACGGATTCCTGTCTGCCGTATTTAGAAGTGGGCTAGCTGATCCTCAGACCGCGTTTACAGACTGTTTTCCATCGCAAAAACAGCTCACCTCCTTCGACGCGGCAGAGTCATCTGCTGGCTAATATGACTCCATCTCCTTCAGGGTGGCGAAATTGCCCTGAGCCTATTTAGATTTCACAGTTGTGCTGACATTGTCCTAGCGGCGGATTTGAGATGGAGGGAGTCCGTTGCAGGACGCGCTCAACATTGTACTATTCCTGTGGCTTTTGGATGGATGCTAGCATCACACACCTGATGTGTTTTTCCAAAGTGTTTTCACCTGCATACCTCCAAGCATCACCTGGAGGCCCAGAGGACTGGTGGTGGTCCTCCCAGCAACCCCCCTTGCCACTGTATCCCTGGGAGGAGAAGGTCTTGCAGATCCTACATTCTGAAGGCTTGACAGGAATCGCTGATGGAGTGGAGACTGGTAAGTTATACTTTTTAATATGCCACTAAACCTAAATGTAGTTTTTTCTTTTAAATTAGCTGTTGAGAATGTATTTTGCACCTTTTTTTAACATATAGCATAGCAGCCTCCTCACGCACCCCAGCCTCCCAACCAGCCCAACTTTCTGCCCCAACTCAAGTCTCTTCCTCAACCCAAATCCAAACTCTCACTCCAATCCCAAGTACACTCACTTCTTTGCAGGCACCCACTCCAACAGTCTCAAGCAGCACAATCACACACATACATAAACACAATCACACAAAGAAATACAAACAAACACACAAACAACATACACACATGATCCAGCGGCTTACTAGCAACAGATCCTCCACTACCATATACTCACCTGGGCCCATACAACTCGCTTCCGCTAACACTAAGTAGACCGCTGGAACTTTTAGTGTATTATGATTCTCATACCTCAAGATCTAGTTATTGCTTCTTTAACTAAACCTTTCTTTGATCAAACAGTTCTTTCCTCTGGTCAATGGCCCAGTTAGGTGGAACTAGTTGATGCTGATAATTAACATAACTTATTATACATTTCTTCATTAAAACAAAATAATAATGACAGTCTCGGTAAGTTTTAAAATCTTTATCTAAATTAATGTGTTGTGAACCATCTCAAAGCGTTTCAGTACAAACACCCTCATTCACGAGAATGCCAAACCAATAAAAATTTCAATAGTTAAAATATTTCAGATCCACACAACAAACTATACTCAGAGAGAAGAGGATAGAGAGAAAAGATCATTTATCAAACGATGAATTTCATAGTTACCAAAGTATGGTGTGAAGACCAACCCCTGGCCAAAGGGCTGGTAAGGGTCTCCAGGACAGATCAGGAGACAAAGACTTCAGGACAGGAATCAGGACAGGATACTTCACCTCTCTAGATACCGACGACTACGTCGCACCCCTCTCTGACACTCTCTTCTTCCTCGTGGTTCTTCCGCGATCTTCTTTCTATCCCACCCAAATTAAGTAGATGATTCTGCATTTGATTTCTTCATCAGCATTTCAGAGCATCAGCACCACCCCAGCACTAACAGCATCCCGAGCTCTGTATCGCCTCTTTCTCCAAACGACGACAACCCCGTCCTTCTTCTACTTACTTCACTAACTAGAACTATCTCAATTATACCCTTCCATAGGCATGTACCACCCATTAATGTTTCATTTTTACAGAATACTAACTTCTGATTGGACAGGCAAGGGGGATGATCATCACACCATGCTTATACTTCATTTATTTCTTTAAACCATTGTTTCCAAACTCCTCCCCTCAAACTTTTATTCCGCCCTTCCTTTCCCATACATCTTTGAACTTTATTAATACAAATGTAAAAATTTTCTCGAATAAGTTCCTTCATATGAACTCTTCACCCTCATGTTCCCAGGGCACATCTCCGCCGACCTTGGACGCGTGACAAGTCCTTAGTCATCCTTTCAAGCTTCCACACCAGGGCGCATGCGTTGCACCACGTCAGTCTGCTCGACTCAGACAAGTTTAACAGGCCCAAATATGCACTAATAATAAAGTCAAAAGGAGAAATGTTATTCTCAAAAATAAATGATTTCACTGTATACCACCAACCTCTACTCTAACCCATACCATTTATTATTTCTCTTTCTGCATTTGCGTTAGTGTAAACTCATTTTCTAATTTCAGCAAAGCAGGTGCCATGCATGTGAGCTTTCAAGCGGCCATTTTATAGCTCTTTGCGCAAGCGCCAGAATTTCCCTCCAAGCTTTAGTTCGTCATACTACGTAGATGCAGTAGACGCATGCGCAGTAAAGATCCCGTGTTTAAAATGCATTCTAGTCCTACGTCCATATTATTGTAGCTAGTAAACACATAGGCAAGCTTCATTCTTTTCCCGCGTATGATGGAAATGCATATTATTAATCACAAAACACGTTGTTAGTAATTCGTTAATGAGTTTAAACGAGAGGATTGCTTCCGAGCAAGTCTCGTGTTCGAGTCCTTGCTCCATCAATCCCCTCTCTGATGGCATATTAAGCCATCACAAAATTTCCCATCCATCCCAGATACCAACTTTTTTTTTTTTTTTTTGTCCTCATCTCACCATATAGCATCTGCAAAACAAGCAAGAGGCCAACCTTCCGGCCTGGGCACCCCGGGCTTCTGCTACTGCATTGGCTTTAGGCCTAACCAGGCCAACTTCTTTGTATAAAGCTTGGTGTAATCATTGGACCGAGGGGCATTGAACTAGCCTCATTTCATTACCCCATGATAGTAACAATGACCAGATGTTAAAATTATTATCATTCAAGTGTCCCTGGTCCAAACGAGCTATACCAAATGCAGCACTCAGCCAGTTCTCATACAAAGGAGGCCTAGGGTCTTTCCACAGTTTACAGATCTCCCCCCGGGCAATAAGGATCAAATATAGTAGCAGGCCTTTTTGAGTTGCCAACAACGGATTTGTCAGATCATTATCCATACCAAATATGACTAGTGCGAGATTCAAATTAAGCTTAACTTTAAAAATTGCTCCAAGAGCACGCTCCACGTTCTTCCAAAATCCTCTTAGGATAGCGCATTCAAAGAATATGTGAATATCGTCCGCCGCGGTGAAATCACATCTTGGACACTTCGAAGAAGAGAGAGGGGCAAATCTTGCTATTTTCATGGGGGTATAATATAATCTGTTGATAACATAAAAGTGATTCTTTTTAAGAGATGCTGGCTTAACATACTTATATAGTGTTTGGAGAGATAAACCATACAAATCAACAGCTATACCATCCAAGACTGATAGGTTCCAAACAGAATAGTGTGGAAGGAGGTCTGCAACGTCAGCATCCAATAAATTCTTATACCAGTACCCGACCTCCTTTTTTATGGGTTTTATATTTTGAAGACGATGCTCAATTTCCCAATTTCCACCTATATACTCTTTCTCGGCTGTATACCAGGAGGACAGTTGTAAATATTTAAATTTTGAAAAGGAGCTTCCTATTTTTGATCTTAAAACCTCCCATGGGTGAACTCCGTCTAATGATATAAGACCAGACCAAATCGCAATGCCAGCCTTTTTAATAGGCAACGCAAGACTATCTTCCAAACATGTAGGTAACCCGGGAGAATCCCAAATGGGAGCGAAGTCAGAATAATAGTCAATCCCCAATTTCCTTCTAACCCTATACCACACTTTAAGTGCTGTTCTTAAAACTTTCAGACGGACCTTTTAAAAAAACCTTGGAGCCCCAAACTTATATAGGAAGCCCACTCCCCCCCCTTCGAAAGTGATCATCTCACTCAGAATCTTCCCCCAATTGGTTTCGGCGGTGATAGTGAGCAATGTCCGTATATTTTTAAACTGAAAAGCAAAAGAATACCAAAGCAAATCCAGGAGAGCTAAACCACCCTTCAGAAGCTTGCGTCTTAACTTCTTCCAGGATAGCCTTGCACTTTTATTAGACCAGATAAAGCAAAACCTTGGATTTTACTCACAACCTTACTGGGAAAATCAAGGGGGATGGTGCTAAACAGATATGTCAATTTTGGCAGGACAACCATCTTTACAAGATTGACCCGGCCATAGATAGTCAGAGGTAGATTCTGCCATCTTGTGAAAAGGTGATCTATTTCTTTAGATACCTTCTTCAGATTGATTTGAGGAATATCATCTAGATCTTTAACTATGATTATCCCTAGGTATCTGAATTCCTTGCTTATCCTGCCGGCCCAATTGTTGATGTTCCAGCACATTACCTCTGTCTTAGAGGAATTAACAAGGTACCCTGAATACAAACCAAATTCCTCCAAGAGGGCTTCCACCCTTGGGAGTACCTCCGCTGGGTTGTTGGTATACACCAACAAGTCGTCCGCATATAAAGCTAACTTACTGCTATAATGGTGGACTTGAAAAGGAGTAATTAAATCATCCAATCTTAGGGCTTGAGCGAGAGGCTCGATGTAAATGTCAAACAATAAGGGCGAGATGGGACAGCCCTGCCTAGTTCCCCTTGTTATATTAAAGCTTGATGTTAGCATGCCATTTAACAGGATAACTGCGGAGGCACCCTCGTAGCATCTGATCAGGGTCTGTATAAAGGTTGAACCAAATTCCATTATCTTTAGGGTTTCCCAAAGGAAAACCCAACAGACCCGGTCGAATGCCTTGGCTGCGTCAAATGCTGCCACTGCCAAGGGCTCCGACCGCGCCACCGCTAGATCTATACTGCCTATTAATTGCAGCGTTTGCTCCTGGATAAACCTCCCTGGGATAAAGCCCTTTAGTCCATATTTATCAACTGCGGAGCTATCTTGACCAATCTCCCCGCTAAGATACTCATAAAGATCTTGTAATCAGCATTAAGCAGGGAGATTGGTCTGTATGAATCGGCTTTAAGGGGATCTTTCCCTGGCTTCAAAATAAGCACAATCGTAGCCCCCTTCCAGGATTTAGGGACTCTACCTTCCGAACTGTAGATGTAGTTAAATAATTCACACAGTCTAGGAGCTAGCTCATCCTGGAGGATTTTATAAATCTCCCCAGGGAGAGCGTCAGTCCCCGCAGCCTTGTTGTTCTTAATCTTATTTATATAGAGTTTTATCTCGGCTCTCAGATATGGGGGCATCAAGAGCAATTCGGCTGCCCTCTGTTAATACCGGTAGTGCCTTGTTCTGCAGCCACTTTTGAATACTCCCTGGGCTGGGTGTTATCTCTTCTTTATATAAATCAGAGAACAAGGAAAGGAGGCACTTTTTCATATCCTTCTGTTTACAAGAAGTTGCCCCACTCTCATCGATAACCAATTCGCTTATGTTGTTTTTGGCTCGATCCACCCTCGCTTTCCAGGCCAAAAGGGCGCCCGCCTTTTCACCATACTCGTAATTTTGCATGTTATGGGCTGACCACTGGGCTTTTACCTTTTGATCCAGCTTCCCCTATATTCCTGACGCTAAGCGTTCAAGATCGTTAAGAACTTGTGTCAGGTTTTCGGGATGGGTCTGAGGGCAACTCGTTCTTTCTCCTTCCAGCTTAGAAATCTCCCTTTCCAGATTCTGAAATTCTAGGGCCTCTTCCCTGTTCTTAAAGCATATCAGACTATGCAACTGTCCACGCAAATGCGCTTTAAATGCGTCCCAGACAAAATCTAAAGATGTCGAACCTATATTAACTGCGAAATAGTCCATTGTAGAGGCTTTAATAGCACTGATTATTTCAGTATTAGACAGCATTGCCCTTTTCAATGTCCATCTAGGACTAAAACTTTGCCTTTTCCCTAAGTATGAAAAGGAGATGGGGGCATGGTCCGAAAGAATACTTGGAAGAATGGAGATGTCTAATAAATTCTCTAGGCCCAGCCTATCAGTAAGAATATAGTCGATTCTGGAAGAGTGACCATGTTTCTTACTGAAAAAGGTCAAACCTGATACTACACCCTTTTTTGCCCTCCATGCGTCGGCGGGTCCAAGATCATGAATCATATTGATCATTGCCCGACGAATACGAGGGGCACCAACATAGTGACTGTGGTTGGATCTGTCCCGTAGGGGATTAAGAAGAACATTGAAATCACCACCGATTATTATTGGAGTAGTGGTTTCTATTAATTTGGCCTGTAGTTTATAAATATGAGCTGGATCATCAACATTAGGGCCGTAGAATGAGACTACTGTTAGCTCGATCCCCCCAATTTCCAGCTGTGCTATTATCCATCTCCCAGATTGATCTGATGAAACCGATTTAATAATACCTCTAGCACCTGACCTAATTAAAATCGCCACCCCCTTGTTGTGGACTGTCTGTTCAGATGAGCAAAAATGCTCAACCCAGTGATATTTACCAACAATGGCCCTACATTCCAGATAGCTCAGGTGTGTCTCTTGTAGATACCAACTTTAACACTTCTCAGTTTTCTCTATTTGTCCTCTCAAACTTTCATCAATGATTTCGTTTCCTTCTAAATCTCGCTTCTTCTTATATAACCTGCCTTTCATTTCTTCCAAGCGTATTTCCTCGTATTTTCTCTTTCGTGTCTGTCCCTTTCCTTTTCTGTTCAAGTGTACCTTTCCTTTCGTACCTTTTCTACATCTATATGTAATCATTATTAACATCACTATTGTTATTGTCATAACTAATGGCATTATTATCTGACCTAGAAAACTTTCTCCAAAATCAACAAACCATTTCCCTATTGATGTTATACTTTTTGTTAGTCTTCCCCACACACTGTCAACCTCCAGTTGGGTCAATTCTTTATGCATTCCCGTAATATTTTGAATATATCCTTTAATTTCTCTGCTCTTATCCGGAATATAAGTGCAGCAATGTTGAACTTTCAACATGCCACAGACTCCACCTTCTTTTGCTAACAATATATCAAGAGCAAGACGGTTCTGTAAAACCATTGATTTAATTGCAACCATTTCTGTGTTAGTCATTAAAAATCCTCCTGCAGTATCTGTAGAAAGACGATCAACTATGGTTGATAACTTACACATTTTCTGTGAATTTAGGATGACTCCAACTGTGGGAATCAGTGCACTAAAAATATCTTCTACAATTTCAGAAAAATTTGCCCTTCTTTTACCTGTTAGTCCATTAGAATTCCCATTGGTTCCACTGGTTTTATCTACATGATACATTTTTGGAAAAACGATTCCAAAATAACAGCTTCCGTACCATCTTGCAGGTAACCTGTAATAGGCATTGCTCCCACAAACATAATATACTCCTGGAAATACAGGATCAGTTCCCCCTTTTAGTCCCCATCCTCCTAATATTAGGAAGTTATGTTCACATTCACTGGAACCAATGTAATTATTGTTATAATCTGTCCTTAACCTATGGAGGCAGAATTTTCCCGATTTCACAAAGTCCAGGGACATCGCAGCATGAGCCTTGCCACTTGCATAGATTCCCTCCTTCTCAACCCATGGAGGTACATGGGTTTTCTGTGTAGTTGCCTTCCTCATTCAATCCTGTCTCCTTTCTTCTACTAAATTCAAAAAATCTTTTTCTTCTTTTCTTAATGTACATGTTAGATTATCTTTGTGTGCCTGAACTAAATCTATTGAACTCATTGTTATGAAAAATTCGCCCATAAACTGTGCGTTTTTACTACTAGCTACTGGATTCATATTCTTTCTAATGGGTAGTTCAGAAAATACTACATCTAAATTAGAATAAAGATACTGCAATCTCCCTGTAGTATAAAATAAACTTGATAAAATACTACATGACACACCATAAATTAAAGGTATATGGTGATATGTAATCCCTTCTGATACTGATGAGGGCAACTTCATAGATACGTAACAATTGTTAATTTCCATAGTGCTAACATACTGAAATAACAATTTAATAAACACATTAGAGGACGTATTATAGTCTGATTCATTGTGATAGTTTGCTTCATCTTCTACTCCTATTTCTAATTTAGTTTCTCTTAATCTATCTACCTTAACATTAGTATCTGTATTATTCTCGCTACTTGTTTTCATTATCAAAGGTACCCCTACTGTTAGGAATAGCCATCCTAATGCTGCCAATAAAATACTACAAAAACAAAATCTAAGACACTTTTTTTTTACTCCACATTTTGGTTTTCCGCTAACTTCATTTTCGGTCATTTTGTTCCTGAGAATTTTTTTTTTCTCTTATCTTTTTTCCTTTTTCAGTTTTCTTTGCCTTTCATTTCGCTCTTAAGGAGGTTTCAATTGGCTTTCGTCAATTTGTGCAATATGGACTTCTTCTGTCTCATCAGACAGATCCAGAGACTCAAATTCTTCAAATTCTTCAAGAATGACGTATGTCCACTCTGGAGCCTTGTACTTTCTGTTTAAATTTCTCAATCTTGGACTTCTTCGAGTTATTTTTGCTAAAGTTTGCTTAGGTCTTGTTTGACTTGTGATTTCGTTCACTTGCTCTGGTTTCTTTTCAGATTTTCTCAGGTGATATCTTAGTTTCTTTACTCCAGTTGGCCAATTGTCTCCCTTTCTGACTCTTTTGATTTGTACTGCGTTTTCACCTTCCTTATCTCCTTGTAAGGTTCTTTTTAATTCATTTATTCTGGGCACAATCTGTTCTATTTCTCTGTTTTCTGTGCTTGTACCTTCTTTTGCTTCTTCCTGCTCAGGTTCTACCGTATTTTGTTCTACTTCTTCCTGAGCTTGTTCTTCTAATTCTGTCTGATCCTGCTCAGGTCTTACTTCAAATCTTTCTTCTTCTGCCTGAGCTTGTTCTTCTAACTCTATCTGGTCCTGTTCAGGTCTAAATTCAAACTTTTCTTCTTCTGCCTGAACGTGTTCTTCTATTTTTCCCTCCTCAGGTTTGTTTGTGTCTCTTTCTGTTTTCACCTGAGTGTGTTCTTCTTCCCCTGTCTCTTCCTGACTACTTTCTTGTCTTTTCAGTTCTGTTCTTCTTCTGGTTTCCACAGCATCATCAATTATTTCAATCACTGGTATCCATTCTTCCTGACTTATCTCAGGCTGTTCTTCATATGGTTGTCTTTCAGAATCTATCACTCTAGATTCTTCAACTTCACAGTTTACAACCCCTGACTCTTCAGCCTGCTCAGTCAGTGGTGGCTCTTGTTGCTCTGATGGGCTCGGAACTCTCCTGGTATGGCTAGCGTGAATCCAATTGGGCAAACCTGCACACTTCACTGCTGTGGTAGTGACTAGTATGACTTGCCTTGGTTTGTCCCACCTTGGTGCTAGACACGATTTCCTTGCGTGTTTCTTCACTAGCACCCAATCTCCAGGATTCAAATCATGCGCTTGATCTGGCTGTCTTTCGACTGCGTCTTCTCCAACCTGGTGAGAGATAGAACGCATCATTTCAGCCAATCCTTTGCAATAGTCCAATACCAGATCATCAGTTATACTCATTAGCTTATTTCCAGGAATAAATGCCTGTCTCATGGCTCTTCCCATGAGAACCTCATGTGGACTTATTCCTGTTTTTCTGTCTGGAATGCTTCTGAGACCCATCAATACAAGAGGTAATGCATCTGGCCATTTCAGCTTTGTGGACGCACACACCTTTCCCAATCTTGACTTGATTGTGCCATTCATTTGCTCAACAACTCCAGAAGCCTCTGGATGATAAGCACAGTGTAGTTTTTGTTCAATGTTAAACGCAGCACAGATTAATTGAATTATTTCATTATTAAAATGAGGGCCTCTATCTGATTCCAAAATGACCGGAAAACCAAACCGTGGCACCAACTCCCTCAACAACAATTTTGCAACTGTAAGACTGTCATTTCTTCTAGTAGGGTAGGCTTCCACCCATCTTGAGAACAGGCATACTATGACAAGTACGTATTTCAATCCGTTGCATGGGGGTAATTCAATGAAATCTAACTGCAATCTGGTGAAGGGTCCTTCTGCCTTTCCAATTTTTCCCCAGCTTACCACTGTCTTTCTAACTGGGTTCAGCTGTTGACAGGTTAAGCATCTTTGGCAAAGGCTCTCTGCGACTACCCTGAACTTCGGATTGTACCAACTCTGTCTGAATAGCCTGATCATTGAGTCTCTCCCTATGTGTGTTGCTCCATGGTATACTCTCGCCATTTTTGAAAGCAAACAATCTGGCATGACTGGTCTTCCATCTAGATACACCCATACTTCATCATGTGGTCTTTTAGTATCCAGATTTCTTTTTCCTTTTCCTCAACTTCTTCCTGCAATTGTCTAATCTCATCCCATGTTTCTGGTACTGAGAAGTACATAAGTTGGCATCTGGTTTCACCCATTTCAATTTTTCTGTTTATGACTACTGTATTTTTAGCGCAGTATTTCGCCACTTGGTCAGCATAATTATTGCCAGCAGTCACATAGTCATTTCCTGACTGATGTTCAGCACATTTTACAACTGCTATTTCTTTAGGCAATTGTAATGCTTCCAACAAATCTTTTACATTTTTGCTGTTTCTGATAGGAGATCCTGAGGAAGTCAGAAATCCCCTTTGCATCCAAAGTTGGCCAAAGTCACGCACAATCCCGAAACCATATTGACTATCTGTAAATATGGTTACTCTCCAATTTTTCCCCTTTTTGCATGGCATTGTCAAGGCAAACAATTCAGCTACTTGTGCAGACTTGACCCCAGGTAAACATGATGCTTCAATTACTCCAGAAATTTTGCAAACAGCATATGCAGCACTTAAACCTCCTTCTTGTGTCCTAAGGCAGGAGCCGTCTACAAATAACTCATGATCTGCTTCTTTCAAAGGTGTCTCTCTTATGTCTGGGCGGGGCTTCGTGCATAACTCAGTCATGTCCAAGCAACCATGATCACTTTCATCCTTTACTTCCTCATTGCAGGGGTCTGGTAATAGGGTGGCAGGGTTAAGGATCATACACCTTATTACAGTCACGTTCTCGGCTCCCAAAATCACTCTTTCATACTTTGTCAAACGACTAGGGGTGAGGTGCTGTGTTCTTGTTCTTGTCAAAAGGATCTCAACCGAGTGTGGAACGAAGACTTTTATTGGATGTCCCATCACTATCGACTCACTCTGCTCCAGACTCATACAAGTAGCAGCTACTGCTTTTAAGCAGCCAGGCAATGCTGAAGCTACTGGGTCCAATGTGGCTGAAAAATATGCCACCGGGCGTCGGCTCAGTCCATGTCTCTGTGTTAAGCCTGAAAGTGCACAATTTTCTCTTTCACAACAGAACAAAGCAAAGTCTTTTGAGTAATCAAGCATGCTCAAAGCAGGAGCTTCACACAAGCAATTTCTCAGTTTCACAAATGCTTCCAGGCAATCATCATTCCAATCCTTTGGATCTTTTGCTCGTTTCCGGATCATCTGTATTAATGGCTTTGCTAGCATAGAAAAACCATTAATCCATTGTCTACAATATCCAACCATTCCCAGAAACATTCTCATTTCTCTCTGAGTCTGTGGCAATTGCATTTCTTTGATTATTTTTATTCTTTCCGGTGTTACTTTTCTAACTCCTCTTTCTATTTTATGCCCTGAATATCTTACTTCTTGTCGACAGAACTGTAATTTTTCTGGAGACACTTTGTGTCCTCCTTCAGCCAAATGGTTCAGTAATGCAATTGTATCTGTGACACAATCTTCTCGCGTTTTTGATGCCACCAATAGGTCATCAATGTACTGAACCAGAACAGAATTTCCAGGCATAATCAATGATTCTAGCCACTTTTTCAAAATCTGATTGAAAATTGAAGGACTTTCTGTGTACCCTTGAGGAACACGACACCATGCGTAAATACGATCTTCAAATTTAAACGTAAAAAGATATTGGCTGTCTGGGTGCAAAGGAATAGAAAAGAACGCTTGGCACAAATCAATTACTGTAAACCATCCTGCATTCCACGGTATCTGATAAAGGATCACTGCTGGATTTGGCACAATTGGACAACAGGGAATTACAATTTTATTTATTTTCCGTAGGTCTTGCACTATTCTGTACTTTCCGCTAGGCTTTTTCAGTCCCATTATTGGCGAATTACAGGGACTACCCATCACCTCTTTTAAAATACCTTGTTTAACCATTCGTTCAATCTATGGAATAATTCCTGCTTTTACTTCTGGACTCATTTTGTACTGTCGGGTATTTGGATACACTGCACCTTCTTTCACTGTCACTTTAACTGGGTCTATATTTGTCATCAGCCCAATGTCTTTTCCTGTAAAATCCCACACTTCTGGATTAACTGTCGTTCTTAACTCTTCTGGCAGTTCATTCTCGGTTATTAATGAAAACATTTCATCTACTTCTGTTCCCTGTTTGGCCAGCATCATCTTGTAGACTACATCCTCATCGGGGTTTGGAAAGCAACACCATCCGGTGTACAATAGATCGTGCAATTCATCTTGCACAAAAGATCTCTTCCCAACAGATTTACAGGACTGGAATCGCATACTACAAATCGATGCATTTCTTTGAAGTTTCCAATGTGCACCTCCATTGGCTTTGTGATAGGGGTTCTAATCTGTTGGTTAGATACGCCTACAACTTGGATTGTCTCTCCCGAGAGGGGTAGGTTTGGGATGTCTGCTGTTCTCACAGTAGACCTGGTAGCACCAGTATCCAATAGGAAAGTAATGTCTTTACCTTCTACTCTCCCATCAACAAATGGACCTGACTGATCTACCGGCAAGGATGCGCCAAGCACTCACTCCTCTTCCTCCCCCCCTCAGGCACCATCATTGTGCAGTATCTGAATGTTCTTCATCATTCTGCAAAAAATATTGTGCAATTATTGTTCTATTATTCTTACCACTTTCTCCTTGAAATCCGGTGTTCGCACTGAAACTTTGATGGTTCACAAAATTTGGCATAGGAGCTGGTGGCACCTGATATTGTGGAGTGACTACCTTTTGCTGCTGATTCATAAGTACTTCATTCTGCATCTGTGGGATTAAATTTTGATTTGGCCCATTATTATTATTATTATTCTGAGTACTCTTACACTCGTTCTTCCAATGTCCAAGCTTTCCGCACGCATGACAAGGAAACTTCTTTTTCGCTTCTTCTCTGTCCATTCGCCCCTTAAATTTATTGCCATTCATTCCTTGATTATTCTGACTCTGTTCTTTCACTTGATTATTAATTTGATCATTTGCTTTCTCTTCTTGCTGCTGTGCCAATTTAACTTGAGCCCACATCATTTTCTCTTTTAGTTTCCTACGCCTGGCCTCAATGTCATCTCCGCAATATTTCGCATACTTTAGAATCTCATCCACTGTCTTACTTTGCCAACACAACATGTGCTGCTGTATCATCTGACTGATTTCCGGTTTTAATCCATATACAAACCCATACACAAAATGTCCCATATCTTTATCACCAATATTCTCAAAACCACTACACTGCTAGAACACCTGCAATAATCGTTCATAGTACGCATGTACAGATTCATTTGGTTCCTGTGTTGTTCTATCTATTTTTACCCAATCTGTTTCTTTGGGAGGGATTTTCCCTTTCAAATACGTAATTACTTGGTGATACTTTTTCATCACCTCTTCTGAGGGTGCTCCTGTTTTTGCATCTCTAGGATACTCCTCATTAGGCCAATCAATTGTGATCTTACATTCTGTCCATAAATCAGCAGGTACCACTATGTCAAATAGACCATCCAGGTCTTTCAATAACACCTTTGAAACCTTCACAAACCTCTCTACCTGTTTGTACCACTCAACTGGTTTTTCTCTCAACTTTGGAAAATCATTTGTAAATGATAAAATATCTTGTCTACTCCAAGGGACATGAACATATCCACCTCCAGGAACCTCTCTCATTGGACACAATTTTTCCACTTTTCCTGATTCTCTTACTGGAAATGCAGCTGCTGCTTCTCTCGCTTGTACTTCCTCTTTCTTCCTTATCCATCTAATTCTCCATTTATCAATGTCTCCCCATTTTCGCAAAATGCTCATTAATTCCTTTATCTGTAACCTTTTTCCCGAAGCATTTACACTTTCTAAATCTTTATCAGTAAAATCCACTCGATAGGGCTTCTGTAACAACTTTGATTTCCCTATGTCTATTCCAATCTCTGAAGCAACTTCAGTTAATCTCTCGTGAAATATTCTTGCTCTCCTAGTTATACTCTTACATAGAAAGAACAATTCTTCATCACTGTAAACATTTAATCTTTCTGTGCCCACACATCCTGTCATCATCTCTTCCAATTCCACTTTCAATCTGCTAATATCTAAAATCTTTGGTTTTGGGATCTGATTGTCCCTTTCCTGAGCCCACCTTTCTATTTCTTCAGAGGTGACTACTGTTGCGTTTGTAGCTCCAGCTGGAACTAAAGGTCTTCTTTCTCTCAAATTCATAGGCGTAACTCTCTTTGGAGTTTCCGCATGAGGTTCCACAATAGGGAGATCCATTAATGAAATAACTGACTCACTTTCACTAACTTGATCATCTGTGATTACTATCTCTTTTCTAGGACTATTTAATGGAACTGTCACAAGTTGTAATCTTGTCTGGGTAATCTTATTATCCCCATATAATGGGATTACTGGACCAATGGTTACTGGTACTGTCAAAGCTTCAGTATTTAAATTCAATTGACTTATCCTTTGAACTAGTTCTTCCCTAGTTTTATTCAAAGCTTCTCTTTCATTGTCTTGCAACACTCTGTTGTATGATGTCTCATATAAAATCAGTGGAGTTAATGGTATTCCCATCACTGGCGCACTTGGGACAACCTTACTAGCTGCTTCTTGATACGGTGGTGGATTCTTAATTAAAATATCCTCTAACAACTCATCATCTGATTCACCATATCCTGCTATGTTCAAATGTTTTGTTTTCTCCTTACACTTTCCTCCAGATTGTTCCTCAGCCATCAACACTGGATATAACCCTTCTGATACCATCGCTCTCCTCCACTGTTTCATCTGCCCTTCTCGTGACTCATGCAAATGTCTCGGAAAGAATCCTCTATATCTTCCACCTCTGCATTTTTCTCGTTCATATGACTCAGCCTCCCATTCTTCCAAAGCCTCATATTGAGTTAACCTAGGTCTAGGTTCTAAATCATTCATTTTCAATCTCAAATTCTGAAGAATCCTCCCATTACACGTACCATCCTTAGGAAATGCTAACACACCATCATCTACCCAGTTTTCCAACCACACGCAGGTATGATATCCCCTTTCCATCATCATAAAAGATGCTGGTGTCTTCGGTGGCGGAATAGGAATTCCATTTCTAGTCAACACAGGCTTATCCTTAACAAAGAAATTCTTTATTTTCTTTAAGAATGACATCTTTCTTTTCTCTCCATACATTCTTGAAGAACGGTGCAGGAAATTGTATTTCGCAAACCCTTGAAATCTTCTACCTGTACGTCTTGCACTGACGGTCAAATCAAAATCCCGCATACAATCCTTCTCTCCACCAATCCTAGCGTGACTTCTAATTAAGTGTCCAATCAAATCAGGCTCACACTCATACCCTGACCAATGTCAGCGCGGCCTTTTCCTGACGTCAGTTCTGCTCCTCACTACTGACCCCTCCTTTACAATGCTGCTCCTGTCACGCGCCCGCTGCTTCTACCAATCCCAGCGCGGCTCACTGTGATGTCAGTCCCACTCAGGCAATTTCTCACCCCCTCCTTTACCAAGCTCCTCCTGTCACACGCCCGCTGTGTCTACCAATCCCAGCGCGGCTCTCTATGACATCAGTAACACTCCGGCAACTGACCATCCCTTTGCAAGGTAATACGAAAACTTTATTTCTCTAAATTTCTTTAAACTTCTTTTTTATTAACAATGTAAAAACATTCGCTACTCTGTCTGTTCCACTAAATCAAAAGGATAGTTTATTTTCTTTCACTGCCAGTAAAACCTTCCGCTTACTCTTCACCTAAGCTCCAGAGAACCTGCTACTCTTCCGGTATCACCCGTTAGGGAAATTTGAGACCGATGTTTCACCAGCGAACTCTTTTTGCTGCCAATCTAGCTTAGAAGAACCTGCTACTCCTTCAGGGTTACCCTTAGTAGGTGATATAACGCCTAAAGTTTCACCAGCGAACTCTTTGCTTTCAACCACTCTCACTTTTATACAGAAAATAGTCCCTAGTTTAACACTGCCAGCCCTACCTAGCTTCTCAGTGTTATTCCAACAGACGAGTAACCTCACTGCAGTGTGGTTTCTATCGCCACCTGCTATTCATTCCCCGGGAATTTTCCAGACGACATAGAAACAGGACACTAAATCTTTTGTTAAAACATTAACTAAAAATCAATAATCTATACTTATCACCAAACTAGTCACTAACAACCATAGCTCTGCTACCAGAAAACTGATCCAGCGGCTTACTAGCAACAGATACTCCACTACCATATACTCACCTGGGCCCATACAACTCGTTTCCGCTAACACTAAGTAGACCGCTGGAACTTTTAATTTATAATGATTCTCATACCTCAAGATCTAGTTATTGCTTCTTTAACTAAACCTTTCTTTGATCAAACAGTTCTTTCCTCTGGTCAATGGACCAGTTAGGTGGAACTAGTTGATGGTGATAATTAACATAACTTATTATACATTTCTTCATTAAAAAAAAAAAAATAATGACAGACTCAGTAAGTTTTAAAATCTTTATCTAAATTAATGGGTTGTAAACCATCTCAAAGTGTTTCAGTACAAACACCCTCATTCACGAGAATGCCAAACCAATAAAAATCTCAATAGTTAAAATATTTCAGATCCACACAACAAACTATACTCAGAGAGAAGAGGATAGAGAGAAAAGATCATTTATCAAACGATGAATTTCATAGTTACCAAAGTATGGTGTGAAGAACAACCCCCTGGCCAAAGGGCTGGTAAGGGTCTCCAGG
The DNA here is from genome assembly GCA_963921515.1 of Calotriton arnoldi. Taxonomy (NCBI): domain Eukaryota; kingdom Metazoa; phylum Chordata; class Amphibia; order Caudata; family Salamandridae; genus Calotriton; species Calotriton arnoldi. The sequence continues at coordinate 2,336,968 of CAWUFW010001802.1, forward strand.
ACAGATCAGGAGACAAAGACTTCAGGACAGGAATCAGGACAGGATACTTCACCTCTCTAGATACCGACGACTACGTTGCACCCCTCTCTGACACTCTCTTCCTCCTCGTGGTTCTTCCGCGATCTTCTTTCTAACCCACCCAAATTAAGTAGATGATTCTGCATTCGATTTCTTCATCAGAATTTCAGAGCATCAGCACCACCCCAGCACTAACAGCGTCCCGAGCACTGTATCGCCTCTTTCTCCAAACGACGACGACGACAACCCCTTCCTTCTTCTACTTACTTCACTAACTAGAACTACCTCAATTATACCCTTCCATAGGCATGTACCACCCATTAATGTTTCATTTTTACAGAATACTAACTTCTGATTGGACATGCAAGGGGGGATGATCATCACACCATGCTTATACTTCATTTATTTCTTTAAACCATTGTTTCCAAACTCCTCCCCTCAAACTTTTATTCCGCCCTTCCTTTCCCATACATCTTTGAACTTTATTAATACAAATGTAAATATTTTCTTGAATAAGTTCCTTCATATGAACTCTTCACCCTCATGTTCCCAGGGCACATCTCCGCCGACCTTGGACGCGTGACAAGTCCTTAGTCATCCTTTCAAGCTTCCACACCAGGGCGCATGCGTTGCACCACGTCAGTCTGCTCGACTCAGACAAGTTTAACAGGCCCAAATACGCACTAATAAAAAGTCAAAAGGAGAAATGTTATTCTCAAAAATAAATGATTTCACTGTATACCACCAACCTCTACTCTAACCCATACCATTTATTATTTCTCTTTCTGCATTTGCGTTAGTGTAAACTAATTTTCTAATTTCAGCAAAGCAGGTGCCATGCATGTGAGCTTTCAAGCGGCCATTTTATAGCTCTTTGCGCAAGCGCCAGAATTTCCCTCCAAGCTTTAGTTTGTCATACTACGTAGATGCAGTAGACGCATGCGCAGTAAAGATCCCATGTTAAAATGCATTCTAGTCCTACGTCCATGTTATTGTAGCTAGTAAACACATAGGCAAGCTTCATTATTTTCCCGCGTATGATGGAAATGCGTATTATTAATCACAAAACACGTTGTTAGTAATTCGTTAATGAGTTTAAACGAGAGGATTGCTTCCGAGCAAGTCTCGTGTTCGAGTCCTTGCTCCATCACACACACTATTGAAACTTCACCCACAAGCGCAACACCCACAACCACCACAACCACAGCAACGCCCACAACACACACTCATCAAAACCAACAACCTTACACAAAAGCACACCTGCACACAAAACAACACCAACCAAAAGCGTATGCACACACTAACCAGATTATCAAACACCAGCCACAAAACACACATCCAAACAGACACAACAAACACCAGACCCACATGCAACTGCCAAGCATACAGACACAAGCACATCACCCACTCCACCTCCCTCTACCTCCAAAAACCACTCCTCTACCACCCTCCTACCCTTATTCCTTTTTTCTTAACTTAATTTCTTTTTAAATTGTAAAAAATACATGAGAGAATTATCTCAATTATTATTAAATCATTTAAATTTTCCAATTGAAATTCTTTTGAATTCTTTTTAAATGTTAACACAGGTGTGTTTGTTTTAACTTACTGAGTAAAAAAATATGCATTACATATTAGAAAGAATTGCCTGTAAGAGCAATTTGAGAATGCATGATTCCAGAGCAAATGTCAACAGACAATTCAAAAGAAAACAAGTGATAAAAGAAGCTGACCTTCTTTTCCGGTGACAATGGAGTTAATTTGCTTTGTGGTCAAGTAGCAGCAACCGCGGAAGTACTTGGACAATCGATTTCATAATGGAAAGGGAAGTGGAAAATAGAAAAAAGGTAAGTTTCTACCTGATATCCCTTTGAAACCGCTAACTCAGGTGTGGAGGTTTACCCACCACAGTTTTGTCGATGGAAAGGCACATCGTAATTGGCCCGGCAGAAATTTTGGCTGGACTCCCTCCGACAGCCACTTTTGCCTATGACGCCCTCGACACGGTAGGAAAATTCTGTCGGAGACGGTGAGACTCAGGCGGACTATCATCCCTAGACCCGCCAACATCTAAATTGAGTGGGTGGACCGCCTAGTAGGTGGACAGATTTACTGGTGCAAAGTGATGGCGTGACCATATTTGTCAAGATATAAATCAGGCCCTCTTCTATCTTCTGAATGTAAAATAGCAAAAATAAATAGGATAAAAACAGGCACGTAAAATGAACTTACAAATTATCCACAAAGGCTAAGCTGATGCTCAATGTTGGGAAGTTCAAGGTAAAGTTAATGAAAAACGATGCAGACAATGGAGGGTGACTGGCTTATACTGAAAATAACAGCATGTCTGGGGACAATTATCTCTTTAAGAACCTAGTAAAGATTGATTCTTAAAAGTAATAGTTAAATCCATAGTCAGATCATATTTGTCAGTGAATGACTATTGAGAAACCGCAGATAACCATGGTTTCTCATTGAACCAAAAAACTGGGGACTTGGCTCGAGAACAATGAAGGAGAGTTTTGAAATGTGTTGACAAGTAAAAGTGGAATGCCTTGCCTGACCTAAGCGCTTTTTCCAAATTAACCACTATAGTGACTGCATGCAATGGAATCCCTAGAATTTTATATTTGATTTGCATTTGCTTACTATTAAAGAATTCACCTTGAAGGAGGCCTGATTGCTCAGTGAGTTGTGTAATGTCATGAAAGATCCCTCTCAAGCAGATCTCCCATAATACAAGCTCAGACAAAGGTTCCAGGCAGTATAAAAAACATAATTTGCTGTCTTTTAAATGAGGAGGAAGTGTTTCTTTTTGCATGTAGATACTGAGACAGGTGGTAACTGAATAATTGTTGAAGCAAAGCAGCTGTTGCTACAACATTTGGCCTGACTGGCAGATAATATGAGATGCAAGGTGTGTGGACAGTCTCCAATGGAGGAAACCTGTTTGAACTAGGTGGATCACCCACAAGACTTTCTTCTCTATCCTGGCTACAAGTCTACTCAAATGTATTGTATTGTAATTGCATTTAAATGGCACCTTCTATGACTGATAAGGTAATGAAGTGCTCTGAAGGCCAGGTAACATGGTACTCCATGGAAGTGCCATGGATGGAAGAGTGTTTGTGTGCTACATGGCCTGTGTCTGTGGTGATGGTCAATGTGTGAGGACTAGAGTTGTGCTCTTATCTTGCTGCTGTTGTACCTACGCATGAACTTAAAGCCAAAATGAGTAAGAGAAACGATGCTTATGCATAAGAGATTGTGATATGCAGATGAAGATGCAAATTGTGTGCAATCTATCATTCAAGCTGTCATGGCAAGCACCCAGGGCAAGAGGTCAAGGCAATTGGTTATGCAGGCATATACCTAACATATAATAACATAATCCAGGATGATTGGCCCAGCTCTGTTAAGCAGAGAACATGGATTTTTATGACAACTCATTAGCAGTTTGCTTATATCTCAATTTAGGTCAATTTTGTAGATTGGATATACCCATATTGTTGAAAATGACTATCTTCTTTTACAGCATTTACCCAGATTTGTCTTCTGATGCTGACCCCGTTTTGGTTGCCCATAGGACTCTGAGCACTTTACCCCTGGTACCCGGGGGTAAAGTGCTTGTGCTCTCCCCCTTTTAAACCTGGTCAAATTGGCATATACCTTATTGGCACATTTAATTTTATTTATAAGTCCCTAGAATATGGTACTACATGTACCCAGGGCCTGTAAATTATATTATACTAATGGGCTACAGCACTCAATGTGCCACCCACTAAAGTAGCACTATAAAACATGATCCAGGCCTGCCCCTGAAGCTTGGTAGGGCAATTTTAAACCCCCATTTTGATCTGTCAAAATTAAACTTTTTCTAGGCCTAAACCTTCCTTTTTAATACCTATCAGTCACCCCGAAAGCAGTTCCTGAATGCCTATAGGACACAGTGCATGGCATTTTAAAAGTAGAATATGTATTGTTATTTTTTTACATGTCCTGGCAGGCCAGTGAAAAACCTCTGAAGTTGTTTTTCACTGTGGCAATACTGGCCCACCCTATAGGAAAACACTGGGTTACACTGTGATAACTTATAGTGCTTAATTTTAGTTTGGGGGGTGATAGAAAAATGAGTCAAAGACTAATTTTTATAATAATTTAAAATACAACTTAATGGTCAAGTCATATTTTATATTACTGTTTTGGGTAACTGGCACTTTTAGAATGTTGTCATTTCTCTGTGTAAGCCAAATGGGCCTTTCTGCCAGTGTACACTGTTAACTGACTACTGATGGTTCTCCTGTGGTGAGATGTGGAGTGCTCCCAGACAGTGGAAAAAGGATTTGGGTATGGGAAGTGTTTTTCATCCCTGAGCAGGAAGGCCTGGGGCTGTACCAAGCCTCTTCCTGAGCTTCAAATGATGCTGATCCTGTCACTAGCAGATGTAGCTCACACCTAGTCTTGTCTCTCCTATGTCTCACTAGCCAGCTTGGCTCCAAACAAAGTGAGAGGGGAAGCTACTGCAGAACTGGTTTGGAGTGACCACAGGGAGTGACCATCTGGAGTGCCTCCAGATGGGCACTGGGAGATCTGACTCGGGGAAGAAGAGTTCTGTCATTTTGGTTTTAAGGAAAGAGGGGTAATGTGGGATAGGGTACAGTAAAACACAGAAGAAGTTCTGCAAAAGTGGGTAGGTGATGCTGAAAACTTTTACCCCATTTGTTAGGAAGTGGCCAGGAATTTCCACCACCCACAGGCTGGTACTGGAATTATAGTGGCACTCCCAGTTCCCTCCTCAGAACACTCCTTGACCTGTGGAGAATCAGAGGAAAAACAGCCATGCTGTCTGAAAAAACTTAAGGAAGACTGAACCTGCTTGCCTTGAACTCAGGACCTGTTTGAGCTTCAAGGATATAACTCGCTTCCAGAGGCCTCCCTTCCTGCAACTGCCAAGCTGACCAGTTCCAACTGGACCAGCTCTGGACCCGACTGCTCCTCTATTGGATTGAGTCCTAACCTCCAAGTGGTGCCCCTCAGTTCCTGTACCCTTTGCTCGTGTTAGAGAGTACTCCTCCTCTCCTCATTGGAAAAGCTGGGACTTAAACACTTTGTGCCACATTTCTCCCTGGAGAACCGACAGAGACCAGGATTGCTGTTGAAGCCATAGCCATGGACGTCAGATCAGCCTTAGCTTCATGGTTTGCCTCCCTGAAAGAGATCCGACTTCCAGAAAAGCTTCTAAGTCCGAATGTACAGGGCTTCTCGGGACCGATGCCGAGCAGCATTCTTTCAAAGTTAAGGCCTTCCTGTGCATAGACTTTGGACTTTGCCTGCTTGGAGCTCTCCCGCCTTTGTCAACAACCACACCGGTACCCCGCCTTTCAGCAACCTGCTGTCGTCGAGCCCCGCTTCTGATTTAGCTTCCAGCTCGCCCTGCTAAAGGCTCATCAACGACCAATTTTCCTCTATAAAAGTTTCTAAATCTGATGGGAAACTTTCCACCAAGACGAACCTGGTGCCTGTATCTGACACACGTTGCATCGCAGTTGATCTTAACTTTGGACTTTGACCCGGTTTAGCGCAACCAGATAACCTGAGTTCCTGCTTTGTGCTTTTTGTCACTATTTTTTAAATCCAAATTGAAAAATTAATATCTACGTTTCTACCCATCGGTTTTTTTATTTTTATGTCATTTTATTTATTAAACTTTGCTCGATTTTTTAAAATTGGGTTGGGGTTTTTCTTGTGCGCCGTTTTCACTTTTTTATTGTTTGAGTACGGCATAAATTATTTAACATTGACTTTAAATTAAGCCTAACTGATTTGTGCCAAGCTACCAAAGGGTAAAGCAAGGGTTCATTTAGTGATTTTAGTGGTTCAGCCTAACAATGATTTGGATGATTATTTGCGGTGTGTTCTTATCCCCCTCAACTAATACCCCAATGTCTTTCACATAGCGAGATTGGTACGTAGCATAAATTGTTTGCTGCAAATTTCTCAATGGATCCATTAATGACAGCAATTTAGTTACATTTTGATTCTGGAGGGCATCAAAAGAATATGGCATAGTAATGGTAATACAGTAAATGTCAATAGATGTATTGCAGTTTCGACAAAACATGAACAATAATAATATGCCAGTTATACAGGACTTAATGTAGTAGACTTATAACAAGAGTAGTAGAAAGTTCACATAGATCTGGTTCATGCAAACATTCAAATTGAATTTTGTATGTGATTAGAACATGGTACATTGATTGATCTATCAGGGATTATTGTACTTCATCTATTTGAGATGCTCTCTTCGGAGCCTTGGAAATTCAAGGCTGGTGAATGTAATCAAATATATCCTTTAAGACATAGACTCAAAGACAGATTAGGGAAGTAGCTGCTGGGGAAGAGTGATGACCCCATAGGACAGCATTAGTATATCATCATGTATGCTGCTGTAGGAGCCATTCTTTTATTGTACCCTCTACTGAACTATGCAAGAACAGAAATAATATTGTTCCTTAGAATCTATTCTGACTTGACAAATGCTTTACCGTCTTTTTGCAGTTATTCCTTGGGAATCACCATATTAATGCCTGGTGAGAGTGAGTGTTTGCCATTAGAATATAACCATCTTTGCATGATAACTAATCGCTTAAACTCTAGGAGACCATTACTGTGCAACAGATATTTTTGGTGGGTAAAGCTGGGCGTGTTGCTACTTTCATATTGAAATTCAGGTACTCTTCCACAAGTGAACTACACAATCCCACTGTATTAAGAGATAAGTGTGACATGTAACCATATCCATGCTTTCGACATGTCAAAAGGTTTGAGCAACCCCTGAAACAATAAGAGGTATAAATGTATAAAACTGCTTACCTCGGCTTCTCTGGTTGTGAGTATGCATGTTGGCAGCATATGGCATGATGTGAAAAGATATAAAAGCTAATCTTATGGATGCCGTGCAAAACTTTCACTCACACAAGACTTACATAAGCAGTCAATCAGTGCAGAGGTATGCATCAAAGTAATCCATATTTGTTCAGCCAGTTGCCAGTTTATCTGCTTGAAAGCCTCCTCGACTTCAGGATACCACTGGAAACTCATCCTTGCATTGTGAGTCATGCAATGAAATACGGAGCATTGCAAAATCCTAGTACAGTGCACTGTTAGTGGCCATACGCCATAGGCAGCACCGCAACATATAAACATCTAGTAGCACCGGTCACCCAAAGCCCTGATTTGTCCTGATCAAGCTTAAAGCCCTTATAAGAGAATTTATAATCATGCAAGTTTTGATTCGAGGAATTCACATTTCCCATGATTTGAGGTTAGCTTCTTTTTGTGTAATATGCACCCTTGATAGGGTAATTTTGGGTTCCTTGTTTAAGACACTAAACACTAGAAAGTCATCACTGTAATTGGAAGCATTCACAACTCCTTTAATCAGTCTGAAAACAGCATCTTTGAATATCTCTGCTGAAGTGGATACATTAAAGTCAAACCTGCATGCACCAAAATAGAAGCAGTGTGTGTGTGAGGGTTAGCGTGGTTCAGTATTGAAGAGTTCTTCCAATGGAAACTGGTGATATCTTTTGTTCAGACCAAGTTTTGAAAATAATAAATCCCTAGTTTTATACGTGGTCAAGTTAGTGATGTAGGTACCCCATGATGGCTCTGTTAAGTTGGCAAACATCCGCACAGATCGTCACATTTCCATTGTCTTTTCAATTCTCTAAGATGAGTGCTTCTTGGAAGGTGTCAATGATGTCAGTCTCTTTGCCTCTTTGATTATGTCTAGGTTAGTCAAGCATTGATCTCTCCTTAAACAGCTTTATTTAGCTGCTGTTTTACTCCCACATGTTTTGTGCATTGGTTTTAATGTTTACTGAAAGTCAAATTTAACCTGAAATTCCATCATTTTGAACAGTCTCTGCTTCCAGCCAGGACTCTCTGCTACTCACTGATTATAGGTTAAAGGCCTGATTTCGATCTTGGTGGGACTGGTCCTGCCATTGCTTTTTTAGCGGTCTTCTCGCCCACTGACTTGCCAGTCCGCCTGCCCTATTTAGATGTTGGGACTGCATAAACAAAAGACCGTCGCAGTCCCGCCGTCACCACCAGGAAATCTCGACCACTTTGACACCGGCTTAGCCAAAAACAGCTGTTGGAGGGAGGACCGCCAGTTTCTCCGCAGGGCCAATCGCGATGTGCATTCCTGACGATGCAACTGTGGCAGGGAAACCTTCACACCTGAGTTGGTGGAATGGAACACAATAAGGCACAAACTCACCTTTACTAACCCTTCACACTTCCTGTACCACCATGAACCAGATCCTACATGTCCTGCCTCTGCTGCTGCTGGCTGATCATTATGCAAATCAACACCATCATCGCAGGGACCGAAGGTAACCACCCCTATTACCCGTTACCTTTTTCACTTGGCTCTTCACATTTGCTCAGGACTTGTGCATTATTAAATTATTCACACAAGCAATAGAATACCAATGTGCAATGCATATGTCTCTAATGTTGATGGTTAAGAAATTTAAAGTAACACACCTGTATAACCACATGGTGTTCATAAATTTGGTGCCAGCTACCTTCCAAAAAAAGGACACTTGCACAAAAAAGGGTATCAAATCAAAAATCAAAAACTCACCATACAGGTGTGTGTAAATAAAGTACGAAAATTGTCACAATAAAAACATATGCATCACACATCATTGGGATAAGTGCAGTGTAAGATCATGTAGAAATTGCACTAGACTAGCTGTAACCCTCACCTCATTGATTACCAGGAAAAGCAATGGCAGTCTCAAATTTGAAGCACTCTACATATTTATCCATGTAACATTTCACCTTGTGTAGTGCAAGTCCTGTATTGTATACAATTTCAATTTGTCTCATAATATTACAAGGTGCAATGCATATGTGTACATACAGTAATCAAGGTGAAACAAACATACCTGTAGTAAAATATCCTTAAATATTGTCTCAACATCTATTTGTTGGTGCAAGTGTCCACTACTATGTTGAATGGCTGCATCTAAATTCAAATGACCATCACATACCATGTGAACATACCATGTGAACTAGTGAACTAGTGAACCAGTGTATGCACTTAACATAGTAGACATTTAAAAAGTATGTAGTAGTTCCTGCCATTATTCTAAATAAAAATATGTATTATACATTTTACACTGAAACATTGCTAGGAATCAAACAATTGCAAAGGAAAATGAATGCCAGGACAAACGTAGTGAAATGAAAAATTGTGATTTATTCGCAATGAGATAACTCTCTCAACTTGTTTTGTGCACAGGTGTTGTGGCACTCAGCTCGCCTCAAATTGCACTGCCAGGGGAACCTCCTTGGGAAGGTGTATCCATTGGGCAGAGCAGGCACCTCAAAGATGTTACTTGGAAGGGGGGTGTTTGAGTTTGGGTGTGGAAGGTGTGCCCTTGGTTTTAGGAGGGGGTGTGGATTTGGAGGGGTGGTCTTGGGTTGGGCAGGTGGTTTTGGGAGGGGTTGTTTTGGTTTTGGAATGGGGCCTTTGCCTTTTTTAGATATACCTCAGGGGGTAGTGGGGTGGTTCCTGTCTTTTGAGGAGTGGGTTGGGATGTGAAATGGATGGGTTGTGGGGTGGAAGGAGTAGGTTTGCGTTTGGGAGGGGTGGGTGTGGGTGTGGCAGGGGTCAGGGCGAGGGCAAACATAAGACCCTTACAGGGAAAATGGGTAGGATGGTTGGGAGAGAGTTGGAGTTGGGAGGTAGAGGGAGTGGAAGTGTCTGTTGTGCATGTGTCTGTTGAGGGTGCAGGTGTCTGTGGGTCTGGTGTATGTCATGAACATTTGGGAGTGTCTTGCTGTGTTGGTGCGTGTTGTATGGGTGAATCGTGGTCATTTCTGTTTTTTGTGTGTGTGTGCTGTGGAGGTGCTGGGTGTGGTCATGGTGAATGTGGCTGTGGTGGAAGGTGCAGTGTCTGCGGTGTGCTTGTGGTGGTGCATGTGGCTGTGGTGGTGGGTGTGGTGTCTGGAGCTGTGCTTGTGTGGTGGATGTGTCTGTGGTGGTGGTGCGGTGTCTGGGGCTTTGATTGTGATTGTGGTGGTAGATGTATCTGTGGTGGTGGGTGCGTTGTCTGGGGGTGTGATTGTGGTGATGGATGTCTCGATGATGGTGGAAGCAGTGTCTGTAGGTGTGGTGGTGGTGGATGTGTCTGTGGTGGTGGGTGCTGTGTCTGGGTGTGTGCTGCTGATGGTGGATGTGTCTGCGGTAGTGGGTGTAGTGTCTGTGGTTGTGCTGGGTGTGGGGGTGGTGTCTGTCTATTTAGATGCATGCCTGTGTTTTTGTGTTATTTGTGTGTGGGTGTGCTGCTTGTGTCTGTGTGAGTGGGTGCGTACAAAGGTGTGTTCGGGACAGGTCTGGGAATAGAGAATTTGAATAGGGACAGGGTGGGAGGTGGGGCACAAGGTTAGGATGGTTGGGAGGCTGCGGTTAGTGAGGAGGCTAGACATTGAAAAGACCTCTGTAGGCCAGACATAGCACTGTGAATGCCTTCTGTGATATCGTCATTTGTGTGACATCACCATGGGTTCCACTCAGAACCAAAGGATGTTGTAGGTTCTTTATTTGTCAGTTGGAGTGGGGCTGCTTGGTGGATGAGGTGAATAAAGACAACTTGCAAGAGTATTCATCTTTTGGTATTCTTTTAATGTGGAAGACACCACATTAATTTGGCGACGAGCGTGGGATTACATACCACTCACCTCAACACCAGGCTGTCAATCGTCCTCGTGATAAGCTCCTGTTGTGCGCTTCTCCAGCGGCTGAGTTGCAGTTTGGACGAGAAGTAGATCGTTACTTCTCCAGCGGCTGATTTGTTTGGGGACGGTGTGGCTGGCGTTTCAAGGTTGTTCCCTGCCCGGTGAGGAGTTTTGCGGGAGGGGCAAAGAAAAAAAAGCTGAAACGCTTATGCGTTTCACGCTCTCAGTGCAACGTCAGCAAGAGGTTTCAAAGCCTCATTTTCATCTTGTGCTGAACGAGCGCTGCGTTCCAGTGATGTTCCAAAGCCTCACAGCCTGCGTCACAGTACTTTTGTTAAACGTGCGTGGCTACGCACGCGCGCCATTTTGGTTTGGGAAACTGAATTTTTTTTTTTTAGAGCAAAAACGTGAATGTGTTCTGCGAGTGACAAAATTTTGAAAAACAGACAGATGCCCATGGTCTGCAGGAGACTTCCTCTTCATCCTTGGGATGAAATTGCTATTGACATTGTTGGTCCTTTACATGGTGTGAATGATACTCCATGTTTGATTGTTGTGGTTGATTTGTACTCAAGATGGATAGAAGTGAGCTCTGTAAGAGATATTTCATCACACAGTGTGATAAAGTTTTTAGAAGAAATTTTCATAAGAGAGAGCTATCCCAATGTTATTCTTTCTGATAATGGACCACAATTTTGTTCTTCAGAAATGAATACATTTTTGAAAGATTGTGGCATTGTCCATAAGCGAAGTTCTGTTTATCATCCTGAAACGAATGGGGCTGTTGAGAGGGTGAACAAAACTCTAAAAGAAAGTATTCAATTAGCTAGAGCAAGTAATCTTTGTTGGAAAACTGTTCTGCAAAACAGAATCACTGCTTATCGCATGTTTCCTCATTCAACAACAGGAAGAACTCCCTTTGAGCTATTCAAGGGTAGAGCTTCGAACTCGAAGTTGTGTCCAGGGTGGATGGTTTTGAACAAAGGTTTGAAAAACAATGACATTGGTGAATGGAGGTATAAAGAGCTTGATAAACAAATGAGGAGAAAAGTGTATTTGATAAAAAAAATGTGCACAAAAGTCTGATGTGACTGTGGGTGATTTTGTAAAAATCAAGTCACCTGTTGGTTGTCAACCTTGGTCTAAATATACTAAAATGAGGAGAGTTGTCAAGATGTTCAAGAATGCTGTAAAGACTGAAGATGGTAGGATTTGGAATAAAAGCAGAATTGTTGTTGTCAGATCTAATCCAAATTCAGTTTTTATGAAAGAGAATCTTGGAAAATGTTCTTCATCTAATGGTGAAATTTCATATTATGCAGGGTCTCGCACTTTGCCTGTCTATAGTAGAGTTAAAAGTCAGAGGGTATGTAGACAACCTTCGTTTTTGAAAGACTATGTGAGTTAAGTTCCTTTTGTTACCTTGTTTTACTCAATTTACCATGTTTTATTCATTTTTCTGTAAAGAGGGAAGATGTGTGATATCGTCATTTGTGTGACATCACCATGGGTTCCACTCAGAACCAAAGGATGTTGTAGGTTCTTTATTTGTCAGTTGGAGTGGGGCTGCTTGGTGGATGAGGTGAATAAAGCCAACTTGCAAGAGTATTCATCTTTTGGTATTCTTTTAATGTGGAAGACACCACACCTTCCAGGTAGGCTACAATTTATTGCAATTGGTAGCCAAGCCCCTGGGTGGTATTCAGTAGTGCAGTCTGGCCTATGGAGATGTTCCAGAGGAGGTCAATAGCCTCCTCACTCAGTGCAGCTGGGAAGACAGGGGCAGGGGGTCAGGCGCCTGGAGCGAAGGAGATGCAACTCCTTTTAGGGGGCAGTTCTAGCCAACTGGGGGAGCAACAGGGAGGGTGGAGATGGTACTGGGGGTGGCGGACATGGATACAGTTGGTAGAATTCCTGTTGGGGCCGCTGGCACTAGGGCGTGCTCGCCAGAGGACGCTTCCGAAGAAGGTTTTGATGAGCTGGCATCCTCCTTTGCACTCCCCTCAACCTCCGGGATGCTGGATCCCTCGGTGCTGGTGTTGTCAGCACCCGAACCACTGTGGCCAGTTGCTACCCTGCCGATGTTGGCACCTTCTCCTTCGCCTGCCCCGGATGATGCTGAAATGACATATACAATAGTTTTATTGAATCTGTGTAAACATAACTGATCATGACCTTTGATCACAAAACAGTTTCCAAGTTTTCAGATTTCACCTGCTTCAAGGCTCTCAAACTTTGCTTCAACATTAGCATAAGCTCATGCATGTACGCAACATTTTCAGAAGACATTTGGTCACAGCTATGTCATTCCCTAAGATAGCTCTTATATCATGTATGATCTTGTCTCTTATCCATTATTATGTATCTCCAGGAACTGTTTCACACCTCTGAATGGTTGGCCTTTATAGTTTAGAATAATGAACTGATGTCACAAAAAAGGACATCAACCAAAGATACCTTACTACAATGTGTTCACAAGGCCCTAAAATCTGCATAATGTTCATTCTCAAAAAGTAAAATATGAATAAATGTGTGTCAACAAATACTGCAATGATGTACCAATAAAAGCATAAACTGAAAGCAGGTTACCTTTGTTTGGGCATTTTACAATGATAACTCTTGCTCCAAGTCACTAAAGTATATGCCAATTGTCAAAGATTATACATGAATTCTGTACTGAAGTAGCTTAGCAATGTATCACATACTTTGTAGATACCTAGGCTGTTGAGGACAGTCAGAAACAAAGATTGAGGGGATTGACAAATGACTTCTAAAGCATAAGTAAATGCATAGCCCTTGAAATATTTCTAATACACTTTAGTACAGAGCAAAAACATTTTCACATTTCACTTCTAAATACCTAGATTTATTTGAAGTTTGTTGTGTCTTAGTTAAATTGTTTCACTACATATGCTGGCTTTCACTGTAGTGCAACATTTATGAAGAACATCACAGTCGTTTTTACATACACTAATACCTATATAATGCTTACTTCAAACACTCACATATAAATCACAATATGCAGCATGTTACACTTTGATGCATTTCAACAGTTGCCTAATGTGGTTGGCCTGATTTTGTGTTTTCCTGATGGGATACTCCTTCATATATGTGATGGAACTTTCCATTTTGCAAAATCCCTTTAAATTTGCAATTTATCTCCATCATTGCTTTATTATCTGGACATGACAAAGGACATTGAGAAATGGTTTAGGATATGTGTTACTCTGTCACCAATGTGTACACATTCCTGTCTGTGTTTCCCAAAAAATTGTATGCCTATCACAATTGTTTGTCAAAAAACAGACTTGTTGCACACACATATTTGTGAAGGAGTGAGGCATCATGCTAATCTGTCACTTTTAACATGTATGAAACAGTATTTCTGATGAAAACCACAATTTGGATATGTTTTAATTCCAAAATGTAGCCATTAATATGCTCACTCTTGTTTGTGTAGAATCTCAACTTCCCACGTGACGTTTGGTACATTCACTGTATCATAAGTGCCTAGTATGCTATGTTACATGTAATAGGGCTACTATTCCATCATCCACATAAGTGAAGGAGTATCACACCTGACACAATAAACACTCATGGCCTGTGTGGTACAACTGTCCCTCATGACATCAAACACCATGATGTATATGTGGAGTTTAGGCAGTCATGTCTCTGCTCAGAACAGTCCATTGGTTGTGGACAAGAATCGGGTGGGGTCCTTTCCAACAAATTAATAGACAAATCTTTGTCTGCTAATTTGTTGGAAAGGATCCCAACTGATTCCTGTCCACAACCAATGGACTGTTCTGAGCAGACACATGGCTGCCTAAACTCCACATATACATCATACACATTCTGCAAAACGTACATCCTGAAGAACTCTTCATGTGAGTTTGACATGGGTCACCCAAAAATCCTGGTTGTAACAAAAAAAGAGTCATATAACATGTGAAACTCTGATAAGAACTTACACCCTTATTGCTGCTGTTGGACCCTCAACTGTCCATCAAGTACCGGATAGGACATCGCAAGAATGCGGGCCATTAGGGGGGTGAGGGTGTGGCGTGCACAGCCCATATATTTGGAGGACTGCCCGAGTTGGACTTCAGCTAACATTCAGGTCCAGTGTCGTATGTCCTCCCACCTTTTATGGCAATGGACGCTGCTCCCCATGTAGACCCCCCAGGGTCAGCACCTTCCTGGCGATGGCTTCTGTTGGGCGTTGACCTGTATGGATACAAGAAAGACAAGTGAAAGACAGAAATGAATGGTTTGGTGAATTTTTGTTTGTCTGTATTGATGTAGCAAAATGTTTCGACATCTATCACTAGCATGAATCACAAGTTAGCATACAACATGTGTATTGTCACATGCGGACCAAAACCAATATCTTAATACACACTTTTGTACTGACCTGTTGCCTACCCTCATCCCATGTCATGGTCCAAACTCACCAATCCAGGCCTGTGACTTCATATAGTCCAAGGGGCTACTACATATTCTGTGATGTGACCTACTTCTGATCAGTACAAAATATTGTGAACTACTGAAGGCTAAACAAATATACTTATGGCACAGTGAACAGTCGCCACTGTGAGTAAGGGGCCTGCAGTTTGAACATGACACACTTTGAAATGGGAGATAAATTAAATGTGTGTTAGCTCAATAAGTTAGGTAACTCTCCCTTTCAACTATTGTCCATTTGAAAGCATTCAGGGGCATATTTTTAAGCACATCTCAAATGTTTACATGGCAAGGATATATGTTTATGACAGATGGACCTCAGTGCTTAAGTTGTTTGTCCCTGTGACTCAGCCCCAGCCTGGCTCATTATCCTGACTGATCACTGCTCATTGTCAGGTCCTATTATCTGCAGACTGATGATCCTGATGTCATATGAAAACAGCCTTCCCTTAACATTTACATGTAAAAATGACCTTGTGCCCATCT
This sequence comes from Calotriton arnoldi, assembly GCA_963921515.1. Taxonomy (NCBI): domain Eukaryota; kingdom Metazoa; phylum Chordata; class Amphibia; order Caudata; family Salamandridae; genus Calotriton; species Calotriton arnoldi. The sequence continues at coordinate 2,352,694 of CAWUFW010001802.1, forward strand.
AATAAATGACCTCAAGGCTGTGTGCTACTCTGAAGGGGTGTGGGAGCTACTGGTAGCCCCCATACAACTGTTTGGAGAGCCCTGATATTGGCTGATTGATTTGTGGGACCATACACATAGCTAACATCATTTCCATTTTATTTGTACAGAAAACATATTTATGTACAGTTGTAAAGAGTCTATCATGTGTTTCCTAATTTCCATTATGTTTTTTTCAAGGTAGCACATGCAATTCAAACATATACATCATTGTCCTCTGTAAGGATAAAAATATATGACAGTTCACATCACTAACTACACTTCAATCAGGAACTCAAAGGGACACTGTAGCCTGTGTTAATGGAACAAGCCAGTTGGACAGAATCCTGTATACATTTCAGGCATGTACCTGTTCCTCTGGTGAGCCACAGAGCTGGCCATACAGGGAGATGACCTCTTGGGCCAGAAAATCCAGCTCTTATGGTGAGAAAGCAGTGGCCCTCTTACCTGCTCAACCTGGCATCATTGCACCCAGAGGCAACAAACAGCAGCAAAAGTGGAGGAAGTCTTGACAGCAGCATTGTTAGGAGGCAAGTGAGATTTTTTTCCAACCGCCGCATGCATGTATGCGAAGTATGCGATCATCAGCGTAGACGGACACAGCCATTGGCCGTCGTATGTTACTTTCACCGTTAGTCTGTGGCTGTGTCCGTCGTGGAGTTTACTGCTCACTACGCGGTGAACTTCTGCCACGCCCATCTGATTGCAAATGTCCTATCGGCAAGGTCAGGCACCCGCCATTTTAGAAGTTTAAAATAGTGTGTTTGTGACTGTTAAGTGCGTCACCACCACTCAAAATGGGGGCTAGTTTGCTTACATATTCAAACTTTGATGGAAACTAATTCTTTTAAAAAGAAGCATTAATATGTAGTGCGTTACTGTGCTGGAAAGAGATATTAGTGCGGTATTGTTTACGCCTCTGTTGACAGTATTTTTAGAGGAAAATATTTAAAAAAGAATATTGGGTAAATAATACATTTGAAATGTATTGTTTACAATTTTTGTAAATGTACATTTTTTATTAGGTTATAAATGTAATTTGTGAAGAATAAAGGACAAAAAGTAAATGTTGGATTAAAATATGTAGTTGAACCATATATATTTTGTAGAACTACATGAATTGAGTGTTAATTACCAAATATGTTGCTGGGTAAATGGTGTCAAATGTTCAAATGTATTTTCCAATACAAACATATGAACCATGGGAGAGTGAGGAGACCACAGCCTCAGGTATACCGCTCATTTCCAGACCTTGCCACCATGCAAGAAAGGAGTATAATCAAGAAGTTCAGATTGTATTGACAAACTATATTGGATTTACGTCATCAGCTGGAACCAGATCTTCAGCCTCACAACAGAAATCCCAGTTCTATTGCACCAATTGTCAAACTCATTGCAGTAATTCATTTTGTGACCACAGGATCATTTCAATATACTGTGGCAGTATCTAGTGGAATGTCACAACTAACATTCAGTGGTGTGCTACAAGAGGTTCTAACTTTAATGATGAGACACATGAACAGCTTCATCCGGTTTCCATCGCAGAAGGATTTAGCAAATGTGAAGGGGGGACTTTTATTGTTTGGGTCGGCCACCACATGTGTTTGGAGCAATTGATGGCATACATATTGCCTTACTGCCACCACGCACCAGAGAACAGGTCTACCGGAAACGGAAACACTTCAACGTGCAAGTTGTCTGCTTATGGGATTTGTCAAGAGCCAAAGAGGGTCCCTGAAATATAAATGCGAAGAAGAACCCATGGAAGGAAACTCACGAGAAGAACAAACACTAACCCCTCCAAATTATTCAGAACAAAAGCACATAGCTACAATATTTAAGAACCATAGATCAGTCCATTTTGGTTTATAATTTATTTCTCATCAATATGTGTATTTATAATTTACAGTAAGAATTTTTTTGCAGATATATACATACATTTTGTGAACTCAGCATAGGTTCAGAACATAAATAGACAAAGAAGACAAAGAAAACACTACAACATAGCATATTATTTCAAAAACAATCATACCCAATCATACTCTACAAATAAATACAAATCAAACACTAAAAACAGAGATATCACAATGTAATATCAGTTGTTCCGTTTTATCATTGAAATTCTAGGAAAATTTTGTTTCATTTAAATCTTTTGATGTTCTTTATCTTATTTGTGAGACAAAATATATAAAAACAGAGTTGCGCTGATGCGCGTTTCAATAATTAGAGAACACTTGAAGAGAATTGTGCAATCTTCATCAGGGCGCTGTCTGAACTCTATATATAGTAACCGATGCCATCCATTCTGAACTTTTTCAAAAAATGGGGAGAGCTCACATCAGATCTCAAGGTCCAAAATATGAATATTTACAGAGTTATTAAATGATAATACAATATATACAAATGGACTAGGGGAAAATGTTTTATTTAACAACAGACTGGAAAGCTCTAGTGAACCCAAAGATAATCATAAGTGCATAGAACCTCTCCCAAACAAACACCATTGTGATATATGCCAGTATCGATACCATAGTGATAGATAGAGCTGTGCACATTGTGTGTAGAGAAAGAAAGATGATGTATATCCAATAACAGAATAGGCCATCTCTTAATGTGCATATTAAGGATCATGCTAAGTCAAAAATAGAGGTAAAAAGAGAGCGGTAGCTACACGAATATACTACAATCGGCTTGTCTCCATAGGGACAGTCATCTAATGAGTAGGGTGTTCAAGACATGAAACTTCAATTCTGATAGCCCAGCATAGGGTGAAGTATTTTAATAGTATCTACAAATAAAAAATATGTATGAGCTCACATAAATATAGAGCACCCAAGATCCTGGGTGTAGAGGTAGACCCTGGAAACTAGGCTGTAATATTACTTGCCTCATAACGGATCCAGATGGAACAGAAAGCAGATAACAGTATCAATGCAGCAGAGTCACGCAGGGATATATGTATATGCTATATGTTCGAGAGATTCAGATAAAGGTCCTTATGTGCCCAGTATAGAAGAGCCTGTGGAAAATACATATATAGAGATTTAGGTAAAAAGGTTTATGGCATAACGAAAGGGCCATAAGGGTCAACTGATGTAACCAAGTAAATAAGCGGAGGGCTATATTATGGACCTACATCTACTAAGAGACAGTACCTAAACAACCGCGAACAAGATAGCGTTCACGTAGAGAACCATATAGATGTGTATAAGAGTATGCTGGATCAAAATAATCTTGGTTACAAAGTAATAAAGTATTAACAATCAAAAATAGTACTGCCAAATGAAATTCTGTAAAATACCCATATAAGAAGAAATTACTAAAATACGAAAATAGTGTCCCGGAGAGAATGTCTACTCTCAGCAAAATATAGCACAAAAAGCTCACAAAGATTTTACCTTGAGCAAGATATGTGACCGCGCTCCGTCTGCAAAGGGATCAGGCTGGTTAACGGAAGGTCTGCAAAGAATGGTACTTATATAGCCCTAAACTTCCCAGGTATCGATCACGAACCTGGAACACCTGTGGTTCGAACGAATAGTACACACAATTGTTTGTTACAAATGCGGGAGACTATGGCTGCCATGTTGGGAGAGAAAATTCTCAGAGTAAGTGTGAACGGAGCTTAATCTCTGAATGACGAAATAGCATCAACTGAAAGGTAATAAAGAGAAATATAAATGTTGATTGGACAAAGAAATATTTTGAATGTTCAGAAGAGATGGACGCATCATACAGAGCATATCCACTGTATGAACCCAAAGGGAGTTTAAAATAAGAGTGCAAAGGGGACTAATAGTAGGCATATATCTTTAACAAACAATAAAGAAAATAAACACAAGAATGTAGCGCCACCAAATAGCAAACTAATATCAATGTCATTTCGCTAACATAAGATTTGGCCTGTTTGCGACCGCAAAAAATGGATGCACAATGTACTAACCCTATTTTGCGAGTTACTAATCTATTTGCGACTCGCAAAATAGGGTTAGCGACTCGCTATTAGGAAGGGGCGTGCCATGTTCGTCCCTTCCTAATAGCGAGTGCAAATGCCATGTATGAGTGTTTTGCGAAGTTTCATTTTTCTTTTTTAAATGCATCCCGTTTTCCTTTAAGGAAAATGGGCTGCATTTAAAAAAAACTGCTTTATTTACAAAGCAGTCCCAGACATGGTGGTCTGCTGACCCCAGCAAGCCACCATCCCTGGGAGGGCTAGCCTTCCCAATGGGGTCGCTAATTGCGACAGCCTCATCAATATTCATGAGGCATGCAATTTGTAACCCCATTAGGAATCACAAACAGTGTCTGAGACACCGTTGTACATTGAATTTGCGACTCGCAAATTGCGACTCGTAATTAGTCGCAATTTGCGAGTCGCAAATTCAATGGTCGTACATCTGGCCCAAGATGTACAGGGAAAGTTTCATCAATGGGAGAATTTCCTATAATGAAACCAAGGTCTCTAACATAGACAGAAGTCTACACCGTGGTCCTAAACTATCAGCCGAAAGGTAGTAAAGATTCTCCATGCCCTACCAAGGTCAAGACTAGACAGAACCCACAGGGCCTGTTTAAGTAATAGCATTTTCCTGTGGGAGAAGTTCATTGAGACCATGGTCAGCTGTCCCCAGAGTAAAGATCCAAAAAACCTCTAATTTTTTTCCTTTGGGCATCGACATTAATGCCTCTGAGGTTCTCGATTTTTTTCTACAATAATCCAACTTAGATCTATCTCAGCATGTTTTTTGGTGTTCCAATGTTCAACAAGGGGTGGCTCCTACTCTGTTATTCCTAATAGCTGATTTATGTTCGCTGATGTGGACTTTAAATTCATGGCTAGTTTCCCCTACATAGCCTAAAAGGCACGGACATTGGATTAAATACACCACGTTTGCTGTCCTGCAGTATTTTTGTGAATTTGAATTGCCTTTTGCCCCATATTAGCGTGTTCTTTGTGAGGGTTACCACATTTGTGGTCACCTGTGATGGGTGTCAACCCTGTGATAGATTTCTGGCTGTAGTTCTTCTCTTCATTACATGCCTCTTTTACCAAAGAATTTCTAAGATTTCTGTTATGTCTGAATGCAAAGACTGGTTTTGGAAGTTTTGTCAAATAGTCTCCAGCATTGAGAATGTGCCATTGCGATTCAATGATTTGTCTAATTTTGTTATTCAGATTGGAGTGTCTAGTGATTCAGACCAACTTTTGGTAATTGTTCCTGGGTTTGTCTTGAAAGAGACTGTCTCTGTTATAGTACTTTGCTCTTTTGTACTAGTCTTTAATAAGCCGTTTAGGGTATCCTCTGGCAAGGAACTTATTTTTGAGTTTTTCTGCATTAAAGTAATAATTACGGATGCTAGAGCAGTTCCAGCAGAGACGCAAAAACTGACTGAAAGGGATACCCTGCTTTTGACATCTAGGATGATAGCAGGGGTAACAAGCTTACGGATTTGTACATCACAAGTATCTGTGCACGTTTCCTCGGCGGTGCCCATGATTCCTTTGTACTGCGGAACAGCCCCATACACCTGCAAATGTCTCAACTTGGACCTGAAATGGCCTGGCTTGTTGGTCAGTACAATCTTTCACTATATTGTTTGGGATATTTCTAGTTGAATAATCTGGAATAGTGTTACATTATGTTGGGCCTTTTTTGTCTTCCATCTAGTAGACTCAGCTTATTCCAACCGACCATAGTTGTTGGCACTCCTGAGGAATCCAACAACACCAGGGGAAGTCCACTTCAATGAGGCCCATGGAAGAACACGGCGGCCAGTGGAGTGGGCTTTTGGGCTCCTAAAGGCCAAATTTCATTGTCTGGAAAAAACTGGTGGAGATCTCCTCTACTCACCTGATAAGGTATGCCAAATCACAGTGGCCTGCTGCATGCGCCACAACATCGCCCCGCGATGGAACATTCCTTACATCGCAGAGGATGGAGACCATGATGAGCCACCGGGTGAGGATCCTGCTATGCCAAATGAAGATGATAGTGGTGAAGAGGAAGTAGATGACTTATGTTGAGATGTCATTGTGTATATCTTTACATGTTATCTCTTTCACCATTACACCAACTATTGATGTGATGATGAGAGAAGTATGGGGTGGTAATTTGTTAGGAAGGGCAAGTTCAGGGAAAATCAGGCCAAAGGTGTTTGTTGATCAAAGTTTGGACACATTGACTACTGTGTTCACTTACATTGTTTATCTCTGATCGTTTTGTGAAACTGTGTCCTCCAAAAGTAGACTTTGTAACATGTCCATTATGTCTGTGTGATTGGTAATCTTTCTGTGTTTGATCTGTTTTAGGTTCCTTCTCTATGTCATCTTCATTTGGACATTTCAGAGTTGTGACATATGCAGGTATATTGTGCTGTTTACAAGTACAAAAGGAACCTGGATTGATCCTGGGAAAGACAGACACAGACTTTAGTTGTATAAGTCTTGTACCACGGCAACTTACACTATGATTGAATGGAAGTTTTGAAGATTACATTGGACCTGTTCTCTGTTGTATATTGGCAATAAAGCAATATGTGTGGCATCATTTGCTCAAACCACATGTGGTAGTGGAGCCGAATCATGCTAATCTCCGTTCACATTGGCAAAATCCTCATTGTGTGTAAAGTGTATGCAGGTGGTGATGTGTCTCGTCATTGTAGGACACACCTCTTGTGACACACCGCTAAAACATGGTTGTGACATTCCACCAGATACTGGAACAGTGGTTTGGAATAAATCTATGTCTACAAAATGTAGAGCTGCCATGTTTTTGTCTATTGGTGTTATTGATGTGGGATTCATTATATGAGCCAGAAGATCTGGCTCCTGCTGATGACATGAGTCAATGATAATTTGCCTATTCTATCTTATTTTTTTGGGCATATCCCCATCTTCCATGTTGGAAAGGTCTTGAACTGTAAATGTGCAAACTGGCATGGAGTATTAGTGTAATGTATGGATTGTTATATTAGTGCAAATGTTGACAGACAAGCATTGGTCAAGTTGAATAAACATAGTAGTAGATGATTGAATGGTATGACATTTTTGGGAGTCATGTTTGGAAACTTGAGATAATCATTACCTACTTTCAAATTATCTATGTTTACACAATCTTTCGATTTTCCTCATTGTCAAGCTATGTCGGAAGAAACAATTGCATTGATAGAGTTGAGATATACTACACCAGTCTATGATTTTTTTACTTGTACATTTATTGTACTAAATGTGATAAAATTAAAGAGGGTGGAAAAAAAGCAAATCAAAAAGTGAATAAGTCAGTCATGGTGAATGAAACCATGGTTGGGGAGCCAAAATTGTTTGAAGTCCAATGTTCAAAATACTACTGGCATCAGAAAGGCAAATGTGTCCAGAAATAGTTCACAGAGTGAATGTTAGACACACACCAGAGGAAATTAGGGTTGACATTTCTTGCTGGAGGTGGCAGAGGTCTTAGCAGCCTCACCTCCTGGTAATACGCATGGACGTCCCGTCGTGCAGGGGAGAGGGGGATCCACAGTTGCAGGGCCTGAGGTGGCTGCAGGTGGTTCTTTCGTTGGTAGGGCCCTCCTTCCTGTGGCTGTGGCAGATGTAGATGGGCCAGATGTTGTAGGACCCCTTCCTGTGGTCCTTTACTGATCCAACAATAAACATGAAAATTAACAATGAGTTAATTAATGGACAATTTCGATGTATTTCTTCTCAAACTGCATTGTAATTACTTTTGCATGATCATATACCTGATGAGTTTTCATTTTACTTAATTATGTATATGTGATCATACTGCTTTGATAGTACGTAGTGATGAGGTTGAGCACAACGGGTTCGCACAGAGGTTTTCTTTCGGTTTTTTTTATGTTTATTGTTGGATCGGGATGGTGGTCACATGTTTAGTTGTCACTCACCGTTAAGCTTTAAAGGGATTGGTTGCACGCTGAGCACATCGGAGGGTTAAATTAGAATCAGTTTCCTGTTTGCGCATTTCCGGTTTTCAACTAAAGGAGAGGTGACGGTCACGGTGTTTAGACATCGGGGAAACGGATTGTATCTGTTGTATTGTAAGTGTACGTTTTTTCTCTTTCTTTTTTTTCTTTTTCTTTGTTTGCACGCATATTGCATGGGAGAAATCGCACGAATGATATATATTGTTTCATTTCAATGGAACACTTTCTGAGTTTTGCTGTCATTTATTTCAATTTGGAGTAAAATGGGACACAGAGGTCACTGCTTACTAGCTTGTCATAAGATGAGTTATGTGTATTTAGTTTAAGGATGATATGTTTTCTTGGTACATACACATTTGCATATTATGGAATGTTATGAAGTTTACTGATGGCTGGTTCTCATACTGCAGCTACCCCTGTTGAAGGGCGGATTGCCCGAAATGCATTGGGTGAACAGGCGTATGGTTACCTGGGATGAAGAGTGGATTCTAACATGCCGTAGGATAAGGCCTGGATGGGCATTTCTTCTGCATTTAATTTGGGAATCACACTGCCTCCATTGTGAATGTAGAGATTAATGTGGAATAAACATGAATACTATGAATTACTATGGTTTACTGGAATTGACGTTGATTGATGCTACAGCTCATGTCTGTGTGGCTGTGCGGCTTGAAGCTGGACGTGACGGCGCAGCAGCTTTATTTTGGATGTCTTTTAATGTGGTCACGAAGAGTTTTAAAAAGTGAAATATAAACCTTCTCTAACTAAGATAGGCCTTCCGATTCTTTTTAACCAACAGGCTTGTTACAGATGTGTTTTTGATAAATGGTTTCCAATGGCGGAGGTGGCTGATGGTCCACCATCAGAAACTAGGTGCTTCCTTTACCTCAGGGTGAGTTAGGGAACTGTTAGGTGGGCAGATATGGCATCAGCTGATTTTTGGCTGATACTCTGCTTCCACCCACCTCTAAATGATCCCATTGTCAATGCATGCATAGATCTTGGGGGATGCGAATAGTAGAAGAAATGTGTTTTATCATATTGGAGAGCACTTTTATCTATAGGACCTGAATCTTCTGCACTACATGGGTGTTATATTTTTATCATCCACAACCAAACTGAGGTCCCGTCCTTTATAGATTTTTCCATCTGTACATTTTGTGACACCAAGGAGCATGCCTGCCACTGGTGGCATGAAGGAGATTACTTGAATGATGCCCTTCCCACCAATTTGTGTGGAATACATTAAAAGTCAAGGAAGTGAAGAGGTGATTTTGTTGCAACCATTGTGGCTGTATGGTGCTCGGCCTGGGCATGTGGTCATATACTAGAGATGACTTACTATTGGTCAGTAAAAGTGTAAATTCAGAGCTCAAGGTCAGCAGAAGGAGAGAAGGACTGGTCAGACACACACAACAAGAAAGTTGATTTGTAGCTCTGGTACCAACATTCAGACCTGCAAAGGTACCTCAGATCTTGTTCCAGCCCAATAAAGCTGCATTTTCACCCTAGTATTGTTGCATTTATCTTCGGAACCAGTAACACCGCAATGAGGTGCGAATGGTGCAATGGTGGAGAGAAAGAAAGTATTTTCATTTTTAAATCTGCTGCGCTGCTCTCAGGCAACATTAGTCTGCTATTTACTCTTTGAAACCCACTGAAGCACTTTAGCACCTTGAAGTAACATTTGCGCACTGCACTTTGTATATAGGCAACAAATGCAAAAAGAGCAGATGATGGATGGAATGCTGAACAAATCAAACATTCACCCCAAGTCCCTGATCTGGGTTAAATCCATTGTTTTTTTGCTCACCATGTTATTTCAGTTTGGACCTAGCCATATACAAATCAGTCTTGACCCTGCACCCCATGGGAAGAGCCCGAACTGCCAGGCCAGGTCCTCCCTTGACCATAAAAAAGCATTTTGGGACCGGTTTCAGGTTATCACCCCTCATCAGCCAGGCTAGCCTGAATCCGATAACATAGCGAGCATGTGATCGACGTCTTGGCATTCCCTTCTCCCTTAGGGCGAGAAAAGCAAAAAGAACAGATGATGGATGGAATAATGAACAAACATTCACCCCCAGTTGCAGATCTGGGTTAAATCCATCGTTTTTTTGGCTCGTAATGCCATTCCAGTTTGGACCTAGCAATATTCAAATCAGACTTGACCCTGCTCCCCATGGGAACAGTCTACCCCGAACTGTCAGGCCACGTCCTCCCTGGACCAGAAAATTATGTGTCCCTTTAGGATGATCATATGTGGCCACTAAATCACATATCTTGGGATTATATAAATAAATGCTGGGCGGGTCCTTCACAACCCCACTGCACCCGGTGCATGGATGTGTGGGGGGCACTTGGCCACTTAGCAGTGGGTCAGGTGGGACGCGGGCCCTGCTTGGGGCCCCCAAGGTCCCTTTCCGACAGCCTTTTCCTGGCAGTAGAACCGCCATGAAACGGCTGTCGTAAATGAACATCATAATCCTGACAACGGTGCCTGCACAGGCACCGCCTCCATTCAGGATCCCGATTCCGACCAACGTCTCGTCGGGATCAGTAGATCCTGTCGGAGGCAGTGATTTGTTCCCCAACAGTCAAGTGTTCGACCGCCTGCATCGTGATGCAGCAGTCAGCCCGAAGGGCTATCTGTCAGTGGGACCGCCACTGACGGCCTGTCTGTGGCAGTCACACCGGCATCGTAATGATGCCCTATGGGTTTATACTAAGCTCTAGAAAATGAAAAATAATCATTATGTTACAAAATATTTGAGAGCTAGAAATTATTATTTTTGGACTCACTATTAAAGAATGCAAAAAATTCTGCTACGCCGCGGATCGCGGAATTTTCGGTAATTCGGCGTTCTCAGCGGAATTGCCAAAATTCCGCAAATTCCGCGAGCGGAGCGGAATTTACCGCCCAGGACTACATAATATGCTTAAAAGGAACATAAAGCAAAATCGGTATGTGGAGAAAATAACATCTGGGACAGAGAAGTCTGCTACAGCAGAGCCCTTTTTGAAGAGGGAAGAGTTCAGGGATCCTTCAGATTCATTGGGGGTGGGAAGACGTGGAGGAGGGGGAGAACAGTCTGGGGCATCTTCAACTTCAAAAAGTTTTTTTCTAAAAGAGAGATTGTCAGGAGCCATTCTTAACTGGCATAGGAAGATGATCCACATTATAGGCTCGCAACCAGAAAATGATTGAGATCTGAATTTCAGGGGCTTCTAGAAGAGGGAGTCTGTACTGCAGGATTTTCTTGAGGGTTTCAACAACTGCTGGTGTGTAGTTCTTTGAAGATGATGCAACAGAGTTTGAATTTGATTCAAGCCTCTATTGGATGCCAATGAAGGTCCTGCCATGTGGGGGTGATGTGATCACATTTTCTTCTGTCTGTGATCAGACATGCTGTGCAATGCAGCAAGGCATTAGTTCAGTGGGCTGACAGCATGGTATTGCCTGTATCTTTTCATGAAATAGCTAGTGCTTGTTCCGTAGTCTTAAAATGTTCATCGGAGTAGGTGCTTTGTTCTTTTTAGTTGTGCAGATGAAAGTTTGCTGCTTGAGCACACTTGGTGATGTGTGGTTCTAATGCAAGTGTGCTATCAAGTCCGAGAGACTTTTTGTTGAGAGTGAAGAGTAGAAAGTTTTAATTCCAGACTCATGCTTGTTCTGATATAATAACGTGTGTTCTGTGTGAAGTAGTAACTCAGCAACAACATTTAAAAATAAGGCATCTAGCCTGACTCACTTAAAGAGCTTAATTGTAATATTCATAAATTATAATTATAATGCAAATGAATATATGATTTGTACGTTCTATTTTAAAAAGCCTGTCTCACTGAAAGAGCTTATTCGTAATATTCATAGATCACCACTATGCAAATGAATACATGATTTGTACATTCTATAATAAAAACAATATATTACTTAGATAACAAGCAAAATTTTGCTACAATTGGAGGTTGAGTAAAATACTGATTTTCCCAAAAGTATTTTACCCCACAATTGAAATGGGTACATGAAGTGTTGATCATGATAGCAGATGGTGCGGAAAAGTAATTTATTGTAAATATTAAATGATCATTAGCACATAGCAACGCTTTGAAGGGTAATTACGCCAACATGTACAGCACAATTAGCAACAAATAAATACATTTTTTGGTGAAGGTGCAGAAATAATCGATGAGAGAAACAGCAAGAGTGGATGTCCCGCCGTGTGCCACTCTACATTGCAAACCCCTCTCCCAAAATCTGGTTCATGCATGATGAAGCTGTCTCCCATGGAGTGCATGAACTGCTTGTAAGGAAAGAAAAATTAAAGCCATTAATGGCATTTTTACTTTTGAATAATCAAAATAAACATGGGCAAAGGATTTTTCATTGTTAACCTGGGGAATTTTCAAAGAATGCAGACATTTGATGCATGATTGATGGCAATGATCCTTCATCAATAAGTCTTCAAGTACAAATCATGTTTGTATTTTCATGTATCTAGCAGAATAGGAATTTATTGAACTCAGCTACTTTAGACTAAACGCAATGCTACCTTTGTCATTTAACTATACATAGATAGGCAACATGGGTCTTGATTGCTAATTCCACAGTACTGAGGTAATAGTCAAATTACATGCAGTTTTACTGTGACCTTGCAGTAAAAAAGCACCTGTACCATATAATTATTAGTAAAAATCTTGCATTGGGGAAGTACCATGCAGGACAGGTTATTCCGGGCGCAAAACTGAATTCCCAATTTGGTTCTAATGCACACATTTACCATCTGCTCTAACCATTTGTGGGGTGGGGGATGAGGGAGGGTTATGGGGAGAATAGGGAGGGAAACAGGAGTTTTTTTCAGGTAGAAGGGAGCATACCCCTGCTAAAAGATTTTCCGAGTTAATGTCTGTGCTATAGACAGCATTTACTAATTAAAACAGGAGCATGGGCCCCATCTCAGCCTGTGCATGGGCTTTGACGATGTTCATGTAATGGCCCCTGATCCTTCCGTGGGAGTCTATGACTCCTAGGGCACGCATTTTAGACCATTAGGATTTGAGTGTAAGAACAGGAGTGGTGGGTGCAGCACTTATAGGAGAACATTGGTTCTGGAGGCATCATTGTGTTCTTTGTTGCAAAATCCCGATCCCTGAGTTTTCAGAGAGCAAAGTTCTGACCCAGTTTCATTGAAGGAGGATGATATTGTAGCAGTGCTACATGCCCTGGTCTGAGACCTGACATATAGCTAGGCTGCAAAGCAGATTGCTAGAGCAGCAAACAGAGAACAGCAAGCTGAAACCAAATAAAGTGAGTCATGCTCCCAAAATGGCAGGGCTGGAGAATGGAAGTATTTCCTGTGGATCCTGCAACCTTCGAAGTATCATGAGGGCATGTTGGGTGGCTTGCCATGGGCCAGAGTGTGCATAGAGAAAGCATCTATCACAGAAAAGTGATTGAAGAAAGGGGCCCTGCACTGACAACAAAGTAGTATCAATGGAGCAAAATTAATTGTCTTCCAGTTTCTACAGTAAAGCAAAAAATCATTTCATTTGGGTTTTATCGGTTATAACCGGTTTATCTGAAAAGCAGACACCCTAGATATAATTTTGGTATTCGGACTAAGTAGTAGTCTTTTACAACTGCATTCCTGTACTAACTAACGCCTGACTCCATCTGAGAAGTAGGTAGTCGATAGGGATATTATTTACAGAAAGGGTTTCGTCCTAAAGAAAGCCCACGGACCTACTACTGGGCAAACACATTAACCTCCTAGCAGAATCTGTGATATTTCATCCCCTACCCAGCCCCCTGATTAACGAGGGGTAGGAAGAGCTCCCTGATGTGGGTTTGACCACCCCTATAAGTTGGAAAGCATCAACTTATGTGAAGAAGGGCCCTATGATGAAGCACCGGACCAATTGGTGGGTGAAGGCATTTTGTCCTCATAACGGGAATTACTAGCAGGATGGCTAAAAAATGCCTTTAAAAGTGAGTCAGAAGGGACAGATTTAGTGTGAGGCAGTAATACAGTTTGGTATCTATCCTAACCCCAGAGTAGTTTGTGTATTTACACTGTGAGCTAGGAAGGTGTTCTCCTTTCCTCCTCTTCATTAACATAAGAAATACACAAAAACATGCTAAACATATGCACAAAACAAATGTATACAAACCAAGTGTGACCTATCACTAATAAAATAATATTAAAAGCCAAATATGTTGCACCAATGACACTGAATGAGTGATGAACATTTAGAATGTGTTTTTTGATGGGTACTTCCATCTCTCAGTTTTACAATTATATATGTCCATTGTCTATTTAAAAAAACACTGTCTAGTAGGCTTGAGCAAAGCAACAGTGTCACACAATGTTTAGGTGTTGACAATCATTTTGATAATGAAATATTGAGTTTACTTATAAATCTAGTATAGTTGCAGAGACACCACTCAACGTAAATATTTATACTGTACGCATCGCTTTGTAAATTCACATGCACATTTTATAAATGTTGTCTGTGAATGATCAGTTATTACTGAAACATTTACAATGCTGAATATTATGCAGCTGTGTAATACTTTTGGACTTGGCTATTTCTGCAGGGTCATCCCCAAACCTTTTGCCTTCTGCCAAACTTCTGCCTCCTGTTTTCTGAAGCTGTTTTTGATGGCTTTCAGGACTCGGCACACTTTATCACTGCTAACCAGTTCTAAAGTGCTCTCCTTTAAACATGGTGAAATTGGCTTACATCCAATTGGCACATTTAATTTACTTTTAAGTTCCTAGTAAAGTGGTACTTCATGCACACAGGGCCTGTAAATTAAATGCTACTAGTGGGCCTACAGGATTGATGGTGCCAACCACTTAAGTAGCCTTTTAACTATGTCTCAGGCCTGCCATTGCAACCTCTGTGTGCCATTTCGACCTGACAAAATACACCTTTTGCCAGGCCTGGGCCTTTCTTTTTAATAGATTTAATTCACCCCTAGGGCAGGCCCTAAATAGCCCATAGGGCAGGATCCAGTGTATTTAAAAAGTTGGACATGTACCTTTAACTTTTACATGTCCTGGTAGTGAAAAACTCTCAAATCCGTTTTCACTACTGCAAGGCCTGTTTCTTGACCCCAGGACCACTAGAGTAACTCCAAGGGCTAGTTAGGTAGCCTCCTGATCAGAGCCTCAGGGATAGAAAAGGCTCCAACCACCTTGAACCCAGCATCTGGACACTATCTGCTGTGAGTCTTGCCCCCCCAAAGTGGTGCCACCCCAGTCCTTCTGTGGTATCCTAGGTTATACAACCACCTGGACTGCTGGTTCTGTAAACTAGGAGTGATGCATAGGGTGGCAACCGAGCCTGAGGTGTGAGAGAATAGGAAGGCTTGGCTGAAAGCAACTGGGATGGACCTGTGCTCTGTCTGTGGATGGGGTCTCTGTTACTTATCTATCTTAATGAAGGTATTCAAAAGGTCATTGGATGAACGGATCTACATTTCCACGCCTTTCCTTTGGAAGTGGACCTGAAGGACCTTTGCCAGCCCCTCTGTTATCCTGTGAGCAAAACCAATGCAGCATAACGCATCTTCTCACAGCCTCTTCAGAACCACTGCAGTGCGACGCATCCCTGATGCAGGACCTCTCATCATAGCCCGCACCTTCCTCAGAACGATGCATCCTTGACACAGGCCTTCGCATTGCAAGCCCCTCGTCGATGGCATCCTCAATGGTAATGCAGGACTTCGCATCTCTGCCCTGCAGCTTCTTAATAACCGCAGCTGCATGACACATGCTTGATGCAGGACTTTGCATCACAAGCCCCCTTTCGACAGCATCCTCGATGACAACGCAGGACTCCGCATCACAGCCCCGCAGCTTCCTCGGAACCGCCGCTGAGAGTCCCATCTTCAATGCGGGATCTTGCAATGCTTCACGACCATTTTTTAAGATACTTTGTTCAGTGGGCCTAACTTGGTCCCTGTATCCAGCCCATGCTCCATCGCGGTTGGCCTGAACTTGTGACTTTGTCCCAGTCTGGCGCGACTAGACAACCACAGTTGGCACTTTGTGATTTTAGGCACTATTGTCACTTAAAACTTTAAGATTGCATTTCTCCCCTTCTACAAATTGAATTTTTGTTGTTTTGGTCTCAAATAATGTATTAAATGTTACTCTATTTTTCTGAATTGGTGTGGGATTTTCCTTGTGGTGTGTTTTCACTTTATTACTGTTTGAAGTACTTCATAAATACTTTACACATTGCCTCTAAGAGAAGCCTGACTGCTTTTGTGCCAAGCTAGCAGAGGGTTAAGCAAATGTTAATTTAGGGCTTGCTTGTGGTTCACCCTGACAGAGATTGTGGTTGCTGCTTTAGTAGGGTTTCAACTCCTTCAACCAGTAACCCAATATCCTACAATCATTATGTTATGTGACAAGTCAGGGTGTCAAATTACAGATTCCAGAAATCTTTAAGATGTATCATTTCTAACTACACAACATTGAGTGTGCAACATTGTAACTTTGACTGTGAATGTAATATTTTTTTTATAAGCTTGACCCAAAGCTTCCCAAATCCAAAACTTAGCTCTAACATAAATGTTGTGAAAAGTAATTTAAACACAAGCACATATGTGTTGTGATCACCATGGTAAGTGCCAACTACTAGGTAGCTAGGTATCTGGGTAATTCAAACTTAACCCACGTGAAATGAAAAAAAGATATAACTATTCCTTTAGAAACCTGTTTCATGTTAGCATATAAAGTAAACCCATGTAATCAAAATTATTATAAAAAATGTCATTTCAAGTACTTGAGTTATTAGAATTTTGGGAACTTTCAAAACTTGAATAGCACATGTTTTTAAACCTGCATGTAATCATAAATTGCACATGTTAAAAATGCATGTTTTGTCAAACACAGTATACAACAACTGAAAAGTCGATTGTTTAACCCACTGCTAGGCCTTTTCCCCCCTGTGCTAAGCCTTTTTTTGGCTATTTGGGGTAGTGCGCGCTTAGGCCCCTGTAACTTTTTGACCACATAAGGTATCCACGCCAAATTTGCGTCCTTTTTTCTAACATCATGGGGATTGTAAAGGTACCCAGGGTTTGTGGATTCCCCTGGAGGGACCCAGAAATTAGCCAAAATACAGCAAAATTTTGTTTTTTGGGGGAAAAATGTGAAAAAGGGCTACAGATGAAAGCGTCTTGTTTTTTCCTGCAAATGGCATCAAAAAGGGGTTGTGGTGCTGAAATCACCATCTTCCCAGCTTTCAGGGACAAGCAGACTTTTGTCAGAAAACCAACTTTTTTTACACAGTTTTGGCATTTTTCTGGGACATAGCCTATTTTTGCTATTTTTTGTGCTTTCAACCTCTTTCCAGTTAATGGTAGAAATGGGTATGAAACCAATAATGGATCCTGTAAAGCCATACATTTCTGAAAAGTAGACAAAATTCTGAATTCAGCAAGGGGTCATTTGTGTAGATCCTTAAAGTTTTCCTTATAGAAACTAACAGTTAAATGAAGGAACAATTGAAAATTAGTTGAAAAAAACAGCCATTTGTGTCAACGTTTTCGCCTGTAACTTCTTCTAATTATGACAGCTATTTGAAAGCAATATACCGTTATATCCGCTGGACCTTTCTGGTTGTGGGGATATATAGGACTTGGAGGTTCACCAAGAACCCGACGAACCCAGAGCCAATAACTGAGCAGCATCTTGCAATGGTTTTTTATTATGTACCGGGTATATAGCAATTATTTTGGGAAAATGTATACATGGAAAAATTGTTATGAAAGACACCTATGTATTTCTGAAATGGGAACAAAATGTAGATTTTAGAAACAGTAGATATTTGCACATTTCCGAAATTGGGAGTACCCATACTAGCATGAGAATTATAGGTCATTTTTCAAAATGACTAATGTTTTACACATTGTCTTTCATTTGGAAGGCAGAAATGCATCGAAAGTCAATAGGTAATAACAGTTGCTCTACAATTCTGTGTTACCCTAAGTCTCCCGATAAAAATGGTACCTCACTTGTGTGGGTAGGCCTTGTGCCCACAACAGGAAATGGCTCAAAATACAATGTGGACGTACTACATTTTCACAACGAAAAATTACCCTTTTTTGCAAAGTGCCTAGCTGTAGTTTTTGAACCCTAGCTCTGCGGGAACTTAGGGAAACGTAGCAAACCTATACATTTTTGAAAACTAGACACCCAGGGGAATTCAGGATGGGGTGACTTGACTGGCTCTCACCAGGTTCTGTTACCCAGAATCCCTTGCAAACCTAAAAAATTGGTAAAAAAAACACATTTTCCTCACTTTTCTGTGGTGGAAAGTTCTGGAATCTGCGTGGATCCACAAAATTCCACCCACCCCGCATTCCCCAAGGTCTTCCGAAAAAAATGGTACCTCACTTGTGTGGGTAGGCCTAGTGCCCGCAACAGGAAGCAGCGCAAAACGCAACGTGGACGCACCACATTTTCACAGTGAAAAATGACCCTTTTTTTGCAATGTGCCTAGCTGTAGTTTTTTAACCCTAGCTCTGCCGGCACCTAGGGAAACCTTGCAAACCTATACATTTTTGGAAACTAGACACCCAGGGGAATCCAGGATGGGGTGACTTGACTGCCTCCCACCAGGTTCTGTTACCCAGAATTCCTCGCAAACCTAACAAATTGTCAAAAAAAACACATTTTCCCCACATTTCTGTGGTGGAAAGTTCTGTAATCTGCGTGGATCCACAAATTTCCACCCACCCCGCGTTCCCCAAAGTCTTACGAGAAAACTGGTACCTCACTTGTGTGGGTCAGCCTAGTGCCTGCGACAGGAAACGGCGCAAAACGCAACGTGGTCACACCTCAATTTCGCTGTGAAAAATGACCCTTTGTTGGCAAAGTGCCTAGCTGTAGTTTTTGAACCCTAGCTCTGCGGGTACCTAGGGAAACCTAGCAAACCTATACATTTTTGAAAACTAGACATCCAGGGGAATCCAGGATGGGGTGACTTGACTGCCTCCCACCAGGTTCTGTTACCCAGAATACCTTGCAAACCTAACAAATTGCCAAAAAAAACACATTTTCCCCACATTTCTGTGGTGGAAAGTTCTGGAATCTGCGTGGATCCACAAATTTCCACCCACCCCGTGTTCCCCAAAGTCTTATGAGAAAAATGGTACCTCACTCGTGTGGGTCGGCCTAGTTCCTGCGACAGGAAACGACGCAAAACGCAACATGGTCACACTTCAATTTCGCAGTGAAAAATGACCCTTTTTGGCAAAGTGCCTAGGTGTAGTTTTTGAACCCTAGCTCTGCCGGAACCTAGGGAAACGTAGCAAACCTATACATTTTTGAAAACTAGACACCCAGGGGAATCCAGGATGGGGTGACTTGACTGCCTCCCACCAGGTTCTGTTACCCAGAATCCCTTGCAAACCTAAAAAATTGTCCAAAAAACACATTTCCCCCACATTTCTGTGGTGGAAAGTTCTGGAATCTGCGTGGATCCACAAATTTCCACTCACCCCGTGTTCCCCAAAGTCCTATGAGAAAAATGGTACCTCACTTGTGTGGGTCGGCCTAGTGCCTGCGACAGGAAACTACACAAAACCCAATGTGGTCACACTTCAATTTCGCAGTGAAAAATGACCCTTTTTTGGCAAAGTGCCTAGGTGTAGTTTTTGAACCCTAGCTCTGCCGGCACCTAGGGAAACCTAGCAAACCTATACATTTTTGGAAACTAGACACCCAGGGGAATCCAGGATGGGGTGACTTGCCTGCCTCCCACCAGGTTCTGTTACCCAGAATCCCTTGCAAACCTAAAACCTTGTCAAAAAAAACACATTTTCCCCACATTTCTGTGGTGGAAAGTTCTGGAATCTGTGTGGATCCACAAATTTCCACCCACCCCACGTTCCCCAAAGTCTTCAGAGAAAAATGGTACCTCACTTGTGTGGGTCGGCCTAGTGCCTGCGACAGGAAACGGCGTAAAACGCAACGTGGTCACACCTCAATTTCGCAGTGAAAAATGACCCTTTTTTTGCAAAGTGCCTAGCTGTAGTTTTTGAACCCTACCTCTGCCGGCACCTAGGGAAACCTAGCAAACCTATACATTTTTGAAAACTAGACACCCAGGGGAATCCAGGATGGGGTGACTTGACTGCCTCCCACCAGGTTCTGTTACCCAGAATCCCTTGCAAACCTAAACAATTGTCAAAAAAAACAAATTTTCCCCACATTTCTGTGGTGGAAAGTTCTGGAATCTGCGTGGATCCACAAATTTCTGCCCAACCCGCGTTCCCCAAAGTCTTACGAGAAAAATGGTACCTCACTTGTGTGGGTCGGCCTAGTGCCTGCGACAGGAAACGGCACAAAACACAACTTGGTCACACCTCAATTTCGCAGTGAAAAATGACCATTTTTTTACAAAGTGCCTAGCTGTACTTTTTGAACCCTACCTCTGCCGGCACCTAGGGAAACCTAGCAAACCTATACATTTTTGAAAACTAGACACCCAGGGGAATCCAGGATGGGGTGACTTGACTGCCTCCCACCAGGTTCTGTTACCCAGAATCCCTTGCAAACCTAAAAAGTTGTCAAAAAAACACATTTTCCCCACATTTCTGTGGTGGAAAGTTCTGGAATCTGCGTGGATCCACAAATTTCTGCCCACCCCGCATTCCCCAAAGTCTTATGAGAAAAATGGTACCTCACTTGTGTGGGTCGGCCTAGTGCCCGCGACAGGAAATGGCGCAAAACGCAACGTGGTCACACCTCAATTTCGCAGTGAAAAATGACCCTTTTTTGGCAAAGTGCCTAGCTGTAGTTTGTGAACCCTAGCTCTGCCGGCACCTAGGGAAACCTACCAAACACACATATTTCTGAAAAGTAGACACCCGGGGGCTTCCAGGGAGGTATGGCTTGCGTGGATCCCCCAACGTTTCCTTACCCAGAATCCCCTGCAAACCTCAATTTTAGCTGAAAAAATCACTTTTTTCACACATTTTTGTGTGGGACAGTGTGGCATCACTGGCTTCACACAAATTTCCTACCACCCAGCGTTCCCCCAGGTCTCCCGATAAAAAAGGTGCCTCACTTGTGTGGGAGGCCCAAGTACCCGCGACAGGCAAGGGCCCAAAACGTAGTGAGGCGACATCAAAATTGCCTATCTCAAAACCACCTGGTTTTGCAAGGGGGGTCACCTGGGTTTTTGGCCCCGTGCTCGGCGGCCATCTAGGGAAACCTACCAAACCCACACATTTCTGAAAAGTAGACACCCGGGGGCTTCCAGGGAGGTATGGCTTGCGTGGATCCCCCAACGTTTCCTTACCCAGATTCCCCTGCAAACCTCAATTTTAGCTGAAACAATCACTTTTTTCACACATTTTTGTGTGGGAAAGTGTGGCATCACTGGCCTCACACAAATTTGCTACCACCCAGCGTTCCCCCAGGTCTCCCGATAAAAATGGTACCTCACTTGTGTGGGTAGGCCTTGTGCCCACAACAGGAAATGGCTCAAAATACAATGTGGACGAACTACATTTTCACAACGAAAAATTACCCTTTTTTTGCAAAGTGCCTGGCTGTAGTTTTTGAACCCTAGCTCTGCGGGAACTTAGGGAAACGTAGCAAACCTATACATTTTGAAAACTAGACACCCAGGGGAATTCAGGATGGGGTGACTTGACTGGCTCTCACCAGGTTCTGTTACCCAGAATCCCTTGCAAACCTAAAAATTGGTAAAAAAACACATTTTCCTCACTTTTCTGTGGTGGAAAGTTCTGGAATCTGCGTGGATCCACAAAATTCCACCCACCCCGCATTCCCCAAGGTCTTCCGAAAAAAATGGTACCTCACTTGTGTGGGTAGGCCTAGTGCCCGCAACAGGAAGCAGCGCAAAACGCAACGTGGACGCACCACATTTTCACAGTGAAAAATGACCCTTTTTTGCAATGTGCCTAGCTGTAGTTTTTTAACCCTAGCTCTGCCGGCACCTAGGGAAACCTTGCAAACCTATACATTTTTGGAAACTAGACACCCAGGGGAATCCAGGATGGGGTGACTTGACTGCCTCCCACCAGGTTCTGTTACCCAGAATTCCTCGCAAACCTAACAAATTGTCAAAAAAACACATTTTCCCCACATTTCTGTGGTGGAAAGTTCTGTAATCTGCGTGGATCCACAAATTTCCACCCACCCCGCGTTCCCCAAAGTCTTACGAGAAAACTGGTACCTCACTTGTGTGGGTCGGCCTAGTGCCTGCGACAGGAAACGGCGCAAAACGCAACGTGGTCACACCTCAATTTCGCTGTGAAAAATGACCCTTTGTTGGCAAAGTGCCTAGCTGTAGTTTTTGAACCCTAGCTCTGCGGGTACCTAGGGAAACCTAGCAAACCTATACATTTTTGAAAACTAGACATCCAGGGGAATCCAGGATGGGGTGACTTGACTGCCTCCCACCAGGTTCTGTTACCCAGAATACCTTGCAAACCTAAAAAATTGCCAAAAAAAACACATTTTCCCCACATTTCTGTGGTGGAAAGTTCTGGAATCTGCGTGGATCCACAAATTTCCACCCACCCCGTGTTCCCCAAAGTCTTATGAGAAAAATGGTACCTCACTCGTGTGGGTCGGCCTAGTGCCTGCGACAGGAAACGACGCAAAACGCAACATGGTCACACTTCAATTTCGCAGTGAAAAATGACCCTTTTTTGGCAAAGTGCCTAGGTGTAGTTTTTGAACCCTAGCTCTGCCGGAACCTAGGGAAACGTAGCAAACCTATACATTTTTGAAAACTAGACACCCAGGGGAATCCAGGATGGGGTGACTTGACTGCCTCCCACCAGGTTCTGTTACCCAGAATCCCTTGCAAACCTAAAAAATTGTCCAAAAAAACACATTTCCCCCACATTTCTGTGGTGGAAAGTTCTGGAATCTGCGTGGATCCACAAATTTCCACTCACCCCGTGTTCCCCAAAGTCCTATGAGAAAAATGGTACCTCACTTGTGTGGGTCGGCCTAGTGCCTGCGACAGGAAACTACACAAAACGCAATGTGGTCACACTTCAATTTCGCAGTGAAAAATGACCCTTTTTTGGCAAAGTGCCTAGGTGTAGTTTTTAACCCTAGCTCTGCCGGCACCTAGGGAAACCTAGCAAACCTATACATTTTTGGAAACTAGACACCCAGGGAATCCAGGATGGGGTGACTTGCCTGCCTCCCACCAGGTTCTGTTACCCAGAATCCCTTGCAAACCTAAAACATTGTCAAAAAAACACATTTTCCCCACATTTCTGTGGTGGAAAGTTCTGGAATCTGTGTGGATCCACAAATTTCCACCCACCCCACGTTCCCCAAAGTCTTCCGAGAAAAATGGTACCTCACTTTTGTGGGTCGGCCTAGTGCCTGCGACAGGAAACGGCGTAAAACGCAACGTGGTCACACCTCAATTTCGCAGTGAAAAATGACCCTTTTTTTGCAAAGTGCCTAGCTGTAGTTTTTGAACCCTACCTCTGCCGGCACCTAGGGAAACCTAGCAAACCTATACATTTTTGAAAACTAGACACCCAGGGGAATCCAGGATGGGGTGACTTGACTGCCTCCCACCAGGTTCTGTTACCCAGAATCCCTTGCAAACCTAAACAATTGTCAAAAAAACACGTTTTCCCCACATTTCTGTGGTGGAAAGTTCTGGAATCTGCGTGGATCCACAAATTTCTGCCCAACCCGCGTTCCCCAAAGTCTTACGAGAAAATGGTACCTCACTTGTGTGGGTCGGCCTAGTGCCTGCGACAGGAAACGGCACAAAACACAACTTGGTCACACCTCAATTTCGCAGTGAAAAATGACCATTTTTTGGCAAAGTGCCTAGCTGTAGTTTTTGAACCCTACCTCTGCCGGCACCTAGGGAAACCTAGCAAACCTATACATTTTTGAAAACTAGACACCCAGGGGAATCCAGGATGGGGTGACTTGACTGCCTCCCACCAGGTTCTGTTACCCAGAATCCCTTGCAAACCTAAAAAGTTGTCAAAAAACACATTTTCCCCACATTTCTGTGGTGGAAAGTTCTGGAATCTGCGTGGATCCACAAATTTCTGCCCACCCCGCATTCCCCAAAGTCTTATGAGAAAAATGGTACCTCACTTGTGTGGGTCGGCCTAGTGCCCGCGACAGGAAATGGCGCAAAACGCAACGTGGTCACACCTCAATTTCGCAGTGAAAAATGACCCTTTTTTGGCAAAGTGCCTAGCTGTAGTTTGTGAACCCTAGCTCTGCCGGCACCTAGGAAACCTACCAAACACACATATTTCTGAAAAGTAGACACCTGGGGCTTCCAGGAGGTATGGCTTACGTGGATCCCCCAACGTTTCCTTACCCAGAATCCCCTGCAAACCTCAATTTTAGCTGAAAAAATCACTTTTTTCACACATTTTTGTGTGGGACAGTGTGGCATCACTGGCCTCACACAAATTTCCTACCACCCAGCGTTCCCCAGGTCTCCCGATAAAGGTGCCTCACTTGTGTGGGAGGCCCAGTAACTGCGACAGGGAAGGGCCCAAAAGTTTTTGATAGGCAATGTTGATGTTGCCTCAAAACGTTGTGTCCTTGCATGTCGCGGGTACTTGGGCCTCCCACACAAGTGAGGCACCATTTTTATCGGGAGACCTGGGGGAACGCTGGGTGGTAGGAAATTTGTGTGAGGCCAGTGATGCCACACTAAAATGTGTGAAAAAGTGATTTTTTCAGCTAAAATTGAGGTTTGCAGGGATTCTGGTAGGAAACGTTGAGGGATCCACGCAAGCCATACCTCCCTGGAAGCCCCCGGGTGTCTACTTTTCAGAAATGTGTGGTTTGGTAGGTTTCCTAGATAGCCGCCGAGCACAGGGCCAAAAACCCAGGTGACCCCCTTGCAAAACCAGGTGGTTTTGAAATAGGCAATTTTGATGTCGCCTCACTACGTTTTGGGCCCTTGCCTGTCGCGGGTACTTGGGCCTCCCACACAAGTGAGGCACCATTTTTATCAGGAGACCTGGGGGATCGCTGGGTGGTAGGAAATTTGTGTGAGGCCAGTGATGCCACACTTTCCCACACAAAAATGTGTGAAAAAAGTGATTTTTTCAGCTAAAATTGAGGTTTGCAGGGGATTCTGGGTATAGAAACGTTGGGGGATCCACACAAGCCATACCTCCCTGGAAGCCCCCAGGTGTCTACTTTTCAGAAATGTGTGGGTTTGGTAGGTTTCCCTAGATGGCCACCGAGCACGGGGCCAAGAACCCAGGTGACCCCCCTTGCAAAACCAGGTGGTTTTGAGATAGGCAATTTTGATGTCGCCTCACTACGTTTTGGGCCCTTGCCTGTCGCGGGTACTTGGGCCTCCCACACAAGTGAGGCACCATTTTTATCGGGAGACCTGGGGGAACGCTGGGTGGTAGGAAATTTGTGTGAGGCCAGTGATGCCACACTTTCCCACACAAAAATGTGTGAAAAAAGTGATTTTTTTCAGCTAAAATTGAGGTTTGCAGGGGATTCTGGGTAAGGAAACGTTGGGGGATCCACGCAAGCCATACCTCCCTGGAATCCCCCGGGTGTCTACGTTTCAGAAATGTGTGGGTTTTGTAGGTGTCCCTAGGTGGCCGCCGAGCCCCAGGCCAAAACGTCATGGGACCCCCCCTTGCAAAACCAGGTCGTTCGGTGAAAGGCCATTTTGAGGTCGCCTCAATACGTTGTGGGCCCTTGCCTGTCGCGGGTACTTGGGCCTCCCACCCGAGTGAGGCACCATTTTTATCGGGAGACCTGGGGGGACGCTGGGTGGTAGGAAATTTGTGTCAGCCCGGTGATGCCACAACTTTACCACACAAAAATGTGTGAAAAAAGTGATTTTTTCAGCAAAATGTCAGGTTTGCAGGGGATTCTGGGTAAGAAAACGTTGGGGGATCCACGCAAGCCATACCTCCCTGGAATCCCCGGGTGTCTACTTTACAGAAATGTGTGGGTTTGGTAGTTTTCCCTAGGTGGCCGCCGAGCCCCGGGCCAAAACCCAGGTGACCCCCTTGCAAAACCAGGTCGTTTTGAGATAATGTGTTGTTTATTTCTGCAGCGTGAAAATGTTGGCACAATATTGCAAGGAAAATGTGACAGACATTTTGCGGTTTGCAGGACATTGTGGGTAACATAACTTGTTGTGATCCTCAAGAGAGATATCACCATGTACTCCCATGGGTGTTTCGTTTACGACAATATCTACAGTTGGTAGGTTATTCTTAGACGGAATGTACACCTTGGCAGACAGACTAAAAAGACAAAGATTACTGCACAGCCATCTATTCCTCAAGCACACACACATACTGGTTGGATTTGGCACGAGGGCAAGTGATGGTTCAGTATATACAATTTTATTAACAAGAGATTTCACAAAAATGAAATGCACTGTCAATAATTGAAAGGACAAAAACTGAACCAGTGACTCGCAGCTCGTGAGCTGTAAAGCCACGTCAAGGCCCCAACCGCTTTACAGGCCATTCACACACCTTTCATACGTGATACACACAAGACCATTCACACCACCAGCCACGAAACAAACACATTACAACATTCACAAAAAGGGACAAGGTACACCCTGCTTGAGAAAGACAAAAAAAGTATTACTGCACAGCCATCTAATCCTCAAGCACACACACATACTGGTTGGATTTGGCACGAGGGTGAGTGATGGTTCAGTATATACAATTGTATTAACAAGTGATTTCCCAAAAATGAAATGCACTGTTAATAATTGAAAGGACGAGAAACTGAACCATTGACTCACAGCTCGTGAGCTGTAAAGCCACGACAAGGCACCAACCTCTTTACAGGCCATTCATACACCTTTCATACGTGTGACACATACAAAACCATTCACACCACCAGCCGCGGGCCCATCACATTACAACACTCACACCAGCAGGCAGCGCCATTCAAGGGCCCATCACTTTCACACGCCCACATTCCTAACACAGCAACCACACAAGCTGATGGATTGCGTGGAGTGTCGCTCGGCTAGCAGTGTGTGTAGTGACCAGCAGCAAGTCACTACTCACACACCGCCAGCCGAGCGCCAGTCCACGCACACCGCCAGCCAAGCGCCACTCCACGCACACCGCCAGCCAAGCGCCACACCACGCACACCGCCAGCCAAGCGCCACTCCACGCACACCGCCAGCCAAGCGCCACTCCACGCACACCGCCAGCCAAGTGCCACTCCACGCACACCGCCAGCCAAGTGCACTCCACGCACACCGCCAGCCAAGAGCCACTCCATGCACACCGCCAGCCAAGTGCCACTCCACGCACACCTCCAGCCAAGTGCCACTCCACGCACACCGCCAGCCAAGAGCCACTCCATGCACACCGCCAGCCTAGCGCCACTCCACGCACACCGCCAGCCAAGCACCAGCCTACACACACCACCATCACATTTAGGATTTTTTTATACAAAAAAGAAAACACAAACAAATTGCAAATAGATACAAATCTACTAAAACAAAATCAGAAACTAAATACATTGCACTAATGCCAACCTTGAAACAGAACAACAATTCTTAAACATTACAGACCAGGCAGTTCACTTTACCACTCATGGTTGCTCCCAATAATTCTTTTGCTTGTGGTACGCTCTATAACAAGCAGGCACACACAGCCCAGGGTTAGAAGGACACTCAGGGCAGTACATACGAGTCTCCTTCCGCGTACCTCTTCGCCAACAGACTCTACATCTCCTAGTGGGAAAGTCTTTTGAGGGTGTAGGAGGAATGTGATCAGGAAAGTGGCGATCTTTCAATCGAGCCACATCCTCCACCACTCCAACTCTAGGAACACTTGCCTGTTCCACAACAACAAGGCTGCCTATGACAGACTCCTGAAACTGAACAAAAGTCAACTTTGACGCAGGAGAACACTCCTTGAACACAACAAAAGCATTGAAAGTTGCTAAATTGAAGAGATGGATGGCCAACTTCTTATACCAAATGTAAGCCTTACGAATAGCAGTGTAAGGTTCCAACCTCTGATCTACCTTATCAACACCACCCATGTGCTTATTGTTGTCTAAAATGCACACAGGTTTGCGCACTTCAGCAATCTGACCCCAAACAGCCACAGGTGAAGTACTCTCATCATGGATGGTAGTCAGCATGTACACATCCCTCCTGTCCACAAATTTCACAGCTAGTAGTTCATCACTACGCAAGGAACTGCACTGTCCCCTCTGAAGTTTTTTGCAAACAAGCTCTTTTGGATAACCTTTACGGTTAGAGCAGATTGTGCCACAAGCAAAAGTGTCCACTTTGAACAATTCCTTAAACAATTGCACAGCAGTGTAGAAGTTATCAAGGTACAAATGGTGGCCTCTGTTAAACAGTCCTCTAGCAAGATCCCACACAATTTTCTCTGAAACTCCAAAAGTGGACGGACAACCAGGGGGTCAATAGTGGAATCCCTACCAGTGTACACACGCAAATTAAAAACATATCCTGTCCTACTCTCAGACAACATATACAGCTTAATTCCATAGCGTGCCCTCTTGCTAGGAATGTACTGCCTAAAAACCAAACGGCCCTTGAACAGGACCAAAGACTCATCAATAGATATTTTTTTCCCTGGAGTATAGATCTCTGAAAATCGATCTACAAAGTGATCAAGAACAGGCCGAATCTTAAAAAGACGGTCACATTCAGGGTGATCTCGTGGCAATGCCAAACCATTATCAACAAAATGCAGCATCCGAAGCAAAAGTAAATACCGATCACGAGTCATAACTGCAGGAAATATGGCCGTTGCCATCAAGGGACTGGTAGACCAATATGAACCCATGGACGGCTTCCTTATCAAACCCATCAAAAAGTCAAACCCAAAAACTTCTTCATCTCTTCCAGATTTGTGGGACTCCACCGGGTAGCTCTAGAATGGGGCCTAAATCTGGCACTGTTTTCCCTCAAAAACTGTTCAGCATACAAATTAGTCTGCTCAACAATCTCACCCAAAAATACATCATCCATAAACAACTGAAAATACTGTATAGGCAAATAATGTTCACAATCCACTCTACACCCTGCATAACCACTAAAGGCAGGCAACACCGGCTGCACCATGTTTGGATCAACCCAGAGTCCAGCACTTCCAGTAGGAAGCCTAGCAGCCCTAGGCTGCAATCCAGATGCCTCTTGCACCATCGGCACAGTAGTATCCTCCTCTAAAACAGGCACTTCATCTGCACTGAGAGTACCTTCATCATCCGATGATTCCATGTGGAGAGAAAACTCACTGCCTGAATCTTCCCCTCCCTCCTCTCCCTCAGACGCAGTGTCAGTCTCATAATCCTGCTCAGAGGAAGATTCAAGAAGCAAACCAACCACCTGCTGAGCAGTCATTCTACGGCTAGCCATAATGCTTACTAATAAAGGTTACTTGTCAAACAAGTTAACAACAACAAACCCTTTGTAAAAAAAGAAATAAACAAAATGTAGCTTTATCACAAAGACCAATATACTCCAACACTATACCACTCACGTGACAGAAGCAGCTAGACTCACCACCACCTACTCTGCACAGACACAGTAAGGATCAACAATATCCCACTAAAAAAGAAGAAAAAAAAATTACACATAAGACAGTGCAAAACATCGCAAAGAATTTCATGCTCTGAACACTAACAAATATGCTGCCATTATGACACCACTTACAAAAAATTCATTCATGCATGGCAATAATACTCATTTGGAGTACACACAACAAAAATATTTTTCTTACCAAATAAATGCAATTACGCAAAACTGCAGAACAACCACTGCCGAAACCGCAAACAGAAATCAAAGCGTTACACTAGAATAAAAAGGAGAAAAAAACATTACAATCACATATGCAAATAATGCACCAGTCCACACACAATCCACCAGCCAAGCTAAGGGGTAGGTGGGCCAAAGAGTATAAATAAAATATTCACCCCCGTAAAGGGGAGCAACCCTTGCCCTTTTGGCCACTCCCCAACACAAAAATTTAAAAACCCTGGTGTCTAGTGGCTTCTGCCCTCTTTGGGGGCAGATGGGCCTAAAAACATACTGCTATTCTGCCACCCAAAGAGGGCAGAAATGGCCACAATCATCCTCCCATAAAGGGGAGCGACCCTTGCCCAAGGGGCCGCTCCCCAACATAAAAACCCTGGTGGCCTAGTGGACCTACAAAAAAACAAATCAGCCGATCTGCCCCTCAGGATGGCAGAAACGGCCAAATTAATGCTCCCCAAAGGGGAGCAACCCTTGCCCAAGGGGCCACTCCCCAAAAACAAATCCCTGGTGGTCTAGTGGGCCAAATATTTAAAAAATGGCGACATCTGCCCCCCCATGGGGGCAGACAGCCACAAACAATGCCCCCAAGGGGAGCGACCCTTGCCCAAGGGGCCACTCCCCACAAAAAATCCCTGGTGGCCTAGTGGCCATACAAAAAAATCAGCCGATCTGCCCACCCAGGGGGCAGAAACGGCCAAATTAATGTCTCCCCATAGGGGAGCGACCCTTGCCCAAGGGGCCACTCCCCTCAAACAAATCCCTGGTGGTCTAGTGGGCCCAATTTTTTTAAAAAACATGGCGATCTGCCCTCCTGGGGGGCAGACACAGCCACAAATATTGCCCCCAAAGGAGAGTGACCATTGCCCAAGGGTTCACTCTCCACAAATAAATGCCTGGTGGACTAGTGGGAAGATACCTTTATCTTCCGCACACGATCTCTCACTACTCAACTCTACTCTCAACTCTATTCACAACTGGATGTTAGCTCACCAACTCATTCTGAATCCCGCCAAAACTGAATTCCTCCTCCTCTCTACCTCTCTCTCACCTCCTCCTGTTCAATCTTGGATGGATCAGCTGAACCTACTCAACAACAAACCCATCATTGTCGACAGCGCTAAATCCCTAGGTGTCATTCATGACAAAAGACTCAACCTAATCTCCCACATCAACTCTATTGCTAAGAACGAACGTTACCAGTTGCGCCTTCTATGGGGGATCCGTCGGTTCTTCCCGGAGAAAGACTTAAAAACCTTGGTACAATCTCTGGTTCTCTCAAGACTGGATTATTGCAATTCTCTTCTGACGGGCCTACCCAAATCCCACCTCTCCCCTCTCAAATCCATCCTCCATTCACCAGCTCGCTTCATTTCAGGGTCTAAACGAAGCGACCACGTCACTCCTATCCTGTCCTCTCTTCGATGGCTTCCGATCGAGGCAAAGCTGCCTGCATCACACACAAAGCCTTACACACGTCCTCCCTCGTTACCTGGCGAATAAATTGAAATTGTCCGGTGGCTCTCGCCCTTCTCGCAATGCGGAAAAGCTTCTGCTTGAGCCCCCCCGTCTTCAAAAGGGAAAGATCGATGGCGCAATCCTTCTCAGGCAATGCGGTGAGAATCTGGAACTCGCTTCCCCCATTGCTCCGTGCCACCTCCTCTACCCGGATCTTCAAAGCTGACCTCAAATCTCTTCTCTTCCAAAGACACTTTCAGAACTAATACTTTCACTCTCAGCCCCCTCTAGGAAGTTCGCTCTTCATTGTAAATTTGTACTTTTTCCTGTACATTCCTCACCCTTGCGTGCTGTGTTGGATTTGTGTACCCTTCATTTTAAGTCTCCTGTTTAATTCACGCCCTCTCTACTCCCTCAAGGAAGTTCTTCCACTATAGGAAATTCTGTACTCCATGCCTATAGAAGTGCCTTCCCAGTGTGTTCTGAGTGACTGCCACTTATTGCAGTATTATACCTCTATTTGTATTTTGCATCTCATGTATCATGCACACCTGTCACTTTTTCCTCTTGTAACGCATACCTTTTTGTATCTTGTTATTTGCACAATTGTCACTTTTTCCTCATGTAATGTAACGCTTGCTTTTATATCATGCTTACACTATTGTGAAGCGCTTTGACACCTTCGGGTAAAGCCCGAGCTATATAAAAACTGCCCCCAGGGGGGCAGAGCACCAAAAACATATGGCTCCCAAAGGGGAGCGACCCTTGCCCAAGGGGCCGCTCCCCAAAACAGTATTTTCGTTTGCTTTTAACAACAACAAAAAAATTCCCTGGTGTCTAGTGGCATTCCTGCTGCACGATCGCATGATCGTGCAGCAGGAATGCACAAAGAGGCATCGGGGAAAGGAAAACCCTTTCCTTTCCCTCGATGCCTCTTTGTTGCAAACCCCCCTCCCCGGAGCCAAAACTCACCTTATTCTCCGACGCGCTGGAAGCAAATGGCTTCCAGCGCGTCCGGAACAAAAGGAAGCCCCAATGACGTCAGCGCGCGCTCGCGCGCTGGACGTCATTGAAGGGGGTGGGGGAGACAGGGGACCCCTTCCCCTGCCTTCCCCGAAAAAAACAACGATCGGATCCCCACGGGGAGCGCCAGCGCTCCCCGTGGGTGGAGTCTTATGACGAGCTGGACTCATCATGAGCACACGAGCACTGTGTGCCATGACGAGTCCAGCTCGTCATAAGCATCGAAGGGGTTAAACGCCACCCATACACTCATCACATTATAAGGTAGTGACTATTTACCCGGCTGGCAGGTAAATAGTGAATTTTCTTCTGCTATTTACTTGGCCACTTGCTAAATAATAGAAATTATTTACTATGTAGCCAACGGCCTTCAAAGCAACATTACTATTTACCCGGCCGCTGGCTAAATAATAGATATTCTGCACTGTTTGGCCGACAGCCGTGCAAAGAGCAGAAAATCTTCACTATTTAACCGGCTGCAGGCTAAGTATTAGAGATTCTGCACTGATCAACTGGTGGCCGTGTAAATAGCAGAAAAATGTCATTATTTACCTGGCCGCTGGCTAAATAGTAAATATTCTAAATTTTTTGGCCGGCGGTCATGCAAATAGCAGAAAAACGCCACTGGCTAAACAGTAGAGATTCTGAGCTGTTTGGCTGGTAGCCGTACAAATAGTATGAGAACTTAAATATTAGCCCAGCTTCTGACTAAATAGTAGAGATTTTGCACCGCGTGGCTGGCAGCCATGCAAATAGCAGGAATATTCCACTATTTACCTGGCAGCTGGTTAAATAGTAGAGATTCTGAACTATTTGTCTGGCAGCTGTGCAAATAGCAAAACATTTAAATATTTACCCGGCTACTGGCTGAATAGTAGAGATTCTTCGCTGCTCGTCTGACAGCAGTGCAAATAGCAGAAACCCATCACTATGTACCTGGCCACTGTCTAAAGAGTAGAGATTCTGCACCATTTGACTGGCAGTTTATGGAAAGAGTATCCCCCTTCCCCGAGTCCGGCAACATCCTGTCCTAAGGAGATGCCTTCTCCTTTGCAAATTAGCCACCACCCCAACTTGGGGGTCGTTAGCTCAGCAATGGCTTGCGGCAGCAATTGAAGTCACAAGCTATCAATAACTTCCTTTTTGAATCAGAAAGGGGAGAGAGGAAACCCATTTTATGAACACTCTTATTTGCAATTCAGAAACGATCCCAAAAGTCCTTTTTCTAGTGTAAAATAATTTTGAACTCATAAAAATGGTTTTGTACATAATAATAAGTACTTTTGTGATCACAAACCTTGTGATTTTGCAACATGAGGCCCTTAGCACTAAAACAGGCTTAGATGCAGGCATTAATGCATGAGTCTGAAGGTCCCAAATGTATGAATGGATACAAGTTATTTTGACAGACATGGCACAACAGGGCACTACATTACTCCATAGGCCAACGCATAGTGACTTGGGAGGCCCCTTATGGAGATGTCTCGTGTTCCACAAATGCTTCTACTTCTTTACATTTACCTACAGATGTGACTATATACTCGCTCCTACTCTCAAAGCCATGGGAATGTGCAAGAACCAGATATAAGATTATCAAAAGTCTCCATGTTATGAGAACACCTCTTGTTCTGCAGTATATCAATGCATTCTGGAGTTATTAATTCTGGTTCAGGTCAATTAAACAAATCAGACTAAAACACCTGAAAACATTGATTTGTAAAAGCAAAAACTAAAATTTAAATGTTATATCTCAGTAACATAGAGCCATCTAATATTTAGGGTGAATTTATCAAAATAGAAGCAATAGCGTAAGGCCCCTTTTGAAATGATCAACACAGTATAATTTAGAGGCTTCATTCCAATCTCATGATAAAAGTAAGAAAAATTATAGGCCTGATTTAGAGTTTTGAGGATGGATTTAACTCCATCAGGATGGTGGAGGACAATACCTCTGACATCCTGAGGGACCTCTGCCCGCCCAATTTAGGGTTGTCTGCTGGCCCTGTGGACAACTCTCTACATTGACAGCATCTGCTGTCATGGTGGTTCCTGTCTCCCAGGGTGATAGGGTCATTATTTTTTTCCTGTCCCTTACAGCCAGGTTTTACTCTAAATAGGGTAGATGGTATAAAGTCCTTCCTTTAGCGGGCCCGTACATTGTCGGAACATCAGAGGAAGTATGCTGTCAAGAAGCCACAAGGAAAGGAATGGGACTATAATTAATTGTCCTGAAAGTCATTGGAATGTGAATTGATTTTCTCATTAAATCAGAGAAAAGCATAGGCATCAAAGACACAGAAGAATAAAAACTCACAATAATTTTTATTCATTGACTTTATTACAAATATTGTAAGAATTAAGACAATGACTAATCAGAGACATTCTGTTACCTCCATTCTTGTGACCTACTGATCAATAATTTCAGAGTTCCACTTTAATACTCATTTTCCAGACAGTTATGTAGATCAACTATTGAGGTTTCAGACATATTTGGTGTGTTTCTCTTTGAAATATTTTCTGGCTGTCGCTCTCACACAGCCTTTGTGCTAGTTGATGGCTCTCACAGTAGTAGCAATAGCGCTTGCTCCAAGCAGAAGTATCCAAAACAGGGACACCATGAAGCATGAGATTTCAGCACTTGGGTGTCATCAGCCTTTCTGAGTAGTCATCCAGCACAGACAAAAGGGCAGCCCTGCTTAGAAACTTTGAAATCTTTAACAAGAGAAACCTATGACCAACCCCATACTTCTACCACCTACCCTATGTAGTCACTCAGGAAGCACTAATATGCAGCCCTTTGCTAAAAGGGACCTCACAGAATTGTTCTCTGTAGCCTTTTTTCCATTCTCCCTTACTTCAGTTCTGAGTCTTCACCCTCTATCCACAGAGATGCAGTCAATGCACTCTCACCGTGTAGGGAAGCTGTATCTACTCTCCATCACATCATGCAAAATGCATCCCAGCGGTCCATGCACTCAGAATTTCATCACATAAGGACACATTTATTAAGGATGTGCAACACAAACCCTTAAATGGGATTTAGTAAGCTACGCAAAGCCACCTTAGTAAATCCAGAGTAAGACAATGCAGCGCAAATTGCTGCCTTGCGTTACCGTGTGTTCAGAAGGCAATCCATGGGTGGAGCATGGCCAATCTCATGAATCTACCCATGGATTCTGACGCAATCCCAGATTTACCAACCTGGTATTGTGTCAAAATGATACACCTTCCTAAGTGAGGCGTAACATGGAGAAATATCTGTATCGCTTTTTGCTACTTCCTCTGCACATATAGAAAGAGGAAAAGACCTCGAAGCATTGTTTTTGTGCAGGAAGCTGCCCCTTTCTGCACAAAAACAATCCTACTCATAGTGCAGGCACCTTTGGACCATGGCGGAAGGGTTCATGTGTTGCCTCTAGGCAGCCTAACTAGAATAGAAATACATCATATCTTAGTAGACTTGGCACATTTCTGCTCTCTCCCCGTCACGCAATAGAGTGCAGCAGGTTATCTTGCTGCCTTGCATTGCGTGGCTTCTTAGTAAATCTGCCCCTTGCTACATAACCACCTCACATACACAAACATGGAATGTCAGTGTAAAGATCTGGGGTCACACAGGATCCCTCTTTGGGTTATCAGAGATGATCTATCTAGAACCCCCTCTTCTGCTCACCAGAGCCTTCTTATGATCTTGAGCTTCCCTCTGCTGATTTCCATATCCTTTTGACCCCTCTGCCATTAACTGTATTTCCTGACTTCAGCCACCTGAGTTTCTTAAACCATTTCTGCCAACCTTCACAGACCACATTCATTTTCAGCCATCCACCTTTAAACTCCTCTGCTAAGGGTCAGTCCCAATGCCCTCATATCCACCCTCAGACTACTGTGCCAGCATCAGACCACGTCTTCTACATCCAGAGGTCACTGTACTTTTTATTTACTTTGCATGCTCTGATTTTTCAGCAAATACTTACCAGTTCTATATGTGGGCTGAAGAGGTGGGGTTTTCTAGGGGTTGGCAGTATAAGACGCATAAATAAGAACCATTTACGAAAGGCATATCTTAATACATCTGGCCTAAACTCACATAGGTGTCCTCCTGCTCCTGGTCTTCTTTCTTCATTTCCAGATCCTTCTGTGGCTTTAGCCATTGGCCATCCTCCTAGTCCTGTTCCAAGTCCTCCCTTTCTGGGTTGCTTTGGTTCTCCTGATCCTAGCCCTGGTCTAACTAGTTATGGGCACCCTAGTACAGGCTTCCTGAATTTGGAGGTCCTAGTTGTAGTCCTTCCACACCCTGGTTTTCCTGGTCCTGCTCCTGGCTCATCCTTGTATTAGCCCTTCCTGGGCATCCTGATCCTGGTTAACCCCGGGCGTAGAGGGCGTAGCGGGGCTACGCGGAGGGCCACGGAGTTGAGAACAAACTCCGTGGAACTCCGTGGAACTCCGTGGAGCTCCGCTACGCCACCCGCCTCCCACCCCCCTATTAACAATTGATTAAAACTTAAATAAAAAGAGTTTAAAGTAAAGAAAAACCACTTACCTTGGCTGTGGCATCCCCGGGCTGCCCTCCTCCTCTTCATCGCCGTCTATGGGAAAACTGCGCATGCGCGCACTCCCGCACATGTGCATTTCTCACGAGAAATGCGCATGCACGAGAAAATGCATCTCGCAAGAAATGCGCATGCACGGGCCAATATTTTGTGTGACATCGTGTGAGTGGGGGGGTGAAGGTGGAAGGGCATCTCAGGCCCGTGATAGAACTATACGGGCTACAAGGCAACTTGCTAAAATAATACCTCAACCTGATCTTTCTAAAGAATTTGTGTAATTCCATTTTGATGTTAAAGCTGTTGGATCTATCTGTGGGGACAAATGACAAACCCTTACAGAGTACCTGTTGTTCATCGGATGACAAGGTTTGACTGGATAGATTGATAACGGGGTTTTGTCTATTCCCCACTACCATCTGTAGTGTTGTCTTCATTCTGGACATTATCAAATAGGTTCCGGGCTTGTCCACCCAGGCGTTATGCGCAGCATTGTACGCACACCCTCTTAAATCGAATCCATGTTTAGATGTAGGGAGATCCCTCACTCCGTGCTTCCATGTTTTTTACTCCTAGATTGGAATTGATTAAATCCATTCATAACACCCGTTGACTGTCTCATCGAGATTAAACCTTGAATTGCGGAATTGTCTTAATAATGATGAAGTTTTGATGTGAGTATGGGTCCACTATCCCTTGATCTCATACAGGATGATGGAATTGATTGAGCACTGACGTGCCGTTGCATTTTTATGTTTTTCAGTGTAGACACCGCTGGTGTTCTTTTTGGAGCTACCTAGCCCACGCCTTTCATTGACTTACACTGTACATCCTACAGTGCCGTAATATAGGTGAGCATTCATTGAGCCTTTCTTGAAATGTAGTACCCCTCAATTCAGTGCAGAAGTAGTGACCATTGGCTTACTACTTTTCAGGTTGCCCCTTCCATTGTTCCTGAGGAAGACCCAGCAGAAGGTACTGAACAACCTCGTCTACATGGGGTCGAAACGTCGACTTTTTTCGCGCTAATGCGACCTGTACTATCTGTATCTGAGCCTAGTTGTGGATAAGCTCATCATTGAATTACGCTTCCACACTCTGTTGGCCTCATTATTAATTTTTTATGTACTTTGCCAGCAGTGGCGGCTGTTGGAATTTGAAACTGGTGAGGCGTATGCAGAACGAATCTACGTATGCGAGCGAGCGAGCCCGATGGCAATAAGGGGGGTTCGGGTGGGTTCTCCCCCCGTGAAGAAATTTTTAAAAAATTGCCATCTTTTTGGTGCGATTTTCAGCACTATTTCTGTGATAAATGGACTAAAATTTCAGTTCTTCTAGGCATTCATAAAAGAAAACTCATACATTATTTCAGAGAATTTCTGGGTTGCCAAGCAAGTCTGACTTCTGAAGAGGGCTAGGGTACTAAGCAAGACTGCTTTGGCTCTACCCTTTCCAATAGAAAACACTAGTTAGCGATGTGAACAAGTTCAATGGACAAACCTGGGGTCTAGGGAGAGTCCCTCTTCTGAGAAAGAAATTTAAAAAAGATTGGCAAATGGTGCATTTTAATGGTGCATTTTAAAGCAAATGAAACATTCATTGTTTGCATCAACAGCAATACTATCCCAGGTACAATATGCATAGAAAACCATGTTACTACAGAAAGAATCTGCATCAACCAGCAATGCTCTCCCAGTACAACCTGCGGAAATGATTATGCACCGCGCAGTAAAACATACACCGATGTCATTAAAAGTTCCACAGAACTTTGAACCTGTTAAAACAGTACAAGGGTTCATGGTGTAGTTCAGCATTGTAGCCTCTACAGTCTGCAGGAAAGAAAAGTACATCCCCATTAACACACAAGTGATACGAAAGGTCTGGCCCACCACACTTTAGCTTCCAAATATTCTTTAGTATCATTCCTCCATTAGAATGTGATACCAGAATCCCTTTCCCTCTCATAGCAGACAAAGAAATGCAGAATCACATGAGTCCTGCGGAGCTGAGCAAACATTTGCTTTAATCTGCTGCCAATTAAACAGCTCCACCAGATAAGTAAATAGCTGCTCACAGGTGCCCTCAGGACTGCACTTCATTAGTTACTGTACATATTTTGAGTCAGTTTGAGGACTAGTCACTTAAAAAGACGCAAGAAGTACCTGGGGTCCATGTAGTCACATACCGCTAACATGAGACCTTAATGCAATGAAACTTGGCGTTTAGAAAACTCCATCAACAAGTTCACAAGGAACACAGACTGTCTTGCATCATGTTCACCTTTCGAGCACTTCAGATAGCAGTGAGTGGATGGCATGAAGACTCCTGATTTACAGAGATGTAGTACAGAAAGCCGATATAGTGCTAGCCACTCCATACATTTTGTAGTCACCGGATGCCCATAATTTTCCCCAGCTTCCCCAGGGGTGCACCAACTCCGACTGGCCTTTGTGAATCTGGTAACAATCACCCTCCTAAGCCAGTGTCTCTGACCGATACTCACTGCTCGCTACTAAGGAAGAATAGGAAATAAAGAGCCCATTCCGAGGTCACAACAGGACAGGTACACTCCTTGCTCTGCTCTGAACCGCGCCAGGCTTGACCTGGGGACAAAACCCTCAAGGATGCGCATTTCGTGCCCAGGGTCTAAGAAAGAGTCGGGCACAAACTGGTGTTTGCACTCTATTCGGTATTTGCCCCCCAATCAGAATCAGGGCATAAGACTTTCTGGGGTGGTCGCACGTTATCCTCCACCTATACCTATCTGACCACTTGGTCAACTGGCACACCTGGGCATTCCAAGGCCCCAGCACCTACAACCACATCTGACCAACATCACTTCTGCCCATAATTTCCATTTAACCCTGTGCACTGCACACAAAGCGCACTGAGGTGGCTTCTGCTGTATGCAGAACTTTACAAATGAACTAATCTACATGTTCATCCACTGCATTCTTTTACTCAACAACTTGATCTTGCAGCATGGTCCGTGCCAAGGAGTCAGAACGCAGCCTCTAAGCCTGTCTCAGGAATTAATGGATAAATCATTTACTGCCCACGCGGCAGCATCTCTTTAGTGTCCTGGTAGCAAAAGGGAGGCCGAGATGAGGGTTAGTCAAATATGGGCAGGTTAAGTAAAGAGTAACCGCGGGCACAGACAAACAGCACAAGATATTTATGCCTCGTTTTATGGCAGTAGTCTGTGTGAACAATGATTAGGCATTGGACGTTGGGGCTTTGCAACAGGGACTCCATTTCGAGTACTCGGCATTAATGTGCAGGGTGAGTTGTAAACATGAAAGGTACAGCCAAGATTACGAACACAGCCTTGAGTAACCAGGCCTTCCTTTCATCAATCCAGTGGCCTTTACTGAACTTAAAATAAGACAAAAGTGAGCGTTTGAAAAACCTGGTTGTCAGTCAAGAAACACAAGAAACAAACTAAATATTTAAAATACATTACATTTCATCAGCAGATTAGCTGAATAATGCTCGAATGAAACTGTCGCTCGGCTGTGTTTTTTTAATATTCAGAAAACAGCAGAGGAAAAGGAAAACGTATATAATAGAGATGACCATCCCATCATTCATTAAAACATCTCAGGAAATGGTGTTTCCTAGCCTGGAAAGTCAGCACATCCGTGTAAAAACACGCAATTATGAGGGTAAGAAAAAGGAAACATGAAATACAATGGGAAATAGCTAGCAGCCCCTCGTCCATAATATAGCACCAAGAGGTGTACACACCCACATTACGAACGGTGGCATAGCCCCACAACAAAGCTAAACAGACACCTGGTGCAGTCAATGCTTCTGTGCATTAAGGGACGTGGCGAATTTAAAAATAGCACATTCTTAGAAGCATGCACCTCTTAAGGTGGGATTTCATTTCACAGTACAAGAGATGAAGCCGTAGCCTAAAGCTCAATGACGAGCCCGTGTAAAGCCAATTTTCACTTCAATCCCGCCCTCCCCCCCCCCCCGGGCCCCTCCGCCTCTTCACCTGAAGGCCAGCCCTGTTTATGACAGGGCAAAGCAAACACGAGTGCTCTCTGCCTCCACAAAGCAGTTAAAACATCCCTTGGCCCTGCTTTTAGTGCACCTTTAAGTAAACCCCGTCAGCTGTTTGTTGAAGCAAAGCAATCAAAGGCAATTCCACTTGACACGAGAAAAATCAATGTATTTCATGTCTTTAAAAACGTCTTTTTGCAGCGCCGTTTCCTCCCTTGGAGACCGACTGCATGCTGGCGATAGGTGCTATAAATGCTCAAAATCACACACGACTACTCCAATTAAGTAGGCAACCTCTTTTTAGCAAAATTATACTAGTGCCCAACTTCTTGATGCTTGTGTTTAAAAGAAATCCATGCTTAATGCAAGCCAAAAGGCAAAACAGCGATTCTCCTTCGTGACTTTTATATGTTGGCAAGCAATATGGGCACCGATTTGCAAAGACTAAAATACATCCAGGCATAAATAAACACAAACATATACTCGCGGGGAGGTCGCGCGGGGGTGGGGGCCGGGGAAGATTAAAATAATATAATAAAAGAAAACTTACCGGTCCGCGCCGCCTCTGCACGACTGTTGAAGAGCGCGGGACCCCGGACCAGGAGCAAACAGGAACAGCCGCGACATCACTGCAGTGCCAACCCCTCTACTGACGCTGCTCAGGGCCGGACTGGCCATAGCAGGCACCGGGCGTTTCCCCGGTGGGCCGCCAGGGTGGGGGCTGGTTTTGGGCCCCTGGGGGCCTGTTTTTGTTACCGGGGGCCGGCAATATCAGCCCCCTGTAACAAAATCGGCCGAAACCGGCCCTCGCAAACAGCTTGGCTGCACCTCCCCTTCCCCCAGGGGGGGCCAGCCGAGCAGTTTGCCAGAGTCGGTTTCAGTTCCCAGTCCGGCCCTGACGCTGCTCCAGCAGCGCCGCCAGGATTGGTTGAGGGCAGGGATGCTCCCTGCCCATTAGGAGACCGGGGGCTGCGGCATCAAACCCTCGGTCTCCTAATGTGCAGCCTAGAGTGCGCATGTTCAGGCTGATCGTAAAAATGATCAGCCCAAAAACGAACATGCGCACTATTGCTGGGACTGCAACTGTGTGACTGTCTCTAGTGCGCTGCTGGCCTGTCACTCAACTCCCTGAGTGCTGCCGCAGCCCCGCCCCCACCCCAGCGTCCCTCGTTCTACTTCTCTGATGCAGAGACGCTAATTCCAATCAGGAGTCCTGATTGGAATTAGCGTCGACGGAGAAGTAGAACGAATAATTTGGGGCCGTGGCATTAGTGGGGCAACGCCCCAACGCCCCCAATGGACGCACCGCCATTGTTTGCCAGACAGGTCAGGTCTTTTAACATTGTAAATATTGCATAGTATGTTTATACCTTATGTCCATTTCTCACTATTCTTTCACTTCACACGCACACCCTTGAGCACTTTATGTCACCTTATCACTATGGAGCAACCTTTGCTTAGTTGTGTACTATAATTGGAATGATACATGTTTACATAAACTTTGCATCGATAACCAAGTTCAACCTGGTCATTTAGAGTTATTGTGTGGGGGGTTTTGTATAAATCTGGGTTGTGCTGCACCCTCATGATCATTGGCAGTTGGAATTTTGTTTCATGTATCAATATTAGCCCATTTCCAACTGTGACTGGGTATACCCCTTTGTTATGTACTTGCTGTGAGAAGTTGGCCTGGTATATGCTGTCCACTAATTATAGTGGGCACCTTGCACCAGTCCAAACAACCCCTTATTGGAGATAGGTTAAAGACAACCTTTATTGAAAGCTATCCTAGTGGTAGCTATGGAGAGCAGCCTTCAGGCTAAGTCTTGAAGGAATGTAAAGCAGCTTGTTTTACCAGTCTATAATCTCTTGAGTGACCAAATGAAAGAGGACCACACCAGGTATAGATTTAAATATATGTATTTAGTCTTAAACACACCCCTCTAGTCTCTTTATGAGGCTAGAGTTCGAAGTACATAA
This sequence comes from Calotriton arnoldi, assembly GCA_963921515.1. Taxonomy (NCBI): domain Eukaryota; kingdom Metazoa; phylum Chordata; class Amphibia; order Caudata; family Salamandridae; genus Calotriton; species Calotriton arnoldi. The sequence continues at coordinate 2,395,507 of CAWUFW010001802.1, forward strand.
GTTACAAGTCGAATATCAACAGTAATAGCACAAATACACGTTTGAGCCCTAGGGGCGTACCAAACCATATACCAATAAAGTGGTATAAGAACCACGACTGAGCTAGACACAAGGCCTAGAGCCTGTAGAAGTGCTTGGCCCTCAAGGAACCACCCAAGGTAGTGACACAGGGGACCCACGGGGGACGCGTGCAGTGTGAGAACACAGCCGCGAGCCACCGTCGACTTCTATGGGGAATGTCGCGGTTGGAGTTTTAAAGAAAAAGGACACTTAGAGGAGGACTTGGAGCAAACCCCTTTAGAACTAGGCTGTTCTAGAGTCAATACCCACGGGAGCACCGGAATACTCGTGTTACCTCACCCAGGGAAGCCGGCTGCATAGGTGCCTTTCGGGTTCGGGTTTCGTCGTCGTTTTCAATGGCTATCTGCTGCAAAGTGCTGCTGGCGACCAAGTCGAAAGTGTTCGGGTGGATCCAAAGGTGGATCGAAGATCTGAAGAACCTGAAAGCAGAGGGGACAGAGTCTGGGTCACTAGCCAGTGACCAGGAAGGCGATGAGCAGATGCCCACCGATGTCGGGTGCTTCAGGTATGTTGACAGTCATCTTGACTCTTCAGCCACGAGGTCCAGGAGGTGTCGACGACAACCAGGAGCTGGATTCGAGCTGTCCCACAAAGTTTGTCGATTGCTGGTGTGTCGGCGACCGGATTGGACCCAACAAGCCTTGGCAACGTCAAGTCACGTGGAAATAGAAGAAGGACGGTGGTACAGACCAGCAAGGTCTGAGGGACTCACCCAGCAAGGGTAAGTCAGGGCACGTCTGGAGCAACCAGGGAAGCCCAAGCAGAAGAAGAGTAGCCTTCAGGAGGGCCCACTAGCCAATGGACTAGCGACCGTGAAGGAGCCTTGAGTGGATGCACTTGGAGCTGGCTTACAGGACACTCGTGGAGTGGAGGCCAGTGATCTTCGGTGCAGTTGGTGCTGGAGGCGGGGGCTACTTGGAGCCCAAAGCACAACTTCGTGGAAGACCAGAAAGAGGATACACTTGCAAATGTGCTCGGTGTCCAGGGGTCACAGTTCCACGTTACCCACAACAGCTACGGGCCTCAGCTTTGCTGGGGACTCAGGGCAGCCTTGGGGAAGTCTGGAAATCTACCTCTGGGGATGCAAAGACTTCGGCGTCCGGCGGGAGCTTCGGCGATGCAGACCGGACAATTGCTTCTTTGGTGCCTGCCAAGCAGGGGAGTCACTCCTTGACCCCAAGGGAGATTCTTCAGTCCTCTAGTCTTGAGTAGAGCATCGAAGTTCCAGGATTCAGTTACAGAGTTTCGTCCAGGGATATCTAAAGTCCTAAGGACTGGGGTCCCATACTTATACAAAGTTAGGGGGTTGGACATACTCTGGGGACCTACCTATGGGAGGGTCAGGGAAGAGGGGTGGTTACACCCATTTCCCTTTGTCCAGTTTCGTGCCAGAGCAGGGGCAGGTAGCCCCTGCAACCGGTTTGAACTGGCATATGCACAGGGACACCAAATGTGCCCCCAGTGCAGGACTTCAAAGCACCAGAGGGTGCTCCCGCCCAGCCCCAATACACACTATCCTGTCTGGGGAGGTGGTTACACCTCCCTTCGACAGGAAACCTATTATCCAGGCCTCCCCTGCCGGAGTTTCAGTCAGCAGCAGGAGGCCAGACCCGTGTCTGTGGCAGCGGCATCCATTTTGTGATGCCAGGGCTCTGGAAAGAAGTTACCGGGTAGCCCGGTGTGTACATGTCTCTCCCTCTAGAAGGGTGGAATGCTACCCCGCCGCCAGGATTGGCGGGGGGTAGTATTCCAAGATGTTTGACACCAAACACGACATGTTTTGGTGCAGCCAGTCCAAAGTTAGCATTGTACCGCGAGGATATAATGCACTTAAGAGTATATGGTCAGGCTGTACCACAAACAGCATCAGAGGAGGGACTCCGAACGCTGCAGAGGGGCTCTGCTCATGCAGGGGCACCCTCTCACACAAAAACCAAGCACTCTGCCTTCAGGATTGTTAAGGCCTGCCATAGGAGTGACTTATAGGTTTATATGTGTGTGTAATTGTAGTGATATAGGTAGCCTATATCACAGTAAGGGTGCATGTACCACCTTACCCAGGCTGCAGTAGCAGACCTGTGGTGTCATTTTGGCTGGCCTTCCAGGGGTGGCATAATACATGCTTCAGCCCCTGGCAGGCCTCTGGGGTACCTATGCCCTGGGTACATAGTATACCATATACTAGGGACTTATAAGGGCACTCCAGATTCCAATCAAAGATGTACCTAAGGTACATGGAAACCATTTTAGAAAGGAAGCAGCTAGGCTGGGGTTCTGATTAGCAGGGCCCCAGCCAGACTAAAGTCGAAAAACAGTGAAGCATCAGCAAAAAGTGGGGGTACCCATGTGAAGCAGATCCTACTCTCCTACACTTGCTTTTCCATTCCCGTTAATGGCACGTACCAAGGGAGAAAATTACAATTAGGTGATCACGTCACTATGGTCAGCCCAAGCCCCTTCAGCCTCTTCATGGCCCTCCGAGGTCCCCCTATAGGCACACCACGGTGCCCACACCTTCTCCCATTTCTTGGCACACCCTCTGCTTTTATAGACAGTTTCCTCCGCCCACTGACACCAATCCAAGTCCTTCTCCCACTCCGTGACTGAAGGGGGGAGTGGCGCCCCCATCCCTTGGCAATGTTACGCTTTGCGATCCCCGCTGCCAGCATAAGCCAGATGTTGGCGTATCTGGGCCAGTCTACCTCACCATTCATTATAAGCAGGAGCCATTTTGCGTCTAGTGGAACGTCAGTTCCCACTACGCTGGCCATTATTGCCGTAACCTTGTGCCAAAACTGCACAATCCTAGGGCATTCCCACAGAATGTGAAGGAAGGTGCCCTCTCTCTGGCAACCTCTAATGCACTGCGGTGATGGTGCCCTTCCAATCTTATGTAAAAGTGTTGAAGGGTAATAGGAGCGTAATATCCTAAGCTGGACCAGTCGGAACCGTACCCATATCGCTATCTCCCTTGGGCCCTGGAGTGCCTCTAGCCACTCCTCATCATCTATGTTTCCCAGGTCGTCGGTCCAAGCGGCCCTCAGAGCTGTCAACGGATCCGGCAGGTTATTCATTGTTGAGGTTGCTTTTTCAGGGATGGGATCAATGAGTAATCTGTCCTCTAGGGGGGAATGGTCCAGAAGGGATGTGTCGCGATGCAAATGTGTCAGTAGTGCATGCGTGAGCCTCAAGTAGTGGAACCTCTGGGTCTCAGCCAGGTCAAACTCCTGTTGTAGATTCTCAAACGGAAGTGGAGTCCCTCCCCTCCACACATTTCCCAGCCGCTCTATTCCTATATTCTTCCAGCCAGTAAAACCTTGTAATGAGACCACCTCTTTTAACCCATCGCCTGGCCAAAGCAGGGTTCTGCTGGTCAGTTTATTCTGCCAACCCAGTGCCCGATTTGCCTCCCTCCAGCATGCCACCACCACCGCTGTGTGCGGAGGCCATTTAGAGTCCTGCTTTTGTGGATCACAGTTACCTGCTGGCATGGCGTCCCAATCTACCCTGTATGCTGGCTCGTCTCTATCGGCGTAGACCCAATCGTTTACCACTAATAATTGTGATGCCCAGTAGTAGAGCCGGACATCTGGTACAGCCAGGCCACCATCATATACCCCTCTTTGCAACTTATGGAGTGCTATTCTCGGTGTGCCTGCCTGCCATAGCAATTCCCGGGTATCTTGGGCAATCTTTTTAAAAACAGTCGGTGGGACTGGACAGGTGGTGTTTTGCAGAATGTATAACAGGTGCGGTAGGGCCATCATCTTGAAAAGAGCTGCTCTGCCTGTGAGGGACAACAGCAGGGCACGCCAGTTTTGCACATCCATATGGAGTCTCTCCAACTGAGGGGTGATATTCCTTTCAAGAAACAATTGTTGGTTCCGAACAATCTGGATACCCAAGTATTTGAAACCCTCTGTGGCTATGGGAGCTGCACACTTCACTGGCAATCTCGGGGGGGGGGGGGGCGACAGCGGGTACACCACTGATTTTGCCCAATTTATAGTATACCCCAAATAACTCCCAAATAGGTAAAAAATATGGAGTACTCTGGTGATAGAATAATAAGGCTCCGCGAGGTACAGCAAAATATCATCCGCATAGAGCGATATACAGTCTTCCCATCCCCCCGGTGCCTCAATGCCCCATATCATAGGGTCCTTCCTAATCCAGTGTGCCAGCAGCACCAAAGCCAAAGCAAATAATAAGGGAGACAGAGGGCAACCTTGCCTCGTACCCATCCGCAAGTGGAATTGCTGTGACAACACACCAGTGATCCGCACCTGAGCCAGCGGGTCTTGATAGAGCATTTACAAAAAGTTGGGCCAACACCCAGCCTAGTCAGCACTGCAAACAGATAGGGCCATTCAATACTGTCAAAGGCCATGGAGGCGTCAAGCACCATCAGAGCTGCTTGCTGACCTAAGGGGTCTCGTGTCGTGTGCAGCACTCCATACAATCTGCGCAGATTATGTCGGGTGCTTCTGTTAGGCATAAAGCCTGATTGGTCCCTGTGGATTAGTTTGGTAATAACCGGTACCAGCCTATTTGCCAAGGTCTTAGCTAACACCTTTACCTCGACATTAAGGAGGGAAATTGGCCTGTACGAGCTGCATTGATCTGGGGGCCTTCCTGACTTATGTATCACCACAATAGTGGCCACTCGCTTATCGGCTGGCAACTGACCCTCTCCCTGAGCCTCTAGTAACATACTTCGTAGTGGTGGCACTATTCTGGAAGCTAGACCCTTGTACAGCTCAACTGGGAAGCCATTGGGGCCTACCGCCTTTCCTTCTTTTAAGGATCCCAATGCCGTCGACAACTCTTCCTCCGTTATCTCAGCCTCCAAGGCCTCACAGGTCTCATCCGACACTACTGGCAATGAGAACTCTCTCAGTAACTCATTGCAGTCGCTTTCAGATCTCTTGCTCACTGGTGAATAAATACCCTCATAGTATGAAGCAAACACCTCCGCAATTTCTACAGTAGATGCTTGAAGTATATCGTCCTTATCTTTGATACATGCCACCCACGACCGCTCCCTATCGCGCTTCTCCAGCCAGGCTAGTAGCCTGGATGCCTTGTCTCCCACATCGTATAGACAATGTTGTACTGCCCGGGCGTGCGCCCGTGCCGCACCTTCGGCCGCTGCTCTCAATTCATGTTGACGCAGGGCCAAAGCATGACGCAAGTCTGCGTCTCTTCGCCCTGTAGCTTCCTCCTCGAGCTGGAGTACTTCTTGCTCTAAGGACTTCATGTGCCTTGCCTCCTCCTTCTTTTGGCCGTCTATAAGTGCCTGAGCTTGCCCCCTTACCACCGCTTTGTAGGCCTCCCAGATTGTTTGATGTGAGTCGACCATTCCAGCATTCTCTTGGAAATACAAGTCAGTTGCCTCCCGAAGTTTGTTTCTCAGCACAGGATCCCTCAGTCGCCATGTATCTATCTTCAGGACCGCCCCCTTATTAACATGTGATCCTTAGATTGTGAGCCCCACCGGGGAATGGTAGGAGACACCCCAGGCCATATGCAAAGGTGCCAGAAATTCTCCCATCCTATCGCTCTGCGTGAATAAGTAATCTATCCTAAAGAACGAGCTGTGGCGCGCTGAATGTATGTGTACTGTTGCTGTTGGGGGTTCCGCGCTCGCCAGATATCCACCAACCCCAGAGCGGTTAGGAAACCAAAGAGGAGTCTCTCACCCCCCTGCCCTATTGGTGTACTTGAGTGATCCAGCTCCGGGTCCAAGACTGCGTTTGCGTCGCCCCCAACTAGGAGAGTGCCCACCGGGAGCCCTATGAGAATTTTGCTAATTGCTGGGACAACGATCTTCTGGAGCCTCGGGGGTGCATAAAACGAGCAAAAGTTAATGCTTCTTCCCTCCCATTTCCCCGCCACAGGCACACAGCAGCCAGCTTCGTCGGACCAGACCCCTTCTATGATGAGCGGGCATGCAGTCCACATCAGTATCCCCACTCCCCTGGCGTCAGATGTGTACCCTGAATGTCGAACTAGTTTATATCCAAAGCAATCTAGTGCCTTATATTTGTTACCTCTAAGGTGTGTCTCCTGCATCATTATGACAACTGGGGCGTGCCTCTTAATATGCTGTAGGACAAGAGTGTGTTTGATTTTATTTCCCAGACAGTTTACATTCCAGGTCCAGGCCCGGAGTTGCGCTGGGTTAACTCCCGTCTTAGACATAGTCCCTAAAGTCTGTTTCGTGCCTCACCCCCAATCCCCCCTATTTGTGCATGCTTGGTGCATTTCTTTTGGTCTAGAGCTATGAACATCAAAACAAATAACAAAGATTAAACAATATCCCAACCCCCCCTCCCTGCAACCCTGCTCGGTGAGTAGAAAACCCCCCACCTCCCCAACATGCAGAGTGCCTGTCGCCCTAACTGTGTAATGGTAACAACTAGTGAGGGATGCGCACCAGCCTCCAGCCACATGGTACCTCTTGTCGCAAACGGATAAACAATGCCCCAGTTCTTTTTATGAGTGCACCTCTGCACATATGTCTCTAGTCCATCTTCCATCAACTTTTCCCAGCTTCAGAATCTCCACAGCTGCCCTCCAGAGCAGAAGAGTCACCTTACATCAGTTTGATCACAAATTCAACTTAGCTCCCGCCCTCTCCCCCGTAGATAAACTATCGATCTTGACAGTCATGGTGCCCCCACATGTTCACTTATCTGGTCTTTGTCGCTGTGTTGGGTTCTTGCGGTCCTGGTCCTCCTCTCTCTGTTCTCTATCACGTTCCTTGGGGACTTGTTGCAGGGCCCTGCCTACTTTCGCCCAACCGTTCTCCAGCCTTCTAACCAGTCGCTCGCATCTTCCGGCGAGTTGAAAAAGAAGGTCTTATCCTCCGCGATAATCTTCAACTTGGCTGGAAATAACATCATGTACTTGATGTTTTGATCACACAGGGCCCTCTTCACCGCATCGAAGGTGCGCCTCTGCGCTGTACCTGGAGCGTGAAGTCAGGAAAGAATCGGATCGTGACATTGTCAAGTTGCAGATCTCCATGTTGGGGCGCCGCTTGTAGCATTACGTCTCTATCCCTATAGTTAAGCAAGTGCGCTATTATCGTATGAGGGGGGCCCCCGGTCGAGGCCAAGGTCCCAGGGCGCGGTGTGACCTCTGAACGGAGAAAAATTGTGACAGGCGTTCCGGCTTCAGTTTATTCAAGATCAAGTCCTCTAAAAAGAGGTCTACCGACGGTCCCTTCATACCCTCAGGCAACCCCACCACTCGAATGTTGTTACGATGGACTCTGCCCTCCTGATAATCAAGTCGGGCCAGGATGTCTGTCTGGTTCTTCATCAATTTCACGACTTGGATTGTAGTCCGTCAATGCTGTATTCCGCTGACGTCATCTTGTCCGCCATCTTCCTGAAGTCTGCTCTGAGCAGGTTGACCTCCTTGGTGACAGAGTCCAACTTCGGTTCCAAGGTCCCTCGTAGCTCCGTTCTCGCCCGCATTATATCCTTCAACGAGCGATCCGGGGTTCTGGTCTTCCCCTTTATGCATCGGCGTTCCCCCTGTTGCACCATCCAACCCATACTGACGGTGTATTTGTCAATTTGGTTCGATTGGCCAGCTCCTACTCTTTTTGTGCGCCCCATCGTGCAGCCCCGTTTTGCATTCAATGAGCCGGCTTCTACTTTGGATCCCCTGTGTTGAGTCGAAATCGCCAGGGGTAGCCCGGCGGCTGTGTCTGATTCACTCTGGACCTTAGGCGCAAGGCTCTTCAACAGCGTCTCTCAGGGGAACTGAAAACGTTACTCCTCTATGCTGCCCTTACATTGCGTCCGCCCCAGCCGGGGCACCTCAGGATCTACCGGTACTATGGCCTCTTCCTGCAAGCCCAATCTTACTCTGTCCGGGCCCACCACCTTCTCCCGGCGGCTAGGACGTATTCAAAGTCAGGTGTAGGCCCCAGTTACCTCCACGTATCACCGGTGCAACTTTCAGGCCTCTCAGTTCCCACCAGTGCCCAGGGGAGCCACCATCACTTGTCCCCCCGGCTCACTGTCCGGGCAGGCACCTCTTTAACTGCGCTCCTTGCGCCCTCGGGGGCCAACGTCTCGGAATCCCAGTTCGCCGCTCCTCTGCATAAGCCAGGATCAAACCTCTTCCCTCGGGCGAGCACCTGCTTCCACCGCTCCCACGGACGCCGCTGCCCTGATTAGTAGCAGAGAAGAGGGGAAAGTTGAAAGGGGGCCGGCACCCCGATTCCTGCTGTGCCGGCTGTGCGTGTCTCGCCGGCTCCCTACCTCCAGCCGCGGCGGGCCTCCATCGGTGCCTCAGCGGGTCCGCCGCATTCAATGCCTATTAGGCCACGCCTCTCCACCGGCGTGCGTTACTCATCCTGCCGCCCCGAGGATCACAGGCAGGGGGGCCCTTCTTTGCACTGCCACTTCACAGACACCATGACGCTCTGGCCCGCAAGCCCGGGCTCCGCTGGATTCAGGCCCGACGGGCGGCGCCATTTTGTCAGCTCCGGCTGCCGCCGATTGAATCTTCGGTCCGCGCCTTCCGTTCGGCCCACAGCTCGTCCGTGGGGGCACCACTGGCACCCGGACCTCTCCTCCCTCGAAAGTGCACTCAAAAATGCCGGATTATGACGGATACTATGGGGCTCTCGCTAGGTGGCTAGCGCAGCTCTCTCAAAGTGCGGCCATCTTAGCCGGCTGCTGGCGGTCCAGTATTTATGAACATGAATGCTGCAGTGCTGGTACAATCCGTGAGCATGCGTTACCTTTGCCATGGTTCTCCAGATCTTATTCCTTTGGTGTGCACTGACCTACACACTGAATGTTAAAAGAAAATATAAGTAATTAATATTAAGAAGCTCTTATTATTAACATTTCAAACATTATAAAAATGCTGTGTAAATATTTTATATATTTGAAGTAGCATACATTATTCTAAATAAAAACACTCTAAGGTGTTTGAACCATCGATCAAGATCATGGTGCTAGAATGTGGGCTAGCCTGAAATAATCTTCTCAACAACCTGTGTACATTGGTGCCCAAATGTTTCAAAGGAAGGACATGTCTGTACCATTTAAAAATTAAATAGTATGCATTGTGAGCATTTAAATTCGTTTTTAAAACAATACTTAAACAACATTTTTATGGTCTTATTTTGATATTTTTGTATTTGTTCATCTGTTCAAATGTGGTAGATGTCTCTTCTGCTTTATTATAAATACCATAGTAGATTATTAATATTGTGCCTACAGGGTACTGTGCCCCAATAGTGTAGAATACCAAGCCAACAAACGTTCTGGTTCATTCACTCATAGTTTGTGGGGAATGGCAATTTGGCCAACAACATATCCTTCAATGCTTCTCTTAGCATAAACTTTTTACTGAAGTCCCAAGGGACATTGGGATGTCAGTGTATGTTATTTTGAAGTATTTATACATATATTTTAGACTATCACAGTATAGTAAAGTTAGGCTTGTAAGAACATAGGGCCTTATTACACAGTTATGCAACATCATAATATGTCAAAATGTGGCAGTTACCATATTTATGTGATTACAATATCGAAATAATATACAAGCTCATTTAACATTTGGCTAATGACTTTCTGTCCTGCTTGAGTGCTGGAGGTCATAACCTCCAGTCACCCTGGCGGATGACCAACTGTCATAATTAGAGATCTCTGCCTGCTTGACAAAGATCTCTGACACCACATTGGCTCCTTTGAAGGCACTGTAGCTTTGCTGAGGGTCCACAATGTTTTTTGTTTGTTTTTGAAAAACAAACACCCAAAGGAAAATTATTGTTTTGAAAAACAATAAAAGTAATGGCCCTAACATTTTTTCCTGTTCCGGACCTCAAGGTTCTTCTGGCTGTCCCAAATAGGAAAAAATGATGTTAGAATACTGGAAAAGAAAGAGCAGGTAGTCTGACATTTTGATGAAGAAGGGTACACTACTACCCATTTTAAACAACATGGAGGGCTTTTGGCACATTTTGATGGATCTTTCTGTCAGGCTTGATAAAAATTTGTTACAAAAATAAAACAAATATTTATATTTATTTTAAAATAACATGACAAGGCCCATGACAAAAATGAAACAATTATTTATATTTATTTTAAAATAACACAACAAGGCCACAATTTACACATTACTTCTCTGTTTGCTCTCCTGCTTGTCTACTGGGCTCTGCAAATAGGCCCCTTGGACATCTTGAATTTCCAGCAGAAAAAAACTGGAGCAGCGATAGAGGAGGTTTCTTCTAGTCTGTGATGGGAAGGTAAGCAAACTTTTAATGAATCATGGTCTAGTAAGCTGATGTGACGGATTTCTGACCAAGGGATTTTAACAGGGTAGACGTAAGACAGAGAAAGGCATACTTCTCACACTCAAACAATAAGTTCACCAATGATATGCTAGCCTGCCAGATGGGTACTGTACCTCATTGATAAAGTCATTCTCCAGCCATTGATGGACGAGTACATCAGCCACCATGTTACTCCCGCTGTTGCCAACAGTCAATGTCACAAAAAAAATAGCTGACATGGAAGCGAGCACTAAATCCATCTTTAACAGTCACATCTGTCATTCACCATTTTGCCTCCATCATAATTGACATCTTTGTCTACCTTCATCCCCTGCATCTAATACAGGCATGTGCAGTTTTTTTTTTCAGTTTCCCCTTTAAATAAATTTCACAATTGAGCTGCCGGTATAATACCAACAGTGATATCTTGATTTTATTTTTATTATCTGCCCCCCGCTGAAAACATTTCTGCGGATGCCTATAAATACTGGTACAGTGATTAGTGACAAAGGTGCATCTACTATGGCTGCTGATGTAAGAGAACATCATTGGCAGTGCTAGACAACTTTAAAGACAGACAGAGATAATCTTTGTAGACTACACCGTCATCAATATGTCTGTTCTCCTCAGGCATCCCATCATATTATCCACTATGGTGTGTCCATCAAACAAAGACAACAACAGTTGCGAAAGCTTATAATGATTAAGGCAGTAATGTATCATGGGACTTGTAGAGTGATCATTACAAATTAAAATAAATATATTATTACTATGTAAAATGTAACCAATACAATACATTTTACCATGTTTTGAACCCTGTACTTCAAAATTCAACATTGTATATTGCTATGGCGATGGAAATGTGTTCTAAATACTTACACGAGACAAACCTTGGGAGATTACCATCTGCTAGCTAATATCCCCTCCTATATTTGTTAATAAACATACTTAAAAGTTTTAATACTGGTAGTATATTATTGTGTAATGACAAGGAATTCATCTTTGAAGAAGCATTATGGTATTGTGCCAATTATTGCTATTGTAAAAAATACATAATTTTATCAGGCAGCAAAATAATCATTATATGGGTAAAATGTTTTAACACTTTAGTATGAAATAAACATCATTATTATCATGAAATACAATATGTTTACTATTCTTACAGACACCTTCAGCATCCTCATTATTAACAGAGGAGACTAAGGGCCTTATTACCACTTTAGCGACGCTACAGCGGATGGTGCAATGCGCTGTCCGCTGTAGGACCCCCAAAGCTGTAGTGTGACCGCATGCCAGATTAGGAGTTAAATCCTGGTCTGGCTGGAGGTCACACAGCGTCTGACATTGGCGGTCTGTTAGGATCTAGAAGAGCCTAACATGCGGACCTCTGCTCTCAGAGCGCCAACTGCACCTTCCTGCATGGTGTGGCATACATGCCACACCGTGCAGGAACTGGGGGTTATAAAACCAGGGGGGCACTACATGTGCCCACCCGCATGCACCCCCAGGTCCAGGAGCGCAGGAGGCTCTGTTAGGGCCCCCTTTGTTGCCTCTCTGCCACCCTTTTCATGGCGGGCTCACCACCATGACAAGGGCGGTGGACAAACAACTCGTAATATGCTTGGCAGTGCTGCAGCGGCACCACCAGCATATTAGTGGTCGGACCGTCACCACGGGTTTGGCGGGCCTATGGACCGCCATATTCGTAATAAGGCCCTAAGTCAGATACATAATAAGCTTGTCTACAGGCTAAGTGCTAATCTCCACACCATGCATAAAGACACATCATTTGAAAATACAGTTAGACTATAGCAAAATCGTGGCCTTGGAAAACATTGTGAAAACTGAACTAACAGCAGCTACTCTTACATCAACAGTCATATCATCACTTGCGAAATTACACGTCTGTGCTAATGGATCATCTCAAGATACTGTTGCAGAATCAAATGGAATCTTACAAGCAACATGTTCAGCTTTCCTCACATTGTTCCTAGAAGTGATGCTAGAACATGTGAGGAATATGTGTATTCTCCCCTTGTTATAGCAAGACTGAACAGTATTAAGGCTGAGTTTTATGTTTTAGGAGTAATTCATCATGTTGGTGCTATTAATTGCACCCTTGTAGCCTGGGTCCCACCTCATGACTGTGAGTGGGAAAACCTTAACCCAAAGAATTTTCACTCAATCTTTGTGCAGGTAGGTTGCTTTGCAGATTCTTCATAACCAGTATTTATGCAAGGTTCCCTGTTCATCCCATCATTCTGTGGTGCTTCTCAACAGCGGTGTACAACAACATATGGCAGAACTTGCACCAACAAGAAAATGACTTGTGGAAAGTAAATGAACAAAATACTTTGATAAAGCATTCTTCAGATATGTGATGTACTATAAAATATTTCTTTGTGGGGGACTTGGCTAATTCCAGTGGAATGTGGCTTTTATCATCATTAAGGAATCCATCAACTCCAGGGAAATTGCTTCATAATTAACCACATCTACGCACAAAGATATGAGCTTCATTATGCCTGTGGAATGGGCCCAATTCAGATGCCTTGATATGATTGGTGGTGTCTTAATGCATCCTTCTAGCATGGTCTGTAAAATTGTGGTACTCTGGTGTATGCTACACAACATTGCTCTACAGAGAAACACCCCAGTAATTACCGATGATGACTACCAGGCACAGCCAGAGTGTGAGACTTAAGTTACAGCTAACATGTAGATCAGAATGTTGCTGCATAAGCGAAGTGGAACACACCAGTCTCCTTTCCCACTGACAGTGCCAAAGACCTTTAAGACTGTGCTTAATACTGATGGTGAAGAGCGGCTAAAAGGAAGAGGGATATGAGAGAAGAGACACAGGAGATGTTTTTAGATTGTAATCACATAGCTCGTCCAATCAAATCGAGGCTCTCTCAGCAGGGCCGGACTGGCTACCGGGCGTTTTGGAATGCTGCCGAGCTGGGGGCTGATGTCACTGCGGTGGGGGCTAATTTCGTTGATGGAGACCTGCGTGTGCTACGAAATCAACAAAGCAAAACGAATTTCGTTCAGCACACGCAGGTCCCCATCAACGAAATCAGCCCCCAGCTCGGCAGCATTCCAAAACGCCCGGTAGCCAGTCCGGCCCTGTCTCTCAGGGATCTACAGTATCTCAAGTGTGATGGCTCTTTAAAGTTAACAGAAAGTCACAAGACAACTGTTACATTAATTTCAGTTGCATGCAATTTTTCCTTTTATGTGGATTTCTCATGGATGGAAACATTCTACAGAAACTGAAAAATACTCAAGAATCACTCTAGCAATAAGTGTTATAGCAGACACTGTGACGCAGCACTTTATGTTGCTAAAGCTAACAGAATTGTTGTGAGACTGGTCCACAACTTGAGGCACTGAGCAGAAACAAATGTCCACTCAGGATTTGTAAATAAGTCTGGAAAGGCCCAAGAGACAGCTGTTGCAGCATCACTTAGAAAGTGAGGCAGAGTTCCAGTATGTAGTTGTAAATGGAATTTCAGGAATTCAAAAATAATTTCATAATCCTAACAAATAATTATAACTGTTGTGTCTTTTCGTACCATGTCTGACACTTTATCATCCACTAGGGATGACTCCTTAGGAGGAAAGGGGATGTGAGGTGGTCTGTGGTACTGGGACTGAACAGACCAAAAGTCTATTTTTTAGCCAGAGACCGCCTGGAGAACTTAGGGGTTGGAGATGATGGTACGCCAGGCTGGAAGAAATAGAACAATATAGCCACAAATGGGAGGAAGGGGGGAAGAAAGGCTGTCCGATTGATTTACCTTAGTTAGGTGGAGGAATGCTTTGTTGTTTGAAGCCTTGGCTGGTACCACTGGAGATCCTCTTGTGAATAAGGCATGAGAATGTGAGCTGAAGGAAAGGTCAATGCTCCCTCCATAGGGAGGGCAGGAGAAGAACCGACCTCTGAAAAGGATGAGTGGATGCCCCCAGTGACCACCAAACAAGGCAAAAAAAATTAGGCTTGTGGAAGACACACTTAATATTCGTTTGAGCTTTGTCCAATGTGAGATAAAAGCCGACAACTTTGGATAAAGATTTGATAAACTAATTTCCAAAGAGGTGCCCTTCAGTAGGGCTGAAGACCTGTCTTTTGGCTGTGGTGGTGGCATGGATGCCTCCTAGAAAAACTAGGGTGTACTGTGCACAGCCTCGGAAGACCTCTAGGTCCATCTCATCAGGAGGCGCTGCTTCCCATTTAAAAGCCTCTATGAAGCAGATGAGAGGACCTGAAGTGTTTAAAAGACCTCTATCATTCTGTTGCATAGATCATAACCCTGGCATTGAAGAAAGGCAAGGAGGTAGGCATAGAGCTCTGAAGTGGAGCAGACTACACCTGGAATGGATGGGTGCAGACACTATGCTCTTAAGATATGTCTAACATGTTTATGTAAGGGTGTGAAAAACCAGCAGAGTACACATTCCGCTACATGGAGGGAAGGTTCCCAATACCAGCTGTCATGGAGCTTTCACTCCTGTAGGCTAAACATGGGTTCTCCCAACAAATAAACGATGGAGGAACTTTAGGTCAACGTTGAGGAAGAGTTAGGATTCAGAGTATTTATTAACAAATCAGCGGCACAACGTCTCATTTCTTGAGAGTGATATGTCAGATCGTCTTCTGGAATATCAGAATCATCCTCATCTATCTTCCCATTTTGGACCCAGGGGTGGGGGCTCATGCATCTTTCTTGATGCTGCACTGTGATCTCTTCTAGTGAGGGGAGCCAGTGGGTGACACTCCCTTTAGCCTAGGGAAGGCATTGAGCAGGTGTTTCTGTTTGTGTGGGTCCTTTCGAGGACCACCAGAAGGTTCTGGGGTTGGGAGGGTTTGAGAAAAGTTGAGGAAAAAAGAATGTCATATTGAGGCTAATTTATCTAGAGCCTCATCTAAGAATGATTGGATCTGGGCACTAAAGTCATTAATTGCCCTTGCAGCTGATGCTGCGAGACTGAAGGTGGAGAGGGAGTGGAGTCATAATTTGTTTCCTCAGAGGACAGCATGATGATCTAAGGGAAGAAATCTGTAAGATATTGACCATTCCAGTCTTTTTATTTTTTTATTTTTTAAAAAGCTTAAAGGTAGGGTTTGAAAGACTCACTTTTCACTATGGTTTTGTTTTCTCTCTCTCTCTCTCTCTATATATATATATATATATATATATATATATATATATATATATGTATATATATATATATATATATATATAGACACACACACACATATATATATATTTATATACACATATATATTCATCAAACTCTTCTGTCAGTGCAAAGAGGACACACACACTGGAAATAAGTAAATGAGTATGTATTCAATTATATCCAGCCCCTGCTATGAGTTTCGGCTATTCAGCCTTGTTCGCACACGGGGTGGCTGTGTTCCTCTACTGCATATATGTTAGTGAACAGTTAACAACAAGGTAGGACTAGTCAGTATGGTCTTCAATCGTTACACAAAACTATGCCACCATCTTGGGCTATTGTTGAAATACAAGAAAAAATTGCATAAATAACTGAAAATGCAGGCATGCAAATGCACATAGGTCAAACAATGTTTATCAGATGCTTTTCAAATGTTTACAAATAAATGTTTTAAAATAAAATGCATCGCGGTTAAGTGACCAAGCAATATAACAAGCATGCCAGGGTACCACATACATTTAAATAGGTTGTGTACATTTGAAGGCGCCAAAGGCAAGCCTGTCTGCGCCCGTCAGCGTCCCGGAAGCGGACAGCGCCAGCCACTATGCCGGTAGGTTGCCTGTTGACGCAGAGCGTGTATACTATGATAGAGCAGCGTTATTCAGTCTAGCGAAGGAAATTAAATGTTCAACTAGATGGTCCCCAGACAACCCCGGTGAACATTTTGTCTGTCCTAGCTGCGCTTGGACTCCTGCTCTACCGGCCACCAATCGGCCAGCCCATAGCTCCGCTCTCACTGTGACTACTCAGAAAAAGTTTAGGGCAGCTCTTCTCAATACAAGATCGCTTCAGAAACATAAAAACCTAATATTTGATCTACTTAGGGATGAGGATCCAGATGTACTCTTACTTACAGAGACATGGCTGTCCGTTACAGCCAACCCCACACTAGCATAAGCCATCCCTACTAACTATAGAATCCTTAGGAAGGACCGCGACTCGGGTAGAGGAGGATGGATAGCAATCATATTCAAAAAAGATTATGAAAGCGCCTGTTTCGAGCTAGCAGGCCTCCACGAGATCGAAGCTTTAGGTTTCTGCCTCACCCTCTCGCCGAATCAGTCATTAGCAGGGGACCTTGTATACCGACCCCCTGGCTCTGCCAGTAAGTGCCTCCGCTCACAGGAAAACGCACTGGCACCTTGGGCTACGAGGTATACTAATTTCATGGTATTGGGTGATTTTAACATTCACATAGACAATGTCACAGGGCCAGAAACCATTGCTTTACAGGAGATTGTGAGTCCGCTGAGACTGAAACAAGAGGTTTTTGGTCCCACCCATCTGGCTGGACATACTCTTGATCAGGTTTTTTCCAATTTGAACTCAGTAACTACTCTGTCTACTCCTCTCCCTTGGACAGACCACTATCTTATCTCTTTCACTTGGTCTCAGATGTGCAGTAAGTCGCCCATAAGAAGTAGTGGTCCCTCCACGTATCAGGCCTATCACAAACTACAATCAGAGGCCATTAATCAGGCCCTGTCTTGCTCCTTTCCTGTCATGACAGGGAATGTAGAGGGCGACACCGTCCTTCTAAATAACTGGATCTGTGAGACGGTGAACGCACAAGCACCTATTAAAAAGTCCTCTCAAACAAGATCTTGCCCGATGGCCCATTGGTATAGTACCGAACTTAGCCTCTGTAAGGGCCAATGCAAGAAGCTGGAGAGAATATGGAGACAAGAGTACTCCACTGATGATAAAATTGCTTATAATGCTGCATTAAAGCAATACCAAGTGAAACTGCACCTTGCTTTGATACTAGGGTTATGGAAGCGGACAACAAAGCAAAGGCTATTTCTAAAATTGTTGATTCCTTTCTGCGTCCTGTGGTCTCCTCAAGAGCCTGCACCCCCTCTATCGATTGGTGCAAAGAGCTTGATCAATTTTTTCACGATAAAATTATGTCCCTTCAAAAATGTTTTGGGATTCCCCCACCCTCTTCGCAGAATCAGGGGCTGAGATTAGCTCCCCCCCCTTACGTATGCCACCTTAGACGCCTTCACCCCTATTCCCCTTGCTCAGTCCTTAGCAGCACTAAAAAGCCTTAAATCTGTCTCCCCCTTTGATCCGTGCCCTATCATGGTTCTAAATATGGTGGTAACTCTTCATTGGCTATGGGGGTAGTTCCCTCTATGTGGAAAAAAGCGAAGGTCCTGCCACTGCTAAAAAAACCTACGGCAGACCCTAAGCAAGCAATAAACTATAGGCCTATTACTCTTCTTCCTGCCTTCTTGAAAATTCTGGAGAAAGAAGTTAATCGTCAACTGTCCATATATCTGGAAGCCAACGGTATTCTTCACTCTACGCAATCTGGCTTCCGTCCCCAATTTAGCACTGCGACGGCACTCTTGGAAGTGACGGAGCACTTCCGAAACATCCTTGACAGGGGAGGCAAAGCAATGTTGACATTGCTTGACCTCATAGCAGCATTTGACACTGTACCTCATCTTAAGCTGCTGGAACGATTACATGAAATAGGAATCAGACATCAGGCTCATAGCTGGCTGGCATTTTTCCTGGACAGACGGTCGCTGGAAGTCTGGCTGCCACCTTTTACAGCTCATGCCAGGCCCCTGTTGGTGGGAGTGCCACAGGGGTCAGCTCTCAGCCCTACGCTGTTTAACGTTTACGTGACACCCCTTGCAACGTTGGCAGAGTCTCTTGGAGCTAAGGTCATCTCGTATGCAGATGACACACAGCTGTTGTTTTCATGTGATAAATAGACGGACTTAGATGAGAAGGAGATTTCCGACTGTCTTACCAATGTCTTTCAATGGCTGGAGCTGCATCATCTAAGATGCAACCCGGATAAAACGGAGATTGTGACCTTTGGAGCTGTCGCTCACAACTTTGTGGCAGACTCTTGGCCAAGCAATTGGCCGCATCCGGGCCCCCCAAAAAGCTGCGTCAAGAACCTAGGAATTAAAATTGACAGCTCACTCTCCTTCCTCCCGCAGATCCAAGCCTTGACGGGGTCATGCTTCAGCGTGCTCCGCATGCTGAAATTTGTTTTACCGCTCCTCCCTGAGGCTGCAGGTAGAAAGGTGGTGCAGGCCCTAATCACATCTAGACTAGACTACGGGAATGCTCTGTACCTGGGTCTCCCCGACTATCTTTTTAGCAGACTTCAAGTGGTACAGAATGCTGCAGCAAGACGTCTGCTTACTCTCCCTCCTAGAACCCACATGACCCCCCCACTTAAAGGCCCTCCATTGTCTCCTGATGAAACAAAGGGAGACGTTTAAAGCCTTGGTCCTTATGCACAAGTCCTTGAATGGGACGGGGCCATCAGATCTCAAAGAGAGAATCAGTTCTTATATCCCCGCCCGTACTCTTCGCTCTTCCTCGGCTCACATGGCAAGGGTCCCTCGAATTCACCGTCTCTGTATGGGTGGGAGATCATTTGCATATCTTGGTCCCCTTGCCTGGAACAGACTCCCTCCCTACTTGAGGCTACTAGACAGTCTAGAATTGTTCAAGAAGAAACTCAAGACTCACCTCTTTAACAATTAGTAACCCGCCTGCGTCTGTCCCCCCCCTCTGCCAGCGCCGGGACACTCCTTGGAGTAGCCACGCGCTTTATAAATGGTTATAACATAACATAACAAAGCAAAGTATCCAACAAATGTATTAAAATATACAGACAAAATAATATTCATTCTGAACAAGTCATACTCTGTGTAGGTTGCTCCTGCCGGTTGTGCATGTAATGTCCATCTCATGGGTGGTTTACAAGGTTCCTCTATGAAGTAGAATGCTACCAGTACAGAGCTTGCCTCTTGTGGATAGAGGAAACAAAGTTCCAACCAAGGCCCTAGTTTACAAATCTCTGAGGGGATTACAGTATGTGTCTCCCAGACTATAGAGTTAAAATGCCAGTAGGCTGCGAGAGGTATATATGTATATGTGCGGAGGTATATATGTATATGTGCGGAGGTAAATATGTATATGTGTGGAGGTATATATGTATATGTTCATTGAATAAACCAAAGGTTACAGGGATGTTATAGTTAGGCTCAGGTTTCACTCGTACAAAACCAGTGAAATTCAGCAGTTATAGTTAGCTGAGCTAATTATAACTCACGCCCCCCCACAATGCACTGCTTATGACCTCACATATTTCATCACTCATGATATGGTCATCTTATTTCAAGATATTTTTGAGTTTTACGATGATGTTGTGATTGCCAAGGACACACCATGAATACCGCATGGTTTTGAGAAAGTGTAAAACACATATAGATATATTTTAGATAAAGTTTTAGTGTAGCTGATTATTATTCTAATTTAACTTTCCCCTTTGTATTCATTTGTCAAAAAAACTACATCAAAATGCATCTTCCTTCTTCACAACAACACCGGAGGTCGCAATGATGTCAGTAGTCAAGAATACAAATGACAAAGTATAAAACAGATATATAGACATATTTTACACAAAGTATGAGTCTAGCTGTTTAGTAACATATTGGTTTAACTTTATTTTAACAACACATTTGTAAAAACAACAATTTAAAAAAATAACTTTCAACATCGAAACTCACAAATAGAACATAACTATCAAACTACCCGTTGTCCCCAAAACTGATTTTGAAAATTGTGCTGGTTTTTAACTTTTTGGGCTATTTCTACAAAAATAAAATGGCATCAGAAGAACCAGAGGAATACCTACAACTGGTTTAAGTTGTTGAACACCAGGAGGACTCAGCTGTACATGAACAATCTTCTGGTGAAGAACCAGCAATGAAGAAACAAAGCATATCTTGGGATTTTATCTATATTATATCTGGTAAATCTAAGACCACAACTAAATTGGTGGGGTACAGCATACGTGAGAAGACATTATCTCAGGTCACAGCAAAAAAATACTCATGTGATACTACAAGCATGGTGTACCACTTGAAAACATAACAGAAAAAGCAACATAAAATTGAAGAGAGAAACAAAATAGGAGAGGGATCATCAGTCTCCAGACCTCCAGGCCCAGCTCCTGATGACAAAGTTCCAGTTTAAGTGAAGAGAAGATGCAGTGAAATGTCACCAGAGCTAAAGCGTTTTGCTACTTTCTGCATGAACTATAACACCATTGTAACAGTCGCTGAGCAGTCTGTGGATGTAATTTTGCAGAATGTGAAATACCATACTTGTTAATTTTTTATTCTTTTGTATTGCAGCAGTTCAGGCACTGTGAAAAAATATAAATAAACTAAATTTGTATTTGGATTTCATTTTGAACATTACACAACTAAAACAAGACACAATAGTGAAGAGGAGAAGAGACTTCTTAGATGCAACTTAAGGCTGCTGGTATTATAGTACCTCCATTTAGTTTTTATCTGTATTAAAAGAATGTAGTCCTGTAATGATTTATAAATTCCTTACCTCCAGCTAAAAAGAGTCTTTCATTTCTAACAACTTGCTGTAGACAATAACCCTAATAGGCCGAATAATGTCTCCGAAACTCATAGTTCATATACATGTCAACACAGTACCACATTTTGTTATCCTAAATTGTCCTTAGAACTTTGGTACTAGAATTAGCAGATATAGGTTTGGCAACTTTTTATGTAGTCTTGATTTGAATGACATTTCTATGCCTTTGCACTCTGTCCATCCTCTTTCACTACTTAAATATATTGTGTAGTGTGGAGAGGTTATATTAACTCCGTCATGAAATATGATTGCTTTAGTTGTGAAACTTCTTTTGGAAATGGAAATTTGTCTAGCTACAAAGTTTATAATTTCAGTTTCTAATTTAGAACCATCCCCTCTGCCTCATTGTAGCATGACTATGACATATTTCCCATACCTTTGTAGTTACAATGTACACCTAAGTTCTGATCTGCAGTTTGGACAGGTCATATCTTGATGGGCATTTTTGGTTAAAGTTTCAAAGGCCACAGCTTTATTATCTGGTAACGTCAAGCAGAAGAATCACTCCGAATTAATTTGAGTACTAGTGGTGAATTCACATTGTTCACAGTTATGGTTCCATTTATGAGTTAAACCAAATAATTCATAGATAATCACATCCTCTTCCTCTAATAATCCTAGGATTACCATTAAAAATTCTTGAGCATCCTGCTGAACATTTTGAGAAAACACTAGTAATCTAGTACACTACTCTACCTTTTAGACCTTTCTGCAGCTCCGTTGGTGGTATATTGTCTGTCTTTGCCTTCATATGGACTATGGCCTGAAATGGAAGTATACTTTGGATAAGAATTGACTCATAAACATTTAAACCTTGAAGTGGTTCTGGAATAGGAACCAGTACTAACTTATTATGCACAGCTCTAGCAGGCATTTTATTATCCTCTAATTTATTGTAACAGTACTTACATATAACTTGCTGTGTGGGCAAGACAAAGCGTTCCTTTACAAATAAGTACACAGCAAATTTTTCTTAGTTATCATTATTTTCTTCTTCCCTTTTTAAATACAAGTCAACAGTCTATGTTTTAATCTTGTAGTGAGTGTGTCGACAACATATACAAACATACTCTGGAATTTTGAGAGCATACTGTGTTCAATTTTGTAATTTTTTCTTCAAAGCTATCAACTATAATACCTGTGCCCTGTTCTGCAACTCCTCCTGTTGTTAAAAATTAAGAACGGTGTAAGACAAGGCTGTGTGATGGCGCCCTTCCTTTTTAATCTTTATATAAATGAGTTAGGACACACACTTGCAAGCAAATGTCAGGACCTCCCACAAATAGAAGGGCGGCCAGTACCAGCTTTATTATATGCGGATGATGCTGTTTTAATGGTGCGCACCCAGCTGGGCCTACAAAGAATTTTGAACAAATTTTCGGACTTCATGCATGATTTAGGGCTAAAGGTAAACGTAACAAAAACATTTATAATGAGATGCGGCACCGGCAGCCAAAAATGTAGAGAAATGAATATAGAGGGGCAAAAGTTAGATTTTACAAACAGATTTAGCTACTTGGGCTTTCTCTTTGACTAAAATGGTTCTTGGACCCACGCGGTGCATGCCAGAAAATTGGCTCTGATGAAATCAAATGCGGCCTTAGCTAACTTTGCTAAAAAATTGGGCAGGAGACCCCCATGTGAGTTATTGCAGATGTATAGGGCTAAGGGCGTGTCGACTGCGCTATATGGCGCCGGGATTTGGGGTCATTCAGAAGTGCAGTTCAGTTGAAAATATGTTTTTACGATTTATACTATCAGTCCCGGCCAGTACCACATCATATGTTTGCCACTCAGAACTGGGTATCCCGCATATTGCAGATGTAATAAAAGTGGAACCAATCTTGTTATGGCATAGAATATGGACTTCTGCAGAAACTACCTTGAACACAGATATTTTAAATGACAGTTTAAAATTGGATGGCGCTCTAAGAATTCCATGGTTGAAATATGTGCGGGATTTTATGAATGATTTAGGCCACTCAGAGTTTTATACGAAGCCATGTACAATGGACACTTTGACAAGAAAAGAGCTAAAAATGAAATGTTTGACTCACCTGGAAACTCTTAGGCTAACAGTGGAAATGCCAAAACCCACAGTATTGCACAATCAAATGATTTTAACCACGTATGGCATTCAACCTTATCTCACACTAGTCTGTGGCATGTATGATAGATTTTTATTAATAAGATTTAGACTAGGGATACTGCATAGGTTGATGAGTTTTCCAATGATGAATGATTGGTCAAAAGTGTTGCAACCATGCCCGTGCAACGATCAGTCAGAGCAAACTACACTTAATGTGGTTTTATTCTGTAAGTTTTATAAAATTCAAAGGAAAAAATGGATTTTACCTTTTTTTAAAAGCATGGTTTTAGGCAATGTCGTCTCGCCTTTTTAGTATTACAGCTTTTAGATCATGAGAAATACTATATGTTTATAGCAATGTACTTAAAGAGCATAATGAACTGTGGGAAATCGATAATAATGTGACTGCCCAGAGGATCAAAATCTAAGGCCGCAAAGAGGACTGAAATACGTGATTTTTAAATGTATGTGTATTACTGGAAACTTAGCGTATGAAGTTCATGTATTTGAGTTTATGTTTTCTGTGAAGCATGACCATGTATATAATATTTACGGGATTTTATCTGCTTTTATGATTTTCTAAAAAAGAAATAGAATAAAGCTATATTTTGACTTGATTTGATACCTGTGCCCTGTTCTGCAACTCCTCCTGTTATCAACTCTTCATTTTCCGTAGAGTCCTGTTCTGGACGAACGAAATGAAACTGCACATCATCACAAACTTTTTCTACCTCTGCCACAGTACAATACAAAAGTGCTCTATTCATTTCTCCTAAACATAAAGCTGGAGTTTTCACATAATACAGCCTCCTAACTAAAGTTTTCATTGTTGAGAGGTGTACAGCTTACATACTGAAATGATGAAAGGTGCTTTGACACACTTTCTTTGATAAACAAGTTAGCGAGTGTCCCTCCAAATCTGAATGCTTTCTAACCTTGCATAAATCAAATCCTTGTAAAGTACTTATTTTGTGTTTTAACCTCCGCCTAGTAAAGATATGCAGAGATATTCTTAGTATATCAATGGATTGCTGTTGAATACTACAAACACTACCACAATTCCATTTTTATACAGGGCCTGACTATGCCTTCCCTGTACCTCTTCTGCAATAACTTGCTCTATATTTCTAGATACCATCACCTCTTTTGCTCTAGGAGTGCCATTTTTCATTTCATAACACCGTCCTCTTTCATCAATAGAGTGAACTAATGTGTTTTCCTGGAGATAGCTTTCTTCATTGAAGAAAGGCTTCATAGTAGAAGTATGTATCCATTCTCCAATGAAAACTGTACAGAATTTACTTCTATTTACTAATCTTTTCTTCTGGTTTTGTCTCCTCATGCATAACACCATTTTGTCAAGAGTATTAATTCTATTTATAATCAAAATAAAAAGCTTCCTCTTCAAAGCAAAGGCCCTATCAACTACTCCCTCAACTTGTTCTTTCTGTTTCAGTGCCTGTCTCCTTCTTCTATACTTCATATTTCTCAGTAGATTTATAACCACTCTACTACGAAACATCCTGACTCTGATTTCCTTAAACTGTTTCTGTCTCCTGGTTAAGGTGTGTCTATCTTTATTACATTCTTTCCTATTTTTGTTATATAGATATTGTCCACTCTTATTGTTTCTCGTAGTTTGCTTTTTATATTCCTTATTTTGTAATCTTTCCAGGTGTCCTCATATATTTTTAAGAAATGACTTTGTCCTCTTACCAGTAGCTCTTTTTTCTTTCACCACTTTTTCTGCATTTTCTCCCTTTTGTGTCTCAGTTCTGCAGAGATACTGTAATTGCTTATGTTGCTTTTTCCGCCGAGGTTTTGTAGGCATTCTGCAGTTATGTAGATATGGTTCTGTAAAAAAAAAAAAGTATATTTTAATTTTTACTCTAGCCAACATACCAACTACTTTACTACTGACTTACACATAGTACAAAACTGTTTTTATGTTATGCTGCAGTTTTAAATCTACAGATAAACCTAGCTATATAACTACATGCGCTTACTTCAATATACCAAACCCAAAGCAAAACACAAAGCTTAATTTATTAGTTACCTTTTAACATTATATCACCCTCTACTACAACACAGCTGCACCATATCTCAGTTCTCACTTATGTATAGCAAAAGACCAGTTTATCCCTTCAGTAGTAAATTTTAAAATGAACATCAACCAAAGTGTAGAAGTACATACAGTGTCTCAATACTGTAAATCTGAAAACACAACATAAGAGCTATTTATGTGCCTCTCTACCTCTGTGTCACTGGTGGATTTAGTGTCTCAGCACTTTTCTACTTAGATGCATCAGATCTAAATTTTGGGAAATGGTGCATATATAAATCTGCACATTAATCTCTAACAGAGCATATAGCTCACTAGTTCTTCCAAGTACATGCAAAGAGTGTGTGACAGGTTGCATATATAATTCACCAGATGGTTCTAAAAGACTACATATTCCTCACTTAAACTTGTAAATACATGTGTTTGTGGTTGAGTACAACATACTCTCTGGATGATTGAATGATTGCATAGGTAGTGCCTAGGTGATTTTCTGAGAATACAGGTAGGGCCTGGATGATTCCCTGAGTATGTGAGAACTCCATGGGTCATTACGTATCTCCATAGTTGCTGCCTGTGTGTTTCCAGGAGTATATCACCACTATCTGGGTGTTTAGATTTGTGCATCAGTAGTGCCTGAATGATTTGATAAGTGCATGAATAATGCTGAAATAATTCAATACATGCATAGATAGTGGTTGGATGATTAAATGAGTGCAACTCTATTGCCTGGATGATTGCAGGAGTGCATAGATGATATATAGGTGATTTATAGAGTGCATGGATAGTGCATACATGATTGTTTAAGTGCATGCATAGCATCTAGCAGATTGAATGAGTGCATGAGTAGTATTTTAGTGATTGCATGAGTTCATGGCTGCTGCCCATGGGTTTTTGGTTGGGTGAACTTGTAGTGACTGGGTGTTTAGATAAGTACATGGGTAGTGCCTGGATAATTGAGTGAGTGCATAAGTAGTGCCTGGCTGATTAGTTAAGTGCATTACTAGTGTCTGAGTGATTCCATGAGTCCATTGTTAAAGCTTGAGTGATTAGATAAAAGCAAGTGTACTGCTGGGGTGAGTGTATTAGTGTAAGAGTATTGCCTCAATAATTGAATGAGTGCATAGGTACTGGATGGGTGTTAGCTTCACTGCAATGGTACTCCCTGTTAATTAGATGAGTGCATGAGTAGTGCCTCAGTATTTCAAGGAGTGCATGGGTTGTAAGTTGGTGTTTGGATGAGTGCATGCACTGTGCCTGGGTGTTTAAATGGCTGCTTAGGTACAGCCTTGGTGATTGTATAAGTGAATGGTTAGTGCCTGGGTGATTGGATGAATGCACGGGTAGTACCTGCATAGTTCAATGACTACATAAATAGTGCCTGCATAATTGTAAGAGTGCATGTGTAGTGCTTGGGTAATTGAATAAGTGCATGAATAGTGTGTGAGTGATTAAATGACTGTCTGAGTAGTGGCTGGGTGATAGGATGAGTACCTGAGTAGTGCCTGGCTTATGTGAAAGTACCTACATTGCTGTTCGATACATAACAGTTGTGACCATATCTGTGACTCATTGTTTAAGTCCTTCTGTCAGTCTCAGACTACCTGTTTTAGTGTATCTATCCTTTTCTACTGAGCTATGTGTGAGTGAAGTCTAGTTATCACATGTGATATATAATTGGATACATGGCTATCTAGGAGCATACATTGCTCTGTTACTCTGTGTGCACATGCATTAGCAAGTTTCTAAAACTGAAAACAACAATTCTCACTTTTTCAAAGCACAAAAGCATTTCTTAATGGCATACCTACATCATTTCTCAAATATTTCTTGTGTCTTTAAAACATATATTCAGTATTTCTCAAAGAAAAGTTACACACCAAGTGAAGCTAGCACAAGAACTCTCAAGAGACATTCTGCACTATTAATCCTCCTCAATTTTAAACACAGCTTGTTTAAAGAAATACAACACCCTCATCATACACATGAAATCTTCAACAGCCTTAAAGAACATAGATCACCATGTAAACATATATGTGATTTCATAATAGATATACACCTTCAGGCCATCTTTCCAAAAATATATAGTTCTCTACATCTTTAAGTAAACTCAAGAGTCTCATCATACATATAACTTTCTACAACCAGAAAACCATATCTAACCATATGCAAACCGGTTACATAAGTTAAAAACAACATTGACAAACACTTCCTACTACATACCTAACAAGTATTACTACTTTATAATTGATATACAGGCGCAACACATTTTCTTATCTTTTATTCATGACTACACTACTCCTGTTTAATAATGTGACTAAAACTACTACAATTCCCAGAATGCAAATAACATAGATCTGTCTATTCTGCACATGATGCTTACACATATAAAAAAATTATCATTTTAAAGGCATTGCTCATTGTAATTTTCTAAAGCATTAACATCTTAAACACATAACCTCTGCCAGATACAGTTCATCTTCATTTCTAATGAAAACATTTTTAATAATTAAAAAGTTATGTACATACCAGTGAATTGAGTTTGTAGATTATATTGTTGTTTAGCTCTTTCTGAATAGTTTTGACACTGTTAAGATTTGTGAAAACTAAGCACAAGAATGGTACACCACTCTCATACAAAGCGACTATAAAATGACAACCTCTTCAACTTTACACTCTATGATCATGAGAAAAGCTGCAAATCAAATAATGTCTTTCATTTTAGACTACTCTATCTCCACTTGTGAATAGTTAGCATCTGTTAACCCTTTCCCTCTCTTTCAAAACGTGAGTCCTGTCTATGCGTTTTGCGATGTCTTCACAATCATTACGGAGTAATCGCGAAAAAAACGGGAGTCCAAACCTATATTTAGCTTCGTTTAAAAAAAAATTTAAATACTGCACAACAGTTTATTACATAGCCCTGAATTGGAAATTAAAGGTTACCATTACTTAAATTGTGTCATAACACCTCGACTTTTAAAAAAATGTCATGTCCACACCCTTCCCCCAATACACTCTTAGCTCAGTGTATCTAGCAACCCAGTAGAACCAGTAGGTCACCAATTCACAGCACATTCTAGAAGGAGCATGCTACTTCCAAATGAGATACAGCAGGTGTGGTTTACTCCACTGATTCAAAAGCATATCCATGTCTGTATTACATTTCTTTTTTTAAACAACTGCCAATAATAGGACTTCCTGCTAATGCATCCAACACACTACCTAATTTTACTCTAATATATGCCAAAGACAGAAATGGAAGTGGTCAAATCAATTCTGTCCACAGATTGACAAAGCCAGGAAACATGTTAATAAAACTGTTTCTGCATTCCTCAGAGACCATAACATGGGCTCAATCTACAACAACAACCTGCGCTTTGCCATGCTTGGAAATGATAGAAATGATGGAGTGCACTTTACAGACGAAGGCAACAGGGCATTTCTAAGTAACCTGAAACTATACATCCTGTCTTATGTGTAGCTGTCATATACACACAAACAACACAAAGGTTCTTGATCGAGCCACCCTAGTACCTGAAATATTGTTAATATTTTTAGAAAGCTCCTTTTTTTGTTTTTAAGAATCTTCGTGACGACATTGCAATGGTCGAGAATAAGTCACAAAATCGCAAAACAAAAGCAGACATTCAACGGCCACCAGCACATGCAAAAATAATAAGTAAAAAAATCCATTCTAAACATTGCACTACACATATTACTATGTACATGCTTCTTTTAAAACCATGTTTAAACTCATCCAAACAGTTAAACGTGGTAGTAGTGGTCCCCAATGGGAAAATTACTGCACCTCATATATTGACTTTATCTCAATAAATTAGTGTGTGAGAAGGACTCATAGAGGAATTGTATTTACAGAGGTGCTATCACAGTTCAGACACCCTACTACCAAAGGTGACAACTGTACATTAGAGAACTAATGTACAACCAATATGCATTCATTAGAACCTCAGTCAGCCCCCTCATAGATTAGTTAACAAGACCATAAAAGTCATGGATATATTAAAGACATAAGTACAGTACTCAATCCACGATGTCAATCCTTGTTAGAGAATACACAAATTATTTATTTATCTTCTCGAAAACGAGGACAACACAAAAGTCCAATTGTTACTCCAATTCTTTTCCACTGTTGGTTTATTCTTTATATTGGTACTTCCAACAAAGATCAGCCAACACGTGTTTCGTCTTTAGAGACGTTTTCAAGGCAGTTCTATATTTCGGATCCTAGTGATCTTCTGATTTTGTTGAAAAATGCCACGACGCCGTGTGTCACGCCCGGAACAGTGTTACTAGCCCAAAATTTTGTATATGAGAATTCCAATCCCAAAGCAAAAGTGTGCTGTTGTAATAAGCCATGATATTTAAAAAGTGTGTTGCAAACGTAATAAGGAAGTCCCTGATAAGCTTCCTCGCTGTAAATCACCGCAAGCGTATCCTGAAACACGAGTCTAACTAATCTATGAGGGTGCTGAATGAGGTTCTAATGTTTAAACTCATGTTTTTGTATTAAGTTTCAATAAAAACCATCTCTAATACCTATTTTCCACATT
Source organism: Calotriton arnoldi (assembly GCA_963921515.1). Taxonomy (NCBI): domain Eukaryota; kingdom Metazoa; phylum Chordata; class Amphibia; order Caudata; family Salamandridae; genus Calotriton; species Calotriton arnoldi. The sequence goes on from CAWUFW010001802.1 coordinate 2,425,302, forward strand.
CACAGTTATTCAGGGCATCGCGACGAAGTCGTTAACTGCGACGATCGAGCCTTTTTCATAAAGCGTAAAACACATATATGCACACATTTTACAGTATTTTACACGCTAGGTGTATATAACTGTATTGTCTAAAGTCATTTTTTCTAGTGAATTTCTACAAAAAACCATCTCTAAAACCAATTTTCTGTTTTTACGGTGACGCATGGAGTCGTGAGGACGTCAGTACCCTCGATCACCGCGAAGATGTCGCAGACATGCAGAGCAAAAGAAGGAATTCAATAGCCACCACCACATTCAAAATTCATAACAATATAATTGATTTTGATTGGGTATGTGAGTAGGTGTGTGAGTGTCTGAGTGGGTATGTGAATGGGTACATAATTCTGTGAGTGGATCTCTGAGAGGGTGCATAACTGTCTGAGTGGGTCTGTCTATCAGTGGATGTGTGAGTGGAAGCATAAAGCTCTCAGTGCGTCTGTGAGTCAGTGCATGAGTGTCTGAGTGGGTCTGTGACTGGGTGTATAAGTCTCTGACTATGTATGTGAGTGGGCGCATGAGTCTCTAAGTGCATCTGTAAGTGGGTGCATGAGCCTATGAATGCTTATATGAGTACAGACATGGGTCTCTGAGTGAGTCTTTGAGTGGGTATGTGAGTGGGTCTTTGAGTGTCTGAGTGAAATATGTGAGTAGGTACATGAGTCTGTGACTGTGACCGACGAGAGTGTGTATATAGATATAGTTACATTGTGTTTTATATTTTCACCAATATTAGCAAAGACGCCATGATATTCACGATGTCTCCGCGATGGTACATGTGTTATATTCCATATAGGTACCCTATATCGGCGCAGGTAACATCGCAACCTTTCACCTACATCCTTCCCTACATTACATACATAACGGTTCTTAGGCACTGACCTTTTACCTAGATATGACACTGCATTCAGAATGCGGGTTTTTCCCTGGTTCGATTCTCATACATTATGCATGAGGCTTCTTGGAAGCACAGCAGGACCAACAGTAGGATTACCATCTCCTGTATAATATCTCTGTATAAAGTTCAGGCCCAACGTCATCCATTTAGGCCGACACAGTAACACAGCAAGGTAGGACCCCTGGGGAGACCTATGGGTATATATACAGCACATCTTGCTTAGGAAGATAGAGGAGACCGTGACTTCCCGGCTGACACACTGACCAGAGACGCTGAGGTTCCTGCATGCAGACGCTCCAGCCAGCAGTGGTCTAACATCCCTCGTGGGGTAACCAACTCGAGACCAGGACGGGGTCCCACATTCTCTAACTCTCAGGTAATGGGGTTTGACTAGATCCTAGAGGGATTCTTGGCATAACACCTACATAGATGCTAGGTACATTTAGGTACATCTAGTTAGGGAGACATCGTAGGTGTACGCACTTTTTATCATGTGTTTTATGTACATGTATATATTCATGATTTATGCAAGATGGTAGAACTATACCATCCCTTTACTTTCATAGTGCTTCTAATCATATATCTCTGCTACTGTCTAATAGTTGTTGCAGCTCATCTATTATACACTGGAATAACAACTGTTCAATAAATACTTATTGAAACGCCCAGCCTGTTTATTCTGTGTAACTCTCTGAGACAAACTAAGGGGTCTATTACCGTAACGGTAAACGGTACGACCACCAGTGGTGCGGCGGTCCCGCTGTGCCCAATAGGATGCGACCGCCACCATGGCGGTCGCATCCCACATATTTAACATTGTGGCGGGCGGTTCTGTAAGCAGCACCCGCCACAATGTCAAATATGCATGCTGTGCATTGGCATGCACAACGTGACAGGCACCGCGCGGTGCCTGCCACCTTGTGCGCGGCAATGAAGGGGGGTAACATAGGTACCCCCCAAGTGCAGCCACCCACCCCCCCACTCCACCATGGAAAGGCATACCCACCGCAGGCATGGTGGTGCCTGCAAGGCACCGCCAACATATTGTGTGCCTTTTCCGCCCGGCCGGCAATCCGACCGGCGGAAAAGCGGTGGACGGACTTTCCATCCGCCGCGGTACCCCCGCCATAGTAATATGGTGGGGGTAAATTGTGTTGTGATGGCGTGCGGATCGCCACCGCCCGCCACCGCTGGCAGGGCGGTGGCGATCCGCACGACATCCTAATAGACCCCTTAGTGAGCACGAGTGACTGAGCGAAAAGTAGTATATTGTGTCCACCATCCTGGGGGATCAGGGTTGTCATGTTCTGAGGTTGCCAGAATCTATTTTCTCCGTGATAAGAGGAGATTATAGTGGCACTGTGAGTTAGCTAATACAGACAGGCTAACGTATCCGGTGGGGGTGCAGGGAATCCGTCCGCCACCAAACCCACAATTTATGTTATCCAAACGTGCAGATCCTGTATAGGTAATATAGGAACTACACAACATGGCGCCGCCAACGTTGGTTGGGTACTTATTTAACAGTAGAATCTGAGTAGTTCAGTCGTGCTATTCTCAGAGACCCCTACTCACAAAACACCAGAGACGTCTGGAGTGGGTGGGCACAAACTCCGCCACAGCTGAGCAGGCTAAAAAATCCTATTTATTGGCTGTTGGTTAATCAAGCTTGAAGGACACATTGTTCCTACATTGTGCAAAAACACCTTATCTTAGTTCCCTTGAAAAACCTCTTCTTTACAAAATGACTGAGGACAGAAATAACGAAGACTTAGACCCAATGCAACAAAATCTGCCCCTCACAGACGAGGACGATGCAGACGCAATACAAATTGCACCAAACTTTAGAAATACAGTCACCCTGAAACTACTTGCACATGGTTTATCAGATAGGGGTGGCATAGTAGTTTTCGTGATTGAGGCACACGAATCAAACAAAACAGAGGTATTTTATTTGTGGGTTACATTCCCAGCAGCAAATGGAAGAGCAAAAACATTTCACTCCCACACGGAAGGAGATGCACCAGCGGAATATTATCCGTTCGAGGATATAGAGGTTCTGCTCAAATACCAGGAACATTTATACTGGTTTAAAGGCGCCCTACCCCACATAAGAAGAAGAGTAAGACTCGGCCCGCTCGGAAGAGAAGGGGCAACATGGCCAATATTAGCGGCCTACACACCACATCCTGACATTGACACAATGCTACCAGGAGACTTACTCATACAACATAAAGATTTAATCAAAATCTATAGGAACTTGACGCAATTCGTCATGAGGACACTTACAGTCCAACCAGCAATAGTTGCAACAAATGGAACTCAAATTCAGGGTACAGCAACAAAAATTACACCACAAACATTACACGCAGTAATGGGTAAAATGCCCACAAAACATGAACAAATACCATTCTGGGTAGCTCAGAAAATAACGCAGCTAGAGGCAGTATTCCCGAATACTACCCCGTATGAAAAACACAGAATGCTAACAATCTGCTTGCCCATGGGGATAACACCACAATTAGAGGATTGTACCACTTGGGGTACAGTCTTTGCTGCCATATATACCAGAACTCATGGTATCCCACCATTAGCAGTAGTACCTGATGTATTGAGACAGATACAAAATTAGTACGGAGCAGAGCCTGCCCTAAACTTAGGGATGAAGTTACTAGGTAACTATGCCCAGGTATCAGCCATAATACTAGCTAACATTAAGGGGGAAGCAGCTTCAGTGGCCATCCGCCAACGCCTGAAGGAGTTCGATCCTTTAGAACAGGAACACGAACTACCCAAAATAATTGAAACTGCATATGCAGAATTAGGCAGAGACAGTTTGGGTGGGAAATCTTTAAAACCACAACTGATGGGCAGTCCTGAAAAGGACACTACTAAGCAGACACCTGCTTCAACAAAGAAGAAGTGGGACAATAAAAAACAACGAAATTTTAAAGGAAATAGATCTCAATCCTGAGGTAAATCTCCTCCACAGGAGCCCTACGAAAAGAGGTACAACCTTAGGAATAGGGATAACATTAGGAAACCTGACAGGTATCAGGATACTGATACAAGTTCCTCTCGTTCCTTTCATGGTTCATGGTAATATAGGAACTACACGACACATTGGGGGGGCCGCGCAGGGCGGTTGCATCATCATCACAAATATCATGCGTGATCAAAATTTTTTATTTTGGGCACATAACTTGTGTCAGAGTACCTCCACACTGACCCCCTTTGTTAGCTTTCAAAGAAATTTGCAGCCCCGGGAACCGTTCCCAATCTATAAAATGGTGGCCGCAACTTTCTGTTCAGGTTGCGTTCAGCCAATCAGAGCATTCCCGCTGGTGCGTGCATTCGCAATCTACCACGATGTTGCCACGAAATATTCGCAACCATCGTGAAATAGCTGTGAAATATCCGCGGCCAGAGATATCACTATATTGTTCGGTTTTAATTTCTCAAAAACTACTGAATGGATTTGCACCAAATAACAAAAAGCACAATCTGCGTAACAACATCTACTGTTCTGCCAAATTTGGTGTAGGTCTGTCCAACGGTTCGGGCTGTTGGTTTGACAACGCGTTCCTATGAGAATTAACATTACATTAGCACCCTTATTTCGATCCCCTATTTTTCGGTCCCCACTGCACGGATCACCCCCAACCTTTCCATGACACACAAAACCTACTTCGACACTCTTTTTAGAAGATTTCTTGAAGATTGGTCAAATGATGCCCAAGTTATAGGCAAGTCAAAAAATGCTTTTCCTGTGGAAACTAGGTCCTAACTATAACTACCTACTAACTCCAGTACAACTAACATTTTAGAAAGTGCATACATTTGGGCAGGTAAGAGATTTACTACTCTAAATCCACTCCTACTATTCTACATGTTTACTTTGAACATTACAGAAAGTGCATATAATTGGGAGGTTGGGTAAAATTTACTATTCTTACTCCAGTTCAACAAACATAGGAGCAAGGGCATATCTTATGAGGGCTCAAAACTACTAGCTCTGGGCAAACAAACATTGGAGAATGGTCAAATATTTGGGGGGGCAGTCTTATTATTATAATTCCACTCCTGCAAAAATTTGGGAACGTTATTATAAATAGGGTAAATAATATTTACCACTCCCACTTCGGTTTCATTACCAGTGGGGAAAGTACATATAATTGGGAGGAGGAGACTGAGATGTGCTGTTCTAATTCCAGTACAACTAACATTAGGGAAAATTTTGTACAACTGAGGGAAGGTCCGTATTTACTATTGTAACTCCTAACATTAGGAAATACAAATATTTGGTGGGGTTAGAATTACTATTAAAATTGCAGTCCAACGTGCATTGGGAAATACATATAATTAAAAAAAAGGGGGTAAGATTTAATAATCTATCTCTAGTCCCACTAACATTGGTGAAATTCCATATAATCTGGGGTGGATGGCTTAGATTTACTATTCTAACTCAGTTCAGTTCATATATCTTTATTCAGCATTTGCCATGAAAGTATTTAAATATTTCCATATACAATAATAACATTGTTGTATACAATATGCTTACATAAAAAATGTCATATCAAGCAAAACACATAAAATGCAATAAAAGGAAAATGATGAAATAGTCTGCCATCATTCCTCATAATCTTAAACAAATCCTAAAAATATTGCTTTTCAAGCCGTACGGGATATCTAGATATTAATATTTACTGCATAAAATCTATTTAATACATTCATCAAAAAGTTATTGTTGCATACAATTTTCTAATATCTAGTACACTCTTGATAAAATGTAGAACTACGTTGCATATATCTACCAAGGGTAGTTTTTGTAAATACTCCAAGGCTGTCAGGAATTGCGTAATATTTGCGTTACAAAACACAGGAGCTAAGAAGGAGGATTTTGGGCCAGAGTATAGTAGGTAGAATAACAAAAGGTGCTATATTGTCACAATGACAGGGGGTAATTCATACTGCCAAACAAAATGCATTGGAAAGGCAACCTTGAAATGAATTCAATTCAGTCTAAAAGACGCAAGATAAGATCTATAGGTTGGATTTTCAATCCATATTAAGTAAGGTTCAACATTTTTAACAGTTGATATTTGTAAATAGGGATCAAGAGTCTTCATTTCCAGTGCTCTCTGTAATCTTTCATCCAAATGGGCCTCAGTAAAGCTTTGTTACACAACCTCTTTAGATTTTACACCAACATTTTGCGGATTGGAAAATATTTCTCTTGAGCCCAATTTTTGGAAGGATGATTTTAAATATCCAGGCCAGGGTATTTTACAGGGGCAGCTCCTCCTCTAAGGCAGAGGAGCATCTCCCCACTAGGTGTAAAAAGAAAAAGAAAAGGATAAGAACGCAACCTTAATAACGGTACATTATATCATTTTCTTCTTCTGGAAGGAGAGAGCCAGGTTGGGGTGGGCTGGGTTTGTGACAAGGAGAGGGACTAAGGAGGTGGCTGATGCTGCACCATTATTGCACATGACGGTTTGGCCGGCCTTGTCAGGCCAGCCAAACCATCATGCGCACTTTGCATGTTGTACACAGGCTGTATTGAACATGCACAGCCTCACAGTCCCTGTCTGAGCACCGAACCGCAGCGCTCAGACCAATCAGGATGCTGCTGTCATGGTGACAGCAGCGTCGTAATTAGCTTAGGGGAACCTGGGAGCCTGGCTGCTGTCGGGAGCCAGAACAGTGAGGACAGAGAAGAGGCTGCCGGCGAGGGACAAGGTAAGTCTTCTTCTTTTTTTTTTATACGCTGTCCCTCCCCGCCACCATTCCCTACCAGCCGCCACTGGTATTTTATTTACATTATTTAGGGATAACAGTCAGACATACATGTCCTTACCAGTGCCCCCTCTGGGTTCTACCAGCAGTCTACATGCAAAGCCATTTTCCATATGTTAAAGTAAATCTATATTGTGAAACCCCCGCACCATAAAGGGCAGCCAAAATACATTTTGTTTTTTAGAGGATTATCAACTCAGCTAACGGTTATGTTTTAATTTTCGAGTGAAGTGGAAAATGGCTTCAATATTCCTGCCAATTTGTTGAGTTTTCATTAAAAGGAGGGAATTCCATGAAAGGGAAGAGCTAAATGTTATTCCTAAATAATTACAATTATTTGTCTTTTTTTTTTTTAATACTCAAATTTTATTGGGTTTTGCACAAACAATGTCAAGACACGACTACATTAGTACAAGAATTGCGGATGGGTAATTCAGATCACACTTAGATACCCCCTCCCGTGCCTGAATCCGACCAACCCACGCACATATGTGCAACCAGGCGAAGGCACAAGATCAAAGACCAAAGACCCTCTCAGCCCGTCTCCCCAATCAATCCAGCAGCCCCAGCCATTTGCCCCACACTCGTTTGTATTTCTTTGGACATCCCGGGCCAGATATACTGGTTGCTCCTGCGAGGCGCACCAGTCTATGCCCCTCCGCCATTGGGTAATTGTGGGGGGAGTGGAGTTCTTCCATTTGGCGGCAGTGTCTCTTTTGGCCACCACCAGGGCCGTACCCAAGAATGTCCTGTCTGCCCTAGATCCTCCTATGCTATACAGGATCCCCAAGAGTACAACCTGGGTTGTACAGGGCACTTCCAATCTCAATGTTCTGTTCAGTTCCCCCATCACCGTCGCCCAGTATTTGCCACAGGGGCGCAGGACGAGGTCATATGATAAATGTCTGCGGGTTCTGTTGCACAGCGGGGGCATCTTGGGGCAGGCAGACAGCCAGCTCGGTATAATCTGACGAGGGTGAGGTATGCACAGTGGAGGTAGTAAATTTGAATTAGTCTGAGCCTAGCTAAGATGGTGATCACTCGGTAGGCCATGACAGCATTCCTCCAATCGTCATCATCCATCGGGCCCAACCAACCCTGCCATCTGGTTCGTAAGTGGTCCAGCGTGATGGGGGAATTTATAATGAAGGATTTGTAGATCCGGGAGACACCTCCTTGACCCAATTCCACCATGAGTATCTTTGCTTCCAGGGGGCTAAACTCGGGAAGTGTGGTGCCCTTGGGTATATGTGTCACAAGTGCATGCCGGAGTTGCAGCTATTTATGAAATTGTGTGGTGTTAAGTGAGTATAAGTGCTGGAGGTCTTGAAAAGTTTGGAGCTGCCCTCCCTTCCAGATGTCTCCGATCTGAGAAATACCGATCAGGTACCATTTCTGGAATCCTTCTGGTCGCGCCACCGCACCCACCCACGTGCCCTGCCATAAGGGTGTTTGCAGTGTCAGCTTACAGTCCCAGCAGGTGTAGCGGAGTGCGGACCGCCATGCCCAGAGGACAGATCTGGTGACAGAGGGGATACTCTGATGGATTGGTGAACAATAAAGCATTGCTTGAATCTGTGGGAGTCCAAGTACGCCGAGTTCCAGCTGGTAGGCCGGGTCTGCCCACCCTCCTGACATCCACTCATTGATCACCAGTAAGCGTGTGGCTATGTAATACAAATGTAGATTTACCATTCCCATACCCCCATCATAGGGGGCCAGTTGACAATGGGCCAATGCCATGCGGGCCTCGAGTTACCCCACAGGAACGCAGTTGACATTCTGTCTAGATTATGGAACCAGTGTCTAGGTAGGTGCAGAGGGGTATTTTGTAAGACGTAGAGGAAACAGGGAAGGATCATCATCTTGTACAGTGCGATCTTCCCCATTGGATTTAGGGGAAGAGTTTGCCAGTTGCGCAGCTCTTCTTTGGTCCTCTTAAGTAACGGGGTAAGGTTCAAGGACCAAGTGAGTTCCGGGTGTAAAGCTACCCATATCCCCAGGTACCGGAAACTCAGTCGACGGATTTGGATGGTTGTTTGCCAGTCAAAGCAATCTCGGGAAGGGTGTAGCGGGACCAGTATGGATTTAGCAGGGTTGAGTTTCAGACCTGAGGCTTCCCCAAAGAGTTGGAGGATCTGTAAGCAACGGGGGCCCGAGCGCGCAGGGTCTGTCATGTATAGGAGCACATCGTCCACATACAAAGCTATACGGTCCTCATGGGAAGAGCTCCACCGCCATCCCTGGTTTTGGGCGTCTGATCTAATGAGGCGGGCCAGGGGTACAATGGCTAGGGCAAAGAGTAGGGGGGAGAAGGGGACATCCCTGCCGCGTGCGACGTCCTATGTGGAACTCCTCCGATAGGATACCGTTGGTCATGACCCGGGCCGAGGGGTTACAATATAGCACTTTGACCAGCCCTCTGAAGTACGGACTAAAGCCCAAACGGACCAATACAGCTTTTAGGTATCCCCAATCCACTGTATCAAAGGCCTTCTCAAAGTCTATTAATAGGAGAGCCAGGTACGGTGGGAGGAGGTGTTGATGGGCCAGAGCTAACTGTAGGCGTCGCAGACAGTGTCTCGTGCTCTTAGGGGCATGAACCCACATTGATCAGGGTGTACGAGGGTCGAAATTATCCCCTTGAGCTGATTCGCTAGGATTGAGGCGTACAGGTTAACCTCCGTGTTGATGAGTGTAATTGGGCGGTACGCCGAGCACTCGGTGGAGGGAGGGTTAGTTTTGGGGATTACCACAATCGTCGCGACATTAATGTCGCACGCAAAGCCTCCACTGCCTCTTTATACAGGGCAAGAAGGTGTAGGGTCAGAAGCTCTCTAAAGGCCAGATAATATTCCACTGGGTACCCGTTGGGACCCGGGGTTTTGTTCGTGGCCAATGACGGGATGGCTTGGTCTATCTCCTTCAGAGTAAGGGGTTGATCCAGCGAATGGGTCTCCACTTCGGGCAGTCTGGCAAGTGGGACCTCCCGTAATAAAATTATTTGTCTTTTTAAGGGGTATTTCCCCCTTTTAGAGTGCTTAGTTTTAGTACTCAACGGCCCACATGTCAGGTATGTAGGACTTTGAGCAATTCCCTTTTAGGTCCAAGTCCTGCATAAAATCCTCAAATTTGTCCAGTAGCCCCTGTAGGCCCTTTGCCGTACAAGCAATCAATACTGCATCATCTGCATGTAGGAGGATTGGTATCAATTGCTCTCCCATTCTTGGCAAATACTTGCCTAGCCTTGTTAAATGTTCCGTTATTCCATTTATATAAAACAAAAAAGGAATGGGGCTAAGATACATCCCTGTCTCACTCCTCTTAATGAGTCTGTTTGGGATGTTTTTTCGCCCTGTAGACCATGTCGCACCATGACTTTCAAATTATAATGTGATCGCTTTATTAAATTAAGAATTTCTAAATCAACCCCGTATTCTGCATTATTCCCCATACTTTTTCATGATTGACTAAATCAAAAGCACTTGATAAGTCAATGAATGCAATGTGTATAGCCCCCTTTTTTGCCATCACATATTTACTTATAATGAGGTGGAGGTTTAATGCTTCCACCGTGCCTATGCCAGGTTCAAAACCAAACTGGGCTGTTGACAAAATCTTATCTTCGGGTAAGAATTACTCGCCCCAGAATTTTTACAGTTGAGTCAATAAGGGAGATTGGTCTGTAACAAGCTAGCATTCATTTGTCTCCCTTTTTAAAAATGGGGACTAATATGGACAATCTCAAGGACTTGGGAATTGTTCCCTCCACAACACTCCGTAACACGTTTGTTAACATAGGCCCGCATAGATATGTGTTAGATTTAAAAAGATCGACGGGTCTCCCATCAAGTCCTGGTGCGTCCCCTGGGGCATACTGGGTGATAGCCATGAGTACTTCATGTAATGCTATAGGCTTAGTAAGAGGCTATGGGGCTAGACCTTGGATGAAAATTCTAGCTTGATCATCACTAGCCTGCAGGCATCTTTCATTTGGCTGGAATTCTCCAGTAAAATGAATCACCCATCATCTTCTGGAATCAGAGATTCCACCTTTGGTGCATCATGATCAGAAAAAAACGGGTAATTTACTACTTGCCAAAACTTAGTGCTGTCCCTCAACAATACAGCGGCTGATAAGATCTCCCATGTTTTGCCTCTTATCTTCCTTTTCCTTTCTTCTAATGTACCCTTATATTGGCGTCTAGTATGTTGAACATCAACTAGGAACGGGGGTTGATTTGAGTGCGGACTCCCGGCGTTTATGAGCAGCGGAACAGGTCGTGCTAAACCAATCATGTAATGGTATCTCTAAGGTTTTGGGGAATGTGCATGTATTTGATAGGGCTAAGGTCAGTTTTTATTATTCTTACTCTAGTCCTACTAACATGAGAAAAGTGTATACATCTTGAGGAATGAGAATTACTATTATAACTCTGGTACAACAAACAGGTGCATATAACTGCAGAAGTAACAATTTATATTGTAATCTAAACCCAAGACTTATTTTTAATTTAATTTATATTTATTAACAACAAATGGAAAAATAAACTCAGTTCCCCAAAACAAAAACCTGAATCTCTACATAAAAGTCATTATTTATGTTCTGGAATAGCAGCATGAAACTTTAGTAAATACATGGTTGGTGCCCAAACATGAGTCGTTTTCATCATGTACTCTCATGTGCTATAGCCATCCAAGAAGAGATTCTGCTTTAATAAACCTTACACAAGACATGGGTACCATCATGCAGTGGGTGCCTAAAATATATCAATACTTACCTTTCTTATGTCAGGGCCAGCATTATATCAAGAGTGGGTAGCAGCATGTTATGACTGCCTGCACTAGGCCAAGAATCAGTCACACAAAAAAAGACCTACTTGTGTCTGTATGTATGTATAAAAATCAGCAAAAACATGGCTAACCTTAATTATAACATGGCCTTCATTATGCCAGATTTCACACCAAGTATGCCTACATTATGCCAATAATGACCACCATTGCCAGGGCCAGGTGCAGGCCTTTTTATGTCAGTGAGGAGCCACGTATGCATCAAGGGCACCATATGTAATGGGAGGGTGGCTGTGGCATCCCAGCTGTGGAGGGACACTTTCAAACAGTTGAACTCAGTCTGCAATGGCTCGCACTGACACGCTTGTTCTCAAAGACACACTCATTAAGAAACAAGCCTTTTTTTATTATCTCATAAATGATAAATCCTTATCTTCTTAAAGCTAACCATGGAGAACTGATAGTGCTACCATTGAAGATAGAAACAGATATCTTTATCTCAATGGTAGTACTGCCATTGTACACCAAAGAGACCACCAACAAACTGTGCAAGGAGTATACAGAAGACAAAGGGTCCGATTGCGATGTTGGTCGGAAAGCCTCAGACTGATAGTCGGAAGGTTTCCGATCGCAGTCGGAGGCTTTCATAACGACACGATCGGTTTGCGGTCTGACCGCCCGATTACGATGTCGGCGGTCGGATAGTAAACCGCCTGGTCGTTGCAACCAGCTCTTGGAGTCTTCCTGCTGGTTGGAACCGCACCGTAATCCCCTATGAACTGAGTTTCCACCGTCGGGATTACGATGTCGGTTTCCCACAGCCTTTATTTGCCGGCCTTCCCGACATGGAAAGGCTATCTTAAAGCGACTTTGGAGGCCCCTAGCAGGGCCCCCTTGCCTCCGCGGTCTACGGTTGGTGGTCGAGGGGGTACCCTGTAAAACCCTGCACTGTGTGGCAGGCACCATAGGGGGCAGGGTTTTACACACACCCCTATTTCTCTATAGGAGCCTGTATTACAGCCCGTTTATGGCCGTAACACAAACTCCCACAGAGAAACAGTGTTCAGTCGCATCGCAATCAGGTGATCGGAACCGCCGACCAGAGGTCGGTCGATACCGAGACCGAGACGGTGTTGGTCGGAGGGAACTCCGACCGACACCGTAATAAGCCCCATAATTTTTTAGAATGGACATAGAAAGCCCCCATTTTGTATTTCTCTGAATTTTGTTGGAGTTAAATAATCTTTTAGAATTTTTGCTATACTTTACCATAGGGAGACTACACAGTTGGGGTTGAGATCTCCCTATGGTATAGAATAGGGAAAATTTAAAAAGTTCATTAAACTTGATAATAAATTAGTAAAAATAATTTTTGTACAATATGAAGGTAAATTACTTTTTTATATTTATTTTAAATATAGAACAAAATAAACAAATGCTGCAGCACTATCAACTTACAGTTAAATCAAATTTGTAAATACTTTAAATATATTAAAATAAATAAATATTTTTGTCTGAAGTTTAAACTAAAAAAATACTTCCTCACCTAAAATAAAAAATCTTTTCATTATGCGTTAATAATTATTAAAAGTGATGTTTAGAATTAAATAAATGCAATGTAACTTTATTTTTATTAAAAATTAATGTTACATTAATTTATTGATTAAAAAACAGAGGTTGTGTAAATATTTTATATTTACATAATAAATAATGTTTTATTTTTTGTTCTGCTTGACATTAAATTATACTTAATTATATTTTTTAACTATTTTAAATAATTTGATTTAATGTGACATTATTTCCTATGAGGTTTTATTTTGAGTCCCTACCTCCATTATTTTCTATAAGAGGGTGCTGCAAAATCAGTGATTGACCATTGTGGTGCTGAACTTATTACACTTTCTTTTTTGACAATAGTAACTTACACTCATAAAACTGGTTCTACTCCTGTTTTCAGGGGAGAGAAGACATGTAAGTCTGCACTTTTGACTAGCTTTACACTTTCTGAATAGCTAAAATTAGCAAAGTTGCTTAAAAGTGTAAGAGTAAATTGTATGTGTAACTTAGTCACAAGTGTAAGTTACCTTTGTGAATAGTCCCGTCTGTGTCATCCATAAATATTAAGGGGGTGATTACAATGGCAGACGGAGTTAAGGCCGTCCGCCATCCTCCCGGGAACTGGGACCGGCCGCCTATATGGCGGAGGTCCCGCACATGTAATTACAATGCGACCGCCACTGTGGAGGTCGCATTGTGCATGTTTACCTTTGCTGCAGGTGCTGCTTGCTGTAGCACCTGCCACAATGATAAAAATGCATGTTGTGCATTTCCCTGCACTATGTGGCAGGCACCACACGGTGCCTGCCACCTGGTGTAGGGAACTGTAGGGGGGCAACATAGGTGCCCCCAAGTGCACAAGTAACATGCCCCTGCAAAAGGGGGGCCTGCAACAGGCTCCCAAAGTACATCCCTGCCAGCCTTTGAATGGCGGTTTACCCGCCATACACAGGCTAGCGGGGATGCAGCATCCAAATCTGGCGGGCGGTGCCTGCTATGCAACGCCACCATTCTGTGGATGCGGGGTGGGTCCGACTGGCAATCGTACCGATTGCCTGTGTCGGACCCGTGGCGGATGGCAGCACAACGCCTGCCATCCTTATCTGGCAGGCGGAGAATGGGCGCACAATGGTGGTGAACCTGCCACCGGCAGGCTGCCGGTGGCGGGTTCACCGCCATCATAATGACCCCCTAAGTCACTAAAAAGCCAGGTGTAGCACAAGTGACATCACCTAGCCCTTATGACCCCTGCTGACATTACAGGTTTTTCGTAATCAAATCAAATTCGAACATTTGGGGTGAGGGAGACTGCAGCAGTGCCGGCAGAGATGACCAATATTAAGGATCGTCTTTTTCTTCCTGCTCCCCAAGAAGGATGCTTAACCTCCTCTGAATGTTTTGGTCAAAAGTCTGGGCCTATAACATAATGTCAGATCTGAGCAAATGGGCTCACTGATGAAGAGTGGTAAATGAGTCAACTTACCCACTGCGCATAGCGGGTTCTAAATACTAGACCTCTTCCATATTGGTCCTGATGAAGGCCACCTGGCCCATAGCGACATTTCCTGGTCGAAACATGTCGAGCTACCACTAGGAGTTGTGGATCAATAACTCATCCCCTCAAACACAGCCATTTCTTTTAACATTATCCCTTGCCTGGTCAATAAATCATTATAAACAGGAAAGTAGATATTTTAAACTTCCTTCACGACTGTGACTACCCAGACAGTCTCCCTCCTAGTGGAGGACAGTAAATCACTTGGAGAACAGAACACGCAAGTGATAGACCCACTGATGATACTATCCACCAAACCACACGAGAGGAGAATAAATATATACTGCATACTGTGAATGTGTGGTTGAGGGTCTCTGATACTATTCTCTTGAGACTCTGGAATATTGACACAAGTTATTCATTCCCCTTTGATTACAAGATTGCTAACTTTGGAAGCTGAATGAATCTCTGCTTCTCTCTTCCCTCTAACTTTTTGAAGACATTGCAGGTGTGCCACAACACCCCTCCCATACCCACCCCTTTTGTCTAAACGACTTCTAATTTGTTGCTGATGGTTGGGGAGTAGGCTAGGAGTGGATATTACGCTTAGTCCCCTATTTACTTTCTGGTCCTGTCAGTGCCTTCTTTTCAATTTAAATAAAGAACAATAAAGGCACTACTAGGGCCACCACGGGTAAGCCATCCATGGTAACTCCTTTCCTGGCTATCTCTTGTTGACAGACAAAAATCGAGTATATCGAAGAAACCCTGCCCTTAGGGAATTAGATAGGATACAGCAAGAATTCGTTGTAATCCCTTGATTGAGGCCTGCTGCGACTTGCAAATTACGTAGGAGCACTTTTTATTGTAGACTATGTGTAGTGCAGTGATGTGGAGTGGAAAGGGAAAGAAAATCTAAAAATACCTAACTAGTTGGCCACTCTTTATATTCCCGCCCCTAGTTGGTATGGTTAAAAATCAGGGGTCGTTTACTGAGAAGAAACCTGACCTTAATGAGTATGGTTGTCTCAGTAATGTGTTTTTGTCAACATGTTTCGAGCTGTTCCCCTAATAGCTCTTCAACTGGCCACTTTGAGCTCATTTACAGGGAAGCGCAACCTCCCTTCAAAGCGGGCCCTCTGCTACTATAGGGGCCAATATTAGGACTCTAGTGCAGAGGTTTGAAAACCTGAGAAAGTAAAGAAAGGACAGAAAGAACAGAAAGAATGCAACAGAAAGAAAAGAGGAACATACTGTAGCTATGAATAGAGACGGACGGGAAGCCATTCCTGCCTGTCTGCTGTACTTAATGTTCCCAACCAGGTTTGAGGATTGCTGAGGAAAAGCTGCAAAAAGTGTGGAACGCGTACACAGTCAGTAAGGAACACAGTCTTTTATGCACATAATTGGCAGTCAACCAGCACCATGTGAGTGTTTTAAATTAAATGCATACAGAAGACGATATTTTAGAAAGCCAACTCTATGGATGCAGATTTCTGGTCAGATCCCAAACAAACCCTGCCCTAGTTAGGCAAAAATGTAATTAGATATGGTGGCCTCCCCTGTGCATAGCTGTTCTTAGTTAGCCTCTGCCTTGTTCCCCTCGCGTCTCTCGTGAGTAGCAACATGCCGGTATTAATCAAATATTCAATAAAACAGCTCTGACATGAAACAATCATAAAACGTAATGTACGAAGAAACAGATAGCATGGGTGATGACCTTGAGAGCTAAGTGCTTTGATGTCTGTGATTGGAATGCGGCTCCAAAAACAGCCTTTATTTAGACTGCCTCATGCAATCTCTCTTTATTCGATGTTTTACATAGAAAGGAGTTTAGATTCCAGCAGGGCTGCACAATGTTTTATAATCAAGCACATATATCTTTGAGGCTGATGTACTTCATTCCGGTAAATCATTGCAGAAAGTGCCTTCTGCTCTGCATTCGCGCCTATAAAATATGTTTCCATTTTCTGCACGAATAGCCATTTCGAGACATTACTGTCATAATCTAAGGTTGATGTCACTTCTGAGCGATAATACTTTTCTTATGTCGCCGAGTTGTACAAATAATGTTTGATTTCATGGAAAAGCCGTTCTCGTTTTTATTGTTGCGTCTGACTTTTGTTTCGCTGATCTACATTTATTGCCATTATTTGTGTGACTCTTCCCTGCTTCAGTTGGTCCGCCAAGAAGCTTCGAGGACGAATTATGTCTAAAAGAAAAAAACAGTGATAAAATGAAGTTTGAATTTTAGTGCAGAAAGAAATCTTAGCACAATTTGCACACAAAAAAAGACACAAGATGCACAAAAACTATGCTATGCTGTATGTTTACTTCGTACAATTAATTTGTGTATTGTGTTTGCTTGAATTCCTCATATTTCCAAGCAAATTACAACTTTTGGTAAATATTTGCACTGTACCTCTTTCTATAAACGTTCCTACATACTGCATCAGCACCCAGAGGCATCTAGGCGCTTTAGGATTAAACATTACATCAGTTTATTAAATGGTTTCATGAGTTAACAGCAAGATGATCATTTAAAAGGCAAAACTTCATCGTAGGGCAGTAGGCGGAAGGAGGGACGAGGTGAAACGTGGGGTGGAAGGTAAAGTGGGAACGGGAGTAAGTTAGTCCAGGAAGAGAGGAAATGTGGGAAGGGAGGGTAGAATTTTAATTGGCACGGTGTGCAACGCTGAGGTCGCCCCCCCAGAGAATGAACGCTTTTGTGACGCTGTTTTGAATTTAGGCTCTTCAATCCCTTTTAGGCCTCCTGAGATAGGTAAAAGATAGAAAAGGTAGAACGGTTGTTCAGATGTACTGCTTTGTAGGGCAGGCATTAAAGCTTGAAGGTCATTCTCACATTAAGGGGAGCAAATCTCGCTGTTGGAGTAAGAGAGAAATGCGATCGAATGTTTTCGAGGAGGTAATTGTGGCATTAGATCAAATACTGCACGCCATGGACCTCTATTTTACAATGACTTCTTTTTTTATACTTGTCAGAAAAGCAAGAGCTACCATTATCGATTGTTAGTCTCTTATTTAGACATATTGGGGCCTACTGCTTGGGCAACTTTACGCCCACAGATCCCCGAGCACGTGGATTTTTGCCTACACTTGGGTGGAAATATCCACCTGGATGTTAGTGAATATAATTTCTATGTAAAGTAGAACCACTGGAATACAACTTTGCATTCTCTAAATGGCTTTAGTGAAAAGGCCCCATTGTTCCAGCTTCGAAAGACATTAATGTACTCCACAATAAAATTTCACTGTGAATTTATTAAAGAAAAGAACAAATGTCAGCTTCCTTCTGGACACACTCCTTAAAGCAAAGTGCAATAAATAACTGTCATCACGCTTGTAGCGTGTGCTACAAAACGTCACATAACAAATACCACACTCATAGCAAATATATTCCTTTTTGTCAAATAGCACACTCATAGCAAGCACACTATTTGTATTGTGTAGGTATTTATTGATTTGTTTGATAATGTGCCGAGAAGACAACACAAACGTCACATATTAATAGAGAAAGCACTTAAAAATCTTCCACAAATTAATTATATACGTTTCAAAACATTTTCCATAAAAAGACAATTTATTCTTCATAGATACCAGCAATAGCCAGATGAGACATAAAACAAGTCCCTAAAAACCAGTGGAGTGCAAACATTATCATAATAAGCATATGATTAAGAGTTCGATTTATAAACACTTGCCAGCCAATGTATCTAATTGTTCTGATACAATGGATACAAATTCCCTATAATTTCATATTGTCACAGCTAAAAATTTCTTTCAAAAGATCTTGAATGTGATGAACCTTAAAACCCTAAAAATCGATAAGAACAAACTTCCTATCTCTCACAAAAGCTAGACTAAACACTAATAAATGAGCGAGTGTCAATTGGGAATATTTACAAAATGGGCAGAGAGAAATATCCACACTATCCTGATTCATCATTCTCCACTGTGTGAAGGCTGGCACTTGTCCAAGCCTAACCTTCAAAAACCATCTTCTAATATAGGCACTTTGTATATTGCACAGATATTTTTGTGAAGAACTCTTATAGTCCATTTCCAATAGATGGAGCAATTTATTTCTTTTGACCACATCTTCTAGATTTCTCTCTAATCACACATTTATTACCTTTTCAGTTTGCCCACAGATATGCAATGGATATCAAACAATGGTAGTATATTTAGACCATCCTTAACATTATGCAAAGTTGTGCTGTTGAACTTAACTGTAAATAATCACTAATTGACTGCCTTATTGAGCCACCAGCTGCGTTGACAAGACAGGCCCAATAATTAAGTATCCTTTGTTGATACTTAAATATTATATTAATCAGACCAAGCTCAAGTCTCAATGCACTATTAACAGTGCAATTCGGGAGGCCTTGTAATCTTTTCCAAATCTTCATTTGAATAACTGGCAAACACATAATATATTTTTCCAAGAATAGTTCACAACCATACAAGAGCAGATGTTGAGTTTTATGACTAGGCAGCGGTAAGGAAGAGAATCTATGCAAAGAGTTTGTAAATGGAGAGTCTATAATTCAAAAGTCCCAAGATTCACCAGGAAAAGAGGCTTTCAGCTGGGTTGGAAGCAGAGTGGAAGGGGTTTGTGGAAGGTGGGAATGAGAACTAGATTGTGTCTCTCTCACTCCGCTCCCCCTTTTCCCCTCCAATTCTCTCTCTCTCTCTCTTTCTCTGTTACATAGTTTCTTACAAGTCAATAGATAGGGAGTGGGAGCAGTGGGATTGTCTGTAGTTCTTCAGACTTATCCTCTGAGCTCGATAGTTTGCCAGTCCACATTCCAGGGTGTTGGATCATGCTAAGAAATAAGAATCCATGACAGGTGATCATTCAGACCATCACTAAGAGTCAGGGTGAGCTAGAAGCAGTACAGCAGGAAATTGTGTTTTGTAGGCTAGAGTATTAATTATGGGATCCTCAATGGGACAGGCGGCTAATTCCACCCCGTCTGTTTAAAGTCCTGGGGTTTCAGGAAATATCAACATTTCCCCATCAGAAGGAAACACATAAGTTTATCTGGGGGTGTTACACATTGGTCCTCTGGGTAAATATGCAGTAGACCCACTATTATTTCATACATCTATAGCTCAGTGTCAGTTGCATTTCTTATCACAACCTCAACAATTTGCATCCGATAGAGCAAAGGTTAATTTTGTGCTATCATATAACACATGGATACGTTAATTTGGGCTGCCCCACTCATAAATAATCATAGTCCTTTATTGAACTATGTTCAGTGGATGACACAATTGGGAGCGATATTTGATAGAGGCAGAATGCATATACAGCTCATTCTGGGTTATTAAGGTTAAGACAAGGGCAATGACAACTACCCAGCTTATATTAGCCAGTTACAACAATTATTATCAGAGGCAGCAAGAATAGATGATTTGGTATTAAGAGTAAATTGAGGAAATAAAAAACGCCATATTTTTAGTGGTTAATAGACCCACCAAGGTCATAGAGCTATTAGATCTCACTCTGCAACAGAATGCTGGAGGGCTGAAAGATAAAGGTGGATTCAGTGTTTCCTTCATTCTTTTTCCCCAGTAGAGAAGAAAGATGCCCTCTCTGTTGAGCCTTTGCAGGCTGGAGGACTGACAAGGCCTTTATCGGCAGAAGAAAAGAAACAAAGTTACAAGGAGGGTCTCTGCCTCAACTGCTGTCACAAACGTACTTTTCTCCAATAATGGCAGAAGAAGGTGGAAAATGGGGTTCTAGCTTGTGAATGACAGACCAGAGATGAGTCAGATCATGAATTTCAGTTCTGTCATGTGTAAGGCCCATTTGTATTTACAAGTTACAATATTGCTACCTCAGAGTCCACAGAAACTAATTACCCTCTTAGGTTCAGGAGCATTAGGATGTTTTATGGACCGGCATGGTCAATAGAGATTACAGGCGCCAGTTCAAAATAAGACAAGATCTGAGGAAATCAAATTGATCTATGACACCCCGCTAATATTGGGGTTAGTAAAGAAGGAGACAGAGCCTTTTGTTAAGACCACAGAAGTGGGGCATTTGGAAAGGTTCCAATTTGACATCATAGCAGCATCTGATTTTTATGTTGTTTTGGAAACCAGTGGTTGAGGAGATTTAATCCCATTATCCATTGGAATACTTCATCCCTTATCTTCTTTTCTACTTGCTGTTTAAGGGAAACAGCAAGATGATAATAATGGATGTTTTTGGCAATTCAGTCCCTGATTGCCAAATATTTGGCATCGCTGAATATGGAGAAAGGTGAGGAAGATTTGGAGGTCCCCGCAGCCTTTGCCAATGAATATAGTAAAACAATAGCAGATACATTATATCACAATTGGCAGTATGACTGTGCCATTCATTTGATTCCTGGATCCACCATTCCTCATGGGCAAATTTACCCATTAACAGTACAGTAGGGTCAATTACTCTAACAGTATTTAAAAGAAAACCTCAAAAAGGGATTCATACAACACACCACTTTGACGGAACGAGCTCCCATATATTTTTTATCAGCATGTGGAGAACATTGTCCATGCATTGAACATAGGGAGCTGAATAAAATTACCATAAGAGACTGTAACCCTTTCCCTCTATTTTCAGTCTTACTGGATCAAATAAAAACAGCAATAATCTTCTCCCAAATGGACTTAGTGGGAGCTTTAAATTTAGTCTGCATGAGAGAGGAGGATGAGTGGAAGAGCACATTTAATACAGACCCAGACACTATGAATAACTTGTGATGCCTTTTGGTTTATGTAATGCTTTTTATATATCTGGGAATTTTGTCCACGATTTCTTCAGAGATCTCTTACACATGTTTGTGGTGGTTTATCTATATGACATTTTTATTTTCTCTGAGATTATGCAGCCAACATGTGAGGGAGGTTTTAAATCATCGGAGAAATCACTCTTTATGTTAACCCCTTCCGTGCGCGCGGAATTTCCGCACTGTGCGGGCGTTTCCATTAGTGGGCGGGGATTCGGACGGCCGGGGGCCGTCCTGCGCACATGCCCACCATGACGCGTGACGGCTCCCGGCCGTCACGAGCATGGAAGAGGTTAAGAGATAAAAATGTGCATTTGAAGTATCTCACGTTACCTTCTTAGGTTTTCAAATTTCAGGAAAAGGACATAGAGGCAATCATAACAAGGTCAAGGTAGGGTTGGAGTGGCCAAGACCCTCGAACATCAAAGACATTAAAAGGTTTCTTGGATTCACCAATTTCTATTGCCATTTTGTGCATAATTTTCCCACACCAGAAGCTCTCATCCTCCATCTGATGAAGAAAGGTCACTCTTTTCAAAAAGGGTGAGGAACAGGATCAAGTGTTCCAGACACTCAAATCAGACTGCATGTTGGCAGCAATTTTAAGACATCTAGATATCTGGTTGCTTTTTATTATAGTAAAGGGTGCCTCCGTTTACTGCTATAGGCTCAGTACTCCCCCAAAGATGCTGTGTAAGCAGTTCACTGCATCCAGTAACTTTTTATTCTAGAACCTTCACAAGTACAGAAAAAATCATGCACTCTATAGAGTCAGAAGTATTGGCAATAAAGGAAGCTTTTTCTCATTTGTGACATTATCTAGAGGGAGTGGTTCATGAATTAACAGCATGAACTGATCACAAAAATCTATTATACCTTACCTCCATGATATGGACCAGTTCCCAACATGCAAGATGGTCATTGTACTTTACTCGATAAGGTATCATGCAGACCAGGAAACCAGCATGGCAAAGCTGATGCACTCCCTCAACCTCATTAAGAATACAGAAAGCTAGGAACACCACCAAATATTTTAGCAGCCTCAATTCCTCCATATCAAATATTGGATCAGTTCCTCTTCAACCTCAACCAAGGTTATCATGGAATAGATCAGGAGGCATGATTAATGGAAGATTGAGGTTGTCGAGAAAAGGGGGTACTTTTCTGTTTCAGGACAATGCACTTTACATTCCATAATGAAATACTTACAGAGACTAACAATGCGGACGTGTCATCACACTCCATTGGTAGGACATGAGAAGATGAAGGAGCTCATGTGTCTGTATTTTGGTGGCCCAAGATGCACACAGATATCTTATCTTTCTTTGACCAATGGAACATCTATGCACAAGCCCAGAGTTCTCACACTCATCCTATAGGTCTTTTACAGCTGCTGCTTATGTCCCACCAGCCCAGGGAAATTATTGCATTGGATTTTCTGTGGAACTTCCCAATTGCTACCGGTTCACTGTTCTATTGGCTCTTGAAGACCACTTTAGGAAATTGGAGCATTTTATTCCTCTCAAGAAATTGCTTACCACAATATAACTGTCACATATCTTTCTGCAAAACATCTTTAGATTGTACGAATTACCAGCTACCATAGTGACAGACAGAGGGTCTTAGTTTGTGGCACATTTTTGGGGAAAGTTGATGAGACAGTTGGGTACTGCTCATTTTGAATCTACAAGTTACCATCTGCAGACCGATGGCCAAAATGAGAGGCTTTACCAGTCAACTGTACAGCACTTAATATGTATTCCTATGGACCAAGCTGTACAGTGGAATAGATAGCTGTCCCTGGCAGAATTTGCATACAACCTCTCTTTGCACTCTCCCACAGGCACATCTACTTTCTTTTGCACTTATAGCTTTCATCCACATATGCTTTCTCATTGCATTACACCTTCTAAGGTCCTTCCTGATCTTACAGAACATTAAACAAATCAGTCAGAGGGTTTACAAGCATGAAATAGCAACTTAGACAGCCTGCAAAATGTTTGCAAATAGACATAGGCAGACACATCTGCAATATAAAAAGGGTGATTGAGCCTGGTTCTAAACTAGATTCCTGTCCTTTCCTGGCATGCATTTCAAGTTCACGCCAAAGTTTGTTGGTCCATTTTAGATTGGGGTGTTAGTGGGAGCGGGGTGGCCAAGTTGAAAATGCTAGAGACATAGAGAATCCATTTGGTAAGCCATGTGTCTAAGGTAAAACCTGCAAAAATTGTGGGAGAGAGTCCTTCTCCTCCTCCTTTGATTATTGATGAATCACCAGAAGTGGAATTTGAGTTCGATTTCCAATTTCCGAATTTATCATGGTCACCTTCAAAACATGGTTGTATGGAAGAGGTAGGATATTTTGGGTCATTCCCAGGGGCTTGCTTCTTTTTTGCAAGCCCCCCAATAAGGAATTTCATGCTTAACATCCCAATAACCAAGGACCAAATCATACATCAGGGCTGATTTTCAAGAGGGTACACTGTCAGGATTAGAAAGCAAAATGAGCAGAATGTCAGAGGCAAAAGAAAATGTGTGGATGGAAAATATATAAACAACATGTCCTAAGGTTCACCAGGAAGAGGGACCTTCAGCTAGGATGGAAGCACTGTGAAACAGGTTTGTGGAATCTGTGAATGAGAATTAGAGAGCCAACCTGCATATGTGTAAGCACTTTCAGGTTAAGCTCACCACTTCCGGAGCTTTATAGGTAGAGGGAGTGTATATTTGAGGGGGTCATCACTAAATGTTCAAAGAAGCACCTTTGGGCAGAAAAGGCTGAGAGCGTGAATTGGCCTGTTTAATGGGGAAATTAGACCTGCAGTTAACAGAGGCAAGGTAGGCTACTGAACAGGAAAGTCTTAGATCTGAATTAGATAAGTGAAAATAAAACAGTAAGTTGCTAGTAGATATCGGAAGGCAGCAATTTGCAGAGTTAGAATATGGTGAGAGGTGTGAAAAATCCTGGTTAGGAAAGTTAGGTAACAAAATGGCAGGAATAATATAGTAATCTTCCAAGAGTCTTTAGAAGCTGGGAGTTGCCCCAGTAATGGGCGAATTGATAAGGCATTCCATAGTTTTATCAGGCTCTATATAACTAACAAGTTGATCCGGGAGAATAGGAGAGGGATCCCTGGCTTAACAATTTACAACTTGCCTGGCTGGACCCTCCACAGCAGGAAGAACTAGCACAAGAAATCTCAAATGAGATGAGATAAGACCAGCTATTGACAAGGTTAAGAGGGGCAAAGTACCTGGCCCAAACTTTTTTCCGGGGAAGTGTATAAGACTGTTGAGGATCAAGTACTCCCTGTGTGGCCTGTGCAGTTCAATAGTATCCTGAATAAGGGCCAACATCCTCCTCCATCATGGGCTGAAGCAATTATTGTGGTATTACTGAAACCAAATAAACTCCAGAATAGGTGTGAGTCATATCATTCAATATCTCTGTTAAATGCAGACTATAAAATATTAACTTCAGTACTGGTAAAGAGATTAGCAGGGGTAAAGGTGAAGCAGGTGATGGATGATCAGAAGGGTTTTGTTAGAGGTAGACAATTGAATGAGTTCATGCATCAGGTAATTGGAGCAATAGACTTGGCCAGTAGTTTTCAGGCTCCAATGGCCCTGATAATCTGGGATGCAGCTAAAGCTTTTGACCAAGTGAAGTGGGAGTTCCTTGGGGTCTGTTTGAGAAAGTATGGGTTTCCCCACAATATCATTGGGGCAATTAAGTCCTTGTCTAATACCCCCTCTGCTAGAATATTGATAAATAATACGCTTACCAAAAAGGTAATAACTAGGAGAGGCACACAGCAAGGGTGCCCCTTTCACTGATTCTATTAGATTTATTTGTTGAACCTGCACACACAATTAGGGCAAAAAATAATATAGTTCCATTTGAATGGCGCAAGTATCAGAAAAATATTGCATTATATGCTGGCAAGTTAATACTCTTTACTACCCAACGTGGATTATCTATCCATACTTTTCAGGGCCTTGCCGGATATTTGGGCACTTTGGCAGGATATAACATTAATCAAGATACAACCAAGATAATGACTTGGAATATACCTAACTTCGATAGGCCAGTGTTCACTCAAATTGGATATCTGGGAGTAGATATATATCTCAGGATTTGGATTTAGTGTCTCAGAAGAATTTGAGTAGGGTTGTGATTAAGTAGGTATTGAAGAAATGGTTGAACTTTCCCATGTCTATTTTTGAGACAGTAAATTTTGTTAAAATGTTCATAATCCCAAGCTGATATTTTTATTCAATTACATTCCATTATGGTTCAACCCTGTCTCTCTCCAGAAGATTCAGAGTGGCATTTGTAGTTTAACATGGGGTAGGGAAAACATTCAATAAGGGAGGGCTACGGGTGCCAGAAACATAACTATACTGTTGGGCAGTCTATCGGAACACTTTCAGGATGTTACTTGGGAAACAGGAAGACTCAGAAGTGGGGCAGATGTTTTTGGCAATGACCAATAGTTTAAATAGTGGCGTTGGTTTCTTGTATAAGTTTGGTGCATAACTTTTTTTTTTTAAATGTCAGGCTGAAGATTTTAAGATCTGGCACAAGGGTTTAGTTTAAGATTAGAAGTGCATGGGCAATTGCTTATTATTCAATGGAGGCACCAATATGGGAATCATCAGGGATACTAGAATGTTTAAAAGACGCCCTAAATGTTCCATTTAGGTCAGCTATGTGTGTAAAGTGAAGGGACCATATAGATAATAGTGGTCTAAAACCACGGAGCACATTATTTTATAAAACTTGAGGCAGTTTCTCTAGTTTTAAGAATATACAGCTTGACTCATGGCACAGGTCGTTATGACAAGAAGGGGACCCCTTGGATATGAAAGTGGAAAGGGCTCTGCATACTACTGGAACGCTAAAGAAAAAAGTGACAAAATGGTATGAACTTCTATGTGAGGCAGAGGAAAAAGGAAGACAATGGCCTATCGGAAGCAGACTGGGTGCTTGCAAATCAAGAGTTGGAATCACTATGCCAAGCATCATTTTAACTTTTATATGAAACTGTCAGTCCATCTATGTTTAAAAGCAAAACACGTTTCACTTTACACAGGACTTTACACAGGACTTATTGGACTCCTAAAAAGATGGCAAGATGGTCCAGTGCCCAAGAAAATGTATTTAAGAAGTGAGGTCTTTTAAAAGCTGATCATCTATGTTTGTATCATGCCTTACTCTGAAAGAATATTGGAAGGACAACAGGACATACATAAAATTCTAAATACAGTACTTGGTTCTAAGTTTGAGGTAAGCCAAACTGTAACTATGCAATTATGTTTGGTATTGATGATAAAGTAGACAGAGTGCACGTTGATAAAAAGCAAATTTTGAGGGTATTCCAAAAATATGTCTATGCGCTTCCTCCCAATGTCAGAGGATAGATCTTTTTGATAAGGAAAACCAGCAGGTATGACAGATTTATGTTTTGGTGAGGAGACAACTAAGTTTTTGCAACTGATAATTGACACAATAATGATGCGAAATCTGTAATTAGCTTTAAAAGAGTGTGCACACTCATCAGGATATAGTTTCAATCACTAAGGGAACGTAGCAGGAAGTGCGGTTATTGTGTCCGCCGTTGTTTGCAACTTTTTCACAGTTTTTGGACCAACCAGCACACCTGCGTATTCCGTAAAGAAATGTCTAAACTCATCGATAAAAGAGAAGAGATGGCACAGGACCTTTTTGGGAAAGGGTTTAGTGCGGCGGCTGCTGCACCACCCACAGAACAACGTAAAATTGGACTACGGTCATGTTTTTTGAGATTGGAAAAAGTCAAGAAACAAGAAATGGCTCGCTGGTGGGATGGCATAACCCTCCAGCAATATATGGACAAAGACAAGATCCCCCAGGGCCTCAGAATTCTTATTTTTCCAACATTTGAGGACCTAAGTGGGGACCTCTTGGAAGAATGGGAGCACAATCTCAAGGGAGCCTCATTTACAATGATGAAAATTCTGGTAAAACATGCTAGTGAGAAAGGCCAGAAACTACAGGCAGAAATTGATGAAATAGAAAAACAGATAGAATCTATGGATTGTAAGGACCTAGTGGAGAAAAATTATGTAATTCTTAACAGAGTCATTGAGGAATACCAACAATATCTTAGAGATAAAAAGATGGGAAAGATTAAAAGGGATGACCGTGATTACCGGGATGGCAGAATCTATACATTCGCTAGAAAATATGATAATCCTATTAACAGTGAAGACAGGAAAAGGGTCAGGGAAGTAAGCTTAGAAGCCAAATCAGTTAGCAGCAGTTCACTGGCCTCAAATGAAAGTACCACATCAAGCACAGCACAGCCGTTAATCCCTTTAGGAGCGGGTACCTCCAATTTCCAAAGGGAACTGGAGAGACTTCGCATAGGCGAGAAACTGGCAAAAAGAACACAAGAAAACAAGGAGAGGAGGGTGGTCAGGGCGGAAGAACAGACAGTCATGCAATGTCACTCCGTCCCAAAAAGAACAAACAGTGAATACTATGCCAGAGCGGACTGGGGTCCCCACCACGGGGGGGGTCACTAGTTTAAATATCACGACAGTGCAGAATTCAGATCTACAGATCATCAATCTTTCAAACAGGATGCTTAATGAACATGAATGTAATGTTTTGAAAAAGGGAGTAGGATTCTGTCCCACTCAATATGGGGACTTAGTCGATGTTCATATTGATTTGTATAAATTTCTCAGAACACTGAAATTAAAAGAATTTTTTGCACAGCAACCGGTTAAACCTGTCATGAATGTTTTACACACCTCACCCACACACCGTACAATTGGGGACATACGGGGAGTACAAACATTGTTGGCCATTGAGTATGATGAAACACCTGACATGCAGACCATACTAGATTAATTGGACATTAAGGAAAATTACAACAGGGACACGGGTCTCAAATGTAAGTCCAAGTTCGTCCCACCAGGTGGATATCATGCCAACATTGAGAAGTTTGGCGATCTCATTTCACAGGAGCTCAGGAAGCTCGAAGGCTCCAACAAGTACAAGCCCCATCCCACCCCCAATCTATCCCGCCATGAAAGAGAAGCGTTACAGGGATTACAGAATGATACTAATATTGTAATCAGGGAGGCGGACAAAGGAGGGAACGTGGTAATCATGAACCTACAGGACTACATGGGGGAAATCTCACGACAACTGAGTGACCCACAATGTTACGAACCCATCCAACATAACCCCATTCAAGCATTACAAACTACCATCAATGCAAGGCTTATGGAATGGAGGGAGGAGTGCCTAATTACTATGAGTGAATATAGATATCTATAGGTTGAGAATGCACGTTTTCCATGTATCTATATTTTACCTAAGGTACACAAGGGGGCCTTTTTCCGCCAGGTAGACCAATCATCTCTGGAGTAGGGTCCCCAACAGAGCGATTATCTGAGTTCGTTGACCTATCGCTACAGAAACATGTGATTAACCTACCAGCGTACATTAAAGACAGCAAGGAGATTCTGGTTAAATTTGAAGGGTTCCTGTGGTCAGAGGAGCTCAGATTTGTCACTTTTGACGTGGTGGGACTTTACACATGCATCCATAAGAATTTAGGTATGCAGGCCACACAGCATTATTTAGACACTGAAGGGGCGGATTATTACGCCTACAATAACATGATTATGGACATGATAGAATTGATCCTCACCAATAACTATTTCAAACATGATGAAAGGTGGTATCACCAACTACAGGGGACCGCCATGGGTTCGAGATTCGCGCCGTCGTACGCGGGGCTCTTCATGGGCTGGTACGAGAAGGAACATGCTTGGGCCAGACGTGCCTCCCCTTGGACCAAACATATTGTATACTGGGGGAGGTACATAGACGATATAATCTGTCTATGGTCTGGTACGGAGGCACTCCTTAATGAATACCTTGAATACCTTAATGACAACACGTTTAATGTCCAATTAACTATGCAACACCATCAGGAACACATAGAGTTTTTGGATATTTTTTTCTTTGTGAAGGACTGGGTGGTTCACAGTTCATTATATCGCAAACCTACCTCCTGCAACAGCGTTCTCCATGCGGAAAGTGCCCATGCGAAATCAGTCATTTCTAACATCCCTTATGGGGAAATGGTTAGGGCCAGACGCATATGTAGCGAAGATGAGGGCTTCAGAAAGAACGTATCTGACATTAAACAACGTTTCAAAACAAGGGGATATGACCAAAGGGTATTGGACAGAGTAGAGCGAAGAGCCCTGGCCCTCCCAGAGCAGATACACTCATCAATAAGCACCCACAAGGGGCAGAGAAACAGCGCAATAAAGAGCACTGGAAGGACAGGATAGCCTTTTATACTAACTACACGGTACATAGTGATCGGATTTTTAAGGCCTTTAGAAAACATTGGCACTTACTGGTCGAGATCCCAACACTACGTCCCCTTATCAATGACCACCCCTCACTGATTTTTAGAAGAGGGCGGACCCTGAAGAGCTCCCTTTGTCCGAGCTACATTACAGCCAGCAAGGCAACCACTAATACATGGCTGCCATGCCCACCGGCGGGTTTTTACACCTGCGCCAATTGCAATGTTTGTTGTCTGGGATCAAATAAGTGCAAAGAACTGAGTTACAATTCTAACCACACATACAAAATCAAACATCACATAAACTGCAACACACAGTTTGTGATTTACATATTGGAATGCCCTTGTGGTATTATTTATGTGGGCAGCACAGTTCGCAATCTTAAAACCAGAATTCAAGAACATCGGAGGGCGCTTATTAAAGGGGATGACAGGTATCCCATGACTGAACACTACCGCTTAACACACACCGGTCCTATTAAATTCAGTTTCTTTGGCATTGACCACATCCCACCTAACAACCGAGGTGGTAATAGAGAACTGTCATTGAGAAGGGCGGAGGCTAAATGGATTTGTAGACTCGATTCAGTCAAGAGGGGACACAACACTGACCATGAGTTTCACTACTTTCTGAGCTAGAGGTCCCCGCCACCGACCCCTGTGGGTTGGAGACATTAATGATTGAGTTTATATCGACACATTAATGATTGAATTTATATATAGATCCACGCCCTGTTCATTTTCCTTCACCTTCATTTTCTTTCACCTTCTTTCTGATTCTTACTTTCCCCTTATCGAGTTTCATCTTTCGCTGCATTTTTGTATCGCCAATATGTATTTTACCCTCCATGGGCATTGTTCCACAACAATGGACAACAAACGGCTGGGTTTTAGCCGTAGCCTGTAGTATTTTAGACTCGGTGCTTATATTTAGGCCCTTTTTATCCTAGGGCACGTTATACTTTGACGTGTGGTACTTTGGGGTCTTTTTTCTATCCTTAGACACGTTTGGTTCTGATGATTTGGCTCGCACTACTTTTACACCGGGTGTGTAGTCATTTGTTTGCTCTTTCCCCGTGGAAACAATTTCCGACGCTGCCTGTTCCAGCACCCTGTTGGCCAAGGCCCGACTTGTACTGACGCTGCCACCCCAGCAGACAAGCAACCTGGTCATGGATGCATCAGTTACTGTTTAGCCACTATAGGCCCTTACTGCTCGGCCATACTTATCGCTTGCTCCCTGTGACACGTACGCCGATTATGCTTCCCGCGCAATCCGGTATATAATTACCGGGTTTACTTTCGGCATCTTCATACCCACTTTCAGAGCCGACGGCAGCTCACAGCTTTCTCAGGTATTATTCGCTCTTTTAAGTGATCCTACCCTCAGAGACTATACTGTCTCACCCAACATAGTTTTATCGGCCCCTCTATCGCCGCTCTTATGGCATCTTTGGCTTCCTTTTTACTTACTTTTTGCTTATTCTATATTTTTAATTTTTCACTGTTCCCACGGCGCCCTTGTAAGACAGTTGCATGGATCTCCAAGGGGTTCGTTTTTAAATCTTTTCTTATCTTGTGTTTCTACGTGTAATGTCACCCACTGAGCCATTACGGCTCCTCCGCCTGATAGCCGCATGGATTTCGAATGGGGACCCTTTTATAATTCTTACTCCTTTCTTTTACTCAGGCCCATTATGGGCTAGAACGCGGGTTGTCAACGGTATTTTTCCTTTGATATGGCCTTTTATTGCGCCCGAACGGCGCCCCAGCCCGGCAGTTCTTTTGATTACTTACGGGGCTCCCGACATGTCTTTATTCCCTGTTAAAGGTGTTTTTTCTTTGATATGTCCTTCATTGCGCCCGAACGGCGCCCCAGCCCGGCAGTTCTTTTGATCACTTACGGGGCTCCCGACATGTCTTTATTCCCTGTTAAAGGTGTTTTTTTTCCCTTTGATATGTCCTTCATTGCGCCCGAATGGCGCCCCAGCCCGGCCCCCCCTTTTTTCAGTGGTTACTCCTTACCGTGGCGCGCATCCGCCACTCTCGCCACATCTCCGTCTTTTTAATACTTCCATGTTTCATATTAGTGTATACATCTTCGTTATGTAGAGTTTAAACGTATTTATTTTCTTTGCAGATCGTGTGATTGTTGGCCCTTATCAAGGAGGCCTACACAGACACATCATTTTGTGCAGATCTGTTTTACCTATTGTTTGACATGACTTCAAGATTCGGTTAGAGCTTGCATCTAGCACTTCACAGGGGATATTTGGTATTGCCCTTCCCCTACTTTTCTACTGCAATTTATGGTATGTATATGCCACCGCTTATTTATTTCTAAGCATAATTATTATCTGATTAATTTTCCTAGTGCCTTTTGTGACGGTTATCATAGGGATTCGCATGGTCAGTGGGTGTGGGTTTTTCTAGGATTGCGTTATATACTCCATTTTGTTGGCCCATGCCCTGCTTAGGCGAGAGACCCACAATAAGAAGGATTTCCACACTTATAATACACTAGGATTGGGGCAGTGTCTGAGGACACCAGTCCAAGTACATTTTTGGACCTGGATCTACTGTTGTGCCTAAGCTGGGGCACTCAACCAAGCATATAATTTGTAATCACATAGTGCGTGTCCATGATGGGGTACGACCGTGTCATATACACATAGGCGGATCATCTTTCTCCACTACACGTAGAATCACATAATCTTCATCTTTTGTGCAGATATGTTTTTAATTAGTTCTAATGTAATATAGTAGCGATATAGCACCGTATTAGAGTATTTGTTTGTCACACTGTTTTCAATGTTCACACATGGCAATATTAGTTTCTATGTCCGTTCTCTTTATATTTTGTTTTTACTCGCTCTTGCTCTCGCTAGTCCTCTTACCCTCTATTCCCATGTCTCACTTTCATGATATTTTTTTCACTCTACCTTTTTTTCTTTCATTTTGGTTTGATTAGTCTTGTGCCAATTATTTTATATATTGTGTGTTTGTACATATATTTATGTGTGTCTCATATTGTAATTCACAGCCCTGAAGAAGTTCATTCCTTATGAACGAAACGCGTTGGCTGGTGTATATCTTTCATTGTTGGATGTATATGAAAAATAAAGGATCTACTGAGAAAAGATATCAAGACTAAATGACTTATTGAAGGACTGTTTTTACTTAGAAGTAGTGCACCACTCCAATCTTCTTTGGTTTCTCTCTCTGCCGAGCAGTAGGCACCCACCGACGGCAGGTGCTGGAGTTGTGTGTGCACACTCATCAGGATATAGTTTCAATCACTAAGGGAACGTAGCAGGAAGTGCAGTTATTGTGTCCGCCGTTGTTTGCAACTTTTTCTCACTTTCTTAGCTTTAAAAGAGGTCTGATGATGGCATCAGTTGGAGGCTGGATTTGGACATTGCAGCCTATTCCAAATGTCCTGAACTTGGGACTATTTTGGCAAGATGAACAAAGATATGGTTGGAGGTTTGCCAACTCAGACATTTATTTGGCTGACCACAAGGCGGTATCATAAGTTCCATAATGATGAGGACTTTAAAAAAAACTGTACACATGATGATTGTGATCAGGCAACAGAAAACAATTAAGATGCAAACTCCCATTTCCTTTCGAAACAGGATTACAATTCATAAGCAAAATTCACACGACAAAGGAATTAGCACACAATTTATACTTGCCCGGGAAGTGGAAGGGCACAAGACCCCCAGATGCAGGCCACCAAATATCAAAATGGTGGGTGCCATTTTCTCTTCTGGTGGGGCGGGGGGTGATCTGGAAGTGCATAGCCCAATCACCCCCACCATCCTCAGGGAAGGTAAAATGGTCAACATCAATTTACCCTGAAAGAGGTACCAGCAGCAGCAGCCGCTACTAAGCACGGATGGTGGGGCGGGGGGGGGAACGGAGGGGTGAATGAAATAAAGAAAAATAAATTCACTTACCTTAATGCTGCCGGGTGCTGCTGATTCTGCTCCGTCTCCTCCGCGACGCAACAGGAAGCTCCCAGCTTCTTAGAAGCCCATGTCCAATCACAATGCTGCCTTAAAGCAGCATTGTGAATGGTCTGATCGCTGTGGTTCGGTGCTCAGACAGGGGCTTGGAGGCTTTGCATGTTTCCCACCAGGCTGTGTAATGCAGCCTGGTGGGGAAGATGCAAAGTGTGCATGACGGTTTGACCGGCCCTCTTGGGCCGGTCAAACCGTCATGCACACTTTTGAGTGTGTTTTACACTCGTCCCCTGCTCCCTGCACTGGCCAGCCCGGCCCACTCACCCTACCCCACACCCGAGCAGGAAGGAAAACGAAAACGATAATAACATTTGTTATTGTCATTTTTGTTTTCCTTTTTACACTGCTTGCAGTGCAATGGGCCGACGCTCCTATGCCTTAGTGGTGGAGCAGCCACTGGGTCCCTGGGGGCCGACCCTCCCCAATATAAAATCCCTTTTGGTCTAGTGGTGTCTTCATACTCTCCCGTATCTGGATCCCTGAACAGGAATTCTTACTTCAGCAGAAATTCTTACGAGAGAAGTACCATTGGAAAGGAGATGCTTCCCTTTCTAATGATGTCCCTCTTTTGGTTAAAGCTGACCCAAGTGCTTACAGATCACCAAAACACAAAATGGCGGTCACCATTTTTCCTTCCCTGCAGGAAATGGGGAGGGTTTGGCCTGATAGCCCTCCAGTGGGAAGGGAAATGGCCATAATTACTTTGCTTCAAAGGTGGGATAGACCTTCCTTATGCCAGGAAGGTCTACCCCACACCAAAAAAATCCCTGGTGCTCTAGTGGATTGGTGGTCTAGTGGTAGATTTCTGCTCGGGGATCCCTACGGTAAATCTTTGTCTTGATTTGCTGATGTGCAGCTAAGTGGAGAGTTATGCCTGTGAAGTGATTTCATCCTGTAGATTTCTCTTTGTGAATTGGGTCCTACTTTTGTATTGAAAATGTGTTACTTTTTACTTCACAGAGATCCTTGAACTATTTTTTTACAAGGGTCTCACAAAATACACCAATAAAGAAAAATAAAATAATATGGCACCGCAAACATGCACCATCAGGTCAGAGTAAATGGACTGTACAGCTAGAAAAATGGAAAGAAGGTATTTAATTAGAGATGGGTAGAGCTTATCTTTGGAATACAACACAAATTAAAAAAGCAATTCTCGTTTTTGTTCCTGTTTGTGCCCACAAGATCCTTCGTGAAATCCCCTGTGTGCTCTGCAGTATCATGACTGTTTTCTTCAAGCGGTTTTAAATTGCGCTTCCAAATCCGAATTAAGTCTTTCTTAACTGGACTCAATGGAAGGCTAGCTTTAAACATTCTCCCTGGCCCACGATATTGTCAAATAAGAATATTTAATTTTCTTGGATCAGGTCAGTAGTCAAGAATAAACTTATACAAACATCACAGGTACATGATTCATGGTTCTTTGTGTGAAAACAAATATCAATTTGAGCATAAAAATGGCCTTTAATAATTTATGAACTGCCACGCAATAAAAAGGTAGATATTTCACACAGGAGTCCTCTTTGCCAGAAACCATGGCATCTGAATTGTTGAATTGTTTATGATCATGCTGTTTCCTCTTGCATGTATATAGATTTTTGAATAATCCATTATATTCTAAAGTCTACATTTTTACATAAAAGCACAGGGAGTAGTTGATCAGATATTACAAAATTCTCTAGTTTCAAGCTTTTTCAGGAGTTTTCGACATTTGTCTAAAAAGACTACAAAGACTATCCATTATGTATATACAGGAAATCACCTTTGAATATATTACATAACAAATTAATACAAATGGAAATCCTTTACCTCATCACTGATTATTCTGAAAAACTGACACAAATCTGTGCGTTTTATGTAAGTGTGTCTGTATGTGGCATTATATAGTGCAAACCTAGCCAGTGTGTTGTGGACCGACGATGGTCATTCCTTACCAATTTTAATGTTTAAGTCATATAATTTTAAGTCACCACCCCTCCCTGGCACCCCCGACCAAAGACTTGCCACATCAGGCACACCTAAACATGTACAAAATATTCCGCTTGATGCCGCACAATCAGAACTGGTGACATGCATGTGTCATCACAGAAATGAGCAGCACACATTCACTTTCGAAGGAACAAATGAAACTTTATTAAAATGAACAACGAAATGAAATGAAGACACATGGCCGCTCCCCTCGGGACAATACGTAGGTCACAGCCTGTAAGACAAAAAACATGATGAGAAGGTGTGTCCTGCGCACATCAGAGGACAGAGCGAGAGCGAAGGAGAGAGAGAGGAAGAGAGGGAGGGAGGGAGAGAGAGAGAGAAGAGGGAGAGAGAGAGGAAGAGAGGGAGAGAGAGAAGAGGAGAGAGAGAGGGAGAGAGAGAGAGAGGAAGAGAGGGAGAGAGAGAGAAGAGGAGAGAGAGAGGAAGAGAGGGAGAGAGAGAGAGAGAACGTGCCACCCCTGCGCACCCAGGCCACACTGCTCACCTGCTGCCACCGGTGTGTCTCCAACCACGTGCCGGTATGTATAGCAGGACACCAGGTCACACATCTGAGTCAGAGCCGTCAGCTGAAACAGAGCCCAGATACATGACTGGCACAGTACACACACTTGCACAAGACAACATCGCCTGCCCGCCCATGCAGACCCAGGCAGAGGCACCCCAACCCCTCCCGCCGCCCATCGGAGCATGCCCGCCCATGCACACCCAGGTCTCAATGCTCACTTTCCGCCACCGGCGCGTAGACAGGAGGTCCCACCACGTGCCGCTGCAAGCCACAAGCCCGGGGCCCGCGGACATGGCACCCTCCACATCATGCAGCCCCGCTCCGCAGGCCACCAGGTCTCACGTTTGGCGCTGGGTCTTGATTACTCCATGGCAGAGGACATACCAGTGCACCCGGCACCATCGCAGGCTGCACACCCGCTCAGCCCAATGGGTGCCACCAACTCTGGGATCCCGGAAGCGACGCCACGTGGCGGTAGGCCCGCGCTGCCCGCTGGCTCTGGCCTACACTGTGGTCCAGCAGGGCACACAAAACCTGAGCTGTCCGGACCGCCGGGACGGGGCATCATCGCAGGCTGCACCCCCTCTCAGCAGCTCAAGGTGCCACTGACTCAGTGCACCCAAAGTCACCGTCCCGTGGCAAGGTGCCTGTGCCGTCCGCAAGGCCCCGTGTGCCACTAACCCTGTGCAACCCCAGTCTGCGCCACGTGGTGGTAGGCCCGTGCCCTACTCAAGGCCTCGGATGCCACTAACCCTGTGCAACCCCAGTCTGCACCACGTGGTGGTAGGCCCGTGCCGTACTCAAGGCCTCGGATGCCACTAACCCTGTGCGCAACAACTCATGGGCCCTATATGAGTACGAACCGTGGAGCGTCCGTCATCCAGTCACCACCGGAAGAGGGGAATGTGACTTCGTCGGCCCCTTATGTTGGCGGAGTTACATGGCCTGTGATGCCTGTGCCGGATGGGTGTGGTGTGTGTGAAAACCTGCCCTCAGGGAGTGGCTGTGACATACTGACAACTAGACCAGTGACCTGCACACCACCAGCGAGTACGGCTGCGACGGGTAGCAATGAGGGCCCCCCCTCGGGGCGTAAGCAGAGTGGTCTGGCCTGCCGTACGCCGGACCAGCGCAGGGCTTGCAACAATGACTCGTGGGATCTGGGCGTGGTCCAGTCCATATCCGGACAAGGAAGTGAGTGATGCGTGTGTCCCTGTTGTAGTCATCACGGGACCCGGTACACAAAATGCAATGTCGCACCTTCTGACTGGCATCCCACAGGATGAACATCATTGACCCAAGGGAAGGCACTGTCCCCACATTCATCCACACATCCATACATGGATGACGTAAGACATTACACAGCAGTGCGTCACTGGATGTTTATTTGCACATCCAGTGCAGTCATGCAGCTGGAGCGGTACAGGGCAATGCCGAGCACACTACACAATATGGGCCCGTGGAGGGCCAGCCAGTGTACATCCGGGGATGACCTGTACTGCGGGAGGGGAAGGGTACAGTCCGCAGTCTGTCCGCTGTGTCAATGGTCGTCAAACAGGATGTGGCAGTCCATGTCGCTGTCCAAGGTGAGTGCATCGGAGTGTATCGGGGGTCAGTGGTAGGTCTTGAGGCCATGTGCGGCACCAAGCAGAAACAGGCAAGGTGGCAGAAATGAATGCTAGTACCTCCTTCTGATCTCAATCCCATCCACGTCCTCGTCCCCGGATGTGTGCTCTGCCCCACCTGTCGGTGTTGCAGTACCGGCTGTGGCACTGTGTGCCACTGACACATCAGGGGCCAGAGGAGGATTGTCGGCCGCACTGTGTGGCAGTGTCACATCAGGTGCCGGAGTGGATACGCCTGCCGCACTGGGAGGCACTGGCACACCAGGGGGCGGAGATGTGGATGGTGTGGGGGCCTCAGCATTCATCAACGCCACGCCTTGTGGCAGCAATGCCATGATGAAGACATGCAGGGCCTGGTAGATCCCAGCTATATTTCACTGATGTGCAGTGGTGGCTGCCATCCTTTCTGCCTCCATCCGCACCATGTCCTCCATGAGCCTCTGCATGTGTGCCAGCTCACGGCTGGCATCGCTAGGGCCACTCTGAGTGGACAGGTATTCCTCCCTCCGCGTCATGACTCCAGCGATGTCAGTCAGGGCTCGTTGGAGACCATGGGGCGGACGTAGACACCCAAGGATGGCGTCCAGTTTGGTAGCCATGAGGTCGAACCCCACCCGCACCTGCTCGGCCGTCTCCCTCTGGCCCTCCAGCACATGGCGTTGGAAGGCCATTTGTTGTTCCTGGGGGTCTTGGGAGAGTGCCGGGGCTGTGGGTGCCTCCTGCTGGGTGGTTTGGGTGGCGGGTGGGGTCTCATCGATGTAGCTGGGCTGCCCTGATCCTGGAGGTGGCTGGCGGATGAGGTCAATGATGTCTTGGATGGTTTGGGTGTCGATGCTGGTGTTGTCCTCCTCCTCCTCATCAGTGAAGAGTGGCTGTGACTGCTCTGCAGGAGGTGTTGACGATGCCCCTGCGATGTGAAGGGGAGATGGTGTATTACAATGTGTCCACATGTATGTAGCCGCATGGTACAGGTTGACATTCAGACAGCATGGCATTGTACATTGTGACAGTCTGTGCGTCTGGGCGAGGACCCAGGTTCATTGTGGGTGTGCACTATGCCCTGCTTGCTTGTGCATGTGTGCCATTGTGGCCATCTCCCCCCGTCCCCCCAGTACCTGGTGGTCACTCACCCTGTTGCAGTTGTGTTGTGTCCTGTCGAGCAGTGTCCGGTCCCCCGACTCCGGCCACAGTATCCATACTGATGACTGTCGACACCAGCTCCTCCATGTCATCCAGCTCCAGCATATTCCATTTTTGGTGCCCAATGACACGTTGGAGGTGACGAAGAGTTGTTGATGGTGTTCCATCACCTCCATGACTATGATCCTGTTCGCCTGCGGACTGAACTTGGTCTTCCTGGTCTTCTTGTCCTTGCCCTTCCCTGTCCCCGAGGTCCCAGGCTGGTCGTCCGGGGTGCTTGTGGGGTTGCGCTCGTCCTCTGCGCCTGCTCCGGCTGCCTCCATGGTGCTTGGGTGTTGGTCAGTTTGTGTGTGCGTGTTTTTTATACTTTAATGGTGATTTTTGATGCCTGTCAGGTGTGTGTTGCAGGCCTGTGGCTGCTTTTCGCTACTTTTTGTACCGCGATTGGCCTCATCGCATGATTTCTCGTGTTCGCGCTTCGCATTTTTTCGGCGTGGCGTTGATTTTCACGCTGAAATTTGACGAGTTATCTGGTGATTATCGCATGCTACCACCTTGTTGTGAATTCCATGTTGACACGGGGTTATTTTCCCGAGATAGGCTGCGATATTGAAAGTTGCGTTACGCTACTCCTGCGGTAGTTATCACACGTTCTTGTGAATATACCCCATAGAATCATAATCTCTGCTCCATTCTTAGAAGTGACAATGTTCATGTTCTGTAGTTGCGGAAAAGCCCACAACAGTCTAGTGGTTTCACCACCTGATTTATCACTCTGTAAGCACCACATTCACAGCTTGACACGTATCAAAGTCATAGTTATAGCAACTTTATATATTGGTTATTTGAGACATAATAAACACCTTGCTTGGATCGTGAAATTACTGTTTAATATATGGAACTGACT
Organism: Calotriton arnoldi; assembly: GCA_963921515.1. Taxonomy (NCBI): domain Eukaryota; kingdom Metazoa; phylum Chordata; class Amphibia; order Caudata; family Salamandridae; genus Calotriton; species Calotriton arnoldi. Next base: position 2,465,256 of record CAWUFW010001802.1, read on the forward strand.
TTTCAAGGAGCAGCTGTCTGGCACTAGAACAATAGCACAGATCAAAAGAAAGCCACCATCCGGGCAGCTTTTAAGTCTGATGTGGTTGTCTCCATGCTCTTTGAGCATGTCTAAAATTATTAGCCAAGGAAGGCAAAGGAATATGACTACTGTAAGACATTCACTTTCTGCCCATTTATGAACTATATTTTCCTAATACGCTGCAGCAATAGTTCCTTCTGCAAATAATCTTATGAAAAATACAGCTATAAGTCCAAGAACGTTCTGAATTCTAATCCTAAAGAGTTACATAAAACCAACAAAAATGCAATGATTGTTTCCACATGTTATGGACAGGAGAATGATAATAAAGTATAAACTTTGGACGGATTTATAAAGGATTTTTTCAGGTATAAATCAGATTTACAGTTTGAAAGAAGTGTAATCCGCATGCATAAATTAAGCATTATTCATGGAGGTGGTGGTCAGGGCCCTCCAGCCACATGCGGTGACCAGGAAGTCAGGTGTACATTAGTAGGCATTCAGAAACAATTGAACATGTATAAATTATATTTTTCAGCACATACAAGCTACATTCGACAGATCCAAATGTAACCGCAGCGGAATGTGTAAAAAAGCTCACAGACTAAGAGACGTTTGTAAAACAAGGATGCACTGAAGCATTCTGTATCTTGCCCTCTTTATTTCAATATCTCTTTCTCCACTGTGCCTCTTTCTCTTTTCATTCTGTCCCTCATATTCTGTCTCTTGATACCACTTTTCTGAGTTTCTATCTCTCCCTTCCTTGCTCGCTCTTTCACTCCCTTCCTTGCTATCTCTTGCTCAGCCTTTCTCTCCCTATTCACCCCTTCGCCTCTTCCTCTTTTTGTTCATCAGTAATTTCTTAAAGTATGATTTACAGATCCCACAAAGTGTGTACACAGTTTTAAATGAACATTTTTAAACTGGAGTACAAGTGATTTATTCATTCAATTCATACCGTTTTCCTTGTTCCTTCCAGCCATGCTAAATTACACGTTTTAGTAGAGTATTTTTGTTGTGACCCTAATAAATCATGATAATCAAGAAACAATTTCTTTGTTGTAGACAGTGGCGTCCAGTAATTTTACCAGAGAGGAGGGCAGGGGAAGTCCCACAGGCACACATACACATCACTCACACCCATGCATTCACACAAGCACACTCACCCATTCACAACACTCACTAACAAATACACATATATACATAGATAAACATAAAACTTACCTTACATGCAGATCTGCGAGAGGAAAGCCTTGGAGGTTCCAGGACGCTTGGGCCTGCTGCCTTACCTTAGGTCAGCCAACGAGGGAAGGCAACAGGCCCAAGCCTCAGAGGACCCGGGAGGTTTGGGACTGCTACCTTCACTCATTGACTGACCTGGTCAACCTATGAGTGAAGGCAGCAGTTCCTCACTCATCACAGAGTTGGATGGGGTCAGTGAGACTGCTGACCCCACCCCACTCTGTGACAAGGTGCTACTGATTGACACTCGCCCCTGTGCACTTCAGAGCTTAAAACTGAAGCGCCCAGGTCTGCGGCAATGGGTGATGCTCCCCCTCATCATGAGGGGGAGGGCCTCGAGGCACTTTTGCCAAGCTATGGAGGTTATGCCCACAGGGCTGTAAAATCCTCAGCCTGGCAAAGTTCAGCTCAGGCAGCCAACAGACTGCGCATTGAGCACATGTCTAGCTCCTTGCCGCCTGACCTGAAAATGAAGAGTGTCTGCAATGTTGACCTTTGTTCTGCCTGACAGACACACTTCAAGCCTGGAAAAAGGAGGGTGGTGTGGCCCCTCAGTCCATACGGACAGGCCGCTGCTGGTTCGACATAGATATTGAGAAGAAACAATATCTATGTCGCAGTTAATAAACTTAGATATTGAGGACCTAATTCACAAAGGTAAACTTACACTTTAGTGTAAGCATTTTTTTGGGGGGGTGCGAGTTAATGGGAGAACTCTGCACATAAATTAATAGGCTTGTGTTATATGTCAAAATGAATGTGTGACTCAAAGCATGCCTCATTAGCTCTTAATTTTTCAAATACGTAGGAAGCAACAAATTACCCACTTTAGTTCATCCAGCTAACTCACAGTTATCAAGCACGCTTCTTTAACAACTTTGCGTACTAACAGGTTAATTCAGAAAGGGATGCGACCAAAAACTTTCCATACATAGTTGTGTGCATAAACTGTGCATACATTTCTGCATAAATGTAATTCACAAGAAAGAAGTGGAGATTTCTGCTTAGGTGTAGACATACATCTCTCAGCCCCTTGCACTCATGTGAATGATAAAGCGGATAGACTTATGCTTCAACATTCAACCACAATATAACTGTAGCAAGTTTTGGGCTGTAAAACCTGTGTTTTTCAACCTGGTGTGAAGCAATGGAGTGGTACGGAGCATGCACTTCAGTTGCATCTCATGCCTCTTGAGGAAAGTAGGAAATATGCCACACTTTTCTACAAACACTTAGGCAGGGCAGTAATAACAATCTAAAGCACATGAAAACAACCAATACCGAAAGCCCTCTCCTCTTCCTCTTGAGCTGTTCATAGCCCTAGAATCACCAGAGTCCATTCAATATGCAGACCATCCCACTCAAGAGAAAGAAGAACTTCTCAGAAGAGGAGGCAGGGTTTATGGTCAACTTTCTAGTTGTCCTCTCTAGGAAACTGCACAGTCTGATTCCACATACCATCAGTGGAATTGGGAAGCAGGAGTTCTGGTAAGACCTTACCAATAGGGAGAATGCACTGAGGTGGAATGACTCATCTTTTGGGAGATGAGAGAATGCATGTCCAGGACAAGTTCAACATGATACAGATAACAACTGTCGCCCCTGGGAGAGGACCAGGAAGATTCCTCCGACTCCTACCCACACAGCAGTGTACCCTCAAGACCATGCACCCCCACTAGCAGCATGCCAGCCTATTCTAGGCAAGGCCAGTTAGACACATGACTTAATGAAGCAATGCTTGTTAACCATTTCTGATGTCATAATTGCACAAACAGAATGAATGCAACACATGCACACTGGGTTAAATTCAGCAAATACAATCCCAAAGCAAGCCAGCCACTGGCTATTCTAATGTGACATCACAAGCACCTGTCTGTCAAGCTGTTGTCACCAGCACAGTAAAGCTCCATAAGGACACATGTTCTCTTAACCAAGCACACCCAAGAGAAAACTAAAGCTCAAATCTAGTCAATGAAAACAGTGAAGATGCATACAGTCTTGCACTTACATTGCTGGTAAGGCTCTGTTGTATGAAAATATTCATAGGATTACACATATGTTTTACTTATACTAATGGATGCTTTCAGGCTTTCATTAAATTAGTGGCCTGGGCAGTCCCTTGTGCAGGTGGTGAATAGCCATTACCAAGTGTAAATATAGTTTCTAACGTACTTAAATTAAGTTACACCTGAAAAAAGCAGGCACATTTTACACACACAGGCCCCGATTACGAGTTTTTGGCAGAGCGTCACCGCCGCGTCACCGCGCCACTGCTCCACCAAAGCTTGCGCCACCCGCCCACAAGATTACAACTTTTTCATAGTCTGGCAGGCGGGCGGCATGGAGGTCCCATGGCGGTTCCTCTTGTAAAGGCGGCGGTGCCATCAAAAAGGCACCACAATGGGACAACACTACAAAGTTCCAGCACAACATGGACTCGGAAGCCCATGCCATGCAGGAACCTATGTGTATGCACATGTTATGCCCCCCTTTGTGCATCCACATATGTTTTAGGCACAAGGGGCCCTATAGGGCCCCCTTTGTTTCCTCTCTTCCAGGCTTTTCATGGTGGTGGAACTGCCATGAGAAGTCTGGCCAAGTGGAAACTCGTAATATGTTTGGTGGGACCGTGGGGGTCCCACCAAGCATATTGTGGCCTCTGACTGCCGCTCTTACGCCAGGGAATGGCAGTTCCCTGGTGGATCCGGCGGTCCCAGGGCAGTCCAGCTGCCAGAGTCATAATCGGACGGTAGGACCGAAGTTGAGGCGGTGGCTGGATCCGCCACCACCACGACACCACGAGTCTGGCTCACCTGTGAGAGATAGAGAGAGAGCAGCGGCAGCAGCGAAGCGGGTGCCGGGAGCCGCGAGCAGGGACCGCAGAGCTGGAAAGTGCTGGAAACCGCCGAGACCGCCGAGAACCGCCGGAATAGCGACCAGCACAGTGAGGGATCAGTGAGCGGAGGGTGGGCCACAGCACAGCACAAAGCACCCGGGTGAGTGAGAGCGGGGAGAGTGGGGAAAGCAGAGAAAGCCCGTACGCTCACCGCCCGCCCCTCCCTCTTCCCTCTCCCCTCTCCCCTCACATTCCCCACATAGCCCGGACTCGGACCCGGCTCCCGGCTCTGCTCTTGCCCCAACTTGGTCCACTAACCCCACTAACCCCGCCAAGTCCTGCCGAGGAAAAGAGGAAAGACTCTCACCAGGAGGGGCCGGAGGAGCACAGGACATCTGGCTTGTGGCTACCGGTGGGGGTTTCTGGAGTGAGCAGTGTGGCAAGCGGGAGCGTACGGGGGATGCATGCAAGCACAAGCATAAGCATAAGCAGTGTGACAACGGAGAAGGCTGCAGGAGGTAAGGCACCCCGGCTTTGGGCTTAGATAAACTGTGTGGTGAGGTGCACGGCCTAAGCAGCGCACATAGAAGAGTGCGCATAAGAACAGCCTAGAAAGCTAAGGGAGTCATTTAGCCAATTCCCTAAATACCCTCTTCTGGCGCAGAGGGAATATGCTCAAGGGAAATCTGATCAAATCAAAGAGGATGGACTCCGACGAAGATGCCCACAAATGTCAGACAATAAGGGTCACAAGAAGTACGGCTCAGAACTTTAGACAAGAGACACACACAGCGAGCCCTCTTCTACAACCCCCCAACAAGGGTTCATCACCCATTACTTTCAGACGCCGGGCAGCTAGCCACCCCCGGGTATGTCTGCCGGGGGGACCGTAGAGCAGGAAGAGATCACTGCGAGCAACCCCCAAGCATTGTGACCCGGCCAGGTACTTATCAAGCAACTCGACAGCAAAGACCCCTCTGGGGGAGGAAGTCACCTGCTGTCCGATGAAGGGGACCAGGACCGGGCACAGGAAACATGGGTACATGGAAGCCCAAATTTGCCCCCTTCTAGCGGGCGCAAAGTGCGAGATGCAGAGGAGAACAGTATAATACACAAAGAAAGGATCGGTGACACTGACCCTGGGTGGCTCACAACAGTCGAAGGGATTGCAAGGAAGCCCCATGTCATGACACACAGTCTTTCACCGATCAAAGCCTTGATCCATTGGCCTCAGGAGGAGGACATGCCGGAAGTTATCGAGGGCAAAGACCCGGCGCGCACCTGCCCACAAGATATCTCACGAGCGAGCACAACGACCTCATCCACTGGACGCCGACAACTTGATTCGCCAGAGACAGGAGATCTCACCAATTCCTTTTTACAAAAATTAGAGCAAACAATTGAAAGGACTTTGGACCTTACCCCCCCCTTATCATCGGGAGAGGGGACGTGGCAAAAAACCAGGTCAAAGATCGAGCAGGGATGTCCCCACCAACAGGCCTGAAGGATCGAGATGAGCAAGAAGACACCCCCCATTTGATAACTATCAGAGAAGCACAGAGGTCAATAGCCAAGGCCCTGATATGGCAAGCAACTAAAATGGAGGTCCAAGTTGATCTTCTTCAATCAATAGCCCAATGCCTAGCAAACCAGGGCCGCAAATTGGAAGAATTGGAGGCAATAATCAAATATAATCAGGCAATGATAGTTCGTACAAGCTCATGTGCCGATATAATAGAAAAGTGGGCTGAGTTGCCGGAAATTTTGGGGGATATAGTGGCACTAACCAAGAGCAGAGGCGAATCAGCAAAGACACCAGAAACAATTGAATCGCTGGTAAAGAGTAATCACAAAGTGGTCACCAATGGAGAACACAGCCGAGCGAGGGATATGGAAACAAATGCTAGAGAAAAGGAGCACAACAGCCAAGAGACCCTGGCACCCCCGACAAAGTGTGATACCGTGGAAAGTCCGGCAAGATCTGTCACAAAGGAAGCCGAAGAGCAGAAAGTGACCTTAGAGGGGGAAACAGGAGCTAGATCAGAAGCACCCCTAACAAGGAGGGCGAAGAAAAAGCTGAAGAAACAGCTGAAGAGATCAAAAATAAAAGAAGATCTATCCTGCCGGCAATGCTGAACAGCCATAGACCCCAGGAGAAAAGCAACTCACTGCCACCCTACCCGATTTTTAATCTCAAACAAAAGATTAAGAGCCAGCGCTTACCGTCAGATAAAGAAAAGGCCGAAGAAAGAGAAAGTGATGGCGTGATACAACAAGGCATGGTTCACGAGGACCAGGTCGACCCTCCACACCCAGCAGGGTTAACATCACTGGCTGCCCAGGTGACAACTAACAGGGTCAGCATGGGTAAGGAGGATGCCGCCACACACAAATAAGGCTCTATGATCTACTGGAACTGGAGGGTCATAAAGGCCCTATGGAGCACACTACATCTCCACCGATGGAGCAAAAGCAAAAAGCCAGCCCGTTGGGAAACAACAACAGAGCGGAAGATGAACAACACTGGTGAACCTTGATCAACCCCCTACCCCATAGTTTGAGATCACGCAGCAAGTGCAACCGGGGGCCACACAAACGAAAAATCTTGTGGAAACATCAACATTATACGAGGTGGCGCTCACCCCCAGGTACCACATGGAAGGCCCTCATGACATCTTAAACAGAACTAATATCCTCCGACTTTTTGGCCATGTCAAATCCCTGTCTCAGATCACTTCGGGAAACATAGAGTGGGTAAAGTTCAAAAGGTCACAAGGAGATAGCCATGGCGATTCAACCTTCCTGGGCTTTAGCGAACAATCTCTGCAACGGGCAGTGCTTGGTGAAGCCCAACAATTTGCAAGTTGGGGCATAGAAGTAACAGAACCCACTCAACCTAATTATCCCTTCGTCCTCATACCTCAAAAAGAGGGGCAGGGGGCCACATCAATCCTAAAAGGTACCACCTACAACAGTAAACGAGGGGAACATATCAACGAACGCCCTAAAACACCAATAAATATTTCTATCTTTCAAAGAGACAACCTGCGAAGAGTGTTAATAGGTCAAACTAAACAGGCTACAAGAGGCGAGAACTGGCAACAGCACCCCTAGCCAAAATCAAGTCCTCATCAGAGAAGGAAGGGTTATGTCGGCGCGGGAAGATCAACACCAAGGCCAAAACTCTGACCTCCCCCAAGAACTAACTCTTATATCATGGAACATCGCAGGGTTAAACAAAAAAGCAGGGACCAAGGAAGTACAGGACTACCTCGCAAAAGGGGACATCATCTGCTGTCAAGAAACCTGGTCAATGACATCAACACCCATAGTGGGTTTCCATGAACATCGGATAAATGCAACAAAAAAAAACATCTTCGGACGTCCGTCTGGGGGTCTTTCAATTTTCATAAGCCATGCGCGTAAACTTAAATCTACAGAAATAAGAGTAACATTCCCCAGACCTGCAAGCAATGACAATCGTTGGGCTAAAGGAGGGCCACCTACCATTTAATCTGTTGCTCATAAAGTGCTACATCAACCCGGCACTGACGGCGGCCAGTATGGAATCATTTACCAACACGCTGGAAGAAATATTACTTAAATATGAGCACTACAATGTAATCATCGCAGGAGATTTTAATTTGAGAGGTTTGGAAAGTGCCCCGGACAAACAAAACAAAGGGCACAAGGCAGGCCCATTGCTCTGTCTCCTCAAAAATGTTAAACTCTACTCAACCCACTACATGATGAAACTACGATCACCCTTGTGGTGCCCCAAACCATCATTTCGGAATATATCCACTATTGACTATATTTTAATCAACGAGAAAACGGCCGATATGTTGAAAGAATTTCAGGTCGATGACAGAGGGGAAAGCGACCATAGGCCTCTATGTGCAACATTCCACTTAGGAATGGAATCAGCAGACCTCCAGAAAATGATGGGAGAAACCACAGGGGATGAACGTTTTTGAGCCATCAAAAGAATGAAATGGACAACCAATCTCGAAGGGAAAATGCAGGAGTGGGCACTAACGTGGCAAGCACGAGGATTGTGGGAGACCCACTCAGAGGTGACTGGTCTCTGGGAAGCACTGACGGAAGATCTGTGGCAGAAGCTGGGTAAAAAACACTGTAAAAAAACTCTTTCCCACAAGGCCCCTTCTTCAAAGAACCCACAGATACCGAAGAGCTTGAGTCAATGTAAAGGTGCTCTTATGAAGGCACTCAGAAGAAGGAAGAAAAGAGGAACATCAGCAGAGGGGGCCCCCATAGTCGCACTGAGAGCCGCCTACAGGAGGAAAGTAGGCGAGCAGAAGAGGAAAGAAATGGAACAAAAATGGCTTACAGTATTTGCCCTGCTAATGGAAAAGAACAATGCCAAATTATGGAGGTACATCAACCGCCTGAGCTCTCAACCTAGGAGCAAGGAGAACAACATTGCAAGCTACGAGTGGGAAGTGTACGTAAGGGGATTATACACTAGAGGTACATCAGCTGCGGAGCATGCCCCTTCCAAGAACATCTGGGAAATAGGCACTCACATAGACACCCTCCCCAAGCACACAGATGAAGCAGGACAAACGACGTTTGAGGGCAATGGCTTCACAGAAGCAGAAATAACGAGGGAGATTAGGAAAATGAGGAACGATGGGGCGCCAGGCCCCAATGGCATTCCAGCCCCGGCATTTAAATCAGTCCAATCATTCTTTGCCTCGATCCTTACCCCTTTATACAACTTCGCTTACTCAACGGCAATAATTCCACAATCATGGAAAGGATCAATCCTCTTTCCTATTCACAAGAAAGGCGACTACTCCAATCCCGCCAACTATAGGCTAGTGGCCCTGCTGGATGTGGAAGCCAAAGCCTATGCCAAACTACTATTGAGAGATCTAGAGGACTGGGCTAATAACAACGAAATACAACCATTCTTCCAGACCAGCTTCAGGACAACGTCATGGCCCTGGCCTACCTTTCAAAACGTGCTGTGAAAGACAGGCCCATGCCGTTGTTTTGCTGTTTTATTGATTACAGCACAGCTTTTGACAGAGTCGACAGGGGCAAACTTTGGGGAAAACTGTCAGCCTGGGGGGTTCCATCTAAGCTATTGAAAGCCATCATATCCCTTCATGAGGGGACCTGGGTACAAGTCAAGATAAGCCCCACAGCTCTATCAGCAAGAGTCAAAACCAACAACGGCCTGAAGCAGGGCTGCATCCTGGCCCCCCTACTATTCAACCTCTATACAGCAGACATAGGGGGAGCTCTGAAAGAGGCAAGTTTAGTTCCACCGAGACTGGGCACGGCGAGACTGGCAATTCTTCAGTACGCAGATGACACCGTAGTGATGGACCACACAAGGGTGGGCCTCCAAAGAGCATTAAAAGAGCTGGGGAAGTATAAGAAGGAAAATTACCTGACAGTTAACCAAGGTAAAACAAAGATAATGATATTCGGCAGATACCCCCACAAAAAACAAGCAGTCTGGAATTTGGGAGATCACCAAATTGGGACCTCCACAGCCTATAATTATCTTGGGGTTTGGCTACATGAGAGGGCAACACCGGCAGCTCATATAAAACACCTAACTGCCAAAATCAACAGTGTAATTCTATCAATGAGACGCCTAAGTCAACGCTTGTCCAGCCCTACAGCAGACCCCATGCTGAAGGTCCTTAGGGCAAAACTAATCCCGGCCATCAACTACGGTCATTTGGCATCTCCAGGGGCCTTTGACAAACTCATAGCAGCTGCGCAGGTCAAAGCCCACAAGATCATTCTGCAAGCACCCAGGTATGCTAGGAACACCAGGTTACGGCTGGAACTAGGGCTCGGCAGACCAGAACTGGCCCTCCAGGGGGATCTAATAAAGTATTACATTAGAGTCCTTAAAGCACCGTATAACTCTCTCAAACATCATCTGGCAACAATCTTCAGAGAAGAGGACTCTCCCTGGCACACCAAGCTGGGAAAAGCAATAGAGACCCTAAACATCGAACCTAATAGCCTGTCCCTAACAGACATCCCGCATAAGGCCTGGTCAAACATCATGAGACGGCAGGTCCGCTCCATTTCGTATGAAAAGGATTTAACCGCACTTCGACATAACACCTTCACGAAGGCATTGGATGAATCTTACACTATGGGGAAAGCTCAACCATACCTAAGGGAAGCACTAGGGGCTCAGGCCCGCAGGAAAATCCTTTTTATGAGGCTAACGGTCCTTAGAACTGCGGACTTTAATCCAGAATGGGCGCGAGCAGACGGAGCCGTCTCTTGCCGCCTATGCAATTATCAAAGGGAATCCTGGCTCCATTTATTATGTTGCTGCCCCAAATTGACCAGTGAACGACAAAGGCTGCTTCGTCCCATTTTAAGAGTTCACGGCATCAGAACATGTAAGGAGGCATCAGATTGGTGCTTCTCGGAAATAAAAACCCACCACCTCGCAAGAGCGGCAAAATTCATTTATCAGATCGGACAGGCTCTAGACGCAAGTGCATAAAAGATTTTCCATAAGCTCTTGAAATTCAGAAACTGATTAACGGGCTAACAAGGTGCTTCCATAACATCTATGGGCAAAGAAGAGCTTGCCCGCCACTCCATGTGCTTTGACTGGAACACTGCCGCAACATATTTAAGCTCCTGGATTAAAGGCAAAAGGGACCTTGCAACACAATATTGACTGTCGGAAATGTGGTTTTTAAAGTTCACAGGAGGACTGGGGAGGGGGGTGGCATGGGCGGGCGGGCAAGGGGGGTTGGGTTTCAATTTTAGCTTTTTTACTGTAATGATTTTAAATAATCGAACGGTTAACAATAAAAATCAAACCACGAGTCTGGCAGTCCGAGGACCGCCAGACACATAATAGGGCCCACAGTGTGCTCTCCTAGGTTTATTCTATGGATTTGTGACTTCTTAAGTTGCTAAACTAACCCAATTGGTTAATGTATTTGCTATTGAATATCTGTGTGAATTGCACATCACTTGTTTAAATTCTAGCAGAAGAAAGTATTTCCCACAAAGGTGGGTAATACTCATATCTGTTGTACTAAGACACAATAGAGTGGCAACAAGTACTGCAAGTAAATGTTTTTTTCCCCAACTGTCTGTTGTGGCACTGAAATTAGGAGAGCTGGTTTATGTTGTATAAAAAAACAGTTCTGAAACAATGGAAAACAAATAAATGGTTATTGCTAATTTGCTGTCGTATGCTTGCCACTTGTGAGATGTAAAGTTTAATACTAAAAAAAGACTTCCTGTCCTTCAAAATAATGGTGAGCCAACTAACATTTCACAACAATGAATAGTTTTGACTTTGGGCCTGATTTAGAAAGGTAAATCTACATTTATGCCTATGCGTGGGTAGAGATCTCTGCCTGGATGGTATTCACCATTTTGGGGTAGAAATATCAGTCCTGTTGTTATAGGATTTACAAGGTTCCTCTCTCTTACACAAAAAGGTGTAAGCTGTTATGACAGAATTTATAGCTGTAAAGTTACTACTTAATACTTTACAAACATATTTTTGAAATAGATCTATAGGCGAAGATCTCTGCGGCAGAGGTCGATAACTCCGCCTACACTATGGAAAACGGACCTAAATCACACATATCTGACAAACATTAACCCTGCAAGCACATCTTTGTAGCCTATACTCTAAGCTCTGCCCTCTTTCCCTTGACTGTGTTACCTTGCACACTCCCAGACATGTGCTGTAGTCTCCAGGATGGACTCTACACCACTCAAGATGGCATTTCTGTTTTATTTTTAAATATGTGTATTTGTTGGATTGCTGTATTACTAATATATTTTAAATGTTACATTTCTTTATTATCTTTATGTGTGTTGTAATATTTATTTTCTTGTTATAATGTATGACTTTTTAAAATATAAGTATTTTTAATATTAAATGTGTTGTGACTATATATGGACGATAACAAGACAAACAGATTACAGAACACCTAATCACTACCAATAACGATGAACCTTTCCTCTGACATGAAAATCACAATAACAACAAAAGAATAATCACAACGGTAATTGAAAACAATCTCCTAAGATTAAGTCAATGTGAAAAGTGGATGATGAATGGAACTTTTCAAATGTGCCCTCCATCATTCACACAGAAATAAATGCACTATACATAGTGGATATTATAACAATAACTTACCCCTAATTGATGCACTGTTGCCTATCAAGCAAAGTGTATCTTATTAGGAACTTTAAAATCACATCAAACTAAAAACTAGCAACTACTCTCCACACAAAAGCATAATAGAATTTGAACAGCCAATGATACAAACAACAGTGCAACCATACCCATAGTTAGTCAGACAAAGCTGCTGTTACCAGTTCAATCACAGCATATGAAAACATCTGCAAAAATCTGCACTAAGTGTAGAATATGCAATAAACAGTCAGTTTGCTTTAAACTTGTAATAGCCGTAGCATATGTACATGTAACAAATGTAGTTAAAAAGTACAACATGCTAATAGAATACCCTATTTTACCACTATTGGGCTACTTTGAAGACTCTTGGGTTGGCAGACTGCACTGTTCTGGACACAGCCTCCATTCCAAATTACAAATACCATGGTGGAATGTCTACAACAGCACCATGGCTCAACAAGCCAAAACCAACAACGCAGTGAAAAAATGGCACAATGGTTTTCAAGCCAACCTATGAAGAATCCAACCAACACTATACAAATGTATTGAAGCTCTTCAGAAAGAACAAAGTTACCAACAGCTAAGGATAGAACAGCCAGTAAACTAAATGAAATCTAAAATAACTAAGCAAAGCAGGGAAATGTATGAAATGCTACAATTCAAAGCCAGACTCTTAAAGAAGGAATAGACTACCTAGTAATAATATCTGAATCACTATTATACACCACCTCTCAATATACTCACAACTAAAATATAACAAAAACACCAGAACACAAATAATTTTAAACAAATATTTAAATAATTATTTTTATAAATCAGTCTATAGTAAAAATACATCAATAAAGTACAAAATAAGACTGATGCATAATAATTTATTTTAATACTTAATTTAAAATGTGCATTAAAAAACAAAAAGATTCCATATAGAAATATACAATGCAGCTCGGAAATTAAAATATACACATATAAAATAAAACGTTTCAATTGTAGTAAAAGCAAAATACATATGGATTTGAAAATATCAGATTCCCCTCACAAAAATGATTCTACTGGTAGTTGTGTAGCTGATGTATTTGATCCACCTCCAGTTCCAAAAAACCATATCCACAAAAATGTAAAAAATGAAACAAACAAACAAACCCAAATTAACGCAAAAATGAAATCTCCAAATGAAATCCCCCAAATTAATCCCCAATCATTGGAAACCATACAAATATCGGAAATTCAAAGTAAAAACCCACTCCAGGAAATACAAAAAATCAAAGAAATAGTTGCAAATATTACACTTTGACTTAGAAAATCTGTAAAACAACATAAAATACACTCCCTCAAGATACATACATCTCAAGTACAGTACAAACATAACATTACAACTACAACATAGTAGACAATATGAAAATATTTACAATGGTATAGTACTAATAACAAAATATAGTTCGACTTACCATACTGCACTACATAACAACAAAACACAAACTACTACTAAACAAGCTTTCCAAATAAAACTAAAACCATAACCCACACTAACTATACCTACCCAAACCCCACCCCAAAAACCCTAAGTAAAAACTTAGGGCCTCATTACGATGTCGGACAGAAACTTTCCGCCCGACTCCATCTCGGAATAGGAGCCGACCGACTTGTCGTCGGCAGTTCCGCCAGACCGATTACGATGTGACCGAACACTGTTCGGTCGGATTCCCATTGACTTCTATGGGAGCCCGTGTTCCGCCCGACAACACATGCTCCTACTGGGAAATGGGGTGTGTGTGTAAAACCCTGCATCCTGTCGCAGGCACCCCATTGTGCCTGCCACACAGTGCCAGGTTTTCCAGAGGGATCCCTTAGGAACCCCCTCAACCCCAAACCGGTGGCCACAGGATGAAGGGGGGCCTGCCAGGGGCCCCAAAGTCACTTTCCGACAGCCTTTTCGTGTCGGACAGGCTGACTCGGAAAGACTGTTGGTAACTGGCATCGTAATTGCTTGGTCAGAAACGCTGTCCGTAGAGCTGTACGATGTGGTTCCGACTGACACGAATTCTCGAGAGCCGGTCGGAACCGATTCTGGAAGACCGTGCGGGTTACAATCCGACCGCGAACATCGTAATCGGTCGGGCGGATTGTAAACTGACCGAGTCACTCGGAAGGGTTCCGACATGGTCTAGGGGAATCCGACTGTAGGGAGGAGGCTTTCCACCCGACATCCTAATGAGGCCCTTAATGAGGCTCTTACCTTGTTTGTTGAACAGTAGTATAGAAATATGTTTATATATCAAGTAGAACAAAATCAATGTATAGTAAAAATGCATTCTAAATTCTAAAAATGCAAGAATACAATGCACTATGTATAAAGAATACCGCCATAAAAAAATAAAATGTTTAAAGACACATCCTTAAAACTATGCAATACATGTGATATTATACCAAAAAAGTATTAACAATATTGTACCACTGTAGCATATGAAAATTATGTTTTGTTTTCTTCAAAAAAGGAATGTACATATCAAAAATAACAATAAAAAAATGTGCATTAAATAAAATAAATACAATACATAAACAGAACACATGTACAAACATTGACGTATTCCTTAATATATAAAAAAACACCCCCTATACACAACTATAAACTACAACCCATTTTGGCAAAGGTTTTGGATATGAAAGAGGTAAGATTTACTATTTCCACTTCAATTTAAACCAGATTGGATTTAAAATTCAGACTGCAATCTCATCCCCTTTGGGGAAGGTGTTGGATATGAAAGGGGTCATATTTATTATTCCCTTTCCGATCCAAACCATTTTTGCAAAGATGTTGGACAATGCTAAAGGGTTTAGATTTATTATTCCCACTCCAATCTAAAACATTTTTGGAAAGGTGTTGGACACTAAAAAGGTCCGATTTATTAACGCCTTCCATGCCGAGGACATAATGGTTACGTCCTCGGCTGCAGTGCTGCTGTGCCAAGGACGTAATCATTACGCCCTCTGCTGTGACCAGCAGAGGGATTTCTTTTTTTTTCTTTGAGCCTCAGGAGCTGGGGAAGAGCTTTCGCAGCTGCCTGAGGCATTTTATTTTTGTTTCAATATAGTGATGATCGGTGTGCATGGCGCGCCGACGTCATTACTCTGAAACCAAAACTGAATTGAGCCGATCAGCTATCTTAGCCCCCGAGCACGTAGGCAAAAGGGAGAGGTATCATTGGAAAGGGGAGAATCTCCCCTTTTCAATGGTACCCTTCTCTAGTGGATTCCTGCTTGGGGATCACTGCAGGAGGGCGATCCCCAAGTAGGGATGCACCCACTCGACACCAGGGAGGGGGGAGCGTCCCCTTGGGCAAGGGCATTTGCACCCCCCTTTAAATGTGGGCAAAGATCAGTCTTTCTGCCCCCATGGGGGACAGATGGGGGCAGTAGCCCCCAATCTGCCCCCCTGGGGGGCTGAAAGTACACTAGACTCCAGGGATTTTTTTGTGCTCACATTTAGGGGTGGGGGCTGCCCTAAATGGGCATTATAATGCCCCCACCACTCGGAAATATTGGCACAGTCTGTATGCCCCCCCTGGGGAGCAGATGGGGGCAATAGACCCCAATCTCTCCCCCCCGGGGGACAGAAAGCACACTAGACACCAGGGATTATTTTTTGTGCACAAACTTTGGGGTGGGGGCTGCTCTAAACTGGCATTATAATGACCCCACCCCTCCCAAATATTGGCACAATCTTTCTGCCCCTCCCAGGGCATCTGATCTGCCCACCTTGGGGGCAGAAAGCCCACTAGACACCAATGATTTTTTTTTCTATCTAAAAAAGGGGTGGGGGAAGGTGATCCCAAACAGAAATGTGATGAAAATGTGATTTCTTTAGCAAAATTTTATGTTTGCAGAGGATTCTGGGTAAGAAAACATTGGAGGATCCATGCAAGCCACACCTCCCTGGACTCCCCTGGGTGTCTAGTTTTCTGAAATGTCTGGTTGGGTAGGTTTCCCTAGATGGATGCCAAGCCCGGGAACAAAAACGCAGGTGCCCCCCCTTGCAAAACCAGGTCGTTTTGTGATAGTTCATTATGATGTCTCCACAATACGTTTTGGGCCCCTCCCTGACGCGGTCACTTGGCCCACCCATACAAGTGAGATACCATTTTTATCAGGAGACCTGGGGGAACACTAAGTGGTAGGAAATTTGTGTCAGCCCAGTGATCCCACAATTTTCCTACATAGACATATGAGGAAAATGTAATTTCTTTAGCAAAATATGAGGTTTGCAGGTGATTCTGGGTAAGAAAACTTTGAGGGATCCATGCAAGCCACACCTACCTGGACTCCCCTGATTGTCTAGTTTACAGAAATGTCTGGGTTTGGTAGGTTTCCCTAAATGACCGCCAAGTCCAGGACCAAAAGCACAATTGACTCCCTCCCAAAACCATGTCTTTTTGGGATCGATAATTTTGAAGTCGCCACAGTATGTTTTGGCCCATTTCCTGTCCCAGGCACTTGGCCCACCCATACAAGTGAGGTACCATTTTATCGGGAGACTTGACGGGATGCTGGGTTGTTGGAATTTTGTGGCTCATCACCAATTCCAGAACTTTCCATCACAGAAATATGAGGTAAATGTTTTTTTTGGTCAAAGTTTGAGGTTTGCAAGGGTTTCTGGGTAACAGAACCTGGTGAGAGCCACACAAGTCACCCCATGCTGGATTCCCCTGGGTGTCTAGTTTAAAAAAATGTACAGGCTTGCTAGGTTTCCCTATGTGCCGGCTGAGCTAGGGTCCAAAATCCACAGCTAGGCTCATTGTGAAAAAAGGATCTGTTTTCACTGGAAAAAATTATGTGTCCACATTGTGTTTTGGGCCTTTTCCTGTTGTGGCCACTAAGCCTACCCACACAAGTGAGGTACCATTTTTATCGTAAAACGTAGGGAAATGCTGGGTGGGCAGAAGTTCGTGGCTCCCTGCAGCTTTCAGAACTTTTCATCACAGAAATGTGAGGAAAATGTGTTTTGTTTTTACAAAGTTTGAGGTTTGCAAGGGATTCTGGGTAACAGAACCTAGTTAGAGCCACACAAGTCACCCCAACCTGGATTCCCTGGGTGTCTAGTTTTGAAAAATGTACAGGTTTGCTAGGTTTCCCTAGGTACTGGCTGAGCTAGGCCCCAAAATCCACAGCTGGGCACATTGCAAAAAAAGGGTCAGTTTTCTGTGGAAAAATGTGATGTGTCCACGTTGAGTTTTGGGCCATTTCCTGTCACGGGCACTTGCCAACCCACACAAGTGAGGTACCATTTTTATCAGAAGACTTGAGGGAATGTTGGGTGGGTGGAATTTTGTGGCTTCCCACAGATTCCAGAACTTTCCATCACAGAAATGTCAGGAAAATGTGTTTTTTGACAAAAGATGAGGTTTGCAAGGGATTCTGGGTAACAGAACCTTGAGACAGCTACACAAGTCACCCCATCCTGAATTTCCCTAGGTGTCTAGTTTAAAAAAATGTACACGTTTGCTAGGTTTCCATAGGTGCTGGCTGAGCTAGGGTCCAAAATCCACAGCTAGGCACATTGTGAAAAAAGGGTCAGTTTTCTGTGGAAAAATGTGATGTGTCCAAGTTGCGTTTTGGGCCATTTCCTGATGCGGACACTAGGCCTACCAACACAAGTGAGGTAACATTTTTATCGGGAGACTTGGGGAAATGCTGGGTGGGTGGAAGCTTGCGGCTCCCCACAGATTCCAGTACTTTCCATCACAGAAATATCAGGAAAATCTGTTTTTTTTACAAAAGATGAGGTTTGCAAGGGATTCTGGGTAACAGAACCTGGAGACAGCCACACAAGTCACCCCATCCTGAATTTCCCTAGGTGTCTAGTTTCAAAATATGTACAGGTTTGCTAGGTTTCCATAGGTGCTGGCTGAGCTAGGGTCCAAAATCCACAGCTAGGCACATTGTGAAAAAAGGGTCAGTTTTCACTGGAAAAATGTGATGTGTCCACATTGCGTTGTGGGCCGTTTCCTGTCATGGGAACAAGGCCTAAACACACAAGTGAGGTGACATTTTCATCAGAAGGCTTGGGGGAATGCTGGGTGGGTGGAAGTTTGTGGCCTCCCACAGATTACAGAACTTTACATTACAGAAATGTGAGGAACACTGTATTTGTTTCACAAAGTTTGAGGTTTGCAAGGGATTCTGGGTAACAGAACCGGGTGAAAGCTGAATAAGTCACCCCATCCTGGATTCCCCTTTGTGTCTAGTTTTTAAAAATGTACAGGTTTGCTAGGTTTTCTTAGGTGCTGGCTGAGATAGGGCCCAAAATCCACAGGTAGGCACTTTGCAAAAAATGGACAGTTTTCTGTGTAAAAATGTGATGCGTTCACATTGCGTTTTGGGCCATTTCCTGTTGCGGGCACTGGGCCTCCCACACAAGTGAGGTACCATTTTTATCAGAAGACTTGAGGGAATGTTGGGTGAGTGGAAGATTGTGGCTTACCACAGATTACAGAACTTTCCATCACAGAAATTTGAGCAAAATATGTTTTCTTTAATAAAGTTTGATTTTTGCAAGGGATTCTGGTTAACAGAACCTGGTGAGAGCAACACAAGTCACCCCATCCTGGAATCCCCTTGGTGTCTAGTTTTCAAAAATGTACAGGTTTGCTCGGTTCCCTCGGTGCCGGCTGAGCTAGGGTCCAAAATCCACAGCTAGACACATTGCAAAAAAAGGGTCAGTTTTCTTTGGAAAAATGTGATGTGTCCACGTTGCTTTTTGGGCAATTTCCTGCTGCGGGCACTAGGCCTACCCACACAAGTGAGGTACTGTTTTTAGCAGGAGACTTGGGGAAATGCTGGGTGGGTGGAATTTTGTGGCTTCCCACAGATTTCAGAACTTTCCATCACAGAAATGTGAGGAAAATGTGTTTTTTTTTTACAAAGTTTGAGGTTTGCAAGGGATTCTGGGTAACAGAACCTAGTGAGAGCCACACAAATCACCCCATCCTGGATTCCCTGGGTGTCTAGTTTTGAAAAATGTACAGGTTTGTTAGGTTTCCCTAGGTACTGGCTGAGCTAGGCCCCGAAATCCGCAACTAGGCACATTGCAAAAAAAGGGTCAGTTTTCTGTGGAAAAATGAGATGTGTCCACGTTGAGTTTTGGGTCGTTTCCTGTCACGGGCACTTGGCCAACCCACACAAGTGAGGTACCATTTGTATCGGGAGACTTGGGGAAATGCTGGGTGGGTGGAAGCTTGCGGCTCCCCACAGATTCCAGAACTTTCCATCACAGAAATGTCAGGAAAATGTGTTTTTTGACAAAAGATGAGGTTTGCAAGGGATTCTGGGTAACAGACCCTTGAGACAGCCACACATGTCGCCCCATCCTGAATTTCCCTAGGTGTCTAGTTTAAAAAAATGTACAGGTTTGCTAGGTTTCCATAGGTGCTGGCTGAGCTAGGGTCCAAAATCCACAGCTAGGCACATTGTGAAAAAAGGGTCAGTTTTCTGTGGAAAAATGTGATGTGTCCACGTTGTGTTTTGGGCCATTTCCTGATGCGGGCACTAGGCCTACCAACACAAGTGAGGTACCATTTTTATCGGGAGACTTGGGGAAATGCTGGGTGGGTGGAAGCTTGCAGCTCCCCACAGATTCCAGTACTTTCCATCACAGAAATATCAGGAAAATTTGTTTTTTTGACAAAAGATGAGGTTTGCAAAGGATTCTGGGTAACAGAACCTGGAGACAGCCACACAAGTCACCACATCCTGAATTTCCCTAGGTGTCTAGTTTCAAAAAATGTACAGGTTTGCTAGGTTTCCATAGGTGCTGGCTGAGCTAGGGTCCAAAATCCACAGCTAGGCACATTGTGAAAAATGTCCACATTGCGTTTTGGGCCGTTTCCTGTCATGGGAACAAGGCCTAAACACACAAGTGAGGTGACATTTTCATCGGAAGGCTTGGGGGAATACTGGGTGGGTGGAAGTTTGTGGCTTCCCACAGATTCCAGAACTTTCCATTACAGAAATGTGAAGAAAATGTGGGGGATATGTACAAGGAAGTGGCGGAGCGTGTCGTCAGCCTCCTTGGCTTAACGACACGCTCCGCCACTTCTGAAACGCAAGGCTGCACCATATTTACAAGAATGTGGTGCAGACTTGCATTTCCCCCTGCGATGGCACTAAATTTGGCAACTTAGTGCCCACGCAATCACCCTTTCACCAGAGTGCAAGGGTGTCAGCGTGCAGGGAAGGATTGTTTATGTGTGGGAAGGTGTCCCTTCCTGCACGTAAACAATCCTAAAATGCCATTCTGTCACTTTCATGTGTGCTGCTTCATGCAGCACACATGAAAGTGACAAAATGGAATTTTTTCTAAAGGTTTGTTTATGTACAGGAAGGGACATCTTCCTGTACATAAACAAACCATGGCATTTTGCTTTTTCCATGCGTGCTGCACAAGGCAGCACAGATGGAAAAAGCAAAAACGAGGAGAAATAATGCATTTCTCCTCGTTTTGCCAACTTAAGACCAGGGTTTTCCTGGTCATAATTTTGGCGCTGCCTCCTATGTACGCCACCTTTGTACATAGGGTGCAGCGTCAAATACAATGGGTGTTGCGGTGGAACTCCCACCACAACACCCACTGCACGCTCCTTTCACGCTAACCATAGCGTGAAAGGGGGCCTAATGTACAAGGCAGCATTAAGCCATGTTAAGTGGCTTAACGCTGCCTTGTACATAAGGCGCAGCCCCTATCGCCACCACAACATCCGTAAAAGTGACGTTGTGGTGGCGATAGGGGCTTGTACAAATGCCCCTGTGTTTTTTATTGATATATTTTGAGGTTTGCAAGGGATTCTGGGTAACAGAACCTGGTGAGAGCCACACAAGTCACCCCATCCTGGATTCCTCTGAGTGTCTAGTTTAAAAAAATGTACAGGTTTGCTAGGTTTTTCCAGGTGCTGAGCTTGGGCTCAAAATCCACAGCTAGGCACATTGCAAAAAAGGGTCAGTTGTCAGTTGAAAAATGTGATGTGTCCATGTTGCATTTTGACCCATTTCCTGTCGCGGGCAATAGGCCTACCCACACAAGTGAGGTACCATATTTATTGGGAGACTCAGGGTAACACAGAATAGTAGAACAAGTGTTATTACCAGTTGTCTTTCTATGCATGTCTGCCTTCCAAATGTGAGATGGTGTGTAAAAAAGAAGACATTTTTAGAAATGCCCCCTAATTCAGATGCTAGTATGGCTACCCACAAATTCAGAGATGTGAAATAACCATTGCTTCTAAACTCCATATCTTCTTCCCATTTCGGAAATAAATAGGTTTCCTTGATACCTATTTTTCACTCTTTATATTTTACGAAATGAATTGCTGTATACCTGGTACACAATGAAAAACCATTGCAAGGTGCAGCACAGTTATTAGCTCTGGGTACCTTTGGTTCTTGGTGAACCTACAAGCCCGATGTATCTCCACAACCAGAAGGGTCCCACAGATGTAACGGTATATTGCTTTCATAAAGCTAGCAAAGTTATAAGAAGTTACAGGTGAAAATGTAGGCACAAATGGCTGTTTATTCCAACTCAATTTCAATATTTATTTATTTAAACTGTTACTTTCTATAGGAAAACCTTGAAGGATCTACTCAAATCACCCCTTGCTAAATTCAGAATTTTGTTGTCTTTTCAGAAATGCATAGCTTTCCGAGATCCATTATTGGTTTTACACCCATTTCTACCACTAACTGGAAGGAGGTTGAAAGCACAAAAAATAGGGAAAAAAGGCTATGTCCCAGTAAAATGCCAAAACTGTGTAGAAAAGTTTGGTTTTCTGACAAAATTCTGCATGTTCCTGAAAGCTGGGAAGATAGTGATTTCAGCACCACAAACCCTTCATTGATACCATTTGCAGGGAAAAAACCAGATGCTGTTTTCTGCAGCACTTTTTTCCCATTTTTCCCAAAAAAACAAAAATGTAGCTGTATTTTGCCTAATTTCTCGGTCCCCTACAGGGGAATCCACAAACCCTGGATACCTTTAGAGTCCTCAGGATGTTGGAAGAAAAGGACATAAATTTGGTGTGAATAAAGTTATGGGGGCCTAGGCATGAACTACCCCAAATAGTCAAAAAGGGGGTGGCACGGGGAGAGAGACCTGGCAGCGAAAGGGTTCATCCCTCAGCACTATACCAAATTTGAATAAATCATTAAAAACTATAAAAAAATGTTAATTACGATAAATACTTACAATTTAGATAAATACTCTAAGAATTCAATATAACACAATATAAAATAAAACATAAACAATATTCCCAACATAAAAAAAAGAAATCAATCGTAAAAAAACAAAATATTATCAACAATGAAAACAAACACTAAGGGCCACATTACGATGGTTGTCGGACGAGCGTCCAACCATCATCGTTTTGAGCACGAGACTGTCCAACAAGGAGTCGGTAGTCCCAATAGCCCAATTATGATACCAGGAAAAGGGCAGCTGTACAAGCTGCAATAGTAAAAAAGCACTTTGAAAACATCCCTGCACCATGTGCCAGGCACCATGTTGTGCCTGGCACACGGTGCATGAATGTTTGGGAGGCACCACATGTGTCCTTTTGGCCACATAGTGGAGGCCCTAGGGGGATGGGGTCCCTGCCTAGGGCCCCCAAAGTCCCTTTCCGACAGAGTTTTCATGGCGGTGGGACCGCCATGAAAAGGCTGTTTGAAGCTGACATCCTAAGACTCCACAGGCTGCGCCTTGATTGTAGGGATTAGGCCCCGACTGCCGCTATGACGGGCTCCTTGAGCCTGTCGGAGGTGGTAGTCTTTCCCCTTGTAATATGTCAGGTGAACTGACGGCCTGTTGGTGGTGGTCCGCCTGACATCGTAATCGTTCCCATAGTATTAATATAGAATTTGGTCTACGCACGAGCTGGCAGAATATAAGGTGGGTCTAAGAGATGTTTTAGATAAATCACAGAGAGGAGCTTTGCTACCCTGGTTAGACTTTGTAAAACGGTCTACACGAGTATTGGTTGTCCCCTGAAACTATTCCATCTTCTGCAAATAAGAAACTGAAGGCCATCTATTGGGAGCTTGAAGAGGTTAAATTCTCCAAACAGGTAGGCTTAGGCCAAATGATTGATTGTTTCATAGAATTCAAGCCGACCTCATTCTTTGGTCCGCAGTTATGGAAGCCCTTCGTCCAGTTACTCCTGGTGGAACACTATAGAATACTCTGCAGATTGCTGAGAACTTACATTTTGTTGATTGGTGGTACGGCTGTATGTTCTGTTTTTTATTTGTGTGGTCCTGGTGTCTTCATATATGTCAAGAAGGAGGGATTTGGAACGCATAAAGGTCCAGCATTCATGCTCCGATTAGCTAATCAAGATAACAGGTGTATGCAGTTCCCAGTAATGACCTTAAAAACACAGTAGATTGGAATGGGGCAGCTGCACTACTTCTCCTGGACCTTTCAGCTGCCTTCAACAAATTTTATCATGATACTGTAATCCAAAGACTCCACGAAGCCGGCATAAAGGGGACTGCTCTTGACTCGATCACATCCTCCCTTCAAAACAGAACAAATGTCATCTATACTCCTTCTTTCTAATCCAAACCGTATTTCACATAGCAGGGGTCCCTCAAAGCTCTATCATCTCACCCATGCCTTTCAACATTTACATGAAGTCATTACCATCAATGATCAATGAATTTCAGCTCACATGCTATAACTATGCAGATAACACACAAACGCTTCTTAAATAAATTTGAAAGACCCAAGTCATTGGAAAACTTAAAACTCTTCAGTTGCCTCTGAGCTCTTGATCAGTGGATGACATGGAGCCATCCCAATGTGAATTCCCCTAAAACTAAAATACTCACATGTGGCAATTGGAAAACGTATGACTCACTTTGCTCCTGGCCTGCCAAGTCTGGGACCACATGCTAAAGTATACAAGGACGCAAAAAATCATGGACTCCAATCTATCAATGCACGCCCAAGTGGATAAGTTAATGAGATCAAGCTTCATTATTATTTATTTCCCCCAAACATAAGATCCACAGTCAAGAGTTGGCTCTTTTGTGTATGACCACCATACTCAAAACAACACAGATGTACAGTGTATGCTTGTGTATGTGAACAGGTATAATTTTAATATATGTATGTATTTAAATATGTGCATTTCTTTGTACAAATATATATATACTACTTATGGTTAATAACTATATATATAGCTTCAATACTATGAATATATATCTATATATTTATATATAGATATATATTCACTGAAAAAACCATAGGTTTTAGGGACAGTTATAGTTAGTTGGACATTTCACTCGTACAAAACCATAGAAATTCCCCCGTTATAGTTAGTTCAGCTAACTATAACTCGCGCTCCGTAATGCACTGCTGATGACGTCACATATTACATCACTCATGACATGGTCAGTGACATCACTGATGACATCACTGATGACATCTCAAATGACATCACTGATGACATCACTAATGACATCATCCAGTGACTGTGTGTTTCTGTAAAGTTTAAATATGTTTAATATATATAGGGAAAGGCGTATTGAAGAATGAGTGGGTGTATAAGTGTCTGAATGGATGATTTAGTACGTGAGTGACTGACTCTACAAGTGAGTGATTAAATGTATCTTACTGAATGCATGGGTTAGTGACTAAACTGTGTGAATGTCTGTATCCGTCTGTCTGTTGGTTTGTAACCGGCTGCATGGCTTTCTAAATAGCTACATGAGTGTCTACATGGGTTATTGATTGATTGTCTGAGTATCTGTATGGGTGCCTGAGTGTTTGTGTGGGTGGGGTGTGTGTGACTCTGTGCATAGATGTGTGAGTTGGTGATTCACTGGGTGCATGGTTTCAAGAGTGCATCTGTGATGGACTGTATGGGTGGGTGAGTGTGTGTATGGGTGTGTTAGTGATTGAATGTATATCTCAGTGGTACATGTGTGAGTAACTACATATGTGAAAGGCAGTATATATGTGTGTTGGAGTATATAAATGGCTATAAGTGAGAGTGTGTGATTGTGAGAGTGGCTGTATGGATGAGTGTGTATTTGTATCAGTGATTGTATAAGAGCGTAAGAATGTGCTAGTATTTGTATGAGTAAGTGAGCTGGTGTGTGTATAACTGTATAGGTGAGTATATGGGTGTGTGATTAAGTTTTTTGCATGACTGACTAGGTGTGTGAGTACCTCTATGGATGAGTGGCGGTGTGTGAGTGTTTATATAGGTGTATGAGTGCATATGATAGTCCTGTACTGAGTGACTAAGTATGAGTGACTGTACGGGTGAGTGAGTGGATGTGTGTGTAGACCTAAGAATCAGTGAGTGGGTATGTAGTTTTTGGTGTTGGAGTGTCTATGGTTTTGAGAATGGCAGTCTGTAATTTAGAGTGGGTGTATCAAAAGTTATATTAGGCTGTGAGAAGATGCATGAAATTATCACATGGATGATGTCATCAGTGATGTCATTTGAGATGTCATCAGTGATGTTATCAGTGATGTCACTGACCATGTCATGAGTGATGTAATATGTGACATCATCAGGAGTGCATTATGGGCGCGAGTTATAGTTAGCTGAACTAACTATAACGGGGAATTTCTATGGTTATGTACGAGTGAAATGTCCAACTAACTATAACTGTCCCTAAAACCTATGGTTTTTTCAGTGAATTTCAAAGGTTTTTTAAATGCTAATTTCTAACTATAACGTGTCTGAAACCTATGTTTTTTTCAGTGAATTTCAAAGGTTTTTTAAATGCTAATTTCTAACTATAACGTGCCTGAAACCTATGATTTTTTAAGTGAATTTCAAAGGTTTTTTTAAATGCTAGTTTCTAACTATGCCTACAGAGGTAGGACATGTGAAGAAAGAAGAAAAACGCACAGAAAGAAGCAAAAGATGTGCAGAAAGAACCAACAGAGGAGCAGAAAGAGGCCTTGTTGCAAAATCATCCTGTGCCCACAACTTTTTCAGACGGGTACTGGTGGTAACTGACTCTGACTAACCAGAGCCAGTGCTATGCTAAAAGACACTTAGAATACAGTGAAAACACCTACATACACTAGGGAACACTATGCGTTGGGGTACCCCTGTGATTAGCATGACCTCCTCTGCAAGTCCCTAGTACATAATAGGGCAGGGGGATTAAAACTACCTCTTAAAACGCGCTACAGGGTGCGTTTGCACAGTGGTGAAGGGAGGGGGCCTGAGGTGACATGTGTGCAAACGCACCCCGTGGCGCGTTTTAAGTTGCGGGATTAAGTCCCTTGAATTCTGAGGGTCCCTGGGGCCCAACTAGCCCCCCAGGTACCTACAGTTAGGACCACAGAGCTGAGTTGCAGAGAGGCGCTCCGAAGCCACGCACCTTTTTCACCTCTCTGCAACGCAACTCAGTTGTGCTTACTGAAGGTACCTGGTGGGCTAGTTGGCCCCAGGATCCCTCAGGATTCAAAGGGAATTAATTCCCCAACTTAAAACGCACCACAGGGCGTGTTTGCGCACATGTCACCTGAGGCCCCGCCCCCTCCCTTCACCACTGTGCAAACGCGCCCCGTGGTGCGTTTTAAGTTGGGGGATTAGGTCACCTTGAATCCTGAGGGTCCCTGGGGCCCAACTAGCCCACTAGGTACTTCCAGTAAGCACCACAGGCCTGCGTTGCAACGCCTGTAACAAATTGTGCAGTTGTGTTTAGGTAGTGAAGAGGGTCGTGCTGGGGGTAGTGTTTTAGGTTTAGGGTAGTGCAGTGGTGTTTGTGTAGTGTAGGGGGTCATGCTGGGGGTAGATTTAGGGTTTAGGGTAGTGCAGTGGTGTTTGGGTAGTGTAGGGAGTCGTGCTGGGGGGTGTGTTTTAGGGTTTAGGGTAGTGCAGTGGTGTTTGGGTAGTGTAGGGGGTGGTGCTGGGGTAGTGTTTTAGGGTTTAGGGTAGTGCAGTGGTTTTTGGGTAGTGTAGGGGGTCGTGCTGGGGATAGTGATTTAGGGTAGTGCAGTGGTGTTTGGGTAGTGTAGGGGGTACTGCTGGGGGTAGTGTTTTAGGGTTTAGGGTAGTGCAGTGGTGTTTGGGTAGTGTTGGGGTACTGCTGGGGGTAGTTTTTTAGGGTTTAGGGTAGTGCAGTGGTGTTTGGGTAGTGTAGTGGTTCTTGCTGGGGTAGTTTTTTAGGGTTTAGGGTAGTGCAGTGGTGTTTGTGTAGTGTAGGGGGTAGTGTTTTAGGGTTTAGGGTAGTGCAGTGGTGTTTGTGTAGTGTAGGAGGTCGTGTTTTAGGGTTTAGGGTAGTGCAGTGGTCTTTGGGTAGTGTAGGGAGTCATGCGGGGGGTAGTGTTTTAGGGTTTAGGGTAGTGTAGGGGGTCATGCGGGGGTAGTGTTTTAGGGATTAGGGTAGTGCATTGCTGTTTGGGTAGTGTAGGGGTCATGCAGGGGTAGTGTTTTAGGGTTTAGGGCAGTGCAGTGGTGTTTGGGTAGTGTAGGGGTCGTGCTGGGGGAGTGTTTTAGGGTTTAGGGCAGTGCAGTGGTGTTCGGGTAGTGTAGGGGGTCGTGATGGGGGAGTGTTTTAGGGTTTAGGGCAGTGCAGTGGTGTTCGGGTAGTGTAGGGGGTCGTGCTGGGGGAGTGTTTGAGGGTTTAGGGCAGTGCAGTCGTGTTCGGGTAGTGTAGGGGTTGTGCTGGGGGTAGTATTTTAGGGTTTAGGGTAGTGCAGTGGTGTTCGGGTAGTGTAGGGGGTCGTGCTGGGGGTAGTGTTCTAGGGTTTAGGGCAGTGCAGTGGTGTTTGGGCAGTGTAGGGGGTCGTGCAGGGGGTTGTGTTACCGGGTTTAGGGCAGTGGTGTTCGGGCAGTGTAGGGGGTCGTGCTGGGGGTGGTGTTTCAGGGTTTGGGGCAGTGCAGTGGTGTACGAGCGGTAAAGGGGGTTGTGCTGGGGGTGGTGTTTCAGGGTTTAGGGCAGTGCAGTGGTGTTCGGGCAGTGTAGGGGGCGGTGCAGGGGGTGGGGTTTCAGGGTTTAGGGCAGTGCAGTGGTGTTCGGGCAGTGTAGGGGGTGGTGCAGGGGGTGGTGTTTCAGGGTTTAGGGCAGTGCAGTGGTGTTCGGGCAGTGTAGGGGGTCATGCAGGGTGTGGTTTTTCATGGTTTAGGGCAGTGCAGTGGTGTTCGGGCAGTGTAGGGGGTTGTGCTGGGGCTGGTGTTTCAGGGTTTAGGGCAGTGCAGTGGTGTTCGGGCAGTGTAGGGGGTTGTGCTGGGGCTGGTGTTTCAGGGTTTAGGGCAGTGCAGTGGTGTTCGGGCAGTGCAGGTGGTCGTGCTGGGGCTGGTGTTTCAGGGTTTAGGGCAGTGCAGTGGTGTTCGGGCAGTGTAGGGGGTCGTGCTGGGGCTGGTGTTTCAGGGTTTAGGGCAGTGCAGTGGTGTTCGGGCAGTGTAGGGGTCTTGCTGGGGCTGGTGTTTCAGAGTCTAGGGCAGTGCAGTGGTGTTCGGGCAGTGTAGGGGTCTTGCTGGGGCTGGTGTTTCAGGGATTAGGGCAGTGCAGTGGTGTTTGGGCAGTGTAGGGGGTCGTGCTGGGGGTGATGTTTCAGGGTTTAGGGCAGTGCAGTGGTGTTCGGGCAGTGTAGGGGTCGTGCTGGGGCTAGTGTTTCAGGATTTAGGGCAGAGCAAAGGTGTTCAGGCAGTGTAGGGGGTTTTGCTGGAGGTGGTGTTTCACGGTTTAGGGCAGTGCAGTGGTGTTCGTGCAGTGTAGGGGGTGGTGTTTCAGGGTTTAGGGCAGTGGTGTTCAGGCAGTGTAGGGGGTCTTGCTGGGGTTGACGTTTCAGGGTTTAGGGCAGTGTAGTGGTGTTCGGGCAGTGTAGGGGGTCGTGCTGGGGGTGGTGTTTCAGGGTTTAGGGCAGTGCAGTGGTGTTCCGGCAGTGTAGGAGGTCGTGCAGGGGGTGGTGTTTCAGGGTTTAGGGCAGTGCAGTGGTGTTCGGGCAGTGTAGGGGGTCGTGCTGGGGGTGGTGTTTCAGGGTTTAGGGCAGTGCAGTGGTGTTCGGGCAGTGTAGGGTGTCGTGCTGAGGGGTGGTGTTTTAGGGTTTAGGGCAGTGCAGTGGTGTTCAGGCAGTGTAGGGGGTCGTGCAGGGGGTGGTGTTTCAGGGTTTAGGGCAGTGCAGTGGTGTTTGGGCAGTGTAGGGGGTCGTGCAGGGGGTGGTGTTTCAGGGTTTAGGGCAGTGCAGTGGTGTTCGGCCAGTGTAGGTGGTCTTGCTGGGGGTGGTGTTTCAGGCTTTAGTGCAGTGGTGTTCGGGCAGTGTAGGGGGTCTTGCTGGGGGTGGTGTTTCAGGGTTTAGGGCAATGCAGTGGTGTTCGGGCAGTGTAGGGGTCTTGCTGGGGCTGGTGTTTCAGGGTTTAGGGCAGTGCAGTGGTGTTCAGGCAGTGTAGGGGTCATGCTGGGGCTGGTGTTTGAGGGTTTAGGGTAGTGCAGTGGTGTTCGGGCAGTGTAGGGGGTCGTGCTGGGGCTGGTGTTTCAGTGTTTAGGGCAGTGCAGTGGTTTTTGGGCAGTGTAGGCGGTCGTGCTGGGGCTGGTGTTTCAGGGTTTAGGGCAGTGCAGTGGTGTTCGGGCAGTGTACGGGGTTGTGCTGGGGCTGGTGTTTCAGGGTTTAGGGCAGTGCAGTGGTGTTCGGGCAGTTTAGGGGGGTCGTGCTGGGGGTGGTGTTTCAGGGTTTATGGCAGTGCAGTGGTGTTCGGGCAGTGTAGGGGGTCGTGCTGGGGCTGGTGTTTCATGGTTTAGGGCAGTGCAGTGGTGTTCGGGCAGTGTAGGGGGTCGTGCTGGGGGTGGTGTTTCAGGGTTTAGGGCAGTGCAGTGGTGTTCGGGCAGTGTAGGGGGTCATGCTGGGGGTGGTGTTTCAGGGTTTAGGGCAGTGCAGTGGTGTTCGTGCAGTGTAGGGGGTCTTGCTGGGGGTGGTGTTTCAGGGTTTAGGGCAGTGGTGTTCGGGCAGTGTAGGGGGTCTTGCTGGGGGTGATGTTTCAGGGTTTAGGGCAGTGCAGTGGTGTTCGGGCAGTGTAGGGGGTCTTGCTGGGGGTAGTTTTTCGGGGTTTAGGGCAGTGCAGTGGTGTTCGTGCAGTGTAGGGGGTCGTGCTGGGGGTGGTGTTTCAGGGTTTAGGGCAGTGCAGTAGTGTTCGGGCAGTGTAGGGGATCATGCTGGGGGTGGTGTTTCAGGGTTTAGGGCAGTGCAGTGGTGTTCTGGCAGTGTAGGGGGTCCTGCTGGGGGCGGTGTTTCAGGGTTTAGGGCAGTGCAGTGGTGTTCGGGCAGTGTAGGGGGTCGTGCAGGGGGTGGTGTTTCAGGGTTTAG
Organism: Calotriton arnoldi; assembly: GCA_963921515.1. NCBI lineage: Eukaryota > Metazoa > Chordata > Amphibia > Caudata > Salamandridae > Calotriton > Calotriton arnoldi. The sequence continues at coordinate 2,495,850 of CAWUFW010001802.1, forward strand.
GGCAGTGCAGTGGTGTTCGGGCAGTGTAGGGGTCGTGCTGGGGCTGGTGTTTCAGGGTTTAGGGCAGTGCAGTGGTGTTCGGGCAGTGTAGGGAGTCTTGCTGGGGGTGGTGTTTCAGGGTTTAGGGCAGTGGTGTTCGGGCAGTGTAGGGGGTCTTGCTGGGGGTGATGTTTCAGGGTTTAGGGCAGTGCAGTGGTGTTCGGGCAGTGTAGGGGGTCTTGCTGGGGGTAGTGTTTCAGGGTTTAGGGCAGTGCAGTGGTGTTCGTGCAGTGTAGGGGGTCGTGCTGGGGATGGTGTTTCAGGGTTTCGGGCAGTGCAGTAGTGTTCGGGCAGTGTAGGGGGTCGTGCAGGGGGTGGTGTTTCAGGGTCTAGGGCAGTGCAGTGGTGTTCGGGCAGTGTAGGGGGTCGTGCTGAGGGTGGTGTTTCAGGATTTAGGGCAGTGCAGTGGTGTTCGGGCAGTGTAGGGGGTTGTGCTGGGGGTGGTGTTTCAGGGTTTAGGGCAGTGGTGTTCGGGCAGTGTAGGGGGTCTTGCTGGGGGTGATGTTTCAGGGTTTAGGGCAGTGCAGTGGTGTTCGGGCAGTGTAGGAGGTCTTGCTGGGGGTAGTGTTTCAGGGTTTAGGGCAGTGCAGTGGTGTTCGGGCAGTGTAGGGGCGTGCTGGGGGTGGTGTTTCAGGGTTTAGGGCAGTGCAGTGGTGTTCGGGCAGTGTAGGGGGTCGTGAAGGGGTGGTGTTTCAGGGTTTAGGGCAGTGCAGTGGTGTTCAGGCAGTGTAGGGGGTCGTGCTAGGGTTGGTGTTTCAGGGTTTAGGGCAGTGCAGTGGTGTTCGGGCAGTGTAGGGAGTCGTGCAGGGGCTGGTGTTTCAGGGTTTAGGGCAGTGCAGTGGCGTTCGGGTAGTGTAGGGGGTCGTGCTGGGGGTAGTGTTTTAGGGTTTAGGGTAGTGCAGTGGTGTTTGTGTAGTGTAGGGGGTCATGTTTTAGGGTAGTGCAGTGGTGTTTGGGTAGTGTAGGGGGTCGTGCTGGGGGTAGTGTTTTAGGATTTAGGTTAGTGCAGTGGTCTTTGGGTAGTGTAGGGGGTCGTGCTGGGGGTAGTGTTTTAGGGTTTAAGGTAGTGCAGTGGTGTTTGTGTAGTGTAGGGGGTTGTGCTGGGGGTAGTGTTTTAGGGTTTAGGGTAGTGCAGTGGTGCTTGTGTAGTGTAGGGGGTCATGCTGGGGGTAGTGTTTTAGGGTTTAGGTAGTGCAGTGGTGTTTGTGTAGTGTAGGGGGTCATGTTTTAGGGTAGTGTAGTGGTGTTTGGGTAGTGTAGGGGGTCGTGCTGGGGGTAGTGTTTTAGGATTTAGGTTAGTGCAGTGGTGTTGGGGTAGTGTGTGTTTGTGTAGTGTAGGGGGTCATGCTGGGGGTAGTGTTTTAGGGTTTAGGATAGTGCAGTGGTGCTTGTGTAGTATAGGGGGTCGTGCTGGGGGTAGTGTTTTAGGGTTTAGGTTAGTGCAGTGGTGTTTTTGTAGTGTAGGGGGTCATGTTTTAAGATGCAACGCTCCAATACCTGACCAGTCTGCACTACATAAAACTGCAAAAACTAAAAATAAAAAGTGTTTTGCACACTTTTGTCATTGGGCTATATGTGGGCTACATCTGGGTAATATTTGTGCTACATTTGGGCTCTTTTTTCACTGGTGGCCATCTTGGAAGACTTCTTTGTTATGAAGTTTCCTAATTTCCTCATTTACTGCAGTCTCCTCAGTAGGAAATGCTTTCAGTTTTTTACTTTGATTCCATCAAGAAGGCATTCAGATGTGTCACACATTTGCCATAAATTCAGAATGTTAGCACTCTAGTTGTTCATTAGATCACTGTAGTAAAGCTACTGCTCACCAAGGAGTTAACTGGAAGTCTACTGCTGGTATTGAAAGTGATTGTTTCAGTCTGCATGTCAGAATTTTCTAATGAAATAGAAGAGGATTTGAGATCTCACTTAAAACATGCACTAAATTTTCTTTTTGCAGCACTAACCATAATTTCTATGGCAAAATGAACCCCCTCATTTTGTTCCTTTTTAAATTAAATGTTTTAAGTGTTACCAGTTTATTCCAATCAAGATGGCTTCAGGTGTGCCATACTTTGTCATAAGTAAGGCTGTTAGCACTCTAGTTGTTCTTTAGAACACTCTGGAAAGCTGCAGTAGAACACAAAGGCATCAACTGACAGGCTGCTCCTGTTGAAATATAACAGGAAGATATTTGAGATCTCACTTAAAACATGTCCTAATTTTTCTTTCTACAGCACTAACCATAATTTCTATGGCAAAATGAACCCCTCATTTTGTTCCTTTTTAAATTAAATGTTTTAAGTGTTACCAGTTTATTCCAATCAAGATGGCTTCAGGTGTGCCATACTTTTGTCATAAGTAAGACTGTTAGCGCTCTAGTTGTTCTTTAGAACACTCTGGGAAGCTGCAGTAGAACACAAAGGCATCAACTGACAGGCTGCTCCTGTTGAAATATAACAGGAAGATATTTGAGATCACACTTGAAACATGTCCTAATTTTTCTTTCTACAGCACTAACCATAATTTCTATGACAAAATGAACCCCATCATTTTGTTCCTTTTTAAATTAAATGTTTTAAGTGTTACCAGTTTATTCCAATCAAGATGGCTTCAGGTGTGCCATACTTTTGTCATAAGTAAGACTGTTAGCGCTCTAGTTGTTCTTTAGAACACTCTGGGAAGCTGCAGTAGAACACAAAGGCATCAACTGACAGGCTGCTCCTGTTGAAATATAACAGGAAGATATTTGAGATCACACTTGAAACATGTCCTAATTTTTCTTTCCAGAGCACTAACCATAATTTCTATGACAAGATGAACCCCATCATTTTGTTCCTTTTTAAATTAAATGTTTTAAGTGTTACCAGTTTATTCCAATCAAGATGGCTTCAGGTGTGCCATACTTTTGTCATAAGTAAGGCTGTTAGCACTCTAGTTGTTCTTTAGAACACTCTGGGAAGCTGCAGTAGAACACAAATGAATCAACTGACAGACTCTGCCCTTGTTGGATGTACATGTTTTACTGAGAATGTCAGACTTCATTCTCACATGATTGAGAAAGATAATGTGAATTTACAGAAAATATGCTCTCATTTTAGCTTCTGGAGCACCTTCCAAAACTGTATGGGACAAGCATGTGAAAATAGTTTTCTCTCAAACATGATTCATGATATCCCAGCAGAAGGTTTTTCACAGGGTAAAATTACCTTAGAACACACCACAATTCCTGAAATTAGTATGGCACCATCAACAAATGAATTCTAATGTAACTAAAGTCTGTTATCACCCTTTATAGTTCTCCTTTTGGTAACCCTCAAAATCTTCGATTCACTACAATGCATTTCAATGGGGTACTATCATTTATATTGGTCCCAAGATGGCTGCCAGCAATTCCAGGATGAAGTGCTGACAGCCAATCAGATCTCACGATGACATGTGTGGTTAGGCTCCGCCCAGATATATATGTGTTTTTACTTTTGATTTTCTCAGCAACTACTGAACGGATTTACACCATTTAACAAAAAGGGTTCTTTCTGAACCAAGAACTACCTCTTTGCCAAATTTGGTGTAATTCCGTTCAGCAGTTCGGGCTGTAGCCTTGCATAAAGTTTCCTATGGGAAATTGATTTTTTGACTCTTATTTTCTTAATTTCTCCATAACTACTGAACGGATTTACACCATTTAACAAAAGGGTTCTTTCTGAACCAAGAACTACCTCTTTGCCAAATTTTGTGTAATTCCGTTCAGCAGTTCGGGCTGTAGCCGTGGCTAAAGTTTCCTATGGGAAAATGAATGGGGAAAACATGTTTTGGGACCCCCTTTTTCTCGGCCCCCGCTTGACGAATCACCCCGAAACTTTCAGGGTAGGAGCGGACCGGAGCGGGCCATAAAGTTTGAAAATTTCGCGAAGATTCGTCAACCGACGCAAGAGTTATTTCAAATAGAATGTTGCGGATTTCCTATGGAAAATAGGTCCTAACTATAACTATCTACTGGCGACTGCCAGTAGATAATATATATATATATATGTACATATATATATATATATACACATATATATATTGATAGTAATGAAGCTATATATATACGTATATCTAAGTTTATGCTTAACATGTAAATATGTCACATCATAGTTTACATATGTTATTTGATTATTTGCTTATGGGTCACAATTCTTATCTGTCACAATGTGTAAATATGACCATAATAATTGTATCTGTAAGTGCTTCACTGTTTATATATTGAGAAGAATATATAATAAAAATAAAAAAATAAAAAAACAAAAATGTACCCAAAAAATAAAATAAAAATAATAAAAATAAATACATTTGCTTTATGTACAGCAACATTCGAACACCTGAGTTCTTAAATAGAAATCTATATCACTTTATTATCTTCCATATACATGTATACCTTTTTATGTAGTTATGCATCTATGTATAATCACTTTTCTCCCACTGTAGGAAAAATTAAAACTTCAGCTCTCTCAAACACACTACGGTGTCTCCTATACCTCTTTCAATATATCTTCTACCTTCAATTTCTGCCTCATCCCAAACTTCATTCTTACTCATCCCAAATAACCCTTTCTAGACTCTTCCCTCCTCCAACCCTTCCTTGACTCACCCCAAAACTCTTTTTACTACAATGATCTCCCAAATAAAACCTGCTAGAAACTTTCCTCCTCTATCCCTCCTTTATCCTATTCAATCCAACTAACAGACTCACATGTCTACCGCTCCAATTAAAAACGTATATTTTCCAGACTAATCCACCACTAATCCACTTTGAGTTCCAGAGTAGAGTGGTACTCGCCGAAAAGTTCTTCAACGTCTCATCAGGGGTAGTAAGTGCTATAAATACAATTACAATTAAAATTACAGTTACATGTCTGCTGCCTGTATCCCTGGATCACATCACTAGGTGTAGTTGGAAATTGGTCTTTATATATTTTTCCCAGACAATGAAACAAAGGGATGCTAGGTGTTGGCAGGATGGGCCACTCTAAATTAACGAGAGGGAGGCGTTGTCACCTACCACACTTGCTTATCACAAAGGCCCTGCCTGAGGACTGTCACAAAGGGGTATGACACTAGTCTATTGTGACCCCAGACAATTTGGGACCAGGACAGAGAAGCAGGAAATTCCAGGCACCTCTGGGTGATGGAAACCTCTAGAAGCATCTCCTACTTCAAAGTGGGCACCAGGAATAAATATTGGACCTGAGACTCCAACTCTTCAGTGCACATGTGGACCTGTGGAAGACTCAGATGAAGGACTGCTGTGCTGCTTTGCAAGAAGGACTGCTACTCTGCTGCCCTGCTTCCTTTCTGCCATAGTGAAGTACTGGACCTGCTTCTTGAACCCAGGACCACCAGAGTGACTCCAAGGGCCAGTAGGCTGGCCTCCTGATCAGAAACCTTAGGGACAGAACAGGCTTCCTACATCTTCTATCCAGCACCTGGACTCTGCCAACTGTGAGTCCTACCCTCCCAAGTGGTACCACTCAAGTCTTGGACCCTTGGATGTGTGCCTGAAGGTGCTCTACTAGCTCCACTGTGGCCCCAGCAGAACTGACAAATTGAAGCGCAGCACAATGCATTGCCCACCAGAAACTCCACATAGGAACCGCTGTGCGACGCATCGACTTACCAAACACCGTATCAGGACTGCTGCGTAGTTCGTCTTCCTGTGCAGGACTTTGCATCACCACCCGCAGTCTTCCAGGAACTGCCACTGCGTGACACATCCTCGATGCAGGCCTTCGCATTGCGAGCCCCTCTTTAAAGGCATCCTCGACGACAATGCAGGACTCTGTATTGCAAGCCCCACAGCTTCTTCTGAACCAGCCGGTGTGCAACACATCTCAATGCAGGTCTTTGCTTCACAAGCCGCTCGTCAAAAGCAACCTCAACGATGATGCAGGACCTTGCATCGCAGCTTTGCAGCACCTAGGAACTGCCACTGCGCGATGCATCTTGGGCGCGGGACTCCGCATCTCTCCGCAACTAGGATTTAAGGTACTCTTGTTCAGCTGACCTAATAGGGTACCTGTAGCTGGCCCATGCTCTATTGTGATCGACCTGAATTTGTGACTTCTTCCCAGGCCAGTACGTCGAGAAATCCACAGTTGGCGCTTTGTGCTTTTTGGCACTCTTTTCACTCACATTTTTTAACCTGCACATCTCCGATTCTACTGATTGGATTTTTGTAGTTTTGATCTTAGATTATTTATTAAATTTTACTCTATTTTTCGAAATTGGTGTGGGACTTTTCTTGTGTAGTGTTTCACTTTAATACTATTTGTATTGCTGCATAAATACTTAACACATTGCCTCTAAGCTACGCCTGAATGCTTGTGTGCCAAGCTACCAGAGGGTTAAGCACAGATTAATTTGGGGTTGCTTGTGCCTTCACTCTGACAAGGATCGTGGTTGCTGCTTGAGTAGGGTTTTAGCCCCTCAACCAGTAACCCAATTTCTTACACCACCCATACCTTACCAATACTTACCATGCATGGTAAAGGCATGCATGATAAGGGCTGCGTGGTAAAGCCATTGTGTGCTAAAGCCATTGTTGTAAAGGATATTTCCCTGTAGTATGATCCTTTAGCTTACAACAGTGGTAAATGGATTAAAATGTCCATTTCATCTGCACAAGGAGGATGTCTTCTAAAGCTTGCACCTTTTTCAAAGAACCAGTCTTGCTACCACAAATCTTTGGCTGGCTGACATACATCACTCAGGTAGTGCAAATTTTTTGTGGTAAGTGCTGTTTTATGTCAGTAAAAAACAATATTAGTATTTTATCTGATAACATCATAATGGTGCGGACTGGTGGCCTGTTGAATTAGGCCCAGCCCGTTGTCAAAATCAGGTGGCAAAAAATCTTGCCATCAAACTGGATCAGACTTTATCCATGAAAGACCAGGTAAGCACAACCTGTGGCACCTGTTTTGCCACTATGTGCCTACTTAGGAAAGTCTTTCCATGACTCCCCTCTGCATCGAGAAAAACCCTAGTCCAAGCATTGATCATGAGACGCTTGGACTATGGGTACACATTGCTAGTGGCAGCAAATGACTCACTGCTGACCAAGTTTCACGCTGTGCAGAAAACGGCGGCTCAACTGACTTGCAAACTTCCTTCACACTCATCCTCTGCACTTATCCTGAAAATGCCCTGCACTGGCTGCCAGTCAAAAAACATGCCATCTTTAAAATATGCTGCTTGGCTCATAAGGCCCTAACCAAGCATTTACCAACCTACCTGATCATCAGACCCACCACCTACCAGCCTAACAGATTACTCAGGTCTGCAAATAAAGTGTTACTAAGGATCCCTTGTGTCCGCACTTCCAGATTTGGGGGTAGGTCCTTTTCTTATCTTGCCCTACTTCATTGGAACAAGCTTCCTTTGCAGATCCGGATGTGTCAGGATTGTTTTTTCAGTGAATTTGTAAGGTTTTTTAAATGCTAATTTCTAACTATAACATGTCTGAAACCTATGGTTTTTTTCAGTGAATTTCAAAGGTTTTGTAAATGACAATTTTTAAATTTATTAATTGTTATATTTATTTTTTTGATACTGATTTACTACATTTTTTAAACTATTTATTTTTAGATATTTTATTTTTAAAATACATTGTAATTACATTATACATTACATTACAAAATATACTTTCTCAGAATGAATTACTTTAGTTTAAATACTTTGCAAATAGGCAATAGACTTTTAAGTACAGTAGTTACAGTTGTTGCAATGGGCAACACAATTTCAAACACAATGCAACATTGAGCTCAAAGTGAATTTCAAGTTAAATGCAATTAGTTACTTTATGGATTACTTTTCTAACCACAGGACTGGATCCTAGATTCAGTCCTGGGACATCTCCTGTAAACAGTTGAGTAAAAGCGTTTTGGTTACAGTAGTGATTTTTAAGGAATATTATTGTATTTTAAAAGTTGACAGAAACTTTTTCACATAGAATCACCAATGCTATCCTATGGGAGGAAATTCACTTAGCAGGTAAGTCGTGTTATCGTTACTTTTTCTTACTCAGTGGTGGATCTTGGATCCAGCACTGGTGCATCTCCTGTAAACAGTTGAAAGAATGCGTTTAAGTCATACAGGTGATTTTTAAGGAATATTTGTAGTTTGTGAAAATCGACACTTTGAAACTTTTCTGCTGAAAACCAGACAATGGATTCCTATGGAAGGAAATACAAGTTACTGGTAAATACGGTTAGAATTACTTTTCAGGGTCAGTGCTGGGCTAAAAGATGCAGCACTGGGTTCTCTCCTGATAACAGGTGAGTAAATCGGAATTCGTAGTTCGGCTGATTTTAGAGGAATATTATAAAGTTCCAAAACTCCACACTTAGAAGAATTTCCAAGTGAAACCAGTCAATGTTAGCCTATGGAAGGAAATTCAAGTTACTGGTAAGTACGGTTAAAATTACTTTTCAGGATCAGTATTGGGCTCAAAGATGCAGCACTGAGGTCTCTCCTGATAACAGGTGAGTAAATCGGAATTCGTAGTTCGGCTGATTTTAGAGGAATATTTGTATGTTACAAAAATCGACACTTAGAAACTTTTTCAGCAAAAAGCAGGCAATGATATCCTATGGAAGGAAATTCAAGTTACTGGTAAGTACGGTTAAAATTACTTTTCAGGATCAGTACTGGGCTGAAAGATGCAGCACTGAGGTCTCTCCTGATAACAGGTGAGTAAATTGGAATTCGTATTTCGGCTGATTTTAGAGGAATATTATAAAGTTCCAAAACTCCACACTTAGAAGAATTTCCAAGTGAAACCAGTCAATGTTAGCCTATGGAAGGAAATTCAAGTTACTGGTAAGTACGGTTAAAATTTCTTTTCAGGAACAGTACTGGGCTCAAAGATGCAGCACTGAGGTCTCTCCTGATAACAGGTGAGTAAATCGGAATTCGTAGTTCGGCTGATTTTAGAGGAATATTTGCACAATGGTGAAGGGAGGGGCGGGGCCTGAGGTGACATCTGTGCAAACGCGCCCGTGGCGCGTTTTAAGTTGGGGGATTAAGTCCCCTTGAATCATGAGGGTCCCTGGGGTCCAACTAGCCCACCCTGTACCTCCAGTATGCGCCAGGAGCTGCGTTGCAGAGAGGTGTTCAGAGGCCACGCCCCTTTTGCACCTCTCTGCAACGCAGCTCTGTGGTGCTTTCTGGACATACCTGGTGGGCTAGTTGGCCTCAGGGACCCTCAGGATTGAAGGGGATTTAATTCCCCATCTTAAAACGCGCCATGGGGCCTGTTTGCACACATGTCACCTGAAGCCCCGCCCTCCCTTCACCACTGTGCAAACACGCCCCGTGGCGCGTTTTAAGTTGGGGGATTAAGTCCCCTTGAATCCTGAGGGTCCCTGGAGTCCAACTAGCCCACCATGTACCTCCAAAAGCGCCACAGAGCTGCGTTGCAGAGAGGTGTAAAAGGGGCGTGGCCTCTGTACACCTCTCTGCAACGCAGCCCCCTGGCGCATACTGGAGGTTCCTGGTGGGCTAGTTGGCCCCCAGGGACCCCCAGTATTCAAGGGGAATTCATTCCCCATCTGCAACCGAGCCAGGGAGCGCGTTTGCAGAGTGCTGACAAGGAGGGGGCGTGGCCTCCGGCGCGATGCCGGATTTTTTTTTTAAAGGGGGCTGTGTGGCCCCCTTTTGTAATTTTTTGAGCCCTGGGGACCCCATCCCCAGGGCCTGACCCCTTTTATTTTTTTTTAAAAGGACCGGGAAGGGGACCGCGTGGGACCCCCTCCCGTGGCCACTTCCGACCCGGGGACCCCATCCCCCGGGCCATAGCCACCTTATTTTTTTTTAATTTTCATGGAGGGGGGCTGCGTGGCCCCCCTCCTAAGGCCTCCTTAGGCCCCGGGGACCCCATCCCCCGGGGCCGGCCTTTATTTAGTTATTTTAATTTTTTTATTTTTATGTTTAATTATTTTTGGGGAGGGGGGCCGCGTGGCCCCCCTCCCGGCCACTACTTGCCCCGGGACCCCATCCCCCGGGCTGGCCCTATCCTTTGGGGTCCGTGGGGGACCCCAACTCCCCACGGACCATGCTGGCTCCCGCGTCCTGCGGAGCCGGCATTGCTTTTCACATGGGGAGCTGCTAACATGCAGCTCCCCATGTGGAAAGCAATCTTCTTGAATTTTGGAAGCGAGAGCAGGTTTCCTGCTCTCTATCTTCCAAAATTGAAGCCGTTGCTATGACAGGACGGGAGCCGGGAGGCTCCCGTCCTGTCATAGCAAACTACAGTGTCCCGGGGTAGGCACCCGGGACACTGCAGGAGCCGGCCCTGGGGGTGGCGGTCCCCAGGGCCATCACTGGCTCCAGGAGGGGGCTGCGCGGCCCCCTCCCCACTTCTGCAAAGCCCCGGGAGGTGGTGGTCCCCGGGTTTTGGGTCCGAAACGGACCCCCATTTTAAAATGTTTAGTGCCCCGGGAGGTGGCGGTCCCGGGCGTGTGGGGGCTGGAGCCCCCACACAGGTATTTAAAATTTAAAAAGAAGCCCCGGGGGTGGCGGTCCTCGGGCTGCGGGAGGCTCAGAGCCCTCCCGCACCATTTTTATTAGAAAGCCCCGGGGGTGGCAGTCCGACGGGCTTGGGGCCTTAGAGGCCCCCCATTAACTATAAACCCACTCCCGCATGCCCCCGGGACTTGGCCCACCCGGGGAAAATTAGCATCGAAGCGCGGGAGACCGCGCTCGATTTTACGGCGGGATCCGCGCACCCTAAGCGCATCCCGCCGATTTAAAAAAAAATAAATGCTTTTTTGCCCAGGGGTCCTTGTGGGACCCCCTGAGCAGACCTAGGGGGTCAGGGTGTTTCTACCCTGCCCCCTTTTTGCGCTTTGCGCACTTGTTTCTGTACCTCGGTTCTACTGAGGGACAAAATGGCTGCAACACTTCCTGAATTGGAGTGTTGACAGCCAATTAGCATGCAGCTCGTGATCGGGAGGGTACGCGGACCCTACTCGGCCATAGATATATATGTGACTTTACTTTTGATTTTCTCAGGAACTACTGAACGGATTTACACCATTTAAGCAAAAGGCACGACACTGAACCAAGGGCTACCTCTTTGCCAAATTTGGTGTAATTCCGTTCAGCAGTTCGGGCTGTAGCTGCGACTTAAAGGTTCCTATGGAAAAATGAATGGGGAAAACGCGTTTTGGGATCCCCTTTTTCTCGGCCCCCGCTTGACGTATCACCCCGAGACTTTCAGGATAGGAGCGGACCGGAGCGCCCCAACAAGTTGGAAGCTCGCGAAGATTCGTCAACCGGCGCCAACGTTATTTCAAATAGAATGTTGCGGATTTCCTATGGAAAATAGGTCCTAACTATAACTATCTACTGGCGTCCGCCAGTAGATAATATATATGTGTATATATATATATATATATATAATAATAAAACCCAAAGAAACTGCTATGATATATAGGAACACCTGAACTATGTACAAACCAATGTAAAGTATTTATACAGTCAAGTAGTAATTGCGTATTTTGCACATAGTTTATAAATGCCATGATCTTAAATTGTAAAATAATTTTTTAAGTATCAGACATATTTATATTTTATAATAGAGTGTGTTTCTATATAAATTGTATTTATACAGCAATCTGGGTAATTATGCATATGGTTTTTAGACTTTTACATGTGGGTCACAAAAACAAAATTGTGTCTTGCCAAACCATAACTGTATTTAAAACAACGAATCTTGCGTAATTTTGCACATAATGTTTACATGTCTTGCTAGCTAACTATATTTGAAACAGTGATCTTTGCGTAAGTTTGCACAGAATGTTTACATTTAAAATAATTCTTTAATACTTGAATATCAAAGATTCAACCAGACATATAGTATATCAATGTTATGTAAAATTATGCAGTGCAATATGTGAGAACAGACGGGTAGTCTGTTTTCTAGATTCATGAATTAGTCATGCACTTGTCACTTTAAAAATGGGGAGAAAAAATGTAGCATGTCATGTGATCAAGGCCCCTGGTGGGTTGAAACGCGTCATGGCGGCAGAGCACAAAAAATAAATGAACTATTGCACTAAATAAGAGGAGTCCGTGCCTTTTTGATTCCTGGGCTCAGAGGATCGAAAAAGAAAAGGAGTGCTGGCTATTTCGTTCCAAGGTGGAAATCACGGACCCCCTCTCAACTAGGGCAGCGTGGCAGGAAGCCGATTCTGGTGCGAACCGGATAAACAAAACTCTTCGGGAGTAGAAAGCTGCAAAGCCCCCGGACAATGGAAAGATGGAGTGACACCTACTGATTGTAGCCAAGCGGTGAAATTTGTGTCGAAGGATGCAGAAAACGCAGGCAGGAGCCCGAAGGTAGGAAACATCCACAATAATCCACAATAGTCCGGTGAGAGGTGTGCGAGAGACTGCTTAGGTCTGCAGTATTATCGCATATATTTCAGTTAAGTGCAAAAAACATGGCCGCTGACGTGCTACGAGGAAGGGAGGAGGCGGCGGAAGAAATGTTTTCAGATACAGCAAGTGCCCCGAGTCAATCGCAGCCCTCCAGAAACGGGAATGGCGGGGGTAGTGCTAACATTAAAGAACTGTATAAGAAACTGGAGTAACTGATGCGTACCGAACAGGCGAAGTGGTGGGAGCATAGATCACTTTCCAAATATTTGGAGGTGGGCAGGATCCCCCGAGGGCTACGTATCATGCTTGCTCCAAACTACCACAACCCTAACCCACATATGCTACGGGAGTGGGGGGAGTGTAATTTAGAGTCATCCAGGAGACTGGTGGAAATTTTGATTAAGTATGCTGACATCGACAGGAACGACTTGCAGAAACAAATTGATGATATTAATCAACAAATTGAACAAATAGAAGGAAACGCTGCGATGTCAAAAATGAGAGAAGATATGATATCACGTTTGAAAAAGAGGAAGAAATCATCAAAAAACAGAAAACTTTTAAGTTTCAACGTGATAAAAATGACTATGAGCAGGGACAAATTTTTACCTTTTCTCGCAAGTACGACGCGGCGAAAGCAGCGCAAAAGGGAGGCGCCAGAAGGGTGGAAGCAGGATCTGCTGCTGGTCCCAGTAGAGGAGTATATCAGGCGTCCTCACTGTCTGAATTAAGTTCCTCTGTGGAAACAGAGTCGGAATCAGAACACAGTGTCAAAGCGACAGGAGGAACTAAACAACAAACAGTAAAGCACACAATAGGTGAAGAGCTGAATTTTTTAAGGGAAGAAAGACGCCAGACCCTTCGCCCCAGGAACGCAAAACCCAATATAAACAAAGGAGAAATGCAAAACAAAGCGAGAGAAGGAGAAGAAGGCGCGAAAAAAATAACAAACAGAAAACCGAACAACAGAGGGTGGCGCCGGAAATAGCCCATACAACATTTAGCTCAAATACCATCATTAATTTATCTAATATCAACTTAGATAAGCAGAAAAACAACTATTGGCGCTAGGACTAACATATTGTGCTGAGAGCAATTTTGACTATCCCCAGACACGAGCAGATGTCTATAAGTTCATCCGAAAACTAAAGCTGCAAAAATACCATCACTTAAAACAAGATAAGGCTACAGCAACTGCACAAACAGGGATACATCAAAATATGATGACCTCACTAGTAGCCTCGGATGTAAGCTTAATACGGGATCTCTATGCGCTACAGGAGAATGATACAAATAGGCTAACAAATACAGAGTCAACACAATCTCTAATGCTACAGCAAGGAATTCATATAAGTGCTGCTCCAAATACGATCTTCAAACCTAAATCAAAGTTCGTACCTGTAATGCCTAAAGACTCGATAGACACTTTTAATGAAATTATAACAGTGGAAATAAGAAAATTAAATTTTAAAACACAAAATGACCGCAAAAATCGTAGTAAACATCAACTTAAATACCAGCAAATGATCAAAAAATTGTGTGACAATAATTCAGTGGTAGTGCGAAATTCGGACAAGGGTGGCAACGTAGTTATCTGGCCAATGGAACAATATATGGAAGAAGCTCAAAGGCAGTTAGGAGATTGAAACTGCTATAAATTAAGCACAAGGCAGGCCACAAAAACAGCACAAAATGAACTGTTTGGTAAACTACTTGCATGGAAAAGCATGGGCTTAATTAATCAAGATGAACTAAAATGTAAAAAAAATGATTACCCAATTCTACCGGTAATATATTTTATCCCAAAAATTCATAAGGACTGTCAAAGACCACCTGGGAGGCCCATTATTTCTGCAATACAAAGCCTAAATGAAAATGTTTCAATATATATTGACTCTTTCTTACAAGAACATGTAAAGACTCTTCCATCGTACATACAGGATACCACGGATTTCCTAAAGCAGATAAAAGGTGTTCAGTGGCATAGTGATTACTTATTAATATCAATGGATGTCTGTATTCTATATACATCAATTCATCATCACGATGGAATAAGAGCCCTGGAACATTATTTAGGCAAGAGACCAATAGAATTCCACCACCATAACAAAATGTTAATAGACTTAACGAAATTTGTTCTAAATAACAACTATTTTTTATTTCAGCAACAAGTCTATCACCAAGTGAGAGGCGTAGCTATGGGTGCAAGTTTTTCACCCAGCTACGCCTGTCTCCACATGGGGTGGTGGGAGGAGATGGTCGTGAAATCAAAATATGCAGAAATATGGTCAAGCAAAGCAGTGAAATGGGTTCGTTTTATAGATGACCTGTTTGTGGTATGGCATGGTGACAAACAAAGTGCAGAGGAATTCATCTATATGTTAAATAATAATGATATAAATGTAAAACTTACATATGACATCAGTGATACATCCATCTGCTTCCTAGATGTAGAAGTTTATGTGATCAATAACAAGATAGAAACAAGATTGCACCGTAAACCTACATCGGGTAATACCATTCTACACTCGAGTAGCTTTCACCCTAAACATACAATCCACAGCATACCATACGGTGAAATGCTGAGGATACGGCGAATTAGCAGCCGGGAGGAAGATTTGGTAAAAGCACAGGATGAATGTAAATCTCGCTTTTTGGCCAGGGGCTACTCAGAATGAACGGTGGATGAGGCTATCTATAGAACAAGAGCCCAACCACGTGATGACCTACTGTCCAAGCCATCAACCAGTAGTATCAAGCAAACATCCAGTTCAACATCTACTGAGAGTAGTCCAAGATTGATCCTTACATATAACAAGCAAAAAGACAGCCTGAGAAAAAGAATAAAAAGAATTGGCATTTGGTGCAAAGTGACCCCGTAATAGGGGAGAGAATGCCACCAACTCCCCAAATAACATACAGAAAAGCTTTAAGTACAGGGGATTGCCTAGTAAACAGCAGCCCAGAAATAAGAAAAAATTCAAACTGGATGTCTAATCGTAAGGGATTTGTGAGATGCATGATTTGTAAGGCATGCAAACATGGAGAGAGCAGGACTTCTTATCAAACACCCTTTAAGGACAGTCCAACTGTAATTGAAAAGTTTCTAACCTGCAAAACAGAATTTGCTGTGTATGTGCAGGAGTGCTCTTGTGGACTGCGATATGTGGGAAGCACAAAACTGCAGGTCCACAAGAGAATACTCGAGCACATACGGGCCATAGCCAACAATGATACTACGTATTCGGTGGCCCGGCATTTTAGAGAGGTCCATGCAAACAACTTGGACCATCTAAAGTACTTTGTGATCAACTGTGTTCCGCCACTAAGACGAGGGGGGAACAGGGAAGCAGTACTAAGACGTTTAGAAGCCAGACATATCCTAGAAATGGACAGTAAGAGCCCTCAGGGACTGAATACTACAGAAGACTTGCATACCTGGCTTTAATAACAGAATTCTAGAATCATACTGGATTTATAATTAAATGGAGAACTAGCACCACATGGGTTTTTATCACGCTGAGCCTCTTACCCAAAGAAATCTTTTCCCTTTTTTTCTTTTTTTCAGTTGTGACATGGGCTCATGTCACAATAAGTAATACAATGCACTTTAGCACTTTATTGGTGTGTCCATACTCGGGAGTATTAGGACCACAAGTTGTTTACACTTTAATTGCACTGATTTCTCAAAATTTGCACTGTATAAAAATAATATATATAAAAAAACACATAATAGTACGATGTGTTTTTTCTAATGTCTGGTGGGAGTTGATGCAATAATAAAACCCAAAGAAACTGCTATGATATATAGGAACACCTGAACTATGTACAAACCAATGTAAAGTATTTATACAGTCAAGTAGTAATTGCGTATTTTGCACATAGTTTATAAATGCCATGATCTTAAATTGTAAAATAATTTTTTAAGTATCAGACATATTTATATTTTATAATAGAGTGTGTTTCTATATAAATTGTATTTATACAGCAATCTGGGTAATTATGCATATGGTTTTTAGAATTTTACGTGTGGGTCACAAAAAACAAAAATTGTGTCTTGCCAAACAATAACTGTATTTAAAACAACGAATCTTGCGTAATTTTGCACATAATGTTTACATGTCTTGCTAGCTAACTGTATTTGAAACAGTGATCTTTGCGTAAGTTTGCACAGAATGTTTACATTTAAAATAATTCTTTAATACTTGAATATCAAAGATTCAACCAGACATATAGTATATCAATGTTATGTAAAATTATGCAGTGCAATATGTGAGAACAGACGGGTAGTCTGTTTTCTAGATTCATGAATTAGTCATGCACTTGTCACTTTAAAAATGGGGAGAAAAATGTAGCATGTCATGTGATCAAGGCCCCTGGTGGGTTGAAATGCGTCATGGCGGCAGAGCACAAAAAATAAATGAACTATTGCACAAAATAAGTGGAGTCCGTGCCTTTTTGATTCCTGGGCTCAGAGGATCGAAAAGAAAAGGAGTGCTGGATATATATATATATATATATATATATATATATATATATATATATATATATATATATATGTCCCAAAATGTGTCCCGAGCTTAAAAGACGCACCTCCACGGGAGATGATTCACTGAACCTTTATTCTTGAATCCGGCACAATCGTTTCGATTCTTTGAAAGTCCCTGACGCGTTTCGGAGCTGCTGCTATGATGGGAGTCTGTTTTCTATGTCCTGCATATTGGCAACTGAGCACTGTCACTTTAAATTGGGGGATCCAACCATTCAGCGTTGTCATGTGATCAAGGCCGGCAACGGCCAAAACGCGTTATGGCGGATTTGGTGTGAGCGCAAAATAAACACTTTATGCACCAAACTTGGGTCCACTCTCGTTTTCTCTCCACAAAGGAGACGCAAGCAGGCAAGCAGGCAGACGAGGATTCCTATATTTACTGGATTGGCTTCCTCCGGTGCAGTGGACCCCCTCCCTTCAAGTTGGCTACGTGATGGCAAGCCTAGCTTCTGGCGGACCCAGTCGGAGACATCCCGGTGTCGGAGAGGCTGGAGACGCACTTTGACGAGGCTGGGCAGCGTGAGGCAGAGCTCGACTTGTGGTGACTGCTCAGAGGAGCGGAGACGTGTGAAGTGGCTGCATCGTCGGAGTCCACCAGGAGCAAGGTACGGGACATCGCATATCGAACACAGGTTGGGAGGTGTGCGCTGGTCGTAACCCCTAGCAGTATCCAACAAGAGGGGGGAAGACAACAGGCAACAAATTAATTATTAAGACGCACTCACCATGTCCGCTGCAACGCTGAGGGATCGCCAGTCAGCCGCCGAGGAGATGTTCTCGGACTCTACCTCGGAACATCAGCATGGCGACAAAAGTATTAATGAGGAGGCAAGCGGAGGAGCTAAATGCCTGAAAGACAATTTTCGCATTCTAGAAAAGTATATGCGTCAAGAACAGTCCAAGTGGTGGGAATCAAAGTCCCTCCAGAGGTACTTGGATGTAGGAAGGATTCCTAGGGGGCTACGTATTATGATCGCCCTAGCTACGATACACCGAACCCACAGATGATGGTGGAGTGGGCGGAGTGTAACTTGGAGTCCTCTGCAAGCTAGTTCAAATACTGGTTAAATACGCTGAAAGCGATAGAGTGGATCTCCAAGTTAAAACTGACGCTCTGAATGACGAAATCAAGGTACAGGGTGACCCACAACAAAGGCAGAAATTGCATGATGAAATGATGGTCAGGCTGAATAAAGAGGAGGAAAAGATCAAGCAAAGGAAAATGTATAAATTCAAAAGGGACAAGGAGGATTATGCCAATGGTCAAATCTTTACCTTTGCCCGTAAATATGACTCTTTTAGAAATGCTACGGTCAATAAACGGAAGCAACTGGCCCACCAAACGGATAAAAGTGTACACCAGGCTGAGATAGCATCAGCTACATCTGCATCTGAGCTTAGCTCAGCCCTGGAAAGTGAATCAGAAACGGAAGCAACAGCAAGTCGGTCAGATCAAAGCACCGTTAAACTAACATTGGGGGAAGAGCTTGATTATCTGAGGAGAAGCAGAAGGGAAACACTGAGGCCAAGGAATGATAGACCGGCAAAAAACAACGGACCCAGAGGAGAAGGGAAAGAAGGCAAGCTGCAAGAAAACATAGGCAGCAAGAGGCCGGCACGAGGGCGGGGGCAATGGAAATGCAGATAGGGGTGATATTGCGGTCCCCCATGACCCCCTCAAGTGACAATACCATCATTAACTTGGCCAATGTCAACCTAGATGCAGCGGAATGGCAGCTGCTCTCATTGGGATTAACTTTCTGTCCAGAGACCAATTTTGATTATACTAAGACCAGGGCAGATATTTATAAATTTATTAGAAAACTTAAGCTCAAGAAGTTTCATCAACTTCAAGCCCGCCCAAAAGATTTGGAAATGACTACACCGGCAAGTAACACATCTAATTTAACGGTGGGAGACCTGGGTTTGCTAAGGGATCTACAAGATCTGGAGCAGGGCAAGGGACCGGCAGGAGGGAGTAACAAGGAGTGTGAAAACCAAGGCATCTCCCAAGGTATTCAGTCGCCGCCACATGAAACCTGTGCCAAACCAGACACTCCATTTAAATTAGCACATGGATGATGTCATCAGTGATGTCATTTGAGATGTCATCAGTGATGTCATCAGTGATGTCGCTGACAATGTCATGAGTGATGTAATATGTGACGTCATCAGCAGTGCATTGCGGGGGCGCGAGTTATAGTTAGCTGAACTAACTATAACGGGGGAATTTCACGGGTTTTGTACGAGTGCAATGTCCAACTAACTATAACTTTCCCTAAAACCTATGGTTTTTTCAATGAATTTCTAAGGTTTTTTAAATGCTAATTTCTAACTATAACGTGCCTGAAACCTATGGTTTTTTCAGTGAATTTCAAAGGTTTTTAAATGCTAATTTCTAACTATAACGTGCCTGAAACCTATGGTTTTTTCAGTGAATTTCAAAGGTTTTTCAAATGCTAGTTTGTAACTATGCCTACAGAAGTAGGACATGTGAAGAAAGAAGAAAAACGCACAGAAAGAAGCAAAAGAAATGTAGAAAGAAACAGAAGTCCACAAAGACGAAGAAAAATGCAGGAAGAAGCAAGACCTGTGCAGAAAGAACCAACAGAGGAGCAGAAAGAGGCCTTGTTGCAAAATCATCCTGTGCCCACACCTTTTCCAGACGGGTACTGGTGGTAACTGACTCTGACTAACCAGGCCTAGAGCCAGTGCTATGGTAAAAGACACTTAGAATACAGTTAAAACACCTACATACACTACGGAACACTATGCGTTGGGGTACCCCTGTGATTAGCATGACCTCCTCTGTAAGGCCCTAGTACATAATAGGGCAGGGGGATTAAAACTACCTCTTAAAACGCGCCACGGGGCGCGTTTGCACAGTGGTGAAGGAGAGGGCCTGAGGTGACATGTGTGCAAACACGCCCTGTGGCCATTTTAAGTTGGGAGATTAAGTCCCCTTGAATCGTGAGGTCCCTGGGGTCCAACTAGCCCACTAGGTACCTCCAGTAAGCGCCACAGAGCTGCGTTGCAGAGAGGTGTAAAGGGCGTGGCCTGGACCACCTCTCTGCAACGCAGGCCTGTGGCGCTTACTGAAGATACTTGGTGGGCTAGCTGACCTCAGGGGCCCTCGGGATTGAAGGGGACTTAATTCCCCAACTTAAAACGCGCACAGGGCGTGTTTGCACACATGTCACCTCAGGCCCCGCCCCCTCCCTTCACCACTGTGCAAACGCACCCCGTGGCGCGTTTTAAGTTGGGGGATTAAGTCCCCTTGCATCCTGAGGATCCCTGGGGTCCAACTAGCCCACCAGGTACCTCCAGTAAGCCCCACAGAGTTGCGTTGCAGAGAGGTGTAAAAAGGGGCGTGGCCTCTGAACACCTCTCTGCAACACAGCTCCCTGGCGCATACTGGAGGTTCCTGGTGGGCTAGTTGGCCCTCAGGGACCCCAGTATTCAAGGGGAATTAGTTCCCCATCTTACAACGCGCCAGGGGGCACGTTTGCAGAGTGCTGCAGGGAGGGGGCGGGCCTCCGGCGCGATGCCAGTCTTTTTTTTATTATTTATTTTTTTAAGAAGGGGGGCTGTGTGGCCCCCCTTCCTTTCCTATTTTATTGGCCCTGGGGACCCCATCCCCCAGGGCCTGATCCCTATTTTTTTTTTTTATTTAAAAAAATTGGAAGGGGGCCGCGTGGCCCCCCTCCCGAGGCCATATTCGGCCCCGGGGACCCCATCCCCGGGGCATGGCCAGTTTAAAAAAAAAAAATTTAATTATTGGAGGGGGGCTGCGTGGCCCCCCTCCTCAAGCCATTTATGGCCCCGGGGACCCCACCCCCAAGGCCGGCCTTTCCGTGTTTTTTTTTCCAAATTAATTTTTTTATAATGGGGAGGGGGGCCGCGTGGCCCCCCTCCGTGGCCACTTCTGGCCCCGGGGACCCCATCCCCTGGGGCCTGGCCTCTCGTTGGGGACCGCGGGGGGAGCCCCAATGCCCCCATGGTCCCGCCGGCTCCCCGCGTCCTGCGAGAGCCGGCATTGCTTTTCCACATGGGGAGCTGCTGACATGCAGCTCCCCGTGTGGAAAAGCAATCTGCTTTGCTTCAATGAAGCAAAGCAGTTTGCAATGACAGGGCGGGAGCCGCGAGGCTCCCGCCCTGTCATTGGGCACCCCGGGACACTGCAGGAGCCGGCCCTGGGGGGTGGCGGTCCCCAGGGCCATCACATGCTCCTGGAGGGGGCCGCGTGGCCCCCCTCCCAACATCTGCACAGCCCCGGGAGGTGGTGGTCCCCGGGGCTCGGGGGTCCGTAACGGACCCCCAAATTTGCATAGGTAGTGCCCCGGGAGGTAGCGGTCCCCGGGGTGTGTGGGGGGCTCAAGCCCCCACACAGGTAGTTTAAAAAAAAAACAAGCTCCAGGGGGTGGCGGTCCCCGGGGCTGCGGGGGGGCCATGTGCCCCCCGCAAATATGTAAAGAAAGCCCCGGGGGGTGGCGGTCCCCGGGGCTTGGCTGGCCATGGAGGCCCCCACCCATTTAAAATACAAGCCCCGGGGGGTGGCAGTCCCCGGGGCTGCGGGGGCCGTGAGCCCCCCGCAAATATTTTAGAAAAGCCCCGGGGGGTGGCGGTCCCCAGGGCTGCGGGGGCCTCCCTGGGCCCCCGCTATTAAATTTACGCATGCCCCCGGGACTTGGCCCACCCAAGGGCTAAACATAAACAAAAAAAAATGAAGCGCGGGCTACCGCGCTTCGTTTTTTTTTGTTTTGCGAACAGATCCGCGGATCCGGCGCGCATTTTGCCGATTTTTAAAAAAAAAGAAATGCTTTTTTGGGCCCTGGGGGTCCTTGTGGGACCCCCTAAGCAGGCCTAGGGGGTCAGGGTGTTTCTACCCTGCCCCCTTTCCTTTTTTTTCGCATTTGTTTTACTCTTTTCTTGTGACTCGAAGATGGCTGCCAACACTTCCTGGTTTGGAGTGTTGACAGCCAATTAGCATGAAGCTCGTGATCGGGAGGGTGCGTGGATCCACCGCGGCCATAGATATCGAAACTTTTATTTTTGATTTTCTCAGCAACTACTGAACGGATTTACACCATTTTAAAAAAGGGTGCTTTCTGAACCAAGTACTACCTTTTTGCCAAATTTGGTGTAATTCCGTTCAGCAGTTTTGGCTGTAGCCTTGCATAAAGTTTCCTATGGGAAATTTATTTTTTGACTCTTATTTTTTGAATTTCTCCGCAACTACTGAACGGATTTACACCATTTAACAAAAAGGTCTCTTTCTGAACCAAGGGCTACCTTTTTGCCAAGTTTGGTGTAATTCCATTCAGCAGTTCGGGCTGTAGCTTTGTCTAAAGTTTCCTATGGGAATTAACATGGAGAAAACATGTTTTGGGACCCCCGTTTTTCTCGGCCCCCGCTTGCCGAATCACCCCGAAACTTTCAAGACAGGAGCTAACCAGAGCGGGCTACGATTTTTGAAAATTTTGCGAAGATTCGTGAACCGGCGCCAAAGTTATTGGGAAAGGAATGTTACGAATTTCCTATGGATAATAGGTCCTAACTATAACTATCTACTGGCGACCGGCAGTAGATAATGTGTATGTATGATATATATATATATATATATATATATATATATATATATATATATATATATATATATATATATATATATATATATATATATATATATATATATCCCAAAATGTGCCCCGAGCTTAAAAGACGCAACTCCGCGGGAGATGATTCACTGAACCTTTATTCTTGAAACCGGCACAATGATTCCGATTCTTTGAAAGTCCCTGACGCGTTTCGGAGCTGCTGCTCCTTCCTCATAGGGCAAAGACCGGCAATCACGGAAACACACAACTTCAATTTCAGCTATTAGTATGCGCTCTCCAGTGAGTGCATGCTGGGAGTTGCAGTGTCAGTTCATACCCATAAGTGGGCTCCGTACATTTGCCAGCAAGTTTTCCTTTGTTTTCCATTTTAACATTATTTTAAGCCCTCCGGTGGGCCTCAGAATTCATGTCCGGTTTCAAATTACAATCTTCCGTGCTGCTGACAGGCTGCAACCTTACAACCAGGCAGCACTGTATCACATTCCCAACAGGTGGTGCAATCCTTTCGCGGCCGGAGCCGCCGCGTGTAACATGTCCCAAATGTGCCCCTGAGCTTAAAAGACGCAACTCCGCGGGAGATGATTCACTGAACCTTTATTCTTGAAACCGGCACAATCATTCCGATTCTTTGAAAGTCCCTGACGCGTTTCGGAGTTGCTGCTCCTTCCTCATAGGGCAAAGACCGGCAATCACGGAAACACACAACTTCAATTTCCGCTATTAGTATGCGCTCTCCAGTGAGTGCATGCTGGGAGTTGCAGTGTCAGTTCATACCCATAAGTGGGTTCCGTACATTTGCCAGCAAGTTTTCCTTTGTTTTCCATTTTTACATTATTTTAAGCCCTCCGGTGGCCTCAGAATTCTTGTCCGGTTTCAAATTACGATCTTCCGTGCTGCTGACAGGCTGCAACCTTACAGCGAAATGATTGCACCACCTGTTGGGAATGTGATACAGGACTGCATGGCTCTAAGGTTGCAGCCTGTCAGCAGCACGGAAGATCGTAATTTGAAACCGGACATGAATTCTGAGGTTGGGAAGGGTACTTTTAGGGTGTAGGGACGATATTGGTTTTAGGGTGCTAAAGGGTTTTTAGGGTTTAGGGTGGGTATGGGTTTTTGGGTGGTAAGAGAAATTTTAGAATTTAGGGTTCAGGATGGGTACGGGTTTTTGGGTGGTCAGGGTTTTTTTACGGTTTGGGGTGGGTATGGGTTTTTGGGTGCTATGGGTTTAGGGCGGGTATGGGTTTTTGGGTAATAAGGGGTTTTTAGGATTTAGAGTTTAGGGCGGTGCAGTGGTGTTCGGGCAGTGTAGGGGGTCATGCTGGGGGTGGTGTTTCAGGGTTTAGGGCAGTGCAGTGGTGTACGGGCAGTGTAGGGGGTCTTGCTGGGGGTGGTGTTTCAGGGTTTAGGGCAGTGGTGTTCGGGCAGTGTAGGGGTCTTGCTGGGGGTAGTGTTTCGGGGTTTAGGGCAGTGCAGTGGTGTTCGTGCAGTGTAGGGGTTGTGCTGGGGGTGGTGTTTCAGGGTTTAGGGCAGTGCAGTAGTGTTCGGGCAGTGTAGGGGATCGTGCAGGGGTGGTGTTTCAGGGTTTAGGGCAGTGCAGTGGTGTTCGGGCAGTGTAGGGGTCGTGGTGGTGTTCGGGCAGTGTAGGGGGTCGTGCAGGGGTGGTGTTTTAGGGTTTAGGGCAGTGCAGTGGTGTTCGTGCAGTGTAGGGGGTCGTGCTGGGGATGGTGTTTCAGGGTTTAGGTGCAGTAGTGTTCGGGCAGTGTAGGGGTCATGCAGGGGTGGTGTTTCAGGGTTTAGGGCAGTGCAGTGGTGCTCGGGCAGTGTAGGGTCGTGCTGGGGTGGTGCTCAGGTTTAGGGCAGTGGTGTTCGGGCAGTGTAGGGGTCTTGCTGGGGGTGATGTTTCAGGGTTTAGGCAGTGCAGTGGAGTCGGGCAGTGTAGGAGGTCTTGCTGGGGTAGTGTTTCAGGGTTTAGGGCACCCTGCACTGCCCTAAACCCTGAAACACCAGCCCCAGCACGACCACCTACACTGCCCGAACACCACTGCACTGCCCTAAACCCTGAAACACCAGCCACAGCACAACCCCTACACTGCCCGAACACCACTGCACTGCCCTAAACCCTGAAACACCAGCCCCAGCACGACCCCCTACACTGCCTGAACACCACTGTACTGCCCTAAACCCTGAAACACCACCCCCAGCATGACCCCCTACACTGCCCGAACACCACTGCACTGCCCTAAACCCTGAAACACCACCCCCAGCACGACCCCCTACACTGCCCGAACACCACTGCACTGCCCTAAACCATGAAACACCAGCCCCAGCACGACCCCCTACACTGCCCGAACACCACTGCACTGCCCTAAACCCTGAAACACCACCCCCAGCACGACCCCCTACACTGCCCGAACACCACTGCACTGCCTAAACCCTGAAACACCAGCCCCAGCACAACCCCGTACACTGCCCGAACACCACTGCACTGCCCTAAACCCTGAAACACCAGCCCCAGCACGACCGCCTACACTGCCTGAAAACCACTGCACTGCCCTAAACCCTGAAACACCACCCCCTGCAGCACCCCCCACACTGCCCGAACACCACTGCACTGCCCTAAACCCTGAAACACCACCCCCTGCACCGCCCCCTACACTGCCCAAACACCACTGCACTGCCCTAAACCCTGAAACACCACCCCCAGCACGACCCCCTTTACTGCTCGAACACCACTGCACTGCCCCAAACCCTGAAACACCACCCCCAGCACGACCCCCTACACTGCCCTAAACCCTGAAACACCGCCCCCTGCACGACCCCCTACACTGCCTGAACACCACTGCACTGCCCTAAACCCTGAAACACCAGCCCCAGCACGACCACCTACACTGCCCGAACACCACTGCACTGCCCTAAACCCTGAAACACCAGCCCCAGCACGACCCCCTACACTGCCCGAACACCACTGTACTGCCCTAAACCCTGAAACACCACCCCCAACATGACCCCCTACACTGCCCGAACACCACTGCACTGCCCTAAACCCTGAAACACCACCCCAGCACGACCCCTACACTGCCCGAACACCACTGCACTGCCCTAAACCATGAAACACCAGCCCCAGCACGACCCCCTACACTGCCCGAACACCACTGCACTGCCCTAAACCCTGAAACACCACCCCCAGCACCACCCCCTACACTGCCCAAACACCACTGCACTGCCCTAAACCCTGAAACACCACCCCCAGCACGACCCCCTACACTGCCCGAACACCACTGCACTGCCCTAAACCCTAAAACACCACCCCCAGCATTACCCCTACACTGCCCAAACACCACTGTACTGCCCTAAACCCTAGAACACTACCCCCAGCACGACCCCCTACACTACCCGAACACCACTGCACTACCCTAAACCCTAAAATACTACCCCCAGCACAACCCCCTACACTACCCGAACACCACTGCACTGCCCTAAACCCTAAAACACTCCCCCAACACGACCCCCTACACTACCCGAACACCACTGCACTGCCCTAAACCCTAAAACACTACCCCTGCATTACCCCTACACTACCCAAACACCAATGCACTACCCTAATCCCTAAAACACTACCCCCGCATGACCCCCTACACTACCCTAAACCCTAAAACACTACCCCGCATGACTCCCTACACTACCCAAAGACCACTGCACTACCCTAAACCCTAAAACACGACCTCCTACACTACACAAACACCACTGCACTACCCTAAACCCTAAAACACTACACCCTACACTACACAAACACCACTGCACTACCCTAAACCCTAAAACACTACCCCCAGCAGTACCCCTACACTACCCAAACACCACTGCACTAACCTAAACCCTACCCCCAGCAGTACCCCTACACTACCCAAACACCACTGCACTACCCTAAATCACTACCCCCAGCACGACCCCTACACTACCCAAACACCACTGCACTACCCTAAACCCTAAAACACTACCCCCAGCACGACCCCCTACACTACCCAAACACCACTGCACTACCCTAAACCCTAAAACACTCCCCCAGCACGACTCCCTACACTACCCAAACACCACTGCACTACCCTAAACCCTAAATCTACCCCCAGCATGACCCCCTACACTACACAAACACCACTGCACTACCCTAAACCCTAAAACACTACCCCCAGCACGACCCTCTTCACTACCTAAACATAACTGCACAATTTGTTACAGGCGTTGCAACGCAGGCCTGTGGTGCTTACTGGGCTAGTTGGGCCCCAGGGACCCTCAGGATTCAAGGTGACCTAATCCCCCAACTTAAAACGCACCACGGGGCGCGTTTGCACAGTGGTGAAGGGAGGGGGCGGGGCCTCAGGTGACATGTGCGCAAACACGCCCTGTGGTGCGTTTTAAGTTGGGGAATTAATTCCTTTGAATCCTGAGGGACCCTGGGGGCCAACTAGCCCACCAGGTACCTTCAGTAAGCACAACAGAGTTGCGTTGCAGAGAGGTGAAAAAGGTGCGTGGCCTCGGAACGCCTCTCTGCAACTCAGCTCTGTGGTCCTAACTGTAGGTACCTGGGGGCTAGTTGGGCCCCAGGGACCCTCAGAATTCAAGGGGACTTAATCCCGCAACTTAAAACGCGCCACGGGGTGCGTTTGCACACATGTCACCTCAGGCCCCCTCCCTTCACCACTGTGCAAACGCGCCCTGTAGCGCTTTTAAGAGGTAGTTTTAATCCCCTGCCCTATTATGTACTAGGGACTTGCAGAGGAGGTCATGCTAATCACAGGGGTACCCCAACGCATAGTGTTCCCTAGTGTATGTAGGTGTTTTCACTGTATTCTAAGTGTCTTTTAGCATAGCACTGGCTCTGGTTAGTCAGAGTCAGTTACCACCAGTACCCATCTGAAAAAGTTGTGGGCACAGGATGATTTTGCAACAAGGCCTCTTTCTGCTCCTCTGTTGGTTCTTTCTGCACATCTTTTGCTTCTTTCTGTGCGTTTTTCTTCTTTCTTCACATGTCCTACCTCTGTAGGCATAGTTAGAAACTAGCATTTAAAAAAACCTTTGAAATTCACTTAAAAAATCATAGGTTTCAGGCACGTTATAGTTAGAAATTAGCATTTAAAAAACCTTTGAAATTCACTGAAAAACCATAGGTTTCAGACACGTTATAGTTAGAAATTAGCATTTAAAAACCTTTGAAATTCACTGAAAAAACCATAGGTTTTAGGGACAGTTATAGTTAGTTGGACATTTCACTCGTACAAAACCATAGAAATTCCCTCGTTATAGTTAGTTCAGCTAACTATAACTCGCGCCCCGCAATGCACTGCTGATGACGTCACATATTACATCACTCATGACATGGTCAGTGACATCACTGATGACATCTCAAATGACATCACTGATGACATCATCCATGTGATAATTTCATGCATCTTCTCACACCCTAATATAACTTTTGATACACCCACTCTAAATTACAGACTGCCATTCTCAAAACCATAGACACTCCAACACCAAAAACTACATACCCACTCACTGATTCTTAGGTCTACACACACATCCACTCACTCACCCGTACAGTCACTCATACTTAGTCACTCAGTACAGGACTATCATATGCACTCATACACCTATATAAACACTCACACACCGCCACTCATCCATAGAGGTACTCACACACCTAGACAGTCATGCAAAAACTTAATCACACACCCATTTACTCACCTATACAGTTATACACACACCAGCTCACTTACTCATACAAACACTAGCACATTCTTACACTCTTATACAATCACTGATACAAGTACACACTCATCCATACAGCCACTCTCACAATCACACACTCTCACTTATAGCCATTTATATACTCCAACACACATATATACTGCCTTTCACATATGTAGTTACTCACACATGTACCACTGAGATATACATTCAATCACTAACACACCCATACACACACTCACCCACCCATACAGTCCATCACAGATGCACTCTTGAAACCATGCACCCAGTGAATCACCAACTCACACATCTATGCACAGAGTCACACACACCCCACCCACACAAACACTCAGGCACCCATACAGATACTCAGACAATCAATCAATAACCCATGTAGACACTCATGTAGCTATTCAGAAAGCCATGCAGCCGCTTACAAACCAACAGACAGACGGATACAGACATTCACACAGTTTAGTCACTAACCCATGCATTCAGTAAGATACATTTAATCACTCACTTGTAGAGTCAGTCACTCACGTACTAAATCATCCATTCAGACACTTATACACCCACTCATTCTTCAATACGCCTTTCCCTATATATATTAAACATATTTAAACTTTACAGAAACACACAGTCACTGGATGATGTCATCAGTGATGTCATTTGAGATGTCATCAGTGATGTCATCAGTGATGTCACTGACCATGTCATGAGTGATGTAATATGTGACGTCATCAGCAGTGCATTGCGGGCGCGAGTTATAGTTAGCTGAACTAACTATAACGGGGGAATTTCTATGGTTTTGTACGAGTGAAATGTCCAACTAACTATAACTGTCCCTAAAACCTATGGTTTTTTCAGTGAATTTCAAAGGTTTTTTAAATGCTAATTTCTAACTATAACGTGTCTGAAACCTATGGTTTTTTTCAGTGAATATATATATAACTTGGATTCCGCTCCTGATGACAGTTTCCTCCTCTGTCAACAAAACGGGTACAGACCACTGTATAGTGCAGAGATTTCTTTATTTGCTGACAGCCATAACCCGTTTCGGCTCCTACGAGCCTTGTTCACATGACGTCCGCTACGTTGATTAATGGTACATTTAAAGTGACTGGTGCATAGTGAAAACGTGCAGTTTACGCAGGCATAGACATAGACAACATATTTCGTCAACAGGCTCATGTGTAGTCTTTCTTTCTTTTACCACGGCAGCTAGGAGTCCCAGGGTTTAATCAACTCTAGAAATGCCCTATATTTGCGGACTATCCAGACTGCGGTCATATATGCGATTTATACATTAAATATCATGTATAAAATCAATAAGACCATTGCAATAAATAACAATAAATGTATATAAATATACACAATGTAAAAATCAACATAAATATATAAATATCTGTATAAATACATGATAGCATCTCCTGTAAAATACAGTCATTTTTCTTGTTAACATTGCATCATTGGTTTCAAACCTAAGCCATTAAGAGTCTATGTCTAAAGTGCGTCTTTCCTAAGTGCAAGTAAAAAATAATTAAAAGGTTGTCTGTGATCAACTATAATTCTGGTACATACTCCCTTACATGTAGTATGATTTATTACACCTTGTAGTTTTAAATCACAGAACCCAAAGTGCTATGTGCTAAAGTGCTGAATTGATTTTGTGTTTTTATTAAAACCTTTTGTAAAATCTAATTCATGGTTAAAATTCATTTGATAAAATGTTTTTTGTCTTTACCATGACTGATATACACGTGATTGTCAATTTAGAATGTGTTTGACGGCTAGTACTGAATTATCGGTATAAATACCCTAGCTCATTCGTAGAAGTTCAGTGAGTTTGAATGGCTGGATAAATCCATGTCTGTCAATGGGGGAATTTATGTGGTTCTCTCTTACTATGATTGCAGGACTAAAATTTGCTCGATTTGGTTCCGTTATAGGCATATATACAGATCTTCTGATGTATTCAGACCCGCTGGCCATCTGGAATCTAATTCCAAGATGTAGCGGGTTTTTAACTTCCTTAGTTTTGCTTCTCTATTTCCTCCTCTCCTGCTGGGTGGTACAGTGTCTATCAAGAAGTACTTCAACCCCTCTGTCTTTGATCCATGTTTGTCCTTAAAATGTCTGGCAACTGGGTACGTATTGTCTTGGTTCTGTATGGCTCTTAGGTGTTGGAGCACCCGTTTGTGTGCTTGCAGTATAGTGCTCCCAATATACTGCAGATTGCAAGGACATTGGGGAACATAGATAACATGATCAGTTTTACATGTCATAGCCTTACTGATCTTGTGTTCCTTGCCTCCAAAGGGGGTACGATAAAGACTCTTGTTTACCCCATGCTGACACGCCTTGCATGTTTTACATTTATAGAACCCCTTGTGGGTACTGAGCCAATTGGTGTTTTCCAATATCTCAGGGCTCGTTCTCACCAGACTATCTCTCATAGAGGGTCCCCTACTATGAGTGAAAGACACATTGTTTGGTAACAAGTGTCCTATCACCGGATCGTTGAGTACTAATGGCCAATTTTGTCTAATTATGGACCTTATACTCTGCTCCTGTTTACTATTTCCGATGCTAATTCTAAATTCCTTGTTTAGTTTTGGGGTTAGAGTATCTTTAACCTGTTTCTGATTTGATACTAGACTACTATCTTTTTCCCTTAGTAGATCCGCTCTGTCTACCTTCATGGATTTCTCAATAGCTTTATTGATGGTTTTCATGGTGTATCCACTAGGCCTGGGCGGAAAACTACGCTACGCTCGCGTAGTTTGCGTAGTTTGCGCAACTACGCGCTACGCGAATTGCACGTACCATAGTGCAAAAACGCGTAGCGGGCATTTTTTGCTTGCTCGCGGTCCTCAACGTCAAGTTGGCGACCGCGAGCGAGCAAAATGACATCCCGGCGAGACTTTTTCCTCGTTCGCGATCAGCAACATCAAGTTGCCGATCGCGAGCGTGGAAAATAAACCTCCCGGCGAGATTCTCAACGCGGGGAGGTCAGGTTTCTCATTGCGAGTGGTCGCGTATGCTCGCGACCGCTCGCGATGAGAAACTACCAGTCTGCGTTGAGAAAACTGCCGCTCGAGTACAAATCTACTCGAGCAGCAGAAAACGACCGCTTGCACTGTGCAAAATGCCGTTTGCAATGATTGCACAGTGCGGACAAGCATCCGGCACTGTGCAATCATTGCGAACAGCATTTCCTTCCGCACTACGCAGTTCGCGTAGTGCTACGCGTAGCTTGCGTAGTGCGAAGTGCACTTCGCTTAGCTAAGCGTAGCGCTACTACGCGAACTACGCCCAGGGTTAGTATCCACGCTTTCTGAATCTTAATTTACTGGCTTGTTGTGACTCCTCTAGGTCCTCCTTCCTACTGTTGATTCTTCTGAATCTTAACATCTCGCCGTAGGGTATGCTGTCTACTAGGTGTCTGGGATGAGAACTGCTGGCATGTAGTATGGAAATGCCAGCAGTCTCTTTGCGATGTAGCCTGGTCTCTAATCTGTTATTGAGCACATACACCTGAGTATCCAGAAAATTTACAGACTCATGACTTATGTTAGTTGTAAAGTGTAAGTTGATCTCATTGATGTTGATTAGATTGACGAATTATGTAGCTGTTTCTTTAGTACCTTGCCATACTACAAATAAATCATCGATAAATCTAAGCCAAAGTTTTACATTATTGTTGACATACTCCTTGTGCACAGTGCCGAGTACCAGCTCCTCCCACCAGCCCATGTGGAGACAAGCGTAGCTGGGGGAGAAGCTGGCACCCATGGCTACTCCACGTGTTTGCTGGTACAGGGTATTGTTGAACATAAACAGGTTATTGTTTAGACACATCTTGACCATTTCAATCAGCATTTTGTTGTGTTGTGTGTACTGTACTGGTTTCCTGTTTAAATAATATTTGAGTACTTTTACCCCATCCCTGTGATTTATGCTTGTATACAGGGAACTCACGTCTAGTGCCATAAGGATGTACATATCATCCCATTTGAAGTCATTAAGTTTGTGCAAAAAATCCCCCGTATCTCTGATGTAAGATGGCAAGGCCTGCACATGCTCTTGTAAAAAATGATCGACATATTGAGAGGCATGTTCTAGCAGGCTATCCCTGGCAGATATAATAGGTCTGCCAGGTGGTTTTAGGGGATTTTTGTGTACCTTCGGGATGAAGTATAGTGTGGGTACTGTCGGTGTCTCATTTTTCAGGAACTTATATTCTTGCATATTAAGCAGGCCTATACCTATCCAAACCAGCAGTTTTCTGTAAAACTCATTGTACATGATTTGAAGATTCGCCACATTACTCTTGACATAGCAGTCTCTATCGTTCAGTTGGAGATATGCCTCTTTCAAATATTCAGCCTTTGCCCAAATCACGATGTTCCCCCCCTTGTCAGAGTTACGTATGACAATATTTTTGTTGGTCTGCAATTTGTTCATCATTGTAAAATATTGGTGATTTGTCCTGTTGTATTTTTCTTTTGTGGTGCAGACTTTGTGATTGAGCTTTTTGATTTGGGCTATCACCTGTTCGCTGAATATATCGATGGCATCACGAGGGGATATTGGGTTGAATGTTGATTTGGGGCCAAACGATGTGTGTCCTATGCTGGTATTCATGGTCGGGCTCTCCTGGGTCCTGCTAGTATTGTCCCTTGCTGCAGTCACTGATCTTTCTCCTGATGTGTTACCAATTTGGTCTTCACACATTAAATCTTGTAGATCCTGTAGCAGAGGCATGTCAGACATAGAGAGGTTAATTGTGGATATTTACTCCGCTGTTGTTGCCTGCGTGTTGGTATTGTCTTGTTTGTTCTTAAGTTGGTAAAACTTCTTCAGTTTCAACTTTCTCACACTTTTGTAGATGTCCATACGAGTGTTGGCATAGTCAAAGTTTTTAGCAGGGCAAAAGGATAATCCAATACATATATATATATTGTTATATATATATATATATAAAAAAATATGTATATATATTTCTTTAAAAAATGAAACATTCGAATGACCGAAATAAAGTTTGGTAAATATATAATTTAAATTGAGGTTATACTTGTTAAGTTTTTGCCATGCTTATGCCTTTACTATACATGCCTTCACAACACAAATTTTGTTGTAAAGGCATGCGTGGTAAAGGCATATGAGTGGTAAAGACTTGCGTGGTAGTGTTGTGGTCATTGTAATGACCGAGTTGTAAAGCCATGCGTGGTAATGGCTTGCATGGTTCCGTCATACATCCTTGCACCAAGCCTATTTAGATTTACCCGTTGTGCTGATGGTGTCCCAGCAGCGGATTCCTGATGCAGTGAGTCACTGGTGGAGTGGAGACTGGTAAGTATTACTTATTGTGACACTACACATATATGTTGTGTTTGCTTCAAAAATATATGTAGATAATGTGTTCTACTCCTTTTTTTACATATAACAGAGCACACAAACAACATACACACACTATTGAATGTACACCCACAGGCACAACACGTGCAATATCCACAACCACCACAATAAACAAATATTTTTTAAGTGTCAATACAGGTGTGTTAATTTTACCTTGATTAGTTGTAAAATGAACACTACTGCATTACACATAAGAAAGAAATTGCATATAAGAGCAATGTAAAAATACACAAGGCCAAAGCACATGTCAACACATGATTCATAGTAAGACAAGTGAAAAAGAAGCTTACCTTAGATCCCGGCGACAACGGAGTTGATTAGCATTGTGGTCAAGTAGTAGCAGCAAAGAAAGGACCTGGACAATGGTGTTCATGACAGAAACGGAAGTGGAGAGCAGAAAAAAGGTAAGTTTCTACTAATTTCCTTCAATTCCGCCAACTCAAAATGGGAGGTATCCCTGCCACAGTTTCCTCAATGGAAAGGCACATCATGATTGGCCCGGCGGTAATCTTGGCTGCACTCCCGCCGAAGGCCGGTTTTGCCTATGATGCAGTCCCCGCGGGAGAAAAATCCTGGCGGAGTCAGCGGCACTCAGATGGTCTTTCGTCCATAGACCGATAACACTAAATAGAGCCAGCGGACTGCCAAGTAGGCATGTGGTGAAACTGTTGAAAAAGTGACGGTGGGACCATATCCGCCAATATCTAAATCAGGCCCTATGTCGGGATTACTAGATGACCTAATTCCCATTTTCCTTCTTCATACATGTGTATCTGCCCTGGTTCGTTTCATCACTCCAATTATTAACCTATCCTTCGGCACAGGCAAACTCCAAGCCTATTGGAAGAAAGGTGTTGAGCCCATAACATGGACAGCTCCAATCTGGTAGATTACAGATCGATCACCCTCTTACAGGCAACAAGTAAAATTGCTGAAAAGGAAGTATACAAACAGCTGACAACTTTACTAAATAAGAGAGTTGCTTTGATACATAGTAAATTAAATGTTAGGCCCGGAAGAGGGACTAAGGCCTCTATGACCCTTACTTTAAATGAGCTGTGCCTGATTGTGATTGTTGGTGATACTACTGCTCTTATCCCTTTGGGTTTGTTCAAAATGTTTGATATGTAGAGGATCACAACATTAGTCAAGTGTATTGTTGACTGAGGCGTAAAGGGTTCAGTGCTGGTTTGGTTCACCTCCTTCTTGAAAAACTGACCTCAAACTGGTATTCTTCCTCTCCATTGTCTCAGGAAGCCATATGTGGAGTGTCTCGCTGTTCGTCCTTGTTTCCCAATTCATTTAACATGTACATACAACCTCTTCTCTCTCTCTTAGCAAAGCCTTCAGGTGTAAGGTTGTGTCTTACATAGATGATACTAATTGATCCTTAGGTTGGATCAAAATGCACAAAGGCCTGCAGGAAATTTAACTACATGCATACTTCGCAGTTTAGGCATGGATGGCCTTTACTTTTTCACAGCGCACAAACAGGCGGCGCACTTGTTGGTGGCTAATTGCCCTGCCAGGTGGCAGGATTCCCTTTGGCCCTGCTCCCTCTTCATCTACCAAAGGTAAGTCCCTTGGCTTTTACCTAGATGATCATCTTTCTATGACCCAACAGATTAAAACAGTATCATCCTCTTGCTTCTTTAGACATTACAAAAATCTTACCTATACTCCCTAAGCATTACCATATTCAAGTAGTGTCCGTGAGTATATTATGCAAAATTGATTATTGAAATATGCAGC
Source organism: Calotriton arnoldi (assembly GCA_963921515.1). Classification (NCBI taxonomy): domain Eukaryota; kingdom Metazoa; phylum Chordata; class Amphibia; order Caudata; family Salamandridae; genus Calotriton; species Calotriton arnoldi. Next base: position 2,531,394 of record CAWUFW010001802.1, read on the forward strand.
TTTCAGACTCACAGAGATCTCTGACAACCTTGAAGAGAATTCAAAATTTGACATTCAGATTGGTAGGCGAACTCAGGAAACATGATCTCAAGCAAGAATTAACCTTCACTGGCTTTCTGCCAGACAGAGGAATGTTATTCAAACCCTTTGCCTGTGGATTCAGGGTATTCGGAGGGACTGAAAAATCCCCATTAGAGGAAAGATCTCTGCTTCAATTCCCAACTACTTTTTGCTGCGCCTTCTGTTAAAAAGACTAGGGCAGGAGGTAGACCCTTATCAAATTTAGGACCACAGCTCTGGAACAATCTCATGTTGGGGATTAAAGCCAGTGGGTTGTATATGTTGGAAGGCCTTGAAGACGTACTTATTCAAACAGTATCACTCCCAGTTTCCTCTCTTTACTGCTTTTGTTTTCAGAGTCTGGTCTGTTTGTAGTTAGTGCCCAGATGCCCCAAGGGGTGAATGTCAAGCTCTATAAATTCTCTTCTATTCTTTGCACTGGCAGGTAGCACCAGGTATCACTTTGTGATAGTTATCCTCACAAACACTGCAGGATCACGATCTGAGCTCAACAAGAACTAGTATAAAAACTGCTGCAAGTACCGTTTTTGCCCAATTTCACACTAGCTCGTTATTGTACTGGAACCCAGAAATAGACACAATGCAAACACTGGTCAATGGACACTAGCAAAACACCATTGCCTATTGTAAAAATGAATGGAGAAAATTAGCAGACCCTTACAAAAACTAATATGGCATTATTTTGCATCTCTGTGCAAATTAGCGGCAGCTGTGCATTGCCTATCCGGCCTAAAATCTCGTTGGCCCTTCTTGCAACGCGTCCATACGGATGGGGCCTTGAGACGAGGTCTCATATAATCAGAGTATTTCTGTATGCTTAGCAGCTGCATTCTTTCCATACGGTAATAGACCACATGAATATCTGCTTCATTTCCACGCCATCAACCCAGGGGACTCTCATCTAAAACACAGAAGGAAAGACAACGTTTTGGCCAAGAGCAACTATTCCAGGAGGCTGCGACACATCATCTTTTGCTTACAAATGAGGAACTGGGAGTTAGGGATTTGACTTGGAACGAATGAAGCAAGCAAAGGTCACATTGAAGGTAACTTGTGTCTGCAGTTACACTGCTAACGTACATAACTCATTAACAATCACTATTTAAAAATAATATTTTAGTTATCTCAGTGAAAGATTCCCATATATTTTTGTTTTTTTAAATTATAAACCACAAACTATGCTCATTAGTAGTGTTACTTTTATATCCATTTATTTCTTGCACATTATTCATAGTGCATGTAAACACTTTTATTAAATGGGAAGCTATGTCTGCCCTGTTTCAAGCTTGTGTGTGGAAAAATGTTTAGAGATGCACACACGATGCACTGTTTATTGAGAATGGTCTATATTTAAGGAGTGTTTTCACTTGGTTTGGGAGTTGAAAAAACACACGTCTCTCAGATGAAATTACAGCGCAGGAATAACAGGCAGTACATTTGTACAGAGGTGCTGTATTCCAGTGCTCTAATTTATTTATTTAATGCATTTTTATATAGCGCGGACATTACCCGAAGGTGTCAGAGCGCTGTACAATAGAACCAGTTACGTTACATGAGAAAAGTGTTACACAATAGAACGTTACAAAAATAAACAGGAGACTAGAAAAGGTAGGGTACAAAAACACAATATCCAACACAGCAAGCAAGGGTGAGGACTGTACAAGAAAAAATTACAAATTTACAATGATGAACGAATTTCCTAGAGGGGCCTGAGAATGAAAGTATTAGTTCTGAAAGTGTCTTTGGAAGAGAAGAGATTTGAGGTCAGCTTTGAAGATCCGGGTAGGATCTAAGTGGGATAAAAAGGAGGGGTGTCTCTAAAAGGGGCGTGACCAAAGACACAAGGAATGTTTTCCACTAGTTGTGGCCTATATGTGTTATAGGTCGTGGTTTAAACTATGTTGACTGTGCTTCACACAGCATAGCGCATGACCAGCATTTGGGTACCTCTCTGCGAGTTTTCTATTATCGCATCCAGACACGACAGGCATATGGCTACAACAAGCCAGGCATACTGGTTTTGCAATTGCTTGTTAACATCAAATGAACGAGTGAAAACAATGATTTTTCTGTGAATAATTAAAAATTAAAACGTTTCAATTCTGAAAATATTAGACTGAATTAAATATGACTGAGGTCTGTGGAAGGGGTAGTCCTCTTCAGAGTGGCTCAATCACTCCCCTTTGCACCTTTTTGCTCTGTGGTCTCTCACACTATTAGACATGCACACCCATTTTCCCCAGTGGTCGAAGTAGGCGCTATCGGAGGGGCATGAAGTGTCCATACTTTTTTAGTTAATTCTGAGAGCTAAAATGCTTTTGATGCAGAATAAGGCAGGGAGTCTCCTTTGCTGTGAAACCGAAGGCGGGCAGATGGAGGCCTTCTTGCCAGGGTGCCTGCTTACCTGAAAGAAATGTAAATGTGCACAACTGGTCAATCTGCATATGTAAAGGGTGCCCGGATGTCGGTATTGGCTTTAATTAATGGAGTCACTTGACACTTTCTGATGACACAGATTTATTATTTTTGGGTGGTTTTTGAAAGGAGTTACCAGCTGAGCTGTGAAGTGTGTGCTTTTTAAAGGGGTGTAACACAGGACCCTGCGCAGCAGGGGCTGCAGGGGCTTGTGTTACGCCCCAACTATTATCCACTGCTCCAACCAGAATTCCATTCTGTGGCTCTCTGGTTACAGACACAGACCTCTATTAGAGATTTCATGAAGTACAATAGTGCATTTCCCACTGATTAACTTAACTTGCATTTATTTAACATTTGAGCTGTTTGTTATTTTATATGTACATACTATTACACCTGGCATCCTTGGAGTGGTTTCCCCTATCTTTTTGCCTCTACCTCCTGTATTTTTGACTGTGTGCTGGTCTTCCTTTTGTTGGTTTAAATACTCTGGGTACTTTACCACAGCTGATCAGTGCTAAAGTGCAAGTGCTCACTGTGTAAATTGTGATTCTGATTGGTTATCCATAATTGCCATATTTGATTTACTGGTAAATCCTTAGTAAAGTGCACTATGTATGCCCAGAGCCTGAAAATCAAATGCTACTAGTGGGCCTGCAGCACTGGTTGTGCCACCCACACGAGTAGCCCTGTAAACTTGTCTCAGGCCTGCCACTGCAGTGTCTGTAGTGCAGTTTTAAACTGCTTTGTCGACCTGACAAGTGCACCCACTTGCCAGGCCCTAACCTTCCTTTTTACTACATGTAAGGCAAACCTAAGGTAGGCCCAAAGTACCCCCATGGGCAGGGTGCAGTGTATGAAACGTAGAACTTGTACTGGTGTGTTTTACATGTCCTAATAGTGAAATACTGACAATTTCGTTTTTCACTATTGCAAGGACTAGCTCTCCCATAGGTTATCATTGGAGCTGCCTTGTAACATTTTACAAGTGTAACTTTCAATTGGGAACAGCTAGAGATTTGGAGTTTTGTGTCTCTGAGCTCAGATTTAATAACACGTCATTTAGTAAAGTGGGTTTTTAAATTGAGTGTTTGAAAATGCCACTTTTAGAAAGTGGGCATTTTCTTATTTAACCATCCTTGTGCCTTTGCCTGCCTGTGGAATCAATGTCTGGTTTAGACTGACAGGGGATCGTTTGCGCATTCACTCTACACAGTCACACCAAGGGAGTTAAGGTGCGCCCTGCATATGCTGATGGCCCGTCACCAGCCTGATAGGCCTTCCTGAGCTAGAGTGGTGGGAGCAGCTGTCACCTGCACCTGCATAGGGCTGTGCCGGTCCTCCCACAATGCTGTCTCCACCCCCCGGAGTGTGTCTGGAGCCAAGGCCAGGCAAGGCAGGAACTTGTAAACTACAAAGACTTCAAAGGCCAAAAGGGGTATAAGTATTGGACCTAAAACCCCAGACTTTTAGAACACTTCTGGATCAAGAGGACCCTGTCAAGAAGAAGAGCTGAAGAGTTGTCAGGGAGAGTACTGCCCCTTTGCTGTCTGTTGCTTAGCTTGGTTGGGCTGCCGTTGCTGCTTCTGTCTGTTGGCAGTGGAAAGGACTGGACTTTTACTTCGCTGTATCCTGCTTGAGAAGATTCCCCAAGGGCTTGAAATAGAGCTTGCCTTCTGTTAAAAAGTCTCAGGGACACAAAGACTTCATCTGCAGCATCCATGAACTCCACTGCTGGGAGTTCTGACCCGCCTTGTGGTGCAAAATCCAGTTCTGGGTCTTTGGAGGTTGTTCTTGCTGCAAAGAACTGCTTGAAGACACCAAAATCAAAGCTTTGCCCTTCCAGTGCCTGTTTTTCTGACGCAGCACCGCCGTGCAGGAGAAATTTCCACACACCGCCACCCGTGAGGCCGAAGAAATCGACACAGTGCCTGCGGCGGAAACAACCACTGCACGCCGAGTTAAGTGCACCGTGTCTCTGTGGTCTGAGACCCCACACTGACTCCGATGCAGGCTCTGCGGCTGTTAAGATCGACGCATCATGGGACAGTGGCTGAAGAAACCGGCGCAGCGCCTGTTTCCTGCCACCCCCTAGAGCTCCAGCGCGTCCCAGATTTCCACACATATGCGCCCAGTTTTTCCGACGCAGCACCCGCAGACCAGAACCGTCCTGGAATTGATGCGTCACTTTCCCCTACAGTCTGGATTCTACACATCACTTGTCCTGCGTGCAGCAGAACTGTCCCATCGCCTCCCCAAGAACTCAGGAACTAACGCATGCTGTGTTTTTCGACGCTTTCCTCCTCTGCGGCTGTTTTGTCTTGTGGATTTTGACGCATCAGAGGTACCTTGTGTAAAATTCACACATCCATAGTTCTCTATGGACAGAATTGCTAGAAACCTTTAAAAAGTCCTATTTCAAGTTGTGTATGTTGGATGTTTGTCATTTTGGTCTTGTTTGGCTTAAATAAAGATACTTTATTTATTCTAAACTGGTGTGGTGTCCATTTGTAGTGTTTTCACTGTATTACTGTAAGTGTTATGTACAAATGCGTTACCATTGCCTCTGAGATAAGCCTGACTGTTCGTGCCTAGCTACCAAGGGGGTGAGCAGGGGTTATCTTAGGTGTTTAATCCCCTTATCCTTACTAGAAGGAAGGCTCCCTACTTGGACAGGGTGTATACCACTGCCAACTAGAGATCCCCATTTATAACACATGCCTGAAGTAGAAAGACCAAGAAAAGTTACAGAATACTTTGTTTTTTAGCCACACCTTCGACCCCGCCCCCACGCTGAATGGGTCCGCTCCCATTGTGCACCGCATGACAGTTCCCTTACTTTTTTTTTAATGCACTTTGGCCACTGATTTTCCCCACATCATTCTGTATTGCTCCCTCTTCATATCTCATAGGTCATCTCTTTCCTATTCAGCACCATATTTTACTCTCTTCTTCTCACGTGCTTCCTTTAATCTCCATCACTTAAACAGACTAACACAGTCCATGCACGTTAGCATTGCATTTTCTTTTCCTTTGACGCTCTCAATATTTTGACAGCTGTAAACCTCATTCATACATTTTGTTATAGAATCACAATTACAATTGGAACATTGGTGGCCATCACTCTGAAGAGACCACGAAGATTGTATGTGTGTGCAGTCTGAACACCTTTATAACCTTCTTACAGGCACTGTGAGAAACCTGCACTACCCTTAGCCTCAGCTTCTGAGCTTTCAATTGTGCCCTGTTGTTAATGCCCATCCCCAACCTCAGCTCACACAGACAGATGGAGGCGATTCAATTCACAGTACGCTCTACAAGAGTCATGTGCTGTATGAAAGAAAAACTACAGAAACACAATATCTGAAAAAGGTAAATACTCTTAGGTAACGCAAGAATGTGAAATGCAAACAGGGACTGCTTCGTTGACATGCACTATTTTATGTGTTTTTACAATAATTGTTGAGAAATTGATCTGTGTTTTTGTCTGTAATGTAAGGGACACAAATATAGGGCCTGATAGAGACCTGTTCCAAAGCCTATTTCTAATTACTGTAGGGTCTGAGACCCAGCAGGTCCCACCTCACATAAAGCCCTGATGCATTCGTTGTGTGCCTGAAATTGAGTTGCAAACCTGTTTCAAACAAGTGCAGAAACAAATGCAATAAGCTTAACACAGAAACAATTTAATCAGTAAAATGTCTGAAAAGCTTCAGCTCTCAGTACTGAAGACAATGGAGCCGATTCTGCAGTCGTGGGTGGCATGGCTCCCGGGTGGGAAGGCAGAGGGTCGAGAGGGGGTCGCGCAGGAAGGGGGGGTCGCACGGTGAGGTTGCGCCGGGTGGGGGGTTAATTTCATAATAATAATAATAAACTTACCTTTCCGCCGGCCAGGTCCCGCGTCTTCTCTGCTCCTGCTCTCCTACTCTCCTGCCTCTGGCAGGAACAGGAAGCAGGCAGCCAGGCTCCCTTCCCTAAGCTAATCACAATGCTGCAAGCAGTGTTGTGATTGGTCGGGATGCCGCGCAGCCAGGGGCTTATGGGGAGGCCATGTTCGCCATGCAGGCTACATTGCAGCCTGCATGGAGACGGCAGAGTGCGCATGACTGGTTTTGGTGGCCCCAGAGGGCCGTCCAAACAGTCTTTGCACACTCAGGAGTGGGCACACCACTCCTTCCCTGCCCTGCCTGCTCACAGAGCAGCCCCTCCCACCCGCCCGACCGCAACCAAACATAAAATGGTAATAACTGAAAGTTATTACCATTTTATGTTTCTGCTTCTTGCACTGCGAGAAAGCAGTGGGGCGACGCTACTCCACCCTAGTGGAGGAGCCACCCCTGTGATTCTGAAAAGCATTTAATAGTACGGGACACAGTAGTACCATACACTTTTATGTACTCTTACATGCCTTAGTGAATTGGCCCCAAAACATCCAACTCCCTATTAGTAAAAGTGCAAAAAGGACACAGTCCTTTCTATTTTTATTAATTGCATATGAAACTCCCTGAATGTTCCCATCTTAGATGTTTTGGGCCAGTTCACAAATGCATGTGTAAGTATGTAAGCAAGTACTACAGGAATACTACTTTATGTACTCCGAAATGCCATTTTGAAGGACCCTTAAATAGTCACTTTGCAGTACCGACGGGACAGTTAGTCAATTTTGAAACCTGTACCTTTGTATAGTGTGTGCTACGATAGAGCATTGGAAAGTTGAGATTAAATGGATTAACTCAGAGAACTGGCCAAACAGAAGTCTGGTAGGACAAACGCAGAGTCCTTAGGCAATCACACAGTGGATCCACAATAATTATCTTGGCATCCTGTTTTCTCTCCTTACAAGTGTGCCCCAAATGGTTACTTGTAAACCCACAGACAGAAGTCCAATAGGGCAAAAACATACTTTCCAGAGCTGGACGCATTAGATGTGTGAATTAAGTCTGAAGGTCCTTCATTGAAGATGGGATGATCTCCTCTGGAAGCCACCTTACTAGTCAGTGAAGGGAACACAAAGCTGGAATGTGCCCTATGAGAAAACACCAGAAGACAAAAAGCAATTGTGGAAAAAAAACCTCCAGAAATTTGGCCACAACAACAGTACACAGAACTGGAGAGTGGCTCAGGAAGCAAGGGCAAGGAAAGCTGGACAGAAGCCGGGATCTTGCGACGCACAGATAGATGACTCCCATTGTATAGTAAAGAATGACCTAGAAGGGACTGGAAAACCTGCAGGAAGGAATTAAAGTAAACCATCTTGGATATGGAATTCTAAATAGAATGCTATGAGATGGCGACCAAGATAGAATCGGACAATGCCTAGGAAGTCCCGCCCCATCATGGTGTTGCTACTTCTTATTACTAGGTGGGAGCATGAAGGATTCCCTAACGCCATGGAGAGCACTGCCAGAATGCACTGCTGAAAAGAAAGAGGGGGCCCCAAAACAGCCTCATTAAGTGAAATCACGAGTGCATCCCACGGGCGCACCTGATTCTTCCAAACGTACGCTTCTCATGGGTGCATCCCGCTCCTCAAATTGGCTGCGTATGGTGGATGCACCTAACAGTATACCCCCGTGGCTCCAAGTTTATCTGGATGCGAACAAAAAAACCTATCTGCTAACCTAGTAGCATGAATGTCTGGCCAGTTCCTAAGACTGCTCAATAATTGGAAAACCCCTCCAGCGGATAGAGAACTGCAGTCTCCCACGAACAATGCAGGAATGACAAATTTCAGAAACCTCTAACAGAGGGACTCCCTCGACTAAACTGGAGGAGGAGGTGACCTAAAACAAGAAAAACAATCAGGAACATAAGACTTCAATTGGGAGACATGCAATACAGGATGCACTCGCCATGAGTTGAATAAGGAGCGCTACAGGATTAACAATCTTTATTATGGGGAGGGGAGCAAGGAAGTGTGGGCCTAGTTTAGGATGTCTACCATGAAGTGTTAAGAAACAGGAAGATAGCCAAACCATATCTGCAACTAAATAACTAGAAGGAAGATGACAATTCCTATTGGTTTGTTCCTTCATTTTTCCTTTAGCTATTGATAAACTCTTCTTAACTGTATCCTTTACTGAAACTAGATGTTCTAAGAATTCTGAGGCTGCTGGCACAAAGGAATCAGTGGGAATTACTTCAGGACTCATTCTAGGATGAAGATCCTCTAGGCAAAAGAATAATGAAGCTCCAGTGACACTTTGTTGCAGGCAAGTTCCGCACAGTGTAACAAGGAAGCCCAGTTTTCATATATGGCATTGCAAAAGCATAGTAAAATCTGTTCCAGAGTTTGATTGGTATGCTCAGTAAGTCCAGTAAGTCCATTGACCTAGTGATGGAAACGAGAAGACAGAGCTCTAGAAATTCCAAAGGAGGAGCAGATGGCTTTCTAAAATTTAGAGATGAACTGTGGTCCCCTCTCAGTAACAACTATAGATGAACATCCGTGCAGGCAGAAGACATCAGTGAAAAATTGTCATGTCATATCTAGAGCTGTGAAAACCTTCCTAAAGATTGAGAAATGGCCCATATTCGAAAATGTGTCAACAGTTTCCCTAATGTAAGTAAAACCTTCAGACTTGGGAAAATCCACAATAAAATCTGTTGAGATAGTATGCCAGGGTCTTGGAGCAACTAGAACAGGATGCAGTAGGCCATAAGATTTGGAATGAGAAGCCTTAAACTGGACACTTATTGAGCAAGAGGAAACATACTGTTCCACATCCTTCACCACTGAAAGCCATCAAAAGGACCCAAGAATCACATTTAAGGTATTTCTTTTGCTGCAGTGTCCTGCAGCCAAAGAGTCATGGCACAAATTCACAACTGATTTGTGTACTTCAAGTACTGGAACAAACTGAGCCTCCTTAAAGTAGTAACATTCACCCTGTTTCTTGATTTTAAAGTTCTTTTGCAACCCCTTCAACTCTTCCTTACCAAGAGAAAGACAGGCTTGTTTGACTTCTTCCAAGAAATAAGTAGCTAGGGAGGTTATCCTTTTAGGAGCCAGCAAGATTTGTGGTTGAATCTCCAAATGGGAATAATCCCTGTGGGACAAGAAATCTGCAAAAAGGTACTTGGATCCAGGAATGTAAATAACCACAAAATCAAACAGAGAAAATAAATATATCAAACGGTCTTGTTAACTATTTTGACACTGGAATTTCTGTAGCACTTTTAGGTGGGCTCTTCTGATTTCAAAGAGATGGCGGGACTCTTGAAGGAGATGGCTCCGCTCCAAGCAGGCTCCTCTCATGGCTAAGAATTCCCCCTCTCTTACAGAATAGTTCTGCTCAGAGTGCAACAAGATTTTCGAATAATAAAAGATTGGATGTTCCAAACCATCGTCCACTTCTGGTTGTAGTAACACTGCTCCTAGGGCTCTTTTGGAAGTGCCAGATTCCACAATAAATTCTTTCAAAGGATCAGGTTTCCTGAGTATAGGAGCCGAAAAGGGCTTTCTTCAAAGTCTGGTTTGCTGCTTCTGCCTGACCATCACAGTGAAAGCCAGTACTTACATTTTCTTTTTTAGGTGGGAAACGTTGCAGGAGTAATTAGGAAAATTTTGAATAAATTGCTTATAAAAGTTGGCAAATCCCATCAAACTTTGGGTCTCCTTTATCAAAGAGTGGAAGGCCAGCTCAACATAGTTTGAATCTTTCCAGGGTCCATAGGCAGGCCCTTGGGCGATATCAAAAATCCTACGTATTTTCTCCTTGCCTGTTCAAATGCACATTTCTCTGGCTTACAGTTTAAGGAATGATTCCTTAACCATTGTAAAACATCTCTGACATGTTGACGATGCTCTTTCAATGACCTGTAGAAGATCAAAATGTCATCTAGATAGAAGATGACGTAAAGATTTAGTAAATCTGAAAATATGTTGTCCATAAAATGTTGGAAGCTTGAATGAGTGTTGCTCAAGCAAATGGGCATTACCCAATATTCAAAATGCCCATTTGGTGTCCAGAAGGTGGATTTCCATTCGCCTCAATCTCTTATCATTAGCAAATAGTATGTCCCTCTAAGATCAAGTACATCCTTAATTAACGGTAAAGGATACCGGTCTTTAACTGTAATCTTATTTAAGACTCTACAGTCAAGATAAGGTCTTAATTTGTTGGACTTCTTGGGTGCAAAAGAAAGAGGAGCCCCGGCAGGTAACGTCAAAGGATTTATCGGGCTATTCTCAAGACTCTCATCAAGATACTGGCGTAACACCCTTTTTTCTGTATCGAGGAGCAAATGCATCCATCCATAAGGAATCTCTGACCCTAGTACCAGGTATATTGCAGAGCCACAGCTACAATGCAAGGGAAAGACTTGGTTTTGGATTTCCTGAAAACATTGCCAAAGTCACAGTAATGTTTAGTAACTGTTGTCAGATTGGCAACCGTCATAATGGACCCCCTAGAAGAAGTCAAGCCCTCAAGATCTCCAGTTTGGTTTGAACATAGACAGTTCTGGACACAATATTCAGAGCTAAAAGATGAGATCCTAATGCTTCAATTTTTATAGGGATTATGAAGTACTAACCACGGAACTCCAAAAATCACAGAAAGTTTAAGTGTTGCTATGAAATTAAACTCCAAACTTTACTGATGGTTAAACAGCTGCACCTGTAAAGGTTTAGTACACAGAGTAACTTGTCCAGTTGTTACCAGGGTACCATCCACAGTCTGTACTATATCTGGCTGCTTTGGCCTTGGGCTGTATAGGTAATGGAATATGAATGGATGCGTCCCACTCTGTAAAAAGGATGTGCCTGAAAAAGAGTCCTTCAGCAACCAGATAGTAGATCCACAAGAATTTCCTTGGCATTCTATTCTCTCCCCTTTCAAGTGTTCCCCAAGTGTTATGTGTGAACCCAGCAGACTTGTCAAGTAGGATTTGACACTGTAATGTCAAAGAGGATGCTTACAGCCCCCACCTTACATAATCTGTGGGGTTCAAAGAAGTCATCTCTTGCCTTTCAGCTAGCCTGTTCTTTGCTCCTGGGAGGCATTTCACACCTAGGCAAAGCTAACTACTGGCTGGGAGAAGCTAGACAACCAATGCAAATTAGCCTCCAGGAACTGCAGGCAGGAAAAAGATAACTTTCTAAAATTTATTTTTCACTAATATGTATTAAAAAATATGCATTCACCATTGAATTAGACTTTTAATAACCATTAAAAATTGCTGTTTAATTATTTTCTAGCTCGTTCAATTCCCGAGATAGAATAAGACCATAAAAATAATTATTATTTCTTGGAAAAAATCAAAGTTCACAAACAAAGTCATTCACCGAAGCCACAGGTGGTGTCTCAGTGAAGTCCTTGTCCTGGGGGCAACAGCTCCTGGCCAAGTCTGTGAGACATTGGGTTATTGATTGAGAGGGTTAAAACGCTACCCAGGCAACAGCCAAAAATCTTTTCTGGTTGAACTACAAAAGTCACTAAAGTATCCTATTCTTAACACTGTGGTAGCTTGGCACAGAAGCAGTCAGGCTTAATTTAGAGGCAATGTGTAAAATATTTATGCACCACTTAAACAGTAATAAAGTGAATACACAATGTAAAACACCAATTTAAAAATATAGAATAAATTCTAATAAAGTATTTGATACCAAAATGACAAAAATCCATTCAGTAGTACCAGAGGTATGAATTTTTAATGTTTTAAGTATAAAATAGCACCCAAAAGATCAAATCACCAACCGCGTACATCTACTTGCGCAAGACCGGGGCAAAGTCAAAACTTATGGCCAACCGCAATAGAGCACAGTTTGGATACATGAAGTGGATACGGCCTGGTCTCTGCTTACCTTCAGACTTAGAGTTAGGCGGATCAGCAAGCAGGTAGGCACTGGTCTCCTCTCGGTTCTCAGAGTACTTTTTGGCAGAACATTTTCCAAGTTCTAAGTTTTAGATTTGGACTATCTGGGCACATTTTTTTTTTTTAATTAAAGTTTCAATGTATACATACAAATGATATCACAGTTATGTGAACAAAAAAGAAACACAAAGAAAACATCCCAGATCACAGTAATGCAATATGATTAGCACACACAAAGAGCATATTTGCAATGCACAGTGTACCTTAATACTTTTCATATGTACAGCACAATACAATATATACGGTTACTCAATAATAGTGGGCAACAAATCCGGGTTAGATCTCAAATATTCTGACAGCGGCAGCCAGTATTCTTTTGGTCTGGCAGCTAGTGGTAGTTCTTCCTCGTACGTTTTTAGGGTATCTTTACAGTATACAAGGTCAGTTAACCATTGTTTCTTACTAGGTGATCTCCTACCTTCCCAGTGCATGGATACATGGCTTTTAGCCATCAGTAATGCTATAGTGCAGAGTTTGCGTTTGGCTGATTTACATTTTTCAACTATACCTAGCAGGCAGACTTTCGCTGTGCAATCTATCTTTGTTTCTAACATTTGACTTAATGTCATTGTGACGTCTTCCCAGTACTGATTTATTTTCGTACATCTCCATGCCAAGTGCATGAAGTCTGCATTATCTTCTCCACATCGGGTGCATCTAGCATCCGCCCTAAATCCACATTTTAGTAATTTGAGTGGGGTGTGGTATATTTGATGTATGTACTTGTAATGAATAATGCGCAGGTTGCCGTTTGGTGTAAGTAGTGTTGTTAGTGCACAGCAATTGTGCCATTCTTCCTCCTGCAGTGGTGTCTCTAATTGAGCGCTCCATCGGTCCCTGGCTTTATTAGTGTCTCCTGCAATATCATCTTGTAGTAATTTATATAATTTGGATACCATATGCGCATTGCTTGGGTTGGTGATGATCATTTGCAGTACTGCCAACGTTGGGGGCTCTGTAGGAAATGTGTTATATAGGTCTTTAATGGCCCCCCTGAGCCTGTGGTAAGTGAATTTGAAAAGGAGCTTTTGGTTACGGATGTAGTTGAGATCGGTATCTTCAAGGAACTTACCCTCTATGTATAGGTCACCCATGGTGGTTATACCAACTTGCTGTAACATTGACATGCCGTTTCCAGTATGCGTCACTATCAATGCAGGGTGGTGTTGGAGTGGCAAAGCTGGTGCTTAGAGTGGCAATTTCTGTGTCAGTTTCCCCATACGTTGCCATGCTGAGTTTGTGGTTTTTATTGTGTTTATTTCATTTCTACTTATATGGGGACGCGGATGTGGTAGAATACACGGTAATGGGATCGGATGGGCATCCCTATCTTCCACAGCTGTGTGTGGCAGATATCGTACCGGGAAGAACCAATAATGTGCATATTGTGCTTGTGCACATAAGTAATACAGCAACAAATCCGGAACAGCAAATCCGCCTTTGGGGTATGGCAGTGTCAGTGTACGCAGTTCTATACGAGCTAGTTTCCCTGCCCAGATGAGTCGAGCTATACTTGTGGTTAGTCTCTGAAATACTGTTGTGGGAGGAGCTATTGGGATATTGTTGAATAGATATAGTATTTTAGGGAGGATGACCATTTTCACAATGGCCATTCTATCTGCCAATGACAATGGTAGACGAATCCATCTATCTATTTTTTCTTCAATTTTAGTGATTACTGTACCATAATTTTCTCGAATCACTACTGCAGGATCTCTATGAAACAAGATACCTAGGTATTTAACTGGATCTGTTTGCCATTCCAGCGGGAATTCTACTGGGCTTGGTTTGGTAATGTTCGTGAGAGGGAGGATTGTGGATTTACTCCAATTTATTTGTAGGCCTGATTGTCTGCCGAATTTGATATATTCACGCAAAAGAGGGGATAAGTGAATGTGAGGTTCACGTACATACAGCACCATATCGTCTGCATACATTGATATGCTTATTTGTCGTTGAGGGAATTGCAAGGCTGTGGCCGCATGTTTTTGGCGTATTTTACATGCTAATGGTTTCAGCGCTATGGCAAATAATAACGGCGAAAGGGGACATCCCTGTCTCGTGCCGCGTTGTATTTGAATGGTATCTGAGACATGCAGATTTACTTTTATTCGCGCCACTGGTTTGGTGTATAGGAGTCGTATCCATGTCATTAAGCTAGGGGGTAGACCCATTTTCTGCATGACCGTGTAGAGATATTCCCATTCCACCGAGTCGAATGCCTTGGCGGCATCAAGTAATACTGCCGCCGCCTCCAGCTCTGGGGTGAGTTGGTGAGAGATTGCAAATAATGTGCGTATGTTATGAGAGGTGGAGCGCTGGGGAATAAATCCAGATTGATCAGGTAATAGTATGTTTTGCATTAGTGGTTGCAGTCTAGTGGCTATTATTTTCGCTAAAATTTTGGCGTCTGTATTTATTAACAATAATGGGCGATATGAGTCACAACTAGTGGGTCTTTATCGGGCTTCAGTAGTGCTATGATGAGGGCTTCTCGTAGCCTGGGCGGTAAAATTTGTTTATCGTGTGCATCCCCATACATTTCCACCAGATATGGGCACAGTAAATCTACGTAGGCTTTGTAGAACTTGCCATTGGGGAGTGATTTTATAGCATCCGTGACGTCTTCAACTGTAATCGTAATCGGTTGTGCTAAATACTCCCTCTGATTATCAGACAGCCAATCGATGGCTATATCCTCTAGATATTCTAGAATTTCCCGATTGTTGGCAGTAGTACGTGTCGCGTAGAGGTCCCCATATGTTGTCATGAAGGCTTTTAGAATGTCTGTTGTGGCATGCTGCTGTACTCCCTGCGTATCTCTAATGCTAGTGACAACATGTGTGGTATGTGGATGACAGATTTTCTGTGCAAAAATACGACCTGGTCTGCCCCCCTCCCAGTATGTTCAAGCTGTCTGGCGGTATGATAGGTACCAAATTTCACTGTCT
Source organism: Calotriton arnoldi (assembly GCA_963921515.1). Taxonomy (NCBI): domain Eukaryota; kingdom Metazoa; phylum Chordata; class Amphibia; order Caudata; family Salamandridae; genus Calotriton; species Calotriton arnoldi. Next base: position 2,546,720 of record CAWUFW010001802.1, read on the forward strand.
GCTAATTCTTGATATTCGGTCAGGTATTCTTTTATGTCCCCTAGTGTGGCAGCATTTTGTGTATGTTCAAATTCCGCTTCAAGTTGTCTTATTTTATTTTCGCATTTATGCAATTGGGTGCGTATATCGCGCAGGATGCCAGCATTGGTACTAATGCAGATGCCATGTATAGTGGCTTTAAAGGCCTCCCATAACGTACCAGCATCCTCCACGGAGTTTTTGTTAATGGCAAAGTACTCTTCAATGGCTTGATGGATTGTCGATTTATAAAGGGGGTCTAATAGTGCCTTAGCATTAAAGCGCCAGATGAAGGGTGGAGGGGTGTAGTGCGGGAGATCTAAAGAGATCACTATAGGTTTGTGATCGGACAATGTCTTGGGGAGATGCTGTATATCCCGTATCCACGTGCTGGCAATTTCCTTTGCCAGCCAATAATCTATACGCGCCCAGCTATTATGATACATAGAAGCATGTGTGCCTTCCAGTTTATGTGGGTTATGTAGTCTCCAGATATCCAACATTCTAAATTCGGGCATACCATCTTTCACTACTCTGACTGCCTGTTGATGAGGCTCTCTTGTTATGCCTGATCTGTCTTGTTCCTCATTGAGCGATAGATTGAGATCCCCGCCCCAGAGTACTTCCATTTGTGGAAAATTTCTCAGCTGGCTCCAGATGTTGCTGAAGAAGGCAGGGTCGTCTATATTGGGGCCATACGTATTAACCAGGCCCACTCGGGTACCTCGTATATGTCCTGTAACTATGATATATCTGCCTTGCTCATCCGAAATTGTGTGGTCTATAATAAAATGTGTCCCTTTTTTAACAAGTATGAGAACACCTCTAGTGTAAGACGAATAACAGGATGCCAGTGCTGCTTCTGCCCATCTACTTCCCAGTGAGCATTTAATATCTTTTGCCAAATGGGTTTCTTGTAGTAGTGCAATTTCAATTCGGTGCCTGTCTAAGTATGCAAATACTTTTCTTATCTTCCGGGGGTTATTAAGTCCGCGGACATTCCATGTTAGTATGCGCAATGTGGCGGCGTCTTTCCTATTTTCCATTCTGGAGTGAGTATCTAGTTGCAGTACAACGTTTCATGTGGAGAGCAGTACATATTCATAGTGGTGCATGCTTATGGGTGACTTTACAGTATGCAATACTGTTCGCGTGGGAACAATATCTTGTAGTTGCTATGCCTGTATGTGGGAAAACAAACAAACCCATTATCGCCCCTCCCACTTTAGCATCCCAATTATGCCAAAGACATATCCCTGTAAACCAAAAACATAACATCCAGGTTTGTCGGGGAACACCCACTGGGGGGCCGCTAAGTGCGCACTTTAACATCCGCGTGGCGGATGCGGCCGGAACATAATTAGGGTAGTTGGCTACCTTATTAACAACGATTTAAAAGCTAACATTGTGCCATATATATCTTATACGGCATCAGTCTGTAGGCGCCCTACTTTCGAGCAAACTGCAGTACATATGAAGCATGAATGTACATGGCTATATACGTTTTCAAACTCTTGACAGTTCTGCTAGAATAATCCGTTTAACTCCCTCCACTACATATACCCACTCGTGGTACTCTTAACGCAGTCCTTATATGGAGGCAAATACAGTGTCCCAATGACCACATATGTTGGCAGTGCAGACGTTACAGTTCTCCGATCAGGTCTCCCAACTGTGGAAGTCTGGCTAGTAAAAATGTCCCAGGCGCTAACAGTGGGTTAGCAAATACAATATAGAGCTACTTCATGAGGCGTGTCCCGTGCCCACACAGACATCATCAATATATAAGTACGCAATAGCTTACAGACACTGTATTGCCATCCATACCCAGCCCATGGGGCCATGGTCAAATACGTCTATGGGTTTCCACCAGCCTCTCCACACTGTGAAAAACAACAGCATTATCTGACATTTATGACTGTGAATGTCAGTTATTTGTTCAGCTCCTACATGAAGGTGTATATGTTGTCCCAAGTTCCATGTATGCATGCAACACAGTCTTTCCAATTTGTTGGGCTTACCTTCTCTCCAAGTTCGTCTTATGATGGATATCGCTAACCGTCTAGCAACAGTTTGTCTAGATTTTCACAGTCTAACCGTGTGATGCGTATCCTGCTTATTGCTAGCTACCACCACCTTCAGATTGCGAAGAGGAGGAGGAATGTTCCTTATGTTTCTGTTTAGTGGAGACATGCCTTATGAAGTCTTGGACAGCCTTCGGTGTAGGTAGTATTTTCGATCGCCCGTCGTGGGTGACCCGCAGCCCCACGGGATAAAGCATTGCATAGGGTATTTCCAAGTCTCTGAGTTTTTTCTTGACAGCTATAAATTCCCTGCGCGCTGTTTGCACTGCTTGAGTAAAATCCGGGTAAAAGGAGACATCATAGTTGTGATACGTGATCCGTTGCTTTTCACGGGCAAGGCGAAGTATGGTGTCTCTGTCCCTATAATTTAATACCCGGGCGATTATTGGTCATGTTGGGGCTCCTGGGGGCGGTGGTGGCGCCAAGGAACGGTGCGCCCGTTCAATAATAAGTAGTGGGGAGAAGCTTTCCGCTCCGAAACAATCCTTCAGCATATCCTCTATGTACGGTTCTAGGCGCCCAGTATTGGCGCTCTCCGGTATGCCCATTATACGTACGTTACGTCGCGATCTTGCTTCTAAATCTTCATTCTTATTTTTAATTACTTCCAGAAGTTTTTCCATGGAGTCACATTTTGTTGCCGTGGCACCAAATTCATCCTCCACCGCTGAAATACGCAACTCCGCTGCATCAAGGCGTTCGCCTTGTTTGTCCAGTTTCGATGCCATGTGGTCTACTCGCAGCGTGAGAGTGTCGATTTTACCGTTGATTGCTTGCAAACTTTTTGGGATGGCATTAAGGGTAGCTTCCATGTTAGAGTCTCTGGTACGTTCTGAGTCAAGCTCGGTATCAGAAAGTGCCTGCGTGTTCTTGGGCGTGCGACGCGTATCAAATGATAGTTTAGGCTGTTGCTTGTCGGGTTTGCCCATGTTGCGGCGTGCGTCGATATACTGCACTTTGGAGAGGATGAGTGCGTGAGTTACCCCCTGTATATTGGGCTAAATGAAGATCTCGATGAGTGTTACCCTGGCGCCACCCGTTATTTCCAACCAGTCAGCTTCACTGGGGTCGCGATGGTGAGACTGAAGCTGTTATGCACCGTGCGTATCAATGGGGGAATTGCCGGGGGTCAACTGCACCTGGTAAAGCTGGCGGTTAGGGACTTTGCCTCCGTGCTCTTGTGAGTACTTTACTTCTCTCCAGCAACGCAATACCCTAATGGTTGCCCACGTTTTATGCAGTTGTTGTTCGGCTATTTGGACAGTCTCCTGGGGTCGCGTGTGTGCGGTTCGTACAGCAGTGCAGATGAGGAGTTATGCTGGGGACCCAGTAGGATGCCGCCAAGTACTGGCGCTATTTCAAACAGGTGCTACAGCAGCGCGAGTATTCAGCGCGCGCGGCCGCGCGCTTTCCCGGGTATTTTCAATATGGTGCCACACTCTCAGCCTACACGGTGTTCACAGTGTGTTGCATGATATGGAAGCTAGTGCCAATTCACGGCGGCATACGCACGCCATTTCAGGGGCTCAGGGGCTCTCAGTGCTGCTGTGACGGGCATTGTCTCAATAAAGTTTTGTCTACCTCAGCGCCGCCATTTGCTTTTGTCCGGGAGCGCGGGATCGCGCTACGAAAGTGCACACGGTGATCATTGATGGGGCGCAGAAGGGGACTCTACAGTTAGCTTTTGTTAACGCTTTGCTCTGCTCCGCATGTACACACTCATCCCTCGCTCAAACAGCAGTCAGATATCTTGCCTGCGTGTGATTTTTCCGACGTTCGGTCAGGGAATACTGGTGGCCGCCATCTTAGTTTGCACTTCAATTTCCGTGCCCGCCAACTTCAAAGTTGTTTTTTGGCTGATTTCAGCGCGGAACACAGCCCACTTCAGCATAAATCGAGAGTGCCAACATTCCGATGCCCCATTAAGTGCAATTGGCAAGTTTTCCGGTGCCTTCTGCAGTTATTTTCAGCTGATATTTGTTCCGGTCCTGCGGAGCTGCACTAACGCACTGCCATCTCGCTGCACGCCTTCTAGCGCCCCCCTATCTGGGCACATTTAGCACCACTTCCAAGGTTCCAGGACTGGAGGGGCCCACTTGGAGGGTCAGCACTCACTCAGGCTGGGTCCAGGTGCAGGCACAGGCACAAGATGGTTAGAGCCTTCTCTGTCATTGAGGCTCTGATCAGGAGGCCAGACAACTACCCCTCGGAGTCACCATGGAAGTCTTGGGTTCTAGGCAGGAAAGAAGGACTCAAGCAGCAGGGCCGTCCTCTGAGGGTACAGGTCAGGCTTCAGGCAGCAGGGAAGCCCTCTAGGTGCAACAGGCAAAATCCCTCTGAACTATACAACAGTCCACAGGCGGCAGGGCAGTCCCCTGAGAGTCCTTCTGCAGGTCCAGAAGTGAACTGAAGAGTGGGTCTCAGGGTCCAATTTTTATACCTGGTACCTGCTTTGAAATGGGAAAAGCTTCTGGAGGTTCCCGTCCACAGAAGTCTCTGGAATTTCCTGCCTCCCTGCCCTGGTCCTAGTCTGTCTGCAGGTACAATAGGCTAGTGTGAAGTTCTTTGTGTGTGAGCTGAGGCAGTGTCTTTTAAGTGCAAGTGGGGCTGTGCATAGCTCCGCCCTCATCTTGCCTTGGATGGCCCATCCTGGCAACACCCAGTCTATCTATTCTGTGGCTGTCTGGGAGGAATACACAAAGGCCAACTGCCGACTACACCTAATCATGTAACCCAGAAAAGAGGCTGCAGGCACCAAATGATTACGACAAAAAAATGCCAACTTTCTAAAAGTGCCATTTTCAGAATTTTGACTTAAAATTCGACTTGAATATTGAAGATGATTTTAAATTACAATTCCTTGGACACCAAACATGACATTTTACCTGCTCCCAAACAAACGTTATCACTTATTAAATGTCATAAGGGAACCCAATGTTATCCTGTGGGAGAGGCAGGCCCCACAGCAGTGAAAAACAAATTTGTAAGTTTTTCACTACCAGGATATGTATAACTTAAAAGTACATGTCCAGCCTTTTAAATACACTGCCCCCTCTCTATGGCCTGTTTCGGGCCGATCCTAGAATTGACAGGTATGTATTAAAAATTGAGTTTTAGCCTTGGAAAAGTGGTGATTTTGCCAAGTAGAATCTGGCAGTTTAAAACGGTATAGAGGCTTTAATGGCATGCCTGGGATATGTTTTAAGGTACTACTTAAGTGGGTAGCGCAATAAGTGCCACAGGCTCTCTGGTAGCATTTAATTTACCAGCCTCATGTACATGGTATGCCACTTTACTAGGGACTTATAAGTAAATTAAATATAGCAATCAGGTGTAAGCCAAATTTACCATGTTTTAGGGAGTGAGCACAAGCACTTCAGCACTGGTTAGCAGTGGTAAAGTGCACAGTGTTCTAAGGCCAACCAAAACGAATTCTGCAAACGTAGGATGGGAATAGGCAAAAAGTTTGGGGGAAGACCGCCCTAAAGATGACAGGTCCAACAAAGTCCTTATCTGATGTGGACATTAAATGGCTAGCCGTGGCAGGATCATAAACTCCACGGGAAGTAGAAAACACAGGGGTAGCGGCGAAAACAGGGATGACAGATGAATTGAGAGATGGAACAAGAGAAGGTGGTACAGAAAGGGGAGGCAGATGTGCAGTTAGACCTGCTATCAAGGAGGTCATGAGGCCACTTAAAGTTTGGAGCTGTTTAGTAACAGTCACTCTAAGAAACCAGACCTTTCCAATTAAGTTCGGGATATTCCAAGAGATTGATGACTAAACCTCTACAGTTGACCTCAGGGCCTCCTTGAGAGCAACCAATGACACATAATCAAGGGAAGGGAGTGGGCAGAAGGCTCTGATGTTATGGAGGCCTTTGGAGTTAAGGAACGGTGCTTGCCCCAATGATGATGGGGTCAGTTCTTCGGGCACTACTGGTTGGCATTCCATAAGGCCAGAGGAACACCACTATCTGCCTCCTCCTGACTTTCCACATCCCCTGGCACCACACTTGGCTGTACAGTCTCCGCTGAGTCTTTTCATGACAGATCTTATTTGGCTACGGGCAGGCACACTCTCCATACTTGCATGGGATTCTGCCTGCTCACTGGTGGTTTATTTGAATTGATTTGATTTGGGTATTTATAAAGCGCGACTATCACTGCAAAAGGAGCATCCTGGCGCTATGCGGAAGAAGGAAAAGGAATACAGGTATAACAATTATATGAGTGATGAGCACAGTTCGTCTGAGGATCCAAAGATCCAAGTCTTCAAGGCCTTTCTGAACTGGGTTTCTGTTTTCATCAGCCTTAAGTGTGTGGGCATAAGGTTCCAGGCTCTGGTTACCAGCGCTGCTAAGGATTTGCCTCATTTGGTTTTGCACCTAAAGGCTGGGGGCTTAAGAAGATTTGCTGATGAGGATCTAAGTGTCCTGACAGTGGTGTAGGGGGTAAACCTGTCCGAAAGATATGTAGGTTCTAGGTTCCTGGATGCTCTGAAGGTGATTAGAAGCACCTTGAATAAAAATTCTCTTGTGCTTGGGCAACCAGTGAAGGGTTTTGAGGGCTGCTGACGTGGATAATCTGCGGGGTAGTTTTAGCACTAGGTGGGCTGCAGCATGCTGTGCCACCTGTAGTCTCTTGAGTACTTGTTTATTTACTCCTGCAAGTAGGCTGTTGCAATAGTCTAGTCTCGACAGGATAAGGGCCACCGCAACTGTCTTCCTCGCAGCGAATGGAATGAATTCAAAGAATTTTTTGAGGGTTTTGATAATGTTGAAGCACGTCCCTGCCACTGTCAGGGCGTGAGGTCGGAAGGAGAGTGAGGCATCAAATTTCACTCCCAGGTTTTTTGCTACTTCTACTGTGTTTGGTGGTGCAGGTGCGTCTTCCGGCCACCATTGGCTCAGCTTGAAGGGATTGTCCTTTCCTATCAGCAAGATCTCGGTTTTATCCGTTTTGCATTTGAGATGGTTAAGTTTCATCCAGTGGATGACCTCTGTTAGGCATAGTTTAAAATTAAGTTCTGCCTTATTAGAGTCTTTGTCCAGGGACAAAATCAGTTGTGTATCATCTGCATATGATGTTGTTTTAATGCCAAATGAGGCTGTCAGTGAGATGAGAGGGGCCATGTAGATGTTAAAGAACAGTGGGCTAAGGGATGAGCCCTGTGGGACGCCTGATGTGATGGGCCGTTTAGATGAGAGGAAAGTTCCTAGGGCCACTGATTGCCTGCGGTTGGTAACGAAGGACTTTATCCAGGCTAATGCTGTGTTGGATATGCCACTGTTTTTTATCCGTGAGAGAAGGATGTTGTATGATATGGTGTCAAATGCAGATGACAGGTCTAATAGAATCAGCACCGCCTTCCTGCCTTTATCTAGGGTTAGTTTCAATGTGTCAACTATTTCCAATAGTGCAGATTCCGTTGAGTGTTTAGGGCAGAAGTCCGATTGACGAGGTTGGAGGGTCTTAGCGTTCTCAAGAAAGTTGGATAGTTGTCTGTTAACCAGTCTTTCCGTGATTTTACCCAGTGTGGGTAGTAACGATATTGGTCGAAGGCTTGAAAGGATCGATGGATCCATGTTCTGCTTTTTTTTTAAGTGGTTAGCTGTCATGCCTTCCTCGCAGCCGATGATCTTCTTCTTTGCCTCAGGTACTCCTCCGATGATGTTTGGCCAGCTGGGTCTGCTGAAAAGGAATGTGAAAAAAAGAAAGAAATTTTGAATTTATATGTGTATCTAAATACGCACAATTAGTAACAATGTTTTCAAATATTGTACACCAAAATCAGCATTACATACTCCTTTACAATGCTTTTTTGCCTTTTAAAAAATGCACTCTAATGTAAGATAGGGAATGTGTTCAAGATGTTGCAAAAAATGTTAACACTGGATTATGCAAGAAAAAACACACCCATGTTTAAACAAAGCATTCTCCTTCTTTGAATGCTTGACTTCAAACAATGTTTGGAAATGATAATTTCTTAAAATTTGGAAGTTAGTAAAAATGTGTATATAAACATTGGCATGCTATAAATTTGCTTAGGACCGTGCAATGTCAATTCTTGTATTTAGGGACATAATATCTCTTTTAAATAAAGTACATTTGATATGCAGTATTTTTTTATGAAAACAATATGGTGGTTTAAAAGGAACGTAAAAGTACACTGTGTCAGTATCACATAAAACAACTTTAACAAAATGGAGATGTAACAGATCCCAAATGTTGAAATTGTGTTTTTTTAAAGTCTGTGGGGCATATTATCAAGAACGGCGTTAAAATTATCGCCGCTTTAGCGGCAGAAAACTGCTGCTAAAGCGGCGATAATGGGCTTGATAATATGCCCTTGAGAATCTCAATAGAAGCCCATGTTGACACCAGAACATGGGCTTCTATTGAATTCTCAAGGGCATATTATCAAGCCCATTATCGCCGCTTTAGCGGCAGTTTTCAGCCGCTAAAGTGGCGATAATTTTAACGCCGTTTCTTGATAATATGCCCCTCTGTTTTTTCTCAGAAATATTTGGCCAACCAAATTATGCTACAGTAGTAGAGAACCTACCATGTGGCCAGAGTTTTCCAGTCATATTTTTGGGAAAACTGTAGAAACATCGGTGGTCCCAGGGCAAGAGCATGAGGTGGCTTTGGGAATGTTATAAACAACCTCAACATTGGAACTTGGTCAAATCTCACAAAGCAGGTGAAAATCTACTCCTGTGGGTTTTCTTCTACATGCAGAGAATATTTCCATTTTTTGGTGTATGCCTGGGGAATCCCAGAAGTGTTTCTGGAAATCAATGAAAGTTATAGATTTCCAGAAGTACTTCTGCTGACAGATATGCCTTCTCCAGAACACGTGAAATATGGCTTCGCTCTTTTCCTTTTCCCAACTTGGAACAGTACTTACTCTTGCCTTCAACAGTGGCAGTTTTATGTTTTGTTTCCACAGCGGGAAACTACTTGCAAAATATTTGGGACTAGCCAAATACGTATTACTTTTTAGTGCTTACTGCATTTTGAACATTGATACCCTTATGACAATGAAAAGGAACATTTCAGAATTTATGATATTATGTGCCAAGATCTGGTATTAAGTATTGCAGTTGCTTGTTTTTCCAAATCTAAGTCCACCTAGAAGTGTATGTTAGTAGAGTAGGTCTTTATCTGAGAAATTGGGTTTTTGGTTGACTGGGGTGTGTGCCCTGGTCATGCAACGGCCACAGTCCCTGGTAGAGTGAACCACAAATGTTATATTCCAAAGTTAGGCACATGTAGCGAAGCAGCTTATTTCTTACATTGTCCTTACAAATAACATTTTCAGCTGTGACCTTTTGCACAAATGTGTGTGCACAGCAATTTTGGATTAGTTTCCCTGAAATTAAACTTGTTTACACATCTAGCTTCGCATAACATTATCACAAAGCCCTGAACAAGGTCTCGTTTCACACTATGTACAAATGTCATCGTTACCTTCATCCAAGGGGCGACACAGCTATCTACATATCCATAACATCACTAATCTATAAGCACATTGCAAGGCTGCTTTCTATTATAAAAGATGAAAATCCAGATAGATTAGCAGAGGCGGCATTTCCGCTGACACCGAGGGTCCATGCATGCTGAGAAATCACCACGCAGCGGTCTGACATCTTGTGATGGGTGTCCAGTTTGTGACCAATACAGGGTCCTTCATTCTCTCCCACCAGGTCATGGGTTTGGATTGTCCCTTGGGGGATTCTTGGCTCTACACCTACTCACACTCTAGAAACACTTAGAGTAGGGTTCGCATAGCAAGAGTACGCTCAATTACTGCCTTGTTTTATATGCCCGCATACATTTATAGCGCCTGGACACCTCTTCGAAGGTAGCTGTTCGCGCTTTACAAATGGCAGTATTATTATTATTATTACATACATTGTTTTAGCACCATGGTGGAACTATATCTACTATTCACGCTTTCGGTGCTTGTAATCACTTTTATCTGCTTCTGTCTATTAATCATTGCAGCCCATGTATTCTATACGAGAATAACGTTAATTTCAATAAATATATTGAAAACGTCCCACTGTGTATTCTCTGTATACTTCCTTGAAAATAAGCAAGCACGAGTGACTGAGTGAAAGGTTGTGTACTGTTTCCACAATCCCTGAGGGGACAGGGTTGTCATTTCACTGGTTGCCAGAAACTATTCGCTCCCTGGTAGGTTAGGGGGGCTTACAGTGGCACTGTGAGCTAGCCAGTCTATAGGACAACATATCCTGCCAGGGTGTCCGGAATCAGTCTTGACACCAAGCCCCTAGTTTATGTTGTCCAAACAATGCACAGATCCTACGGATTAGTAGGAAGTACATGACACAAAAAGTCACTAAATTAAGCTGTGCTTAACCCTGAGTAGCTTGGTACAAAAAGCAGTCCGGCTTAACTTAGAGGCAATGTGTAAAGTGTTTATGTAGCACACAAACAGTATAAAGTGCAAACACAACACAAGAAAAATCCCTCACCAATTTATAAAAATAAAATACATTTTAATAAATTATTTGACACCAAAATGACATAAATCCTATCAATAGTGTCGGAGTAATGAATTTATAAAGTTTTAGAAAAAAACTAGCACCTAAAAGATCAAAGTGCTAACTGCAGACATCTAAATGAGCGAGACCGGGTCAAAGATAAAAAATCAGCCAACTGCGATGGAGCGCGGGTCGAATACAAGAAGTGGATGAGGACCAGTCGGCACTTACCTTGGACTTAGAAAAAATTATGGTAAAAAAGTTCTGAGACAGTAAATTTCAGCAAGACAAGGTTGCAGGCAGTATCTGAAGAGGAAGTGTTGTTGCCGGGGAGCTGCTGGAAGAAGTCGCGTTGAATATTTCTATGTTCAAACTAAGTGACTTTTAGGGGAGTGGAAAATATCCAGTGGGATGAGGCAGGAGGCTGTAGCCCATGAGACCTCCAGGAGGCCAGATATCCCTTTGATGAAGGACTGCTGAACAGGATGTGCTGCTGCAGAGAAGAACGAAGTAGGGGCAGCCGTGAAGACAGGCCGATTGGAGATGCAGCATGGGTGGATCGATGAGCAGGTTGGTCCCAGTCTTCCTTCGGTTCTCAGAGCAGCTTTTAGCGAAAAATATTCTAAGTCCCAAGTTTTGGATTTTGACTATCTGGGCACCTTTAGCACCACAACCAAGGGTCCATGGCTTGAAATGTACCACTGGGGGGGGGGGGGGGGTTAGGACTCACTCAGGCTGGTTCCAGGTGTGGGGTAAAGATGGTGGGAGCCTGTTATGTCCCTGGGGTCTGAACAGAAGACCAGCAAACTAGCCATTGAAGTCACTCTGGTAGTCCTGGGCTCATGAAGAGAAGCAGGGCTCAAGCAACAGGGAAGGCCTCTGAGGGTTCAAGCCAGTCTCCAGGCAGCAAAACAGCCCTTCCAAGTGCAGAAAAGCAGTCTTGTGGAGTACACAGCAGGTACAGCAGCAGGCAATCCTCTGAGAACCTATCCACCGGTCCAGAAAGTGAACTGAAGAGTGGGTCTGAGGGCCCTAATTTTATACCTGGTACCTTATTTGAAGTAGGAGAAGTTTCTAGAGAATTCCCTTTTAAGTCCTTGAAGTTTCCTGGCTCTCCTGCCCTGGCTCCAAGTTGGTTACATGAACAATGCAGGGGTGACGTCCTTTGTGTGAAGGCAGAGCCCAGCCTATTCAGTTGCAAGTGGGGCTGTGGCTAGCTCGCCCCCCTACCCGCCAGCAGATTGCCCATTCAGGCACACCTAATTCCTCTATTGAGTGACTGTCTAGGAGGAATTCACAAGTCCAACTGCTAACTACACCCAGTCTAGTGACCTAGCATAGGCTGCAGGCACCAAATTGCAAGGGGCATTCCTGCCAACTTTCTAAAAGTGGCATTTTCACAATTGTAATTTAACATTTTACTTCACCATCAAAGAGGATTTTTAATTACAATTTCATAGATACCAAGCATAAAAAGCTTATCTGTTCCCAATCCAAGGTTAGCACTTATCAAATGTAATAAGGCAACTTAATGTTATCCTATGGGACAGGTAGGCTTCACAGCAGTGAAGAAATAAATTTAGGAGTGTTTCTCTATCGGAACATGTTCAACCTTTTAATTATAATGCACCCTGTCATATAGGCTACCGAAGACCTACCTTAGGTGTGACATATATAATAAAAGGGGAGTTTAAGGGTTGGCAAGGGGGGTTATATACTTATATTGCCAAGTCAAACTGGCAGTTTAAAACTGCATTCAGTTGGAAGCGTAACAATGGCTCCTGTGAACTAGTAAAAATAGTAGTAATAAAGATGCGCACAATGGCAATATACAGAGTTACGTTGATGTCAGAAAGAAAAGCTAACCACAGACACAGAGGTGTAGGTATATAACTACTTTTATACATGAAACTAAAAATACAGAATTGTTTATGTTTGGCAAACAATAGTTTACCAGGTAGTGAATGCGTGTCCCAGTGAAAAAAACATAATAAACCTAAACAAATAGTGACATAATATGTGACTTATGTACAAGGTTTAAAACAATAGGGCGACCATTTGTAGTTTTTGCAATATAAACAACACTAAATACAATCATCAATGTTTGATCAAGGTTCGCCCTGTTTAACAGTCGACGGCGTTTCGACCCTGTTTTGAATTGTAGGGTCTCTTCAGGACTCTAGACCGGGAATTACTCGGCAATACTGCAGGCCCTTTGGTGCAATGACCAAAGGAGACGCACGCTCCTCCACTCCAGCAGGCCCAGGGGAAATCGTACATCGTAATTCTTGTAATAATTAAGATTGCCATAAACCACAGACTATAAAGAGGGCCTGCAGTATTGCCGAGGAATTCCCGGTCTAGAGTTCAGGTCTTGTTTACCACACTCCTTCCTCGCATGGGCACCCGGACGGGTTCCCTGTGAGTAGCTTTTTCCTTTTCTCGCCTATCACATGGTGGCACTTTTCTTCACATTAGGCAGGACCAACCGCCCTTCAGGTGTCCCACATTTCCAGGTCCTGAAGAGACCCTACAATTCAAAACAGGGTCGAAACGCCGTTGACTGTTAAACAGGGCGAACCTTGATCCAACATTGATGATTGTATTTAGTGTTGCTTATATTGCAAAAAACTACAAATGGTCGCCCTATTGTTTTAAACCTTGTACATAAGTCACATATTATGTCACTATTTGTTTAGGTTTATTATGTTTTTTTCACTGGGACACGCATTCACTACCTGGTAAACTATTGTTTGCCAAACATAAACAATTCTGTATTTTTAGTTTCATGTATATACTTTGTATTTCATGCATCAAAAAAAAAAAAACAATTTATAAAAGTAGTTATATACCTACACCTCTGTGTCTGTGGTTAGCTTTTCTCTCTGACATCAACGTAACTCTGTATATTGCCATTGTGCGCATCTTTATTACTACTATTTTTACTAGTTCACAGGAGCCATTGTTACGCTTTCAATTTACTTACCCAGGCTCCCAGTGAGTAGGGTTCCCTTGTTGTCCTTCTAAAACTGCATTCAGGCTGCCATGGCAGGCCTGGGACATGTTCTAAGGGGCTACTAATGTGGGTGGCACAAGAAGTGCTGCAGGCCCACATGTATCATCCAATTTACAAGCCCTGAGTATATGGTATACCACTCTGTAAGGTGCTTAGAAGTAAATTAAATATACCAATCAGGTGTAAACCAGTTTTACCATGGTTAGGGGAGTGATCACAAGCACTTTAGCACTGGTTAGCATTGGAAAAAGGCCATAGAATCCTAAGGCCAACAAAAACGAATTCAGCAAAAAAGTGGAGGGTGAAGGTAAAAGGTTTGGGATAGACCTGCAGAGAGGGCAAGGTCCAACACTTTGGATCTGATTTAGAACTCAGTGGACGTGTTACTCCTTCAGAGCGGTGACGGATATCCCGTCTGCCAAAATATAAATCCCATAGAATGTAATGGGAATTATATTTCGGCAGAAGGGGTAACCATCACCATTGTGACGGCGTAACCCGCCCACCGAGTTCTAAATCAGACCCTTTGTTTGTATTCACAACCATTGTCAACATGCCTTTTTAATCCAAAATTAACCTACAAACTCAGTGCAAAAAGTTGGAGTGAGTTTGTATTTTGGTTGGGAAGTTGGCCAAAACCCTCCCATATTTTAAGTAAACATAGAGGAAGGTAATTCTATGCCCTAATTAAATATTCTGTTTGTGTAGAAAAAAGTGGATTTTCTCTTTATAAAAAAACTATGAAAGTCTCAGTACTGGGGCTTATTGACAAAAGCATTTAAGAGTATGTAAAAAAGGTGAGAGGATCAAAAAGAGTACTACTGTAGTACTCTTTGATATGTTCTTACGTGCCTTAGTGAATTGGCCCCAAAACATAGAAAATTGAAATATTCAGAGAGTACAAATAGAAAGTCATGTGTCCTCTTTGTAGTATTACTGATAAGGAGGTAGATGTTTAGGGGGCTGTTCAGGCTCGGACTGGGACAGAAAATAGGCTGGAGCACCAAAATAAAAGTGGCACCCCATTAACAAATCAGACAGCTAAAACAATGGCCCACATTTTCAAATAGGGTAGTTTTGAACTTGTAAAGACATGTTGTATAGGTGTTTCACAAGGTATGGGAGACTGTATGAATTTGTGCTTGCTACAGCCAATGATTGTGGTGACATCAGAGAAAACAACAGTAAAAACCAGCCAACCAGACAATAAAACAGGCCCGCAAACCTCAGAAAAACCAGTCCACACACTGCCTTATCAGACCGGCCCCTATAGCACTGCCTGATTGGCCAATGGGCCGGTCCGACCCTGAGGCCAATTCAGACAGGCATGTAGGAGTAGGTTAAAGAGTGCTTCTGTAGCACTATTTCCTGTACTCATAAATGTGTTTATACCAATGAGTTCGGTGAGAATGAGCATAGTTTTTTAACAATAGCACCAGGAGACCCTCATGGGCGCACATGTGCTTAGCAAAATATGTTATGTTCAATCAGGGTTTTCAAGCAAATTACAATGGCCAAGATTCATAATGTGGAATGATATACAGAGCCTTATGAAAACAGCAGAATGCCAATGGATCTGAATTCAAAGTAGCAAGATAACTATCACATCCACAGTCTACTCCCGACAAATTTCACCAGCAAAAACTGACGAAATTTACCAGAGGGAAAATGACTTGCAAATAGACCAAAAAAACTGAATTTGATGTGGTAAACATTAATCTGCATTGTATGCCTCATTCCAATGTAAATATATAGATATATATTTCCACACCGAGTAAATACCCCATCCCGGTGTGTCACTGCTTACTGGTGCGGTGAATGCAACCTTGCTCGTCACAGCTCCGAATCAGGGCCAATATTTATTGAAATATATTAGTTGTTCCACAAACCAATCGTTTACACACGTTAATACCTTCTTGCAGAAGCTCGTTTTTCATCTGTTTGTTTTCTAAGTATACTCTGCAGTAATTCAGCCATCGGCAAAACAATAATTTCTCAATGTGCCAAATGACAGGTTTCACTGCAGCCTGCCAAATTGCAGGGCTGTAGCACCTCTGCTGATCCTGCACGTGCGCATGTGTGCAGGTACACCAAAGGAAACGAGCACGTGCCCTAAAATTACAGTAAACGGGAAGCAAACACATCTGTCTGCTCTCTGCTTAGCAGCAGTCGCAGGGCATGAAATACATGTTCACATAAAGGAAAATAAAGCACCCTGTGACTGCCACATCAAGCATGCAGAAGATCACAGGCTCAGACAAACTGCTCCCTTCAAAGGTCCTTCTTTCAGACGTTAAGCGGACGTGCAGGAGGGTCTAATCTTTTTAACTGCAAACCGCTGATCTAGTGCGCTGCGCGAAAATAAATAAACATTTTTGTGTTAATCTCAGTAATGTTCGTACCAAATTGCTTTTCCCTCTGCTGAAACTAAAAAAAATGGGTCTTTCGCCCCGCAGGGCACGTTCACTCCAGCCCCTTTACCATAACAAATCTGATTTACCAAAGGGCACATTTCTCTCGTTCCGCGCCCTCAAAATACAGCGGCACCTTTCTGCCTATTATTACAATAGGGTGTGTGCAAAATATGCGTAATTTGCTTCTACATAATTAAGCAAAATTATCTAAAGTTATGTATGATTACGCAGCAAAATGGAAATCAGAGATTTTGTGCTACATTTCAGGGCAAAATGTATATTCCTGTCAATTTATTCGTGCAACAACGGATTTAAGCAAAAGTATTGTGAAAAAAGCCTTTCGCCTTGTATTGTTCCTGTGTGTTCGCAGTAAATTTTTATGAGAATAGCACATAATTATGCGGAGTGGCATAATGGTGTAATTTTGCATAACAAGTGTAATACGCAATTCAAGAAATTACATCAATTACGCAGGTGCAATTTAAATTTCGCCAAAGCCTACTATAAAAACTTTCTTCAAAGTACCTCCTTTTTGTGCTGTGGGTGTCAGGAACATGTGAGTTGTCACGGGGCCTGATACCAGGCACACTATTCTATTATTCCACAGTTTGACAGCTGTCCTCTGCTACTCTACGAGGGCAAGACTGACTGCATCAAAGTATGCCATTCCTTTATCTCCCAGCGCAGATGTATCACTGGGGTTGCCCTGACCACATCAGTGTTGTGCATTTTGAAACTTAGAACCATATTCACTACTTTTGTGGCGCAGGGCAGCATTGGTGCTAGGCTGCCACTGTTTTGGCAGCCTAGCACCAATGCAGACACCTTTGCACCCTGGTGCAAGGGTTCCTATGTTGTAAGCAGGATTGTTTTTGAGCAGGAAGGGGCATCTTCCTGCATAAAAACAATCCTGAGAGACTTTTTCCCCTTTCTGTGTGTGCTACAAAGTGCAGCACACAGAGAAAGCATGAAAAACAAGGAGAAATAAAGATATTTCTCCTCGTTACGCCTCTCCTGGGGAGGCGTCTCTTTTTAGTGCATTGCCAGGTTGACAAGGTCTTGAAAATCTGGGAATGCAGCAAAAACCATGGGAGTTGCATGCAAACACCCAAGCAATGCCAGTGGAACGCCTAATGAGGGCAGAGTAACACAATTCTGCGATTCGCGTTGCATTACTCTATATTTTTGGAGCCACTCAAAGCCACGCAGAGTGGCTTTGCGTGGCTTCAATCATATGACTTAAGGTTTGCGTCACTGTTGCGCCATGTTGCGTGGTGCAAGAGCGACGCAAACCGGGTCATAAATATGACCCATAGAATCGAGCCTTTGCATGTTCATAAATTTGCGCAATTAAGGATGATCAGTAAGTGCCAAACGGATTTTGTAAACCATATGAAACACATTTTGCCTGCTGCAATAGGAGGAAGTCTGCACCGCTTTGTTATATTATCGTTCCTCCTGCAAAAGCTCGTGGTAGGACACATCAAAGCACGCAATGCATACTTTGCATAACGGCCTCTGCGAATGTCCTAATACCTAGGCTTGCTCTCATCTCTCCAGTAGACACTGTAAGAAGCTGGATTACAAGTGACTTTTCTCTTTCAAGTCAGAATGTTAAAAGTTGTGGAATCTGGGTCTCTTTATGGTCCAGGACAACCTGACCTGTCCACCTCTGACCAACCAGTCCTTGAATCAAAGATCCTGCAGCATGGAGCCGGCCCTATACTTCTAAGTGACATGTGTAATTCCCTTTTCATGTATTTCTATTGTAGTTAATACTGCGAAGTCCTATTAGTGGAGCAGTTTAAAGAAAATATATCACATTTTGAAGAGAAGAAGAAATGCTATCCACCTTTTGCTAGTGCTTTGAAATAGTATTTGACTCTTAATTTACTTTACTGCTAAGGCAGTAAGAGGCCTTTATCAGTTCAACATATGTTTTTGTTAGAAAGGAAAATATACAAGCAGCTCTAAGAGATTGCCTAGTTCAGCGCACGAGATCTCTTCCTCAGGAAGCAGTTTAAAAGCTCAGGTCTCTGAAAAGATAAAAAACTGATGTACCCTATAATTGAAACCTCGCCTGTAAATGTGAACTATGTAGCAACCGCATCAGAGTTGTTCTTTCCTTGGAAAACATATTGTTTTGTGCAAGAATCAAAGGCATTAGTAATCTTTCCCTGTGGAAATACATCATCCTTTGCTATGCTAGGTTTCCAAAACCGTTGGAGGGTGTAGCTTTGAATTTAAAAAAAGCAAATGTATTGCCGTTTGTGCTAACGTAGATTCCCTGTTAGTATTAAGAAGTCTCCTGGCTATAAAATGTTCTATTACTTTTCTAAATGGCATTGTTTTCATAACTTGTTCTGTGCCACTTGCCATCTCAAGGCCCCGGGGAATGCAAGTTCCAGCAGTCAAATGGAGTCAGCTCACTGCTGGAGCACACATCACCTGCTGGCCTCAAGGCGCCCTGCCAGGACGTTCTGCTGCCAGACGGGGCCGTAGTCCGTAGACACAGGAGAAGCGAATGTAGTAACCTTTGCAAAGGCGCATTAATTCAGTTTAGGAAGGCGCTACCCGGCAGTACCTGCCATCCGTTTCAAGGTCACACAACGGCTCTATACAAGCTCCTGCTTGTGCTTTGACTTTCCAGGGTTCTCGAAATTTTCCGGAATGTGGCTTTCGTCACAGTGGCGTAACACAAAATGATAGCCCCTCCTCCCTCCCCTCGTGCGTGCGGATTGTGATGAGGGGGCCACTGGGACTCTCATATCTCACAGATAATCTTTGGTCTTGGGCTGAATAGGGCCCCTTTGTAGGTCCCAACCACCCCCCACTCTGCAGGGGTTCAAGGCACCTGCATAATTACGCCCCTGATTCGTCATTATTTTACAACCATCGGGAAGGCCGTGCTTTGGTGGCATGCCAATTGGAGTAGATCTGATCACCTGTATGGCATGTGGAGTAGGTCACCTGTATGACATGTGGAGTAGGTCACCTGTATGACATGTGGAGTAGGTTACCTGTATGACATGTGGAGTAGGTCACCTGTATTTGTAGTGTGGGGATTAATGGGAGAAAGGTTGAGCAAGATTTAAGCCTCATGTATTTTTTTTTTATCACAGCTGTCTTTAACCTCATTCATAAGTTCCATAGACTAGCTTTAAAGTAGATATGCATCGCTATAGGTCTGCATTCCTTAGCCACAATTACATATTGGCAGTCTATTTTTTTTCACAATGAGCCAACTTCACAAATCTTTTTGCATGCCTAAGTAGGAATCTGCAGCACAGCAAATCAAGTGTGGGCAACACAAAAATGGCGCTAGCAACTCATTAATGTCCATGCTTGGAGTCTGAAAGCAGTTAAATCATTGTTTTCTTATCACTGATGGCTTTTTATTTGCAGGGTTGATGGAGTGGTAATTTCATGGTAATTTCTCAATGCAAAACATCGTTACCTCTTGTTTACCGCTTGAAGGGGATGGACATTTGCCACCGTGTATCACCAATTAGGAGACTTTGCATAAACATGAAAAAATCAAATGCAAATAATATTTAAGGCAATAATGAGAGTTGTGAGTAGTTTTAAGGGTTTTATTTTCTAGTCAAAAATTAAGGTTCTCTGACTCTTTATTCATTAGTCAAATATCAATCAGGTTACAGAATTGAAAAATAGGAAAAAATAGAATTTACACAGAACATATTATAGATTGCATACAAAGCACTTCATAAAGGAAGGGAATGAGGCATAAATGTCAGTCAGAAACTCATAAAGAGTTTCAGGAAAAATAGAGTGAGAAGGCTAAATCAATAATTAATAATTGGCAAAAATATCCCATAAAGAGAAATAAATGCATAAGACAAATAAATCTTTTCAAAGCCAGTTAGTCAAAGCATAAAACTTAGAGTTTTAGCATCTAAAACCTGTCCTGTTCCTCTCAGCTAGTTCTCTCTGTCCTCGCTCTGCCTCTCTGAGTCCCCGCAGAAGCTACCCCTCCTTTCTCTTCTCTCTCCGCAGAACTTTAAAAAAACTGTGTGTTCTGCCTCTCGTCCTGCTAAAAAAATAATGAGCAAAGGCTACACCTCTCAGCTAGCAACCAATATTTCTATCAAAAATACACGAGACTCTCTATACGGAACTGCGTGGCCAAGTCAAGGTTAACAGCCGCATATCCTGGACATTTGTACTGGGTAGGGGCACCAGACAGGGCTGCCCACTATCCCCCCTTATCTTCTCCCTGATTCTGGAACCCTTGGCGTCCTGGGTACGTGGTGACGTGCTACTTAGGGACTGAAATGGGAGGAGGGACACGAGGATAGAATATCGTTGTATGCGGATGACATACTGGTGTATCTGGCATCCACCCGTGCGTCCATAAATAGACTCCTAAACATCTTCACAAATTTCGGTAAATATTCAGGTTATGCCATTAATTGGACTAAATCATTTTTATTTGTTCTTCGGGGTTCAGCTCCTCGGCTTCCCTTAGGATGCGAGCTAGAAGTGGCCCTTGACGGGTTTCGCTATCTTGGGATTTTTATCACCTCTGACCCCCAGATTTTTCATGATAGGAACCTAGCTGCCCCACTTGACAGACTCAGAAATGACGTTGCTCATTGGAGATCCCTGCCACTCTCCTTGCTGGGCCGAGCGGCCTTGTTTAAGATGCTCGCTCTCCCGCGGTTTTTGTATGTTCTTCAGAACTGCCCATACAAGATCGCTGACTCATATTTTAACAGTATTGACAGCGAGGTCAGGTCACTGTTGTAGATTGGAAAGGCGCCCCGTATAGCATTACATAAATTAACTAAAGGGTGGTACAATAGGGGGATTGCCCTTGCGGACATGCGGCTTTATTATTGGGCATCACAGCTCGTGGTGGTTAACCACTGGTTGTATCGTTCTCCGTTAGATCCCGCCTATATGCTTGATAAGTATCAGATGGGGAGGGAGGGATACCTGGGTGCTCTATATACAAAGGTCAGAAAGGGTAGATATTTGGGCCCCACGGCCTGCACAGTGGAGCTCTGGCATCAGGCCACTAAACGCCTGGGCTGGGCTGAAGTGCTGACTCAGTCCACTCCGTTGTGGTACACCCAGAAGTTGGGACTTTTGTGCTACCAACCAGGGTTTGAAAAATGGGACGCAATTGGAATCTCCAACATAGCCCACCTTGTTAAAAAAGGCAAAATCCTGACATTCCGGGAACTACAAGAACAGTATGAAATGGCTCAGGGGAAGACGTTCCGATATCTACAGATCTGCCATGCCCTAACAACGGCTCTCCCAGATATGGGTAGTCTTCCGGAGTCATCCCCACTTGAGGATCGACTGCTCTCTAAACCAATCCCTGACAAAGCTATCTCCTTAACGTACCGCAAACTAGGTAATAACTTACCTGACCCCTTTCGAGCTCTTCGTAGCCGGTGGCAAGCAGACATCGGAGATATCGATGATGAGGACTGGCAATCAGCGCTGATGTCACAGAGAGAGGCAGCTATTTCGCTTCGCTTCCGTTTAATCCAATTAAAATTCTTACATAGGACATACCTTACCGGGGTCACACTGGCAAGAATAGGGACTAGACAGGATGCATTTTGCCTAAGGGGGTGTCACCAGGAAGCAACTTTCTATCATACAATATGGGGCTGTCCCTTCTTGCATTCCATCTGGGGGGGCAACTACACACATGCAAGACGCACTTGGGAAAAAGGTCAGCCTTACTCCATCACTAGGGCTCCTTAACATCTGGGAAGCGACTGATCTCACAGAAGTGGAACAACAACTGGTCACCGTGTGTTACACATTAGCAAAAAGAGCAATTGCAATGAAGTAGGGGGTACCGGAGCGACCATCGACAAATGCCTGGGCGGCTGAGTTAGATAAGTGTATGATCGCAGAAAAAGAAGTGTTTAAATCTAGGGGATGTCCCAAGAAATGGGACAAAAAGTGGAGTGGGTGGAATGCTTACCGAGGAGGTTTATGTATATCCCCGACTGTAGAAATGGAAATGTCTAGAAACAATAGTTATACATCTGATTTGATTGTATGAGTAAATATCTGTGTTACACACGAAAAAAAAAATACAAAAAAAATACACGTGACTTGGTCTTCGTAGATTGTCCAATGGGAGCTTCAGAACACATCGACACCCCATGGGCTGACTGGACACGTCATCAATCAGGCGAGTTCTTGTAACACATTTGAGTCTTGTGCTAAATGATCTCATCTCCTAACATCCTAAAAAAACCAATTACATTTTCTGCAACAAAAAGTATTAATTATGCGGAAACAGAGAATACATATTATAGGGAAAATGTGTGCGTTGCAGTCTTTTCACTCCACGTGATGAAGTGAACAAAGCTTTGTTTAAACAACTGCATGGAGATAAAAGTATGTAACAAGTGAAGGTATTTTCATGAAAGCCAGAAACAGGAGGCGTAAATTATAAGAAAGGTCATGAGATCAGAGGAAACGAGCACATTCCATTTCTCATCTTGAAGGCCAGAGGCTGCATTGAGCTGAGCCTGCCCAAGCAAATTCAGCCTTTCTACACTGTAAAATGTGTGTTAATTCAGCACAAATATATGCTACTTTGAAAGTTCAAAACACATTTTCTAAATTAAATGTACATTCTGCAGCAGCGGCGGGGAAAGGTAAAGGGAGGAAATAAGGGATAAAGAAAAAAAGGGAAAATAGGCAGAAATAAGGCACAAAAGAGCAGAGATGCAGAAAAGTGCAGAAAGGTGAAAGATAAAAGAGGGTAGAAAAACGAGTGAAAACGAGTGAAAGGGCAGAGCGAGAGGAAGGGAAAATGAGCAGAAATAAGGCACAAAAGAGCAGAGATGCAGAAAAGTGCAGAAAGGTGAAAGATAGAAAAGGGTAGAAAACGAGTGAAAGAGCAGATTGAGAGGTAGGAGACAGAGGTCCACTGGACCACCAGGGATGAGGCGCAGGGAAACCTGCGGGCGGAGGAGGGCCTCGATCACCAACACTCGAGAGTGCAGGGGCAGGCCTCACTTAATGGTGGAGCTGCGAGGGTGGGAGAGCAATTTCACTGACAATGAGTCAGTGGTCTTGCTCGCGCTGTCCTCGCAGTGGCCGCCATTAAGTAGGGGTCGGGGAGGGCTGGACAGCTGGGAGGCGGGAACGGGAGGGGAGCTGGATTGGGCCGGACTGCTGGGGGAGGGGCCGCGGGGCAGCAGCAGCGGGGAAAGGTAAAGGGAGGAAATAAGGGATAAAGAAAAAGGGAAAATAGGGAGAAATAAGGCACAAAAGAGCAGAGATGCAGAAAAGTGCAGAAAGGTGAAAGATAAAAGAGGGTAGAAAAACGAGTGAAAACGAGTGAAAGGGCAGAGCGAGAGGAAGGGAAAATGAGCAGAAATAATGCACAAAAGAGCAGAGATGCAGAAAAGTGCAGAAAGGTGAAAGATAGAAAAGGGTAGAAAAACGAGTGAAAGAGCAGAGTGAGAGGTAGGAGACAGAGGTCCACTGGACCACCAGGGATGAGGCGCAGGGAAACCTGCGGGTGGAGGAGGGCCTCGATCACCAACACTCGAGAGTGCAGGGGCAGGCCTCACTTAATGGTGGAGCTGCGAGGGTGGGAGAGCAATTTCACTGACAATGAGTCAGTGGTCTTGCTCATGCAGTAAATACACATGATAGACTGATTGATTTGGCTCAAAAATATGAAATTGATGTTTCAGGAAGTTTTCCATTTCAGAAAAGATTCAGAGTACATATGGATGATGAAGCAAATAAGACCATGAGTTCTTCAGAAATGCAATTACACATTGCTGAAATGGTGAAATATATTTTCAAATGCAATGGGTTTGAGAAATTAGGAGACAAGTGGGCAAGAAAACATGAGAAGAAAAAGAAACCACCAGACCTAGCAAGGAAACTGGATAAGAAAAAGAAACCACCAGACCTTGTTGAGGAAAATAATAAACAGGATGAGGGAGAAGCTTTTGCTTACTCATTGAAAGAAATGGTGGGAGAAGTGCATGTTCATGTGCCACGGAACAAAAGTGAACTTGCAGCATTTCTGAACACATTCCCAAAGTTGAGAGACAAGCCTATGCTGTGGTACCCACAAGTTGATGGATTTGTTGAACTTTTAAAAGAGTTGTGTATTGATTTGAAAATGTTCTTTGACATTGCCATGCAGACAAAATTGTGGTCTGAATCTAAAGTTGTTGTGCAAGGGTCAGGTGAGGAGAGAATGAAAAATGTTTGCATGAATGCGCCATCATTTTCTGTTGTTATGGAGAAAAATGAAGCAGTGATTTCTTTTCTGAAGGGCAGAGTGCCAGCAAAAGATGTTAATTACGTACAGATTAAAAGAACCACACAAGAGCTAAAAGAATTGGTTCATGAGTTTTGTAAAAGTGTGTGTCTGGAGTTTCAGCAACACAGTGGGAGAGAATGTCCTGATGCCAGTGGCATGAGATTCTTTGTGACTCAGTTGGTTATTGGAATAATGTTCTCTGATCAGATCAGTGTGCACGTACAGCAAATATTGGTTTGTTTGCAAAGAAAGCTGATAGATGGGATTCTGAAGGATGAAGGGTACTATAGTGCTGGACAAGGAATGAAGCAGAAAGAGTTTGAGGAAAAACCTATGATGGTTCAGAGGGGGTTTGCTCAGAAAAGTTTTCAGAATCAGTTGTTTGCAGTGAATGGAAGTGAGTTACAAGGTGTTGTTTCACAAGCAGAAATTAAAGGTGCTCAGGCAAAATCTTGTGTTACACAGGCTAGAGGTAGAGGTGTTTTGGTTTGTGCAAATTCAAGTATGGATGTCACAGTGTTGGAAAAAGTGTCTTTTTGCCATCTTTGTAACACATTTGAGCATTGGAAGAAGAAATGTAAATTTAAACTAGACGCAGCAAATGGAAATGCGCAGACACAGAGAAATGCAGGTGCAAAATGTGCCAGCTCAGCAAATGCAAATGTCAGTTCAAAAACAGGTACCAATGACAGGAGTTTTTCAAGCCCAGATGGTCCCACAAAATATGGAAAATGCTCAAATTAATTTAAATCAGTTGTCCAGAGCAAGTGTGAATTCTTTCCAGAAACAAAATCAGAACCCATTTCAACAGGTTGCTGTATTTGAAAAAGAGAGTTTTAGCCCTAACAATTCTGAAATTACCAAGTCCATTGTGAAAACAGTGGAGGGTCCAGACTTAGTTGTAGGAATTTTAAACAGAGAAATTACAAACCCAGTTTTAGAGAAGGTTGCAGCAAAAATAGGTCCATTTGAGAAAAATTACCAATTTGTTGTTTGTGACTCAGGCCTGACAGGAAATATTTGTTTTGCGAATTAAACAGCATAGATTACTGTACACTAGATGATGTTAAAAATCAGATTCCTGATGAGGATGCACAGTTAAAAATGGCCCAAGAGACAGCTGTAGCATTGTTTTCGGAAATGACAGTTGAAAAATTACCCTCTGATTTGGAAAACATAGAGAATACAGAAGTAAGGGAGTTCACAGAAAAAGATGACAGATTAATAAAACATGCAGAACATGTCTTATTCAAATTAGAACCAGATGACATGTATTCAAGAACACCATCAGTTTCAGAAATTTCACCCATAATTGGAGATAAACTGAGTAAAGGATTTTTGATGGAATTGATTGAAAGTTTATGTAACTTTCTGATCACAGGTTTACAGAAACCAAATGAAAAGAACAGAAAAGTGCAGGAGATTAGCAGCATAACTGTTCCATGTTGTCCTATGGTACCGAATCCAGCCAACATATTTTTTCACATTCCATGTGCTGAAGAATGGCTTACTGTTATTGATTTTTGTCAAGTTCATGTCCTAGTGCCATTGCATGAGGATAGTAAGGAGTACTGTCAAAAAGAAGATGAATGTTTGGGACACATAATTAGAAAAGGAGCTAGAAAGGTGTCACCAGAGAGTGGAAGTAATTCACCAGATAAATCCACCGTGAATTCAGAAAGAAGTCAGGATGTTTTTGGGAATGGTTGGCTGCTGTAGAGAGTGGTTACTAAACCTTTCCCTAGTGGCTAAGCCTTTACTGAGGCTGACACACAAGGATGTGTCTGATCCGCTACCTTTGGACAACAATTGCACAAAAGCATTCCTAGAGTTAAAAGAGAAAAAGTGTCGCGCCCCGGCACTAGGGATGCAAGTTTATTTAAAAGAAAATACACCAATGTGCAGTGAGAGGGAGGGCTGCACTCTCTCAGTGCCTGTTCAAAAACATGAATGTGTTCAAAAGTCTGTGACGTATTTCCAAATGACCCTTGACCCCAACGTCACAGAAATACCCAGCTGCCTTAACTTAGTAGCTGTGGTAGATGTCAGTCATAAAAAGAGTGAGAATATAATGATGGAATTTCCAATTATTGAAATGGTCCCTTCCTTTGTGGAGTTACTACTGGAAAATACTGTGATCAAGAAATGTCTAAATTCAAATGTATTGAGCTTACTACCAGCAAATGAAATTGTTTGTGATGAAACTGAACATGAATGTCTAGGTGTCATGAATCTATGCATGAAACCAAGGTTAGACTTTAATGATGAACGTCTGATTGAGCCCAACAATGTCCATTTTGTAGATGGCCCACGTTTGAAAGGTAACAATGACACATTAGGAGCAGCACATGCTGTGCTCCCTATACATTATGTTGTCAAAGCTTCATGGCTTTCAGTAGTTACCTCAGCCCAAAATTCAAAATTGATTGCCCTTACCTTAACATGCAGTATAACTGCGCAAATAGGAGTCACCATTGTCATGGGAGAGAGAAATGCTAATTCAGTTGTACAATATTATGTCCTGTTAGCCTATGCATTCAATGGAATTGTTATCTAATGCTGATGTTAATGACTTACACTTGGAAAGAATTAATAGAGGCTCAAGAAAATGTTTCAGAAGCAGAACAACAACAAGGTTGTGTCAGAACAGATTTTGAGGAAAATGACAATTGCATAGTAGCAAATGTGTTATTACAAAAAAAAATGCCCAGGTATAGATTGCCAGTTTCTCTGAAATCAGATCATAATGAGGTCTCAAAGATGATGTGTGCAGAACCACAGACTGGACAAAGATTGGATTGTAGCTATCTGCCTGAAGTGGTGTTACACAAAGACAGCACGGAGTCTCACTTTGCAAAGGACTGTGTCTCAGTATCACTGAAGTGGCTTGAATATGTACATGCAAATGCACTTGTGAAAACCACAGATGAAAAGACTAGCCATTGCTGTGAAGGATTGGCTGATGTGGAGTGTGTAGTTTCTCACCAGATTGCAGATGCTACACAAGATCTGCATAGTGGACAGTGCCAAAACCTTGATCTGAGAAAAGTTGTGAACAAAATGCACAATCTGAAGATTTGGCTGGAACCAAGATTGAAAGGCCTGTTCCAAGTGATCCTGGCAATGACTGTTGTGAAGTGTGGTGGCCTTCCAAATTGGGTGCATGCCTCTCATACACGTATGGTCCCGTGTCCCCTTGATAAAATAGCTCCTCTTCAAGAAAAGATGCCAGCAGTGGTCAAAAGTCCACAGAAGAGGGTCAGTCAAGCTCTAAGGGAACACACAGAGTCTGAAACAGCACTAAAGCAAACTGAACTGGAAAAGCAAAAAGTGGAAACTGGCTCAGATGAAAGCGGTGTCAAAAGGGTGAATGAGTCAGGTGCAGCCTCTGAAGAAGGAAATAGTGCTGTGGGCCTACGAGTGGAGGTAGAAAAAAGCTGGCTGAAAGGGGATCCAAAACGTCTACAGTGGTCCCTTGAAAAATCATTTGCACCCATAGCTGAAACGTCTGAATCTGAACAAAGTGAAAATAAAAGTGAAAGGCTTGGATTGAAAATGTGCAAAGAATTGATGGTGCTCTGTCAGAGTTTTTCAGCACCTGAGTGGTCAAATTGCATGGAAAAAGTACAGAATGCCACATTGAATGAACTGTGTGATGCAAGGCTTGAACTGTATGAGCCACCTTGATGGCAAGCTGGTGACAAAGAGCCAAGAAATGCTGAAACAATAACTGAGAACTGTCAAAAGCTGAAGAGAAATGAATCTTTGAATGATGAAAGAAAAAGAAGAAAAGAGGAAAAAGAAATAGAAAAGAGAACTGTTACGTTGGATTTTCCTTTTTATTATTTTAGTTACTTATTTTAGAGAAAACTAACTGTTCCAAGAAGCTACTTACAGAACTCTGCACTAAACTTTTGAGCTTGGTTATATATAATCTGATTACAGACAAAACTTGTGTTGCCTTAGAATTAGAGGTAAAATTGTTACATGCTCTGCTTTTGTAATAACAAGTGATAATGAACATACTAATTTTAGTAGGGTTTTTCCTTTATATACCTGTGTGAAATTAAGTGTGCTAATGAAATTACCATAGCTACATACACTAAAGATGAGTAGTAATATTTTAGTTAGAGAAAAACATATATTTGACTCAACTAATGATGAGGTTTTTTTTTTTAAAGAAATGTAACATGTGAAATTAAATAAGTGTGATAATTAACAAATCATTTGAGGTATCATGATTTGTTTATTATCAAAGGGGGTATTGATGGAGCCCAGATTTCACCTATAAGATTTATGTATTACTATATGACTAAAAGCTGCGTTAAGTTTCAGACAAACTGCATTATATAAAAAAAAAATGGCACGCAGAGTTTGGTGCAAGGGAAAACATGAATGAGGCCTGCTCAGATGCTTAATGAATCATGTAGAACCATGCTGAATTAATTAATCATGGTTGTTTGATTGTGTTTATTTTAGATTTAACCTCACTATAGAACAGTCCCGGCTCCTGGTGGGAGTTCCGCCGGGCGGTCACGTGCGGCGGGGGAGGGGCAGGGTGGGGGGTAGTAAAAACCGGAATCCGGCTGAACACAGGTAAGTTAGCAAATAAATAAAACGAATTTCGTTTTCACTCGTTTTTCTACCCTCTTTTATCTTTCACCTTTCTGCACTTTTCTGCATCTCTGCTCTTTTGTGCCTTATTTCTCCCTATTTTCCCTTTTTCTTTATCCCTTATTTCCTCCCTTTACCTTTCCCCGCCGCTGCTGCCCCCGCGGCCCCTCCCCCCAGCACGACCGGCCCAATCCAGCTCCGCTCCCGCCTCCCAGCTGTCCAGCCCTCCCGACTCCTACTTAATGGCGGCCACTGCGGGGACAGGCGAGCAAGACCACTGACTCATTGTCAGTGAAATTGCTCTCCCACCCTCGCAGCTCCACCATTAAGTGAGGCCTGCCCCTACCCCTGCACTCTCGAGTGTTGGTGATCGAGGCCCTCCTCCACCTGCAGGTTTCCCTGCGCCTCATCCCTGGTGGTCCAGTGGACCTCTGTCTCCTACCTCTCACTCTGCTCTTTCACTCGCTTTTTCTACCCTTTTCTATCTTTCACCTTTCTGCACTTTTCTGCATCTCTGCTCTTTGTGCCTTATTTCTGCTCATTTTCCCTTCCTCTCGCTCTCCCTTTCACTCGTTTTCACTCGCTTTTCTACCCTCTTTATCTTTCACCTTTCTGCACTTTTCTGCATCTCTGCTCTTTTGTGCCTTATTTCTGCCTATTTTCCCTTTTTTTCTTTATCCCTTATTTCCTCCCTTTACCTTTCCCCGCCGCTGCTGCCCCGCGGCCCCTCCCCTAAGCGCGACCGGCCCAATCCAGCTCCCCTCCCCACTCCCGCCTCCCAGCTGTCCAGCCCTCCCCGACCCTCTACTTAATGGCGGCCACTGCGGGGACAGGCGAGCAAGACCACTGACTCATTGTCAGTGAAATTGCTCTCCCACCCTCGCAGCTCCACCATTAAGTGAGGCCTGCCCCTGCCCCTGCACTCTCGAGTGTTGGTGATCGAGGCCCTCCTCCACCCGCAGGTTTCCCTGCGCCTCATCCCTGGTGGTCCAGTGGACCTCTGTCTCCTACCTCTCACTCTGCTCTTTCACTCGTATTTCTACCCTACACCACAACAACACCAACACACAGTGAAGACCACTCAAAGGAAGGAATTCTGTGTATGCTGGCCAAGTCAGTGTAGCCAATAGCATCATGGGAGTCGCAGTCACACATATTGCCCCCCACAACTGTCCCATCAACACCACCATGAACCATGCTCACATCACAGGAAGTGGAGAAGGACTCACAAGATGGCTGACACTGGCTACTGCTGTGGGGAGCACAAGGCCCTGCTGGCAACTGTGCACCAACAAACAGCAGGACACCACTGACTGACATCCTGAGAGACAACTTACACTCCCTGCAATGCAAGCACGTTCCATGGTGGGATATCTGGCTAGCTGGGTGGGAAGGGGGACTTGCAGCACTGACCATAGTCACAAGCACCTCCCCTCACACACCCCCCAACACAAACTCCACAGAACCCACCTGGTAGAATGCAATGCCCCCCATCCTAACACAAGATCCCACAAAGAACCACCACCCTGGGTTATGTTGTGTGAAGCACAGGGACACTCTTGGGACCTCTAGCCAAACAACTGCCAGGACAACACTCCCAGCCATCCTGTCAGCACAGCCAGCCCACCCCACAGGGAAGCAGAGTCAAAGGAAGGAAGCATGGGCATGCTGGGAAGGGGGAGGAGGCAATAGCATGATGGGAGTCGTAGTCACAGCTCAACATCCCCCACCACATGGCCCAGCAAGCTCACACTAACGCATGCACATCCCACAGAGAGTGGAAAGGCCCATCAAAGATGTCTGACACTGTTGCTGTGTCGTGGGGAGCACAAGGGCATGCTGGGTACTGCACACCAACCAACAGCAGGACACCACTGTCAGCCATCTTGCCATTGCTCTCACACCCACACACACTGAACTCCACACAAAAGCAAGTAAGTATGGGAATGCTGGGAAGTGGGGTGGAGGCAATGGCATGATTGGAGTCGTAGTCACAGACATAGCTCACCCCCACAACTGTCCCATCAACACCACCCTGAACCATGCTCACATCACAGGAAGTGGAGAAGGACTCACAAGATGGCTGACACTGGCTACTGCTGTGGGGAGCACAAGGCCCTGCTGGCAACTGTGCACCAACAAACAGCAGGACACCACTGACTGACATCCTGAGAGACAACTTACACTCCATGCAATGCAAGCACGTTCCATGGTGGGATATCTGGCTAGCTGGGTGGGAAGGGGGACTTGCAGCACTGACCATAGTCACAAGCACCTCCCCTCACACACCCCCCAACACAAACTCCACAGAACCCACCTGGTAGAATGCAATGCCCCCCATCCTAACAAGATCCCACAAAGAACCACCACCCTGGGTTATGTTGTGTGAAGCACAGGGACACTCTTGGGACTTTTAGCCAAACAACTGCCAGGACAACACTCCCAGCCATCCTGTCAGCACAGCCAGCCCACCCCACAGGGAAGCAGAGTCAAAAGGAAGGAAGCATGGGCATGCTGGGAAGGGGGGTGGAGGCAATAGCATGATGGGAGTCGTAGTCACTGATATTGGTCACCCCCACAACTGTCCCATCAACACCACTCCTGAACCATGCTCACATCACAGGAAGTGGAGAAGGACTCACAAGATGGCTGACACTGGCTACTGCTGTGGGGAGCACAAGGCCCTGCCGGCAACTGTGCACCAACAAACAGCAGGACACCACTGAATGACATCCTGAGAGACAACTTACACTCCCTGCAATGCAAGCACGTTCCATGGTGGGATATCTGGCTAGCTGGGTGGGAAGGGGGACTTGCAGCACTGACCAGTCACAAGCACCTCCCCTCACACACCCCCCAACACAAACTCCACAGAACCCACCTGGTAGAATGCAATGCCCCCCATCCTAACACAAGATCCCACAAAGAACCACCACCCTGGGTTATGTTGTGTGAAGCACAGGGACACTCTTGGGACTTTTAGCCAAACAACTGCCAGGACAACACTCCCAGCCATCCTGTCAGCACAGCCAGCCCACCCCACAGGGAAGCAGAGTCAAAGGAAGGAAGCATGGGCATGCTGGGAAGGGGGTGGAGGCAATAGCATGATGGGAGTCGTAGTCACTGATATTGGTCACCCCCACAACTGTCCCATCAACACCACCCTGAACCATGCTCACATCACAGGAAGTGGAGAAGGACTCACAAGATGGCTGACACTGGCTACTGCTGTGGGAGCACAAGGCCCTGCTGGCAAATGTGCACCAACAAACAGCAGGACACCACTGAGTGACATCCTGAGAGACAACTTACACTCCCTGCAACGCAAGCACGTTCCATGGTGGGATAACTGACTGGCTGGGTGGGTGGGAAGGAGGGCCGGCTGTCAACCAAACACAACCAATGCAGACCATGTTCACACCCCAGAAAATACATAGAAATGCCCAAATAATGCAGGACAATGTGCCACACCAATATCAACCCCTGACTGTGACGACTTAGGACAATGCAATGTACAGGCCCGCACCCAGAGGCACAGTCACAACTGTCATGTGTGTCAACCATTGATGCCTGCAGAAACATAACATACATTGTTTGTGTCTCCCAAAAACAGGTGATGATGGGGACACAGCAGCAGATGCTGAGGAGTCCCAGTCCCAGGCTCAAGAGGATGCCGAACTCACTGGCGTCGTACAGCCTCTGTCCTCCTCGGATGATGAAGAACAACCTGGCACATCCGGTGCAAGTCAACATGCAGCACCAGCAGGACCACCAGCTGCAGCACCAGCAGGACCACCAGCTGCATCCCCTGCACCCACCCCTCCAACGACTGTCACCACGAATACCATCCCTGCCGACATGGACAGAACAAGGAGCAACACCAGCACAGGGACCCTGGACCAACCTGGGGCCATGGACACCACCACCACCACCAACCCCTAAGGTGGACCAGGGTTATCTGTGCATGCCACTGCACACACTGCACATGTCAGCAGGGGTGGTGGGAGGGGTGGGAGACAGAGGTCGCTGCTTGCAGACGTTGCTGGTGTGCATGATGACCCACAACTGGTACGCATAGCTGATGCGTACCAGTCCAGCACCGGAGACCTCAGCCAGGTAGTGGGGCTCCTCAGAGACATGAAACAGCAGCAGGCTGCCCATCATGCCCACTTGGACTCCCACATGTCCCACGTGGAGTCACACATGTCCCGTGTGGACTCACACATGTCCCGCGTGGAGTCCAAGTGGGATGCACTGCATGAGATGACGGCGGTGCACAGGGACATTTTACAATGCCTCCGCCAGATGAACAGCAACCAGTCCACACCTCCCTGTGTGCCAACAACATCTGGTGCCGAACAAACTGCAACTGCCACAGGGAGGGAGGAGGACTCTGGCGGAGAGTCCCCTGCACCGCAGCAGCCTGTACTTGAGGGGCCCCCCCAAGAAGAGGGGTCGTCCGAGGAGGGAAAGTGAGAGGCCGATGGCCAAGCGCAACTCCCAGGAAGCCTGAACCTGTTCTGGATGTTCGCCTTTGTGCACAGACTATTCACCCTGTTGACGGCAACACTACTCCCACACATTGCATGGGGAGTACAAGTTGGACCAATGTGTCAGACAACTGTGGCCCCGATACTGGGGATCCTGTCTACCAGGACTTTCAATTCACCTAGGAACTTGGGATTGCAAGATTTATGTACAGCACTACCCATCCTATGCACTATTAACACAAATGTATCACAATAAACACACTAAAACACCATACTTGCCTCTGTCGTGATTCCAACGTGGGTGCTGTTATGGGGAGGATGAACTGCAAAATTACACTGTGTATGCGAACTGCAACAGCAAGGACAACACAGGCATGTGAGTACAGGCAACGTGACACACATGAGGGAGACACACCACCAGGGCTACACAACACATACACACCTAGGCCATCTGACTCATTGCCTACACTGATGTTGCCAGGGAAGACGGTGCAATGCACAGACACCACACCCATTCCCAGTTGTAGTCAAGTAGCCCACAGGTGCAGTAAGCAAATGGCAGTCAAATGTGTGACCACAGACAACGCACATCACAAAGTGAAGCACAGGTTTATTACACAGTTGCAACAAGCCGTAACCACTACAGATGCAAGGTAATCCCACCTGGCAGCGGGCACACAGTCAACAACTGTAGACGGAAGGAAGTCCATGGGTGTGGCGCACATCACCTGTAGGGACACAACAGCTACCAGCCTGGATGTGCAATCACGTCGTCGGTGGACACAGTTGACCAAACGAATCTGAAAGTACCCTGTGAAGGACAGAAATGACACACAGTCAAAAGCAATGGAGTACAGGACAGAACAGCAAAACTCATGCACAATACATGTTACAAGATACTCACCCAGAACCAAGTTAGCATGTCAACACTGTTGGGGAGTACAGCCCACCTGTCACCACACATCGCAACACACATCCAGTCAAGTAGCCCATGGACACACTCCAACAGCACCAGAGCACCACCCACACATCATGCCAACTCACATCATTGACATGACACCTCAGGATACTCACATTCAGCTAAAGAAGTTGGTGATGAGCTGTGTGCGGACATCACCATCATCATCATCGTCACTGGCATCGTGGTCCAGGCCAGGATCCTCCACAGGTGGCGGATGTTGGTCATTGTCATCCTGGATGAGAGGCAACTCCTTCCGCACTGCCAGGTTGTGGAGCATGCAGCAGACGATGATAATCTTGCACCTTTCGCAGGGACATATGGGAGGGACCCTCCGGTCTTGTCCAGGCAGCGGAAGCGGCTCTTCAGGAGACCAAAGGTCCGCTCAATCACTCTCCTGGTCCGACCATGTGCCTCATTGTAGCGCATCTGGGCTGGTGTCACAGGGTTCCTGAGGGGTGTCAGCAACCACGGCATGTTGGGGTATCCCGAGTCACCTACGGACAGACAAGTGCACATTAGCTGACTTGGAAAAGTGGGCGGAATACTACAGATCAGATCACACACAATGGCACAAAGTCAGTACACACCGACAAGCCAGGCACGCTGGTTCTGCATCTGTGCCATCATCCTGGGGATGCGACTACTCCTCATCACAAAGGCATCGTGTGCTGAACCAGGGAAACGGGCACACACGTGTGTGATGGTCATGTCTGCAAGACACACCACCAGTGCATTGACCGAGTGGTAGTGCTTGCGGTTCCTGTAGGCCTGCTCCTGGGCCTGTGGTGGTACCAAAGCCACATGTGTCCCATCAATGGAGCCAATGACATGCGGCATCCTCCCCAGGGCATAAAAGTCACTCTTCACGTCAGTGAGTCGTCGCAGTCTAGGGAAATAGATGTACCGGTTCAGGAAGAGCAACATTGCCGCCAAAACATCGCGGAGCACACGGCTCAACATGGTCTGTGACATCCCACCAGCAGTCGCCACAGTATGTTGGAAGGTATCAGTGGCAAAGAAGTGTAGGGCTGCCATCACCTTCACCTTGGGGGTCAGCGCTGTAGGATACGGCCGGCCAGGCTGCAAATGTGGGGACAACTGCACTGCCAAATCCTCAATCAGCTGCCTGGTGAAGCGGTACCGTCGGATGCTGTCCCGTTCCACCATCGTTGCCAGGTCTGGGAATGGTCGATGGACAGCAGGAGCCCTGCAGTGCAGAGGAGAAGTAAGCAAGATTGTCAGTCACCCCACATATGCGGCATTGAACATACTCAAGATCCCAACATACATCATTATGAGGCACAACTACATGAAGTGTGCAGTACCGGAAGGACATGTATGGTACATACATGGCCAACATCTGTCAACACGGTCCAACAGGTGGCATCAATTAGTCCCAGGTTGGCCCATTGGATATCATGAGGCCGTGTCATAGTTCCCATCTCCTGCTGCCGTGTCACAATAACCCCCACAGTGACATGTGTGGACAGATGTGCCCCAGGCACCACAGCTCAACGACAGGTACATTCCCAGGGACCCTGTAATGCCACATGGACACTGGCATTACATGGAGTATCATGTATACACCACAGCAAAACAACCATGACCCCCACAGGTAGTGGCCCCACTTGCCACGGCAGGACAGACATGGATGTCTGTGACACACACACGCACAACATCAGAGTCCATGCACACACAACGTGGATGTGGAGACTGTCTCCCATTGTGCACATGAAATCAGAGACATTGTAAACACTACATGCACAAAGACTGTGGAGGACCATCACTATTGTGCCACTGGGACACCCCTGGCTCAAACATACCGTCCCACATGGGACTCACGGGGTATGTGACATGACATACACATACACCACCGTGAAATGTGACCATGGCACATGCACAGATATGAACAGTTGCACATCACAGTGGTCATGTACACGTAACACCCAGGATCCTGTCCCCATGAACACGTGCACAGCCTGGGGGTGGCTGCCCACAGGTGACACCCACAGGACAACATGTACACCAACATACACACAATAGGAAATGCAGCCTTACATGCCTTATGATTAAGTTTGGACAGGCTGTCGTGAAGTAGGTGTGCCCCTCACTCCCTGGGAGCTATCTGTGGCTGGCATATGTCCATCTGAGACAGGCATGCTGACATATGCCAGTCACATGTACAGTGATGCGTTGTACTGCAATGGACCGATCGGTGCCTCCGGCCGGCCCATTGCATTCAATGTGTGCGGGTACGCGTTGTACCCCTGTGCGCGTTGTACTGCAATGGACCGATCGGTGCCTCCGGCCGGCCCATTGCATTCAATGTGTGCGGGTACGCGTTGTACCCCTGTGTGCGTTGTACTGCAATGGACCGATCGGTGCCTCCGGCCGGCCCATTGCATTCAATGTGTGCGGGTACGCGTTGTACCCCTGTGCGCGTTGAACTGCAATGGACCGATCGGAGCCTCCGGCCGGCCCATAGCATTCAATGTGTGCGGGTACGCGTTGTACCACTGTGCGCGTTGTACTGCAATGGACGGATCGGTGTCTCCGGCCGGCCCATTGCATTCAATGTGTGCGGGTACGCGTTGTACCCCTGTGCGCGTTGAACTGCAATGGACCGATCGGTGCCTCCGGCCGGCCCATTGCATTCAATGTGTGCGGGTACGCGTTGTACCCCTGTGCGCGTTGAACTGCAATGGACCGATCGGTGCCTCCGGCCGGCCCATTGCATTCAATGTG
Organism: Calotriton arnoldi; assembly: GCA_963921515.1. Lineage (NCBI taxonomy): Eukaryota > Metazoa > Chordata > Amphibia > Caudata > Salamandridae > Calotriton > Calotriton arnoldi. Next base: position 2,583,868 of record CAWUFW010001802.1, read on the forward strand.
TGCGGGTACGCGTTGTACCCCTGTGCGCGTTGTACTGCAATGGACCGATCGGTGCCTCCGGCCGGCCCATTGCATTCAATGTGTGCGGGTACGCGTTGTACCCCTGTGCGCGTTATACCGCAATGGACCGATCGGTGCGCACCCATTGACAATGGGCTTGCCTGGCAACGGACGCGTCTTCGAATTTCGAACGAGTCGGTTGCTGTAAATTCAGTTGGTCACCCACAACAATGTTGCAAAATCATGTATGTCATGAAGTTGAAGATTTGAAGGATGCTGTGGGCGTGTTTTGGTGCTGCTATTCCATGGATTGGCCAGATTCAGAAGATGCAAACGACTTGGACCTATCACTTTGGACACAAGGGACAGTATCTGCCTCTCCAGCACATATATATTGCTGGCTGTTCCCCTGAGAGCTCACTTGCCTGCACTACATGCTCCAGGACGACATCTGCCACTGCACTGCTGCTGTCTCTGCCCCTCTGGACCCTGCAATGGCACGCACTGTGGAGAGAGCCCCAGCCTTCAGCCTTGAAGAGAACCAGGCCCTGCTGGACAGCCTCACTTCCACAGTACAGCAAGCTGTATGGGACACCAGGGGAGCAGGTGAGTGTTCTGTGCACTGCCTTTCTGAATGTGCATTTTGTGTGACTAGCAAGGCTGAGAGTCTGCACGCCACTGGCTAGCAGGCTCACTGAGTAGTTGTCACCCCCATAGTGTGTAGTGACTTGCACTGGACAGGTATGGTGCAGTGACAGTGCATTTGAACATGGTTTTACTTCCCATGCAATGATACCATGTAGTGACGTCTGGCAAACTGTCCATGGTCAGCTTTGCACTGCCTGTGTACATCATGTGCCCCTGTGATTGAGACATGTATATACAACTGTGTCATGCACGGATATGTTGCATGTGTGGTAATGGCCTTTTCACTTTGTCATCATGACAGGTTAATGCCCATCGGAAGCAGGAAATCTGGAAGGACATCGTCTGGGCTGTCCGGTCCGTGGGGGTCTACAAGCGCCGGATCCGCAACTGCCAGAAGAGGTGGCAGGAGCTTCGGGGCTGGACCCGGAGGATTGCACGGGTCCAGCTGAAGCTGTCGCCTCCTCGCAGGAGGGGCGGAACACGGACCCTGACCCCCACATGCTCCAGATCCTGGCGGTGGTGTTTCCAGACCTGGATGGGCAGCTGAAGGCCAGACAGCAGCAAGGAGGGGGTGAGTCAAAGACTGCACTGTGAACTCTGTATTACATGCTTTGTGCCCTCCTCTGGCCTGGTTCAACTGCCACAGTGCAGCAGTCATGTTGTCCAGGAGCCATGTCCCTCTATTGTGCACTGCCCACTGCTCATCTGATACCCAGGTGTGGCCCTTACATTCAGGGAATTGTGTCACTTGGGACTGTGTCCTTGCAGTTTGCTTCACTAAAGGTGGGGGACAGCATCTGTTTCCCTAACTCTGTTGTGGGCATCATGGGTGGGTCCATTGTTCACACAACGCCTGGGTTTGGACATGTGATCTGCGTTTTGCTTTGATATGCGGTCCACTTGCTGAGCTGAGCCACCACATGTGCCTGGGGTATGTGGCACACGCCCATGCAGCGGGTGGGAACAATGTTTGGGCCCCAGGAGTGTGCAGATTACGTGTGTCACACATACATAGCCAGCTATCCACTGTCCAGGGCACATCCCTCATTCATGTGGAGCAGGACAGTCATGCCTACTCCAGGCCATGCAATGCACTCTGTACTCCCACTCCCGTGTATCAGCTGACACATTGTGCACAGTGATTTGACCCCTCAGGTGTCTGCCTCTGTGTCAGTGTGCTGTAGATTAGTTGCCAGGACTGCTGGGGTGTTTCTTGGTAGGGGCTCAGCATGCCCCTGGAGATGTGACCATAGGAGACGATACTTGTGTGTCACATAGGTGTTTGATCAGCTGCCCGTGCAGACTGGGGTATGCGAATGTGAAGTTCAGGCAGCTGTTCCCCATTCACAGCAAATTGTGAGGGGCTCAGGTTCAGAGGGTAGTGTCACAGGTCTCCCATATGTCCAATAGGTGTGACCTGGACAGATGAGGGTTAAGATGATGTGTTGTGTGGGGGATGTACATGTGCACTTGTGCAGCTCCAGGACTTGCATTCCCCATGACCTACTATTGTGACACAGTGCATAGTGTTGTTGTCTGGCTGCCAAGTCATACATCACTGAGACAGTGATGTATGACTTAGCAGTCATGCCTCTGCCATGGCATGTGTCAACTTATTGGTGGTCCTGCAGGGGAGTGACATGTGCTACATGCACACCATTGTGGCGCTGGCTATCAGGACGTGGGTGCATCATGGTGTCTGTCGCTGGTATGCATCACATGCATTTCCTATTTGACTCTGGGCATCCCTTTCATCCGGAAACCTGTACTGACTCAGTGGCAAGAGCTGTGATGTGTGCATGTCCACATGCCACACCGTGTCCTCTGCACTGTCCAACTACTGGGTACTTGGTGCATGTGTCCACACTGGGGTGTTGCAATCCAACAGACACCAGACAGATGGGTGCAAGGCCATGTGGGATGTGAGTGCCATGCTTGGCATCAGACTGACAATTGGCTTCTCCTGTTCAGTTAGGGCACTTTTAGCAATGTACAACTAATGATGCCAGGGCTTGCTCTGTAATGTGCTGTGCTCACAGTGGTGTGTGCGTTTGGTGCAGGTGACTTATGTCTGTCTGTTTCCCCATTGTTTGCAGATACATCCACGGCCACGGAAGGGGACAGCTCCACGGACCAGGAGGAGCCAGAGAGCCAGACTGGGTCAGCAGCCGAGGAGTGGTCGGAGGGACCCAGTGGCACGGAGGGCGAGGGGAGCCACACCGAGGAGTCCTCAGCACCATCCACCTCAGCTGAGGACCAGAGCAACTCGGAGGATGACTCCCTTGTGGAGGCGGGTGTCAGCAGCCACCACACCCCAGCTAGTGTTGCTGTCCCCGCCACCACCAGCACCACCACCGCCCTCCCATCGGCTCCCATTCCCCAGGCCCGTGGAGGCTCCCATGTTCGGGAGCGTGTCTCCTTTGGCCCAGGCACCGCACCCCCTGCCCCTGTGTCCCCTGCTGCCCTGAGTGAGGAGTCTGTGTACCTCCTTTGCCAGCTCCATGTAGGGCAGACAGTCATGCTGAGTGTCCTCCATGCGCACACCGCACTGTTGACTCAGCTGGTGTCGTTCATGGAGGGCATCTCATCGGGCATGTCTGACCTACAGAGGGGCAACAGGTCCATGGACTCCTCCCTGGCGGCAGCAGTGTCCCTCCTCAGACAGTCCCTCACCCCTCCTGCCTCTGCTCCATCCACACTCCCCAGCACCTTACCCGTCCCAAGCACACACACACCGGCACAGGCACACACCAGCACACACACGTCCAGCACACAGACACACACTCCACAAACTAAACGCACACGCACGCACAGTCAGGGACTGAAACCAGACTCACAGGGGATGGGGCCCTGGTACACACACACGCATCCACGGGCACTGGCGCAGTCCTCAGTTGCCTCTCCCTCCAAAGCACCCTCCCTTGCCTCACCTGCAACCCCAAAGACCCAGCGCCTCTTCCTCAGTGACCTCGGCCTCTTCCCCTCCGATCCAGCTGCCCCAGCATCCAGGGGAAGAGGAAGCCCCCACATGGAGCA